>JAQGDG010000025.1:0-4800000 GCA_029844215.1 Przewalskia tangutica | reverse complement strand
GAGTGTTGTAAGGTTATCTCAATAGAAAGATTTCGGAAAACGGAGTTTTCGTATTAGTCGCAAGTGAAAACCTAAGAGTTCTTCAACTTTGAAGTTGGAACTTGAAGATGGGTTCTTCATAGGCCTCTAAGGAGTGCTTGGATTGGAACCTAAGGAAAGGAGCTAAGAATTGCTAAGCGCGACTTTGAATCTTGGAAATTTTAAGGGCTTTGAAAGGTATAAATTTTGTCGCTTTAGCAATTAAGCTTACTTATTGATTGCTATGGTTTTAGCAAGCATGTGTTATATAGTATGAAGTTTGATATGTTTATGGGCTATTGGAACCCTAATCCGAAAACTAGCATGTTTAGCTTTAAGATTGGAATTCAAGTTGATAATTAGTTTAAATCGTCGCATGTTGAATAAAGAAGGAAATTGTAGTTGTTGAAGTTGTTATGACTAAATAACATGTTGACCCTAGAACTTGAAATTGGAAAAGGATTGGAAAAGACGTAGTGTTATTGGTTATATGTTGGCCGAGAATGGCTAGTGAAGTATTATACTATTTGGTATGAATTGTGGGGCGGAATATTACACGTATTGTAAGGCGTGTAATCCCCTTTGGTTGGTTGTTGTTTGGAGCCTTAAATGTGGCATGTTTGGTTATTGTATTCGACCTTGAAAAAGATGGAAAAGTGAGTAGAAACAAAGGAAGTGCTGCCCGATTTTCCGTAGAATTAGAGACCGTATACTTAGTATTATTCTACGTTGAGACTAGAAGTTGATAGTTTTGTTGTGACCATTATAGGTTGACACTTCTACGTACGGCGTATTCGGCTTAGCTTATGGATTTAGCCGAAAAGGTATGTGAACTATCTCCTCTTCTAGCATGATTCCTTAAGATTAAGAAAGTATGTTCTACTCCTTAAATGATCCATTCCTTGGTTGTATTTGGATTGCCTAGAATAGAATGTGTTATATGTACTTCCTTGATTGTACTTTGATGTTAAATTGTAAGTTGTAAAATCCATTTTCTTAGTGAAGTTTGGATTCTTAAAAGTGAAAGTATTTTACTTAAAGTACATGGAGTCTTGAAAAGGAAGCGGTTTCCAAATCTTTTGGGCTAGTGCCATAGTCCCAAAATCCTAAAGGTCATTATAATGACTTTAGGGGAGTCAAAGGAGTGTTTTACTTAATTGTTTGAAAAGAGGAGAAATGACATGATTTAAGAGAAGTTACTTGTTTTAAAGGAGTGAGTTACTTCTGGTTTAAAAGTAGAAGAAACTTGTTTTCTATATATTAAGAGACTTGAAGTATTTTGAAAGTTAAGAGACTTGAAGTATTTTGAAAGTTAAGAACTTGATTTGTAAGTATGTGATACTTGATTTTAATAGTATAAGTCTCTTGGTTATAAAAGGAATGGATATGTCTAAAACCATAAAGGGTTATAACGGCTTTATGGGAAGTTGGTTATAACGGCTTTATGGAAGGATTAGAAAGTTGTCTATTTTGATTAAAGGGCATAAGTTGCCTAGATTGTGAAAATTTGAAGTTACTTGATTTCAAGCTTTGAAATGAGTTTTCTAAAAGTGTAGTAACTTACTTTGAAAAATAGACACGCCTTGATACTACGGGTGTTAGTATCTTGGGGCTTTACATAGAAAGGAGTCTTTTATAAAAGAATGTACGTACGTAGTACTTTGACTTGTTAAAAGAGAATTATTCTATGTATGCCTTTATTAGTACTTTGGCTTGATAAATTGAGAATTTGTCTAAGTGTGCCTTGATAAGTACTTTGACTTGTTAAAAGAGAATTATTCTATGTATGCCTTGATTAGTACTTTGGCTTGATAAATTGAGAATTTGTCTAAGTGTGCCTTGATAAGTACTTTGACTTGTTAAAAGAGAATTATTCTATGTATGCCTTGATTAGTACTTTGGCTTGATAAATTGAGAAATTGTCTAAGTGTGCCTTGATTAGTGCTTTGGCTTGATAAATTGAGAATTTGTCTAAGTGTGTCTTGATTAGTACTTTGGCTTGATAAATTGAGGATTTGTCTAAGTGTGCCTTGATAAGTACTTTGGCTTGTTAAATGAGAATTATTCTATTGGTTCCTCGATAAGTACTTTGGCTTGATTAATTGAGAATAAGTCTAAGTGTGCCCTGATAAGTACTTTGGCTTGATTAATTGAGAATTTGCCTATGTGTGCTGGAAATAGCCGGTTGTGTGCTATTGGTATATCAGTCGTTCCGGGGTCATTCCCCGGGGTTGTGGAATTGCATATTTCCGTGGATTTGCTACCCACGATGCGAGGAATACCTCATGCGAGTCCGTAGGGCTTATGCGGGTGAAATAGTCCCATGCGGGCGGGTCCAGCGTATGCGAGGAATACCTCATGCGAATCCGTAAGGGCTTATGCGGGTGAAATAGTCCCATGCGAGGAATACCTCACGCGGGTCCACGTGACCTATGCGGGCGAAATAGTCCCAGGAAAAGGATTGCTAAATGATACTGCGGGCGGGTGGTCCTGCTTTGATCGTGAGCTTCCTATTTTATATTGTAAGGATACTACTGCTTACTCTCATTGTTAGTGTCACGACCCGATTCCGGGCCCGTGACTGGTGCCTTACCCCGGGCACCCTAGTGATACAACATCAGAGTAATCAGCGGAACATAAAACGATACAAGACATATTATGAAATATGAAACAATAATCTGAGAAAACTTGCCTTTCGGCATATATATAAATAACAACTTTTTCCAACATGAACAGCTTTTAATCCTTTTACAAACCCCGCCCACAACAAGATTCTGCACTTAAGAAATGATACGACAACAATGGCGGGACAGGCCCCGCCATACCACGAATGTAAACACCTACAACAACAGGGACTATACCATCGATAAGCCTCCGAGAAACGGAGCTTTCCCACACGCCGAATTGTGACCCTAAGAGCGAGGATCAATGATCGGTGTACCTTTACTGCGCATGAACGCAGCCCAAGGAGGTCGCATAACAAAAAGAGTATGTGAAACTAAAAATATCGTAAATGAAATCATAATAGTCTATAAAGCGGAGACATGTATGATAACCAAACTACAGCTCACAATAATAAGCGATATGTAAAGTCAGGGACTCACGCCCTCAAGTCATCACTCAAATATAACCATGGGTCTCACGCCCACAACATCAATCATGCCCGTGGAATACCTTCCTCACTGCCGGCAGTTTATGATATAACAGCACCAAGGAACACACATGAACACTGTGTCCCACTGCGCATAATAACACGCATGGGGTAAGTACGAAGGCATAGCCGACTACTAACACCCATAGTACCAACAAGGTCATGAACTGTATCATAAGATCTGTCTAGACCGTCACATGATCAAAGTTGACCACTTGCCCGCAGTATCTAATGTGCGCGTCTAGCCCCGAACTTTCCGCAGCCCGCATAGGCCAATCGATCGCCCGCATGAGGTATAACCCCGCATCGAGGGTAGCTACTCCGGCAGCCCCGACTCGCCGTCCGCATGGCCACAAGGACCGCATGACCACAAGGCCGCTGGAACTCCGCAGCCCGCATAGGCCCTCGACCCGCATGAGGTAGTCTCGAATCATAGGTCCATCGACCGCTCGAAGTCTACCCCGCATCGGAGGCGCTTAATCCCCTAATCATCTCAAGAGATGAGTGATGTATAATACTATCATAACGACTTATCGTTAAACAACATAAGCACAACAAAGGAAAACCCCTTTACACAAACATCACAAGATACTAACACACGTAAGATCCTAGCATGTTTACTTATCAAATCAACAAGAAGGTATTACAAGGCTATCACAAACCAACACCATCAAGTTATACACACCGTACTTTCTACTATATGCTAACAAGTTCGGGTTTTATCCCCAAAGTACTTCATACATTAATTCTTTAAAAGATACGTTACTTTCGCAAAAGTCACACAATACCCGTAGTATATGAAAATATAGTGATTATCTTTGAAGTAAATCAAAACACTTCTCTTTGTAAAACTCAAGTAACAACATTATTTTCCAAACGCCCAAGTTTGCCTAATTTCAAATGTTCATGTTTCTTATTTAGAAAGGTTTCAGTAGTTCATAGTCTTATTCATTTAAGAATATAATTCTCCTTTAAACTATCTCGAGAAACATAAGTCTTATATGTGAGTAGGATATTCTTGTTTACAACAATCTTATTACAAAGACCATGATCTAGGAAATATCATTTTGTCTCATCTTAGCTTCTATGCAGATGGAAGTTTCTACCGGTTTTAATAATACTTAATCACAAAACATTTCCTTTATTAACGCTGCAGTTGGTTTGTCGATACACATTCGATTTCCAAAATCAAGAAACATTCTTAATACGTTATACCTAACTTTACATAAAGCTAGTATAACTCTTAAGTTTTCAAAACAAATCAAGTATTACTTCTTCTATCAAAATGATTCAAAACTCGTTTGAAATAATTAAAGTTCTTTATTAACACATAACAAGCCGCTTATAGTTCAAATCGCTTACCTTTTAAAACCACATGTATTTTTCTTACCAACATAAAGCCGTTATAACCAACTTCCCATAAAGCCGTTATAACACTTTATGTTTTACACCAATCAAATACATTTAGTACATGTACGTCTACCGTACTACATAGTTCACACATATCATGCTAGAAGAGATAGGAAGAGGTTCACATACCTCGCGACGAGTATCGACTAATAGCAAAACGCTCCAAGTACTCCCAACTGTCGGCTACTCCTAAAGCCAAGTAGAACGCGCCACACGTAGTACTTCAACCTATAAGGCCACAAGGCGCTTATTAACATTAAGATCTTATCGTAGAACATTCTACCGAAAATTGGAAGACTTCCCGCAACAGCGTAAATCTCCTCCTCTAGCGGGGCCGGCTACCAAGCCAACCAGGGGGGGGTTATACATCTAACCCGAACGGGTACAATTCTACTCCACAGTACTACTACACAAGTCTATCAGAATACGATTCGCTTCTTCGTGCTTAAGTCAAAAGACATTGCTAACTAACCACGCTCATTCTATACATGGTATACTTTAACTATATATTCTAACAACATGTAATTTCCAATTACAATAGAGGGACAATATATTTACCTCGATTAGACCATAATTATCCAAGTATATTGTCGATCCTGGGATATAGTTTAGCTCCAACTCGTAGCGCTCCAACCCGCTCTAATCCACCCTTAGAATTTCTAACCAACTTCTACACAATACTGCAACTGACTATGGAGATTTTCATAGGGTTTCGGTTTTGGACCGACGGAAGTATAATAGTATTTCCGGGCTTTTCGTATAGGTATAACCTTAGAATACTACAAGGTATACGGCTAAGGTAATTTGGGCATTATAACAATACTTTAGAGAGTATTTCTACACCACAAAGGGGGGTATTATACGAAAGCAACTTCACAGTGGGTACCACGCCACACTACTAGGAGGGGTGTACCTCGGCCAAGGCCTCTAGGAGAGGGGGAGGCCTCTTGGCCGAACTCAACACTAAGGGGAGGGAGAAGATTTAACACTTAGAAACATTTAGGAAAGGATGAAGAATTCATCAAAGGGAGAGGGGTATTTATAGCACAAGCCAAGGCCAACCAATGGCCAAGATTGAGCCAAGTGCTACACAAGTGTAGGGCCAAGATATGCCCAAGTGCCCCCTAGTCCCTACTCCTTAAAACCCTCACAAATATCTACCAAAATATCTACCACTTGACCTCCCCAATTCGTCCCATGTGCCGCCCACCTTGCCCACCAATGAGAGGGTGCCAAGTGCCGCCCTCTCGTTGGTCCAAAATGTTCCGTCTCTCGTAAAAATCCGCAAAAATAACAAAAGACATAGCCGGAATTTTCCCTTCGAAAGTTATGTAAAACGTTTCGTCGAAACACGACTCTAACCGGGTGTTGTGCACAAATGCCATTCGGCCAAGCCACCTAGGCGGGGGTGACACGTGTCACCCTCCTATTGGCCCAAAATAAAACCTCTTCCAAAATATCCACAATGGCCAAAATCTCAAAACAAAGTGGGCCCCACAAAATCAGAATTTCTCCCGTGGGCCCCACGTGACCATTTCCAAAATAAAATTCCATAATTCTCTAATATTCCAGAAGTCCGAATACCAAACTGGGAATCCAATTCCATTAACGAACCTTTTTCCTTCACAAAACCGGAAACTTTTCCGTGGAAAAATCGCTCTTTCTTCCTTTCCAATCTTTCTGTCAGATTCTCGCACGCACGCCCTCGCATACATACCTAGGAACTACGGGTATAACATTCTTCCTTAGAAACATTCGTCCCAATGTTCCTTCTAAGTCTCAAACGAACGCGCGCAAGATAGTCTTCACTACTATACTTACGAAACAATCTCGCCACACCGCCACGTAAATACCCACGCAAAATACCTACATCCAAGTCCACGAGGAAACACCTCTAACATCACCACAAATAATACTACTTTTGTCACTTTGTCGCGAGCCTTGCTCCAACGACCCAACAAATGGTACCGGGCTGCATGCGATCACCGCTCGCCAGACACTCGAATTCTTACCATATTTCGACATCGCTTAGTATCCAAAACTCGGGTTACTATCTCTAACGTGGTCATCATTAATCGGAACATTCTGATGGATCTTCGATACTTTCCCGAACATAACAATACGAAGACCGGACGCCCTTCCTCCTAAGCTCGGACCAAGAATGCTAACATATAGGCAACCCGCCTATTCTTCACATGAACTCACAAAGGCCCAAAGTAACTCCTGCTAAGTTCCTTCGCTTTCAAAACTCGCCACACCGTCCGGTGGTACTTTCAAGAAGACCGTCAACCGAACTCTAAGCGCCGCTGCGATTATCCGCACGATTCCTCCGAGCCGCCGTAACTTCTTCTAGACAAGCTTCACTATCCACATCCGTGGAACAAGATCAACCAACTATTCAACTCCGCCAACATCGAACCAATCGACCGGAACTTACACTTCCGCCGCAAGGCTTCATAAGGCGACATCCGAACACCGAAATGGTAGCTCAAACGCTCCTCCACAGAGACAACAATCTCACAACTACCTCAAATCCACGCGACCGCCCGGCGGGCGAATGCGCGATTCTGAGACTCACCTGAGTTCTTAACACATGCTTGGTAAAACTTCCAGAAACAAAAACAGCCGTAACCTGGGCTCCACTGTCTGTCATAAGGTGAAGGTAGGCACCCCGTGCAGCCTTACAACCTTTCTGATAAATCAACACTGCCAAGTGAACGGTCCCGACCGAAGAACACGATGGGCTGCCCCCATCGCCCGACCACCGGCCGAACGATCCACGAACTCAGACGTTGGTTAACTAAACTTGGGCCTAGCACCCTCGTGACCCTACCACAAGGCGGGACCACCACAACCAGACCCCACCGCCATACATGCCGCGGGTTGACCCGCAACGTGGCCTCAACCCGACCCGAACGCCGCGACAATACTAGCTCCGATCGGAACAATCTCACTAATCACGCTACGAAAACCTAGCGGTCTTCTTAGCTCAACTACCCTCTTCATTTCACACTACTTAGGACCTATCCCAAACACACCACGTGCACTATTCACTCCTATAAGGGTCAAACATCAACATACGTCTCTACCAGAGATGGCCTTACCTCTAAGGTTTTTGCGTATAAAGCTCTAAGGCTCACACTTTCTCTATCCTCCAAAATCTTACTCTGTTAACCAACCATGATTTCTAATCACAACTAACACATCGCCATCGTAACATAGTACTTAAGGTATACTCACCTTGAAAGTTACCGGCTCACGCTGCCGCCTCGCCCTCTTCCGCCAGTCGATCTCTACGTTCACGCGCTGCTGCGCATAAGCCCGCATACGTGCCATGCTCAAGCTCAAGAATTACTCTTGCACAACCCTTCTTAGGTAGTCATCAAGACCGGCATACATCGGTATACTCTCGGTAGCCAAATCCATGGCTAGTAACAGGTCGCTCTTTGCAATCTAAATTCTCTCATTCCGTGGAACAAGGTTCAAATATCATGCGCAGCAGGAACCGCCGCCGCCGTGCTAAACTCATGGGCTAGTAACGCCGCAAATCCCGAATGAAGCACTACCCTAGGTAATGATTGGGCCGCGCCTCTCGCATTCTCTGTATTCCTCTCGGCTCCGCGCTTGCGCCCTCTGGCCCGGCCGCCTACGCGAGGCATAGCTGCAAGTGGAAAGAAATACGTTTAGAGGTCCAACTTAAAACACAACTCTAAGGCACGACCAGAGTGAGAAGAATAGAAACCAATCCTAAATATCCTATAGCCTCCGATTATTGGCGTGGTGCACAACATCGATAATCAAGACTCATCGACTGATGCGTGCAGACACTTTCCGAGGATTAACCGCTTCCGATACCACTTTTGTCACTTTGTCGCGAGCCTTGCTCCGACGACCCAACAAATGGTACCGGCTGCTTGCGATCCCCGAGGCATGAACCTTCTCGTGCGTACGGAGCCACGGTTCGCTGTTTCCGTGGTAGAGGCTCGCCTCTTTATACGCCACCCGAAGGAGGTCGGGCACAACAGTACCGAGTATGTGAAACTAAAAATATCAGAAATGAAATCATAATAGTCTATAAAGCGAGACATGTATGATAACCAAACTACGATTCACAATAATAGCCATGTCAAGTCGTGGACTCACGCCTCAAGTCATCACTCAAATATAACAATGGGTCTCACGCCACAACATCAATCATGCCCGTGGAATACCTTCCTCATCGCCTAGCTTTATGATATTAAAGCACCAAGGAACACACGAACACCGTGTCCCACCGTGCCATAATAACACGCAGGTAAGGCGACGGCGCATAGCCGACTACTAACACCTACGCATCAACAAGGTCATGAATCAGATCATAAGATCTGTCTGACCGCCACATGATCAAAGCCGACCACTTGCCCGCAAAGATCTAATGTGCGCGTCTAGCCCGAACTTTCCGCAGCCCGCATAGGCCAATCGATCGCCCGCATGAGGTATAACCCCGCATCGAGGGTAGCTACTCCCTGCAGCCGCCCCGGACTCGCCGTCCGACGCCACAAGGACCGCATGACCACGGCCGCTCGAACTCCCGCAGCTCCGCATAGGCCCTCGGACCCGCATGAGGTAGTCTCGAATCATAGGTCCATCGACCCGCCTCGAGTCTACCCCAGACGGAGGCGCAACCCGGAATCATCTCAAGAGATGAGTGATGTATAATACTATCATAACAGCTTATCGTTAAACAACATAAGCACAACAAAGGAAAAACCCCTTTACACAAACATCACAAGATACTAACACACGTAGCATCCTAGCATGTTTACTTATCAAATCAACAAGAAGGTATTACAAGGCTATCACAAACCAACACCATCAAGTTATACACACCAGGTACTTTCTACTATATGCTAACAAGTTCGGGGTTTTATCCCCAAAGTACTTCATACATTAATTCTTTAAAAGATACGTTACTTTCGCAAAAGTCACACAATACCCGTAGTATATGAAAATATAGTGATTATCTTTTGAAGTAAATCAAAACACTTCTCTTTGTAAAACTCAAGTAACAACATTATTTTCCAAACGTCCAAGTTTGCCTAATTTCAAATGTTCATGTTTCTTATTTAGAAAGGTTTCGTAGTTCATAGTCTTATTCATTTAAGAATATAATTCTCCTTTAAACTATCTGAGAAACATAAGTCTTATATGTGAGTAGGATATTCTTGTTTACAACAATCTTATTACGAATGCATGATCTAGGAAATATCATTTTGTCTCATCTTAGCTTCTATGCAGATGGAAGTTTCTCCGGTTTTAATAATACTTAATCACAAAACATTTCCTTTTATTAACGCCGCAGTTGGTTTGTCGATACACATTCTGATTTCCAAAATCAGTAAAACATTCTTAAGACGTTATACCTAACTTTCCATAAAGCTAGTATAACTCTTAAGTTTTCAAAACAAATCAAGTATTACTTCTTCTCTCAAAATGATTCAAAACTCTTTTGAAATACTTCAAGTTCTTTATTAACACATAACAAGCCGCTTATAGTTCAAATCGATTACCTTTTAAAACCACATGTATTTTCTTACCAACATAAAGCCGTTATAACCAACTTCCCATAAAGCCGTTATAACACTTTATGTTTTACACCAATCAAATACATTTAGTACATGCACGCTCAGCACTACATAGTTCACACATATCATGCTAGAAGAGATAGGAAGAGGTTCACATACCTCGCGACAGTATCGACTAATAGCAAAACGCCCAAGTACTCCCAACCGCTTCGGCTACTCCTAAAGCCAAGTAGAACGCGCCACACGTAGTACTTCAACCTATAAGGCCACAAGGCGCTTATTAACATTAAGATCTTATCGTAGAACATTCTACGTAAAATTCGCACACTGACAGCGTAAATCTCCTCTCTAGCGGGCCTACCAAGCCAACCAGGGGGGGGTTATACATCTAACCCGAACGGGTACAATTCTACTCCACAGTACTACTACACAAGTCTACTGTAATAAAGTTCAGTTCAGTTCTTCAGGCTTAAGTCAAAAGACATTGCCAACTAACCACGTTCAGTTCTATATATAGTATACTTTAACTATATATTCTAACAACATGTAATTTCCAATTACAATAGAGGGACAAGATATTTACCTCGATAAGCCCATAATTATCCAAGTATAAAGTCGATCCTGTGCAATCGTTTAGCTCCAACTCCGAGCGCTCCAACCCGCTCTAAACCACCCTTAGAAGTTCTAACCAACTTCTACACAATACTCCAACTGACTATGGAGATTTCCCTAGGGTTTCGGTTTGTGACTGACGGGAAGTATATTAGTATTTCCAAGCCAGATAGGTATAACCTTAGAATACTACAAGGTATACGACTAAGGTAATTTGGGCATTATAACAATACTTTAGAGAGTATTTCTACACCACAAAGGGGGGTATTATACGAAAGCAATTTGGCTAGGGGGGGGGGGTACCCCACGGCCACACTACTAGGAGGGGGGGTGTACCCCTCGGCCAAGGCCTCTAGGAGAGGGGGAGGCCTCTTGGCCGAACTCAACACTAAGGGGAGGGAGAAGATTTAACACTTAGAAACATTTAGGAAAGGATGAAGAATTCATCAAAGGGAGAGGGGTATTTATAGCACAAGCCAAGGCCAACCAATGGCCAAGATTGAGCCAAGTGCTACACAAGTGTAGGGCCAAGATATGCCCAAGTGCCCCCTAGTCCCTACTCCTAAAACCCTCACAAATATCTACCAAAATATCTACCACTGACTCCCCAATTGGCCCCACGGTCGCCACCTTGCCCACCAATGAGAGGGGTGCCAAGTGCCGCCTCGTTGGTCCAAAATGTTCCGCCTCGGAAAAATCCGCAAAAATAAGAAAAGACATAGCCGGAATTTTCCTTCGCAAGTTATGTAAACGCTTTAAAAAACGACTCTAACCGGGTGTTGTGCACAAATGCCATTCGGCCAAGCCACCTAGGCGGGGGTGACACGTGTCACCCTCCTACTGGCCCAAAATAAAACATCTTCCGAAAATATCCACAATGGCCAAAATCTCGAAAACAAAGTGGGCCCCACAAAACCGTAACTTTCTCCCGTGGGCCCCACGTGACCATTTCCGAAAATAAAATTCCATAATTCTCTAATATTCCAGGAAGTCCGAATACCAAATCTGGGAATCCAATTCCCATTAACGAACCTTTTTCCTTCACAAAAACCGGAAACTTTTCCGTGGAAAAATCGCCTCTTTCTTCCTTTCCAATCTTTCTGTCGTATTCTCGTACGTACGTCCTCGCATACATACCTAGGAACTACGGGGTATAACAGTTAGTAAGGCACAGTGTGTTGAAATTTGATTATCATATATGTCCCCGGATTTGTTTGTGTTACCGTATGGTCATGCTTTTACGATGTGGGATTCCGGGGCATGAGACCACGAGGTATTTAGGACACAGGTGGGGCTTGGTGTTTATGTATCCTTATTGGTGTTATTATATCATGGACTACCGACAGTGAGGAAGGATTCCACGGGCATGAATGATATTATGGGCGTGAGGCCCATGGTTATATTTGAGTAATGACTTTGAGGGCTTGCGTCCCTGACTTGATATGACTGCTTATGTGTTATATCGTAGATTGGCTATCATACATGTCTCTGTTTTGTTAGATCGTTATGATTTTATTACGATTTCATCGCTCGCATACTTGGTACATTCTTCGCATCGACCTCGGGGCCGCGCTCGCGCCGCAGTTTAGGTACGCAGTTTGGTGATCGGCAGGTGTAGGACTAGTTTTTGGATAGCTCCCTCTGTCCAGTAGTTTATCTTTTTGGTATATATCCTTCAAGATGTGCTTTGAACGCTTTTGGAGTACGGCGGCCTTGTCCCGTCCATATTTCGATTAACTCAGAGTGCAGTATTCATATGTGGGATTGGACTCATGTACGGTGTAGTGTCTTTTGTTTATGTATATATGGCAGCCTTGTCGGCTTTGCCCTTGCACGTACGTTGGTAAAAAAAAAAAAAAGTGAGGTGTTATTTAATTTCCGCAGTTTTACTTGTGTTGTTAAGGTAGAAGGGTGCCCAGGTAGGGCACCAGTCACGGGCCCGGGGATCGGGGTGTGACAGCATAGGCCCCCGGGACCCGCATGAGGTATTCTCGAATCATAGTCACACAGACTGCCTGAGCTATACCCCGCATCGGAGGGCAGCTTAACCCCCGGTATCATGTCAAGAGGTAAATGATATAATACTAACATAACGGCTTATCGTTAAACAACATAAGCACAATAAGAATAACCTCTTTACACAAACGTTTACAATATACAACACACATAGCATCACAATATATCTACTCAACAAACCATCTTATTATACATTCCAGAATCAATACAAGTCCTTCATAAACACATAAGTAAACTGTTCCTTTTATCTTTCTTAAGTCGTTATACCTAACTTCCCATAAAGCTAGTATAACTCTTAAGCTTTTTGTTTTAAAAACAATTATTCTTCTTCTTTCAAAAATGATTTATAATTCTTTTGAAAGACTTCAAGATTCTTATTATTCAGGCTTAAGTCAAAAGACATTGCCGTAAAACTACGTCCAGTTAACACACGTACGCTCATCGTACTATATATATATTTTAAAATATCATGCTCAAGAGTATAGGAGAATCACATACCTCCTCGTGAAATCCACCTGCCAAGTCGAGTATGTCGCGCGCAGAGAATCAACCTATAATAGTCAGGTACGTCTATCAATGTCTAGACTACTCTGTAGACTATTCTAAGCAGAGGGTTCTTTATTCTACGGAAATTTGGGCAGCACTTCCCTACCCGTCAAGCTACACAAGTCTACTGTAAATACAGTCCTATGTAAGTACAGTTCAATTCTTCTTTATTATACTTCTGATGTGATTTCAGTTCAATACTCTTCTGTATTATCCTTCAGTGTAATTACAGTTCAATTCTCTTCTTTAATATCCTTCTATGTGTTTTATACTTATTTCTATACTTCTACAGTATGTATTCTCCAATTACAATAGAAGGATAAGATTATTTACCTCGATAAGCCCAATATTATCCAAGTTAAATGTCGATCCTGAGCAAGGTTTAGCTCCTAATTTGTACGCTCCGATAGCTCCAAGAAACCCTTAGAAGTTTCTAACAACTTCTACTTAAATACTATAAGGGATTTGGGGCTAGGGTATTTAGGAATAGTAACTATACTTGGAAGACAACTTTTCTACCAAGGGAGGGGGGTAGGTTTCGGCTAGGACTCAAGGAAGGGGGGAGAAGAGCTTGGACGAAAAGCTATAAGAGAGGGGAGGGATTTTTCAAGACTTGGAGAATTGATTTGTGGATGAAGAAAACCTTCAAGTTAGGGGGGTATTTATAGGCCAACCAATGGCCAAGATGAAGCCAAGTGGTAGGCAAGTGTAAGGTGGAGATTTAGGCAAGTGTCCTTATCCATCTACTACACAAATATCCTACCAACTCCTTGACCAAAAACTAATCCACAAAATCGTCCAACCCTTGCCCAAGTTGCCGTCCATATGAGGGTGACAAGTGTCACCCTCCCGTTGGTCCAAAATGTTTCATCTGTCGGAAAAATCCGCAAAAATAATAAATGACATAGCCGTAATTTTCCCTACGCAAGTTTTGTAAAATGTTTCGTCGGAAAACGATTCTTTTAGTGGGTTGTGCACAAGTTTTTCGTCCAATGCCTAACTTTAAGGCTAAACTTTTGTACGTACGCCCTCACGTACATACTCTGGAAATACGGGGTATAACACGAGTTAACTGCACATAGTGCCACATCACAAATAAGAGCAATAATAGGTATACTGTAACAGGTCTTTTCTAGGCCGCGAATGATCGAAGCAAGGCCAATTGCCCATAGTATCATTATGCATGCCTAATCTCGACTCCGCATCCACATAGCCACCTAGGCGGCATGAGGTATTCCTCGCATCGAGGGTAGCTACTCGCCGGCATCGCCCCGACTCTCGCAGTCCGCATGGCCACATAGACCGCATGAGGTATTCCTCGCACACTAACCTGGAACTCCCGTAGCTCCGGATAGGTCCCCTGGACCCGCATGAGGCATTCCTCGCATCGGGGGGGCAGCTTAACCCCCGGTATAACATGTCAAGAGGTGAGTGGTACAATACTAACATAACGGCTTATCGTTAAACAACATAAGCACAAGAAGAATAACCTCTTTATACAATCATCACAAGAATCGAACACAACGACTAATCGTTGAACAATATAAGCATAACAAGAATAACCTCCTTACGTAAGCGTCACAAGATACTAACACACGAGGTATCATAACATGTCTATCAAACCAGCTTACCATACCTTCAGACAATATTTCAACCATTTGATAAACAAATAATAAAAACCATTTTCTTATCTTTCTTAAGTCGTCATACCTAACTTCCTATAAAGCTAGTATAACCCTTAAGCTTTTTGTAGAAACCCAATATTACTTTTCTTCCAAAAATAATTCATAACTCTTTTGAAAGATTCAAGATTCTTATTATTTAGAACTCCAGTCCAAAGATATCAAAGTAAAACCAAGTTCAGTTTAACACACGTACGTCTACCGTACTATATATTTATTTGGAAAATATCATGCTCAAAGGGATAGGAAGAATCACATACCTCCTCGGCTAAACCCACTTGCCAAGTCGGATATGTCACGTGCAAAGTGTCAACCTATAATAGTCAAAACACGACTATTAACTTCTAGTTTTTCGTGGAATCCTTCTAAGTAAGACTTCTCTTAGTCTACGGAAAATTGGGCAGCACTTCCCCCGTTTTTACTCAATTCTTCATTTTTAACAAAGCCCGATAACAGTAACCAACGTGGCACAATAATTTCGATAAGTAAGGAAGGGGATAACACGCCCAAATGGAACGTGATTAACAATCTCTCCTTTATAAATATAATAAGTAAAGGAAGGGGATAACACGCCCAAACGGAACACGATTAACAATCTCTCCTTCATAAATATAATAAGTAAAGAAGGGGATTACACGCCCAAACGGTAACGCGGTTTACTATCTCGCCTTCATAATAACAATAAGTAAAAGAAGGGGATTACACGCCCAAATGGTAACGCGGTTTACTATATCGCCTTCATAATAACAATAAGTAAAAGAAGGGGATTACACGCCCAAACGGTAACACGGTTTACTAACTCGCCTTCATAATAACAATAAGTAATGAAGTCCAAAGTAAAAAGTCCAAAGTAGATACGGTCCTTAAGTTGGGGTCCTTGTCCAACTTTTACATTTTACTTATCCAATTACTTCATTAGTCCTTCAACTTATATTCCAATCTTTATATAAGTTATAGTCCATAATATACTTCCAATATATGTATAATAACCATATATACATAATAATCAAATTCACAAAGAGTTTAAGGTGCATTACCTCAATACTAGCCCGAACAATATCCAAGATTTTAAAGTCGTTCCAAAGCAAGTCTTAGCTCCAAACCTTTGTGCTTTAGCTCCAACTTCTTGTGTTCCAAATAACCATAGGTTACCCTTAGAAGTTCTAACCAACTTCTATTCAAGAATTGACTCCAAAAGGTGCAGAACACTTAGTCTTCAAAACTGTCCATTTTCGGTTTTGTGGTGTTTTAGAGGCTATGGGTGTGAAAATCTTATCTAACTCTTGGTTGGTAATCTTCCTAACATACTAAGGAAGAACACTTGTAAGTTTATGAATTTTTGGACAACTTTTGGTAAGGGAGGGGGCTGTTTAGACGAGAGCAACAAGAGAAGGGGGGAGAGAAAATATTTTTTCAAGACTAGAATTATGTTAAGTGTGGATGATTTTCATCCACTTAGGGGGTTTATATAGCACAACCAAGGGATGGGATTAACACAAGTGTAAGGTAGAGATCATTTGTGTAAGTGCCTTCCCACACTTGTCTTGCTAAAGCCATGCAAGTCTTGACCATGCAAGACTTGCCCACTATCATCAAAATGCCGTCCAAGCCATGCCAACTAGGCAAGATTTGTTGGCCACTTGTCTTGCCAACTTGTCCACCCATTTTCTTTCACTTGGCCCAATCTATGGGTGACACTTGTCGCCCTCCTATTGGTCCAAAATATTTTATCTCTCGAAAAAATTTCATAGTCGTAAAAATATTGACAACGTAAAATTTTCTTCACAAGGTTCGAAATAACTTCGTCGGAAAACAATTCTATCATTCTTACCCTAATTAGGGCATATACATTCGTACGTACGTCCTCACATACGTACTCCGGAAACCACGGGGCATAACATCTAGTTTCAAACGTAGAAATATTCCAAGTGCAAAGTCACTAAATTCTACGGAAAATCGGACAACACTTCCTTTGTTTCTATATATTTTTTCACCTTTTTCAAAGCCCGAATTCAATAACCAACACGCCACATTTAAGGCTCAACAATGTAGTTAACAATAGGGGATTACACGCCTAACAAGATGTGTAAAATTCCGCCCCACAATTCATATAAAACAGTCCAATATTCCATGTCATTTCGACTACAAAGTACAATTATAATAAATCTTTTCCAATTCCTTTTCAATCCATAATGTCGTTCTCGCACGTTATATAGTCACAACCAATTTTAACAACTATAATCTCTCCTTTAGACAACATGCGATAATTATAACTATCGATTCCTTTGTATCTTAATTTCAATGGCTAATAAGCCCGTGTTCGGATTTAGGTTCCCAATACTCTATAACACTTATTAACTTCAATGTACAATTCACATGGTCAACATCGACTATTACATATATCATAGTTTACTTTCAAGAGGAGAGGGAATTTTACCTTTAGGATTTGTGCCCACTATAGTCCTTTTCTCATCAAACTCATCCACGCGAGCTTTCTACAAGTTTACCAACAATTTATCTTCTCGCCGCCTTTCCAACAATTTTACTAGGCATTGGTTTTCCTTGAATTTTTAGAGAGAATGGAGAGGAATTTTTAAGGGTGATTCGTTGAATAAATGACCAAGTCTTCAAGACTTGGTCAATAAATAAGACCTCCTCTTGGTCAAACAGGTGGGAGGGACACTTGTCACCCTCCCATAGGCCTTTACAAAAATATCTTCTGATTTTTTCCCCCTTTTTCGCGAAAAATCCCGCCTCGGCGCCGCGGCGCTGAAACTTCAGAAAACTTCAGGGCTTTGTGGCCATGGCCCGATCAAGCTTTTTCTCCTTTGTCAACCAAACTTCTAACGTCCATAACTTTCTACCCTGATGTCCTATCGACGAGCGGTTTGTTGCGTTGGAAACTAAACTCAACGAAATTCATACTAGGCTTTTGAAATACCTATAAACTCCTAATGAACTAGGAGATATACCGCTCCAAAGTTGACTGAAAATCTGCCTACAACATTTGCCAACTTATCTTTCCAAATTTCCAACCTTATTTCCTTTTGGACGTTCTTACCTTATCCTCTTGAATTTACGGGTTGTAACATTCTTCCCCCCTTAGAAACATTCATCCCCGAATGTTCTTTCGGAGTCAATCTTATAGATAGTGACAAAGTCTCCCTTTTACAACCCCTACATACCAATAATGCCACACGTGGCCACATAATAGCACTTAAGCGAAATACTTAAATTAAAACTTGACAAGTAAGGGAAATGTTACACCCCGTATTTACAGGACATGTTTTAAGAACGTACGTAAGAACTCTCAAGTGTTAAGATTTGAGACTTGTAAAAATTTATCGGAATTATGAAATTGTCGGAAAACGTATTTTGTGATGAATGGGAGGGCGACATGTGTCACCCCCCCTTGTGGTTGCCTTGGACGAAATAGGGATGGCCAAGATGGTCATTGACCATAGTCTTTGGATGGCAAGTCTTGCAAGTAGGGAGCTTGACATTATTGACTTAGTCAATGGGTCCACAATAGTCTTGATATTTGTTAAGACCTCATCCAAACCACCCATTTGTTTATATCTTGACCCTCCATTACACTATATAATACTAGTAGTGCAAGACAAGCTTAACACTTAGCCAAAATTTCACAAAAATTTGAAGAGCAAGAGCTAGAGCTCTCGGGTTCCCTCACTATCAAAAGAATTTTTTTTTGTTTCTTGTTCATTAAGATCCCCACTTTAAACCAAGGTTCTTGAGTGTATTGTAAGCATATCTCAATAGAAAAATCTCGGAAAAAGATAGTTTTCGGGTTAGTCGCAAAGCGAAAACCTAGTTGTCTTTCTAGGTTTTGTTTGGAGATTTGAAGGAAAGTTGTTGGTGTTGTTCTAAGGGTCTCAACTAGCGGATTGAAGCGTCTTGAAGAGGCTCTAAGTTGCTAAGGAGCGACTTCGGATTTGGAGATTGGATTATGATTCGTTGAGGTATAATCTTGTCCCTTAAAAGTGTTACAAGATTATTTATATTGTTGTTAGCTTTACTTGTTGCTAGCATGAAGTATGTGTTGAAGTTTATAAGTGTTATGGATTGCTTGTAGCCTTAGAATCCGAAATGTAATGTAATCCATGTGAAGTTAGATTACAAATTGGTCGTTTATTAGAATTGTCGCATGTTAATTATTTGGAGATTATAGTAGTTATAATCGATTGCGACTTGATATCATGTTAGGCTAATAACTTGGATTGAAATGGAAATTGGATAAGAATTGATGTTGTAGTACTTCAAGTTAGCCGAATTGGCCTAGTAAGTTGTATTAATTTGATATCTATTGTGGGACGGAATTTTACACGTCTAGTAGGCGTGTAATCCCCTATTGTTGATTGCATTGTTTGGGCCTTAAATGTGGCGTGTTTGGTTATTGTATTTGGCCTTGAAAAAGGTGGCAAAGTAGTAGAAACAAAGGAGGTGCTGTCCGATTTTCCGTAGAAATTAGTGACCTTACACTTATAATATTCTACGTTTGAAGTAAGACGTTAATAGACGTATTGTGGATATTATAGGTTGACATACTACGGGCGGGACATTGTACTTGGCAAGTGGTTGACCCGAAGAGGTATGTAGAACTTTTCCTATCTTTTGAGCATGACTAGTTGTACGTATATAGTACGGTAGACGTACAAGACCTTGATATCCTTTACTAGTGTTATGAATAGCCAGGTCGGGTGAGTTAGGAGATTAACTCACTTCTTTGAAAGTATTAAGGATGTCTAATGTTTTATTAAAGTTAAGGGACTTGAAGAGTTTTGAAGTATGTGATACTTGTTCCGTTTTAAACGTATAAGTCCCTTGGATAGAAAATTGTATTTGGCTAAGGTATAAAGTGAATATAACGACTTTATGGGAAGTTGGTTATATTTGCTTTATGGAAAGATAAATGACTTGATTTTAATGAAAAGGCAAATTGATTTTAAGGCATCAATTGCCTAAGGTTTTATATTAAAAGGGGTCACTTGATTTAGAAACCTAACTTTATTTCTAAAGGTATTGTGACTTGTCTTGAAAAGTAATTTTGACTTGATACTATGGTTAATAGTATCTTCGAAGTTTTATACTAAAAAGAGTCATTTGTTTTAAAGAGTAGAAGTATGTAGTACTTTGGGTTAAATTCTCGGATCTTTAAAAAGACATGTTAGTGCCTTAAGTAAACTAAAATGAGAGTGTATGTGAACAAGAATAATAAGAAGTTAGGGGATTCTTAACTTGCTTATATATTGTATGATAGCCGGTTTTGTGCTAGTGGTATATTATTCATTACGGGGTCATTCCCCAGGTTTGTGGCATTTGCATATTCCGTGGATTTGCTACCCACGATGCGAGGAATACCTCATGCGAGTCCGCAAGGGCTTATGCGGGTGAAATAGTCCCATGCGGGCGGGTCCAGCCTATGCGAAGAATACCTCATGCGAGTCCGTAAGGGCTTATGCGGGTGAAATAGTCCCATGCGAGGAATACCTCATGCGGGTCCACGCGACCTATGCGGGTGAAATAGTCCCAGGAGTAGGGTTGCTTAATGATACTGCGGGCGGGTGGCCCTGCTTTGATCGTGAGCTTCCTATTGTATATTGTAAGTATACTACTATTTACTCTCATTGTTAGTAAGGCACAGTGTACTGTAATTTGATTATCATACATGTCTCCGGCTTTGTTTTAAACTATGATGTAATTACAGTATTTTCCAGTTTTACATACTTAGTACATATTGTGTACTGACCCCCGTCCTCGGGGGCTGCGTTCATGCCGCAGGTAGGGGTAAACAGGTGGTGGATCCTCATTCTTAGGATCACTTATCAGACGTCAGAAGCTCCATTTCTCCGGAGGCTTGTCTCTTTTGGTACAGTCTTTCCCTGATGTTGTAGATTTATGTACATTCAGGGGTATGGCGGGGCCCTGTCCCGCCACAGTTGTTATTCCTAGAGGTCTGTATTCACATATGTGGTTGGGCTGTAAGAACTGAGTTGTACAGTTGTACTTTTGATTATGTTTATATTATGGAAGGCGGCCTTATCGGCTAGCCTGTGTTGTTTATTGTTTACACATGTGTTTATGTTGTGTATGTTCCGCTGCTATTCTCTGATGTATACCTGAACGGGGTGCCCAGGTAGGGCACCAGTCGCGGCCCCGGGGTCGGGTCGTGACAAAAGTGGTATCAGAGCAGTTAGTCCTCGGAAAGTGTCTACAGACCGTGTCTAGTAGAGTCTTGATTATCGGTGTGTTGTGCACCACATCTATAATCAGGAGGCTGCAGGACATTTAGGATTGGTTTCCATTCTTCTCTCTCTGAGATCGTGCAGTAGAGTTGTCTTATTAGGTTGAATCCTCTCTGACCTCTTCTTATGAAACAGTTATGCCTCCACGGAAGCGGCCCGGGAAGGGCAAGGCAAAGCAGCGAGGCGCTAGTGGTACTGAGGGTTACGGACTCGTACGACTATGCACGAGGTAGTAAGAGGGTCGGCGAGTTCATCCACGCCGGCGGATTAGAGAGAGCCGAGAGCGGCGTAGCTCGAAGGTTCGGTACGAGCCTCGATTCAGCGATCGGTGCGAGTATAGAGACTACGAGGAGCAGATCGGTTATTGACCAAGATAGTAGCCGGCAGCGGACAGAGCAGCACCCACCTGGAGCCGTTTGTGGATTAGGGATTTTACGGGTTGTCATCCACCGAGTTTTATGGTTCGAAGTGCGAGGAGGATCCGCAGGAGTTCATTCGCAGCCTACGGACCATGCAGTTCTTAGGGCTTGAGACAGTGCATTACGCTAGCCTCTTACCGGTTACGCGATATTGCGTTGAACTGGTTTGAGTCGTGGTTGCTTTCGAGGGGTGAGAATGCTCTTCCAGCTGTTTGGGAGGAGTTTACAGAGGCCTTCATGAATCACTTTTTGCCCCCTGAGATGAGGAGGGCCCGCGTAGATAGATTTTTGACTTTGAGGCAGAATGGAAGGACTATCAGGGAGTATAACCTGGATTTTGACTCCTTGGCCAGACATGCGCACACTATTGTAGCTGACATGGCGGATAGAGTTCATCGTTATGTGATGGGGCTAGACCGTCATATGATTACTGCATGCTTGGGGGTGGCTCTTCAGCCCGGTATGGACATTTCCAGGATGCAGGTCTATGCGCAGGGGATAGAGGATAGAGAGAGGGAGGACCAGATTGACTCGGGCCAGCCAAGAGGCTGGGACAGAGGTCTGGGGCGGTTTTCGAGGCGGCCTCGTGCAGCGGGTCCACATTCCAGCCCGACGAGTGCTCCGTCACGGTTTTCTGGTAGGAGGTATGATCAGCCATGTCATTCAGGAGCAGGTCAGGGCTCCAGGACTTTGGGGTTTCAGGGAGGCAGAGATCGTCGCCGATCGAGACCACCCACATTTCGGTGTGCTCGATGCGGTAGATCTCACCCAGGCGAGTGTCGTGTTCCTGCAGGAGCTTGTTACTCTTGTGGCTAGCTGGGCCATTTGAAGAGAGATTGTCCGTCGAGAGGCAGCATGGGTGGTACGGCGGTAAGCGGTGATCGATTCCGGGTCTTCCTCTCCTTCGTGGTTATGCGCCGGAGGCGTGGTACTCACGGACCGGAAGGCCGCGGTAGAGGTCGTGGTGGTGGTTCCAGTTCTAGCGGTCCACAGAACCGCATATATTCTCTAGCCAGCCGCCAGGATCAGGAGGCTTCCCCTGACGTCGTCACAGGTACATTATTGATTTCAGACTGTGATGTTTATGCTTTGATAGATCCAGGTTCTACCTTGTCCTATGTGTCCCCTCTTATTGCGGGTAGAATCGGGATAGAGCCGGTGTCGATAGAGCCTTTTGAGGTAGCTACGCTAGTGGGTGATTCTGTGTTAGCTGAGCGGGTGTCCGGTGTTTATTTACAGTCGTCAGACCCTTGCAGACTTGATAGAGTTGGAGATGATAGATTTTGATGTCATTATGGGTATGGATTGGTTGGCTTCTTGTTATTCCAACGTTGACTATAGGGACATGTTAGTTCGGTTCCAGTTTTCTGGCGAGCCAGTTATCGAGTGGAAAGGCAACACAGCGTCGCCGAGGGGTAGGTTTATTTCTTACCTCAAGGCTAGGAAGTGTCACGACCGTTAGGGCGTGGATCGTGCCTCAGGGCACCCAGTAGACATACATCGAGTAATCGGAATATAAAAACAAGACATGAAACAAATGTAAATTGAGACACGCTTTATTCGAGAAAAGTCGCCTTCGGCATATATATATAAAGAGTGAACGATTACATCCCAACTTTACAACATGACTACGGACCTCTAGGAATGTAACAACTATGGCGGGGCCGCCATACCTGAATGTACATATATCTACAACATCAGGGAGAACCATACCAAAAGTCGAGCCTCCTGAGAAGATGGAGCTCCTGACACCAAAGCAAAGATCCTAAGGATGCGGATCTAGCACTGCTGCTTACTGCGGCGTGAACGCCCGGAAGGAGGTCGATAACAGTACCAAGTATGTGAAAGCGTAAAAATCAAGTAAAATCAAAGTATTTAAAACCATTTGCAAATACAACCAGTTCAACTGCACATAGTGCCACAACATAAACAAGAGCAAAATAGAAATAATGTAACTGGTCTTATCTAGGCCGCGAATGATCGAAGCAAGGCCAATCGCCCATAGTATCATTATGCGTGCCTAATCCTGGACTTCCCGCAGTCCGCATAGGTCACACACAGACCCGCATGAGGTATTCCTCGCATCGGGGGTAGCTAACCCCCGGTACCCTCCTGGACTCCCGCAGTCCGCATAGTCTCATAGACCGCATAGTCACACAGACCGCATAGGGCATCCCCCGCATCGGGATAAAACACCCGGAATGATCAATCCTGGAACTCCCGCAGCTCCGCATAGTCACACAGACTGCATAGGCCGTATAGACCCGCATCAAGGGTGGCAAGCCCTCGGTATAACAAGTCAAGGGGGTAGGTGATATAATAACAGTACAACGGACTTACCGTTTAACAACGTAAGCACAACAAGAATAACAATATCACAAGACACTAACACACGTAGCATCCTAACATGTTACTTATCAAACCATCTTACTACACTTTGCAGAAATCAATACAGGATTTTCATAAACAAATAAGTAAAACCGTTCCTTTTATCTTTCTTAAGTCGTTATACCTAACTTCCCATAAAGCTAGTATAACTCTTAAGCTTTCTGTTTAAAAATCAAGTATTACTCTTCTTTCAAAAATGATTATAATTCTTTTGAAATACTTCCAGGTTCTTATTATTTAGACTCAAGTCAAGTAAAAACATGTTCAGTTAACACACGTACGTCTACCGTACTATACATATACTTTAAAATATCATGCTCAAGAGGATAGGAAGAATCACATACCTTCTTGGCAAAGACCACCTGCCAAGTCGAATATGTCGCGCGCAGAGTATCGACCTATAACAGTCAAATACGTCTATCAACGTCTAGACTATACTGTATAAAGTTCTAAGCAGAGGGTTCTCTATTCTATGGAAAATTGGGCAGCACTTCCCTACCCGTCAAGCTACCCAAGTCTACTGTAAATACAGTCCTATGTAAGTACAGTTTAATTCTTCTTCTGTTATACCCTTCTATTGTTATTACAATTCAATTCTATTCTTTAATATCCTTCTATATCTTATACTCAAGTCTTAACTATTCTTATATGTAATATCCAATTACAATAGAAGGACAAGGGTACTTACCTCGATAAGCCCAAAATTATCCAAGTTAAATGTCGATCCTGAGCAAGGTTTAGCTCCTAATTTGCACGTTCCGATAGCTCCAAGAAGCCCTTAGAAGTTCTACACAACTTCTACTTAAATACTATAAGGGATTTGGGCTAGGGTATTTAGGAATAGTAACTATACTTGGAAGACAACTTTCTACCAAGGGGGGGGGGGGGGGGGCGCGCGGCCGAAACCACTAGGCGAGAGGGGGAGAGGGTGTTGGACGAAACACTACAAGAGAGGGGAGGGAATTTTGAGACTTGGAAGACAATTTGTGGATGAAGAAAACCTTCAAGTTAGGGGGGTATTTATAGGCCAACCAATGGCCAAGATGAAGTCAAGTGGTAGGCAATTGTAGGGTGGAGATTTGGGCAAGTGTACCTTATCCATCTACCACACAAAATATCACAAAATATCCTACCTACTCCAAGGCTTGAAATCGTGCAAATGGACGCCCCAAATCCGCCAACTTGAGGGTGACAAGTGTCGCCCTCTCGTTGGTCCAAAATGTTTCATCTCTAAAAAAATCCGCAAAAACAATAAATGACATAGCCGTAATTTTCCCTACGCAAGTTTTGTAAAACGTTTCGTCGGAACACGATTCTTTTAGTGGGTTGTGCACAAATTTCGTCCTATGCCTAACTTTAAGGCTCAAACTTTTGTACGTACGCCCTTACGTACATACTCTGGAAATACGGGGTATAACATTCTCCCCTCCTTAAAAACATTCGTCCCGAATGTTCCTTCCCAAGACAGATAATGATAAAGTTCCTCACAACTTAAACAGTTTGCAAATGCCACATACGGCCACAAAACAACACTTAGGCATATATGACAATGAAAATTTACAAGTAGGAAAGTGAGTTACCTGGAGGTGTGGGGAATAGGTGAGGATACTTCTGCCTCATGTCCTCATCGGCTTCCCATGTCATCTCTTCCCTGAGCTCGTTCCGCCTCAAGACTTTGACGGAAGCCACGTCCTTGGTCCGCAGACGCCTAACCTGACGATCAATTATCGCTATGGGAATCTCCTCATACGATAACCCCTCGCTCACCTGGACATCGTCAATCGGGTGTACCCTAGATGGATCTCCGATACATCTCTCAAAGATAAACGTGAAAAACCGGATGACCGCCTCGGACGGACGGAGATGCAACTCGTGCAACCTTGCCTACCACGCGGACAATCGATAGGGCCCAATGTACCTTGGTGAGTTTCTTCTTCCGAACCTCATCACACCGCTTCATGGGTGACACCTTCAGGAAAACCCAATCATCAACCTCAAACTCTAGATGCCGACGACGATGATCTGCGTATGACTACATCGACTCGGTGTCAAGAACCGCTCTGGATAAGTTTCACCTTATCCTTTGCTCTTGCACCAAATCTGGTCCCACTTCGCACCTCGCCCACATCAAACCAACCTATCGGCGATCTGCACTTCCTCATACAAGGCCTCATAAGGCGTCCATCGAATCTTTGGAGTGGTAGCTATTATTATCATGAAACTCAACTAGAGGCAAATGGTCCTCCCATCTACCCTGAAGTCAATAACACGGGCTCGCGACATATCCTCGAAGAGTGCGGATAGTGCGCTTCGGCTGTCCGTCTGCGTGGATGGAATGCGATTACTCGAGCTCACTGCGTCCTAAACCCTTCGGAAAGACCTCGAAGTTAGTAAATCGGGCTCCTGCTGCGATATGATCGAAATAGGGACTCCATGCGATCGGCGATCTCTCGGATGTAAAGTCTGGCATAATCCTCAGCCGAAAAAGTCATCCTGACGGGAAGAAAGTGGGCTGATTTCGTCAGCCTATCGACGATAACCCAGATAGAATCATGCTTCCTCTGAGTGCGAGGTAATCCTGTGATAAAGTCCATGTTGATCACCTCCCACTTCCAGGTCGGGATCTCTATTGTTACACCCCGTATTTATAGGACATGTTTTAAGAACGTACGTAAGAACTCACAAGTGTTAAGATTTGAGACTTGTAAAAGTTTATCGGAATTTTGGAATTTTCGGAAAACGTAATATTGTGACGTATGGGAGGGCGACACGTGTCACCCCCCCCCCCCTTATTGAGGTCTTGGACGAAATCACTAGGGCACAAGGGTCATTTGACCCTTGTTAGGAAGACAAGTCTTGCTAGCCTTAGAGCTTGACAACATTGACCAAGTCAATGACCCCACATTAGTCTTGATATTTGTTAAGACCTCATCCAAACCACCCATTTGTTTAGATCTTAACCCTCCATTGCACTATATTATACTACTAGAAGTGAGACAAGTTCCATACTTAGCCAAAATTTACAAAAATTGGAAGAACAAGCTTAGTTGCTCTCGGGTTCCTTGCATTTTGAAAAGAGAAAATTTTTGTTTCTTGTCCAATAAGCTCTACACTTTAAACCAAGGTTCTTGAGTGTATTGTAAGCATATCTCAATAGAAAAATCTCGGAAAAGGATAGTTTTCGGGTTAGTCGCAAAGTGAAAACCTAATGGCTTTCTAGGTTTTGGATTGAAAGTTAGAAGGAAAGTTGTTGGTGTGGTTCTAAGGGTCTCAACTAGCGGATTGAAGTGTCTTGAGGAGGCTCTAAGTTGCTAAGGAGCGACTTCGGATTTGAAGATTGGATTAAGATTCGTTGAGGTATAATCTTGTTCTTTGAAAGTGTTACAAAATTATTTTTATTGTTGTTAGCCTTACTTGTTTCTAGCATGAAGTATATGTGTTGAAGTTTGTAAGGATTATGGATTGATTGTAGCCTTGAAAATCTGAAATGTAATGTAAGCCATGTTAAGTTGGATTACAATTTGGTCGTTTATTAGAATCGTCGCATGTTAATTACTTGGAGATTATAGTAGTTATAATCGTTTGCGACTTGATATCATGTTAGGCTAATAACTTGGATTGAAATGGAAATTGGATAAGAATTGATGTTGTAGTACTTCAAGTTAGACGAATTGGCCTAGTAAGTTGTATTAATTTGATATCGTTTGTGGGGCGGAATTTTACACGTCTAGTAGGCGTGTAATCCCCTATTGTTGATTGCCTTGATTGGGCCTTAAATGTGGCGTGTTTGGTTATTGTATTCGGCCTTAAAAAAGGTGGCAAAGTAAGTAGAAACAAAGGAGGTGCTGTTCGATTTTCCGTATAATTTAGTGACTTAGCACCTAGGATATTCTACGTTGAAGTAAGAGGTTAATGGACATATTGTGACCATTATAGGTTGAAGTTATAAGTATAGCGTATCCTACTTGGAGGGTGGAATAGCTATCAAGGTTGAAGTACTTTGGAGCATTTTGCTACTTGTCGATAATCGTCGCGAGGTATGTGAACCTCTTCCTTCCTTTGGCATGATTCTATGTATGGAATATACCTGTGGTATCATTTCATGTTTCTTTCTACTCTTAGAAGTTAAGAGGTTGTTGTGTGATTTGCTCTATGTAGAACTTTTCCTATCTTTTGAGCATGACTAGTTGCACGTATATAGTACGGTAGACGTACAACATCTTGATATCCTTTACTAGTTTTATGAATAGCCAAGTCGGGTGAGTTAGGAGATTAACTCACTTCTTTGAAAGTATTGAGGATGTCTAATGTTTTATTGAAAGTTAAGGGACTTGAAGAGTTTTTGAAGTATATGATACTTGTTCCGTTTTAATCGTATAAGTCCCTTGGATAGGAAATTGTATTTGGCTAAGGTATAAAGTGAATATAACGACTTTATGGGAAGTTGGTTATATTTGCTTTATGGAAAGATAATGACTTGATTTTAGTGAAAAGGCAACTTGTTTTTAAGGCATCAATTGCCTAAGGTTGTATAATAAAATGAGTCACTTGATTTCTAAAGGTTAAGATACTAATTGTATTTTTGAAAGTTAAGTGAATTGCTTTGAAAGTATGTAATACTTGGTTTCAAAAAGTAGAAGTCTCTTGGTTAGAAAAGGATTGAGTTTTGTCTAAAACCATAAAGGGTTATAACGACTTTATGGGAAGTTGGTTATAACGGCTTTATGGAAGGTTAAGAGAATGGTTTTCTCTAATAAAGTAATCAAAGGAATAACTTAAATTAAGGAAGGGCAATGTGATTTAAAGGTATCACTTGCTTAAAGTTTTAAAGTAAGGGTCACTTGATTTAGAAGCCGAGAAATGTATTTCTAATGTATAGTGACCTATGTGAATTGTACCCAAGCCTTGATACTGCGGGTGTTAGTATCTTGGGGTTTTATAGAAAAAAGAATCTTTTGAACAGAATGGAAGTACGTAGTACTTGGGGTTAAATTCCCGGATTTTTATGTGTAAAACAGAAGTGCCATGAGTTTATAAAAATGGAAGTCTAAGGTTTAATGAACTTGCCTAGGTTTGCTTGTGATAGCTTTGAGTGCAAGTATTATATGTCTTCGTTGTCGTGTCTCTCGGTTGGAGGGCCGGCTGTCTTGTTATAAGTTTACTGGGACGTACCGACAGTGAGGTGGGATTCCACGGGTATGCTCCCATTGTGATTTATCCGTGGACATGCTTATACGATGTGGGATTCCGGGGCATGTGACCAGGATGCGGGTTAGATGCCCGAACATTTTATTGGACGTACCGGCAGTGACGGGGGATTCCACGGGTATGCTTCCATTGTGATTGATCTTGGCCATGCTTATACGATGAGGGATGCCGGGGCATGCAGCCAGGACGTGGGTTAGATGCCCGCGTGTTTTATTACTCCATGGCCATGCTTATACGATGTGGGATTCCGAGGCATGCGACCATGTTATATTTTACTCCATGGGCTAGCTCCCCATGAAGACATGTACCCACGATGAGGGATTCCGGGGGCATGTTATATTATTACTCCATGGGCTAGCTCCCCATGAAGACCTGCACCTACGATGAGGGATGCCGAGGGCACGTTATGGCCATGCTTATACGATGTGGGATTCCGGGGCATGCGGCCGAGTTATATATATATATATATATGTATATATGTGTTGTGTACGTGTACGCCGACAGTGAGGTGGGATGCCACGGGCGCGTCACATGGTTGTATTTTACACTTATAGCTGTCGGCAGTGAGGTGGGATTCCACGGGCAGGAGATATATATATGTGTTGTGTATGTGTACGCCGACAGTGAGGTGGGATGCCACGGGCGCGTCACATGGTTATATTTTACACTTATAGCTGTCGGCAGTGATGGGGGATTCCACGGGCACGCTTTGATATTTGTGTGACTTGATCGCGTCCCAGATTGGGCCGGGTAGTATAGGCGCCCCTCCTTAAAGGGCCGGATTATACTTCTAAAAGATAAGTAAGTTATATAGTAATGAACTTAATGACTTTTCCTAATCATGTGCGTAAGAATGTGGCTATAACCTTTATTGAAAATGAGAATAGATAATAATGTGAAATTAAGTTCATAAGTGGAAATGACACGACAGGATCTGGTATGTATTTTTATACTCGTCCTTGTCATTCTTTTACTGATTATGATCTGCATTTGTCAGACGTTATTTTTGTTCCATATTAAATACTGTTATCTTGACCCCGCCGGGGCTGCGTTCATGCCCGCAGGTTTTAGGTACCCAGGTTGGTGATCCTTGCTCTTAGGATCTCGGTTCAGTTTTTGAGAGAAAGCTCCATTTGCTCCGGAGGCTTAGCTCTTGGTACGGTTTTCCCTGAGGTTGTAGTTTCATGTATATTCAGGGGTATGGCGGGGCCCTGTCCCGCCACAGTTGTTATGTTAAAAATTCTTAGAGGTCTGTAGTCACATATTGTGGGTCAGTTTGTAAAAGAAAGGAGGCAACTGCTTCGGTTGTATATATTATGTCCAGGAAGGTAGCCCTATCGGCTAACCTGTCATTTTACTTCTGTTGTTTATTTTTAAAAGTTTCATGTATGTTCCGCTGATTTTCTCTGATGTATACCTGTAAGGGTGCCCAGGTAGGGCACCGGTCGCGGGCCCAGGGTCGGGTCGTGACATCTATCGTCTGCAACAAACCACCAGGCCTCTGGTGCTCTACCTTCACCTGCTGACAACACGGGCACTGAGCCACAAACTCTGCAACGTCCCTCTTCAAGCCATCCCACCAATACACAGATCTGAGGTCGTGGTACATCTTGGTCGACCCCGGATGGATAGAGTAACGTGCGCTGTGTGCTTCCCCTAGAACCTGCTGCCGAAGTCCTGCAATATCCGGAACACACAACCTGCCCTCGAACCTTAGCACCCCATCAGGTGCTACCTCAAAAGGACCCTTCCCCTCACGAAGAGTCGTATCACGGTACCGCGTCAAAACCGGATCCTCAAACTGTTGCCTCTTCACCTCCTCGACGATGGAAGACTCGGCAACCTCTCGAACTCGAACCCCACTGCTATCAGAATCAATCAAACGGACACCAAGGCTCGCTAACTGATGCAAATCGCGAACCATGCCCCTCCTCTCCGGCTGCACATCTGATAGGCTACCCATCGACCTACGACTAAGAGCATACGCCATAACATTGGCCTTCCCGGGTGGTACAGGGATATCGACATCATAATCCTTAAGCAACTCTAACCACCGTCTCGCCGTAAGTTCGGCTCCTGCCGTGAAGATATACCGGAGGCTCTTGTGGTACGTATAAATATCCACACGAACCCCATACAAATAGTGCCTCCGGATCTTCAAGGCGTGAATCACCACGCTAACTCCAAATCATGGGTGGGGTAGTTCTCTCATGCTTCTTAAGCTGCCGGGACGCGACGCTTATAACCTTGCCCTCTGCGCATCAACACACATCCCAACCCGATGCCCGACGATCACAATACACGACATAGCCGTCGGACCTCCGGAAGAGTAAGAACGGGGCGGTCGTCGATCTCCTTCGAATCGGAAACCACGCTCACACGCATCAGTCCATCAAACTTAGCCGCCTCGAGTCGGCCTAGTCAATGGTGCGAGATAGAAGCAAACTTCTCTATGAACCGTAGATAATAACTGCAAGGCCCGTAAAATCTGCGAACCTCAGCCGAGTAGTAGGTCTAGGCCAACTCGATCGCCTCGATCTTGGCGTATCCACTGAATACCATCGGCCCGACTATATGCCCAAGAAAAGCCACCAAGTCAACGAACTCACATTTGAAAACTTGGCGATAATCGCTGGTCTAGAGAACTCTCAAAGCCGCCTCAAATGCTCCGCATGCTCCCGATCCGGCGAGAATAAACTAAGATATCATCGATGAACACTATCACAAGCGTGTCCAAAATGGCTTGAACACTCGGTTCATCAAATCCATGAATACCACGAGCATTGGTCAACCCGAAAGACATGACCACGAACTTATAATGCCCGCATCGGTCGGAATGCGCCCTAGGGACATCCGCCTCTCTGACTCGTACCTGATGATAGCCCGATCGCAGATCAATCTTGGAGAAACATCTCGCACCCTGCAGCTGGTCGAACAAATCATCAATCTTGGAGAAACATCTCGCACCCTGTAGCTGGTCGAACAAATCATCAATCCTGGGAAGGGGGTATCTGTTCTTAATAGTCACCTTGTTCACCGTAATCAACACACGCGCAGCTGGCCCCATCCTTCTTCTTCACGAACAATACCGGGCGCTCCCGGGAGAAACACTAGGCTGATGAAGCCCTTCTCCAAAGAAATCTCTCACCGGTCCTTCAACTCTCTCAACTCGGCGGTGCCATTACGTATGTGGAATGGAAATAGGCCGAGTGTCCGCAAAGACATCGATACAAAACTCTATCTCCTTCTCGGGAGGGATACCCGAGGTCGCCGGAAATACGTGCGGGAACTCTCGACTACATGGAATTGATGAAAATCTGCACCGCAGCCTCGATCAAACACCCGAACGAGATGGTAGATGTACTTCTTCGCACCATCTTCCTAGCCTTGAGGTAGGAAATAAACCTACCCTCGGCGATACTGATGTTCCTCTCACTCAATAACGGCTCTCAGAAATCGAACTGCACTCACTCTCCATGCGTCTACATTGGCGTAGCAAGAAGGTAACCAATCCATGCCCGTGATCACATCGAAATCGGTCATGTCCAACTCTATCAAGTCGGCTAGTGGTCCGACGATCGCATAAAGTCACCGGGCAAGCCCTATATACCCGCCGAGCTACCACCGAATCGCCATCGGCGTAGCTACCTCAAAAGGGTCTATGGATACAGGCTCTATCCCTATCTTACTAGCAATAAGGGGAGATATATAGGACAGAGTAGAACCCGGATCTATCAAGGCATACACATCATAACCAGAAACTGATAAGGTACATGTGACGACGTCAGGCGACGCCTCCTGGTCCTGCCGGCTGGACAAGGCATAAATGCGGTTCTGAGGACCGCTAGAACTGGGACCCGCGCCACGACCTCTGCCGCGACCTGCTGGTCCATGAGTACCCTGCCCTCCGGGGCGAGTAACTGAAGGGGATGAAGACCCGGCATAGACCGCAGGTGACCCTACCATCGCGCTCCCGGTCTGACAGACTCGCATAATGACCTGCCGCCACAAGTGTAGCAAGCTCCGAAGTAGTACCACAACCTCCAGAATGGATTCTACCACATCGGACACACCGAAGCGGACTCGATCGGTTAGCACCGCTACCCACGAAATCGAAGTCTGGGTCACCGACCGCCCCGAATACTGGGCCGAAACGGCGATGTAGGAGTGCTCGAGCCGGGCCGTGGTGCAAATCTAGACTGCTGCCGAGGCCGTCCACCCCGAGAGCTACCAAAAGATCCGGCCGTCTTGGCCTTCTTCTGCTGCTGATATCTGTCGACCCGTCGGTCTCTACGCTCCTCGCATCCAAGTGCATGAGCCTGCATGCGGGTAATGTCCATACCCGGCTGAAGAGCAACACCCGCACAAGACTCGACCATATAATCATCTAGCCCGGTGATGTAGCGGTGCACCTCGCCCTCCATTCGCTACCAACGCAGTGGACATATCGAGCCAACAAATCGAACTCAACGTTGTACTCCTAATCGCGCCCTCTGTCTCAAAGAACAAAAACTTGTCGCCCGCTCTCCTCTCATCTGCGGAGGCAAGAAGTGAGTGAGGAAAGCCTCCGAGAACTCGCCCCATACTGGAGGCGCATGCTCTCCCGAAAGCTCCCACGAATCAAACCAATCGATCGCGGTATCACGCAGCGCGAACCGAAGATCACGGACTCGGTCTCAAGCCTTGATCACCCGCATGATCCTCTCAGAATCGACGGATGAACTCATGCGGATCATCCTCGTGCCTCGACCCGTAGAACTCGCGGCTACAACTCGAAACTCCGTAGCCTCAAATCGCTCGATCTCGGGTGAACCACAGTGCATCGCTGAACTGAATCGCCGTGATCCATCCTATCTCTCATGTCTAGACACAACTCGCCAATAATCAAGCTATATCCTTGTACTCCTAACTCCTTCGCCTCAGCCGTGGACAGAGGCGCGGTATCGTGGTCTCGCTGGGCCGGCGGCGTCATGGAACTCGCCGTCTCAGGTATATACTGCGCCTGAGCCCTCGTGACTCTCGGTGTCCTACTAGCAGCTCCCTCGACTGCCTTGCCCTTCTGGGCCCGGGTTGCCTTACGTGGTGGCATAACTGTTACAGAAAAGGAATACGTTAGAGGGGTCCAACTTATAACACAGCTATAAGGAACGATCTCAGAATGAGAAGAATGGAAACCAATCCTAAATATCCTATAGCCTCCTGATTATTGGTGTGGTACACAACACACCGATAATCAAGACTCTACTAGATACGGTCTGCAGACACTTTCCGAGGATTAACTGCTCTGATACCACTTTTGTCACGACCCATTAGGGTTCGTGGATCGTGCCTTACCCGCACCCAAGTAGTCATACATCGAGTAATCGGAATATAAAATAAGACATGAAACAGTTGTAAAATGAGACACGCTTTATCTCGAGAAAATGTCGCCTTGCATATATATATAAACAAAGCCCAGCTACATCCCAACTGCATAATAGACTCTGCACCTCTAAGAAAATAAACAACTATGGCGGACAGGCCCCGCCATACCCTGAATGTACATATATCTACAACATCAGGGAGAACCATACCAAAAGTCGAGCCTCCGGAGAAGATGGAGCTCTTGACACCAAAGCAAAGATCCTAAGGATGCGGATCTAGCACCTGCTTGCCCTTACCTGCGGCATGAACGCAGCCCCCCGAAGGAGGTCAGTACAACAGGTACCAAGTATGTGAAATCAGAAGCATCAAGTAAAATCAAAGTATTTAAAACCATTTGCAAATACAACTAGCCTAATCGCATAGTGCCACAACATAAACAAGAGCAAAATAGAAATAATGTAACTGGTCTTATCTAGGCCGCGAATGATCGAAGCAAGGCCAATCGCCGATAGTATCATTATGCGTGCCTAATCCTGGACTTCCCGCAGTCCGCATAGGTCACACACAGACCCGCCTGAGGTATTCTCAGACGGGGTAGCTAACCCCTGCACTCTCCTGGACTCCCGCAGTCCGCATAGTCTCATAGACCGCATAGTCACACAAACCGCATAGGGCATCCCCCGCATCGGGATATAACACCCGGAATGATCAATCCTGGAACTCCCGCAGCTCCGATAGGCCGTATAGACCCGCATCAAGCGTGGCAAGCCCTCGGTATAACAAGTCAAGGGGGTAGCTGATATAATAACAGTACAACGGACTTACCGTTTAACAACGTAAGCACAACAAGAATAACAATATCACAAAACACTAACACACGTAGCATCATAACATGTTACTTATCAAACCATCTTACTACACTTTGCAGAAATCAATACAGGATTTTCATAAACAAATAAGTAAAACCGTTCCTTTTATCTTTCTTAAGTCGTTATACCTAACTTCCCATAAAGCTAGTATAACTCTTAAGCTTTCTGTTTAAAAATCAAGTATTACTCTTCTTTCAAAAATGATTATAATTCTTTTGAAATACTTCCAGGTTCTTATTATTTATACTCAAGTCAAGTAAAACCATGTTCAGTTAACACACGTACGTCTACCGTACTATATATATATACTTTAAAATATCATGCTCAAGAGGATAGGAAGAATCACATACCTTCGCGAAGACCACTGCCAAGTCGAATATGTCGCGCGAGTATCGACCTATAATACCAAATACGCCTATCAACGCCTAGACTATCTCGTATAAAGTTCTAAGCGAGGGTTCTCTATTCTACGGAAAATTGGGCAGCACTTCCTACCCGTCAAGCTACCCAAGTCTCATCAGAAATACCTTATGTAAGTACGCTTTAATTCTTCTTCCATATACCCTTCACCGTGATTACAGTTCAATTCTATTCTTTAATATCCTTCTATATCTTATACTCAAGTCTTAACTATTCTTATATGTAATATCCAATTACAATAGAAGGACAAGAGTATTTACCTCGATAAGCCCAATATTATCCAAGTTAAATGTCGATCCTGAGCAAGGTTTAGCTCCTAATTTGCACGCTCTGATAGCTCCAAGAAGCCCTTAGAAGTTCTACACAACCTCTACTTAAATACTACAAGAGATTTGGGCTAGGGTATTTAGGAATAGTAACTATACTTGGAAGACAACTTTCTATCAAGGGGGGGGGGGCTCTCGGCCGAAACCACTAGGCTAGAGGGGGAGAGGGTGTTGGACGAAACACTACAAGAGAGGGGAGGAAATTTTGAGACTTGGAAGACAATTTGTGGATGAAGAAAACCTTCAAGTTATGGGGGTATTTATAGGCCAACCAATGGCCAAGATGAAGCCAAGTGGTAGGCAAGTGTAGGGTGGAGATTTGGGCAAGTGTACCTTATCCATCTACCACACAAAATATCACAAAATATCCTACCTACTCCAAGGCTTGAAATCGTGCAAATGGACGCCCCAAATCCGCCAACTTGAGGGTGACAAGTGTCACCCTCTCGTTGGTCCAAAATGTTTCATCTCTCGGAAAAATCCGCAAAAATAATAAATGACATAGCCGTAATTTTCCCTACGCAAGTTTTGTAAAACGTTTCGTCGGAAAACGATTCTTTTAGTGTGTTGTGCACAAATTTCGTCCTATGCCTAACTTTAAGGCTCAAACTTTTGTACGTACGCCCTTATGTACATACTCTGGAAATACGGGGTTTAACAGGAAGATGGTGCAGAAAGGGTACATCTATCATCTGGTTCGGGTATTTGATACAGAGGCTGAGGTGCCAGTTCTTGATCGATGGTTAGGAGTTTCCAGATGTGTTCCCAGACGATCTTCCGGGTATCCCTCCTGAGAGGGAGATTGAGTTTTGTAGTGACACGTTGCCAGACACTCGACCTATTTCCATTCCGCCATACAGGATGGCACCTGCTGAGTTGAGGGAGCTGAAGGACCAACCAAAGATTTGGCCGAAAAAGGCTTTATCAGCCTAGTGTATCTCCCCGGGAGCGCCGGTTTTGTTTGTGAAGAAGAAGGATGGGACGCCGCATGTGTGTTGATTACAAAGTGAATAAGGTAACCATCAAGAATAGGTACCCCCTCCCCAGGATTGATGATTTGTTTGACCAGTTGCAGGGTGCGAGGTGTTTCTCCAAGATAGACCTGCGGTCTGGTTATCATTAGGTTCGAGTTCGAGAGGCAGATATCCCAAAGACTGCATTCAGGACCCGGTATGGGCACTATGAGTTCAGGGTTATGTCTTTCGGGTTGACCAACGCTCCAGCGGTATTTATGGATTTGATGAACCGGGTGTTCAAGCCATTTTTTGGATACATTTGTGATTGTATTCATTGATGACATCCTGGTTTATTCGCGAGCGAGCATGCAGATCACTTGAGGACGGTATTGGGTCCTCCGAGCCGGCGCTATTCGCCAAGTTCTCCAAGTCTGAGTTTTAGTTGGCCTCAGTGGCATTCCTGGGGCATATTATTGGGGCTGATGGTGTTCGGGTGGATATGGCGAAGATTGAGGCAGTCAAGTCTTGGCCGAGACCTACTACTCCGACCGAGGTGCGCAGTTTTTTAGTATCGCGTGTTATTATCGTAGGTTTGTGGAGCGCTTGCTTCGATTTCAAAGACCGCTGACTAGGTCGACTCGTAAGGCGGCCAAGTTCCAGCCGACGCAGGCTTGCGAGAAGGGTTTCCAGCTTGTCAAGGAAAGGTTGACTACACTCAGTTCTTACTCTTCCCGAGGGGTTAGACGGCACGTAATCTATTGTGATGCCTCTGTATCGGCAGTGTGTGTTGACGCAAAGACAAGGTTATAGCCTATGCTTCCGGCAGCTTACGGAAGCATGAGAGGAATTACCCTACCCATGACTTAGAGTTGGCGCAGCTTATTCATTCCTCAAGATTTGGAGACATTATTTGTATGGGGTTCATGTGGATATTTATACAGACCACAAGAGCCTCCGATATCTTCAGCAGAGGAGTGAACTCATGCAGACGGTGGTTAGAGTTCTTGAAAGATTATGATGTTGATATTCTATATCATCCGGGGAAAGACAACGTAGTTGCTGATGCCTTGAGTCGTAGATCGATGGGGAGCCTGTCAGAGGTACAGCCAGAGAGACAGGATATGGTACGTTAGATCCACCAGTTAGCGAGCCTTGGGGTTCGATTGATCGATACCGACGATAGTGGGGTATGGGTTCATGAGGTTGTCGAGTCTTCCATCGTTGATGAGGTGAAGAGGCGACAGTTTGAGGACCCAGTGTTGGTACGGTATCGAGATGCAGCTCTTCGGGAGGAGAAGAGTCTATTCGAGGTAGCGCCTGATGGGGTGCTAAGATTTGAGGGCCGGTTGTGTGTTCCCGATGTGACAGGACTTCGTCAGCAGATTTTGGGGGAGGCGCACAGTGCTCGTTATTCTATTCATCCGGGGTCGACCAAGATGTACCATGACCTCAGATGTTTGTATTGGTGGGATGGCCTGAAGAGGGACGTGGCAGGTTTTGTTGCACAGTGTCCTAATTGCCAGCAGGTCAAGGTCGAGCACCAGAGGCCCAGTGGATTATTGCAGTCTATTGAGATTCCGACTTGGAAGTGGGAGGTGATCAACATGGACTTTGTTACAGGGTTACCTCGTACTCAGAGGAAGTACGACTCCATTTGGGTTATTGTTGACAGGCTGACGAAATCAGCCCATTTCCTTCCAGTCAGGACGACGTTTTCGGCTGAGGACTATGCCAGATTGTACATCAGAGAGATTGTGAGGCTGCACGGTGTCCCGGTGTCGATTATATCTGATAGGGGAGCCCAGTTTACGGCTAACTTCTGGAGGTCTTTTCAGAAGGGATTAGGGACACAGGTGAGTCTCAGTACATCATTTCATCCTCAGACTGACGGGCAGGCAGCTGCATCATCCGCACACTTGAGGATATGCTGCGAGCCTGCGTGATTGATTTCAGGGGTAGCTGGGAGGATCATTTGCCTCTTGTGGAGTTTGCTTATAACAACAACTACCATTCCAGTATACAGATGGCGCCATACGAGGCTTTATATGGGCGGAAATGTAGATCGCCGATTGGTTGGTTCGACGTGGGCGAGGTGCAGTTAGTTGGCCCAGACTTGGTTCAGCAGGCTGTGGATAAGGTAAAGCTTATCCAGGAGAGGCCATAGCCGCCGAGTCGCAAGTCATACGCGGATAATCGGCGCGACATTTGGAGTTTCAGGTAGACGATTGGGTCTTCTTGAAGGTGTCACCCATGAAGGGTGTGATGAGATTCGATAAGAAGGGGAAACTCAGTCCAAGGTACATTGGGCCCTACCAGATCATCCGTAGAGTGGGACAGGTTGCTTATGAGTTGGATCTGCCATCAGAGTTAGAGGCGGTACATCCGGTCTTCCATGTTTCTATGTTGCGGAAGTGTATCTGTCACGACCCGAACCCGGGCCCGTGACTGGTGCCTTACCCCGGGCACCCTAGTGATACAACATCAGAGAAAATCAGCGGAAATAAAAACTTAAACATGAAACAAGATATAAAATAAGAAACAGGCTAACCAAAACGGTCACCTTTCTGTATATATATAAAAACCTGAACAGTTACATCCTTTACAAGCCCTGCCCACAACAAGATTACTGGACCTTAAGAGTTTTTATAACAACTATGACGGGACAGGGCCCCGCCATACCCCTGAATGTACAAGTACCTACAATGACAGGGAACCATACCAAAGATAAGCCTCCGGAGAAATAGAGCTTCCCAAAAGCAGAACGATGATCCTATGAGCGAGGATCAACAACCGATGTACCTCAACCTGCGGCATGAACGCAGCCCCCCGAAGGAGGTCAGTACAACAGGTACCAAGTATGTGAAACTGAAAATACTGCAGTTAAATCATAACAGTCTACATAAAGCGGGAGACATGTATGATAACAAAATACAGTACGCAACATAAAAGCAGTCAAGTCAGGGACTCACGCCCTCAACATCATCACTCAATATAACTATGGGTCTCACGCCCACGACATCAATCATGTTCGCATCATGGCCGCATGCCCTAATTTTCGTGACGGTGTAGACATGTCCATGATGCAACAATACTAACAATGCCGCATGGCCACATGCCCCACTCGCCGGTGTAGACATGTCCATGTGACATCAACAACAATATCTCGGGTGATCAACCCCGCCGCATGGCCACATGCCCCCGTAATTCTGCATCGGTGTAGACATGTCCATGTAACCACAATAACACTAGATCGGGTAATCAACCCTGCCACATGGCCACATGCCCCGGACCAGACGGTGTAGACATGTCCATGCAACCACAATAACACTATATCGGTAATCAACCCCGCCACGGCCACAAACGCTCATTAACTTCTAACCGCACGGTTCCATATTCTACGAAAATTCGCAAAGACCTCCCCAACAACAGTAAATCTCCTCCTCTATCGAGGCCGCTACCAAGCCAACCAGTGGGGTTTATACGCCTAACCGGACGTATACAATTCTACTACACGTACCACACAAGTCATCAGAATACACCCCATGTAATTACGCTCGCTTCTCTTCTTTATATTCAGCTTAAGTCAAAAGACATTGCCGCAAAGCTATGTTCAGATCTATATATAGTATACTTCAACTATATAATCCTACCACATGTAATTTCCAATTACAACAAGGGGACAAGAATATTTACCTCGATAAGCCCAAAATTATCCAAGTTATAAAAGTCGATCCCGAGCAAGGTTTAGCTCCTACTCCGTGCGCCCAATCCGCTCCAAACAACCCTTAGAAGTTCTAACCAACTTCTACTTAAATACTTCAACCAACTATGAAGATTTCCTTAGGGTTTCGGTTTGAGACTAAAGGACAAAAGGTAGTATTTCCTGCTCTACGATAGAGGTAACTTTTGGAATACTACAAGGTAAAGGCTAAGGTATTTTGGGCATTATAACAATACTTGGAGAGTATTTCAATACCACAAGGAGGGTATATTTCTCAAGCAACTAGGCTAAGGGTACCCTGGCCAGAGCACTACCAAGTGGAAGGTACCCCTCTCGGCCACAAGGCCACTCAAAGGGGAATGGGGAGAGGCTTTGGACGACACAACAAGAAGAGGGGAGGGAGATTTCAAGACTTAGAATGAAATGAGGGATGAAGAAAAACCTTCAAGCAAGGGGGTATTTATAGGGACATCAACGGACAAGATCAAGCCATGTGGGGGGCAAGTGGATGGCAAAGATTGGCACAACTGCACCCTAACCTACTCCTTAAATCCCTCACAAAACAAAGACCCATGAAAAGGGCCTCAAAACCCTCCTAGCCGTGGCCTCTCAAACCGTCCAATGAGGGTGACAAGTGTCACCCTCCCGTTGGTCCAAAAATGTTCCGTCGCTCGGAAAAATCCACAAAAATACTAAACGACATAGCCGGAATTTTCCCTTCGCAAGCTTAGTAAAACGCTTTAAAAAAACGACTCTAATCGGGTGTTGTGCACAAAATTTCGAAACATGCCTAACTTTAAGGCTCCAACTTCTCTACGTACGCCCATACGTACATACTCTGGAAATGCGGGGTATAACATTCTCCCCTCCTTAGAAACATTCGTCCCGAATGTTCCTTCTCAAGTCGGATAACGATAAAGTTCCTCTAACAAGTTGCCAACGCCACAGCTTGGCCACGAAATAACACACGTTCTCTTCCTTCCTTACTCGTCGTGCGATACCACTTTTGTCACTTTGCCGCGAGGTTCTAGTGTCACTCCGGCGACCCAACAAATGGTACCGAATCGCATGCGATCCCCGAGGTTCTAGTGTCTCTCAGACGTGCCATACTTCGCCATCGCTTGCTTCCCAAAGCGTGAGTCACTACCTCCAAACTGGGTCATCGTACTAACCTCAATCTTCGTTACGGCCATTCCCGGCCTTCACGAACCGCTTCTGGTTGAACATATCCACGAACTCATACGATGGTCACATAAACTGGGGCCTAGCACCCTCGTGACCCTACCCTGCGTGACCACCCGAACCGACTTACTCAGTCCGGCCACGTTGACCCACACGCCTCAACCCGACCCCACAACCGCGCCACACTCTTGTTCCCCGACACGGAAAAATCTTATAATTTCACGTCATGAAAGCCACCACTTTCATTTACACAACCCCTGGACTTATCACACAAATATCTCCCATGTATACTACGCACTCCGATAAAGGTCAAACATAGAATAAATCTTTTACACAAGACGACCTTACCTCTAAGGTCTCAATCGTGAAATAGTCTAAGGTTCACACTTACCATGCCCCGTGCTTACCCTTCTGCACTAACTGTGTTTCTAAATCACATTTAGCACAAAGCTATCCGAACATAACACTAAACACATCAAAGATACAAAACTCTAGAGGTTAAGGATATACTGTCTTTACCGCTTTTCTAATCACGACCGCCGCAGGCGCATAGCTAGTGAAGGTGATGAACCACCACGATCCTCGGTCGAGTCGAACATCCGTGCTACCCTTGGCCTGACAGCTCGCAAGATGGCCCCGCTGCCGCAAAAATAACAAGCTCCTTGGCACCACGACACTCCCGAAATGCGGTCTACCACATCGACCACACCGGCAGGGCGATCGCCGCCAACGCCCTACTTCCCCGAAACCCAACCCGAGCCCCGACCGCCCCGAATACTGGATGCCACGAAGGTTGTGGAGGACCACTGCACCGGGCGGAGGTACAAAACTAGTTCGCCGCTAAGGCGGTCCGCTCGAAAGTCACCAAAGGACCTGTTGCTCGCCCTTCTCGCCGATCTTGGTCATTCCGCCGACCTCTCCGCTTCACCCCTGCGCATAAGCTCGCATGCGGCAATGTCCATGCCCACAAGAGCTACACCCGAGCAAGCTCGCCAAGTAGTCATCTAACCCTAACGTAACGGTGTACTCGTCCTCCATATCGCCATACTACGGGGCATAACGAGCCAAGGAGTCGAACTCACATTGTACTCCCGAATCAGACGCCGCTCGCCTCAACATCAAAAACTGCTTGGTCCGAGCCCTCTCATCCGTGAGGCAAGAAATGTGCAAGAAATGCCCCAGAACTCGCCCCAAACGGTGGAAGTGCATTCTCTCCCGACAGCTCCCACGAATCAAACAAGTCGATCGCGGTATCACGCACGACGCGAACCTAAGACCACCGACTCGGTCTCCAAGCCTTGATCACTCACGATCCGTCAGAATCGCTTGGATGAACTCTCGCGGATCATCCTCGTGCCTCGACCGTAGAACTCGCGCTACATCTCGTAAAGTCCTGTAGCCTCAAACTATCCGATCTAGGGTGAACCATCGGCGCTATCGAATCGCTGCGTCCACTTATCTCATGTTCGCCACGACCGCCAATAATCGGGCCAACTCCTTGTAACCCATCTTCTGCGCCTGCATCGCGGACCGGAGGCTCGCATCGTGGTCTCAGCAGCCACCGCCGCGCTCTAAACTCGCGGGCGGCGCCGCAAACCTCGCCGTCAAGCATAATCTCGTCTTGACGCTGCGCTCGCACTCCTCAGATCTCACTAGCGGCACTCGGCCGCTTGCCTTCGGCTCTGGTTTCTCGCGGAGGCATAATCGTAAAACGAGATACGCCGAGGGGTCCAACTTACAACACGCCTCTAAGGCACGATCTCGAAGGAGAAGAATGGAAACCAATCCTAAATGTCTCGCAGCCTCACGATTATAGATGTGGTGCACAACACATCGATAATCAAGACTCTACTAGACACGGCTCAGACACTTTCCGAGGATTAATCGCTCGATACCACTTTTGTCACGACCGATCCCGAGCCCGTGATCGTGCCTTACCCCGCACCCTAGTGACACAACATCGAGAAAACCAATGGAAAATAAAACTTAAACAAGAAACAAGATATATGATCATAAACAAAGCCAACCAAACTTACCTTCCGATAAAATATATATAAACAACTCTTTCAAAACGAACGTTTAATCCTTTTTACAAACCCCGCCCACAACAAGATTACAAACCTCTAAGAGTTTTTATACAACATGACTGACAGGCCCGCCATACCCACGAATGTACAAGAACCTACAACTGTGGTAACATACCAAAAGATAAGCCTCGAGAATGGAGCTTCCCACGCCGAATGTGATACTAAGAGCGAGGATCAACTACATATGTACTCCTACCGCGCATGAACGCACTTCCGAAGGAGGTCAAGACAACAGTACCAAGTATGTGAAACGAAAATATCGCAGCTTAAATCATAACAAGCCATAAAGCGAGACTTGTATGATAACAAAATACGACGCAACATAAAAGCCAAGTCGTGGACTCACGCCTCAACGCCATCACTAATATAACTATGGGTCTCACGCCCACAACATCAATCATGTTCGCATCATGGCCGCATGCCCTTAATTTCAGACGGTGTAGACATGTCCATGATGCAACAATACTAACAATGCCGCATGGCGACATGCCCCCGGAATTCTGCCTCGGTGTAGACATGTCCATGTGACATCAACAACAATATACTGGGTGATCAACCCCGCCGCATGGCCACATGCCCCCGGAATTCTGCATCGGTGTAGACATGTCCATGTAACCACAATAACACTATATCGGGTAATCAACCCTGCCACATGGCCACATGCCCCCGGAATTCTGCATCGGTGTAGACATGTCCATGCAACCACAATAACACTATATCGGGTAATCAACCCTGCCACATGGCCACAAACGTCTATTAACTTCTAACCGCACGGTTCCATATTCTACAGAAAATTCGGCAAAGACTTCTCCCGCAACAACAGAAATCTCCTCCTCTATCGAGGCCTACTACCAAGCCAACCGGGGGGTTTATACGCCTAACCGGACGATACAATCTCTACTACACGAATACCACACAAGTCTCATCAGAATACACCCCATGTAATTACAGTTCAGTTCTCTTCTTTATATTCAGGCTTAAGTCAAAAGACATTGCCGCAAAGCTATGTTCAGATCTATATATAGTATACTTCAACTATATAATCCTACCACATGTAATTTCCAATTACAACAAGGGGACAAGAATATTTACCTCGATAAGCCCAAAATTATCCAAGTTATAAAGTCGATCCCGAGCAAGGTTTAGCTCCTACCCGTGCGCTAATCCGCTCCAAACAACCCTAGAAGTTCTAACCAACTTCTACTTAAATACTTCAACCAACTATGAAGATTTCCTTAGGGTTTCGGTTTGAGACTAAAAGGACAAAAGGTAGTATTTTCTGCTCTACGATAGAGGTAACTTTTGGAATACTACAAGGTAAAGGCTAAGGTATTTTGGGCATTATAACAATACTTGAGAGTATTTCAATACCACAAGGAGGGTATATTTCAAGCAACTAGGCTAGGGGGTACCTGCCAGAGCACTACCAAGGGGAGGTACTCTCACAAGGCCACCAAGGGAAGGGGGAGAGGCTTTGGACGACACAACAAGAAGAGGGGAGGGAGATTTCAAGACTTAGAATGAAATGAGGGATGAAGAAAAACCTTCAAGCAAGGGGGTATTTATAGGGACACCAACGGACAAGATCAAGCCATGTGGGGGGCAAGTGGATGGCCAAGATTGGCACAAGTGCACCCTAACCTACTCCTTAAATCCCTCACAAAACAAAGACCCATGAAAAGGGCCTCAAAACCCTCCTAGCCGTGGCCTCTCAAACCGTCCAATGAGGGTGACAAGTGTCACCCTCCCGTTGGTCCAAAAATATTCCGTCGCTCGGAAAAATCCGCAAAAATACTAAACGACATAGCCGGAATTTTCCCTTCGCAAGCTTAGTAAAACGTTTCGTCGAAAAACGACTCTAATCGGGTGTTGTGCACAAAATTTTGAAACATGCCTAACTTTAAGGCTCCAACTTCTCTACGTACGCCCATACATACATACTCTGGAAATGCGGGGTATAACAGTATCGGAGATCCAGCGAGAGTTTTCCCTGCTAGTGAGGTCCAGGTGACAGATGGGTTATCGTATGAGGAGATTCCCATAGCGATACTCGATCGCTGTCAGCGATCATGGACCAAGGAGGTGGCTTCCGTCAAAGTCTTGTGGAGGAATGATAACCGAGAGGAGATGACTTGGGAAGCGGAGGAGGACATGTTGAGGAAGTATCCTCACTTATTCCCTACACCTTCAGGTAATTTGTTTTCCCTTACTTGTCAAGTTTTAATTGAAGCATTTGTTTTGTGTAAATGCTATTATGTGGCCATGTGTAGCAGTATTGGTATGTCGGGGTTGTGAAAGGAAACTATGTCGCTAATTATAAGTTTGACTCCGAAAGAACATTCGGGGACGAATGTTTCTAAGGGGGGAAGAATGTTACACCCCGTATTTACAGGACATGTTTTAAGAACGTACGTAAGAACTCTCAAGTGTTAAGATTTGAGACTTGTAAAAATTTATCGGAATTATGAAATTGTCGGAAAACGTATTTTGTGACGAATGGGAGGGCAACACATGTCACCCCCCCTTATGGTTGCCTTGGACGAAATAGGCATGTCCAAGATGGTCATTGACCATAGTCTTTGGATGGCAAGTCTTGCAAGTAGGGAGCTTGACATTATTGACTTAGTCAATGGGTCCACAATAGTCTTGATATTTGTTAAGACCTCATCCAAACCACCCATTTGTTTATATCTTGACCCTCCATTACACTATATAATACTAGTAGTGCAAGACAAGCTTAACACTTAGCCAAAATTTCACAAAAATTTGAAGAGCAAGAGCTAGAGCTCTCGGGTTCCCTCACTATCAAAAGAAAAAAAAATTGTTTCTTGTTCATTAAGCTCCCCACTTTAAACCAAGGTTCTTGAGTGTATTGTAAGCATATCTCAATAGAAAAATCTCAGAAAAAGATAGTTTTCGGGTTAGTCGCAAAGCGAAAACCTAGTTTTCTTTCTAGGTTTTGTTTGGAGATTTGAAGGAAAGTTGTTGGTGTTGTTCTAAGGGTCTCAACTAGCGGATTGAAGCGTTTTGAAGAGGCTCTAAGTTGCTAAGGAGCGACTTCGGATTTGGAGATTGGATTAAGATTCGTTGAGGTATAATCTTGTCCCTTAAAAGTGTTACAAGATTATTTATATTGTTGTTAGCTTTACTTGTTGCTAGCATGAAGTATGTGTTGAAGTTTATAAGTGTTATGGATTGCTTGTAGCCTTAGAATCCGAAATGTAATGTAAGCCATGTGAAGTTGGATTACAAATTGGTCGTTTATTAGAATCGTCGCATGTTAATTACTTGGAGATTATAGTTGTCACAACCCGTTCCGGGGCTCGTGACTGGTGCCTTACCCGGGCACCCAAGTAGTCATACATCAGAGTAATCAGCGGAATATAAAAATAAGACATGAAACAGTTGTAAAATGAGACACATTTTTATCTGAGAAAATGTCGCCTTTCGACATATATATATAAACAAAGCCCGCCAGTTACATCCCAACTGTACAATAGGACTACAGACCTCTAAGAAGATAAACAACTATGGCGGGACAGGGCCCCGCCATACCCTGAATGTACAAAACTATCTACAACAACAGGGAGATCATACCCAAAAGTCGAGCCTCCGGAGAAGATGGAGCTCCTGACACCAAAGTAAGGATCCTAAAGATGTGGATCTAGCACCTGCTTTCCCTTACATGCGGCATGAACGCACTTCTCAAGGAGGTCGATAACAGGTACCAAGTATGTGAAACTGTAAAGTACTTTAAATGAAATCATTATCATTTTAAAGCCAATTTTACAAATATGTACGAAACAACCAAGGTAACCGCGCATAGTTCCACATCATAAACAAGAGCAACAATAGGTAAATCAGAATGTCTTTTCTAGGTCTAATGATCGAAGCAAGGCCAATCGCCCATAGTATCACTATGCATGCCTAATCCTGGACTCCCGTAGTCCGCATAGGCCACCTAGGCCCGCATGAGGTATTCCCCGCATCGAGGGTAGCTACTCTTCGGCATCGTCCTGGACTCGTAGTCCGCATGGCCACATAGACCGCATGGCCACATGGACCGCACACTAAATCGAACTCGTAGCTCGCATAGGTCCTCGACCCGCATGAGGTATTCTCGAATCATAGTCACCTGCATCGCACGAGGTATACCGCATCGGGCGGCTAACCCCTGTATATCATGTCAAGAGGTGAGTGATGTAATACTAACATAACGACTTATCGTTAAACAACATAAGCACAATAAGAATAACCTCTTTACACAAACGTTACAAGATACTAACACACATAGCATCACAATATGTCTACTCAACAAACCATCTTACTGTACTTTCCAGAAATCAATACAAGTCTTTTATAAACACATAAGTAAACCGTTCCTTTTATCTTTCTTAAGTCGTTATACCTAACTTCCCATAAAGCTAGTATAACTCTTAAGCTTTTGTTTAAAAACCAAGTATTACTCTTCTTTCAAAAATGATTCATAATTCTATTGAAATACTTCAAGATTCTTATTATTTAGACTTAAGTCAAAAGACGTTAAGTAAAACCATGTTCAGTTAACACACGTACGTCTACCGTACTATATATATATTTTAAAATATCATGCTCAAGAGTATAGGAAGAATCACATACCTCCTTGGCGAAATCCACCTGCCAAGTCGAATATGTCGCGTGCAGAGTATCAACCTATAATAGTCAAATACGTCTATCAACGTCTAGACTACTCTGTAGAATATTCTAAGCAGAGGGTTCTTAATTCTACGGAAAATTAGGCAGCATTTCCCTACCCGTCAAGCTACACAAGTTCATCAGAATACAATTCCATGTAAGTACAATCTTCTTTAATTCTTCTGATGTGATTACAGTTCAATTCTCTTCTGTAATACCCTTCTATGTAATTACAGTTCAATTCTCTTCTTTAATATCCTTCTATGTATTTTATACTTATTTATATACTTCTACAGTATGTATTCTCCAATTACAATAGAAGGATAAGATATTTACCTCGATAAGCCCAAAAATTATCCAAGATATAAGTCGATCCTGAGCAAAGTTTAGCTCCTAATCTGTACGCTCCAATCCGTTCCAAGAAACCCTTAGAAGTTTCTACACAACTTCTACTTTCTACTTCAACCAACTATGAAGTTTCTCTTAGGGTTTCGTTTAGTGACTAAAGGAATATAAGGTAGTATTTCCGGACTCTACGTATAGATGTAACTTTGGAAATACTATAAGGGATTGGCTAAGGTATTTTGGGGATAGTAACAATACTGTTATACCCCGTATTTCCAGAGTATGTACGTGAGGGCGTACGTATACAATTTGAGCCTTAAAGTAGGCATAGATTCGAAATTTGTACACAACACCCGGTTAGAGTCGTGTTTATACGAAACCTTTCCACAACATTCGTATGGAAAATTCCGGCGTTGTCATTTATAATTTTTGCGGATTTTTCCGAGAGACGTAACATTTTGGACCAACGGGAGGGTGACATGTGTCACCCTCACATTGGAAGAGGTTGGACGGCAATTGGCCATTCTTGGCACGTTTTTGTTGCCCAATTTTGGTCAAGGGTTAGGTAGGATATTTTTGTGTAGATGGATAAGGTTGCACATGGCTTAATCTTGGCCTTACACTTGCCTTGCACTTGGCACCATCTTGGCCATTGGTTGGCCTTCACTTGACCTATAAATACCCCCTTAGTTGATGAACTTTCTTCATCCAAAAATTGAGCAATCTACCTAAGTCTCAAAATACTCCCTCCCTCTTGTAGTTCTCGTCCAAAGCCTCTCCTCCTCCTAGTGGCCTTTGGCCGAGAGTTTCCTCCCCTTCAGTGGTTAGCACCGTGGGGTACCCACCCCCTAGCCTAGTTGTCTCGTATAAATACCCCTTGTAGTGGTATAGAAATACTCTCCTAGTATTGTTATAATGTCCAAATACCTTGGCCCCAAATACCTTGTAGTATTCCCAAGGTTACACTTATACTAGCCCAGAAAATACCATTATACTTTCCTCACGCTAAAACGAAACCCTAAGTAAATCTTCACCCGTAGTTGAAGTTATAAGTAGAAGTTGGTTAGAACTTCTAAGGGTTGTTTGGAGCGGATTGAGCACTCTGAGTAGAGCTAAACCTTGCTCAGGATCGACATATAAACTCGGATAATTTTGGGCTTATCGAGGTAAACATTCTTGACCTTCTGTTGTAATTGGAAATTACATGTTGTAGGAGTATATAGTTAAAGTATACTATATATAGAATTGAACATAGTTGTGCGGCAATGTCTTTTGACTTAAGCCTGAATAATACTTACGGCAATGTCTTGCGACTTAAGCCCAATTTAAATAAGAGAATCGAATCAGAATTACATAGATCAGATTAAAGAGACTTGTGTAGTATTCTCGTGAGTAAATTGTACACGCCCGGTTAGACGTGCAAACCCCGTTGGCTTGGTAGCCTACTGAAAGCGAGGAGATTAACGCTGTCATGGGGGAGGTGCCAATTTTCAGAGAATATGGAACGATGTTAATAAGCGCGTGGCCTTATAGGTCAAGTACTACGTGGTGCGATCCACGTGGCTTAAGGAGTAGCCGACGCTTGAAGTACTTGGAGCGCTTTGCTATTAGCCTAAGACTCGCCGCGAGGTATGTGAACCTCTTCCTATCTCTTATAGCATGATATGTGTGAACTATGTAGTACGGTAGACGCATACGTGTTAACCGTGTTTGATTGTTTTTAAAACATAAAGTGTTATAACGCTTTATGGGAAGTTGGTTATAACAAATTTATGTAGGTAAGAAAATACTTTGTGGTTTTAAAAGGTAATCGATGTGAATTATAATCGCTAGTTATAATAAAGAACTTGATGTATTTCAAAAGATTTATAAATCGCTTTTGAAGAGAGTAACACTTGGTTTTAAAGGTTTTAAAAAGAGTTATACTAGCTTTATGGGGAGTTAGGTATAATGTCTTAAGAGAGGTAAAGAAAATGGTTTATCATGTTAGAAGTTAAGAGACTTGATCTTATAAGATAAGAGACTTAACTTATTTGTTTAATGTGAATGTTTGTGTGAAACCTCATTCGTGAGTAATGAGTACTTGGTTTTATTTAAAGGGATAATGTTTTACCGATTTCGAAATCGAATGTGTATCGATGCATCACCGCAGCAGTAATAAAGGAAAAAATGTATTGAATAATGATGTATCGTATTAAAACCAAGAGAAACCTCCATCCGCATAGAAGCTAAGATGAGACAAAATGATATTACATATCCTAGATCATGGTCGCTTAATAAGATCGATTATAAACAAGAATAACCTACTCACATATAAGGCATATGTTTCTCAAATCATTAAAGGAGAATTATGTTTTAAAGGATTAAAACTATGAACTAAGAGACCTTTTCTAAAAATGAGAAACTTGAGCATTTGAAATTAGGCAAACTCAACGCTTGGAAAATAAGGTTGTTACTTGATTTTACAAAGGAAAGCATTTTTGTTTACTTAACAATGTTCATTACTCTATTTTTATACTACGGACATCGGGTGACTTTTATAAAAGGAATGGATCTCTTTAAAAGGAATTTAACGACGTAGTACTTTAGGTTAAAACCCGACTTTGGCATAAAATGAAAGTAGCTTGTGTTGTGTAACTTGCCTATATCGGTTGTTGTGTAACTTGCCTATGCCCGTGTTGTGTAACTTGCCTATATCGGTTGTTGTAACTTGCCTATGCTTGTGTTGTGTAACTTGCCTATGCTTGTTGTTGCGAGCTTGCTTATGCTTGTGATGATAGCCTTGGTTGTGCAAGAATTGTTATTTTTATGGACTAGCTTTCCATGAGGTTTCATCGCTCGCCGTCCTCGGTGGTCGGCTCGCGTGATTGCCCCGCCTCATGACCGATTCGGCCTTGGTACCTAGAGTCACCGTGACTTGCCCTGCTCAGCCAGAGTGACGGTCTCGTGATACGCCTTGGTCCTCGTGGTCACCAGACTTGCCCCTGCCGCCACGTGACCGCCTTGGTATCCTGTAGTCGGCTCGCACTTGCCCCAGACGGCCGTGTTTTGGTTGCATTATATTATTGGTACGGTCGGATCTGGTAGTTATACTTGTCCTATACGGTTTTTATGACACGTGGGACTCGTGTTCATGTATACTCCTTGGCATTGTCATATCATAAATCGCATGAGGAAGAAATTCCACGCACGCAGTGATAATTTGGAGGCGTGAGTCCCCGACTTGACGTAACTAGTTATATGTTATGCATCGTAGCTTGGTCATCATACATGTCTCCCGCTTTATATAGACTATTATGATTTCATTTACGATTTACAGCCACATACTTGGTACTGTCAGATCGACCTCCTTCGGGCCGCTCACGCCGCAGTAAGTACATCGTCGCCGATCCCCGCCTAGGATCACCTTTCACGCATTGGGAAGCCCGTTCCTTCGAGGCTTATCTTTTGGTATGTGTTCCCCGAGTTGTAGGTTCTTGTACATTCGTGGTATGGCGGGCCCCGTCCCGGCCATAGTTGTTGTAAATCTTAGAGGTCTCAGAGTAATCGCGCAAGGTGGTTTTGTAAAAAGGATTAAACTGCTCGCTTTTGAAAGAGTTGTTTATATATATTTTATTGGAAGCGTAACCGCTTGGTTGGCCTGCTTTATTATCTTGTCTCATGTTCATGTTTAAGTTTTTATTTCGCTGGTTTTCTCGATGTAGTATCACTAGGGTGCCCGGTAGGCACTACCACGCCCGGATCGGTCGTGACAAAAGTGGTATCAGAGCGCTTAGTCCTCTGAAAGTGTCTACGCATCGTGTCTAGTAGAGTTCTGATTATCACGTGTTGTGAACCACATCTATAATCGTGAGGTCGCAGACATTTAGGATTGGTTTCATTCTTCTCATTCCGAGATCGCGCCTTAAAGTCGTGATAAGATCGACCCTCCGACGCACTTCGCTTTTACCGCTTATGCCTCCGCAGAAGGCAACCCGCCCGTGGCGGCAAGGCAGAGAGGAGTCATGAGCAGAGCAAATGGCAGAGACCACAAGACTGAGCCTCCACCCGCACCGAGCAGGAGATGAGTTACAAGAAGCTGGCCCACCACGGCCGTGGTCAGGCCGACTTGAGGATAGGCCGACGCAGTTAGCCCAAAGAGCACCGCGGTTCACCCTAGATCGATAGTTCGAGGCTACGGATTTTCCGAGTCAGGCCGCCAGAGTTTTACGGGTCGAGGCCCGAGGATGATCCGCAGGAGTTTATCCGACGCCATACGATCATGAGAGTGATCAAGGCATCGGAGACCGAGTCGGTGGTCCTAGGTTCGCATCACCGCGTGATACCGCAATGATCGTTTGATTCGCGAGCCGCCCCGGGAGAGCATGCACTTCCAGCCTTTATGGGACGAGTTCTCGCAGGCCTTTCTTGCACATTTCTTGCCTCCACCGGCGGCGAGGGCTCGCGCATGATTTTTGGTGTTACGGCGTAATCCGCGCATAGCCGGGAGTACAATGTGAGTTCGACTCATTGGCCCTGCAGACGCCCCCGCTGTAGCTAGTATGGAGGATCGAGTGCACCGATTTGTTACGTGGCTCATGATCACCTAGCCGAGTTGTTCGGTAGCTCTTCACCGCACGACATCGCCCGCACGCAGCTTATGACCGGATGAGGAGAGGATAAATCGACGGAATGACCAGTGGTCGCAGTAAGAGGCCGCAACAGCAGGTCCTTTGGTGACTTTCGAGGCGACCGCCTCAAAGAAGAAAGCCGCTTATGCGCCTCCACCAAAGACAGAGTGGTCCTCCACAAATTTCGGACCTTCGAGATATTCAGAGCGTGTCGTGGCTCCTGTGTTTCAGATTTTCGCGGAGCAGAATGCTCGCGGACGAGGTTGCCCTTTGTCTCGTGGGCCGCTGTGGAAAGCTTCATAAAGGAGAGTGTCGCACTAACTCGGGGATTGTTATTTTTGCGCCAACAGGCTATCCGGCAAGAGATCGTCCGACTGGGTAGCACCGGCAGATAGCATGGACTACTAGAGCGCCATGGTTCTTCACCTTCCATAGCCAGCAGATGTTCAGACACCGCAGCCCTGCAGGTCGCGTGGAAGTTCTCAGCTTTAGCGTCCTTTGAACCGCCTATTTTCGTGTATATCCTTAACCCTTTAAAGATTTGTATGCATGAGATGATGACCTTATTATTGTGCTACGCTCGGATAGCGCATGATGGTTATGAGTTAGAAAGCTTGGCTAGTTGAAAGGATTTGTATGGGGCATGGAAAGTGTGAACTTTAGAATATTTCATGTCGAGACCTTAGATGTAAGGTCGCCTTGAGTACCGATTTTGCAAGTGATCCTTGCCTAATACATTTTATGCCTAGAATGTGTTGTGTGATAATTTCTCGAGTAAAGGTTAAATGGAAGTGGTAGCTTTCATGACCGTTGAGGTAAGATTGTTCCGGTCGGGAACAAGAGCGTGACGCGTTAGTGGATCGGGTCAGCTACGCTGAGGGCCAACCCGCGCCGCTTCAAAGCCGGGTCACCGTGGTCCCGCCAGTGGTAGGTCACGAGGGTGCTAGCCCGTGTTTAGATGACCATCGATGAGTTCATGGGTATGTTCGACCAGAATCGTGAAGGCCGAATGGCCTTAGTAAAGAAGTGAAGCTAGTAAGATGACCAAGTTTGGAGGTAGTGGCTCCAAGGGTTGGAAATGTCGCTGACTAAAGTGTGGTACGATACTGTAAGAGTTCAAGTGTTCGAGAAGAGTACGACGAGTAAGGGTAAAGGCGAGCATGTATCGAGCATAGATATGATCATTTCTTGCGACGGAGAAGGTGCGAAGGATGTATATTTTAGACCTCGTGAATCGACGCAGTCCGGCACCATTTGTCGGGTCGCCGAGTGACACTAGAACCTCGCGCAAGGTGACAAAAGTTTGTGATGTTAGAGGTGTTTCCTCGGACTTGGACGTAAGTATTTACGCTGGTGTTTCGTGGCCACCAGGGCGTTGGCAACTTTTAGAAGAACTCTATCGTTATCTGTCTCGAGAAGGAACATTCGGACGAATGTTTCTCGAGGAGGAGAATGTTATACCCGATTTCCAGAGTATGTACGCGAGGGCGCACGATACAATTTGAGCCTTAAAGTAGGCATAGATTCGAAATTTGTACACAACACCCTTGCTAGAGTCGCTTTAGACTAAACGCTTCCACATCTTCGTAGGAAAATTCCGCTTTGTCATTTATAATTTTTGGCGGATTTTTCCGAGAGACGAACATTTTGGATCAACGGAGGCGACATGTGTCACCTCACATCGGAAGAGGTTGACGGCAATTGGCCATTCTTGGCACGCTTTTGTTGCCCAATTTTGGTCAAGGGTTAGGTAGGATATTTTTGTGTAGATGGATAAGGTTGCACATGGTTTAATCTCGCCTTACACTTGCCTTGCACTTGGCACCATCTTCGCCATTGGTTGGCCTTCACTGACCTATAAATACCCCTTAGTTGATGAACTTTCTTCATCCAAAAATTGAGCAATCTACCTAAGTCTCAAAATACTCCTCCCTCTTGTAGTTCTCGCCCAAAGCCTCCCTCCTCCTCCTAGTGGCCTTTGGCCGAGAGTTTCCCTCCCTTTGTAGTGGTTAGCCGGGGTACCCCTAGCCTAGTTGTCTCGTATAAATACCCCTCAGAAGTGGTATAGAAATACTCTCCTAGTATTGTTATAATGTCCAAATACCTTGGCCCCAAATACCTTGTAGTATTCCCAAGGTTACACTTATACTAGCCTAAAATACCATTATACTTTCCTCGCCGCTAAAACGAAACCCTAAGTAAATCTTCACCCGTAGTTGAAGTTATAAGTAGAAGTTGGTTAGAACTTCTATGGTTGTTTGGAGCGGATCGAGCACTGAGTAGGAGCTAAACCTTGCTCAGATCGACATATAAACTCGGATAATTTTGGGCTTATCGAGGTAAACATTCTCGACCTTCTCATTGTAATTGGAAATTACATGTCAGAGAGTATATAGTTAAAGTATACTATATATAGAATTGAACATACCGTGCGGCAATGTCTTTGACTTAAGCTCGACAATACTTACGCAATGTCTCGCGACTTAAGCCCGAATTTAAATAAGAGAACGAATCAGAATTACATAGATCAGACATAAGAGACTTGTGTAGTATTCTCGTGAGTAAATTGTACACGCCCGGTTAGACGGCAAACCCTCGTTGGCTTGGTAGCCTACTGAAGCGAGGAGATTAACGCCGCCATGGGGAGGTGCCGAATTTTCTCAGAATATGGAACGATGTTAAGCGCCTTGTGGCCTTATAGGTCAAGTACTACGTGTGGTGCGATCTACGTGGCTTAAGGAGTAGCCGACGGTTGAAGTACTTGGAGCGCTTTTGCTATTAGTAAGACTCGCCGCGAGGTATGTGAACCTCTTCCTATCTCTTATAGCATGATATGTGTGAACTATGTAGTACGGTAGACGCATACGTGTTAACCGTGTTTGATTGTTTAAACATAAAGTGTTATAACGCTTTATGGGAAGTCAAGTTATAACAACTTTATGAGGTAAGAAAATACTTTGTGGTTTTAAAAGGTAATCGATGTGAATTATAATCGCTAGTTATAATAAAGAACTTGATGTATTTCAAAAGATTTATAAATCGCTTTGAAGTGAGAGTAACACTTGGTTTTAAAGGTTTTAAAAAGAGTTATACTAGCTTTGGGAGTTAGGTATAATGTCTTAAGAGAGGTAAAGAAAATGGTTTATCGATGTTAGAAGTTAAGAGACTTGATCTTATAAGATAAGAGACTTAACTTATTTGTTTAATGTGAATGTTTGTGTGAAACCTCATTCGTGAGTAATGAGTACTTGGTTTTATTTAAAGGATAATGTTTTACCGATTTCGAAATCGAATGTATCGATTGCATCACCGCAGCTGTAATAAAGGAAAATGTATTGAATAATGATGTATCGTATTAAAACCAAGAGAAACCTCCATCCGCATGTAAGCTAAGATGAGACAAAATGATATTACATATCCTAGATCATGGCCGCTTAATAAGATCGATTATAAACAAGAATAACCTACTCACATATAAGGCATATGTTTCTCAAATCATTAAAGGAGAATTATGTTTTAAAGGATTAAAACTATGAACTAAGAGACCTTTTCTAAAATGAGAAACTTGAGCATTTGAAATTAGGCAAACTCAACGCTTGGAAAATAAGGTTGTTACTTGATTTTTACAAAGGAAAGCATTTTTGTTTACTTAACAATGTTCATCACTCTATTTTTATACTACTGACATCGGGTGACTTTTATAAAAGGAATGGATCTCTTTAAAAGGAATTTAACGACGTAGTACTTTAGGGTTAAAACCCGACTTTGGCATAAAATGAAAGTAGCTTGTGTTGTGTAACTTGCCTATACCGGTTGTTGTGTAACTTGCCTATGCCCGTTGTAACTTGCCTATACCGTTGTTGTGTAACTTGCCTATGCTTGTGTTGTGTAACTTGCCTATGCTTGTTGTTGCGTAGCTTGCTTACGCTTGTGATGATAGCCTCGTCAGTGCAAGAATTGTTATTTTTACGGACTAGCTTTCCACGAGGTTTCATCGCTCGCCTGTCCCCGTGGCTCGGCTCGATTTGCCCCGCCTCATGATCGATTCGCCTGTACCCTGTGAGTCACCGCACTTGCCCTGCTCAGTAGTGACGAAGTCTCGTGATACGGCCTTGGTCCCCGTGGTCACCAGATTTGCCCCGGCCACCACGTGACCGCCTTGGTATCCTGTGAGTCGGCTCGCACTTGCCCCAGACGGCCGTGTTTTGCTGCATTATATTATTGGTACGGTCGGATCCGTAGTTATACTTGTCCTATACGGTTTTTATGACACGTGGGACTCGTGTTCATGTATACTCCTTGGCATCACATATCATAAATCACGGCAGTGAGGAAGAAATTCCACGCACGAGTGATAATTTGAGCGTGAGTCCCCGACTATGTAACTAGTTATATGTTATGATCGTAGCTTGGTCATCATACATGTCTCCCGCTTTATATAGACTATTATGATTTCATTTACTGATTTACGCTTTCACATACTTGGTACCGTTGCCAGATCGACTCTCCTTCGGGCCGCGCTCATGCCGCAGTAAGTACATCGTCGCCGATCCCCGCCTTAGATCACCTTTCACAGATCGAAGCTCCGTTTCCTTCTGAGGCTTATCTTTGGTATGTGTTCCCGAGTTGTAGGTTCTTGTACATTCGTGGTATGGCGGCCCGTCCCCGTCATAGTTGTTGTAAATCTTAGAGGTCCAGAGTACTGCAAGGTGGTTTTGTAAAAGGATTAAACTGCTCGCTTTGAAAGAGTTGTTTATATATATTTTATTGAAGGTAACCGCTTGGTTGGCCTGCTTTTATTATCTTGTCTCATGTTCATGTTTAAGTTTTTATTTCCGCTGGTTTTCTCTGATGTAGTATCACTAGGGTGCCCGGGGTAAGGCACCAGTCACGGGCCCGGGATCGGGTCGTGACAAATACTTGGAGAGTATTTCTACTAAGAGGGGGGTAGTGTTTCGGCTAGCTCTCTATGTGGGAAGTGAGGCTTGACGAAAGCTCTAGAGGGAAGGGAGTTTTCAAGACTTGGAAAATATTTGTGGATGAAGAATTCTTTGCAACTTAGGGGGGGTATTTACAGGACTTTCAAGGGTCAAGATGAAGGCAAGTGGAGGGCAAGTGGAGGGTGGAGATTTGGGCAAGTGTCCTTATCCATCTACTACACAAATATCCTGTCACGACCCGATCCCGGGCCCGTGACTGGTGCCTTACCCCGGGCACCCTAGTGATACAACAACAGAGAAAATCAGCGAAAATAAAAACTTAAACATGAAACAAGAGATATGGTAATAAAACAGGCCAACCAAACCGGTCACCTTCCTGAATATACATAAACCGAATAGCCATAATCCTTTACAAACCCCGCCACAACAAGATTATGCACTTATGAATATAGCAACAACTATGACGGATGTGTTCCCGCCATACCTCGAATGTACAAGTATCTACAATGACGTGGCTATACTAAAAGATAAGCCTCCGAGAAACGGAGCTTCCCAACGAATCGCGATCCTATGAGAGAGGATCAACAATGTGTACCTCTACCGCAGATGAACGCAGCCCTCGGGCGAGGTCAAGATACGTGTACCAAGTATGTGAAATCAAAATATCAGAATGAAATCACATTTCATCATTTTATAAAACCATTTCGAAATAAGTAAACAAGAGGTCAAGTAAGGGACGATATCCCTTAATAATCACTCACACATAACTATGGGTCTCATGCCCATAATATCACTCACGCCCGTGGAACTCGCTCTCATCGCCAGCATATGATGTAAAACAACACCCATATGTGAACTCGAACACTAGATCCCGCTCGCCATTAAACCGATTGGCCAAGTAGAATCGCCTCATACCAGCCCAAAAGCTAGTCATAAAACTTCACTGCAAGGTACGGAAGCTAATTACCAGATCCAAAAGCTAGCCACGCAACTGGCCGAGGCAAGTACCAAAGCTAATGTACCCTAGCCAACCATCTCACGAGATATGACCGAGGCAAGTATCTCAAGCTATCTACCAGCAGCCTGCCGATACACGAGAAATGACCAGGACAAGTATCTAAAGTGTGCCTGTAACCACATGTACAAATCAAGCCCGTGATTGTTCGTCACCGCGGCAAGCTTCATGGATTAGCGGTCTATGGACAAATAACAAAACCCTCACAATGAGCGCAGGCCCCGGCATCTTACCTCGGAAAGCATGGCCATGAAACCATCCTACTGGACGCATGCCCGTGGAACATCCATCGCGCCAGCATGTCGAAAGGAATAACAAGATAATACTCAAAGGACGATACTGTGGAAAATCCAACGCCACAAGATGTCCAAAAGAAATAACCAGATAATACTCAATAGTGGACGATACCGTGGAAAATCCAATGCACAAGATGTCCAACAATCAATCGATAACCGGCCTCCCGAGACACGGAGTACGTAATCACAATACTTGCACAACAAGGCTATCACAACAAGCATAGGCAAGTTTAATGTACTTTCATTTTATATCAACAAATCCTAAATACTACATACTTTCATTCTTTCAAAAAGACCTCTTGTTACGTAAAGCCACACGATACTAATACTGTAGTATATAAAGAAAACACGCTTTACTTTAAAACCAAATTACTTCACCTTCGTAAAAATCTTTACAAGGCTTTTAAAATCAAGTACTCTATACTTTTTAAACCAAGTGCTTTTCTTTAGAACAACATCAAGTATACTCTTTAAAACCCAATTAACTTACTCTTTCAAAATAAGTAACCTATACTTAAATCAAGTTACTTCTCCTTTCCGAAAACAAGTCGTTATAAGTCAAGTCTATTATCTTTCAAGATCAAGTCTCTTAACTTTCAAAATCAAGTCGCTTTATCACAAACCAAATCTTTCTTTTATCTTCATAAAGTCGTTATAACTAACTTCCCATAAAGCCATTATAACACTTTATGTTTTAAACAAACAAAATTCATTTCACACACGCACGCCTACCGACTATATAGTTCACAACAATCATGCTCAAGAGTATAGGAAGAATCACATACCTTTTTAGCTTAAACCACAAGCCAAGTCAAGTACGCCGCGTAGAAGATCCACCTATAATAACCACAATACATCTATCAACTTCTAGCTCTCTTCAGAGAATATTCTAAATACAAGATTCCTTATTCTACGTAAAATTCGCAGACCTCCCCGCTATCTCATAAATTTCTCCTATCAAGGCCCGCACTGTGCCAACAATTCCTGCGGACTACACGCCTAACCGACGTGTTCAATTCTCGCTCACAATAAAACTACACAAGTTCATCTGTAAGTACACCAAATGTAAATACAATTACTCTTACTAATATTCATTCTATATATAGTATACTCAACTATACATTACTAAAATATGTAATATCCAATTACGATAGTGGACATAGATCATTACCTCGATAAGCCCAAAATTATCCAAGATTATAAGTCGATCCCGAGCAACGCTTAGCTCCAACTCCTTACGCCCAACCCGCCTCCAAGCGACCCTTAGAAGTTTCCAACAACTTCTAAATACTTCAACCAAGCTAGGAAGATTTTTCTGTGGTTTCACTTTACGCCTATCGAATAAAGTAGTATTTCCTGCTCCTAGTATCAAATAACTTTGGAATACTACTAGGATACTAGGCCAAGGTAGTTGGGATTATACAACAATACACCAAGTATTTTCTACACAAGAGGGGGAGGGACGAAAACTCACTAAAGTGAGGGAGTATTTTTGTCTTTGGAAAGTCTTCAAGTGTGGATGAAATACTCTTCAACCTGGGGTATTTATAGAGGTTTCTGGGCCAAGATCAAGGTAAGTGTAGGGTCAAGATTGGGCCATGTGTGTGTGGGTCCCACCACACCACATGGCCAACGATTTGGCCTCCACATGTCATGGCTATTTTGCCAAGGACAAGTGGCTAGCCACTGTTCCTCCACTTCGCCAAGGTGCCACATGGGGTGACACGTGTCGCCCGACTCGCCCAAAATATTTCGCCTTCCGAAAATATCCAAAATATCTAAACCTCAAAACAAAGTGGGCCTCACAAACCGTGAAATTTCTCCCGTGGGTCCCACGTGACTGCTTCCAAAATAAAATCTCATAATTCTAAAATAATCCAAGAAGTCCAAATACCAAACTGGGAATCCAATTCCCCATTAACGAACCTTTTCTTCACAAAACCTAAACTTTTCCGTGAAAAATCACATCTTCCTTTCTTTCCAAAATTTCTGTCGTATTCTCGTACGTACATTCTCACATATATACTCTGAAACTACGGGGTATAACATATCCTACCTAACCTTGACCAATGTTTTAGGCCACAAAAACGTGCCAAGCTTGCCCAAGTTGCCGTCCACTTGAGGGTGACAAGTGTCGCCCTCTCGTTGGTCCAAAATATTTCATCTCTCGGAAAAATTCGCAAAAAATATTAATGTTGCAACCGTAATTTTCCCTTCGCAAAGTTTGGAAAACGTTTCGTCGGAAAACAATTCTTTTCGTGGGTTGTGCACAAATTTTCGTCCCTAATGCCTACTTAAGGCTATACTTTTGTACGTACGCCCTCTCGTACATACTCTGGAAATACGGGGTATAACATTCTCCCCTCCTTATTCCTTACCAAGACAGATAACAATAAAGTTTCTCATAACTTAAACTGTTTACAAATGCCACATATGGCCACAAAACAACACTTAAGCATATAAGTCAATTTAATCAACAAGTAGGAAAGTGAGTTACCTGGAGGTGTGGGGAATAAGTGAGGATACCTCTACCTCATGTCCTCCTCTGCTTACCACGTCATCTCCTCCTGCTCGCTCCGCCATAAGACTCGACGGAAGCCACATCCTTCGTCCGCAACCTCCTAACCCGACGATCGAGTATCGCCATGGGACTCTCTCATACAATAACCCTCACCACCGACATCGTCAATCGGGTGTACTCTATATGGATCCTCGATACATCTCCTCAGCATAGAAACATGAAAAACCGGATGCACCGCCTCCAGATCGGATGGCAGATCCAACTCATAGGCAACATTGCCTACCCTGCTGACAATCTGATACGGCTCAATGTACCTTGGGCTGAGTTTCCCTTTCTTCCCGAATCTCATCACACCCTTCATGGGTTATACCTTTAGGAAAATCCAATCATCAACCTCGAACTCCAGATGTCGACGACGATGATCTGCATACGACTTCTGTCGACTCTGAGTTGTCAATAGCCGCTCCTGGATAAGCTTCACCTTATCCATCGTCAGACAACCGGTCCTACTAATCGCACTCGCCTATCGAACCAGCCTATCGGGCGATCCGCACTTCTCCCATACAAGGCTTCATAAGGTGTCATCCGAATATCGGAGTGGTAGCTATTATTATACGCAAACTCAACCAGAGGCAAATGATCCTCCCACTACCTCAAATCAATAACACAAAGCTCGCAAAGATATCCTCAAGAGTCTGATAAGGCGCTCGCTCGTCTGTCTCGAGGATGGAATGCAGACGTGCTCACTGCCCCTAAACCTCTCTGGAAAGACCTCCAGAAGTTAGTCGTAAACTGGGCTCATCTGTCTGATATGATCGAAATAGGGACTCCATGCAGTCTGACGATCTCTCGGATGTAAAGTCCGCATAATCTCACCAAAAGTCGCCCCGACCGAATAAAGTGGGCTGATTTCACCACTGTCGACGATAACCCAAATAGAATCATGTTTCCTGAGTGCGAGGTAATCCTATGATAAAGTCCATGTTGATCACCTCCCACTTCCGTGCCGATCTCTATCGCCGCAATAATCCACCGTGCCTCCGATGCTCTACCTTCACCGCCGACAACACGGAATCGAGCCACAAACTCGTAACGCCCTCTTCAAGCCATCCCACCAATACAGATCTGAGGTCGTGGTACATCTTGGTCGACCCCGGATGGATAGAGTAACGTGCGCCGCAGTGCTTCCTAGAACTCGCCGCCAAGTCCCGCAATATCCGGAACACAACCGCCTCAAACATTAGCACCCCATCGTGCTACCTCAAAAGGACCTTCCCACACGTAAGAGCCGCATCACGATACCGCCAAAATCGGATCCTCAAATTGCCTTTTTCACCTCCTCGACGACGGAAGACTCGCAACCTCTCAATTCGACTTCATCGCTATCGTAATCAATCACCGACTCCAAGGCTCGCTAATCGATGTAACTAGCGACCATGCCCTCCTCTCTCGGATGCACATCCGATAGACTCCCATCGACCTACCATTTACTAAGAGCATCCGCCACAACATTGGCCTTCCCGGTGGTACAGATATCGACATCATAATCCTTAAGTAACTCTAACCACCGCCTCGCTATAAGTTCACTCCTCCGATGAAGATATACTGCAGGCTCTTGTGGTCTGTATAAATATCCACATGAACCCCATACAAATAGTGCCTCCAGATCTTCAAGGCGTGAATCACCGCTGCCAACTCCAAATCATGGGTGGGGTAGTTCCTCTCATGCTTCTTAAGCCGCCGGATGCGACGCTTATAACCTTGCCCCGCTGCATCAAGACACATCCCACCCGATGCCCGACGATCACAATACACGACATAGCCGTCGACCTCCGGAAGAGTAAGAACGGGCGCCATCGCCTCTCTTCAAGAATCGGAAACCCCGCCACAAACATCACCATCAAACTTAGCCGCTTCGAGTCACCTAGTCAACGGTGCGTAGATAGAAGCAAACTTCCACGAACCGAGCCGATAATAACCGCGAGGCCTGTAAAATCGCGCACTGCCGGCAGTAGGTCAGGCCAAGTCCCGATCGCTTCGATCTTGGCCAGATTCACCCGAATACTATCAGCCCCTACAATATGCCCAAGAAATGCTACCGAAGCCAACCAAAACTCACATTTGGAAAACTTGGCGTATAACTGCTGGTCCTGGAGAACTCTCAGCACAGTCCTTAAATGCTCCGCATGCTCCCGCCTCGAGCAGAATAAACCAAGATGTCATCAATGAACACTATCACAAACGTGTCAAAATGGCTTGAACACTCGTTCATCAAATCCATAAATACCACGAGTATTGGTCAACCCAAAGACATAACTCGAACTCATAGTGCGACGTCCCGAATGCATAGTGGACATCCGCCTCTAACACGCACTGATGATAGCCCGATCAGATCAATCTCGAGAAACATCTCGCACTTCGCAGAATCGGGTCGAACAAATCATCAACTCGGGAAGCGGGTATTCGTTCTTAATGGTCACCTTGTTCACCGCTCAGAATCAACACATGCGCAAAGATCCCGCCCTTCTTCTTCACGAACAATACCGGCAAGGCCCTGCGGAGAAACACTAGTTCGAAGCCCTTCTCCAAAGAAATCTCTCACCTGGTCCTTCAACTCTCTCAACTCGCAAAGCCATTCGTATGGCGAATGGAAATAGCCGAGTGTCCGCAAAGACATCGATACAAAAACTCTATCTCCTCTAGGAGGGATACCCGGAGGTCATCCGAAACACGTCCGGGAACTCTCGACCATCGGAATCGATCAAGATCTGTACCGCAGCCTCGAGATTTAATACCCGAATGAGATGGTAGATATACCCTTCGCACCATCTTCCTAGCCTTGAGGTAGGAAATAAACCTACCCTCTACGACACGTTGTTCCTCCCACTCAATAACCTGGCCTCAGAAATCGAAATCGTACCACTTTCTCCCCGCAGCCTACATTGGCGTAGTAGAAGTTAGCCAATCCATGCCCACGATCACATCGAAATCACCATATCCAACTCTATCAAGTCGGCTAGTGGTCCGACGATCGCATACGGTCACCGACAAGCTCCTATATACCTCCGAGCTACCACCGAATCACCCATCGTATAGCTACCTCGAAAGGGTCTATGGACTCAGGCTCTATCCCTATCCTACTAGCAATAAGGGGAGATATATAGGACAGAGTATAACCCGGATCTATCAAGGCATACACGTCACAACATGAAACGGATAAAGTACCGTGCGGATTTACATCAGCGAGGCCTCCCGTCCCGCCTACCGGACAAGGCATATACGCGTTCCGAGGATCGCTAGAATCGGACCCGCGCCACGACTCGCCGCACTGGCCGGCCCACGAGTACCCCGCCCGGCGAGTAATCAGGAGATGAAGAAGACCCGAAAGACACTCTAGTCGACTCTCACCGCTACGCCTCTTGGCCTGACAGCTCGCAGTGACCCGGCTGGCCGCAATCGTAACAAACTCCCGAGCAGCACTCACACCCCAGTAATGGGATCTACCGCACGGCCACCGAGGGGTGATCCCGATCGCCAAGACTCTCGCTACTCGACGCTCAAGTCCCGGGCCCCGGTCCGCCTCAAGACGGTGTAGAGTGCTCGAGCCGGGTTGTGGTGCAAATCTAGATCGCCGAGGCCGCCCACCCCGAGAGCTACCAAAAGACTCGCCGCTTTCTTCTCACGATGTCACAACCCGCCGACTTACGCCTCGCATCCAAGTGCGCATGAGCTCGCATACGTAATGTCCATGCTCGGTCAAGAGCTACACCCGCACAAGACTCGCCATATAATACCCAGCCTGACGTAGCGTGCACTTCGCCCTCCATATTCGCTACCAACGCAGGACATATCGAGCCAACGAATTGAACTCAACGTTGTACTCTAATCGCGGCGCCTCTCGTCTCAAAGAATAAAAATCGTCGCCTGCCTTCCTCATCCGCGAGGCAAGAAGTGAGTGAGAAAGCCTCCGAGAACTCGCCCCAAGTAGCCGGAGATGCGGTTTCCCGGATAACTCCCACGAATCAAACCAATCGATCGTGGTATCACGCAATTTATGTGGAACCAAGATCACGCACTCGGTCTCCAAGCCTTGATCACTCGCACGATCCTCTTTAATCGACGGATGAACTCGCGATCATCTTCGTGCCTCGACCGTAGAACTCGTGGGCTACAACTCGTAAAATCCCGTAGCCTCAAACTATCTCGATCTCGTGAACCATGTGCATCGCTGAATCGAATCGCCGATTCAAATTTATCTCTCATGTTCGCCACGATCTCGCCGCATCAAGTTATCTCCTTGTACTTAACTCTCCGCCTGTGCCGTGGGACCGAGGCGCGGCATCGTGGTCTCGCTGGGCCGGCGGCTATGGAACTCGCCGCTTGAGGTATCGCTGCATAGATCGGGCCTCGAGCCTCGTGACTTCCTGTCCTACTAGCGCCTCCTCGCCTTGCCCTTCTGGGGCCTGTGTTGCCTTACGTGGAGGCATAATCAGCATGTAAAAGGAATACGTTAGAGGGGTCCAACTTATAACACAGCGCTAAGGCACGATCTCAAGTGAGAAGAATGGAAACCAATCCTAAATATCCTATAGCCTCCTAATTATAGGTGTGGTGCACAACACACCGATAATCAAGACTCTACTAGATACGGTCTGTAGACACTTTCCGAGGATTAACTGCTCTGATACCACTTTTGTCACGACCCGGTTCGCAAGGTGGATCGTGCCTTACCCGCACCCAAGTAGTCATACATCGTAGTAATCGGAATATAAAATAAGACATGAAACAGCTTGTAAATGAGACACGCTTTATCGAGAAAATGTCGCTTTCGCATATATATATAAACAAAGCCCGGCTACATCCCAACTGCATAATAGACTACGCACTTCTAAGAAGATAAACAACTATGGCGGGACAGGGCCCCGCCATACCCTGAATGTACAAAACTATCTACAACAACAGGGAGATCATACCCAAAAGTCGAGCCTCCGAAGAAGATGGAGCTCCTGACACCAAAGTAAGGATCCTAAGGATGTGGATCTAGCACTGCTTCCCTTACCGCAGATTTAACGCAATTTCAAAGGAGGTCAAGACAACAGTACCAAGTATGTGAAATCAGAAGTACTTTAAATGAAATCATTATCATTTTAAAACCAATTTTACAAATATGTACGAAACAACCAAGGTAACCGCACATAGTGCCACATCATAAACAAGAGCAACAATAGGTAAATCAGAATGTGTCTTTTCTAGGCCGCGAATGATCGGGCAAGGCCAATCGCCCATAGTATCATTATGCATGCCTAATCCTCGACTCCGTAGTCCGCATAGTCACCTAGGCCCGCATGAGGTATTCCCGCATCGAGGGTAGCTACTCCGGCATCGCCCCGACTCAGAGTCCGCATGGCCACATAGACCGCATGGCCACATGGACCGCACACTAACCTGGAACTCTCGGAGCTCCGCATATGTCCCCTCGACCCGCATGAGGTATTCTCGAATCATAGTCACACAGATCGCTCGAGGTATACCCCCGCATCGGCGCCTTAACCCGTGATATCATGTCAAGAGGTGAGTGATGTAATACTAACATAATGGATTATCGTTAAACAACATAAGCACAATAAGAATAACCTCTTTACACAAACGTTACAAGATACTAACACACATAGCATCACAATATGTCTACTCAACAAACCATCTTACTGTACTTTCCAGAAATCAATACAAGTCTTTTATAAACACATAAGTAAACCGTTCATTTTATCTTTCTTAAGTTGTTATACCTAACTTCCCATAAAGCTAGTATAACTCTTAAGCTTTTGTTTAAAAACCAAGTATTACTCTTCTTTCAAAAATGATTCATAATTCTTTTGAAATACTTCAAGATTCTTATTATTTAGACTCAAGTCAAAAGACGTCAAGTAAAACCATGTTCAGTTAACACACGTACGTCTACCGTACTATATATATATTTTAAAATATCATGCTCAAGAGTATAGGAAGAATCACATACCTCCTCGGCGAAATCCACCTGCCAAGTCGAATATGTCGCGTGCAGAGTATCAACCTATAATAGTCAAATACGTCTATCAACGTCTAGACTACTCTGTAGAATATTCTAAGCAGAGGGTTCTTAATTCTACGGAAAATTGGGCAGCATTTCCCTACTCGTCAAGATACACAAGTCTACTGTAAATACAGTTCTATGTAAGTACAGTTCAATCTTCTTTAATTCTTCTGATGTGATTACAGTTCAATTCTCTTCTGTAATACCCTTCTGTGTAATTACAGTTCAATTCTCTTCTTTAATATCCTTCTATGTATTTTATACTTATTTCTATACTTCTACAGTATTTATTCTCCAATTACAATGGAAGGATAAGATATTTACCTCGATAAGCCCAAAAATTATCCAAGATATAAGTCGATCCTGAGCAAGGTTTAGCTCCTAATCTGTACGCTCCAATCCGTTCCAAGAAACCCTTAGAAGTTTCTACACAACTTCTACTTTCTACTTTAACCAACTATGAAGTTTCTCTTAGGGTTTCGTTTAGTGACTAAAGGAATATAAGGTAGTATTTCCGGACTCTACGTATAGAGGTAACTTTGGAAATACTATAAGGGATTGGCTAAGGTATTTTGGGGATAGTAACAATACTTGGAGAGTATTTCTAATAAGAGGGGGGGTAGTGTTTCGGCTAGCTCTCAGATGGGAAGTGAGGCTTGACGAAAGCTCTCAGAGGAAGGAGTTTTCAAGACTTGGAAAATATTTGTGGATGAAGAATTCTTTGCAACTTAGGGGGGGTATTTATAGGACTTTCAAGGGTCAAGATGAAGGCAAGTGGAGGGCAAGTGGAGGGTGGAGATTTTGTCAAGTGTCCTTATCCATCTACTACACAAATATCCTACCTAACCTTGACCAATGTTTTAGGCCACAAAAACGTGCCAAGCTTGCCCAAGTTGCCGTCCACTTGAGGTTGACAAGTGTCGCCCTCTCATTGGTCCAAAATATTTCATCTCTCGGAAAAATCCGCAAAAATTATTAATGTTGCAATCGTAATTTTCCCTTCGCAAAGTTTGGAAAACGTTTCGTCGGAAAACAATTCTTTTCGTGGGTTGTGCACAAATTTTCGTCCGTAATGCCTACTTAAGGCTAAACTTTTGTACGTACGCCCTCCCGTACATACTCTGGAAATACGGGGTATAACAATAGTAGTTATAATCGGTTGCGACTTGATATCATGTTAGGCTAATAACTTGGATTGAAATGGAAATTGGATAAGAATTGATGTTGTAGTACTTTAAGTTAGCCGAATTGGCCTAGTAAGTTGTATTAATTTGATATCTATTGTGGGACGGAATTTTACACGTCTAGTAGGCGTGTAATCCCCTATTGTTGATTGCATTGTTTGGGCCTTAAATGTGGCATGTTTGGTTATTGTATTCAGCCTTGAAAAAGGTGGCAAAGTAGTAGAAACAAAGGAGGTGTTGTCCGATTTTCCGTAGAAATTAGTGACCTTACACTTATAATATTCTACGTTTGAAGTAAGACGTTAATAGACGTATTGTGGATATTATAGGTTGACATACTACGGGCGGGACATTGTACTTGGCAAGTGGTTGACCCGAAGAGGTATGTAGAACTTTTCCTATCTTTTGAGCATGACTAGTCAGACGATATAGTACTGAGACGTCAAGACCTTGATATCCTTTACTAGTGTTATGAATAGCCAGGTCGGGTGAGTTAGGAGATTAACTCACTTCTTTGAAAGTATTAAGGATGTCTAATGTTTTATTAAAGTTAAGGGACTTGAAGAGTTTTGAAGTATGTGATACTTGTTCCGTTTTAAACGTATAAGTCCCTTGGATAGGAAATTGTATTTGGCTAAGGTATAAAGTGAATGTAATGACTTTATGGGAAGTTGGTTATATTTGCTTTATGGAAAGATAAATGACTTGATTTTAATGAAAAGGCAAATTGATTTTAAGGCATCAATTGCCTAAGGTTTTATATTAAAAGGGGTCACTTGATTTAGAAACCTAACTTTATTTCTAAAGGTATTGTGACTTGTCTTGAAAAGTAATTTTGACTTGATACTACGGTTAATAGTATCTTGGAAGTTTTATACTAAAAAGAGTCATTTGTTTTAAAAAGTAGAAGTATGTAGTACTTTGGGTTAAATTCCCGGATCTTTAAAAAGACATGTTAGTGCCTTAAGTAAACTAAAATGAGAGTGTATGTGAACAAGAATAATAAGAAGTTAGGGGATTCTTAACTTGCTTATATATTGTATGATAGCCGGTTTTGTGCTAGTGGTATATTATTCATTACGGGGTCATTCCCCGGGTTTGTGGCATTTGCATATTCCGTGGATTTGCTACCCACGATGCGAGGAATACCTCATGCGAGTCCGCAAGGGCTTATGCGGGTGAAATAGTCCCATGCGGGCGGGTCCAGCCTATGCGAGGAATACCTCATGCGAGTCCGTAAGGGCTTATGCGGGTGAAATAGTCCCATGCGAGGAATACCTCATGCGGTTCCACGCGACCTATGCGGGTGAAATAGTCCTGTGAGTAGGTTGCTTAATGATATCGCGGGTGGCCCTGCTTTGATCGTGAGCTCCTATTGTATATTGTAAGTATACTACTATTTACTCTCATTGTTAGTAAGGCACAGTGTACTGTAATTTGATTATCATACATGTCTCCGACTTTGTTTTAAACTATGATTTAATTACAGTATTTTTCCAGTTTTACATAATTAGTACATATTGTGGTAACGAATTTCGCCCGGGGCCGCTCATGCCGCAGTGGTGGGTAAGCACGCGTGGATCCTCATTCTGGATCACATATCGACGCCGAAGCTCTTTTTGGTAGCTTTTCCACGATGTTGTAGATTTATGTACATTCGTGGTATGGCGGCCCTCGTCCCGCCATTGTTATTCCTAGAGGTCTCAGATTCACATATGTCACGACTAAATCGGGCCTGGATCGTGCCTTACCGGGCACCCTAGTGACACAACATCGAGTATTCAATGGAACATAAACAACAAATGAGATAACGTAAATATAAAACAATAATCAGGAAAACTTGCCTTTCGCATATATAACCATCAACTCTTTTACAAATGAACCTTAATCCTTTTTACCAACCCCGCCACAACAAGATTCATGCACTTAAGAATGATACGACACAATGGCGGACAGTGGCCCCGCCAAACCCCGAATGTAAACACTTACTACGACGTGGACTATACCACCGATAAGCCTCCGAGAAACGGAGCTTCCCAAACGCCGAATCGTGACTCGAGAGCTAGGATCAACGATCGATGTACCTCAACTCGCAGATGAACGCACTTCAAGGAGGTCATAACAACAGTACCGAGTATGTGAAACTAAAAATAAATATCAGAAATGAAATCATAGTAGTCTATACAAAGCAGAGACATGTATGATAACCAAACTACGCTTCACTATAAATAAGCAGCCATGTCAAGTCGTGACTCACGCCTCAAGTCATCACTTAATTTAACAACGGGTCTCACGCCCACAACATCAATCGTGCCTGCGGAATACCTTCCTCACCGCCAGCTTTATGATATACAAGCACCAAGGAATACACATGAACACCGTGTCCTACTCGTGTCCTAATAAAACTGCAGACAGGTACGTAAGGCATAGCCGACTACTAACACCTACGCATCAACAAGGTCATAAATCAGATTATAAGATCTGCTCTGACCGTCACATGATCAAAGCCGCCACTTGCCCGCAGCACCTAATGTGCGCGTCTAGTCCCGAACTTCCCGCAGCCCGCATAGGCCAATCTCATCGCCCGCATGAGGTATTCCGCGACGAGGGTAGCTACTCCCGCATCGCCCCGACTTCGCAGTCCGCACGGGCCATACGGACCGCATGCCCATAAAGGACGACACTAACTCGAACTCTCGTAGCTCGCGATAGGCCCTGGACTGCATGAGGTATTCTCGAATCATAGGTCCATCGACCACCGAGTCTACCCCGCATCGGAGGACACTTAACTCCGGAATCATCTCAAGAGATGAATGCCACCATACTATCATAACGATCGATAGTTAATAAGCACAATCGGAAACCCTTTACACAAACATCACAAGATACTAACACACGTAGCATCCTAACACGCTTACTTATCAAAGCAACAAGAAAGTATTACAAGGTTATCACAAACCAATACAATCAAGTTATTCACACAAGGTACTTTCTACTAACAAGTTCGTATCTATCCCCAAAGTACTTCACACATTAAAATCTTAAAAAGATCTGCTTTTTCACATAAGTCACACAATACCCGTAGTATAAAATAGAGTGGATCCTTTTAAGAAAACTAAAACTCTTACCTTTGTAAAATCAAGTAACAACATTATTTTTCAAACGCCCAAGTTTGCCTAATTTCAAATGTTCACGCTTCTTATTTTAGAAAGGTTTCGTAGTTCATAGTCTTATTCATTTAAGAATATAATTCTCTTTAAACAACTGAGAAACATAAGCCTTATATGTGAGTAGGATATTCTTGTTTATAACAATCTTATTACAAAAGCATGATCTAGGAAATATCATTTTGTCTCATCTTAGCTTCATGCAGATGGAAGTTTCTACCGGTTTTCATAATACTTAATTATTCAAAACATTTCCTTTTATTAACGCTGCAGTGGTTTGTCGATACACATTCTGATTCCCGAAATCAGTAAAGCATTCTTAAGCCGTTATACCTAACTTCCCATAAAGCTAGTATAACTCTTAAGTTTTCAAACACCAAGTATTACTTCTCCTTTGAAAATGATTCAAAAATCTTTTGAAAATACTTCAAGTTCTTTCTTATCATATAACAAGCCGCTTATAGTTCAAATCGATTACCTTTTAAAACCACATGTATTTTCTTACTAACATAAAGCTGTTATAACCAACTTCCCGTAAAGCCGTTATAACACTTTATGTTTTAAACCACTCAAACACATTTAGCACATGTACGTCTACCGTACTACATAGTTTACACATATCATGCTAGAGAGATAGGAAGAGGTTCACATACCTCGACGAGTATCGACTCATAGCAAAACGCCCAAGTACTTCCAAACGTCGGCTACCCTTAAGCCACGTAGATCGCGCCACACGTAGTACATCCACCTATAAGGCCACAAGGCGCTTATTAACATTTAGGTCTCATCGAGAACTTCTACGTAAAATTGGCAAAGACTTCCCGCAACAGCGTAAATCTCCTCCTCTATCGAGGCCGGCTACCAAGCCAACCCGGGGGGGGGGGGTACACAGCTAACCCAAACGGGTACAATTCTACTCCACGGTACTACTACACAAGTTCATCAGAATATCCCATGTAATTACAGTCGCCAGCTTCTTCAGCTTAAGTCAAAAGACATTGCAAAGATAAAGCTTAGTTCTATATATAGTATACTTCAACTATATAATCTAACAACATGTAATTTCCAATTACAATAGAGGGACAAGATATTTACCTCGATAAGCCCATAATTATCCAAGTATAAAGTCGATCCTGGGCAATCGTTTAGCTCCAACTCCGAGCGCTCCAACCCGCTCTAAACCACCCTTAGAAGTTCTAACCAACTTCTACACAATACTCCAACGGACTATGGAGATTTTCCTAGGGTTTCGGTTTTGTGACTGACGGGAAGTATAATAGTATAACTGGGCTTTTTGTAAAGGTATAACCTTAGAATACAACAAGGTATAAGGCTAAGGTAATTTGGGCATTATAACAATACTTGGAGAGTATTTCTATACCACAAAAGGGGGGTATTATACGAAAGCAACTAGCAGTGGTACCCCTGGCTAGCACCTCAAAGGAGTGGTGTCTACCCTACCTACCCCACTGTGGGGCTCTCGCCAGGGGAGGAGGGGCTCGCCAAGACACCACACTAAGGGAAGGAAGAAGCTTTCAAGACTTAGGCAATTTGTGAATGAATTAGTCTTCCAAGGAGGGTATTTATAGTCAAGTGCAAGCCAACCAATGGCCAAGATTACACCAAGTGTTAGGCAAGTGTAGGGCCAAGATTCACCCAAGTGTACCTAGCCAACTTGCACACAAAATATCTACCAAAAATATCTCCCACTTGCCTTCCCAAAATCGTCCACGCCGCCCACTTTGCCCACCAATGAGAGGTGCCAAGTGCCGCCTCTCTGGTCCAAAATGTTCCGCCTCTAAAAATCCGCAAAAATACTAAATGACATAGCGAAATTCCCTACGAAAGTCGTGAAAACGCTTTCGAAAAACGACTCTAACCGGTGTCAGGCACAAACATATTTCGGCCAAAGTTGCCACATGGGGTTGACACGTGTCGCGACCATATTAGTCCAAAATATTTCGTCTTCCGAAAATATCCAAAACGGCCAAAATCTCAAAATCAAAGCGGGCCCCACAAAACCGTAAATTTCTCCCGTGGGCCCCACGTGACCATTTTCGAAAATAAAATTCCATAATTCTCTAATATTCCAGGAAGTCCGAATACCAAATCTGGGAATCCAATTCCCATAAACGAACCTTTTTCCTTCACAAAACCGAAACTTTTCCGTGGAAAATCGCCTCTTTCTTCCTTTCCAATCTTTCGCCGTATTCTCGCACGCACGCCCTCGCATACATACCTCGAACTACGGGTATAACATTCTTCCTTAGAAACATTCGTCGAATGTTCCTTCTAAGTCTCAAACGAACACGCGACAAGATAGTCTTCACTACTATACTTACGAAACAATCTCGCCACACCGCCATGGAAACACCTGCGCAAAACTTACATCTAAGTCCACGAGGAAACACCTCTACATCACCACAAATAATGCTACTTTGCCACTTTGCCTGAGATACCACTTTGTCACTTTGCCGCGAGCCTTGCTCCAACGACCCAACAAATGGTACCGGCCGCACGCGATCACCGCCGCCAGACACTCGAATTCTTACCACATTTCGACATCGCTTTAGTATCCAAAACTCTGGTTACTATCTCTAACGTGGTCATCATTAATCGGGAACATTCGGATGGATCTTCGATACTTTCCTAACATAACAATACGAAGACCGGACGCCCTTCTTCCTAAGTCGGACGGCAAGAATGCTAACATATAGGCAACCCGCCTATTCTTCACATGAACTCACAAAGGCCCAAAGTAACTCGCTAAGTTCCTTCGCTTTCCAAAACTCGCCACACCTAACCGGGTGGTACTTTCAAGAAGACCGACCGCCAACTCGAACTCTGCCGCCGCCGATTATCCGCACAATTCCTCCGAGCCGCCGTAACTTCTTCTAGACAAGCTTCACTATCCACATACCGGAACAAGCTCAACCAACTATCTCAACCCCGCCAACATCGAACCAATCGACCGCAACTTGCATTTCGCTTCTACAAGGCGCCACAAGACGACATCCGAACACCGAAATGGTAGCTTAAACACTTCAACCGAGACAACGATCTCACACTTACCTCGAAATCAAAACACCGCCCGAGGCGAATGCGATACTGAGACTCACCGAGTTCCTAGCCCCGCTCGTACAAACTCCAGAAGAGAAACAGCTGCACTGGCTCCATCTGTCATAAGGTGAAGGTAGGCACCTGCAACCTCACAACCTTTTCATAACATCAACACCGCCGAGGAACGACTCCCGACCAAGAACACGATAGTCGCCCCATCGGCCCGACCATCGTCGAACGCATCCACGAACTTGCACGGCTAACTAAACATGGGCCTAACACCTCATGACCCTACCACAAGGCGGGACCACCACAAACCGACCCCACCACCATACCGCCGCGGTTGACCCGCAACATGGCCTCAACCCGACCCGATCACAAGAAAAACACTAGCTCCCAAGGAATAATTTCACAAATCATATTACAAAACCTAGCGGTCTTCCTAGCTCGACTACCTTCTTTCAAATCACGCTACTCGTGGACTTATCCCACGAACATAGCTCACGTGCACTATGCACTCCTATAAGGGTCAAACATAACACTACACCTTTCTCGAGACGGCCTTACCTCTAAGGTCTTTACGTATAACACTCTAAGGCTCACACCTTCTATCCCCAAAATCTTACTCGCTAACCCACCATGATTCTAATCACAACTAACACACCGCTATCGTAACATAGCACTTAAGGTATACTCACCTTGAAAGTTACCAAAGGACCTCCGCCTGCCCTCTTCTCGTTGTCCTTCGTTAACCCGCCGATCTCTACGCTTTCACCGCGCATAAGCCCGCATACGTGCCATGCTCGCCTAATCAAGGATTACTCTTGCACAACCTTCTCTTAGGTAGTCATCAAGACTCGCGATACATCGGTATACTCTCCGGTAGCCAAATCCATAGCTAGTAACAAGGTTGTCTCTTGCAATCTATATTCTCTGCTCGTGGAACCAAGGTTCAAATATTATGGTCATCAGAGGCACCGCCGCGTGCTAAACTCTGTGGGGCTAGTGACGCCGCAAAACTTCCGAATGAAGCACTACCCTAGGTAATGATTGGGCCTGTGCCCTCGCCACCCTCTCGAACTCTACTGCAGCCTCTCTCGCCGCCTTGCCTCCCGGCGGGTTCTACGCGAGGCATAACGAGCAAGTGGAAAGAATTTCGCCGAGGGTCCAACTTACAACACATTCTAAGGCACGATCTCAGAGTGAGAAGAATAGAAACCAATCCTAAATATCCTATAGCCTCCTCGATTATTGGTGTGGTGCACAACACACCGATAATCAAGACTTCCATCGATACGGTCAGACACTTTCCGAGGATTAATCGCTCGATACCACTTTTGTCACGACCAAATCGGCCCGTGGATCGTGCCTTACCCCGCACCCTAGTGACACAACATCGAGTATTCAAGGAACATAAAACAACAACATGAGATAAATGTAAATATAAAACAATAATCAGGAAACTTGCCTTTCGGCATATATAACCATCAACTCTTTTACAAATGAACCTTAATCCTTTTACCAACCCCGCCCACAACAAGATTACATGCACTTCTAAGAATGATACGACCACAATGGCGGACAGGGCCCCGCCAAACCCTCAATGTAAACACTTACTACGACAGGACTATACCACCGATAAGCCTCCGAGAAACGAGCTTCCCAAACGCTGAACTGGACTCGAGAGCTAGGATCAACGATCGATGTACCTCAACTCGCGCATGAACGCAGCCTCAAGGAGGTCAAGACAAAAATTTGAGTATGTGAAACTAAAAATAAATATCAGAATGAAATCATAGTAGTCTATACAAAGCAGAGACATGTATGATAACCAAACTACGCTTCACCATAAATAAGCAAATATGTCAAGTCGTGACTCACGCCTCAAGTCATCACTTAATTTAACAATGGGTCTCACGCCCACAACATCAATCGTGCCTGGAATACCTTCCTCACCGCCAGCTTATGATATACAAGCACCAAGGAATACACATGAACACCGTGTCCTACTGTGTCCTAATAAAACTGCAGGTAAGCACGAAGGCATAGCCGACTACTAACACCCACAGCACCAACAAGGTCATAAATCAGATCATAAGATCTCGTCTGCATCATTACATGATCAAAGCCGCCACTTGCCCGCAGCACCTAATGCGCGCCTAGTCCTCGAACTTCCCGCACTCCGCATAGGCCAATCTCATCGCCCGCATGAGGTATTCCCGCATCGAGGGTAGCTACTCCCAAGATCGCCCCGACTTCGCACCGCACGGCCACACGGACCGCATGCCCATAAAGGACGACACTAACTCGAACTCTCGTAGCTCGCATAGCCCCGGACTGCATGAGGTATTCTCAATCATAGGTCCATCGACCGCCCGAGTCTACCCCAGACGGAGGACTTAACCCTGAATCATCTCAAGAGATGAATGCCACCATACTATCATAACGATCGATAGTTAATAAGCACAATCAAGGGAAACCCTTTACACAAACATCACAAGATACTAACACACGTAGCATCCTAACACGCTTACTTATCAAAGCAACAAGAAAGTATTACAAGGTTATCACAAACCAATACAATCAAGTTATTCACACGGTACTTTCTACTAACAAGTTCTGTATCTATCCCCAAAGTACTTCACACATTAAAATCTTAAAAAGATCTGCTTTTTCACATAAGTCACACAATACCCGTAGTATAAAATAGAGTGATCGCCTTTTAAGAAAACTAAAACTCTTACCTTTGTAAAATCAAGTAACAACATTATTTTTCAAACGCCCAAGTTTGCCTAATTTCAAATGTTCACGCTTTCTTATTTTAGAAAGGTTTCGTAGTTCATAGTCTTATTCATTTAAGAATATAATTCTCTTTAAACAACTGAGAAACATAAGCCTTATATGTGAGTAGGATATTCTTGTTTATAACAATCTTATTACAAAGAAATCATGATCTAGGAAATATCATTTTGTCTCATCTTAGCTTCTATGCAGATGGAAGTTTCTACCGGTTTTCATAATACTTAATTATTCAAAACATTTCCTTTATTAACGCCGCAGTTGGTTTGTCGATACACATTCCGATTCAAATCAAGAAAGCATTCTTAAGCCGCTATACCTAACTTCCCATAAAGCTAGTATAACTCTTAAGTTTTCAAACACCAAGTATTACTTCCTTCAAAATGATTCAAAAATCTTTTGAAAATACTTCAAGTTCTTTCTTATCATATAACAAGCCGCTTATAGTTCAAATCGATTACCTTTTAAAACCACATGTATTTTCTTACTAACATAAAGTCGTTATAACCAACTTCCCGTAAAGCCGTTATAACACTTTATGTTTTAAACCACTCAAACACATTTAGCACATGACGTCACCGCACTACATAGTTTACACATATCATGCTAGAGAGATGGAAGAGGTTCACATACCTCGCGACGAGTATCGACTACAGCAAAACGCCCAAGTACTTCCAAACGTCGGCTACCCCTTAAGCCACGTAGATCGCGCCACACGTAGTACATCCACCTATAAGGCCACAAGGCGCTTATTAACATTTAGGTCTCATCGAGAACTTCTACGTAAAATTCGGCAAAGACTTCCCCGCAACAACAGAAATCTCCTCCTCTATCGAGGCCGGCTACCAAGCCAACCAGAGGGGTTATACATCTAACCCTAACTGTACAATTCTACTCCACTACATTACTACACAAGTCCCATCTGAATACGCCCCATGTAATTACAGCTCGATTCTTCAGCTTAAGTCAAAAGACATTGCACAAAGATAAGCTTAGTTCTATATATAGTATACTTCAACTATATAATCTAACAACATGTAATTTCCAATTACAATAGAGGACAAGATATTTACCTCGATAAGCCCATAATTATCCAAGTATAAAGTCGATCCCGGCAATCGCTTAGCTCCAACTCCGAGCGCCCAACCCGCTCTAAACCACCCTTAGAAGTTCTAACCAACTTCTACACAATACTCCAACTGACTATGGAGATTTTCCTGTGGTTTGGTTTGGATCGACGGGAAGTATAATAGTATAACTGGCTTTTTGTAAAGGTATAACCTTAGAATACAACAAGGTATAAGGCTAAGGTAATTTGGGCATTATAACAATACTGAGAGTATTTCTATACCACAAAGGGGTATTATACGAAAGCAACTAGCAGTGGTACCCTACTGGCTAGCACCTCAAAGGAGGGTGTCTACCTCGCCTACCCCACTGTGGGGCTCTCACCAGGGGAGGAGGGCTCTCGCCAAGACACCACACTGGGGGAAGGAAGAAGCTTTCAAGACTTAGGCAATTTGTGAATGAATTAGTCTTCCAAGGAGGGTATTTATAGGTCAAGTGAAAGCCAACCAATGGCCAAGATTACACCAAGTGTTAGGCAAGTGTAGGCCAAGATTCACCCATGTGTACCTAGCCAACTTGCACACAAAATATCTACCAAAAAAATCTCCCACTTGCCTTCCCAAAATCGCCCACGGTCGCCCACTTTGCCCACCAATGAGAGGTGCCAAGTGCGCCGCCTCTCGTTGGTCCAAATGTTCCGCCTCTCTAAAAATCCGCAAAAATACTAAATGACATAGCCGAAATTCCCTACGAAAGTCGTGGAAAACGCTTTCGCCGAAAAACGACTCTAACCGTGTCACAGACAAACATATTTCGCCCAAAGGTGCCACACGGGGGTGACACGTGTCGCCCCGATTCGCCCAAAATATTTCGTCTTCCAAAATATCCAAAACGCCAAAATCTCAAAATCAAAGCGGCCCTACAAAACCAGAATTTCTCCCGTGGGCCCCACGTGACCATTTTCAAAATAAAATTCCATAATTCTCTAATATTCCAGAAGTCCGAATACCAAACTGGGAATCCAATTCCATAAACGAACCTTTTTCCTTCACAAAACCGAAACTTTTCCGTGGAAAATCGCCTCTTTCTTCCTTTCCAATCTTTCTTCACGTTTCAGACGACGCCCTCGCATACATACCACGGAACTACGGTATAACAATATATATGTGGTTGGGGTAAGAGACGAGTTGTACATTTGTACTTTTGATTATGTTTATATTATGAAAGCGTTTGCCAAATTCCGCTTTGTTTATTGTATACATGTGCTTATGTTGTGTGTTCCGCCGCTATTCTCGATGTATACTGAACGGGTGCCCAGTAGGGCACGACCGCGCCCGGTCGGGTCGTGACAGGAAATGAATTACCTGAAGGTGTAGAGAATAAGTGAGTATACTTCCTCAACATGTCCTCCTCCGCTTCCCAAGTCATCTCCTCCCTATTATCATTCCGCCACAAGACTTTGACGGAAGCTAAATCTTTGGTTCGCAGTCGCCTGACCTGGCGATCGAGTATCGCTATGGGACTCTCCTCATACAATAACCCCTCTGTCACCTGGACCTCGCTAGCTGGGAAAACTCTCGATGGATCTCCGATACACTTCCGTAACATAGAAACATGGAAGACCGGATGTACCGCCTCTAAATCCGATGGTAGATCCAATTCATAGGCAACCTTGCCTACTCTACGGATGATCTGGTAAAGCCCAATGTACCTTGGGCTAAGTTTCCCTTTCTTCCCGAACCTCAACACACCCTTCATGGGTGATACCTTCAAGATGACCCAAATGTCTACCTGAAACTCCAAATGTCGACGCCAATTGTCTGCATAAAACTTCTGCCGACTCTGAGCTGTTAACAGTCTCTCCTGGAGAAGCTTCACCTTATCCACAACCTGCTGAATTAAGTCTGGCCCAACCAACTGAATCTTTCCCATGTCGAACCAACCAATCGGCGACCTACACTTCCGCTCATACAAAGCCTCATATGGTGCCATCTGAATGCTAGAATGGTAGCTGTTGTTATAAGCAAACTCTACAAGAGGCAAATGATCCTCCCAGCTACCCCTGAAATCAATCAAACAGGCTCGCAGCATATCCTCAAGTGTATGGATAGTACGTTCTGCCTGCCCGTCGGTCTGAGGATTGAACGCAGTACTGAGACTCAGTTGTGTCCCTAACCCCTTCTGGAAAGACCTCTAGAAGTTAGCTGCAAACTGGGCTCCTCTGTCTGATATAATCGATATAGGGACTCCGTGCAGTCTCACGATCTCCCTGATATACAATCTGGCATAATCCTCAGCCGCAAACGTAGTCCTTACTGGAAGAAAATGGGCAGATTTCGTCAGCCTGTCTTCAATAACCCAGATGGAATCATACTTCCTCTGAGTACGAGGTAACAATGTAACAAAATCCATGTTGATCACCTCCCACTTCCATGTCGGAATATCAATAGCCTGCAATAGCCCACCGGGCTTCTGGTGCTCAACCTTGACTCGACGCTTAGACACTGAGCAACAAAACCTGCCACGTCCCTTTTCAGGCCATCCCACCAATACATACATCTGAGGTCATGGTACATCTTAGTCGACCCCGGATGAATAGAGTAACGAGCACTGTGTGCCTCCCCCAGAATTTGCTGACTAAGTCCTGCAACATCGGGAACACACAGTCTGCCCTCAAATCTTAGCACCCCATCAGGCGCTACCTCAAACAAAGTCTTCTCCTCTCGAAGAGTCGTATCTTGATACCGTATCATCACTGGGTCCTCATACTGTCGCCTCTTCACCTCATCAACGATGGAAGACTCGGCAATCTCATGAACTCGTACCCCACTATCATCGGTATCGACCAAACGAACCCCAAGGCTCGCTAGCTGATGGATCTGACGGACCATGTCCATCGCCTGGCCGTACTGGCTGACTCCCCATCAATCTACGACTCAAAGCATCTGCAACCACGTTGGCTTTTCCCGGATGGTATAGGATATCAACATCATAATCCTTCAACAACTCTAACCACCGCCGCTGCCGCAATTTCAGCTCCCTCTGCCTGAAGATGTACTGAAGGCTCTTGTGGTCTGTATAAATATCCACATGAACCCCATATAAATAATGTCTCCAAATCTTCAAGGCATGAATAACTGCGACCAACTCTAAGTAGTGAGTAGGGTAATTCCTCTCATGCTTCCAGAATCACGGGAAGCATAGGCTATAACATTGTCGCGGCCGCATTACGCGCACTCAGCCCGATACCCGAGGCATCACAATAAATCACGTAGCCTCTAACCCATCGGAAGAGTAAGAACCGAGCCGCGTCAACCTTTCCTTCAATAATGGAAGCCCTTCACAAGCTTCGCCCACCGGAACTTAGCCGTTTTCGAGTCACCTAGTCAGCGGCCGATATCAAGCAATCGCTCCACAAACCTACGATAGTAACCTGCCAGCCCTAAAATACTGCGCACCTCTGTCGGAGTAGTAGGTCTCGGCCAAGACTTGACCGCCTCAATCTTTGTCGTATCAACCTGAACACCGTTAGCCCCAATAATATGCCCCAAGAATGCCACTGAGGCCAACCAAAACTCACACTTGGAGAACTTGGCAAACAACTGCCGGCTCCGGAGGACCCCAAGTACCGTCCTCAAGTGATCTTCATGCTCCTGCTCTATGCGCGAATAAACCAGGATGTCATCAATGAATATTATCAAAAACGTATCCAAAAATGGCTTGAACACCCGGTTCATCAAATCCATAAATATCGCTGGAGCGTTGGTCAAACCGAAAGACATCACCCTGAACTCATAGTGCCCATACCGGGTCCTGAATGCAGTCTTTGGGATATATGCCTCTCTAACTCTCACCTGATGATAACCAGATCGCAGGTCTATCTTGGAGAAACACCTCGCACCCTACAACTGGTCAAACAAATCATCAATTCTGTGGAGGGGGTATTTGTTCTTGATGGTTACCTTATTCAGCTGCCTGTAATCGACACACATACGCAGCGTCCCGTCCTTCTTCTTTACAAACAAAACTGGCGCTCCCCAGGGGGAAATACTAGGCCTAATAAAGCCTTTTTCCAGCAAATCTTTCAGCTGGTCCTTCAACTCCCTCAACTTAGGTGCCATCTCAGACGCGAATAGATATAGGCCGAGTGTCTGGCAACATATCAATACAAAACTCGATCTCCCTCTCGGGAGGGATATCCGGGAGATCGTCTGGGAATACATCTGGAAACTCTCTAACCACCAGAACTAACTGAAGAGCTGGCACCTCAACCTCTGTATCGAATACCTGAACCAGATGATAGATGTACCCTTTCCGCACCATCTTTCTAGCCTTGAGGTAAGAAATAAACCTACCCCTCGGCGACGCTGTGTTGCCCTTCCACTCGATAATTGGCTCACCAGGAAACTGGAATCGGACCAACCTGTTTCTACAGTCAACGTTGGCATAACAAGAAGCCAACCAGTCCATACTCATAATGACGTCAAAATTTGTCATCTCCAACTCTATCAAGTCTGTTAGGGTCTGACGACTGTAAATAAACACCGGGAAACCTTTGTATACTCGCTCAGCTAACACCGAATCACCCACTGGCGTAGCTACCTCAAAAGGCTCTATCGACACCGACTCTATCCTGATTCTACCCGCAATAAGAGGGGACACATAGGACAAGGTGGAACCTGGATCTATCAAAGCATAAACGTCACAACATGAAATCAATAATGAACCTGTTACGACATCCGGGGAAGCCTTCGGATCATGCCGGCTGGCTAAGGAATAAATGCGGTTCTGTGGACCGCTAGAACTAGGACCTCCACCACGACCTCTGCTGCGACCTGCCGGTCCGTGAACACCCTGCCCTCCGTGGCGCATAACCACAGAAGAAGAAGACCCAAAGAACTAACCTCGCTGAACCATACCACCTCGCCGCTCGCCTGACAATCCTCTTCATATGGCCCTGCTGGCCACAAGAGAACAATCTCCCGAAGCAATACGGCACTCGCCCTGGTGTGATCTACCGCATCGAACACACCGAGATACGGGCGGTCTCGATCGGTTACGGTATCTGCCTCCCTGAAACCCCGAAGTCCTGGAGCCCTGACCCGCTCCTGAATAAAGATGGATACATGTATGATAATCACGTTACAATACACTGTGCCTTACTAACAATGAGAGTAAACAAGTGTATACTTGGCTGCATAAAAATAGGAGTCTCATGATCAAAGTAGGGTCACCTGCCCATAGTATCATTAAGCGATCCTACTCCTGGGACTATTCCACCCGTATAGGCCGTATGGACCCGCATGAGGTAACTTCCTCGCATAGACTGTATCCGCCCGCATAGGTCGTGTGGACCCGCATGAGGTAACTTCCTCGCATAGGACTGGTCCGCCCCGCATAGGACTATTTCACCCGCATAAGCCCTACGGACTCGCATGAGGTATTTCTCGCATCATGGATAGCAAATCCACGGAATATGCAAATGCCACAAACCCGGGGAATGACCCCGTAATGAACAATATATATCCCTAGCACGACCGGCTATCATACATAACATAAGCACTACCGGCTTATCATACATAAAACAAGCACTACCGGCTTATCATACATAACACAAGCACTACCGGTTTATCATACATAACACAAGCAAGTTAAGAAATCTCCTAACTTCTTATTAGATTTGTTCATAAACACTCTCTGGGGTACTAAGATTTGAGGGAAGACTGTGTGTTCCCGATGTTGCAGACTTCGCCAGATTCGGGGAGGCACATTGCGTTACTCTATTCATCCGGGGTCGACTAAGATGTACCATGACCTCAGATGTATGTATTGGTGGGATGGCTTGAAAAGGGACGTGGAAGGTTTTGTTGCTCAGTGTCCTAACTGTCAGCAGGTCAAGGGACTATTCTCCTAACTTCTTATTAGTTTTGTCCTAATCAGAAGCGGGCACTGGTAAGGCTGAAATGTGGACCTAGTTCGCCGAGGCTATCCGCTAAAATTTCCTGGAACTCGCTGCCCCGCCCTCGGGCCGGGTCTGGGCCGGATGATCCTCTCTCTCTGTCCTCTATCCTCGTGCATAAGCTCGCATCCGCAATATCCATACCGTTGAAGGGCCACCCAAGGCATGCGAAGAATCATATGGCCTAGCCCCATCACATAGCGATGAACTCATCGCCATGTCGCCTACAATGCGAGCGATACCGCCAATGAGTCGAACTCCGGTTGTACTCTCCGATAGTCCTCCTGCTCGCCTCTCAATGTCAAGAATCTATCTACGCGGCTCTCTCATCTCGTGAGGCAAAAAGTGATCTAGGAAGGTCTCGTGAACTCATCCCAAACACCGGAAGAGCACCTCACCTCTAGACAGCTACGACTCAAACCAGCCAACGCAATATCACGAACCAGAAGAGGCTAACACAACTGACTCTATCTCCGAGGCCCTAAGCACCTGCATAGTCCGCTGTAACTGCCGAATAAACTCCTGAGGATCCTCCTCAGATATCGAACCATAGAACTCGGGTGGATGACAACCCAAAAAATCTCGAATCCGCAAACTGTCGGCTCTAGGGTTAGCTACCTGCTCTCGCTTGCCGCTCGCCACTATGCTAGTCAATAGTCCGACCGCCTCAGAATCTATACTCACTGCTACGAATCGAGGCTCGTATCGGAACCTCGAGCTACGACCGCTTCGCCTTCTAATGTTGGCGTTCTTTGAACTCGCCGACCCGCCCACAACCTCAAGCATAGTCTGGGCCTGAGTCCTAGTAACCCTCTGCGTACCGCTAGCGCCCGCCGCTTGCCCTTCTGGGCCCTGGTCGCCTTCCGTGGAGGCATAACTGATACATAAGAATAGGTCAGAGAGGATTCAACCTAATAAGACAGCTCTACTGCACGATCTCAGAGAGAGAAGAATGGAAACCAATCCTAAATGTCCTGCAGCCTCCTGATTATAGATGTGGTGCACAACATACCGATAATCAAGACTCTACTAGACACGGTCTATAGACACTTTCCGAAGACTAACTGCTCTGATACCACTTTTGTCACGACCCGAGCCCGGGCCCGCGATTGGTGCCCTACCTGGGCATCCCTTTCAGGTATACATCAGAGAATAGCAGCGGAACATACACAACAATACATCTCTTGGTCTTAAAACCCAATCCACAAATGTGACTACAGACCTCTATGAATAACATTTGTGGCGGGATGAACCACGTGATACCCCGAATGTACATAAATCTACAACATCGTGGAAAACTGCACTAAAAACAAGTGTCACAACCCAAATCGGGCCGTGGATGGTGCCTTACCCGGCACCCTAGTGACACACAACATCGAGTAATCTGGAACATAAACGATACAAGACATATTATGAAATATGAAACAATAATATGAGAAGAACTTGCCTTTTCGCATATGTATAAATGACAACTTTTAACATGAGCTTTAATCCTTTTTACAAACCCCGCCACAACAAGATTCTGCACTCTTAAGAATGATACGACAACAATGGCGGACAGGCCCCGCCAAACCCCGAATGTAAACACTTACTACGACAGGACTATACCACTGATAAGCCTCCGAGAAACGGAGCTTCCCAAACGTCAAATCGTGACCACGAGAGCTAGGATCAACGATCGTGTACCTCAACTCGCGGCATGAACGCAGCCTTCAAGGAGGTCGATAACAAAAGAGTATGTGAAATCAAAATAAATCAGAAATGAAATCATAGTAGTCTATACAAAGCAGAGACATGTATGATAACCAAGCTACGCTTTACAATAACTAAGCGAATATATCAAGTCGTGGACTCACGCCTCAAGTCATCACAAAAGAACATAACAGGGTCTCACGCCATTAACATCAATCGTGCGTGGGACACATTTCTCACCGGCAGCTTTATGATATAAAAGCACCAAGGAACACACATGAACACCGTGTCCCACTGCGTATAATAACACCGCACGGTAAGACGGCGCATAGCCGACTACTAACACCTACGCATCAGCAAGGTCATGAATCAGATTATAAGATCCGCTCTAGACCGTCACATGATCAAAGCCGCCACTTGCCCGCAGATCTAATGTGGCGCGTCAGTCCTCGAACTTCCCGCACCGCGATAGGCCAATCTCTTCGCCCGCATGAGGCATTCCCGCATCGAGGGTAGCTACCCGCATCGCCCCGACTTCCGAGTCCGCATGGCCACGCGACCGCATGCCCATAAAAGACGACACTAACACGAACTCGTAGCTCGCGATAGGCCCCGACTGCGTGAGGTATTCTCGAATCATAGGTCCATCGACCGCTGAGTCTACCCCGCATCGGAGGCGATTAACCCCTAATCATCTCAAGAGATGAATGCCACAATACTATCATAACGATCGATAGTTAATAAGCACAATCAAGGGAAACCCTTTACACAAACATCACAAGATACTAACACACGTAGCATCCTAACACGTTTACTTATCAAAGCAACAAGAAAGTATTATAAGGCTATCACAAACCATTACAATCAAGTTGTTCACACAAGGTACTTCCTACTATATGATTAACAAGATCGGGTTTTTATCCCCAAAGTACTTCATACATTAACTCTTTAAAAGATACGTTACTTTCACAAAAGTCACACAATACGTAGTATATGAAAATAGAGTGATTATTTTCTTAAGTAAATCAATTACTCCTCTTTGTAAAATCAAGTAGCAACATTCTTTTCCAATGTTCAAGTTTGCCTAATTTCCAATGTTCAAGTTTCTCATTTTAGAAAGGTTTAGTAGTTCATAGACTTATTCATTTAAGAATATAATTCTCCTTTAAACAACTGAGAAACCTAAGCCTTATATGAGTAGGATATTCTTGTTTATTACAATCTTATTACAGCAGCCATGATCTAGGAAATATCATTTTGTCTCATCTTAGCTTCTATGCAGATGGAGGTTTCTACTGGTTTTAATAATACTTAATTATTCAAAACATTTCCTTTTATTAACGCTGCAGTGGTTTGTCGATACACATTCGATTTCAAATCAAGAAACATTCTTAAGCCGTTATACCTAACTTCCCATAAAGCTAGTATAACTCTTAAGTTTTCAAAACCAAGTATTACTTCTTCTTTCAAAATGATTCAAAATCTTTTGAAATACTTCAAGTTCTTTATTAACACATAACAAGCCGCTTATAGTTCAAATCGGTACTTTTAAAACCACATGTATTTTCTTACCAACATAAAGTCGTTATAACCAACTTCCCATAAAGTCGTTATAACACTTTATGTTTTAAACCAATCACATACATTTAGCACATGACGTCTACCACATTTACATAGTTCACACATATCATGCTAGAAGAGATAGGAAGAGGTTCACATACCTCGCGACGATTATCGACTAATAGCAAAACGCCCAAGTACTCAAACCGCCGCTACTCCTAAGCCAAGTAGATCGCGCCACGCATAGTACTTCCACCTATAAGGCCACAAGGCGCTTATTAACATAAGGTCTCTTCAGAGAACATTCTACGTAAAATTCGCAAAGACCTCCCCGCAATAAACAGAAATCTCCTCTCTATCGAGGCCGCTACCAAGCCAACCAGTGGGTTATACATTTAACCCTAACGGTACAATTCTACCTACACTACATTACACAAGTTCATCTGCATACTGCTCATGTATTTACAGTCAAGATTTTCTTTAAATTCGTGCTTAAGCGTGAGGCATTGCGATAACTACGCTTCGATTCTATATATAGTATACTTCAACTATATATTCTAACAATATGCAAATTCCAATTACAATAGAGGACAAGATATTTACCTCGATAAGCCCATAATTATCCGAAGTTAAAGTCGATCCCGGCAATCGCTTAGCTCCAACTCCGTGCGCCCAACCCGCTCCAAACTACCCTTAGAAGTTCTAACCAACTTCTACATACAACTCCAACTAACCATGGAGATTTTCCTTAGGTTCGGTTTGGTGACCGGTAAGTATAATAGTATTTGGGCTTTCAGATAGTATAACCTTAGAATACAACAAGGTATATGGCTAAGGTAATTTGGGCATTATAACAATACTTTGAGGGTATTTCTATCAAGAGGGGGTATTATACTAAAACAACTAGGCTAGTGGGGTACCCTACGCCACACCACAAAGGAGGGAGTGGAGGCTCGCCACAAGGGCCTATCTAGGGAGGGCTCTTGGACGAGAGTCAAACAAGAGGGAGGAGGATTTCTAAGACTTAGAACATTTTAGGATGAATAAGTCTTCCAAAGGTGGGGTATTTATAGGCCTAGCAAAGGCCAACCAATGGCCAAGATCTTGCCAAGTGCAAGGCAAGTGTAGGCCAAGATCTTGCCAAGTGCACCTTATCCATCTACCACAAAATATCCTACCAACCCTTGACCAACAATGGCCAATTCGTCCACCTCTTTACCGCCTAACGTGCTCCAATGGGAGGGTGACAAGTGTCGCCTCTCGTTGGCCAAAAATGTTTCGCCTCTAAAAATCCGCAAAAATTAAAAATGACATAGCCGAAATTCCCTACGAAAGTCGTGGAAAACGTTTCACTAAAAACGACTCTAACCGTGTTATGCACAAATAAAATTCGCCAAGCACTTTAAGGCACAAACTTTTCTACGCACGCCTCGTGCATATACTCGTGGAAATACGGGTATAACATTCTCCTCCTTAGAAACATTCGTCCCGAATGTTCCTTCTAAGTCTCAAAACAACGCGCCAAGATAGTCTTCACTACTATACTTACGAGAACAATCGCCACACCGCCACGTAAACACCCGCACACACTTCTATCTAAGTCCACGAGGAAAACACCTCTAATCATCACCACAAAACACTTCTCACCGGTCTAAAATATACTTCCTTCGACCTTCTCTTTACAAAAAGAAATGATCACATCTATGCTCGCCATACATGCTCGCTTCTCTTTACTCGTCGTAGATACCACTTTGTCACTTTGCTCGAGGCATTAACCTTCTCAGCGACCCAACAAATGGTACCACTTTTGTCACTTTGTCGCGAGCCTTGCTCGACGACCCAACAAATGGTACCGGCCGCATGATCCCCGAGGATGTCAGATACTCGAACTCTTTCCACATTTCGACATCGCCGCTTCAAAACTCGGGGTTACTAACTCTAACGTGGTCATCATTAACTGGGAACACTCTGGATGGATCTCCGATACTTTTCCGATCATAACAATACGAAAGACCGGACGTACTGCCTCCCAAGTCAGACGGCAAAAGCTAACATATAGGCAATCTGGCCTATTCTTCACATGAACTTAAAAAGGCCCAAAACAACTCGGGCTAAGTTTCCTCTGTTTTCCAAACTCGTCACACCCAACCCGGGTGGTACCTTCAAGAAGACCGACCGCCAACTCGAACTCTAAAGCCGTCGCCGATTATCCGCACAATTCCTCCGAGCCGCGTAACTTCTTCTAGACAAGCCGCACTATCCACATCTTTGGAACAAGCCTGAACCAACTAACTGAACCTTGCCAACATCGAACCAATCGACCGGTAATTTACACTTCCGCCCCTACAAGGCTTTAAAAAGGCGACATCTGAACACTGAAACGGTAGCTTAAACACTACCTCCACAGGAGACAACAATCCCTACAACCATCCTCGAAATCCAAACATCGCCCGAGGGCGAATGCGATCACGAGACTCACTGAGTTCTTAACACATGCTTGGCAAAACTTCCAAACAAAACAAAGTTCCTCGGCTCCACCGTCATTACAAGGTGAATGCCGGCACCTCGTGCAGCCTTACAACTTTTACGATATATCATCTCGCATAACCTCTCGCCGAGTAAACGGTCTTAGCTAGAAGACAACACGGCCGACCTCCTCGCCCAACCATCGGTCGAACGCATTCACGAAATCGACGTTGTTAACTAAACTTCGCCTAACACCTCGTGACCCTAACACAAGGCGGGACCACCACAACCGACCCCACCATGAACATGCCGCGGTTGACCCGCAACGTGGCCTCAACCCGACCCAAGAACGCTGGAACGCTAGCTCCTCAAGGAAAACTCTCACTAATCCGTTACGAAAACCCAGCGGTCTTCTTAGCTCAACTATCCTCTTCATGCCACACTACTCGTGACTTATCCCAGAACATAGCTCACGGCACTATGCACTCCTATAAGGGTAAAACATAACACTACACCTTTACCCGAGATGGCCTTACCTCTAAGGTCTTTACGTAAACATTCTAAGGCTCACACCTTCTCTATCCCCAAAATCTTACTCGGTTAACTAACCAAGATTTCTAATCACAACTAACACACCGCTATCGAACATAGCACTTAAGGTATACTCACCTTATCACATAAACAAAACTCAGAGGGTTAAAGATATATCTATATCTACCGCTTCACTCCTTAGTCGTTCTAATCAAACCCGCCTGCAGGCGATAGCTGGGAGGTGACAAACTACCCACCGATCACGAAGGCTAAGTCCTCCGCACGGACACTCTTTCGACAACAGACTCGACGGGTCATAGGTACAACACGTACAACTAAAAGACGACATTCCCGATGACGCCGCCACATTGTGAACACCGAGAAAATCAATCGGATGGCCGAACCTACGTGTAGGCGTGAACGGAAGCTCGAGCTCGACCAACTCCCGCATACGAACGCCCTGAAATTCGTGAGGACCTCGCAGACCGTGGATGTGCATAATCTAATCTCTTTGGTGAGACGATCGCCTCAAAAGTTACTAAAGGAACTTGCCGCTCGCCCTCTTCTCGTGTCCTTCGTTAACTCGCCGATCTCTACATCGCCTCGCTGCCACGCAGATAAGCCCGCATACGTGCCATGCTCAAGCCTAATCAAGAATTACTCTTGCAGACAACCTCTTTAGATAGTCCTCAAGACTCGCAGACATCGGTATACTCTGCGGTAGCCAAATCGATAGCTAGTAATGTGGTCGCCTCTTTGCAATCTAAATTCTCGTTCTGGCCGCGAAGGGCGTTCATATATCATGGCCGCAGAGGGATTGCCGCTGCGTGCCAAACTCTGCTGGGCTAGTGACGTCGCAGAAATCCCGAATGAAGCACTACCCAGGTAAAGATCGGGCTGCCCTCGCAACCCTCCGAACTCTACTCGCAGCCTCCGCCGCTTTGCCCTCCCGGGCCCGGTTGTTGCACGCGAGGCATAGCGGTAAGGGAAAGAAATACGTTAGAGGTCCAACTTACAACATGCCTCTAAGGCACGATCTCGAGTGAGAAGAATAGAAACCAATCCTAAAATATCCTATAGCCTCACGATTATTGGTGTAGTGCACAACACACCGATAATCAAGACTTCATCGATACGATTCAGACACTTTCCGAGGATTAATCGCTCGATACCACTTTTGTCACGACCAAATCGGGCCCGTGGATGGTGCCTTACCCGGCACCCTAGTGACACAACATCGAGTAATGTCGAACATAAACGATACAAGACATATTATGAAATATGAAACAATAATATGAGAAGAACTTGCCTTTCGCATATGTATAAATGACAACTTTTAACATGAGCAGTTTAATCCTTTTTACAAACCCCGCCCACAACAAGATTACATGCACTCTTAAGAATGATACGACAACCATGGCGGGACAAGGGCCCCGCCAAACCCCTGAATGTAAACACTTACTACGACAGGGGACTATACCACTGATAAGCCTCCGGAGAAACGGAGCTTCCCAAACGCTGAAACTGCGTGACCACGAGCTAGGATCAACGATCGTGTACCTCAACTCGCGCAGATGAACGCAGCCCCGGGCGAGGTCGACAACAGTACCGAGTATGTGAAACTGAAAATAAATCCTATAAATGAAATCATAGTAGTCTATACAAAGCAGGAGACATGTATGATAACCAAGCTACAGTTTTACAATAACTAAGCAAATATATCAAGTCGTGGACTCACGCCTCAAGTCATCACAAAGAACATAACAGGGTCTCACGCCCATTAACATCAATCGTGCCCGTGGGACACATTCCTCACTGCCGGCAGTTTATGATATAAAAGCACCAAGGAACACACATGGACACCAGGTCCCACCTGTGCCATAATAACACCGTACCGGGTAAGTACGAAGGCATAGCCGACTACTAACACCCACATTACCAACAAGGTCATGAATCAGATTATAAGATCTGTCTGCCGTCACATGATCAAAGCCGCCACTTGCCCGCAAAGATCTAATGCGCGTCTAGTCCTCGAACTTCCCGCACCCGCGATAGGCCAATCTCTTCGCCCGCATAGGCATTCCCGCGTCGAGGGTAGCTACTCCCGCATCGCCCCGACTTCCGAGTCCGCATGGCCACAAGGACCGCATGCCCATAAAGGACGACACTAACTCGAACTCGTAGCTCGCATAGGCCCCGGACTGCATGAGGTATTCTCGAATCATAGGTCCATCGACGCCGAGTCTACCCCGCATCGGAGGGACTTAACCCTAATCATCTCAAGAGATGAATGCCACAATACTATCATAACGATCGATAGTTAATAAGCACAATCAAGGGAAACCCTTTACACAAACATCACAAGATACTAACACACGTAGATCCTAACACGTTTACTTATCAAAGCAACAAGAAAGTATTATAAGGCTATCACAAACCAATACAATCAAGTTGTTCACACAAGGTACTTCCTACTATATGATTAACAAGATCGGGTTTTATCCCCAAAGTACTTCATACATTAACTCTTTAAAAGATCGTTACTTTCACAAAAGTCACACAATACGTAGTATATGAAAATAGAGTGATTATTTTCTTAAGTAAATCAATTACTCCTCTTTGTAAAATCAAGTAGCAACATTCTTTTCCAATGTTCAAGTTTGCCTAATTTCCAATGTTCAAGTTTCTCATTTTAGAAAGGTTTCAGAGTTCATAGACTTATTCATTTAAGAATATAATTCTCCTTTAAACAACTGAGAAACCTAAGCCTTATATGTGAGTAGGATATTCTTGTTTATTACAATCTTATTACAATGACCATGATCTAGAAATATCATTTTGTCTCATCTTAGCTTCTATGCAGATGGAGGTTTCTCTGGTTTTAATAATACTTAATTATTCAAAACATTTCCTTTTATTAACGCGATGGTTTGTCGATACACATTCGATTTCGAAATCAAGAAACATTCTTAAGCCGTTATACCTAACTTCCCATAAAGCTAGTATAACTCTTAAGTTTTCAAAACCAAGTATTACTTCTTCTTTCAAAATGATTCAAAAATCTTTTGAAATACTTCAAGTTCTTTATTAACACATAACAAGCCGCTTATAGTTCAAATCGTACCTTTTAAAACCACATGTATTTTCTTACCAACATAAAGTCGTTATAACCAACTTCCCATAAAGTCGTTATAACACTTTATGTTTTAAACCAATCACATACATTTAGCACACGTACGCTCACCGCACTACATAGTTCACACATATCATGCTAGAAGAGATAGGAAGAGGTTCACATACCTCGCGACGATTATCGACTAATAGCAAAACGCCCAAGTACCTCAAACCGCCGCTACTCCCTAAGCCAAGTAGATCGCGCCACGCATAGTACTTCCACCTATAAGGCCACAAGGCGCTTATTAACATTAGGTCTCTTGGTAGAACATTCTACTTAAAATTTTGCAGCACATCCACCCCCCCCGCAACATCGTAAATCTCCTCCTCTATCGAGGCCGGCTACCAAGCCAACCCGGTGGGGGGGTTATACATTTAACCCTAACTGTACAATTCTACTCCACTACACTACTACACAAGTCTCACTGTAATACAGCCTATGTATTTACGTCAAGATTTTCTTTAAATTCGGCTTAAGCGGTGAGGCATTCCGATAACTACGCTCTTCTATATATAGTATACTTCAACTATATATTCTAACAATATGCAAATTCCAATTACAATAGAGGACAAGATATTTACCTCGATAAGCCCATAATTATCCGAGTTAAAGTCGATCCCGGGCAATCGCTTAGCTCCAACTCAGGCGCTCCAACCCGCTCCAAACTACCCTTAGAAGTTCTAACCAACTTCTACATACAACTCCAACTAACCATGGAGATTTTCCTGTGGTTTCGGTTTGGTGATCGACGGTAAGTATAATAGTATTTCGGGCTTTTCAGATAGGTATAACCTTAGAATACAACAAGGTATATGGCTAAGGTAATTTGGGCATTATAACAATACTTTGAGGGTATTTCTATCAAGAGGGGGTATTATACTGAAAACAACTAGGCTAGGGGTACCCTACGCCACACCACAAAGGGGAGGGAGGCTCTCGCCACAAGGGCCTATCTAGGAGTGGGGCTCTTGGACGAGTCAAACAAGAGGAGGGGGAGGATTTCTAAGACTTAGAACATTTTAGGATGAATAAGTCTTCCAAAGGGGGTATTTATAGGCTAGCAAAGGCCAACCAATGGCCAAGATCTTGCCAAGTGCAAGGCAAGTGTAGGGCCAAGATCTTGCCAAGTGCACCTTATCCATCTACCACAAAATATCCTACCAACCCCTTGACCAACAATGGCCAATTCGTCCACCTCTTTTACCGCCCAACGTGCTCCAATGGGAGGGTGACAAGTGTCGCCCTCTCGTTGGCCAAAAATGTTTCGTCTCTCGGAAAAATCCGCAAAAATTAAAAATGACATAGCCGGAAATTCCCCTACGAAAGCTGTGAAAACGTTTCGCCGAAAAACGACTCTAACCGGGTGTTATGCACAAATAAAATTCGGCCAAGCACTTTAAGGCACAAACTTTTCTACGTACGTCCCCGCGTACATACTCAGGAAATACGGGGTATAACAACAAGTCTCCGGATAAATGGAGCTTCGGACACCTGATCAGGGACCCTAAGAATGAGGATCCACCACCTGCTTACCCCTACCTGCGGCATGAACGCAGCTCCCCGAGGAAAGGGGGTCAGTACACAATATGTACCAAGTATGTAAAATTGGAAAAATACTGTAATTTACATCATAAGTCTAAAATAAAGTTGTATACATGTATGATAATCAAGTTAAAGTACAATGTACCTTACTAACAATGAGAGTAAACAAGTGTATACTTTGCTGCATAAAAATATGAGGCTCATGATCAAAGTAGGGTCACCCGCCCATAGTATCATTAAGAGATCCTACTCCTGGGACTATTCCACCCGCATAGGCCGTATGGACCCGCATGAGGTAACTTCCGCATGATCAGATCCGCCGCATGGAGTCGTGTGGACCCGCATGAGGTAACTTCCTCGCATAGGACTGGTCCGCTCCGCATAGGACTATTTCACCCGCATAAGCCCTACGGACTCGCATGATGTATTTCTCGCATCATGGGTAGCAAATCCACGGAATATGCAAATGCCACAAACCCGGGGAATGACCCCGTAATGAACAATATATATCCCTAGCACGACCGGCTATCATACATAACATAAGTACTACCGGCTTATCATACATAACACAATCACTACCGGCTTATCATACATAACACAAGCACTACCGGCTTATCATACATAACACAAGCAAGTTAAGAAATCTCCTAACTTCTTATTAGCTTTGTTCATAAACACTCTCATTTTAGTTTACTTAAGACACTAGCATGTCATTATAAAAATCCGGGAATTTAACCCAAAGTACTACGTACTTCTACTCTTTTAAAAATGACTCTTTTTCATATAAAACTTCCAAGATACTAATAACCGTAGTATCAAGTCATATTTACTTTTTAAGACAAGTCACAATACCTTTTAGAAATACATTTAGGCCTCTAAATCAAGTGACTTCTTTCTTTTAAAACCTTAAGCAATTGATTCCTTCAAATCAATTTGCCTTTCATTATTTCAAGTAATTTATCATTACTTACATTACTTAGTGTAAACCACTCTTTTTAACTTTCCACAAAGCTATTATAACCAACTCCCCATAAAGCCGTTATACTAGCTTTATACCTTAGATACTTACATTCTTCTTTATAACCAAGGGACTTAAACCTTCCAAACAAAACTAGTATCACATACTTTCAAAATACTTTAAGTCTCTTAACCTTTAGAACTAAGATATCCTTAGTATCTTTAAACCAGTGAGTTAATTCCCTAACTCAACTAACTTGGACATTCTTAAGATAAGCCAAGGATATCAAATGGACTAGATTCGTTAAAATCTCGACGCTCACATACTATATATTTACAACTATTCATGCTCAAGAGATAGGAAAGTTCCACATACCTCTTCGGCTCAAACCACTTGCCAAGCCCAATACGCCGCCCGTAGTATGTCAACCTATAATGACCATAATACGTTTATTAGCCGCTAGTTTCAAATGTAGAATATTCCAAGTGCAAAGTCACTAAATTCTACGGAAAATCGGACAGCACTTCCTTTGTTTCTATATATTTTTCCACCTTTTTCAAGGCCCGAATTCAATAACCAACACGCCACATTTAAGGCTCAACAATGTAGTTAACAATAGGGGATTACACGCCTAACAAGACGTGTAAAATTCCGCCCCACAATTCATATAAAACAGTCCAATATTCCATGTCATTTCGACTACAAAGTACAATTATAATAAATCTTTTCCAATTCCTTTTCAATCCATAATGTCGTTCTCGCACGTTATATAGTCGCAACCAATTTTAACAACTATAATCTCTCCTTTAGACAATATGCGATAATTATAACTATCGATTCCTTTGTATCGTAATTTCAATTGCTAATAAGCCCGTGTTCAAATTTAGGTTCCCAATACTCTATAACACTTATCAACTTCAATGTAGAATTCACATGGTCAACATCGACTATTACATATATCATAGTTTACTTCCAAGAGGAGAGGGAATTTTGCCTTTAGGACTTGTGCCCACTATAGTCCTTTTTCCGCAACTACTTTTCTCATCAAACTCATCCACGCGAGCTTTCTACAAGTTTACCAACACTTTATCTTCTCGCCGCCTTTCCAACAATTTTAATAGGCATTGGTTTTCCTTGAATTTTTAGAGAGAAGGGAGAGGAATTTTTACGGGTGATTCTTTGAATAAATGACCAAGTCTTCAAGACTTGGTCAATAAATAAGACCTTCTCTTGGTCAAACAGATGGGAGGGACACTTGTCACCATCCCATAGGCCTTTACAAAAATATCTTCTGATTTTTCCCCCTTTTTTGCGAAATATCCCGCCACGGCGCCCCTGCTGGCACTGCCATGTTGTAGCGCCCGATCAAGTCTTTCTCCTTCGTCAACCGAACTTCTAACGTCCATAACTTTCTACCCCGATGTCCTATCGACGAGCGGTTTGTTGCGTTGGAAACTAAACTCAACAAAATTCATACTAGGCTTTTGAAACACCTATAAAACCCTAATGAACTAGGAGATATACCGCTCCAATGTTGATTGAAAATCTGCCTACAACATTTTCCAACTTATCTTTCCAAATTTCCAACCTTATTTCCTTTTGGACGTTCTTACCTTATCCTCTTGAATTTACGGGGTGTGAAACTCACGATCCGGTTCCAGTGGGTCCACAAACTCGTACAACGATTAAATAGACTTGGGACTTACACCCTCGTGGCCCTGTCACTTAGCGGGACAACCCTCAATTGACCCTTCTCCAATTCGGGCTATGGGTTGACCCGTATTTCGTCCACAATCTGACTCATAGTCGCACTTAATTCTTATTCCTTGTCTGAATCAATTCTTACTACCCGAGAAGGCTTATACACCTAAGGTCTCAGCGGTTATCAATATTCTAAGGCTCACAATTTCCATGCCCCGAGTCTACATTACCTTTCCCTGCATACGGGTAAGATAGTTTCTCATAAATCCACAATCGTGTTGTCTTAACCACAACGACCATAATTAATCCATACAGATCTCATCTGTACAATTCTCTTAAGCATACCACGTAGCTTAATCCATTTACTTAGTCTTTCATTAAGTCCCTTAACATGATTTCTTTAAGGGTTCATTACCCTCTCAGACAACTCATCATTTCCTAGTTATTTCCAATTAGCATATAAAACCTTAATGAGAATTCATTAAACTGTTTCATATCTTCCCGGTATCTATTAGTCCTTACCAATTCTTGATAATCTCTAATCATCCTGGGCGACACATATATGACCCTCATACCTAAATCCGTACAGCTGTACATCAATATACCAACTATACATCAATTCTTACCAACCTGGATACGCAATCCATATCATCATTTTTCGAGTCACTGTTGCCTTTCTCATAGCTGCAATCAACATAACTCGTTAGGGAGAGACTACCCTAACAACACAGCTCTATCGCACGATCTTAGAGTGAGAAGAATAGAAACCAATCCTAAATATACTGTAGCCTCTTGATTATAGGTGTGGTGCACAAGACGCCGATAATCAACACTCTTCTAGATACGGTCTGTAGACACTTTTCGAGGACTAACTGCTCTGATACAACTTTTGTGAGGACCCAACCTCGGGCCCGCAACTGGTACCTTACCCCGGGCACCCTAGTAGGTATACATCCGAGAAAACCAGCGGAATAAACTCATAGACATGGAAATAATGTAAAATAAGAAACAGGCTAACCGATAAGGTCGCCCTCCAATCATATATATAAATATCAAAAGCCCGAACAATTACATCTTTTACAAACCCAACTCACAACAGGACTACAGATCTCTAAGAGGTTTTGACATAACAACTATGACGGGACAGGGCCCCGCCATACCCCTGAATATACAAGTACCTACACTGACAGGGAACCATACCAAAAGATAAGCCTCCGGAGAAACGGAGCTTCCCAAAACTCAGAACTGTGATCCTATGAGCGAGGATCAACAACCGGTGTACCTCTACCTGCGGCATGAACGCAGCGGGCTGCGAGGTCAAGATAACAGTACCAAGTATGTGAAACTGAAAGATCAGAATGAAATCACAATAGTCCAAAACAAATCCACAGACATGTATGAAAAACCAATTAACAGTACACAGTGCCATAGTATATATGAGAGCAAATAGGTGTAACTCGCGGTTCTCGAATAAGTACCAATAATCAAACTAGGGCCATTATCCCATAGTATCATTGTGCAAACCCTAATCCTAGAGTCCCCCTCCCCCCTTCAGTCCGTATAGGTCGCGTGGACCCGCATGAGGTACTCCTTGCATCGGGGGAAGCAAACCCGCGGTAATTCCTGGACTCCCTCCCTTCAGTCCGCATAGGTCGCGTGGACCCGCATGAGGTACTCCTCGCATCGGGGGAAGCAAACCCGCGGTAATTGCTGGACTCCCCCCCCCCCCCTTCAGTACGCATAGGTCGCATGGACCCGCATGAGGTACTCCTCGCATCGGGGGTAGCAAACCCGCGGAATATGAACAAAGTAACATGGCCAGGGGTTTAAGTGATATAATACAAACGCAACCGGCCATCGTAAACAACATAAGAAAATTAGGAAAACCTCCTTAACACAAAAAGTATCAAGACACTAACACCCGTAGTATCATAACACGTTTACTTATCAAATCAACTTACTACACCTTCAGAAATCATTACAAGGCTTTTATAATCAAGTAAGTAAACCGTTCTTTTTATCCTCCTCAAGTCGTTATAACTAACTTCCCATAAAGCTATTATAACACTTATACTTTTGAGAAACCAAGAGAACTTATTCTTTTAAAACCAAGTATCAATTTCTTTTCTGAATAATGTTTCACAACTTTTTAGAATACTTCAAGGCTCTAAGATTTAGAAGTAAATCAAAGACATCTAAACTGAAACCAAATTCATTTAACACACGTACGTCTACCGTACTATATATTTCACAACAATCATGCTCAAGAGGATAGGAAGAGTCACATACCTCATCGGCTTAATCCACTTGCCAAGTCGAATATGTCGCGCGTAGAGTATCAACCTATAATAACCATAACACGTCTATCAACTTCTAGCTTTCTTCGTAGAATATTTCTAAGCATAAGGTCCCTTATTCTACAGAAAATTGGGCAGCACTTCCCCTGTTTCTACGTACTTTTCCACCTTTTTCAAGGCCCGAAATCAATAACCAAATGCCATATTTAAGGCGCAACAATACAGCAAGTCAAAGGGGATTACACGCCTAACTGGACGTGTAAAATGCAGCCCCTTAATCTACCAAAAACCGTCCACTAACACTAGTCCATAGTCCAATGAAAAAACAGTCCATAGTCCAAATGTAAAAATAATCCATAGTCCAAATGTAAAAACAGTCCATTAGTCCACTAATACAATCCATTAGTCCAGTCCTTTAGTTGGTGTTCTTGGCCAACTACTACAATCAAAACTGTCCAGTTTTTGGCTAGCATGCCAATACTTGTTTCATTACGTCTTTATTATTCCAACTTATATTCCAATCTTTATATAAGTTACATTAACTTGTTATTAACAAGATTCCTTCATGTCAACAAGTAATAGGTAATGTTTTAACAACTTTTTATGGCTAGCATGTCAATTTCGGTTTTTAACATCTTGTTAAGGTCTAAATATTTACAATCTTCTTTCCACATATCACATACTCATTGTAAACAACAACGTATGTAATTTCCAACTTCACTAAAAGGACAAAGATTATTACCTCAAAAAGCCCAAAATTTCCAAGATTATAAGTCGATCCTTAGGAATCTTAGATCCTATTCTTTACGTTCCAATCCACTCCAAGAAACCCTTAGAAGTTCCTAACCAACTTCTCTTAACACTTCATCCAAAAATATGAAGATCACCTTAGGGTTTCACTTTGCGACTATCGGATTAACGTAGTATTTCCGGGATTTTGTGTTGGGATATCTTTAGAACACTACAAGGTACACTTGGTTTAACTTTTGGGATTTATCAACAACAATTGAAGAATTGTTCTTCAAATAAGGGGGTGTGGCCGAAAGCTCTTCAAAGGAGGGAGTATAATTCTTGAAATAATTCTAAGTGTTGAAGTCTTCAACCTCAAGGTGTGTATATAAGATCAGAACGCCCGAACCCGTTCACATTGGTGCCTTACCGGCACCCTAGTGATACAACATCGAGAAAACCTGGAAAATAAAACATGAATCATGAAACAAGAGATATAATAAATAAAAGCAACCAAAAAAGTTGTTTCGTGATATACATAAACCCGAAAGTTTAACTTTTACAACCCCGCCACACAAGCTTCTGCAGACTTAAGATTTACAACGACTATGACGGGCGGGCTCGCCATACCCGAATGTACAAGCACCTACAACTCAGTGGAACACATACTAAAAGATAAGCCTCGGAGAAACGGAGTGTCACGACCCGATCGGGCCCGTGATCGTGCCTTACCCTGCACCCTAGTGATACTACATCGAGAAACCAATGGAAATAAAAACTTAAACATGAACATGAGACAAGATAATAAAGCAGCCAACCAAACGGTTACCTCCAATAAAATATATATAAACAACTCTTTCAAAACGAAGGTTTAATCCTTTTACAAAACCCCGCCCACACAAGGCTCTGCACTTAAGATTTACAACAACTATGACGGACAGGCCCGCCATACCCCGAATGTACAAGAACCTACAACTCAGTGGAACACATACCAAAAGATAAGCCTCGAAGGAACGGAGCTTCCCAATACGAAAGGTGATCCTAAGAGCGGGATCGGCGACGATGTACTTCTACTGCGGCGTGAACGCACCCGAGGAGGTCGAGACAACGTACCAAGTATGTGAAATCAGAAATCAGAAATGAAATCATAATAGTCAATATAAAGCAGAGACATGTATGATGACCAAACTACAGATATAACATATAACGAGCATATCAAGTCGTGGACTCACGCCTCTAAATTATCACTCGTGCGTGAATTTCTTCCTCACCGCTAGCTTTATGATATGACAATACCAAGGAGTATACATGAACACCGTGTCCCACTGGTCATAAAACCGTATAGGACAAGTATAACTACCAGATCCGACTGCATCAATAATATAATGCAACCAAAACACGGCCGTCACGGGGCAAGTGCGAGGCCGATCACCAGGATACAAGGCCGGCCACGTAGTGGCCGGGGCAAGTACGGTGACCACCAGGACCAAGGTCAGACACGAGACTTCGTCACTACACCGAGCGGCAAGTCGCGAGGGTGACTACCAGTACCAAGGCCGAATCGGTCATGACGGCAGCAGAGCCGACCACCGTGACCAAGGCGCCGAACAAGAAGAAACCTCATGGAGAGCTAGTCCATAAAAATAACAATTCTTGCACAACCAAGGCCATCACCACAAGCATAAGCAAGTTACGCAACAAGCATAGGCAAGTTACATAACACAAGCATAGGCAAGTTACACCACAACCAGTATAGGCAAGTTACACAACACAAGCATAGGCAAGTTACACAACTCAAGTTACTTTCATTTTATGCCAAAGTCCGGGTTTTTAACCCTAAAGTACTACGTACGTTAAATTCCTTTTAAAGAGATCCATTCCTTTTATAAAAGTCACTCGATGTCCGTAGTATAAAAATAGAGTGACGAACATTGTTAAGTAAACAAAAATGCTTTCCTTTGTAGAAATCAAGTAACAACCTTATTTTCCAAACGTTCAAGTTTGCCTAATTTTAAATGCTCAAGTTTCTCATTTTTAGAAAAGGTCTCGTAGTTCATAGTTTTAATCCTTTAAAACATAATTCTCCTTTAATGATTTGAGAAACATATGCCTTATATGTGAGTAGGTTATTCTTGTTTATAATCGATCTTATTAAGCAGCCATGATCTAGGATATGTAATATCATTTTGTCTCATCTTAGCTTCTATGCAGATGGAGGTTTCTACTGGTTTTAATACGGTACATCATTATTCAATACATTTTCCTTTATTACGCTGCAGTGGTCTGTCGATACACATTCTGATTTCCGAAATCAGTAAAACATTATCCCTTTAAATAAAACCAAGTACTCATTACTCACGAATGAGGTTTCACACAAACATTCACATTAAACAAATAAGTTAAGTCTCTTACCTTATAAGATCAAGTCTCTTAACTTCTAACATCAGTAAACCATTTTCTTTACCTCTTAAGACATTATACCTAACTCCCATAAAGCTAGTATAACTCTTTTTAAAACCTTTAAAACCAAGTGTTACTCTCCCTTCAAAACGATTTATAAATCTTTTGAAATACATCAAGTTCTTTATTATAACTAGCCAGTTATAATTCACATCAGTTACCTTTTAAAACCACAAATTATTTTCTTACCTACATAAAGCTGTTATAACCAACTTCCCATAAAGCCGTTATAACACTTTATGTTTTAAAAACAATCAAACACAGTTAACACATGTACGTCTACCGTACTACATAGTTCACACATATCATGCTATAAGAGATAGGAAGAGGTTCACATACCTCGCGACGAGTGCCGACTAATAGCAAAACGCTTCAAGTACTTCAAACCGTCGGCTACTCCTTAAGCCACGTAGATCGCACCACACGTAGTACTTCAACCTATAAGGCCACGCGCTTATTAACATCGTTCCATATTCTACGTAAAATTCGGCAAAGACCTCCCCGCAACAGCGTTAATCTCCTCCTTTACCGAGGCCGGCTACCAAGCCAACCAGGGGGGGGGGGGGTTTGCACGTCTAACCGGACGTGTACAATTTACTCACAGAATACTACACAAGTCCATCGTAATACACCCATGTAATTCTGATTCGCTTCTCTTATTTAAATTCAGGCTTAAGTCGCAAGACATTGCCGTAAGTATTATTCAGGCTTAAGTCAAAAGACATTGCCGCACAGCTATGTTCAATTCTATACATAGTATACTTTAACTATATACTCTTACAACATGTAATTTCCAATTACAACAGAAGGTCATGAGTGTTTACCTCGATAAGCCCAAAAATTATCCGAGATAAAAATCGATCCTGAGCAAGGTTTAGCTCCTACTCCGTGCGCTCCAAACGCTCCAAGAAACCCTTAGAAGTGTCTACACAACTTCTACTTAATACTTCAACTACGGGCGAAGATTTACTTAGGGTTTCGTTTTAGTGACTGAGGGAAAGTATAACGGTATTTTCTGGGCTAGTATAAGTGTAACCTTGGGAATACTACAAGGTATTTGGGCCAAGGTATTTGGACATAACAACAATACTAGGAGAGTATTTCTATACCACCACAAGGGGTATTTATACGAGACAACTAGGCTAGTGGGGTACCCCACCCAACCACTACAAAGGGAGGAAACTCTACCAAAGGCCACCAGTGGGAGGGGAGAGGCTTTGGACGAGAACTACAAGAGGGAGGGAGTATTTTGAGACTTAGGTAGATTGCTCAATTTTTGGATGAAGAAAGTTCATCAACTAAGGGGGTATTTATAGGTCAAGTGAAAGCCAACCAATGGCCAAGATGGTGCCAAGTGCAAGGCAAGTGTAAGGCCAAGATTTAGCCATGTGCAACCTTATCCATCTACACAAAATATCCTACCTAACCCTTGACCACAAATTCAACACCAAAAACGTGCAAATGGTCTTGCTTTGCCGTCCACTCCTTCCAATTAGAGGGTGCCAAGTGTCGCCCTCTCGTTGGTCCAAAATGTTTCGTCTCTGAAAAATCCGCAAAAATTATAAATGACATAGCCGGAATTTTCCCTAAAAGTCGTGAACGCGCTTTTAAAAAAACGACTCTAACCGGGTGTTGTGTACAAATTTCGAATTTATGCCTACTTTAAGGCTCAAATTGTATACGCACGCCTCACGCACATACTCCGGAAATACGGTATAACATTCTCCTCCTTAGAAACATTCGTCGAATGTTCCTTCTCAAGACGGATAACGATAGAGTTCTTCTAATAAGTTGCCAACGCCACAATCGCCACGAAACACCCGCGAAATACTTACATCCAAGTCCACGAGGAAACACCTTTAACATCACAAACTTTTGTCACTTTGCCGCGAGGTTCTAGTGTCACTCCGGCGACCTAACAAATGGTACCGATCGCATGCGATTCCCGAGGTCTAAAATATACATCCTTCGACCTTCTCCCGTCACAAGAAATGATCATATCTATGCTCGCAATACATGCTCGCCTTTACCCTTACTCGCCGTACTCTTCTCGAACACTTGAACTCTTCTAGTATAATGCATCACACTTTAGTCAACGCTCGTTTCCAACCTCGAGCCACTACCTCCAAACTTGGTCATCTTACTAGCTTCACTTCTTTACTAAGGCCATTCCCGCCTTCACGAACCGATTCTGGTCGAACATACCCACGAACTCATACGATGGTCATCTAAACTCGCCTAGCACCCTCGTGACCCTACCACTGGCGGGACCACCCAGAGCTGACCCCACTTTGAAACCGGCGCGGGTTGGCCCTCAACACGGCCCCAACCCGATCCACTAACGCATCACGCTCTTGTTCCCGACCCTAACAATCTTACTCAACAGTCATGAAAGCTACCACTTCCATTTAACACTACTCAAGGAAATTATCACACAACACATTCTAGGCATAAAATGTATTCCGACAAGGATCACTTGCAAAATCTGGTACTCAAGACGACCTTACATCTAAGGTCTCAACATGAAATATTCTAAAGTTCACACTTTCCATGCCCCATACAAATCCTTTCAACTAGCCAAGCTTTCTAACTCATAACCATCATAACGCTATCCGAACGTAGCACACAATAATAAGGTCATCATAACATGCATACAAATCTTTAAAGGGTTAAGGATATACCTGAAAAATAGGCGGTTCAAAGGACCGCTAAAACTGGGAACTTCCACCGCGACCTCTACCGGGCTCGCCGGTGCACGAACATCCCGCTCAAGGCTATGGAGGTGAAGAACCCACAATCGCTGCTAGTAGTCCATGTTATCTCGCCAAGTACTCGGCTCGGACAGCTTTCTGCTGATGGCCTCGCTGGCCGCAAAAATAACAATCCCCCGAGTTAGTACGACACTCTCCTTTATGGAGCTTTCCACAACGGCCACACTGAGACAAGGGCAACCTCATCCGGCGAGCATTCCTGCTCCCCTGAAAATCTGAAATCTGGGAGCCCTGACCTGCTCCTGAATATCTCGGCGTCCCGGCGTCGCGAGGACCACTGCATCGGGCGAGGTACATAACTAGTTCACCGAGGCGGTCCGCCTCGAAAGCCACCAAAGGACCTCGCTGCTCGCCCTCTTCTCACGACTTGGTCATTCCGTCGATTTATCCTCTCCTCACATCCCGGTCAGATAAGCTCGCACGCGGCAATGTCCATGCCACAAGAGCTACACCCGAACAACTTCTCGGCTAGGTGATCATCGAGCCTCAGAACAAATCGGCACTCGATCCTCCATACTAGCTACCAACGCGGACGCACGCCAATGAGTCGAACTCCACATTGTACTTCCCGAATCAGACGCCTGCTCGTCAGAACACCAAAAATCTGTCGCCGAGCCCTCCTCATCCGGGAGGCAAGAAATGTGCAAGAAAGGCCTCGAGAACTCGTTCCATAAAGCCGAAGTGCATGCTCTCCCGACGGCTCCCACGAATCAAACTCCGATCGTGCGGTATCACGCGGTGATGTGAACCTAGGGCCACCGACTCGATCTCCGATGCCTTGATCACTCACGATCCGTCAGAATCGTTTGGATGAACTCCTCGCGATCATCCTCGTGCCTCGACCCATAAAACTCGCGCCTACAACTCGGAAAATCCCGTAGCCTCGAACTATCTCGATCTAGGTGAACCATCGCGCATCGAACCGCCGCGCCCACTTATCTCTCAAGTCTCGCCACAACCTCGCCATTAATCGGGCCCACTTGTAACTCATCTCTCTCGCCTGCATCGCGGATCGAGGCTCAGTATTGTGGTCTCGCCACGCTTCTACTCGCAGCCTCCTCACGCTTTGCCCTTCGCCCGGCCGCTTTACGCGAGGCATAATCGTAAAAACGAAGTATGTCGGAGGGTCCAATCTTACCACACTTTCTAAGGCACGATCTCGTAATGAGAAGAAATGGAAACCAATCCTAAATGTCCTATAGCCTCACGATTATAGATGTGGTGCACAACACACCGATAATCAAGACTTACTGAACACGGTGCAGACACTTTCCGAGGATTAATCGCTCGATACCACTTTTGTCACGACCGATCCGGGCCCGTGATCGTGCCTTACCTCGGCACCCTAGTGATACTACATCGAGAAAACCAGCGGAAATAAAAACTTAAACATGAACATGAGACAAGATAATAAAGCAAAGCCAACCAAACGGTTACCTCCCAATAAAATATATATAAACAACTCTTTCAAAACGAGCAGCTTTAATCCTTTTTACAAAACCACCGCCCACACAAAGCATGCACTCTAAGATTTACAACAACTATGACGGACGTGGCCCCGCCATACCACGAATGTACAAGAACCTACAACTCGGGGAACACATACCAAAAGATAAGCCTCGAAGGAACGGAGCTTCCCAATACGAAAGGTGATCCAAGAGCGGGATCGGCCAACGTATTTCTACTGCGCATTTAACGCGGCCTGAAGGAGGTCAAGACAACAGTACCAAGTATGTGAAATCAGAATATCAGAAATGAAATCATAATAGTCAATATAAAGCAGAGACATGTATGATGACCAAACTACAAGATATAACATATAACCATTCATCAAGTCGTGGACTCACGCCTCTAAATTATCACTCGTGCGTGGAATTTCTTCCTCATCACGGCTAGCTTTATGATATGACAATACCAAGGAGTATACATGAACACCGTGTCCCACTGGTCATAAAACCGTATAGACAAGTATAACTACCAGATCCGACCGTATCAATAATATAATGCAACCAAACACGGCCGTCACGGCAAGCGCAGAGCCGACCATCGGATACCAAGGCCGGCCACGAGTCGACCGGCAAGTACGGTGGTCGACCACCGTGGACCAAGGTCAGATCACGAGACTTCGTCACTACACCGAACGGGCAAGTGCGAGGGTCGACTACTGTGTACCAAGGCCGAATCACCACAGACGGCAAGTACGAGAGCCGACCACCAGGGACCAAGGCCGAACAGTAAGAAACCTCATGGAGAGCTAGTCCATAAAAATAACAATTCTTGCACAACCAAGGCCATCACCACAAGCATAAGCAAGTTACGCAACAACAAGCATAGGCAAGTTACATAACACAAGCATAGGCAAGTTACACCACAACCAGTATAGGCAAGTTACACAACACAAGCATAGGCAAGTTACACAACTCAAGTTACTTTCATTTTATGCCAAAGTCCGGGTTTTTAACCCTAAAGTACTACGTACGTTAAATTCCTTTTAAAGAGATCCATTCCTTTTATAAAAGTCACTCGATGTCCGTAGTATAAAAATAGAGTGACGAACATTGTTAAGTAAACAAAAATGCTTTCCTTTGTAGAAATCAAGTAACAACCTTATTTTCCAAACGTTCAAGTTTGCCTAATTTTAAATGCTCAAGTTTCTCATTTTTAGAAAAGGTCTCGTAGTTCATAGTTTTAATCTTTAAAACATAATTCTCCTTTAATGATTTGAGAAACATATGCCTTATATGTGAGTAGGTTATTCTTGTTTATAATCGATCTTATTAAGCACCATGATCTAGGATATGTAATATCATTTTGTCTCATCTTAGCTTTCATGCAGATGGAGGTTTCATGGTTTTAATACGGTACATCATTATTCAATACATTTTCCTTTATTACGCCGCAGTGGTGCTGTCGATACACATTCCGATTTCCAAATCAAGAAACATTATCCCTTTAAATAAAACCAAGTACTCATTACTCACGAATGAGGTTTCACACAAACATTCACATTAAACAAATAAGTTAAGTCTCTTACCTTATAAGATCAAGTCTCTTAACTTCTAACATCAGTAAACCATTTTCTTTACCTCTCTTAAGACATTATACCTAACTCCCCATAAAGCTAGTATAACTCTTTTTAAAACCTTTAAAACCAAGTGTTACTCTCCCTTCAAAACGATTTATAAATCTTTTGAAATACATCAAGTTCTTTATTATAACTAGCCAGTTATAATTCACATCAGTTACCTTTTAAAACCACAAATTATTTTCTTACCTACATAAAGCTGTTATAACCAACTTCCCATAAAGCCGTTATAACACTTTATGTTTTAAAAACAATCAAACACAGTTAACACATGTACGTCTACCGTACTACATAGCTCACACATATCATGCTATAAGAGATAGGAAGAGGTTCACATACCTCGCGACGAGTGCCGACTAATAGCAAAACGCTTCAAGTACTTCAAACCGCTACTCCTTAAGCCACGTAGATCGCACCACACGTAGTACTTCAACCTATAAGGCCACAAGCGCGCTTATTAACATCGTTCCATATTCTACGTAAAATTGGCAAAGACCTCCCGCAAGCGTTAATCTCCTCTTTACCGAGGCCGGCCACCAAGCCAACGGGGGTTTGCACGCCTAACCTGACGTGTACAATTTACTCACGCAATACTACACAAGTTCATCTGAATACAGTCCTATGTAATTACAGTTCAGTTCTCTTATTTAAATTCAGGCTTAAGTCGCAAGACATTGCCGTAAGTATTATTCAGGCTTAAGTCAAAAGACATTGCCGCACAGCTATGTTCAATTCTATACATAGTATACTTTAACTATATACTCCTACAACATGTAATTTCCAATTACAACAGAAGGTCATGAGTGTTTACCTCGATAAGCCCAAAAATTATCCGAGATAAAAGTCGATCCTGAGCAAGGTTTAGCTCCTACTCCGTGCGCTCCAAACGCTCCAAGAAACCCTTAGAAGTGTCTACACAACTTCTACTTAATACTTCAACTACGGGCGAAGATTTACTTAGGGTTTCGTTTTAGTGACTGAGGGAAAGTATAACGGTATTTTCTGGGCTAGTATAAGTGTAACCTTGGGAATACTACAAGGTATTTGGGCCAAGGTATTTGGACATAACAACAATACTAGGAGAGTATTTCTATACCCCCCCCCGGGGTATTTATACGAGACAACTAGGCTAGTGGGTACCCTACCTAACCACTACAGCTGAGGGAAACTCTCGGCCAACGGCCACTCGGAGGGGGAGGGGGAGAGGCTTTGGACGAGAACTACAAGAGGGAGGGAGTATTTTGAGACTTAGGTAGATTGCTCAATTTTTGGATGAAGAAAGTTCATCAACTAAGGGGGTATTTATAGGTCAAGTGAAAGCCAACCAATGGCCAAGATGGTGCCAAGTGCAAGGCAAGTGTAAGTCCAAGATTTAGCCATGTGCAACCTTATCCATCTACACAAAATATCCTACCTAACCCTTGACCACAAATTCAACACCAAAACGTGCAAATGGTCTTGCTTTGCCGCCCACTCCTTCCAATTAGGGTGCGTGTCGCCTCTCGTTGGTCCAAAATGTTTCGCCTCTGGAAAAATCCGCAAAAATTATAAATGACATAGCCGGAATTTTCCCTACGAAAGCCGTGGAAACGCTTCAAAAAAACGACTCTAACCGGGTGTTGTGTACAAATTTCGAATTTATGCCTACTTTAAGGCTCAAATTGTATACGTACGCCCTCACGTACATACTCTGGAAATACGGGGTATAACACGGAGCTTCCCAAAACGCTGAACTGAGATCCTAAGAGCGAGGATCCACGACCGATGTATTCTACTGCGGCGTGAACGCAGCTTCAAGGAGGTCGATAACAGTACCAAGTATGTGAAACTGCATAACATCAGAAATGAAATCATACTAGTCTATATAAAGCAGAGACATGTATGATAACCAAACTACGATCACAACATAAAATACCATCACTCCAATATAACTATGGGTCTCACGCCCACAACATCAATCAGTTCGCATTACGTGCATGCCTCTAATCTGCGACGGTGTAGAGCATGTCCATGATGCAACAATAAGACAAAGAATCCAAATGGAAGCATACCCGCGCGCACGATCGCGGTTCGATGTCCAAAGCGATTAACAACAATAATACTATCAACAGAACGCATCTGCGGAATTTCTCCACATCGCCAAGACATCCAAGTAAGTTCTCAACTACCAACCGACTTATCGAGACGCCAGAATACGTAAACACAACGCTTGTACAATAAAGGCTATCATCACAAGCATAGGCAAGTTTCACAACAACAAGCATAGGCAAGTTTCACAACAACAAGCATAGGCAAGTTTCACACAACTCAAAGTACTTTCATTTTATGCCAAAGTCCGGTTTTTAACCCCAAAGTACTACATACGTTAAGTTCTTTTAAAAGAGATCCATTATCGTTATAAAAGTCACCCGATACCCGTAGTATTAGAATGACCAACCCACCTTCTTTTTCAAAATCAAGTAACAACATTCTTTTCCTAAGTTCCGCTTTGCCTAGTTTCAATTACTCAAGCTTCTCATTTTCAAATGGTTTCATAGTTCCCAAACTTAATCACTGATTCCTTTAGAGCAATTGAGTAACATATGTCATATATGTGAGTAGTTTATTCTTGTTTATAACGATCTTATTACAAGACCATGATCTAGAAAATGTAATATCATTTTGTCTTATCTTAGCTTCATGCAGATGGAGGTTTCTACCGGTTTTAATACAACACATCATTATTCAATACATTTTCCTTTATTAACGCCGCAGTTGGTGCTGCCGATACACATTCGATTCCCAAATCAAGAAACATTATCCCTTTAAAACCAAGTACTCATTACTCACGAATGAGGTTTCACACAAACATCCACATTAAAACAAATAAGTTAAGTCTCTTATCTTATAAGATCAAGTCTCTTAACTTCTAACATCAAGAAACCATTTTCACTTACATAAGGTCGTTATAACTAACTTCCCATAAAGCTATTATAACACCCTATGTTTTAAATCAACCAAATCACTTAGCACATGACGCTCACCGCACTACATAGTTCACAACAATCATGCTAGAAAAGATAGGAAGAGGTTCACATACCTCGCGACGATTTATCGACAATAAGCAAAATGCTCCAAGTACTACAACCGCTAGCCCTTTCCACTCCTCGAGTAGAATACGCTACTCTTAGTACTTTCACCTATAAAGGTCAAAACGTCTATTAACCCCAAAACACAAGTTTCTATCTTCTAAAGAAAATTCGCAAAGACTCTCCCCGCAACAGAAATCTCCTCCTCTATCGAGGCCGGCTACCAAGCCAACCAGGGGGTTTACACGCCTAACCTGACGTGTACAATTCTACACAAGTCTACCGCAATACATCCCATGTAAATACGATTCGGTTCTTTATTCTTCAGCTTAAGTCAAAAGACATTGCGAATACTAAGTAGTTCTATATATAGTATACTTCAACTATATATGCTAACAAACATGTAATTTCCAATTACAATAGAGGACAAGATAATTACCTCGATAAGCCCAAAATTATCCAAGTTATAATGTCGATCCCGAGCAAGGTTTAGCTCCACCCGTGCGCTCCAAACCACTCCAAACAACCCTTAGAAGTTCTAACCAACTTCTACTCAAATACTTCAACCAACTATGAAGATTTCCTTGGGTTTTGGTTTGAGACTAAAGGACAAAAGGTAGTATTTCCTGACTCTACGTGAAAGAGGTATCTTTGGAATACTACAAGGTACAAGGCTAAGGTATTTTGGGCATTATAACAATACTAGGAGTATTTCTATACCACAACATGGTATTATACTTAAAATAACTAGGCAGTGGGTACCCCACGCCAAGACACCACAAAGGAGGGAGGAGGCCTCGCCAAGACTCTCAAAAGAGGGGATGAGTTGACGAACTCAACACTAGAGGAGGAGGGATTTTAGGCTTGAAGGTTTCATTTGTGGATGAAGAGTTCATCAACATAAGGGGGTATTTATAGCAAAACCAAAGGCCAACCAGGCCAAGATCCTTCCAAGTGTAAAGCAAGTGTAAGGGCAAGATTAAGCCAAGTGCACCCTAAAACCTACTCCACAAAACACTCCACAAAACAATGCACCAAACAAGGCACACTTGAGGGCCAATCGCCAAGTGCCAACCCACTCGACCGCCCCTCCAAATCACAACGGTGACAAGTGTCACCCTCCCGTTGGTCCAAAAGGTTTCGTCTCTCGGAAAAATCCGCAAAAATACAAAACGACATATCCGTAATTTTCCCTTCGCAAGTTACGCAAAACGTTTCATTTAAAAAACGACTCTAACCGTGTTGTGCACAAATGTTATTTCGCCGAGGTGCCACACGGGGTGACACGTGTCGCCCGATTCGCTTGAATATTTCGTCTTCCAAAATATCCAAAATAATTAAAAACTCAAAACAAAGCGGCTACAAAATCAGAATTTCTCCGTGGCCCCACGTGACCATTTCCGAAAATAAAATCTCAAAATTCTAATATAATCTATGAAGTCCAAATACCAAATCTGGGAATCCAATTCCCATTAACGAACCTTTTTCTTCACAAATAACCGGAAACTTTTCCGTCGAAAACTCACATCTTTCTTTCTTTTCAAAATTTTCTGCCGTACTCTCGTACGTACGTCCTCACATACATACCCTGCAACTACGGGGTATAACAAAGACAACCAAGGGCTATGATCAAAGCAAGTGTGTGGTTGAGATTAGGGACAAGTGTATGTGGGTCCCACAAGCAACTTGTCCAACAAATATCTCAAGACACTTTTCTTGCCACTTGTTCACTCATTTTCGCCCAACATGGGCCACATGGGGGTGACACGTGTCGCCCTCCTACTTGTCCAAAATATTTCATCTCCCCAAAATCTCAATAATTGGTCAAATATCGAAAACCTTGTGGGCCCCGCAAAAACGTAAAATTTCCCGCGTGGGCCCCACATGACCAAATATGGAAATAAAATTCCATAATTCTTATAAATCCTAAAAGTCATAAATACCAAAATTGAGAATCCAATTCCCAATAACAAACCTTTTTCCTTCACGTGGTTCGGAATATTTTCCGTAGGAAAAAGAAATCTTTCTTCCTTTTCAAACTTAAAGTCGCATTCTCTTGCGTACGTCCTCATATACATACCCTGAAACTACGGGGTGTAACAATGTACATCCACCCTACACACCAAGTAATATTATGGAATTGAACCCAAAAGTACTAAGTACCTTCACCGTACATTCCTTTCCTTTATAATAAATCCTTTGACTCTCAATGAACTAAAATAAAATAACTTTCATTTAGACAACCTGTCACGCCCCGAACCCCGGGCCCGCGATTGGTGACCTACATGGGCACCCTTCTATTAATACAACACAATAAACCGATGAAGATAAAAATAACACTTTTTTTTTCTTAAAACAAAGGCAAAGCCGATAAGGCTGCCATAATATAAATCAGCCAAAAGGGTCTACACTATTCAATAATGTAAATACAACTCTAGCCAGTCCAACCCACATATGAATACAGACCTCTATGATTTTGGACAATACTATGACGGGAAAAGGCCCCGTCGTACCCCTGAATATACCTAGCCATAATGGCAAGCTCCGGAACATTGGAGTCATCTCAAAATGCTAAATTAGGATCCTAAGCTCGCGGATCCACAACTGTGTACCTAAACATGCGGACATGACCGCAGCCCCCCAAAGGGGGTCAGTACAACAAGTACTAAGTATGGAACGGAAATAAAGTACAGCAATTACGTCGATAATTATACAAGGAATGACACCCCGAGCCGCGACTGGTGCCCTACCTGGGCACCCTTCTAATCATACAACATAATAAACTGCGGAAGATAAATAACACTTTTTTTAAAAAAAACCAAGGCCAAGCCGATAAGGCTGCCATAACATAAAAATTACCCGAAAGGGGTCTACACTGTTTAACCATGTAAAAACAACTCTAGCCAGTCCAGCCCACATATGAATACAGACCTCTAAGATTTGAACAAATACTATGACGGGACAAGGCCCCGCCGTACCCCTGAATGTACATAGCCATGACAACTCCGGAACATTGGAGTCATCTCAAAATGCTGAACCAGGATCCTAAGCTCGCGGATCCACCATCGCGGTACCTAAACTCGCGGACATGAACGCACTTCGAAGGCGGTCATAACAAAAATTTAAATATGGCACAGAAATAAAGTACAGTAAACAGATCATAACTATACAAAAGAATGACAGGGGCAAGTATAAAAAGTACATACCAGATCCTGCCGTGTCATTACCACTCATGAACTTAATTGCACATCATTATCTTTTCCATTCCATTAAGAGTTATAGCCAAATCTTACGTACATACTTAGGAGAAATCATTAAGTTCATTACCATATAACTTACTTATCTTTCATAACATAATCCGGCCCTTTATGGAGGGGCGCATATACTACCCAGCCCAATCTGGGATGCGATCAAGTCACACAAATATCAAAGCGTGCCCGTGGAATCCCCCATCACTGCCGACAATCATAATTGTAACATATAACCATGTGACGCGCCCGTGGCATCCTACCTCACTGTCGGCGTACACATACACAATACATATTTATATCTCCTGCCCGTGGAATCCCACATCACTGCCGACAGCCGTAGGTGTAACATATAACCATGTGACGCGCCCGTGGCATCCTACCTCACTGTCGGCGTACACATATACAACATATATATATATATATATAACGTGGCCGCATGCCCCGGAATCCCTCATCGTATAAGCATGGTCATAACGTGCCCTCGGAATCCCTCATCGTAGGCGCAGGTCTTCATGGGGAGCTAGCCCATGGAGTAATAATATAACATGCCCCTAATCCTCATCGTGGTACATGTCTTCGGGGAGCTAGCCCATGGAGTAATAGTCACATAGCATGGTCGCATGTCCTAATCCTCATCGTATAAGCGTAGCCATGGGTAATAAAACAACCGAATCTAACCCGCCTCCGGTCACATGCCTTAATCCCACATCGTATAAGATGTCCAAGGATCAATCATAATGGAAGCATACCCGTGGAATCCCACATCACCGCTTGACGCCCAAGTACACTTACAACAAGACAAATGACCTCCAACTGAGAGTCACGACAACGTAAATATATAATACTTGCACTCAAAGCTATCACAAGCAAACATAGGCAAGTTCATTAAACCTTTAGACTTCCATTTTTATAAACTCATGGCACTTTCGTTTCACACATAAAAATCCGTGAATTTAACCCAAAGTACTACGTGCTTACATTCTTTTCAAAAGACTTATTTTCATATAAAACCCCAAGATACTAACACCCGTAGTATCAAGGCTTGTTTACATTTTACCTAAGTCACTACACTTTTAGAAATACATTTTTCATTTCTAAATCAAGTGACTTCTTTCCTTAAAACTTAAGCAATTGATGCTTTTAAATCCATTTGCCTTTCTTTATTTCAAAACATTTATCATTACTTAGAGTAAACCACTCTTTTAACTTTCCATAAAGCTATTATAACCCACTTCCCATAAAGTCGTTATACTAACTTTATACTTTAGGCAAATACATTCTTTTTATAACCAAGAGACTTATACTTTCGAAAACCAAGTATCGTATACTTTCAAAATACTTCAAGTCTCTTATCTTTTAGAATCAAGTTTCGTAGTTCATAGTCTTAACACTTCATAACGTAAACTCTTTAAATTAAGCAACATATGCCTTATATGTGTGAATAGGTTATACTTATTTATAACGATTTTAATCAAGTAGTCATGATCTAGAAAATGTAATACAATTTTGTCTTATCTTAGCTTCTATGCAGATGGAGAATTCTACTCATTTTAACTTAATTGATTGCCATTACATTTTCCTTTATTAACGCTGCAGTGGCTTGTTCGATACTTATTCTCATTTGTGCCGTAACTTAGCCAAGTCAACTTGGCTCCAAATACCTCCTAACGACTCTTACCAACATCCCCCATAAGACTTGGTAAGAACTTAGGATAACTTAGACATAACCTTTACGTAGAGTAAATCAACATACATACCTCTTAATGTCACGACCCGACCCCGGGCCCGTGACTGGTGCCTTACCCCGGGCACCCTAGTGATACAACATCAGAGTAACCAGCGGAATATAAAACAAGACATGAAACAATATGAATGAGAAACAGTTTATCTGAGAAAAGTTGCCTTTCGGCATATATATATATATATATATGAAAACTTGAATACATAACCCTTTACAAACCCCGCCACAACAAGACTACAGTAACTCTAAGAATGTTATAACAAAATGACGACAGGCTCCCGCCATACCCCGAATGTAAGTACCTACAACGACAGGACTATACTACGATAAGCCTCCGGAGAAACGGAGCTTCCCAAAACGCTGAATGGACCCTATGAGCGAGGATCAACAATCGCGGTGTACCTCTACTGCGCATGAACGCACCCCGGGCGAGGTCATAACAACAGTACCAAGTATGTGAAATCGAAATATCGTAAGTGAAATCATAATAGTCTATGTAAAACAGAAGACATATATGATAACCAATTTACGATGCACAATATGTAAGCAGTCATGTCAAGTCAGGGACTCACGCCCTTAAAGTCATTACTCAAATATAACCATGGGTCTCATGCCCACAATATCAATCATGCCCGTGGAATTCCTTCCTCACTGCCGGCAGTCCATGATATAAAAGCACCAAGGAATACACATGAACACCAGGTCCCACCTGTGTCATAATAAAACCGTACGGGGTAAGTACGAAGGCATAGCCGACTACTAAAACCCACGTACCAACAATGCTATAAAATCAGATCACGAGGTCTTTCTAGACCGCACCACATGATCGGCCGCCACTCGCCTCGTGATCAATGTGCGTCTAATCTGGAACTTACCGCGACTCAAGATAGCTACACATAGGCCGCGTGAGGTATTCTCGCGTCGGTAGCTAACCCGCGGTATTCTCCGACTCCGCAGTCCGCATAGTCACATAGACCGCATAGTCACAGACCGCATAAGGCACTCCTGACGGATAATACACGAATGATCAATCCCGAACTTCCGCAGCCAAGATAGTCACAGACCGTGATAGCCGTATAGACCCGCATCAGGGTGGCAAGTCCTCGGTATAACAAGTCAGGGGGAGTATGTGATATAATAACAGTACAACGGGCTTAACGTTTAACAACGTAAGCACAACAATAATAACCCCCTTACACAACATCACAAGACACTAACACGCTGAAGATCATAACATGTTTACTTATCAAACCAACAAGAAAGTATTACAAGGCTATCACAAACCAACATAGTCAAGTTATTCACACAAGGTACTTTCTATTTTTATGTCAACAAGTTCGGGTTTTTATCCCCAAAGTACTTCATACATTAACTCTTTAAAAACCAAGTACTCATTGCTCACGAATGAGGTTTCACACTTTTTAACAAAATTCATATCAAGTCAATTTAGTCAAGTCTCTTATCTTCAAAAGATTCATAGATCATAGTTTTAAACACTTAACAACTAAATCTCCTTTTAAAATAATTTGAGTAACATATGCCTTATGTGTGAGTAGGTTATTCTTGTTTATAACAATCTTATCAAGCACCATGATCTAGGAAATGTAATACAATTTTGTCTTATCTTAGCTTCTATGCATGGAGGTTTCTCTGGTTTTAATAATCCTTAATTAGTCAATACATTTTCCTTTATTAGCTACTGATGGTTTGTTCGATACTTATTCTCATTTCAAATCAATATAAGGCTTTCAGAAACAATTAAGTAAACTGCCTTTTATCTTTCTTAAGTCGTTATACCTAACTTCCCATAAAGCTAGTATAACACTTAAGCTTTTAAAACCAAGTATTACTCTTCTTTCAAAAACGATTCTTAATTCTTTTGAAATACATCAGGATTCTCATTATTTAAAACTCAAGTCAAAAGACATCGAAGTAAAACCACGTTCAGTTAACACACGTACGTCTACCGTACTATATATATTCTTTTAAAATATCATGCTCAAGAGGATAGGAAGAATCACATACCTCCTCGGCGAAATCCACCTGCCAAGTCGAATATGTCGCGCGCAGAGTACCAACCTATAATAGTCAAATATGTCTATCAACGTCTAGACTACTCTGTAGAATATTCTAAGCAGAAGGTGCTTATTGCTACGGAAAATCGGGCAGCACTTCCCTACCCGTCTAACTACACAAGTCTACTGTAATACAGTCCTATGTAATTACAGTTCAATTCTCTTCTTTTATACCATCCTTCTATATCTTATACTCATTTATAAACTACTATATGTAATCTCCAATTACAATAGAAGGACAAAGATATTTACCTCGATAAGCCCAAAATTATCCAAGTTTAAATGTCGATCATGAACAACGTTTAGCTCCTAATCCGTGCGCTCCAATTTGCTCCCAGAAACCCTTAGAAGTTCTACACAACTTCTACTTAATACTTCAACCACTATGAAGATTTTTCTAGGGTTTCGTTTTGTGACTAAATAAAGTACAGTAGTATTTCCGGGTTCTTAGTATTGAAATAACTTTGGAATACTACAAGGTATAAGGGCTAAGGTATTTTGGAATTGTAACAATACTTGGAGAATACTTTTCTACCAAGGGAGGCTTTGACGAGACAACTAGGAAGGGGAAAGGGGTGTTTCTAGCTCTTCTCAAGAGGGGAGGGGGGAAACATGGACGAGACTTCTACTCAAAGGGGGAAGGATTTTGAGACTTAGGAAATGTGGAGTGGATGAAGAAGTCTTCAACTCAAGGGGGGTATTTATAGAACACCCAAGGTTCAAGATTAAAACAAATGGAGGGTGGGGATTAGGATCCATGTGAAAGATGAGATCTTCCAACCAAGTGTCCACCACAATGTTGGGACATATGTCCACCACAACATTGGGACATATGTCCCCCACAACAATGAGCCATGTGGCCTCCACTATCTCACAAAAACCGTCCAACCTTACCTACCCCCACTACCCATAAATATCTTCCAAGACTTTGACCACTTGACCATGTCCACTTGGCCTACTATATCGTCCAACCCATGCCAACTAAGGGTGACACATGTCGCCCTCCCATTGGTCCAAAATATTTCGTCTCTCGGAAAAATCCGTAATCGGTTAAAATATTAAAAACGTAGAATTTCCTTCACAAGGTTCGGAATCTTTTCCGTCGAAAGTTCACAATTTCATCCTTAACCTAAATAGGGCTTGTACAAACGTACGTACATCCTCACATACATACTCTGGAAAATACGGGGTGTAACATTCTCCCCTCCTTAGAAACATTCGTCCCGAATGTTCCTTCTCAAGACAGATAACGATAAAGTTCCTCATAACTTAAACAGTTTGCAAATGTCACACATGGCCACAATATAACACACGCACAAATACTTTGTCACACCCCGAACCCCGGGCCCGTGACTGGTGTCCTACCTGGGCACCCTTCTACCTTAACAACACAAGTAAACTGCGGAAATTAAATAACACCTCTTTTTTTTCTTTTTTTTAAAACCAACGTACGTGCAAGGGCAACGCCGACAAGGCTGCCATATAATATACATAATAAAAGACACTACATTGTACATGAGTCCAATCCCACATATGAATACAGACCTCTAAGAGTTATACTGAACTATGACGGACAAGGCCCCGCTGCATCCATAATCAGATAAAAGCATGTACTAAAAGAACTTATACCAAAAAGATAACCTGCAATGTAAGAGCTATCCAAAACTCGGCAGGTCCTATACCGCCGATCACCAAACAACAGACCTAAACTGCAAGAACGCGGCCCCGGGCGAGGTCAAGACGAAGAATGTACCAAGTATGTGAGCGATGAAATCAGTAATAAAATCATAACGATCTAAGCAAAACAGAGACATGTCGATAGCCAACCTACAAGACATAACACATAAGGCCATATCAAGTCGTGGACGCAGCCTCAAAGTCACTACTCAAATATAACTATGGGTCTCACGCCATAATATCAATCATGCCTGGAATCCTTCCTCATCACGCTGTCCATGATGTAATAACACCAATAAGGATACATGAACACCAAGTCCCACCTGTGTCCTAAATGCCTCGTGGTCTCACGCCCTAATCCCACATCGTAAAAGCATGACCATGGGTAACACAACCAACCGGGACATATATGATAATCAAATTACAACACATTGTGCCTTACTAACAATGAGAGTAAACAAGGGTATCTTTACAATATAAAATAGGAAGCTCATGATCAAACAGACCATCCGCCCGCAGATCATTTAACCATCCTACTCGGGACTATTTCACCCGCATAGCCGCGTGGACCCGCGTGAGGTATTCCTCGCATGGGACTATTTCACCCGCATAAGCCCTTACGACTCGCATGAGGTATTCCTCGTGATAGGTCGGACCCGCCCGCACGGGACTATTTCACCGCATAAGTCCTTACGGACCCGCATGAGGTATTCCTCGCATCGTGGGTAGCAATTCCACGGACCGCGAATGCCACAAACCCGGAATGACCAAACGATCGATATACCAATAGCACACAACGGCTATTTCAAAGACACATAGGCAATTCTCAACTAATCGGGCCAAGTACTTATCAAGGCACACATGGAAATAATTCTCAATTAACCAAGCCAAAGTACTTATCAAGGCACACATAGAATAATTCTCATTTGACAAGCCAAAGTACTTATCGTGGCACAAATAGAATAATTCTCATTTAACAAGCCAAAGTACTTATCAGGCACAAATAGAATAATTCTCATTTAACAAGCCAAAGTACTTATCAGGCACAAATAGAATAATTCTCATTTAACAAGCCAAAGTACTTATCAGGCACAAATAGAATAATTCTCATTTAACAAGCCAAAATACTTATCAGGGCACAAATAGAATAATTCTCATTTAACAAGCCAAAGTACTTATCAGGCACTCTTAGACAAATTCTCAATTTATCAAGCCAAAGTACTAATGTGACGACATTCTTTCAAAAGACTCCTTTTATGTAAAATCCCAAGATACTAACACCCGTAGTATCAAGGCGTGTCTATTCTTCAAAGTAAGTTACTATACTTTTTGAAACTCATTTCGAAGCTTGAAACCAAGTAACTTCAAATTTTCACAAAATAGGCAACTTATGCCGATTAATCAAAATAGACAACTTTCTAAACCTTCCATAAAGCCGTTATAACCAACTTCCCATAAAGCCGTTATAACCCTTTATGGTTTTAGACATATCCATTCCTTTTATAACCAAGAGACTTATACTATTAAAACCAAGTATCATATACTTACAAATCAAGTTCTTAACTTTCAAAACACTTCAAGTCTCTTAATATATAGAAAACAAGTTTCTTCTACTTTTAAACCTCAAGTAACTCACTCCTTTAAAACAAGTTACTTCTCTTAAATCATGTCATTTCTCCTCTTTTAAAACAATTAAGTAAATCACTCCTTTGACTCCCCTAAAGTCATTATAATGACCCTTAGGATTTTGGGACTAAGGCACTAGCCCAAAAGATTTGGAAACCACTTCCTTTTCAAGACTCTATGTACTTTAAGTAAAATACTTTCACTTTTAAGAATCCAACTTCACTAAGGCAATGGATTATACAACTTACAATTTAAACATCAAAGTACAATCAAAGGAAGTACATAGAACAAATTCTACTTTAGGCAATTCAAATACAACCAAGGAATGGATCATTTAAGGAGTAGGACGTACTTTCTTTATCTTAAGGAATCATGGTAGAAGAGGAGATAGTTCACATACCTTTTCGGCTAATATCCACAAGCTGCTTCTAATACGCCTGACGAAGTGTCAACCTATAATGGTCACAACAAGACTATCAACCTCTAGTCTCTAACGTAGAATAATACTAAGTATACGGTCTCTAATTCTACGGAAAATCGGGCAGCACTTTGTTTCTACTCACTTTGCCACCTTTTTCAAGGTCGAATACAATAACCAACACGCCACATTTAAGGCTCCAAACAACAATCAAACAAAGGGGATTACACGCCTTACAATACGTAAAATTCGCCCACAAATCATAATGAAGTAGTTTAATACTCACTAGTCATTCTACCAACAATAACCAACAACACTAAGTCTTTTCCAATCCTTTTCCAATTCCAAGTTCTAAGGTCTAACATGTTATATAGCCATAAACAACTTCAACAACTACAATTTCTTTCTTTATACAACATGTGACGACTTAACTAATAATCGACTTGAATTGAAATCTTAAAGCTAAACATGCTAGATTTCGGATTAGGGTTCCAATAGTCAAAATACTTATCAAACTTCATACTATATAACTCGTGCTTGCTAATAACCATAGCTACAATGATAAGTAAACCTTAATTGCTAAAACAACAAGAATATACCTTTATAAGCCCTTAATATTTCCAAGATTCCAAAGTCGCGCCTTAGCAATTCTTAGCTCCTTTCCTTAGGTTCCAATCCGCTCCAAGCACTCCTTAGAGGCCTATGAAGAACCCATCTTCAAGTTCCAACTTCAAAGTCAAGAACTCCCTTAGTTTCCGCTGCGACTAACGTAAAATGCTTTTTCCAAATCTTTCTATTGAGATAACCTTACAATACCCTTGGGGACATTGGGTTAAAGTCTTGTGGCTAATGGATCAAAACTACAAATTTTTCATATGGAAATGGTAGTGAACCCGAGAGCTAAGCTACAAGAACAAGAATGTGTGATATTTTTTCTAAGTCTTCAAGACCTTGTCTTGCTACTAATAGTATACTTATAACACAATGGAGGGCTTAGACTTAAACAAATGTGAGGTTAGGATGAGTTTCACTGATCTGCCTAGGTGGACAAGTTGACTCATTAACAATATCAAGCTTTGGAAGACTTATCTTCTACCATGGTTAATGACCATTTTGCCCTTACACAATTTCGACCAAGCCATGTGGAAGGAGTGCCACGTGTCGCCCTCTCATTCGTCCATAAAATTCCGTAACCCTCGTGGGCCCCACAAAAATGTAAAATTTCTCGGGTGGGCCCCACGTGACCAAATCCGTAAAAATAAATTTCCATAGTGTTAATAAGTTCCATACTTTACAAATATTGTCTTTTGAGAATCCAATTCTCAACAACGAGCATTTTTCCTTTCCGTCGTCCGGAAGATTTTCCGTCGGAAAAATAATTCTTCCTTTCGTACTAATTTCCAAGTCTTGTTTCCTTTCGTACATTGTCTTATACATGTCCTGGACTTACGGGGTGTAACATTCTTCCCCCCTTAGAAACATTCGTCCCCGAATGTTCTTAGTCGGTTGTCACGCTATACAAACCCCGTCACAATCTCTATACTATGTCTATCAATCAATACTCCACAAGACTAACGATGCCACACCTGGCCATCGCCTAACATATGTAAACATATCAATGGACCTTCCTTCCGCTACCCCTTCTCACAAACTCGAAGGTTACAGTCTCCTAGAACACGGGATCCTTAGAGGTTCCTTTCTTTCCTTACTTGACATACTTTCTCGTACTTTCAAACTCATCTAGTACACGTACAAAATCTCAAATTCTGTTTCTCTTCTCCAACCCTTGGAGTTACTATCCAAACTTGGCCATATAGTTACTTACATTCCCGTTAAGGCTCTTCTCGGTCCTTACGACCTAGTTCCGGTGGAACGCATCCACAAACTCGTACCACAATCAACTAGACTTGGGCCTAGCACCCTCGTGACCCTATCACCTAGCGGGACCATTTCTAACTGACATCACCCCATTCCATACTATCGGCTGACCCGAAATGAGTCCATAACCCGACTCATTGCCACACTTAACTTCTCATTCTTAGTCTGAAATAAATCTCTCTCTTATCTCAAGGTACTTCTTACCCTATCCCCTATTCACTAGAGGTTCGTCACATAAGCCAAAGTATTTCTACTATACATCCTTCCCTATCGGTCTTACACTTATATGGGGTAATTACAACTTGTGAACTCTACACAACTATAGTCTCAGTTCACTTATCATTCTTGTCAACATTCATAACTTTTCACTTTACTAATCAAAGTATCCCTACCTCTGGGGTACTATCACTTTACAACTCTAGCAACAAAGGGAAAACATATACGCTAAGGCAAAATCTGAATCTAACAATGCACGTATGATTCAAAAGAATCGAACTATACCTGTAACCCCGTGCGGTGTCGCTCGATCCTCGCCCATGAGTCACGTCGTCTCTGCGGTTCGAAGGACCGCCAGAACTATAAACCCCACCCTGACCTCTACCACAGCTGGCTAACATCTGAACACCCTGCCCTGGGGGACGTACAACTGTGGAGGAAAGGGAATCAACCATCGGCCTCATGGGCTGAGCCACCCCACCGGTGCCTCTTCTTGTTATACCCCGTATTTCCAGAGTATGTATGTATGGGCGTACGTAGAATGTTTGAGCCTTAAAGTTAGGCAAGTTTCGAAATTTTTGTGCACAACCCCCGTAAAGAATCGTTTTTCGACGAAACGTTTTACTGAACTTGCGAAGGGAAAATTCCGGCTATGTCGTTTAGTATTTTTGCGGATTTTTCCGAGCGACGGAACATTTTTGGGCCAGCGAGAGGGTGACACTTGTCACCCTCAAGTGGCGGTTTGGGTGGACGAAATGGGGACGTCTCTCCCCTTGTTTTGTGCCTTGTTTTGGCCTTGTTTTGTGCCTTGTTTTGTGCCATGTTTGGTGTAGTAGGGATAGGGTGCACTTGGCTTGATCAAGGCCTTACACTTGCCTTGCACATGGCTTGATCTTGTCTATTGGTTGGCCCTTGGCTTCCCTATAAATACCCCTCCCTTTGTGAAGACTTCATTCATCCACAAATGTTTCCAAGTCTTGAAATCTCCCTCCCCTCTTCTTGTTGTGTTCGTCCGCCACACCCTCCCCTTTGAGAGGCCTTGTGGCCGAGAGGTACCCACCCACTCCTAGTTGTGTTGGCCGAGGTACAACCCCTTGCCTTGTTGTTCTCGTATAATACCCCTCCTTGTGGTATTGAAATACTTCTCAAGTATTGTTATAATGCCCAAAATACCTTAGCCTTTACCTTGTAGTATTCCAAAGTTACCTCTATACGTAGATCCGAAATACTACCTTTTGTCCTTTTAGTCTCAAACCAAACCCTAAGGAAATCTTCATAGTTGGTTGAAGTATTTAAATAGAAGTTGGTTAGAACTTCTAAGGGTTGTTTGGAGCGGATTGGAGCGCACGGAGTAGGAGCTAAACCTTGCTCAGGATCGACATTATAACTTGGATAATTTTGGGCTTATCAAGGTAAATACTCTTGTCCCCTTATTGTAATTGGAAATTACATGTTGTAGGATTATATAGTAGAAGTATACTATATATAGATCTGAACATAGCTTTGCGGCAATGTCTTTTGACTTAAGCCTGAATAAAGAAGAGAACTCAATCAGAGTTACATAGGTATCAGAGATGAGGCTTGTGTGGTATTACTGTAGTAGAATTGTACACGTCGGTTAGACGTATAACCCCCTGGTTGGCTTGGTAGCGGCCTCGATAGAGAGGAGATTTACGCTGCTGGGGAGGTGTCTTGAATTTGTTACACCCGTAATTCAGGATATGTTTTAAGAGCGTGCGTAAGAACTTCGCAAGTGTTAAAATTTGAGGCGTAAAAATTTTAGCGGAATTATGGAATTGTCGGAAAACGTATTATTGTGAAATGGGAGGCGACGTGTCACCCCCTTAGAGTGCCTTGGACGAAAATGGCATGGCCAATATGGTCATTGACCATAAGTCTTCTATGGCTAAGTCTTGCAAGTAGTAGCATGAGAATATTGACTAAGTCAAAGGTCCCACCTTTGTCTTGATATTTAGCAAGACTACATCCAAACCAACCATTTGTTTGTATCTAACCTCCAAGGTGCTACTTATATTACTACTAGTAGAGAGGGAGCTTAACACTTAGAAAATATTACACAAAAATTGAAGAACATGGGCAGTGAGCTCTCGACTACACTAAGGGAAAAGAAGGAAAAATTTTGTTTGTGATCCATTTAGCTCCCCACTTTAAACCAAGGGTCTTATGTGTATTGTAAGCAAGTCTCAATAGAAAAATCTTGGAAAAAGATTGTTTACGGGTTAGTCATGAAACGAAAAACCTAATGGTCTTTCTAGGTTTTATTTAGAGTTTTGAAGGATTATTGTTGGTATTGTTCTAAGGGTCTCAACAAGCGGATTGAAGTGTCTTGGAGAGGTTCTAAACTACTAAGGAGCGACTTCAGATTTGGAAGTTAGATTGAGATTCGTTGAGGTATAATCTTGTTCTCTTTAAGTGTTACAAGATTATGTATTGTTGTTAGCCTTACATTTTACTAGCATGTAGTATATGTGTTGAAGTTTTATAAGTATTATGGATTGCTTGTAGCTTTAAATCCGAAGTGTAATGTAAGTCATGTTTAGTTGGAATATAATTTGATCGTTATTGGAATCGTCGCATGTTATTGACTTAAAGATTATGGTTGTTATAATCAAATGCGACTTGATATCATGTTATGCTACCAATTTGGATTGAAATGGAAATTGGATAAGAATTGGTTTTGTTGAACTCAAGGTGGCCGAATTTTGGACTTGTAGTTTGCATTTAGTTGGTTATTAAATTGTGAGCCAATTGGGGCTGTTTAGTTAGTCATTTGTATTGGACTACTTTCTAAATTGTGAGCCAATTGGGGCTGTTTGGTTATTGTATTTCCGGCCTTGAAAAAGGTGGCAAAGTAAGTAAAAACAAAGGAGGTGCTGTCCGATTTTCCGTAGAAATTAGTGACTTAGCACCTAGAATATTCTACGTTTGAAGTAAGAGGTTAATGGACGTATTGTGACCATTATAGGTTGAAGTACTTAGTATAGCGTATCCTATTTGAAGGATGGACTAGCTATCAAGGTTGAAGTACTTTGGAGCTTTTTGCTACTTGTCGATAATCGTCACGAGGTATGTGAACCTCTTCCTTCCCTTGGCATGATTCTATGTATGGAATATACTTGTGGTATCATTTCATGTTTCCTTCTACTCTTAGAAGTTAAGAGGTAGTTGTGTGATTTACTCTATGAAGAACTTTTCCTATCTTTGAGCATGACTAGTTGCACGCGTGTAGTACGGTAGACGTACAACACCTTGTTATCCTTTACTAGTTTATTGAATGGCCAAGTCGGGTGAGTTGGGAGATTAACTCGCTTCCTTGAAAGTATAAGGGATGTCTTAAGTTTTATTTAAAGTTAAGGGACTTGAAGAGTTTTAAAGTATGTGATACTTGTTCCGTTTTGAACGTATAAGTCCCTTGGATAGGAAATTGTATTTGGCTAAGGTATAAAGTGAATATAACGACTTTATGGGGAGTTGGTTATATTTGCTTTATGGAAAGGTAAATGACTTGATTTTAGTGAAAAGGCAACTTGTTTTTAAGGCATTAATTGCCTAAGGTTTTATATAAAATGAGTCATGTTATACCCCGTGGTTCGGGCCGTGCGAGAAATTAGAGAAAACACGTTCAGGGGCCTCGAGCCCATGTGCCGCGGCGGGGCATGGCGCCAGCGAGGAAGTGCGGTGGCGCTGAAGTTCGAGCGCGGCCGGAAAGCGAGCCAAGGCGTCGAAGATTCGAGGTCCGATTGCGCGGCGCTTATGCCGGAAGCGAGCGCGCCGAGGCGGAAATTTGGCGGAAAAACTTAGAAAGTCTGATTTTGTTTTAAAGAGGCCATGGGAGGGTGACAAGTGTCCCCAACTTATTTACGCTCATGCATTATATTGACCAAGACTTGGTCATTTCTTTCAACATTTCATCTCTACACTCCATCTCTCTAAGTTAAAAGCTCATCCTTCTCTCTAAATTCCCAAGAGGAATTCTAGCCTAAGGGAAAAATCTGAAAAGTGTAATAGGAAGGAAAGGTTATTACAAGCTTGTGAAGACTATTGTGGTGGTGTTCTTGGAGAAAAGGCTAGCAAGGTGTTGGAATAAGTTTGGCAAAAACTTAAGGTAACATTTCTTCTCTTGTAGTTGGTATTGGGTGTTGCATGTTTAATAGGAAGAACTTGTAGTTGGAAAAATGCACTTAGAGTAGTTGCATGTAAGAAATGGGGTTGGTTATGAAAGAATTGGTTAGGGGGATATTATGAGCGTGTTGTTGCCTAAATACTACATTAGACTTGTTGGGTTAGTTGTTGTAACTTGTGGGGCTGAATTTTACACACCAAAGTTTAGGTGTGTAATCCCCTTGGTGTTGGTTGGTTGTTGAGCCTTAAACATGGCATTTGAGCATTAAAAATCGACCTTGGAAAAGGTGGCAATGTATGTAGAAACAAAGGAAACGCTGCCCAATTTTCCGTAGGAAATTGGTGACTTTAACTTGGAAATTCTGCATTTGTAATTAGAGCTTGATAAGCGTATTGTGGTCATTTTAGGTTGACATACTACGTGCGGTAAATTGGACTTAGCTTGTGGATTGACCGAAGAGGTATGTGGAGCTTTCCTATCTCTTGAGCATGATTAGTTGTACCTATGTAGTACGGTAGACGTACAAGATTTGGAAATCTTCGTTTGTTATAAGTATTTGATACTCGCTTCGTTTTAAAAGAAAAGTATAAAAATCCCTTGGACTTAAGGGAATGTGTTTTACTATTATTTAACTCTAATATAACGGCTTTATGGGGAGTTGGTTATATTAGCTTGTGAAAGTTTAATGGAGAAAGGTTTTGATGATTTGAACTTGTGGAAGGAAAATGGTTCTAAGGCATGAATTGCCTACGGTTTTGCAAGAAATGAAGTCACTTAATTTAGAAGCTTGAGATAGTTTTAAAAGGTAATGTGACTTGTTTTGAAAAGGAATTGTAACTTGATGCTATGGTGATTAGTATCTTGGAATTTTCGTATAAAAAGAGTTATTTCTTAAAAGGTTAGAGGTACATGATACTTGGGTTAAATTCCCGGATTTTTTACTAAAAGACATGATCGTGCCTTAGGTATACTAAAATGAGAGGATGTATTAATACTATTAATAAGAAGTTAGGTGATTCTTAACTTGCTTGAGTTATGATAGGCCGGTAGTGCTTATGTTGTGATGTGATAGGCCGGTAGTGCTTATGTTATGTTTTATTAGCCGGATGAGCTATGTTATATATGTTTATATTGTTACGGGTAAACCCCGGGTTATTATTTATGCCATGGATTTGCTACCCATGATGCGAGTGCGGCGATTGTACTCATGCGGATCTGGACCATAGGATCCATGCGGGTGAAATAGTCCCATGCGAGTACGCGATGGTACTCATGCGGATCCACAGGATCCATGCGGGTGAAATAGTCCCATGCGGGTGAAATAGTCCTATGACGAGGCGGATGACCTCATGCGGGTCCACAGGACCTATGCGGGTGAAATAGTCCCAGGAGTAGGATTGCTTAATGATACTACGGGCGAGGTACCCTGTTTTGATCGTGAGCCTCCTATTTTTATGCTATAAAACTTATACTTGTTACTCTCATTATTAGTAAGGCACAGTGCAACATAATTTGATTTTTATCTATAACTTCAGTACATTTTTGGACTTATGATATTACTCTGATATTTTCGGTTTACATACTTGTGCGTTGTGTCGACCCCCTTCCTCGGAAATTGCGTTCATCCGCAGTAAGGGAAGCGGTGGTAGATCCTCATTCCTAGGATCTTGTACTCAGGTGTCAGGAGCTCCATTTCTTCGGAGGCTCGACTTTTGGTATGGTTCTCCCTGGAGTCATTGATATTTTGTACATTCAGGGGCATGACGGGGCCCTGTCCCGTCATAGTGTTATTCATTCTTAGAGGCCTGTAGTCTTGTCAGAACTTGGTTTGTTAAGGATGTAACTGTTCGGTTTATGTACTTTTGGGTTAGCCATTTTGGGCTAGACTATTCTATATCGTAATGCTCGTTTATCTTGAGTTTATATTCATTTGGTTTTCTCGATGTTGTGTCACCAGGGTGCGGGTTAAGGCAGGTCACGTCGGGTTCGGTCGTGACAAAAGTGGTATCGAGCGATTAATCCTCGGAAAGAGTCTACGTGCCGTATCTAGTAGAGTCTTGATTATCGGTGTGTTGTGCACCACATCTATAATCGTGAGGTTTGCGAGATATTTAGGATTAGTTCCCTTCTTTCACTCTAAGATCGTGCAATAGAGGCATGTTATAGGTTGAATTTCCTCGACGTATTTTCTGTGACGCTTATGTCTCCGCAGGCAACCAGACCCGGAAGGGCAAAGCGATGAGAACTACCGTAGGGCACCGAGGTCACCAGAACCTGAGCAGGTCCTTACCAGACGAGGTGTTTCGGACAGCGAGTTCTACGACGTCGCCAACCCCAGCAGAGTCGGGGGCAGCAGCAGCGGCTACTGAGACCGCGATACCTGAGCCTCCAGTCCAGCGGCCAGGGGCGGAGGATATGGGCTACAAGGAGATAGCCCGATCGGCGTGATCGTGGCGAACGGGAGGATAGGTTGAGAGGCAGCGATTCCGGCTGCACTGTAGTTCAAGACAGAGCGCTAGCTCGAGGCGAGAAGATTTTGAGTTGTAGCCCACCGAGTTTCTGGTCGAGACACGAGATGATCCTCGAGGAGTTTATCCGGCGATTCTGCGGATCATGGCGGTGATCGGGCTTGAGGCGAGTCAGTGGTGCTGAGTTCGCATCGGCTGCGGGATACGGCAGTTGACTGGTACGATTCGTGGGGACTGTCCCGGAGGGAGCATGCGCTTCCAGCCGTTTGGGACGAGTTCTCAGAGGCATTCCTTAGCCATTTCTTGCCTCCGCAGATGAGGAGGGCTCGGGCCGATAGATTTTTGCCGCGAGCGAGAATGGGAGGGCGGTCCGGGAATACAACGTGGAGTTTGATTCATTGGCTAGGTATGTGCCCGCATTGGTAGCAGACATGGAGGACAGGGTGCACCGCTATGTCACGAGACTCGATGATCACTTGGCGAGAAGTTGCTCGAGGTGGCTCTTCAGCCGGGCATGGACATTGCCCGCATGCAGGCACATGCCCTCGGGTGTGAGAGCGAGGCGACGGATCGGCAGTATCAGCGAAGAGGCGGCAGCAGGTCCTCCGGTAGTTTTCGGTAAACGGCCTCAGCCAGACGGTGGTTGCACCACGGCGATTGAGCACTCCTCCACCATCTTCGGGACGTGCCGAGTATTCGGGAGCGGGGCGGGGTTCGAGGCGGGTTTCGGAGGACGAGTTCCAGTTAGATGAGGCCACCTATGCCTCGGTGTGGTCGATGTGGTGATTGCCATTATGGGGGGTGTCGTGTTCCTCCAGGATCTTGTTATTCTTGCGGCCAGCAGGGCCATTTGAGGAGAGATTGTCCGTCCAGAGGTGGTGGGAATATGATGGCTCAACCGGCGGTCGATGGCTTGAATCTTCATCGCCGTCGATGGCGTCGTCGGGAAGCGGGGTATTCACGGACGAGCGTGCGCGGCGGGTCGTGGTAGAGTTCGATTCAGCCGGTCCTCAGAACCGCATTTATGCTATGTCCAGCCGCCAGACGGAGGCGCCACGATGTCGTCCGCGGTACATTGTTGGTTTCTTCGTGATGTTTATGCTTTGATAGATCCGAGTTCTACCTGTCCTATATATCTCCTCATATTCTTTGGTAGAATAGGGATAGAGCAGGAGTCCATAGAATCTTTTGAGGTGGCTACGCCGGTAGGTGCCGGTGTTAGGCGGCGGGTATATAAGGCTTGCCCGGTGACTATAGATGGTCGTCGGACTCTGTTGACTTGATAGAGTTGGACATGACGAACCGATGTGATTATGGGTATGGATTGGCTATCGTCTTGCTATGCCAATGTAGACTGCAGAGAGAGGTTAGTTCGGTTCCGGTTTCCTGGTGAGCCGGTTATCGAGTGGAAGGGGAGTACTGCATCGCCGAGGGGTAGGTTTATTTCTTACCTCAAGGCTAGGAAGATGGTACGGAAAGGGTATATTTACCATTTGGTTCGGGTATTCGACACTGAGGCTGAGATGCCGGACCTTCAGTCAGTTCCGGTGGTTAGAGAGTTCCCAGACGTTTTCCCAGACGAGCTTCCGGGTATCCCTCCTGAGAGGGAGATTGAGTTTTGCATCGATTTGGCACCAGACACTCGACCGATATCTATTCCGCCATACAGAATGGCACCTGCCGAGTTGAGGGAACTGAAAGACCAGCTGAAGGACTTGCTAGAAAAAGGCTTTATTAGGCCTAGTGTTTCTCCCTGGGGAGCGCCAGTGTTGTTTGTAAAGAAGAAAGATGGGACGTTGCGTATGTGTATTGATTACAGGCAGCTGAATAAGGTAACCATCAAAAATAGATATCCCCTCCCCAGGATTGATGATTTGTTTGACCAGTTGCAGGGTGCGAGATGTTTTTCCAAGATCGACCTGCGATCCGTTATCATCAGTGCGAGTTAGAGGCGAGATATCCGAAGACCGCATTTAGGACCGTATGGGCACTATGAGTTGAGTAATGTCTTTTGGGTTGACAACGCTCCGGGTATTCATGGATTTGATGAATAGGGTGTTCGAGCCATTCTTGGATATGTTCGTTATAATGTTCATTGATGATATCTTGGTGTATTCACGCCTGAGCGAGGAGCATCTGAATCATTTGAGGCGGTGTTAGAGTCCTCGAGGGCCGGCGATTGTATGCCAAGTTCTCGAAATGCGAGTTTTGGTTTGGATTGATGGCTTTCTTAGGACATGTTATCGGAGCCGATGGTATTCGGGTTGATCTGACAAAGGTGAAGCGATCAGACTTGGCCTAGACCAGCTACTGCAAGCAGTGCGCAGCTTTTGGGCCTTGCGAGTTATTATCGGAGGTTTGTGGAGCGGTTGCTTCTATTTCACCTTTGACTAAAGTGACTCGAAGCGGCTATGTTCGGTGGGCGGATACTTGTGAGAAAGTTTCCGATTGCTAAAGGAGAAGTTGACGACCGCCCGTTCTTACTCTTCCGGAGGTTTAGATGGATATGTGGTTTTTATTGTGGCGTCGGTGTCGGGCTTGAGTGCGTCTTGATGCAGCACGGCAAGGTTATAACTTATGCATCCCGGCGGCTTAGGAAACATGAGAAGAACTATCCCACATGACTTGGAGGTGGCGTGATGATTCATGCCTTGAAGATCCGGAGACATTATTTATATGGAGTTCATGTGGACATTTACGGACCACAAGAGTCTCGAAGCATCTTGACGAGAGGAGCCGAACTTGCGGCGAGCGGTGGTTGGAGCTACTTAAGGATTACGATGTTGATATTCTGTACCACCGGGGAAAGCGATGTAGTTGCAGATGCCCAGTCGCGGATCGATGGGTAGTCTATCGATGTTCAGGCGGAGAAAGGGATATGGTCCGAAGTTACACCGTTAGCAAGCCTTGGGGTTGGTGGGGTTGATTCCGTTAGTAGCCAATTCGGGTTGAGGTCGCCAGTCTTCCATCATCGAGGAGGTGAAGAAGCGGCGATATGAGGATCCGATTCTGATGCAATGCGAGACGCGACTCTCGGGAAGAAAAAGTCTATTTGGTAGCACGGGATGGGGTGCTAAGAGTCGAGGGACGGTTGTGTGTTCACGATGTGACAGTACTTCGTCAGCAGATTCTGGGGGAGGCACACAGTGCTCGTTATTCGATTCATCCGGGGTCGACTAAGATGTACCATGACCTCAGGTGCATGTATTGGTGGGATGGTTTGAAGAGGGACGTGGCCGGTTTTGTTGCCCAGTGTCCTAATTATCGTGAGTTAGGTTGAGCACCAGTAAGCCCGGTGGGCTATTACAGGCTATTGATATTCCGATGTGGAAGTGGGAGGTGGTCAACATGGACTTTATTACAGGGTTACCTCGCACCCAGAGGAGACATGATTCCATTTGGGTTATTGTTGACAGGCTGACGAAATCAGCCCACTTTCTTCGATCGGGACGGCGTTTTGTGAGGACTATGCCAGGTTATATATTAGAGAGATTGTGAGATTGCACGGAGTCCCGGTGTCGATTATATCAGATAGAGGAGCCCAGTTCACGGCTAACTTCTGGAGGTCCTTCCAGAAGGGATTAGGGACACAGGTGAGTCTCAGCACGGCGTTTCATCCTCAGACGGACGGACAGGCCGAGCGCACTATCCAGACACTTGAGGATATGTTGCGGGCTTGTGTTATTGATTTCGGGGGTAGCTGGGAGGATCATTTACCTCTTGTGGAGTTTGCTTATAACAACAGCTACCATTCTAGTGTTCAGATGGCGCCTTATGAGGCCTTATACGGGAGGAAGTGCAGGTCACCCATAGGTTGGTTTGAAGTGGGAGAAGTGCAGTTAATCGGGCGGTTGGTTGTGAGCGATGGATAAGGTGAAGCTTATCCAGAGGCGGTTATTAGCAGCCAGTCGGCGTAAATCATACGCAGATCATCGGCGTCGACACTTAGAGTTTGAGGTTAATGATTGGGTCTTTACGAAAGTGTCACCGTGAAGGGTGTGATGAGATTTGGGAGGAAAGGGAAACTCAGCCCAAAGGTACATTGGGCCGTATCAGATTGTCCGAAGAGTGGGCAAGGTTGCCTATGAGTTGGATCTGCCGTCCGATCTTGAGGCGGTACATCCAGTTTTTCACGTGTCTATGTTACGGAAATGCGTTGGAGATCCGTCTAGAGTACACCCGATTCAGGATGTCCAGGTGACAGAGAAGTTATCGTATGAGAGAGTCTCATAGCGATACTCGATCGTCAGGTTAGACGACTTCGGACGAAGGACGTGGCTTCCGTCAAGGTCTTATGGCGGAACGAGAACAGGGAGGAAATGACGTGGGAAGCAGAGGATGACATGATGAAGAAGTACCCTCACTTATTCCCTACACCTCCAGGTAACCCACTTTCCTGCTTGTTAGTTTTGATTTAGTTGATTATGCTTGAGTAATGTTGTGGCTCGGGGAGCATTCTTTTTGCAAAGGAATAGTTAAGAAGATATGTTTATATTGTGTTTTGTGTGAGGCTAGAAGGAACATTCGGGACGAATGTTTCTATAGGGAGAATGTTATACCCGTGGTTCGGCCGTGCGAAATTAGAAAACACGTTCGGGGGCCTCAGGCGGCGCGGAGGCCGCGCGGCAAGGCTGGGAAGTGCGGTGGCTGAAGTTCAGAGCGGCGTCGAAAGATCCGGTCGCAGGAGTTGCGGCGCCTTGGCCGGGAAGCGCGCGCCGAGGCGGGAAATTTGGGCGGAAAAACTTAGAAAGTCCGATTTTTGTTTTAAAAGAGGCCATGGGAGGGTGACAAGTGTCCCCCCATCCGATTTACATGCATTATATTGACCAAGACTTGGTCATTTCTTTCAACATTTCATCTCTACACTCCATCTCTCTCTAAGTTAAAAGCTCATCCTTCTCTCTAAATTTCCAAGAGGAATTCTAGCCTAAGGGAAAAATCTGAAAATTGTAATAGGAAGGAAAGGTTATTACAAGCTTGTGAAGACTATTGTGGTGGTGTTCTTGGAGAAAAGGCTAGCAAGGTGTTGGAATAAGTTTGGCTAAAACTTAAGGTAACATTTCTTCTCTTGTAGTTGGTATTGGGTGTTGCATGTTTAATAGGAAGAACTTGTAGTTGGAAAAATGCACTTAGAGTAGTTGCATGTAAGAAATGGGGTTGGTTATGAAAGAATTGGTTAGGGGGATATTATGAGCGTGTTGTTGCCTAAATACTACATTAGACTTGTTGGGTTAGTTATTGTAACTTGTGGTTGAATTTTACACACCAAAGTTTAGGTGTGTAATCCCCTTGGTGTTGGTTGGTTGTTGAGCCTTAAACATGGCATTTGAGCATTAAAAATCGACCTTGGAAAAGGTGGCAATGTATGTAGAAACAAAGGAACGCTGCCCAATTTTCCGTAGGAAATTGGTGACTTTAACTTGGAAATTCTGCATTTGTAATTAGAGCTTGATAAGCGTATTGTGGTCATTTTAGGTTGACATACTACGCGGTAAATTGGACTTAGCTTGTGGATTGACCAAGAGGTATGTGAGCTTTCCTATCTCTTGAGCATGATTAGTTGTACCTATGTAGTACGGCAGACGACAAGATTTGGAAATCTTCGTTTGTTATAAGTATTTGATACCGCCGCTTTTAAAAGAAAAGTATAAAAATCCTCGACTTAAGGGAATGTGTTTACTATTATTTAACTCTAATATAACGGCTTTATGGGAGTTGGTTATATTAGCTTGTGAAAGTTTAATGGAGAAAGGTTTTGATGATTTGAACTTGTGGAAGGAAAATGGTTCTAAGGCATGAATTGCCTACGGTTTTACAAGAAATGAAGTCACTTAATTTAGAAGCTTGAGATAGTTTTAAAAGGTAATGTGACTTGTTTTGAAAAGGAATTGTAACTTGATGCTATGGTGATTAGTATCTTGGAATTTCGTATAAAAGAGTTATTTCTTAAAAGGTTAGAGGTACATGATACTGGGTTAAATTCGGATTTTTACTAAAAGACATGATCGTGCCTTAGGTATACTAAAATGAGAGGATGTATTAATACTATTAATAAGAAGTTAGGTGATTCTTAACTTGCTTGAGTTATGATAGGCGGTAGTGCTTATGTTGTGATGTGATAGGCGGTAGTGCTTATGTTATGTTTTATTAGCCTGGATGAGCTATGTTATATATGTTTATATTGTTACTGTAAACCCCGTTATTATTTATGCCATGGATTTGCTACCCATGATGCGAGCGCGATTGTACTACGCGGATCCGACCATAGGATCCATGCGGGTGAAATAGTCCCACGCGAGCACGCGATGGTACTCACGCGGATCCACGGATCCATGCGGTGAAATAGTCCCATGCGGGTGAAATAGTCCTATGACGAGGCGGATGACCTCACGCGGGTCCACATGACCTATGCGGGTGAAATAGTCCCGAGTAGGATTGCTTAATGATACTACGCGCAGGTACACTGTTTTGATCGTGAGCCTCTATTTTTATGCTATAAAACTTATACTTGTTACTCTCATTATTAGTAAGGCACAAGGCAACATAATTTGATTTTATCTATAACTTCAGTACATTTTTGGACTTATGATATTACTACAGTATTTTCCAGTTTTACATACTTGGTACGTTGTGTACTGACCCCCTTCCTCGGGGGCTGCGTTCATGCCGCAGGTAAGGGAAAACAGGTGGTAGATCCTCATTCCTAGGATCTTGTACTCAGGTGTCAGGAGCTCCATTTCTTCGGAGGCTCGACTTTTGGTATGGTTCTCCCTGGAGTCGTTGATATTTTGTACATTCGTGGCACGGCGGGGCCTGTCCGTCATAGTGTTATTCATTCTTAGAGGCCTGTAGTCTTGTCAGAACTTGGTTTGTTAAGGATGTAACTGTTCGGTTTATGTACTTTTGGGTTAGCCATTTTGGGCTAGACTATTCTATATCGTAATGCTCGTTTATCTTGAGTTTATATTCCGCTGGTTTTCTCTGATGTTGTGTCACTAGGGTGCCCGGGTTAAGGCACCGGTCACGGGTCCGGGTTCGGGTCGTGACAAGTCACTTGTTTTCTAAAGGTTAAGAGACTAATTGTATTTTTGAAAGTTATGAGAATTTATTTGAAAGTATTTAATACTTGGTTTCAAAAAGTAGAAGTCTCTTGGTTATAAAAGGAACGTGTTGGTCTAAACCATAAAGGGTTATAACGGCTTTATGGGAAGTTGGTTATAACGGCTTTATGGAAGGTTAAGAGAATGGTTTTCTCTAATAAAGTAATCAAGAAATAACTTGTGTTAAGGAAGGGCAAATTGTTTTAAAGGTACCAATTGCTTAAGGTTTTAAATAAGGAAGTCACTTGATTTAGAAGCCGGTAATCGTATTTCTAAAAAGGTATTGTGACTTGTCTTGAAAGGTGAATAGGACTTGATACTACGGTTGTTAGTATCGGGGAAGTTTTATTTGGAAAGGAGTCTTTTGAAAAGAATGTACGTACGTAGTACTTTGGCCTGTTTAATTGAGAATAATTCTATGTGATGCCTTGATTAGTACTTTGGCTTGTTAATTGAGAATTATTCTATATGTGCCACGATAAGTACTTTGGCTTGATTAATTGAGAATTAGTCTAAATGTGCCTTGATAAGTACTTTGGCTTGTTAAATGAGAATTTATTCTATTTGTGCCCGGATAAGTACTTTGGCTTGTTAAATGAGGATTTATTCTATTTGTGCCTTGATTAGTACTTTGGCTTGTTAAATGAGAATTATTCTATTTGTGCCCGATAAGTACTTTGGCTTGATTAATTGAGAATTAGTCTAAATGTGCCTTGATAAGTACTTTGGCTTGTTAAATGAGAATTATTCTATTTTATACAGCCCCGATAAGTACTTTGGCTTGTTAATCGAGAATTATCCTATGTGTGCCTTGATAAGTACTTTGGCTTGGTTAATTGAGAACTTGCCTATATGTGGTAATAGCCTTTGAGTGCAAGTATTATGTTTTATTGCTGCCGCGACTCGGTTGAAGGGTGTTTGTCTTGTTATAAGTTATCGACATACCGACAGTGATGTGGGATTCCACGGGTATGCTTCCGTTATTTGGAGTACTTGGGTTAAATTCCCGGATTCTTATAGAAGACATGGTAGTACTGCTGTTTGTTTGACGGCCGGTTGAGATAGGGTAAGAGTATAAGTGAGGGGTAGACCCCCAAGATGCTATACCACCTTCTCCAGGTTAAGAGTATAAGTGAGGGGTAAACCCCCAAGACATTATACCCCCTGCTTGTTTTGTATAATGGTCGGTTGAGATAGGGTAAGAGTATAAATGAGGGGCAAGTCCCAAGACGTTATACCACCTTCTCCAGGGTAAGAGTATAAGTGAGGGGTAGACCCCCAAGATGCTATACCACCTGCTTTACCACCTTCTCCAGGGTAAGAGTATAAGTGATGGGTATACCCAGTAGATGATATTCCACCTGCTTTACCACCTTCTCCAGGGTAAGAGTATAAGTGAGGGGTAGACCCCCAAGACGCTATACCACCGGTGGGACTTGGTGTTCATGTATGCCTATTGGTGTATTATTATACCTGGATTTGGCGATGATGTGGGATTCCACGGGCAGGATATATATATATGTATTGTGTATGTGTACGCCGACAGTGAGGTGGGATGCCACGGGCGCGTCACATGGTTATATTTTACACTAATAGCTGTCGACAGTGATGGGGGATTCCACGGGCATGCTTTGATATTAGTGTGACTTGATCGCGTCCCAGATTGGGCCGGGTAGTATATGTGTCCCTCCGTAGTGGGCCGGACTATGTTATGAAAGATAAGTAAGTTATATGGTAATGAACCTAATGATTCTTTTTCTAAATAATGTACGTAAGAATGTGACTATAACTTTTTTTGGGAATGGAAAGGATAATAAGGTACGTTTAAGTTCATAAGTGGTAATGACACGGCAGGATCTGGTATGTATTTTTATACTTGTCCTTGTCATTCTTTGTCTGATTATGATTTGTTTGCAGACGTTATATTACATTCCATATTCAAATTGTTGTTATCGACCTTCTGGGCTGCGTTCATGCCCGCAGTTTAGGTTGTTATACCGTAGTTGCGTGGTATGTATGTGAGGACGTGCGTGCGAGAGTCTGGCGAAATTTTGAAAAGAAAGAAAGATGTGAGTTTTACGGAAAAGTTTCCTTATTTGTGAAGAAAAAGGTTCGTTAATGGAATTGGATTCCCGACGGTATTTGGACTTCATAGATTATATTAGAATTTTGAGATTTTATTTTCTGAATGGTCACGTGGGCCCACGGAGAAATTTACTGTTTTGTGGCCCGCTTTGTTTTGAGATTTCGGTATTTTGGATATTTTCAAGACGAAATATTCTGGACCGGGGCGACACGTGTCACCCCATGTGGCACCCTTGGCCGATTTTACATTTGTGCACAACACCTGTTAGAGTCGTCTTTTGACGAAACGTTTACATAACTGCATAGGGAAAATTCGGCTATATCTTTTCTTATTTTTGCGGATTTTTCCGAGAGACGAAACATTTTGGACCAACGGGAGGGTGATACGTGTCACCTCACAATGGAAGATGTGGGTGACTTGGCCGATTGAGGGGCAAGTTGTGGTAGATATTTGTGTAGATATTTGGCAGGGTTTTAAGGAGTAGGGTCTAAGTGCACTTGGCTTGATCTTGGCCTTACACTTGCCTTGCACATGGCTTGATCTTGGCCATTGGTTGGCTTTTGGTTTTGCTATAAATACCCCCCTTGGCTTGAAGACTTCATTCATCCAAATATGTTCCAAGTCTTGCTATCCTTCCCCTCTCCTCTTGTTTGACTCTCGTCCAAGAGCCCCCCCTCCCTAGTAAAGGCCCTGGGCCGAGAAACCCTCCCTTTTCCGTGTGGCCTTTGGCAGGGGTTCCTCCCCTCATGGTGCTAGCTGGGTACCCCTAGCCTAGTTGTTTCAGATAATACCCTCCCTTGTGGTATTGAAATACTTCTCCTAGTATTGTTATAATGCCCAAAATACCTTAGCCTTGTACCTTGTAGTATTCCAAAGATACCTCTTTACGTAGAGCCCGGAAATACTACCTTTTGTCCTTTTAGTCTCAAACCGAAACCCTAAGGAAATCTTCATAGTTGGTTGAAGTATTTGAGTAGAAGTTGGTTAGAACTTCTAAGGGTTGTTTGGAGTGGTTTGGAGCGCACGGAGTGGAGCTAAAACTTGCTCAGGATCGACATTATAACTTGGATAATTTTTGGCTTTTATAGTTAATATTCTTGTCCACTTATTGTAATTGGAGATTACATGTTGTTGGAATATATAGTGGAGGTATACTATATATAGCTTAGTACTGCGGCAATGTCTTTTGACTTAAGCCTGAAGAATAAAGAAAAGAACTGAACTGTATTTACATAGGACTGTATTGCAGTAGACTTGTGTAGTATTGCTGAGTAGAATTGTACACGTCCGGTTAGACGTGTAAAACCCCACTGGTTGGCTTGGTGGCCTCGCCGATAGAGAGGAGATTTACGCTGTTGCGGGAGGTCTTTGAATTTTCTGTAGAAAGATAGAAACTTGTGTTTTGGGGTTAATAGACGTTTTTGACCTTTATAGGTGAAAGTACTAAGAGTAGCGTATTCTACTCAAGGAGTGGAAAGGGCTAGCAAGGTTGTAGTACTTGGAGCATTTTGCTTATTGTCGATAAATCGTCGCGAGGTATGTGAACCTCTTCTATCTTTTCTAGCAGGATTGTTGTGAACTATGTAATGCGGTGACGCGTACATGTGCTAAGTGATTTGGTTGGTTTTAAAACATAGGGTGTTATAATAGCTTAATGGGAAGTTAGTTATAACGACCTTATGTAGGTGAAAATGGTTTACTGATGTTAGAAGTTAAGAGACTTGATCTTATAAGATAAGAGACTTAACTTATTTGTTTTAATGTGGATGTTTGTGTGAAACCTCATTCGTGAGTAATGAGTACTTGGTTTTAAAGGGATAATGTTTCCGATTTCGAATCGAATGTATCGACAGCACCATTGCAGCGTTAATAAAGGAAAATGTATTGAATAATGATGTGTTGTATTAAAACGGAGAAACCTCCATCCGCATAAGCTAAGATAAGACAAAATGATATTACATTTTCTAGATCATGGTCTTTGTAATAAGATCGTTATAAACAAGAATAAACTACTCACATATATGACATATGTTACTCAATTGTTTTAAAAGAGATTAAGACTATGAGTTATTAAACCTTTCTAAAATAAGTGACTTGAGCATTTGAAAATGAGAAGCTTGAGTAATTGAAACTAGGCAACCGAACTTAGGAAAAGAATGTTGTTACTTGATTTTGAAAAGGAATGTGGGTTGGTCATTCTAATACTACGGGTATAGGTGACTTTTATAAAAGTAATGGATCTCTTTTAAAAGAACTTAACGTATGTAGTACTTTGGGGTTAAAACCGGACTTTGGCATAAAATGAAAGTACTTTGAGTTGTGTGAAACTTGCCTATGCTTGTTGTTGTGAAACTTGCCTACGCTTGTGATGATAGCCTTTGTTGTGCAAGTGTGGTATTTACGTGTTACCGCATCTCTCGATGGGCGGCTCACGACTTGTTGAGAACTTACTTGGGCGTCTTTGGCGGTGATGGAGAATTCCACGGGTATGTTTCCATTTTGATTCTTGTCTTGTTGTTGATGTCACATGGACATGTCTACACCGATGTAGAATTAGGGGCACGCGTTACGCGGTCGGGTTGATTACCGATATATTGTTATTGTGGTTACATGGACATGTCTACACCGAGGTAGAATTCCGGCATGTGGCCACGCGGCAGGTTGATCACCAGATATTATTGTTGATGTCACATGGGCGTGTCACACCGAGGTAGAATTTCGGGGCATGTGGCTATGGGCATTGGTATTATTGTTGCATCATGGACATGTCTACACCGACGCAGAATTCGGGGCACGCGCCGTGATGCGAACATGATTGATGTTGTGGGCGTGAGACCCATAGTTATATTTGAGTGATGACTTGAGGCGTGAGTCCCCGATCGACATGATCGCTTTTATGTCAGGAATCGTAGTTTGGTTATCATACATGTCTCTGCTTTATATAGACTAGTATGATTTCATTACAGATCTTTTACGCCACATACTTGGTATTGCCAGATCGACCTCCTTCGTGGCCGCGTTCACGCCGCAGTAGAGGTACATCGATCGTGATCCTCGCTCTAGGATCTCGGGCGTTTTGGGAAGCTCCGCTTTCCCGAGGCTTATCTTTTATGTGTTCCCCGAGTTGTAGGTTCTTGTACATTCGGGGTATGGCGGCCCCATCCGTCATAGTTGTTGTAAATCTTAGGTCTGTAGTAATGCCTTGTGTGGCGGTTGTAAAAGGATTAAACCGTTCGTTTTGAAAGAGTTGTATTTATTTATGTTATTGGAAGGTAACTGGTTGCTGTTTTATGTTCATATATCTTGTTTCTTGTTTAAAGTTTTATTTTCCGTGGTTTTCTCGATGATTGTATCACTAGGGTGCCCGGATAAGGCACGAAGAACGGCCCCGAGCTGGGTCGTTACAAAAGTGGTATCGAGCAGATTAATCCTCGGAAAGTGTGTGCACCGTGTCTAGTAGAGTCTTGATTATCGATGTGTCAGGCACCACATCTATAATCGTGAGGCTGCAGACATTTAGGATTAGTTTCCATTCTTCTCATTCGAGATCGTGCCTTAGAGCTATGTTGTAAGTTGGACCCTCCGACGTATCTCGTTTTTACGCTTATGCCTCCGCCGTGGCAACGAGCGAAGGGCAAGGCGGCGAGGTCCGCTAGTGAGATACGAGGAGCACGAGGCGCAGCCCGACAAGACTGAGGTTGTGCTTGACGGCGGTTTTGTGACGCCGCCAGCCCAACATAGTTTAGAGCCGCCGTGGCGAGACTACAAGACCGAGCCTCCACCCCACACCGGCAGGAGAGGAGATGGGTTACGCGAGATGGCGATTCTTGCCGCCGTGGTCGTGCCGATATGAGATAGGCCGGACGCAGCAGCCGATTCCAGAGCACCGCCGTTCACCCCGAGCAGATAGTTTGAGGCTACAGGACTTTCTCGAGTTGTAGCCGCGAGTTTTATGGGTCGAGGCACGAGGATGATCCGCAGGAGTTCATCCGGCGATTCTGACGATCACGCGGGTGATCAAGGCTTCAGAGACCGAGTCTGTGACCTTTGGTTGCATCGGTGCGTGATACCGTGATCGATTGGTTTGATTCACGGAGCTTTCGGGAGAGCATGCACTCCAGGATGGGATGAGTTTCGGGGCTTTCTCACGCACTTCTTGCCTCCGCAGATGAGGAGGTACGGCCGGCGATTTTTGATGCTTAGACAGAGCGGGCGTACGGTTCAGGAGTACAATGTGGAGTTCGACTCATTGGCCCGGTACGTCCCAGCGTTGGTAGCTAGTATGGAGGATCGAGTGCACCGATATGTTACCGGGCTCGATGATTACATGTCAGAGGCATGTTCAGGAGTAGCTCTTCAGCCGGGCATGGACATTGCCCGCACGCAGCTCACGACCGACGCGAGGCACGAGAGGTCACGGAATGACCAAGATCAGCGAAGAGGCGTAACAACAGGGTCCTTTGGTGACTTTCGAGGCGGACCGCCAAAGAAGATACTAGTTTTGTACTCCGCCGATGCAGAGTGGTCCTCCACAACCTTGAGTATTCGAGCAGTCGTGGCTCCGGTTCAGTTTCGAGAAGTAAGGGTGTTGGCAGATGCGGTCACCCCTACCTCGTGTGGTCGATGTGGTAGACCGCATTTCGGGAGTGTCGTGGTGCCGAGGAGCTTGTTATTTTGCGGCAGCGAGGCCATTTTGCGAGGAACTGTCCGACCAAGGGTAGCACGGATGTTACGACTCAGCCTACCGGATCAGTGGCTGGTTCATCACCTTCTACAGTTATGCGCCCTGCAGGGCAGGCCTATGATTAGAGTGGAGCGGTAGCTTCAGGTATATCCTTAACCCTCTAGAGTTTTGGTATGCTTGTTATGATGGTCTCATTATTATGTGCTATGTGCGAATAGCGTTGTGTTAATTGTGAGTTAGAAAACATGCTTAGTTGGGAGGATACGTGGGGGCATGGTAAGTGTGAACCTTAGACTATGTCACGACTGAGACCTTAGGGGTAAGGTCGTCTTGAGTTAAAGATTTATTTTTGACCCTTATCAGAGTAGTAGTATACGTGGGATTTATTTGTGTGATAAGTCCGTGGGTAGTGTGAGATGGAAGTGGTAGCTTTCATGATGTGAATTAGTAAGATTGTTCCGGATCGGGGAACAAGAGTTTAGCGGTTGGGGGTCGGGTTGAGGACCATTTGCTGGTCAACCCGTAACCCGATTTGGGGTGGGGGTCGATTCGGTGGTCCCGCGGTGGTAGGGTCACGAGGATGCTAGGCCCAAGTTTGTATGACCATCGTATGAGTTGGTGGATATGTTCGACCAGAAGCGGATCGTGGAGGCCGGGAATGGCCTTAAGGGAGATTGAAGTTAGTATGATGACCAAGTTTGGAGGTAGTGACTCCAGAGATTTTCGAACTAAGTAATGGCGAAGTATGGTGCATCTGGGAGAGTTCAAGTGTTCGAGAAGGGCACGACGAGTAAGGAAAGAAGAGGGCGTGTGTTATCTGGCTGCGTGGCGTTGGCAACTTGTTAGAGGAACTTCATCGATATCCGTCTTGAGAAGGAACATTCGACGAATGTTTCTAAGGAGGAGAATGTTATACCCGTAGTTGCGAGGTATGTATGTGAGGACGTGCGTGCGAGAAGTGCGAGAAATTTTGAAAAGAAAGAAAGATGTGAGTTTTCGACGGAAAAGTTTCGGTTATTTGTGAAGAAAAGGTTCGTTAATGGGAATTGGATTCCCAGTTTGGTATTTGGACTTCATAGATTATATTAGAATTTTGAGATTTTATTTTGGAAATGGTCACGTGGGGCCACGGGAGAAATTCTGGTTTTGTGAGCCGCTTTGTTTTGAGATTCGGTATTTTGGATATTTTCAAGACGAAATATTCAGGCGAATCGGGCGACACGTGTCACCCCACGTGGCACCCTTGGCGATTTACATTTGTGCACAACACGGTTAGAGTCGTTTTTGAAGCGTTTACATAACTTGCGAGGGGAAAATTCCGGCTATGTCGTTTTGTATTTTTGCGGATTTTTCCGAGAGACGAAACATTCTGGACCAACGGGAGGGTGACACACATGTCACCCTCACAATGGAAGCATGTGGGGCGGCACTTGGCCGATTGAGGGGGCAAGTTGTGGTAGATATTTGTGTAGATATTTGTGAGGGTTTTAAGGAGTAGGGTCTAGGGTGCACTTGGCTTGATCTTGGCCTTACACTTGCCTTGCACATGGCTTGATCTTGGCCATTGGTTGGCTTTTGGTTTTGCTATAAATACCCCCCTTGGCTTGAAGACTTCATTCATCCAAATATGTTCCAAGTCTTGCTATCCTTCCCCTCTCCTCTTGTTTGACTCTCGTCCAAGAGCCCCCCCTCCCTAGTAAAGGCCCTTGGCCGAGAACCCTCCCCCTTTTCGTGTGGCCTTTGGCCGAGGGGTTCCCCTATCCCCCTTTGTGGTGCTAGCCGTGGGGTACCCCCCCCCCTAGCCTAGTTGTTTTCGTATAATACCCCTCCCTTGTGGTATTGAAATACTTCTCCTAGTATTGTTATAATGCCCAAAATACCTTAGCCTTGTACCTTGTAGTATTCCAAAGATACCTCTTACGTAGAGCAGAATACTACCTTTTGTCCTTTTAGTCTCAAACCGAAACCCTAAGGAAATCTTCATAGTTGGTTGAAGTATTTGAGTAGAAGTTGGTTAGAACTTCTAAGGGTTGTTTGGAGTGGTTTGGAGCATGCGGTGGAGCTAAACCTTGCTCAGGATCGACATTATAACTTGGATAATTTTGGGCTTGTCGAGGTAATATTCTTGTCCCCTTATTGTAATTGGAGATTACATGTTGTTGGAATATATAGTGGAGGTACACTATATATAGCTTAATCTTTATGGCAATGTCTTTTGACTTAAGCTGAAGAATAAAGAAAAGAATCGAATGTATTTACATAGGGTGTATTGCGATGAACTTGTGTAGTATTCTTTGAGTAGAATTGTACACGTCCGGTTAGGCGTGTAAACCCCTGGTTGGCTTGGTAGCGGCCTCGATAGAGAGGAGATTTCTGCTGTTGCGGGGAGAGTCACTAATTTTACAGAAAGATAGAAACTTGTGTTTTGGGGTTAATAGACGTTTTTGACCTTTATAGGTGAAAGTACTAAGAGTAGCGTATTCTACTCAAGGAGTGGAAAGGGCTAGCAAGGTTGTAGTACTTGGAGCATTTTGCTTATTGTCGATAAATCGTCGCGAGGTATGTGAACCTCTTCCTATCTTTTCTAGCATGATTGTTGTGAACTATGTAGTACGGTAGACGTACATGTGCTAAGTGATTTGGTTGGTTTAAAACATAGGGTGTTATAATAGCTTAATGGGAAGTTAGTTATAACGACCTTATGTAGGTGAAAATGGTTTACTGATGTTAGAAGTTAAGAGACTTGATCTTATAAGATAAGAGACTTAACTTATTTGTTTTAATGTGGATGTTTGTGTGAAACCTCATTCGTGAGTAATGAGTACTTGGTTTTTAAAGGGATAATGGGTCTGATTTCGAATCGAATGTGTATCGGCAGGACCATTGCGGCGTTAATAAAGTAAAATGAATTTAATAATGATGTGTTGTATTAAAACCAGTAGAAACCTCCATCTGAATAGAATCTAATAAGATACAAAATGAAATAACATTTTCTAGATCATGGTCATTGTAATAAGATCGTTATAAACAAGAATAAACTACTCACATATATGACATATGTTACTCAATTGTTTTAAAAGAGATTAAGACTATGTGTTATTAAAACTTTCTAAATTAAGTGACTTGAGCTTTTGAAAATGATAATCTTTAGTAATTGAAAATAGGCATACTTGAACTTAGTAATAGAATTTTGTTACTTGATATTGAAAAGGAATGTGGGTTGGTCATTCTAATACTACGGGTATAGGTGACTTTTATAAAAGTAATGGATCTCTTTTAAAAGAACTTAACGTATGTAGTACTTTGGGGTTAAAAACCGGACTTTGGCATAAAATGAAAGTACTTTGAGTTGTGTGAAACTTGCCTATGCTTGTTGTTGTGAAACTTGCCTATGCTTGTGATGATAGCCTTTGTGGTGCAAGTGTGGTATTTCTGTGTTACGCGTCTCTCGATAGAGGGCCGGTCGACTTGTTGAGAACTTACTTGGACGTGCTGGCAGTGATGGAGAATTCCACGGGTATGTTTCCATTTTGATTACTGTCTTGTTGTTGATGTCACATGGACATGTCTACACCGATGCAGAATTCCAGGGGCATGCGGCCATGCGGTCGGGTTGATTACCCGATATATTGTTATTGTGGTTACATGGACATGTCTACACCGAGGTAGAATTCCGGGGGCATGTGGCCATGCGGCAGGGTTGATCACCCAGTATATTATTGTTGATGTCACATGGACGTGTCTACACCGCAGGTAGAATTCGGGGCATGTGGCCATGGGGCATTGGTATTATTGTTGCATCATGGACATGTCTACACCGATGCAGACAGGGCATGCGCCATGATGCGAACATGATTGATGTTGTGGCGTGAGACCCATAGTTATATTTGAGTGATGACTGAGGCGTGAGTCCATCGACATGATCGCTTTTATGTTGTGAATCGTAGTTTGGTTATCATACATGTCTCGCTTTATATAGACTAGTATGATTTCATTCTGATATCTTACGATTTCACATACTTGGTACTGTTATCTCGACCTCCTTGGGCCGCGTTCATGCCGCAGTGAGGTACATCGGCCGTGGATCTCGCTCTTAGGATCTCGATTGACGTTTAGGAAGCTCGTTTCTCCGAGGCTTATCTTTGGTATGTGTTCTCGAGTTGTAGGTTCTTGTACATTCGGGGTATGGCGGGGCCTGTCCCGTCATAGTTGTTGTAAATCTTAAGTCCAGTAATCTTTGTTGTGGCGGGGTTGTAAAGGATTAAACTGCTCGTTTTGAAAGAGTTGTATTTATTTATGTTATTGGAAGGTAACCATTAGGTTGCTTTGTTTTATGTTCATATATTTTGTTTATTTTTTAATGTTTTATTTTCCGGTTTTCTCGATGATTGTATCACTAGGGTGCCGGATAAGGCACGATCTGAACCCGGGCGGGTCGTTACATAGGTATGATTGTGGATCCGCGAGCTTAGGATCCGGTTCAGCAAGTTGAGATGGCTCGGTTGTTCGGAGTTGTCACGTTTATGTTTATTCGAGGGTGCGGCGGGGCCTTGTCCCGCATTTGTTATGTCTAAACTCTTGAGGTCCGTAGTCACATATCGTGGTCGATTTGTAAAGAAAGGCATTCGCCGGTTGTTTTTATATATGTTCAGGAAGGTAGCCTATCGGCTAACTTTTGTTTACTTACGATGTTTTATTTTTAAGTTTCATGTATGTTCGCTGATTTTCTCGATGTTTTTGTAAGTGCGGAGTAGGGCACCCGATCGTGATCTCGGGTGGTCGTGACAAAAGTGGTATCGTGAGCGCTTAGTCCTCGGAAAGTGTCTGACCAAGTGTCTAGTAGAGTCTTGTATCGATGTGTTGTGCCACATCTATAATCGTGAGGTGCAGGACATTTAGGATTGGTTTCATTCTTCTCACTCGAGATCGTGCGATAGAGTGTATTTGTTAGGTCATCCTCCCTACGAGTTATGTTGATTGCAATTACGAGAAAGAGCGATGACGGGAATGACTATGTGGATCGCGTATCCGTTGGTAATGATTATAGTATAGTTGGTATTGTGACATACATCTATACGAGTTATGTATGAGGAGTGGACGCGTGTTGCCTAGAATGATTTTAGATTACCGGAATGGTAAAGACTAACTAGATACCGGGAAGGTATGGAATAGTTAATGAATTTCGCCAAGGTTTTGTGTTTTATTTCGAGATAATTGGGAAAGGATGAGGTCTGCGATAGGGTAGTGAACCCTTAAGAAGCCATATTAAGGAACCTAACGGAGTCATGTTAATAGATTAAGGCTGCGTAGTAGGCTTAAGAGAATTATGGATGAAGGTCCGTATGGAGTAAGAAATGGTTGTTGTGATCGAATGACATGGTTTTGGTTTATAAAGTTTTGTACCCGTTCTTGGGAATTTGGTAGGCTTGGAGCATGGAAATGCGAGCCTAAGAATATTGATTACGCCGAGACCTTAGGTATATAAGGCTTTCTCGCAATAAGATTTTAAGTCGCAAGGATAAGAGTTAAGTCAAATGGAGTGGGTTGAGGACTGTTCACGGGTCTCCCATGGCCTGGAATGGAGTGAGATCAGTTGGTAGTGGTTCTACGTGGCGAGGTCACGCAGTAAGCCCAAGTCTAGTTAATTGTTTTAAGGGTTCGTGGACGCGTTCCACCCAGTCATGGCCGGAAATGGCCTTATGTTGTTTTATAGAGTGACTCCAAAGATTCGAGGCCAGAGTCAGTATGGAAGTTATGTATGTATGATAGAAGGAGTTGGAAGTATGAAAAGGTAACCTCGTTTGGGCTTATGATGGGCGGATACGCGCGCGATGCGGTATTAGGGCCATGTGGTAACATTGTTGGTATGTCGAGGTTGTGAAAGGAAACTATGTCGCTAATTATAAGTTTGACTCGAAAGAACATTCGAGGGCGAATGTTTCTAAGGGGAAGAATGTTACACCGTGAGTTCTGAGGACATGTTTTAAGAACGTACGTAAGAACTCGCAAGTGTTAAAATTTGAGACTGTAAAAATTTTAACGGAATTATGGAATTGTCGGAAAACGTATTATTGTGACGAATGGGAGGGCGACATGTGTCACCCCCCCTTAGAGTGCCTTGGACGAAAATGGCATGGCCAATATGGTCATTGACCATAAGTCTTCTATGGCTAAGTCTTGCAAGTAGTAGCATGAGAATATTGACTAAGTCAAAGGTCCCACCTTTGTCTTGATATTTAGCAAGACTACATCCAAACCAACCATTTGTTTGTATCCTAACCCTCCAAGGTGCTACTTATATTACTACTAGTAGAGAGGGAGCTTAACACTTAGAAAATATTACACAAAAATTGAAGAACATGGGCAGTGAGCTCTCGGCTACACTAAGGGAAAAGAAGGAAATTTTTGTTTGTGATCCATTTAGCTCCCCACTTTAAACCAAGGGTCTTATGTGTATTGTAAGCAAGTCTCAATAGAAAAATCTTGGAAAAAGATTGTTTACGGGTTAGTCGCAAACGAAAAACCTAATGGTCTTTCTAGGTTTTATTTAGAGTTTTGAAGGATTATTGTTGGTATTGTTCTAAGGGTCTCAATGCGGATTGAAGTGTCTTGGAGAGGTTCTAAACTACTAAGGAGCGACTTCGGATTTGGAAGTTAGATTGAGATTCGTTGAGGTATAATCTTGTTCTCTTTAAGTGTTACAAGATTATGTATTGTTGTTAGCCTTACATTTTACTAGCATGTAGTATATGTGTTGAAGTTTTATAAGTATTATGGATTGCTTGTAGCTTTAAATCCGAAGTGTAATGTAAGTCATGTTTAGTTGGAATATAATTTGATCGTTATTGGAATCGTCGCATGTTATTGACTTAAAGATTATGGTTGTTATAATCAAATGCGACTTGATATCATGTTATGCTACCAATTTGGATTGAAATGGAAATTGATAAGAATTGGTTTTGTTGAACTCAAGGTGGCGAATTTTGGACTTGTAGTTTGCATTTAGTTGGTTATTAAATTGTGAGCCAATTGGGGTGTTTAGTTAGTCATTTGTATTGGACTACTTTTGAAATTGCGAGCCAATTGGGGCTGTTTGGTTATTGTATTTCCTACTTTGAAAAGGTGGCAAAGTAAGTAAAACAAAGGAGGTCTTTGTCCGATTTTCCGTAGAAATTAGTGACTTAGCACCTAGAATATTCTACGTTTGAAGTAAGAGGTTAATGGACGATTGTGACCATTATAGGTTGAAGTACTTAGTATAGCGATCCTATTTGAAGGATGGACTAGCTATCAAGGTTGAAGTACTTTGGAGCTTTTGCTACTTGTCGATAATCGCCGCGAGGTATGTGAACCTCTTCCTTCCTTGGCATGATTCTATGTATGGAATATACTTGTGGTATCATTTCATGTTTCCTTCTACTCTTAGGTTAAGAGGTAGTTGTGTGATTTACTCTATGAAGAACTTTTCCTATCTTTGAGCATGACTAGTTGCTGCGTGTAGTACGGTGACGACAACACCTTGTTATCCTTTACTAGTTTATTGAATGGCCAAGTCGGGTGAGTTGGGAGATTAACTCGCTTTGAAAGTATAAGGTATGTCTTAAGTTTTATTTAAAGTTAAGGGACTTGAAGAGTTTTAAAGTATGTGATACTTGTTCCGTTTTGAACGTATAAGTCCCTTGGATAGGAAATTGTATTTGGCTAAGGTATAAAGTGAATATAACGACTTTATGGGAGTTGGTTATATTTGCTTTATGGAAAGGTAAATGACTTGATTTTAGTGAAAAGGCAACTTGTTTGTAAGGCATTAATTGCCTAAGGTTTTATATAAAATGAGTCACTTGTTTTCTAAAGGTTAAGAGACTAATTGTATTTTTGAAAGTTATGAGAATTTATTTGAAAGTATTTAATACTTGGTTTCAAAAAGTAGAAGTCTCTTGGTTATAAAGGAACGTGTTGGTCTAAACCATAAAGGGTTATAACGGCTTTATGGGAAGTTGGTTATAACGGCTTTATGGAAGGTTAAGAGAATGGTTTTCTCTAATAAAGTAATCAAGAAATAACTTGTGTTAAGGAAGGGCAAATTGTTTTAAAGGTACCAATTGCTTAAGGTTTTAAATAAGGAAGTCACTTGATTTAGAAGGTAATTGTATTTCTAAAAAGGTATTGTGACTTGTCTTGAAAGGTGAATAGGACTTGATACTCATCACGACCCGAACCTGGCCCGCGATCGTGCCTTACCCGCACCCAAGTAGTCAAACAACATCGAGAGAAAATCAGTGAAATTAAAACTCATACATGATAACCAATGAAAGAGAAAACAAAGCTAACAGCTGTTACCTTTTCGAAAAATAACTAACACCGAACAGCCATAATCCCCGCCACATCATTACTGAGACTCTAAGAATTTTATAACATCTCGGGACAGGGCCCCGCCATACCCCTGAATGTACAAAAAGTTCTACAACTTCAGGGAACCGTATCAAGTGACAAAGTCTCCGAAGGAATGGAGCTTTCTGAGAACTGAACAGCGATCCAAAGGGTGCGGATCAACAAGCGATGATCTCAACTGCGGCATGACGCGCAGCCCCGAAGGGGCCGCATAACAGTGCGAGTATGCAAGCGAAAAAAATCGTAAATGAAATCATAATAGTCTATAAGGAAAACAGAGACATGTATGATAACCAAACTACAAGACACCACGTATATCTGATTCCAAATCAAATCACATCAAGTCGTGGACTCACGCCCGAAAGATCATTACTCAAAGTGGACGATACCGTGGGCTACCCAACGTGTCGGTATGTCCAACCCAATAACAAGATAGTACTCACGGTGGACGATACCGTGGGCTACCCAACGCGGTCAAGATGTCCCAACCAATAACAAGATAATACTCACCGTGGACGATACTGCTGGCTACCCAACGGTCGGATGTCCAAACAAATACCCGATAATACTCATCGTGGACGATACTCGGCTACCCAACGTGTCGATGTCCAAACAAATACCAGATAATACTCATCGCGGACGATACTGTGGCTACCCAACGTGTCAAGATGTCCAAACCCTTTACAAGATAACACTTAATAGGCATACCCGTGGGCTACCCAACGGTCGATATGTCCCAAAGGATCAATATAGTGGAAGCATACCCGGCTACCCAACGGTCGATATGTCCATCATACCACCCGATATCCGCCCTCCGTCGAGAGACTCGGTAACGAAGTCAAACACTTGCACAACAACAAAACTATCACCACAAGCACAGTAAGTTACACACAACTCAAAGTACCTTCGCTTAAGTCGATAAACCGGTTCCCACCCCAAAATACTACATTCTTTCCTACCTTCAAAGACCTCTCTTTACGTAGAAACCATACGATACTATCACACGTAGTATCACACACATTCATGTTTAAAACACGACTTCAAACACAATTAACATAACGTCAAGTATACCTTTTAAAAGTCCAAGTAATTAACTCCTTTAAGGTCAAGTATTCCTACCTTTTAAAACCAAGTCATTTACTTTTCCCTTAAGAAAAGTTCGATATTTGAAAACAAGTGATTTATACTTTCAAACTCAAGTTACTTCTCTTTCCAAAATCCAAAGACATTATCCTTTGCAATCCATTAAGTTCATTCTTTGGAATTTTAAGAAAAGTCGAACTTGTTATCAATGATTCTCATTTAAGCAACCATGATCTAGAAATGTAATATCATTTTGTCTTATCTTAGTTTCTATGCAGATGGAGGTTTCTATGGGTTTTAATATAATCAATTAGTGAAACCATTTCCTTTATTAGACCGATGGTGTGTTCGATACTTGTTCCCACTTTCGAAATCCATTTCACATTCTTATGCCGTTATACCTAACTTCCCATAAAGCTAGTATAACTCTTAAGTTTTCAAAACCAAGTATTACTCATTACTCACGAATGAGGTTTTACAACTTTTGAATACATTACAAAACTTTCACAATTCTAGGTTAAGTCTCTTATCTTACAAGATCAAGTCTCTTAACTTCTACCAATCAAAACCGTTCTTTTACTCACATAAAGTTGTTATAATCGACTTCCCATAAAGCCGTTATAACCCCTTTATGTTTTAAACCAACCAATTACCACATAAACATTTATGAGACCAAGAGGGCTCATTCTTTAAGCACCGAGTGCCCATTACTAACGGATAAGACTTACTACTCTTACACCTAATGAAGCCCTTTACACTTCATAACAAGTCAAGACACAATTTGGAAAATCAATTTCTTTAACACACGTAAGGCCAACCGCACTATATATTTCACAAATAGTCATGTCAAGAGGATAGGAAGAATCACATACCGCGACGATTGTCGACACTAAGCAAAATGCTCCACAAGACTATCTCCTTAAGAAGAATATGCTACACGTAGTACTTCAATCCTATAAGGGCCATAAAACGCCTATCAAACTCTAGTTTCAACGCAGAGTAAACTAAGTACAAGGCCCCTACATTCTACGGAAATCGATGTAACTTCCTTTGTTTCTATTAACTTGCCACCTTCACAAGGCCGAAATCAACAAGGCTACAAGATCCAAATCTAAGCCAACTTAACTATAACCTCCAAAGCTCACAAATCTATACAAACTTAACTATAACAGCCTCAGGCTCACAAATCTATTCAAACTCTAAATATAACAGCCTCAGGCTCACAGATCTATACTACTATCACAAGTACTAACTCAAAACCCAGAGAAGGGAAACTCTTACCTTTTAGAAAAGCCCACAAAAGCCCTTTCCTACCACTTCTTCCACAACTCAACCACCGCTCCCACAAGTTCACCAACACTTTTTCCTTCTTGCCGCTCCAACAGCTTCCTAAGGCTGTTTCTCAAAAACCTAGAGAGAAGGGAGAGGGTTTTCTCGGGAGGGTTTGAAATGAAATGGCCAAGTCTTCCAAGACTTGGCCCTAAAATAGGCTTCTATCGCTGGTCAAAGGATGGGAGGGACACTTGTCACCCTCCCATAGGCTCCTTATAAAAATATCCCTGATTTTTCTCCTTTACCCGCAGAAAATCCCGCTGGCGCACATGCCGCCACACGGCCGCGCTAACACTCGTAAAATAATTGCACGCTGCACGCGCTGCGCCCAGATTCCGGCCGCGGCTTCAACACCCGCACCAAGATAATCGCGCTGCGTCTCGCTTTCTCGGCCGTACAACCCCTCGAATCAAGTCATCGCTTACTTGATCAAGCGCCAAACTTGAAACTTCCATAACTTTTGACTCCGATGTCCAATCGACGAACGGTTGGTCAAGGCTGGGACCTAGATTCAACGGACTACACACTAGGCCTTTTAAACACCTTACAATCCTTAACAACTGGGGTCCAATACTCAAAGGTAAACTCAAAATCCTTCCAACACATGTTTGCCAACTTATCTATCCTCTAGAATTTACGGGGTGTAACAACTACGGTTGTTAGTATCGGGGAAGTTTTATTTGGAAAGGAGTCTTTTGAAAAGAATGTACGTACGTAGTACTTTGGCCTGTTTAATTGAGAATAATTCTATGTGATGCCTTGATAAGTACTTTGGCTTGTTAATTGAGAATTATTCTATTTGTGCCCTGATAAGTACTTTGGCTTGATTAATTGAGAATTAGTCTAAATGTGCCTTGATAAGTACTTTGGCTTGTTAAATGAGAATTTATTCTATTTGTGCCCGGATAAGTACTTTGGCTTGTTAAAAGAGGATTTATTCTATTTGTGCCTTGATTAGTACTTTGGCTTGTTAAATGAGAATTATTCTATTTGTGCCCTGATAAGTACTTTGGCTTGATTAATTGAGAATTAGTCTAAATGTGCCTTGATAAGTACTTTGGCTTGTTAAATGAGAATTATTCTATTTTCAGGCCCGATAAGTACTTTGGCTTGTTAATCGAGAATTATCCTATGTGTGCCTTGATAAGTACTTTGGCTTAGTTAATTGAGAACTTGCCTATACGTACTGGGTAATAGCCTTCGAGTGCAAGTATTATGTTTTATTGTTGCCGCGACTTCTGGTTGAAGTCATTGTCTTGTTGTAAGTTACCGACGCACTGACGCTGATGTGGATTCCACGGGTATGCCCGCTATTTGGAGTACTTGGGTTAAATTTCCTGATTCTTATGTACATACGGTAGTACTTCCGCTTGTTTGACGGCCGTTGAGATAGGGTAAGAGTATAAGTGAGGGCAGACCCCAAGACGCTATACCACCTCTCGTGTTAAGAGTATAAGTGAGGGTAAACCCCAAGACATTATACCCGCTTGTTTTGTATAATGGCTCGGTTGAGATAGGGTAAGAATATAAACGAGGGCAAGTCCCAAGACGTTATACCACCTTCTCCAGTAAGAGTATAAGTGAGGGTAGACCCCAAGATGCTATACCACCGCTTACCACCTTCTCCAGGGTAAGAGTATAAGTGAGGGGTAGACCCCCAAGATGCTATACCACCTGCTTTACCACCTTCTCCAGGGTAAGAGTATAAGTGAGGGGTAGACCCCCAAGACGCTATACCACCGGTGGGACTTGGTGTCACGACCCGTTTCGGGGCCCGTGACTGGTGCCTTACCGGGGCACCCAAGTAGTCATACATCAGAGTAACCAGCGGAAATATAAAGCAAGACATGAAACAGTTTATAAAATAAGACACAGTTTATGTGAGAAAACATCGCCTTTCGGCATATATATATAAAATCATGGTTTAGCAGTTACATCCGACATCGCATAAATGACTACTGCACTCTAAGGAAATATATAACTATGGCGACAGTATTCCCGCCATACCCGATCATACAAAACTATCTACAACAGGAGATCATACCAAAAGTAGAGCCTCCGGAAGAGATGGAGCTCCCGACACCAACGTAGAGATCCTAATGATGCGGATCTAGCACCTGCTTGCCCTTACCTGCGGCATGAACGCAGCCCCCCGAAGGAGGTCAGTACAACAGGTACTAAGTATGCGAAACTGTAAAGTACTTAAATGAAAACATATCATTTTTAAAACCAGTTTACAAATATGTGTGAAACAACCAAGGAAACCGCACGTAGTGCCACATCACAAACAAGAGCAACAATAGGTAACTGTAATAGGTCTTGTCTAGGCTGCGAATTATCGAAACAGGGCCACTCGCCCATATCATCATTCTGCAAGCATAATACTGGACTCCCGGAGTCCGCATAGGCCACTCACATGGGCCCGCATGTGGTATAACCCAGCATCGAGGGTAGCTACTCGGCATCGCCCCGGACTCGCTGTCCGCACGGCCACATAGACCGCATGAGGTATAACCCCGCATACTAACTCGAACTCTCGTAGCTCGCATAGGCCCCCGACCCGCATGAGGTATTCTCGAATCACGGTCCTGCATCACTCGAGTCTACCCCGCATCGGAGGGCAGCTTAACCCCCGGTATCATCTCAAGAGGTGAGTGATAGTATACTAACCTAACAGCTTTATCTTTAAACAACATAATCACAACAAGCATACTCTTTTTCACAAACGTTACAAGACACTAACACACATAGCATCATATCATGTCTACTTATCAAACCATCTTATTATTCTTTTCACAATTCAATATAAGTCTGTTATAAACACATAGGCAAACTGTTTCTTTTATCAATCTTAAGTGGTTATACTTAACCTCCCATAAGGTTAGTATAACTCTTAAGCTTTTGTTTAAAAACCAATTAGTCTTCTTCTGTTAAAAAAAAAGATTCAGTATTCTTTAAAAATGCTTTCAGATCTTTATTATTCAGGCTTAAGCCGTGAGGCATTGCCGTAAGTGTTATTCAGGCTTAAGCCGTGAGGCATTGCCGTAAGTGTTATTCAGGCTTAAGCCGTGAGGCATTGCCGTAAGTGTTATTCAGGCTTAAGTCAAAGACATTGCCGTAGTTATATTTTAGTTAACACATGACGCTCACCGCACTATATATATTGTAAAATATCATGCTTTAGGAAGAATCACATACCTTCTCAAATAAAAACCACCGCCAAGTCAATATGTCGCTACAGAGAGTCACCATAATAGTCACAGATATCTATCAAGGACTACTCAAGGTCATTCTAAACAGAGGGTTCACAATTCTATGGAAAGTTGGGCAAAGACCTCCCTACCCTGAGCTATATAAGTTCATCGTGAAAACAAATTCTATGTAAGTACAAATTTGATTATTCTTCTTTCAAAACCTTCTACTGTGGTAACACTTCAATTCTATTATGAGATATTCTTCTAAGTATTTATAATTATTCTTATACTATAACAGTAAGAATTCTATAATACAAAAGAGGGTTAGGATTATTACTCGGTAAGCCCAATAATATCCTAGAAAGTCGCTACCGAGCAAGGTTTTGCTCCTAAGTTGTATGCTCCAAGAACCTTAGAAGTTCTTCACAACTTCTACTAAGTACTAAGGTATTTGGGCTAGGTATTTTGGGCATTATAACGATACAAGAAGGTAACTTTTCTACCAAGGAGGGGGTAGATTTCGGCCAGGCTAGTGGTAGGCCTCGCCACACTACACAAGGGGAGGGAAGAGGTGTTGGACGAAAAGCTTAAGGAGAGGAGAGGATTTTAGACTTGAAGATAACTTTGTGGATGAATAACTCTTCATCTCTAAGGGGTATTTATAGCTCAAGCCTTGGCCAACCAATGGCCAAGATGAAGACAAGTGCAAGGCAAGTGTAAAGTGAGGATTAACAAAACACAAATATCCTACCACCGCTTGACTTGTGCACAAGGCCCAAAAACGTGCCTTGGCTCTCCAATTTCGTCCATGGACGATTCAAGTCCACCAATGGGAGGGTGCCAAGTGTTGCCCTCCCGCTGGTCCAAAATGTTTCGCCTCTAAAAATCCGCAAAAATTAGAAATGGCATAGCCGAATTTTCCTACGAAAGATGTGGAAACGCTTCGCCTGAAACGATTCTTAAGCGAAGTCAGGTACACAAAAACGCCCAAGGCTAACTTTAAAGCCAAATTTCAGACGTATTCTCACGCACATACTGAAATACGGGTATAACATTCTCCTCCTTAGAAACATTCGCCCCGAATGTTCCTTCTCAAGACGCTTATCGAAGAAGCTTAAACAGCTAGCAAATGCCACACACGCCACAAAACAACACTTAGGCATAAATGATAATGGAAATTTACAAGAGGAAAGTGAATTACCCGGCGTGGGGAATAGGTGAGGATACTTCGCCTCATGTCCTCCTCGGCTTCCCACGCCATCTCCTCCCCGAGCTCGCTCCGCCACAAGACTTTGACGAAGCCACGCCCTTCGTCCGCAGACGCCTAACTCGACGATCGACTATCGCTATGGGAATCTCTCATACGATAACCCCTGTCACCGACATCGCCAATCGGGTGTACCCTAGATGGATCCCCGATACATCTCCTCAAAGATAGATACGTGAAACACGGATGCACCGCTTCCAGACGGACGGCAGATTCAACTCGTAGCAACCTTGCCTACCTCGCGACAATCAAACGCCCAATGTACTGGGCCGAAGCTTTCCTTCTTCCCGAATCTCATCACACCTTCATGGGTGACACCTTTAGAAAACCCAATCATCTATCATCGAACTCTGATGCCGACGACGATGATCCGTGATACGACTGGCCGACTCGAGTCGCCAATAGCCGCCTCTGATAAGCTTCACCTTATCCATCGCCTCGTATCAACCGTCCCACTAGCCGCCTCACCCACATCGAACCAACCTATAGGCGACCGCACTTCCTCCCATACAAGGCCTCATAAGGCGCCATCCAATGCCGAGTGGTAGCTATTATTATACGCGAACTCAACTAGAGGCAAATGATCCTCCCAACTACCATCGGTCAATAACACAGCTCGCAAAGATATCCTCAAGAGTCCGGATAGTGCTCGCCGTCCGTCTGCTCTGCGGATGAAATGCAGACTGTGCTCACCAAGGCCCCTAAACCTCTCGAAGGACCTCCGTTAGCCAGAACCGGGCTCTCGTCGATATGATCAAGTAGGACTCCATGCACCGACGATCTCTGATGTAAAGTCCGCATAATCTCACTAAAAGTCGCCCCGACGGAAGAAAGTGGCTGATTTCGCCACCGCCGACGATAACCCATATAGAATCATGTCTCCTCCGAAAGTAGGTAATCCCGTGATAAGTCCATGTTGATTACCTCCCACTTCCGTGTCGGATCTCTATCGTCAGAAGAAACCACCGTGCCTCGTGCTCTACCTTTACCGCCGACAACACGCACCGAGCTACGAACTCGCAACGCCCTCTTCAATCCATCCCACCAATACACCGATCTAAGGTCGTGGTACATCTTGGTCGACCCGATGGATAGAGTAACGCGCTACCGCGGTGCTTCCTCAAGAACTCACGCCAAGTCCTCAAACATCCGAACACACACCGCTTCTCAAACCTTAGCACCCCATCGTGCTACCTCAAAAGGACCCTTGCCTCACGAAGAGTTGTATCACGATATCGAATCAAAGCCGATCCTCGAATCGTTGCCTTCTTCACCTCCTCGACGATGGAAGACTCGCAACCTCACGAACTCTAACCCCACCGCTATCGTAATCAATCAAACGGACACCAAGGCTCGCTAATCGATGCAAATCACGAACCATGTCCCTCCTCTCTAGCCGCACATCCGATAGGCTCCCCATCGACCTACGACTAAGAGCATTCGCCACAACATCGCCTTCCCGTGGTACAGATATCAACATCGTAATCCTTAAGCAACTCTAACCACCGCCTCGCCGTAAGTTCGCCTCCTCCGTCAAGATATACCGAGGCTCTTGTGGTCTGTATAAATATCCACGTGAACCCCATACAAATAGTGCCTCCAGATCTTCAAAGCGTGAATCACTACGCTAACTCCAAATCACGCGGTAGTTCCTCCGTGTTTCTTCACCGTCGGATGCATATGCTATAACCCCGCCATGTTGCATCAACACACATCCCAACCCGATGCCCGACGATCACAATACACGACATAACCATCCGACCTCTCCGAAGAGTAAGAACGGGCGCTGCCGCCTCTCTTTCAACAATCGAAACCCCGCCACAAGCATCACCATCAAACTTGGTCGCTTCCGAGTCACTTAGTCAACGGTGCAGATAGAAGCAAACTTCTCCACGAACCGATAATAACTCGCAAGGCCCGTAAAATCGCGAACCTCTGCCGAGTAAGAGTTCAGGCCAAGTCCTCGATCGCCGATTCGCCGATCCACTAATGCCATCACTCATAATATGCCCAAGAAACGCCATCAAGTCAACCAAAACTCACATTTGGAAAACTTGGCGCATAAATCGCTGATCTCGAGAATCACAAGACAGCCTCAAATGCTCCGCATGCTCGCTTCCGAGCGAATAAACCAAGATATCATCAATGAACACTATCACAAACGCGGTTCAAAATGGTTTGAACACTCGGCTCATCAAATCCATGAATACCACGAGCATCGTCAACCCAAAAGACATGACCAACTCATAATGCCCGCACGTCCGACGCAGCCTAGTGACATCCACCTCCTCGACACGAACTCGATGATAGCCCGAACGCAGATCAATCTCGAGAAACATCTCGCGCTCGCAATCGTCGAACAAATCATCAATCTCGGAAGGGTATTCGTTTAATGGTCACCTTGTTCACCGTCAGAATCAACACACATGCGCAGCTGGCCCCGCCCTTCTTCTTCACGAACAATACCGCCGCTTCTGGGGAAACATCGGCCTAATGAAGCCCTTCTCCAAAGAAATCCTCACCTGGTCCTTCACTCTCAACTCGGGCAGTGCCATTCTCAGATGGCGAATGGAAATAGGCCGAGTATCCGCAATATGTCAATACAAAACTCGATCTCCTCTCGTGAGGATACCCGAGGTCATCCGGGAACACGTCTGGGAACTCGCCGACTACGGAATCGATCAAAATCTGGTACCGCACCTCGTGATCAAACACTCGAACTAGATGGTAGATATACCCTTCGCACCATCTTCCTAGCCTCGAGGTAGAAATAAACCTACCCTACGATACCGTGTTCTCCCACTCAACAACCGCCCTCAGAAACCGAACTGCATTACTTTCTCTCTCATAGCCTACATTGGCATAGCAAGAAGCTAGCCAATCCATCCCCATAATCACGCCGGTCAATCATCTCCAACTCTATCAAGTCGGCCGTGGTCCGACGATCAGAACGGTCACAGACAAGCCCTATATACCCGCCGAGCTACCACCGAATCACCCATCGCGTAGCTACCGAAAGCGGTCTATGGACTCGTGCTCTATCCCTATCCTACTAGCAACAAGGGGAGATATATAGGACGTAGTAGAACCCGATCTATCAAGGCATAAACATCAAACCCGAACCGATAAGGTACTGCGGATTTACATCAGCGAGGCCTCCGATCCGCTGGCCGACAGCATAAACGCGTTCTGAGGATCGCTAGAATCGGGACCCGAGCCACGACCGCCGACTGGCCGACCCATGAGCACCCCGCCCGGCGAGTAATCAGAGGAGATGATGAAGCGCAATGTAACTCGGCGTCGAGCCCTACCACCGCCACGCTTCGGCCTGACACCTCGCAGTGACTCGCCGCTACAACCGTAATAAGCTCCAAAAGTAGTACCACACTTCCCAATGGGATCCCCGCATCGCCACACCGGGGTTGTCCCGACGCCGCACTTCGCTACTCGACGCCCAAGCCCTGGGCCCTGGCCCGCCAAAAACTCGCCGTGGCCGAGGACGGCGCAGAGTGCTCGAGCCGGGCCGTGGTGCGACCTAGATCGCCGAGGCCGCCACCACGATAACCACCGTAAGACCCTCCCGCCCCGCCTTCTTCTCGCTGTCGCCCACTCGCCGACCTCTCGCGCCTCGCATCCAAGGGCATGAGCTCGCACGCGGTAATGTCCATACCTACCGGAGAGAAACCCCGCACAAGACTCCGCCATATAGTCGCTTCAGCCCGTGACATAGCGTGCACCCTATCCTCCATATCGCACCAATGCCGGGACATATCGAGCCAAAGAATCAAACTCGACATTGTACTCCCGACAAGGCCCTCTCTCGCCAAAGAAGAAAAATCTATCACCGCGCCTCCTCATCCGCGAGGCAAGAAGTGAGTGAGGAAAGCCTCGAGAACTCATCCCAAGTAGCTGGGACGCAGGTTTCCCGATAACTCCCATGAATCAACCAATCGATCGCAGATCACGCAAATTTATGTGGAACCAAAGATCACGACTCGGTCTCCGATGCCCCGATCACTCTCAAAATCCTTCAACCGACGGATGAACTCCTCGCGATCATCCTCCGCCTCACCCATAAAACTCCGCGGCTACAACTCAAGAAGTCTCAGCCTCAAACTCTCTCGCCTCGTGAACAACGGTACGACCGAGTCGAGCCGAATCGAACCGCCAGATCCAGCCTCTCTCAGACGCCACAACTTTAGCTAAAAGTCGGGCCATCTCTCAGATTCCTAACCTCCGCCCAGCCGTGGGACGAGGCGGGTACCGTGGTCGCCGCTGGCCGGGCGGCGCCATAGAACTCGCCATCTCGTATAGACTGGCCTCGAGCCCTCGTGACTGGTGTCTCGCTAGCGCCTCCCGCCGCTTCTTCGCCCGGCCGCTTTACGCGAGGCATAATCGCATAGAAAGGAATACGTTAGAGGGGTCCAACCTATAACACGCCTCTAAAGCACGATCTCGTAATGAGAAGAATGGAAACCAATCCTAAATATCCTATAGCCTCCTCGACATTGGCGTGGTGCACAACACACCGATAATCAAGACTCTACTAGATACGGTTCAGACACTTTTCCGAGGATTAATCGCTCGATACCACTTTTGTCACGACTGCCCGGTTCGTGATCGTGCCTTACCGGCACCCAAGTAGTCATACATCGAGTAACCAAATGAAATATAAAGCAAGACATGAAACAGCTTTATAAAATAAGACACGCTTTATGTGAGAAAACACGCTTTCTAAGATATATATATAAAATCATGGTTTAGCGCTACATCCGACATCGCATAACATGACTACTGCACTTCTAAGGAAATATATAACTATGGCGACAGTGGCCCCGCCATACCTCGATCAGATAAAACTATCTACAACAGTGAGATCATACCAAAAGTAGAGCCTCCTAAGAGATGGAGCTCCCGACACCAACGTAGATCCTAAGGATGCGGATCTAGCACTGCTGCCCTTACCGCAGATGAACGCAGCTTCAAGGAGGTCACAACAGTACTAAGTATGCGAAATCAGAAAGTACTTAAATGAAAACATATCATTTTTAAAACCGGTTTACAAATATGTGCGAAACAACCAAGGAAACCGCACGTAGTGCCACATCACAAACAAGAGCAACAATAGTAATCAGAATAGGTCTTGTCTAGGCCGCGAATGATCAAACAGGCCACTCGCCCATATCATCATTCTCGCAAGCCTAATCTCGACTCCTGAGTCCGCAGGCCACTCACATGGGCCCGCATGAGGTATAACCCCGCATCGAGGGTAGCTACTCCTGCATCGCCCCGACTCGCTGTCCGCATGGCCACATAGACCGCATGAGGTATAACCCCGCATACTAACTCGAACTCGTAGTTCGCATAGGCCCCTCGACCCGCATGAGGTATTCTCGAATCATGGTCCTGCATCACTCGAGTCTACCCCAGACGGAGGGCGCTTTAACCCCTGTATCATCTCAAGAGGTGAGTGATAGTATACTAACATAATAGCTTTATCTTTAAACAACATAATCACAACAAGCATACTCTTTTCACAAACGTTACAAGACACTAACACACATAGCATCATATCATGTCTACTTATCAAACCATCTTATTATTCTTTTCACAATTCAATATAAGTCCGTTATAAACACATAGGCAACCTGCTTTCTTTTATCAATCTTAAGTGGTTATACTTAACCTCCCATAAGGTTAGTATAACTCTTAAGCTTTTGTTTAAAACCAATTAGTCTTCTTCTCTAAAAAAGATCCAGATTCTTTAAAAATGCTTTCGCATCTTTATTATTCAAAGCTGCGCCAGGCATTGCCGTAAGTGTTATTCGTGCTTAAGCCGAGGCATTGCCGTAGTTGTTATTCGCTGCTTAAGCCGTGAGGCATTGCCATAAGTATTATTCAGCTTAAGTCAAAGACATTGCCGTAGTTATATTTTAGTTAACACATGTACGCTCACCGCACTATATATATTGTAAAATATCATGCTTTAGGAAGAATCACATACCTTCTCAAATGAAAACCACCGCCAAGTTGAATATGTCGCAGAGAGTCACCTTATAATAGTCACGTATATCTATCAAGGACTACTCAAGGTCATTCTAAACAGAGGGTTCACAATTCTATGGAAAGTTGGGCAAGACTCTCCCTACCCTGAGCTATATAAGTTCATCGTGAAAACAAATTCTATGTAAGTACAGCTTGATTATTCTTCTTTAAACCCTTTTATCGTGGTAACACCAATTCTATTATGTGATATTCTTCTAAGTATTTATACTTATTCTTATACTATAACAGTAAGTATTCTCTAATTCAAAAGAGGGTTAGGATTATTACCTCGAAGCCCAATAATATCCTAGAAAAGTCGCTACCGAGCAAGGTTTTGCTCCTAAGTGGTATGCTCCAAGAACCGTAGAAGTTCTTCACAACTTCTACTAAGTCCGCAGGTATTTGGGCTCGGGTATTGTGGGCATTATAACGATACAAGAAGGTAACTTTTCTACCTCGGGAGGGGGTAGATTTCGGCTAGGCTAGGGGGTAGGCTCTCGCCACACTACACAAGTGGAGGAAGAGGTGTTGGACTAAAAGCTTAAGGAGAGGAGAGGATTTTTAGACTTGGAAGATAACTTTGTGGATGAATAACTCTTCATCTCTAAGGGGGTATTTATAGCTCAAGCCTTGGCCAACCAATGGCCAAGATGAAGACAAGTGCAAGGCAAGTGTAGGGTGAGGATTAACTAAACACAAATATCCTACCAACTCGACTTGTGCACAAGGCACAAAAACCCGCTGTTTCTCCAATTTCGTCCCATGGATCTATTCAAGTCCACCAATGGGAGGGTGCCAAGTGTTGCCCTCCCGTTGGTCCAAAATGTTTCGCCTCTCGGAAAAATCCGCAAAAATTAGAAATGGCATAGCCGAATTTTCCTACGAAAGTCGTGGAAACGCTTCGCGAAACGATTCTTTGCCGAGTCAGGCACAAAACGTCCAAGGCTAACTTTAAAGCCAAACTTTTTGTACGTATTCCCTTACGTACATACTCTGGAAATACGGGGTATAACACTTGGTGTTCATGTATGCCTATTGGTGTATTATTATACCGACTTTGGCATGATGTGATTCCACGCGTGATATATATAAATGTATTGTGTATGTGTACGCCGGCTTGAGGTGGGATGCCAGCGCGTCACATGGTTATATTTACACTAATAGCCGTTTGCGATGATGGGATTCCACGGGCATGCTTTGATATTAGTGTGATTTGATCGCGCCCCGATGGTAGGGTAGTATATGTGTCCTCCGTAGTGGGCCTGGATGTTATGAAAGATAAGTAAGTTATATGGTAATGAACCTAATGATTCTTTTTCTAAATAATGCACGTAAGAATGTGACTATAACTTTTTTGGGAATGGAAAGGATAATAAGGTACGTTTAAGTTCATAAGGTAATGACATGGCCAGGATCCGTATGTATTTTTATACTTGTCCTTGTCATTCTTTTGTACGATTATGATTTGTTTATCAGACGTTATATTCTGTCCATATTCGTACTGTATCGACTTCGGGCCGTTCATGCCCGCGAGTTTAGGTACGATTGTGGATCCGCGAGCTTAGGATCCCATCGCAAAGAAGTTGAGATGGCTCGATGTTCCCGAGTTGTCACGTTTATGTTTATTCAGTGGTACGGGGGCCTTGTCCCGCCACGCTTGTTATGTCTAAACTCTTAGGTGCAGTCACATATTGGGTCATTTGTAAAAAGAAAGAGGCAAGCTTCGGTTGTTTTTATATATGTTCGGGAAGGTAGCAACCCGCTAACTCTTGCTGCTTTACTTACGATGTTTTATTTTTAAGTTTCATGTATGTTCCACTGATTTTCTCCGATGTTTACGTGAAGGTGCCTGTAGGGCACCGATGTCCCGGTTCGTCGTGACAGAATTTTCAGAGAATATGGAACCATGCGGTTAGAAGTTAATAGACGTTTGTGGCCTTATGGGAAGTGATTACGGTAGCGTATTCTACTTGAAGAGTGGAAAAGGCTAGCCGGGTTCTGATCTTGTGAGCGTTTTGCTTATTGTCGAAAATCGTCAGGTATGTGAACCTCTTCCTATCCTTTCTAGCATGATGCTTTGTAAACTATGTCGTACGGTAGACGTACATGTGTTAAATTAGTTGGTTGGTTTAAAACATAGGGGGTTATAATAGCTTTATGGGAAGTTAGTTATAACGACTCTATGTAGGTAAAAGATTGGTTTATTGATTGTAGAAGTTAAGAGACTTGATCTTGAAAGATAAGACTTAACTTGTTTTACTTGGTTATTAACATTTTGTTAAAAGTGTTGTGAAACCTCATTCATGAGTAATGAGTACTTGGTTTTAAAAAAATAATGTTTCTTGATTTCGAAATGAGAATAAGTGTCGAGCAAACCACAGCCCAGCTTAATAAAGGAAAGTGTATTGACAAATAACTAATCGTTATTAAAACCAAGAACCTCCATCCGCATAGAAGCTAAGATAAGACAAAATTGTATTACATTTCCTAGATCATGGTCACTGTAATAAGATTGTTGTAAACAAGAATAAACGGCTCACGATAAGACATATGCTTCTCATTGTTTAAAGAGAATTATATTCTTAAATGATTAAGAATATGAACTATGAAACTTTTCTAAAATAAAGAGACCAGTAATTGAAATTAGGCAACCGAACTTTAGGGAAAGAATGTTGTTGAAAAGGAAAGTGTTTTGGTTTACCTAGAAATGTGAGTCACTCTATTTTTATACTACGGTATCGTGAGCCTTTATAAAAGGAATGGATCTCTTTAAAAGGAATTTAACGTCGAGTACTTTAGGTTAAAACCCGACTTGATATAAAATGGAAGTACCTTGAGTTATGTATAACTTGCCTATGCTTGTTGTTGTATAACTTGCTTATGCTTGTTGAGATAGCCTTTGTTGTGCAAATGTTGATATCGTGACTTCTTGAAAGAGTGGATCTTTATAAAAGTCTAGAAGTATGGTAATTTGCTTGAGCTTGTTTGTGATAGTCCAGTTGTGCGGTATATTGTTGTTGATGTTACATGGACATGTCTACACCACGCAGAATTCCAGGGGCATGTGGCCACAGGCGGTTGATTACCGATATATTGTTATTGTGGTTACATGGACATGTCTACACCGATGCAGTCCGGGGCATGGCTATCTGGCGGCGCGGGGTTGATCACCCAAGATATTGTTGTTGATGTTACATGGACATGTCTACAGGCAGAACCGGGCATGTGGTCACGCGGCATTATTATTGTTGCATCATGGACATGTCTACACCGATGCAGATTCCGGGCATGCGCCATGATGCGAACATGATTGATGTTGGGCGTGAGACCCATAGTTATATCGAGTGATGACGTTGGCGGCGTGAGTCCACGACTTGACCGCTTTATGTTGCGTCAGATTTTTGTTATCATACGCCTCCGCTTTATAGATCGTTATGATTTAGCCGCAGATTTTGATTCACATACTTAATTTGTAATCGACCGGGGCCGCTCATGCCGCAGGAGTACATCGGTAGTTGATCCTCGCCTTAGGATCACGATTCGGCGTTGGGAAGCTCCGTTCTCGGAGGCTTATCTTTGGTATGTTACCCCGAGTTGTAGGTTCTTGTACATTCGGGTATGGCGGGCCCCGTCCGTCATGTTGTATCAACACTCTTAGAGGTCTGGAGTACTGTTCGGGGCAGGGTTTGTAAAAAGGATTAACCTGGTCATTTTGAAAGAGTTGTTTATATATATTTTATTGGCGGTAACCGCTTTGTTGTCTGCTTTTATGATCATATATCTTGTTTCTAGTTTATGTTCTATTTTCCGCTGGTTTTCTCGGATTTTTTATCACTAGGTTGCCCTGTGTAAGGCACCAGTCACGGGCCCGGGTTCGGGTCGTGACACTTCTAAAAGGACATACCGTATTATGGCCCGACGGCCAATAAAAACAAACACTGCGTTACGACGCATTTCAAACGACGCTTACTACAACGGGAACACCGAGGAATATGTGGCCTCGATCGAGAAAATCCTCTCGCTCCTTTGAGAACCCGACTCGGAGCTGACTGCTCCTAAATACCTGGGGTCCAATATCCCACCGTGCTGCGGATATGTACCGGGTAGGTCGACGAATATCTCACTCGCTTGAGGCACTCGTCCCAAAACTCACCGGATAACCAACCGTTCTAGTCCTCTTACGCAGATTCCCGCCGCCCTACCCTGTACACTGTCTGCATCGCCGAATAACCTCCCGCCGATGAAATCAGTAACCGCTTATCTTGATCAATAACATAATGGCTTCACGACCCTAAAGTCTCTCTTAATCGGTAGATCGAGGCTCGTATCGGCACAAAACCGCGCAGAAGAACTCGCCGATCGCGAACAACATCCAGATACCCCGGGCACAAGCTCCTATCAACTCTCTAAGTCCGACTAGTAGCTCGCTACTTTTGCCCTTCTCAGGCGGGCCGCTGTTCTCTCGAGGCATAATCAGTAACAAAATTACGCTGGAGAGGAATTACCTTAACACGCCTAGGGCACGATCTAGTGAGAAGAATAAACCAACTCCTAAATGTCCTGTAGCCTCGCTTGGGTGTGGCGCGCAACACACCGATAATCAAGACTACTAGACACGCCTCAGGACATTCCGAGGACCACCGCTGATACCACTGTCACACCCGAACCTCAGCTCGGATCGTGCCCTACCGGGCACCTTCTACCTTAACAACACAAGTAAATCGGAAATTAAATAACACCTTTTTTTTTTTTTTTTAAAACCAACGTGACGTAAGGGCAAAGCCGGCAAAGCCATATAATATACATAATAAAAGATACTACACTGCATACGCAGTCCAATCCCACATATGAATACACTCTAAGAGTTATATCGAACTATGACGACAAGGCCCCGCTGCATCTACAATCGCATAAAAGCTCAGATCGAAGAACTTATACCAAAAAGATAACTCCAATGTATGAGCTATCCAAAACTCGAGCAGGTCCTACACTGCGTATCACCAAACAACGTACCTAAACTCGCAGATGAACGCACCGGCGAGGTCGCGAAGAATGTACCAAGTATGCATGAATGAAGTATCGTGAATAAAATCATAACGATCTAAAACAGAGACATGTGAGATAGCCAACCTACAAGACATAACACATAAGCGGTCATATCAAGTCGTACGCAGCCTCAAAGTCACTACTCAAATATAACTATGGGTCTCACGCCATAATATCAATCATGCCTGGAATCCTTCTCACCGCATTGCCGTCCATGATGTAATAACACCAATAAGATACATGAACACCAAGTCCCACCGTGTCCTAAATGCTCGTGGTCTCATTCCCTAATCCCACATCATAAAAGCATGACCATAGGTAACACAACCAAATCCGGGACATATATGATAATCAAATTACAACACATTGTGCCTTACTAACAATGAGTAAAGTAGTATCTTTACAATATAAAATAAGCTCATGATCAAACAGACCATCCGCCCAAAGATCATTTAAGCATCCTACTCGGGACTATTTCACCCGATAGCCGCGTGGACCGCGTGAGGTATTCCTCGCATGGGACTATTTCACCCGCATAAGCCCTTACTGACGGATGAGGTATTCCTCGATAGGTTGGACCCGCCAGATGGGACTATTTCACCCGCATAAGTCCCACGGACCCGCAGAGGTATTCCTCGTGATCGTGGGTAGCAATTCCACTACGCAAATGCCACAAACCCGGAATGACCAACGATCGATATACCAATAGCACACAACCGCTATTTCCAAGACACATAGGCAATTCTCAACTAATCAAAGCAAGATTTATCAAGGCACACATGGAAATAATTCTCAATTAACCAAGCCAAAGTACTTATCAAGGCACACATAGAATAATTCTCATTTGACAAGCCAAAGTACTTATCAGGGCACACATAGAATAATTCTCATTTAACAATCCAAAGTACTTATCAGGCACAAATAGAATAATTCTCATTTAACAAGCCAAAGTACTTATCAGGGCACAAATAGAATAATTCTCATTTAACAAGCCAAAGTACTTATCAGGGCACAAATAGAATAATTCTCATTTAACAAGCCAAAGTACTTATCAGGGCACAAATAGAATAATTCTCATTTAACAAGCCAAAGTACTTATCTGGGCACTCTTAGACAAATTCTCAATTTATCAAGCCAAAGTACTACGTACGTACATTCTTTTCAAAAGACTCTTTTTTATGTAAAATCCCAAGATACTAACACCCGTAGTATCAAGACGTGTCTATTCTTCAAAGTAAGTTACTATACTTTTTGAAACTCATTTCGAAGCTTGAAACCAAGTAACTTCAAATTTTCACAAAATAGGAAACTTATGCCGATTAATCAAAATAGACAACTTTCTAAACCTTCCATAAAGCCGTTATAACCAACTTCCCATAAAGCCGTTATAACCCTTTATGATTTTAGACATATCCATTCCTTTTATAACCAAGAGACTTATACTATTAAAACCAAGTATCACATACTTACAAATCAAGTTCTTAACTTTCAAAACACTTCAAGTCTCTTAATATATAGAAAACAAGTTTCTTCTACTTTTAAACCTCAAGTAACTCACTCCTTTAAAACAAGTTACTTCTCTTAAATCATGTCAGTTCTCCTCTTTTAAAACAATTAAGTAAATCACTCCTTTTACTCCCCTAAAGTCATTATAATGACCCTTAGGATTTTGGGACTAAGGCACTAGCCCAAAAGATTTAGAAACCACTTCCTTTTCAAGACTCTATGTACTTTAAGTAAAATACTTTCACTTTTAAGAATTCAACTTCACTAAGGCAATGGATTATACAACTTACAATTTAAACATCAAAGTACAATCAAAGGAAGTACATAGAACAAATTCTACTTTAGGCAATTCAAATACAACCAAGGAATGGATCATTTAAGGAGTAGGACGTACTTTCTTTATCTTAAGGAATCATGGTAAGAGAGATAGTTCACATACCTTTTCGCTAATATCCACAAGCTAATTTAACACGCTGACGTAGAAGTTGTCAACCTATAATGGTCACAACAAGACTATCAACCTCTAGTCTCTAACGAGAATAATACTAAGTATACGCCTCTAATTCTACGGAAAATCGAAAGACTTCCTTTGTTTCTACTCACTTTGCCACCTTTTCAAGCGTCAAATACAATAACAAACACGCCACATTTAAGGCTCCAAACAACAATCAAACAGCGGGATTACACGCCTTACAATACGTGTAAAATTCCGCCCACAAATCATAATGAAGTAGTTTAATACTCACTAGTCATTCTCGCCAACAATAACCAACAACACTAAGTCTTTTCCAATCCTTTCCAATTACAAGTTCTAAGGTCTAACATGTTATATAGCCATAAACAACTTCAACAACTACAATTTCCTTCTTTATACAACATGTGACGACTTAACTAATAATCGACTTGAATTGAAATCTTAAAGCTAAACATGCTAGATTTGGATTAGGGTTCCAATAGTCAAAATACTTATCAAACTTCATACTATATAACCTACGTTGCTAATAACCATAGCTATAATGATAAGTAAACCTTAATTGCTAAAACAACAAGAATATACCTTTATAATCCCTTAATATTTCCAAGATTCCAAAGTCGCCTTAGCAATTCTTAGCTCCTTTCCTTAGGTTCCAATCCGCCCAAGCACTCCTGTAGAGGCCTAAGAACCCATCTTCAAGTTCCAACTTCAAAGTCAAGAACTCCTTAGTTTCCGCTGCGACTAACGTAAAAATGCGTTTTCCAAAATCTTTCTATTGAGATAACCTTACAATACCCTTGGGGACATTGTTAAAGTCTTGTGGCTAATGGATCAAAACTACAAATTTTTCATGTGGAAACGGTAGTGAACCCGAGAGCTAAGCTACAAGAATGAATGTGATATTTTTCTAAGTCTTCAAGACCTTGTCTTGCTACTAGTAGTATACTTATAACACAACGGGGGCTTAGACTTAAACAAATGTGAGGTTAGGATGAGTTTCACTGATCAAGCCTGTGGACAAGTTGACTTGTCAACAATATCAAGCTCGAAGACTTATCTTCACCACGGTTAATGACCATTTTCCTTTACACAATTTCGACCAAGCCATGTGGAAGGAGTGCCACGTGTCGCCTCTCATTCGCCCATAAAATTATGTAACCCTCGTGGCCCCATAAAAATGTAAAATTCTGGGTGGCCCCACGTGACCAAATCGTAAAAATAAATTTCCATAGTGTTAATAAGTTCCATACTTTACAAATATTGTCTTTTGAGAATCCAATTCTCAACAACGAGCATTTTTCCTTTCCGTCGTCCGGAAGATTTTCCGTCGGAAAAACAATTCTTCCTTTCGTACTAATTTCCAAGTCTTGTTTCCTTTCGTACATTCTCTTATACATGTCCTGGACTTACGGGGTGTAACATACTTAACTCCAAGTCCACGAGGAAACACCTCTAACATCACAAAAAGCTCCTACCCAAGGTCTAAAAGATACTCTATTCGCACCTTTACTTCACATAAGAATTGATCACTTCTATACTCTTAACCCATGCTCGCTTCTCCCTTACTCGCGTACCTTCCTAAACACTAATTCTTCCGGATAAACTTACCACATTTCGTATTTCTTCGCCTAAAATCTCGTGGTTACTATCTCCAACTTGGTTATCATTAATCGGGAACACTCGATGGATTCTCCGATACTTTTCCAACATAGCAACATGAAAGATCGGACGCATCTCCTCGGACGCGATAAAAGCTAACTTATAGGCAACGCCTATTCTCCAAATGATCCAAAATGCTCAAAGTACCTCGCTAAGTTTCGCTTTCCAAATCTCGCCACGCCTTCCGGTGGTACCTTCAAGAAAACCCACCGGCCGAACTCCAGTGTCGACGCCGACATCCGACGACTTCGCTGACTCGAGTCCAATAACCGCTCTGGATAAGCTTCACCTTGTCCACTGCCTGCTGTATCAAGTCTGGACCAACTATCTGAACCTTGCCAACATCGAACTAATCGACCGACAACCTACACTTCCGCCCATACGAGGCTCGTGGCGACATCCGACATCAATATGGTAGCTATAATGATACTCACTCAACAAGAGGCACATAATCCTCACTGTACCCCTGAAATCAAAACACCGGCCCGAGGGTGAATGCAATACTAAGACTCACCTGAGTTCCTAACCTCGCTCGTAAAACCTCCGCATACAAAAAGAAATAGCCAAACCGCTCCACCGTCGTCACAAAAAGTAAAAGTAGGAACCCCGTGCAGTCTTACCACCTCCCTGATATATAACATCTTGCATAACCTCTGCGAGTAAATGCTTGATGAAAGACAAGATGGGCTGACTCATCGCCCGACCATCGTCGAACGCATCCACGAACTCGCACGATGGTTAACTAAACTTGGGCCTAACACCTCGTGACTATCACAAAGGACCACCACAATTTTTTCCTTTCTTCAAACGCCGCGGTTGACGCAATCCGCCTCAACCCGACCCATTTATCGCGCCAAGCTCTTGTTTCCCGATCCGGAACAATCTCACCATTGAGTCACGAAAACCTAGCATTTCACACTACTCAGGGACTTATCGCACAAATCTATCCCACGTTTACTAAGCACTCCGATAAAGGTCAACATAAATAAATCTTTTACTCGAGATGACCTCGCCTCTAAGGTCTCCACGTATAAAACTCTAAGGCTCACACTTTCCCTATCCCCAATCTTACCCTTTTAACTAATCACAATTAACACAATGCTATCTGAACATCACACCTAAAATATACTCGTCTTATCACACATACAAATCTCTAGAGGGTTAAGGATAAACCTGTATCTACTGTTTCACTCTCCTTTGTCGTTCTAATCAATCCTGCCCTGCTGGGCACATAGCTAGGGAAGGTGATGAACTAGCCACTGATCCTGAAAGCTGAGTCTCTATATCCGCGCCACCTCTGGTCAGACAATTTCTCGTAAAATGGCCATGCCGCCTCAGCATAACAATTTGTCGCTAAGAACGACACCTCACAACGACACCTACCACAACGCCACACCGGTGGGGTGGCCTCCTCCGTTAACACCCCTTCCTCTCCGAACCATCACCGCAACTAATCGTAGGTCGAGTCCTCCTATTTGCATCCTCCTACTTGAACATTCTTTCACATGTCACGGCGGCGCGCAGTAAAACAAGCAACGAAAGACGACATTCCCGGGACGACGCTTACACCGGAACAGAGGAAAATCAATCCGGGCCGGAACCTACGTGTATCGTGAACGAGACACGAGCTCTAACCAACTCCTGCATACCCGAACGCCCCGAACCGGTGGAGACCACTCGACCGGGCGAGGTGCATATCGATCTGTGGCGAGGTGATTTGCCTCGAAAGTTATCGCGACCCGACCTCGCCCGTGATCGTGCCTACCCCGCACCCTGATACAACATCGAGAAAACCAGCGGAAATAAAAACTTATGAAAGAAAACGATGAACTAAGAAACAGATAACCCAAACGGTTACCTTTTGTACATAAAAGAAAACTTGAACAGCGACATCCTTACAAACTCAAATTTCACAACAAAGTCTGCACTTCTAAGAATTTTAAAATCATAATGACGGACAGGCCCCGCCATGCCCTCGAATGAACAAAAGTCTACTACTTGAGTGGAACTGCATCACGGACAAGCTTCCGAGATATGGAGCTTCGAGAACCGAACAAATGATCCTAAGAGAGCGGATCAGCAAGCTATGTACCTCAACTCACAGATGAACGCACTTCCGGGCGAGGTCAAGACAACAGTACCAAGTATGTGAAATCAGAAAAATCAGAAATGAAATCATAATAGTCTATATAAAGCAGAGACATGTATGATAACCACACTACAAGACACAACATATAAGCAACATGTCAAGTCGTGGACTCACGCCTGAAATCATCACTCAAATACAACCCGAGAATTTAACTCGCACAACGGCCGCATGCCCCAAGATCTCACCTCAAGATAAGCACGGCCATGGAACCATCCTAGGCCCATACCCGTGGACCATCCAACGTGTCAAGATGCCCAAAGGAAATAACAAGATGATACTCATCTGGAAGCATACCCGGGCTACCCAACGTGTCAAGATGTCCAAACAAATAACAAGATAACACTTAATGGAAGCATACCCGGCTACCCAACGTGGTCGATGTCCAAGAGGATCGATAAAGGGAAGCATACCCGGGCTACCCAACGTGTCGATGTCCATCAATCAACCAGATAGCGACTTCTCCATCGAGACTCGTGAGCACACAACCAAACATTTATACAACAAAGGCTACCACAACAAGCAGGCAAGTTACACACAACTCAAGGTACTATACATACTTCTTACCACAACGTCAAGTATACCATTAAAACCCAAGTATTTAACCCCTTTAAGATCAAGGTACTCCTACCTTTTATAAACAAGCCACTTATGTTTTTCCATCACAAGGAGTTCAATATTTGAAAACAAGTTACTTCCCTTTTCCCAAAATCAAGTTACCATTTAAATATTAATAATGAATCCATTCTTTTATTTTCGAAAAAGTGAACCATGCCTTTCTTTTAAACCAAAACACTTCAAATTCTTAAGTCTCTTTTCTTTTAGAAATCGAGTTCCTTACTTTGGAACTTTTAAGAAAATCAGAACTTGATTTCAATAATTCTGATTAGAGCAAATGCATGATCTAGGAAATATAATACAATTTTGTCTTATCTTAGCTTCTATGCAGATGGAGGTTTCTACTGGTTTTAATATAATTAATTGTCATTACTTTTTCCTTTATTAACGCTGCATTGGCTTGTTCGATTCTTATTTCCATTTCCGAAATTTATGTAACATTACTCTTTTAAAAACCAAGTATTCTTTTCTCACGAATGAGGTTTTATACTTTTCAACACCAATTAGGTCAGTTATAAGTCAAGTCTCTTATCTTTTGAAAATCATAAACCATTCTTTTACCTACATAAAGTGGTTATAACAAACTTCTCATAAAGCCGTTATAGCACTTTATGTTTTAAACCAACCAATTACCACTATAAACATTTATGAGACCAATAGGGCTCATTCTTTAACCACCGAAAGCACAAGTACTAACGGATAAGACTTTACTACTTTTTCCACACAATGAAGCCCTTTACACTTCATATCAAGTCAAGACACAAAAGGGAAATCAAATTCCTTAAACACACGCAAGGCTCACCGCACTATATATTTTACAAATAGTCATGCTGAAGAGGATAGGAAGAATCACATACCTCGCGACGATTGTCGACAATAAGCAAAATGCTCCACAGTACTATCTCCCTTAAGAAGAATATGTTACACGTAGTACTTCAATCCTATAAGGGTCATAAAACGTCTATCAAACTCTAGCTTCGAACGTAGAATAAACTAAGTGCAAGGCCCCTACATTCTACGGAAATTTGGACAGAACTTCCTTTGTTTCTATTAACTTGCCACCTTTCTCAAGGCCGAATTCAATAACCAACGCCACATTTAAGGCACACAATTCAGCTAACCACAAAGGGGATTACACGCCTTTACAGGACGCGTAAAATTCCGCCCCACAACAATATAAAACAAAACCAATACTTTCCATGCCATTCTTGGCCAACAATATAACCAATCCTAAATCCTTTCCAATTCAAGTTATTTAGGTAAAACATGATATCTAGCCCTAGACATCTTCAACAACTACAATTTCCCCCTTTAAAACATGTGACGACTAAATTGGTAACCAAATTGAAGTTACAATCTTAAGGCTAACATGCCCATTTCGGTTTTCAACAAGACAACAAGATCCAAATCTATTCAAACTTAATATATAACAGCCTCAGGCTCATTTCTAAATTCAAACTTAAATATCACAGCCTCGGGCTCAATTCTAAACTACTATGACAAGTATTAACTCAAATCCAAGAGGAGGGGAAACTTTTACCTTTGGAGAAGCCCACAAAAGCCCCTTTCTTCCCTTCTTTTCCACAAACTCGCCCATCGCTTCCCACAAGTTTACCCACACTTTTCCTTCTTGCCGCCGCTCCAACAACTTCCTCTTAGGCTAGGTTCCTTCAAGAAAATCAAGAGAGAAGGGAGAGGGTTTTTCTGGGAGGGTTTCAAATGAAATGGCCAAGTCTTCCAAGACTTGGCCCTAAAATAGGCCCTTTTCTGGTCAAAGGATGGGAGGACACTTGTCCCCTTCCCATGGGTCCTTTTCGAAAATATCCCCCGATTTCAGCCTTTACCGCAGAAAAATCCGCTGGCGCCGCGGCGCCGCGGCGCTCCACTTCGTAAAAATAATTTCGCATTCCGCCGCGCCCCAGATTCGGCGCGCGGCAACCCTCGCGAACCCCAAGATAACCGCGACGCGCCTCGCGATTCCGGCGCGCGCTGGTTGCACTTCAATCAAAACCATCGCTGCCTAATCGCGCACCGAACTTGAAACTTCCATAACGTTTGACTCCGATGTCCTATCGACGAACGATTTGTTGCTTTGGAAACTAGATTTAACGGACTACACACTAGGCTTTTTAAACACCTTGAAATTCTTAACAACTGGGGTACAACACTCCAAGGTAGACTCAAAATCCGTCTAACACATGTTTGTCAACTTATCTTATCTTCTCGAATTTACGGGGTGTAACATTCTCCCCCCCCTTAGAAACATTCATCCCGAATGTTCCTTCTAAGTCTCCAAAACGCAGACGCCGGTATAGTCTTCACTACTCCATTCTTAAAATAATCAGTTGTGCCACTCATGGACTTATCACCCGAAAAATACTCCCCACATACTATGTACTTCCGACAAGGATCACTGTAAAATCTTTTACTCTAGTCGGCCTTACCTCTAAGGTCTCGATTGTTATAAATTCTAAGGTTCAAAAATTTTCTCATCCCCAGACTTACCCTTTTCACTAATCAGGCTTCTAAATCACATTTTTACACGAAGCTATCCGAACATAGCACTTAACACATCACCATAACAACAATGCATACTAGTCTCTAGAGGGTTAAGAATATACCTGTAACTATTACTTCACTGTCCCTTCATGCCGTTCTACTCATGTTCCTTCCCTGCACGGCGCACAAAAAGAGGAGATGAATCAGCCATCGATCCCGGCGTCGAGTCTCTACATCCGCGCTTATCTCTGGTTGGACAATTCTCGCAAATGGCCCCCGCCGGGCCGCATTCAAACAAACCCCATTCCAAAGACGACACACTCCCACCATGGAGCCTACCACAACGGCCACAACGAGGTAGGGTGGTCCCATCCGACTAACGCCCCGCTTCCCAAAACTCAAACTCGGGAGCCACGACCGCCTCCCGAATTTCGAACGTCCCAAGATCGTGATGGAGCACTCTATACTGGCTGAGGTAAATAACTAGCCTGCTGCTGAGGCTGTCTGCCTCGAAGGTCACCAGAGGACTCTCCGCCCCGCCCTCTTCTCGATCTTGGTTATTCCGCCGACCTCACGTTCTCACCACGCGCATAGGCCCGGACGCAGCAATGTCCATGCTCGGTGAAGAGCTACGCGCATCCTCCGCTAAATAATCATCGAGTCCGGTGACATAACGGTGCACTCTATCCTCCATATTGGCCACCAAAGCGGGACATACCGCCAATGAGTCAAACTCTACATTGTACTCGAATCGCGGCGCCTCTCTTTGTCTTAGCATCAAAAATATGTCGGCCCGCGCCTCCTAATCTGGGGGCAAGAAATGGCCAAGGAAAGCCTCGAGAACTCACCCCAACCTTGGAGGTGCATGTTCCCCGACAGCTCCCACGAATCAAACTACCGATCGCAGTATCACGCGGCCGATGTGAACCCAAAACCACCGACTCGGTCTCCAAGCCTTGATCACTCTACGATCCGTCAGAATCGCTTGATGAACTCGCGATCATCCTCAAGCCTCGACCGTAGAACTCGGGTGGGCTACAATTCGAAAATCCCGTAGCCTCAAACTATCTCGACTCGGGTGAACTATGGGTACTATCGAACTGGAATCGCAGATCCAAATTTATCCTCATATCGCCACAACCTCGCTAGCAATCGGGCCATTTCGCGTAACCCATCTCCTCTCGCTCCAGCCGTGAACCGAGGCTCGGTGCCGTGGTCTCGGTAGAGACCGTTGTCGCTTACTCGTAGCTCCTCTCGATGCCTCGCTCTTCGGGCTCGTTGCTCATGCGAGGCATCACTGGTATACAAAGAATACGTCAGAGGGAGTCCAAACTTATAACACAGCTCTAAGGCACGATCTCAGAGTGAGAAGAATGGAAACCAATCCTAAATATCCCATAGCCTCCTGATTATAGATGTGGTGCACAACACATCGATAATCAAGACTCTACTAGATACGGCTCAGAGACACTTTCCGTGGATTAATCGCTCGATACCACTTTTGTCACGACCCGACCTGCCCGTGATCGTGCCTTACCCTGCACCAAAGTGATACAACATCGAGAAAACCAGGAAATAAAAACTTATGAAAGAAAGCGGTGAACTAAGAAAACAGATAACCCAAACGGTTACCTTTTGTACATAAAAGAAAACTTGAACAGTTACATCCTTACAAACTCTGCCCACAACAGTGCTACAGACCTCTAAGAATTTTAAAATCATAATGACGGGACAGGGCCCCGCCATGCCCCCGAATGAACAAAAGTCTACTACTTCAGGGAACCGTACCACAGGACAAGCTTCCGGAGATATGGAGCTTTGCGAGAACTGAACAGCGATCCTAAGAGAGCGGATCAGCAAGCTATGTACCTCAACCTGCGGCATTTAACGTAGCCAGGCGAGGTGAGGACAACAGGTACCAAGTATGTGAAACTGTAAAATACTGTAAATGAAATCATAATAGTCTATATAAAGCAGGAGACATGTATGATAACCACACTACAGTACACAACATATAAGCAGTCATGTCAAGTCAGGGACTCACGCCCGTGAAATCATCACTCAAATACAACCCGGGAATTTAACCCGCACAATGGCCGCATGCCCCAAGATCTCACCCTCGGATAAGCATGGCCATGGAACCATCCTAGTGGGCCCATACCCGTGGACCATCCAACGTGTCAAGATGCCCAAAGGAAATAACAAGATGATACTCATTGGAAGATACCCGCGGCTACCCAACGTGTCAAGATGTCCAAACAAATAACAAGATAACACTCCTAATGGAAGCATACCCGTGGCTACCCAACGTGTCAAGATGTCCAAGAGGATCGATATTGGAAGCATGCGCCGGCTACCTAACGCGTCAAGATGTCCATCAATCAACCAGATAGCGGCCTCCATCGAGAGACTCGGAGCACACAACCAAACATTTGCACAACAAAGGCTACCACAACAAGCGAGGCAAGTTACACACAACTCAAGGTACTATACATACTTCTTACCACAACGTCAAGTATACCATTAAAACCCAAGTATTTAACCCTTTAAGATCAAGGTACTCCTACCTTTTATAAACAAGCAACTTATGTTTTTCCATCACAAGAGTTCAATATTTGAAAACAAGTTACTTCCTTTTCCCAAAATCAAGTTACCATTTAAATCTTAATAATGAATCCATTCTTTTATTTTCCAAAAGTGAACCATGCCTTTCTTTTAAACCAAAACACTTCAAATTCTTAAGTCTCTTTCTTTTAGAAATCGAGTTCCTTTACTTTGGAACTTTTAAGAAAATCGAACTTGATTTCAATAATTCTTATTAGGCAATGATCTAGGAAATGTAATACAATTTTGTCTTATCTTAGCTTCTATGCAGATGGAGGTTTCTACTGGTTTTAATATAATTAATTGTCATTACTTTTTCCTTTATTAACGCTGCATTGGCTTGTTCGATTCTTATTTCCATTTCCGAAATTTATGTAGCATTACTCTTTTAAAAACCAAGTATTCTTTTCTCACGAATGAGGTTTTATACTTTTCAACACCAATTAGGTCAGTTATAAGTCAAGTCTCTTATCTTTTGAAAATCACAAACCATTCTTTTACCTACATAAAGTAGTTATAACAAACTTCCCATAAAGCCGTTATAGCACTTTATGTTTTAAACCAACCAATTACCACTATAAACATTTATGAGACCAATAGGGCTCATTCTTTAACCACCGAGTACCCGTTACTAACGGATAAGACTTTACTACTTTTTCCACACAATGAAGCCCTTTACACTTCATATCAAGTCAAGACACAAAAGGGAAATCAAATTCCTTTAACACACGCGTCGTCACCGCACTATATATTTTACAAATAGTCATGCTGAAGAGGATAGGAAGAATCACATACCTCGCGACGATTGTCGACAATAAGCAAAATGCTCCACAGTACTATCTCCCTTAAGAAGAATATGTTACACGTAGTACTTCAATCATATAAGGGTCATAAAACGTCTATCAAACTCTAGCTTCGAACGTAGAATAAATTAAGTGCAAGACCCCTACATTCTACGGAAATTTGGACAGAACTTCCTTTGTTTCTATTAACTTGCCACCTTTCTCAAGGCCGAATTCAATAACCAACGCCACATTTAAGGCAATAAATTCAGATTAACCACAAGGGGATTACACGCTACAGACGCGTAAAATTCCGCCCCACAACAATATAAAACAAAACCAATACTTTCCATGCCATTCTTGGCCAACAATATAACCAATCCTAAATCCTTTCCAATTCAAGTTATTTAGGTAAAACATGATATCTAGCCCTAGACATCTTCAACAACTACAATTTCCCCCTTTAAAACATGTGACGACTAAATTGGTAACCAAATTGAAGTTACAATCTTAAGGCTAACATGCCCATTTCGGTTTTCAACAAGACAACAAGATCCAAATCTATTCAAACTTAATATATAACAGCCTCAGGCTCATTTCTAAATTCAAACTTAAATATCACAGCCTCGGGCTCAATTCTAAACTACTATGACAAGTATTAACTCAAATCCAAGAGGAGGGGAAACTTTTACTAAGCCCACAAAAGCCCCTTTCTTCCCCTTCTTTTCCGTCAAACTCGTCCACCAGCGCTCCCCACAAGTTTACCCACACTTTTCCTTCTTGCCGCCGCTCCAAAAACTTCCTCTTAGGCTAGGTTCCTTCAAAAATCAAGAGAGAAGGGAGAGGGTTTTTCTTGGGAGGGTTTCCAAATGAAATGGCCAAGTCTTCCAAGACTTGGCCCTAAAATAGGGCCCTTTTCCTGGTCAAAAGGATGGGAGGGACACTTGTCCCCTCCCATGGGTCCTTTCAAAATATCCCCGATTTCGCCTTTAGCGCAGAAAAATCGCCAGCTGGCGCTTCCACTTGTAAATAATTTCGCATTCGCGCGACACTGCATTCGGCGCGCGCTGCAACCTGCGAACCCCAGTACAACCAGGCGGCGGCCAAGCACTCGGCCGCACTGCACTTCAACCGAAACCACTGCTTTAATCAAGCGACGAACTTGAAACTTCCATAACTTTGACTCCGATGTTCTATCGATTTAGCGGTTTGTTGCGTTGGGAACTAGATTTAACGGACTACACACAAGACTTTTAAACACCTCGAAATTCTTAACAACTGGGGTACAACACTCCAAGGTAGACTCAAAATCCGCCTAACACGCTTGTCAACTTATCTTATCTTCTCGAATTTACTGGTGATTACCAAAGTACCTGCTGATCTGCCCTCTTACTGATCTTGGTTAACCCGTCGATCCCTACGTTTTCGACTCTTTGCGCATAAGCCCGTCTAAGGCCATGCTACGCCGATCAAGAGCTACTCTTGCACAACCCTCTCTTAGATAATCATCAAGACCCGTGATAAATCGGTACATAAAATACTCTCTGGTTGCTAAATCCCTAGATAGTAACAGGGTCGGCTCTTTGCCATACATACTGTCACATCGGTCGAATCGAAGGTCCAGATATCGGTCGCGATGGAATCGTGTTACACCCTGTAGTTCCAGGGTATGTATGTGAACCTCTTCCTATCTTTTCTAGCATGATTGTGTGAACTACGTAGTACGGTAGACGTACGTGTGCTAAATGAATTTGGTTGGTTTAAAACATAAAGTGTTATAACGGCTTTATGGGAAGTTTGTTATAACAACTTTATGTAGGTAAAGAAATGGTTGAGTTTTTTTAAAGATAAGAGACTTGGCTTATAAATGACTTGAGGTGAAATATTAAGGACTTGGTTTGTGTTAAAAAGTTGTGAAACCGCATTTATGAGAAATGGGTAATTGGGTTTTAAAAGGAATAAATTATATTGATTTCGGAAATGAGAATAAGTATTGAACAAACCACTGCAGCGTTAATAAAGGAAAATGTATTGACTAATTAATTATTATTAAAACAAGTAGAACCTCCATCTGCATAGAAGCTAAGATAAGACAAAATTGTATTACATTTCCTAGATCATGGCTGCTTTAATAAAATCATTAATAACAAGTATTGATTTTTCTTAAATTCCACAGTAAGGAACTTGATTTCTAAAAGAAAAGAGACTTGATAATTTGAAGTGTTTTGGTTTAAAAGAAAGGAATGGTTTTGTCTTAAATTGGTTTAAAACATAAAGTGTTATAATAGCTTTATGGGAAGTTAGTTATAACGACTTTATGAAAACAAAAGAATGGTTTTATTATTGGATTTAAAATGGTAACTTGACTTTAAAGGGAGAAATGATTTGGTTTAAAAAGAAAGTATGGAAATTGTTTTGGTTTACTTAAAAGATAGTTACTCTATTTTGATACTACGTATCAGTGATCTTTGTAAAAGAAATGGATATTTTGAAAGAATTTATGACGTAGTACTTTAGGTTAAAACCGGATTGTTGGCATAAAATAGAGTACTTGTGTTTTTATAAATGGTGAATCAATTTACATGTTAATGAAAGTATAAAAGTATGTTGAACTTGCCTATGCTTGGTGATAGCCTTTGTTGTGGAAGTGTTGTATTTAACTCTGCCGCTCTCGTTGGAGGCGCATTATCCGGTTGATTGATGGACATACCGACACGTTGGGCCAGCCGGGTGCTTCCCACTATATCGATCCTTTTGGACATACCGACACGATGTGGCCCACGTATGCTTCCATTAGGAGTGTTATCTTGTTATTTGTTTTGGACATATCGACGACGGGTGGCCCAGTACGCTTCCACTATGATTGTTATCTTGTTATTTCCTTTTGGACACACCGACACGATGGCCCACGTATGCTTCCATTAAGTGTTATCTTGTTATTTGCTTTGACATATCGACACGATGGCCCACAAGTATGCTTCCTATGATTGATATCTTGTTATTTCCTTTTGGACATACCGATACGATGCGCCCACGGTATGCTTGATTAGAGTGTTATCTTGTTATTTGCTTTGGACATATCGACACGATGGGGCCCACGAGTATGCTTCCATTATGATTGTTATCTTGTTATTTCCTTTTGGACATACCGACACGATGGGCCCACGTATGCCCATTAGAGTGTTATCTTGTTATTTGCTGACATACCGACGATGGGTGGCCCACGTATGCTTCACTATGATTGATATCTTGTTATTTCCTTCGACATACCGACACTATGGGTGGCCCACGTATCTTCCATTAAGTGTTATCTTGTTATTTTCTTTGGACATACCGACACGATGGGTGGCCCACGAGTATCTTCCATTATGATTGTTATCTTGTTATTTCCTTTGGACATACCGACACGATGGGTGGCCCACGTATGCTTCCATTAGGATGGTTCCATGGCGATGCTTATACCGAGGTAAGATGTCGGCACGCGGCCGTTGTGCGAGTTAAATTCGGGTTATATTTGAGTGATGACTTTACGGCGTGAGTCACGACTTGACACGATTGTTAATTTATATTGAAGCGTAGTTTGGTTATCATACATGTCTCTGCGTTATATAGACTACTATGATTTCATTTACTGATTTCTGTTCATATTTGGTACTGTTGTCGACCTCCTGGCCCGCTCACGCCTGCAGAGGTACACTACCTGATTGTTGATCCTCGCCATAGGATCATAGTTCAAAGATTTTAGGAAGCTCAGTTTCTCGGAGGCTTATCTTTTGGTATAGTCACTGTCATTGTAGGTTCTTGTACATTCAGGGGTATGGCGGGGCCCTGTCCCGTCATAGTTGTTGTTACATTCTTAGAGGTCTGTAGTACTGTTGTGGGCAGGGTTTGTAAAGGATTTACTGTTCCATTTTGATGTGTATATATACAGGAAGGTAACCGTTTTGGTTAACCTGTTTTTATTATTATATATCTTGTTTCATGTTTAAGTTTTTATTTCCGCTGATTTTCTCTGATGTTGTATCACTAGGGTGCTCGGGGTAAGGCACCAGTCACGGGCCCGAGGTCGGGTCGTGACAAAAGTGGTATCGAGCGATTAATCCTCGGAAAGTGTCTCTGACCGTGTCAGTAGTCTTGATTATCGGTGTGTTGTGCACCACATCTATAATCAGGAGGCTACAGGATATTTAGGATTGGTTTCTATTCTTCTCACTCTGAGATCGTGCCTTAGAGCTGTGTTATAAGTTGGACTCCCTCGGACGTATTCGTATGTACCCGTTATGCCTCTACGCGAAGCAACTGTGGCCCAGATGGGCGGGCGTGAGAGGAGCCGCAAGTAGAGCAGAGGGTTACGAGGCACAGCCTGGTCACACGAGATAGTACTTCAGACGATGAGTTTTATGACGCCACTAGCCCCAGCAGAGTTTAGAGCGACAGCAGTTTCTACTGAGGCCACGATACCTGAGCCTCCAGTTACACGGCCAGGAGCCGAGGATATGAGTTCAAGGAGATGGCGATTAGCTAGCTGGCCGGGAGTGAGGACTGACGGAGCGGTGGTTCCAAAGATCATGATTCACCCTAGATCCAATAGTCCGAGACTTCGGATTTCTTGAGTTGCGATTCGCGAGTTCTATGGATGAGAGGCGAGGATGATCCTCGGGTGTCGTGCTAGTTTGGGAGATTGTAATACTGCGCCATCGAGGCCATGTGATGGGAGGATGTCAGTAGGAGGGATACAAGAGGATGACTCATCACCACGGTCGATTGCGGGTTGATTGTTCGGGAGAAGGTGTTAGTCGACGAGGTCACCCCTACCTCGTTGTGGCGTTGTAATAGACTCCATTATGGGAGTGTCGCATCTCGATACTTGTATGCTTGCGCTACTGGGGCCATTTGAGAGTTTTTCTGCAGGTAGCACGATGTAGACTCGGCCGGGATCGATGTTTGGTTCATCGCCTTATATAGCTAGGCGCCACAGGCGTGATTATGATTAGAGCGACAAAGGGAAAGTGAGGCGTGAGTTACAGAGATATCTTCACCCAGGACCTTTGGTTTATGTTGTTATGGTGGATACATGTTAAGTGCTAGGTACGGATAGCATTGTGTTAATTATAAAACATGGTTAGTTGAAAAAGGGTAAGTCTGGAGACGAGACGATTGTGAGCCTTAGAATTTATAACAGTTAGGACCTTGGATGCAAGGTCGTCTTGAGTGGATGATTTTACGGTTGGTCTTTGTCGAAGTACTTGGTATGCGTGAAATATATTGTGGGATAATTCCATGGGTAGTGTGAGATGGAAGTGGTAGCTTTCATTACGTGAATTGGTAAGATTGTTCCGGATCGGGGAATAAGAGTTTGGCACGATAGCGGGTCAACCCGCAGCCCGGAAGGAGGTGGGGTCAGTTCGAGGTGGTCCCGCCAGGTGGTAGGATCACGTGGGTGCAAGGCCCAAGTTTAGGTTACCGTTGTACGAGTTCGTGGATGCGTTCGACCAGAATCTGATCGTGAAGGCCAGGAATGGCCTTAAAGGAATTTGAGGCTAGTAAAATGACCATGTTTGGAGGTAGTGACTCCAAGGTTTTGGAAACTGAAGCGATGACTGGAGTATGGTACGTGTACTAGAAAGAGTTCGGGTGTACGAGAAGGGTACGACGAGTAAGGAAAGAAGTGAACGTGTGTTAACAGAATAAAAGAGATCATTTTTTTGTGAAGTGAAGATGCGAAGAGAGTATCCTTTAGACCTTGGGTGGGAGCTTATGGTGATGTTATACACGTTAGAGGTGATTCCTCGTTGGCTTGGATTGGAGTTTTACGCATATGTCATATTATGGCCATTGGAGGCATAATTGGTTTCGTAAGTATAGTAGTGAAGGCTATACCGGCGCATGTACGTATGGAGACTTAGAAGGAACATTCGGGACGAATGTTTCTAAGTGGGGAAAAATGTTACACCCCGTAGTTCCAGGGTATGTATGTGAACCTCTTCATATCTTTTCTAGCATGATTGTGTGAACTATGTAGTACGGTAGACGTACGTGTGCTAAACGAATTTGGTTGGTTTAAAAAATAAAGTGTTATAACGGCTTTATGGGAAGTTTGTTATAACAACTTTATGTAGGTAAAGAAATGGTTGAGTTTTTTTAAAGATAAGAGACTTGGCTTATAAATGACTTGAGGTGAAATATTAAGGACTTGGTTTGTGTTAAAAAGTTGTGAAACCGCATTTATGAGAAATGGGTAATTGGGTTTTAAAAGGAATAAGTTATATTGATTTCGGAAATGAGAATAAGTATCGAACAAACCATTGCAGCGTTAATAAAGGAAAATGTATTGACTAATTAATTATTATTATAACAAGTAGAAACCTCCATCTGCATAGAAGCTAAGATAAGACAAAATTGTATTACATTTCCTAGATCATGGCTGCTTTAATAAAATCATTAATAACAAGTATTGATTTTTCTTAAATTCCACAGTAAGGAACTTTATTTCTAAAAGAAAAGAGACTTGATAATTTGAAGTGTTTTGGTTTAAAAGAAAGGCATGGTTTTGTCTTAAATTGGTTTAAAACATAAAGTGTTATAATAGCTTTATGGGAAGTTAGTTATAACGACTTTATGAAAACAAAAGAATGGTTTTATTATTGGATTTAAAATGGTAACTTGACTTTAAAGGGAGAAATGATTTGGTTTAAAAAGAAAGTATGGAAATTGTTTTGGTTTACTTAAAAAGATAGTTACTCTATTTTGATACTACGGTATCAGTGACCTTTGTAAAAGAAATGGATCTTTTGAAAGAATTTATGACGTAGTACTTTAGGAGTTAAAACCGGATTGTTGGCATAAAATAGAGTACTTGAGTTTTTATAAATGGTGAATCAATTCATGTTAATGAAAGTATAAAAGTATGTTGAACTTGCACATGCTTGTGGTGATAGCCTTTGTTGTGCAAGTGTTGTATTTACGTGCTACCGCGTCTCGCCGAGGCTATTATCCGGTTGATTGATGGACATGCGACACGTTGTGGCCCACGTATGCTTCCACTATATCGATCCTTTGGACATCGACACGATACGTGGCCACGTATGCTTCCATTAGAGTGTTATCTTGTTATTTGCTTTGACATCGACACGCGTGGCCCACAGTATGCTTCCATTATGATTGTTATCTTGTTATTTCCTTTGGACATCACGACCGATGGGTGGCCCAGGTATGCTTCCATTAAGTGTTATCTTATTATTTGCTTTGGACATACCGACACGATGGGTAGTCAGCGAGTATGCTTCCACTATGATTGATATCTTGTTATTTCCTTTTGGACATACCGTCGATGGGTGGCCCACGGTATACTTCAATTAGGAGTGTTATCTTGTTTTTTGCTTTGGACATACTGACACGATGGGTGGCGCCCAAGTATGCTTCCATTATGATTGTTATCTTATTATTTCCTTTTGGACATACCGACACGATGGGTGGCCCAGTATGCTTCCATTAGTGTTATCTTGTTATTTGCTTTGACATACCGACACGATGGGTGGCCCACGAGTATGCTTCCAGTATGATTGTTATCTTGTTAGTTCCTTTTGGACATCCGCACGACGGGGCCCACTATGCTTCCATTGGAGTGTTATCTTGTTATTTGCTTTGGACATAACCGACACGATGGGTGGCCCACGTGCTTCCATTATGATTGTTATCTTGTTATTTCCTTTGGACATACTGACACGATGGGTGGCCCACGGGTATGTTTCCATTAGGATGGTTCCATGGCCATGCTTATACCGAGGTAAGATGCCGGGGCATGCGACCTTTGTGCGGGTTAAATTCCCGGGTTATATTTGAGTGATGACTTCACGGGCGTGAGTCCCTGACTTGACATGACTGTTAATTTATATTGTGAACTGTAGTTTGGTTATCATACATGTCTCCTGCTTTATATAGACTACTATGATTTCATTTACAGTATTTTCAGTTTCACATACTTGGTACTGCCAGATCGACCTCTCGGGCCTGCGTTCATGCCGCAGGTGAGGTACACGATTGTTGATCCTCGCCATAGGATCACAGTTGCTGGGAAGCTCCGTTTCTCCGGAGGCTTATCTTTTGGTATAGTCCCCTGTCATTGTAGGTACTTGTACATTCAGGGGTATGGCGGGGCCCGGTCCCGTCATAGTTGTTGTTACATTCTTAGAGGTCTGTAGTACTGTTGTGGGCAGGGTTTGTAAAGGATTTACTGTTCCATTTTGATGTGTATATATACAGGAAGGTAACCGTTTTGGTTAACCTGTTTTTATTATTATATATCTTGTTTCATGTTTAAGTTTTTATTTCCGTTGATTTTCTCTGATGTTGTATCACTAGGGTGCCGGGTAGGCACGATCCACGCCCGAGGTCGGGTCGTGACAAATCGCCGTACTAAACTCGGCTGGGCGGCGACGAGAACTCCCGAATGAAGCACCACGCCGGTGATGGTTGAGCACATTGCCTCGTGCTCTGAATTCTCTCGCTTTCTGCAGCTCTGGCTGCCTGCCCTCATTGCCTCGGGTTGCCTCATGGAGGCATAATCGGTAGGGGAAAGAATTACGTTAGAGGGTCCAACTTATAATCACGGCTACAGAGCACGATCTCAGTGAGAAGAATGAAACCAATCCTAAATATCCTATAGCCTCGATTATTGGTGTGGTGCAACACACCTGCAGATAATCAAGACTTACTAGATACGCAGTAGACTTTTCAGGATTAATCGCTCTGATACCACTTTTGTCACGACCCGACCCCGGGCTCGTGACTGGTGCCTTACCCCGGGCACCCTAGTGATACAACATCAGAGTAACCAGCGGAAAATAAAACAAGACATGAAGCAATATGAATGAAAGCAGTTTATTCGAGAAAAGTTGCCTTTCGGCATATATATATATGAAAACTTGAATACATAACCCTTTTACAAACCCCGCTACAAAGCATACATTACCTCTAAGAATGTTATAACAAAATGATGGGACAGAGGCCCCGCCATACCACGAATGTAAGTACAACGATAGGACTATACACGATAAGCCTCCGAGAAACGGGCTTCCCAAACGCCGAATGACCTGAGCGAGGATCAACAATGGTGTACCTCTACTGCGGCATGAACGGCCCGAAGGAGGTCGATAACAGTACCAAGTATGTGGAAAGAAAATATTGTAAGTGAAATCATAATAGTCTATGTAAAACGAAGACATATATGATAACGAATTTACGATGCCTGATATGTAGCATGTCAAGTCGTGGACTCACGCCTTAAAGTCATTACTCAAATATAACCATGGGTCTCATGCCCACAATATCAATCATGCCCGTGGAATTCCTTCCTCACCGCGATCCATGATATAAAGCACCAAGGAATACACATGAACACCAGGTCCACTGTATAATAAAACCGTACGAGGTAAGACGAAGCATACCGACTACTAAAACCGCAGTACCAATAATGCTATAAAGCGTATCCGCGAGGTCTTTCTATACCGCACCACATGATCGGCCGCACCGCTCGAGATCAATGTGCGTCTAATCTGGAACTTACCGCACCGCATAGGCGCACATAGCCCGCATGAGGTATTCCTCGCGTCGGTAGTAACCCGCGTACCCTCCTCGACTACAAGTCCGCATAGTCACATAGACCGCATAGTCACACGCACCGCATAAGGCACTCCTCGCATCGGGATAATACACGGAATGATCAATCTGGAACTCCGCGGCGATAGTCACATAGATCGCATAGGCCGTATAGACAGTCAGTGGCAAGTCCCCGGTATAACAAGTCGGGAGTATGTGATATAATAAGATAGCGGTCTTAACGTTTAACAACGTAGCAACAAGAATAACCCCTTACACAACATCACAAGACACTAACAAAGATCATAACGTGTTTACTTATCAAACCAACAAGAAAGTATTACAAGGCTATCACAAACCAACATAGTCAAGTTATTCACACAAGGTACTTTCTATTTTTATCAACAAGTTCGGTTTTTATCCCCAAAGTACTTCATACATTAACTCTTTAAAAACCAAGTACTCATTGCTCACGAATGAGGTTTCACACTTTTTAACAAAATTCATATCAAGTCAATTTAGTCAAGTCTCTTATATTCAAAAGATTCATAGATCATAGTTTTAAACACTTAACAACGAAATCTCCTTTTTAAAATAATTTGAGTAACATATGCCTTATGTGTGAGTAGGTTATTCTTGTTTATAACAATCTTATTAAAGCATGATCTAGGAAATGTAATACAATTTTGTCTTATCTTAGCTTATGCAGATGGAGGTTTCTCTTTGGTTTTAATTATCCTTTATTATTTAATACATTTTACTTTATTATCGCTATTTTGGTTTGTTCGATACTTATTCTCATTTCCGAAATCAATATAAGGCTTTCGTAAACAATTAAGTAAACCGTTCCTTTTATCTTTCTTAAGTCGTTATACCTAACTTCCCATAAAGCTAGTATAACACTTAAGCTTTTAAAACCAAGTATTACTCTTCTTTCAAAAACGATTCTTAATTCTTTTGAAATACATCAAGATTCTCATTATTTAAAACTCAAGTCAAAAGACATCGAAGTAAAACCACGTTCAGTTAACACACGTACGTCTACCGTACTATATATATTCTTTTAAAATATCATTGTTATACCCCGTATTTCCAGAGTATGTACGTAAGGACGTACGTAGAAAATTTTTGAAGTGTAAAGTGGCTTGGCCGAATTTATTTTGTTCACAACACCCGTTTAGAGTCGTTTTTCGACGAAACGTTTTCTGACTTCGTAGGGAATTTCGGCTATGTCATTTTTAATTTTTGCGGATTTTTCCGAGAGACGAAACATTTTGGACCAACGAGAGGGCGACACTTGTCACCCTCTCATTGATGGAGTGTGGGCGGTTGGCTTGGACGATTTGGTGACAATTTTGTCAAGTAGTAGGTAGGATATTTTGTGTGTTAGTTGGTTAGGTGCACTTGGCAAGATCTTGGCCCTACACTTGCTATGCACTTGGCATGATCTTGGCCATTGGTTGGCCTTTGCTAGACCTATAAATACCATTGGAAGACTTCTTCATCCATTCCAAATATTTCCTAAGTGTTAAAAATCCTCCCTCCTCATTTGTGGTGTTTCCCAACACCCTCTCCCTTTGAGTTGGCACTTTGGCGAGAGCCCTCCCACCCCTTGGCCGAGAGTACCCCCTAGTGGGGTAGGCAGAGGGTATACACCCTTGTGGTGTTGTCTCGTATATACCCCCTCTTGGTAGAAATACTCTCAAAAGTATTGTTATAATGCCCAAATTACCTTAGCCAGTATACCTTGTTGTATTCTAAGGTCATACCTTACAAAAGCCAGCTTATACTATTATACTTCCGTCAATACCAAACCGAAACCCTAGGAAAATCTCCATGGTTAGTTGGAGTAGTATGTAGAAGTTGGTTAGAACTTCTAAGGGTAGTTTGGAGCGGGTCGAGCGCACGAGTTGAGCTAAGCGATTGCCGGATCGACTTTATACTCGGATAATTATGGGCTTATCGAGGTAAATATCTTGTCACTCTATTGTAATTGGAAATTACATGATTGTTAGACCATATAGTTGAAGTATACTATATATATAGAACTGAACGTTGTTGTCGGCAATGTCTTTGGACTTAAGCACGAATAATAAGAAATCTTTCAAAGAAGAAATCTTGCTTTTTACATGGGATCAGACATAGAGACTTGTGTAGCTTTTTGGTGAGGTAGATTTGTGCTCGTCCGGTTAGATGTATGAACCCACTGGTTGGCTTGATAGGCCCAGATAGAGGAGGAGATTTCTGTTGTTGCGGGAGGTCTTTGCCGAATTTTATGTAGGATGATCTACGAAGGGATATAAATGTTAATAAGCGCCTTGTGGCCTTATAGGGTGAAGTACTACGTATGGAGCGATCTTACGGCAAGGAGTAGCCGGCGGTTTGAAGTACTTGGAGCGTTTTGCTATTAGTCGATACTGCCGCGCAGGTATGTGAACCTCTTCCTATCTCTTCTAGCATGATATGTGTGTAACTATGTAGTGCGAGACGTACGTGTTAAATGTATTTGATTGGTCTAAAACATAAAGTGTTATAACGGCTTTATGGGAAGTTGGTTATAACGACTTTATGTTGGTACAAAATACTTGTGGTCTTTAAAAGGTAGCGATTTGAACTATAAGCGGCTTGTTATGTGTTAATAAAGAACTTGAAGTATTTCAAAAGATTTTGAATCATTTTGAAAGAAGTAATACTTGGTTTTGAAAAACTTAAGAGTTATACTAGCTTTATGGGAAGTTAGGTATAACGGCTTAAGAATGTTTCTTCGATTTGAAATCGAATGTGTATCGACAAACCACTGCAGCGTTAATAAAAGGAAATGTTTTGACTAATTAAGTATTATTAAAACGAGAAACTTCCATCTGCATAGAAGCTAAGATGAGACAAAATGATATTTCCTAGATCACTACGTCAGATAAGATTGTTATAAACAAGAATATCCTACTCACATATAAGGCTTATGTTTCTCAGTTGTTTAAAAGAGAATTATATTCTTAAATGAATAAGACTATGAACTACTAAACCTTTCTAAAATAAGAAGCGTGAACATTTGAAATTAGGCAAACTTGACGTTTGGAAAATAATGTTGTTACTTGATTTTACAAAGGTAAATGTTTTAGTTTAATTAAAAAAGACAAATACTCTATTTTATACTACGGTATTGTGTGACTTATGTGAAAGCAACGGATCTTTTAAAAGATTTAATGTATGAAGTACTTTTAGGATAGATACGAACTTGTTAGCATAAAGTACCTTGTGTGAATAACTTGATTGTGTTGGTTTGAGATAGCCTTGTAAATACTTTCTTGTTGATGTGATAAGTAAACATGTTAGGATGCTACTTGTGTTAGTATCTTGTGTGATCGTGATGTAAGGGTCATTCTTGTTGTGCTTACGTTGTTAAACGTTAAGCGTTGTCGTTATTGTATCACATACCCTTGACTTATTATACCGAGGGCTTGCCACCCTTGACGCGGTCTATACGGCCTATGCGGTCCTTGTGACTATCGGAGCGCCAGAGCTGGATTGATCATTCCGGTATTTAGCCCGACGCGGGATTTCTACGCGGCTGAGACTATGCGGTCTTTTGAGACTATGCGGGTTGCGGAGCCTAAGCGGATACCGGGGTTAAGTCGCCTCGACGCGGTATACCTCAGCGGTCTGGGACCATGATTCGAGGATACCTCATGCGGTCCGTGTGTGACCTACGCGAGTGCGAGAGTTCCGTGAATAGACGCGCCGGATATCAGCGCGAAGTGGCGGCTTCGATCATGTAGTGCGGTCTAGAAAGACCTTGTGATACGCTTTATGGCATTTGTGGTGCTGGGGTCTTAGTAGTCGCTATGCCTTCAGACTTACCGCACGGTTTTATTGTGATGACTTTGGCGTGAGTCCCCGACTTGACATGATCGCTTATTGTGGAATGTAGTTTGCTATCATACACGTCTCCTGCTTTTATAGACTATGATTTCATTTACTGATATTTTGCCACATACTTGGTACTGTTATCGACCTCCTTGGGCTGCGTTATGCCGCAGAAAAGGTACACCGTCGTTGATCCTCGCTCTGGGTCACAATTGGCGTTGGGAAAGCTCCGTTTCTCGGAGGCTTATCGATGGTATAGTCCCCTGTTGTAGGTATTTACATTCGTGGTATGGCGGGCCTACCCGCCATCATTGTCGTATCATTTCTTAAGTGCTGTAATCACAATGTGGGCAGGGTTTGTAAAAAGGATTAAACTGTTCATGTTGAAAAGGTTGTTATTTATATATATGCCGAAAGACAAGTTTTTCTCAGATTATTGTTTCATATGTCTTGTATCGTTTTATGTTCCGCTGATTACTCTGATGTTGTATCACTAGGGTGCCCGGTAGCACTACCACGCCCGAACGGGTCGTGACAAAAGTGGTATCGAGCGATTAATCCTCGGAAAGTGTCTACGCATCGTATCGATAAGAGTCTTGATTATCGGTGTGCACCACACCAATAATCGCGAGGCTATAGGATATTTAGGATTGGTTTCTAATTCTTCTCACTCGAGATCGTGCCTTAGAGCGTGTTGTAAGTTGGACCCTCTGGCGTATTTCTTCTCTTACCGCTATGCCTCCGCGCAGGCAACCCGCCCGAGGGCAAGGCGCCGGCGGAGGCGAGTAGAGTTCGGAGGGTGGCGAGGGCACAGCCCAATCATTACCTAGGGTAGTGCTTCTTTCGGGAGTTCTGCGACGTCACTAGCCCAGAGTTTAGTGCGGCAGCGGTGCCTCTGCGGCCATGATATTTGAACCTTCATCCCACGGCCGAACAGAGAATATAGATCGCCAAGAGACAACCACATTAGCTATGGATTTGGCTGCGAGAGTATCTGACGCATCGCGAGTCTTGAGGACTATCTAAAAGGGTTGTGCAAAGAGTAATTCTTGATTGGGCTTGAGCATGGCACGTATGCGCTTATCTTGCGCAGCAGGCCGAAACGTAGATCGACGCGTTAACAAAGATGCAGAAGGGCGAGCGGTGAGGTCCTTGGTAACTTTCGAGGCGAGTCACCACCAAATAGATTAGATATGCACCTCGCCCGGCAGCGTGGTCTTCCACGGATTTCGGGCGTTCGGGTGCAGGAGTTGGTCGAACTCCGTGGCTTCCGGTCATCTGCGATGCACGCCATCCCGGAATGTCGCCTTTTAGGTACTTGTTGTACCTACGACCGTCGGTCGATGTCGATAGAATGTCCTTTGTAGGAGGACTTAGCCTTCGGATCGGTGGGTAGTCGTCATCTTCCCTAGCTATGCGCCCTACGTGGCGAGTTTGATTAGAACGACTAGGGAGTGAAGAGATGAATATAGATATATCTTTAACCCTCAGAGTTTTGTTTATGTGATAAGGTGAGTATACACGTTATACCGTATTTCCGCAGTATGTACGAGGACGACGTAGAAATTTTGAACTTCAATAGGCGGGCCGAATTTGTGCACAACACGGTTAGAGTCGTTTTTAAACGCTTTCCACGACTTTCGTAGGGAATTTCCGCCATGTCCTTTCTAATTTTTGCGGATTTTTCCGAGAGACGAACGTGTTGGACCAACAGGGCGCCACTTGGCACCCTCTCATTGGTGGACTTCAATCGCCCATTTGGACGAAATGGATAGCAAAGGCACGTTTTGTTGCCTTGACAAAGTCGGGGTAGGTAGGATATTTGTGTTTGGTAAATCCTAGCCCTACACTTGCCTAACACATGGATTGATCTTGCCATTGGTTGGCTTTCACTTGGCCTATAAATACCCACCCTTTGATGAACTTATTCATCCACAAATTTGCCTAAGTCTTGAAAGCTCTCCTTCTCCCTCCTTTGTGTTGAGTTCGCCAAGAGGCCTCCTCTCTGAGGCGCCGGTGGGTACACCCCCTCCTAGTGTGCCAGTGGGGTACCCCAGCCTAGTTGCTTTCAGTATAATACCCTCTTTGGTAGAATACTCTCAAAAGTATTGTTATAATGCCCAAATTACCTTAGCCTATACCTTGTAGTATTCTAAGGTTATACTTGTACAAAAAGCCCAAATACTATTATACTTCCCGCCACAAAACCGAAACCCTAGGGAAATCTCCATAGTCCGTTGAGTATTGTGTAAGTTGGTTAGAACTTCTAAGGGTGGTTTAGAGCTGGTCGAGCGCCGAGTCGAGCTAAACGATTGCCCAGATCGACTTTAACTAGGATAATTATGGGCTTATCGAGGTAATTATCTTGTCCTCTATTGTAATTGGAAATTACATAATTGCTTGAATATATAGTTGAAGTATACTATATAATGGAATCGAACGTAGTTATCGCAATGTCTTTTGACTTAAGCCCGAATAATACTTAGCAATGTCTTGCGACTTAAGCCCAATTTAAAGAAGAGTACCGAATAATTACATAGGGTCAGACATGAGACTTGTGTAGTAGTACCGTGGAGAATTGTACCCGTTTGTTAGATATATAACCCCGGTTGGCTTGGTAGCTAGCCTCGATAGAGAGAGAGATTTACGCTGTCATGGGAGGTCACGAATTTTACAGAATGTTCTACGAAGAGACCTAATGTTAATAAGCGCCTTGTGGCCTTATAGGTTGAAGTACTACGTGGCGCGATCTACTTGGCTTAAGGAGTAGCCGGTTGGAAGTACTGAGCGTTTTGCTATTAGTCGATACTCGCCGCGAGGTATGTGAACCTCTTCCTATCTCTTCTAGCATGATATGTGTGAACTATGTAGTACGGTAGACGATATGTGCTAAATGTATTTGATTGGTGTAAACATAAAGTGTTATAACGGCTTTATGGGAAGTTGGTTATAAACTTTATGTTGGTTAGAAAATACACGTGGTTTTTAAAAGGTAATCGATTTGAACTATAATCGCTTGTTATGTGTTAATAAAGAAAGAACTTGAAGTATTTCAAAGATTTTTGAATCATTTTGAAAGAAGAAGTAATATTTGGTTTTTGAAAACTTAAGAGTTATACTAGCTTTATGGGAAGTTAGGTATAACGGCTTAAGAATGTTTTATCGATTTCGAAATCGTAACGTATCGACAAACCACCTGCAAATAATAATAAAAGGAAATGTTTTGACTAATTAAGCATTATTAAAACCAGAGAAACTTCCATCCGCATAGAAACTAAGATGAGACAAATGATATTTCCTAGATCATGGTCTTTGTAATAAGATTGTTATAAACAAGAATATCCTACTCACATATAAGGCTTAGGTTTCGATTGTTTAAAGGAGAATTATATTCTTAAATGAATAAGACTATGAACTACTAAACCTTTCTAAAATTAGGCAAACTTGAACATTGGAAAAGAATGTTGCTACTTGATTTTACAAAGAGAAGTAATTGATTTACTTTAAAAGATAATCACTCTATGTTCATATACTACGGTATCAGGTGGTTTTTCGGGAAGTAACGATCTTTAAAGATTTAATGTATGAAGTACTTTGGGGATAGGTACAACTTGTTAGTAGAAAGTACCTTGTGTGAATAACTTGATTGTATTGGTTTGTGATAGCCTTGTAATACTTTCTTGTTGACTTGATAAGTAAGCATGTTAGGATGCTACGTGTGTTAGTATCTTGTGATTATTATGCGAGTGGTCACTCTCAGGCTTACGTTGTTAAACGTTAAGCCCGCTGTACTATTATTGTATCACATACCCTTGACTTATTATACCGAGGGCTTGCCACCCTTGACGCGGTCTTTACGGCTACGCGTCCTCGTGACTACGCGGAGCGCGGTAGCTCCGTGGATTTGATCATTCCGGTGTTTAGCCCGACGCGGGATTCTCATGCGCGGTCCGCTGAGACTATGCGGTCTTTTGAGACTATGCGGTTGCGGAGCCTGTGCAGATACCGAGGGTTGGCCGCCTTCGACGCTGGTATACCTCAGCGGATGGGACCATGATTCGAGGAATACCTCACGCGGTCCGTGTGACCCATGCGAGTCGCGAGAGTTCCAGAATAGACGCCGACATTGATATTGCGGGCGCGTGGCCGCCTTCGACATGCGCGCCCAGAAAGACCTCGGATACGCTTTGTGGTATTTTTGGTACCGTGGTCTTAGTAGTCGGCTATGCCTTCGCATTTGCCCCGCACGGGTTTATTGTGATAACTTTGAGGGCGCGAGTCCCGACTTGACATGATCGCTATTTGTTGTGGATCGTAGTTTGCTTATCATACATGTCTCCCGCTTTATAGACTATTATGATTTCATTTACGATTTTTAGTTTCACATACTCGCACTGCCAATCGACCTCCCGGGCCGCTCACGCCGCAGTCGAGGTACACCGCCGTTGATCCTAGCTCTCGTGGTCACGTCAACAGATGGAAAGCTCCGCTTCTCCGAGGCTTATCACGTAAAGTCCCCGTCAGATAGGTGTTTACATTCGTGGCTCATGGCCCCGTCCCGCCATTGTTGACGATCATTCTTAGAGGTCTGAGTAATCACAGGCGTGGTTTGTAAAAAGGATTAAACTGCTCATTTGTAATGTTGTTATTTATATATGCCGAAAGGCAGTTTTCTCGACATCGCTTTGTACTTCATTATTTCATGTATGTGTTTTATGTCTACCGATTACTCGATGTCAGGTCACTAGTGGTGCCCGGTAAGGCACCGCCACGCCCGCCGGGTCGTGACAAAAGTGGTATCGAGCGCTTAATCCTCTGAAAGTGTCTATGCATCGTATCCGCAGAGTCTTGATTATCGGTGTTGTGCACCACACCAATAATCGTGAGGCTATAGGATATTTAGGAGTGGTTTCTATTCTTCTCACTCGAGATCGTGCCTTAGAGTCTGTTGTAAGTTGGACCTCCGACGAAATTCTTTCCTTATCGCTATGCCCGCGTAGGGCAACCCGAGCCCAGAGGGCAAGGCACCGGAGGAGCCGCGAGTAGAGTTCAGAGGTGGCGAGAGCCTGTGCCCAATCATTACCTAGGTAGTGCTTCATTCGGGGAGTTCTGCGACATCACTAGCCCCAGCAGAGTTTAGCACGGCGGCGGCAGTTCCTACTGCGGCCATGACATTTGAACCTTCAGTTCCACGACCGGGAACAGAGAATTTAGATTGCAAAGAGGCGACCCTGTTACTAGCTATAGATTTGGCTACCAGAGAGTATACCGATGTACCGCGAATCTTGAGGACTATCTAAAAGAGGGTTGTGCCAGAGTAATTCTTCAGTTGGGCTTGAGCATGGCCTGTGTACGGGCTTATGCGCAGCAGGCCGAGAAAACATAGAGATCGACGTTAACGGCGACAAATGTACAGGCCGAGCAGAAGGTCCTTTAGTAACTTTCGAGGCGAGTCGCCTCACCGAGATTTGATATGCACCTCCGCCGCGCAGTGGTCTTCCACGGGTTCGTGACGCTCGAGTGTGCAGGAGTTGGTCGTAACTCCGTGGCTTCCGCTCATTGCAGATGACGCCATCCCGGGAATGTCGCTTTTAGTCGGGTACTTGTTGCACTCTACGACCGCCGTGGTCCGATGTCGATAGAGTGTCCTCAGAGGACTTAGCCTTCAGATCGGTGGTAGTTCGTCATCTTCCCTAGCTATGCGCCTACGGGCGTTTGATTAGAACGACTAAGGAGTGAAGTGGGTATAGATATATCTTTAACCCTCTGTAGATCAAGATGTGTGATAAGGTGAGTATACCTTAGGTGCTATGTTCCGATAGCGTGTGTTAGTTGTGTTTAGAGATCATGGTTGTTTAACCGAGTAAGATTTTGGGGATAGATAAGGTGTGAACCTTAGAATGTTTTACGCTGAGACCTGTGAGGCGAGGCCATCTCGAGAAAAGGTGTAGTGTTATGTTTGACTTTATCGAAGTGCATAGTGCACGTGAGTTATGTTTGGGATAGGTCCCTAGTAGTGTGGAATGAAAGGGGGTAGTTGAGCTAAGAAGACCGCCAGGTTTTCAAACATGATTAGCGAGATTGTTCCGATCGGAGCTAGTATCAAGGCGCTGCCGGTCGGCCGAGGCCTCGCCGCGGGTCAACCCGCGTAGATTTGGCGCGGGTCGCTGTGGTGGTCCCGCCTTGTGTTAGGGTTGCAGGGTGTTAGGCCCAAGTTTAGTTAACCAGCAGACGAAGTTCGTGGATACGCTCGACCGCTGGTCGGGCCGATGGGGCAGCCCATCGTGTTCTTCGCTCGACCGTTCACTCGGCAGTGTTGAATTATCAGAAAGGTTGTAAGGCTGCACGGGGTGCCTACCTTCACCTTATGACAGACAGTGGAGCCCAGGGTAGGGCTGTTGTTGTTTCTGGAGGTTTTGCCAAGCATGTGTTAAGAACTCAGCGAGTCTCGACCGCATTCGCCCTGCCGCGTGGATTTCGCGGTAGTTGTGGAGATTGTTGTCTCTGTGGAGGAGTGTTTAAGCTACCATTTCAGTGTTCGGACGCCACCTTTGAAGCCTTGTAGGGCGGAAGTGTAAGTCACGGCCGATTGGTTCGATGTTGGCAAGATTCAGATAGTTGGTTCAGGCTTGTTCCAGCAGACTGTGGATAGTGCGAAGCTTGTCTAGAAGAAGTTCTGGCAGCTCAGAGGAATTGTGCGGATAATCGTCGACGACGCCAGAGTTCAGTGCCGACGGTCGGTCTTCTTGAAAGTACCACCCCGGGTGGGTGTGACGAGTTTTGGAATACAGAGGAACTTAGCCCGAGTTACTTGGGCCCTTTGAGTTCATGTGAAGAATAGGTCGTTGCCTATATGTTAGCATTTGCCGTCCGACCTAGAGGCAAGACGTCCGGCCTTTCGTGTTGTTATGATCGGAAAGTATCGAGAATCCATCCGCAGTATTCCCGCTTAATGATGACCAAGTTGAAGATGATAACCCCGAGTTTTGGAGATCAAGCAGATTTAAATGTGGTAAGAGTTCGAGTGTACGACACCTCGTGGATCGACGTAGTCCGGGCACCATTTGTCGGGTCGCCGAGTGACACTAGAACCTCGCCAAGGTGACAAAAGTGGTGTCGGAAGAAGCGAGCATGTATGGCGAGCATAGATGTGACCATTTCTTTGTTTGGAAAAAGTGCGATGAGTATATTTAGACCCTGAGAGGTGTTTGTGCGCGATGTTAGAGGTGATTCTCGTGGACTTGGATGTAAGTATTTTGGCGCAGCTTGTTTCGTGGGCTATCAGGGCGTGATTGTTTCGTAAGTGGTAGTAAAGACTATGCCGCGCGCGTTGTTTTGAGATTTGAAGGAACATTCGACGAATGTTTCTGGCGAGGAGAATGTTATACCCCGTATTTCCAGTATGTACGAGGACGCACGAGGAAATTTTGAACTTCAATAGGCTTGGCCGATTTAATTTTGTGCACAACACCCGCTAGAGTCGCTTTTTACAAACGCTTTCACGCCTTCGTAGGGAATTTCCGCCATGTCCTTTCTAATTTTTATGGATTTTTCCGAGAGACGAACGTGTTGGATCAACAAGAGGGCGCCACTTGGCACCCTCTCATCATGGACTTCAATCGCCCATTTGGACGAAATGGATAGCAAAGGCACGTTTTTGTTGCCTTGACAAAGTCCGGGTAGGTAGGATATTTGTGTTTGTAAATCCTAGCCCTACACTTGCCTAACACACGGATTGATCTTGGCCATTGGTTGGCTTTCACTTGGCCTATAAATACCCACCCCTTTGATGAACTTATTCATCCACAAATTTGCCTAAGTCTTGAAAGCTCTCCTTCTCCCTCCCTCAGGTTGAGTTCGCCAAGAGGCCTCCCCTCTCCTAGAGGCTCTCGGCCGAGGTACACCCCTCCTAGTTGTGTGGCCGCGGGTACCCCAGCCTAGTTGCTTCGTGATAATACCCCTCTTGGCAGAATACTCTCAAAAGTATTGTTATAATGCCCAAATTACCTTAGCCTATACCTTGTAGTATTCTAAGGTTATACTTGTACAAAAAGCCCGTAAATACTATTATACTTCCCACCAATACAAAACCGAAACCCTAGGAAATTTCCATAGTCCGTTGGAGTATTGTGTGGTTGGTTAGAACTTCTAAGGGTGGTTTAGAGCGGTCGAGCGCCTGAGTCGAGCTAAACGATTGCCCAGATCGACTTTAACTAGATAATTATGGGCTTATCGAGGTAATTATCTTGTCCTCTATTGTAATTGGAAATTACATAATTGCTTGAATATATAGTTGAAGTATACTATATAATGGAATCGAACGTAGTTATCGCAATGTCTTTGACTTAAGCCCGAATAATACTTACGCAATGTCTTGCGACTTAAGCTCAATTTAAAGAAGAGTATCGAATCAGAATTACATAGGTCAGACATGAGACTTGTGTAGTAGTACCGTGAGTAGAATTGTACCCGTTGGGTTAGATATATAACCCCCGTTGGCTTCGCAGCCTACTGATAGAGGAGGAGATTTACGCTGCATGGCGTGAGGTGCGAATTTTCTCAGAGAATGTTCTACGAAGAGACCTAATGTTAATAAGAGCCTTGTGGCCTTATAGGTCAAGTACCACGTGGCGCGATCTACTGGCTTAAGGAGTAGCCGACGGTGGAAGTACTGAGCGCTTTGCTATTAGTCGATACTCGCCGCGAGGTATGTGAACCTCTTCCTATCTCTTCTAGCATGATATGTGTGAACTATGTAGTACGGTAGACGATAATGTGCTAAATGTATTTGATTATGTAAACATAAAGTGTTATAACGCTTTATGGGAAGTTGGTTATAACTTTACGTTGGTTAGAAAATACATGTGGTTTTTAAAAGGTAAATCGATTTGAACTATAACCGCTTGTTATGTGTTAATAAAGAAAGAACTTGAAGTATTTCAAAAGATTTTTGAATCATTTTGAAAGAAGAAGTAATATTTGGTTTTTGAAAACTTAAGAGTTATACTAGCTTTATGGGAAGTTAGGTATAACGGCTTAAGAATGTTTTATCGATTTCGGAAATCGTAACGTATCGACAAACCATCAAATGGTTAATAAAAGGAAATGTTTTGACTAATTAAGCATTATTAAAACCAAGAGAAACTTCCATCCGCATAGAAACTAAGATGAGACAAAATGATATTTCCTAGATCACGGTCACAGAATAAGATTGTTATAAACAAGAATATCCTACTCACATATAAGGCTTAGGTTTCTCGATTGTTTAAAGGAGAATTATATTCTTAAATGAATAAGACTATGAACTACTAAACCTTTCTAAAATTAGGCAAACTTGAACATTGGAAAAGAATGCTACTTGATTTTACAAAGAGAAGTAATTGATTTACTTTAAAAAGATAATCACTCATGTTCATATACTACGTATTGTGTGGTTTTTTTGGGAAGTAACGTATCTTTTAAAGATTTAATGTATGAAGTACTTGGGGATAAAAATTCGAACTTGTTAGTAGAAAGTACCTTGTGTGAATAACTTGATTGTATTGGTTTGTGATAGCCTTGTAATACTTTCTTTTTGACTTGATAAGTAAGCATGTTAGGATGCTACGTGTTAGTATCTTGTGATTATTATGTGAGGGGGTCACTCCTGTTGTGCTTACGTTGTTAAACGTTAAGCCCGGTGTACTATTATTGTATCACATACCCCCTAGACTTATTATACCGAGGGCTTGCCACCCTTGATGCGGTCTTTACGGCCTACGCGTCCTCGTGACTACGCGAGCGTAGCTCCAGGATTTGATCATTCCGGTGTTTAGCCCGACGCGGGGATTCCTACGCGGTCCGGCTGAGACTATGCGGTCTTTGAGACTACGCGGTCGCGGAGCCCAGGCGATACCGAGGGTTGGTCGCCCGACGCGGTATACCTCAGCGGTCTGGGACCATGATTCGAGGAATACCACGCGGGTCCGTGTGACTCCGCGAGTCGCGAGAGTTCCAGAATAGACGCGCACATTGATATTGCGGGCGTGGCCGCCTTCGATTACGTGCGGTCAGAAAGACCTCGGATACGCTTTGTGGTATTTTTGGTACTGTGGTCTTAGTAGTCGGCTATGCCTTCGCATTTGCCCCGCACGGGTTTATTGTGATAACTTTGGCGCGAGTCCCCGACTGACATGATCGCTATTTGTTGTGGATCGTAGTTTGCTTATCATACATGTCTCCCGCTTTATAGACTATTATGATTTCATTTACGTGATTTTTAGTTTCATACTGCACCGTTGTACCGACCTCCTTCGGGGCCGCTCACGCCGCAGTCGAGGTACACACCGTTGATCCTAGCTCTCGTGGTCACGCTTCAACGTATGGAAAGCTCCGCTTTCTCCGAGGCTTATCAGCGGTAAAGTCCCCGTCAGACAGGTGTTTACATTGTGGTTCGGGGCCCCGCCCCGCCATTGTTGACGTATCATTCTTAGAGGTCCAGATCCACAAGGCAGGGTTTGTAAAAAGGATTAAACTGCTCATTTGTAATGTTGTTATTTATATATGCCAAAGGCGCAGTTTTCCTCGACATTGTTTTGTACTTCTATTTCATGTATGTGTTTTATGTTCGTGCTGATTACTCGATGTCAGGTCACTAATTGCCGGGTAGGCACCGATCGCCCGTTGGTCGTGACACCTTAAGTCTTTAAGGTTCGATAGCGGTGTGTTAGTTGTGATTAGATCGGGTTGTTTAACCGAGTAAAGATTTGGAGGATTAGAGTTGTGAGACACCTTAGAGGCAAGCCATCTTGTAAGGTGTAATCTCGAGGTAATGTTGTTTGATCCTTATCGGAGCTAGTAAGATATATGTGCCCTTTCACCCCGAGTAGCGTGGAATGAAAGGTAGTTGAGCTAAGAAGACCGCTAGGTTTTCGTAACGCGATTAGAAAAGTTGTTCCGACCGGAGCAAGTGTTTTACGCGAGCTGGTTGAGCGGCCATGCTGAGTCAACCGCCCCGTTTGTTAGTCAGTTGTGGTGGCGCGCGGTGGGCGGTCACGAGGGTGTTAGTTAACCAACAGATGAAGTTAACGATGCGGATGCGCTCGACCGGGTCGGGACGGGGCAGCCCATCGTGTTTTTCGGTCGACCATGTTGTTTCGTTGTTATATCGTAAAGGTTGTGTGCAGCGCAGGTGCCTACCTTCACCTTATGTCGCATATGACAGCCGGAGCCCAGCATACTGCTTTTGTTTCGAAGCTTGCCAAGCATGTGTTAAGAACTCAGTGAGTCTCAGACCGCATTCGCCCTCGGGCGATGGTTGAATTTCGTGGTAGTTGTGGAGATTGTTGTCTCCGTGGAGGAGTGTTTGCTTACCATTTCGGTTCTGATGTCGCCTTTATAAAGCCTTGTAGGCGGATGTGTGTTGCACTGGCCGAGTGGTTCGATGTTGGCAAGGTTCGCATACTGTTCAGCTTGTTCCAGCAGATCGTGGATAGTGAGAAGCTTGTCTAGAAGAAGTTCGCAAACGCAGAAATCGTATGGAAAATCCGACGACGCTTAGAGTTCAGTCGACGGTCTTCTTGAAAGTACCACCGATTGGGTGTGACGAGCTTTGGAAAACAGAGGAAACTTAGCCCGAGTTGTTTTGGGCCTTTTTAAGTTCATGAAGAATAGGCCGATTGCCTATATGTTAGCTTTTGCCCGACTGGAGGCAAGACGTCCGGCCTTTCAGATTGTTATGTTTGGAAAGTATCGAGATCCATCCAGTGTTCCCAATGATGACCACGTTAGAGATAGTAACCTCGAGTTTTGGAAAAAGCGATTTAAATGTGGTAAGAGTTCGAGTGTACGTCACCTCGGGATCGACGCAGCCGGCACCATTTGTCGGTCGCGGAGCGAACTCGCGCAAAGTGACAAAAGTGGTATCATTTCTTTGTAAAGATAAGTGCGAATGAAGTATATTTTAGACCTTGAGAGAGGTGTTTGTGGTGATGTTAGAGGTGTTTCTCGTGGACTCGAGGTATTTTGCGCAAGTTGGTTCCGTGGCTACGCGTGGCGTGATTGTTTTCGTAAGTATAGCAATGAGGACTATACCGCACGCTTGTTTTGAGACTTAGAAGGAACATTCGGGACGAATGTTTCTAAGGAGGGGAGAATGTTATACCCCGTATTTCCAGAGTATGTACGTAAGGACGTACGTAGAAAATTTTTGAAGTGTAAAGTGGCTTGGCCGAATTTATTTTGTTCACAACACCCGTTTAGAGTCGTTTTTCGACGAAACGTTTTCACAGCTTTCGGAGGGAAGTTAAGGCGCTGTCATTTTTAATTTTTGGCGGATTTTTCCGAGAGATTTAAACATTTTGGACCAACGAGAGGCGACACTTGTCACCCTCTCATTGATGGAGTGTGCGGTTGGCTTGACGATTTGGTGACAATTTTGTCAAGTAGTAGGTAGGATATTTTGTGTGTTAGTTGGTTAGGGTGCACTTGGCAAGATCTTGGCCCTACACTTGCTATGCACTTGGCATGATCTTGGCCATTGGTTGGCCTTTGCTAGACCTATAAATACCCCCCCTTGGAAGACTTCTTCATCCATTCCAAATATTTCCTAAGTGTTAAAAATCCTCCTTCCTTTGTGTGGTGTTTTCGTCCAACACCCCTCTCCCCCTTTGAGTTGGCACTTTGGCCGAGAGCCCTCCCCACCCTCGTCGAGAGTACCCCTAGTGGTAGCCGAGGGTATACACCCCCTTGTGGTGTTGTCTCAGTATATACCCCTCTTGGTAGAAATACTCAAAAGTATTGTTATAATGCCCAAATTACCTTAGCCAGATACCTTGTTGTATTCTAAGGTCATACCTACAAAAAGCCCAGCTTATACTATTATACTTCCCACACCACCAAACCGAAACCCTAGGAAAATCTCCATGGTTAGTCGGAGTAGTATGTAGAAGTTGGTTAGAACTTCTAAGGGTAGTTTGGAGCTGGGTCGAGCGCACGGAGTCGAGCTAAACGATTGCCCAGATCGACTTTATACTCGGATAATTATGGGCTTATCGAGGTAAATATCTTGTCCTCTATCAGAATTGGAAATTACATGATTGTTAGACCATATAGTCAAGTATACTATATATATAGAACGAACGTTGTTGTCGCAATGTCTTTGGACTTAAGCCCAATAATAAGAAATCTTTTCGAAAGAAGAGTATCAATTGCTTTTACATGGGTATCAGACATGAGACTTGTGTAGCTTTTCGTGAGGTAGAATTGTGCACGTCCGTTAGATGATGAACCCCCTCGTTGGCTTGATAGCACCCGATAGAGGAGGAGATTTACGCTGTCATTGCGGGAGCGCGCCGAATTTTCTCGTAGGATGTTCTACGAAGGATATAAATGTTAATAAGCGCGTGGCCTTATAGGTTGAAGTACTACGATGGAGCGATCTTCCGCCAAGGAGTAGCCGACGGTTTGAAGTACTTGAGCGCTTTTGCTATTAGTCGATACTCGTCGCGAGGTATGTGAACCTCTTCCTATCTCTTCTAGCATGATATGTGTGTAACTATGTAGTACGGTAGACGTACATGTGTTAAATGTATTTGATTGGTCTAAAACATAAAGTGTTATAACGGCTTTATGGGAAGTTGGTTATAACAGCTTTATGTTGGTACGAAAATACTTGTGGTCTTTAAAAGGTAACTGATTTGAACTATAACTGGCTTGTTATGTGTTAATAAAGAACTTGAAGTATTTCAAAAGATTTTTGAATCATTTTGAAAGAAGAAGTAATACTTGGTTTTTGAAAAACTTAAGAGTTATACTAGCTTTATGGGAAGTTAGGTATAACGGCTTAAGAATGTTTTACTGATTTCGGAAATCAGAATGTGTATCGACAAACCACTGCAGCGTTAATAAAAGGAAATGTTTTGACTAATTAAGTATTATTAAAACCAAGAGAAACTTCCATCCGCATGAAGCTAAGATGAGACAAAATGATATTTCCTAGATCACTACTGGCGTATTAAGATTGTTATAAACAAGAATATGTAATACCCGTAGTTCCGTGGTATGTATGCGAGGACGACGTCACGAGAATACGGCGTAAAGATTGGAAAGGAAGAAAGAGGCGATTTTTTCCACGGAAAAGTTTCCGGTTTTGTGAAGGAAAAAGGTTCGTTTATGGAATTGATTCCCGATTTGGTATTCGGACTTCTGGAATATTAGAGAATTATGGAATTTTATTTTGAAAATGGTCACGTGGGCCCACGGAGAAATTTACTGTTTGTGGGGCCCGCTTGATTTTGAGATTTTGGCCGCTTTGGATATTTTCTAAGACGAAATATTTTGGATTTAATCGGGCGACACGTGTCACCCCCATGTGGCACCTTTGGGCCGAAATATGTTTGTGCACAACACCCGGTTAGAGTCGTTTTTCGACTAAACGTTGTCTCAGATTTCGTAGGCGACTTTCCGGCTATTTCATTTCGTATTTTGGCGGATTTTTCCGAGAGGCGAACATTTTGGACCAACGAGAGGCGCACTGCACCCTCTCATCAGCGGGCATAGTGGGCGGCATGGACGATTTGGGGAAGGCAAGTGGGAGATATTTTTCGTAGATATTTTGTGTGCAAGTTGGCACAGACACATGGGTGAATCTCGCCCTACACTTGCTAGGCACTTGGCTAGATCTTGGCCATTGGTTGGCCTTGGCTTGTGCTATAAATACCCCTCTAAGGTTGATGAACTTCTTCATCCATTCCAAATATTTCCTAAGTGTTAAAGTCCCTCCCTCTCCCCTCTTGTTTGACTCTCGTCCAAGAGGGGCCCCTCCCTAGATAGGCCTTTGTGGCCGAGAGCCTCCCTCTCCTTTGTGGTGTGGCCGTGGTACCCCAGCCTAGTGTTTTCGTATAAATACCCCCTCGTAGAAATACTCTCAAAAGTATTGTTGTTATGCCCAAATTACCTTAGCCTTATACCTTGTTGTATTCTAAGGTTATACCTTTACGAAAAGCCCAGAAATACTATTATACTTCCCGTCAGTCACAAAACCGAAACCCTAGGAAAAATCTCCATACCGTTGAGTATTGTGTAGAAGTTGGTTAGAACTTCTAAGGGTGGTTTAGAGCTGGTGGAGCGCCTGAGTTGAGCTAAAACTTTGCTAAGGATCGACATTAAACTCGGATAATTATGGGCTTATCGAGGTAATTATCTTGTCCCCCTATTGTAATTGGAAATTACATGTTGTTAGATTATATAGTAGAAGTATACTATATATAGTGCTGAATCAGAATTACATAGGACCGTATTAGAGACTTGTGTAGCAAGAGTACCGTGAGTAGAATTGTACTGTTAGGTTAGATGTATAACCCCCACTGGTTGGCTTGGTAGCCACCTCGATAGAGAGAGAGAGATTTACTGTCATGGGGAAAGGCCGAATTTTACGTAGAAGTTCTACGTTGAGACCTAAATGTTAATAAAGCGCTTGTGGCCTTATAGGTGGATGTACTACGTGTGGCGTGATCTACGCGGGCTTGGGTAGCCGACGTTTGGAAGTACTTGAGCGCTTTGCTATGAGTCGATACTCGCCGCGAGGTATGTGAACCTCTTCCTATCTCTAGCATGATATGTGTAAACTATGTAGTACGGTAGACGATACGTGCTAAATGTGTTTGAGTGGTTTAAAACATAAAGTGTTATAACGCCATGGGAAGTTGGTTATAATGACTTTATGTTAGTAAGAAAATACATGTGGTTTTTAAAAGGTAATCGATTTGAACTATAAGCGGCTTGTTATATGATAAGAAAGAACTTGAAGTATTTTCAAAAGATTTTGAATCATTTTCAAAGGAGAAGTAATACTTGGTGTTTGAAAACTTAAAGAGTTATACTAGCTTTATGGGAAGTTAGGTATAACGGCTTAAGAATGCTTTCTCGATTTCGAAATCGAATGTGTATCGACAAACCATCGCAGCTAATAAAAGGAAATGTTTTGAATAATTAAGTATTATGAAAACCGAGAAACTTCCATCCGCATAGAAGCTAAGATGAGACAAAATGATATTTCCTAGATCATGGTCACGTAATAAGATTGTTATAAACAAGAATATCCTACTCACACATAAGGCTTATGTTTCTCGATTATTTAAAAGAGAATTATATTCTTAAATGAATAAGACTATGAACTACGGAACCTTTCTAAAATAAGAAACGTGAACATTTGAAATTAGGCAAACTTGACGCTTGGAAAATAATGTTGTTACTTGATTTTACAAAGGTAAGAGTTTTGGTTTCTTAAAAGGACACCACTCTATTTTATACTACGTATTGTGTGACTTATGTGAAAGAAACAGATCTTTTTTTAGATTTTAATGTGTGAAGTACTTTGGGGATAGATACCAACTTGTTAGTAAAGTACCTGTGTGAATAACTTGATTGTATTGGTTTGTGATAACCTTGTAATACTTTCTTGTTGCTTTGATAAGTAAACGTGTTAGGATGCTACGTGTGTTAGTATCTTGTGATGTTTGTGTGCGGGTTTCGATTGTGCTTATTAACTATCACCGTTATGATAGTATTGTGGCATTCATCTCTTGAGATGATTCCGGGTTGTTCGCCTCCACGCGGGTAGACTCAGCGGGTCGATGGACCTATGATTCGAGAATACCTCACGCAGTCCCGGCCTATGCGGAACTACGAGTTCCGAGTTAGTGACGCCCTTATGGGCACGCGGTCGCAGGCCATGCGATCGCGAAGTCCGTGCGATGCCGGGAGTAGCTACCTCGATGCGGGGATGCCTACGCGGGCCGATGAGATCGGCCTATGCGAGTCGCGGAAGTTCCAGACTAGACGCGCACATTAGGTATCGGGCAAGTGGCCGCTTTGATCATGTGACGGTTCAGACAGATCTTATGATACGCTTTATGACCTTGTTGGTACTGCTGGTGTTAGTAGTCGGCTATGCCTTCGCATTTACCCGCATGCTTTATTAGGACAGTGGGACACGTGTTCATGTGTATTCCTCGGTGCTTGTATATCATAAATCACGGCAGTGGCGAAGGTATTCCACGCACGATTGATGCGTGGGCGTGAGACCCATTGTTAAATTAAGTGATGACTGAGGCGTGAGTCCCCGACTTGACACGATCGCTATTTATGGTGAATCGTAGTTCGTTATCATACATGTCTCTCGCTTTGTAGACTACTATGATTTCATTTACGATTTATTTTTAGTTTCACATACTGCAAATTTGTAGATCGACTTCCTTCGGGCCGCGTTCATGCCGCAGTTGAGGTACATCGGCCGTTGATCCTAGCTCTCGTGGTCACGTGGCTTGGGAAGCTCCGCTTTCCGAGGCTTATCAATGTATAGTCCCCGTCGTAGTAAGTGTTTACATTCGTGGTTTGGCGGGCCCGCCCCGCCATTGTGGTCGTATCATTCTTAGAGGTCCGTAGTACCGCTGCGGGTGGTTGGTAAAAAGGATTAAGCTGCTCATTTGTAAAAGAGTTGATGGTTATATATATGCCGAAAGGCAAGTTTTCACAGATTATTGTTTTATATATTTCGTTATCTCATGTCAGGTTTTATGTTCCGCTGACACTGATGTTGTGGTCACTAGGTGCCCGGTAAGGCACCACCACGCCCGGTTCGGTCGTGACAAAAGTGGTATCGAGCGCTTAATCCTGAAAGTGTCTACAGATCAGATCCAAGAGAGTCTTGATTATCGCGTGTTGTGCACCACACCAATAATCGTGAGGCTATAGGATATTTAGGATTGGTTTCTATTCTTCTCACTCGAGATCGTGCCTTAGAGTCGTGTTGTAAGTTGAACCCTCCGACGAAATCTTTCCCTTATCGCCATGCCTCCGCAGTGGCAACCCGGGCCTGGAGGGCAAGGCACCGAGAGTCGCGAGTAGAGTTCAGAGGTGGCGAGGCACAGCCCAATCATTACCTAGGTAGTGCTTCATTCGGGATTTCGCGACGCCACTAGCCCCAAAGAGAGTTTAAGCACGGCGACGGCGCTCATCGCGCCATGATATTTGAACCTTCGCCCACGATCGAACAGAGAATATAGATTGCCAAGGACAACCTTGTTACTAGCTATGGATTTGGCTACCGAGAGTATACCGATGTCGCGAGTCCGGAGGACTATCTAAAAGAGGGTTGCAAGAGTAATTTTTCGTTAGGCTCGAGCATGGCACTGCACGCTTATGCGCAGCAGTCGAGAAACGTAGAGATCGACGGGTTAACTGGCGGCGTAAGAGGCCGAGCAGCAAGGTCCTTCGGAACTTTCAAGGTGAGTATACCTTAAGTGCTACGCTCGATAGCAGCAAGTGAGTTGTGATTAGGAAATCATGGTGGGTTAACCGAGTAAGATTTTGGGGGATAGAGAAGGTGTGAGCCTTAGAGTGTTATACGTAAAGACCTTAGAGATAAGGCCATCTCGAGAAAGGTGTAGTGTTATGTTTGACCCTTTATAGGAGTGCATAGTGCACGTGAGCTATGTTCGTGGGATAAGTCCCCGAGTAGCGTGATTTGAAAGAAGGTAGTCGAGCTAAGACCGCCAGTTTTCGTAATGCGTGTTTAGTAAGATTGTTTCTTCGGGAGATGGTATTTCGCCTTGCCGGTCGTGGTTGAGGCTACGCGCATGTCAACCCGGTAGGTTTGGTGGTGGATCGGTTGTGGTGGTCCTCTTGTGTTAGGATCATGAGGGTGTTAGGCCCATGTTTAGTTAGCCGCGCAAGTTCGTGGACGCGCTCGACCGCTGGTCGGGCCACGGGGCAGCCTATCGTGTTCTTCTCGTGGTCGCTCTCTGGCAAGTTGATGTTATCCAAAAGGTTGTGAGGTTGCACGGGTGCCTACCTTCACCTTATGACGGACAATGGAGCCTGTGGTACTACCGCTTTCTTCTCGAGTTTGTACCAGCGTGGCTAGGAACTCAGCGTAGTCTCAGACGCATTCGCCTCGCCGTTGTTTTGATTTCGTGGTACCGCGAGGATCGTTGTCTCCTGGTTGGGGAGTGTTTAAGCTACCATCTCGTTGTTCGGATGTCGCCTTGTGACGCCTTGTAGGCAGAAATGCAAGTCACGGCCGATTGGTTCGATGTTGGCGTGGTTCAGATAGTTGGTTCAGCTTGTTCCAGCAGATCCGGATAGTGTGAAGCTTGTCTAGAAGGAGTTCCGACTCGCAGGAATCGCGGCGATAATCGGCGACGACGCCAGAGTTCGTGCCGACGGTCGGTCTTCTGAAAGTACCACCCGGCGGTGTGACGAGTTTTGGAAACGAAGGAACTTAGCCCGAGTTACTTGGGGCCTGTGAGTTCATGTGAAGAATAGGCCAGTTGCCTATGTTAGCATTTGCCGTCCGACTTAGGAGGAAGGACGTCCGGTCTTCGTATTGTTATGTTCGGAAAGTATCGAAGATCCATCCAGAATGTTCCCGATTAATGATGACCACGTTAGAGATAGTAACCCGAGTTTTGATACTAAAGCGATCGTAAATGTGATAAGAATCCGAGTGCATACAGCCTTCATGATCGACGCAGCCGGTACCATTTGTTGGGTCGCCGAGCAAGGCTCGCGACAAAGTGACAAAAGTAGTATTATTTGTGGTGATGTAGAGGTGTTTCCTCGTGGACTTAGATGTAAGTTTTGCGCAGTGTTTCCATGGCCACCGTGGCAGATTGTTTCGTAAGTATAGTAGTGAAGACTATCTTCGCACGTGTTCGTTTTGAGACTTAGAAGGAACATTCGGACGAATGTTTCGGCTGGGAGAATGTAACACCCCGTAGTTCCGTGGTATGTATGCGAGGACGCACGCACGAGAATACGGTAAAGATTGGAAAGGAAGAAAGAGGCGATTTTTTCCACGGAAAAGTTTCCGGTTTTTGTGAAGGAAAAAGGTTCGTTTATGGAATTGATTCCCGATTTGGTATTCGACTTCTGGAATATTAGAGAATTATGGAATTTTATTTTCGAAAATGGTCACGTGGGCCCACGGAGAAATTTACTTTTGTGGGCCCGCTTTGATTTTGAGATTTTGGCCGTTGGATATTTTCTAAGACGAAATATTTTGATTTAATCGGGGCGACACGTGTCACCCCACGTGGCACCTTTGGGCCGAAATATGTTTGTGCACAACACCCGTTAGAGTCGCTTTTCGACTAAACGCTTTTCACTTTCGTAGGGAATTTCCGCTATGTCATTTAGTATTTTTATGGATTTTTCCGAGAGACTAACATTTTGGACCAACGAGGGCGCACTGCACCCTCTCATCGCGGGCATAGTGCATGGACGATTTGGGAAGGCAAGTGGGAGATATTTTTGGTAGATATTTTGTGTGCAAGTCACAGACACATGGGTGAATCTCGCCCTACACTTGCTAGGCACTGGCTAGATCTTGCCATTGGTCGCCTTGGCTTGGCTATAAATACCCTCTAAGGTTGATGAACTTCTTCATCCATTCCAAATATTTCCTAAGTGTTAAAGTCCCTCCCTCTCCTCTTGTTTGACTCTCGCCCAAGAGCCCTCCCTAGATAGCCTTTGTGGCCGAGAGCCTCCCCTCTCCCCTGTGTGTGCCGTGGGTACCCCTAGCCTAGTGTTTTCGTATAAATACCCCTCTTGGTAGAAATACTCTCAAAAGTATTGTTGTTATGCCAAAATTACCTTAGCCTTATACCTTGTTGTATTCTAAGGTTATACCTTTACTAAAAGCCCAGAAATACTATTATACTTCCCGTCAGTCGCAAAACCGAAACCCTAGGAAAAATCTCCATAGTCCGTTGAGTATTGTGTGGTTGGTTAGAACTTCTGGGTGGTTTAGAGCGGGTCGAGCGCCTGAGTCGAGCTAAAACTTTGCTAAGGATCGACATTAAACTCGGATAATTATGGGCTTATCGAGGTAATTATCTTGTCCCTATTGTAATTGGAAATTACATGTTGTTAGATTATATAGTAGAAGTATACTATATATAGTGCCAATCAGAATTACATAGACCGTATTACATGAGACTTGTGTAAGAGTACCGTGGAGTAGAATTGTACTGTTAGGTTAGATGTATAACCCCGTTGGCTTGCAGCTACCGCCTCGATAGAGGAGATTTACGCTGTTGCGGGGGGGGGAAGTGCTGCCGAATTTTCTGTAGAAGTTCTACGTTGAGACCTAAATGTTAATAAGCGCCTTGTGGCCTTATAGGTGGATGTACTACGTGTGGCGTGATCTACGTGGCTTAAGGGGTAGCCGACGTTTGGAAGTACTTGGAGCGTTTTGCTATGAGTCGATACTCGTCGCGAGGTATGTGAACCTCTTCCTATCTCTCTAGCATGATATGTGTAAACTATGTAGTACGGTAGACGTACATGTGCTAAATGTGTTTGAGTGGTTTAAAACATAAAGTGTTATAACGGCTTTGCGGGAAGTTGGTTATAACAGCTTTATGTTAGTAAGAAAATACATGTGGTTTTTAAAAGGTAACTGATTTGAACTATAACTGGCTTGTTATATGATAAGAAAGAACTTGAAGTATTTTCAAAAGATTTTTGAATCATTTTCAAAGGAGAAGTAATACTTGGTGTTTGAAAACTTAAAGAGTTATACTAGCTTTATGGGAAGTTAGGTATAACGGCTTAAGAATGCTTCTTGATTTGAAATCGAATGTGTATCGACAAACCACTGCAGCGTTAATAAAAGGAAATGTTTTGAATAATTAAGTATTATGAAAACCAGTAGAAACTTCCATCTGCATAGAAGCTAAGATGAGACAAAATGATATTTCCTAGATCATGGCTGCTGTAATAAGATTGTTATAAACAAGAATATCCTACTCACACATAAGGCTTATGTTTCTCAGATTATTTAAAAGAGAATTATATTCTTAAATGAATAAGACTATGAACTACGAACCTTTCTAAAATAAGAAACGTGAACATTTGAAATTAGGCAAACTTGGACGTTTGGAAAATAATGTTGTTACTTGATTTTACAAAGGTAAGTGTTTTGGTTTCTTAAAAGGCGATACACTCTATTTTATACTACGTATTGTGTGACTTATGTGAAAGAAACAGATCTTTTTTAGATTTTAATGTGTGAAGTACTTTGGGGATAGATACAGAACTTGTTAGTAGAAAGTACCTTGTGTGAATAACTTGATTGTATTGGTTTGTGATAACCTTGTAATACTTTCTTGTTGCTTTGATAAGTAAACGTGTTAGGACGCTACGTGTTAGTATCTTGTGATGTTTGTGAAGCGGTTTCTCGATTGTGCTTATTAACTATCACCGTTATGATAGTATTGTGGCATTCATCTCTTGAGATGATTCCGGGTTAAGTCGCTCCGACGCGGGTAGACTCAGCGTCGATGGACCTATGATTCGAGAATACCTCACGCAGTCCCGGCCTATGCGGAACTACGAGTTCCGTGTTAGTGTACGCCCTTTACGGGCATGCGGTCCTGTGGCTATGCGGATCGCGGTCGGTGACGACGCCGGGAGTAGCTACCGACGCGGATGCCACGCGCGGCCGATGAGATTGGCCTACGCGAGTCGCGAAGTTCCAGGACTAGACGCGCACATTAGGTATCGCGCAAGGGCCGCCTTTGATCATGTGGACGGCCCAGACAGATCTTATGATACGATTTATGACCTTGTTGGTACTGCGGTGTTAGTAGTCGGCTATGCCTTCGCATTTACCCCGCATGCTTTATTAGGACACGTGGGACTCGTGTTCATGTGGTATTCCTTGGTGCTTGTATATCATAAATCGCCGGCATGAGGAAGGTATTCCACGCACGATTGATGTTGTGGGCGTGAGACCCATTGTTAAATTAAGTGATGACTTGAGGCGTGAGTCCTCGACTTGATACGATCGCTATTTATGGTGAATCAGAGTTCGTTATCATACATGTCTCCCGCTTTGTAGACTACTATGATTTCATTTATGATTTATTTTTAGTTTCACATACTCTGCACTGCCAGATCGACTCCTCGGGCTGCGTTCATGCCGCAGTTGAGGTACATCGATCGTTGATCCTAGCTCTCGTGGTCACGCTCGCTTGGGAAGCTCCGCTTTCTCGGAGGCTTATCGGTGGTATAGTCCCCCCGTAGTAAGTGTTTACATTCGTGGTTTGGGCCCCGCCCCGCCATTGTGGGTCGATCATTCTTAGAGGTGCAGAGTATCACTTGGCAGGGGTTGGTAAAAAGGATTAAGCCGTTCATTTGTAAAAGAGTTGATGGTTATATATATGCCAAAGGCAAGTTTTCATGATTATTGTTTTATATATTTCGTTATCTCATGTTGTGGTTTTATGTTCCACCGACACTGATGTTGTGTCACTAGGTGCCCGGTAAGGCACTACCACTGCCCGGTTCGGTCGTGACAATATCCTACTCACATATAAGGCTTATGTTTCTCAGATTGTTTAAAAGAGAATTATATTCTTAAATGAATAAGACTATGAACTACGAAACCTTTCTAAAATAAGAACGTGAACATTTGAAATTAGGCAAACTTGACGCTTGGAAAATAATGTTGTTACTTGATTTTACAAAGGTAAATGTTTTGGTTTAATTAAAAAGATACCACTCTATTTTATACTACGTATCAGGTGACTTATGTGAAAGCAACTGGATCTTTTAAAAGATTTAATGTATGAAGTACTTTAGGATAGATACCCAACTTGTTAGCATAAAGTACCTTGTGTGAATAACTTGATTGTGTTGGTTTGAGATAGCCTTGTAAATACTTTCTTGTTGATGTGATAAACATGTTAGGATGCTACTTGTGTTAGTATCTTGTGTGATCGTGATGTAAGGGGTCATTCTTGTCAGGCTTACGTTGTTAAACGTTAAGCCCGTTATCGTTATTGTATCACATACCCTTTGACTTATTATACCAGGGCTTGCCACCCTTGATGCGGGTCTATACGGCCGCATGCGGTCCTCGTGACTATGCGGAGCGCGTAGCTTCGTGATTGATCATTCCGGTATTTAGCCCGACGCGGGGATTCTATGCGTCTGTTGAGACTATGCGGTCTTTTGAGACTACGCTTGCGGGAGCCCAGGCGGATACCGGGGTTAAGCGCCTCGATGCGGGTATACCTCGCGTCCGGGGACCATGATTCGAGGATACCTCACGCGGTCCGTGTGTGACCTACGCGAGTCGCGAGTTCCGTGAATAGACGCTGGGTGATATCTGCGGGCGTGGCGCCGATCACGTGTGCGGTCTAGAAAGACCTTGTGATACGCTTTATGGCATTTGTGGTAATCGGTCTTAGTAGTCGGCTATGCCTTCATTTACCTGCACGGTTTTATTGTGATGACTTTGGCGCGTGAGTCCCCGATTGACATGATCGCTATTGTGAATCGTAGTTTGGTATCATACATGTCTCTGCTTTTATAGACTACTATGATTTCATTTACGTATTTTCAGTTTCACATACTTGGTATTGTTGATCGACCTCCTTCCGGGCTGCGTTCATGCCGCAGAAAAGGTACACCGCCGTTGATCCGCCTAGTGGTCACAGTCATTGGGAAAGCTCCGTTCTCCGTAGGCTTATCGATGGTATAGTCCCGCCGTTGTAGGTATTTACATTCGTGGTATGGCGGCCCCATCCCGCCATTGTTGTCGTATCATTTCTTAGGTGCAGAGTACTTTGTTGGGAAGGGTTTGTAAAAAGGATTAAACTGTTCATGTTGAAAAGGTTGTTATTTATATATATGCCGAAAGGCAAGTTTTTCTCAGATTATTGTTTCATATGTCTTGTATCGTTTTATGTTCCGCTGATTACTCTGATGTTGTATCACTAGGGTGCCCGGGGTAAGGCACCAGTCACGGGCCCCGGAACGGGTCGTGACAATCATGCTCAAGAGGATAGGAAGAATCACATACCTCCTCGGCGAAATCCACCTGCCAAGTCGAATATGTCGCGCGCAGAGTACCAACCTATAATAGTCAAATACGTCTATCAACGTCTAGACTACTCTATAGAATATTCTAAGCAGAAGGTGCTTATTGCTACGGAAAATCGGGCAGCACTTCCCTACCCGTCTAACTACACAAGTCTACTATAATACAGTCCTATGTAATTACAGTTCAATTCTATTCTTTTATACCATCCTTCTATATCTTATACTCATTTATAAACTACTATATGTAATCTCCAATTACAATAGAAGGACAAAGATATTTACCTCGATAAGCCCAAAATTATCCAAGTTTAAATGTCGATCCTGAGCAACGTTTAGCTCCTAATCCGTGCGCTCCAATTTGCTCCCAGAAACCCTTAGAAGTTCTACACAACTTCTACTTAATACTTCAACCACTATGAAGATTTTTCTAGGGTTTCGTTTTGTGACTAAAGAAAGTACAGTAGTATTTCCGAGTTCTTAGTATTGAAATAACTTTGGAATACTACAAGGTATAAGGGCTAAGGTATTTTGGAATTGTAACAATACTTGAGAATACTTTTCTACCAAGTGGGGAGGCTTTTGACGAGACAACTAGGAAGGGAAAGGGTGTTTCGGCTAGCTCTTCTCAAGAGGGGGGGGGGGGGAACTTGGACGAGACTTCTACTCAAAGGGGGAAGGATTTTGAGACTTAGGAAATGTGGAGTGGATGAAGAAGTCTTCAACTCAAGGGGGGTATTTATAGAACACTCAAGGGTCAAGATTAAAACAAATGGAGGGTGGGGATTAGGATCCATGTGAAAGATGAGATCTTCCAACCAAGTGTCCACCACAATGTTGGGACATATGTCCACCACAACATTGGGACATATGTCCCCCACAACAATAAGCCATGTGGCCTCCACTATCTCACAAAACCGTCCAACCTTACCTACCCCCACTACCCAAAAATAATATATTCCAAGACTTTGACCACTAGACAATGTCCACTTGGCCACCATTTCGTCCAACCCATGCCAACTAAGGGTGACACATGTCGCCCTCCAATTGGCCCAAAATATTTCGTCTCTCGGAAAAATCCGTAATCGGTTAAAATATTAAAAACGTAGAATTTCCTTCACAAGGTTCGAAATCTTTTCCGTCGAAAGTTCACAATTTCATCCTTAACCTAAATAGGGCTTGTACAAACGTACGTACGTCCTCACATACATACTCTGGAAAATACGGGGTGTAACACTTAACTTCTAAGAGTAGAAGGAATCATGAAATAGTACTACATGTATATTCCATACATAGAATCATGTCAAAAGAAGGAAGAGGTTCACATACCTCGCGACGATTATCGACAATTAGAAAAATGCTCCGAAGTACTTCAACCTTGATAGCTATCCCATCCTTCAAGTAGAATACGCTATACTTAGTACTTCAACCTATAATGGCTATAACACGTCCATTAACCTCTAGCTTCGAACGTAGAATATTCTAAGTGCAAAGTCACTAAATTCTACGGAAAATTGGACAACACTTCCTTTGTTTCTACATACTTTGCCACCTTTTTCAAGGCCGAATTCAATAACCAAACACGCCACATTTAAGGCTCAATACAACAACCAATTAAAGGGGATTACACGCCTTACAATACGTGTAAAATTCCGCCCCACAATTGACATTAAACTAGTCCACAATACAAATGCCAATTTCGGCAAAGGTGCTACAACTTATCAACCTTTCCAATTCCTTTTCAATCCAAGTTCTTAGGTCTAGCATGTTATATAGTCATAAACAACTTAACAATTATAATTCCTTCTTTATATAACATGTGACGACTTAAACTAATAATCCAATTGAATTGAAATCTCAAGGGCTAAACATACTAGTTTTCGAATTAGAATTCTAATAGCCAATACACTTATCAACTTCATAATATATATCTCATACTTGCTAATATCCATAGCTACAACAATAAGTAATCTTAATTACTAAAACGACAAGAATTATACCTTTACAAGCCCTTATAATCTCCAAGATTCAAAGTCGCTCCTTAGCAATTCTCAGCTCCTTTACTTTATGCTCCAATCCGCTATTTGAAGCCTTTAGAAGCTCACAACCAACTTCTCTTCCATTTCCAATCAAAACCTATGAAAATGCCTTAGGTTTTCGCCTTGCGACTAACGTGAAAACGCTGCTTTTCCAAATCTTTCTATTGAGATATCCTTACAATACCCTTAGGGACCTTGGGTTAAAGTCTTGTGGCTAATGGATCAAACTACAAAAATTTTGTGTGAGAGGGGAGGCAAACCCGAGAGCATCCCTAAAGAGAACAAGGGTTCTTCAATTTTTCTAACTGTAAAATAGCCTTGTATTGCTACATGGATGATTATATAACACAATGAAGGGTCTATATTACAACACATGGTAAGTTTGGATGAAAGGGATCAAGCCAAGTGGCTCTTGACTTAGTCAACTATCTCAAGCTCAAGCCTAAAAAGACATGCTCATCTTCACAATGGTCAAATGACCATTTTGCCCTTGCATTAATTCGACCAAGCCATGTGGGGGGGTGCCACGTGTCTCCCCCCCATTCGTCCATAAAATTCCGTAACCCTCGTGGGTCCCGCAAAACGTAAAATTCCTAAGGTGGGCCCCATGTGACCAAATCCGTAAAAATAAAATTCCATAATGATAATACATTCCATAATCCTCAATTAATGCATTTTGAGAATCCAATTCTTCTCAATGAACATTTTTTCTTTCCGACGTTCGGAAGATTTTCCGTCGGAAAAACAATTCTTCCTTTCGTACCCTTTTCAAGTCTTGTGTTCCTTACTTAAATTCTCTTAAACATGTCCTTGAATTATGGGGTGTAACAATCCTCATATACATACCCTGAAACTACGGGGTGTAACAATGTACATCCACCGTACACACCAAGTAATATTATGGAATTGAACCCAAAAGTACTAAAGTACCTTCACCGTACATTCCTTTCCTTTATAATAAATCCTTTGACTCTCAATGAACTAAAATAAAATAACTTTCATTTAGACAACCTGTCACGCCCCGAACCCCGGGCCCGCGATTGGTGACCTACATGGGCACCCTTCTATTAATACAACACAATAAACCGAGGAAGATAAAAATAACACTTTTTTTTTCTTAAAACAAAGGCAAAGCCGATAAGGCTGCCATAATATAAATCACCCAAAAGGGTCTACACTATTCAATAATGTAAATACAACTCTAGCCAGTCCAGCCCACATATGAATACAAACCTCTATGATTTTGGACAATACTATGACGGGAAAAGGCCCCGCCGTACCCCTGAATATACCTAGCCATAATGGCAAGCTCCGGAACATTGGAGCCATCTCAAAATGCTAAATTAGGATCCTAAGCTCGCGGATCCACAATCGTACCTAAACATGCGGACATGATCGCCTTCAAAGTGGTCAAGATAACAAGTACTAAGTATGGAACGGAAATAAAGTACAGCAATTACGTCGATAATTATACAAGGAATGACAGGGGCAAGTATGAAAATCAAATACCAGATCCTACCGTGTCATATAAAAATCGTGAGCCAATCAGACCTTGTATCACCGTATCATCAGAATAATCGCACCACTTTCAAATATGAAAGCCATGTCAAAATCCGGGACACCCGGTGTCACGACCCGAACCCGGGCCCGTGACTGGTGCCTTACCCGGGCACCCAAGTAGCCATATATCAGAGTAATCAGCGGAAATAAAACAATAACATGAAGTAAGAATATAATAATCTGAGAAAAATTGCCTTTCGGCATGCATATATGAAAACTTAAATCCGAACAGTTACATCCCATATACAACTCGCCACAACAAGATACATGCACTTCTAAGAGTGACATGACAACAACGGCGGACATGGACCCGCCATACCCCGAATGTAAGCACCTACTACGACAGGACTATACCACCGATAAGCCTCCGAGAAACGGAGCTTCCCAACGCTGAATTGTGACTCGAGGCTAGGATCAACGATCGCGTACCTCAACTGCGGCATGAACGCACTCCGGGCGAGGTCAAGATAACAGTATGGCATGAATCAAAATAAATGAAATCATAGTAGTCTATATAAAGCAGAGACATGTATGATAACCAAACTACAGCTCACAATAAATAAGCGATCATGTCAAGTCGTGACTCACGCCTCAAAGTCATCACTCAAATATAACAATGGGTCTCACGCCACAACATCAATCATGCCCGTGGAATACCTTCCTCACCGCCGATACCTATGATATAAAAGCACCAAGGAATACACATGAACACAGTCCCATGTCACGACTGCCCAGGTTCGTGGATCGTGCCTTACGGCACCCAAGTAGTCATACATCGAGTAATCACGGAAATATAAAGCAAGACATGAAAGCTTTATAAAATAGAACACGCTTAAGTGAGAAAACATCGCTTTCGCATATATATAAAAACATGGTTTAGCAAGCATCCGATCTGCATAACAGACTACTGCACTCTAAGGAAATATACAACTATGGCGGAGTGGGGCCCGCCATACCTCGATCGTACAAAACTATCTACAACAGGAGATCATACCCAAAAGTAGAGCCTCGGAAAGGATGGAGCTCGACACCAACGTAGAGATCCTAGGAATGTGGATCTAGCACTGCTTTCTTACCGCAGATGAACGCAGCCTGGCGAGGTCAAGATAACAAAAAGTATGTGAAACTATAAAGAATCAAATAAAATCAAAGTATTTAAAACCTTTTCACAAATACAATCAGTTCAATTGCACATAGTGTCACATCACAAACAACAACAGAATAGGAAAATCAGAATGTGTCTATTCTAGGCCGCGAATGATCGGGCAAGGCCAATCGCCCATAGTATCATTCTGCGTGCCTAGTCCTCGACTTCCGCCCGCATAGTCACACACTGCACCCGCATGAGGTATTCCTCGTGATCGGGCAGCTAACCCCAGATCCGCCTAGGCTCCGCAGCCGCATAGCCTCAAAAGACCGCATAGTCTCAACAGACCGCATAGGAATCCCCGTGATCGCTAAACACCCGAATGATCAATCTCGAGCATACCGCTGCTCGCATAGTCTCACAGACGTGATAGCCGTATAGACTGATCGTGGCAAGCCCTCGGATATAACAAAGGGGTAGGTGATACAATATAAAGACAACGACTTAATGGTTAGCAACAAGCACAAAGCAAGAATGACCCTTTTACACAAAATTCAAGACACTAACCTGTAGCATCATAATATGTCTACTTATCACACAAATCTTATTACACTTAATGTAAATCAATACAAGGCTTTTATAAACAAACTAGTAAAGTTCCTTTTTATCTTCTTAAGTTGTTATACCTAACTTCCCATAAAGCCAGTATAACTCTTACGCTTTTGTTTTAAAAACCAAATATTTATCTTCTGTTAAAAATGATTCAGTATTCTTTTGAAATGTTTTCAGTTCTTTGTTATTCAGGCTTAAGCCGTGAGGCATTGCCGTAAGTATTATTCAGGCTTAAGCCGTGAGGCATTGCCATAAGTATTATTCAGGCTTAAGTCAAAGACATTGCCGTATTTATTATTCGCTTAACACACGTACGCTCACCGTACTATATATTGTAAAATATCATGCTTTAGGAAGAATCACATACCTTCTCAATAAAAACCACCGCCAAGTTGAATATGTCACAGCAGAGTCACCTATAATAGTCACAGATATCTATCAAAGACTACTCAAGGTCATTCTAAACAGAGGTTCATAATTCTACTGAAGGGCAAAGACTTCCCTACCGTGAGCTATATAGTTCATCAGAAAATACCCACTATGTAAGGCTGATTTGATTATTCTTCTAAGTATTTATACTTATTCTTATTCTACAACAGTAAGTATTCTCTAATTCAAAAGAGGGTTAGGATTAGTTACCCGGTAAGCCCAATAATATCCTAGAAAAGTCGCACCGAGCAAGGTTTTGCTCTAAGTTGTATGCTCCAGAAACCTTAGAAGTTCTTCACAACTTCTACTAAGTACTAAGGTATTTGGGCTAGGTATTTTGGGCATTATAACAAAACAAGAAGGCAACTTTTCTACCAAGGAGGTAGGTTTCGCCAGGCTGGGGGGGTAGCCTCGCCAAGCTTCTCGGAGGGGTGTTGACGAATTTCTACAAAGGGAGAGGGAAGGATTTTAGACTTGAAAGCTTTTGTGGATGAAGAACTCTTCATCTCAAGAGGGGTATTTATAGCTCAAGCCTTGCCAACCAATGGCCAAGATGAAGACAAGTGCAAGGCAAGTGTAAGGCCAAGATCAAGCCAAGTGCACCCTAACCCCTACTCCACAAAACACTCCACAAAACACTCCACAAAACATGGCACAAAACAAGGCCTAAAGGAACCAATCGCCAAGGCCAACACCCTCTGACGCCTAATCGCCCAAAGCCACCCCACTTGCTTCCAATGCAGGTGACATGTCACCCTCCCGTTGGTCCAAAATGTTTCGTCTCTAAAAAATCCGCAAAATAAGAAATGGCATAGCCGAATTTACTCTACGAAAGTCGTGGAAACGTTTCTCGGAAAACGATTCTTTTAGTGAGTTGTGTACAAAAGAAAACGCCCAAGGCTAACTAAGGCCAAACTTTTTGACGTATTCTCACGTACATACTGAAATACGGTATTACATTCTCCTCCTTAGAAACATTCGTCCGAATGTTCCTTCTCAAGACGCTTAACGATAAGATTCTTCATAACTTAAAGCTTGCAAATGCCACACGCGCCACAAAACAACACTAGGCATAAACGATAACGAAAATTTACAAGTAGGAAAGTGAATTACCCGGAGGTGTGGGAATGGTGAGGATACTTCGCCTCATGTCCTCCTCGGCTTCCCACGTCATCTCCTCTCGAGCTCGTTCCGCCACAAGACTTTGACGGAAGCCACGCCCTTCGTCCGCAGACGCTAACTTTGACGATCGACTATCGCTATGGAATCTCCTCACGATAACCCCTGGCCACCGACATCGTCAATCGGTGTACCCTAGATGGATCCCCGACATCTCCTCAACATAGATACGTGAAAACCGGATGCACCGCTTCCAGATCGGACGGCAGATCCAACTCATAGGCAACCTTGCCTACCTCGCGACAATCAAACGCCCAATGTACCTAGGGCCGAAGTTTCCCTTCTTCCCAAATCTCATCACACCCTTCATGGGGTGACACCTTTAGAAAACCCAATCATGAACCTCGAACTCAAGATGCCGACGACGATGATCCGTGCATACGACTTCGCCGACTCAGCTGTCAATAGCCGCCTCGATAAGCTTCACCTTATCCATCGCCCTTGCACCAACCGTCCCACTAGCCGCACTCGCCCACATCGAACCAACCTATAGGCGACCGCACTTCTCCCATACAAGGCCTCATAAGGCGCCATTCGACCGGAGTGTTAGCTATTATTATACGCAAACTCAACTAGAGGTAAATGATCCTCCAAACTACCACTGGTCAATAACACAGCTCGCAAAGATATCCTCAAGAGTGCGGATAGTGCGCTCTGCCGTCTGTCTGCGTGGATGAAATGCGACTCAGCTCACTGCGTCCCTAAACCCTTCGGAAGGACCTCCGTAAGTTAGCCGAACCGGGCTCTGCATGCGATATGATCAAAGTAGGGACTCATGCGGTCGACGATCTCTGATGTAAAGTGCGCATAATCCTCACCAAAAGTCGTCCGACGGGAAGAAAGTGGGCTGATTTCACACTGTCGACGATAACCCATATAGAATCATGTCTCCTCCGAGTGCGAGGTAATCCCGTGATGAAGTCCATGTTGATTACCTCCCACTTCCGTGTCGATCTCAATCGTCAGAATAAACCACTGTGCCTCCGTGCTCTACCTTCACTGCGACAACACGCACCGAGCTACGAACTCGCAACGCTCTCTTCAAGCCATCCCACCAATACACGGATCTAAGCGTCGGGTACATCTTGGTCGACCGGATGGATAGAGTAACGCCGCGTGCTTCCCAAGAACTCGCCAAGTCTCAAACATCCGAACACACACCGCCAAATCTTAGCACCCCATCGTGCTACCTCAAAAGGACCCTTGCCCTCACGAAGAGTCGTATCACGATATCGAATCAAAGCCGGATCTCGAATCGCCTCTTCTTCACCTCGACGATGGAAGACTCGCAACCTCACGAACTCTAACCCCACCGCTATCGTAATCATTCAAACGACACCAAGGCTCGCTAATCGATGCAAATCACGAACCATGTCCCTCCTCTCTAGCCGCACATCCGATAGGCTCCCATCGACCTACGACAAGAGCATCCGCCACAACATCGCCTTCCCCGGTGGTACAGATATCAACATCGTAATCCTTAAGCAACTCTAACCACCGTCTTCGCCGTAAGTTCACTCCTCCGTGAAGATATACGGAGGCTCTTGTGGTCCGTATAAATATCCACGTGAACCCCATACAAATAGTGCTCCAGATCTTCAAAGCGTGAATTACCCGCTAACTCCAAATCATGGGTGGGGTAGTTCTCTGTTTCTTCACCGTCGGGATGCATATGCTATAACCCGCCATGCTGCATCAACACACATCCCAACCCGATGCGACGCATCACAATACACGACATAACCGTCCGACCTCCGGAAGAGTAAGAACGGGCGGTCGTCAATCTCCTTCAAGAATCGAAACCCCGCCACAAGCATCACCATCGAACTTGGCGCCTCAGTCACCCTAGTCAATGGTGCAGATAAGCAAACTTCTACGAACCGCCGATAATATCCTCGCAAGGCCCGTAAAATCGCGAACCTCGCCGAGTAAGTAGGTCTAGGCCAAGTCCTAATCGCCGATCTTGGCCAGATTAACTCGAATGCCATCACCCATAATATGCCCAAGAAACGCCATCAAGTCAACCAAAACTCACATTTGGAAAACTTGGCGATAACCACTGTCTCGAGAATCACGACAAGCCTCAACGCTCCGCATGCTCCCGGCGAGCGAATAAACCAAGATATCATCAATGAACACTATCACAAACGTGTCCAAAAATGGTTTGAACACTCGGTTCATCAAATCCATGAATACCGCGAGCATTGGTCAACCCAAAAGACATGACCACGAACTCATAATGCCTGCACGTCCGAATGCGATCCCAGGACATCCACCTCTCGACTCGCACTGATGATAGCCCGATCGCAGATCAATCTTGAGAAACATCTCGCACTCGCAACCGGTCGAACAAATCATCAATCGGAAGGGGGTATTCGTTCTTAATGGTCACCTTGTTCACCGCTCGTAATCAACACACATGCGTCCCCGCCCTTCTTCTTCACGAACAATACCGACGCTTCCCTGGGAGAAACACCGCCTAATGAAGCCCTTCTCTAGCAAATCCCTAAGCCGATCCTTCAACTCTCTCAACTCGGCAGTGTCATTCTGTATGGCGGAATGGAAATAGCCGAGTATCCGCAACACATCTATACAAAACTCGATCTCCTCTCGGAGGATACCCGAGGTCATCCGAAACACGTGCGGGAACTCGACCATCGAACCGATCAAAATCTGGTACCACACTTCAGATCAAACACCAACGAGATGATAGATATACCCTTCCGCACCATCTTCCTAGCCTTGAGGTAGGAAATAAACCTACCCCGGCGATACCGTGCTCCCTTCCCACTCAACAACCGGCCTCAGAAAGCGGAACCGCACAACTTCTCTCTCTCATAGCCTACATTGGCGTAGCAAGAAGCTAGCCAATCCATCCCCATAATCATGTCGGTCAATCATCTCCAACTCTATCAAGTTGGCTAGTGGTCGACGATCAGAATGGTCACAGGACAAGCTCTATATACCCGCCGAGCTACCACCGAATCACCCATCGCGTAGCTACCTCGAAAGTGGTCTATGGACTCGGGCTCTATCCCTATCCTACTAGCAACAAGGGAGATATATAGATGAGTAGAACCGGATCTATCAAAGCATACACATCAAACCCGTAAACCGATAAGGTACCGTGACGACATCAAAGTGAGGCCTCACGATCCGCTTACCGACAAAGCATATACGCGTTCGAGGACCGCTAGACCGGGACTCGCGCCACGACCGCCACGACCCGCTGATCCATGTGTACCTTTCTCCGGCGAGTAATCGTCGGGGATGAAGAAGCGCAATGCACCAGATCGGGCCCTACTACCGCCGCCCCGGCCGGACAAACTCGCGAAATGACCGCGCTGCCACAAGTATAGCAGCTCGAGTACGACTCGTAATGGTATCTCGCCACAACGCATACCGAAGTGCACTCGAACGGTTAGCACCCGCTACTGAAATCAAGTCCCGGGCCACGACCGCCCCGACGCTCGGGTCAGATCAAATGAGGTAGAGCGCTCGCGGCCGTGGTGCACCGACTTCACGATGCCGCCACCCCGAGGACTACGAAAAGAACTTACTGTCTTCGCCTTCTTCTCGCGATATCGCTTACCCGGCCGGTCTCTACGCCTCACATCCCAGGTCATGAGCTCGCATACGGGTTATGTCCATGCTCGTCAAGGGACACACCCGCGCAAGACTCGGCCATGTAATCATCTAGCCCAGTGACATAGCGATGCACCGCCCTCCATCTCTCGCTACGGTGGACATATCGAGCCAAAGAATCAAACTCGACATTGTACTCCTCACCTGTGCCCTCCCGCCTCAAAGAACAAGAATCTATCACTCGTGCCCTCCTCATCCGCGGAGGCAAGAAGTGTGTGAGAAAAGCCTCACGAAAACTCATCCCATACCGCGGAGGTGCATGCTCTCCGGAAAGCTCTATGAATCAAACCAATCGATCGCGGTATCACGCACCGATGCGAACCGAATGTCATGACTCGGTCTCAAGCCCGATCACCCGTGATAATCCTCTCGCTGACGGATGAACTCCTGCGGATCATCTTCCGCCGACCAGAAACTCGAGGGCTACAACTAAGGAAATCCCGTGAGTCTCAAACTATACCGCCTCTGCACTACGCGCGATCGAGCCGAGCCGAATCGAACCGCCAGATCCGGCCTTCTCTCAGATCGGGCCACAACTTTAGCCAAAAGCGGGCCATCTCTCAGACCCTAACTCTCCGCCTGTGCCGTGGGACGAGCGGGGTACTGTGGTCTCGCTGGCCGGGCGGCGTCATAGAACTCGCCGTCTCGTATAGACCGGCACGAGCCCTCGTGACTCTGGGTGTCTCGCTAGCGCCTCCGGCCGCTTGCCCTTCGGGCCCGGTCGCTTACGCGAGGCATAATCACATAGAAAGGAATACGTTAGAGGGTCCAACCTATAACACGACTCTAAAGCACGATCTCGGAATGAGAAGAATGGAAACCAATCCTAAATATCCTATAGCCTCCTCGATTATTGGTGGTGCACAACACACCGATAATCAAGACTCTACTAGATACGGTCAGACACTTTCCGAGGATTAATCGCTCGATACCACTTTTGTCACGACGCTCTGGTTCGTGGATCGTGCCTTACTGGCACCTAAGTAGTCATACATCCAGTAATCGGAAATATAAAGCAAGACATGAAACGTTTATAAAATAGAATACGCTTTAAGTGAGAAAACATCGCCTTTCGCATATATATAAAAACATGGTTTAGCGCTACATCCGATCTTGTACAACAGACTACGCACTTCTAAGGAAATATACAACTATGGCGACAGGCCCGCCATACCCTCGATCAGACAAAACTATCTACAACGGGAGATCATACCCAAAAGTAGAGCCTCGGAAAGGATGGAGCTCCGACACCAACGTAGAGATCCTAGAATGTGGATCTAGCACTGCCCTCTTACCGCAGATGAACGCAGCCTCGGGCGAGGTCAAGACAACAGTACCAAGTATGTGAAACTATAAAGAATCAAATAAAATCAAAGTATTTAAAACCTTTTCACAAATACAATCGGTTCAATTGCACATAGTGTCACATCACAAACAACAACGGTAATAGGAAAATCAGAATGTGTCTATTCTAGGCCGCGAATGATCGGGCAAGGCCAATCGCCCATAGTATCATTCTGCGTGCCTAGTCCCGACTTCCGCAGCTCGCATAGTCACACTACTGCACCGCAGGTATTCCCCGCATCGGGGCAGCCAACCCCAGATCCGCCTAGGCTCCCGCAGCCGCATAGCCTCAAAAGACCGCGTAGTCTCAGCGGACCGCATAGGAATCCGCGCATCAGGCTAAACACCGGAATGATCAATCTCGAGCATACCGCTGCTCGCATAGTCTCACAGACCGCACAGCCGTATAGACCGCATCAAGGGCAAGCCCTGTATAACACCAAAGGGGTAGGTGATACAATAACAAGACAACGGACTTACCGTTAGCAACGAAGCACAAAGAAGAATGACCCTTTACACAAACAATTCAAGACACTAACCTGTAGCATCATAATATGTCTACTTATCACACAAATCTTACTACACTTAACAGAAATCAATACAAGGCTTTTATCATCAAACTAGTAAACAATTCCTTTATCTTCTTAAGTTGTTATACCTAACTTCCCATAAAGCTAGTATAACTCTTAAGCTTTTGTTTTAAAACCAAATATTTATCTTCAGTTAAAAATGATTCATATTCTTTTGAAATGTTTTCTTCTTTGTTATTGAGCTTAAGTGAGGCATCGCAGTAAGTATTATTCAGCTTAAGCCAGGCATTGCTTACATAAGTATTATTCAGGCTTAAGTCAAAGACATTGTCGTAGTTATTATTCGATAACACATGTACGCTCACCGTACTATATATTGTAAAATATCATGCTTTAGGAAGAATCACATACCTTCTCAGCGAAAACCACCTGCTAAGTTGAATATGTCGCGCGCAGAGAGTCAGCCTATAATAGTCACAGATATCTATCAAAGACTACTCTGAAGGTCGTTCTAAACAGGGGGTTCATAATTCTACGGTAAGTCGGGCAGACTTCCTACCAAAGTGAGCTATATAGTTCATCGTGAAAACAAATTCCATGTAAATACAGTTTGATTATTCTTCTAAGTATTTATACTTATTCTTATTCTACAACAGTAAGTATTCTCTAATTCAAAGAGGGTTAGGATTAGTTACCTCGGTAAGCCCAATAATATCCTAGAAAAGTCGCTACCGAGCAAGGTTTTGCTCCTAAGTTGTATGCTCTAAGGAAACCTTAGAAGTTCTTCACAACTTCTACTAAGTACTAAGGTATTTGGGCTGGTATTTTGGGCATTATAACAAAACAAGAAGGCAACTTTTCTACCAAGGAGGGGGTAGGTTTCCGGCCAGGCTGGGGTAGCCTCGCCAAGCTTCTCGAGGGAGGGTGTTGGACGAATTGCTACAGGAGAGGAAGGATTTTTAGACTTGAAAGCTTTTGTGGATGAAGAACTCTTCATCTCAAGAGGGTATTTATAGCTCAAGCCTTGGCCAACCAATGGCCAAGATGAAGACAAGTGCAAGGCAAGTGTAAGGCCAAGATCGAAGCCAAGTGCACCCTAACCCCTACTCCACAAAAACACTCCACAAAACACTCCACAAAACAAGGCCTAAGCAAGGAACCAATCGGCCAACACCCCTCGACGCCTTGATCGTCCAAAGCCACCCCACTTGCTTCCAATGTGAGGGTGACACGTCACCCTCCCGTTGGTCCAAAATGTTCGCCTCTCGGAAAAATCCGCAAAATAAGAAATGGCATAGCGAATTTACTCTACGAAAGTTGTGGAAACGCTTTCGTCGAAAGCGATTCTTTTAGTGAGTTGTGTACAAAAGAAAACGCCCAAGGCAACTAAGGCCAAACTTTGACGTATTCCCTTACGCATATACTGGAAATACGGGTATTACATCCCACCGTGTCATCATAACACCGCACGGTAAGTAATGAGGCGTAGCGACTACAAAACCCACGACAAACAAGGTCATAAATCGTATCAAGATCTGAGGCATCACATGATCAAAGCCGCCACTCGCGCGATATCTAATGTGCGCTAGCTTCAGCTCGAACTTCCCGCAGCCCGCATAGGCCACTCCAATGGCCCGCATGAGGTATTCCGCATCGAGGTAGCTACTCCCCGACATCATCTCGACTCGCGATCCGCACGGCCACATGCATCGTGACCATATAGGCCGCACACTAACCTGGAACTCTCGTAGCTCCGCATAGGTCCCCTGGACCCGCATGAGGTATTCTCGAATCATGGTCCCAGACCGCCTGAGTCTACCCCGCATCGGAGGGCAGCTTAACCTCCGGAAACATGTCAAGGTGAGTGGTACAATACCAACATAACGGCTGATAGTTAAACAACTTAAGCGCAGTCGAGGGAAAACCCCTTTACACGAACATCACCAGATACTAACACACGTAGCATCCTAGCATGTTTACTTATCAAATCAACAAGAAAGTATTACAAGGCTATCACAAACTAACACAATCAAGTTATACACACAAGGTACTTTCTACTATATGATTAACAAGATCGGGTTTTTATCCCCAAAGTACTTCATATATTAACTCTTTAAAAGATCTGTTCTTTCACAAATAGTCACACAATACTCGTAGTATATGAAAATAGAGTGATTATCTTTTGAAGTAAATCAAACACTTCTCTTTGTAAAATCAAGTAACAACATTCTTTTCCAAACGTTCAAGTTTGCCTAATTTCAATTACTCAAGTTTCTCATTTTCAAAAGGTTTCGTAGTTCATAGTTTTAATCCTTTAAAACAATTTGAGAAACATATACTTTACGTGTGAGTAGGTTATTCTTGTTCATAACAATCTTATTACAGCAGCCATGATCTAGGAAATGTAATATCATTTTGTCTCATCTTAGCTTCATGCGGATGGAAGTTTAACTGGTTTCAATAATACTTTATTAGTCAAAACATTTCCCTTTATTAGCGCTGATGTGGTCTGTTCGATACTTATTCTGATTTTCAAAATCAGTAAAACATTATTCCTTTTGAAAACCAAGTACTCATTACTCACGAATGAGGTTTCACACTTTTTAACAAAATTCAATTAAGTCAAGTCTCTTATCTTTTAAGATCAAGTCTCTTAACTTCTTAAATCAATAAATCATTATTTTTATCACTCTTAGTCGTTATACCTAACTTCCATAAAGCTAGTATAACTCTTAGCTTTAAAACCAAGTATTACTCTTACCGCTAAAAATGATTCAAGATTCTTTTGAAATACTTCAAGATTATTCGGGCTTAAGTCAAAAGACATTGCGTAATTATTATTCGTGCTTAAGTCAGAAGACATTGCCGTAATTATTATTCGCTAACACATACGCCTACCGCATTATATATATATATATATATTCTTTAAAATATCATGCTCAAGAGGATAGGAAGAATCACATACCTCGTGACGATTTATCGACTATTAGCAAAAACGCTCCAACGTCTTGTAGTCCGCTAGCCTTTTCCACCCTCCGGAGTAGAATACGCTACTCATGATTTCGACCTATAGCGGTTATACAAGTCTATCAAAGTCTAGACTACTCTGCAGTTAATCTTACGATGTGATTTGATTCAAGCCTTTTACGTAATATCCTTATTACGGTTCAATTTCTCTATATACTTTCCTTGTATATACTTATACTTATTCTTTTACTTCAATAGTATGCAATTCTAATACAGGAGACAAGATATTTACCTCGATAAGCCCATAATTATCCAAGTATAAATGTCGGTCTGAGCAACGCAGCTCTACTCGGGTGCTCCAACCCGCCCAAACAACCCTTAGAAGTTCTACGCAGCAACTTCTTCTAAATACTTCAACCGTGAAGATTTTTCCCTAGGGTTTCGGTTTGAGACAAAAAGGACATACAGTAGTATTTAGACTCTATGTATAGAGGTATCTTTGCAATACTACAAGGTATACGGCTAAGGTATTTTGGGTATAGTAACAATACTTTGGAGTATTTCTACCAAGAGGGAGTATTTATACGAGACAATCACCACAAGGTGGGTGTATACCTCGGCCAACCCCACTCAGGAGGGGGTACTCGGCCAAGGGAGGGCTCTCGGCCAGGGGCCTCACCAAGGGGGAGGGAGGCTAGGGAGACACTACACAAGGGGGGAGAAGAGAGCTTTCTAGACTTAGACAATTTTGGATGAAGAAGTTCATCAAAGGGGAGGGTATTTATAGGTCAAGCCATGGCTAACCAACGGTCAAGATCAAGCCAAGTGTGGTGCAAGTGTGAGGCTAGGATTCACCCAAGTGTACCTTATCCATCTACCCACAAAATATCCTACCAACTACTTGACAAACAAGGCCACACTTTCGCCACTTTACCGCCAACATCCTTCCAAGAGGTGACAAGTGTCGCCTCTCGTTGGTCCAAAACATTTCGCCTCTCGGAAAATCCGCAAAAATTAAAAATGACATAGCCGAATTTTCCCTTCGCAGCTTTGTAAAGCGTTTATTTAAAAACGACTCTAACCGGTGTTGTGCACAAAATCGAACCTATGCCTAACTTTAAAGCCCAAACTTTTCTACGTGCATACTCGAAAATACGGTATAACACGACCAAGATATAATATCACGAAGCATGCTCGTGGAATACAAAGATCCGCTGTGATGTAACAAGTATAACATACAACTACCCGCATTAATCGTGCCTTTTAACAATGAGAGTAAACTTTACATGCTTTAAAGTATAATGCTTATGATCAATCTAGTACACCCGCTCGTAGTATCATTATGCAAACCTACTCTCGGGATCAAGTTTCACCCGCATGCGGTCTTGTGGACCCAGCATAGGACAATTTTCCCGCGCATAGGTCTATTTCACCCGCACAGACTATTTCACGCTTTAGGCCTACGCCCATAATGAGCATATACGTCATACTCGCATCATGGGTAGCAAATCCATGGAGATGTATAATGTCTTGGGGTTTTACCCCGCAATTATACTCAGAAGGTGTATAACGTCTTGGGGATTTACCCCGCATTTATACTCAGGAGGTTTATAACGCCTTAGGGGTTTAACCCGCATTTATACTCAGGAGGTGTATAACGTCTTGGGGATTTACCCCGCATTTATACAGTTATACCCCGTATTTCCAGAGTATGTACGTAAGGGCGTACGTATAAAAGTTTAAGCCTTAAGTAGGCAAAGGGACGAAATTTGTGCACAACTACCGAAAAGAATTGTTTTCCGACAAAACGTTTTCCGGACCTTGCGAAGGGAAAATTACGGTTGCGACATTTATTATTTTTGCGGATTTTTCCGAGAGATAAAATATTTTGGACCAACGAGAGGGCGACACTTGTCACCCTCAAGTTGGCGGAATCATGGACGACCTTGGCACGTTTTTGTTGTCAAGGAGTAGGTAGGATATTTTGTGATATTTTTGTGGTAGATGGATAAGGTACACTTGCCCAAATCCCCACCCTCCACTTGCCTTAATCTTGGCCATTGAAAGTCCTATAAATACCCCCCTTAGTTGAAGACTTCTTCATCCACAAATAATTTCTAAGTCTTGAAAATCCCTCTCCCCCTTAGTGTAGCTCTCGTCCAAGAGCTCCCCCTCCCCCTTGAGAAGGCCCTTGGCCGAAACAAACCCCCCCTCTTGAGTGTTGTTCTCGTAAAACACCCCCCCCCTTGGTAGAATAGTATTCTCCAAGTATTGTTGTTATTCCAAAATACCTTGGCCCAAATACCTTATAGTATTCCAAGGTTACCCCTATACTAAAAGCCCAGAAATACTACTATACTTTCCTTTAGTCACTAAACGAAACCCTAAGGAAAATCTTCATAACTGGTTGAAGTATTAAGAAGAAGTTTCGTAGAACTTCTAAGGGTTGTTTGGAGCGGGTTGGAGCACCCAGAGTAGGAGCTAAACGTTGCTCAGGATCGACATTTAAACTTGGATAATTTTGGGCTTATCGAGGTAAATACTCTTGTCCTTCTATTGTAATTGGAAATTACATACTGTAGTAGTATAGAAGTGAGTATAAGATATATAGAAGGATATTAAAGAAGAAGATTGAATCAGATTGTATTACATGATTTAGAGACTTGTGTAGTTTAACGGGTAGGGAAGTGCTGCCCGATTTTTCGTAGAATAGAGAACCCTCTGCTTAGAATATTCTACAGAATAGTCTAGACGTTGATAGACTTATATGACCGTTATAGGTTGAAGTTCTGCGAGTAGCATGTTCTACTTGAAAGGTGGACAAGGCTAGCCGGGTTTTAGCGGTGGAGCATTTTGCTATTTGTCGATAATCGTCGCGAGGTATGTGATTCTTCCTATCCTCTTGAGCATGATATTTTAAAAGAATATATATAAATCTGGTAGACGTACGTGTGTTAACTGAACGTGGTTTTACTGCGATGTCTTTTGACTTGAGTCTAAATAATAAGAATCTTGAAGTATTTCAAAAGAATTAAGAATCGTTTTTGAAAGAAGAGTAATACTTGGTTTTAAAGGCTTAAGAGTTATACTAGCTTTATGGGAAGTTAGGTATAACGACTTAAGAGAGATAAAAGGAACGGTTTACTTAATTGTTTATAAACGCCTTGTATTGATTTCGGAAATGAGAATAAGTATCGAACAAACCACTGCAGCGCTAATAAAGGGAAATGTATTGACTAATTAAGTATTATTAAAACCAGTAGAAACCTCCATCTGCATAGAAGCTAAGATGAGACAAAATGATATTACATTCCCTAGATCATGGCTGCTTTAATAAGATTGTTATGAACAAGAATAACCTACTCACACATAAGGCATATGTTTCTCAAATTGTTTTAAAAGAGAATTATATTATTAAAGTGATTAAGACTATGAACCACGAAACCTTTCGAAAATAAGAGACTTGAGTCTTTGAACTTAGGCAAACTTGAACTTTTGGAAAAGAATGGGTTATTGATTTTAGAAGTTAAGAGACTTGATCTTAAAAGATAAGAGACTTGACTTAATTGACTTGATATGAATTTTGTTAAAAAGTGTGAAACCTCATTCATGAGCAATGAGTACTTGGGTTTTAAAAGAGTTAATGTATGAAGTACTTTGGGGATAAAAAACCCGAACTTGTTGACATAAAGTAGAAAGTACCTTGTGTGAATAACTTGACTATGTTGGTTTGCGATAGCCTTGTAATGTTTTCTTGTTGGTTTGATAAATAAACATGTTGTGATGCTACGTGTGTTAGTATCTTGTAACGTTTGTGTAAAGGGGGTTCCCTTGTTGTGCTTATGTTGTTTAACGATAAGTCATTATGTTAGTATTATATCACTCACCTCTTGACATGATATACCGGGGGTTATGCTGCCGTCACGAGGATGCCTCATGCGGTCGAGGACCCATGCGAGCTACGAGTTCCGGTTAGTGTGCGGGTAATTACCTCACGCGGTCTATGTGGCTGCGGACCACGAGTCCGTGAGGATCCGAGGTTAGCTGCCCCGTCGCGAGGAATACCTCACGCGGGCCTATGTGTGTGGCCTATGCGAGTGCGGGAAGTTCCAGATTAGACGCGCATTGACATCAAGCGAGTGGCGGCCGATCATGTGGCGGTCTAGAAAGACCTCGTGATACGCTTTACGGCATTATTGGTATGCGTGGGTTTTAGTAGTCGGCTATGCCTTTGTACTTACCCAAATGCGGTTTTATTATGACCAGTGGGACCTGGTGTTCATGTGTATTCCTTGGTGCTTTTTATATCATGGACTGCCGGCAGTGAGGAAGGAATTCCACGGGCATGATTGATATTGTGGGCATGAGACCCATGGTTATATTTGAGTGATGACTTTAAGGGCGTGAGTCCCTGACTTGACATGACTGCTTACATATTGTGTATCTTAAATTGGTTATCATACATGTCTTTTGTTTTATATAGACTATTATGATTTCATTCTGATATTTTCGTTTCACATACTTGGTACTGTTATCGATCTCCTTCGGGTGCGTTCATGCCGCAGAGGTACACCGATTGTTGATCCTCGCTCATAGGGTCACAGATTCAGCGTTTGGGAAGCTCCATTTCTCGGAGGCTTATCATGGTATAGTCCCTGTTGTTGTAGTGCTTACATTCGGTATGGCGGGCCTGTCGTCGTTGTTATTCTAACATTCTTAGAGTGCAGTAATCTTGTGTTGGCGAGTTTGTAAAAGGGATGTCGCTCGTGGTTCAAGTTTTTATATATATGCCGAAGACAACTGTTTCTCATTTCATGTCTTGTTTTATGTTAGCTGATTTCTACGATGTATGACTACTGGGTGCGGGTAAGGCACGATCCGAACGGGCGAGTCGTGACAAAAGTGGTATCGAAGCGATTAATCCTCGGAAAGTGGCTGCTGCATCGTATCTAGTAGAGTCTTGATTATCGGTGTGTTGTGCACACCAATAATCGTGAGGCTATAGGATATTTAGGATTGGTTTCCATTCTTCTCACGAGATCGTGCCTTAGAGTGTGTTATAAGTGTTATACCGTATTTCAGTATATGCGTGGGAATACATACAAAAGTTTAGCCTTAAAGTTTAGGCTTGGACGATTTCTTTGGGCACAACTCACAAAGCGAATAGTTTTCAGGCGAAACGTTTCCACACTTTTCGTAGGGTAAATTCCGGCTATGCCATTTCTAATTTTGCGGATTTTTCCGAGAGGCGAAACATTTTGGACCAACGGGAGGCGACACTTGTCACCCTCGATTGATGGACTTGAAATCGTCCATTTGGACGAATTGGACATGGTGAGCACGTTTTTGTGCCTTGTGCACAAGTCGAGTTGGTAGGATATTTGTGTATAGTTAATCCTCACCTACACTTGCCTTGCACTTGTCTTAATCTTGGCCATTGGTTGGCCACTTCTTGACCTATAAATACCCCCAGAGATGAAGAGTTCTTCATCCACAAAGCTTTCCAAGTCTTGAAAATCCTCTCCTCTCCTTGTAGACTTTTAGTCCAACACCTCCTCCGCATGCCCTCACGAACACACCCCTCCCCTAGCCTAGTTCGCCGCGAGGCCCCCCCTAGCCCTAGCCAAGGGCCGCGTGCCGAATACCCCCCCTACAGCCTAAACTGGACAGAGGCCCCCCGCTAGCCTAGCCAAATCTACCCCCTTGGTAGAAAAGTTGCCTTCTTGTATTGTTATAATGCCCAAAATACCCTAGCCCAAATACCTTAGTACTTAGTAGAAGTTGTGAAGAACTTCTAAGGTTTCCTGAGCATACAACTTAGGAGCAAAACCTTGCTCGGTAGCGACTTTTCTAGGATATTATTGGGCTTACCAGGGTAACTAATCCTAACCCTCTTTTGAATTAGAGAATATATCTTTGTTGTAGTATAAGAATAAGTATTAAATACTTAGAAGAATATTGCAGAATAGAATTGAACCATTACTACAGTAGAAGGGTTTAAAGAAGAATAATCAAATCAGACTTACATGAATTTGTTTTCACGATGAGACTTATATAGCTCAGGGTAGGAAGTGCTGCCCGACTTTCCGTAGAATTGTGAACCCTCTGTTTAGAATGACCTTGAGTAGTCTTTGATAGATATACGTGACTATTATGAAATTTGACTCTCTGCGCGACATATTGACTTGGCGGTGGTTTTATTTGAGAGGTATGTGATTCTTCCTAAAGCATGATATTTTACAATATATATAGTACGGTGAAGCGTACGTGTGTTAACTAAAATATAACTATGGCAATGTCTTTGACTTAAGCCTGAATAATACTTACGGCAATGCCTCACGGCTTAAGCCTGAATAACACTTACGGCAATGCCTCACGGCTTAAGCCTGAATAATAGAGATCTGAAAGCATTTCAAAAGAATACTGAATCATTCTTAACAGAAGAGAACTAATTGGTTTTTAAACAGAAGCTTAAGAGTTATACTAGCCTTATGGGAAGTTAAGTATAACCACTTAAGATTGATAAAAGAAACAGTTTGCCTATGTGTTTATAACAGACTTATATTGAATTGTGAAAAGAATAATAAGATGGTTTGATAAGTAGACATGATATGATGCTATGTGTGTTAGTGTCTTGTAACGTTTGTGAAAAAGAGTATTCTTGTTGTGCTTATGTTGTTTAAACGATAAGCTGTTAGGTTAGTGTAGCATCACTCACCTCTTGACATATTACCGGGGGTTAAGCTGCCCTCCGATGCGGGGTAGACTCAGGCGGTCTGGGACCATGATTCGAGAATACCTCATGCGGGTCCAAGGGACCTATCGCGAACTCACGGAGTTCCGAGTTAGTGTGCGGGGTTATACCTCACGCGGTCCATGTGGCCATGCGGACAGCGAGTCGGGGCGACGCCGGAGTAGCTACCCTCGATGCGGGGTTATGTACCTATGCGGGCCTATGTGATTGGCCTATGCGGACTACGGAGTCGAGGATTAGGCTTGCATGGTGATACTACGAGCAATCGGCCTGCCGATCATTCGCGACCTAGAAAAGACACATTACGGTTTACCTATTCTCGCTCTTGTTGTGATGTGGCACTATGTGCGGTTTCCTTGGTTGTTTCATACATACTTGCAAAACTGTTTTTAAAATGATATGTTTCATTTAAGTATTTCTGATTTCATATACTTAGTACTGTTGTCTTGACCTCCTGGGGCTGCGTTCATGCGCGGTAAGGGCAAGCAGTGCTAGATCCACATTCTTAGGATCTCTACGTTGGTGTCGGAGCTCCATCTTTCCAGGAGGCTCTACTTTTGGGTATGATCTCCCCGTTGTAGATAGTTTTGTACGATCGAGGGTATGGCGGGGCCACTGTCCGCCATAGTTGTATATTCCAGAAGTGCAGTCATGTTATGCGATTGTCGGATGCTGCTAAACTATGTTTATATATATATGCGAAAAGCGATGTTTTCTCACATAAGCGGTGTCTTGTTTTATAAACTGTTTCATGTCTTGCTTTATATTTCCGATTACTCGATGTATGACTACTTGGGTGCCGGTAGGCGCGATCCACGGCCCCGGCGGGTCGTGACAATAAGTTGAACCTCTAACGTATTTCTTTCCCTTACCGATTATGCCTCGCGTAAGGCGGGCCTGGAAGGCAACGCGATCGAGGAGCTGCGAGTATAGCACAGAGGTTAAGAGAGCAGGCCCAATCATCACCGGTGGTGCCCATTCGGGAAGTTACGCTACGTCACGACCCCGTGAGTTTAGCTCAGCGGCGATTCCTCTGCGTCCATGATATTTGAACTGCGGTTCCGACGATAACGGAAAGTATAGATTGCAAGAGACGACCTGTTACTAGCTAGGATGTAGCAACGAGAGTATATTATGTACCGATTTATCACGGGTCTTGATGATTATCTAAGAGAGGTTGTATAAGAGTAGCTCTTGATCGGCGTGAGCATGGCTGCGTGCGGGCTTATGCGCGGCAGAAATCGTAAGGATCGACGGTTAACCAAGATCGCGAAGAGGCGAACAACAGGGTCCTTTGGTAACTTTCGAGGCGGACCTTCTCGGCAGATCGGTTATGCACCTCCGCGAGCGAGTGGTCCTCCGCGAGACTCGAGGATGTTCGGGGTATCGAGTTGGTGAGAACTCGGGGCTTAGTTCACAGCTACACGTAGGTTCCAGCCAGCCGGGTTCAGTTTTTCCTCAGTGTTCACAGTGTGGCAGGCGTCATCCCGGGGAATGTCGTCTTTTTGTTGGTGCATGTTTTACCTGCGGCCGTCAGGGCCACGTGTCGAAATGGTGTCCTAGTAGGAGGGATGCAAGTAGGAGGACTCACCTACGGTCGATTGAGGATTGGTGGCTCGGAGAGGAGGTGTTACTGAGGAAAGCCCACCGCTTTCGGTGTACAAGTAGAAGATGTCATGTAGGAGTGCACTTCTTCGACAAAACTTGTGCTTATGCCAGCAGGCCATTTGCGAAATTGTCCGACCAAAGGTGGCGCGGTTAGAGCTCGGCCGAGGATAGGTGGCTTCCGCCCCCATGCGCGTCGCGGCAGAGGATTGATTAAGAACAGCGAGAGGGAGCGGCCGATGTGCCTGAGTATATCCTTAACCTCTAGAGCAGAGATTTGTATGTATGATAAGATGAGTATATCTTAAGTGTTATGTTCTGATAGCATTGTGTTAATTGTGATTTGAAATCATGGTTAGTTAGAAGGGTATGATTGGGGATAAGGAAAGTGTGAGCCTTAGAATGTTATACGTGGAGACCTTAGAGGCAAGACCATCTCGAGTAAAAGATTTTTTTTTTTTATGTTGACCCTTATCGGAGTGCATAGTATACGTGAGATATATTTGTGGGATAAGTCCCTGAGTAGTGTGAAATGAAAGAAGGTAGTTGAGCTAAGAAGACCGCTAGGTTTTCGTGACTCGATGGTGAGATTGTTCCGGATCGGGGAACAAGAGCATTGGCGCGATATGGGTCGGGTTGAGGCCATGTCGCGGGTCAACCCGTAGCCCGGTTTGGGGTAGGGTCAATTCGAGGTGGTCCCGCCAGGTGGTGGGGTCACGAGGGTGTTAGGCCCAAGTTTAGTTAACCATCGTACGAGTTCGTGGATGCGTTCGACCAGTATTCAGGCCGATGAGGTCAGCCCATCTTGTCTTTCGATCGGTATTTACTCGTGCAGGTTATGCGAGATGTTATATATCGGGAAGGTTGTAAGGCTGCACGAGGTGCCTACTTTCACCTTATGACAGGCAGTGGAGCCCAGTTTACGACTTTTTCTTTTCTGGAGGTTTTACCAGGCAGGGTTAGGAACTCAGGTGAGTCTCAGTATCGCATTCACCCTCGGGCCAGTGTTTGGATTTCAGAGGTAGCTGTGAGGATTGTTGCCTCCTGTTGAGGGAGTGTTTTATAGCTACCATTTCAGTATTCAGATAGTTGGTTCATACTTGTTTCAGCAGACTGTTGATAGGGTGAAGCTTATCCAGGAGAGGTTATTGGCATCTCAGAGTCAACAAAAATCGTACGGATAATCGGCGTCGACACTTAGAGTTCAGGTTGACGGTGGGTTTTCTTGAAGGTACCACCCCGGAAAGGGTGTGATGAGTTTTGGAAAACAGAGGAAACTTAGCTTGAGTTACTTTGGGCCTTTTCAGATCATGTGAATAATAGGCCAGGTTGCCTATATATTAGTATTTGCCGTCCGACTTAGGAGGCAGTACGTCCGGTCTTTCATGTTGTTATGTTCGGAAAAGTATCGGATATCCATCCAGAATGTTCCCAGTTAATGATGACCAAGTTGGAGGTAGTAACCCAGAGATTTTGGAAACGGAAGCAGTAACAGAAATGTGGTAAGTTATGAGAAAGAGTTCGAGTGTACGAGAAGGGTACTACGAGTAAGAGAATAGAAGTGATCAATTCGTTTGTAAAGAAAAGGTGCGAAGGGAGTATCTTTTAGCCCTTGGGTGGGAGCTTTTGTGATGTTAGAGGTGATTCCTCGTGGACTTGGATGTAAGTATTTGCGCGTGTGTTATTTTTGTGGCCATGTGTGGCATTGGAAACTTGTTTAAGTTAAGAGGAACTTTATCGTTATCCGTCTTGAGAAAGAACATTCGGGACGAATGTTTCTAAGGAGGGGAGAATGTTATACCCCGTATATCCAGAGTATGTATGTAAGGGCGTACGTATAAAAGTTTAAGCCTTAAGTAGGCAAAGGGACGAAATTTGTGCACAACTACCGAAAAGAATTGTTTTCCGACGAAACGTTTTCCGGACCTTGCGAAGGGAAAATTACGGTTGCGACATTTATTATTTTTGCGGATTTTTCCGAGAGATAAAATATTTTGGACCAACGAGAGGGCGACACTTGTCACCCTCAAGTTGGAGGAATCATGGATGACCTTGGCACGTTTTTGTTGTCAAGGAGTAGGTAGGATATTTTGTGATATTTTTGTGGTAGATGGATAAGGTACACTTGCCCAAATCCCCACCCTCCACTTGCCTTAATCTTGGCCATTGAAAGTCCTATAAATACCCCCCTTAGTTGAAGACTTCTTCATCCACAAATAATTTCTAAGTCTTGAAAATCCCTCTCCCCCTTAGTGTAGCTCTCGTCCAAGTGCTGCCCCTCAGGAAGGCCCTCGGAAACAAACCCCCTTTGAGTGTTGTTCTCGTAAAACACCCCCCCCCCCCTTGGTAGAAAAGTATTCTCCAAGTATTGTTGTTATTCCAAAATACCTTGGCCCAAATACCTTGTAGTATTCCAAGGTTACCCCTATACTAAAAGCACCTAAATACTACTATAATTTCCTTTAGTCACTAAACGAAACCACAGGAAAATCGTCATAATTGGTTGAAGTATTAAGAAGAAGTTGCGTAGAACTTCTAAGGGTTGTTTGGAGCGGGTTGGAGCACCCAGAGTAGGAGCTAAACGTTGCTCAGGATCGACATTTAAACTTGGATAATTTTGGGCTTATCGAGGTAAATACTCTTGTCCTTCTATTGTAATTGGAAATTACATCGTAGTAGTTATAGAAGTGAGTATAAGATATATAGAAGGATATTAAAGAAGAAGATTGAACTGTACTTACATGGGTGTATTTCTGATGAACTCGTGTAGTTTAACGGGTAGGGAAGTGCTGCCCGATTTTCCGTAGAATAGAGAACCCTCTGCTTAGAATATTCTACAGAGTAGTCTAGACGTTGATAGACTTATATGACCGTTATAGGTTGAAGTTCTGCGAGTAGCATGTTCTACTTGAAAGGTAGACAAGGCTAGCCGGGTTTTAGCGGTGGAGCGTTTTGCTATTTGTCGATAATCGTCGCGAGGTATGTGATTCTTCCTATCCTCTTGAGCATGATATTTTAAAAGAATATATATAGTACGGTGAAGCGACGTGTGTTAGTGAACGTGGTTTCTTGTGATGTCTTTTGACTTGAGTCTAAATAATAAGAATCTTGAAGCATTTCAAAAGAATTAAGAATCGTTTTTGAAAGAAGAGTAATACTTGGTTTTAAAGGCTTAAGAGTTATACTAGCTTTATGGGAAGTTAGGTATAACGACTTAAGAGAGATAAAAGGAACGGTTTACTTAATTGTTTATAAACGCCTTGTATTGATTTCGGAAATGAGAATAAGTATAGAACAAACCAACTTTGCGCTAATAAAGGGAAATGTATTGACTAATTAAGTATTATTAAAACCGGTAGAAACTCCATCTGCATAGAAGCTAAGATGAGACAAAATGATATTACATTCCCTAGATCATGGCTGCTTTAATAAGATTGTTATGAACAAGAATAACCTACTCACACATAAGGCATATGTTTCTCAAATTGTTTTAAAAGAGAATTATATTATTAAAGTGATTAAGACTATGAACTACGAAACCTTTCGAAAATACGAGACTTGAGTCTTTGAACTTAGGCAAACTTGAACTTTTGGAAAAGAATGGGTTATTGATTTTAGAAGTTAAGAGACTTGATCTTAAAAGATAAGAGACTTGACTTAATTGACTTGATATGAATTTTGTTAAAAAGTGTGAAACCTCATTCATGAGCAATGAGTATTTGGGTTTTAAAAGAGTTAATGTATGAAGTACTTTGGGGATAAAAACCCAAACTTGTTGACATAAAGTAGAAAGTACCTTGTGTGAATAACTTGACTATGTTGGTTTGCGATAGCCTTGTAATGCTTTCTTGTTGGTTTGATAAATAAACATGTTGTGATGCTACGTGTGTTAGTATCTTGTAACGTTTGTGTAAAGGGGGTTCCCTTGTTGTGCTTATGTTGTTTAACGATAAGCCGTTATGTTAGTATTATATCACTCACCTCTTGACATGATATACCGGGGGTTAAGCTGCCCCCCGATGCGAGGGATGCCTCATGCGGGTCCAGGGGACCTATGCGGAGCTACGAGAGTTCCAGGTTAGTGTGCGGGGTAATTACCTCATGCGGTCTATGTGGCCATGCGGACTACGAGAGTCCAGGAGGATGCCGAGGGTTAGCTGCCCCCGATGCGAGGAATACCTCATGCGGGCCTATGTGTGTGGCCTATGCGGAGCTGCGGGAAGTTCCAGGATTAGACGCGCACATTGATACTGCGGGCGAGTGGCCAGCTTCGATCATGTGGCGGTCTAGAAAGACCTCGTGATCTGATTTGACATTGTTGGTCTTGTGGGTTTTAGTAGTCGGCTATGCCTTCGTACTTACCGTCACGGTTTTATTATGACCAGTGGGACTGGTGTTCATGTATTCCTTGGTGCTTTTTATATCATGGATTGCGGAAGTGAGGAAGAAATTCCACGGGCGTGATTGATATTGTGGGCATGAGACCCATGGTTATATTTGAGTGATGACTTTAAGGCGTGAGTCACGACTTGACATATTTGCTTACATATTGTGTATCTTAAATTGGTTATCATATATGTACATTTTATATAGACTATTATGATTTCATTTCTGATATTTTGATTTCACATACTTGGTACTGTTGTCACGACCTCGCCCGGCTGCGTTCATCCGCGGTAAGTACACCAGTTGTTGATCCTCGCTCATGGGTCACGATTCAGCGTTTGGGAAGCTCCGTTTCTCGGAGGCTTATCGATGGTATAGTCCTGTTGTTGTAGGTGCTTACATTCACGGTATGGCGGGGCCTGTCGTCGTTATTCTAACATTCTTAAGTGCATGCAATCTTGTTGTGGGCAGAGTTTGTAAAAGGGATGTAACTGTTCGTGTTCAAGTTTATATATATATATGCCGAAAGGCAACTGTTTCTCATTTCATGTCTTATTTTATGTTCCGCTGATTTCACTGATGTATGACTACTTGGGTGCCCGGGTAAGGCACCAGTCACGGGCCCCGGAACGGGTCGTGACATATACTCAGGAGGTGTATAATGTCTTGGGGGTTTACCCCACATTTATACTCATAACACTAGCACCAATGGCTATCATGAACAACATATGCAAGTTAAGATAATTTTGACTCTCAACATCATAAAATGAATAAACCATCATTTTAACAAACCAAGACAATTTCCATGCCTTCTTTTTCAACAATTCAAGACTGTTACACCCCATAATTCCAAAACGTGTATAAGATAAGGGACGCGAGAACACAAGACTTGAAAAATTGGTACGAAAGAAAGAATTGTTTTTTTTAAGGAAATCTTCCGAACGTCGGAAAGGAAAATTGTTCGTTGATGAGAATTGGATTCTCAAAATTCATTATTTGAGGAGTATGGAATGTATTAACATTGTGGAAATTTATTTTTACGGATTTGGTCACGTTGGTCCCACATGAGAAATTTTACCTTTTTTGGGGCCCACGAGGGTTACGTAATTTTATGGACGAATGGGAGGACGACACGTGTCACCCCCCAAATGGGCTTGCACGAATTGGGACAAGGGTTTAATGGTCATTGACCAATGTAGATGATCAAGTCTTGCTAAGCTTGAGATAATTGACTTAGTCAACTTGCCCACTTGTATAAATATTAAGTATTCTTCATCCTAGCCACACAAATGTTGTAATCTTGACCCTCCATTGTTTTATATATACTACACTAGTAGCAAGACTTAGCTCCAACACTTAGATTGGTTGATGTATTGAGCCTTAAAATGTGGCATGTTGGTTATTGATTTTCGGGCCTTGAAAAAGGTGGAAAAGTACGTAGAAACAAAGGAAGTGCTGCCCGATTTTCCGTAGAATAAGAGACCGTATACTTAGTATCATTTTACGTTAGAAACTAGAAATTGATAGTCGTGTTGTGGCCATTATAGGTTGACAATTCTACTTGCGGCGTATTCGACTTAGCTTGTGGATTAAGCTGAAAAGGTATGTGAACCATCTCCTCTTCTTCTAGCATGATTCCTTATGATAAAGAAAGTAAGTCCTACTCCTTAAATGATCCACTTCTTGATTGTACTTGGATTGCCTAATATAGAAGTTGTTCTATATATTTCCTTGATTGTACTTTGGATGTTTAAATTGGAAGTTGTTATAATCCATTACCTTGATGAAGTTTAGATTTTCAAAAGTGAAAGTGTTTTACTTGAAGTACATAGAGTCTTAAAAAGGAAGTGGTTTCCTAATCTTTTGGATAATGCCTTAGTTCCAAAACCTAAAGGTTGTTATAACGGCTTTAGGGGAGTCAAAGGAGTTATTTACTTAATTGATTTAAAAGAGGAGAAATGACATGATTTAAAGAAAAGTAACTTGTTTTAAAGGTGTGAGTTACTTGGGATTTAAAGTTAAGTAACTTAATTTCTAAAGTTAAGAGACTTGAAGTATTTTGAAGGTTATGTAACTTGATTTCTAAAGTTAAGAGGCTTGAAGTATTTTGAAAGTTATGTAACTTAATTCGAAATTTTATGATACTTGGTTTTAAAAGTATAAGTCTCTTGGTTATAAAAAGAATGAATTTGTCTAAAACCATAAAGGGTTATAACGGCTTTATGGGAAGTTAGTTATAACGGCTTTATGGAAGGTTAAGAGAGTTGTCTATTTTGATTGATAGGTATGAGTTGCCTAGGTTGTGAAATATGAAGTTACTTGGTTTCAAAGCCTTGAAATGAATTTCTAAAGGTGTAGTAACTTATTTTGAAAAATAGACATGCCTTGATACTACGGGTGTTAGTATCTTGGGGTTTTACATAAAAAGGAGTATTTTGAAAAGAATGGACGTACGTAGTACTTTGGCTTGTTTAAATGAGAGTTATTCTATTTGTGCCTTGATAGTACTTTGGCCTGTTTAAATGAGAATTATTCTATTTGTTCCTTGATAGTACTTTGGCTTGTTTAAATGAGAATTATTCTATTTGTGCCTTGATAGTACTTTGGCTTGCTTAAATAAGGATTTCTCTTGGTTTGTGTAAAGGCATGGTATTGTCTTGGTTTATGTAAAAAGGAAAGACATGGTAATTGTCTTGGTTTGTGTAAAGGCATGGTATTGTCTTGGTTTATGTAAAAAGGAAAAGGCATGGTGTTGTCTTGGTTTGCTAAAATGATGGTTATTCATTTTATAAATAAAGGTCAAGAATGGTTTGCTTGCATATGGGTTGCTCATATAGACATTCGTGCAAGTGTCGTATTTCCACATCTCCGCGTCCCTCTATAAATGGCCGGCAACTTGGTTCAAGAGATATCATGGAGTAGCTCCCCATAGTGGTGAGTGGTACACACTTACGGCGGGTCAGATAGACTCGGACGGGTTAAATTCCTGGGATATATATAAGCCATGGATTAGATATCTGTAATGCGAGTATCGTGTATCGATGACTCATTGCGGGTCCACATGACCTATGCGGGTGAAATAGTCCCTTGCGGGTGAAATAGTCCTATGATAGGTTGCATTATAACACAGAGGGTGGTTGACCCTGGCACTGGCACGACCTTCATGTTTTGAAACGGTAGTGATTTCATTAATGAAATGGTGCAGTGTGTTTATGACTTAAAGTGGAACAGTTAATCTCATTGTTAAAGGCATAACTTAATAAGGTAAAAATGATTGCATTACTCTCATGATTGCAAGGTTCAGTCTGCTTATTGGTGTTATATTATATCATGGACTGCCGGCAGTGGGGAAGGATTCCACGGGCATGATTGGTGTTATGGGCGTGAGACCCGTGGTTATATTTGAGTAATGACTTTGAGGGCGTCGTCACGATTTGACATATTTGTTTATGTATTGTGTACTGTAGTTTGGCTATCATACATGTCTCCTATTTTGTATAGACTGTTATGATTTCATTACAGTATTTTCAGTTTCACATACTTGGTACATTCTTCGTGACCTCTCCTTCGAGGCTGCGTTCATCCGCGAGTTTAGGTATGATTTGGTGATGTGCCGTGTAGGACCCGGCTCAGAGTTTTGGAGAGCTCCATCTATTGAGTTTATCATTTTGGTATAGATCCTTCATTCTGAGCTTTATACGATTATAGATGCGGTGGGGCCTTGTCCCGTCATAGTTCAGTAAAACTCTTAGAGGTCTGTATTCATATGTGATATTGGACTTATGTACAGTATAGTGCCTTTTGTTATGTATATTATATGGCAGCCTTGTCGGCTTTGCCCTTGCATGTTCGTTGGTTTTAAATAAAAAAACGAGGTGTTATTTAGTTCCGCGGTTTACTTGTGTCAGTTAGGTAGAAGGGTGCCCAGGTAGGGCACCAGTCATGAGCCCGGGGTTTAGGGCATGACAGAGTGGTATCGGAGCATTCAGTCCTCAGAATGTCTATAGACCGTGTCTAGTAGAGTCTTGATTATCGGTGTGTTGCGCGCCACACCCATGTAAGCGAGGCTACAGGACATTTAGGAGTTGGTTTCTATTCTTCTCACTGAGATCATTCCACGTAGTGTGTTATTAAGATAATCCTCTCGATGTATTATTGTGTTCTGGTATGCCTCAGGAGGCAACGATCGCCCGAGGCAAAAGCGATGCGAGAGCTACGGTCGGACTCGAGAGATTTGATAGGGCTCATGCGCGGGGTATCTGGATATTGTCGCATGATCGGCGAGTTAACCTGCGCCGAGTTTTGAGGCCCAGCACGAGCCTCCGGTTTCTCGATTAGGGAAAACTATAGGATCATAAGGGAAGCAATTATGTTATTGACCAAGATAAGCGGTGCTCTGGTTTCATCACAGGAGGTTATTCGGCGATGCAGACAGTGTACAGAGGGTAGAGGCAGCGGAGATCGGCGTAAGAGGCTAGATCGGTTGGTTATCCGGTGAGTTTTGGGCGGCAGATTCAGCGATGGTGAGGTATTCGTCGGCCTAACGGACAAACCCCGGCTCACGGTAGGAGATGGACCCAGAGGTATTTATGAGTCGGTCCGAGCTCCAGGGTTCGAGCTTCTCAGAGGAGCAAAGGATTTTCTCAGTCGAGGCCACCTATTCCTCAGTGTTTCCGATGTAGTAAGCGTTATTTGGGGAAATGTTGTCATGTCACAGGTGTTTGTTATTATTGTGACCGTCCGGGCCATAAGCAGTGGGAATGTCCTTTTAGAAAGACCACCGGTGAGGTGGCTCAGCCTATGAAGCTGGTGGTTGGTTCCCTTTCCTCCGCGATTTATGCGCCAGGCGGGGTGTTGAGATGTCGATCGATCGTGGTAAGTCGAGGTGGAGTTTATAGTTACAGTGGTCCTTGAACGCGTAGATGGCGTGGCTCTTGGGCGGGATCAAGAAGCGACATCGCGTGGGGTTCAGGTATATTTAGATTCTTTGAATTATACGTGCGTTGATAGATTGATTCGCTAGCGTATATGTTTTCCCTTTGTTGCTAGTAGTTGTAAATTGATAGCACCACCAGAGGTAGAGATACTTTGATTAGTAAAGTGAAAAGTGAAGAATGTTGACAAGAATGATAAAGTGAACTGAGACTATAGTTGTGTAGGGTTCACAAGTTGTAATTACCCCGTAACAGTGTAAAGATCGATAGTGGAGGATGTACAGTAGAAATATTTCGGCCTAGGTGACGAACCTCTAGTGAATGGGAGGATAGGGTGAGAAGTACCTTGAGATAAAAGAGAGATTTATTTCAGACTAAAAATGAGAAGTTAAGTGTGACGATGGGACGGGTTGTGGACCCATTTCGGGTCAGCCGGTAGTATGGAATGGGGTGATGTCAGTTGGATATGGTCCCGCTATGTGATAGGGTCACGAGGATGCAAGGCCCAAGTATAGTTAATCGTTGTACGGATTCGTGGACGCATTCCACCGGAACCAGGTCGTGAGGGCCTAGAAGGGCCTTAACGGGAATGCAAGTAGCATAATGGCCAAGTTGGATAGTAACTTCAAGGATTGGAGAACAGAAACAATATTTGAAATTTTGTTCATGTACTAAAATAAGTTTGGAAGTACGAGAAAGTATGACAAGTAAGAAAAGGAAGGAACAAGGGTTCAAAGAACTATAGTGATTATAGTTATGAGTAATGAAGGTACGTAGAGAAAACCCTTTTTAGGCCATGAGTGGAGGTTAATTGTGATGATACACACGCCTTAGGTTGATAACAACATCCATAGGTGCTCGTGATTGAGATCTACTAGTATTAGAGTTTACAGGTTGGTAAACTAAGATAGGAAGATTATAGGTTCATGTCGACTAGTTTGGTGACTAAGTGAGGCAGAGAAGGGAAGTAACACGGGGAACACATCGATTAGGTAGTGGGATTATTGAAGGATTCAGATAGTGTTAGTCCCATGACTTAGAATACGACAGGGCCATCCCTTTATACGTGAAAAAGAAAGGAACCTCTAAGGATCCCATTTTTGATAAGACTGTAACCTTCGAGTTTTGTGAGAAGGGACCGCGGATGGAAGGTCCATTGATATGTTTACGTATTTTATGTGGTGGCCATGTGTGGCATCGTAGGTTTCGTGAAGAATGATTTATAGGCATAGTAAAGAGACTATGCCGGAGTTTGTATAACTTGACAACCGACTAAGAACATTCGGGGACGAATGTTTCTAAGGGGGGAAGAATGTTATACCCCGTAATTCCAGGACATGTATAAGAGAAGGGACGCGAGAACACAAGACTTGAAAAATTGGTACGAAAGAAAGAATTGTTTTTTTTTAAGGAAATCTTCCGAACGTCGGAAAGGATAAATGTTCGTTGATGAGAATTGGATTCTCAAAATGCATTATTTGAGGAGTATGGAATTTATTAACATTGTGGAAATTTATTTTTACGGATTTGGTCACGTAGGGCCCACCCGAGAAATTTTACGTTTTGTGGGGCCCACGAGGTTTACAGAATTTTGTGGACGAATGGGAGGGCGACACGTGTCACCCCCACATGTGCTTTCACGAATTGGGACAAGGGTTTAATGGTCATTGACCAATGTAGATGATCAAGTATTGCAAAGCTTGAGATAATTGACTTAGTAAACTTGCCCACTTATATAGATATTAAGTATTCTTCATCCTAGCCACACAAATGTTGTAATATTGACCCTCCATTGTTTTATATATACTACACTAGTAGCAAGACTTAGCTCCAACACTTGGAAAAATTTCACAACATTCTTGTTCCTAAAGAGAGCTCTCGGGTTTAGTGTTTTTCCCACACAAAAATTTTAGTTTGTGGTTCTTTATTCACAAGACTTTAACCCAAGGTCCCTAAGGATATTGTAAGGATATCTCAATAGAAATATATCGTAAAAACGACATTTTCACGTTAGTCGCAAGGCGAAAACCTAAGTCGTTTTCATAAGTTTGGATTGGAAATGGAAGAGAGAAGTTGTTTGTGAACTTCTAAAGGCTTAAAATAGTGGATTGGAGCATGAAGGAAAGGAGCTAAGAATTGCTAAGGAGCGAATTTGAATCTTGGAATTTTACAAGGGTTTATCAAGGTAACAATCTTGTCGTTTTAGTAATTAAAGATTACTTATTGTTGTAGTTATGGATATTAGCAAGCATGAGAAGTATATATTGAAGTTTTATAAGTGTTATGGATATTGGAACCCTAATCCGAAACTAGCATGATTAGCCGTTGAGATTACAATTCAATTTGGTTATTAGTTTAGTCGTCGCATGTTATATAAAGAGGGAATTATAGTTGTTAAAGTTGTTTACGACTATATAACATGTTAGACCTAACAACTTGGATTGAAAAAGAATTGGAAAGGAATTTGTGTTGTTGTACATGTTAGCCGAGAATGGCTTTGGATATTGATGTTACTTGGTATTAATTGTGGGGCAGAATTTTACACGTATTGTAAGGCGTGTAATCCCCTTTGATTGGTTGATGTATTGAGCCTTAAAATGTGGCATGTTGGTTATTGATTTTTGGGCCTTGAAAAAGGTGGAAAAGTACATAGAAACAAAGGAAGTGCTGCCCGATTTTCCGTAGAATAAGAGACCGTATACTTAGTATCATTTTACGTTAGAAACTAGAAATTTATAGTCGTGTTGTGGCCATTATAGGTTGACCATTCTACGTCCGGCGTATTCGACTTAGCTTATGGATTAAGCCGAAAATGTATGTGAACCATCTCCTCTTCTTCAAGCATGATTCCTTATGATAAAGAAAGTAAGCCCTACTCCTTAAATGATCCACTCCTTGATTGTACTTGGATTTCCTAATATAGAAGTTGTTCTATATACTTCCTTGATTGTACTTTGGATGTTTAAATTGGAAGTTGTTATAATCCATTACCTTGATGAAGTTTGGATTTTCAAAAGTGAAAGTGTTTTACTTGAAGTACATAGAGTCTTAAAAAGGAAGTGGTTTCCTAATCTTTTGGATAGTGCCTTAGTTCCAAAACCTAAAGGTTGTTATAACGGCTTTAGGGGAGTCAAAGGAGTTATTTACTTAATTGATTTAAAAAAGGAGAAATGACATGATTTAAAGAAAAGTAACTTGTTTTAAAGGTGTGAGTTACTTGGGATTTAAAGTTAAGTAACTTGATTTCTAAAGTTAAGAGACTTGAAGTATTTTGAAGGTTATGTAACTTGATTTCTAAAGTTAAGAGGCTTGAAGTATTTTGAAAGTTATGTAACTTAATTCGAAAGTATATGATACTTGGTTTTAAAAGTATAAGTCTCTTGGTTATAAAAAAAATGAATTTGTCTAAAAACATAAAGGGTTATAATGGCTTTATGGAAGGTTAAGAGAGTTGTCTATTTTGATTGATAGGTATGAGTTGCCTAGGTTGTGAAATTTGAATTTACTTGGTTTCAAAGCCTTGAAATGAATTTCTAAAGGTGTAGTAACTTATTTTGAAAAATAGACATGCCTTATAACTACGGGTGTTAGTATCTTGGGGTTTAATATAAAAAGGAGTCTTTTGAAAAGAATGGACGTACGTAGTACTTTGGCTTGTTTAAATGAGAATTATTCTATTTGTGCCTTGATAGTACTTTGGCTTGTTTAAATGAGAATTATTCTATTTGTGCCTTGATAGTACTTTGGCTTGTTTAAATGAGAATTATTCTATTTGTGCCTTGATAGTACTTTGGCTTGCTTAAATAAGGATTTCTCTTGGTTTGTGTAAAGGCATGGTATTGTCTTGGTTTATGTAAAAAGGAAAGACATGGTAATTGTCTTGGTTTGTGTAAAGGCATGTTATTGTCTTGGTTTATGTAAAAAGGAAAAGGCATGGTGTTGTCTTGGTTTGCTAAAATGATGGTTATTCATTTTATAAATAAAGGTCAAGAATGGTTTGCTTGCATATGGTTTGCTCATATAGACATTCGTGCAAGTGTCGTATTTCCACATCTCCGCGTCGGATAGACTCACGGCGGTGGTGAGTAGCTCCCCATGGTGGTGAGTGGTACACACTCACGGCGGGTCGGATAGACTCGGGAGGGTTAAATTCTCGGGATATATATAAGCCATGGATTAGCTATCCGTGATGCGAGTATCGTGTACCGATGACTCATTGCGGGTCCACATGACCTATGCGGGTGAAATAGTCTCTTGCGGGTGAAATAGTCCTATGATAGGTTGCATTATAACACAGAGGGTGGTTGACCCTGACACTGACACGACCTTCATGTTTTGAAACGGTAGTGATTTCATTAATGAAATGGTGCAGTGTGTTTATGACTTAAAGTGGAACAATTAATCTCATTGTTAAAGGCATAACTTAATAAGGTAAAAATGATTGCATTACTCTCATGATTGCAAGGTTCAGTCTGCTTATTGGTGTTATATTATATCATGGACTGCCGGCAGTGGGGAAGGATTCCACGGGCATGATTGGTGTTATGGGCGTGAGACCCGTGGTTATATTTGAGTAATGACTTTGAGGGCATGCGTCCCTGATTTGACATGACTGTTTATGTATTGTGTACTGTAGTTTGGCTATCATACATGTCTCATGTTTTGTATAGACTATTTTCATTACAATATTTTCAGTTTCACATACTTGGTACATTCTTCGTACTGACCTCCTTCGGGGGGCTGCGTTCATGCCGCAGGTCTAGGTACGCAGTTTGGTGATCTGCAGGTGTAGGATCCTGCTCCGAGTTTTTGGATAGCTCAATCTGTTCAGGAGTTTATCATTTTGTAATAGATCCTTCATTACATGCTTTTGTACAGTTATGGGTACGGCGGGGCCTTGTCCCGTCATAGTTCAGTAAAACTCTTAGAGGTCTGTATTCATATGTGGGATTGGAATCGTGTACAGTATAGTGCCTTTTGTTATGTATATTATTTGGCAGCCTTGTCGGCTTTGCCCTTGCATGTTCGTTGGTTATAAAAAAACGAGGTGTTATTTAGTTCCGCGGTTTACTTGTGTCAGTTAGGTAGAAGGGTGCCCAGGTAGGGCACCAGTCACGGGCCCGGGGTTCGGGGCGTGACAAAGACAATACCATGCCTTTCCTTTTTAACAAATCAAGACAATACCATTTAGGAAAGCCGAAGTACTATCAAGGAACAAAATAGAATGACTATCATTTAAGCAAGCCAAAGTACTATCAAGGCACTAACACACCTTGCATTACTAAGGATTAAAGTCCATTACGACAATGTACGTGAGCCGTACATTCACTTTATGAACTAAATTTCCATTTTAGGAAAGCCCAAGTACTACATGTATCGCTAGGAAGTAGGATCCAATACATGTATCATTTTGAAACCATCATTTAGAAAATCGAGACACTTATCGTACCAAGTATCCTTCTAAGAAATGGTTTTGGCAAATCAAGGCACTAGACCTCACGTGTTACTTTAAAACATCTTGAACATCAAAGTGCCACATATCATGTATTATATTAAGGACTTAATCATGGACATTCTCACACGATTCCCTTAAAACATTTTAAACCATCCCTCGACTTTCCACTAAAACTTGTTATAACAAACTTCTCATAAAGCCGTTATAACCACTTCACTTTTAGACAACTAACGCACTATTACCTCTTTCCTTTTTATCAAAACCAAGGCATTATCATGCCACGTAAGGGAATTGAACCCAAAGTACTTTGTACATCTATTCTTTATAAAAGAATCGTTTCATGGAATATTAGGGCGTTGGGCCCAAAAGTACTTTCACCATTAAAACCAAGTTACTTACTTTTTTTTAAACTCAAGTAACTTATACTTTTAAGACCAAGTTACTTACTTTGCGGGTGTGCAAGGTTCAATCCGGGACTTGATCTTGGCAAGAGTTGGTTTCTCATTAGGAGTCTTTCGTCACGGTGCCAGGGATCCCTTTGTCCCCGATTTGTCTCGGTTGATCAGTTGCCCGTTCTACTAGTGCAATCTCGGAATACATTCGAAATGGGGCATCATTCACTCTCTTATGCGGGAAAACTGGAACTAATCAGATCGGTTATTCAAGGTGTTGAGAGTTTTTGGTTTCGGGCGCTTCCTATTCCTTCTTCAGTTCTCAACAAGGTACGGTCAACATGTATTCAGTTCTTATGGGGTAGTAAGCCACCAAGAGTCGCTTGGGATGTCATTTGTGTGCCTCAATCCGAAGAAGGCTTGGGTCTTATGACATCAAAGAATGGAACCATGCATTACACTCCCGGACCGTCTGGCAAACTCACACTAAGGTGGATACCTTATGGGTCCAATGGATTAACAGCTACTACTTGAGAGGCCAATCCTTTTGGGATTATGAGGTACGGGCTAGGGATTCCCCCTTATTAAAAAAAGATTGTAGCATTCGCGACACATTCATTTCCATCTTCGGTGGTCAAGGAAATGCAATTGCCGGCTTGGAAAAGTGTTGCACCAATGGAAGACTTGATTCTAGTCTTGTGTATGAGGTCTTGTGCACACCGCGGGATAAAAGGCTTTGGATGTCTCAAATTTGGAAAGGCTTCATTCCTCCTAAATTCTCATTCACTGTATGGCTCGCTTGTAGGAAGTTCCTAGCTACTAAAGACACTCTCTCCTATCTAAACTTGGAAGATAGGACTTGCGGGTTCTGCAAGAGGGCAAATGAGACAAGGGCTCACCTCATCTTTTATTGCACCTACACCCGCATGATTTGGAAGCACACAAAGGAATGGTTGGGTATTAGAAGAGAAATGACAACTATTGAAAGCGCACTCAAATGGATCAAGAAAGAGCATCGCGGGACAGGCATCCGATCCAAAGCCATCTTACTTGCCTTTTGCATAGTGGTATATGTGATTTGGAGAACAAGAAATGAATTGCTATTCGAGGACATAAGTATAACGACGGATGAGGTTGTTGCAAAAGTCAAAACAACAACTTATAGAGTTCTTTATGACTTAATCCCTATTATGCGTTACGAGGTGAACGTCCCATTCCCCCTCTCTTTCATTTCTTGTTTATGCTTACGTTGAGGATTGAGAACCCTCAATGACTGATTGTAGCTCCCAGTTCTTCCTTTCTAGTAATAATATTTGCATTTACCCAAAAAAAAAAGACCAAGTAGCTTATTCTCTTTAAATCAAGTAACATATACTTTTCAAATCGAGTTACTACACATTTTCAAAACTCAAGTCCCAAGTACTTACGAAAATCAAGCGTCATGTACTTACAAAATTAATACTTTTATGAGTCGTGAATAGGTTATTCTCGTTTATAACGATCTTGTTAAATTAGCCATGATCTATAAAATGTAATACAATTTTGTCTTATCTTAGTTTCTATGCAGATGGAGAATTCTACCCATTTCAATATAATTGATTGTCGATACATTTTCATTAACGCTGCAATGGCTTGTTTGATACCTATTCTCATTAGTGTAGTAATTTACCAAGGTCAACTCGACTCTAATACTTCCTAACGACTCTTACCAACATCCCCCATAAGACTTGGTAAGAACTTATAATATTCTAGACATGCCTTTTGCATAAAATCAATAACATGAATACTTCCTAATGACAAGTCAAGTACTTCAAGAAAACAAGTCACGTATACTCCAAATAATAAGGCAAGTATACCTCAAGGATAATCATGTCGATAGAAGGAAGAAGTTCACATACCTCGTGACGACTAACCCATACGACAAGTAGCAATACGCTCCAAAGTACTTCAACCTCATCGGCTATTCCTTAAGCCAAGTAGATCATGCTACACGTGGTACTTCAACCTATAATGACGATCGCACTTCTATCAATATCATACTTTCTAGTATAAGACTTATACCAAATAATTCCCTCTAATTCTACTGAAAATTGGGCAGCACTTCCTTTGTTTCTACGTACTTTTCCACTTTTTCAAGGCTCGTATTCATCAACCAACAAGCCACATTTAAGGCGCAACCAACATTTAGCCAAAGGGGATTACACACCTAACTAGACGTGTAAAATTCTGCCCCACAGTTATACAAAACAGTCCACAAATCAGCCCATAAAAACAGTCCGTAATCCAACAATAACGAGGGTAAAATGTGAGGCGTTTCAACACCTTTCCACACCCCTATTTCCTTAGGACATTCATTAGCAACTACTACACTTAAACATGCATATTAGGGCTGATTTTCCAGCATAACCACACCCCCAAAACAGTCCATAAAATGATACGACAACGTCAAACAGTTTTGGGCAGTTTTTCGGCTAAAACAACTACAATCCGATAACTCTTTCCTTAATCCATTTTATTCCAATTCGAGTTCCAACACTCCCATTTATGACATACCAACTTATCAACAACCATATTACCTTATTTTAACATGCAACAAGTGTGGAAAAAACAACAACCATATAACAAACGAAACCAAGGGCACAAAATTGTCTCAAATCGGCCAACAACATATCTACCTCATACACATCTTATTTTCAATTTCTTCCTTAACATGAATTCATCTATACATTATAACAATAAGTAATATCCAATTACTTTAATTTTAGAGGAACTATTACCTCATTTTTGTGCCCAAAAACGTCCCGGGCAGAATGCTCAACAATGGCCCGTAGTTTTCGTTTCGCTCCACTTCTTCAAGATCCAATCACATATATGTATCCCCTACGACCTTAGGAGAAACTTCCCTTCACATTCCATCACCAAAAAGTCGACGGAAGCCCTAGGGTTTCACCCTCTATTCTCGGACTAGTGTAGCGTTTTTGCTCATTGTTTTGTCAGCTGAACTTGTGACATCCATAACTCTTTACTCCGATGTACGATCAACGAACGGTTTATTGCGTTGGAAACTAGACTCGACGAAATTCATTTTAAGATTTTGAAACACCTAAAAACTCCTCGTATACCAGGATATATACCTCTCCAAAGTTGGACGAAATCTGCCAACCTTGGCCGAGAGCATAAGAGAAGAGGGAAATAGATGAAATATTTCTAAGGGTTGTGCAAATGAAGTCTTGCAATGTCTCTAAGTATAGATATATAATGTGTCACGACCCGTTAGGGGATCGGTGCCTTAAGGGCACCCAAGTAGCCATACATCGAGTAACCGGGAAATATAAAACAAGGCAGAAACATAGTAACACGTAAAGCAGTTTATCTCGATGAAAAGCTTGCCTTCGCATAATATAAATAACTCAAGTTTTGCGATTACATCCCAACCGTACAATAGTACTACAGGACCTCTAAGGAAGTAAACAACTATGGCGGACAGGGCCGCCATACCACCGCATGCAAAACTATCTACAATCAGGAGATCATACCCAAAAGTAGAGCCTCAGGAGATGGAGCTCCTGACACCAATGTAAAGATCCTAAGGATGTGGATCTAGCACCTGCTTGCCCTTACCTGCGGCATGAACGCAGCCCCCCGAAGGAGGTCAGTACAACAGGTACCAAGTATGTGAAACTATAAAGTACTTTAAATGAAATCAAAGTATTTAAAACCTTTTCACAATTACATTGATTCAATTGCACATAGTGCCACATCACAACAATAATAATAATAGGAAAATCAGAATGTCTAATCTAGGCCGCGAATGATCAAGCAAGGCCAACCGCCCATAGTATCATGCTCAAGGTGCCTAGTCCTCGACTTCCGCATCGCATAGGTCACACCTGCACCGCATGAGGTATTCCCGTGACGGGGTAGCTAGCCGGTACCCTCGACTTCCGCGATCGCGTAGCCTCAAAAGACCGCATAGTCCCATGGACCGCATAGGCATCCGCGTCGGGCTAAACACCGAATGATCAATCACGAGCATACCGCAGCTCGCATAGTCTCATAGACCGCATAGGCCGTATAGACCCGCGTCAAGGGTGGCAAGCCCGGTATAACAAGTCAAGTGGGGTAGGTGATACAATAACGATCAGCGGACTTAGGTTAGCAACGTAAGCGCAACAAGAATGACCCCCTTTCACACATTACAAGGCATTTAACACATGCAGCATCATAGGATGTCTACCTATCAACCAATCTTACTCCACTTAACAAAAATCAATACAAGGCTTTTATAAACCAACAAGTACACAGTTCCTTTTATCATTCTTAAGTTGTTATACCTCCTGCCCATACAGCTAGTATAACTCTTAAGCTTGTGTTCTAACACCAACTGTTAATGATTCATTATTCTTTTGATATACTTCAAGGTTCTTATTATTGGGCTTAAGTCAAAAGACATTGTCGATTATCATATGTACGTCTCTGTACTATATATATACTTAAAATATCATGCTCAGGAGTATAGGAAGAATCACATACCTTCTCAGCGAAAACCACCTGCCAAGTTGAATATGTCGCGCGCAGAGAGTCAGCCTATAATAGTCACAGACATCTATCAAAGTCTAGACTAATCTGAAGGTCATTCTAAACAGAGGGTTCACAATCCTACGGAAAGTCGGGCAAAGACAACCCTACCCTGAGCTATATGAGTTCATGTGAAAGCAAATCCCACGTGAGTACAGTTCAATTCTATTCTTTAATACTCTTCTAAGTATTTATACTTATTCTTATACTTCTACAGTATATATTCTCTAATAATAAAAGAAGGGTAAGTTTATTTACCTCGATAAGCCCAATAATATCCAAGTAAAAAGTCGATCTGGCGAGGTTTAGCTCCTAATCCAAAGCTCCAAGGCGCTCAAGAATCCTTAGAAGTTTCCACAACTTCTACTAAGTACTACGGGATTTGGGCTGGGTTACATTGGGCATTATAACACTCCTAGACGGCAACTTTTCTACCCAGAGCGGGGGGGTAGGTTTCGGCTAGGCTCGGGGGTAGCCTCGCCAAGCTTCTGAGGAGGGGGTGTTGGACTAATTGCTTACAAAGGAGAGGAAGGATTTTTAGTCTTGAAAGCTTTTGTGGATGAAGAACTCTTCATCTCAAGAGGGTATTTATAGGTCAAGACACGCCAACCAATGGCCAAGATTTAGCCAAGTGCTAGGCAAGTGTAAGGTCAAGATTAGGGCAAGTGTACCTAGCCAACTTGCACACAAAATATCTAACCAACTTTATGACAAGGATGGTCATCCATTCGCCCTATTGCGTGACAAGTCCACCATGAGAGGGTGGCAAGTGTCGCCTCTCGTTGGTCCAAAGTGTTACGCCTCTCGGAAAAATCCATAAAATTAGAAATGACATAGCCGGAATTTATCCTACGAAAGCTGTGGAAACGTTTCGTCGGAAAACTATTCGTTTTGTGAGTTGTGCCCAATTATTTTCGTCCAAGCCTAGCTTTTAAGGCTAACCTTTTGTACGTATTCCCTTACGTACATACTCTGGAAATACGGGGTATAACATAATGTATCACAATGGGTAAGATGAGGACAAGTGTAGGGACTAAGTGTAGCAAGACAAGTGGAGTGGGACCCACATGGGCCACTTGTCCACTTGTCTCTAAAATATCTAAGGTCAAAGTCTTCCAAGACCGAGACAAGTGGGGTGGGGTGGTGTGCCACGTGTCACCCTCTCATTGGTCTAAAAATATTTCATCTCCCAAAAATCCATAATTGGCCAAAATATGTCAAAAATATTGTGGGCCCCACAAAACCGTAAAATTTTCCCGTGGACCCCACATGACCAAATCCGGAATTTAAAATCCAAAATTCTAATATATTCAAAAAGTCTCAAATACCAACTTTGAGAACCAAATTCCATTTAACAAACTTTTTTCCTTCACGAGGTTCAGAAGATTTTCCTTAGGAAACACAATTCTTTCTTTCGTTCCAACTTTTAAGTTGCCGGATTTACACTTGTAGTTGTATTAGTTTGATATCAATTGTGGGGCGGAATTTTACACGTCTAGTAGGCGTGTAATCCCCTATTGTTATTTGCATTGTTGGGCCTTAAATGTGGCGTGTTTGGTTATTGAATTCGGCCTTGAAAAAGGTGGCAAAGTATGTAGAAACAAAGGAAGTGTTGTCCGATTTTCCGTAGAATTTAGTGACTTTGCACTTATAATATTCTACGTCTAAAGTAAGAAGTTAATGGGCGTATTATGGCCATTATAAGTTGAAGTACTAAGTATAGCGTATTTTACTTGAAGGATGGAATAGCTATCAAGGTTGAAGTACTTTGGAGCATTTTGCTACTTATCGATAATCGTCGCGAGGTATGTGAACCTCTTCCTTCTTTTGGCATGATTCTATGTATGGAATATACATGTGGTAATATTTCATGTTCCCTTCTACTCTTAGAAGTTAAGAGGTATGTATGTGATTTACTCTATGTAAAGGTTATGTCTAGGTTATCCTAAGTTCTTACCAAGTCTTATGGAGGATGTTGGTAAGAGTCGTTAGGAGGTATTTGGAGCCAAGTTGACTTGGCTAATTTTACGGCACGAATAAGAATAAATATCGAACAAGCCATTGCAGCGTTAATAAAGGAAAATGTAATGACAATTGATTATATTAAAATGAGTAGAATTCTCCATCTGCATAGAAACTAAGATAAGACAAAATTGTATTACATTTTCTAGATCATGGCTACTTGGATAAGATCGTTATAAATAAGTATAACTTATTCCCAACGCATTAAAGTATATGTTACTTACTTTAAAAGAAGTTTATGTATGAAGTTTTTAAGACATTGAACCTTGAATTCTTAAAAGGTTAAGAAACTTTATTTTTCAAGTTATGGGACTTGATTTCTAAGGGAAGAAATGACTTGATTTAAATGTATAGAATACTTGATTTGGAAAGCATGAATTTCTTGATATTCTAAAGATAAGAGATTTTAAATTCTAAAGTAAAGAGACTTGAAGTTTTTTAAAAGTTACGTAACTTGATTTGAAAGTATAAGTCTCTTGGTTATAAAAAGAATGAATTAGTCTAAGGCATAAAGTTAGTATAACGGCTTTATGGGAAGTTTGTTATAATAACTTTATGGGAGGTTAAGAGAATGGTTTTCTCTAGTAATATAAACAAAGAATTACTTGAAATAAAGAAGGGAAAATTGTTTTAAAGGTATTGTGACTTGTCTCGAAAAGTAGAAATGACTTGATACTACGGTTGTTAGTATCTTGGAAGTTTATTTGAAAAAGAGTCATTTTTAAAAGGAGTAGAGGTACGTAGTACGTTGGGTTAAATTCCCGGATTTTATATGACCTTATCGCGTCCCAGGAATGGGTCGGGCAGTATACCTTTATGGGCAGACTATATGACATTATCGCGTCCCAGAAATGGGTCGGACAGTATACCTTTATGGGCAGACTATATGACATTATCGCGTCCCAGAAATGGGCCGGGCAGTATACCTTTATGGGAAGACATGACATTATCGCGTCCCAGAAATGGGCCGGGCAGTATACCTTTATGGGCAGACTATATGACATTATCGCGTCCCAGGAATGGGTCGGGCAATATACCTTCATGGGCAGACTATGTGACTTTATCGCGTCCCAGATTGGGCCGGGCAGTATAGGCGTCCCTCCATAATGGGCCGGATTATGTTATGTAAGGTAAGTAAGTTATATGGTAATGAACTTGATGATTTTCCTAAGTATGTACGTAAGAAAGTGACTATAACTTTTATTGAAAAAAATGGGAAAAGATAATAAGGTAAGATTAAGTTCACGAGATGGTAATGACATGGTAGGTTCATGTATTTACCCTTTTTATACTTACCTCTGTCATTCTTTTATTCAGATATGATTTGTTTACTATACCTTATTTTTGTTCCATATTAAATTTTTCTTGACCAGCCGGAAGTGCGTTAAATGCCCGCAGGTATTAGGTACACATGTTGGTGATTCTTGCTCTTAGGATCTTGGTTCAGTTTTGGGAAAAAGCTCCATTTACTCCGGAGGCTTATCTCTTGGTACGGTTTCCCCCTGAGGTTGAAGATTCATGTATATTCAGGGGTATGGCGGGGCCCTGTCCCCCCACTGTTGTTATGTTAAAACTCTTAGAGGTCTGTAGTCACATATTGTGGGTCAGTTTGTAAAGGAAATGAGGCAACTGCTTCGGTTGTATATATATGTCCAGGAAGGTAGCTTTATCGGCTAACCTGTTGTTTTATTTCTGTTGTTTTATTTTATAAGTTTCATGTATGTTCCGCTGATTATCTCTGATGTATACCGTTAAAGGTGCCTGTAGGGCACCGGGCCATGAGCCCGGTCGTGACAAAAGTGGTATCAGAGCAGTTAGTCCTCGGAAAGTGTCTACAGACCGTGTCTAGTAGAGTCTTGATTATCGGTGTGTTGTGCACCACATCTATAATCAGGAGGCTGCAGGACATTTAGGATTGGTTTCCATTCTTCTCTTTGAGATCGTGCAGTAGAGCTGTCATAGTAGGTTGAATCCTCTCTGACCTATTCTTATGTAACAGTTATGCCTCCACGGAAGGCGACCAGGGCCCAGAAGGGCAAGGCAGCAGGAGCTGCTAGTGGTACGCAGAGGGTTACCAGGACTCGGGCACAGACTATGCCTGAGGTAGTAGGCGGGTCGGCGAGTTCAGCCACGCCGGCAGTATTAGAGGAGCCGAGAGCGGCAGTAGCTCCAGAGGTTCCGGTACCCGAGCCTCCAGTTCCGCAGCCGGGGGCAGAGTTTAGAGATTATGGAGAGCAGATTAGGTTATTGACCAGCATAGTAGCAGGGCAGCGCCGACAGGAGCAGGTAGCTAACCCTAGAGCCGACAGTTTGCGGATTCAGGATTTTCTGGGATGTCATCCACCCGAGTTCTATGGTTCGAGGTCTGACTCCTCCGCAGGAGTTTATTCGGCAGTTACAACAGACTATGCAGGTGCCTAGGGCCTTGGAGACAGAGTCAGTTATGCTAGCCTCTTACCGGTTACGCGATATTGCGTTGAACTGGTTTGAGTCATGGGAGCTGTCGAGAGGTGAGGGTGCTCTTCCAGCTATTTGGGAGGAGTTCACGGAGGCCTTTCTTGATCACTTTTTGCCTCCTGAAATGAGGAGAGCCCGTGTTGATAGGTTCTTGTCATTGAGGCAGAATGGGAGGACCATCAGGGAGTACAACACGAGTTTGACTCGTTGGCGGTATGCGCATACTATTGCGGTGACATGGCGACAGAGTTCACCGCTATGTGATGGGCTAGGCCGTTATATGATTCTCGCATGCGGAGTGGCCCTTCACCAGTATGGATATTGCGGAGATGCGAGCTTATGCACGAGGATCAAGACAGAGAGAAAGAGGAACAGCTGATCCCAGCCCGAAGAGGCGGTGGACGGGTTTCGAGGTAACTTTCGAGGCGGCCTTCGGCAGACTAGGTCTACATTGCAGCCAGCACCGAGTTCTCCTCCACAGTTTTTTGGCGGGGGGTTTTACAACCTTGGGAATGCAGGGGCCTGTCAGGTCTCTAGAGCAGTGGTCTCGGGAGATGGGGTTCCGATCGAGGCCACCTTTGCCTCAACGCGCCGATGTGGTAGGTTCCATTCTGGGTATGTCGCCAGACGGGTGCTTGTTTTTCTTGTGGTCGCCTAGGCCATATGTTAAGAGAGTGTCCTTATAGAGGTCTGGTGGGACAACACGCCATCGGATCAGTTGCGGGTTCTACGCCTTCAATAACTAGGCAGGATGTTCATGCACCGACAGGCCGTGACAGAGGTCGTGGTGGAAGTTCCCAGTTTTAGCGGTCCTTTGAACCGCCTATATGATTTCAGGTATGTCTTTGACCCTTTAGAAACTTGTATGCATGATAAAGTTGTTGTATGTTTAAGTGTCATGAACAAATTATATTGAGACTATGTATATGCTAGAAGGGGTTGGAAGTACGAAAAGATAATCCCTTTTGGGCTTATGATGGACGGATATGCGTGTGCGAGGTATTAGGGCCATATGTGGCATAATTAGGTTTCATTAAGTGTAGTTTTATGAGACTATGCCGAGAAACGATAGATTCAGCTCCGAAAGAACATTCGAGGACGAATGTTTCTAAGGGGGGAAGAATGTTACACCCCGTATTTCCAGGACATGTTTAATAAGGACATATGTAAGAATCCAAATGTTAAGATTTGAGACTAGTAAAAATTTATCGGAATTATGGAATTGTCGGAAAACGAAATTTTGTGACGAATGGGAGGGCGACACGTGTCACCCCCCTTTAAATGACCTTGGACGATTTTAGCATGGATTGGATGGTCATTTGACCCATGTGAAGATGACTAAGTCTTGCAAGTAGAGCTTGATAATGTTGACTAAGTCAAAAGGGCCACTTGGCTAGATTTTTGCATCCAAACCACCCATTTGTTCTAATCTTGGCCCTCCATTATTCTTTATATACATACTAGTAGCAAGACAAGGGTTCTACACTTAGAAAATTTTCATGAAAACTTGTTGTTGTTCTATAGTGCTCTCGGGTTTGGTACTTCAAAGGGAGAAAAAAATTTGTTTGTTGTTCTTTAAGCTCCACACTTTAAACCAAGGTTCATAAGGGTATTGTAAGGGTATCTCAATAGAAAGATCCCGGAAAAAGATTGTTTTCGTATTAGTCGCAAGGTGAAAACCTAGTTGCTTTCCTAGGTTTTGATTGGAAGATTAGAGGGAAGATGTTGTGATATTCTAAGGGTCTCAAGTGGCGGATTGAAGTGTCAAGAAGAGGCTCTAAGTTTCTATGGAGCGACTTTGGATTTGAAGTTGGATTAAGACTCGTTGAGGTAACAATCTTGTTCTCTTAAAGTGTTACAAGATTATATTGTTGATTAGCCTTACATTTTACTAGCATGAAGTATATGTGTTGAAGATTTTGTTATACCCCGTATTTCCAGAGTATGTACGTGAAGACGTACGTACGAAAGTTTAAGCCTTAAGGTAGGCAAGGTTCGAAATTTGTGCACAACCCCCGAAAAGAGTCGTTTTCCGACGAAACGTTTTACAAACTTTGCGAAGGGAAAATTCCGGCTATGTCATTTATTATTTTTGCGGATTTTTCCGAGAGATGAAATACATTGGACCAACGGGAGGGTGACACTTGTCACCCTCATTGGACGGCAACATGGGCAAAAGTGGGACGATTTTCTTGGCTTTTCTTTAGTCAAGGTTAGGTAGGATATTTTGTGTAGTAGATGAATAAGGGCACATGGATGAATCCTCACCCTACACTTGCATGGCACTTGGCTTCATCTTGGCCATTGGTTGGCCTATAAATACCCCCCTAACTTGAAGGTTTTCTTCATCCACAAAATCATTTCTCCAAGTCTTGAAAATCTCTCCTCTCAAGTGTTTCATTCAAACACTCCTCCCCTTGAGCAAGCCCTAGCCGAAACACCCCTTTTTCCCCCTCTAGCCTAGTGTTTTCATCCGAGTAAACCACCCCCCCCCCCCCCCTTGGTAGAAAGTTGTCTTCCAAGTATAGTTACTATTCCTAAATACCCTAGCTCAAATCCCTTTTAGTACTTAAGTAGAAGTTGTGAAGAACTTCTAAGGGTTTTGTCACGACCCGAACCGGGGCCCGTGACTGGTGCCTTACCCGGGCACCCAAGTAGTCATACATCAGAGAAAATCAGCGGAACATAAAACAATAACATGATACATTGTAAAGAAGACACATGTTTATCTGAAGAAAAGTTGCCTTTCGGCGTATATATAAAAACTCTTTCAAAATGAGCAGTTTAATCCTTTTACAAACCACGCCACAACAAGATTACTGCACTTCTACGAATGATATGACAACAACGACGGGACAGGGCCCCGTCATACCCCTGAATGTAAGCACCTACAACAACAGGGGACTATACCAAGATAAGCCTCCGAAGAAACGGAGCTTTCCCAAACGCTGAACTGTGACCCTAGGAGCGAGGATCAACGACTGGTGTACCTTTACCTGCGCAGATGAACGCGGGCGAGGTCGATCATAACAGTACCAAGTATGTGAAATCAAAATAAATCGTAAATGAAATCATAGTAGTCTATATAAAGCAGAGACATGTATGATAACCAAACTACGATCACTGATAAATAAGCAGTCATGCCAAGTCAGGGACTCACGCCCTCAAAGTCATCACAATAGAACCGTACGGGGTAAGTACGAAGGCATAGCCGACTACTAAGACCCACAATACCAGAAATACCATAAACTATGTCACGAGGTCTTTCTAGACCGCACCACATGATCGGCCGCCACTCGCGCGCAGATCACCGCGCGTCTATCCTCGAACTTACCGCGACTCGCATAGGTCACGCATGAACCGCATGAGGTATACCCCGTCGGAGGCGCTAACCCCGTATCCGCCTAGGCTCCCGCACCGCATAGTCTCAAAAGACCGCATAGTCTCAGCGGACCGCATAGGAATCCCCGCATCGGGCTAAACACCGGAATGATCAACTCGAGCATACCGCTGCTCGCGATAGTCACAAGGACCGCATAGCCGTATAGACCGCATCAAGGGTGGCAAGCCCGGTATAATAAGTCGAGGGTAGGTGATATAATAACAGTACAATGGACTTACCGTTTAGCAACGTAAGCACAGTAAGAATGACCCCCCTTACATAACAACCACAAGATACTAACACACGTAGCATCCTAACATGTTTACTTATCAAATCAACAAGAAAGTATTACAAGGCTATCACAAACCAATACAACCAAGTTATTCACACAAGGTACTTTCTACTAACAAGTTCGGGTATCTATTCCCAAAGTACTTCATTCATTAAATCTTTTACAAGAATCATTTCTTTCACATAAGTCACACAATACCGTAGTACAAAAAGAGTGATTTTTTTTAAGTAAACCAAAACACTTACCTTTGTAAAATCAAGTAACAACATTATTTTCCAAACGTTCAAGTTTGCCTAATTTCAAATGTTCACGTTTCTTATTTTAGAAAGGTTTCGTCGTTCATATTATTAACCACGTAATAATATAATCCTCTTTTAAAACAACCTGAGAAACATATGCCTTATATGTGAGTAGGTTATTCTTATTCATAATCAACTCGATTAAGCAAAGTGATCTAGGAAATGTAATATCATTTTGTCTCATCTTAGCTCTTATGCAGATGGAGGTTTCTACTGGTTTTAATAATACTTAATTAGTCAAAACATTTCCTTTTATTAACGCTGCGGTTGTTTGTCGATACACATTCTGATTTCCGAAATCAGTAAAACATTAACCCTTTTAAAAACCAAGTACTCATTCGTTTTATCTTTCTTAAGCCGTTATACCTAACTTCCCATAAAGCTAGTATAACTCTTAAGCTTTTAAAACCAAGTATTACTCTTCTTTTAAAAACAGTTCTTAATTCTCTTGAACTACTTCAAGATTATTATTATTCGGGCTTAAGTCAAAAGACATTGTCGTACAACTACGTTCAATTAACACACGTACGTCTACCGTACTACATAGTTATACACATATCATGCTAGAAGAGATAGGAAGAGGTTCACATACCTCGCGACGATTATCGACTATAAGCAAATCGCTCCACGGCTATAACCCGGCTAGCCTGGTCCACCATCTCAAGTAGCACATGCTACTCGCAGAACATTCAACCTATACAGGTTATACAAGTCTATCAAAGTCTAGACTACTCGGTAGAATAAATCTAGATACAAGACCTACGGAAATTGGGCACCCTTCCCTACCCACAAACTACACAAGTCTACTGTAATACCGTCCTACGTAATTACAGTTCAGTTCTCATCTTTAAATTCAGGCTTAAGTCCAAGGACATTGCCACAAGCTATGTTCAGTTCTATATATAGTATACTTCAACTATATATTCCTACAACATGTAATATCCAATTACAATAGGGGGACAAGATAATTACCTCGATAAGCCCATAATTATCCAAGTACAGATGTCGCTCCTGAGCAAGGTTTAGCTCCAACTCCGTGCGCTCCAACCCGCTCCAAACCACCTTAGAAGTTCTAACCAACTTCTACACAATACTCCAACTAACTACGAAGATTTTCCTTAGGGTTTCGGTTTTGTGACTGACGGGAAGTATAATAGTATTTTCCGGGCTTTTCGTATAGAGGGTACTTTGGAAATACTACAAGGTATGAGGGCTAAAGTATTTTGGGCATTTTAACAATACTTGGAGGGTATTTCTCTACCAAGGAGGGGGTAGTATTTCGACTAGCACAACTAGGCTAGGGGGGGGTTGCACTCGGCCAAAAGGCCTTTCTCAAAGGGGAGGGGGAGAGTTGGACGATTTGCTCACAAGAGGGAGGGAGTATTTTACTTGGAATTTCACAAGTGTGGATGAAGAATAACTCTTGCCTTAGAGGGGTATTTATAGGCTAACCAAAGGCCAATCAATGGCCAAGATGAAGCCAAGTGCAAGGCAAGTGTAAGGCCAAGATTAAGCCATGTGCAACCTTATCCATCTACCCAAAATATCCTACCAACTCCTTGACCAAAAACAATGCACAAAAACGCTAACTTGCCCCTTTTCGTCCGTCCATTGAGGTGACAAGTGTCACCTCCCGTTGGTCCAAAATGTTTCGCCTCTCGAAAAATCCGCAAAAATTAGAAATGACATAGCCGGAATTTACCTACGCGAGTTGTGTAAACGCTTCATTTAAAAAACGACTCTAATCGGGTGTTGTGAACAAAAATAATCGGCCAAGCCACTTTAAAGTTCAAATTTTTCCTACGTACGTCCTTACGTACATACTCTGGAAATACGGGGTATAACAGGTTTCTTGGAGCGTGCAATTAGGAGCTAAACATTGCTCAGGATCGACGTTTATACTTGGATAATTTTGGGCTTAGCGAGGTAAATACTCTCGTCCTACATTGTAATTGGAATTACATCTTGTAGTATAGAAATGAATATAAGACGATAAGGATGGTATAAAAGAAGAGAATTGAATTGATATCACATCATAAGAATATTAAAAGAAGATCGAATCAGCATTTACATAGATCAGATTTCTGATGGCGTAGTGGTTGTGCAGGGAAGTCTGCCCAATTTTCCGTAGAATAAAGGAATCAGATCTAAAAGTATTTTACGAATAGTCTAGACTTTGATAGACTCTTATGACCAGATATAGGTTGAAGTATTGCAGTAGCGTATTCTACTCGAAGGGTGGAAAAGGATAGCGGGATTACGATGCTGGAGCTATTTGCTAATAGTCGTTAATCGTCGCGAGGTATGTGATTCTTCCTATCCTCTTGAGCATGATATTTTAAAAGAATATATATAGTACGGTAGACGTACGGGTGTTAACTGAACGTAGTTTTACGGCAATATCTTTTGACTTAATCCTGAATAATAAGAATCTTGAAGTATTTCAAAAGAATTAAGAAACCTTTTTGAAAGAAGAGTAATGCTTGGTTTTAAAAGCTTAAGAGTTATGCTAGCTTTATGGGAAGTTAGGTATAACGACTTAAGAGAGATAAAAAGAATGGTTTATTAATTTTAGAAGTTAAGAGACTTGATCTTAAAAGATAAGAGACTTGACTTAAATGAATTAATATGAATTTTGTGTGAAACCTCATTCGTGAGTAATGAGTACTTGGTTTTTAAAAGGAATAATGTTTTACTTGTTATACCCCGTAGTTTCAGGGTATGTATGCGAGGACGTACGTACGAAAATACGACATTGAAATTGGAAAGGAAGAACGAGGTGATTTTTCCACGGAAAAGTTTCCGGTTTTTGTGAAGGAAAAAGATTCGTTAATGGGAATTTGATTCCCAGATTTGGTATTCGGACTTCTTGGAATATTAGAGAATTATGGAATTTTATTTTCGGAAATGGTCACGTGGGGCCCACGGGAGACAATTTACGGTTTTGTGGGGCCCATTTTGTTTTCGAGATTTTGGCCATTGTGGTTATTTTCGGAAGATGAAATATTTTGGACGAGTAGGAGGGCGACACGTGTCACCCCCGGGTGGCTTGGCGAATTTCACTTTGTGCACAACACCCGACAGAGTCGTTTTCGACGAAACGCTTTACTAAACTCGCGTAGGATAAATTCCGCTATGTCATTTCTAATTTTTGCGGATTTTTCCGAGAGACGCAACACGTTGGACAACGAGAGGCGACACTTGTCACCCTCTCATTGATGGATGTTACACGGCATTAGGCCGAATGGATGGCCATTCTTGTCATGTAGTTGGTAGGATATTTTGTGTGCAAGTTGGCCAAGGACACTTGCCTAAATCCTCACCCTACACTTGCCTTGCACTTGGCACCATCTTGGCCCTTGGTTGGCCATCCTTGACCTATAAATACCCCTTGTCAAGAGTTATTTCATCCTAAATTGAGCAATCTTTCTAAGTCTCAAATCCTCCCTCTCCTCTTGTTGTTTCGTCCCAAACACACCCTCCTTTGAGAAGCTCTGGCCGAGAGCAACCCCCTAGCCTAGCCGAAACCTACCCCTCCCTTGGTTGAAAAGTTGCCTTCTAGTATTGTTATAATGCCCAAAATACCCTAGCCCAAATCCCTTAGTCCTTAGTAGTTGTGAAGAACTTCTAAGGTTTTCGAGCCACCTGAGCGCACAACTTAGGAGCTAAACCTTGCTCAGCGACTTTTATCTAGGATATTATTGGGCTTACCGAGGTAAATAACCTTATCCTCCTTTTGTAATTAGAATATACATATTGTAGAAGTACAGGAATAAGTATAAATACTTAGAAGGATATTAAAGAATAGAATTGAACTGATATCACAGTAGAAGGGTTTAAAAGATTAATAATAGAACTGTACTTACATATGACTGTTTTCACGAGACTTGAGTAGCTCACGGCAGGGAAGTGCTGCCCAAATATCCATAGAATAACGAACCTCCGCTAGAGCTTTGTACTGATGCCTAGACGTTGATAGACGTATTTGACTTTAATAGGTCGATTCTCTGCGCACGACATATTCAACTTGGCAGGTGGATTTCGACGAGAAGGTATGTGATTCTTTCTATCATCTTGAGCATGATATTTTAAAGAATATGTATATAGTACGGTAGACGACGTGTTAAGCGAATAATAATTACGGCAATGTCTTCTGACTTAAGCCCGAATAATAATTACGGCAATGTCTTGGACTTAAGCACGAATAATAATTACGGCAATGTCTTGACTTAAGCACGAATAAAAGAATCAAGTAGTTCAAAAGAATTAAGAAACCTTTTTTGAAAGAAGAGTAACACTTGGTTTTAAAAGCTTAAGAGTTATACTAGCTTTATGGGAAGTTAGGTATAACGGCAAGAGTGATAAAAAGAACGATTTATTGATTTAAGGAAATAAGAGACTTGACTTATTATACTAATATGAATTTTGTTAAAAAGTGTGAAACCTCATTCATGAGTAAATAGTATTTTTGGTTTTTAAAAGGAATGATGTTTTACCGATCGTAATAAATGTCGAACAAACTACAAAGAGCTAATAAAGGGAAATATTTTGACTAATAAAGTATTATTAAAACCAAGAGAAACTTCCATCCGCATAGGAGCTAAGATGAGACAAAATGATATTACATTTACTAGATCATGGTCTGTAATAAGATTGTTACAAATAATAATAACCTACTCACACTTAGGTATATGTTTCTCAAATTGTTTTAAAGGATTAAAGCTATGAACTACGAAACCTTTCGAAATGAGAAACTTGAGTAATTGAAATTAGGCAAACTTAAGCGTTGGGAAAAGAATGTTGTTACTTGATTTTACAAAGAGAAATGTTTTGATTTACTTCAAAAGATAATCACTTTATTTTTATACTACTGTATTGTGTGACTTTTGTGAAAGAAACGGATCTTTTAAAAGAGTAATACATAAAGTACTTTGGGGCTAAAAACCCGAACTTGTTAGCATAATGTAGAAAGTACCTTGTGTGAATAACTTGATTGTATTGATTTGTGATAGTCTTGTAATACTTTCTTGTTGACTTGATAAGTAAACATGTTAGGATGCTACGTGAGTTAGTATCTTGTGATGCTTGTGTAGAGGGGTTTTCCCTTATTGTGCTTAGGTTGTTTAACGATAAAACTGTCATGTTGATATTATATCACTCATGATTTCGGGTTGTCGCCTCCGACGCGGGTAGACTCAAAGTGGTCTAGTGACCTATGATTCGAGAATACCTTATGCAGTCTGTATGGCCTACGCGAGCTACGGAGTTCCGTGTTAGTACGCGCCCATGTGGTCACGCGGTCTTTGCGCTACGCGGACGGCGAGTCCAGACGCCGGGAGTAGCTACCGACACGGAATACCTCATGCGGGCCATCGAGTGGCCCACGCGAGCTACGGAAGTTCCAGGCTGACGCGCACATTAGATATCGCGCGAAATGGCGCCTTGATCATGTGACGGCCAGACAGATCTCATGATACGATTTATGACCTTGTTATGCGTGGGTTTTAGTAGTCGGCTATGCCTCGCATTTACCCCGCACGGTTTTATGATGACTTTGAGGCGTGAGTCACGACTTGACATGATCGTTTATTTATCAGGAATCGTAGTTTTGGTTATCATACATGTCTCCCGCTTTATATAGACTACTATGATTTCATTTACGTATTTTCAATTTCACATACTGTACTTGTCAGATCGACCTCCTTCGGGGCTGCGTTCATGCCGCAGTAAAGGTACTCCTACCGTTGATCCGTTCTTGGGATCACCGCTTTGATTGGGAAAGCTCCGCTTCTCCTAAGCTTAGCATTTTGGTATGGTCCCTGTCGTTGTAGATATTTGTATTCGTGGTATGGCGGGCCCCGTCCCGCCATTGTTGTTTTAAACTCTTAGAGGTCCAGAGACTGTTGTAAGGTTGGGATGTAATCGCTCATTTTGGGGTACTTATATACATATATGCCGAAAGGCAACTTTTTCCTAAACCGTGTCTTATTTATCTCGCTTCATATTGGTTGTTTTATTTTCCGTGATTTCTCCGATGTATGACTACTTGGGTGCGGGTAAGGCACGACCACTGCCCCGAACGGGTCGTGACAAAGTGGTATCGAGCGCTTAATCCTGGAAAGTGTCTACGCATCAGTATCTAGTAGAAGTTCGATTATCGGTGTGTGCACCACACCAATAATCGAAGCTATAGGATATTTAGGATCGGTTTCCATTTTTCTCACTCGAGATCGTGCTTTAGAGTCGTGTTATAAGTTGGACCTCTAACGTATTCCTTTCCTTTACCGTGATGCCTCCGCGCCAGAAACTTCGCCCGTATGGCAAGGCAGCGAGGAGCCGCGAGTGAGTTCGAGAGATTTAGAAGCGGCACAGCCCAATCATCACTGGGGTGATGCTTCATGCGAGGAGATCGAGGCGTCGCCAAGAAGGCAGAGTTTGGCACACGGCAGCTAGCCTCTGCGCGCCATGACATCTGGACTTTCGCCCACGACTGGAGCGTAAAATATGGATTGGAAGGAGACGGCCACATTAGCAAGCGGACTTGGCAGCCAGAGAGTATTTTATGTACCGGTATACCAAGGATATTGATGCTTATCTAAAGAAGGGTTGTGAGGGAGTAGCTCTTCAGTCAGGAACGAGCCAGGCTTGCGTTCAGGATTATGTGCAGCGGGCTGAGAGAGGTAGAGATCGACAGATTAAACAAGATCAGCAGAAGAGGGCCCGATTGGCAGGATCATTTGGTAACTCTCGAGGCGAACCGCCTCAGCAGCAGATTAGACAGACATGCGCCCGCCAAGACTGAGTGTCCTCCACAGGTTGCTTTTCCTCAGTGTTCACAGTGTGGCAGGCGTCATCCCGGGAAGTGCCGTCTTTTTACTGGTGCTTGTTTTTCTTGCGGCCGTCAGGGCCATATGGCGAGGGAATGTTCTATGAGGAAGGATGCAAGTAGGAAGACTCAGCCTACCAGATCAGTTGTGGATGCAGTGGTTCGGAGAGGAGGGGGTGTTAGCTGGAGGCCACCCCACCTCTGTGCCGCTGTGGTCGATGTCATCGGGAGTGTCGTGCTTCACACACTTGTTATGTTTGACAGCAGGCCATTTTATGAGAAATTGTCCAACGAGTTGGCGGGATGTAGGACTCGGATTCGGGATCGATGGATAGTTCATCACCTTCCCAATGCCACACGGTATGATTGATTAGTACGACCTGGGGGAAGTGCCGCGTAGATACAAGTATATCCTTAACCCTTTAGAGATTTATATGTGTAGCGAATATCTTAAGTATTGTTTTCGGTTAGCATGGTGTTAGTGTGATTAGAATTGTTGATTAATTAACCGTAAGATTGGGGACAGAGAGTGGAGCCTTAGAATATTACGTAGAAGACCTTAGAGGCGAGACCATCTTTGTAAAATAATTATTTCGTGTTTGACCCTTATCGAAGTGCATAGTATACGTGAGATATTTTTTATGGGATGAATCCCTGAGTGTTGTGAAACGAAAGAGGGTGGTTGAGCTTAGAAGACCGCTAGGTTTTCTTAACGTGATCGTGAGATTGTTCGGATCGGAGCTAGTGTTTGCGCGCTGCCGGTCGAGGTCAGTCATGGGTCCACCCACGCCCGCTTGGGCGATGGGTCAGTTTGTGGTGGTCCCGCTTTGTGTTAGGATCACGAGGGTGTTAGGCCCAGTGTTTAGTTAACCATCAGACGAGTTCGTGGACGTGTTCGACCAAGAGTCGGGCCGATGGGTCAACCCGCCTTATCTTTTAGTCAAATCGTGTACTCGGTAGTAAGTTGCGAGATGATTATTTCAAGAAGGTTGTAAGGCTACACGGGGTGCCTACTTTCACCTTATGGCTGACAGGGGAGTCCAAGTTGTGGCTGTTTCTTTTCTGGAAGAGTTACCAGGCAAGGTTAGGAACTCGTGAATCTCGGTGTCGCATTCACCCTGCAAGTGGTTGGATTTCGGATTAGTCAGAAGGACTCTTCGCCTCTTGTTGAGTATGTATTATATAGCTACCATTTCGATTCGTGTCGCCGCTTGGAGCCTTTTATGTCGCTAGTGTAAGATTTCCGATCGACTGATTCGATGTAAGCAAGGTGCAGATAGTTGGTTCGTACTTTATCAGCAGGGCGTGGATAGGGTGGAGCTTATCCAGAAGAGGTCATTGGCAGCTCAGAGTCAGTGGGAAGCTGTACCAGAAACATGGTAAGTTATGAGAAAGAGTTCGAGTGTACAAGAAGGGTACGACGAGAAAGGGAAGAAGCGAGCATGTATTACATGCATAGGTGTGATCATTTCGTTTGCAAAGAGTAGGTGCGAAGGGAGTATCTTTTTAGACCTCGAGTAGGAGTTTCTTTTGTGATTGAGGTGATTCCTCGTGGACTTGGAGATAAGTATGTGCGCTTGTTGTGTTGTGGCCAGGTGTGGCATGGTTGTTTCCGTAAGTATAGCAGTAAGGACTATACTGGCGCCGCTTGTTTTGATATTTAGAAGGAACATTCGACGAATGTTTCTACGAGGAGAATGTTATACCCGTAGTTTCGTGGTATGTATGCGAGGACGCACGAGAATACGACATTGAAATTGGAAAGGAAGAACGAGGTGATTTTTCCACGGAAAAGTTTCGGTTTTGTGAAGGAAAAGATTCTTTAACGGGAATTGGATTCCCTGATTTGGTATTCGGACTTCGAATATTAGAGAATTATGGAATTTTATTTTCTGAATGGTCACGTGCCCACGAGAAAATTTACTGCTTTGGGGCCCACTTTGTTTTCTAGATTTTGGCCATTGTGGATATTTTCTAAGATGAAATATTTTGACGAGTAGAGGGCGACACGTGTCACCCCTGGTGGCTTGGCCGAATTTCACTTTGTGCACAACACCCGACAGAGTCGTTTTCCGACTAAATGTTTTACTAAACTCGCGTAGGATAAATTCCGCTATGTCATTTCTAATTTTTATGGATTTTTCCGAGAGACGCAACACGTTGGACCAACGAGAGGCGACACTTGTCACCCTCTCATTGACGGATGTTACACAAGATTAGGGCCGAATGGACGGCCATTCTTGTCATGTAGTTGGTAGGATATTTTGTGTGCAAGTTGGCGAGGACACTTGCCTAAATCCTCACCCTACACTTGCCTTGTACTTGGCACCATCTTGGCCCTTGGTTGCCATCCCTGACCTATAAATACCCCTTGTTGAAGAGTTATTTCATCCTAAATTGAGCAATCTTTCTAAGTCTCAAATCCCTCTCCTCTCCTCTTGTTGTTTTCGTCCAAACACACCCTCCCATTTGAAGCTCTGGCCGAGAGCAACCCCTAGCCTAGCGAAACCTACCCCCTCCCTTGGTTGAAAAGTTGCCTTCTAGTATTGTTATAATGCCCAAAATACCCTAGCCCAAATCCCTTAGTCCTTAGTAGAAGTTGCAAGAACTTCTAAGGTTTTCGAGCTACCTGAGCGCACAACTTAGAGCTAAACCTTGCTCAAAGCGACTTTTATCTAGGATATTATTGGGCTTACCGAGGTAAATAACCTTATCCTCCTTTTGTAATTAGAATATACATACCGTAGAAGTATAGGAATAAGTATAAATACTTAGAAGGATATTAAAGAATGTAGAATTGAACCGATATCACAAAGAAGGCGGTTTAAAAGATGAAAATAGAATCAGATTACATAGATCGTTTTCACAAAGAGACTCGAGTAGCTCACCGGCAGGGAAGTGCGCCCAAATGTCCATAGAATAACGAACCCTCCGCTAGAGCTTTGTACAAGATACCTAGACGTTGATAGACGATTTGATCGTTATAGGTCGATTCTCGCGCACGACATATTCAACTCGCGTGGATTTCGCGAGAAGGTATGTGATTCTTCCTATCCTCTCGAGCATGATATTTTAAAGAATATGTATATAGTACCAGACGACGTGTGTTAACCGAATAATGATTACGCAATGTCTTCTGACTTAAGCCCAATAATAATTACAGAATGTCTTGGACTTAAGCCCGAATAATAATTACGACAATGTCTTCCGACTTAAGCCCAATAAAAAGAATCAAGTAGTTCAAAAGAATTAAGAAACCTTTTTTGAAAGAAGAGTAACACTTGGTTTTAAAAGCTTAAGAGTTATACTAGCTTTATGGGAAGTTAGGTATAACGGCAAGAGTGATAAAAAGAACGATTTATTGATTTAAGGAAATAAGAGACTTGACTTATTATACTAATATGAATTTTGTTAAAAGTGTGAAACCTCATTCGTGAGTAAATAGTATTTTTGGTTTTCAAAAGGAATGATGTTTTACCGATCGTAATAAATGTCGAACAAACCACATCTAGCTAATAAAGTGGAAATATTTTGACTAATAAAGTATTATTAAAACCAAGAGAAACTTCCATCTGCATAGAGCTAAGATGAGACAAAATGATATTACATTTACTAGATCATGGTCTGTAGAATAAGATTGTTACAAATAATAATAACCTACTCACACTTAGGTATATGTTTCTCAAATTGTTTTAAAGGATTAAAGCTATGAACTACGAAACCTTTCAAAATGAGAAACTTGAGTAATTGAAATTAGGCAAACTTAAGCGTTGGGAAAAGAATGTTGTTACTTGATTTTACAAAGAGAAATGTTTTGATTTACTTCAAAAGATAATCACTTTATTTTTATACTACGTATTGTGTGACTTTTGTGAAAGAAACGGATCTTTTAAAAGAGTAATACATAAAGTACTTTGGGGCTAAAACCCGAACTTGTTAGCATAATGTAGAAAGTACCTTGTGTGAATAACTTGATTGTATTGATTTGTGATAGTCTTGTAATACTTTCTTGTTGACTTGATAAGTAAACATGTTAGATGCCACGTGAGTTAGTATCTTGTGATGCCGGTAGCAGGGTTTTCCTTATCAGGCTTAGGTTGTTTAACGATAAACCGTCATGTTGATATTATATCACTCATGATTCCGGGTTAAGCCGCCTCCACGCGGGTAGATCAAAGCGGTCTAGTGACCTATGATTCGAGAATACCTTATGCAGTGCAGATGGCCTTACGCGAGCTACGGAGTTCCGTGTTAGTACGCGCCCTTGTGGTCACGCGCGGTTCAGTGGCTACGCGGACGGCGAGTCCAGACGCCGTCGGGAGTAGCTACCGACACGGGAATACCTCACGCGGGCCATTGAGTGGCCCATGCGAGCTACGGAAGTTCTGTGGCTAGACGCGACATTAGATACATCGCGCGAAGTGCCGCTTTGATCATGCGACGGCCAGACAGATCTCATGATACGCTTTATGACCTTGTTCTACTGGGTTTTAGTAGTCTGGCTATGCCCTCGCACTTACCCCGCACGGTTTTATGATGACTTTGAGGCGTGAGTCCCCGACTTGACACGATCGCTTATTTATCAGGAATTGTAGTTTTGGTTATCATACATGTCTCCCGCTTTATATAGACTACTATGATTTCATTTACGATTTTCGCCACATACTTGGTACCAGATCGACCTCCTTCGGGGCCGCGCTCATGCCGCAGTAAAGGTACTCCTACCGCTGATCCCCGTTCTTAGGATCACCGCTTTCAGGCTGGGAAAGCTCCGCTTTCTCCTAAGCTTAGCATTTTGGTACGGTCCTGTCGTTGTAGATATTTGTATTCAGGTATGGCGGGGCTTGTCCCGCCATTGTTGTTTTAAACTCTGAGGTCCGTAGACCTGTTGTAAGGTTGGGATGTAATCGCTCATTTTGGGGTACTTATATACATATATGCCGAAAGGCAACTTTTTCCTAAACCGTGTCTTATTTATACTGCTTCATATCAGGGTTGTTTTATTTTCCACGATTTCTCGATGTATGACTACTTGGTGCCCGTAAGGCATCACCACGCCCCGAACGGGTCGTGACAAAGTGGTATCGAGCGCTTAATCCTCGAAAAGTGTCTACGCACCGTATCTAGTAAGTTCGATTATCTGTTGCGCACCACACCAATAATCGTGAGGCTATAGGATATTTAGGATCGGTTTCCATTTTTCTCACTCGAGATCGTGCTTTAGAGTCAGGTTATAAGTTGGACCCTCTAACGTATTCCTTTCCTTTACTGATGCCTCCACGCCAGTGCAACTCGCCCAGAGGCAAGGCAAATGAGGAGTCGCGAGTGGAGTTCGAGAGATTTAGTGGCACAGGCCCAATCATCACCTGGTGATGCTTCATGCGGGAGTTCTCGAGGCGCCGCCAAAGAAGAAGCAGAGTTTGGCACACGGCAGCAGCCCATCGCGCCATGACATCCGGACTTTCGCCCACGACTGGAGCGTAAAATATGGATCGGAAGGAGACGGCCACATTAGCAAGGACTTGGCACCAGAGTATTTTATGTACCAGATACCAAGGATATTGATGCTTATCTAAAGAAGGGTTGTGAGGAGTAGCTCTTCACCAGAACGAGCCAGCCATGCTCAGATTATGTGCGTGGCCGAGAGAGGTAGAGATCGGCAGATTAAACAAGATCGCAGAAGAGGCCCGATTGGCGTGATCATTTGGTAACTCTCGAGGCGAACGCCTCAAGCAGAGATTAGACATGCGCCCGCCAAGACAGAGTGTCCTCCACTGTGGTTCGCTTCTCGGTGTTCACAGCTGGCAGCGCCATCCCGGAAGTGCCGCTTTTTTATCGCGCTTGTTTTTCTTGCGGCCGTCAGGGCCATATGGCGATGGAATGTTCTATGAGGAAGGATGCAAGTAGGAAGACTCAGCCTACCAGACCAGTTGTGGATGCAGTGGTTCGGAGAGGAGGGTGTTAGCTGGTGAGGCCACCCGGTGTGGCGCTGTGGTCGATGTCACATGGGAGTGTCGTGGCTTCGTCGGCTTGTTATGTTTGTGGCCAGCAGGCCATTTTGCGAAATTGTCCAACGAGTTGGCGGGGATGTAGGGACTCACGCCGGGATCGATGGATAGTTCATCACCTTCCTATGCATGCACACAGGCGGGATTGATTAGTACGACCTGGGGGAAGTGCCGCGTAGATACAGGTATATCCTTAACCCTTTAGAGATTTATATGTGTAGCGAATATCTTAAGTCTTGTTTTCGGTTAGCATGGTGTTAGTGTGATTAGAATTGTTGATTAATTAACCGTAAGATTGGGGGCAGAGAGTGGAGCCTTAGAATATTACGTAGAAGACCTTAGAGGCGAGACCATCTTTGGTAAAAGAATTATTTCGTGTTTGACCCTTATCGAAGTGCATAGTATACGTGAGATATTTTTATGGGATGAATCCCTGAGTGTTGTGAAACAAAAGAGGGTGGTTGAGCTTAGAAGACCGCTAGGTTTTCGTAACGTGATTGGTGAGATTGTTTCGGATCGGGAGCTAGTATTTTGCGTGTCACGGTCGGGTTGAGGCCGTGTTGCGGGTCGACCCACGCCCGCTTGGTGATGGGTCAGTTTGTGGTGGTCCCGCTTTGTGTTAGGATCACGAGGTGTTAGGCCCGTGTTCGTTAACCATCAGACGAGTTCGTGGACGTGTTCGACCATGATCGGGCGATGGGGTCAACCCGCCTTATCTTTTAGTCAAATCGTACTCGGTAGTAAGTTGCGAGATGATTATTTCAAGAAGGTTGTAAGGCTACACGGGTGCCTACCTTCACCTTATGGTCGATGCGGAGTCCAAGTCATACTGCTTTTTCTCGGAAGAGTTACCGTGCAAGGTTAGGAACTCAGCGAATCTCAATGTCGCATTCACCCTGCAAGTGGTTGGATTTCGGATTAGCAGAAGGACTCTTCGCCTCTTGTTGAGTATGTATTATATAGCTACCATTTCGATTCGATTGTCGCCGCTTGGAGCCTTTTATAAGCGCTAGTGTAAGATTTCCGATCGATCGATTCGATGTAAGCAAGGTGCAGATAGTTGGTTCTGCACTTGTTCGGCAGGCGTGGATAGGTGGAGCTTATCCGTAAGAGGTCATCGGCAGCTCGTAGTCGGGAAGTCGTACGTAAACATGGTAAGTTATGAGAAAGAGTTCGAGTGTACAAGAAGCGGTACGACGAGAAAGGGAAAGAAGCATGTATTACGACATAGGTGTGATCATTTCGTTTGCAAAGAGTAGCGGCGAGTATCTTTTAGACCTCGAGTAGGAGTTTTTGTGATTGAGGTGATTCCTCGGACTTGGAGATAAGTATGCGCGCTTGTGTTGTGGCCAAAGCGTGGCATGGTTGTTTCCGTAAGTATAGCATAGCGACTATCTCGCTACCGCTTGTTTTGATATTTAGAAGGAACATTCGGACGAATGTTTCTGGCGAGGAGAATGTTATACCCGTAGTTTCGTGGTATGTATGCGAGGACGCACGACGAGAATACGACATTGAAATTGGAAAGGAAGAACGAGGTGATTTTTCCACGGAAAAGTTTCCGGTTTTGTGAAGGAAAAAGATTCGTTAATGGGAATTGATTCCCAGATTTGGTATTCTGACTTCGAATATTAGAGAATTATGGAATTTTATTTTCTGAATGGTCACTGGGCCCACGGAGAAAATTTACGGTTTTGTGGGCCCACTTTGTTTTGAGATTTTGGCCATTGTGGATATTTTCTAAGATGAAATATTTTGACGCAGTAGGGCGACACGTGTCACCCCTGGTGGCTTGGCGAATTTCACTTTGTGCACAACACCCGACAGAGTCGCCGACTAAACGCTTTACTAAACTCGTAGGATAAATTTCGCTATGTCATTTCTAATTTTTGGCGGATTTTTCCGAGAGACGCAACATTGCCGACCAACGAGAGGCCACACTTGTCACCCTCTCATCATGGATGTTACACGAATTAGGCCGAATGGATGGCCATTCTTGTCACGTAGTTGGTAGGATATTTTGTGTGCAAGTTGGCCAAGGACACTTGCCTAAATCCTCACCCTACACTTGACTTGCACTTGGCACCATCTTGGCCCTTGGTTGGCCATCCTCGACCTATAAATACCCCTTGAAGAGTTATTTCATCCTAAATCGAGCAATCTTTCTAAGTCTCAAATCCCACCCTCTCCCTCTTGTTGTTTTCATTCAAACACACCCTCCCCTTGAGAAGCTCTAGCCGAGAGCAACCCCCTAGCCTAGCCGAAACCTACCCTCCCTTGGTTGAAAAGTTGCCTTCTAGTATTGTTATAATGCCCAAAATACCCTAGCCCAAATCCCTTAGTCCTTAGTAGAAGTGTGAAGAACTTCTAAGGTTTTCGAGCTACCTGAGCGCACAACTTAGGAGCTAAACCTTGCTCAGGCGCGACTTTTATCTAGGATATTATTGGGCTTACCGGGGTAAATAACCTTATCCTCCTTTTGTAATTAGAATATACATACTGTAGAAGTATAGGAATAAGTATAAATACTTAGAAGGATATTAAAGAATGTAATTGAACCGATATCACGCAGGCGGTTTAAAAGATGAATAATAGAACGCATTTACATGCGATCGCTTTCACATGAGACTTGAGTAGCTCACCGCAGGGAAGATCGCCCAAATGTCCATAGAATAACGAACCCTCCGCTAGAGCCAGGCAAGATACCAGACGTTGATAGACGTATTTGACTGTTATAGGTCGATTCTCTGCGCACGACATATTCAACTTGGCAGGTGGATTTCGCCGAGAAGGTATGTGATTCTTCCTATCCTCTTGAGCATGATATTTTAAAGAATATGTATATAGTACGCAGACGACGCGGTGTTAATCGAATAATAATTACGGCAATGTCTTCTGACTTAAGCCCGAATAATAATTACGCAATGTCTTCGACTTAAGCCCGAATAATAATTACGCAATGTCTTGACTTAAGCCCGAATAAAAGAATCAAGTAGTTCAAAAGAATTAAGAAACCTTTTTGAAAGAAGAGTAACACTTGGTTTTAAAAGCTTAAGAGTTATACTAGCTTTATGGGAAGTTAGGTATAACGACTTAAGAGTGATAAAAAGAACGATTTATTGATTTAAGGAAATAAGAGACTTGACTTATTATACTAATATGAATTTTGTTAAAAGTGTGAAACCTCATTCGTGAGTAAATAGTATTTTGGTTTTCAAAAGGAATGATGTTTTACCGATCGTAATAAATGTCGAACAAACCACAAAGCTTAATAAAGGGAAATATTTTGACTAATAAAGTATTATTAAAACTAGTAGAAACTTCCATCCGTGACAGAGCTAAGATGAGACAAAATGATATTACATTTACTAGATCATGGTCAGTAATAAGATTGTTACGAATAATAATAACCTACTCACACTTAGGTATATGTTTCTCAAATTGTTTTAAAGGATTAAAGCTATGAACTACGAAACCTTTCAAAATGAGAAACTTGAGTAATTGAAATTAGGCAAACTTAAGCGTTGGGAAAAGAATGTTGTTACTTGATTTTACAAAGAGAAATGTTTTGATTTACTTCAAAAGATAATCACTTTATTTTTATACTACTGTATTGTGTGACTTTTGTAAAGAAACGGATCTTTTAAAAGAGTAATACATAAAGTACTTTGGGGCTAAAACCCGAAATTGTTAGCATAATGTATAAAGTACCTTGTGTGAATAACTTGATTGTATTGATTTGTGATAGTCTTGTAATACTTTCTTGTTGACTTGATAAGTAAACATGTTAGGATGCTACGTGAGTTAGTATCTTGTGACGCTTGTGTGCAGGGTTTTCCTTATTGTGCTTAGGTTGTTTAACGATAAACCATCATGTTGATATTATATCACTCATGATTCCGGGTTAAGCGCTCACGCGGGGTAGACTCAGCGGTCTAGTAACCTATGATTCGAGAATACCTTACGCAGTCCAGATGGCCTACGCGAGCTACGGAGTTCCGTGTTAGTACGCGCCTTGTGGTCATGCGCGGTCTTTGGCGCGGACGGCGAGTCCAGACGCCGCCGGAGTAGCTACCCTCGATGCGCGGAATACCTCACGCGGGCCATCGAGTGGCCCACGCGAGCTACGGAAGTTCTGTGGCTAGACGCGCACATTAGATATCGCGCGAGTGCCGCCGCTTTGATCATGCGGTTCAGACAGATCTCATGATACGCTTTATGACCTTGTTATCTGTGGGTTTTAGTAGTCGGCTATGCCCTCGTACTTACCCCGTACGATTTTATGATGACTTTGAGGGCGTGAGTCCCTGACTTGACATGACTGTTTATTTATTGTGAATTGTAGTTTTGGTTATCATACATGTCTCCTGCTTTATATAGACTACTATGATTTTATTTACGATTTTCGGCCACATACTTGGTACCAGATCGACCTCCTTCGGGGCCGCGTCACGCCGCAGTAAAGCGTACTCCTACCGTTGATCCCCGTTCTAGTATCACCGCTTTCGCTGGGAAAGCTCCGCTTTCTCGGAAGCTTAGCATTTTGGTATGGTCCTGTCGTTGTAGATATTTGTATTCGGGGTATGGCGCGCCTGTCCCGCCATTGTTGTTTTAAACTCTAGAGGTCCAGACTGTTGTAAGGTTGGGATGAATCGCTCATTTTGGGGTACTTATATACATATACGCCGAAAGGCAACTTTTCCCTAAACCGTGTCTTATTTATACCGTTTCATATTGTGGTTGTTTATTTTCCACGATTTCTCCGATGTATGACTACTTGGTGCGGGTAAGGCATCACCACGCCCCGAACGGTCGTGACATTACCGATTTCAAATCGAATAAGTATCGAACAAACCACCGCAAGTAATAAAGGGAAATGTTCGACTAATTAAGTATTATTAAAACCAAGAGAAACCTCCATCCGCATGAAGCTATGATGAGACAAAATGATATTACATTTCCTAGATCACGGTCGCTTAATAAGATTGTTATAAACAAGAATAACCTACTCACACATAAGTCATATGTTTCTCAAATTGTTTTAAAGGAGAATTATATTTATTAAGTGATTAAAACTATGAACTACGAAACATTTCTAAATGAGAAACTTGAGCATTTGAAATTAGGCAAACTCAACGCTTTGGAAAATAATGTCGTTACTTGATTTTACAAAGGGAAGTGTTTTGGTTTACTTAACAGTGTTAGTCACTCTATTTTTATACTACTGCATCGGGTGACCTTTGTAAAAGAAATGGATCTTTAAAAGGAATTTAACGACGTAGTACTTTAGGGTTAAAACCCGACTTTGACATAAAATGAAAGTACCTTGAGTTGTGTATAACTTGCCTATGCTTTTGTTGTGTAACTTGCCTATGCTTGATGTGATAGCCTTTGTTGTGCAAGAATTGTGTTTCTATACTACCGCGTCTCGATGGAGGGTTGACTTGTTGAGAACTTACTTGACGCATCGAGCGACGGAAGATTCCACGTATGCTTCCATTATTATCACATGGGCATGTCTACACCGATGATGGATTCTCGTGGGCATGTGACCATTATGGTTATTTATGGCAAGATCGTGACTTACGGTTGTGATCGTGCATAGCGCTTATTTGCCCCCGCTACCACGTGGACGCAGTGGATCTGGTATAGGTTATCAGACTTGCCACGTGTCGCCTTCGCGCGGCGTATCGTGACTTACGGTTGTGATCCGTGTTTAGCTCGGTTACTTGCCCGTCATTCGCGTGGCGCCGGAGGATCTCGTGGAGGCTATTGCACTTGCCACGTGTCGCCTTCGCGAGTCGTTTGGATGAAGCTTCGTGACTTACGGTTGTGATCGGTGCATAGCTCGTTACTTGCCCCGCCGACACGTGGCGGGAGGATTTGGTGGAGGCTATCGCACTTGCCATGTGTCAGCTTCATGTTATGATTAGTTCCCGTACGGTCTTTCTATGACACAGGTGGGACCTGATGTTCAGGTGTACTTCTTGGTGTTATCATATCATAGACTGCCGGCAGTGAGGAAGGTATTCCACGGGCATGATTGATGTTGTGGGCGTGAGACCCATAGTTATATTTTAGTAATGACTTGGAGGCGAGTCCCGACTTGATATAATCGTTATATGTGCATCGTAGTTTGGTTATCATACATGTCTCCCGCTTTATATAGACTATTATGATTTCATTTACGTGATTTTCGCCACATACTTGGTACTGCCAGACCGACCTCCTTCGGGCCGCGCTCACGCCGCAGTAGAGGTACATCTACCGCCGATCCCCGCTTATAGGATCACATTTCAGCAGACGTAAGCTGTTCCTTCTGAGGCTTATCTTTCGATGTTACCCCGAGTGCAGAGGTTCTTGTACATTCGTGGTATGGCCCCGTCCCGTTATAGTTATTGAAAAAATCTTAGAGGTCCAGAGTAATCGCAAGTGGTTGTAAGGATCAGAATCGCTCAAATGTCGATATATATATATCTTTGAAAGGCAACCGCTTTGGTTGACCTATTTTCTTTATCTTGATCTATATCTAATTGTATGTTTAAGTTTTTATTTCCAATCGGTTTTTCTCGATGTTGTATCACCAGGTGCCCGGTAAGGCACGACCACGCCCGGTTCGGTCGTGACAAAAGTGGTATCGAGCGCTTAGTCCTCGAAAGTGTCTACAGATCGTGTCAGTAGAGTCTTGATTATCGATGTTGTGCACCACATCTATAATCGTGAGGTCGCAGACATTTAGGATTGGTTTCCATTCTTCTCATTCCGAGATCGTGTCTTAGCCGTGGTGATAAGTTGGACCCTCCGACGTATTTTGTTTTTACGCTTATGCCTCCGTAAGGCAACCCGGCCCGTGGCAAGGCAAGGCAGAGGAGCGAGTAGAGTAAATGGCAGATCTCTACAGACCACAAGACTGAGCCTCCACCCACACCGAGCAGCAGGAGAATGGGTTACGCGAGTCGCCCGCGATCGCCGTGGTCAGGCCGACGAGGATAGTCGACGCAGCAGCTTCTAGAGCACCATGGTTCACCCTAGATCGATAGTTTGAGGCTACGGATTTTCCGAGTCAGAGCCCGCCGAGTTTTATGGGTCGAGGCCCGGGATGATCTGCAGGAGTTCATCCGGCCATACGATCATGAGAGTGATCAAGGCATCGGAGACCGAGTCCGTGGTCCTAGGTTCGCATCGGCCGCGTGATACCGCAATGATCGTTTGATTTGTGAGCTGTCCCGGGAGAGAATGCACTTCCACTATATGGACGAGTTCTCGTGGCATTTCTTGCACATTTCTTGCCTCCACAGATGAGGGCTCGGCCGACATTTTTGGTGTTGCGTAATCCGCGCATTTCGGAGTACAATGTGAGTTCGACTCATTGGCCCAGACGCCCTCGCGTTAGTAGCTAGTATGGAGGATCGAGTGCACCGATATGTTACAGGCTCGATGATTACCTAGCAGAGAGTTGTTGGTGTAGCTCTTCACCGCACGGACATTGCCCGCATACGTGCTTATGCACTGGATGTGAGGAGCGAGAGATCGACGAATGACCGAGATCACAGAAGAGGCCGCAACAGCAGGTCCTTTGGTGACTTTCGAGGCGCACCGCCTCGCCAGCAGGCCGATTATGCGCCTCCGCCAAGCATCAAGTGGTCCCCACCGCCGTCGACGTTTGGGATATTCGGGAGCAGTCGTGGCTCCTGTGTTTCGGATTTTCGAGGAGTAGAAGTTGTCGGACGAGGCCACCCGTAGCTCGCGCCGTGGTAAAGCCCATAGGGGAATGTCGATCGGTTTGGGAGATTGCTATACTTGCGCCGGCAGGCCATTTGACGAGATCGTCCACTGTGGGTAAGATCGGTGGATAGCACAGACTACTAGATCGGGCTATGGTTCTTCACCTTCCATAGCTAGCAGATGTTCATACACGCAGCCACGAGAGGTCGCGTGGAAGTTCCTACTTTAGCGGTCCTTTGAACCGCCTATTTTTCAGGTATATCCTTAACCCTCTAGAGATTTGTATGTATTGATGTTATGATGATGTGTTTAGTGTTATGTTCGGATAGCTTTGTGCTAAAATGTGATTTAGAAGCCTGGTTAGTGAAAAGGGTAAGCCTGGGGGTGAGAAAATGATGAACCTTAGAATATTACAGTTGAGACCTTAGAGGTAAGGCCGCTTGAGTACAAGATTTCATGGGTGATCTTTGTCGAATGTATAAGTATACGTGGAGTAATTTTGGGAAAATTCTCGGTAGTTTAAAATGGAAGTGGTAGCTTTCGACCAGATAGGTAAGATTGTTCGGATCGGGAACAAGATCTTGACGTTAAGTGGGTCGGGGTCAGCCATGTTGCGGGTCAACCCGTAGCCCGGTTTGGGGTTGGGTCAGTTCGAGGTGGTCCCGCCAGGTGGTAGGGTCACGAGGGCGCCAGGCCCAAGTTTAGATGACCATCGTATGAATTCGTGGATGCGTTCGACCTGAATCGGTTCGTGAAGGCCGGGAATGGCCTTAGAGGAAAGTGAAGCTAGTAAGATGACCAGGTTTGGAGGTAGTGACTCCAAGGTTTTGGCAACAGAAGCGTTGACTGAAGTGTGGTACGTATACTAGGAAGAGTTCGAGTGTTCGAGAAGGGTACGACGAGAAAGGAAAGAAGTGAACTTGTGCTGAAAGATGGAAGTAATCATTTTTGTGAAATGAATGTGCGAAGGGAGTATCCTTTGGATCAGAAGCGAGAGTTGGTACTGTTTTGCATCGTCGAGGTGATTCCTCGTTGGCTTGGATTTAAGTATTTGCGCGCGTGTTATTCTGTGACCATGTGCGGCATTTGCAAACTGGTTAAGCTATGAGGAACTTGATCGTTATTTGTCTTGAGAAGGAACATTCGGGACGAATGTTTCTAAGGAGGGGAGAATGTTATACCCCGTATTTCCAGAGTATGTACGTGAAGACGTACGTACGAAAGTTTAAGCCTTAAGGTAGGCAAGGTTCGAAATTTGTGCACAACCCCCGAAAAGAGTCGTTTTCCGACGAAACGTTTTACAAACTGGGCGGAAAATTCCGGCTATGTCATTTATTATTTTTGCGGATTTTTCTGAGAGATGAAATACTTTGGACCAACGGGAGGGTGACACTTGTCACCCTCATTGGACGGCAACATGGGCAAAAGTTGGACGATTTTCTTGGCTTTTCTTTAGTCAAGGTTAGGTAGGATATTTTGTGTAGTAGATGGATAAGGGCACATGGATGAATCCTCACCCTAAACTTGCATGGCACTTGGCTTCATCTTGGCCATTGGTTGGCCTATAAATACCCCCCTAACTTGAAGGTTTTCTTCATCCACAAAATCATTTCTCCAAGTCTTGAAAATCTCTCCCCATCTCTTGAAGTGTTTCGTCCAAACACTCCCCCTCCCCATTGAGCAAGCCCTAGCCGAAACACCCCTCTTTCCCCCTCTAGCCTAGTGGCTTCGGCCGAGTACACCACCCCCCCTTGGTAGAAAGTTTTCTTCCAAGTATAGTAACTATTCCTAAATACCCTAGCCCAAATCCCTTTTAGTACTTAAGTAGAAGTTGTGAAGAACTTCTAAGGGTTTCTTGGAGCGTGCAATTAAGAGCTAAACCTTGCCCATGATCGACGTTTATACTTGGATAATTTTGGGCTTATCGAGGTAAATACTCATCCTTCATTTGTAATTGAGTTACATCTCGTAGTAGTATAGAAATGAATATAAGACGTATAAGGATGGTATAAAGAAGAGAATTGAATTGATATCGCATCGGAAGAATATTAAAAAGAAGATCGAATCAGATTTACATAGATCAGATTTACTGATCGCGGTGTAGTTTGACGCAGGAAGTCACGCCCAATTTTCCGTAGAATAAAGAAATCTGTATCTAAAAGTATTTTTGCGTAATAGTATAGACGCTTGATAGACTCTTATGACCGATATAGGTTGAAGTACTGCGAGTAGCGTATTCTACTCGAAGGGTGGAAAAGGATAGCAGGATTACAGTACTTTGGAGCTATTTGCTAATAGTCGTTAATCGTCGCGAGGTATGTGATTCTTCCTATCCTCTTGAGCATGATATTTTAAAAGAATATATATAGTACGGTAGACGTACGGGTGTTAACTGAACGTAGTTTTACGGCAATGACTTTTGACTTAAGCCTGAATAATAAGAATCTTGAAGTATTTCAAAAGAATTAAGAAACCTTTTTGAAAGAAGAGTAATGCTTGGTTTTAAAAGCTTAAGAGTTATACTAGCTTTATGGGAAGTTAGGTATAACGACTTAAGAGAGATAATGTTACACCCCGTAGTTCCAGGGTATGTATGTGAGGACGTACGTACGAGAATACGACACAAAAATTGGAAAGGAAGAAAGATGTGATTTTTCGACGGAAAAGATTCCGGATTTAGTGAAGGAAAAATGTTCGTTAAAGGGAATTGGATTCCCAGATTTGGTATTTGGACTTTTTGGAATTTTTGAGAATTATGGAATTTTATTTCCAGAATAGGTCACGTGGGGCCCACGGGAGGAATTTACGGTTTGTGGGGCCCACTTTATTTTCGGATTTTTGGCATTACGGATATTTTCGAAAGATGAAATATTTTGGACGAGTAGGGGGGCGACACATGGCACCCCCATGTGGCTCATTGGCCGAAATTAGGGGGACCACATGGACACTTGGACGTTTTTTTTGGGGGACAAGTGGCAAGCCACTTGTCCCATTTTTGTGGTGGACATTTGGTAGGCAAATTACGCACACACTTGGACTCAATCTTCACCATACACTTGCCTAGATCTTGGCCATTGATTTCTATAAATACCCCTTAATGCAAGACTTCTTCATCCACACTTAGAGAGTTTCCAAGTCTTGAAATATTCCCTCCTTTCCTTGTGAGCTCTCGCCATGGGCTGAAATTGTGAGCTAAAGTTGTCCAAAAATTCTTAAAGTTTTAAGTGTTCTTCCTTAGAGTGTTAGGAAGATTGTGTACCAAGAGTTGGAAATATTTCACACCCCTAGCCTAGAAACCTTACCTTGGCCGAAACTTGCCATAGTTTTAGCCTAAGTGTTCTTAACTTTTTGGAGTCGATCTCAAGAGAAGTTGTTTAGAAACTTCTAAGGGTTGCTGGAGCGGGTTGGAGCATAAGGAATTGAGCTAAGCTTTGCTCAGGATCGACTTATAATCTTGGATAATTTTGGGCTTATCGAGGTAATGATCTATGCCTCTATTGTAATTGATATTACATATCAGTAATTTAGAATCGAGTATAAGATATATTGGAAGGATGTTTATAAAGAATTGAATCAGATTTACATCGATTGTATTTACAGAGACTTGTATTATTATTGTGGGCGGTTGTACACACGTCCTTAGACGTGTAACCCCATTTTTGGAGTTGTTGGCTTAGTAGCGCCTTGTTGTAGGAGGAGATTTTTGTGGTCATGGGGAGGCGCGAATTTTCCGTAGAATATGGAACCTTGTATTTAGAAATGTTCTACGAAGAGAACTAGAAGTTAATAGGCGTTTTATGGCCATTATAGGTGGAAGTACTACGAGTAGCGTATTCTACTGGAGGTGGAAAGTGGCTAGCGTGGTTCTGATTTTGGAGCGCTTTTGCTAATTGTCGATAATCGTCGCGAGGTATGTGAACCTCTTCCTATCTTTTCTAGCATGATATGTCATGAACTATGTAGTACGGTAGATGTACATGTGTTAAATGAATTTGGTTGGTTTAAAACATAAAGTGTTATAACGGCTTTATGGGAAGTTTGTTATAACAACTTTATGTGGGCAAAGAAATGGTTTGTGGTTTTTAAAAGATAAAAGACTTGATGTGAAATAATAAGGACTTGGGTTGTGTTAAAAAGTTGTGAAACCGCTTTAATGAGAAATGGGTAATTGGGTTTTAAAAGGAATAATGTTATATTGATTTCTAAATGAGGACAAGTATCGAACAAACCATCGCAACGTTAATAAAGGAAAATGTATTGACTAATTAATTATCATTAAAACCAAGAGAAACCTCCATCCGCATGTAAGCTAAGAAAAGACAAAATTGTATTACATTTTCTAGATCATGGCTGCTTTAATAAGATTGTTATAAACAAGAATAACCTACTCACACATAAGGCATATGTTACTCAAATTGTTTTAAAAGAGAATTATGTTATTAAGTGATTAAGACTATGAACTACGGAACCTTTCGAAAATAATTAGGCAAACTTGAACTTTTGGAAAAGAAGGTTGTTACTTGTGTTTTAAAAGGGTAATTATTTGGTTTTACTTCAAATAATATTTACTCGCTTTTGGATACTACGAGTGTTGGTTTGTGTGACTTCGTGAAAGAATGGATATTTGTAGGAGAATCAAGTATGGTAATTTGTCGCTTGCTCGTGATAGCCTTGTTGTGTAAAAGTTGTATTCCTATGCTACCGCCTCTCGATGGAGGGCCGTATATTGTTATTGTTGTTACATGGACATGTCCGCACCGATGCAGACTCGGCACGCGTTACGCGCGTTAATCACCCAGATATATTGTTATTGTTGTTACACGGACATGCTCGCACCGGCGCACTCCGGCACGCGGCTACGCGCGGGTTAATCACCCGTATATTGTTATTGTTGTTACATGGACATGTCCGCACCGATGCGACTCCGGTACGCGGCACGCAGGTTTATTACCCGATATATTGTTATTGTTGTTACATGGATACCGCACCGGCGCAGACTCCGGGCATGTACGCGGCAGGTTGATTACCCGATATATTGTTATTGTTGTTACATGGACATGTCTCGCACCGATGAAGAATTCCGGGGCATGTGGCTACGCGGCAGGTTGATTACCCAGATATCGTTATCGCATCCTCGACATGTCTACACCGATGGAGAATTCCGGGCATGTGGCCATGATGCGGGCATGATTGATATTGGGCGTGAGACCTTGGTTATAATTGAGTGATGACTTTGAGGCGTGAGTCCCCGCTGACATGATCGATCGCTTATGTTATGTGATCGTAGTTTGGTTATCATATATGTCTCTGCTTTATATAGACTACTATGATTTCATTTACGATGATTTTGGGCCACATACTGTACCAGATCGACCTCCTTCGGGGCCGCTCATGCCGCAGTAGAGGTACTCATTGTTGATCCTCGCCATGGATCACAACAACAGATTGGAAGCCCGCTTCTCGTGAGGCTTATCTTTTGCATGTTTCCGAGTTGTAGGTTCTTGTACATCTGTGTATGGCGGGGCCCTGTCCCGTCATAGTTGTTGTTACACTCTTAGAGGTTTGTAGTACTATTGTGGGCAGGGTTTGTAAAGGATGTAACTGTTTAAATTTTTTGTATATATGCAAGAAGGCAACCGTTTCGGTTAGCCTATTTTCTTATGTTGTATCTTGTTTCGCTTAGTTTTTATTTCCGCTGATTTTCTCGATGTCAGATCACCAGGGTGCCCGGGTAAGGCACCCGCGCCCGAGGTCGGTCGTGACAAAAGTGGTATCGTGAGCGCTTAATCCTCTGAAAGTGTCTACATGCACCGTGTTCAGCAGTAGTCTTGATTATCTGTGTTGTGCACCACATCTATAATCGTGAGGCTACAAGATATTTAGGATTGGTTTCATTCTTCTCACTATGAGATCGTGCCTTAGAGTCAGGTTATAAGTTGGACTCCTCCGCATATTCTTATGTACCCGCACGCCTCACGCAAGGCAACCAGAGCCCGTGGCAAGGCAACAGAGAGCTACGAGTAGAGCACAAAGGGTTACTGTGGTACGCCCACCATTATCCGAGACGCTCATTCGGGAGTTCTGACGCGCTAGCCCTGTGAGAGTTTAGAGCAAAGAGCGTAGCTACCGAGACCACGATTCCTGGTCTCCGCCCACCCACTGCGAGCCGAGGATATGAGTTGAAGGAGACGGCCCAAGTTACTAGCTAGGCCGGTGGTCGGAATGAGGATGACGGAACCTGGTTCCAGCAGCATCGATGATTCACCCTAGATCCGATAGTCCGAGACTTCGGATTTCTTGAGTTGCAGTCACGAGTTCTATGGATGAGAGTCGAGGATGATCCTCGGGGTGTCGTGCTAGCTTGGGAGATTGTTATACTTGCGCCGCCGTGGCCATGTGATGGGAGGATGTCCAAGTAGGAGGGATACAAGAGGATGACTCACCCACCGGTCGCGGCGTGTCTGGCTTGTTCGGGAGAAGGGGTGTTAGTCGATGAGGTCACCTCACTCGTGGGCCATTGCAATAGACTCCATTACGGGAGTGTCGCATCGCTCGACAAATTAGGCGCTTGTGGCCAACAGGCCATTTGGTGAGAGTTTGTCCGACCGCAGGTAGCACAGATGTAGAGACTCACCTTCAGATCGGTATCGGTTCATCGCCTTGTATAGCTAGCGACTGCAGGCGTGATTATGATTAGAGCGATAAAGGGAAAGTGAGGCAAGAGGTCATGAGATATCTTTTGCCCCAAGAGACTTGTTTATGTTGTTATGGTAGATACATATGGAGTGCTATGCGGATAGCATTGTGTTAAGTGCGAATTAGAAAACGTGGGTAGTTGGAAAAGGGTAAGTCCGAGACGAGACAATTGTGAGCCTTAGAATTTATAATGCTTAGACCTGATACAAGGCCGCTGAGTGGATGATTTTACGGTTGGTCTTTGTCGAAGTACTTAGTATGCGTGAAATATATTGTGGGATAATTCCATGGGTAGTGTGAGATGGAAGTGGTAGCTTTCATGACGCGGAATTAGTAAGATTGTTCGGATCGGAACGAGAGAGTTCGGGCGATAGCTGGTCGGGTTGAGGCCAGATCGCGTCAACCCGCAGCCCGGAGTGAGGTGGGTCAGTTCGAGGTGGTCTCGCCAGTGGTAGGATCACGAGGGTGCTAGGCCCAAGTTTAGGTAACCATCGATGAGTTCGTGGATATGTTCGACCAGCATCGATCGTGAAGGCCGGAATGGCCTTATAGGAATTCGAGGTTAGTAAGATGACCAAGTTTGGAGGTAGTGACTCCAAGGTTTTGGAACCAAGCGATGATCGGAGTATGGTACGTGTACTAGAGAGAGTTCGTGTACGAAGCGGTACGACGAGTAAGGAAAGAAGTGAATGTGGGTTAACAAAATAAAAGAGATCATTTTGTCAAGTGAAGATGCGCGGGAGTATCCTTTAGACTCGGGTAGGAGCTTATGGTGATGTTATACACGTTAGAGGTGATTCCTGGCTTGGATTGAGTTTTACAGATGTTATATTATGGCCATCGGTGGCATAATTGGTTTCGTAAGTATAAGAGTGAAGGCTATACCGCGCATGTATGTTTTGAGATTAGAAGGAACATTCGGACGAATGTTTCTGGGGGAAGAATGTTACACCTCGTAGTTCCGTGGTATGTATGTGAGGACGACGCACGAGAATACGACACAAAAATTGGAAAGGAAGAAAGACGTGATTTTTCGACTAAAAGATTCCGGATTTTGTGAAGGAAAAATGTTCGTTAAAGGGAATTGAATTCCCAGATTTGGTATTTGGACTTTTTGGAATTTTTGAGAATTATGGAATTTTATTTCCGGAATAGGTCACGTGGGGCCCAGGGAGGAATTTACGGTTTGTGGGGCCCACTTTATTTTCGGATTTTTGGCATTACGGATATTTTCGAAAGATGAAATATTTTGGACGAGTAGGGGGCGACACATGGCACCCCCATGTGGCTCATTGGCCGAAATTAGGGGGACCACATGGACACTTGGACGTTTTTTTTGGGGGACAAGTGGCAAGCCACTTGTCCCATTTTTGTGGTGGACATTTGGTAGGCAAATTACCCACACACTTGGACTCAATCTTCACCATACACTTGCCTAGATCTTGGCCATTGATTTCTCTATAAATACCCCCCTTAATGCAAGACTTCTTCATCCACACTTAGAGAGTTTCCAAGTCTTGAAAAATTCCTCCCTTTCCTTCACAGCTCTCGCCATGGGCTGAAATTGTGAGCTAAAGTTGTCCAAAAATTCTTAAAGTTTTAAGTGTTCTTCCTTAGAGTGTTAGGAAGATTGTGTACCAAGAGTTGGAAATATTTCACACCCCTAGCCTAGAAACCTTACCTTGGCCGAAACTTGCCATAGTTTTAGTCTAAGTGTTCTTCACTTGAGTTGGATCTCAAGAGAAGTTGTTTAGAAAATTCTAAGGGTTGCTCTGAGCGGGTTGGAGCATAAGGAATCGAGCTAAGCTTTGCTCAGGATCGACTTATAATCTTGGATAATTTTGGGCTTATCGAGGTAATGATCTACGCCCTCTATCAGAATCGATATTACATATTGTAGTAATTTAGAATTGAGTATAAGATATATTGGAAGGATGTTTATAAAGAATTGAATCAGATTTACATCGCATCAGATTTGATGAGACTTGTATTATTATTGTGGGCAGTGTTGTACACGTCCGTTAGACGATAACCCCCTTTTTTGGAGTTGTTGGCTTAGTAGCGCCTTGTTGTATGAGGAGATTTTTGTGGTCATGCGGGAGGCCGCTGAATTTTCCGTAGAATATGGAACCTTGTATTTAGAAATGTTCTACGAAGAGAACTAGAAGTTAATAGGCGTTTATGGCCATTATAGGTGGAAGTACTACGAGTAGCGTATTCTAATTGGAGGTGGAAAGTGGCTAGCAGGTTACGATTTTGGAGCGCTTTGCTAATTGTCGATAATCGTCGCGAGGTATGTGAACCTCTTCCTATCTTTTCTAGCATAATATGTTGTGAACTATGTAGTACGGTAGATGTACATGTGTTAAATGAATTTGGTTGGTTTAAAACATAAAGTGTTATAACGGCTTTATGGGAAGTTTGTTATAACAACTTTATGTGGGCAAAGAAATGGTTTGTGGTTTTTAAAAGATAAAAGACTTGATGTGAAATAATAAGGACTTGGGTTGTGTTAAAAAGTTGTGAAACCGCTTTAATGAGAAATGGGTAATTGGGTTTTAAAAGGAATAATGTTATATTGATTTCGGAAATGAGGACAAGTATCGAACAAACCACTGCAGCGTTAATAAAGGAAAATGTATTGACTAATTAATTATCATTAAAACCAGTAGAAACCTCCATCTGCATAGAAGCTAAGATGAGACAAAATGATATTACATTCCCTAGATCATGGATGCTTTAATAAGATTGTTATAAACAAGAATAACCTACTCACACATAAGGCATATGTTACTCAAATTGTTTTAAAAGAGAATTATGTTATTAAGTGATTAAGACTATAAACTACGAAACCTTTCGAAAATAATTAGGCAAACTTGAACTTTTGGAAAAGAAGGTTGTTACTTGTCTTTAAAAAAGGGAAATTATTTTGGTTTACTTAAAATAATAGTTACTCTGTTTTGGATACTACGAGTGTTGGTATCAGTGACTTCGTGAAAGAATGGATATTTGTAGGAGAATCAAGTATGGTAATTTGCTTGTGCTTGCTTGTGATAGCCTTGTTGTGTAAAAGTTGTATTCTATGCTACCGCTGGCTCTCTCGATGGAGGGCGGTATATTGTTATTGTTGTTACATGGACATGTCCGCACCGATGCATTCGTGCGGCACGCGGCCATGCGCGTTAATCACCCAAGATATTGTTATTGTTGTTACATGGACATACGCACCGTCGCACCGGGCATGCGGCACGCGCGGCGTTAATCACCCGTATATTGTTATTGTTGTTACATGGACATACGCACCGGCGCACTCGGCATGGGCTACGCGGGGTTGATTACCCGATATATTGTTATTGTTGTTACATGGATATGTCGCACCGACGCAGTTCCACGCGTGGCCATGCGGCGGGTTGATTACCCGATATATTGTTATTGTTGTTACATGGACATGTCGCACCGGATGAAGAATTCCGGCGTGGCCACGCGGCAGGTTGATTACATCAGATATCGTTATTGCATCATGGACATGTCTACACCGATGGAGAATTCGGGGCATGCGCCATGACGCGCATGATTGATATTGTGGCGTGAGACCCTTGGTTATAATTGAGTGATGACTTTGAGGCGTGAGTCCCCGCTTTGACATGATCGCTTTTATGTTATGTATCGTAGTTTGGTTATCATATATGTCTCGCTTTATATAGACTAATATGATTTCATTTACTGATTTTCGCCACATACTGTACTGTCCAGATCGACCTCCTGGGCTGCGCTCACGCCGCAGTAGAGGTATTTCTTGTTGATCCTCGCCATAGGATCACAACAGATTGGGAAGCTCCGCTTCTCCGAGGCTTATCTTTGGTATGTTTCCGAGTTGTAGGTTCTTGTACATTCTGGGGTATGGCGGCCCTGTCCGTCATAGTTGTTACACTCTTGAGGTCCAGTAGTACTATTGTGGGCGTGGTTTGTAAAGGATGTAATCGTTTAAATTTTCAGATATATGCAAGGCAACCGCTTTGCTAGCCTGTTTTCTTATGTTGTATCTTGTTTCCTGTTTAAGTTTTTATTTCCGCTGATTTTCTCTGATGTTGTATCACTAGGGTGTCCGGGGTAAGGCACCAGTCGCGGGCCCGAGGTCGGGTCGTGACAGATAAAAAAAATGGTTTATTAATTTTAGAAGTTAAGAGACTTGATCTTAAAAGATAAGAGACTTGACTTAAATGAATTAATATGAATTTTGTGTGAAACCTCATTCGTGAGTAATGAGTACTTGGTTTTAAAAGGAATAATGTTTTACCGATTTCGGAAATCAGAATAAGTATCGAACAAACCACTGCAGCGTTAATAAAGGGAAATGTTCTGACTAATTAAGTATTATTAAAACCAGTAGAAACCTCCATCTGCATAGAAGCTATGATGAGACAAAATGATATTACATTTCCTAGATCATGGCTGCTTTAATAAGATTGTTATAAACAAGAATAACCTACTCACACATAAGGCATATGTTTCTCAAATTGTTTTAAAGGAGAATTATATTTATTAAGTGATTAAAACTATGAACTACGAAACATTTCAGAAATGAGAAACTTGAGCATTTGAAATTAGGCAAACTTGAACGTTTGGAAAATAATGTCATACTTGATTTTACAAAGGGAAGTGTTTTGGTTTACTTAACAATGTTAGTCACTCTATTTTTATACTACGGGTATCGGGTGACCTTTGTAAAAGAAATGGATCTTTAAAAGGAATTTAACGTACGTAGTACTTTAGGGTTAAAACCCGGACTTTGACATAAAATGAAAGTACCTTGAGTTGTGTATAACTTGCCTATGCTTGTTGTTGTGTAACTTGCCTATGCTTGATGTGATAGCATTTGTTGTGCAAGAATTGTGTTTCTATACTACCGCGTCTCTCGATGGAGGGCCGGTTGACTTGTTGAGAACTTACTCGACGCATCGAAGCGACGGAAGATTCCACGCATGCTTCCATTATTATTGTATACGGGCATGTCTACACCGATGATGGATTCGTGGGCACGTGACCATTATGGTTATTTATGGCGTAAGATCGTGACTTACGATTGTGATCGGGCATAGCCGTTACTTGCCCCGCCGCCACGTGACGCAGTGGATCTGGTATAGGTTATTGCACTTGCCACGTGTCGCCTTCGGCGAAGTACCGTGACTTACGGTTGTGATCTGGTGTTTAGCCTGGTTACTTGCCCCCGTAATCTGCGTGGCGCTGGGAGGATCTGGTGGAGGCTATTGCACTTGCCACGTGTCAGCTTCATGTTATGATTAGTTCCGTCACGGTCTTTCTATGACATACGCTGGGACCGATGTTCGTGTGTACTTCGGTGTTATCATATCATAGACTGCCGACAGTGAAGAAGGTATTCCACGGGCATGATTGATGTTTTGGGCGTGAGACCCATAGTTATATTTGAGTAATGACTTGGAGGGCGTGAGTCCCTGACTTGATATAACTGTTTATATGTGCATCGTAGTTTGGTTATCATACATGTCTCCTGCTTTATATAGACTATTATGATTTCATTTATAGTATTTTCAGTTTCACATACTTGGTACCTGTCAGATCGACTCCTTCGGGCTGCGTTCATGCCGCAGTAGAGGTACATCTTGCCGATCCTCGCCATAGGATCACATCGCGTATTGGGAAGCTTCGTTCCTTCTGAGGCTTATCTTTTGCATGCTACCCAGTCCGTAGGTTCTTGTACATTCAGGTACGGCGGCCCCGTCCCGCCATAGTTATTGAAAAATCTTAGAGGTCCAGTATTTGTTGTGGGCGTGGTTGTAAGGATCAGAATCGCTCAAATGTCGATATTTATATATTTTGCGTAAAGGCAACCGCTTTGGTTGGCCTATTTTCTTTATCTTGATCCATATCTAATTGTATGTTTAAGTTTTTATTTCCGGTTTTTCTCTCGATGTTGTATCACCAGGGTGCCCGGTAGGCACTACCACGCCCGTTCGGTCGTGACAGATTTATAAGTGATATGGATGGTTGTAGCCTAAAATCCGAAATGACATATAAGCCATTTGAAGTTGAATTACAATTTGGTCATTATTTAGAATCGTCGCATGTTACTTACTTGAAGATTGTAGTAGTTATAATCGATTGCGACTTGATATCATGTTATGCTAACAATTTGGAATGAAAAGGAAATTGGATGAGAATTGGTGTTGTTGTATCTCAAGTTGCCGGATTAACACTTGTAGTTGTATTAGTTTGATATCAATTGTGGGGCGGAATTTTGTACGTCTAGTAGGCGTGTAATCCCCTATTGTTATTTGCATTGTTGGGCCTTAAATGTGGCGTGTTTGGTTATTGAATTCGGCCTTGAAAAAGGTGGCAAAGTATGTAGAAACAAAGGAAGTGTTGTCCGATTTTCCGTAGAATTTAGTGACTTTGCACTTATAATATTCTACGTCTAAAGTAAGAAGTTAATGGGCGTATTATGGCCATTATAGGTTGAAGTACTAAGTATAGCATATTCTACTTGAAGGATGGAATAGCTATCAAGGTTAAAGTACTTTGGAGCATTTTGCTACTTGTCGATAATCGTCGCGAGGTATGTGAACCTCTTCCTTCTTTTGGCATGATTCTATGTATGGAATGTCACGACCCGATCCCGGGCACGTGACTGGTGCCTTACCCGGGCACCCAAGTAGACATACATCAGGGTAACCAGCGGAATATAAAAACAAGACATGAAACATATGTAAAATGAGACACAGTTTATCCAAGAAAAGATTGCCTTTCGGCATGTATATACATCAAGAGTGAACAGTTACATCCCAACTTACAACAGACTACGCACTCTAGGAATGTAACAACTATGGCGGACAGGGGCCCGCCATACCTGAATGTACATAAAGCTACAATGACAGGGAGATCATACCCAAACGATAAGCCTCCGAGAAACGGCTTTCCTAAAAGCAGAACGGTGATCCAGGAGCGGGATCAACAACAGAGTACCTCTACCGCGGATGAACGCAACCCCGGGCGAGGTCAAGATAACAGTACCAAGTATGTGAAATCAGAAAGTACTTAAATGAAATCATATCATTTTAAAACCAATTTTACAAATATGTAAACAACCAATGTAATCGCACACATTGCACAAAGATAACCAAGAGCAAATAGATATAACATAACTGATCTTTTCTAGGCCGCTAATGATCGAAGCAAGGCCATTTGCCCATAGTATCATTATGCGTGCCTAATCCTGGAACTCCCACAGTCCGCATAGGCCACATAGTCCCGCATGAGGTATTCCTCGCATCGGGGGTAGCTAACCCGCGGCATCATCCTGGACCCCCGAAGTCCGCATAGTCCTATGGACCGCATGAGGTATTTCTCGCATCGGCGTAACACACCCGGAGTGATCAATCCAGGAACTCCCGCAGCTCCGCATAGGTCACATGGACCCGCATGAGGTATTCCTCGCATCGAGGGTGGCAAGTCCTCGGCATCATAACAAGTCAGGGGGGTATGTGATATAATAGCAGTACAACGGGCTTATCGTTTAACAACGTAATCACAACAAGAATAACCCCCTTACTCAAACATCACAAGACTCTAACACACGTAGCATCATAACATGTTTACTTATCAAACCATCTTACTACACTTTCCAGAAATCAATACAAGACTTTCATAAACAAATAAGTAAACCGTTCCTTTTATCTTTCTTAAGTCGTTATACCTAACTTCCCATAAAGCTAGTATAACTCTTAAGCTTTTAAAACCAAATATTACTTTTCTTTCAAAAATGATTCATAACTCTTTTGAAATATTTCCAAGATTCTTATCATTTAAAACTCAAGTCAAAAGACATCAAAGTAAAACCAAGTTTAGTTAACACACGACGCTCACCGCACTATATATATTTCAAAAGTATCATGCTCAAGAGGATAGGAAGAATCACATACCTCCTCGGCTCAATCCACCTGCCAAGTCGAATATGTCGCGCGCAGAGTATCAACCTATAATAGTCAAATACGTCTATCAACGTCTAGACTACTCTGTAGAATATTCTAAGCAGAAGGTTCCCTATTTTACGGAAAATTGGGCAGCATTTCCCTACCCGTCAAACTACACAAGTCTACTGTAAATACAGCCCAATGTAAGTACAGTTCAATTCTCTTCTTTTATACCATCCTTCTATAAATCTTATACTTAATTCTAAACTACTACAATATGTAATCTCCAATTACAATAGAAGGACAAAGATTATTACCTCGATAAGCCCAAAATTATCCAAGATTAAATGTTGATCCTGAACAACGTTTAGCTCCTAATTTGTACGCTCCGATAGCTCCAAGAAACCCTTAGAAGTTTCTAAACAACTTCTACTTAATATTTCAACCAACTATGAAGATTTTTCTAGGGCTTCGTTTTGTGACTAAAGGATATAAAGTAGTATTTCCGGGCTTTTAGTATAGAGGTAACTTTGGAAAACAACAAGGGATTTAGGCTAAGGTATTTTGGGATAGAAACAATACTTGAAGACAATTTTTCTACCAAGGGGTGTGTTGTTTCGGACGAGACTTCAAAAGTGGAGGGAGTTTGACGAGCTTCTCTAAGGGGGGAGGGAGTTTTGAGACTTGGAAATTGTTAAGTGGATGAAGAGTCTTGCAACTTAAGGGGGGTATTTATAGGACCTTCAATGGCCAAGATTAAAACATGTGTAAGGTGTAGATTTGGTTGCTTGAGCAAGTGAAGTCTTCCACCAAGTGTCCACCACAACATTGGGACATATGTCCACCACAACTTTGGGACATATGTCCACCACAAAAATGAGCCATGTGGCTAGCCACTTGCACCTAAAAACCGTCCAAGGCATCCCCCACTTGCCCACAAAAATATCTTCCAAGACTTTGACTAATTGACTTGGCCACTTGCCCAGAATTTTTGTCCAACATGTGCCACCTAAGGGTGACACATGTCGCCCTCCTATTAGTCCAAAATATTTCATCTCTCGGAAAAATCCGTAATTGGTTAAAATATTAAAAACATAAAATTTCCTTCACAAGGTTCGGAATCTTTTCCGTTGAAAGTTCACAATTTCGTCCTTAACCTAATTAGGGCTTACACAATTGTACGTACGTCCTCACATACATACTCTGGAACTACGGGGTATAACATTCTCCCCCCCTTAGAAACATTCGTCCCGAATGTTCCTTCTCACAAAGATAACGATAAGTTCCTCATAATTTAAACAATTTGCAAATGCCATACATGGCCACAATACAACACTTAAGTACATATGCCAAAGAAAATTTACAAGTAGGAAAGTGAGTTACCCGAGGTGTGGGAATGAATGAGGATACCGCCTCATGTCCTCCTCTCGCTTCCCACGCCATCTCTCTCTGCTCGTTCGCCATAAGACCTGACGGAAGCCACATCCTTGTCCGTAGTCGCCTAACCCGACGATTGAGTATCGCTATGGGAATCTCCTCATACGATAACCCTCGGTCACTGGACATCGCCAATCGGGTGCACTCTACATGATCTCCGATACATCTCCTCAAAGACGTAAACATGGAAATCGGATGACCGCTTCGGATCGGACGGCAGATTCAACTCATAGCAACCTTGCCTACCAATGCGATAATCTAAGGCCCAATGTACCTGGCTGAGTTTCCTTTCTTCCGAATCTCATCACACCTTCATGGGTGACACTCGTAAAAACCCAATCAAGAACCTCAAACTCCAAATGTCGACGCCGATGATCTCGCATATGACTTCTATCGATTCGCTGCGCCTCGATAAGCTTCACTTTATCCATCCGCATTATCAAGTCCGCCCAACCAATCAACTCGCCCACATCAAACCAACCTATCGGCGACCGCACTTCCTCCCATATAAGGCCTCATAGGCGCCATCCGATATGGAATGGTAGCGTTATTATACGCAAACTCTACTAGCGAATGATCCTCCTACCAAACCGAATCAATAACACGGCTCGCAGATATCCTCAAGAGTTCGATAGTACGCCGCTCTTCGTCTGTCGAGGATGGAATGCGATCGAGGCTCACCGGTCCTAATCCTTCGAAAGACCTCAAGTTAGTGAACCGGGCTTCATTCGATATGATAGAAATAGGGACCATGCGCCTCACAATCTTCCGGATGTAAAGTCCGCATAATCCTCGAAAAAGTCGCCCGATCGGAAGAAAGTGGGCTGATTTCCACTGTCGACGATAACCCGTGATAGAATCATGCTTCCTCCGAAAGCGAGGTAACCCCGTGATAAAGTTCATCTTGATCACCTCCCACTTCTGTGTCGAATCTATCGTTCGCAACAACCCACCAGGCCTCTAATGCTCTACCTTTACCTGCTGACAACACGGGCACTGAGCAACAAACTCTGCAACATCCCTCTTTAGGCCATCCCACTAATACACAGATCTGAGGTCGTGGTACATCTTTGTCGACCCCGGATAGATAGAGTAACGCGCGCTGTGTGCTTCCCAGAACTCGCCGAAGTCCCGCAATATCCGAACACACAACTCGCTCAAACCTTAGCACCCCCTCAGGTGCTACCTCGAATGGACCCTTCCCCTCACGAAGAGTCGTATCACGATACCGGGTCATACTCGGATCCTCAAACTGTCGCCTCTTCACCTCCTCGATGATGGAAGACTCGCAACCTCTCGAACTCGAACCCCACTACTATCGTAATCAATCAATCGACTCCAAGGCTCGCTACCGATGTAACTCGCGACCATGCCCTCCTCTGGCCGCACTCCGATAGACTACCCATCGACCTACGACTAAGGGCATCTGCCACAACATTGGCCTTCCCTGGGTGGTATAGGATATCGACATCGTAATCCTTGAGTAGCTCTAACCACCATCGCTGTCGTAAGTTCAGCTCCCTCTGGCTGAAGATATACTGGAGGCTCTTGTGGTCTGTGTAAATATCCATATGAACTCCATACAAATAGTGCCTCCAGATCTTCAAGGCGTGAATCACCGCTGTCAACTCTAAATCATGGGTGGGGTAATTCTTCTCATGCTTCTTGAGCTGCCGAGATGCGTATGCTATAACCTTGCCCTGCTGCATCAACACACATCCAAGCCCGATGCCTGACGCATCACAATACATGACATAGCCGTCTAGACCCTCAGGAAGAGTAAGAACTGGGGCGGTCGTCAATCTCTCTTTCAGTAACCGGAAGCCCTCCTCACAAGCATCCGCCCATCAAACTTAGCCGCCGAGTCGCCTTAGTCAAATGTGCCATAGAAGCAAACTTCTCCACGAACATCCGATAGTAACTCGCAAGGCCCGTAAAGTCGCGCACTGTCGGAGTAAGAGTTCTAGGCCAACTCCCCGATCGCCTCGATTCGCCGATCCACCCGAATACCATCGCCCCAACAATATGCCCTAAGAACGCCACCGGCCAACCAAAACTCACACTAAACTTGGCATAACCGTGGTCCTAGAGAACTCTCAAAGACTGCCCTCAAATGCTCCGCATGCTCCTTCTCGAGCGAATAAACCAAGATGTCATCAATGAATACTATCACAAACGTATCCAAAATGGCTTGAACACTCGGTCATCAAATCCATAAGTACCCGAGCATTGGTCAAACCAAAAGACATAACCTCAACTCATAGTGCCCTGCAGCGCGGTCCCGATTCTAGCGGCCTCGTAATCAGATTTATGCCTTGTCCACCGGGCAGGATCGTGAGGCCTCACCGATGTCGCCACAGTACCTTATCTGCTTACGGATTTGATGTGTATGCCTTGATAGATCCGGTTCTACTGTCCTATATATATCCCCTTATTTCTAGTAGATAGGATGAGCTCGAGTCCATAGACCCTTTCGAGGTAGCTACGCCAATGGTGATCTCGGCAGTAGCTCACGGGTATATAGGGCTTGTCCAAAGGACCATTTACACGCCGACTAGCCGACTTGATAGAGTTGGATATGACCGATTTCGACGTGATCACGGTATGGATTGGCTAGCTTGCTACGCCAATGTAGACCGCAGAGAGAGTAGTACGGTTCCAGCTCGAGGAGCCGGTTGTTGAGCGGGAGGAGCATCAGATCGCCGGTGGTAGGTTTATTTCCTACCTCGGCTAGGAAGATGGTGCAGGCGGTACATCTACCATCTCGCTCGGTGTTTGATAATCGAGGCCGCAGCGCGATTTTCGCCGCCCAGAGTCGAGAGTTCCCGACGCGTGTTTCCGCACGACCTTCCCGTATCCTCCCGAGAGGAGATAGAGTTTTGTATCGATGTCTTGCCGCGACACTCGGCTATTTCCATTCCGCCATACGTAACGGCACCGCCGAGTTGAGAGAGTTGAAGGATCACCAGATATTTGCCGGAGAAGCGGCTTCATCGTGCCTAGTGTTTCTCCCGGGAGCGTCGGATTGTTCGTGAAGAATGACGGACGACGCGCATGTGTGTTGATTACGGAAGTCGAACAAGGTGACCATTAAGAACAGATACCCCTTCCCAGTGATTGATGATTTGTTCGACCGCTTGCAGGTGCGAGATGTTTCTCCAAGATTGACCGCGATCGCTATCATCGTGCACGAGTCGAGAGGCGATGTCCCTAGGATCGCATTCGACCAGACGGCATTATGAGTTCGTGGTCATGTCTTTGGGTTGACCAATGCTCCGCAGATTCATGGATTTGATGAAACGAGTGTTCAAACCATTTTTGACACGCTTGTGATAGTGTTCATCGATGACATCTTGGTTTATTCTCGCCAGAGTGAGCACGCGAGCATTTCGGCGATCGGCCGACAGCTTCCAGACTGAAGCTATACGCCAAGTTTTCCAAATGTGAGTTTTGTTAACTTCGTGGCTTTTCGGGCATATTGTCGGGCCGATGGTATTCGAGTGGATACGCCAAGATCGAGGCGCAGACTTGCCTAGACCTACTACTCCGGCGAGGTTCGCAGCTCGGGCCTCGGTGTTATTATCGGCGTTCGTAGAGAAGTTTGCTTCTATCTCGCACCATTGACTAGCCGACTCGTAGCAGCTAAGTTTCGAGACCGATACTTGGAGCGTGGTTTCGCCATCGAGAGATCGACGACCGCCCGCTTCTTACTCTTCCGCAGGTCCAGACGGTTATGTCGTATCAGGACGTCGTGCATCGGGTTGATGTGTTGATGCAGCAGGCAAGGTTATAGCGCATGCATCCCGACACCAAGAAACACGAGGAACTACCCCACCCATGATTTGAGTCGGGCAATGGTGATTCACGCCAAGATCCGGAGGCACTATTTGTATGGGTTCATGTGGATATTTATACTGCACTACAAGAGCCTCCAAAGATATCTTCACCAGGAGGAGCCGAACTTACGGCAAACGGTGGTTAGAGTTGCTTAAGGATTACGATGTTGATATCCCGTGGCGATGCCTTAGTGTAGGTCGATGGGAGCCTATAAGATGTGCAACCGCAGGCGAGAGGACATGGTTCGTGATTTGCATCGCCAGCGAGCCTTGGTGTCCGCTTGATTGATTCCGATAGCAGCTGGGTTCGAGTCCGCGAGGTTGCCGAGTCTTCCATCGCCGAGGAGGTGAAGAGGCAACATTCGAGGATCCAGCTTTGACACGTTATCGTGATACCGCCTTCGTGAGGAAGCGGTCCTTTGAGGTAGCACGACGGGTGCTAAGGTTTGAGGCGAGTTGTGTGTTCGGATGTTTCAGACTTCTACAGCAGGTTCTCGGGGAAGCACATACAAGCTACTCTCATCCATCCGTGGTTGACCAAGATGTACCACGACCTTAGATCCGTATTGGTGGGATGGCTTCAAGAGGACGCTGCAGTTCGTAGCTCGGCCCGTGTTTTCAGCAGTGAAGGTAGAGCACCGCAGGCCCGGTGGTTTGTTGCGCAGATAGAGATCCCGACCGAAGTGGAGGTGATCAACATGGACTTCATCACAGATTACCTCGCACTCGCAGGAGACATGATTCTATATGGGTTATCGTCGACAGTCGACGAAATCAGCCCACTTTATTCCCGTCAGACGACTTTTTCTACCGAGGATTATGCCGACTTTACATCCGAGAGATCGCCGATCGCATGGAGTCCCTATTTCGATCATATCGCATGCAGGAGCCCGATTTACGCTAACTTCGGAGGTCTTTCCATGGTTTGGGACGCAGTGAGCCCGAGTATCGCATTCCATCCACGCATGGACAGCCGAGCGCACTATCCGCACTTCGAGATATGTCGCGAGCCCGTTATCGACTTCGTGGTAGCCGGGAGTATCATTTGCCTCTTGAGTTTGCGTACAATAATAGCTACCACTCCAAGATTCGATGGCGCCTTACGAGGCCTTGTATGGGAGGAAGTGCGACGCCTATAGGCTGGTTCGATGTGGGCGAGGTGCGCTTAGTGGACCAGATTTGCAGCAGCCGGATAAGGTGAAGCTTATCCAGAGCGGTTGCTCAGGCACAGAGTCGGCCGAAGTCATATGCAGATCATCGTCGCTGCGATACGGAGTTCGAGGTCGATGATTGGGTTTTCTCCGTGCGCCACCCACGGCGGGTGTGATGAGATTCGGAAGAAAGGGAAACTCAACCCAAGGTACATCGGGCCCTATCGATTGTCCGCAGTGGTAGGCAAGGTTGCCTATGAGTTGGATCCGCCGTCCGATCCGGAGGCAATGCATCCTGTTTCATGTTTCTATCCGAGGAGATGTATCGGATCCATCTAGTGGTACACCGATCGACGATGTCCAGTGACCGACGGTTATCGTATGAGGAGATTCCCATAGCGATAATCGATCGTCGTTAGGCGTCTGCGACCAAGGACGTGGCTTCCACAAAGTCTTGTGGCGGAACGAGCTCGTGGAGGAGATGACGTGGGAAGTCGAGGAGGACATGAGGCGCACTATCCTCACCTATTCCCACACCTCCGTAATTCACTTTCCTACTTGTAAATTTTCATTATCGCTTATGCCTAAGTGTTGTTTTGGCCGTGTGGCATTTGCAAACTGCTTAAGTTATGAGAACCTTATCGTTAATCTGGGAAGGAACATTCGACGAATGTTTCTAAGGAGGAAGAATGTTATACCTCGTATTTCCGCAGTATGTACGCAGGCGCACGACGTAAAGTTTAGGCATGACGCTTTTTTGGGCACAACTCACACAAAGAATCGCTTTCCATTAAACGCTTTACAAGACTCGCGTAGGTAAATTCGGCTATGTCATTTCTTATTTTTGCGGATTTTTCCGAGAGACGAACACTTTGTTAACGAGAGGCTACACTTGTCACCCCAATTGATGGATGTGTGGGCGTATAGGGCCGATTGGAATGGCTATTTTGTCACGGAGTTGGTAGGATATTTTGTGTGATAGTTGGATAAGGTACACTTGCCCTAATCTTGACCTTACACTTGCCTAGCACTTGGCTTAATCTTGGCCATTGGTTGGCCATTTCTTGACCTATAAATACCCCCCTTAAGATGAAGAGGTCTGCATCCACAAACAAACTTTCCAAGTCTATAATCCTTCCCTCCCGTTGTGTTGGGTTCGTCCAACCCTCCCCGTGCCCTCTTGTTAAGGCTTTGGCGAAACCTCTCCCCTAGCCTAGTAGTCCTGGCCAAATCTACCTCCCTTAGTAGAAATGTTGTCTTCCAAGTATAGTTACTATTCCTAAATACCCCAGCCCAAATCCCTTAGTACTTAGTAGAAGTTGTGAAGAACTTCTAAGGGTTCTTTGAGCTATCTGAGCGTACAACTTAGGAGCTAAACCTTGCTCAGGATCGACTTATATCTAGGATATTATTGGGCTTACCGAGGTAAATAATATTATCCTTCTTTTTGTAATTAGAGAATACATATTGTAGAAGTATAGAAATAAGTATAAAATACTTAGAAGGATATTACGTATCGTAATTGAACTGCTATCACAGAGAAGGGTTTAAAAGAAGAATAATTGAACTATACTTACATAGGACTGCTTTCACGAGACTTGAGTAGCTTGACTGTAGGGAAGTCTGCCCAAATTTCCGTAGAATAGAACCCTGCTTAGAACTATTTACGAGTAGTCTAGACGTTGATAGACGTGTCTGACTATTATAGGTTGATTCTCTGCGCGCGACATATTCGACTTGGCAGGTGGATTTCGCCGAGAAGGTATGTGATTCTTCCTATACTCTTGAGCATGATATTTTAAATATATATATAGTACGGTAGACGTACGTGTGTTAACTGAATAATAACTACGGCAATGTCTTTTGACTTAAGCCTGAATAATACTTACGGCAATGTCTTGCGACTTAAGCCTGAATAATAAGGATCTTAAAGCATTTCAAAAGAATACTGAATCATTTTTTAACAGAAGAGAAATGTTTGGTTTTTTAAACAAAAAGCTTAAGAGTTATACTAGCTTTATGGGAAGTTAGGTATAACAACTTAAGAAAGATAAAAGGAACTGTTTACTTATTTGTTTATAAAAACCTTGTATTGATTTCTGTAAGGTGTAGTAAGATTGTTTGAAAAGTAGACATAATATGATGCTATGTGTGTTAGTGTCTTGTAACGTTTGTATAAGAGAGTATTCTTGTTGTGCTTATGTTGTTTAACGATAAGCTGTTGTGTTAGTATAATATCACTCACCTCTTGACATGATACCGGGGGTTAAGCTGCCCTCCGATGCGGGGTAGACTCAGGCGGTCTGGGACCATGATTCGAGAATACCTTATGCGGGTCCAGGGGACCTATGCGGAGCTACGAGAGTTCCAGGTTAGTGTGCGGGGTTATACCTCATGCGGTCTATGTGGCCATGCGGACTACGAGTCCAGGACGATGCCGAGGAGCTACCACCGACGCGGGTCATACCTCATGCGGGCCTATGTGAGTGGCCTATGCGGACTACGGGAGTCCAGGATTAGGCTTGCATAATGATATTATGGGCGATTAGCCCTGCTTCGATCATTCGCAGCCTAGAAAAGACCTGTTACAGTTTACCTATTGTTGCTCTTGTTATTATAGGGCACTATGTTGCGGTTACATTGGTTGTTTCGTGCATATTTGTAAATTGGTTTTAAAATGATATGATTTCATTTAAGTATTTTACAGTTTCACATACTTAGTACTGTTATCGGCGCCCTTCGGGGGGCTGCGTTCATGCCGCAGGTAAGGGCAAGCAGGTGCTAGATCCGCATCCTTAGGATCTTTGCTTTGGTGTCAGGAGCTCCATCTTCTCCGGAGGCTCGACTTTTGGTATGGTTCTCCCTGTGTTGTAGATATATGTCCATTCAGGGTATGACGGGGCCCTGTCCCGCCATAGTTGTTTATTTCCTTAGAGTCAGTAGTCATTTATACTGGGATGTAATCGCTGTAATTGGGTTTATATATATTATGCCGAAAGGCGACTTTTCTCATATAAACTGTGTCTCAATTTTCATTGATTCATATCTTGTTTTATATTTCAAATGATTTTCTCTGATGTATGACTGCTTGGGTGCCCGGGTAAGGCACCAGTCACGGGCCCCAGAACGGGTCGTGACAAATAAATAGATTGAATATGTAGTAGACAATGTTGTATAGAGATTGATTGATTGAGAGATTAGAGAGTAGAAAGATTTGTGAAAATAATAAGAAGAGGAAATGAGGTATTTATAGTTGGAAAATTGGGTTAAAGTGTAAATATAATAACTTAGGTTAAAAATAAATATAAAGGGGTAGGGGTTTGGGGAGTGGGAAGCCAAAAATGGTCATTGTCTAACAGCCAAAATGTAAATGGGCCGTTAGAAAACGGCTATTTGGCAAAGCGGCGGATCAAGGATCGGGGCTGGCGAGGTCGGGCCAAGGGACCATAACTGCCCCGCCTTGCCGAGTTCCCCGCCCGCTTCGAGCCCCGGTCCCGTTTTTTTTTATACGGGTCGTTTGCCTGGTCGGGTCTGCCGGACGGTCGGTCGGCCCCAGCCACCCTACTTTCCACTAAAACTTGTTATAACAAACTTCTCATAAAGCCATTATAACCACTTCATTTTTAGACAACTAACGCACCATTACCTCTTTCCTTTTTATCAAAACCAAGGAATTATCATGCCACGTAAGGGAATTGAACCCAAAAGTACTTTGTACATTTATTCTTTATAAAAGAATCGTTTCATGGAATATTAGGGCGTTGGGCCCAAAAGTAATTTCACCATTAAAACCAAGTTACTTACTTTTTTTTTTAAACTCAAGTAACTTATATTTTTAAGACCAAGTAGCTTATTCTCTTTAAATCAAGTAACATATACTTTTCAAATCGAGTTACTGCACATTTTCAAAACTCAAGTCCCAAGTACTTTCGAAAATCAAGCCTCATGTACTTACAAAATTAATACTTTTATGAGCCGTGAATAGGTTATTCTCGTTTATAACGATCTTGTTAAATCAGCCATGATCTAGAAAATGTAATACAATTTTGTCTTATCTTAGTTTCTATGCAGATGGATAATTCAACTCATTTCAATATAATTGATTGTCGATACATTTTCATTAACGCTGCAATGACTTGTTTGATACCTATTCTCATTAGTGTAGTAATTTACCAAGGTCAACTCGACTCTAATACTTCCTAACGACTCTTACCAACATCCCCCATAAGATTTGGTAAGAACTTAGGAATATTCTAGACATGCCTTTTGCATAAAATCAATAACATGAATACTTCCTAATGACAAGTCAAGTACTTCAAGAAAACAAGTCACGTAAACTCCAAATAACAAGGCAAGTATACCTCAAGGATAATCATGTCGATAGAAGGAAGAAGTTCACATACCCCGTGACGACTAACCCATACGACAAGTAGCAATACGCTCCAAAGTACTTCAACCTCATCGGCTATTCCTTGAGCCAAGTAGATCATGCTACACGTGGTACTTCAACCTATAATGACGATCGCACTTCTATCAATATCATACTTTCTAGTATAAGACTTATACCAAATAATTCCCTCTAATTCTACGGAAAATTGGGCAGCACTTCCTTTGTTTCTACGTACTTTTCCACCTTTTCCAAGGCTCGTATTCATCAACCAATAAGCCACATTTAAGGCACAACCAACATTTAGCCAAAGGGGATTACACGCCTAACTGGACGTGTAAAATTATGCCCCACAGTTATACAAAACAGTCCACAAATCAGCCCTTAAAAACAGTCCGTAATCCAACAATAACGAGGGTAAAATGTGAGGCGTTTCAACACCTTTCCACACCCCTATTTCCTTAGGACTTTCATTATCAACTACTACACTTAAACATGCATATTAGGGCTGATTTTCCAGCATAACCACACCCCCAAAAACAGTCCATAAAATGATACGACAATGTCTAACAGTTTTGGGCAGTTTTTCGGCTAAAACAACTACAATCCGATAACTCTTTCCTTAATCCATTTTATTCCAATTCTAGTTCCAACACTTCCATTATGACATACCAACTTATCAACAACCATATTACCTTATTTTAACATGCGACAAGTGTGGATAACAACAGCCATATAACAAACGAAACCAAGGTTTAAAATTGTCTCAAATCGGCCAACAACATATCTACCTCATACACATCTTATTTTCAATTTCTTCCTTAACATGAATTCATCTATACATTATAACAATAAGTAATATCCAATTACTGTAATTTTAGAGGAACTATTACCTCATTTTTGTGCCCAAAAATATCCCGGGCAGAATGCTCAACAATGGCCCGTAGTTTTCGTTTCGCTCCACTTTTTCAAGATCCAATCACATATATGTATCCCCTACAACCTTAGGAGCAACTTATCTTTACATTCCATCACCAAAAAGTCGACGGAACCCCTAGGGTTTCACCCTCTATTCTCGGCCTAGTGTAGCGTTTTTGCTCACTGTTTTGTCAGCTGAACTTGTGACATCCATAACTCTTTACTCCGATGTCCGATCGATGAACGGTTTGTTGCGTTGGAAACTAGAATCGACTAAGTTAATTTTAGGATTTTGAAACCTAAAAACTCCTCGTATACCAGGATATATACCTCTCCAAAGTTGGCTGAAATCTGCCAACCTTGGCCGAGAGCATAAGAGAAGAGGGAAAGAGATGAAATACCAACTTTGAGAACCAAATTCCATTTAACAAACCTTTTTCCTTGACGAGGTTCGGAAGATTTTCCTTAGGAAACACAATTCTTTCTTTCGTTCCAACTTTCAAATTATTTCCATACGTTCGTTCTCATTTCAATCTCTTGAAAATATGGGGTGTACTTCCCCCCTTAGAAACATTCGTCCTGAATGTTCATACTAGGTTTAACTTAAACAAATCTTAGTATAGTCTTCTTAAACTATAATCAACGAAACCAATTATGCCACATATAGCCCCAATATATCACACATGCATATACATCAATCAAAAGCCAACCGAAGAATCCAATCTAGGGTGTATCACCACTATTTACTCCCATTTATGGCCTAAAAAGATTCTCTTTTCGTACTTTCATTAGTCATAACTATAAACACTTCAATTATTTTAATACTTTAAGGTCCTCTGTCACGACCCGATTCTGGTGGAACGCGTCCACGAACTCGTATAACGATTAACTAGACATGGGCCTTACACCCTTGTGACCCCATCACATAATGACCACTCCAACCGAATTTACCCATTCCATGCCACGGGTTGACCAGTAATCGGTACACAACCCGACCCATCGTCACACTTAACTCTCATTCTTGGTCTGAAATAAATCTTACTACCCGAGAAGGCCTTGTACATCTAAGGTTTCAGCGGTCATCAATATTCTAAGGTTCACAATTTTTCTATGTCCCAAGCTTACATTATCAGTCCCCACATACGGGAAATGTAGCTTCTCAATATCTCACAATCATGATGTCTTACTCACAACAACTCAATATTATCCGTACAAAAAACTTAAGCATACCACATAACTTAACCAACTTCTGATAAACCATAATCATTCTAGGTAACACACATATGGCCCTAAATAACTACGCTCGTACAGATATACATTATCATAATACCATCTATATGATAATTTTACTGTTACACCCCGTAGTGCCAGAGTATGTATATGAGGACGTACGTACGTAAATACGACATTAAAATTGGAAAGGAAGAAAGATGTGATTTTTCGACGGAAAAGTTTCCGGATTTTGTGAAGGAAAAAGGTTCATTAATGGGAATTGGATTCCCAGATTTGGTATTCGGACTTTTTGGAATATTTGAGAATTATGGAATTTTATTTCCAAAATTGGTCACGTGGGGCCCACGGGAGGAATTTACGGTTTGTGGGGCCCACTTTATTTTCGGATTTTTGGCATTGCGGATATTTTCGGAAGATGAAATATTTTGGACGAGTAGGGGGGAGACACGTGTCACCCCCATGTGGCCATGTGGCCGAATGGTTGTGGGACACATGGCTTGGACGGTTTGGTGAGGGGACAAGTGGCAAGCCACTTGTCCCATTTTTGTGGTAGCCAAATGGTTGGCCAACTACCCACCCACATGTACCCCATCCTCACCTTACACTTGCATTAATCCTAGCCCTTGGTTTCTCTATAAATACCCACCCTTTTAGCTTGCAAGACTTCATCCCACCCTTGAGTTTTTCAAGGCAATTCTCCCTCCCCTCTCCTTGTTGATTGTTCTCGTTTTTTAGCCTTCCCCTTGGCCAAAAATTGTCCGAAAATTCTTAAAGTTTTAAGTGTTCTTCCTTAGAGTGTTAGGAAGATTAGTAACCAAGTGTTCGAAAAGATTTCACACCCCTAGCCTAAATACACCCTCTTGGCCGAGAGTTGCCACTAGTTTAGCCTAAGTGTACTTCACTTTTTGGAGTTGAAGTGTTTAAGAGAAGTTATTAGAAATTTCTAAGGGTTGCTTGGAGCGGTTTGGAGCGTACATATTAGGAGCTAAACGTTGCTCAGGATCGACATATAATCTTGGATGATTTTGGGCTTATCGAGGTAATGATATTTATCCCCCTATTGTAATTGGATATTACATGTTGTAGTAATGTATAGTTGAGTATACTATATGTAGAATGATAATGGAAAATAATTGAATTGTATTTACATAGGACTGTATTTACAGTAGACTTGTAGTATTATTGTGGAGTAGAATTGTACACGTCCGGTTAGACGTGTAACCCCCCCTGGGATTATTGGTTTGGTAACGGGCCTCGTTAGAGGAGGAGATTTATGTGGTTGCGGGGGGGGGGGGGGGGAGGTGCTGCCGAATTTTCCGTAGAATAAGGAATCTTGTATCTAGAATTATTTTACGAAGAGATCTAGAGGTTGATAAACGTTTTATGGCCATTATAGGTTGAAGTATTACGAGTAGCGTATTCTACTTGAAGGGTGGAAAAAGGAAAGCAAGGTTAGAGTACTTTGGAGCGTTTTGCTAATTGTCGATAATCGTCGCGAGGTATGTGAACCTCTTCCTATCCTTTCTAGCATGATATTTGTGAAATATATTTAGTGCGGTAGACGCACGTGTGTTTAAAGGAAATTGATTTTCCTTTTGTGTCCTTGACTTGATTCCAAAGTTAAGTGACTTGTTATGAAATATTAAGGAGTTGAATTATGTTAAAAAGTTGTAAAACATCACTCGTGAGTAATGTGTGTGTGGTCTTTCAAAGAATAAAGTTATTTTGATTTCGAAAATAAGAATGGTTTTATCATTGGATTTAAAATGATAACTTGACTTATCAACAACTTGATTTTGGGAAGGGAGAAGTAACTTGATATGTTACTTGTTTTTAAAAGAGTAAGACACTTGGTTTAAAAAGTATATTGCTACTGGACTTTTAAAGGAAGAGTGCCTTTGTTTTAAAAGAAGGTATGGAAATTGTTTTGGTTTTACTTTGATGTCTTTTGACTTGAGTTTTAAATAATAAGAATCTTGAGGTATTTCAAAAGAGTTATTAACCATTTTTGAAAGAAAAGAAATACTTGGTTTCAAAAGCTTAAGTGTTATACTAGCTTTATGGGAAGTTAGGTATAACGACTTAAGGAAGATAGAAGGAACGGTTTACTTATTTGTTTATGAAAGTCTTGTATTGATTTCTGGAAAGTGTAGTAAGATGGTTTGATAAGTATACATGTTGATGCTACGTGTGTTAGTGTCTTGTGATGTTTGTAAAGCCGGTTCCCTTGTTGTGCTTATGTTGTTTAACGATAAGCCGTTATGTTAGTATTGTACCACTCACCTCTTGAAATGTTATACCGGGGGTTAAGCTGCCCCCCGATGCGAGGGATGCCTCACGCGGTCCAGGGACCTACGCGAGCTACGAGAGTTCCGTGTTAGTGCGCGGGGAATACCTACGCGGCCTATGCTACGCGACTACGAGAGTCCAGGACGATGCCGGGGAGTAGCTACCCTCGATGTGAGGAATACCTCATGTGGGCCTAGGTGGCCTATGCGGAGCAGCGGTATGCTCCAGGATTAGACGCGCACATTGATACTGAGGGCGAGTGGCCAACTTCGATCATGTGGAGCGGTCTAGAAAGACCTCGTGATACAGTTTATGGCATTGTTGGTACTATGGGTTTTAGTAGTCGGCTATGCCTTCGTACTTACCCCGTACGGTTTTATTATGACACAGGTGGGACCTGGTGTTCATGTGTATTCCTTGGTGCTTTTATATCATGGACTGCCGGCAGTGAGAAAGGAATTCCACGGGCATGATTGATATTTTGGGCATGAGACCCATAGTTATATTTGAGTAATGACTTTAAGGGCGTGAGTGTGACGCCCCGAACCCGGGCCCGTCACTGGTGCCTTACCCCGGGCACCCTAGTGATACAACATCAGAGAAAACCAGCGGAAATAAAAACTTTACACAAGAAATAAGAGATATAATAAATAAACAGCAACCAAACAGCTTTCAAAGATATACATAAAACCCGAACAGCTTTAATCCTTTTACAACCCCGCCACAACAAGACATGCACTTAAGATTTATACAACAACTATGACGGACAGGCCCCGCCATACCCCGAACGCACAAGAACTTACATGCACTCGTGGTAACATACCAAAGATAAGCCTCCGACGGAACTGAGCTTCCCAAAACGCTAAATGAGATCCTAAACGCGGATCGACAAATGACGTACTTACCATGCAGATTTAACGCACTCCGGGCGAGGTCAAGATAACAGTACTAAGTATGTGAAATCAGAATATCAGAAATGAAATCATAATAGTCTATATAAAGCAGAGACATGTATGATGACCAAACTACAGATATAACATATAACCAAGCATATCAAGACAGGACTCACGCCTCCAAAGTATCACTCGTGCGTGGAATTTCTTCCTCATCACGGCAGCTTTATGATATAACCATACCAAGGATTATACATGAACACCATGTCCCACCGTGTTATAAAACCGTGACAGACAAGTATAACTACCAGATCCGATCGTATCAATAATACAATGCAACCAAAACACGGCCGATACGGCAAGCGCGAGCCGACCATCGGATACTCAAGGCCGGCCACGCACCGACCGGCAAGTACGAGGGTCGACCACCAGGACCAAGGTCAGATCACGAAACTTCGCCACTATAATCGAACGGCAAGCGCGAGGGTCGACTACCGATACCAAGGCCGAATCAGTCACGAGACGGCAAGACGAGAGCCGACCACCGATACCCAGTGCCGAACAAGAAGAAACCTCACGGAGAGCTAGTCCACGGAATAACACTATCAATGCGAGCATACCCGTGGAATTCTCCATCACCGCCAGATGTCCAAGTAAGTTCTCAACAAGTCGACCGCCTCTATCGAGACGCCAGAATACGTAAATACCACACTTGCACAACAAAGGCTATCATCACAAGCATAGGCAAGTTTCACAACAACAAGCATAGGCAAGTTTCACAACAACAAGCATAGGCAAGTTTCACACAACTCAAAGTACTTTCATTTTATGCCAAAGTCCGGTTTTTAACTCCAAAGTACTACATACGTTAAGTTCTTTTAAAAGAGATCCATTACTTTTATAAAAGTCACCCGATACGTAGTATTAGAATGACCAACCCACATTCCTTTTCAAAATCAAGTAACAACATTCTTTCCTAAGTTCCAGCTTGCCTAGTTTCAATTACTCAAGCTTCTCATTTTCAAAAGGTTTCATAGTTCATAAACTTAATCACTTGATTCCTTTTAGAATAATTGAGTAAATTATGTCACGCGAGAGTAGGTTATTCTTGTTTACAACATTCTTATTACAAAGCCATGATCTAGAAAATGTAATATCATTTTGTCTCATCTTAGTTTCTATGCAGATGGAGGTTTCTACCGGTTTTAATACAATTCATCATTATTCAATACATTTTCCTTTATTAACGCCGCAGTTGGTCCTGTCGATACACATTCGATTCAAATCAAGAAACATTATCCCTTTAAATAAAATCAAGTACTCATTACTCACGAATGAGGTTTCACACAAACATTCACATTAAAACAAATAAGTTAAGTCTCTTATCTTATAAGATCAAGTCTCTTAACTTCTAACATCAAGAAACTATTCTTAAGCCGTTATACCTAACTTCCCATAAAGCTAGTATAACTCTTAAGTTTTCAAAGCACAATACTACACTTCTTTCAAAACGATTCATAAATCTTTTGAAATACTTCAAGTTTTATTATAACGCCCAAGCCGCTTATAAATCACATCAATTATCTTTTAAAACCACAACCCATTTTCTTACCTACATAAAGTCATTATAACCAACTTCCCATAAAGCCGTTATAACACTTTATGTTTCAAACCAATCAAATACATTAAACACATGACGCTCACTGCACTACATAGTTACACACATATCACGCTAGAAGAGATAGGAAGAGGTTCACATACCTCGCGACGAGTATCGACTAATAGCAAAACGCTCCAAACAATGGCCACTCCTAAGCCAAGTAAATCGCGCCACACGCAGTACTTCAACCTATAAGGCCACAAGGCGCCTATTATCATCTAGACCACAACGTAGAATATTCTACGTAAATTGGCAAAGATCTCCCCGCCACAACAGAATCTCCTTCTCTATCGAGGCCGGCTACCAAGCCAACCAGAGTGGGTTTCACACGCCTAACCGGACGTGTACAATTCTACTACACAAGAATACTACACAAGCTCATCAGAATACGCTCGCTTCTTAATTCTTCAGCTTAAGTCAAAAGACATTGCCACAAAGATTAAGTATAGTTCTATATATAGTATACTTCAACTATATATTCTTACAACATGTAATTTCCAATTACAATAGAAGGACAAAGAGTGTTTACCTCGATAAGCCCAAAATTATCCGAGTATAATGTCGCTACCGAGCAAGGTTTAGCTCCTACCCGAGTGCTCCAAACCGCTCCAAACAACCCTTAGAAGTTCTATCCAACTTCTACTCCAAAACTTCAACCAACAAAGTGGTTCCTTAGTGGTTTCGCTTGAGACTAAAGGACAAAAGGTAGTATTTCCTGACTCTACGATAGAGGTAACTTTGGAATACTACAAGGTATAAGGCTAAGGTATTTTGGGCATTATAACAATACTGGAGTGAGTATTTTAATACCACAGCGGGTACCACACGAGAACAACACCCTGGGAGGGGTGTTCTCGCTTTAGGCTCACAAAGGGGAAGGTTTCGCCAAAAGGCCTTCACAAGGAGAGGGCTCTTGGACGAGTCAACAAGAGGGAGGAGGGTTCTCAAGACTTAGGCAAGTGAAGAGTGGATGAAGAAGTCTTCAAAGAGAGGGTATTTATAGCAAAACCAAAGGCCAACCAACGGCCAAGATCAAGCCATGTGCAAGGCAAGTGTAAGGCCAAGATCAAGCCAAGTGCACCCACAAAACACTCCACAAAACACTCCACAAAACAAGCCACAAAGCAAGGCACAAAAGAGGAGCCAATCGCCAAGGCCAAGCCTTCTCTTTGCCCCAACGAGGTGACAAGTGTCACCCTCCCGCTGGTCCAAAATGTTCCGCCGCCGGAAAAATCCGCAAAAATACTAAATGACATAGCCGGAATTTTCCCAACGTAGTCGTGGAAACGCTTCATTTAAAAACGACTCTTCGCACTTGTGTACAAATTTCAAACTATGCCTACTTAAGGCTCAAATTGTACACGCACGCCTCACGCATATACTGAAACACGGTATAACATTCTTCCTTAGAAACATTCGCCCCAATGTTCCTTCTAGGTCTCAAACAAACAGGCCAAGATAGTCTTCACCGCTATACGCATTTAAAAACAATCATGCCACACCGCCACAAAAACACACGCTCACTTCTCCCTTCTCGTAGTACTCGCCACGAACACTCGAACTCGCCCTAGTATCCGTACTCACACTTCACAACGCTCGTTACCAACCTCGAGTCACTACTTCCAAACTTGGTCATCTCACTAACCTCGATTTCTAAGGCCATTCCCGCCTTCCCGAACTGATTCTCGTCGAACACACCCACGAACTCATACGATGGTCAACTAAACTGGGCCTAGCACCTCGTGACCCTACCACCAAGTGACCACCTAACCGACCCCACCCTAAACCGGGTTACGTTGACCCGCAAATGGTCCCCAACCCGACCCCCAATCACACAACTCTTGTTCCCGATCCGAACAATCTTACTATTTCACATCGCGAAAGCTACCACTTCCATCTCACACTACCTGTGGACTTACCCTTTTCACTAACTGTGTTTCTAAATCACATTTTAGCACAAAGCTATCCAAACATAACATTAAACACATCAACAACATCAATACAAACAAAACTCTGCAGGTTAAGGATATACTCAAACTAGGCGGTTCAAGGACCGCTAAAATCGAACTCCCATCGCGACTTACCGGCCTTCCGGTACAAACATCCCGCTCGGCTACGGTGAAGAACCCGCAATCGCTTAAGAGTCCATGCTATCCTACCGCATACTCGCCTGACAGCTTCGCTGACGGCCCGCTGGCCGCAAAATAACAATCTCCCGAGTTAGTACGACACTCTCCCTTACGGCTTTCCACAACGCCGTGACCGAGACAAGTGGAAACTCATCCGGCGAGCACTCGCTTCTCCCGAAAATCAAACCCGGGAGCCCCGACCGCCCCGAATATCCCGGCGTCCCGGAAGCCGCGAGGACCACTCAGACCGACGAGGTACATAACTAGTTCACGGCCGAGGCGGTCCGCCTCGAAAGTCACCAGCGACCTCGCTGCTCGCCTCTTCACGCGATTTGGTCATTCCGCCGATTTATCCGCCTCACATCCAAGTGTATACGCCAGACGCGGCAATGTCCATGCCTACCAAGAGCTACACCAACAACTCTCGCAAGGCAATCATCGAGCCTCAGAATATATCGGTGCACTCGATCCTCCATACTAGCTACTAACGCGGACGCATCGCCAATGAGTCGAACTCACATTGTACTCCCGAACCGCACGCCTGCTCGCCAGAACACCAAAAATCTGTTTACCGAGCCCTCCTCATCCGGGAGGCAAGAAATGTGCAAGAAAGGCCTCTCGAGAACTCGCCCCATACCGGAAGTGCATGCTCTCCTCGACAGCTCCCAAGAATCAAACCACGATCGCAGATCACGCATTGATGTGGAACTTGTGGCCACCGACTGATCTCCGATGCCTTGATCACTCACGATCCAGAATCGCTTGATGAACTCCTCGCGATCATCCTCGTGCCTCACCCATAAAACTCGGGCGCCTACAACTCGTAAAACTCAAGCCTCAACTATCTCGATCTAGGTGAACCATCGTGTTATCGAATCGGCCAGGTTCAAATTTATCCTCAAGTTCGCCACAACCCCGCCATTAATCGGGCCCACTTTGTAACTCATCTCTCTCGCTTCCGCATCGCGGATCGAGGCTCGTGTATCGTGGTTCTCGCCACGCTTACTCGCAGATCCTCTCGCCGCTTTGCCCTTCGCCCGGTTGCTTTCGCAGAGGCATAATCGTAAAAACGAAACACGCCGAGGGTCCAATCTTATCACACGCCTCTAAGGCACGATCTCGTAACGGTAAGAATGGAAACCAATCCTAAATGTCCTATAGCCTCCTCGACATAGATGTGGTGCACAACACACCGATAATCAAGACTCTACTAGACACGGTCAGACACTTTCCGAGGATTAATCGCTCGATACCACTTCGTGACGCCCGAACTCGGCCCACATCGTGCCTTACCCCGCACCCTAGTGATACAACATCGAGAAAACCAGGAAATAAAAACTTTACACAAGAAATAAGAGATATAATAAATAAACAAAGCAACCAAAACAATGCTTTCAAGATATACATAAAACCCGAATGCTTTAACTTTTACAACCCCGCCACAACAAGATTACTGCACTCTAAGATTTATATAACAACTATGACGGACAGTGGCCCCGCCATACCCTCGAACGCATAAGAACTTACAGACTGTGGTAACATACCAAAGATAAGCCTCCGACGGAACTGAGCTTCCCAAAACGCCGAAATGAGATCCTAAACGCGGATCGACAAATGACGTACTTACCGCGCAGATTTAACGCACTTCCGGGCGAGGTCGCATAACAGTACCAAGTATGTGAAATCAGAATATCAGAAATGAAATCATAATAGTCTATATAAAGCAGAGACATGTATGATGACCAAACTACAAGATATAACATATAACCGCCATATCAAGACAGTGGACTCACGCCTCCAAAGTATCACTGCGTTCGTGGAATTTCTTCCTCATCACGGCAGCTTTATGATATAACCATACCAAGGATTATACATGAACACCATGTCCCACCGTGTTATAAAAACCGCATGTGACAAGTATAACTACCAGATCCGATCGTATCAATAATACAATGCAACCAAAACACGGCCGATACGGCAAGTGCGAGAGCCGATCATCGGATACCAAGGTCGGCCACGCACCGACCGGGCAAGTACGAGGGTCGACCACCGTGACCAAGGTCAGATTACGAAACTTCGCCACTATAATCGAACGGCAAGCGCGAGGGTCGACTACCGATACCAAGGCCGAATCACCACGAGACGGCAAGACGAGAGCCGACCACCGATACCCAGCCGAACAAGAAGAAACCTCACGGAGAGCTAGTCCATGGAATAACACTATCAATGCGAGCATACCCGTGGAATTCTCCATCACCGCCAAAGATGTCCAAGTAAGTTCTCAACAAGTCGACCGCCTCTATCGAGACGCCAGAATACGTAAATACCACACTTGCACAACAAAGGCTATCATCACAAGCATAGGCAAGTTTCACAACAACAAGCATAGGCAAGTTTCACAACAACAAGCATAGGCAAGTTTCACACAACTCAAAGTACTTTCATTTTACGCCAAAGTCCGGTTTTTAACTCCAAAGTACTACATACGTTAAGTTCTTTTAAAAGAGATCCATTACTTTTATAAAAGTCACCCGATACGTAGTATTAGAATGACCAACCCACATTCCTTTTCAAAATCAAGTAACAACATTCTTTTCCTAAGTTCCAGTTTGCCTAGTTTCAATTACTCAAGCTTCTCATTTTCAAAAGGTTTCATAGTTCATAAACTTAATCACTTGATTCCTTTTTAGAATAATTGAGTAAATTATGTCGTACGCGAGAGTAGGTTATTCTTGTTTACAACATTCTTATTACAAAGAATGCATGATCTAGAAAATGTAATATCATTTTGTCTCATCTTAGTTTCTATGCAGACGGAGGTTTCTACCGGTTTTAATACAATTCATCATTATTCAATACATTTGCCTTTATCACCGCCGCAGTGGTCTGTCGATACACATTCTGATTTCCGAAATCAGTAAAACATTATCCCTTTAAATAAAATCAAGTACTCATTACTCACGAATGAGGTTTCACACAAACATTCACATTAAAACAAATAAGTTAAGTCTCTTATCTTATAAGATCAAGTCTCTTAACTTCTAACATCAAGAAACTATTCTTAAGCCGTTATACCTAACTTCCCATAAAGCTAGTATAACTCTTAAGTTTTCAAAGCACAATACTACACTTCTTTCAAAACGATTCATAAATCTTTTGAAATACTTCAAGTTTTATTATAACGCCTGCCGCTTATAAATCACATCAATTATCTTTAAAACCACAACCCATTTTCTTACCTACATAAAGTCATATAACCAACTTCCCATAAAGCCGTTATAACACTTTATGTTTCAAACCAATCAAATACATTAAACACACGTACGCTCACCGCACTACATAGTTACACACATATCATGCTGTAAGAGATAGGAAGAGGTTCACATACCTCGCGACGAGTATCGACTAATAGCAAAACGCTCCAAACAATGGCTACTCCTAAGCCAAGTAAATCGCGCCACACGTAGTACTTCAACCTATAAGGCCACAAGGCGCCTATTATCATCTAGACCACAACGTAGAATATTCTACGTAAAATTCGCAAAGATCTCCCGCCACAACAGAAATCTCCTTCTCTATCGAGGCCGGCTACCAAGCCAACCAGAGTGGGTTTCACACGCCTAACCTGACGTGTACAATTCTACTACACAAGAATACTACACAAGCTCATCAGAATACGGGCTTAATTCTTCAGCTTAAGTCAAAAGACATTGCCACAAGATTAAGTATAGTTCTATATATAGTATACTTCAACTATATATTCTTACAACATGTAATTTCCAATTACAATAGAAGGATGAGTGTTTACCTCGATAAGCCCAAAATTATCCGAGTATAACGTCGCTACCGAGCAAGGTTTAGCTCCTACTCCGAGTGCTCCAAACCGCCCAAACAACCCTTAGAAGTTCTATCCAACTTACTCCAAAACTTCAACCAACATGAAGGGTTCCTTAGTGGTTTCTTGAGACTAAAGGACAAAAGGTAGTATTTCCTGACTCTACGATAGAGGTAACTTTGGAATACTACAAGGTATAAGTAAGGTATTTTGGGCATTATAACAATACTTGGAGGAGTATTTTAATACCACAAAGTGGTACCACACGAGAACAACACCCTAAGGGAGGGGGTGTTCTCGCTTTAGGCTCACAAAGGGGGAAGGTTTCGCCAAAAGGCCTTCACAAGTGGAGAGTTTTCTGACGAGAGTCAACAAGAGGAGGGAGGGTTCTCAAGACTTAGGCAAGTGAAGAGTGGATGAAGAAGTCTTCAAAGAGAGGGTATTTATAGCAAAACCAAAGGCCAACCAACGGCCAAGATCAAGCCATGTGCAAGGCAAGTGTAAGGCCAAGATCAAGCCAAGTGCACCCACAAAACACTCCACAAAACACTCCACAAAACAAGCCACAAAGCAAGGCACAAAAGAGGAGCCAATCGCCAAGGCCAAGCCTTCTCTTTGCCGTCAACGAGGGTGACAAGTGTCACCCTCCCGCTGGTCCAAAATGTTCCGCCGCCTAAAAATCCGCAAAAATACTAAATGACATAGCCGGAATTTTCCCAACGTAAGTCGTGGGAAACGCTTCGTCGAAAACGACTCTTTTCGCACTTGTGTACAAATTTCGAAACTATGCCTACTTAAGGCTCAAATTGTACACGCACGCCTCACGCATACTCGGAAACACGGTATAACAATGAGTCCCCGACTTGACATGATCACATATCAGTGCATCGTAAATCGTTATCATATATGTCTTCGCTTTATATAGACTATTATGATTTCATTTACGATTTTCGCTTCACATACTGGTACTTGTATCGACCTCCTTCGGGGCCGCGTTTATGCCGCAGTAGAGGTACACCAATCGCCGATCCTCGCTCATAGGATCACAGCTCGGTTTGGGAAGCTCCGCTTTCTCCGAGGCTTATTCGTATAGTCCGCTGTTGTAGGTACTTACATTCGTGGGGTATGGCGGGCCCCGTCCCGCTGCTGTTGTTATAACATTCTTAGAGGTCCGTAGTACCGCTGCAAGCGTAGTTTGTAAAGTGGATGAATCGCTCAAGTTTTTATTTATATATTCGTGAAGGTAACCGCTGTTAGCCTGTTTTCTCATTGTATATCTTGTTTCATGTGTATGTTTTTATTTCCGTTGATTTTCTCTGATGTTGTATCACTAGGGTGCCCGAGGTAAGGCACCAGTCGCGGGCCCGGGTTCGGGTCGTGACATTTACCAACCTGAATACGCAATCCATATAATCTTTTTTGGGTCATTGTTGCCTTTTTCATAGCTGCAATCACAATAATACGTTAGGGAGAGACTACCCTAACAATATAGCTCTATCGCACGATCTCAGAGTGAGAAGAAGGGATACCAATCCTAAATGTATACCCCCCTGTTTATAGATGTGGTGCACAACACACCGATAAACAAGACTCTACTATACACTCCCGTAGACATTCCGAGGACTAATCGCTCGATACCACTCGCCGCGCCCGAACCCCAAGCTCACATCGTGCCCTACCTGGGCACCCTTCTATTCATACAACACAATAAACCGCGGAAGATAAATAACACTCATTTTTTTTCTTAAAACAAAGGCAAAGCCGATAAGGCTTCCATAATATAAATCACTCAAAAGGGTCTACACTATTCAATGATGTAAATACAACTCAAGCCAGTCTAGCCCACATATGAATACAGACCTCTATGATTTTGGACAATACTATGACGGGACAAGGCCCCGTCGTACCCCTGAATATACCTAGCCATAATGACAAGCACCGGAACATTGGAGCCATCTCAAAATGCTGAACCAGGATCCTAAGATCGCGGATCCACAAATGTGTACCTAAACCTGCGGACATGAATGCAACCCCCCGAAGGGGGTCAGTACAACAAGTACTAAGTATGGAACGGAAATAAAGTACATCAATTACGTCCATAACTATACAAGGAATGACAGGGGCAAGTATAAAAATCAAATACCAGATCCTACCGTGTCATATAAAAATCAGAGCCAATTGTACTCAGATCATCAGACATCAGAACACAACACCACTTTCAAATATGAAAGTCATGTCAAAATCTGGGACACCTGCCCTCAACATATAATATCACAGAAGCATGCTCTTGGAATACAACATCACTGTTGGCATGTAACAAGTATAACATACAACTACCCGCACACTGTGCATTTTTAACAATGAGAGTAAACTTTACATGCTTTAAAAAAGGAAGCTTAGGATCAATCTAGGGCCACCCGCCCGTAGTATCATTATGCAAACCTACTCCTGGGACTGTTTCACCCGCAAGGGTCTTGTGGACCCGCATAGAACAATTTTCCCCGCATAGGACTATTTCACCCGTACAGGACTATTTCACTCGCTTAGGCCCTACGGGCACGCAATGAGTATATACGCCATGCTCGCATCATGGGTAGAAAATCCATGGATATGTATAATGTCTTGGGGGTTTACCCCGCAATTATACTCAGAAGGTGTATAACGTCTTGGGGGTTTACCCCGTATTTATACTCAGAAGGTGTATAACGTCTTGGGGGTTTACCCCGCATTTATACTCAGGAGGTGTATAACGTCTTGAAGGTTTACCCCGCATTTATACTCAGGAGGTGTAAAACGTCTTGGGGGTTTACCCCGCATTTATACTCATAACACTAGCACCAATGACTATCATGAACAACATATGCAAGTTAAGATAATCTTTGACTCTCAACATCATAAAATGAATAAACCATCATTTAAACTAACCAAGACAATTTCCATGCCTTCTTTTTCAACAATTCAAGACAATACCATGCATTTCCTTTTTAACAAATCAAGACAATACCATTTAGGCAAGCCGAAGTAATATCAAGGCACAAAATAGAATAACTATCATTTAAGCAGGCCAAAGTACTATCAAGGCACTAACACACCTTGCATTACTAAGGATTAAAGTCCATTACGACAATGTACGTGAGCCGTACATTCACTTTATGAACTAAATTTCCATTTTAGGAAAGCCCAAGTACTACATGTATCGCTAGGAAGTAGGATCCTATACATGTATCATTTTGAAACCATCATTTCGAAAATCGAGACACTTATCGTACCAAGTATCCTTCTAAGACATGTTTTTGGCAAAATCAAGGCACTAGATCTCACGTGTTACTTTAAAACATCTTGAACATCAAAGTGCCACATATCATGTATTATATTAAGGACTTAATCATGGACATTCTCACACGATTCCCTTAAAATATTTTAAACCATCCCTTGACTTTCCACTAAAACTTGTTATAACAAACTTCCCATAAAGCCGTTATAACCACTTCATTTTTAGACAACTAACGCACCATTACCTCTTTTCTTTTTATCAAAACCAAGGCATTATCATGCCACATAAGGGAATTGAACCCAAAAGTACTTTGTACTTCTATTCTTTATAAAAGAATCGTTTCATGGAATATTAGGTCGTTGGGCCCAAAAGTACTTTTACCATTAAAACCAAGTTACTTACTTTTTTTTTTAAACTCAAGTAACTTATATTTTTAAGAACAAGTAGCTTATTCTCTTTAAATCAAGTAACATATACTTTTCAAATCGAGTTACTACACATTTTCAAAACTCAAGTCGCAAGTACTTTCGAAAATCAAGCCTCATGTACTTACAAAATTAATACTTTTATGAGCCGTGAATAGGTTATTCTCGTTTATAACGATCTTGTTAAATCAGCCATGATATAGAAAATGTAATACAATTTTGTCTTATCTTAATTTCTATGCAGATGGATAATTCTACTCATTTCAATATAATTGATTGTCGATACATTTTCATTAACGCTGCAATGACTTGTTTGATACCTATTATCATTAGTGTAGTAATTTACCAAGGTCAACTCAACTCTAATACTTCCTAACGACTCTTACCAACATCCCCCATAAGATTTGGTAAGAACTTAGGAATATTCTAGACATGTCTTTTGCATAAAATCAATAACGTGAATACTTCCTAATGACAAGTCAAGTACTTCAAGAAAACAAGTCCGTATACTCCAAATAACAAGGCAAGTATACCTCAAGGATAATCATGTCTATAGAAGGAAGAAGTTCACATACCCCGTGACGACTAACCCATACGACAAGTAGCAATACGCTCCAAAGTACTTCAACCTCATCGGCTATTCCTTGAGCCAAGTAGATCATGCTACACGTGGTACTTCAACCTATAATGACGATCACACTTCTATCAATATCATACTTTCTAGTATAAGACTTATACCAAATAATTTCCTCTAATTCTACGGAAAATTGGGCAGCACTTCCTTTGTTTCTACGTACTTTTCCACCTTTTCCAAGGCTCGTATTCATCAACCAACAAGCCACATTTAAGGCGCAACCAACATTTAGCCAAAGGGGATTACACGCCTAACTGGACGTGTAAAATTCTGCCCCACAGTTACACAAAACAGTCCTCAAATCAGCCCATAAAAACAGTCCGTAATCCAACAATAACGAGGGTAAAATGTGAGGCGTTTCAACACCTTTCCACACCCCTATTTCCTTAGGACTTTCATTAGCAACTACTACACTTAAACATGCATATTATGGCTGATTTTACAGCATAACCACACCCCCAAAACAGTCCATAAAATGATACGACAACGTCTAACAGTTTTGGGTAGTTTTTCGGCTAAAACAACTACAATCCGATAAATCTTTCCTTAATCCATTTTATTCCAATTCGAGTTCCCACACTTCCATATATGACATATCAACTTATCAACAACCATATTACCTTATTTTAACATGCACAAGTGTGGATAACAACAACCATATAACAAACGAAACCAAGGGCACAAAATTGTCTCAAATCGGCCAACAACATATCTACCTCATACACATCTTATTTTCAATTTCTTCCTTAACATGAATTCATCTATACATTATAAAAATAAGTAATATCCAAGTACTTTAATTTTAGAGGAACTATTACCTCTTTTTTGTGCCCAAAAACGTCCCGGGCAGAATTCTCAACAATGGCCCGTAGTTTTCGTTTCGCTCCACTTTTTCAAGATCCAATCACATATATGTATCCCCTACAACCTTAGGAGCAACTTATCTTCACATTCCATCACCAAAAAGTCGACGGAACCCCTAGGGTTTCACCCTCTATTCTCGGCCTAGTGTAGCGTTTTTGCTCACTGTTTTGTCAGCTGAATTTGTGACATCCATAACTCTTTTCTCGGATGTCCGATCGACGAACTTCATTTTATGCATTTGAAACACTTATAAACTCCTAGTATACCAGGAGATATACCTCTCTAAAGTTGGCTGAAATCTGCCAACCTTGGCCGAGAGCATAAGAGAAGAGGGAAAGAGATGGAATATTTCTAATTGTTGTGCAAATGAAGTTGTCACGACCCAACTCCGGGCCGCGACTGGTGCCCTACCTGGGTACCCCTTTCAAGTATACATCAGAGAATAGCATCGGAACATACACAACACATGTACAAGAAACATGACAGGCTAGCCGATAAGGCCGCCTTCCATTCTATATACATAACCAAAAGTAAAACAGTACAACTCTGTTCTTACAACCCAAACCACAAATGTGACTACAGACCTCTAGGAATAACAACTGTGGCGGGACAGGGCCCCGCCATACCCCTGAATGTACATAAATCTACAACATCAGGGAAAACCGTACCAAACGACAAGAGGAATGGAGCTTCTGACACCTGATCAGTGATCCTAAGAATGAGGATCCACCACCTGCTTACCCCTACCTGCGGCATGAACGCAGCCCCCGGGGAAAGGGGGTCAGTACAATAGATGTACCAAGTATGTAAAACTAGAAAATACTGTAATTACATAATAAGTCTAAATAAAGCTGGAGACATGTATGATAATCAAATTATAGTACACTGTGCCTTACTAACAATGAGAGTAACAAGTATAAACTTTACTGCATAAAAATAGGAGGCTCATGATCAAAGTAGGGTCATCCGCCCGTAGTATCATCAAGCAACCCTACTCCTTGGACTATTTCACCCACATAGGCCGTATGGACCCGCATGAGGTAACTTCCTCACATAGAATGTATCCGCCCATAGGTCGTGTGGACCCTGGGGACACATAGGAAAAGGTAGAACCTGGATCTATCAAAGCATAAACGTCACAGCCTGAAATCAATAATGTACTTGTGACGACGTCTGTGGAAGCCTCCTGATCCTGGCGGCTGGCTAAGGAATATATGTGGTTCTGTGGACCGCTAGAATCGGGACCTCACCACGACTTCGCCGCGATGGCCGGTCGTGAACACCGCCCGGGCGCATAACCACGTAAGAAGAAGATCCAAAGAATCGACTTCGCCGGCTGAACCATAACACTCCCTCCGCCTCTGGTCGGACAATCCCTCTTCATATGGCCCTGCTGGCCACAAGAGAAACAAGCTCCCGAAGCCATACGACACTCGCCCGGGTGAGATCTACCGCATCGAACACACCGCAATGCGAGTGGTCTCGACGGACGATTCGCCTCCTCGAACCTCAATTTCGAGCCACGACTGCCTCCCGAATGACCCGACCGATCAACCTCTTGCCGTAAAATCGGGGTGCGGCACTCGTGCGGTGAAATGTGACCTAGTCTTCACGAGGATGTCCGCTCGAAAATTGCCCCGAGACCTCGCCCCGAGTCTAGCTGATCCTCTCTCGCCCTCTATCCTCGCGCATAAGCTCGCATCTCCGAAATATCTATACCGGGCAAAGGGCCACCCCAAGCACGCAAGAATCATACGACGGCCTAGCCCCATCACATAGCGATGAACTCGTCGCCGTATGCCCACGATGGTGAGCGCATACCTGGCCAATGAGTCAAACTCCAGGTTGTACTCTCTGATAGTCCTCCCATTCTGACTCAATGTCAAAAATCCATCCACGCGGGCTCTCCTCATCTCGGGAGGCAAAAAGTGATCCAGAAAGGCCTCTGTGAACTCATCCCAAACAGCTGGAAGAGCACCCTCACCTCTAGACAGCTCCCATGACTCAAACCAGTTCAACGCAATATCGCGTAACCGGTACGAAGCTAACACAACCGACTCTGTCTCCGAGGCCCTAAGCACCTGCATAGTCTGCTGTAACTGCCGAATAAACTCCTGAGGGTCTTCATCAGATCTCGAACCATAAAACTCGGGTAGATGACAACCCAGAAAATCCCGAATCCGCAAACTGTCGGCTCTAGGGTTAGCTACTTGCTCCTTCCGGTGCTGCCCTTCCACTATCCTGGTCAATAACCGGATCTGCTCTCCGTAATCTCTATACTCAGCCCCCGGCTACGAAACTGGAGGCTCAGGTATCGGAACCTCTGGAGCTACTGCCGCTCTCGGCTCCTCTAATACTGCCGGCGTGGCTGAACTCGTCGATCCGCCCACAACCTCAGGCATAGTCTGGGCCTGAGTCCGAGTAACCCTCTGCGTACCACCAGCAGCTCTTGCTGCTGCCTTGCCCTTCTGGGCCCTGGTCGCCTTCCGTGGAGGCATAACTGATACATAAGAATAGGTCAGAGAGGATTCAACCTAATAAGACGACTATATTGCACGATCTCAGAGAGAGAAGAATGGAAACCAGTCCTAAATGTGCTGCAGCCTCCTGATTATAGATGTGGTGCACAGCACACCGATAATCAAGACTCTACTAGACACGTTCTGTAGACACTTTCCGAGGACTAACTGCTCTGATACCACTTTTGTCACGACCCAACCCCGGGCCACGACTGGTGCCCTACCTGGGCACCCCTTTCAGGTATACATCAGAGAATAGCAGCGGAACATACACAACACATATACATGTATAGACAATAAACATCACAGGCTAGCCGATAAGGTCGTCTTCCATTCTATATACATAACCAAAAGTAAAACAGTACAACTCTGTTCTTACAACCCAAACCACAAATGTGACTACGCACTTAGAATAATAACCGTATGGCGGACAGGCCCCGCCATACCCCTGAATGTACATAAATCTACAACATCAGGGAAAATCGTACCAAAAGACAAGCCTCCAGAGGAATGGAGATTCTGACACCTGATCAGTGATTCTAAGAATGAGGATCCACCACCGCTACTCCCTACCGCGGCATTTAACGCACCCCGGGAAAGGGGTCAAGATAAATGTATACCAAGTATGTAAAACTGGAAAATACTGTAATTACATCATAAGTCTAAATAAAGCTGGAGACATATATGATAATTAAATTATTGTACACTGTGCCTTACTAACAATGAGAGTAACAAGTATAAACTTTACTGCATAAAAATAGGAGGCTCATGATCAAAGTAGGGTCATCCGCCCGTAGTATCATCAAGCAACCCTACTCCTGGGACTATTTCACCCACATAGGCCGTATGGACCCGCATGAGGTAACTTCCTCACATAGAATGTATCCGCCCGCATAGGTCGTGTGGACCCTGAGAACACATAGGAAAAGGTAGAACCTGGATCTATCAAAGCATAAACGTCACAGCCTGAAATCAATAATGTACTTGCGGACGACGCTCGTGGAAGCTCTCCCGATCTGGCGGTGGCTAGGAATATATGCTTCGCGTGGACCGCTAGAATCGGGACCCCACCATGACGACTCGCCGCCGGTCCGTGAACACCACCTCCGGGCGCATAACCACAAAGAAGAAGATCCAAAGAATCGACCGCTGGCTGAACCATAACACTCTTGTAGGGTCATCCGCCCGTAGTATCATTAAGCAATCTTACTCCTGGGACTATTTCACCCGTATGAGCCCTACGGACTCGCATGAGGTATTCCTCGCATCATGGGTAGAAAATCCAAGGAATATGCAAATGCCACAAACCCGGGGAATGACCCTGTAATGAATAATATATCACAAGCACAAGCCGTCTATCATACATAACATAAGCACTACCGGCTTATCATACATAACCTAAGCACTACCGGCTTATCATACATAACATAAGCAAGTTAAGAAATCCCCTAACTTCTAATTAGTCTTGTTCATATACACTCTCATTTTAGTTTACTTAAGGCACTAATATGTCATTATAAAATCCGGGAATTTAACCCAAAGTACTACGTACTTCTACTCTTTTAAAAAAATGACTCTTTTTCATATAAAACTTCCAAGATACTAATAACCGTAGTATCAAGTCATAACTACTTTTCAAGACAATTCACCATACCTTTTAGAAATATATATAGGTTTCTAAATCAAGTGACTTCTTTTCTTTTAAAACCTTAAGCAATTGATGCCTTCAAATCAATTTGCCTTTCATTAATTCAAGTCATTTATCCTTACTTATATTACTTAGAGTAAACCTCTCTTTTTAACTTTCCATAAAGCTATTATAACCAACTTCCCATAAAGTCGTTATATTAACCTTATGCTTTAGGCAATTATATTTTTCCATATCCAAGGGACTTATACTTTCAAACAAGACAAGTATCATATACTTTCAAAAATACATCAAGTCCCTTAACTTTGAGAATTAAGACATCCTTAATATTTTTTTTCACAACTGAGTTAATCGCCTAACTCAACCAACTTGGACATTCTTAAAACAAGTAAAGGATATCAAAATTTTGTACGTCTACCGTACTATATAGGTACAACTACTCATGCTCAAGAGATAGGAAAGTTCCACATACCTCTTCGGTTCAAACCACTTGCTAAGTCCAATGTGCCGCACGTAGTATGTCAACCTATAATGACCATAATATGTCTATTAACTTCTTATTTCAAACGTAGAATATTCTAAGTTTAAAGTCACTAAATTCTACGGAAAATCGGACAGCACTTCCTTTGTTTCTACATACTTTTCCACCTTTTTCAAGGCCCGAATTCAATAGCCAAACACGCCACATTTAAGGCTCAACAGTGTAGTTAACAATAGGGGATTACACGCCTATATGACGTGTAAAACTCCGCCCCACAATTGATATTAAACAAATCCAACATACTTTGCCAATTCGGCAATTTGAGAGGCAATAATACAAATTCGTTTCCAATCCCTTTTCAATCCAAGTTGTTTAGTATAACATGTTATCAAGCCGCAATCGATTATAACTACTACAATCCTCAAGTAGGTAACATGAGACGATTCTAATTAACGACCAAATTGTATTTCAATTTCAAATGGTTAGAATGTCATTTCGGATTCTAGGCTTCTACTATCCATATCACTTATAAATCTTCAACACATAATACTTCATGCTAGTTAAAATGTAAGGCTACAACAATATGTAATCTTATAAAACTTTAAGAGAACAAGATTGTTACCTTAACGAGCGTTAATCCACTTCAAGATCTGAAGTCGCTCCCTAGCAACTTAGAGCCTCTCCTTGACACTCCAATCGGCCACTTGAGACCCTTAGAAGATCACAAACAACTTTCCTTTAATCATCCAATCAAAACCTAGGAAAGTGACTAGGTTTTCACCTTGCGACTAATACGAAAACGATACTTTTTCGGGATCTTTCTATTGAGATACCCTTACAACACTCTTAGGAACCTTGGTTTAAAGTATGGATGTTATTGGACAACAAACAAAAAAAATTCTTGTTGGAACTATAGTGAACCCGAGAGCATCCCTTAAGTGTTCTTCAATTTTCTTGAAAATTTGGCTAAGTGTGGAAGCTTGTCTTGCTACTAGTACTACTATATAGCAACATTGAGGGTCAAGATTTGCACATATGTGTGGCTTGGATGAAATTCTCCTAAATATCAAGCCAAGTGGCTCTTGACCAAGTCAACAATGTCAAGCTCCAAGACTTAGCAAGACTTGCTCATCCTATTAATTGTCAAATGACCCTTTTACCCATGCCAATATCGTCCAAGACCAACTTAAGGGGGGTGACACGTGTCGCCCTCCCATTCGTAGTAATATTTCATTTTCCGACAATTTCATAATTCCGATAAATTTTTACTAGTCTCAAATCTTAACATTTGAATTCTTACGTACGTTCTTATAAACATGTCCTGTAATTACGGGGTGTAACAGAAGTCTTGAAATGTCTCTAAGTATACATATATAATGTATCACAATGGGTAAGATGAGGACAAGTGTAGGGACTAAGTGTAGCAAGACAAGTGGAGTGGGACCCACATGGCCCACTTGTCCACTTGTCTCTAAAATATCTAAAGTCAAAGTCTTCCAAGACCAAGACAAGTGGGGTGGGGGGGTGTGCCACGTGTCACCCTCTCATTGGTCAAAAAATATTTCATCTCCCCAAAATCCATAATTGGCCAAAATATCTCAAAAATATTGTGGGCCCCACAAAACCGTAAAATTTTCCCGTGGGCCCCACATGACCAAATCCGAAATTTAAAATCCAAAATTCCAATATATTCAAAAAGTCTCAAATACCAACTTTGAGAACCAAATTCCATTTAACAAATTTTTTTCCTTCACGAGGTTCGGAAGATTTTCCTTAGGAAACACAATTCTTTCTTTCGTTCCAACTTTCAAAATTATTTCCATACGTTCGTTCTCATTTCAATCTCTTGGAAATACGGGGTGTAACACAATCCAAAGTACTATCAAGAGAATAGATATAATAATCTTTCATTTTAGAAACCCCAAGTACTATCAATGAAGTAGTTAGAACAACTTCCTTTTTGGAACTCAAAGTACTATTAATGAAATAGATATAACAATCTTTCGTTTTTAAAAACTCGAAGTATTATCAAAGGAATAGATATAACAATCTCCATTTTATAAACCCAAGTACTATCAAGAGAATGGATTATAACAACATCCATTTTATAAATTCCAAGAACTATCAAGAGAATGGATTATAACAACTTCCATTTTATAAAATCTAAGTACTATCAAGAGAATGGATTATAACAACTTCCATTTTATAAAATCCAAGTACTATCAAGAGAATTACATCATTAAGGAGTAGGATCCACTCACTTTATAAAAAGGAATCATGCTAGAAGAAGAAATGATAGGTCACATACCTTATTGGCGACTAACCATGTTATACCCCGTATTTCCAGAGTATGTACGTAAGGACGTACGTAGAAAAATTTGAACTTTAAAGTGGCTTGGACGATTTATTTTGTGCACAACACCCGATTAGAGTCGTTTTTCGACGAAACGTTTTACAAGAATTGCGAAGGGAAAATTCCGGCTATGTCATTTCTAATTTTTGCGGATTTTTTCCGAGAGACGAAACATTTTGGACCAACGAGAGGGCGACACTTGTCACCCTCTCATTGGAGCACGCCAGGCGGAAAAGGTGGGACGATTTGGCCTTGTTTGGCCGGGGGTTGGTAAGATATTTTGTGGTAGATGGATAAGGTGCACTTGGCATGATCTTGGCCCTACACTTGCCTTGCACTTGGCATGATCTTGGCCATTGGTTGGCCTTGGCTTGTCCTATAAATACCCCCCCTTGGAAGACTTCTTCATCCATTCCTAAACTTTCCTAAGTCTAAAATTCCTCCCTCCCTTTGTGTTGTGTTTCGCCCAACACCCCCTCTCCCCTTAGAAGGCCCCTCGCCGAGAGTACCCTCCCCTCGTCGAGAGTACCCTCCTAGTGGGTAGGCCGAGGGTATACACCCCCTTGTGGTGTTGTCTCGTATAAATATACCCCTCTTGGTAGAAATACTCTCCATAGTATTACATTATACCCAAATTACCTTGGCCCTAATACCTTGTAGTATTCCAAAGATATCTCTATACGTAGAGCCCTAAATACTACCTTATGTCCTTTTGTCCTAAAACCGAAACCCTAAGAAAAATCTCCATAGTTAGTCGAGTATTAAGAAGAAGTTGCGTAGAACTTCTAGAGGTTGTTTGGAGCGGGTCGAGCACCCGAGTAGGAGCTAAACGTTGCTCGTGATCGACTTTATGCTTGGATAATTTTGGGCTTATCGAGGTAAATAATCTTGTCCCCTATTGTAATTGGAAATTACATGTTATAGAATATATAGTTGAAGTATACTATATATAGAACCGAACATAGCTATGGCAATGTCTTTTGACTTAAGCCCGAATTTAAAGAAAGATAATCGAATCAGAATTACATGGATCAGACATAAGAGACTTGTGTAGCTTTTCTGTGAAGTAGAATTTGTATATGCCCGGTTAGATGTATAACCCCCCCCCCCTGGTTGGCTTGATAAGTCGGCCTCGATGGAGGAGGAGAGTTACGCGGTTGCGGGGGGGGGTGGGAGGTGCTGCCGAATTTTCTGTAGAAAGTAAAAGATAAGATCTAGATGTTAATAAGCGCCTTGTGGCCTTATAGGTTGAAGTACTATGTGTGGCGCGATCTACTTGGCTTAAGGAGTAGCCGACGGTTTGAGGTACTTGGAGAGTTTTGCTATTAGTCGATAATCGTCGCGAGGTATGTGAACCTCTTCCTATATTTTCTAGCATGATATGTGTATAACTATGTAGTACGGTAGACGTACATGTGTTAAATGTATTTGATTGGTTTAAGACATAAAAGTGTTATAACGGCTTTATGGGAAGTTGGTTATAACAACTTTATGTAGGTAAGAAAATGCTTTGTGGTTTTAAAAACTTAAGAGTTATAATAGCTTTATGGGAAGTTAGGTATAACGGATTAAGAGAGATAAAATGAATGATTTATTGATTTTAAAAAGTTAAGAGACTTGATCTTAAAAGATAAGAGACTTGACTTAATTAAATTAATATGAATTCTGTGTGAAACCTCATTCGTGAGTAATGAGTACTTGGTTTTTAAAAGGAATAATGTTTTATCGATTTCGAAATCGAATGAGTATCGACAAACCACCGCAAATAAGCATTAAAGGGAAATGTTTTGATTAATGAAGTATTATTAAAACTAGTAAACCTCCATCCGCATGAAGCTTAAGATGAGACAAAATGATATTACATTTCCTAGATCATGGTCGCTTAATAAGATTGATTATGAACAAGAATAACCTACTCACATATAAGGCATATGTTTCTCAAATTGTTTTAAAGGATTAAAACTACGAACTACGAAACCTTTCAAATGAGAAACTCGAGTAATTGAAATTAGGCAAACTTGAAACGCTTGGAAAAGAATGTTGTTACTTGATTTTACAAAGAGAAGTGTTTTGATTTACTTCAACAGATAATAACTCTATTTTCATATACTAAGGGTATTGTGTGACTTTTGTGAAAGTAACGATCTTTTAAGAGTTAATGTATGAAGCACTGGGATAAAAACCCGATCTTATTAATCATATAGTAGAAAGTGCCTTGTGTGTATAACTTGATTGTGTTGGTTTGTAATAGCCTTGTAATACTTTCTTGTTGACTTGTTAAGTAAACACGCTAGGACGCTACGTGTGTTAGTATCTTGTGATGTTTGTGTAAAGGGTTTCTCGATTGCGCTTAAATTGTTTCACTATCACCGATATATTGGTATTGTACCACTCACCTTGACTTGTTTCCGAGGTTGTCGCCTCCGACGCGGTAGACTCAGCGGTCCGGGACCATGATTCGAGAATACCTCACGCGGTCCCGGCCTACGCGAGCTACGAGAGTTCCGTGTTAGTGTGCGGCCTTTATGGTCATGCGGTCTATGTGGCCACGCGGATCGCGAGTCCGTGACGTTGCCGGGAGTAGCTACCCTCGATGCGGGAATACCACGCGGGCCATCTGGAGTGGCCTATGCGGAGTCGCGGAAGTTCCGTGGCTGACGCGCACATTTGATATCGCGCGAGTGACCAGCTTTGATCATGTGACGGCCCAATGATATCATGATACGCTTTATGACCTCGTTAGTACCGCTGGTGTTAGTAGTCGGCTATGCCTTCGCATTTACCTGCATCGTTTTATTTGGACACGTGGGACTCGCTGTTCATGTATTCCTTGGTGCTTTTCTATCATGATCGCCGACAATGAGGAAGGTATTCCACGCGCATGATTGATGTTGTGGGCGTGAGACCCATAGTTATATTTGAGTGATGACTTTGAGGCGCGAGTCCCCGACTTGACATGATCGCTATTTATCGTGAATCGTAGTTTGGTTATCATACATGTGTCCGCTTTATATAGATCGCTATGATTTCATTTACTGATTTTGATTTCCATACATACTGCAATTGCCAGATCGACTCCTTCGGGCCGCTCATGCCGCAGTTGAGATACACCGCCATTGATCCTAGCTCCCGTGGTCACAGTCGTTGGGAAGCTCCGCTTTCTCGAGGCTTATCATGGTATAGTCCCCGTCGTAGTAGGTGCTTACATTCGTGGTATGGCGGGCCCCGCCCCGCCATTGTTGTCATGTCACTCTGAGGTCCGTAGTACCGCCAGGCGAGTTGTATATGGGATGTAACTGTTCGGTTTTAAATTGATTTATATATGCCGAAAGGCAAGTTTTATCAGATTAGTATTTCATACTTCATGTTATTGCTTTATGTTCCGCTGATTACTCTGATGTTGTATCACTAGGGTGCCCGGGGTAAGGCACCAGTCACGGGCTCGGGTTCGGGTCGTGACAAAGTGGTATCAGAGCAGTTAATCCTCGGAAAGTGTCTACAGACCGTATCCAGTAGAGTCTTGATTATCGGTGTGTTGTGCACCACACCAATAATCAGGAGGCTATAGGATATTTAGGATTGGTTTTCATTCTTCTCACTCTGAGATCGTGCCTTAGAGTTGTGTTATATATTGGACCCTCTAACGTATTTTTTTTCCCTTACCGTTATGCCTCCGCGTAGGGCAAACCCGGGCCCAGGAGGGCAAGGCAGCTGAGGGAGCGGCGAGTAGAGTACAGAGGGTTACTAGGGCACAGGCCCAATCGTCACCTAGGGTGGTGTTTCATTCAGGGAGTTCTGCGACATCACTAGCCCCAGCAGAGTTTAGCACGGCGGCGGCAGTTCCTACTGCGGCCATGACATTTGAACCTTCGCCCACGATCGGAACAAAGAATATAGATTGCAAAGAGGCGACCACATTAGCTACCTATGGAGTTGGCTACCAGAGAGTATACCGATGTACCGCGAGTCTTGACGAATATCTAAGAGAGGGTCGTGCAAGAGTAATTCTTCAGTTAGGCTTGAGCATGGCCTGTGTACGGGCTTATGCGCAACAGGCCAAGAAACGTAGAGACCGACGGGTTAACCAAGGACAGCAGAAGAGGGCTAGAACAGCAAGGTTCTTTGGTAACTTTCAAGGTGAATCGCCTCACCAACAGATTAGATATGCACCTCCGCCAGTGCAGAGTGGTCCTCCACAGGGTTCAGGACGTTCGGACTATGCAGGAGTTGGTCAGAGCTCCAGAGTTTCCGGTTCACAGCTACACGTAGGTTCCAGCCAGCCGGATTTAGTTTTTCCCCAGTATTCACACATGACAGCGCCATTCCGGGAATGTCGCTTTTTAGTTGGTACTTGTTTTACTCGCGCATGTGGCCATGTGTCGAAAGGATGTCCTAGTAGGAAGGATGTAAGTGGGAGGACTCAGCCTTCAGGATTGGTGGGTAGTTCGTTACCTTCCCTAGCTATGCGCCCTACGGGGCAGGTTTGATTAGAACGACAAAGGGGAGTGAAGCAGTAGATTCAGGCATATCTTTAACCCTCTAGAGATTAGTGTGATAAGATAAGTATATCTTAAGTATTATGTTCTGATAACATAAGTGTGAATTGTGATTAGAAATCATGGTTAGTAACCAGGAATGATTGGGGGGGATAGAGAAAGTGTGAACCCTAGAGACTTATACGTAGAGACCTTAGAGGTGTTTTATGTTTGACCCTTATCAGAGTGCATAGTGCACGTGAGATATGTTGTGTGATAAGTCCCTGAGTAGTGTGGAAGGAAAGAGGGTAGTTGAGCTAAGAAGACCGCTAGGTTTTCGTAACGTGGATTAGTGAGATTGTACCGGATCGGGGAGCTAGTGTTTTGCGCGTTGCCGGGTCGGGTTGACGCCATGTTGCGGGTCAACCCGCGACCTGTTGTATGGTGAGGTCAGTTTGTGGTGGTCCCGCTTTGTGGTAGGGTCACGAGGGTGTTAGGCCCAAGTTTAGTTAACCATCATACGAGTTCGTGGATGCGTTCGACCAGTAGTCGGGCCGATGGGGGCAGCCCATCGTGTGTTTCGGTCAGGACCGTTTACTCGGCAGTGTTGTTATATCAGAAAGGTTGTAAGGCTGCACGGGGCGCCTACCTTCACCTTAAGACCGACAGTGAAGCCCAGGTTGTGGCTATTTCGTTTTCTGGGAGTTTTACCAGGCAGGGTAGGGACTCCGGTGAGTCTCCGTATCGCATTCGCCCTCGGGCCAGTGTTTAGATTTCAGGGGTACTTGTGAGGATTGTTGTCTCCTGTTAAGGAAGTGTTTGAGCTACCATTTCAGTGTTCAGATATCGCCTTATGAAGCCTTGTAGGGGCGGAAGTATAAGTTGCCGGTCGATTGGTTCGATGTTGGCAAGGTTCAGATAGTGGGTTTATACTTGTTTCGGCAGGATGGGGATAGGGTGAGGCCTATCCAGGAGAGGTTATTGGCAACTCAGAGTCAACAGAAGTCGTGCGGATAATCTGCGACAACGCTTGGAGTTCAGGTTGACGGTGGGTCTTCTTGAAGGTACCACCCCGGAATGGGCGTGACAAGTTTTGGAAAACAGAGGAAACTTAGCCAGAGTTACTTTGGGCCTTTTTAGGTCATGCGAAGAGTAGGCCAGGTTGCCTATATATTAGCTTTTGCCGTCCGACTTGGGAGGCAGTATGTCCGGTCCTTCATGTTGTTAGGTTCGGAGAAGTATCGGAGATCCATCCAGAGTTTTCCCAGTTATGATAATCCAGTTGGAGGCAGTAACCCAGAGACTTTTTTTTTGGAATTGATGCAGTAACAGAAACATGGTATGTTATGAGAAAGAGTTCGAGGGTACGAGAAGGGTACGACACGTAAAGGAAGAAGCGAGCATGTATGGCGAGCATAGATGTGATCATTTCTTTTGTAAGGAAAGGTGCGAAGGAAGTTTATATTTTAGACCCCGGAGAGAGGTATTTGTGGTGATATTAGAGGTGTTTCCTCGTGGACTTGGATGGAAGTATTTTGCGCAGGTGTTTCTGTGGCCAGGTGTGGCAGGTTTGTTCTTGTAAGTATAGTGGTGAAGACTATACTGGCGCACGTTTGTTTTGAGACTTAGAAGGAACATTCGGGACGAATGTTTCTAAGGAGGGGAGAATGTTATACCGTATTTGCAGTATGTATGACGCGTGACGTAGAAAAATTTGAACTTTAAAGTGGCTCGACGATTTATTTTGTGCACAACACCCGATTAGAGTCGTTTTTGTAAACGCTTTACAAGAATTGCGAAGGCGGAAAATTCGGCTATGTCATTTCTAATTTCGCGCTTTTTTCCGAGAGAAACATTTTGGGACCAACGAGAGGGCTACACTTGTCACCCTCTCATTGGAGCACGTGGCGGAAAAGGTGGACGATTTGGCCTTGTTTGGTCAAGGGGTTGGTAGGATATTTTGTGGTAGATGGATAAGGTGCACTTGGCATGATTCGCCCTACACTTGCCTTGCACTTGACATGATCTTGGCCATTGGTTGGCCTTGGCTTGTCCTATAAATACCCCCCCTTGGACGACTTCTTCAGCCATTCCTAAACTTGCGTAAGTCTCAAATTCCTCCCTCGCGTTGTGTTGGGTTTCGTCCAACACCCCTCTCCCCTTAGAAGGCCCCTCGCCGAGAGTACCCTCCCCCTCGTCGAGAGTACCTCCTAGCTGGGTAGGCCGAGGGGTATACACCCCCCCTTGTGGTATTGTCTCGTATAAATATACCCCCCCTCTTGGTAGAAATACTCTCCATAGTATTGTTACTATACCCAAATTACCTTGGCCCTAATACCTTGTAGTATTCCAAAGATATCTCTATACGTAGAGTCTTAAATACTACCTTATGTCCTTTTTGTCTCAAACCGAAACCCTAAGGAAAATCTCCATAGTTAGTTGAGTATTAAGAAGAAGTTGTAGAACTTCTAGAGGTTGTTTGGAGCGGGTTGGAGCACTGAGTAGTGAGCTAAACGTTGCTCAGATCGACTTTACGCTTGGATAATTTTGGGCTTATCGAGGTAAATAATCTTGTCCCCTATTGTAATTGGAAATTACATGTTATAGGAATATATAGTTGAAGTATACTATATATAGAACTGAACATAGCTTTGGCAATGTCTTTTGACTTAAGCCCGACTTTAAAGAAAGATAACGAATCAGAATTACATAGATCAGACATGAGACTTGTGTAGCTTTTCGTGAAGTAGAATTTGTATACGCCTGTTAGATGTATAAACCCTCGGTTGGCTTGATAGCCGCCTCGATGGAGAGGAGAGTTACGCGGCCATGTGGGGGGGAGGTGCGCGAATTTTCAGAGAAAGTAAAAGATAAGATCTAGATGTTAATAAGCGCTTGTGGCCTTATAGGTCAAGTACTATGTGTGGCGCGATCTACTTGGCTTAAGGAGTAGCCGGTTTGAGGTACTTGCGCTTTTGCTATTAGTCGATAATCGTCGCGAGGTATGTGAACCTCTTCCTATCTTTTCTAGCATGATATGTGTATAACTATGTAGTACTAGACGCATACGTGTTAAATGTATTTGATTGGTTTAAGACATAAAAGTTGTTATAACGGCTTTATGGGAAGTTGGTTATAATACTTTATGTAGTAAGAAAATGCTTTGTGGTTTTAAAAACTTAAGAGTTATAATAGCTTTATGGGAAGTTAGGTATAACGGCTTAAGAGAGATAAAATGAATGATTTATTGATTTTAAAAGTTAAGAGACTTGATCTTAAAAGATAAGAGACTTGACTTAATTAAATTAATATGAATTCTGTGTGAAACCTCATTCGTGAGTAATGAGTACTTGGTTTTTAAAAGGAATAATGTTTTACTGATTTCGGAAATCAGAATGAGTATCGACAAACCACCGCAAATGCTAATAAAGTGGAAATGTTTTGATTAATGAAGTATTATTAAAACTAGTAAACCTCCATCCGCATAAGCTAAGATGAGACAAAATGCTATTACATTTCCTAGATCATGGCTGCTTAATAAGATTGATTATGAACAAGAATAACCTACTCACATATAAGGCATATGTTTCTCAAATTGTTTTAAAGGATTAAAACTATGAACTACGAAACCTTTCAAAACGAAACTCGAGTAATTGAAATTAGGCAAACTTGAAACGCTTGGAAAAGAATGTTGTTACTTGATTTTACAAAGAGAAGTGTTTTGATTTACTTCAACAGATAATAACTGTATTTTCATATACTAAGGGTATTGTGTGACTTTTGCGAAAGTAACGATCTTTTAAGAGTTAATGTATGAAGTACTGGGGATAAAAACCCGATCTTATTAATCATATAGTAGAAAGTGCCTTGTGTATAACTTGATTGTGTTGGTTTGTAATAGCCTTGTAATACTTTCTTGTTGACTTGTTAAGCAAACACGCCAGGACGCCACGTGTGTTAGTATTCGCGATGTTTGTGTAAAGGGGTTTCTCGATTGCGCTTTAAATTGTTTCACTATCCGATATATTGGTATTGTACCACTCACCTTGACTTGTTTCCGAGGTTGCCGCCTCCGACGCGGGTAGACTGCGTGCCGGGACCATGATTCGAGAATACCTCACGCGGTCCCGGCCTATGCGAGCTACGAGAGTTTCGTGTGTGCGCGCCTTTATGGTCACGCGTCATGTGGCTACGCGGACCGCGAGTCCGTGACGCTGCCGGGAGTAGCTACCGACGCGGAATACCTCACGCCATCTGAGTGGCCTACGCGAGTCGCGGGAAGTTCGGTGGCTAGACGCGCACATTTGATATCGCGCGAGTGACCGCCTTTGATCATGTGACGCCTAACAGATATCATGATACGCTTTATGACCGTTAGATCGTGGTGTTAGTAGTCGCCATGCCTTCATTTACTCCTGCATCGCTTTATTTGGACACGCGGACTCGCTGTTCATGTGTATTCCTCGTGCTTTTCTATCATATCGCAATGGCGGTAAGGTATTCCACGCATGATTGATGTTGTGGCGTGAGACCCGTAGTTATATTTGAGTGATGACTTTGAGGGCGCGAGTCCTCGACTTGATACATCGCTATTTATCAGGAATCGTAGTTTGGTTATCATACATGTCTCTGCTTTATATAGATCGCTATGATTTCATTTACTGATTTTCGCCACATACTTGGTACTGTTGTAATCGACCTCCTTCGGCCATGCTCATGCCGCAGTCGAGGTACACCACCATTGATCCTAGCTCCTGTGGTCACGTCAGCGTTGGGAAGCTCCGCTTCCGAGGCTTATCAGCCGTATAGTCCTCGTCGTAGAGTGCTTACATTCGTGGTATGGCGGGGCCCCTGTTCCGCCATTGTTGTCATGTCACTCTTAGAGGTCTGTAGTACTGTTGTGGGCAGAGTTGTATATGGGATGTAACTGTTCGGTTTTAAATTGATTTATATATGCCGAAAGGCAAGTTTTATCAGATTAGTATTTCATACTTCATGTTATTGCTTTATGTTCCGCTGATTACTCTGATGATGTATCACCAGGTGCCCGGTAGGCACCACCACGCCCGGTTCGGGTCGTGACAAACCAACTCTACAATCTAGGATACGTCTCAATGTACTTCAACCTATAACAACAATAACACGTATATCAACACGTGCTTGCTAAAGTAGGTTAATACCAAGTAATGGTTCTCCTTTTTCTCTGGAAATTTGGGCAACACTTCCCCTATAAATACACACTTTTCCACCTTTTCCAAGGACCAAATTGTCACGACTGCCCGGCCCGGATCGTGCTCACCGGCACCCAAGTAGTCATACATCGTAGAAATCGGAAATATAAAACAAGACATGAAACAGCTTTATAAAATAAGCATACGCTTTATGTGAGAAAACATCGCTTTTCGCATATATATATATAATCATAGTTCAGCTTACATCCGACAATCGCATAACATGACTACGCACTTCTAAGGAAATATACAACTATGGCGACAGGCCCCGCCATACCTCGATCGCATAAACTATCTACAACAGGAGATCATACCAAAAGTAGAGCCTCCAAGAGATGGAGCTCCCGACACCAACGTAGAGATCCTAAGGATGCGGATCTAGCACCGCTTGCCCTTACCGCGGCATGAACGCAGCCCTCAAGGAGGTCGACAACAGTACTAAGTATGCTAAATCAGAAAGTACTTAAATGAAAACATATCATTTTTAAAACCAGCTTTACAAATATGTGAAACAACCAAGGGACCGCATATAGTGCCACATCACAAACAAGAGCAACAATAGTAATCAGAATGAGTCTTGTCTAGGCCGCGAATGATCGAAACAGGCCACTCGCCTCATCATCATTCTCGCAAGCCTAACTCGACTCCCGAGTCCGCATAGGCCACTCACGGGCCCGCATGAGGTATAACCCCGCATCGAGGGTAGCTACTCCTGCATCGCCCCGACTCGCGTCCGTGACGGCCACATAGACCGCATGAGGCATAACCCCGCATACTAACTCGAACTCTCAGAGTTCGCATAGGCCCTCGACCCGCATGAGGTATTCTCGAATCACGGTCCTGCATCGCCGAGTCTACCCCCGACGGAGGCGCTTAACCCCGTATCATCTCAAGAGCGAGTGATAGTATACTAACATAACAACTTATCTTTAAACAACATAAGCACAACAAGGATACTCACCTATACAAACGTTACAAGATACTAACACACATAGCATCATATCATGTCTGCTTATCAAACCATCTTATTATTCTTTTCACAATATAAGTCTGTTATAAACACATAGGCAAACTTGTTTCTTTTATCAATCTTAAGTGGTTATACTTAACTTCCCATAAAGCTAGTATAACTCTTAAGCTTCTGTTTTTAAAAAACCAATTAGTTCTCTTTAAAATGATTCAGTATTCTTTTGAAATGCTTTCAGATCTTTATTATTCAGTGCTTAAAGCGGAGGCATTGCCGTAGTGTTATTCAGCTTAAGCCAGGCATTGCCGTAAGTGTTATTCGTGCTTAAGTCAAAGACATTGCCGTAGTTATTATTCAGTTAACACATGTACGCTCACCGTACTATATACATATTGTAAAATATCATGCTTTAGGAAGAATCACATACCTTCTCAAATAAAACCACCGCCAAGTCAATATGTCGCGCAGCAGAGTCACCTATAATGTCACAGATATCTATCAAAGACTACTCAAGGTCATTCTAAACAGAGGGTTCACAATTCTACTGAAAGTCGAGCAAAGACTTCCCTACCCATGAGCTATATAAGTTCATCGTGAAACAAATTCCCATGTAAGTACAGCTTCAATTATTCTTCTTTAAACCCTTCTATCGTGATAACACCAATTCTATTATGTGATATACTTCTAAGTATTTATACTTATCCTTATACTACAACAAAGATATATTTTCTAATTCAAAAGAGGGTTAGGATTAGTTACCTGTAAGCCCAATAATATCCTAGAAAAGTCATACTGAGCAAGGTTTGCTCCTAAGTTGTATGCTCCAGAACCTTAGAAGTTCTTCACAACTTCTACTAAGTACTAAGGTATTTGGGCTAGGTATTTTGGGCATTATAACGATACATGAAGGTAACTTTTCTACCAAGGAGGGGGTAGATTTTTGGCTAGGCAGGGGGCCTCGCCAAACTACTAGGCTAGAGAGGGGTATTCGCCAAGGGCCTTCACAAGGGTGGGGAGGTGTTTTTGGACGAGAAGACTACAAAGGAGAGGAGAGGATTTTTCAAGACTTGAAGATTTGTGGATGAAGAACTCTTCATCTCTAAGTGGGTATTTATAGGTCAAGCTGGCCAACCAATGGCCAAGATGAAGACAAGTGCAAGGCAAGTGTAGGGTGAGGATTAACTAAACACAAATATCCTACCAACCTCGATTGTGCACAAGGCACAAAAACGTGCCTTGCTTCTCCAATTTCGTCCATGGACGATCTAAGTCCATCAATGGAGGTGGTGCGTGTTGCCCTCCCGCTGGTCCAAAATGTTTCGCCTCTAAAAATCCGCAAAATAAGAAATGGCATAGCCGAATTTACTCTACGAAAGTCGTGGAAACGCTTCATCGGAAAACGATTCTTTAGTGAGTTGTGTACAAAATAAAACGCCCAAGGCTTATCTTTAAGGCAAGACTTTCGCACGTATTCCCTTACGCACATACTGAAATACGGTATAACATTCTCCTCCTTAGAAACATTCGCCCCGAATGTTCCTTCCCAAGACGCTTATCGAGAAGCTTAAACAATTGTAAATGCCACACACGCCACAGAGCAACACATAGGCGTAAACGATAACGAAAATTTGCAAGAGGAAAGTGAATTTACTCGAGGTGTGGGGAATAGGTGAGGATACTTCCGCCTCATGTCCTCCTCGCTTCCCATGTCATCTCCTCCTCGAGCTCGCTCCGCCACAAGACTTTGACGGCCACGCCCTTCGTCCGCAGACGCCTAACTCGACGATCGACTATCGCTATGGGAATCTCCTCATACGATAACCCCTGGCCACCGACATCGCCAATCGGTGCACCCTAGATGGATCCCCGATACATCTCCTCAAAGATAGATACGTGAAACACCGGATGCATCGCCTCCAGACGGACGGCAGATTCAACTCGTAGGCAACCTTGCCTACCTCGCGACAACTAAACGCCCAATGTACTTGGGCCGAGCTTCCCTTCTTCCCGAATCTCATCACACCTTCATGGGTGACACCTTTAGAAAACCCAATCATGAACTCGAACTCAAGATGTCGACGACGATGATCTCGTGATACGACTTGCCTACTCGAGTCACAATAGCCGCCTTGATAAGTTTCACCTTATCCATCGTCAGTATCAACCGGTCCCACTAGCCGCCGCCCACATCGAACCAACCTATAGGCGACCGCACTTCCTCCCATACAAGGCCTCATAAGGCGCCATCCGAATACCGGAGGGTAGCTATTATTATAAGCGAACTCAACCAGAGGCAAATGATCCTCCCAACTACCATCGGTCAATAACACAGCTCGCAACATATCCTCAAGAGTCCGGATAGCGCTCGCCGTCCGTCTGCTGCGGATGAAATGCAGACTGTGCTCACCAAGGCCCCTAAACTCCTCTCGAAGGACTCTCTAAGTTAGCCGTAAATCGGGCTCCTCGTCTCGATATGATCGTAGGACTCCATGCACCGACGATCTCTGATGTAAAGTCCGCATAATCCTCACCAAAAGTCGCCCCGACGGAAGAAAGTGGGCTGATTTCACACCGCCGACGATAACCCATATAGAATCATGTCTCCTCCGAGTGCGAGGTAATCCCGCGATGAAGTCCATGTTGATTACCTCCCACTTCCGTGTCCGATCTCAATCGTCAGAATAAACCACCGTGCCTCCGTGCTCTACCTTCACCGCCGACAACACGCACCGAGCTACGAACTCGCAACGCCCTCTTCAAGCCATCCCACCAATACACAGATCGGCGTCGTGGTACATCTTGGTCGACTCGACGGATAGAGTAACGCGCTACCGCGGTGCTTCCCAAGAACTCGCCAAGTCCTCAAACATCCGAACACACATACCGCTTCTCAAACCTTAGCACCCCATCAGTGCTACTCAAGCGACCCTTGCCTCACGAAGAGTCAGATCACGATATCGAATCAAAGCCGATCTCGAATCGCCGCTTCTTCACCTCCTCGACGATGGAAGACTCGCAACCTCACGAACTCTAACCCCACCGCTATCGTAATCAATCAAACGGACACCAAGGCTCGCTAATCGATGCAAATCACGAACCATGTCCCTCCTCTCTAGCCGCACATCCGATAGGCTCCCCATCGACCTACGACTCAAGAGCATCCGCCACAACATCGCCTTCCCGTGGTATAGATATCAACATCGTAATCCTTAAGCAACTCTAACCACCGCTCTCGCCGTAAGTTCACTCCTCCGGCCGAAGATATACCGAGGCTCTTGTGGTCTGATAAATATCCACGTGAACCCCATACAAATAGTGCTCCAGATCTTCAAAGCGTGAATCACTACCGCTAACTCCAAATCACGCGGGTAGTTCCTCTCGTGTTTCTTCACCGCCGGGATGCATATGCTATAACCCCGCCATGCCGCATCAATACACATCCCAACCCGATGCCCGACGATCACAATACACGACATAACCATCCGACCTCCGAAGAGTAAGAACGGGGCCGCGCCTTCTTTCAAGAATCGAAACCCCGCCACAAGCATCACCATCAAACTTGGCCGCTTTCCGAGTCACCTAGTCAATGGTGCAGATAGAAGCAAACTTCCACGAACCGATAATAACTCGCAAGGCCCGTAAAATCGCGAACCTCTCGGAGTAGTAGGTCTCGCCAAGTCTCGATCGCCGATTCGCCAGACAACTCGAATGCCATCACCCGATAATATGCCCAAGAAACGCCATCAAGTCAACCAAAACTCACATTTGGAAAACTTGGCGCATAAATCACGGTCTCGAGAATCACAAGACAGCCTCAACGCTCCGCATGCTCCTCGCTTCCGAGCAAGAATAAACCAAGATATCATCAATGAACACTATCACAAACGTGTCCAAAATGGTTTGAACACTCGGTTCATCAAATCCATGAATACCACGAGCATCGTCAACCCAAAAGACATGACCCTGAACTCATAATGCCCGTACCGGGTCCGGAATGCAGTCTAGGGACATCCACCTCTCGGACTCGAACCTGATGATAGCCCGATCGCAGATCAATCTTGAGAAACATCTCGCACTCGCAACCGGTCGAACAAATCATCAATCCCGGGAGGGGTATTCGTTTAATGGTCACCTTGTTCACCGCTCAGAATCAACACACACGCAGCTGCCCCGCCCTTCTTCTTCACGAACAATACCGCGCTTCTGCGAGAAACACCGCCTAATGAAGCCCTTCTCTAGCAAATCCCTGCCGATCCTTCGCCTCTCTCAACTCGGGCAGTGTCATTCTCAGATGGCGAATGGAAATAGCCGAGTATCCGCAATACGTCAATACAAAACTCAATCTCCTCTCGTGAGGATACCCGAGGTCATCCGGGAACACGTCGGGAACTCGCGACTACGGAATCGATCAAAGTCTGGTACCGCACCTCGTGATCAAACACTCAACTAGATGGTAGATATACCCTTCTCGCACCATCTTCCTAGCCTTGAGGTAGGAAATAAACCTACCCCTACGATACCGTGCTCCTCCCACTCAACAACCGGCCTCAGTGAAATCGGAACTGCATTACTACTCTCTCTCAGCTTTACATTGGCATAGCAAGAAGCTAGCCAATCCATCCCCATAATCACGCCGGTCAATCATCTCCAACTCTATCAAGTCGGCCAGGTCCGACGATCAGAATGGTCACAGACAAGCCCTATATACCCGCCGAGCTACCACCGAATCACCCATCGCGTAGCTACCTCAGTGGTCTATGGACTCGTGCTCTATCCCTATCCTACTAGCAACAAGGGAGATATATAGACAGAGTAGAACCCGGATCTATCAAGGCATAAACATCAAACCCAGAACCGATAAGGTACTGTGACGACATCAGCGAGGCCTCCGATCCCGCTTACCGACAAAGCATAAATGCGCTCGAGGACCGCTAGAATCGGGACTCGAGCCACGACCGCCGCGACCGCTGACCCACGAGAACCCTCGCCCGGCGAGTAATCAGAGGAGATGATGAAGCCGCCACGTAACTCGGCCGAGCCCTACCACCGCCGCTGGCCGGACAGCCGCAAAGTGACCGCCGCTACAATCGTAATAAGATCCATAAGTAGTACCACACTTCCCGTAATGGATCTACCGACGCCACACCGGGGGTGGTCCCGATCGCCGCACTCGCTACTCGACGCCCGCCCCGGGCCCCGGTCCGCCAAAACTCGCCGGCTGAGGACGGCAGGAGTGCTCGAGCCGGGCTGGTGCGACCCAGATCGCCGCCGAGGCCGCCACCACGATAACCACCGTAAGACCCTCCCGCCCCGCCTTCTTCTCGCCGCTCGCCCACTGCCGACCGCGCCTCGCATCCAAGCGGCGTGAGCTCGCACGCGGTAATGTCCATACCCTACCGAGAGAAACCCCGCACATGACTCCGCCATATAGTCGCTTCAGCCCTGACATAGCGGTGTACCCTATCCTCCATATCTGCTACTAATGCCGGGACATATCGAGCCAATGAATCAAACTCGACATTGTACTCCCGACAAGGCCCTCTCGCCAAAGAAGAAAATCTATCACCCGCGCCTCCTCATCCGCGAGGCAAGAAGTGAGCGAGGAAAGCCTCCGAGAACTCATCCCAAGTACCGGGACGCTGCTTTCCCGATAACTCCCATGAATCAAACCAATCGATCGCGTATCACGCAATTACGTGGAACCAAAGATCATGACTCGGCCTCCGACGCCCGATCACTCTCAAAATCCTTCAAGCCGACGGATGAACTCCTCGCGATCATCCTCCCGCCTCGACCCATAAAACTCCGGCGGCTACAACTCAAGAAATCTCGTAGCCTCAAACTATTCGCCTCGTGTACCACGGTGCGATCGAGCCGAGCCGAACCGCCGCGATCCAATCTCTCTCAGACGGGCCACAACTTTAGCCAAAAGTCGGGCTATCTCTCAGACTTCCTAACTCTCCGCCTGTGCCGCGGGATGCGAGGCGTGGGTACCGTGGTCTGGCCGGGCCGGCGGCGCTAGAACTCGCCGCTCGTATAGATCGGCCTCGAGCCTCGTGACTGGGTGTCTCGCTAGCGCCTCGGCCGCTTTGCCCTTCTCGGGCCCGGTTGCCTTACGCGAGGCATAATCAGCACAGAAAGGAATACGTTAGAGGGGTCCAACCTATAACACACTTTCTAAAGCACGATCTCGTAATGAGAAGAATGGAAACCAATCCTAAATATCCTATAGCCTCTCGATTATTGGTGTGGTGCACAACACACCGATAATCAAGACTTACTAGATACGGTCAGAGACACTTTCCGAGATTAATCGCTTCGATACCACTTTTGTCACGACTGCTCGGCCCGTGGATCGTGCCTTACCGGCACCCAAGTAGTCATACATCGAGAAATCAGCGAAATATAAAACAAGACATGAAACAGCTTTATAAAATAAGACACGCTTTATGTGAGAAAACACGCTTTCTAATATATATATATAATCATAGTTCAAAGAAGCATCCGACAATCGCATAACATGACTACGCACTTAAGGAAATATATAACTATGGCGACAGTGGCCCGCCATACCCTCGATCGCATAAACTATCTACAACAGGAGATCATACCAAAAGTAGAGCCTCCTAAGAGACGGAGCTCCCGACACCAACGTAGATCCTAAGGATGCGGATCTAGCACTGCTTGCCCTTACCGCGCATGAACGCAGCTCAAGGAGGTCAAGATAACAGTACTAAGTATGCGAAATCAGAAAGTACTTAAATGAAAACATATCATTTTTAAAACCGCTTTACAAATATGTGTGAAACAACCATGGACCGCATATAGTGCCACATCACAAACAAGAGCAACAATAGTAATCAGAATGAGTCTTGTCTAGGCCGCGAATGATCAAACAGGCCACTCGCCTCATCATCATTCTCGCAAGCCTAACTCGACTCTGAGTCCGCATAGGCCACTCACGGGCCCGCATGAGGTATAACCCCGCATCGAGGGTAGCTACTCCTGCATCGCCCCGACTCGTCCGCACGGCCACATAGACCGCATGAGGCATAACCCCGCATACTAACTCGAACTCTCGTAGCTCCGCATAGGCCCCCGACCCGCATGAGGTATTCTCGAATCACGGTCCTGCATCGCTCGAGTCTACCCCGTGACGGAGGCGCCTTAACCCCTGATCATCTCAAGAGGCGAGTGATAGTATACTAACATAACAACTTATCTTTAAACAACATAAGCACAACAAGGTTACTCACCTATACAAACGTTACAAGATACTAACACACATAGCATCATATCATGTCTGCTTATCAAACCATCTTATTATTCTTTCACAATATAAGTCCATTATAAACACATAGCAAACTTGTTTCTTTTATCAATCTTAAGTGGTTATACTTAACTTCCCATAAAGCTAGTATAACTCTTAAGCTTCTGTTTTAAAAACCAATTAGTTCTCTTTAAAATGATTCAATATTCTTTTGAAATGCTTTCAGATCTTTATTATTCAAAGCTTAGTCTGAGGCATTGCTGTAAGTGTTATTCAGCTTAAGCCGTGAGGCATTGCCGTAAGTGTTATTCAGCTTAAGTCAAAGACATTGCCGTAGTTATTATTCGCTTAACACATGACGCCTACCGCACTATATACATATTGTAAAATATCATGCTTTAGGAAGAATCACATACCTTCTCAAATAAAAACCACCGCCAAGTCAATATGTCGCGCAGAGAGTCACCATAATGTCACAGATATCTATCAAAGACTACTCAAGGTCATTCTAAACAGAGGGTTCACAATTCTACGGAAAGTCGGGCAAAGACTTCCCTACCCGCGAGCTATATAAGTTCATCGTGAAACACCCTATGTAAGTACAGTTCAATTATTCTTCTTTAAACCCTTCATCGTGATAACAGCTTCAATTCTATTCTGTGATATACTTCTAAGTATTTATACTTATCCTTATACTACAACAATATATATTTTCTAATTCAAAAGAGGGTTAGGATTAGTTACCCTGTAAGCCCAATAATATCCTAGAAAAGTCGCACTGAGCAAGGTTTGCTCCTAAGTTGTATGCTCCAAGAACCTTAGAAGTTCTTCACAACTTCTACTAAGTACTAAGGTATTTGGGCTAGGTACTTTGGGCATTATAACGACATGAAGGTAACTTTTCTACCAAGGAGTGGGTAGATTTTTGGCCAGGCAGTGGCCTACCAAACTACTAGGCTAGAGAGTGGGGGTATTCGCCAAGGCCTTCACAAGGGGGAGGTGTTTTTGGACGAGAAGACTACAAAGGGAGAGGAGAGGATTTTTCAAGACTTGAAGATTTGTGGACGAAGAACTCTTCATCTCTAAGGGTATTTATAGGTCAAGCCTGGCCAACCAATGGCCAAGATGAAGACAAGTGCAAGGCAAGTGTAGGTGAGGATTAACTAAACACAAATATCCTACCAACCCTTGATTGTGCACAAGGCACAAAAACGTGCCTTGGCTTCTCCAATTTCGCCCATGGACGATCTAAGTCCATCAATGGGAGGGTGCCAAGTGTTGCCCTCCCGCTGGTCCAAAATGTTTCGCCTCTGAAAAATCCGCAAAAATAAGAAATGGCATAGCCGAATTTACTCTACGTAAAGTCGTGGAAACGCTTTCACTGAAACGATTCTTTTAGTGAGTTGTGTACAAAATAAAACGTCCAAGGCTTATCTTTAAGGCAAGACTTTCGTACGTATTCCCTTACGTACATACTCTGGAAATACGGGGTATAACACAAATTCAACAACAATCAAGCCTCATTGAAGGCACAATCAAAACAGCAACCAAATGGGATTACACGCCTATTTGACGTGTAAAATTCGGCCCCTTAATCTATACAAAACAGTCCATACAAAACTGCACGACAATATCCAGCAGTTTTATAGATTCCACGGCCAACAACTACAATCCGATAACTCTTTCCTTAATCATTTTATTCCAATTCAATTTCCAAAACTTCTATATAAGTTATATCAACTTATTAACAATAATATTACTCCATTATAACATGCAATAGGTGAAGATAACAACAACACAACCAACGAAATCCAAGGGGACCCGAAACTTGCCTAGTCTCGGCCCTCCTCCCTAAAGTTGTCCAAACACTTTTTATTCTTCATTCTTTTTAGAACAATCTCATCTATACATTATAACAATATGTAATATCCAATTACTTCAAGAGGGAGAAGAAATTTTACCTTAATTTGTAGCCAAAACCGTCCAAAACAGTCCCTAGAGATTCGGCCCACAATTTTCATTTTGTTCCACTTCTTCAAGTTCCAAGCATACACATGTATCCTCTACAAGCTTATAACCAACTTCCCATCTTTTTTTACTTCCAAAAAGTCGACGAACAAGCTAGGGTTTTAATGGTCATTCTCGGCCCAAATGGATTCTTGGATGGTTTTGGAGAGTTAACTTGGTTTAGCACTTGATTAGGGTTCTTAATCTTGGAGAAGGAAGTTAACTAATCTTGTTGTTCTTGGCTAAAGAATTTTTGAAATTGAGAGCTTAAGGGAGAGAGAAGAGAGCTTTTTGAAAAGATGAAGTTTTGTGTAAATGAAATAAGTCTTCCAAGACTTATTCTATATAGAAAATATCTTGTAATGACAAGTGGAGAGGGAAACATGTCGCCCTCTCATTGGTCAATAATTTCCTCTTCAAAATATCAAGATATGTAGCCCAAAATATCTTATAATCGAAGGGCCCAGCGAAATTGTGAAATTCTCGGCGGACCCCATATTATCAATTCCAATTCTTCGTAATCCAATACTAATCTCATAAATCCAATTAGAAGTATTAAACTCCAAGTTAATAATTTTTCCGTTGTCACATTTTTCCAAAATATTTCCGGAGTAAAATGTAAATATTCTTTCCTTCCAACCAAATCTTGATTCTTGAATCACGTTCTCAATTAGTAGCCCTGGTATTACGGGGTGTAACATTATTTACTTAATTTAGCACTTCTCAAAATATATGACGTAGATTTATAATCATAAAACTTATTTATTTGTTCACATGCACTAATATAATATGGTGAAAATTTCAATTTATCACTCATAGATAGTACTGGTAATTGGAAAGATGATGATATAGCTGATGGTATGGTTACTAATTTGGATGAAAATGTTGGAATTTTAGTAGAGAGATTTGGTTTTTACGTGGTAGGTTTGGGTGATTGTAGTGATCTTAAGGTTTTATAGGTTTGTAAATCTTTCAAGGCTTCTCTAAGCTGGTTAACAATATGTGTATTTTCTTGTATCTTGGATATTAAGGTCTCATTGGTTTGAATAATGTAATCCACGACATTGGTAATATAGTCTTCAAAATTAGCATTGGTAATTGACATTGTTGTACCTTCTAAGAAAATCAGCTAAAATATTTTTAGTTCCAGAGATATTTTTAACAATAAAATCATAACAACAGAAAAATGATTGACATTTTATTCTTTTATTAAATACTAGCAAAGGGTTTATTTTATTGGTAATAAAGGCTTTTACTTGAGTGTTATCAGTTCTAACAATAAATTTTACTAGTAATAAGTGAGAATGAAACCGTTTTATTCCTAATTTTACAGCTAAAAAAAACTTTTTCATTAATATGATATTTTTTTCCATTTTGTTTCCAAGTTCCTCCTCTATATCCGCATATCAATAGTTTTTCTTTATCTATATCATTTTTCTCATAAGCTGCCAAGACCCGACCCCGGGCCCGCCACTGGTGCCCTACCTGGACACCCTTACAGGTATACATCAGAGATAATCAATGGAACATACCTAAACTCAACAAGGAATAAATAACATGTTAGCCGATGAGGCTACCTCCCTGGATATATATATATATACGTAAATACAAAAGCAGTTACCTCTTTATTTTCAAACCGACCCACAAGATATGACTACAGACCTCTAAGAGTTTTGACATAACAACTGTGACGGGACAGGGCCTCGCCATACCCCTGAATGTACATAAATCTACAACCTCAGGGAACTGTACCAAAAGACAAAGCCTCCGGAGAAATGGAGTTTTCCAAGAACTGAACAGTGATCCTAAGAATGAGGATCAGCAATCTATGTACCCCAACATGCGCCATGAACGCAGCCCCCCGAAGGAGGCAGTACAAAATATGTACCAAGTATGTAAAACTGAAAGTACTATAATGAAATCATAATAGTCTAAAATAAAGCTGGAGACATGTATGATAACCAAAATAACAGTACATTGTGCCTTGTCGAAACGAAAGTAATGAAAATCAGTTTTTCATTTTAAAGACTATTTCAACATATAATCAATAGTCACACCAGGACTAGGGACACAAGCCCTCAAAATCATCACACAGTCCAGTAAGGGTCTCAAGCCCGCAAATATCAAAGCGTGCCCGTGGAATCCTCCATCACTGCCGACAGTCGTAAGTGTAAAATATTTACATGTAACACGCCCGTGGAATCCTACCTCACTGTCGGCGTGCACATATGCAATATATATATATCTCATGCCCGTGGAATCCCTCATCTCGGGTACATGACTTCATAGAGAGCTAATCCATGGGGTAATAATCATATATAACATGCCCGTGGAATCCCTCATCTCGGGTACATGTCTTCATGAAGAGCTAGTCCATGGAGTAATAGTATATAACATGGTCGCGTGCCCCGAAATCCTTCATCATTTAAGCATGTCCATGGAGTAATAATAGTATATAACATGGTCGCATGCCCCGGAATCCTTCATCGTATAAGCATGTCCATGGAGTAATAATAGTATATAACATGCCCGTGGAATCCCTCATCTCGGGTACATGTCTTCATGGGGAGCTAATCCATGGAGTAATAATAGCATCCGGAAATTTAACCCGCATCATGGTTGCATGCCCCGGAATCCCTCATCGTATAAGCATGTCCATGGATCAATCACAATGGAAGCATACCCGTGGAATCCTTCCTCACTGTCGGTACGTCCAAGTAAATTCACAACAAGACAGCCGACCCTCCAACTGAGAGACACGGCAACATAGAAATATAATACTTGCACTCAAAGGCTATCGTAAGTAAGCATAGGCAAGTTCATAAAATCTTTTAGACTTTCATTAACATACAAAAATGAATTTCATTTTATAACTCAAGGCACTTTTGTGTGACATAAAAATCCGGGAATTTAACCCAAGGTACTACGTACTTCCATTCTTTTTAAAAGACTTTTTTTATATAAAACCCTAAGATACTAACACCCGTAGTATCAAGGCATGTCTATTTTTCAAATTAAGTTACTACACCTTTAGAAATTCATTTCAAGGCTTTGAAACCAAGTAACTTCTAATTTCACAACCTAGGCAACTCATGCCTATTAATCAAATAGACTACTCTCTTAACCTTTCATAAAGCCGTTATAACTAACTTCTCATAAAGCCGTTATAACTCTTTATGTTTTAGACAAATTCATTCTTTTTATAACCAAGAGACTTATACTTTTAAAACCCAAGTATCATATACTTTCAAATCAAGTTACATAACTTTCAGAATACTTCAAGTCTCTTAACTTTAGAAATCAAGTTACATAACTTTCGAATAGTTCAAGTAATCAATACTTTCCAAATCAAGTATTCCATACATTTTCAAGTCAAGAAATCTTTGTTTACCTTATTAGAATAAACCATTCTTTTAACTTCCCATAAAGTTGTTATAACCAACTTCCAATAAAGCCGTTATACTAACTTTATGCTTTAGAAACTAAGACATCTTTAACCTTTAAAACAAGTGAGTTAATTATCTAACTCAACCAACTTGGACATTCTTAAAAAAGTCAAGGATATCAAATGAAACTAAATTCATTTAAATATCGTACGTCTACCGTACTATACATTTATAGCTACTCATGCTCAAGAGATAAGAAAAGTTCCACATACCTCTCCGGCTCAATCCACTTGCCAAGTTGAATACGCCGCGCGTAGAATGTCAACCTATAATGACCACAATACACCTATCAACTTCTAGCTTTCAACGTAGAATATTTCTGTTACACCCCGTATTTACAAGACATGTTTTAAGGTAGTACGTAAGAGCTCACAAGAGTTAAGATTTGAGACTTGTAAAAAAATTAGCGGAATTTTGGAATTGTCGGAAAAACGTAATGTTGTGACGAATGGGAGGGCGACACGTGTCACCCCCCTTATGTTGTCTTGGACGAATTGAAGCATGGACACAATGGTCATTTGACCCTTGTTAGGAAGACAAGTCTTGCTAGTAGTCAAGCTTGAGAAAGTTGACTAAGTCAAAGGGTCCAAAGTCTTGATATTTTATAAGATTTCATCCAAATCACCCATTTGTCCACACCTTGACCCTCCATGTCCCTTATAATACTACTAGTAGTGTGAGAGAGCCCAACACTTAGCAAAAATTTACAAAAAATTGGATGAACATAGGCATAAGCTCTCGGGTTCACATAGAAGAAGGAAAAATTTCGCTTTCTTGTTCATTCAACTCCACACTTTAAACCAAGGTTCTTGAGGGTAGTGTAAGCATATCTCAATAGAAAATCCCTAAAAAGAGAGTTTTCGTATTAGTCGCAAAGTGAAAACCTAGTGGCTTTCTAGGTTTTGGATTGGAAGTCAAGGAAAGTTGTTGGTATGGTTCTAAGGGTCTCAAGCGGATTGAAGTGTCTTGGAGAGGTTCTAAACTACTAAGAGTGACTTCGATTGGAATTGGATTAAGATTCGTTGAGGTATAATCTTGTCCTTTAATGTGTTACAAGATTATATATTTATATTGTTGTTGTTAGCTTTACGTGTTGCTAGCATGAAGTTGATATGTAGAAGTTTATAATGATTGTGTATTGATTGTAGCCTTGGAACTCCGGAATGTAATGAAAGCCATGTTAAGTTGGATTTCAATTTAGTCGTTATTAATCGTCGCACGTTATTGATTCAAGATTTTGGTATTTTTAATAAAATGCGTGTTGATATCATGTTATTTTAAATATTTTGATTGAAATGGAAAATTGATAAGAATTGGTATGGTTGAACTCAAGGTGGCCTAATTTGGAATTTTAGTTTGTTATTCATTTATATTGGACTACTTTCTAAATCATGAGCCAATCGGGGTTGTTTAGTTATTCATTTGTATTGACTACTTTCTAAATTGTGAGCCAATCGGGGCTGTTTAGTTATTCATTTGTATTGGACTACCTTCTATATTGTTGTGAGCCAATCGACTGCTTTGGTTATTGTATTTCGCCTTGAAAAAGGTGGCAAAGTAAGTAGAAACAAAGGAGGTGTCTGTCCGATTTTCCAGAGAATTTAGTGAATTAGCACTTAGAATATTCTACGTTTGAATTAAGAGGTTAATGGACGTATTGTGGCCATTATAGGTTGAAGTACTTTGGAGCCTTTTTGCAACTTGTCGCTAGTCGTCGCGAGGTATGTGAACCTCTTCTTTCTTTGGCATGATCCTACGTATGAAATCTCCATGTGATAGTATTTCAAGATTCCTTCTACTCTTAGAAGTTAAGAAGTATTTACATTGTTGAATCTAAGTTAATAGTATGTTTAAATTGTCCTAAGTCCTTACTAGGTCTTATGAGAGACGTTGGTAAGAATGGTTAGGAAGTTATGAGATTTGATTTAAAGGCTATGTGTCTTGATTTGTTTAAAGTAAGTAAGTGGATTTTATGTTCGAAAATGACATGAATTTATATGTGAAAAGGGGATTGATTTTAAAAGTGGAAGTTATATGATTTTAAGGGAATAAATTACTTGGTTTTGGAAGGTATGGAACTTTATATGTTTTTGTATAAGTAATTGGGCTTTAAAGGAAGTATGTTATGAAGTTTGAAGACTAAGAACCTTGATTGTCTTTTAAGGATTATGAAGTTTTAAGCGATATGATTCTTTTTAAGTATGTATGTACGTAGTATCTATCCCGTTTTCCTTAATGTTGTAAGAATAAAAGTGTCTTAAGTTCTCTAAAATGAAAGGTTGTTATAACAGCTTTATGGGAAGTCGTTATGACGCTTACAGTTAAGTAATAAGACGGTTTAAAATGTTACGTAAGGAAAATCACACCGAGCATACAAATAAGCCTGACACGTTATGAGATACACCGAGCCTACAAATAGGCCGGATTACGTTATGAAATCACACCGAGCCTACCCATAGGCCGGATTACGCCATATTACCCCAAGCCTACACATAGGCCGGGTTACGTCATCTTACACTGAGCCCCACAGGCGGGCCGGATTATGCTACATGATTCCACAAGATAATCGAGCCCCACAGCGGGCCGTTATGTCACATGATTCATCAGTACACCGTGTCCCGCAAATGGGCCGGATTATGTTATGTAAGATATGTAAGTTATGTGAAAAAGACTGGATTAAACTCTTAAGTATGTAGGTAAGAATATGTTGTTAATCTTATTGAAAGGAGGAAAGGAATGGTTAATATATGATTGATTTCAGGAGTTAAAAGGACATTCTTTTATACATATATGATTTGGTTATTGCATTTTATTTGCTCCATACTGCACTGTTGCATCGACTTCTTCGGGCCGCGTTCATGCCCGCAGTGATAGGTACACAGTTGGTGATCCTTGCTCTAGGATCTGCTCGCTTTTGGAAAGAAGATCTTTTCACACCGAGGCTTATCTTTGGTACGGCTTCCGATGTGGTAGACTTATGTACATTCAGTGGTACGGCGGGCCCCGTCCCCGCCGCAGCTTGTAATTCTGCAGGTCCGTAGTCTCATGTCGCTGGTCGGTTTGTAAAAAGAAAAGGATGTAATCGCCGTTGTTATGTATATGTATACGTGTCCGCGGGTAGCCTTATCCGCTAAGCCCGTGGTTTAATTTCTCGTTATTTATGTTATAAGTTTCATGTATGTTCCGCTATTCTCGATGTATACCGAACAGGGTGCCTGTGTAGGGCATCGCCATGCCCGGCCCGGGTCGTGACAAAAGTGGTATCGAGCGCTTAGTCCTGAAAGTGTCTACTGCACCGGTTCAGGTAGAGTCTTGATTATCGGTGTCGTGCACCACATCTATAATCGTGAGGCCGCAGGACATTTAGGATCGGTTTCCATTCTTCTCACTCGAGATCGCGCAAGAGAGTCAGATAATAGGTTGATCCGCCTTTGACGATTCTTACGCACGTGAATCACCTATGCCTCCACGGCTACCAGGCCCAGGGCGGCAAGGCAGCAGGAGCCGCCAAGAAGGCGCAGAGAGTTACTGTGAGTCGGGCACGCACTATGCCCGAGGTAGTAGGCGGTCGGCAGTTCAGCCACGCCGGCAGATTAGAGGAGCCGAGAGCGCAGAGCTCCAGAGGTTCCGCACGAGCCTCAGCCCGCACGTGGCCGAGTATAGAGACTATGAGGAGCAGATCCGATTATTGACCAATATAGTAGTCGGGCAGCGCCGACAGGAGCACGCAGCCCACCCTGAGCCGATGGGCCATGGATTAGGATTTTCTAGGATGTCATCCACCGAGTTTTATGGTTCGAGGTGTGATGAGGATCCGCAGAGTTCATTCGGCAGCCTACAATGACCACGCAGTTCTTAGGGCTTCAGAGACAGTTCGTTACGCTAGCCTCCTACCGTTACGCCGATATCGCGTTGAACCGGTTTGAGTCGTGGTTGCTTTCGAGGTGATGATGCTCTTCCAAATGTTTGGGAGGAGTTTACAGAGGCCTTCATGGATCACTTTTGCCTCCCGAGACGAGGAGTGCCCGCAGATGATTCTTGACCTTGAGGCGTAACGAGGACTATCGAGAGTATAGCTTGAGTTTGACTCCTTGGCCGCATACGCATACTATCGTGGCTAACATGGCCGAGCAGAGTTCATCGCTATGTTATGGGACTAGACCGTTATATGATCACTGCTTGCCTGGGAGTGGCCCTTCAGCCAGGAATGGATATTGCCAGGATGCAGATATATGCACAAGGGATTGAGGACAGGGAGAGAGAGGACCGACCAGACAAAGGCCAGCCCAAGAGGGCCAAGACGGCAGGGGTTCAGGGTGATTTTCGAGGCGGAGAGCCTCAGCAGCAGGCTAGGTCTACAGTTCAGCCGGCATAGAGTGCTCCTTCCCGCTCGGCGGGAGGTTAGATCACCGTAATCCGAGCCGGCCGAGCTCCAGGATTCGATTCATATACGCATACGTTCTAGGCGCCGGCCCTCTTCCTCGTTGTTCACAGTGTGGCGGCATCACCACGGGAATGTCGCGTACATCGGTGCCTGTTTTACCTGTGGCCGTCAGGGCCATATGTTGAGGGATTGTCCTAGTAAGAGAGTTGCAGGAGGGATAGAAAGGTCTACCGGATCAGTTGCGGGTTCTTCGCCTTCAGTAGCTAGGCAGGATATTCATACACCGGCAGGCCGTGGCAGGGGTCGTGGTGGAAGTTCCCAGTTTTAGCGGTCCTTTGAACCGCCTATATGAATTCAGGTATATCTTCGGCCCTTTACAGATTTGTATGCATGATAAGGTTATTATATGTTTAAGTATCAAGAACGGATAATATTGAAATTATGTAAGTATGCTAGAAGTAAGTTGGAAGTACGAAAAGATAATCTTTTTAGGCCTTGAATGTGAGTATATAGTGATGATGCACACTATGGTTTGTTCCTCATTTGGTTTGTGATGGATAAATATGCAAGTGCGGTATATTAGGGCCATATGTGGCATAATTAGGTTTTGCTAAGTGTAAGTTTATGAGACTATGCCAAGGAATGATAGATTGAGCTCCGAAAGAACATTCGGGGACGAATGTTTCTAAGGGGGGAAGAATGTTACACCCCGTATTTACAAGACATGTTTTAAGGTAGTACGTAAGAGCTCACAAGTGTTAAGATTTGAGACTTGTAAAAAAATTAGCGGAATTATGGAATTGTCGGAAAAACGTAATGTTGTGACGAATGGGAGGGCGACACGTGTCACCCCCCTTATGTTGTCTTGGACGAATTGAAGCATGGACAAAATGGTCATTTGACCATTGTTAGGAAGACAAGTCTTGCTAGTAGTCAAGATTGAGAAAGTTGACTAAGTCAAAGGGTCCAAAGTCTTGATATTTTATAAGATTTCATCCAAATCACCCATTTGTCCACACTCGACCCTCCATGTCCCTTATAATACTACTAGTAGTGAGAGAGCCCAACACTTAGCAAAAATTTACAAAAATTGGATGAACATAGGCATAAGCTCTCGGGTTCACCTATAGGAAGAAGGAAAAATTTCGCTTGCTCATTCAACTCCACACTTTAAACCAAGGTTCTTGAGGGTAGTGTAAGCATATCTCAATAGAAAAATCCCGGAAAAAGAGAGTTTTCGTATTAGTCGCAAAGTGAAAACCTAGTGGCTTTCTAGGTTTTGGATTGGAAGTTGAAGGAAAGTTGTTGGTATGGTTCTAAGGGTCTCAACAAGCGGATTGAAGTGTCTTGGAGAGGTTATAAACTACTAAGAGCGACTTCGGATTGGAATTGGATTAAGATTCATTGAGGTATAATCTTGTCCTTTAATGTGTTACAAGATTATATATTTATATTGTTGTTGTTAGCTTTACGTGTTGCTAGCATGAAGTTGATATGTAGAACTTTATACGGATTGTGCATTGATTGGAGCCTTGGAAATCCGGAATGTAATGTAAGCCATGTTAAGTTGGATTTCAATTTAGTCGTTATTAGAATCGTCGCATGTTATTGATTTGAAGATTTTGGTAGTTTTAATCAAATGCGACTTGATATCATGTTATGTTAACAATTTGGATTGAAATGGAAATTTGATAAGAATTGGTATGGTTGAACTCAAGGTGGCCGAATTTGGACTTTTAGTTTGTTATTCATTCAGATTGACTACTTTCTAAATTGTGAGCCAATCAATGCTTTAGTTATTCATTTGTATTGACTACTTTCTAAATTGTGAGCCAATTGGGGCTGTTTAGTTATTCATTTGTATCGACTACCTTCTATATTGTTGTGAGCCAATTGGGGTTGTCCGGTTATTGTATTTCGCCTTGAAAAGGTGGCAAAGTAAGTAGAAACAAAGGAGGTGTCATTCGATTTTCCGTAGAATTTAGTGACTTAGCACTTAGAATATTCTACGTTTGAATTAAGAGGTTAATGGACGTATTGTGGCCATTATAGGTTGAAGTACTTTGGAGCCTTTTTGCAACTTGTCGCTAGTCGTCGCGAGGTATGTGAACCTCTTTTTTCTTTGGCATGATCCTACCTATGAAATCTCCATGTGATAGTATTTCAAGATTCCTTCTACTCTTAGAAGTTAGCATTTACATTGTTGAATCTAAGTTAAGAGTATGTTTAAATTGTCCTAAGTCCTTACTAGGTCTTATGAGAGACGTTGGTAAGAATGGTTAGGAAGTTATGAGATTTGATTTAAAGGCTATGTGTCTTGATTTGTTTAAAGTAAGTAAGTGGATTTTATGTTCGAAAATGACTTGAATTTATATGTGAAAAGGGGATTGATTTTAAAAGTGGAAGTTATATGATTTTAAGGGAATAAATTACTTGGTTTTGGAAGGTATGGAACTTTATATGTTTTTGTATAAGTAATTGGGCTTTAAAGGAAGTATGTTATGAAGTTTGAAGACTAAGAACCTTGATTGTCTTTTAAGGATTATGAAGTTTTAAGCGATATGATTCTTTTTAAGTATGTATGTACGTAGTATCTTGGATCCCGTTTTCCTAAATGTTGTAAGAATAAAAGTGTCTTAAGTTCTCTAAAATGAAAGGTTGTTATAACAGCTTTATGGGAAGTCGTTATGACGGCTTAAGAAGAAGTAATAAGACGGTTTAAAATGTTACGTAAGGAAAATCACACCGAGCCTACAAATAGGCCTGACACGCATGAGATACACCGAGCCTACAAATAGGCCGGATTACGTTATGAAATCACACCGAGCCTACCCATAGGCCGGATTACGCCATATTACCCCAAGCCTACACATAGGCCGGGTTACGTCATCTTACACCGAGCCCCACAGGCGGGCCGGATTATGCTACATGATTCCACAGTACACCGAGCCCCACAGGCGGGCCGGGTTATGTCACATGATTCATCAGTACACCGTGTCCCGCAAATGGGCCGGATTATGTTATGTAAGATATGTAAGTTATGTGAAAAAGACTGGATTAAACTCTTAAGTATGTAGGTAAGAATATGTTGTTAATCTTATTGAAAGGAGGAAAGGAATGGTTAATATATGATTGATTTCAGGAGTTAAAAGGACATTCTTTTATACATATATGATTTGGTTATTGCATTTTATTTCTGTTCCATACTCGACTGTTGTAATCGACTTCTTCGGGCCGCTCATGCCCGCAGTGATAGATACAGGTTGGTGATCCTTGCTCTTAGGATCTCTGTCGCTTTTGGAAAGAAGCTCATTTCACACCTGAGGCTTATCTTTTAGTACGGCTTTCCGATGTGGTAGACTTATGTACATTCAGGTATGGCGGCCCCGTCCCGCCGCAGCTTGTAATTCTAGAGGTATGTAGTCTCATGTGGGTCGGTTTGTAAAAAGAAAGGGATGTAATCACGTTGTTATGTATATGTATATGTGTCCAGGAAGGTAGCCTTATCGGCTAAGCCTGTGGTTTAATTTCTCGTTATTTATGTTATAAGTTTCATGTATGTTCCGCTGCTATTCTCTGATGTATACCTGAACAGGGTGCCCAGGTAGGGCATCAGTCGCGGGCCCGGGGTCGGGTCGTGACAATTTCTAAGTATAAGGACACGTATTCTACGGAAAATCGGGCAGCACTTCCTTTGTTTCTACGTACTTTTCCACCTTTTTCAAGGCCCGAAAATCAATAACCAAATGCCACATTTAAGTCTCGTCAATTCAGCAATTAAAAGGGGATTACACGCCTAGCCGGACGTGTAAAATTCTGCCCCACAATTCATATTAAACAATCCAATAAGTCTAAGGCAACTTCTCGGCTACAACATGCTCACATATCATCCTTTACAATTCCTTTCTAATCCAAATCGTTATTCCAACATGTTATATAAGTCATAGCCAATTATAACAACTCTATACTCTTCTATATACAAAATGTAACTATTTTTGCTAACGATCGAATTGATTACAACATTAATGGCTAACATGCCCATTTTCGGTTTTCAACATGTCGACATGATCCAAATCTTTTCAAACTTCAATATATATACCACTTGCTCCTTTAACAACTACTAAACATGTAATCTTTAATCACATTAAGAAGACGAAGATTTTACCTCAATAATCCCTAATAATATCCAAGCGTAAAAGTCGATCCTTAGCAACTTTTAGCTCCTCTTCTTACGTTCCAATCCGCTCCAAGCACACCTTAGAAGCTCATGAATAACTCCTCTCCATGTTCTAATCCAACTTATGAAGAACACCTTAGGGTTTCACGTTGCGACTAACGTAGAAACGTAGTTTTTCCGGAGTTTTTGTGTTGAGATATCCTTAGAATACCTTTAGGGATATTGGGTTGGAATATTGGGATTTATGGAGCAAGATTGCCAAAATTCCTTGTTCTTGAGATCTCAATGCCGAGAGCCTCTTAAACTCCACAAGGTTTTCTTGATTTTTTCTAAGTGTTCAAAATCATCTTGCACTAGTAGGTGATATATACAACAACCAAGGGCCAAGATCAAAACAAATGTGTGGCCAAGATGTGGTCAAATAATATCAAGCTCACTTGACTATTTGACTTGGTCCATTATTTCTTCATCCAACAAGCCCATGTGGAGGGTGACACGTGTCGCCCTCCCATTGGTCTAAAATATTTCATTTCCCGAAATTTCCATAATTTATAAAAATATCAGAAACCTCGTGGGCCCCACAAAAATGTAAAATTTCTCGGGTGGGCCCCACGTATCCAACTCTGAAAATAAAATTCCATAATTCCGATAAATTCTAAAAGTCTTAAATAACCAATTTGAGAGTTCGATTCTCCTTAACGAACAATTTTCCTTCCCGGGTTTCGGAAGATTATTTCTTGGAAAACAATTCTTTATTTCGTTCAAACTTAATATCGTATCTTCTCACGTACATTTTCTTACACGTGTCCTGGAACTACGGGGTGTAAAATTCTCCCCCCCTTAGAAACATTCGTCCCTGAATGTTCTTTCGAAGTCCACTCTGCCAAGGCCAATCGTATCTTGGGCTAAGTTTCCCCTTCTTTCCAAATTTCATCACACCCTTCACGGGTGATACCTTCAAGAATACCCAGTCGTCAACCTAAGACTCCAAGTGTCGACGTCGATCATCTGCATAAGATTTCTGTCGACTCTGAGCTGCTAATAAACTCTCCTGGATAAGCTTCACCTTATCCACATCCTGCTGAATCAAGTCTGGGCCAACTACCTGAACCTTGCCAACATCGAACCAACCAATCGGCGACCTACACTTCCGCCCATACAAGGCCTCATAAGGTGTCATCCGAATACTGGAATTGTAGCTGTTATAATACGTAACTCAACAAGAGGCAAATAATCCTCCCAGCTACCCATGAAATCAATAACACAGGCCTGCAACCTACCCTCGAGGGTCTGGATAACATGCCCTGCCTGTCCGTCGGTCTGAGGGCGAAATGCAACACTGAGACTCACCTATGTCCCCAATCCCTTCTGGAAAAACCCCCAGAAGCTAGCCGTAAACTGGGCTCATATGTCTGTCATAAATAAATGTAGGAACCCCGTGCAGTCTCATAATCTTCCTGATACATAATCTCGCATAATCCTCAATTACCTCAACACAATACTTTTCCCACGGTTATCTAAAACTGTAACCTATGGCATGACGACGCTGAAGATCTTACCTATCTCACATCCATCGCCTAATAACCTGGGTACACATAACCCCATAGTACGTAAAACTATCATTTTACGTGGGGGAGAGAGCTTATCTCCCTTTCATAATCTTGATCATCAAGCGCCACCTTATAATCGTATAGATTTTCAAAACCTACCAACGATGTCTTCTGTTTTCCGCAGGCATCACTCGTACTTGTCTTATTTTCACTTTGCGCATTTTCCTGAACTTATTTGGAAAGTCGTGGCCCTTACCACCACACTAAACCAACTCCAAGTACCTCCAAGGGCACTTAACATAAAATCCTTCAATAATTGTACGTTCTTATCTCCGTCTCTTAACATTCAAATTCAAATCAATCATTTCAATAAAATAAGTCACATATACTCCACAATTTCATGTCAAAGAAGGAAGGAATAACTTACATATTACTAGCACTCCCATTTCTTCCCCATCGATAACCGGCTCACCGGAAAACTGGAATCGAACCAACCTCTCTTTACAGTCAACCTTGGAATACACGAAACCAACTAGTCCATACTTATAATGACCTTAAAGTCTGTCATTTCAAGGTCTACTAAGGTCTGACGACTATATCATCACCGGGAAAATCTTATATACCCGCTCAGCTACCACCCAAACACCCACTGGTGTAGCTACCTCGAAAGGTCCTTATGGATTCAGGCTCTATTCCTCTACACTTGATTGCTCTCTTTCTTACTGGTCATACTCTTTCCGTACTTCCAAACTTATTCTAGCATACGTACATAACCTCCATACTGATTCTGGCCTCCAATCTTTGGAGTTACTAAATCGAACAATATAAGGCCATTTCCGTCTCTCACGACCCGGTTCCGGTGGAACGCATCAACGAACCTGTAAAACAATTAACTAGACTTGGGTCTTGCACCCTTATGACCCTGTCACGTAGCGGGACTACTACCAACTGATCCCACTCCATTTCCGGCTATGGGGCGACCCGTAATAGGTCATCAACCCGACCCACCGTCACACTTAACTCTTACCCTTAGTCTGAATTAAATCGTATTGCTCGAGAAGGCCTTATATACCTAAGGTCTCGGCGGTTATCAATATTCTTAGGCTCGCAATTTCCATGCTCCAAGCATACCTTATCAGTCCCCCCCGTAAACGGGTATAATAACTTTTCATAATACCATAATCGTGTTGTCTTGATCACAACAATCATTACTTACCCCATACGGATCTCATCCGTACAATCCTCTTAAGCATACCACGTAGCTTAATCTATTAACATAGTCTTGCATTAAGTCCTTTAAACATGACTTTTTAAGGGTTCATTACCTTCTCAGACAACTCATCATCTCCTAATTATTTCAGATTAGCTCATATAACCTTGATGGGAATTCATTAAGCTGTTACATACCTTCCCGGTATCTAATTAGTCCTTACCAATTCTTGGTAACCTATAATCATTCTAGGCAACACGCGTCGGACCCTTATACATAAACCTGTATAGTTGTATGTCATTATACCAACTATACAACAATTATTACCAACCTGGATACGCAATCCACATAGTCCTTCCTAGGTCACTACTGCCTTTCTGATAGCTGAAATCAACATAACTCGTTAGGGAGAGACGACCCTAACAACACAGCTCTATCACATGATCTCAGAGTGAGAAGAATGGAAACCAATCCTAAATGCCCTGCAGCCTCCTGGTTATAGATGTGGTGCACAACACACCGATAACCAAGACTCTGCTAGACATGGTCTGTAGACACTTTCCGAGGACTAACTGCTCTGATACCACTTTTGTTACGACCCGACCCCGGGCCCGCGACTGGTGCCCTACCTGGGCACCCTTACAGGTATACATCAGAGATAATCAGCGGAACATACATAAATTCAAAAAGGAATAAATAATAGGTTAGCCGATGAGGCTGTTACACCCCGTAATTCCAGGACATGAATAAGAGAATAGACGCGAGAACACAAGACTTGAAAATTTGTACGAAAGAAAGAATTGTTTCTCCGAAGGAAAATCTTCCGAACTTCGGAAAGGAAAAATGTTCATTGATGAGAATTAGATTCTCAGAATATATTATTTGAGGAGTATCAAATTTATTATCATTGTGGAAATGTATTTTACGGATTTGGTCACGTAGGGCCCACCCGAGAAATTTTACGTTTTGTGGGGCACACGAGGGTTACAAAATTCAATGGACGAATGGGAGGGTGACACGTGTCACCCCCTACTTAGGCTTGTTCGAAATTTCCAAGGGCAAAATGGTCATTTGACCAAAGTATTGATGACCAAAGTCTTACAAGCTAAGAGCTTGATTTATTTGACTAAGTCAAAGAGCCACTTGGCTTGATCTCTTTCATCCAAACCTAACAAGTGTTGTAATCTAGACCCTCCAATGTGTTATATAAGCACACTAGTAGCAAGACAAGTCTTCCAACACTTAGAAAAATTTAGAGAGCTTGTGTGCTCTTAGTGAAGCTCTCGGCTTTGAGGCTATTCCACACAAATATTTTTGCAATTTTGGATCATATTTCACAAGACTTTAACCCAAGGTTCCTAGGGGTATTTTAAGGATATCTCAATAGAAAGATCCCGGAAAAACGACGTTTTTACGTTAGTCGCAAGGCGAACCCTAAGGTGTTCTTCAACTTTGAAGATGGAACTTGAAGAGGAGTTCTTCATGAGCTTCTAAGGAGTGCTTGGAGCGGATTGGAACATAAGATGAGGAGCTAAAAGTTGCTAAGGATCGACTTTTACGCTTGGACTTTATTAGGGCTTATTGAGGTAAAATTTTTATCTTCTTAATGTAATTGAAGATTACATGTTATAGTAGTCAAGAAATGAGCATGTGGTATATGGAATGAAGTTTGAAAATATTTGGAACATGTCGACGTGTAAAAACCGAAAATGGACAAGTTAATGTTGTAATTAATTTGGTTGATAGTTACAATCGTCGCATGTTATGGAAGAAAGGATTTATAGTTATTGTAATTGTTATTATGTATATAAAATGTTGGAATAACAACTTGGATTAAAAAGGAATTGAACGGAAATTGACCTTGATTTGGATAGTGTTATTGCCGAGAATGTGCCTTAAGGAATGGACAGTTTTATATTGATTGTAGGGCAGAATTTTACACGTCCTATTAGGCGTGTAATCCCCTTTGTATTTGCTGAATTGTTGGGCCTTAAATTTGGCGTTTGGTTATTGATTTACGGGCCTTGAAAAAGGTGAAAAAGTACGTAGAAATAAAGGAAGTGCTGCCCGATTTTCCGTAGAATAAGAGACCTTACACTTAGTATGATTCTACGTGAAGTACTACGAGTAGCGTATTCTACTTAAAGGATGGAATATCTATCAAGGTTGAAGTACTTTGGAGCATTTTTCTACTTGTCGATAATCGTCGTGAGGTATGTGAACCTCTTCCTCCTTTTGGCATGATTCTATGTATGAAATATACATGTGGTGTTATTTCAAGATTCCTTCTACTCTTAGAAGTTAAGAGGTATGTATGTTGATTTACTGTTACACCCCGTAGTTCCAGGGTATGTATGTGAGGACGTATGTACGAGAATACGACATAAAGATTGGAAGGGAAGAAAAATTTGATTTTTTTCGAGGGAAAATTTTCCGGATTTTGTGAAGGAAAAAAGTTCGTTAATGGGAATTGGATTCCCAGATTTGGTATTTGGACTTCTTGGATTATAATAGAATTATGGAATTTTATTTCTAGAATTGGACACGTGGGGCCCACGGGAAAATTTACGGTTTTGTGGGGGCCACTTTGTTTTCAAGATTTTTGGCATTTCGGATATTTTCGGGAGATGAAATATTTTGGACGAGTAGGAGGGCGACACATGGCACCCCCATGTGGCCATGTGGCCGAAATGGTCATGACACTTGGCCCTTGGCCGATTTTGGAGACATGTGGCTAGCCACATGTCTCAAGTTTGTGTGGGACATGTGGTTTGTGGGACCCACACACACATGTCCCCAATATACACCACCCACTTGATTTTATCTTGGCCATTGATTGTCCTATAAATACCCCCTTAAGGCTTGCAAGACTCTTCATCACTTAGACAAATTCCAAGACAAAAAAATATACTCCCTCCTTTGTAGCTCTCGTCCAAACCACCCCCCCCCCCTCTTGTGAAGAAATTCTTCAAGTGTTTTTGTTATCCCAAATACCTTAGCCTAGTATCCCTAGTAGTATTCCAAAGTTATCTCAATACTAAGAGCCCGAAAATACTATTTTATTCCTTTAGTATCAAATGAAACCCTAGGAAAATCTTCATAGCTTGGATGAAGTGTTAAGAGAAGTTGTTTAGAAACTTCTAAGGGTTGCTTGGAGCGGATTGGAGCGTAAGGAATAGGAGCTAAACGTTGCTCAGGATCGACTTATTAATCTTGGATAATTTTGGGCTTATCGAGGTAATGATCTATGTCCTTCTATTGTAATTGGAGATTACATATTGTAGTAGTTTATAATTGAGTATATGATATGTGGAAGGAAAATTGAAAAGATATAGACTGTTGGTATGTTGTGGGGTAGAATTGTACACGTCCAGGTAGGCGTGTAATCCCCTTGGAGTTGTTGGCTTGGTAGCGGGCCTTGTTATAGGAGGGTATTTATGTGACTTCGGAGGGGAGGTTACGCCAATTTTCCGTAGAATAAGGAACTGTATACTTAGAATATTCTACGAAGAAGTCTAGAAGTTGATAGATGTATTGTGATTGTTATATGTCGATATTCTACACGCGGCATACTCGACTTGGCTTGTGGATTAAGCCGAAGAGGTATGTGATTCTTCCTATACCCTTGAGCATGATTGTTGTGAACTATATAGGTACGGTAGACGTACGTGTGTGAAATGAATTTGGTTTGTTTAAAACATAAAGTGTTATAATGGCTTTATGGGAAGTTAGTTATAACAACTTTATGAAGATAAAAGAGAGACTTGATTTTGAAAGATAAGAGACTTGACTTATAAACGACTTGATTTCGGAAAAAAAAATGAGAAGTATACTTGATGTTGTTTTAAAAATGTAAAGCACTTGATTTTAAAAAGTATAGAGTACTTGATTTTAAAGGCCTTGTAAAGATTTTCTGAAGGTGTAGTAATTTGGTTTGAAAAGAAAACGTGTTTTGATACTACGAGTATTAGTATCGTGTGGCTTTTAAGTAAAAAGAGGTCTTTTTGAAAGAATGAAAGTATGTAGTATTTTGGGGTTGAAACCCGGATTGTTGACATAAAATGAAAGTACGTTGAACTTGCCTATGCTTGTTGTGATAGCCTTTGTTGTGCAAGTGTTGTATTCCTATGCTACCGCGTCTCTCGATGGAGGGCCGGTTATTCTGGTTGATTGCTTGGACATACTGACGAGTTGGATGGTCCACGGGTATGCTTCCACTATGAGTATTATCTTGTTATTTCCTTTGGACATACTGACGAGTTGGATGGTCCACGGGTATGCGTCCACTAGGATGGTTTCATGGCCATGCTTATACCGAGGTAAGATGTCGGGGCATGCGGCCATTGTGCGGGTTAAATTCCCGGGTTATGTTATTAGTCCATGGACCGCTAATCCATGAAGCTTGCCGCGATGTGGCGATCACGGGCTTGATTTGTACATGTGGTTACAGGCGCACTTTAGATACTTGTCCTGGTCATTTCTCGTATATCGGCAGGCTCTGGTAGATAGCTTAAGATACTTGCCACAGTCATATCTCGTGATATGGTAGGCTCTGGTACGTTAGCTTAAGATACTTGCCTCAGCCAGTTGCGTGGCTAGTTTTCGGATCTGGTAGTTGGCTTCCGTACTTGGCCCGTGAAGTTTTATGACTAGTTTTCGGATCTGGTAGTTGGCTATTCTACGTGGCCCGATCGGTTTTATGACGCAGGCAGGATCTAGTGTTCAGGTTCACATGTGGGGGTTGCTTTACATCATGTATCGCGGCGGTGAGGAAGAGTTCGAGCGGCATGATTGATATTGTGGGCGTGAGACCCATAGTTATGTGTGAGTGGTGATTTTGAGGACATGCGTCCCTTACTTGACATAACTGTTACTTATTGCGAAATAGTCTTTTAAAAATGATGAAATGTGATTTCATTACTGATTTTCGATTTCACATACTTGGTACTGTTATCGACCTCGCCGGCCGCGTTCATGCCGCAGGTTGAGGTACATCGGTTGTTGATCCTCGCTCATAGGATCATCGTTCTGCTTTTGGGAAGCTCTATTTCTCCGGAGGCTTATCTTTGGTATGGTTCCCTGTCATTGTAGGTACTTGTACATTCAGGGGTATGGCGGGGCCCTGTCCCGTCATAGTTGTTATAAAAACTCTTAGAGGTCTGTAGTAGTGTTGTGGGCAGGGTTTGTAAAGGATGTAACTGTTCAAGTTTTTATATATATGCAGAAAGGTGACCGTTTTGGTTAGCCTGTTTCTTATTTTATATCTTGTTTCATGTTTAAGTTTTTATTTCCGCTGATTTTCTCTGATGTTGTATCACTAGGGTGTCAGGGGTAAGGCACCAGTCGCGGGCCCGAGGTCGGGTCGTGACAAAAGTTGTATCAGAGCAGTTAATCCTCGGAAAGTGTCTACAGATCGTATCTAGTATAGTCTTGATTATCGGTGTGTTGTGCACCACACCTATAATCAGGAGGCTATAGGATATTTAGGATTGGTTTCCATTCTTCTCACTCTGAGATCGTGCCTTAGAGTTGTGTTATAAGTTGGACTCCCTCTGACGTATTCTTTTTACCAGTTATGCCTCCACGCAAGGCAACCAGGGCCACAGGCACGGCGCAGAGGAGGCTGAGTAGAGCAACAGCGGTCTCATCGAGGCCACGATACACGAGACTTGATCCGCGGCCAGGAACAGAGGATATGGGTTACAAGGAGATGGCCCAGTTACTAGCTAGGATTGTGGCGAGGAATGAGGACAGACGTGAGGCAGCGGTTCCGGTTGTACCCGTAGTTCACCCTAGATCTGATAGTTTGAGACTTCGGGACTTTTTGAGTTGCAGTCCACCAGAGTTCTATGGGTCGAGGACTGAGGATGATCCTCAGGAGTTTATCCGACAGTTTCAGCGGATCATGAGAGTGAGCAAGGCCTCGGAGACAGAGTCGGTGTTGTTGGGTTCACATCGGCTACGTGATACTGCAGTCGACTGGTTTGATTCATGGGAACTATCCCGGGGGGAGCATGCGCTTCCAGCTGTTTGGGACGAGTTCTCAGAGGCGTTTCTTAGCCATTTCTTGCCTCCGCAGATGAGGAGGGCTCGGGCCGATAGATTTTTGATGTTGAGGCAGAACGGGCGGACGGTTCGGGAGTACAATGTAGAGTTTGACTCATTATCTCGGTACGTCCTCGATTTAGTGGCAGACATGGAGGATAGAGTGCACCGCTATGTCACAGGGCTCGATGATTACTTAGCAGAGGGTTGCTCGGGTGTAGCTCTTCAGCCGGGCATGGACATTGCCCGCATGCAGGCTTATGCACTTGGGTGTGAGGAACGGAGAGGCCGACGGATTGACAGATACCAGCAGAAGAAGGCCAGGACAGCAGGGTCCTTTGGTAACTTTTGAGGCGGACCGCCTCAGCAACAGGCTAGTTATGCGCCTCCGCCAGTACATAGTGGTCCTCGCCTTCTTGGCCCACGGTATTCGAGAGCGGTCGTGGCTCCAGGGTTCTGTTTCGCGAGTAGGGTGTTGGCCAGATACAGCCACCCCTACCTTGGTATGGCCAGTGTGGTAGCCCCCATAAGGGGGGAATGTCATGGTGTTCAGAGGGCTTGTTTTACATGCGGCCAGCAGGGCCATTTTGCGAGAAATTGTCCGACCAGAGGTAGTGCGGAGGTTAAGACTCATCCTTCAGGATAAGTGGCGGGTTCATCGCCTTCTATAGCTATGCGCCCAACAGGGCAGGATTATGCTTAGAGCGACAAAGGGGAAAGTGAAGCAGTAGTTACAAGTATATCCTTAACCCTCTAGAGATTAGTATGCGTGATATGATGATTTTATGATTAAGTATTATGTTCGGATAGCATTGTGTAAATTGTGTTTAAGACACCTGGTTTAGAGTGAGAAGGTAAGTTTGGAGACAGGGGAATTGTGAGCCTTAGAATATAGATAACCGTGGAGACCTTAGATGCGAGGCCGTCTTGAGTAAAGGATTTTGCGGGTGATCTTTGTTGGAGTACATAGTATACGTGGGGTATATTAGTGTGGTAAGTCCATAAGTAGTATGAAATGAAAGTGGGTAGTTGAGCTAAGAAGACCACTAGGTTTTCGTGACTTGAATAGTGAGATTGTTCCGGACAGGGAACAAGAGTTTGGTACGTAGTGGGTCGGGTTGAGGCCATATCGCAGGTCAACCCGCAACCCGGAATGAGGTGGGGTCAGTTTGAGGTGGTCTCTCTAGGTGATAGGGTCACGAGGGTGCTAGGCCCAAGTTTAGGTAACCATTGTACGAGTTCGTGGATGCGTTCGACCAGAATCGGATCGTTAAGGCCGGGAATGGCCTTAAAGGGAATTGAAGCTAGTGATGACCAAGTTTGGAGGTAGTAACTCCAAGGTTTTGGAAACTGAAGCGATGACTGAAGTGTGGTACGTATACTAGAAAGAGTTCAGGTGTACGAGGAGGATACGACGAGTAAGGAAAGAAGTGAACATGTGTTAAGAGGATGGAAGTGATCATTTTTGTGAAGTGAAGGTGCGAAGAGAGTATCCTATGGACCAGGAGTGAGAGTTACTGTTGTTTTACATATTAGAGGTGATTCCTCGTTGGCTTGGATTTGGGTTTCGCGCGTGTGTTATATTATGGCCATGTGGGGCATAATTGGTTTCGTAAGTATAGTAGTGAAGACTATACCGGCGCATGTATGTTTGGAGACTAAGAAGGAACATTCGGGACGAATGTTTCTAAGGGGGGAAGAATGTTACACCCCGTAGTTCCAGGGTATGTATGTGAGGACGTATGTACGAGAACACGACATAAAGATTGGAAGGGAAGAAAGATTTGATTTTTTTCGACGGAAAATTTTCCGGATTTTGTGAAGGAAAAAGGTTCGTTAATGGGAATTGTATTCCCAGATTTGGTATTTGGACTTCTTGGATTATAATAGAATTATGGAATTTTATTTCAAGAATTGGTCACGTGGGGCCCACGGGGAAAATTTACAGTTTTGTGGGGCCCACTTTGTTTTCGCGATTTTTGGCATTTCAGATATTTTCGGGAGATGAAATATTTTGGACGAGTAAGAGGGTGACACATGGCACCCCCATGTGGCCATGTGGCCGAAATGGTCATGACACTTGGCCCTTGGCCGATTTTTGGAGACATGTGGTGTTACACCCCGGAAATTTCAGGATATGTTTATAAGAACGTACGTAAGAACTCAACAATGTTAAGAATTGAGACGAGTAAAAATTTATCGGAATTTTGGAATTTGTCGGAAAATGAAGTATTATGACGAGCGGAGGCGACACGTGTCACCCCCCCCCTTAATACTCTTGGACGAAATTGACATGGGGGAAATGGTCATTTGACCATAATTTAAAAGATCAAGTCTTGCAAAGGCAAGAGCTTGACATTGTTGACCAAGTCAATGCCACTTGGCTTGATCCATGTGAAACTCATCCGAACCACCCATTTGTTCTAATCTGCACTCCAATTGGTTATATATGTGTACTAGTGCAAGACAAGCTTCAACACTTAGTCAAATTTTTACAAATCTTGAAGAACCTATAGGGGTGCTCTCGGTTTTGGCTTGAGGGTTTCAAGAATTTTTTTTGATTGTTGTCCAATAATTCCCCCACTTTAAACCAAGGTACCTAAGGGTATAGTAAGTGTTTCTCAATAAAAAGATCCCGGAAATGTGGTGTTTTCGTATTAGTCGCAAGGCGAAAACCTAAAGGGTTATTCAACTTTGAAGTTGAAACTTGAAGATGAGTTTTTCATAAGCTTCTAAGGGGTGGCTTGGGGTGGATTGGAATGTCGAAAGGAGGAGCTAAAGGTGCTAGAGATCGACTTGTACTCTTGGATCATATTTGGGCTAATTGAGGTATAATCTTCGTTTTACTTTTGTAATTGAAGATTTCATGTTATGATAAGTTATAAGTGGTCTTGTGATATGTGTTATGAAGTTTGATAAGTGTTATGGAATTGGAAGCTCAAAATCCGAAAATGACATATTTAGCCATTTGAAATTGAAATCCAATTTGATCGATAAATTGAATTGTCGCATGTTACCTACTTGGAAAATGTAGTAGCTATAATTAATGGCGGCTTGATATCATATTATGCTACCAATTTGGATTGAATTGGAAATTGAATAAGAATTGGTATTGTTATATACATTGTGGCGAAATTGACTAGTAGTTTAGACTAGTTTGTTATCGTTTGTGGTGAGCCAATTGGGGCTGTTTGGTTATTCATTTGTATTGAACTACCTTATAAATTGTGGTGAGCCAATTGGGGCTGTTTGGTTATTGTATTCGCCTTGAAAAAGGTGGCAAAGTTAGTAAAAACAAAGGAAGTGTCGTCCGATTTTCCGTAGAATTTAGTGACTTGCACTTGGAATATTCTACGTTTGAAACTAGAAGTTAATAGGCACTATGGTCATTATAGGTTGGCATACTACGACGACGATTGGACTTAGCAAGTGGATTAAACCAAGAGGTATGTGGAACTTTCTTATCTCTCGAGCATGATTAAGTTGTAAATGTATAGTACGGTAGACGTACAAGATTTTGACAATCTAGTCTATTTGATATCCTTGGCTTATTTTAAGAATGCCCAAGTTGTTTGAGTTAGAGAATTAACTCACTTGTTTATTTATTAAGGATATCTTGGTTTTCAAAGGTTAAGAGACTTTAAGTATGTTGAAAGTATTTTGATACTTGTCATTGGAAAGTTTAAGTCTCTTGGTTAAAAAGAAGTATGTAAGTTGCTAATGTATAAAGCTAGTATAACGGCTTTATGGGAAGTTGGTTATAATAGCTTTATGGAAAGTTAATAAGAGAATGGTTTACTCTTAAGTAATTTAAGCATGTTAAGGGACTTGAAGAGTTTTAAAGAATGTGACACTTGTTTCGCTTTAAACGTATAAGTCCTGGATAGGAAATTGTACTTGACTTAGGTATAAAGTGAATATAACGACTTTATGGGAGTTGGTTATATTGGCTTTATGGAAAGATAAATGGCTTGATTTATTTGAAAGACAATTTGATTTAAAGGCATCAATTGCCTAAGGCTTTTACTGAGAGAAGAAGTCACTTGATTTAGAAGCCTAATTTTATTTCTAAAAGTATTGTGACTTGTCTTGAAAAAGAAATTGTAACTTGATACTACGTTATTAGTATCTTGGAAGTTTTATAATGAAATGAGTCATTTTGAAAGAATAGAAGTACGTAGTACTTTGGGTTAAATTCGGATTTTTATAAAGAACATGTTAGTGCCTTAAGTAAACTAAAATGAGAGTGTATATGAAACGTAATAATAAGAAGTTAGGGATTGCTTAACTTGCTTATATATTGTATGATAAGCGGTAGTGCTTATGTTATGTGTGATAGCGGATTTGTGCTAGTAGTTCAAGAATAATTGCGGTCATTCCCGTGTTTGTGGCATTGCATATTTCCGTGGATTTGCTACCCACGACGCGGCGAATACCTCATGCAGTCCGTAGGCTTATGCGGGTGAAATAGTCCCACGCGGCGTCCACCTATGCGAGGAATACCTCATGCGAGTCCGTAAGGGCTTACGCGGGTGAAATAGTCCCATGCGAGGAATACCTCACGGGTTCACCGGACCTACGCGTGAAATAGTCCCGAATAGGATTGCTTAATGACATCGCGGGCGGTCCCGCTGATCGTGAGCTTTCCTACTTTATATTGTAAAGTATACCCCTATTTACTCTCATTGTTAGTAAGGCACGCATCGTTAATTGAGTTATCATACATGTCTCCGCTTTATTTTAGACTTATGATTTCATTACGCATTTCGGCCACATATTTGGTACATGTTATGCGACCTCCTTTCGGGCTGCGTTATGTCGCAGTAAAGTGAGGTCGATCCTCGCTCTTAGGATCACCGCTCACCGTTGAGAAGCTCCTTTATTCGGAGGCTTATCCCCGGCATTGTCGGTTATTGTACATTCAGGTATGGCGGGCCCCGTCCCGCCAGAGTTATTCTTAGGTGCGTAGTCACATCAGGATTGGGTTGTAAAGAAAAAAATGTACTGTTCTATTTCCGGATTGAGTATATTTTTACGGAAGGTGGCCTTATCGGCTAGCCTGTTGTTAACTTATGTTTAAGTATTTTTTTTAGTTGTGTATGTTCCGCTGCTATTCTCTGATGTTTACCAAAAGGGGTGCCCAGGTAGGGCACCAGTCGCGGGCCCGGGGTCGGGTCGTGACATGTGGCTAGCCACATGTCTCAAGTTTGTGTGGGACATGTGGTTTGTGGGACCTACACACACATGTCCCCAATCTACACCACCCACTTGCTTTCATCTTGGCCATTGATTGTCCTATAAATACCCCTTTAAGGCTTGCAAGACTCTTCATCACTTAGACAAATTCCAAGACAAAAAAATATACTCCCTCCTTTGTAGCTCTCGTCCAAACCACCCCCCACCCCCCCTCTTGTGAAGAAATTCTTCAAGTGTTGTTGTTATCTCAAATACCTTAGCCTAGTATCCCTAGTAGTATTCCAAAGTTATCTCAATACTAAGAGCCCAGAAATACTACTTTATTCCTTTAGTCGCAAATGAAACCCTAGGAAAATCTTCATAGCTTGGATGAAGTGTTAAGAGAAGTTGTTTAGAAACTTCTAAGGGTTGCTTGGAGCGGATTGGAGAGTAAGGAATAGGAGCTAAACGTTGCACAGGATCGACTTATTAATCTTGGATAATTTTGGGCTTATCGAGGTAATGTGTTATACCCCGTATTTCTAGAGTATGTACGTGAGGACGTACGTACAAAAGCTTAAGCCTTAATTAGGCAAAGGGTGAAATAGTGAACTTTCAACGGAAAATATTCGGAACCTTGCGAAGGAAAAATTACGGTTACTACATTTAAATTTTTTGCGGATTTTTCCGAGAGAAAATATTTTGGACCAACGAGAGGGCGACATGTGTCACCCTCAAGTGGACGGCATTGAGGGGAATTGATTGGCACGTTTTATGTGTTTTAAAGGCCATAAACCTTTGGTCAATGTTTGGTGAGATATTTTGTGGGTAGATGGATAAGGTGGGACCCACACACACTTGTCCAAATCTCCTCCCTCCACTTGCTTGAATCTTGACCATTGGAGGTCCTATAAATACCCCCCCTAAGTTGCAAGAATTCTTCATCCACAAAACAATTTCCAAGTCTCAAAACTTCCTCCCCCCTTTGAGAAGCTCTCGTCCAAAGCACCCTCTCCCCCCCTCTTGAGTGTTCTAGCCGAAACACCCCCTTGGTTGAAAAATATTCTCCAAGTATTGTTATTATTCCAAAATACCTTAGCCCAAATCCTTGTAGTATTCCAAAGTTACCTCTATACTAAAAGCCCGAAAAATACTACTATACTTCCTTTAGTCACTAAACGAAACCCTAGGATAAATCTTCATAGTTGGTTAAAGTATTAAGTAGAAGTTGTGTAGAACTTCTAAGGGTTTCTTGGAGCGAATTGGAGCGTACATAATAGGAGCTAAACGTTGTTCAGGATCGACATTTTAACTTGGATAATTTTGGGCTTATCGAGGTAAATAATCTTGTCCTTCTATTGTAATTGGAAATTACATATAATAGTAGTTTAGATTTGAGTAGAAGATACTAGAAGGATATTAAAGAAGAGAATTGAACTGTAATTACATAGGACTGTATTTACAGTAGACTTGTAGCATTGTGAGACAAATTGTACATGTCCGGTTAGACGTGTAATCCTCTGGGAGTTGTTGGCTGCCCGTAACGCTGGGTAGAGAGGAGATTTTTGTGGTTACTGGGGGAGGTGCTGCCAATTTTCTCAGAGAATATTCTTGTCACGACCAACCCGGCCCATGATCGTGCCTTACCTCGGGCACCCTAGTGATACAACATCGAGTAATCTGGAACATAAGACGATAACATGAAATAACAAGAAGTATGAAATAATAGTCTGAGAAAACTTGCCTTACGGCATATATATATAAATCAATTTAAAACCGAACAGTTACATCCTATTACAACTCTGCCCACAACAGTACTACAGACCTCTAAGAATGATATGACAACAATGGCGGGACAGGGCCCCGCCATACCCCTGAATGTAAATACCTACAACTACAGGGGATTATACCACTGATAAGCCTCCGGAGAAACGGAGCTTCGCAAACGCTGAACTGTGACCCTGAGAGCTAGGATCAACGAATGGTGTACCTCAACTCGCGCAGATGAACGCAGCCGGGCGAGGTCGATAACAGTACCAAGTATGTGAAATCAAAATATCAGTAAATGAAATCATAGTAGTCTATATAAAGCAGAGACATGTATGATAACCAAAACTACGTTCACAATAAATAAGCGCATGTCAAGTCGTGGACTCACGCCTCAAAGTCATCATAAAACCGACGGTAAGTACGAGGGCATAGCCGATTACTAAAACCCACAAGCAACAAGGTCGAATCAGATCATGAGATCTGTCTGCATCATTACATGATCAAAGCCGCCACTCGCCGCAATATCCAATGTGCGCTTCTAGCCCCGAACTTCCGTAGCTCGCACGGGCCACCCAATGGCCCGCATGAGGTATTCCCCGCATCGAGGGTAGCTACTCCCCGGCAGCGTCCTGGACTCGCCGTCCGCATGGCCACAAAGACCGCATGACCACAAGGGCCACATACTAACCTGGAACTCCCGCAGTTCCGCATAGGCCATACAGACCTGCATAAGGTATTCTCGAATCATAGGTCACTAGACCCGCCTGAGTCTACCCCGCATCGGAGGGCAGCTTAACCCCCGGAATCATGAGTGATATAATATCAACATGACAGCTTATCGTTAAACAACCTAAGCACAACAAGGGGAAAACCCCTTTACACAACCATCACAAGATACTAACACACGTAGCATCCTAGCATGTTTACTTAACAAATCAACAAGAAAGTATTACAAGGCTATCACAAACCAACACAATCAAGTTATATACACAAGGTACTTTCTACTATATGATTAACAAGATCGGGTTTTTATCCCCAAAGTACTTCATACATTAACTCATTAAAAGATACGTTACTTTCACAAAAACCACACAATACCCGTAGTATATGAAAATAGAGTGATTATCTTTTGAAGTAAATCAAAACACTTACCTTTGTAAAGTCAAGTAACAACATTAATTTCCAAACGTCCAAGTTTGCCTAATTTCAAATGTTCACGTTTCTTATTTTAGAAAGGTTTCGTAGTTCATAGTCTTATTCATTTAAGAATATAATTCTCTTTAAACCATCCGAGAAACATAAGCCTTATATGTGAGTAGGATATTCTTGTTTATAACAATCTTATCACAAAATCATGATCTAGGAAATATCATTTTGTCTCATCTTAGCTTCTACGCAGATGGAAGTTTCTCTTGGTTTTAATAATACTTAATCACAAAATATTTCCTTTTATTAACGCCGCAGTTGGTTTGTCGATACACATTCGATTTCAAATCAAGAAACATCCTGCCGTTATACCTAACTTCCCATAAAGCTAGTATAACTCTTAAGTTTTCAAAACCAAGTATTACTTCTTCTTTCAAAATGATTCAAAAATCTTTTGAAATACTTCAAGTTCTTTATTATCACATAACCACCATTATAGTTCAAATCAGTTACCTTTAAAACCGCAAGTATTTTCTTACCTACATAAAGTCATTATAACCAACTTCCCATAAAGCCGTTATAACACTTTATGTTTTAGACCAATCAAATACATTTAACACACGACGTCTATCGCACTACATAGTTACACACATATCATGCTAGAAGAGATAGGAAGAGGTTCACATACCTCGCGACGATTATCGACTAATAGCAAAACGCCCAAGTACTTCCAACCGCCGCCACTCCTTGCCAAGTAGATCGCGCCACACGCAGTACTTCAACCTATAAGGCCACAAGGCGCTTATTAACATTTAGGTCTCTTCGTAGAACATTCTACAGAAAATTCGCAGCCCCTCCTCCCGCATGATAGCGTAAATCTCCTCCTATATCTGGCCGCTACCAAGCCAACGGGGTTATACGCCTAAACCTGACGCACACCCTACCTCACGTAAAAACTACACAAGTCATCAGAATACGATCCTATGTAATTACAACAAGATTACTCTTCTTAATATTCAGGCTTAAGTCAAAAGACATTGCCGCACAATTATGTTCAGTTCTATATATAGTATACTTCAACTATATATTCCTACAACATGTAATTTCCAATTACAATAGAAGGTCAAGAGTATTTACCTCGATAAGCCCATAATTATCCAAGTATAAAGTCGATCCTGGGCAACGTTTAGCTCCAACTCCGTGCGCTCCAACCCGCTCCAAACCACCCTTAGAAGTTCTAACCAACTTCTACGTAATACTCCAACTAACTATGGAGATTTTCCTTAGGGTTTCGTTTTTGTGACTGAAGGGAAGTATAATAGTATTTCTGGGCTTTTCGTATAAGTATAACCTTGGAATACTACTAGGTATAAGGGCCAAGGTATTTTGGGTATAGTAACAATACTTTTGAGAGTATTTCTACCAAGGTGGGGGTGTATTTATACGAGACAACACCACAAGGGGGGTGTATACCCCTCGGCCAACCCCACTAGGAGGGGGGGTACTCTCGGCCAAGGGGGGAGGGGCTCTCGGCCAAGGGGCCTCACCAAGGGGGGGGGGGGAGGGGGTGTTGGACGAACACCACAAGAGAGGGGGAAGGGATTTTAACACTTCGGAAATTTAGGAATGGATGAAGAAGTCTTCCAAAGGGGGGGGGGGGTATTTATAGTACAAGCCAAGGCCAACCAATGGCCAAGATCTATCCAAGTATGGTGCAAGTGTAGGGCCAAGATCATGCCAAGTGCACCTTATCCATCTACCACAAAATATCCTACCTACTACTTGACAAAATGTCAAGGGATTCGTCCAAGCCATTACCGCCCAACGTGCCCCAATGAGAGGGTGACAAGTGTAGCCCTCTCGTTGGTCCAAAATGTTTCGTCTCTCGGAAAAATCCGCAAAAATTAAAAATGACATAGCCGGAATTTTCCCTACGAAAGCTGTGGAAACGTTTCGTCGAAAAACGACTCTAATCGGGTGTTGTGCACAAAAATATTTCGGCCAAGCCACTTTAAAGTCCAACGTCTTATTCATTGAAGAATATAATTCTCTTTTAAACCATCTGAGAAACATAAGCCTTATATGTGAGTAGGATATTCTTGTTTATAACAATTTTATTACAGCAGCCATGATCTAGGAAATATCATTTTGTCTCATCTTAGCTTCTATGCAGATGGAAGTTTCTACTGGTTTTAATAATACTTAATCTGTCAAAATATTTACTTTTATTAACGCTGCAGTGGTTTGTCGATACACATTCTGATTTCCGAAATCAGTAAAACATCCTTAAGCCGTTATACCTAACTTCCCATAAAGCTAGTATAACTCTTAAGTTTTCAAAAACCAAGTATTACTTCTTCTTTCAAAATGATTCAAAAATCTTTTGAAATACTTCAAGTTCTTTATTATCACATAACCAGCCAGTTATAGTTCAAATCAGTTACCTTTTGAAAACCGCAAGTATTTTCTTACCTACATAAAGCTGTTATAACCAACTTCCCATAAAGCCGTTATAACACTTTATGTTTTAGACCAATCAAATACATTTAACACATGTACGTCTATCGTATTACATAGTTACACACATATCATGCTAGAAGAGATAGGAAGAGGTTCACATACCTCGCGACGATTATCGACTAATAGCAAAACGCTCCAAGTACTTCCAACCGTCGGCTACTCCTCAAGTAGAACGCGCCACACGTAGTAGTTCAACCTATAAGGCCACAAGGCTCTTATTAACATTTAGGTCTCTTCAGAGAACATTCTACGAAAATTAGAAGACCTCCCCGCAACAACAGAAATCTCCTCCTCTATCTGGGCCGGCTACCAAGCCAACCAGTGGGTTATACGCCTAAACCGGACGTGCACAATTCTACCTCACGTAAAAACTACACAAGTCTCCGTAATACACCCTATGTAATTACAACAAGATTCTTCTTAATATTCGTGCTTAAGTCAAAAGACATTGCCGCACAATTATGTTGATTCTATATATAGTATACTTCAACTATATATTCCTACAACATGTAATTTCCAATTACAATAGAAGGTCAAGAGTATTTACCTCGATAAGCCCATAATTATCCAAGTATAAAGTCGATCTGGCAACGTTTAGCTCCAACTCCGCGCTCCAACTCCGCCTCCAAACCACCCTTAGAAGTTCTAACCAACTTCTACGTAATACTCCAACTAACTATGGAGATTTTCCTTAGGGTTTCGTTTTGTGGATCAAGGGAAGTATAATAGTATTTCGGGCTTTTCAGATAAGTATAACTGGAATACTACTAGGTATAAGGGCCAAGGTATTTTGGGTATAGTAACAATACTTTTGAGAGTATTTCTACCAAGGTGGGGGTTTATTTATACGAGAAAACACCACAAGGGGGTGTATATTTCTACCAACCCCACTCAGGAGTGGGTACTCTCGGCCAAGGGGGGAGGGGGTGTTGGACGAACACCACAAGAGAGGGGGAAGGGATTTTAACACTTAGGAAATTTAGGAATGGATGAAGAAGTCTTCCAAAGGGGGGGGGGTCTTTATAGTACAAGCCAAGGCCAACCAATGGCCAAGATCTATCCAAGTGTGGTGCAAGTGTAGGGCCAAGATCATGCCATGTGCACCTTATCCATCTACCACAAAATATCCTACCTACTACTTGACAAAATGTCGAGGATTCGGCAAGCCATTATCACTAACGCAGCCCAATGAGAGGTGACAAGTGTCGCCTCTCGTTGGTCCAAAATGTTTCGTCTCGGAAAAATCCGCAAAATTAAAAATGACATAGCCGGAATTTTCCTCACGAAAGTCGTGGAAACGCTTTCATTTAAAAACGACTCTAATCGGGTGTTGTGCACAAAAATATTTCGGCCAAGCCACTTTAAAGTCCAAACTTTTCTACGTACGTCCTTACGTACATACTCTGGAAATACGGGGTATAACAATTCTACGAAGAGATCTATGAGTTGATAGACGTTTTATGGCCATTATATGTGGAAGTACTACGAGTAGCGTATTCTACTTGAAGGGTGGAAAAGGCTAGCAAGGTTGTAGTACTTGGAGCATTTTGCTAATTGTCGATAATCGTCGCGAGGTATGTGAACCTCTTCCTATCCTTTCTAGCATGATGTTTTGTAAACTATGTAGTACAGTAGACGTACATGTGCTAAATGAATTTGTTTGGTTTAAAACATAAGGTGTTATAATAGCTTTATGGGAAGTTAGTTATAACGACTTTATGTAGGTAAATGAATGGTTTATTGATTTTAGTAGATAAGAGACTTGACTTAATTGACTTGATATGAATTTTGTTAAAAAGTTGTAAAACCTCATTCGCGAGTAATGAGTACTTGGTTTTTAAAGAATAATGTTTTACTGATTTCGGAAATGAGAATAATTATCGAACAAATCACTGCAGCGTTAATAAAGGAAAATGTATTGACTAATTAATTATATTAAAACCAGTAGAAACCTCCATCTGCATAGAAGCTAAGATAAGACAAAATTGTATTACATTTTCTAGATCATGGCTGCTTTAATAAGATTGTTATAAACAAGAATAACCTACTCACACATATGGCATACGTTACTCAATTGTTTTAAAAAGAGATTACGTTATTTGATTAAGACTATGAACTATGAAATCTTCGGAAATAAAAGACTTGAGTATATTTTAATTAGGCAACTTGAACTTTTTGAAATGAATGTTGCTACTTGATTTTAAAAAAGGAAAGTATGGTATTATCTTAATCTGTCTTAAAAGAGAGTTTAAATGTTATGGCCGATTTGATACCGAGTCCATGAGATGGACCGGGAATGTATTCCACCCGATTTGATACCGAGTCCATGAGATGGACCGGGAATGTATTCCACCCGATTTGATACCGAGTCCATGAGATGGACCGGGAATGTATTCCACCCGATTTGATACCGAGTCCATGAGATGGACCGGGAATGTATTCCACCCGATTTGATACGAGTCCATGAGATGGACCGGGAATGTATTCCACCCGATTTGATACCGAGTCCATGAGATGGACCGGGAATGTATTCCATACGATCCGACACCGAGTCCATGAGATGGGCCGAGACATGTTATACGTATCACACGATTTATACCTAGATCGCGGTGAGGAAGGAGTTCCACGGGCATGAGGGATGACTTTGAGGGCGTGAGTCCCTGACTTGACATGACTGCTTTTATGTTGTGAACTGTAGTTTTGTTATCATACATTTTGTTATACCCCGTATTTTCAGAGTATGTACGTAAGGACGTACGTAGAAAAATTTGAACTTGAGAATAGGCTTGGCCGATTTATTCTTTGTGCACAACACCCGGTTAGAGTCGTTTTTCGACAAAACGTTTCCACAGCTTTCGTAGGGAAAATTCCGGCTATGTCATTTTTAATTTTTGCGGATTTTTCTGAGAGACGAAACATTTTGGACCAACGAGAGGGCGACACTTGTCACCCTCTCATTGGAACACGTTGGGTGGTGATGTTGGACGAATGGAGAGTGGGATTAGGTAGGATATTTTGTGTGTTAGTTGGTTTAGGACACATGGGTGAATCTTGGCCCTACACTTGCCTTGCACTTGGCAAGATCTTGGCCATTGGTTGGCCTTGGCTTGTCCTATAAATACCCCCCTTTGGAAGACTTCTTCATCCATTCCTAAATTTCCTAAAGTGTTAAAATCCTCCCTCCCCTTGTGGTGTTTCGTTCCAACACCCCCTGAGAACGCCTGGCCGAGAGCCCTCTCCCTCTGTGGTGCTAGCCGTGGGTACCCCTAGCCTAGTGGTTTTAAATACCCCCTCTTGGTAGAAATACCCTCAAAAGTATTGTTGTAATGCCCAAATTACCTTAGCCGTATACCTTATAGTATTCTAAGGTTATACCTATACTAAAAGCCCAGTTATACTATTATACTTCCCGTCAGTCACAAAACCGAAACCCTAAGGAAAATCTCCATAGTTGGTTGGAGTATTAAGTAGAAGTTGGTTAGAACTTCTAAGGGTTGGTTGGAGCGCACGGAGTAGGAGCTAAACCTTGCTCAGTATCGACATTTAAACTCGGATAATTTTGGGCTTATCGAGGTAAACACTCTTGACCTCCTATTGTAATTGGAAATTACATGTTGTTAGAATATATAGTTGAAGTATACTATATATAGAACTGAACGTAGTTATCGGCAATGTCTTTTGACTTAAGCCTGAATAATAAGAAACCTTTTCGAAAGAAGAGTCCGAATCAGTAATTACATAGATCGTGTTATGAGACTTGTGTAGCTTTTCTGTGTGGTAGAATAGTGCCCGGCCGGATTAGACGTATAACCCCCGGTTGGCTTGGTAGCCTACCCGATAGAGGAGGAGATTTACGCTGTTGCGGGGAGGTGCGCCAATTTTCTCGTAGAATGTTCTACGATTAGACCTAGATGTTAATAAGCGCTTGTGGCCTTATAGGTTGAAGTACTATGCGTGGCGCGATCTACATGACTTAAGGAGTATGACGGCGGTTTGAGGTGCTTGAGCGCTTTTGCTATTAGTCGATAATCGCCGCTAGGTATGTGAACCTCTTCCTACCTTTTCTAGCATGATATGTGTATAACTATGTAGACGGTAGACGTCATGTGTTAAACGTATTTGATTGGTTTGAAACATAAAGTGTTATAACGGCTTTATGGGAAGTTGGTTATAACAGCTTTATGTAAGTAAGAAAATGCTTTATGGTTTTAAAAGGTAACTGATTTGACTTATAACTGACTTAATGTGTAATAATAAAGAATCTTGAAGTATTTCAAAAGAATGCTGAATCATTTTTTAACAGAAGAATAATACTTGGTTTTGAAAACATAAGAGTTATACTAGCTTTATGGGAAGTTAGGTATAACGTCTTAAGAATGGTAAAATGAATGGTTTATTGATTTTAAAAGTTAAGAGACTTGATCTTAAAAGATAAGAGACTTAACTTGTTTTACTTGGTAATTAACATTTTGTTAAAAAAATGTTGTAAAACCTCATTCGCGAGTAATGAGTACTTGATTTTAAAAGCAATAATGTTTTACTGATTTCGGAAATCAGAATAAGTATCGAACAAACCACAAGGCGCTTAATAAAGGGAAATGTTTTGACTAATAATGTATTAGTAAAACCAGTAGAAACTTCCATCTGCATAGAAACTAAGATGAGACAAAATGATGTTACATTTCCTAGATCATGGCTGCTTAAATAAGATTGTTATAAACAAGAATAACCTACTCACGACGTATATATTTTTCTCAAATTGCTTTTAAAGGAGAATTATATCATTAACTGATTAAAATTATGAACTACGAAACCTTTCGAAAAGGAGAAACTTGAGTAATTGAAATTAGGCAAACTTGAAACATTTGGAAAAGAATGTTACTTGATTTTACGAAGAGAAGTGTTCGATTTACTTCAAAGGATAATCACTCTATTTTCATATACTACGGTATTGTGTGACTTTTGTAAACGTAACGTATCTTTTAAAAGATAATGTACGAAGTACTTTGGGAATAGATACCGATCTTGTTAATCATATATTAGAATGTACCTTGTGTGTATAACTTGATTGTGTTGGTTTGTGATAGCCTTGTAATACTTTCTTGTTGATTTGATAAGTAGACGTGATATGACGCTATGTGTGTTAGTGTCTTGTAACGCTTTGTGTAAGAGAGTATTCTTGTTGTGCTTATGTTGTTTAACAATAAGTCGTTATGTTAGTATAATATCACTCACCTCTTGACATATTACGGGGTTAAGTCGCCTCCGACGCGGTAGACTCGGTGATGCAGGACCATGATTCGAGAATACCTCACGTGCGGGTCCAAGGACCTACGCGAGCTACGGAGTTCCGTGTTAGTGATGCGGGGTTATACCTCACGCGGTCATGTGGCCACGCGACTACGAGTCCGGGCGACGCCGAGGAGTAGCTACCCTCGACGCGGTTACATTCCCATGCGGGCCTATATGAGTGGCCTACGCGACTACGGAGTCCGTGATTAGGCTTGCATGGTGATACTACGCAATTGACCGCTCGATCATTCGCGACCTAGAAAAGACCATTACAGCTTACCTATTGTTGCTCTTGTTTATGATGGCACTATGTGCGGTTACCTTAGTTGTTTCATACATACTTGCAAAACTAATTTTAAAATGATATGTTTTCATTTAAGTACTTTCTGCTTTCATACTTGGTACCACAGATCGACTCCTCGCCGCGTTCATGCCGCAGTTGAGGTACACGCCGTTAATCCTAGCTCTCGTGGTCAGTCGTTTGGGGAAGCTCCGTTTCTCCGGAGGCTTATCAGTGGTATAGTCCCCTGTCGTAGTAGGTGTTTACATTCAGGGGTTTGGCGGGGCCCTGTCCCTCCATTGTTGTCGTATCTTTCTTAGAGGTCCGTAAATCTTGCCAGGCGAGTTGTAATGGGATGTAATCGTTTGGCTTTAAATCGATCTATATATATACGCCGTAAGGCAAGTTTTTCTCCGACATCGCTTACTTCATAATATTTTCATGTCTTGTTTTATGTTCCGACACTGATGTTGTATCACTAGGGTGCCCGGTAAGGCACTGCACACGGCCCGGTTCGGTCGTGACACATGTCTCTATTTTATTTTAGATCATTATGGTTTCGTTCTGATTTCCGCCACATACTGCACGTCAGCATCGACTCCTTCGGCCGATTCATGCCGCAGTAGAGGTACATCGCTGTTGATCCTCGCTCATGATCACAAACAGATTGGGAAGCTCCGCTTTCTCGGATGCTTATCTTTTGGTATGTTTCCCAGGTTGTAGGTTCTGTACATCGTGGTATGGCGGCCCCGTCGTCATAGTTGTTGTTACATTCTTGTAGTTCGTAGTAATCGTTGTGGGCGAGTTTGTAAAGGATGTAATCGCTTCAATTCTCAGATATATGCAAAGGCAACCGCTTTTGGTTGGCCTATTTTATTATCATATCTCTTGTTTCATACCGTATGTTTTATTTCACTGTTTTTATCTCGATGTTGTATCACCAGGGTGCCCGGTAAGGCACTACCACGCCCGGATCGGTCGTGACAAAAGTGGTATCGAGCGATTAGTCCTCGAAAAGTGTCTACGCATCGTGTCTAGTAGAGTCTTGATTATCGATGTTGTGCACCACATCTATAATCGTGAGGTCAGGACATTTAGGATCGGTTTCCATTCTTCTCATTCCGAGATCGCGCTCAGAGCCGTGTTATAAGTTGACCTCTGACGTATTTCGTTTTTACCAGTTATGCCTCCGCGAAAGGCAACCCGGGCCCAGATGGGCAAGGCAGAGGAGCCGCTAGGATACATATGAGCACGAGGCGTAGGCGGTCATTACTCGAGATAGTGCCAGACGGCGAGTTTTGCGACGCCGCCAAATTTCAACAGAAGTTTAGAGCCGCAGCAGCCGGCTGCCGAGACCACAAGACTGAGCCTCCACCCCACACCGAGCAGCAGGAGTCGGGGTACAAAGAGATGGCCCGCCATCGCCGTGATCGTGGCAGCATACGAGGATAGGCCGGACGCAGCAGCCTTCAGCCCAAAGAGTACCATGGTTCACCCGAGATCGGATAGTTTGAGGCTACAAGACTTTCTGAGTTGCAGCCCGCCAGAGTTCTACAGGTCGAGGCCTGAGGATGATCCGTAGGAGTTCATCCGATAGTTACAGCAGATCATGAGAGTGATCAAGGCTTCGGAGACCGAGTCAGTGGTCTTAGGTTCGCATCGGCTGTGTGATACCGCAATGATCGGTTTGATTCGCGAGCTGTCCCGGGAGAGTATGCACTTCCAAACCGTATGACGAAGTTCTCGTGGGCATTTCTTGCACATTTCTTGCCTCCACGATGAGAAGGGCTCGGCCGGCGATTTTTGACGTTGAGGCGCATCGCGCGCACGGTCGAGTACAATGTGAGTTTGACTCATTAGCTCGACGCACTCCGCATTAGTAGCCGACATGAGGACAGAGTGCACCGCCACGCCACCGGCTCGATGTCTACTTGGCAGCGGCTTGTTCGGGTGTAGCTCTTCATCCTGTCATGGACATTGCCCGCACGCAGCTTATGCACTGATGGCGAGCGGAGTGGTCGACGGAACGACCGAGATCAGCCAGAAGAGGCCGTGACAGCAGGTCCTTTGGTAACTTTCGAGGCGCATCGCCAGAAGAAAGAGCAGTTATGTACCGCCAAGACAGAGTGGTCCTCCACGCCTTCGTGACGCTCGGTATTCGAGCCGGTCGAGCTCCGTGGCTTCCGTTTACGATATACACGTTCTAGCCACAGGATTCACGCCCTCATTAATGCACGATGGCAGCGTCATCCCGGAATGTCGCTTTTTATCGGGTGCTTGTTTCACTGCGGCCGTCGGGGCCATGTGACGAGATCAGGTTATAGGAGGGTACATGCAGACGACGCACTACCGGCCTGCGGGCGTTCATCGCTTTTTTATAGCATGCATACCAGGTGCCTATGATTAGAGTGAAGCGGTAGATACATGTATATCCTTAACACTCTAGAGATTTGTATGCGTGATATGATGATCTTATTATTGTGTGCTATGTACGAATAACATTGTGTTGATTGTGATTAGAAAACATGGTTGGTTAAAAGGGTAAGATTGGGGACAGGGAAATTGTGAGCCTTGGAATATTATACGTGGAGACCTTAGAGGCGAGGCCATCTTGGGTAAAAGATTTATTTTATGCTTGACCTTTATCGGAGTGCATAGTATACGTGCGATATATTTGTGTGATAAGTCCCTAAGTAGTGGAAAATGAAAGAGGGTAGTTGAGCTAAGAATGACCACTAGGTTTTCGTGACTTGATTAGTGAGATTGTTCCGGATCGGGGAACAAGAGCTTAGCGCGATAAATGGGTGGTTGCCGAGGCCGACACGTCAACCCGGCCGGCTTGAAGTAAGGAAATTTGTGGTCCCGTGTGATAGGATCACGAGGTGTTAGGCCCAAGTTTAGTTAACCATCGCACGAGTTCGTAGACGTTGCTCGATAAGAGGCTCGGCCGATGAGGTCACCATCTTGTCTTTCATCGTGATCGCATTTACTCGGCGGAGGTTACGAGATGTTGTATATCATGAAGGTTGTAAGGCTGCACGGTTCCTACTTTTACTTTATGATGGGCAAGCGAGCCCGCCATTTACGACTATTTCTTTTACGGAGGTTTTACCAAAGCGGGGTTAGGAACTCAAAGTAGTCTCAAGATTGCATTCACCTCGCCGATGACAAACAAATGGCTTTTACCCGATATTTAAGGATAGGTTACGGGCGGTGTTTTGTTTTCGGGTAGTTGTGAGGATTAATTGCCTCTTGTTGGCGAGTATTATAATAGCTACCATTTCGATTCGGATATCGCCTTATGAAGCCTTGTACGGGCGAAGTGTAGTCACGGTCGATTGGTTCGATGGTGGCAAGGTTCAGATAGTTGGTCCGCATCGTTATACCCGTATTTCAGAGTATGACGTGAGGAATACGTCAAAAGTTTAGCCTTAAAGTTTAGGCTTGACGCTTTTTGGGCACAACTCACAAAGCGAATAGTTTTCCGACGAAACGTTTCCTGACTTTCGTAGGGTAAATTCCGCTATGCCATTTCTAATTTTGCGGATTTTTCCGAGACGAAACATTTTGGACCAACGAGGGCGACACTGGCACCCTCCAATTGGTGGACTTGAATCGTCCATTGACGAAATGGAGAAGCTTGGCACGTTTTTGTGCTTGTGCACAAGTCAAGGAGTTGGTAGGATATTTGTGTGAGTAAATCTTCACCCTACACTTGCCTTGCACTTGTCTTAATCTTGGCCATTGGTTGGCCACTTCGACCTATAAATACCCCTTAAGATGAAGAGTTCTTCATCCACAAATCTTTCCAAGTCTTGAAAATCCTCTCCTCTCCTTTGTAGCCTTTTCGTCCAAACACCTCCTCCTCCTGAAGGCCCTGGCCGAATACCCCTCTAGCCTAAGTAGTTTGGCCGAGGCCCCCTAGCCTAGCCAAACCTACCCCTCCCTTGGTAGAAAAGTTGCCTTCTTGTATTGTTATAATGCCCAAAATACCCTAGCCCAAATCCCTTTGGCTTAGTAGAAGTTGTGAAGAACTTCTAAGGTTTCTGGAGCATACAACTTAGAGCAAAACCTTGCTCAGCGACTTTATCTAGGATATTATTGGGCTTACCGAGGTAACTAATCCTAACCCTCTTTTGAATTAGAGAATACTTCTTGTAGTAGTATAAGAATAAGTATTAGATACTTATAAGAATATTGCAGAATAATTGAACTGTTATCACAAAGTAGGCGGTTTAAAAGAAGAATAATCAAATCAGATTGCATAGGACTGTTTTCACGATGAACTTGAGTAACTCACCGGGTAGGGAAGACGCCCAATTTTCCGTAGGATATAGAACCCTCTGTTTAGAATCAAGCATAAAGTAGTGCGAGCGTTGATAGACGTGTCGACTATTATAGGTCGATTCTCTGCGCGACATATTCAACTTGGCGGTGGTTTTATTTGAGAAGGTATGTGATTCTTCCTAAAGCATGATATTTTACAATATATATATAGTACGGTAGACGCATATGTGTTAAGCGAATAATAACTACGCAATGTCTTTGACTTAAGCTGAATAATACTTACTAATGCCACGCTTAAGCCCGACAACACTTACTAAGAATGCCTCACGCTTAAGCTGAATAATAAAGAATCGAAAACATTTCAAAAGAATCTCGAATCATTTTTAATGTAAGAGAACTAATTGGTTTTTAAAGCGAAGCTTAAGAGTTATACTAGCTTTATGGGAAGTTAAGTATAACCGCTTAAGAACGATAAAAGAAACTTTTGCCTATGTGTTTATAACAGACTTATATTGAATTGTGAAAAGAATAATAAGATGGTTTGATAAGTAGACATGATATGATGCTATGCGTTAGTGTCTTGTAACGCTTGTATAAAAAGTATTCTTGTCAGGCTTATGTTGTTTAAAGATAAGTTATGTTAGTGTACTATCACTCACCTCTTGACATATTACCGGGGGTTAAGCTGCCCTCCGATGCGGGGTAGACTCAGCGATGCAGGACCATGATTCGAGAATACCTACATGCGGGTCCAGGGACCTATGCGAGCTACGGAGTTCGAGTTAGTGATGCGGGTTATACCTCACGCGGCCTATGTGGCCATGCGGACCACGAGTCGGGGCGACGCCGAGGAGTAGCACCCTCGACGCGGGTTATGTACCTATGCGGGCCTATGTGAGTGGCCTATGCGGACTACGGAGTCCGTGATTAGGCTTGCATGGTGATACTACGCAATGGCCTCGCCGATCATTCGCACCTAGAAAAGACTGCATGATTTACCTATTGTTACTCTTGTTTATGATGTGCACTATGTGCGCCCTCGTTGTTTCATACATACTTGCAAAACCGATTTTAAAATGATATGTTTTCATTTAAGTATTTTCTGATTTCATATACTTAGTACTGTTGATCGACCTCTTCGGGCTGCGTTCACGCCGCAGGTAAGGCAAGCAGTGCTAGATCCACATTCTTAGGATCTCTACGTTGGTGTCCGAGCTCCATCTTTCCGGAGGCTCTACTTTTGGGTATGATCTCCTGTTGTAGATAGTTTTGCGATCGAGGTATGGCGGCCCCGTCCCGCCATAGTTGTATATTTTCTTAGAGGTCTGTAGTCATGTTGTGCAAAGGTCGTATGTAATCGCTAAACCATGTTTTTATATATACGAAAGGCGATGTTTTCTCACATAAATCGTGTCTTATTTTATAAATGCATTTCATGTCTTGTTTTATATTTCCGGATTACTCGATGTATGACTACTTGGGTGCCGTGAAGGCACGATCCACGCCCCGAATGGGTCGTGACACGCATTTGATCCAAAGAGGATGTGGATATGTTCTAAAAGTATCGAGATCCATCCAGTGTTCCGATTAATGATGACCAAGTTGGAGGTAGTAACCCGAGATTTTGGAAACCAAGCAATAACGAAGGTGGTAAGTTTATTTAGGAAGTGTTCGAGTGTACGGCGAGAGGTACGACAGTAAGAGAATAAGTGATCATTACTTTTGTGAAGTAAAAGTGCGAAGGAATATCTTTTAGACCTTGGGTGGGAGCTTTTGTAATGCTAGAGGTGATTCCTCGTGGACTTGGATTAAGTATTTGCGCGTGTGTTATTTTTGTGGCCAGGTGTGGCATTGGCAACTTGTTTAAGTTAAGAGGAACTTTATCGTTATCCGTCTTGAGAAGGAACATTCGGGACGAATGTTTCTAAGGAGGGGAGAATGTTATACCCCGTATTTCCAGAGTATGTACGTGAGGACGTACGTACAAAAGTTTAAGCCTTAATTAGGCAAAGGGCGAAATAGTGAACTTTCAACAGAAAATATTCGGAACCTTGCGAAGGAAAAATTACGGTTACTACATTTAAATTTTCTGCGGATTTTTCCGAGAGATAAAATATTTTGGACCAACTTGAGGGCGACATGTGTCACCCTCAAGTGGACGGCATTGATGGGAATTGATTGGCACATTTTTTGTGTTTTAAAGGCCATAAACCTTTGGTCAATGTTTGGTGAGATATTTTGTGGGTAGATGGATAAGGTGGGACCCACACACACTTGTCCAAATCTCCTCCCTCCACTTGCTTGAATCTTGACCATTGGAGGTCCTATAAATACCCCCCATAAGTTGCAAGAATTCTTCATCCACAAAACAATTTCCAAATCTCAAAACTTCCTGCCCCCTTTGAGAAGCTCTCGTCCAAAGCACCCTCTCCCCTCTCGAGTGTTCTAGCCGAAACACCCCCTTGGTTGAAAAATATTCTCCAAGTATTGTTATTATTCCAAAATACCTTAGCCCAAATCCCTTGTAGTATTCCAAAGTTACCTCTATACTAAAAGCCCGGAAAATACTACTATACTTCCTTTAGTCACTAAACGAAACCCTAGGGAAAATCTTCATAGTTGGTTGAAGTATTAAGTAGAAGTTGTGTAGAACTTCTAAGGGTTTCTTGGAGCGTATTGGAGCGTACATAATAGGAGCTAAACGTTGTTCAGGATCGACATTTTAACTTGGATAATTTTGGGCTTATCGAGGTAAATAATCTTGTCCTTCTATTGTAATTGGAAATTACATATAATAGTAGTTTAGATTTGAGTAGAAGATACTAGAAGGATATTAAAGAAGAGAATTGAACTGTAATTACATAGGACTGTATTTACAGTAGACTTGTAGCATTGTGAGACAAATTGTACACGTCCGGTTAGACGTGTAATCCCCTGGGAGTTGTTGGCCTGGTAACGGGCCTGGGTAGAGGAGGAGATTTTTGTGGTTACGGGGGAGGTCTGCGAATTTTCTGTAGAATATTCTACGAAGAGATCTATGAGTTGATAGACGTTTTATGGCCATTATAGGTGGAAGTACTACGAGTAGCGTATTCTACTTGAAGGGTGGAAAAGGCTAGCAAGGTTGTAGTACTTGGAGCATTTTGCTAATTGTCGATAATCGTCGCGAGGTATGTGAACCTCTTCCTATCCTTTCTAGCATGATGTTTTGTAAACTATGTAGTACGGTAGACGTAAATGTGCTAAATGAATTTGTTTGGTTTAAAACATAAGGTGTTATAATAGATTTATGGGAAATTAGTTATAACGACTTTATGTAGGTAAAAGAATGGTTTATTGATTTTAGTAGATAAGAGACTTGACTTAATTGACTTGATATGAATTTTGTTAAAAAGTTGTAAAACCTCATTCGCGAGTAATGAGTACTTGGTTTTTAAAGAATAAAGTTTTACTGATTTCGGAAATGAGAATAATTATCGAACAAATCACTGCAGTATTAATAAAGGAAAATGTATTGACTAATTAATTATATTAAAACCAGTAGAAACCTCCATCTGCATAGAAGCTAAGATAAGACAAAATTGTATTACATTTTCTAGATCATGGCTGATTTAATAAGATTGTTATAAACAAGAATAACCTACTCACACATATGGCATGCGTTACTCAATTGTTTTAAAAAGAGATTACGCTATTTGATTAAGACTATGAACTATGAAATCTTCGGAAATAAAAGACTTGAGTATATTTTAATTAGGCAACTTGAACTTTTTGAAATGAATGTTGCTACTTCATTTTAAAAAAGGAAAGTATGGTATTATCTTAATCTGTCTTAAAAGAGAGTTTAAATATTATGGTCGATTTGATACCGAGTCCATGAGATGGACCGGGAATATATTCCACCCGATTTGATACCGAGTCCATGAGATGGATCGGGAATATATTCCACCCGATTTGATACCGAGTCCATGAGATGGACCGGGAATGTATTCCACCCGATTTGATACCGAGTCCATGAGATGGACCGGGAATGTATTCCACCCGATTTGATACCGAGTCCATGAGATGGACCGGGAATGTATTCCACCCGATTTGATACCGAGTCCATGAGATGGACCGGGAATGTATTCCACCCGATTTGATACCGAGTCCATGAGATGGACCGGGAATGTATTCCACCCGATTTGATACCGAGTCCATGAGATGGAACGGGAATGTATTCCATACGATCCGACACCGAGTCTGGGAGATGGGCCGAGACATGTTATACGTATCACACGATTTATACCTAGACTGCCGGCAGTGAGGAAGGAGTTCCACGGGCATGAGGAATGACTTTGAGGGCGTGAGTCCCTGACTTGACATGACTGCTTTTATGTTGTGAACTGTAGTTTTGTTATCATGCATGTCTCATGTTTTATTTTAGACTGTTATGATTTCGTTCTGATATTTCGATTTCACATACTTGGTACTGTTATCGACCTCCTTCGGGCCGCGTCATGCCGCAGGTAGAGGTACATCGGTTGTTGATCCTCGCTCATAGGATCACAGTTCAGCGTATTGGGAAGCTCCGTTTCTCCGGAGGCTTATCTTTTGGTATGTTTCCCTGGGTTGTAGGTTCTTGTACATTCAAGGGTATGGCGGGCCCTGTCCCGTCATAGTTGTTGTTACATTCTTAGAGGTGCAGTAATCTTGTTGTGGCGGGTTGTAAAGGATGTCACTGTTCAATTTCTGTATATATGCAAGAAGGAAACCGTTTTGGTTGACCTGTTTTATTATCATATCTCTTGTTTCATACCTGTATGTTTTATTTCCGCTGGTTTTTCTCTGATGTTGTATCACTAGGGTGCCCGGGGTAAGGCACCAGTCATGGGCCCGGGATCGGGTCGTGACATAATGATCTATGTCCTTCTATTGTAATTGGAGATTACATATTGTAGTAGTTTATAATTGAGTATATGATATGTGGAAGGAAAATTGAAAAGATATAGATGGCGTTGGTATGTTGTGGCAATTGTACACGCCCGTCGGTAGGCGTGTAATCCCCTTGGAGTTGTTGGCTTGGTAGCGGGCCTTGTTATAGGAGGGTATTTATGTGACTTCGGGGAGGGGAGGTTACGCGATTTTCCGTAGAATAAGGAACAGATACTTAAAATATTCTACGAAGAAGTCTAGAAGTTGATAGATGTATTGTGATTGTTATAGGTCGATATTCTACACGCGGCATACTCAACTTGGCTTGTGGATTAAGCCGAAGAGGTATGTGATTCTTCCTATACTCTTGAGCATGATTGTTGTGAACTATATAAGTACGGTAGACGTACGTGTGTGAAATGAATTTGGTTTGTTTAAAACATAAAATGTTATAATGGCTTTATGGGAAGTTAGTTATAACAACTTTATGAAGATAAAAGAGAGACTTGATTTTGAAAGATAAGAGACTTGACTTATAAACGACTTGATTTCGGAAAAAAAAAAGAGAAGTATACTTGATGTTGTTTTAAAAATGTAAAGCACTTGATTTTAAAAAGTATAGAGTACTTGATTTTAAAGGCCTTGTAAAGATTTTCTGAAGGTGTAGTAATTTGGTTTGAAAAGAAAATGTTATACCCCGTATTCTCAGGGTATGTATGCGAGGACGTACGTACGAGAGCACGACAGAAAAATTTTGGAAAGAAAGAAAGATGTGAGTTTTCACTTTAAAAGTTTCGGTTATTTGTGAAGAAAAAGGTTCGTTAACGGGAATTGGATTCAGATTTGGTATTTGGACTTCATAGATTATATTAGAATTTTGAGATTTTATTTTGGAAATGGTCACGTGGGCCCACGAGAAATTTACTGCTTTTGTGGGCCCACTTTGTTTTCTAGATTTTGGCCATTGTGGATATTTTTGGAAGACGCTTTATGAGGGCCATTAGGAGGGTGACACGTGTCACCCCGCCAGTGGCTTGGCCGGTTACCTTTGTGCACAACACCGACAGTCGTTCGACGAAACGCTTGCGTAACTTGCGAAGGGAAAATTCGGCTATGTCGCTTTTGTATTTTGCGGATTTTTCCGAGAGACGAAACCTTTTGGATCAACGGAGGGTGACACTTGTCACCCTCATCGACGGCTTTGAAGGGCGGTCGAGTGGTCGCCTTGGCCGATTGGCCCCTGAAGTGTGCCTTGCTTTGTGGCTTGTTTTGTGCGAGTGTTTTGTGGAGTGTTTTGTGGAGTAGGGTTTAGGGTGCACTTGGCTTAATCTTGCCCTTACACTTGCTATACACTTGGATGGATCTCGCCCTTGGTCGCCTTTGGTTTTGCTATAAATACCCCAAGTGTGAAGACTTCATCCATTCCAAAACTTCCAAGTCTTGAAACCCTCTCCTCCCCTTTGTGAGCTCTTAGCCGAGAGCCTTCCTCCCCTTTTCGTGGCCTTTGGCCGAGGGTTCCCTTTCCCTCAGGTGCTAAGTGGGTACCCCTAGCCTAGTTGTTTTCAGATAATACCCTCCTCAGGTATTGAAATACTTCTCCTAGTATTGTTATAATGCCCAAAATACCTTAGCCTTTACCTTGTTGTATTCCAAAAGTTACCTCTATACGTAGAGTCGAAATACTACCTTTTGTCCTTTTAGTCTCAACCGAAACCCTAAGGAAATCTTCATAGTTGGTTGAAGTATTTGAGCAGAAGTTGGTTAGAACTTCTAAGGGTTGTTTGGAGCGGATCGAGCGCACGGAGTAGAGCTAAACCTTGCTCAGATCGACATTATAACTTGGATAATTATGGGCTTATCGAGGTAATTATCTTGTCCTCTAGTTGTAATTGGAGATTACATATTGTAGGAATATATAGTTGAAGTATACTATATATAATCAACATTATTGTGCGGCAATGTCTTTTGACTTAAGCCCGAATTTAAAGAAAAGAATGTAGCAGTATTTACATAGACCGTATTGCGGTAGACTTGTGTTGTAGACATCGAGTAGAATTGTACACGCCCGGTTAGGCGTGTAAACCCCGGTTGGCTTGGTAGCCTACTCGATAGAGAGGAGATTTACGCTTGTGGGGAGTCGCCAATTTTCTCGTAAACTTGTGTTTGGGGTTAATAGACGTTTGTGACCTTTATAGGTGAAAGTACTAAGAGTAGCGTATTCTACCTCGAGTGGAAAGGGCTAGTGCGTTGTAGTACTTGGAGCATTTTGCTTATTGTCGATAAATCGCCGCGAGGTATGTGAACCTCTTCCTATCTCTTCTAGCATGATATGTGTGAACTATGTAGTACGAGACGCATACGTGTTAATCTGTGTTTGATTGTTCTTAAAACATAAAGTGTTATAACGCTTTATGGGAAGTTGGTTATAACAGCTTTATGTAGGTAAGAAAATACTTTGTGGTTTTAAAAGGTAACTGATGTGAATTATAACTGTCTATTTATAATAAAGAACTTGATGTATTTCAAAATATTTATAAATCTATTTGAAGTTATAGTAACACTTGGTTTTAAAGGTTTTAAAAAGAGTTATACTAGCTTTATGGGGAGTTAGGTATAATGTCTTAAGAGAGGTAAAGAAAATGGTTTACTGATGTTAGAAGTTAAGAGACTTGATCTTATAAGATAAGAGACTTAACTTATTTGTTTTAATGTGAATGTTTGTGTGAAACCTCATTCGTGAGTAATGAGTACTTGGTTTTATTTAAAGGGATAATGTTTCATCGATTTGGAAATCGAATGTGTATCGACGGACCACCGCAGTTAATAAAGGAAAATGTATTGAATAATGATGTATCGTATTAAAACGGTAGAAACCTCCATCTGCATAGAAACTAAGATGAGACAAAATGATATTACATTTTCTAGATCATGGTCTTTGTAATAAGAATGTTGTAAACAAGAATAACCTACTCTCACGTGAGACATATATTACTCAATTGTTCTAAAAAGGAATCAAGTGATTAAGTTTGGGAACTATGAAACCATTTGAAAATGAGAAGCTTGAGTAATTGAAACTAGGCAAACTGGAACTAGGAAAAGAATGTTGTTACTTGATTTTGAAAAAGAATGTGGGTTGGTCATTCTAATACTACGGGTATCGAGTGACTTTTATAAGTAATGGATCGCTTTTAAAAGAACTTAACATATGTAGTACTTTGGGGTTAAAAACCCGGACTTTGGCATAAAATGAAAGTACTTTGAGTTGTGTGAAACTTGCCTATGCTTGTGATGATAGCCTTTGTTGTGCAAGTGTGGTATTTCTGTGTTACCGCGTCTCTCGATAGAGGGCCGGTTGACTTGTTGAGAACTTACTTGGACGTCTTTGGCAATGATGGAGAATTCCACGGGTATGTTTCCATTTTGATTCGCTTGTTGTTTATGTCGCATGGACATGTCTACACCGACGCAGATTCCGGGGCACGGCCACGCGGCGTTGATTACGATATATGGTTATTATCGCAACATGGACGTGTCTACACCGACGCAAAGATTCGGGGCATGTGGCCACGCGGCAGGTTGACCACCCAAAGATATTGTTATTGAGGTTACATGGGCATGTCTACACCGACGCAAGATTCGGTACGTGGCCACGCGGCCTTGTTATTATTGTTGCATCATGGACATGTCTACACCGGCGCAAGATTCCGGCATGTGGCCATGATGCGAACATGATGGATGTGGTGGGCGTGAGACCCATAGTTAGATTTGATGGTGACTTTGAGGGCGCGAGTCCTCGACTTGATCGCTTTTATGTTGCATCGTATTTTGGTTATCATACATGTCTCCCGCTTTATATAGATTATGATTTAATCGCAGATTTTCTGATTTCACATACTGTACTGTTAGATCGACCTCCTTCGGGCCGCGCTCATGCCGCAGTAGAGGTACATCGGCCGTGGATCTCGCCAGGATCACGCCAACAGATTGGGAAGCTCCGCTTTCTCCGGAGGCTTATCTTTTGCATGTGTTCCCGAGTTGTAGGTTCTTGTACATTCGTGGTATGGCGGGGCCCGTCCCGTCATAGTTGTAAATCTTAGAGGTCTGTAGTAATCGCTGTGTGGTTGTAAAAGGATTAAACTGCTCGTGTTTTATGTATATACCAAGGCAAATCGCTTTGGTTGGCCTGCTTATTATTATATCTATTGTTGCATGTCTAAGTTTTTATTTCTGGTTTTTCTCTCGACGTTGTATCACCAGGGTGCCCGGTAAGGACCGCAACGGGCCCCGAATCGGTCGTTACAAAAGTGGTATCGTGAGCGCTTAGTCCTCGGAAAGTGTCTATGCACCGTGTCTAGTAGAGTCTTGATTATCGATGTGTCAGGCACCACATCTATAATCGTGAGGCTATAGGACATTTAGGATTGGTTTCTATTCTTCTCATTCCGAGATCGTGCCTTAGAGTCATGTTATAAGTTGGACCCTCCGACGTGTCTCGCTTTTACCGCTTATGCCTCCGCAAAGGCAACCCGCCCAGTGGGCAAGGCCGAGGGAGCTTCTAGTGAGATACAGAGGAGTCCGAAGCGCAGCCCGCATAAGACTGAGGTCAGGCCGACGGCAGTTTTGTGCCGCCGCCACCCCAAAGAAGTTTAGAGCCGCACCGTGGCCGATGAGACTACAAGACCGAGCCTCCACCCCACATGGGCGCAGGAGATGGGTTACGGAGATGGCCCGCTTGGCCGCCGTGGTCGTGGCCGATATGAGGATAGGCCGACGCAGCAGCCTGCTCAAGAGCACCGATGGTTCACCCCGAGCAGATAGTTTGAGGCTACGGACTTTCTCGAGTTGTAGCCCGCGAGTTTTATGGGTCGAGGCACGAGGATGATCCGCAGGAGTTCATCCGTCAGTTACAGAGGATCATGCGGGTGATCAAGGCTTCGGAGACCGAGTCAGTGATCTTCGGTTCGCATCGGCTGCGTGATACCGCGATCGATCGGTTCGATTCACGGAGCTTTCCGGGAGAGCATGCACTCCAAAGTATGGGATGAGTTTTCGGGGCTTTTCTCACGCACTTCTTGCCTCCGCAGATGAGGAGGGCACGCCGACAAATTTTGTTATCGAGACAGAGGCGACCGTCGTGGAGTACAATGTCGAGTTCGATTCTTTGGCTCGATATGTCCTCGCGCTTGTTGCAGATATGGAGGATAGGTGCATCGCTACGCCACCGGGCTAGATGATTATATGGCCGAAGTCTTGCGGTGTTTCTTCACCGCATGGACATTGCCCGCATTCGTGCTCATGCACTGGGTGCGAGGAGCGCAGAGATCGACGCAGCGGACCGCCACAGGAAGGCCAAGACGGCCGGTTATTTTGGCGACTTTCGAGGCGGACCGCCTCAGCAGCAGACTAGTTATGTACCTCCGCCATTGCAGAGTGGTCCTCCGCAGCCTTCGGGACCCTTGGGATATTCAGGAGTAGGTCTGGGCTCCCAGGTTTCAGATGTTCAGGGGAGTAGGGGTGTTGGCGGATGCGATACCCCCTACGCGGTGATCGATGTGGTAGACCGCATTTCGGGAGAGTGTCGTAGTACCAAGGGAGCTTGTTATTCTTGGCGCCAACAGGGCCATATGACGAGACCGTCCGACTGTGGTAGCGCCGGTAGGATAGCCTGATTACTAGAGCGATTATGGGCCACTAGAGGTCGCGGTGGAAGTTCCCAGTTTTAGCGGTCCTTGAACCGCCTAGTTTCAGGTATATCCTTAACCCTTTAGATACTTGTATGTATTGATGTTAATGATGTGTTAAGTGTTATGTTCGGATAGCTTTGTGCTAAATATGATTTAGACACCTGGTTATTGTAGAATGGTAAGTGTGAACCCTAGACTGTCACGATTGAGACCTTAGAGGTAAGGTCGTCTTGAGTAAAAGATTCGTTTTATGTTTGACCTTTATCAGAGTACGTAGTATACGTGGGTTTTATTTGTGTGATAAGTCCATGGGTAGTGTGAGATGGAAGTGGTAGCTTTCATGATGTGTTTTAGCAGGATTGTTCCGTGTCGGGGAACGAGGGCTTGACGCGATTGTGGGTCGGGTTGAGGACGTGATACGGGTCAACCCGTAGCCCGGATTAAGGTGGGGTCAGTTCTGGGTGGTCCCGCCAGGTGGTAGGGTCACGAGGATGCTAGGCCCAAGTTTGTGTGACCATCGTATGAGTTCGTGGACGCGTTCGACCAGAAGCGGTTCGTAAAGGCCGGGAATGGCCTTAAGGAAGTTTGAGGTTAGTAAGATGACCAAGTTTGGAGGTAGTGACTCCAGAGATTTTTTTTGGGAACGGAAGTAATGACTGAAGTATGGTACGTACTGGGAGAGTTCAAGTGTTCGAGAAGGGCACGACGAGTAAGGAAGGAAGAGAACGTGTGTTATTTCGTGGCCAAGCTGTGGCGTTGACAACTTGTTAGAGGAACTTCATCGATATTCGTCTGGAGAAGGAACATTCGGGACGAATGTTTCTAAGGAGGGGAGAATGTTATACCCCGTATTCTCAGGGTATGTATGCGAGGACGTACGTACGAGAGCACGACAGAAAAATTTTGGAAAGAAAGAAAGATGTGAGTTTTCGACGGAAAAGTTTCCGGTTATTTGTGAAGAAAAAGGTTCGTTAATGGGAATTGGATTCCCAGATTTGGTATTTGGACTTCATAGATTATATTAGAATTTTGAGATTTTATTTTCGGAAATGGTCACGTGGGGCCCACGAGAGAAATTTACGGTTTTGTGGGGCCCACTTTGTTTTCGAGATTTTGGCCATTGTGGATATTTTTCGGAAGACGTTTTATGAGGGCCATTAGGAGGGTGACACGTGTCACCCCCGCCTAGGTGGTCGGCGGTTACCTTTGTGCACAACACCCGGTTAGAGTCGTTTTTCGACGAAACGTTTTTCGTAACTTGCGAAGGGAAAATTCCGGGGATGTCGGTTTGTATTTTTTCGGTTTTTTTACGAGTGACGAAACCTGTTTGACCAACGGGAGGGTGACACTTGTCACCCTCATCGACAGTTTGAAGGGGCGGTCGAGTGGGTTGGCCTTGGCCGATCGCCCTCAAGTGTGCCTTGCTTTGTGGCTTGTTTTGTAGAGTGTTTTGTGGAGTGTTTTGTGGAGTAGGTTTAGGGTGCACTTGGCTTAATCTTGCCCTTACACTTGCTATACACTGATGGATCTTCGCCCTTGGTTGGCCTTTGGTTTGCTATAAATACCCCTAAGTGTGAAGACTTCATCCATTCCAAAACTTCCAAGTCTTGAAACCCTCTCCTCCCCTTGTGAGCTCTTAGCCGAGCCTTCCCCTCCCCTTTTCGTGTGGCCTTTGGCCGAGGGTTCCCTTTCCCCTTTGTGGTGCTAGTCGTGGGTACCCCTAGCCTAGTTGTTTTCAGATAATACCCTCTCCTCGTGGTATTGAAATACTTCTCCTAGTATTGTTATAATGCCCAAAATACCTTAGCCTTTACCTTGTTGTATTCCAAAAGTTACCTCTATACGTAGAGCTGGAAATACTACCTTTTGTCCTTTTAGTCTCAACCGAAACCCTAAGGAAATCTTCATAGTTGGTTGAAGTATTTGAGTAGAAGTTGGTTAGAACTTCTAAGGGTTGTTTGGAGCGGATTGGAGCGCACGGAGTAGGAGCTAAACCTTGCTCAGGATCGACATTATAACTTGGATAATTTTGGGCTTATCGGGGTAATTATCTTGTCCCTCTAGTTGTAATTGGAGATTACATATCAGAGAATATATAGTTGAAGTATACTATATATAATCAACATTATTGTGCGGCAATGTCTTTTGACTTAAGCCCGAATTTAAAGAAAGAATGTAATCAGTATTTACATAGATCGTATTGGAGACTTGTGTTGTATTCATCGAGTAGAATTGTACACGTCCGGTTAGGCGTGTAAACCCCACCGGTTGGCTTGTAGCGGCCTCGATAGAGGAGGAGATTTACGCTGCATGGGGAGAGTCGAATTTTACGTAAACTTGTGTTTTGGGGTTAATAGACGTTTGTGACCTTTATAGGTGAAAGTACTAAGAGTAGCGTATTACTCGAGTGGAAAGGGCTAGCAAGGTTGTAGTACTTGGAGCATTTGCTTATTGTCGATAAATCGTCGCGGTATGTGAACCTCTTCCTATCTCTTCTAGCATGATATGTGTGAACTATGTACGTGAGACGCATACGTGTTAATCGTGTTTGATTGTTCTTAAAACATAAAGTGTTATAACGGCTTTATGGGAAGTTGGTTATAACAAATTTATGTAGGTAAGAAAATACTTTGTGGTTTTAAAGGTAATCGATGTGAATTATAAGCGCTCAAGAAGTTATAATAAAGAACTTGATGTATTTCAAAAGATTTATAAATCGTTTTGAGAGTAACACTTGGTTTTAAAGGTTTTAAAAAGAGTTATACTAGCTTTATGGGAGTTAGGTATAATGTCTTAAGAGAGGTAAAGAAAATGGTTTATCGATGTTAGAAGTTAAGAGACTTGATCTTATAAGATAAGAGACTTAACTTATTTGTTTTAATGTGAATGTTTGTGTGAAACCTCATTCGTGAGTAATGAGTACTTGGTTTTATTTAAAGGGATAATGTTTCTCGATTTGGAAATCGTAATGTGTATCGACGGACCACCGCAGCGTTAATAAAGGAAAATGTATTGAATAATGATGTATCGTATTAAAACCGGTAGAAACCTCCATGCATAGAAACTAAGACGAGACAAAATGATATTACATTTTCTAGATCATGGTTTGTAATAAGAATGTTGTAAACAAGAATAACCTACTCTCACGTGAGACATATATTACTCAATTGTTCTAAAAAGGAATCAAGTGATTAAGTTTGGGAACTATGAAACCATTTGAAAATGAGAAGCTTGAGTAATTGAAACTAGGCAAACTGGAAATAGGAAAAGAATGTTGTTACTTGATTTTGAAAAGGAATGTGGGTTGGTCATTCTAATACTACGCATCGAGTGACTTTTATAAGTAATGGATCGCTTTTAAAAGAACTTAACATATGTAGTACTTTGGGGTTAAAAACCCGGACTTTGGCATAAAATGAAAGTACTTTGAGTTGTGTGAAACTTGCCTATGCTTGTGATGATAGCCTTTGTTGTGCAAGTGTGGTATTTCTGTGTTACCGCGTCTCTCGATAGGTAGGTTGACTTATTGAGAACTTGGACGTCTTGGCGGTGATGGAGAATTCCACGTATGTTTCCATTTTGATTACTGTCTTGTTGTTTATGTCGCATGGACATATCTACCGACGCAAGATTCGGGCACGCGGCCACGCGGTACGTTGATTACCCGATATATGGTTATTCGCAACATGGACGTGTCTACACCGTCACGATTCCGGGGCATGTGGCTACGCGGCGTGGTTGACCACCCAAAGATATATTGTTATTGAGGTTACATGGGCGTCTACCGTCACGATGATATTCCGGGGTACGTGGCGTACGCGCTTGTTATTATTGCATCACGGACATGTCTACACCGGCAGATTCGGGGCATGTGGCCGTGATGCGAACATGATGGATGTGGTGGGCGTGAGACCCATAGTTAGATTTGAGTGGTGACTTTGAGGGCGTGAGTCCCTGACTTGACTGCTTTTATGTTGCGTACTGTATTTTGGTTATCATACATGTCTCCTGCTTTATATAGATCGTTATGATTTAACCGCAGATATTCTGCTTTCACATACTTGGTACTGTTATCGACCTCCTTCGGAAGTGCGTTTCATGCCGCAGGCAGAGGTACATCGATCGTGGATCCTCATAGGATCTGATTCAGCGTATTAGGAAGCTCCGTTTCTCGGAGCTTATCTTTTGGTATGTGTTCTCGAGTTGTAGGTTCTTGTACATTCGGGGTATGGCGGGGCCTGTCCGCCATAGTCGTTGTAAATCTTAAGTCTGTAATCTTGTTGTGGCGGGGTTGTAAAAGGATTAAACTGTTCAGTTTTATGATATATCAAGGCAAATCGCTGTTTTGGTTGCTTTATTATTATATCTATTGTTGCGTCTAAGTTTTTATTTCATTGGTTTTCTCGACGTTGTATCACTAGGGTGCGGGTAAGGCACGATGCTGGCCCGGGAATCGTTCTGTAAACGTGTTTGATACTACGAGTATTAGTATCGTGGGCTTTTACGTAAAAAGAGGTCTTTTTGAAAGAATGAAAGTATGTAGTATTTTGGGGTTGAAACCCGGATTGTTGACATAAAATGAAAGTACGTTGAACTTGCCTATGCTTGTTGTGATAGCCTTTGTTGTCCAAGTGTTGTATTCCTATGCTACTGCGTCTCTCGATGGAGGGCCGGTTATTCTGGTTGATTGCTTGGACATACTGACGGGTTGGATGGTCCGGGTATGCTTCATTATGAGTATTATCTTGTTATTTCCTTTGGACATACTGACGAGTTGGATGGTCCACGGGTATGCGTCCACTAGGATGGTTTCATGGCCATGATTATACCGAGGTAAGATGTCGGGGCATGCGACCATTGTGCGGGTTAAATTCCCGGGTTATGTTATTAGTCCATGGACCGCTAATCCATGAAGCTTGCCGCAGTGATGAGCGATCACAGGCTTGATTTGTACATGTGGTTACAGCGCATCTTGTCACGGTCATTTCTCGTGTATCGGCAGGGCTCTGGTAGATAGCTTAAGATACTTTCCTCAGTCATATCTCGTGATACGGTAGGATCTGGTACGTTAGCTTAAGATACTTGCCTCAGCCAGTTGCGTGGCTAGTTTTCGGATCTGGTAGTTGGCTATTTTACTTGGCGTCGGTTTATGACGCAGCAGATATAGTGTTCGTGTTCATGTAGGTGTTGTTTTACATCATATCTGCAATGGCGGTGAGGAAGGAGTTCCTGTGCATGATTGATATTGTGGGCGTGAGACCCATAGTTATGTGTGAGTGGTGATTTTGAGGACATGCGTCCCTTACTTGACATAAGTGTTACTTATTGCGAAATAGTCTTTTAAAAATGATAAAATGTGATTTCATTACAGTATTTTCAGTTTCACATACTTGTACTTGCCAGACCTCTTTCGGCCGCTTTCATCTGCAGTTGAGGTACATCGGTTGTTGATCCTCGCTCATAGGATCACCGTTCTGCTTTTGGGAAGTTCCGTTTCTCCGGAGGCTTATCTTTGGTATGGTTCCCTGTCATTGTAGGTACTTGTACATTCAGGGGTATGTCGGGGCCCTGTCCCGTCATAGTTGTTATAAAAACACTTAGAGGTCTGTAGTATTGTTGTGGGCAAGGTTTGTAAAGGATGTAACTGTTCAAGTTTTTATATATATGCAGAAAGGTGACCGTTTTGGTTAGCCTGTTTCTTATTTTATATCTTGTTTCATGTTTAAGTTTTTATTTCCGCTGATTTTCTCTGATATTGTATCACTAGGGTGCCCGTGGTAAGGCACCCCATGGCCCGAGTCGGTCGTGACATTTACTCTATGTGAAAGTTATGTCTAAGTTATCCTAAGTTCTTACCAAGTCTTATGGGGGATGTTGGTAAGAGTCATTAGGAGGTATTTGGAGTCAAGTTGACTTTGCTAAGTTACTGCACGAATGAGAATAAGTATCGAACAAGCCATTGCAGCGCTAATAAAGGAAAATGTATCCACAATCAATTATATTAAAATGAGTAGAATCCTCCATCTGCATAGAAACTAAGATAAGACAAAATTGTATTACATTTTCTAGATCATGGCTGATTTAATAAGATCGTTATAAACAAGTATAACTTATTCACAACGCATGAAAGTATATGTTACTTAATTTAAAGAGTTTTACGTACGAAGTTTTAAGACTATGAACCTTAAATCCTTAAAGGGTTAAGAAACTTTATTTTTCAAGTTATGGGACTTGATTCTTAAAGGAAGAAATGACTTGATTTAAAAAGTATAGAACACTTGATTTGGAAAGTATTGACTTCTTGACACTCTAAGTTAAAGAGACTTGATATTCTAAGTTAAGAAACTTGTTTTCTTAAAAGTTAAGAGACTTGAAGTATTTTGAAAGTTTTGCAACTTGATTTGAAAGTATAAGTCTCTTGGTTATAAAAAGAATGAATTAGTCTAAGGCATAAAGTTAGTATAACGGCTTTATGGGAAGTTGGTTATAATAACTTTATGGAAGATTAAGAGAATGGTTTTCTCTAGTAATGTAAACAAAGAAATGACTTGAATAAGGAAGGACAATTTGATTTAAAGGCATCACTTGCTTAAAGTTTTAAAATAAGGGTCACTTGATTTAGAAGCCGAGAAATGTATTTCTAAAAATGTAGTGACTTGTTTGAAATGTAGACATGCCTTGATACTACGGGTGTTAGTATCTTGAGATTTTATATGAAAATGAGTCTTTTGAAAAGAATGGAAGTATGTAGCACTTTGGGTTAAATTTCCGGATTTTTATGTGAAACGAAAAGTGCCTTGAGTTTATAAAAATGAAAGTCTAAAGATTTTATGAACTTGCCTATGCTTGCTTGTAATAGCCTTGAGTGCAAGTATTATATTTTTACGCATTAGTGACTCTCGGTTGGAGGCCGGTCTTCTTTGCGGAATTTACTTGGACATCGAGCGGTCGGAGGCTTCCACGGGTATGCTTCCATTATGATTGATCCTTGGACATGCTTATACGATGTGGGATTCCGGGGCATGCGACCAAGATGCGGGTTAGATTCCCGGATTGTTTTTATTATTCATTGGACATGCTTATACGATGTGGGATTCCGGGGCATGCGACGAGACAAAGTTAGATTCGGATTTATTTTATTACCCTGCGTGCTTATACGATGAGGGATTCCGGAGCATGCGACCATGTTATATACGATTATTACTCCATGGATTAGCTCTCCATGAAGACATGTACCTGAGATAAGGGATTCCACGGGCATGTTATATACGATTATTACCCCATGGCCATGCTTATACGATGAGGGATTCCGAGGCATGCGACCATGTTATATACGATTATTACTCCATGGACTAGCTCCTCATGAAGACATGTACCCGAGATGAGGATTCCACGGGCATGTTATATACGATTATTACCCGTGGATTAGCTCTTCATGAAGTCATGTACAGAGATGAGGATTCCACGGGCATGAGATATATATATGTATTGTATATGTATGCACGACGGTGAGGTAGGATGCCACGCGCGTCACATGGTTATAAGTTACACTTACGGTCGGTGGTAAAGGGATTCCGGCGGAGATATATATATGTATGGTATATGTGTACGCCGACAGTGAGGAAGGATGCCACGGGCGCGTCACATGGTTATTTTTTACACTTACAGTTGTCGGCAGTGATGGGGGATTCCACGGGCACGCTTTGATATTTGTGGGACTGAGACCCTTACCAGACTATGTGATGATATTTGAGGGCTTGTATCCGTAGCCCTGTGTGACTATTGTTCATGTGCTGAAATAGTCTTTAAAAGGTAAAACTGACTTTCATTACTTTCACTTTGGCAAGGCACATTGTATTGTTATTTTGGTTATCATACATGTCTCGCCTTTATATATCGTTATGATTTCATTACGATATTTTGATTTCACATACTTGGTACATATTTCGTACTGACCTCCTTCGGGGGGCTGCGTTCATGCCGCAGGTTGAGGTACATAGCTTATTGATCCGCACTCTTAGGATCACTGTTCAGTTCTTGGAAAGATCCATTTCTCTGGAGGCTTTGTCTGCTAGTACGGTTCCCTGAGGTTGTAGATTTTTGTTTGGTACATTAAGGGGTATGACGGGGTCCTGTCCCATCACAGTTGTTATGTCAAGAATTCTTAGAGGTCTGTAGTTATATCTTGTGGATTGGGTTGAGTAAAAAAAAAAAAAGTAACTGCTTTTGGTTTTACATAGTTATATGTATCCAGGAAGGTAGCCTTATCGGCTAACCTGTTATTTATTTCTGGATTAAGTTTATGTATGTTCCGCTGATTATCTCTGATGTATACCTGTAAGGGTGCCTAGGTAGGGCACCAGTCGCGGGCCCGGGGTCGGGTTGTGACAGAGGCTACCTCTCTGGATATATATATACGTAAATACAAAAGCAGTTACCTCTTTTTTTTTCAAACCGACCCATATGATATGACTACAGACCTATAAGAGTTTTGACATAACAACTCTGACGGGACAGGGGCCCGCCATACCCCTGAATGTACATAAATCTATAACCTCAGGAAACTGTACCAAAAGACAAAGCCTCCGGAGAAATGGAGCTTTCAGAATCGAATGTTGATCATAAGAATGAGGATCGCAAGCTATACCCAACTGCGGCGTAACGGCGAGGTCAGTACAAAATATGTACCAAGTATGAAAAACTGAAAGTACTGTAATAAAATCATAATAGTCTAAAATAAAGCTGGAGACATGTATGATAACCAAAATAATAGTACATTGTGCCTTGTCGAAATGAAAGTAATGAAAGTCAGTGTTTCCTTTTAAAGACTATTTCAACATATAATCAATAGTCACACCAGGACTAGGGACACAAGCCCTCAAAATCATCACACAGTCCAGTAAGGGTCTCAAGCCCGCAAATATCAAAGCGTGTTCGTGGAATCCTCCATCACTATCGATAGCCGTAAGTGTAAAATATATATATGTAACACGCTCGTGGAATCCTACCTCACTGTCGGCGTGCACATATGCAATATATATATATCTCATGCCCGTGGCATACCTCATCTCGGGTACATGACTTCATGGAGAGCTAATCCATGGGGTAATAATCGTATATAACATGCCCGTGGAATCACTCATCTCGGGTACATGTCTTCATGGGGAGCTAGTCCATGGAGTAATAGTATATAACATGGTCACATGCCCCGGAATCCTTCATCGTATAAGCATGTCCATGGAGTAATAATAGTATATAAAATGCCCGTGGAATCCTTCTATAAATGTATTTCTAAAATGTAGTGTGACTTGTCCTAAAAAGTAGAGATGACTTGATACTACGGTTATTAGTATCTTGGAAGTTTTATATGAAAAAGAGTCATTTTAAAAGAGTAGAAGTACGTAGTACTTTGGGTTAAATTCCTGGATTTTTATAATGACATGTTAGTGCCTTAAGTAAACTAAAATGAGAGTGTATATGAACAAGGCTAATAAGAAGTTAGGGGTGTTACACCCCGTAACTCCAGGACATGTTTAAGAGAATGTATGTAAGGAACACAAGACTTGAATAGGGTACGAAAGAAAGAATTGTTTTTCCGACGGAAAATCTTCCGAACGTCGGAAAGGAAAAATGTTCGTTGAAGAGAATTGGATTCTCAAAATGCATTAATTGGGGATTATGGAATGTATTATCATTATTGAAATTTATTTGTACGGATTTGGTCGTGTGGGGCCCACCCGAGGAATTTTACGTTTTGTGGGGCCCACGAGGGTTACAGAATTTTATGGATGAATGGGAGGGCGACACGTGGCACCCCCACATTGGTCTTGGACGAAATTGAAGCAAGGGTAAAATGGTCATTTGACCAATGTGTAGATGACAAAGTCTTGCTAATTAAGAGCTTGACATTGTTGACCAAGTCAAGAGCCACTTGGCTTGATCTCCTTCATCCAAAACCTAACAAGTGTTATTATCTAAGCCATCCATTGTGTTTTATAAGCACACTAGTGTAAGACAAGTCTTCACACTTAGAATAATTTGAGAAAATTTTTAGGAGCTCTTATGGAGGCTCTCGGCTTTGCCCTTATAGCAACAAGAAAAATTTGCAATTTTGGTTCTTTATTCACAAGACTTTAACCCAAGGTACCTAAGGGTATTGTAAGGATATCTCAATAGAAAGATTTCGGAAAACGAGCGTTTTACGTTAGTCGCAAGGCGAAAACCCAAGGTGTTCTTCAACTTTGAAGTTGGAAATAGAAGAGGAGTTTTTCACAAGCTTCTAAGGGTTGAAAATAGCGGATTGGAACATCAAGAAAAGGAGTTGGAGTTGCTAAAGATCGACTTAGGGTTTTGGATCATTTTGAGCTTAAGAAGGTAATAATCTCCGTCTTACTATTATAATTCAAGATTTCATGTTGTAGTAGTTAGAAATGATCATGTGGATTATATTATGAAGAATTATATGTGTTATGGAATATTTGGATGGAATACGAAGTTGCATGATTTAGCCTTTAAGAGTGTAATTCAATTTAGTTACTAGTTTAGTCGTCGCATGTTACTTGCTTGAAGATTGTAGTAGTTTAATCGATTGCGACTTGATATCATGTTAAGGTAACAATTTGGATTGAAAAGGAAATTGGAAAAGACTTTGAGTTGTTGTTTATGTTAGCCGAGAATGGCTTTAATTATGGAACTAGTTTCGTATTAATTTGTGGGGCAGAATTTTACGTCTGTTAAGGCGTGTAATCCCTAGTTAGCTGAATTGTTGGGACTTAAATGTGGCGTGTTTGGTTATTGTATTCGGCCTTGAAAAGGTGGCAAAGTATGTAGAAACAAAGGAAGTGTCAGATTTTCCGTAGAATTTAGTGACTTTGCACTTAGAATATTCTACGTTCAAGCTAGAGGTTAAGGGACGTAGTATGGCCATTTTAGGTTGAAGTACTAAGTATAGCGGATTCTACTTGAAGGATGGAATAGCTATCAAGGTTGAAGTACTTCGGAGCATTTTGCTATTTGTCGATAATCGTCGCGAGGTAAGTGAACCTCTTCCTTCTTTAGACATGATTCTATGTATGAAATATACATGTGGTATTATTTCATAATTCCTTCTACTCTTAGAAGTTAAGAAGTATGTATGTTGATTTACTCTACGTAAGGGTTATGTCTAAGTTATCCTAAGTTCTTACCAAGTCTTATGGGGGATGTTGGTAAGAGTCGTTAGGAGGTATTTGGAGCCAAGTTAACTTGGCTAAGTTACGGTACAAATGGGAATAAGTATCGAACAAGCCACTGCAGCGGTAATAAAGGAAAATGTAATGACAATCAATTAAGTTAAAATGAGTAGAATTCTCCATCTGCATAGAAGCTAAGATAAGACAAAATTGTATTACATTTTCTAGATCATGGCTACTTGATTAAGATCGTTATAAATAAGTATAACTTATTCACAACGCACCAATGTATATGTTACTTAATTTATAAGAATTTACGTATGAAGTTTTAAGACTATGAACCTCAAATTTTTAAAAGGTTAAGGGACTTTATTTTTCAAGTTATGGGACTTGATTCTTAAAGGAAGAAATGAATTGATTTAAAAGTATAGAATGCTTGATTTGGAAAATATTGATTTCTTGCCATTCTAAAGTTAAGAAACTTGTTTTCTTAAAAGTTAAGAGACTTGAAGTATTTTGAAAGCTATGTGATTTGATTTGAAAGTATAAGTCTCTTGGTTATAAAAGGAATGAATTTGTCTAAGACATAAAGAGTTATAACGACTTTATGGGAAGTTGGTTATAACAACTTTATGGAAGATTAAAAGAATGGTTTTCTTCAGTAATGTAAGCAAAGAAATGACTTGAAATAAAGAATGACAAATTGTTTTAAAGGTACCAATTGCTTAAGGTTTTTAAGAAAGAGGTCACTTGATTTAGAAGTCGGTAAATGTATTTCTAAAAGGTATTGTGACTTGTCTTGAAAAGTAGATATGACTTGATACTACGGTTGTTAGTATCTTGGAAGTTTTATTTGAAAAAGAGTCATTTTTAAAGGGTAGAGTGCGTGGTACGTTGGGTTAAATTCTCGAATTTTATACGACATTATCGCGTCCCAGAAATGGGCCGGGCAGTATACCTTTATGGGCAGACTATATGACATTATCGCATCCCAGAAATGAGTCGGGCAGTATACCTTTATGGGCAGACTATATGACATTATCGCGTCCCAGAAATGGGTCGGGCAGTATACCTTTATGGGCGGACTATATGACATTATCGCGTCGTAAATGGGCGGCAAGATATCTTTATGGGCGGACTATATGACATTATCGCGTCCCAAAATGGGCCGGCGATATACCTTTATGGGCACTATATGACATTATCGCGTCGAGAAATGGCGGCAAGATACCTTTATGGGCGAACTATATGACATTATCGCGTCCATAAATGGGCGGCGATATACCTTTATGGGCGAACTATATGACATTATCACGCCGAGAAATGGGCGTTATACCTTTATGGGCAGACTATATGACATTATCGCCTCCCAGAAATGGGTCGGGCAGTATACCTTTATGGGTAGACTATATGACATTATCGCGTCGAAATGGGCGGCAAAGATACCTTTATGGGCAGACTATATGACATTATCGCGTCCCAGGAATGGGCCGGGCAGTATACCTCTATGGGAAGACTTATGTGACTTTATCGCGTCCCAGATTGGGCCGGGAAGTATAGGCGTCCCTCCATAAAGCGTCGGATTATGTTATGCAAGGTAAGTAAGTTATATGGTAATGAACTTGACGGTTTTCCTAAGCATGTACGTAAGAATATGACTATAACTTTTATGTAAAAATGGAAAAGATAATAAGGTACGATTAAGTTCACGAGATGGTAATGACACGGTAGGATCTGGTATGTACCCTTTTTATACTTGCCCCTGTCATTCTTTTGTACAGTTATGATTTGTTTACTGTACCTTATTTTCCGTTCCATATTAAATTTTTGTTATCGACCCGCCGAAATGCGTTCATGTCCGCAGTTTAGGTACGATTGTGGATCCGCGAGCTTAGGATCCTGATTCAGCATTTTGAGATGGCTCCAATGTTCCGGAGTTGTCATGGCTATGTATATTCAGGGGTACGGCGGGGCCTTGTCCCGTCATAGTATTTGTTCAAATCTTAGAGGTCTGTATTCATCTGTGGGCTGGACTGGCTAGAGTTGTTTTGTTTACATTGTTAAACAGTGTAGACCCTTTCGGGTAATTTTTATGATTATGGCAGCCTTATCGGCTTGGCCTTAGTTTAAAAAAAAAGTGTGTTATTTATCTTCCGCAGTTTACTATGTTGTATGATTAGAATAGTGCCCAGATAGGGCACTAGTCGCGGCCCGGGGTCAGGTCGTGACAAGTGGATTTTTTAACTTTCTTATGTTATGATAAGCCGGTAGTTCTTATGTTATGTATGATAAGCCGGTAGTTCTTATGTTATGTATGATAGCCGGTTGTGCTAGGTTATGTTATTCTTACTGGGTAAAGCCCCGGGTTACTACTAATTTCATGGATTTGCTACCCAAGATGCGAGTGCGGCGTTTGTACTCATCATGGCCCACCGCCTAAGCGTGAAATAATCTGCGGGTGAAATACTCTGTGCGGAGCGCATCGCTCCATTGCGTGCGAGGACCTATCACGGGTGAAATAGTCCCGAGTAGGATTGCTTAATGATACTAGGCGGGTGACCCTACTTTGATCATGAGCCTCTATTTTTATGCGATAAAGTATATACTTGGTTACTCGTTGTTAGTAAGGCACGATTATCGTAATTTGATTATCATACATGTCTCCAAAGATTATTTTAGACTTATGATGTAAATTGCGGTATTTTCCAATTTTACATACTTGGTACATATGTGTCACCCGCTTTCTCGGGGCTGCGTTAAATGTCGCAGTGAGGTAGCGGTGGTGGATCCTCGTTCTTAGGATCACCGATCAGTGTCGAAGTTTCATTTCTTGGAGGCTTGTCTTTTGGGGCAGTTTCCACGATGTTGTAGGTCATGTACATTCAGTGCAGCGTGGCTGTCCCGCCACGATTGTTATTCTTAAGTGCAGAGTCATATTTGTGGATTGGGTTGTAAACAGAGATGTCTTTTTATTTTTGTATTATGTATATGTTACGGAAGGTGGCCTTATCGGCTTTGTTGATCTTTAATGTCTAAATTATTTTATGAGTTGTGTATGTTCATTGCTATTCTCGATGTATACGAAAGGGTGCCTGGTAGGGTACGACCGCGGGCGGTCGGGTCGTGACAAAAGTGGTATCGAAGCGCTTAGTCCTCGGATAGTGTCTACGGCGTGTCTAGTAGAGTGTTGATTATCGGTGTGTTGTGCACGTCTATAATCGGAGGCCGCAGGACATTTAGGATTGGTTTTCATTCTTCTCACTCACGAGATCATGCGATAAAGCTGTGTTATTAGGTCTCTCCCTAACGAGTTATGTTGATTGCGGTACGAGAAAGCGTGATGACCCAGGAAGGATTAAGTGGATTGCGTATCCAGGTTGGTTGTAATTGTTGTATAGTTGGTATAATGACGTACAGCTATACAGATTTATATATGAGGGTCATATATGGGTCGCCTAGAATGATTTTAGATTACCAGGAATTGGTAAGGACTAATTAGATACCGGGAAGGTATGAAACAGTTTAATGAATTCTCATCAAGATTTATGTGCTAATTTGATATAATTAGGAAATGATGAGATGTCTGATAGGGTAATGAACCCTTAAGAAGTCATGTTAAGGTACTTGATGGAAGACTATGTGGATAGATTAAGCCTATAAATGTATTTCTAAAAGGTAGTGTGACTTGTCATGAAAAGTAGAGATGACTTGATACTACGATTATTAGTATCTTGGAAGTTTTATATGAAAAAGAGTCATTTTAAAAGAGTAGAAGTACGTAGTACTTTGGGTTAAATTCCCGGATTTTAATAATGACATGTTAGTGCCTTAAGTAAACTAAAATGAGAGTGTATATGAACAAGGCTAATAAGAAGTTAGGGGATTTCTTAACTTGCTTATGTTATGATAAGACGGTAGTGCTTATGTTATGTATGATAAGCCGGTAGTGCTTATGTTATGTATGATAGCCGATTGTGCTAGGTTATGTTATTCTTACAGGGTAAAGCCCCGGGTTACTACTAATTTCATGGATTTGCTACCCATGATGCGAGTGCGGCATTTGTACTCATTGCGGGCCCACCGGGCATAAGCGGGTGAAATAGTCCTATGCGGGTGAAATAGTCTCATGCGGAGCGCATCGCTCAATTGCGGGTCCGCAGGACCTATGCGGGTGAAATAGTCCCAGAAGTAGGATTACTTAATGATACTACAGGCGGGTGACCCTACTTTGATCATGAGCCTCTTATTTTTATGCAGTAAAGTATATACTTGGTTACTCTCATTGTTAGTAAGGCACATTGTACTGTAATTTGATTATCATACATGTCTCCTGCCTTATTTTAGACTTATGATGTAAATGCATTATTTTCGATTTACATACTTGGTACATATTGTGTCTTGACCCGCTTTCCTCGGTGGGCTGCGTTAAATACGCGGTAGGGAGTAGCAGTGGTGGATCCTCGTTCTTAGGATCACCGATCAGTGTCAAGCTCCATTTCTTGGAGGCTTGTCTTTTGGGACGGTTTCCACGATGTTGTAGATCGTGTACATTCGGTATGGCGGGAGCCTGTCCATACGATTGTTATTCTTAGAGTCTGTAGTCACATTTGTGGATTGGGTTGTAAACGAAGATATCTTTATTTTATTTTTGTATTATGTATATATTACGGAAGGTGGCACTTATCGGCTAGCTGTTGATGTTTAATGTCTAAAGTATTTTTATGAGTTGTGTATGTTCAGTGCTATTCTCGACGATGTATACGAAAAGGTTGCCTGTAGGGCACGATCGCCCGGGCGAGGGTGGTCGTGACAAAAGTGGTATCGAGCGATTAGTCCTCGGAAAGTGTCTACCAGTGTCTAGTAGAGTCTTGATTATCGGTGTGTTATGCACTACATCTATAATCGGGAGTGCGGACATTTAGGATTAGTTTCATTCTTCTCACTCTGAGATCGTGCGATAGAGTTTGTGTTGTTAGTGTTATACCGTGTTTCGAGTATATGCGTGAGGCGTCGTGTACAATTTGAGCCTTAAGTAGGCATAGTTTGAAATTTGTACACAAGTGCGAAGAAGTCGTTTAAAGCGTTTCCACGACTTACGTTGGGAAAATTAGGCTATGTCATTTAGTATTTTGCGGATTTTTAGAAGCGACGGAACATTTTTGGACCAACGGGAGGTGACACTTGTCACCTCGTTGGACGGCAAAGAAGGCTTGGCCTTGGCGATTAGCTCCTCTTTTGTGCCTTGCTTTGTGGCTTGTTTTGTGGAGTGTTTTGTGGAGTGTTTTGTGGGTGCACTTGGCTTGATCTGGGCCTTACACTTGCCTTGCACATGGCTTGATCTTGGCCGTTGGTTGGCCTTTGGTTTTGCTATAAATACCCTCTCTTTGAAGACTTCTTCATCCACTCTTCACTTGCCTAAGTCTTGAGAACCCCTCCTCCTCTTGTTGACTCTCGTCCAAGAGCCCTCTCCCTTGTGAAGGCCTTTTGGCGAAACCTTCCCACTGTGAGCCTAAAGCGAGAACACCCACTCCCAGGGTGTTGTTCTCGTGTGGTACCAGCTGTGGTATTAAAATACTCCTCCAAGTATTGTTATAATGCCCAAAATACCTTAGCCTTATACCTTGTAGTATTCCAAAGTTACCTCTATCGTAGAGTCAGGAAATACTACCTTTTGTCCTTTAGTCTCAAACCAGAAACCACTAAGGAACCCTTCATTGTTGGTTGAAGTTTTGGAGTAGAAGTTGGATAGAACTTCTAAGGGTTGTTTGGAGCGGTTTGGAGCACTCGGAGTAGGAGCTAAACCTTGCTCGGTAGCGACATTATACTCGGATAATTTTGGGCTTATCGAGGTAAACACTCTTGTCTTACATTGTAATTGGAAATTACATGTTGTAAGAATATATAGTTGAAGTATACTATATATAGAACTATACTTAATCTTGTGGCAATGTCTTTTGACTTAAGCTGAAGAATTAAGAAGCGTATTCTGATAGACTTGTGTAGTATTCTTGTGTAGTAGAATTGTACACGTCCGGTTAGGCGTGTGAAACCCACTCTGGTTGGCTTGGTAGCGGCCTCGATAGAGAAGGAGATTCTGTTGTGGCGAGGGAGATCTGCCAATTTTACGTAGAATATTCTACGTTGTGGTCTAGATGATAATAGGCGCCTTGTGGCCTTATAGGTTGAAGTACCTACGTGTGGCGCGATTTACTTGGCTTAAGGAGTAGCCATTGTTTGGAGCGTTTTGCTATTAGTCGATACTCGTCGCGAGGTATGTGAACCTCTTCCTATCTCTTCTAGCATGATATGTGTGTAACTATGTAATGCGGTGAGGCGTACATGTGTTTAATGTATTTGATTGGTTTGAAACATAAAGTGTTATAACGGCTTTATGGGAAGTTAGTTATAACGACTTTATGTAGGTAAGAAAATGGGTTGTGGTTTATAAAAGATAATTGATGTGATATATAACTGGCTTGGGGCGTTATAATAAAACTTCAAGTATTTCAAAAGATTTATGAATCGTTTTGAAAGAAGTGTAGTATTGTGCTTTGAAAACTTAAGAGTTATACTAGCTTTATGGGAAGTTAGGTATAACGGCTTAAGAATAGTTTCTTGATGTTAGAAGTTAAGAGACTTGATCTTATAAGATAAGAGACTTAACTTATTTGTTTTAATGTGAATGTTTGTGTGAAACCTCGTTCGTGAGTAATGAGTACTTGATTTTATTTAAAGGGATAATGTTTCTTGATTTGGAAATCGAGAATGTGTATCGACAGGACCAACTGCGGCGTTAATAAAGGAAAATGTATTGAATAATGATGAATTGTATTAAAACCAGTAGAAACCTCCATCTGCATAGAAACTAAGATGAGACAAAATGATATTACATTTTCTAGATCATGGGCTTGTAATAAGAATGTTGTAAACAAGAATAACCTACTCTCGCGTGCGACATAATTTACTCAATTATTCTAAAAGGAATCAAGTGATTAAGTTTATGAACTATGAAACCTTTTGAAAATGAGAAGCTTGAGTAATTGAAACTAGGCAAGCGGAACTTAGGAAAAGAATGTTGTTACTTGATTTTGAAAAGGAATGTGGGTTGGTCATTCTAATACTACGGTATCGGGTGACTTTTATAAAAGTAATGGATCTCTTTTAAAAAGAACTTAACGTATGTAGTACTTTGGAGTTAAAAACAGGACTTTGGCATAAAATGAAAGTACTTTGAGTTGTGTGAAACTTGCCTATGCTTGTTGTTGTGAAACTTGCCTATGCTTGTTGTTGTGAAACTTGCCTATGCTTGTGATGATAGCCTTTGTTGTGCAAGTTTGGTATTTCTGTGTTACAGAGTCTCTCGATAGAGGGCAGGTAGACTTGTTGAGAACTTACTTGGACGTCTTTGGCGGTGATGGAGAATTCCACGGGTATGCTCACGTTGATAGTGTTATTCCATGGACTAGCTCTCCATGGGGTTTCTTCTTGTTCGGCTGGGTATCACGGTGGTGGCTCTGCGTCTTGCCGTCGTGGTGATTCGGCCTTGGTATCGGTAGTCGACCCTCGCTGCCAGATTCGTATAGTGGCGAAGTTTCGTTATCTGACCTTGGTCACAGTGGTGACCCTCGTACTTGCCCGGTCGGTGCGTGGCCGGCCTTGTATCCGATGATCGGCTCTCGCACTTGCCGTATCGGCCGTGTTTTGGTTGCATTGTATTATTGAGTACGGTCGGATCTGGTAGTTATACTTGTCTGTGCGGTTTTATAACACAGGTGGGACATGGTGTTCATGTATAATCCTTGGTATGGTTATATCATAAGCTAGGCGGTGAGGAAGAAATTCCACGACACAGTGATAATTTGGAGCGTGAGTCCACTGTCTTGATGTCGGTTATATGTTATATCTTGTAGTTTGGTCATCATACATGTCTCGCCTTTATATAGACTATTATGATTTCATTTCTGATATTCTGATTTCACATACTTAGTACTGTTATCGACCTCGCCCGAGGCTGCGTTAAATCTGCAGTAAGTGCGTCATTTGTCGATCCGCGTTTAGGATCTCATCTCAGCGTTTTGGGAAGCTCCGTTACGTCGGAGGCTTATCTTTGGTATGTTACCACAGTGCATGTAAGTTCTTGCGTTCGGGGTATGGCGGGGCCACTGTCCGTCATAGTTGTTGTATAAATCTTAAGTGCATGTAAATCTTGTTGTGGGCGGGGTTGTAAAAGGATTAAAGCATTCGGGTTTTATGTATATCTTGAAGGCAAGCTGTTTTGGTTGCTGTTTATTTATTATATCTCTTATTTCTTGTGTAAAGTTTTTATTTCCTGGTTTTCTCGATGTTGTATCACTAGGGTGCAGGGTAAGGCACGATGTGGGCCGAGTTGGGCGTCGCAGTGGTATCGAGCGATTAATCCTCGGAAAGTGTCTGAGCCGTGTCTAGTAGAGTCTTGATTATCGGTGTGTTGTGCACGTCTATGTCGAGGCTATAGGACATTTAGGATTGGTTTCCATTCTTCTCATTACGAGATCGTGCCTTAGAGGCGTGTGATAAGATTGGACCCTCGGCGTGTTCGTTTTTACGATTATGCCTGCGAAAAACCGGGCGAGAAGGGCAAAGCGTGAAGGATCTGCGAGTAAAGCGTGGCGAGAGACCACGATACGAGCCTCGATCCGCGATGCAGGCGAGAGGAGATGAGTTACAAGGTAGGCGATTAATGGCGGGGTTGTGGCGAACTTGAGGATAAGCTGGACCACAGCAGTTCCGATAACACCGATGGTTCACCTAGATCGAGATAGTTCGAGGCTTGGGATTTTACGAGTTGTAGGCGCGAGTTTTATGGGTCGAGCACGAGGATGATCCGCGAGTTCATCAAGCGATTCTGACGGATCGTGAGTGATCGAGGCATCGGAGATCAGTCGGTGGCCTAGGTTCACATCAATGCGTGATACCGCGATCGTAGTTTGATTCTTGGGAGCTGTCGGGGAGAGCATACTTCCAGCGGTATGGAACGAGTTCTCGGAGGCCTTTCTTGCACATTTCTTGCCTCACGGATGAGGAGGCTAGAGTAAGATTTTTGGTATTCTGGCGAGCGCGTGCGGTTGGGAGTACAATGTGGAGTTCGACTCATTGGCGATGCGTCCGCGTTAGTAGCTAGTATGGAGGATCGAGTGCACCGATATGTTACGAGGGCTCGATGATTGCCTTGCGAGAGTTGTTGGTGTAGCTCTTCAGGGCATGGACATTGCCGCGTGCGGCGTATACACTTGGATGTGAGGCGGATAAATCGGCGGAATGACCAAAGTCAGCGAAGAGGCGAGCAGCGAGGTCCTTTGGTGACTTCGAGCGGACCGCCTCGGCAGCGAACTAGTTATGTACCTCGTCGATCTGCAGTGGTCCTCGCGGCTTCCGGGACGCCGGGATATTCGGGAAGCGGTCGGGGCTCGGGTTTCAGATTTTCGGGAAGCGAGTGCTCGCGGATGAGGTGCCCTTGTCTCGGTCACGGCCGTTGTGGAAAGCTTCATAGGGAGAGTGTCGTACTAACTCGGGAGATTGTTATTTTGCGGCAGCAGGCCGTCGGCAGAAGCTTGTCCAGGCCGAGGTAGCTGGTAGGATAGCATGGACTCTTAGAAGCGATTGCGGGTTCTTCACCTTGTAGCGAGCGGGATGTTTGTACCGGAAGGCCCGGTAAGTCGTGATGGGAGTTCCATTTTAAGCGGTCCTTGAGCGCCTAGTTTGAGTATATCCTTAACCTACAGAGTTTTGTTTGTATTGATGTTGTTGATGTGTTTAATGTTATGTTTGGATAGCTTTGTGCTAAAATGTGATTTAGAAACACAGTTAGTGAAAAGGGTAAGTCCCAGGGTAGTGTGAGAAGGACGTGGTAGCTGTCCTGATGTGAAAGACTAAGATTGTTCCGGAGCGGGGAACAAGAGTAGGCGCGGTGGGGGGTCGGGTTGGGGACCATTTGCGGGTCAACAGTAACCGGTTTGGGGTGGGGTCGATTAGGTGGTCCCGCGGTGGTAGGGTCGCGAGGGTGCTAGGCCCAGTTTAGTTGACCATCGTATGAGTTCGTAGGTGTGTTCGACGAGAATCAGTTCGGGAAGGCGGGAATGGCCTTAGAAATCGAGTTAGTGAGATGACCAAGTTTGGAAGTAGTGACTCGAGGGTTGGTATGAGCGTTGGTGAAGTGTGGTGCGGATACTAGAGCGAGTTCGAGTGTTCGTGACGAGTACTACGAGAAAGGGAGAAGTGAGCGTGTGTTTTGTGGCGGTGTGGCATGATTGTTTTAAATGCGTATAGCGGTGAAGACTATCTGGCGCTGTTTGTTTTGAGACCTAGAAGGAACATTCGGGGCGAATGTTTCTAAGGAAGAATGTTATACCGTGTTTCAGTATATGCGTGAGGCGTGCGTGTACAATTTGAGCCTTAAGTAGGCATAGTTTGAAATTTGTACACAAGTGCCGAAAAGTCGTTTTTAAATGAAGCGTTTCCTGACTTACGTTGGGAAAATTCGGCTATGTCATTTAGTATTTTGCGGATTTTTCCGGCGGCGGAACATTTTGGACAGCGGGAGGGTGACACTTGTCACCCTCGTTGGACGGCAAAGAGAAGGCTTGGCCTTGCCGATTAGCTCCTCTTTTGTGCCTTGCTTTGTGGCTTGTTTTGTGGAGTGTTTTGTGGAGTGTTTTGTGGGTGCACTTGGCTTGATCTTGGCCTTACACTTGCCTTGCACATGGCTTGATCTTGGCCATTGGTTGGCCTTTGGTTTTGCTATAAATACCCTCTCTTTGAAGACTTCTTCATCCACTCTTCACTTGCCTAAGTCTTGAGAACCCCTCCCTCCCTCTTGTTGACTCTCGTCCAAGAGCCCTCTCCCCTTGTGAAGGCCTTTTGGCGAAACCTTCCCACTGTGAGCCTAAAGCCGAGAACACCCACTCCCTTAGGGTGTTGTTCTCGTGTGGTACCACTTTGTGGTATTAAAATACTCCTCCAAGTATTGTTATAATGCCCAAAATACCTTAGCCTTATACCTTGTAGTATTCCAAAGTTACCTCTATCGTAGAGTCAGGAAATACTACCTTTTGTCCTTTAGTCTCAAACCGAAACCACTAAGGAACCCTTCATTTGTTGGTTGAAGTTTTGGAGTAAGTTGGATAGAACTTCTAAGGGTTGTTTGGAGCGGTTTGGAGCACTCGGAGTAGGAGCTAAACCTTGCTCGGTGACATTATACTCGGATAATTTTGGGCTTATCGAGGTAAACACTCTTGTCCTTCTATTGTAATTGGAAATTACATGTTGTAGAATATATAGTTGAAGTATACTATATATAGAACTATACTTAATCTTGTGGCAATGTCTTTTGACTTAAGCTGAAGAATTAAGAATGAAGCGTATTCTGATGAGACTTGTGTAGTATTCTTGTGTAGTAGAATTGTACACGTCAGGTTAGGCGTGTGAAACCCACTCTGGTTGGCTTGGTGGCGGCCTCGATAGAGAAGGAGATTTCTGTTGTGGCGGGAGATCTTTGCCGAATTTTACGTAGAATATTCTACGTTGTGGTCTAGATGATAATAGGCGCCTTGTGGCCTTATAGGTTGAAAGTACCTACGTGTGGCGCGATTTACTTGGCTTAAGGAGTAGCCAGACTGTTTGGAGCGTTTTGCTATTAGTCGATACTCGTCGCGGTATGTGAACCTCTTCCTATCTCTTCTAGCATGATATGTGTGTAACTATGTAGTGCGGTGAGCGTACATGTGTTTAATGTATTTGATTGGTTTGAAACATAAAGTGTTATAACGGCTTTATGGGAAGTTAGTTATATGACTTTATGTAGGTAAGAAAATGGGTTGTGGTTTTAAAAGATAATTGATTTGATTTATAAGCGGCAGGCGTTATAATAAAACTTGAAGTATTTCAAAAGATTTATGAATCGTTTTGAAAGAAGTGTAGTATTGTGCTTTGAAAACTTAAGAGTTATACTAGCTTTATGGGAAGTTAGGTATAACGGCTTAAGAATAGTTTCTTGATGTTAGAAGTTAAGAGACTTGATCTTATAAGATAAGAGACTTAACTTATTTGTTTTAATGTGAATGTTTGTGTGAAACCTCATTCGTGAGTAATGAGTACTTGATTTTATTTAAAGGGATAATGTTTCTTGATTTGGAAATCGGAATGTGTATCGACAGGACCAACTGCGGCGTTAATAAAGGAAAATGTATTGAATAATGATGAATTGTATTAAAACGGTAGAAACCTCCATCTGCATAGAAACTAAGATGAGACAAAATGATATTACATTTTCTAGATCATGGTCTTTGTAATAAGAATGTTGTAAACAAGAATAACCTACTCTCGTGCGACATAATTTACTCAATTATTCTAAAAGGAATCAGTGATTAAGTTTATGAACTATGAAACCTTTTGAAAATGAGAAGCTTGAGTAATTGAAACTAGGCAAAGCTGGAACTTAGGAAAAGAATGTTGTTACTTGATTTTGAAAAGGAATGTGGGTTGGTCATTCTAATACTACGGGTGTCGGGTGACTTTTATAAAAGTAATGGATCTCTTTTAAAAGAACTTAACGTATGTAGTACTTTGGAGTTAAAACCGGACTTTGGCATAAAATGAAAGTACTTTGAGTTGTGTGAAACTTGCCTATGCTTGTTGTTGTGAAACTTGCCTATGCTTGTTGTTGTGAAACTTGCCTATGCTTGTGATGATAGCCTTTGTTGTGCAAGTGTGGTATTTACGTATTCGCGTCTCGATAGAGGCGGTCGACTTATTGAGAACTTACTTGGACGTCTTTGGCGGTGATGGAGAATTCCACGGGTATGCTCGCATTGATAGTGTTATTCCATGGACTAGCTCTCCACGAGGTTTCTTCTGTTCGGCTGGGTATCGGTGGTCGGCTCCGTGCTTTGCCGTCGTCGTGGATTCGGCCTTGGTATCGGTAGTCGACCCTCGCTTGCCCGATTCGGTATAGTGGCGAAGTTTCGTGATCTGACCTTGGTCCACAGTGGTGACCCTCGTACTTGCCGGTCGGTGTGTGACCGGCCTTGTATCCGGTAGTCGGCTCGCACTTGCCCGTATCGGCCGTGTTTTGGTTGCATTGTATTATTGGTACGGTCGGATCTGGTAGTTATACTTGTCTGTGACGGTTTTATAACACAGTGGGACATGGTGTTCATGTATAATCCTTGGTATGGTTATATCATAAATCGCCAGATGAGGAAGAAATTCCACGCACGAGTGATAATTTGGGCGTGAGTCCACGTCTTGATATCGCGGTTATATGTTATATATCGTAGTTTGTCATCATACATGTCTCCCGCTTTATATAGACTATTATGATTTCATTTACTGATTTACGTTTCACATACTTGGTACTGATCGACCTCTTCGGGGCTGCGTATGCCGCAGTAGAGGTGCATCTGCCGATCCCCGCGTTAGGATCTCATTTCAGCGTTGGGAAGCTCCGTTCCGAGGCTTATCTTTGTATGTTACCCCGAGTGCGTAAGTTCTTATGCGTTCGGGGTATGGCGGCCCCGTCCCGTCATAGTTGTTGTATAAATCTTAGAGGTGCGTAGTAAAATTGTAAGCGGGGTTGTAAAAGGATTAAACTGTTCGTGTTTTATGTATATACCAAGGCAAGCTGCTTGGTTGGCTGCTTATTTATTATATCTCTTATTTCTTGTGTAAAGTTTTTATTTCCGCTGGTTTTCTCGATGTTGTATCACTAGGGTGCGGGGTAAGGCACCGATGTGGCCCGAGTTGGGCGTCACGATAAGGTCGTCTCCTTAACGAGTTATGTTGATTGCAGCTACGAGAAAGACAGCAGTGACCCAGGAAGGATTAAGTGGATTGCGTATCCAGGTTGGTTGTAATTGTTTTATAGTTGGTATAATGACGTACAACTATACGGATTTATGTATGAGGGTCATATATGGGTTGCCTAGAATGATTTTAGATTACCAGGAATTGGTAAGGACTAATTAGATACCGGGAAGGTATGAAACAGTTTAATGAATTCTCATCAAGATTTATGTGCTAATTTGATATAATTAGGAAATGATGAGCTGTCTGATAGGGTAATGAACCCTTAAGAAGTCATGTTAAGGTACTTGATGGAAGACTATGTGGATAGATTAAGCTACGTGGTATGCGTAAGAGGATTGTACAGATGATATCCATATAGAGTAAGTAAGGGTTGTTGTGATCAAGACAACATAGTTATGATTGTACGAGAAGTTATTGTACCCGTTTACGGGGGACTGATATGGTAGGCTTAGAGCATGGAAATTGCGAACCTAAGAATATTGATAACCGCCGAGACCTTAGGTATATAAGGACTTCTCGGGTAGTAAAAATTTGAGTCAGACCAAGGATAAGAGTTAAGTGCGACGCCGAGTCGGGTTGAGGTCTTATTAAGGGTCGCCCCATATCCTGAAATGGAGTGGGATCAGTTGGTAGTAGTTCCGCTACGTGACAGGGTCACGAGGGTGCAAGGCCCAAGTCTAATTAAATTGTTTTACGGGTTCGTGGACGCATTCCACCAGAACCGGGTTGTGAGAGCCGGAAATGGCCTTATATTGTTTAATATAGTAACTCCAAAGATTGTAGGCCAGAGTTAGTATGTGAGTATGTATGTATGCTAGTATAAGTTTGGAAGTACGGAAAGAGTACGACCAGTGAGAAAGAGAGCAACCAAGTGCAAAGGAATAGAGCCTGAATCCACGAGAACCTTTCGATGTGACTACACCCGTGAGTGATGGGTGGTAGCTTAGCGGGTATATAAAAATGAATTTCATTAACATACAAAAATGAATTTCATTTTATAAACTCAAGGAACTTTCGTGTCACATAAAAATCCGGGAATTTAACCCAAAGTACTGCGTGCTTCCATTCTTTTCAAAAGACTCTTTTTTATATAAAACCCCAAGATACTAACACCCGTAGTATCAAGGCATGTCTATTTTTCAAATTAAGTTACTACACCTTTAGAAATTTATTTCAAGGCTTTGAAACCAAGTAACTTCTAATTTCACAACCTAGGCAACTCATGCCTAGTAATCAAATAGACTACTCTCTTAACCTTTCATAAAGTCGTTATAACTAACTTCTCATAAAGCCGTTATAACTCTTTATGTTTTAGACAAATTCATTCTTTTTATAACCAAGAGACTTATACTTTTAAAAATCAAGTATCATATACTTTCAAATCAAGTTACATAACTTTCAGAATACTTCAAGTCTCTTAACTTTAGAAATCAAGTTACATAACTTTCGAATAGTTCAAGTAATCAATACATTCCAAATCAAGTATTCCATACATTTTCAAGTCAAGAAATCTTTGTTTACCTTATTAGAATAAACCATTCTTTTAACTTCCCATAAAGTTGTTATAACGAAACTTCCCATAAAGCCGTTATACTAACTTTATGCTTTAGAAACTAAGACATCTTTAACCTTTAAAACAAGTGAGTTAATTATCTAACTCAACCAACTTGGACATTCTTAAACAAGTGAAGGATATCAAATGAAACTAAATTCATTTAAATCTCGTACGTCTACCATACTATACATTTATAGCTACTCATGCTCAAGAGATAAGAAGCGTTCCACATACCTCTCCGGCTCAATCCACTTGCCAAGTTGAATACGCCGCGCGTAGAATGTCAACCTATAATGAACACAATACGCCTCTCAACTTCTAGCTTTCAACGTAGAATATTTCTAAGTATAAGGACTCGTATTCTACGGAAAATCGGGCAACACTTCCTTTGTTTGTACGTACTTTTCCACCTTTTTCAAGGCCTGAAATCAATAACCAAATGCCACATTTAAGGCTCAAAAATTCAGCAATTCAAAGGGGATTACACGCCTAGCCGGACGTGTAAAATTCTACCCCACAATTCATATTAAACAATCCAATAAGTCTAAGGCAACTTCTCGGCTACAACATGCTCACATATCATCCTTTTCAATTCCTTTCTAATCCAAATCATTATTCCAACATGTTATATAAGTCATAACCAATTATAACAACTATATACTCTTCTATATACAACATGTAACTATTTTTGCTAACGATCGAATTGATTACAACATTAATGGCTAACATGCCCATTTTCAGTTTTCAACATGTCGACATGATCCAAATCTTTTCAAACTTCAATATATATACCACTTGCTCATTTAACAACCACTAAACACGTAATCTTTAATCACATTAAGAAGACGAAGATTTTACCTCAATAAGCCCTTATAATATCCAAGCGTAAAAGTCGATCCTTAGCAACTTTTAGCTCCTCTTCTTACGTTCCAATCCGCTCCAACCACTCCTTAGAAGCTCATGAATAACTCCTCTTCAAGTTCTAATCCAACTTATGAAGAACACCTTAGGGTTTCACGTTGCGACTAATGTAGAAACATAATTTTTCCGGGGTTTTTGTGTTGAGATATCCTTAGAATACCTTTAGGAATCTTGGGTTTGAATATTGGGATTTATGGAACAAGATTGGAAAAATTCCTTGTTCTTGAGAGCTCAATGCCGAGAGCCTCTTAAACTCCACAAGGTTTTCTTGATTTTTTCTAAGTGTTGAAAATCATCTTGCACTAGTAGGTGATATATACAACAACCAAGGGCCAAGATCAAAACAAATGTGTTGCCAAGACGTGGTCAATAATATCAAGCTCACTTGACTATTTGACTTGGTCCATTATTTCTTCATCCAACAAGCCCATGTGGTGGGTGACACGTGTCGCCCTTCCATTGGTCTAAAATATTTCATTTCTCGAAATTTCCATAATTGGTCAAAATATCGGAAACCTCGTGGGCCCCACAAAAACGTAAAATTTCTCGGGTGGGGCCCACGTATCAAACTCTGAAAATAAAATTCCATGATTCCGATAAATTCTGAAAGTCTTAAATAACTAATTTGAGAGTTCAATTCTCCTTAACGAATAATTTTCCTTCCCGGGTTTCGGAAGATTTTTCCTTGGAAAACAATTCTTTCTTTCGTTCAAACTTAATATCGTATCTTCTCACGTACATTTTCTTAGACGTGTCCTGGAACTACGGGGTGTAACATAAGCTATGAGGACTGCTCCCCATTCTATATCACTAGCATCAGTGTAATTCTAATTGATCTTGTTCAGTTGATATTCTATGTTTTGGTAAAGATTATACTATTTCTTTAATATTTTTAATAGTTTTATCATGTTCTTTCCACTCAAATGTTTTATTTTTTCCTTTTATCAGTTCTCTAATGGTTTTCTTATTATTGGTAAATCTTTTATATGGTTTGAAGCATAATTATTATTCCTAAGAATTGTTGTACTTCTTTCGTATTTTCTAGTTTATCTTTAATTTTTTTTATTTTTGTTACAATATGCTCTTGCAATTGTATTCCATCCTTGTCTATAACATATCCTAAATATTCTATATTATTTTTAAAGATTTCAGATTTCTTTTCAGATAATAATATTTTATGTTGTTTTACAGTTTTTATAAAAGTTTCTAAGTGCTTTATATGATCTTTTAACGTATCACTATATATTAGTATGTCATCAACGTATACTATACAAAAGTCTTGTAATTTTCTAAATACTTGATCCATTCTTTTTTGAAATATCTGAGGTGCATTTCTTAATCCAAATGGTAATACATTTCATTCATAGTGTCCTTGTGGGGCACTAAACGCTGTTAAGTGTTTTGATTCATTTGTTAATTTAATTTGCCAAAATCCACTTTTACGGTCAAATTTACTAAATCATTTTTTCCTCCTAATCGGTTAATAAGGTTTCCTTTATATGGTATAAAGTATTCATCAAATATTGTCTTTTTATTTAATTCTCTATAATCTATTACCATCCTAGCCTTTCCTCTTTTTTGTTCACTATGTTTTCTAACTAAAAAGGTTGGATCTTGTCACGACCGATTCAGTGATCGTGTGCCTTACCCCGGGCACCCTAGTGATACAACATCAGAGTAATCAGCGGAACCTAAAACGATACAAGACACATTATGAAATATGAAACAATAATCTGAGAAAAACTTGCCTTTCGGCATAAATGTAAATAACAACTTTTTCAACATGAACAGTTTAATCCTTTTTACAAACCCCGCCACAACGATTACTGCACTCTACGAATGAAATGACAACAACGACGGGACAGGGCCCCGTCATAACCCTGAATGTAAGCACCTACAACAACAGGGGAATATACCAAGACAAGCCTCCGGAGAAACGGAGCTTTCCCAATGAATCGTGACCACAAGGCGAGGATCAACGATCGGTGTACGCTTTACTGCGGATGAACGCGGCCAAGGAGGTCGATAACAAAAATGCAGTATGCGAAACGAAAATATCGTAAATGAAATCATAGTAGTCTATATAAAGCGAGACATGTATGATAACCAAACTACGATTCACAATAAATAAGCGGTCATATCAAGTCGGGACTCGCGCCTCAAGTCATCACTCAAATACATAAATATGGGTCTCACGCCCACAACATCAATCATGCGTGGAATACCTTCCTCACCGCGATCAATGATAGAAAAGCACCAAGGAACACACATGAACAACGGGTCCCACTGCCCAAATAAACGATGCAGTAAGCACGAAGGCATAGCCGACTACTAACACCAGCGATTAACAAGGTCGTAAATCGAATCATGATATCTGTCTGCACCGTCACATGATCAAAGCCGGTCACTCGCTCGCAATATCAAATGCGCGTCTAGCCTGGAACTCCCGCGACTCGCATAGGCCAATCTCATAGGCCCGCATGAGGTATAACCCCGCATCGGTAGCTACTCCGGCATCGCCCCGACTCGCATCCGCACGGGCCACATGACCGCATGACCATAAAGGCCGCACACTAACCGAACTCTCGTAGCTCCGCATAGGCCCCCAGGACCCGCATGAGGTATTCTCGAATCATGGTCCCAGACCGCCTGAGTCTACCCCGCATCGGAGGGCAGCTTAACCCCCGGAAACACGGTGAGTGGTATAATACCAACATAACAGTTTATCGTTTAAACATCATAAGCACAATCAAGGGAAAATCCCTTTACACAAACATCACAGAATACTAACACACGTAGCATCCTAATATGATTACTTATCAAATCAACACGAAGGTATTACAAGGCTATCACAAACCAACACAATCCAGTTATACACATAAGGTACATTCTATTGTATGATTAACAAGATCGAGTATCTATTCTCAAAGTACTTCATACATTATCTTTTAAAAGATACGTTACGTTTACAAAAGTCACACAATACCCGTAGTATATGAAAACTAGAGTGATTATCTTTTGAAGTAAAGCAAAACACTTCTCTTTGTAAAATCAAGTAACAACATTATTTCTCAAACGTCCAAGTTTGCCTAATTTCAAATGTTCACGTTTCTTACTTTAGAAAGGTTTCGTAGTTCATAGTCTTATTCATTTAAGAATATAATTCTCTTTTAAACAATCTGAGAAACATAAGTCTTATATGTGAGTAGGATATTCTTGTTTATAACAATCTTATTACAGCAACCGTGATCTAGGAAATATCATTTTGTCTCATCTTAGCTTCTATGCAGATGGAAGTTTCTACTGGTTTTAATAATACTTAATTAGTCAAAACATTTCCTTTTATTAACGCTGCAGTGGTTTGTCGATACACGTTCGATTTCAAATCAAGAAACATTCTTAAGCCGTTATACCTAACTTCCCATAAAGCTAGTATAACTCTTAAGTTTTTCAAAACCAAGTATTACTTCTTTTTCAAAATGATTCAAAAATCTTTTGAAATACTTCAAGTTCTTTATTAACACATAACAAGCCGATTATAGTTCAAATCGATTACCTTTTAAAGACCACAAGTATTTTCTTACCAACATAAAGTTATAACCAACTTCCCATAAAGCCGTTATAACACTTTATGTTTTAAACCAATCAAATACGTTTAGCACATGTACGTCTACCGTACTACATAGTTCACACATATCATGCTAGAAGAGATAGGAAGAGGTTCACATACCTCGCGACGAGTATCGACTAATAGCAAAACGCTCCAAGTACTTCCAACCGTCGGCTACTCCTTAAGCCAAGTAGATCGCGCCACACGTAGTACTTCAACCTATAAGGCCACAAGGAGCTTATTAATATTTAGATCCCTACGTAGAACATTCTACAGAAAATTTGGCAGCACCTCCCCCCCCCCCCCCCGCAACAGCGTAAATTTCCTCCTCTATCGGGGCCGGCTACCAAGCCAACCAGGGGGGGGGGTTATTATACGAAAACAACTAGGCTAGGGGGGGGGGTACCCCACTAGCACCCTGGAGGGGAGAGCTCGCCAAGGGGGCCTTTCAAAGGGGGAGAGGGGCTCTTGGACGAGAGTCAACAAGAGGGGAGAGGGAGGGATTTAACACTTAGAATTATTTGGAATGGATGAAGAAGTCATCCAAAGGGGGGGTATTTATAGGTCAAGTGAAGGCCAACCAATGGCCAAGATCTTGACAAGTGCAAGGCAAGTGTAGGGCCAAGATTCACCCATGTGTCCTTGACCAACTAACACACAAAATATCCTACCAACTACACCTCTCCATTTCGTCCAATCCGAGCCCTTACGTCCGCCAATGGGAGGGTGCCAAGTGGCGCCCTCTTGTTGGCCCAACTCGTTTCGTCTCTCGGAAAAATCCGCAAAAATTAAAAATGACATAGCCGGAAATTCCCCTACGAAAGCTGTGAAAACGTTTCGTCGAAAAACGACTCTAAACGGGTGTTGTGAACAAAATTAATTCGGCCAAGCCTTAGTACAAGTTTCAAATTTTCTACGTACGTCCTTACGTACATACTCTGAAAATACGGGGTATAACAACTGCTTTTTGGGCTTTTGCTTTCTTGTATTATTCCTATGTCTAGTATTTTTTTTTTAATTTGGGTTTCAAATTCTTTTTGATTGGTTGGACTATACCTAATAGGTTTACTTCTTATTGTATCATTAGGATTTATTAATTTTATTTCAGCATATATTTTCTCTTTATCCCATAATTGTATAGGGTTTTCTCCGAAGTTTGTTTTTAGTATGTTGAGATATTTGTTTTAGTAGTTCTATGTTATTATTCTTGATCTTAAATTACACAATTTCAGTGTTTGTATTGGTATTACTCTTTTTAATATTATCCATTTATTACAGGGTGTTTGTAAACTTAAAGTACTCTTATTTATTATTTGTGTCTTAAAGAAGTCTAGGAAGTTGTTTCCTAATAATACTGGTTGTTTCATAGTATTTGTTAATATATTATTGGTAATTTAAATAATGATTTTTCTAATATTATTCTCATGTTTTATGCTATTATATCTAATTCTTTCATCTGTTCATTAAATCTTGTTACTCTTATCCAACGTCCTTTAGATTTTTTCCATTTGTGTGATACTAATAAGATTTTCTTTGCTAAACATATTTCTGCTCCACTATCTATGAATATATTTTTTCTATATCATTTTATTAGGCTTGTACTCTGTATGAGCTTCTATAGAAATTGCTACCATTATTTATTTATTACATATCACCGCTTTCACTATCTGAATAGGTATCTATAAAGCTAATATTTTCTAATTTTGTTTCACTTTCATTTTCTGTTTGACTAACATAGAAATCTTCATATTCATACAATTTATTATTATCTTCTTTTTTTTGTTGTAAATTCATGATAAACTGTGTCGTATTAATATACTTTACACCTTTTTCTTTAATTTTGAATACTTACTAGCATAATGTACTTTATCATTGCAATTTCAGCATTTACATTCTTTAATATTTTCTTCTAAAGGTTTCACATATTTCCTTTTTCTAAATTTTCTTCTAGTTTCAGGGGTATTTTTGTCCTTTTAAATCTTTTCTTTCTATATTTGTTATAGTAAGGTTTCTTACTTCGAAAAGTGACATGTTTGCAAAGCATGCACCCACCTTCATAAAAGAATGTGATCTCCCAACCTTTGATAGAGATATGAGCCCAAAAGATTTCCTTAAACGGATATACACCATTGAGGAATATTTCAAGAACCGGCAATATGATGATCATGAATGCTTCAAAGTTTCCAAAGCGAGGTTCAAGTCATTTGCTTCCGATTGATATGAGAATCTAAGAACCAATCCAAAAAAAAGTGGCAAAGACAAAATTCACTCTTGGAAGAAATTGAAGAAGCATATGATGATGATTTTTTTGTAGAGGGAGCATGAAAAAAATTGGTACTTCTGACTCCCCACTCATCGTCAAGGAAAGATTGAGGTTGCATCATGTTGTACCTTCAGAGATGTGACAAAGAAAGATAAAAAGATAGAAGAAGGTAATACTTCTTTTTCTAGTCCATTATATGACCAAGGAGTGGTAGAAGAAGACACGGAGAAGATATAAGTCACCACGGGGATAAAAAAAAGAAGCAAAACGTGTTTCTAATGTCGAGAATCGGGACACTTTCGCAAAAAATGACCTAACCCCCGATTAGTGACAAATGAAGATGGTGGGAAAGCCCTTGGAAGAATATGAGACCAAGGAAGGTTCCGAGACCTCCTCACTTGATGTATAAAAGATAGAGGAAGAATCTAAGAAGTGGAGCTAAGGTTGTAGTGGATACATGGAAGTGATTGGATCTTGAATAAATGGAGCAAAACGAAAACTGCGGGCCAAAGTGGAGCGGACTGTCTAGGGACGTTTTTGGGCATTTTAAAGGTAAAAATTCCTCATTCTCTTGAAGTAATTGGATAATACTTATTGTTATAATGTATATATTATCTTGTGCTAAAAAGAATGAAGATTAAAAGGTGTTTGGACCAATTTTGGTGTCTTGGCCGAGAATGGGACAGTTTTGGTGTCATTGAGTTTCGTTGGTTATTGTCGTTGTTATCTTCACATATTGCATGTTATAATGGAGTAATGTCGTTGTTAATAAGTTGATATAACTTATATAGAAGTTTTGGAACTCGAATTGGAATAAAAAGGATTAAGGAGAGAGTTGTTGGATTGTAGTTGTTGGTCGTGGAATCTATAAAATTGTTGGACGTTATTTATGCATTTTTTATGGATTGTTTTGTGGTGTTAGGCTGCTGGAAAATCAGCCACCTTAATGCATGTTTAAATGTAGTAGTTGCTAATGAAAGTCCTAAGGATTAAGGGTGTAGAAAGGTGTTAAAAGGCTTCACATTTTACCCTTGTTGTTGTGGGATATTGAGCTGATTTGTATGGACTGTTTTATGTAATTGTGGGGCAGAATTTTACACGTCTAATAGGCACCCCTTTGGCTAAATGTTGGTTATTCCCTTAAGTGTGGCTTGCTGGTTGTTGAATTTGGGTCTTGGAAAAGGTGGAAAAGTACGTAGAAACAAAGGAAGTGCTGCCCAATTTTTCGTAGAATAAGAGACCCTTAGTTGGTATTAATATACCTTAGAAAGCTTGGAATTGATAATCGTGTTATTGTTGTTATAGGTTGAAGTACTTTGAGACGTATTCTAGATTGTAGAGTTGGTTAGTCACCAAAAAGGTATGTGAACTATCATTTCTTCTTCTAGCATGATTCTTTGTTTTAAAGTGAGTGTATCCTACTCCTTTGTGATGTAATTCTTGATAGTACATTGGATTTCCTAAAATAGAAGTTGCTCTATATACTTTCTTGATAGTACTTTGATTTTATAAAATGGAAGTGGTTCTATCCATTCTTTTGATAGTACTTGAGGTTTCTAAAATGAATGATTGTTATGTCTATTCTCTTGATAGTACTTTGGGTTGTCTAAATGAAAGTATTTCATTTTAGTTCATTATAGTATATGAAAGAAGTTACATGATTGAAAGGTATAAATTACTTGGTGTTAAAAGTATACTTGACTTGATTTGAAAAGTATAACTTACTTGAGTTTAAAAATGTAGTAAATTGATTTTAAAAGTAGAAGTGTCTTGATACTATGAGTGTTAGTGTTTTGAGGTTTATAAATGAGAAGATGTACGGCGGACGTACATAGTACTTCGGGTTCAATTTCTCTATTATTACTAGATGTGATATTGCCTTGAGTTCTCTTAAAATGATAGTTCATTCTATTTGTGTTAATGAGAGTCCGAGATGATTTAAAATTGTATAGTTGGATCATGTGAGTACGTCCATGATTACGAAATAAATTTTATTGTGAAAATTGTATAGTTGGATCATGTGAGTACGTCCATGATTACGACATAAATCTTATTGTGAAAATTGTAATGTTGGATCACGTGAGTACGTCCATGATTACGACATAAATCTTATTGTGAAAATTGTATAGTTGGATCATGTGAGTACGTCCATGATTACGACATAAATCTTAATGTGAAAATTGTATAGTTGGATCATGTGAGTACGTCCATGATTACGACATAAATCTTATTGTGAAAATGGTATAGTTGAAATCATGTGAGTACGTCCATGATTAGGACTTGAACATTATATAAAGTCATGGACAATATCCATGATGCGAGTAAAAATACTCTTTGCGGTTGATCTAACTCTTAAAAGGCATAACTTAAAAGGTAAAGTTGACTCTCATTACTCTCATATTTGCAAGGCACAGTGTACTGTTATTTTGAATTATCATACTTGCCTCCTTATATTTGGACTGTATGATATCCTTTACAGTACTTATTGTTTCACATACTTGGTATATTTTCCGTACTGACCCCCTTTCTCCGGGGTCATGCTCATGCCGCAGTTTAGGTCTGTGATTTGGTGATCTGCAAGTGTAGGATCCTTGCTCAGAGTTTCTGGGATAGCTCCATTGTTTCGGGGCTTATCATTTTGGTATAGATTTTTCATGACAGACTTCTGTACAGTTATGGGTACGGCGGGGCCTTGTCCCATCATAGTTCTGTAAAATTCTTAGAGGTCTGTATTCATATGTGGGATTCGACTCGTGTACAGTGTAGTTTCTTTTAGATTATATATATATATATATATATATATATATATATATATATATATATATATATATATGGCACTTTATCGACTTTGCCTTTGCATGTTTGTTAAAAAAAATGAGTGTTATTTAACTTTGGCGAGTAACTTGGGTCGTAGAGGGTAGAAGGGTACCCAGGTAGAGCACCAGTCACGGGCCCGCGGTTCGGGTCGTGACATAACTCCTCCAAGGTAAGTCATGGTTTGGCTAATTATTTTATTTCAAAACCTCATAGAGTATGATTGCAGTATTCCCAAGATCATTCTTTGTATTGTTCTGCGACAGTTATCGGAGCCACATAGGGTGAATATAAGATAGCCTCCAAGTTTTTAACCCCTGCTTGAAATGGGTTATCATCGGCTGAGATGATTTCTATCTTGTATCCTTCCCAGAAAATGAGCTTTTGATACATGGTAGAATAAAGACATCCGCTGGTGCAAATCCAGTCTCTGCCTAATAGAATGGCGTAGGATAGCTTTTCGTCTACTACAAAGAAGGCATATTTGATCATCTTAGGACCTACGATGATTTCTGCTACTAAGATCCCCAAAGCTTCAGAGGCCTATCCCATAAAGCTAGCCATTTTCATGTTAGTTGGGATAAGATCCCCCTGGTTTTGTTGAGGTTTTTCAAAGTAAGCAGCGACATTACATTCAACACAACCCCATTGTCGATGAACACTCGGCTGATAGCTTTGTCGTTAATGTAAGCCTTAATATAGAGAGGTTTGAGGTGTTTAACCATCTCTTCCGTAGGTGCGCCAAATATAGTACTCAAAGTGTCCCTAGCTGTGGTATCAGCCATAGTTGCCCATTCAGTGTCTTCTACATACACAACACCTTTTTGGTAATCTAGCTTAGAGCGACCAGCCCAAAATTCACATGGAATCGGGTTGACCATTTCAATACCTGCCCAAATCTCATTGACCAAATCATGCTTAAATAAATCAAAGATAGAGTCTCCCACCTCATCTAATTTGGTTGAAAAGAAGTTAATATCTTCCATCTCATGGAGACATATAGGAACCGGTTAAGGTTCTAATGCTTGGATCCTCTGCGCGATCTGGGGAACTGTCTCAGCGGGATTCCCCGATAGTAGACTCCTACGGTGTTCCTCTATCAGGTTTTCATCAGGATATATATTCAGCTCTGATTGGTCCAAAGCTTCTTCTTTATACAACACTGTTTTTTAATCGACAATGAATGCTCGCTCAATAGCCTCACTTTAAGACTCAAGAATTTCCTGCTCCTCGGCCGCCTTAGCGCTGGATATCAAGTGCAACGTTTGCTTTATCTTGCACAAGGCTTTGGCACGCTACATCCTTATTTTCTGAGTCCTGGATACGACACTCGGTAGTGCCTCTTTCTTTCCAGAAGCCTAATTGATGATACGCAAAGAAGAAACACCTACTTTTATGTTGAACCCAACAACCCTCTGTTTAGATATGGGGAGTGATTCTTCATCTATAAGGGGCACGCTCAGCTTCTCATCGACTGGTAGTCATGATTGCCCCCTAGACTACGCTTGGGGTCTGCTGGGTCCCTATTGAATGTTAGGTACTGTTTGTGAGGTTCTTGAGCAATGTGCTCTTGTTTATAAGGGCGGCGACAAAAATTGCATCTAGTTGGTTGCTTGTTGATCGGTGTATTTTATATACACCTTTTGAGTCATTTTTAGTTAGTATTTTACTCATTTCATTTATGTTTAATATAGTATTAGGGTCGTTTTCCTTTCTTTTGTGTCACAGCGGTCAGAAATGGAGAAATGGCGAAAAGGAGATGAAATGAGCATAAATGAGATGAAATTGCACACTAAAAGGGCCAAGAAATGAAGCCTAAGAAGTTCCGAAATATATAGAAGAAATCAGACGAAGACCGGACGAACAAAGGACGAAGAAACGAAAATCCGGATAATGCGTCGTTGCTGGCAATGGCGCCGACCAATCAAGCCGTCCGGCTCGATTTTCAGCGACGTGGCTAGCTGGGTAGGCCGCTGGCCACGCGGATTTCGAGTTTTGGGCCGAATTTGACACATTTTCAGAGTTCAAAAGGAATAACTTTTCCTACCTACATATTCCTTAACCCTTTTTCATAACTTTTCCTAAACCCTTTACCTAAAAGGATTCCATAACATTTCCTACCTACATTGTCACGACGACCACCCTCGGCCGCATCGTGCCCTACCCGACACCCCATTCTGTGCATACATCGAGAATAGCGAATGAACATACACAACATACAACATGTTTAGACAATAACATCACAGGCTAGCCGATAAGACCACCTTCCATAAAATATGCAAAATCGAAAGCAAAAATGTACAACTCGGTTCTTACAGCCCAAACCACAAAATGTGACTACTGCACTTAGGAATAACTGTATGGCGGACGAGGCCGCCATACCTGAATGTACATAAATCGACAACATCAGGAGAGACTGTACCAAAAAGACAAGCTTCCGGAGAAATGAAGCTTCTGACGTCTGATAAGTGATCCTAAGAATGAGGATTCACCACCGCTACCCTTACTCACAGATAAACGCAGCCCCCGAGGAAGGGGGTCAGTACACAATATGTACTAAGTATGTAAAACTGGAAAATACTGTAATTACATCATAAGTTTAAAACAAGACCGGAGGCATGTATGATAATCAAATTACAGTACACTGTGCCTTACTAACATGAGAGTAAATATGAGTATACTTACCACATAAAATAGGAAGCTCACCATCAAAGCAGGACCACCCGCCCGCAGTATCATTAAGCAATCCTACTCCTGGGACTATTTCACCCGTGATAGTCGTGGACCCGCATGAGGTATTCCTCGCATGGGACTATTTCACCCGCATAAGCCCCACGGACTGCATGAGGTATTCTCGCATAGGTCAGACTACCGCATGGAACTATTTCACCCGCATAAGCCTTACGACTCGCGAGGTATTCCTCGCATCGTGGGTAGCAAATCCACGGAATATGCAAATGCCACAAACCCGGGGAATGACCCCGTAATGAATAATATACCACTAGCACAAACCGTCTATCATACATAACATAAGAACTACCGGCTTATCATACAATATATAAGCAAGTTAAGAAATCCCCTAACTTCTTATTATTCTTGTTCATGTACACTCTCATTTTAGTTTACTTAAGGCACTAACATGTCTTTTATAAAAATCTGGGAATTTAACCTAAAGTACTACATACTTTCACTCTTTTAAAAATGATTCTTTTTCATATAAAACTTCCAAGATACCATTAACCGTAGTATCAAGTCAAAATTACTTTTCAAGACAAGTCACAATACCTTTAGAAATAAAGTTAGGCTTCTAAATCAAGTGACTCCTTTTCTTATAAAACCTTAGGCAATTGATGCCTTAAAATCAAATTGCCTTTCATTAAATCAAGTCATTTATCCTCATTTATCTTTCCATAAAGCTAATATAACCAACTTCCCATAAAGTCGTTATATTAACTTTATACCTTAGCCAATTACAATTTCCTATACAAGGGACTTATACGTTTAAAACGAAACAAGTATCATATACTTTAAAACTCTTCAAGTCCCTTAACTTAAAAAAAACTTAAGACATCCTTAAATACTTTTAAAGAAGTGAGTTAATCTCCTAACTCACCCAACTTGGCTATTCATAAAACTAGTAAAGGATATCAAGGTCTCAGACGCCTACCGCACTATATAATGCAACTATTCATGCTCAAAAGATAGGAAAGTTCTACATACCTCTTCGGGTCAAACCACTTGCCAAGTACAATATCCCGCCCGTAGTATGTCAACCTCAACGATTCTTAGTCCAACTTCAAATCCGAAGTCGCTCCTTAGCAACTTAGAGCCTCTTCTAGACACTTCAATCTGCCACTTGAGACCCTTAGAACAACACAAACAACTTTCCTTCAATCTTCCAAACAAAACCTAGAAAAGCAACTAGGTTTTCATCTTGCGACTAACACGAAAACTATCTTTTTCTGGGATTTTTCTATTGAGATACACTTAAAATACACTCATGAACCTTGGTTTAAAGTTTGGAGCTTAATGGACAACAAACAAAAAAAAATTCTTTTTGTTGGTAGTGAACCCGAGAGCAAGGCTTTGGAGTTCTTCAAATTCTTGAAAATTTTGGCTAAGTGTTGAGCTTGTCTTGCTACTAGTACTACTATATAGTCTAATGGAGGGTCAAGATGTGCACAAATGTGTGGCTTGGATGAAGTTCTTTGAAATATCAAGACTTGTGGTCCCATTGACTAAGTCAACATTGTCAAGCTCTTCAAGTTGCAAGACTTAGTCATCCTAACAAAGGCCAAATGACTCTTTTGGCCATGCCTAAATCGTCCAAGGCTACATAAGGGGGGTGACACATGTCGCCCTCCCATTCGTCACAATATTACGTTTTCCCACAATTCCATAATTCCGATAAATTTTTACAAGTCTCTAATCTTAACATTTGGGATTCTCTCGTACGTTCGTAAAACATGTCCTGTAAATACGGGGGGGGGGGGGGTGAATGTTCTTTCGGAGTCAAACTTATAATTAGCGACATAGTTCCCTTTCACAACCCCAACATACCAATAATGCCACACATGGCCACATAATAGCATTTAAGCAAAAAGAATTACTTCAATTAAAACTTGACAAGTAAGGGAAGATGAATTACCTGAAGGTGTATGGAATAAGTGAGGATACTTCCTCAACATGTCCTCATCCGCTTCCCAAGTCATCTCCTCCCGGTTATCATTCCTCCACAAGACTTTGACGGAAGCCACATCCTTGGTCCGCAGTCGCCTGACCTGGCGATCGTGTATCGCTATGGGACTCTCCTCATACGATAACCCCTCTGTCACCTGGACCTCACTAGCAGGGAAAACTCTCGCTGGATCTCCGATACACTTCCGCAACATAGAAACATGGAAGACCGGATGTACCGCCTCTAACTCTGATGGCAGATCCAACTCATAGGCAACCTTGCCCACTCTACGGATGATCTGGTAGGGCCCAATGTACCTTGAGCTGAGTTTTCCCTTCTTTTCGAATCTCATCACACCCTTCATGGGTGATACCTTCAAGAAGACCCAATCGTCTACCTGAAACTCCAAATGCCGACGCCGATTATCCGCATATGACTTTTGCCGACTCTGAGCTGCTAACAGTCTCTCCTGGATAAGCTTCACCTTATCCACACCACGAACCAAGTCCGGGCCAACTAATCGTACTCGCCCACGCCGAACCAACCAATCGGCGACTGCATTTCCGCCATATAAAGTCTCGTGATGGCGCCATCTCAGATACCGGAATGGTAGCCGTTGTTATAAGCAAACTCCACAAGAGGCAAATGATCCTCCCAGCCACCCGGAAATCAATCACGCAGTTCGCAACATATCCTCAATTGTCCGATAGTACGCCCGCATGCCCGCCACCGAGGATGAAACGTCAGATCGAGACTCACCGTGTCCCTAATCCCTTCGAAAGACCTCCGAAGTTAGCCGAATTGGGCTCTCTATCTTATATAATCGACACATGGACACCGTAACCTCACAATCTCTCCGATGTACAACTGCATAGTCTCACCAAAACGCCGCCCCGATTTGGAAGGAAATGGGCTGATTCCACCACAACAATAACCCAAATGGAGTCGCATTTCCTCCGAGTACGAGGTAACCCCAGAACAAAGTCCATGTTGATCACCTCCCACTTACACGCCGAATCTCAATACCGCAATAATCCATCGGGCCTCGGTGCTCGACCTTGACTGCTATAAATTAGGACATCGCAACAAAACTCGCCACGCCCCTCTTCGTGCCATCCCACCAATACAAACATTTGAGGTCATGGTACATCTTGGTCGACCGGATGAATAGAATAACGAGCACCGTGTGCCTCCCTAGAATCTGACGGTCTCGCTACATCGGAACACACAACCGCCTCAAATCTTAGCACCCATCAGCGCTACTCGAATAGACTCTTCTCCTCCCAAAGAGCTGCATCTTGATACCGTATCAACACCGGGTCCTCAAACGCCGCTCTTCACCTCATCAACGATGGAAGACTCGCAACCTCACGAACCCGCATTCCCACTATCGCCGGTATCGATCAATCGAACCCCAAGGTCGCTAGTGGTGGATCTGACGAACCATGTCCCGCTCTCCGGGCCGTACTCGACACTCCCCATCGATCTACGACTCAAGGCATCGGCAACCACGTTGGCTTTCCCGATGATATGTAATATCAACATCATAATCTTTCAACAACTCCAACCACCGCCTCTCGCCGCAGTTCGGCTCCTCTCGCCGATGATATATCGAGGCTCTGTGGTCTGTATAAATATCCACATGAACCCCATACAAATAGTGTCTCCAAATCATCAAGGCATGAATAATCGTGGCCAACTCTAAGTCGTGGGTAGGTAATTCCTCTCATGCTCAGAATCGCCGAAGCATAGGCTATAACCTGCCATGCCGCATCAAACACACCCTAGACCGATACCCGAGGCATCACAATAAATCACGCACTGCCTAACCTCCAAAAGAGTAAGAACCGGAGCCGTAGTCAACCTTTCCTTCAAAGAATCGAAACCCTTCTCGCAAGCCTCTCGCCCATCGGAACTTGGTCGCCTTCCGAGTCACCTAGTCAATGGTGAAATCAAGCAACCGCTTCCACAAACCTACGATAATAACTCGCCACTTCTAAGAAATCGCGCACTCGATCGGAGTAGAGGTCTCGCCAAGACTCGATCGCCAATCTTTGCCGATCCACCCAACACCATCAACCCCAATAATGTTCCCAAGAATGCCACCGAGGCCAACCAAAACTCACACTTGAGAACTTGGGGAATAATCGCACTCCGAGGACCCTAAGTACCGCCTCAAGTGATATGCATGCTCCGCTCGCACGCGAATAAACCAGATGTCATCAATGAATACTATCACAAATGTATCCAAAATGGCTTGAACACCCGCTCATCAAATCCATAAATACTGCTGAGCGCTGGTCAAACCGAAGACATAACTCAACTCATAAGTGCCCATACCGGTCCCGAATGCGCTTTGGGATATCTGCCTCTCGAACTCGCACCTGATGATAACCACACCGCAGGTCTATCTTGGAGAAACACCTTACACCCTGCAACTGGTCAAACAAATCATCAATCCTGGGGAGGGGGTACCTATTCTTGATGGTTACCTTATTCAGCTGCCTGTAATCAACACACATACGCAGCGTCCCATCCTTTTTCTTCACGAACAAAACTGGCGCTCCCCAGGGAGAAACACTAGGCCTGATAAAGCCTTTTTCCAACAAATCTTTCAGCTGGTCCTTCAGCTCCCTCAACTCAGCAGGTGTCATCTTGTATGGAGGAATATAAATAGGTCGAGTGTCTGGCAACGTATCAATACAAAACTCAATCTCCCTCTCAGGAGGGATACCCGGACGATCGTCTGGGAACACATCTGGAAACTCCCTAACCACAGGAACTGACTGAAGGGCTGGAACCTCAGCCTCTATATCGAATACCCGAACCAAATGATAGATGTACCCTTTTCGCACCATCTTCCTGGCCTTGAGGTAAGAAATAAACCTACCCCTCGGCGACGCTGTGTTGCCCTTCCACTCGATAATCGCTCGCCAGAAACTGAACCAACCAACTGTCTCTACCAACGTTGGCATAACAAGAAGCCAACCACCCATACCCATAATGACATCAAAATCGTCATCTCCAACTCTATCAAGTCCGCAAGGTCCACGATCAGAATAAACACCGGACAACCTCTATACACCTGCTCAGCTAATACCGAATCACCCACTAGCGTAGCTACCTCAAAAGGCTCTATCGACACCGGCTCTATCCTAATTCTACCCGTAATAAGAGGGGACACATAGGACAAGGTAGAACCTGGATCTATCAAAGTATATACGTCACAGCATGAAATCAATAATGTACCTGTGACGACGTCAGGGGAAGCCTCCTGATCCTGGTGGCTGGATAAGGAATAAATTCGGTGCGGACCGCTGAACCGAACCACCACCACGACCGCCACGCACGGCCCGCGAACACCTCGCCCGGCGCATAACCACGTAAGAAGGAAGACCCATCAATCGATCCGGCCGGGCTGCACTGTACCACCCATGCCGCCTAGTCGATGGACCTTCTCTCAAATGGCCCACCGCCACAAGAGTAACAAGCTCCGGAGGAACACGACACTCGCCGGGTGAGATCTACCGACGAGCACACCGAGATGGTGGTCTCGATCGGTAACGATCTCTACCTCCGAAACCTCAAGTCCCGAGCCACGACCGCTCTGAATGACTGCCGATCGACTCTCCCGCGTAAAACCGTGAAGGAGCACTTTGCCGGGCTGGAATGTGGACCTAGTTCGCTGCTGAGGTTGTCCGCTCAAATCGCCTCGAGACCTCGCTGCCCCGCCTCTGGGCCGGCGTCAAGCCGATCCTCTCCTCTCTCTCTATCCTCGCGCATAGGCCTGCATCCTGGCAATGTCCATACCGGGCTGAAGAGCCACTCCCAAGCATGCAGTAATCATATGACGGTCTAGCCCCATCACATAACGATGAACTCTGCCCGCCATATCAGCTACAATGGTGTGCGCATGCCTGGCCAAAGAGTCAAACTCCAGGTTGTACTCCCTGATAGTCCTACCATTCTGCCTCAAGGTCAAGAATCTATCTACGCGGGCTCTCCTCATATCAGGGGGCAAAAAGTGATCCATGAAGGCCTCTGTGAACTCCTCCCAAACATCTGGAAGAGCATCCTCACCTCTCGACAACTCCCATGACTCAAACCAGTTCAACGCAATATCGCGTAACCGGTAAGAGGCTAGCATAACAGACTCTGTCTCCGAAGCCCTAAGAACATGCATAGTCCGATATAGCTGCCGAATGAACTCCTGCGGATCCTCTTCAGACCTCCAACCATAAAACTCGGGTGGATGACAACCCAGAAAATCCCTAATCCGCAAACCGCTTGGCCAGGTTAGCCGCTCTCGCTTGAGCCGCTCGCTACTATACCGGTCAATAACCGGATCGCCTCCCGTAGTCTCTATACTCAACACTGGCAGTGGGATTGAGGCTCGCACCGAACCTTCGAGCTACGCCGCCTCGGCCTTCTAATACCGCCGCGTGGTCAACTCGCTGACCGCCACGCTCGTATAGTCTGTGCTCGAGTCCGAGTAACCCTTCGAGTACCGCTTAGCGCCTCGCTGCAGCCTTGCCCTTCTCGGCCCGGTCGCTTCCGTGGAGGCATAATCGTTTCATAAGAATAGGTCGAGAGATTCAACCTAATAAGACACTCTACGCACGATCTCGGAGAGAAGAATGAAAACTAATCATAAATGTCTCGCGGCCTCACGATTATAGATGTGGTGCACAACACACCGATAATCAATACTCTACTAGACACGGTCAGACACTTTCCGAGGACTAATCGCTCGATACCACTTTTGTCACGACCCGACCGGCCGCGATCGGTGCCCTACCCGGGCACCCTGCTCGTGCATACATCGAGAATAGCAATGAACATACACAACATACAACATGTTTAGACAATAACATCACAGGCTAGCCGATAAGACCGCCTTCCATAAAATATTCAAAATTAAAAGCAAAACTGTACAACTCGGTTCTTACAGCCCAAACCACAAAATGTGACTACTGCACTCTAGAATAACAAGCGTATGACGGGGCCCCGTCATACCCCTGAATGTACATAAATCTACAACATCAAGGAGAGACTGTACCAAAAAGACAAACTTCCGGAGAAATGGAGCTTCTGACGTCTGATAAGTGATCCTAAGAATGAGGATCCACCACCTGCTTACCCTTACCTGCGGCATGAACGCAGCCCCCGAGGAAGGGGTTCAGTACACAATATGTACTAAGTATGTAAAACTTGAAAATACTGTAATTACATCATAAGTTTAAAACAAGGCCGGAGGCATGTATGATAATCAAATTACAAGATCGTGGCCTTACTAACATGAGAGTAAATAGGAGTATACTTACAACATAAAATAGGAAGCTCACGATCAAAGAAGGACCACCCGCCCGCAGTATCATTAAGCAATCCTACTCCTGGGACTATTTCACCCGCATAGGTCGTGTGGACCCGCATGAGGTATTCCTCGCATGGGACTATTTCACCCGCATAAGCCCTTACGGACTCGCATGAGGTATTCCTCGATAGGTCACTACCGCATGGGACTATTTCACCCGCATAAGCCTTTACGGACTCGCATGAGGTATTCCTCGCATCGTGGGTAGCAAATCCACGGAATATGCAAATGCCACAAACCCGGGGAATGACCCCGTAATGAATAATATACCACTAGCACAAACCGTCTATCATACATAACATAAGCACTACCGGCTTATCATACAATATAAGCAAGTTAAGAAATCCCCTAACTTCTTATTATTCTTGTTCATGTACACTCTCATTTTAGTTTACTTAAGGCACTAACATGTCTTTTATAAAAATCCGGGAATTTAACCCAAAGTACTACATACTTCCACTCTTTTAAAAATGACTCTTTTTCATATAAAACTTCCAAGATACCATTAACCGTAGTATCAAGTCAAAATTACTTTTCAAGACAAGTCACAATACCTTTAGAAATAAAGTTAGGCTTCTAAATCAAGTGACTCCTTTTCTTATAAAACCTTAGGCAATTGATGCCTTAAAATCAAATTGCCTTTCATTAAATCAAGTCATTTATCCTCATTTTTCTTTCCATAAAGCTAATATAACCAACTTCCCATAAAGTCGTTATATTAACTTTATACCTTAGCCAATTACAATTTCCTATACAAGGGACTTATACGTTTAAAACGAAACAAGTATCATATACTTTAAAACTCTTCAAGTCCCTTAACTTAAAAAAAACTTAAGACATCCTTAAATACTTTTAAAGAAGTGAGTTAATCTCCTAACTCACCCAACTTGGGTATTCATAAAACTAGTAAAGGATATCAAGGTCTTGTACGTCTACCGTACTATATACGTGCAACTATTCATGCTCAAAATATAGGAAAGTTCTACATACCTCTTCGGGTCAAACCACTTGCCAAGTACAATATCCCGCCCGTAGTATGTCAACCTCAACGATTCTTAGTCCAACTTCAAATCCGAAGTTGCTCCTTAGCAACTTAGAGCATCTTCTAGACACTTCAATCCGCCACTTGAGACCCTTAGAACAACACAAACAACTTTCCTTCAATCTTCCAAACAAAACCTAGAAAAGCAACTAGGTTTTCATCTTGCGACTAACACGAAAACTATCTTTTTCCGGGATTTTTCTATTGAGATACACTTACAATACACTCATGAACCTTGGTTTAAAGTGTGGAGCTTAATGGACAACAAACAAAAAAAAATCTTTTTGTTGGTAGTGAACCCGAGAGCAAGGCTTTGGAGTTCTTCAAATTCTTGAAAAATTTGGCTAAGTGTTGAGCTTGTCTTTCTACTAGTACTACTATATAGTTCAATGGAGTGTCAAGATGTGCACAAATGTGTGGCTTGGATGAAGTTCTTTGAAATATCAAGACTTGTGGTCCCATTGACTAAGTCAACATTGTCAAGCTCTTCAAGTTGCAAGACTAAGTCATCCTAACAAAGGCCAAATGACTCTTTTGGCCATGCCTAAATCGTCCAAGGCTACATAAGGGGGGGGGGGGGTGACACGTGTCGCCCTCCCATTCGTCACAATATTACGTTTTCCGACAATTCTATAATTACGATAAATTTTTACAAGTCTCTAATCTTAACATTTGGGATTCTCTCGTACATTCTTAAAACATGTCATGTAAATACGGGGTGTAACATACATAATCCCTAACCCTTTACCTAAAGGATTCTTGGGTTATAAATAGCCTCTACATCATTAGAAGAATTCAACCACCATCCTCCATTCCAATCAATCACCCATCCCATTCTCCATCCACCATTCCATTCCATTCCATCTTGTAAATATTCCACAACACAATCCTTGGATGCTAGAAGGCTTGGAGACTTGTTCTTGAGTATTTTTCTTTTCTTTCTTTTTGCTTTATTTATTTCAGTTCATGTATGGATATTATATTAGTTCTTAGCGTGACTATGGCTAGGAGCTAATTACTTTATTAGGAATTTCCTTGTGATTATCTTGAAACTCTTATTCATGAATTAATACATTAGTTGATTTCTTCTTCACTTATTTAAGATTTATTCAATAGTTGTTTTGATTACTTGATAATTAATTGATCACTAATTTTCATAATCTATATGATTTCTAATCGAAAGCCGAAAGGGTGATTGTGAATATGCTATAGTTGAATAAACATAGGTTTAAATCGTGGACGAAAGTACCCTGATACTTGTGTAGCTTAATAGGTTATTGCTCATAATCATCCTTTGTAGTCAATCTTGTCACCGAAAGGTAGAAGGGTTCTCCATTGGGGTTGAGTGTTTATATTACCTTAATAGGAGTATAAAACGGTCTAGTTAACCTGCTATCTTAACGTAGAAGAAGAAGTTAGTCTAATTGTATTAAAGATTGAATATAGTGGATAATTGGTGATCTTGGAAGCCCTAATTCGCCATAATAACTGATTTAAATCAAAGTATTTTCATAATTAGTTTATTTCCTGCATTATTAGTTTAGAATTTCAACTCAATTAACGTTAACCAAATAGAAACTAAAGCGATAATCGGTACTTGAAAACCAGTCCCTGAGGACGATATTCGGTCTTACCTAGACTATATTACTTGTCACGACACGTGTACTTGCGTTATTGTGTGCATAAATCGTGCATCAAGTTTTTGGTTCCGTTGCCGGTGATTGGCGTACTTTTAATACCGATTTATCTATTCTTATTTCTAATTTGGTTGCTCCAAGAACGAGTTTCTAACTTGTTCTGCGAGCATCTTTTTATCACCTTTTGTTGTTTTCTTATTTTGCAGGTTAAATTCGGGAAAAAAAATCGAAACAAAATCGAGAAAAATAAATAAAAATGGACTACTACTATCAAAGACAGTGGAGTCATCAACAACAGCTTAACCCACAGGTTCTAGAGGAGAATCTAGATGAGTTGCAGGCAGGCATACTCAGGCTCACCAAGTGCCAGACTCAGTTTATGTTTAGTATAGTATTAGGGTCGTTTTCCTTTCTTTTGTGTCACAGCGGTCAGAAATGGAGAAATGGAGAAATGGTGAAAAGGAGATGAAATGAGCATAAATGAGATGGAATTGCACACTAAAAGGGCCAAGAAATGAAGCCTAAGAAGTTCCGGGAAATATAGAAGAAATCAGACGAAGACCGGACGAACAAAGGACGAAGAAACGAAAAATCCGGAATAATGTCATCACCGGCGCCGCGGCGCCTGGCAGCAGCGCCGACCACTGAAGCCGTCTGAAGCTCTCTGATTTTCAGGCGCCGTGGCGCCATAGCAGGGCCGCGGCGCCGACGCGAGATTTTTGAGTTTTTGGGCCGAATTTGACACATTTTCAGAGTCCAAAAGGGATAACTTTCCTACCTACATATTCCTTAACCCTTTTCCATAACTTTTCCTAAACCCTTTACCTAAAAGGATTCCATAACATTTCCTACCTACATAATCCCTAACCTTTACCTAAAGGATTCTTGGGTTATAAGTAGTCTCTACATCATTAGAAGAATTCAACCACCATCCTCCATTCCAATCAATCACCCATCCCATTCTCCATCCACCATTCCACTCCATTCCATCTTGTAAATATTCCACAACACAATCTTTGGATGCTAGAAGGTTTGGAGACTTATTCTTGAGTATTTTTCTTTTCTTTCTTTTTGCTTTATTTATTTCAGTTCATGTATGGAGATTATATTAGTTCTTAGCGTGACTATGGCTAGGAGCTAATTACTTTATTAGGGATTTCCTTGTGATTCTCTTGAAACTCTTATTCATGAATTAATACATTAGTTGATTTCTTCTTCACTTATTTAAGATTTATTCAATAGTTGCTTTGATTGCTTGATAATTAATTGATCACTAATTTCATAATCTATATGATTTCTAATCGAAAGTCGAAAGGGGAGATTGTGAATATGATATAGTTGAATAAACATAGGTTTAAATCGTGGACGAAAGTACCCCGATACTTGTGTAGCTTAATAGGTTATTGCTCATAATCCTCCTTTGTAGTCAATCTTGTCACCGAAAGGTAGAAGGGTTCTCCATTGGGGTTGAGTGTTTATATTACCTTAACAGGAGTATAAAACGGTCTAGTTAACCTGCTATCTTAACGTAGAAGAAGAAGTTAGTCTAATTGTATTAAGGATTGAATATAGTGAATAGTTGGTGATCTTGGAAGCCCTAATTCGCCATCATAACTGATTTAAATTAAAGTATTTTCATAATTAGTTTATTTCCTACATTATTAGTTTATAATTTCAACTCAATTAACGTTAACCAAATAGAAACTAAAGCATAGATAATCGGTACTTGAAAACCAGTCCCTGAGGACGATATTCGGTCTTACCTAGACTATATTACTTGTCACGACACGTGCACTTGCGTTAGTGTGTGCATAAATCGCGCATCACTTGTCTGTGTCATCATAGATGTCACGTAAGCTACCTAGTCGATAAAACACAAAGGTCCTTGTGGCCTCCTCCTTACTAGTGGGCTTCTTTGGGACCCATATGTTTTTCATCAGATGTTTACCCTTAACATCCTTTGATTGATCCGGATTAGCAAGGGTTACCATAGCTATCGCTACTGCAGAAATGTTACACCCCGTAATTTCAGGACAATAGATTGAGAACGTGATTAAGGAAATAAGATTTGAACGTTGAAGGAAAGTATATTTATATTTTCTTATGGAATAATTTTTTATACAACAAATGTGACGACGAAAATTATTAACTAGTAATTAAATTCTTTCCAATGGATTTATTGACTTAGTATTGTATTATTGAGTCTTGACATTGATAATATGGGGCCCATCGAAAATTTCACAATTTTGGGCAAGTGTCCATCGAAAATTATAAGATTTTGGCTAAGTGTTGGATTAAAATTTTGTGAAGAGAATATAGTGTGAAAGATATTTTTATAAAGAGAAGACAAGTGGACAAGTGGGTCTACATGGGTCCCCCTCCACTTGTGCTGCATACACTAGTTATATACAAGTCTTGCAAGACTTTGTTCACAAATATCTTCATCATCCAAACTCTCTTATCTCTTCCTTAACCCTCAAGTTTTCGAAATCCTTAGCAAGTGAAGAACAAGATTAAGTTATTTTCCAAGATTAAGTTCCTTAACTAAGTTCTAAACAAGTTAACTTTCCAAATCAGTGGGTCACGATTTTGGCCGAGATTTTGCCTAAAAAAACCCTAAGCTTGGAGATGAACTTTTTGGAAGAAAAATAAGAAAGTAAGATGGTTACAAGCTTGTAGAGGATACATATGCGTTGTTGTAACTAGAAGAAGTGGATCAAAGAGAAAACTGTGAGCCGAAACTTGTGGACTGTTTTGGGCTAAAAATAAGGTATGATTTATTCTTCCTCTTGAAGTAATTGGAAATTACATGTTGTTATAGTTAAGGGATGAACTTGTGTTAAGAGAAATGGAGAATAAGAAGTGCATGTGACAGTTTTGGGTGTTTGCCGATTTTGAGGCGGTTTTAGTATCTTGGATTTGTTGGTTGTTATTGTTATTATTATCACTTATTTCATGTTATAAATTGAAGGAAATCTTGTTATTGAAAGTTGAAATGGTTTATATTAAAGTGTTGGGACTTGAATTGGATTATAAAGAATTATGAAACGGGAAATGGTATTAGGTCTTGTTGGCCGAGATTGTATAAAACTGTGGGATATTGTGGTGCAATTTTATGAATTGTTTTTATATGGATTAAGAGGCCCTATTAACATGAGAAGTGGGTGTGTAAATACCCTTTGTTGCTGTATTGGTTGTGCCCTTAAGTGGTGCTTGGTTATTGGTGTTATTGGTCTTATTTGTAAGGTGGAAATGTATGTATAATTAGGGGAAGTGCTGCCCAAATTTCTATATGAAAAGAGAATCATTATTTGGTATATAACCTACACTAGTAAGCATGGAGTTGATATATGTGTTATTGTTATTATAGGTCGAAGTACTAATTGAGGCGTATTCTACTTGTCGTGTTGGTATAGCCGATAAGGTATGTGAAACTATCTTTTCTTTCTTTATTTTGGAATGATTTTTATAAAGTGAGTGTACGGCGGACGTACATAGTTCTATTGGATCCTAATCCTTAATGATACATGACATGATAGTGTCTTGGGTTTTATAAATGAAAGATATTATATTTATTCCATTGAGAATCAAAGTGATTGATTTACTTGAATTAAACGTACGACGGACGTACATTATTTCTACACAGTTTAATGCCTAATGATATGTGTTATGAGAAGTACCTTGGTTTTTCTAAAATGAAAGTTCATTTTAAAGATTTTATTGAGAGTCAAAAGATGATTTAAATTACACATGGTTGCTCATGATAGCTATTTGTGCAAGTGTCATTATTCCACTTCACCGAGTCCCATAATGGGCCGGGTATGTTCGTGCGCAGATTTATTGTACTGATTCACCGAGTTCCTCACTAGAGGGTCGGGTACGTATATGTATATGATTCCATGGACTTGCAACCCATGATGCGAGTATAGATACTCATGATGGTATATGATTTCATGGACATGCATCCATAATGCGGGTATAGATACCCAGGATAATATATATATATGCATATGATAAGTATATGGGCAGGCGTCCCATGATTTTGACATGACTCTCATTTTGAAAAAGGTACAGTTGACTCTCATTTTCATAAGGCACGGTTGTACTGGTATTTTGATTACCATACTTGTCTCCTGTTATCCTTTTGGCCAGTTATGATCTCATTTTACAGTACTTTATGTTTTACAAACTTGGTACATCTTTCGTACTGACCCCCTTTCTCCGGGAGATTGCGTTTCATGCCGCAGGTATAGGTACTCAGGTTGGTAATCCTCACGCTTAGGATCTCTACTCAGCTTTTGAGATAGCTCCATTGTTCCGGGCTTGTCATTTTTGTACGGATTTTGTATTATAGGCTTATGTATATTCAGGGGTACGACGGGGCCCTGTCCCGTCATAGTTCACTGTCATACTCTTATAGGTCTGTAGTCATGTGTGGGTTGAACATGTGTAAGTTATAGTTTGTTTGGGATATCTATATGTACAGTGGCGGCCTTGTCGGCTTGCCTGTTTTATATAACATGAGTTTATTATTGCAGTTCAGGGGACAGGATCCTTTATGTTATATGGTATTTCGAGTCTTATTTAATTATATGTGATGTGTGGGAAAACGGGTGCCTAGGTAGGACACCAGTCGCGGCCCTTCGGCTCGGGTCGTGACAAGAAAAGGGTCAGTATTAATAGACATTTCAGCTATGCTTTTATCGGCTAGCTTGAACCTTGCCTTCTTGATACCATTTTGAATTGCCTTCCTAAAGACCATACAATTAGAAGTAGCGTGGCTATATGAGTTGTGCCATTTACAATACTTCTTATCCCTGAGCTCTTCGTTAGGCGGAATCCTATGGACATTAAGTAGTCGAATCTGTTTATCTTTAAGCAGATGATCAAAGATCTGATCTGCCTTTGTAATTTCAAACGAGTAACCGACCCTGTCATCAGTTGAACTCGTCTCATTACCTTTCGTAGATTTCAAGGCTGGGCAAGAATAAACCTTACCCATGACAATTTCGGCTACCATTGTGTTTGCCATGTAATACTTTGAGTCAGAAACATCGACCTCAATAATGGGAGCCTCAGTTTCGGTTAGCTCTTCTTTTCTCCTTTTCATGGATATATTGCTCTATTTGGCTAGCTTTCTCGGATATCTGGCTTAGGTCGCAGCAGGATTATCCCACTAATTTTTCTTTTAGCTTAGGATACATGTTGTTGATTATCATGTGGGCGTATTACGATTCAGGGAAGTGTACAGTGCATTTCCCAACCTTCTTTCTGAATCTCTTAATATAATCGGTAGCCAACTCATCGACATGTTGCTTGAGATTCGACAAATCGGTTACAGTGACCTGAATTTGGGGCTAATAAAATCTATCATGGAAACAACGCTCTATGTCAGCCCAACTTTGTATGGAGTCGGGGGTCAAGATGAGTACCAGGCAAATTCCATTCCAGTTAGAGAAATGGGGAACAACTGCAGTGTTACACCCCGTATTTCCAACAGTTTGAAATGAGAACGTACGTGAGAAATTGAGATTTGAATTTTGAAAAGAATGAAAAAATTCGGAAAAATCCTCCGAGCCTCGTGAAGGAAAAAGGTTTATAAAGTGGGGTTTGATTCTCAAATTTAATATTTGGGACTTAGAGAATACATTGGAATTATGAATTTTAATTTTCGGATTTGGTCATGTGGGGCCCACCCGAGAAATTTTACGTTTTTTGTGGGGCCCACGAGTTTTTCGATATTTTGGCCAATTATGGACTTTTTGGGAGATGAAAATATTTTGGACGAATCATAGGGTGACACGTGGCACACCCCACCCCCTTGTCTTGGTCTTGAAAGACTTTGACTATTTGACATAGATATTTTGGAGACTTGATTAGATATTTGTGTGACAAGTGGGCCATGTGGGTCCCACCCCACTTCTCTTGCTACACTTAGTATACATCTTTATATTAGAGGGCTTGCAAGACATGCCTTAACACGTAGCCAAATAAGCTCTCATCTTTCTCTCATTTGAGCTCAACACCAAGAACACCTAGTGTTGATTAGTTCATTTCATCCACGATTAAGCCCCTAATCCAAGGTTGAACCAAGATTAACATCTCAACCTTGTGTAGCTTGTTTGGGCCGATAATGGGGTGAGAAAAACTCTAAGTTTTATCGGCTTTTTGGAAGCGAAACGTGAAGTGGAGTTGCTCCTAATGTTGTAAGGGATACATATATGTGATTGTAACTTGAAACCTGAAACTAGGATTGTGGCTAGTTGGGTATCATGAGTAGCTAAACTCATTCTACTGTCCTTAGAGCAATATTGTTCTTGAGTTACTAGGAACCCTGTTACTCTGTTCCCATTACTATAGTTACTTTGTTGTTATCCTGTTCTTAATATCTCCGCTTAATCTACAGTAAATAGGCAGATGCATCTTGGACCGTTGGATTAGCACGATAGGTCGGAAGGACCAGTGTCGGACCCGGTGGAAGCAGCCGATGTACTATAGGATAAGAAGTCAGATAACAAGTATAGGATACCCGCTTTAGTAACTAGAGGAATAGAAACAAGTACTACAGGACCCTTGTAGCATATAGAACAGTAGCTCTAAAAGGATAGTAGCCTCCACGCATAGCAACAACAACCTCCTTGTTTGAACTTAATACTTTATAAATGAAGACTCATCCATCTTTTAATTATATAAGAAGGCATAATTCGTTCGGGTTAGAATGTGTAATAGAAATGAATGGTTGCGTCAAAGTATTAAGAGCAAATCTTAAAGAATTATAGTATTATGAAACTGCAAAACCTGCAGAAGGTTTAGATAATTATACCCAGATTATAATCAGACAAGTAATCATTAATAAAATGGTTGAACTTTACGAAGAAAATGATAGGTTAAGGAGACAGATTCATTATCTAAAAATGAGGGAATCTATCTCTAAATTCCTAGTTGAACTCCACACAGTTCATTATTAATAATGAACGAAATCAACAGTGAAAACTTAGCAACTTCAAAAATTGCTAAAGTTGAAAAAGATCTACAAAACTGAAATATTCCAAAAGAATCTTTCAGATCTGTTTATGAAACAGGAAAGTTTGATTTTATTAAAAATTATAATATCAAAACTTGTGAGTCTACAGTAGCTATCAATAACTCAAAAGAGATTATTAAGCTATTATCTACCGAAGATATAAACAGATATAAAAAAGATTTTAACTTCCTACACATAGGATTGGTACAAATTGCTGTTAATCCTTTGTATCGTTTGGGTTTAGATTGTTATACCCCGTAGTTGCAGGGTATGTATGTGAGGACGTACGTACGAGAGTACGACAGAAAATTTTGAAAAGAAAGAAAGATGTGAGTTTTCGACGGAAAAGTTTCCGGTTATTTGTGAAGAAAAAGGTTCGTTAATGGGAATTGGATTCCCAGATTTGGTATTTGGACTTCATAGATTATATTAGAATTTTGAGATTTTATTTTCGGAAATGGTCATGCTGGGCCCACGGAGAAATTTACTTTTGCTGGGCCCGCTTTGTTTTTGAGATTTCCGGTATTTTGGATATTTTCGGAAGACGAAATATTCTGGGCGAATCGGGGGGCGACACGTGTCACCCCCATGTGGCACCCTTGGCCGATTTTTTACCTTTGTGCACAACACCCGGTTGGAGTCGTTTTTCGACGAAACGTTTTGCGAGGGAAAATTCCGGCTATGTCGTTTTGTATTTTTGCGGATTTTTCCGAGCGACGGAACATTTTGGACCAACGAGAGGCGCACTGGCACCCTCTCATTGGCGGGCAAGCGGGCGCATACGGACGATCGGGAGATAAGGTTGGGCAAGATATTTGTGTAGATATTTGTGCAGGTTTTCGAGTAGGGTCTAGGGTGCACTTGGCTTGATCTTCGCCTTACACTTGCCTTGCACATGGCTTGATCTCGCCATTGGTTGGCTTTGGTTTTGCTATAAATACCCCCTTGGCTCAAGACTTCATTCATCCAAAATGTTCCAAGTCTTGCTATCCTTCCTCTCCTCTTGTTTGACTCTCGCCCAAGAGCCCCCTCCTAGTAAAGGCCCTGGCCGAGAAACCCTCCCCTTTGAGTGGCCTTTGTGGCGAGAGCCTCCTCCCCTTTGAGGTGCTAGCCGTGGGTACCCCTAGCCTAGTTGTTTTCAGATAATACCCTCCTCGAGGCATTGAAATACTTCTCCTAGTATTGTTATAATGCCCAAAATACCTTAGCCTTGTACCTTGTAGTATTCCAAAGATACCTCATACGTAGAGCCCTGGAAATACTACCTTTTGTCCTTTAGTCTCAAACCGAAACCCTAAGGAAATCTTCATAGCTTGGTTGAAGTATTTGAGTAGAAGTTGGTTAGAACTTCTAAGGGTTGTTTGGAGTGGTTTGGAGCGCACGAGTGAGCTAGACCTTGCTCGGATCGACATTATAACTTGGATAATTTTGGGCTTGTCGAGGTAATATTCTTGTCCCCTTATCAGAATTGGAGATTACATGTTGTTGGAATATATAGTGGAGGTATACTATATATAGCTTAGCATCGCGCAATGTCTTTTGACTTAAGCTCAAGAATAAAGAAAAGAATCAACTGTATTTACATAGATTGTATTGCAGACTTGTGTAGTATTCTTGAGTAGAATTGTACACGCCGGTTAGACGTAAACCCCCGGTTGGCTTGGTAGCCGCCGATAGAGAGAGGAGATTTACGCTGCCATGGGAGGTGCGCCAATTTTCTCAGAACATGGAACCGCGGTTAGAAGTTAATAGACGTTTGTGGCCTTATAGGTGGAAAGATCGCGAGTAGCGTATTCTACTTGAAGAGTGGAAACGGCCAGCCGTGTTACTGATCGTGGAGCATTTTGCTTATTGTCGATACTGCCGCGAGGTATGTGAACCTCTTCCTATCCGTTTCTAGCATGATATGTGTGTAGCTATGTAGACGGTGGACGTCTGGTGCTAAGTGTATTTGTTTGGTTTAAACATAAAGTGTTATAACGCTTTATGGGAAGTTGGTTATACCGACTTTATGTAGGTAAGAAAATGGTTTATCGATGTTAGAAGTTAAGAGACTTGATCTTATAAGATAAGAGACTTAACTTATTTGTTTTAATGTGGATGTTTGTGTGAAACCTCATTCGTGAGTAATGAGTACTTGGTTTTAAAGGGATAATGTTTACCGATTTCGAAATCGAACGTATCGACGCACCACCGCAAATAATTAATAAAGGAAAATGTATTGAATAATGATGTGTTGTATTAAAACCGTAGAAACCTCCATCCGCATAGCTAAGATGAGACAAAATGATATTACATTTTCTAGATCACGGTCATGTAATAAGATCGTTATAAACAAGAATAAACTACTCACATATATGACATATGTTACTCAATTGTTTTAAAAGAGATTAAGACTATGAGTTATGAAACCTTTCTAAAATAAGTGACTTGAGCATTTGAAAATGAGAATCTTGAGTAATTGAAACTAGGCAAACTGGAACTTAGGAAAAGAATGTTGTTACTTGATTTTGAAAAGGAAGGTGGGTTGGTCATTCTAATACTACGTATCGGGTGACTTTATATAAGTAATGGATCTCTTTTAAAAGAACTTAACGTATGTAGTACCTTGGGGTTAAAAACCCGGACTTTGGCATAAAATGAAAGTACTTTGAGTTGTGTGAAACTTGCCTATGCTTGTTGTTGTGAAACTTGCCTATGCTTGTTGTTGTGAAACTTGCCTATGCTTGTGATAATAGCCTTTGTTGTGCAAGTGTGGTATTTACGTTACCGCGTCTCGATAGAGGCCGGCCGACTTGGAGAACTTACTGACGCGTCTTTGGCGATGGAGAATTCCACCGTATGTTTCCATTTTGATTATTGTCTTGTTGTTGATGTCACATGGACATGTCTACACCGAGGTAGAATTCCGGGCACGCGGCACGCGATCGGGTTGATTACCCGATATATTGTTATTGTGGTTACACGGACATGTCTACACCGAGGTAGAATTCGGGGCATGTGGCTACGCGCGGGTTGATCACCCAAAGATATTATTGTTGATGTCACGGACGGTTCACACCGAGGTAGAATTCGGCACGTGGCCGGGGCATTGGTATTATTGTTGCATCATGGACATGTCTACACCGATGCAGACCGGCACGCGCCGTGATGCGAACATAATTGATGTTGTGGGCGTGAGACCCATAGTTATATTGAGTGATGACTTGAGGCGTGAGTCCCCGATCGACATGATCGCTTATGTTGTGAATCAGAGTTTGGTTATCATACATGTCTCCCGCTTTATATAGACTAGTATGATTTCATTACAATATTTTTACGCTTTCACATACTTGGTACTGTCAGATCGACCTCCGGGGCCGCGTTCATGCCGCAGTAGGTACATCGGTCGTGGATCCTCGCTCTTAGGATCTCGGTTAGCGTTTTGGGAAGCTCCGCTTTCTCGAGGCTTATCTTTTGTATGTGTTCCCCGAGTTGTAGGTTCTTGTACATTCGTGGTATGGCGGCCCCGTCCCGTCATAGTTGTAAATCTTAGAGGTCCGTAAATCTTGTGGGCGGGGTTGTAAAAGGATTAAACTGCTCGCTTTGAAAGAGTTGTATTTATTTATGTTATTGGAAGGTAACCGTTGGGTTGACTCGCTTTATGTTCATATATCTTGTTTCTTGTTTAAAGTTTTATTTTCCATTGGTTTTCTCTCGATGATTGTATCACTAGGGTGCCCGATAAGGCACCAAGAACGCCCCTAACGGTCGTTACAAAAGTGGTATCGAGCGCTTAATCTCGGAAAGTGTCTCGCACGTGTCTAGTAAGTCTTGATTATCGGTGTGTTGTGCACCACATCTATAATCGTGAGGCTATAGGACATTTAGGATTGGTTTCCATTCTTCTCATTACGAGATCGTGCCTTAGATTTGTGTTGTAAGTTGGACCCTCCGACGATCTCGTTTTTACGATTATGCCTCCGCAGCAAACCAGAGCCCGGCGGCAAGACACCGAGGAACCGCTAGTGAGATCTGAGGAGTACGAGGCGCAGCCCGCATGACTGAGGTCAGGCTTGACGGCGGGTTTTGGACGCCGCCACCCAAAGAGAGGTTAGAGCCGCAAAGAATGGCTGCCGAGACCGCAGCACTGAGCCTCCGTCCCACACCGCGCAGGAGATGGGTTACAAGGAGATGGCGATTGCCGCCGTGGTCGTGGGCCGATATGAGGATAGGCCGACGCAGCAGCCTGGGCCCGAGCACCGATGTTCACCCAGAGCAGATAGTTTGAGGCTACGGGACTTTCCGAGTCAGAGCCCGCCGTAGTTTTATGGGTCGAGGCACGAGGATGATCCGCAGGAGTTCATCCGGCGATACGATCACGCGGGTGATCAAGGCTTCGTGAGACCGAGTCCGTGACCTTGTTCGTGATCGGGTCGCGTGATACCGCGATCGATTGGTTTGATTCATGGAGCTTTCCGGGAGAGCATGCACTCGGCAGTATGGGATGAGTTTTCGGGCTTTCTCACGCACTTCTTGCCTCCGCAGATGAGGAGGGCACGCCGGCATGATTTTTGATGCTTAGACGAGCGCGCACGGTTCGGGAGTACAATGCGAGTTCGACTCATCGTCCAGAGACGTCCCAGCGTTGGTAGCTAGTATGGAGGATCGAGTGCACCGATATGTTACTGTGGCTCGATGATTACTTGTCGAGGCATGTTCAGGTGTAACTCTTCACCGGCACGGACATTGCCCGCATGCAGCTCACGACCAGGATGCGAGGCACGAGAGGTCGGCGAATGACTCAAGATCGCAGAAGAGGCCGTAACAACAGTGGTCCTTCAGTGACTTTCGAGGCGGACCGCCTCAAAGAAGATACTAGTTTTGTACCTCCGCCCGCAGAGTGGTCCTCCACAACCTTCGAGTATTCGGAGCAGTCGTGGCTCCATGGGTTCGTGTTTCCAGGAAGCGGGGTGTTGGCGCGGTCACCCCTACCTCGGTGGTCGGTGGTAGACCGATTTCGGGAGTGTCGTGGTGCCAGGAGCTTGTTATTTTTGCGGCAGCAGGCCATTTGCGAGGAACCGTCCGACCAAGGGTAGCACGGATGTTACGACTCACCTACCGGATCGATGGTGGTTCATCGCCTTTCTACGCATGCACTGCAGGCGTGCCTATGATTAGAGTGGAGCGGTAGCTTCGTATATCCTTAACCTCTAGAGTTTTGGTATGCTTGTTATGATGGTCTCATTATTATGTGCTATGTACGAATAGCGTTGTGTTAATTGTGAGTTAGAAAACATGCTTAGTTGGGAGGATACGTATGGGGGCATGGTAAGTAACCTTAGACTATGTCACGGCCGAGACCTTAGGGGTAAGGTCGTCTTGAGTTAAAGATTTATTTTTGACCCTTATCGCAGTAGTAGTATACGTGGATTTATTTGTGTGATAAGTCTGTGGGTAGTGTGAGATGGAAGTGGTAGCTTATGATGTGAATTAGTAAGATTGTTCGGATCGGGAACAAGAGTTTGGCGGTTGGGGGTAGGGTTGAGGACCATTTGCGGGTCAACCCGTAACCCGGTTTGGGGTGGGGTCAGTTCTGGGTGGTCCCGCCAGGTGGTAGGGTCACGAGGATGCTAGGCCCAAGTTTGTGTGACCATCGTATGAGTTCGTGGACGCGCTCGACCGCAGCGTTCGTAAAGGCCGGAATGGCCTTAAGGAAGTTTGAGGTTAGTAAGATGACCAAGTTTGGAGGTTGTGACTCGAGATTTTCGAACGGAAGTAATGATCAAGTATGGTACGTCTTGGGAGAGTTCAAATGTTCGAGAAGCGGCACGACGAGTAAGGAAGGAAGATAACGTGTGTTATTTCGCGCTGCCGTGGCGTTGACAACTTGTTAGAGGAACTTGATCGATATCCGCTTGAGAAGGAACATTCGGACGAATGTTTCTAAGGAGGAGAATGTTATACCCGTAGTTGCGGGGTATGTATGTGAGGACGTGCGTGCGAGAGTACTGTGAAAATTTTGAAAAGAAAGAAAGATGTAGTTTTATTTGGAAAAGTTTCCTGTTATTTGTGAAGAAAAAGGTTCGTTAATGGGAATTGGATTCCTGATTTGGTATTTGGACTTCATAGATTATATTAGAATTTTGAGATTTTATTTTCTGAATGGTCATGCTGGGCCCACGGAGAAATTTACTTTGTGGCCCGCTTTGTTTTGAGATTTCGGTATTTTGGATATTTTGGAAGACGAAATATTCTGGCGACCGGGGCGACACGTGTCACCCCATGTGGCACCCTTGGCCGATTTTACTCAGGCACAACACCCTTGAGTCGTTTCGTAAACGTTTTCAGAAATTGCGAAGGAAAATTCGGCTATGTCGTTTTGTATTTTTGCGGATTTTTCCGAGCGGCGAACATTTTGGACCAACGAGAGGCGCGACTTGGCACCCTCTCATTGGCGGCGCGTGGCGATTGGGACGATCGAGATAAGTGTGGGCAAGATATTTGTGTAGATATTTGTGAGGTTTTAAGGAGTAGGTCTAGGGTGCACTTGGCTTGATCTTGCCTTACACTTGCCTTGCACATGGCTTGATCTCGCCATTGGTTGGCTTTGGTTTTGCTATAAATACCCTCGCTCAAGACTTCATTCATCCAAAATGTTCCAAGTCTTGCTATCCTTCCTCTCCTCTTGTTTGACTCTCGTCCAAGAGCCCCCTCCTAGTAAAGGCCCTTGGCCGAGAAACCCTCCCCTTTGAGTGGCCTTTGTGGCGAGAGCCTCCTCCCCTGAGGTGCTAGCCAGGGTACCCCTAGCCTAGTTGTTTTCAGATAATACCCTCCTCGAGGCATTGAAATACTTCTCTAGTATTGTTATAATGCCCAAAATACCTTAGCCTTGTACCTTGTAGTATTCCAAAGATACCTCTATACGTAGAGCCCTAAATACTACACTTTTGTCCTTTTAGTCTCAAACCGAAACCCTAAGGAAATCTTCATAGTTGGTCAAGTATTTGAGTAGGTTGGTTAGAACTTCTAAGGGTTGTTTGGAGTGGTTTGAGCGCACGGAGGAGCTAGACCTTGCTCAGATCGACATTATAACTTGATAATTTTGGGCTTGTCGAGGTAATATTCTTGTCCCTATTGTAATTGGAGATTACATGTTGTTGGAATATATAGTGGAGGTATACTATATATAGCTTAGCATCGCGCAATGTCTTTTGACTTAAGCTCAAGAATAAAGAAAAGAATCGAATCAGTATTTACATAGGATCGTATTGACAGAGACTTGTGTAGTATTGTCGAGTAGAATTGTACACGCCGGTTAGACGTGTAAACCTCGTCAAGCTTGGTAGCCACCGATAGAGAGGAGATTTACGCTGCCATGTGGGGAGAGTCCAATTTTCAGAGAACATGGAACTGCGGTTAGAAGTTAATAGACGTTTGTGGCCTTAGGTGAAAGTACTGCGAGTAGCGTATTCTACTTGAAGAGTGGAAACGCCAGCCGTGTTACTGATCGTGGAGCATTTTGCTTATCATCGATACTCGTCGCGAGGTATGTGAACCTCTTCCTATCCGTTTCTAGCATGATATGTGTAGCTATGTAGTACGGTGGACGTACAAGTGCTAAGTGTATTTGTTTGGTTTAAACATAAAGTGTTATAACGGCTTTATGGAAAGTTGGTTATAACAGCTTTATGTAGGTAAGAAAATGGTTTACTGATGTTAGAAGTTAAGAGACTTGATCTTATAAGATAAGAGACTTAACTTATTTGTTTTAATGTGGACGTTGTGTGAAACCTCATTCGCGAGTAATGAGTACTTGGTTTTAAAGTGATAATGTTTTACCGATTTGAAATCGTAATGTGTATCGGCTGCACCACCGCGTTAATAAAGGAAAATGTATCAATAATGATGTTGTATTAAAACCGAGAAACCTCCATCCGCATAAGCTAAGACGAGACAAAATGATATTACATTTTCTAGATCACGGTCTGTAATAAGATCGTTATAAACAAGAATAAACTACTCACATATATGACATATGTTACTCAATTGTTTTAAAAGAGATTAAGACTATGAGTTATGAAACCTTTCTAAAATAAGTGACTTGAGCATTTGAAAATGAGAAGCTCGAGTAATCGAAACTAGGCAAACCGAACTTAGGAAAAGAATGTTGTTACTTGATTTTGAAAAGGAATGGGTTGGTCATTCTAATACTACTGCATCGGGTGACTTTTATAAAAGTAATGGATCTCTTTAAAAGAACTTAACGATGTAGTAATGGGGTTAAAACCTGACTTTGGCATAAAATGAAAGTACTTTGAGTTGTGTGAAACTTGCCTATGCTTGTTGTTGTGAAACTCGCCTATGCTTGTTGTTGTGAAACTTGCCTACGCCAGGATAATAGCCTTTGTTGTGCAAGTGTGGTATTTCGTGTTACCGCGTCTCGATAGAGGGCCCGACTTGTGGAGAACTTACTTGGACGTCCGCGATGATGGAGAATTCCACGTATGTTTCCATTTTGATTACTCGCTTTGTTGATTCATTGGACGTCTACACCGAGGTAGAATTAGGGCACGCGGGCACGTGCGGTCGGGTTGATTACCCGGATATATTGTTATTGTGGTTACATGGACATGTCTACACCGAGGTAGAATTCGGCATGCGTGGCCACGCGCGTTGATCACCCAAAGATATTATTGTTGATGTCACATGGACGTGTTCACACCGAGGTAGAATTCCGGCACGTGGCCACACGTGGCATTATATTGTTGCATCATGGACATGTCTACACCGATGCACTCCGGGCACGCGGCCGATGCGAACATAATTGATGTTGTGGGCGTGAGACCCATAGTTATATTTGAGTGATGACTTGAGGCGTGAGTCCTCGATCGATGACATCGCTTTTATGCGGAATCAGTAGTTTGGTTATCATACATGTCTCTCGCTTTATATAGACTAGTATGATTTCATTACGATATTTTTGATTTCACATACTTGGTACTGTTATCTTGACCTCGCCGGGGCTGCGTTCATGCCGCAGTAGAGGTACATCGGTCGTGGATCCTCGCCTTAGATCTCGCGTTGTAAGCTCGCTTTCTCCGAGGCTTATCTTTTAGTATGTGTTCCTCGAGTTGTAGGTTCTTGTACATTCAGGGGTATGGCGCCCCGTCCCGTCATAGTTGTTGTAAATCTTAGAGGTCCGTAATCGCCAGGCGGGTGGTTGTAAAACGATTAAACTGCTCGTTTTGGAAAGAGTTGTATTTATTTATGTTATTGGAAGGTAACCTTGGGTTGGCCTGTTTTATGTTCATATATCTTGTTTCTTGTTTAAAGTTTTATTTTCCGCTGGTTTTTCTCTGATGATTGTATCACTAGGGTGCAGGATAAGGCACTAAGAATCTGCCTTAACGGTCGTTACATAGATACCCCCATCTGTCTCTTACTAAGAGATGTCAGGCTATTAAACTTTGACGATTCCTTACTTGGAGTCTTACAGAGTAACCTAGCCAGGGGACCAGTTTATTTTAACTGTTACCCAAATTTTTCAGTTGACATAAATGATCAAAACGTTATGGACACCCTAACGTTAAATATTAAAACAAAAAATATGAATAGCAAGATAAACACAAGAGAAATTGCTATATTATACAGAGTCTATTACAGGCTAATGAAAACAACCTTAGCTCCAAAAGCTAAACTAGTTAGCAGTAAAGGTGCTACCATGCTTATGGAAGCAAACCAGGAACATATCAATATCTTTGTTCCTAGAATGTTAAAATGGAATGAAATTTTATCCAAAGATGAATGGCACTTCGATGCTATCACTCAACCAAAAATAGAACCAGAGAGTTCTAACATCGAACAAATAATTCAGCATTTAGACGGGTCAATTGACTTAAAATTTTTAAAATCAAATTCTAAATCCTCAGGAAGATACTCCTTCGCAGCATCTTCTTCTAAACCCCGGGAGCAGGAAGAGTCGGATAATTCTGGCGAAACTATTTTCGAACGAAAAGTTCAGGGAATAGACTATTCGTCAGCCATACCCTGTCACGACTGCTCGGCTCGGATCGTGCCTTACCTGCACCCAAGTAGTCATACATCAGTAATCGCGGAATATAAAACAAGACATGAAACAAATGTAAATTGAGACACGCTTTATCTCGAGAAAAGTCGCCTTTCGCATATATATATAAACCAAAATCGCGGTTACATCCCAACTGCATAACAGACTCTGCACTTCTGGAAGTAACAACTATGGCGGGACAGTGGCCGCCATACCTGAATGTACAAAACTATCCACAAAAACAGGGAGATCATACCTAAAAGTCGAGCCTCCGGAGAAGATGGAGCTCACGACACCAAAGCAAAAGATCCTGAGGATGCGGATCTAGCACTGCTTTCCTTACCACGCTATTTAACGCGGCCCGAGGTCAAGACAACAGTGCCAAGTATGTGAAAGCAGAAAGTACTTAAATGAAATCATATCATTTTAAAACCAATTTTACAAATATGTACAAAACCACCAGTAATCGCACATAGTGCCACATCACAAACAAGAGCAAGAATAGGTAAATCAGTAAGGTCTTTTCTAGGCCGCAAATGATCGAAGCAAGGCCAATCACCCATAGTATCATTATGCATGCCTAATCTCGACTCCAGATCCGCATAGGCCACTCACATAGGCGCGCATGAGGTATTCCCGCATCGAGGTAGCTACTCCTCGCATCGCCCCGACTCGTAGTCGCATGGCCACATAGACCGCATGGCCACAAGGACCGCACACTAACCTGGAACTCTCGTAGCTCTGCATAGGTCCCCTGGACCCGCATGAGGTATCCTCGAATCATAGTCACACAGACTGCAGAGGTATACCCCGCATCGGGGGGCAGCTTAACCCCCGGTATATCATGTCAAGAGGTGAGTGATGTAATACTAACATAACGGCTTATCGTTAAGCAACATAAGCATAATAAGAATAACCTCTTTACACAAACGTTACAAGATACTAACACACATAGCATCACAATATGTCTACTCAACAAACCATCTTACTATACTTTTCAGAAATCAATACAAGTCTTTTATAAACACATAAGTAAACCATTCCTTTTATCTTTCTTAAGTCGTTATACCTAACTTCCCATAAAGCTAGTATAACTCTTAAGCTTTTTGTTTTAAAAAAAACCAAGTATTATTCTTCTTTCAAAAATGATTCATAATTCTTTTGAAATACTTCAAGATTCTTATTATTTAGGCTCAAGTCAAAAGACGTCAAGTAAAACCATGTTCAGTTAACACATGCACGTCTACCATACTATATATATACTTAAAATATCATGCTCAAGAGGATAGGAAGAATCACATACCTCCTTGGCGAAATCCACCTGCCAAGTCGAATATGTCGCGCGCAGAGAATCAACCTATAATAGTCAAATATGTCTATCAATGTCTAGACTACTCTGTAGACTATTCTAAGCAGAGGGTTCTCTATTCTACGGAAAATTGGGCAAAGACTTCCTACCCAAGTCGCACAAGTTCATCAGAATACACATGTAAGTACATCAATCTTCTTTATTATTCTTCCGATGTGATTTCAGTTCAATACTCTTCCAGAATATCCTTCTGTAATTACGATCAATTCTCTTCTTTAATATCCTTCTATGTGTTTTATACTTATTTCTATACTTCTACAGTATGTATTCTCCAATTACAATAGAAGGTTAAGATTATTTACCTCGATAAGCCAAATATTATCCAAGATATAAGTCGATCCTGAGCGAGGTTTAGCTCCTAATCTGTACGCTCCAATCCGCTCCAAGAAACCCTTAGAAGTTTCGACACAACTTCTACTTTCTACTTCAACCAACTAAGTTACTCTTAGGTTTCGTTTAGTGACTATAGGAATATAAGGTAGTATTTCCTGACTTCACGATAGAGGTAACTTTGGAAATACTATAAGGATTGCTAAGGTATTTTGGGGATAGTAACAATACTTGGAGAGTATTTTCTACAAAGGGGGTGTTTAGACGAGACAACTAGGAAGGGGGGGGGGGGGAGAGGGGTGTTTCGGCTTTAGCACTTCAAGAGGAGGGGGAGTGAGGCTTGGACGAGAAGCTCACAAGGTAGAAGGAGATTTCAAGACTTGGAAAGTATTTTGTGGATGAAAGTCTTCAACTGGGGTATTTATAGGGCTTTCAAGGGTCAATATGATGGCAAGTGGAGGGCAAGTGGAGGGTGTGGATTCACCCATGTGTCCTTATCCATCTACTACACAAAAATATCCTACCTAACCTTGACTAAAGCAAGGCCACAAACGTGCCCAAGGTCGTCCAAGTCCCGCCACTTGAGGGTGACAAGTGTCGCCCTCTCGTTGGTCCAAAATATTTCGTCTCTCGGAAAAATCCGCAAAAATAATAAATGACATAGCCGTAATTTTCCCTTCGCAAGTTTTGTAAAACGTTTCGTCGGAAAATGATTCTTTTCGTGGCTTGTGCACAAATTTCATCCTATGCCTAACTTTAAGGCTTAAACATTTGTACGTACGCCCTTACGTACATACTCAGGAAAAATACGGGGTATAACATTCTCCCCTCCTTAGAAACATTCGTCCCGAATGTTCCTTCCCAAGACAGATAACGATAAGGTTTCTCATAACTTAAACAGTTGCAAATGCCACACATGGCCACAATACAGCACTTAAGCAAATATGACAATGAAAATTTACAAGTAGGAAAGTGAGTTACCTGGAGGTGTGGGAAATAGGTGAGGATACTTCTGCCTCATGTCCTCCTCAGCTTCCCACGTCATCTCTTCCCTGAGCTCATTCCGCCACAAAACTTTGACGGAAGCCACGTCCTTGGTCCGCAGACGCCTAACCTGACGATCGATTATCGCTATGGGAATCTCCTGATACGATAACCCCTCAGTCACCTGGACATCGTCAATCGGGTGTACCCTAGATGGATCCGATACATCTCTCAAAGATAGAAACATAAAACACCGGATGCAGCCTCCAGACGGACGGCAGATCCAACTCATAGACAACCTTGCCTACCTGCGGACAATCGACACGCCCAATGTACTGGGCCGAAGTTTTCTTCCCGAATCTCATCACACCTTCATGGGTGGCACCTTCAGAAAACCCAATCATCAACCTCGAACTCCGGATGCCGACGGCGATGATCTCGTGATATGACTTCATGCGACTCGAAGTCCAAGAATCGCTCTGGATAAGCTTTACCTTATCCATCGCTCACAACTGTGTCGGTCCTACTAATCGCACTCCGCCTACATCAAACCAGCCTATCGCGATCCGCACTTCCTCTCATACAAGGCCTCATAAGGCGCCATCTCGAATCTGGAGTGGTTGCTATTATTATACGCAAACTCAACTAGAGGCAAATGATCCTCCCACTACCCGGAAGTCAATAACACAGCTCGCGGCATATCCTCAAGAGTGCGGATGGTGCGCTCCTGTCCGTCTGCCTCGAGGATGGAATGCAGACTGTGCTCACTGCCCCTAGACCCTTCTCGAAAGACCTCCGAAGTTAGTCGAACCGACTCCATGCGATATGATAGAAATAGGGACTCCATGCAATCTCACGATCTCTGGATGTAAAGTCCGCATAATCCTCACCAAAAAGTCGTCCGACGGAAGAAAGTGGGCTGATTTCACCGTCGACGATAACCCAAATAGAATCATGTTTCCATGAGTGCGAGGTAATCCCGTGATAAAGTCCATGTTGATCACCTCCCACTTCCGTGTCGGATCTCTATCGTGCGCAACAAACCACGGTGCCTCCGTGCTCTACCTTCACCGCGACAACACGCACCGAGCCACAAACTCTGCAACGTCCCTCTTCAAGTCATCCCACCAATACACAGATCTGAGTCGTGGTACATCTTGGTCGACCCCTGATGGATAGAGTAACGTGCGCTGTGTGCTTCCCAGAACCCGCCGCCAAGTCCCGCAATATCCGAACACACAACTCGCTCTCAAACCTTAGCACCCCATCAGTGCTATCTCAAAGGACCCTTCCTCTCACGAAGAGCCAGACACGATACCTCCAAACCGGATCCTCAAACTGTTGCCTCTTCACCTCCTCGACGATGGAAGACTCGACAACCTCACGAACTCGAACCCCACTGCTATCAGAATCAATCAATCGGACTCCAAGGCTCGCTAGTTGATGTAAATCGCGAACCATGCCCCTCCTCTCTGGCTGCACATCTGATAGGCTACCCATCGACCTATGACTAAGAGCATCTGCCACAACATTGGCCTTCCCCGGGTGGTACAGGATATCAACATCATAATCCTTGAGTAACTCTAACCACCGTCTCTGTCTTCAGCTCCCTCTGGCTGAAGATATACTGGAGGCTCTTGTGGTCTGTATAAATATCTACATGAACCCCATACAAATAGTGCCTCCAGATCTTCAAGGCGTGAATCACCGCTGCCAACTCCAAATCATGGGTGGGGTAGTTTCTCTCATGCTTCTTAAGCCGCTTCGACGCTGCACGCTATAACCTTACCCAGCTGCATCAACACACATCCGAGCCCGACGCCTGACGCATCACAATACACTACATAACCGTCTGGACCCTCCGGAAGAGTAAGAAGCGAAGCGGTCGTCGCCTCCTTCAAGAATCGGAAACCCCGCCACAAGCATCACCCATGAAACTTAGCCGCCGAGTCGGCCTAGTCAAAGGTGCCGAAATAGAAGCAAACTTCTCCACGAACTGCCGATAGTAACCTGCAAGGCCCAGAAAGCTGCGCACCTCTGTCGGAGTAGTAGGTCTAGGCCAACTTCTGACTTCCTCGATCTTGGCTATATCCACCTGAATACCATCAGCCCCTACAATATGCCCAAGAAATGCCACCGAAGCCAACCAAAACTCACATTTGGAAAACTTGGCGTATAACTGCTGGTCCTGGAGAACTCTCAGCCTGCCTCAAATGCTCCGCATGCTCCTCGCTCGAGCGAATAAACCAAGATGTCATCAATGAACACTATCACAAGCGTGTCCAAAATGGCTTGAACACTCGGTTCATCAAATCCATGAATACCGAGCATTGTCAACCGAAAGACATAACCACGAACTTCGTAGTGCGTGCATCGTCCGAATGCGATCCTAGGGACATCCGCCTCTCGACTGCAGACTTTGATGATAGCGATCGCAGATCAATCTTGGAGAAACATCTCGCACGCAATCTGGTTGAACAAATCATCAATCACAGAAGGGGTATCGTTCTTAATGGTCACCTTGTTCACATGTAATCAACACGTGCGGCGTCGTCATTCTTCTTCACGAACAATACCGCTCCCGGGGAGAAACACTAGGCTCGATGAAGCCCTTCTCCGGCAAATCTCTCGGTGGTCCTTCAACTCTCTCAACTCGGCGGTGCCGTTACGTATGGCGGAATGGAATTAGGCGAGTGTCGCGGCACATGTCGATACAAAACTCTATCTCCTCTCGGGAGGATACCCGAGGTCGTGCGGAAACACATCCGGGAACTCTCGACTCTTCGGCCGATGAAAATCTGGTACCCGGCCTCGATGCTCGAACACGAATGAGATGGTAGATATACCCTTCGCACTATCTTCCTAGCCGAGGTAGAAATAAACCTACCCTCAGCGTCTGATGTTCCTCCCACTGACAATGGCTCCTCAGAACCGGAACCGCACTACTCTCCTCGCAGTCTACATTGGCGTAGCAAGAAGCTAGCCAATCCATACCTATGATCACATCGAAATCGGTCATATCCAACTCTATCAAGTCGGCAGGTCGGACGATGCATATGGTCCTTTGGACAAGCCCTATATACCCGCCGAGCTACCACGAATCGATACGGCGTAGCTACCTCAAAAGGGTCTATGGATCGTGCTCTATCCCATCCTACTAGCGATAAGGGGAGATATATGGGGCAGTAGAACCGGATCTATCAAGGCATACACATCACAACCAGAACCGATAAGGTACTCGTGACGGCGTCGGGCGACACCTCCCGTCTGCCGGTGGACAAGGAATAAATGCGATTCGAGGACCGCTAGGCGACCCGCACGACCTCTGCGCGACATGCTGGCGCGAGTACCACGCCCGGGCGAGTAAGCGTAGGAGATGAAGACCCGCGAAAGACCACGTCGTGCCCCTCTACCCTACGCGCCCTTGGTCGGACGGGCTCGCAAAGTGACCCGATGGCCCAGCGCGTAACAAACTCTCGGGCGGTACCACAATTCCGTAATGGGATCTATCGCATCGGCCATGCGGGGTGGTCGTCGGCGAGCACCTCTGCTACGGGCGTCCGAAGTCCGGGGCCTGATACGCCCTCGAATATCCTGGCTGTCCTGAGGACGGTGTAGGGGTTCTCTGAGCTGGCTGTGGTGCAAATCTAGACTACTGCTGAGGCCGTCCACCGATAGCTACCAAAAGACCTGCCGTCACGGCGCTTCTTCTGCTGTCTGTCGACCCGTCGGCCTCTACGCTCGCCGCGTCAAGTGCGTGAGCTGCATCTGAGTAATGTCCATGCTGGTGAAGAGCCACACCCGCAAGACTCGGCCATATAATCATCTAACCCGGTGACGTAGCGCACACGGTCCTCCATATCTGCTACAAGCGGAGGGACATATCGAGCCAACGAATCGAACTCGACGTTGTACTCCCTAACTGTGCGCCCTCTCTGTCTCAGCAACAAAAATCTGTCGGCCCGTGCCCTCCTCATCTGTGGAGGCAAGAAGTGAGTGAGAAAAGCCTCCGAGAACTCGTCCCAAGTAGGACGCTGCGTGCTCTCCGGGATAACTCCGAATCAAACCAATCATTTGCGGTATCACGCGTCTATGTGAACCAAGATCCGCGGACTCGGTCTTCAAGCCTTGATCACTCGCATGATCCTCTGTGGCGGCGGATGAACTCTGCGGATCATCCTCGTGCCTCGACCGTAGAACTCTGGCGCTACAACTCGAGAAAATCCGTAGCCTCAGTATGCGATCTCGGGTGAACCACGAAGCCTTCTTTGGAACTAGAATCTGCATCCGGCTATCCTCGTATGCAGCCACAATCTGGACAATAATCGGGCTATCTCCTTGTACTTAACTCTCTGCGCGGTGTGGGGCGGAGAGTGCGGGTATGGTGGTCTCTGTTGGGGCTGGCGGCGTCATGGAACTCGCCGTCTCGGGTATAGGCGGGCACGAGCCCTCGTGACTCGGTGTCATACTAGCAGCTCCGCCATTGCCTTGCTCTTCGGGCGGGTTGCCTTACGTGGAGGCATAAGCTATTCTGAGAAAGAATACGTTAGAGGGTCCAACTTATAACGTGCCTCTAAGGCACGATCTCGAGTGAGAAGAATGAAACCAATCCTAAATATCCTATAGCCTCACGATTATTGGTGTAGTGCACACACGATAATCGAACTACTAGATACGGTGCGTAGACACTTTCAGAGATTAGCGCTCGATACCACTTTTGTCACGACTGTTCGGGCGTGGTCGTGCCTTACCCGGGCACCCAAGTAGTCATACATCAGAGTAATCAGCGGAATATAAAAACAATACATGAAACAAATGTAAATTGAGACACAGTTTATCTGAGAAAAGTCGCCTTTCGGCATATATATATAAACCAAATCTGGCAGTTACATCCCAACTGTACAATAGGACTACAAACCTCTAAGGAAGTAAACAACTATGGCGGGACAGGGCCCCGCCATACCCTGAATGTACAAAACTATCCACAACAACAGGGAGATCATACCCAAAAGTCGAGCCTCCGGAGAAGATAGAGCTCCTGACACCAAAGCAAAAGATCCTAAGGATGCGGATCTAGCACCTGCTTTCCCTTACCTGCGACATGAACGCAGCCCCCCGAAGGAGGTCAGTACAACAGGTACCAAGTATGTGAAACTGTAAAGTACTTAAATGAAATCATATCATTTTAAAACCAATTTTACATATATGTACAAAACCACCAAGGTAACCGCACATAGTGCCACATCACAAACAAGAGCGATAGGTAAATCGTAATGAGGTCTTTTCTAGGTGCGAATGATCGAAGCAAGCGCCAATCGCCCATAGTATCATTATGCATGCCTAATCTCGGACTCCGCGATCGCATAGGCCACTCACATGTAGGCCCGCGTGAGGTATTCCCGCATCGAGGTAGCTCCTCGGCATCGCCCCGACTCGTAGTCCGCGTAGCCACATAGACGCATGGCCACAAGGACCGCACACTAACACGGAACTCGTAGCTCCACATAGGTCCCTGGACCCGCGTAGGTATCCTCGAATCATAGTCACACTTGCACGAGGTATACCGCGTGAGGGCAACAACCCCGGTATATCATGTCAAGAGGTGAGTGATGTAATACTAACATAACGGCTTATCGTTAAGCAACATAAGCATAATAAGAATAACCTCTTTACACAAACGTTACAAGATACTAACACACATAGCATCACAATATGTCTACTCAACAAACCATCTTACTATACTTTACATAAATCAATACAAGTCTTTTATAAACACATAAGTAAATCGTTCCTTTTATCTTTCTTAAGTCGTTATACCTAACTTCCCATAAAGCTAGTATAACTCTTAAGCTTTTTGTTTTAAAAAAAACCAAGTATTATTCTTCTTTCAAAAATGATTCATAATTCTTTTGAAATACTTCAAGATTCTTATTATTTAGGCTCAAGTCAAAAGACGTCAAGTAAAACCATGTTCAGTTAACACATGTACGTATACCGTACTATATATATACTTAAAATATCATGCTCAAGAGGATAGGAAGAATCACATACCTCCTTGGCGAAATCCACCTGCCAAGTCGAATATGTCGCGCGCAGAGAATCAACCTATAATAGTCAAATATGTCTATCAATGTCTAGACTACTCTGTAGACTATTCTAAGCAGAGGGTTCTCTATTCTACGGAAAATTGGGCAGCACTTCCCTACCCGTCAAGCTGCACAAGTCTACTGTAAATACAGTCCTATGTAAGTACAGTTCAATCTTCTTTATTATTCTTCTGATGTGATTTCAGTTCAATACTCTTCTGTAATATCCTTCAGTGTAATTACAGTTCAATTCTCTTCTTTAATATCCTTCTATGTGTTTTATACTTATTTCTATACTTCTACAGTATGTATTCTCCAATTACAATAGAAGGTTAAGATTATTTACCTCGATAAGCCAAATATTATCCAAGATATAAGTCGATCCTGAGCGAGGTTTAGCTCTGTCATGCGCTCCAATCCTCTCCAAGAAACCCTTAGAAGTTTCGACACAACTTCTACTTTCTACTTCAACCAACTATGAAGTTACTCTTAGGGTTTCGTTTAGTGACTATAGGAATATAAGGTAGTATTTCCAGACTGTACGTATAGAGGTAACTTTGGAAATACTATAAGGGATTGGCTAAGGTATTTTGGGGATAGTAACAATACTTGGAGAGTATTTTCTACAAAGGGGGTGTTTAGACGAGACAACCAGGAAGGGGAGAGGGTGTTTCGGCTTTAGCACTTCAAGAGGAGGGGGAGTGAGGCTTGGACGAGAAGCTCACAAGGGAGAAGGGAGATTTCAAGACTTGGAAAGTATTTTGTGGATGAAGAAGTCTTCAACTTAAGGGGGGTATTTATAGGGCTTTCAAGGGTCAAGATGATGGCAAGTGGAGGGCAAGTGGAGGGTGTGGATTCACCCATGTGTCCTTATCCATCTACTACACAAAAATATCCTACCTAACCTTGACTAAAGCAAGGCCACAAACGTGCCCAAGGTCGTCCAAGTCCCGCTGTCACGACCCGAACCCGGGCCCGTGACTGGTGCCTTACCCCGGGCACCCTAGTGATACAACATCAGAGAAAATCAGCGGAAATAAAAACACGAACATGTATTAAGAGACATGATAAATAAACATTTTAAATAGACATGGATCAAGATAAAGAAAATAGGCCAACCAAAACGATTGCCTTTCAACATATACATATATAGACATTTGAGCGATTATAATCCTTACAACCACCTTCCACAAGGTTGCTCTGGACCTAAGATTTTTACAACAACTATGACGGACGGGGCCTGCCATACCCCTGAATGTACAAGAACCTACAGACTCAGGGTAACATACCAAAAGATAAGCCTCCGAAGGAACGGAGCTTCCCTATACGCTGAAAAGTGATCCTAAGCGGGGATCGGCGGTAGATGTACTTACTGCGGCATGAACGCAGCCCGAAGGAGGTCGATACACAGTACCAAGTATGTGAAGCTGTAAAATCGTAAATGAAACCATAGCGATCATATAAAGCAGGAGACATGTATGATAACCAAACTACAAGACACCACATATAACGGTCATATCAAGTCGAGACTCACGCTCCAAATCATCACTGCGTGCGGTGAATTCCTTCACCACGGCGATGCATGATATAACAACACCAAGGAGTATATGTGAACACGGGTCCTACGTGTCTATAAAACCGTACGGGACAAGTATAACTACCAGATCCGACCGTACTAATAATACTTTATAACCATATCATGAAGCCGACACGTGGCAAGTGCAATAGCCTCGCGGCTCACTGCGCGCCACGTAGGCGACGGGGCAAGTGAATCGGCTACGCACAGATCACAACCGTAAGTCACGGCTCCATCCAAATACCGACTCGCGAAGGCGACATGGCAAGTACACTAGCCTCGCAGATCCACTGCGTCACGAGGCGACGGGGGCGTGAATCGGCGGGCACCGATCACAACCGTAAGTCACGATGCCGCGCGAAGGCGACACGTGGCAAGTGTAATATCCTCTACCAGATCCACCTGCGTCACGTGGCGGGGCAAATAAGCAGGCTCGCACCCGATCACAACCGTAAGTCACGATACTTCGCCATAACAAATGGTCACATGTCCAGAATCCATCAATGGTGTAGACATGCCCATGTAACAATGCATCTTGAGCACGCGTGGAATCTCCCGCATCCAGTGCGTCCAAGTAAGTTCTCAATAAGTCAACCGGCCCTCCATCGAGAGACGCGGTAGTATAGAAACACAATTTTTGCACCACAAGACTATCTCAATAAGCATAGGCAAGTTACCCAACAACAAGCATAGGCAAGTTACACAACAACAAGCATAGGCAAGTTACACAACCACAAGATAGGCAAGTTACACAACAACAAGCATAGGCAAGTTATACACAACTCAAAGTACTTTCATTTTAAGTCAAAATTCGGGTGTCAACCCTAAAGTACTACGTACGTTAAATTCCTTTTTAAAGAGATCCATTCCTTTTATAAAAGTCACCCGATACGTAGTATAAAATTGGTGACTCACATTTTTAGGTAAACCAAAACACTTCCCTTTTCAACCACATTCTTTTCCCTAAGGTTCGGTTTGCCTAATTTCAATTACTCAAGGCTCTTTATTTTAGAAAAGTTTCATAGTTCAATGTCTTAATCTCTTTTAAAACATTTGAGTAACATATGCCTTATATGAGTGTAGGTTATTCTTATTCATAATCAATCTTATTAAGCGATGATCTAGGAAATGTAATATCATTTTGTCTCATCTTAGTTTCTATGCAGATGGAGGTTTCTACTGGTTTTAATAATACTTCATTATTCATTACATTTTCCTTTATTAACGCTGCCGTGGTTTGTCGATACTCATTCTGATTTCCGAAATCAGTAAAACATTATTCCTTTTAAAAAAACCAAGTACTCATTACTCACGAATGAGGTTTCACACAAAATTCATATTAATACATTTAAGTCAAGTCTCTTATCTTTTAAGATCAAGTCTCTTAACTTCTAAAAATCAGTAAACCATTCTCTTTATCTCTTTTAAGACGTTATACCTAACTTCCTATAAAGCTAGTATAACTCTTATGTTTTCAAAATCAAGTATTACTCTTCTTTCAAAAAGGGTTTCTTAATGAAATACTTCAAGTTCTTTATTATCACACATCAAGTCAGTTATAAGTCAAATCAGTTACCTTTTAAAACCACAAAGCATTTTCTTACCTACATAAAGCTGTTATAACCAACTTCCCATAAAGCCGTTATAACACTTTATGTTTTAAACCAATCACATACCTTTAACACGTATGCGTCTACCGTACTACATAGTTATACACATATCATGCTAGAAAAGATAGGAAGAGGTTCACATACCTCGCGACGATTATCGACTAATAGCAAAACGCTCCAAGTACCTCAAACCGTCGGCTACACCTTAAGCCAAGTAGACCACGCCACACGTAGTATTTCAACCTATAGAGGCCACACGGCGCCTATTAACATCTTAGATATCATTGTAGAATATTCTACAGAAAATTGAAGACCTCCCCCCGCACAGCGTAAATCTCTCCTCTATCGAGGCCGGCTACCAAGCCAACTGGGGTTTACACGTCTAACCTGACGTGTACAATTCTACTTCACGATAATGCTACCTGAAGTCTCATGTCTGATCTATGTAATTCTGATTCGCTTCTTTTCTTTCAAATTGAGCTTAAGTCAAAAGACATTGCCGCACAATTATGTTCGATTCTATATATAGTATACTTCAACTATATATTCCTACACATGTAATTTCCAATTACAATAGAAGGTCAAGTGTTTACCTCGATAAGCCCAAAATTATCCAAGTATAAATGTCGATCTGAGCAAGGTTTAGCTCTCCTCCGTGCGCTCCAACCCGCTCCAAACAACCCTAGAAGTTCTAACCAACTTCTACTCAATTACTTCAACTATCGTTGAAGATTTCCTTAGGGTTTCGTTTAGTGGCCAAAGGAAGTATAATAGTATTTTCCGGGCTCTATGTATAGAGGTAACTTTGGAAAGTACTAAAAGGTATTTGGGCTAAAGTATTTGGGCATTATAACAATACTTGGAGAGTATTTCTATACCATAAAAGGGGGGGTATTATACGAAAACAACTAGGCTAGGGGTACCCTCGGCCAGACTCTACAAAGGGGAGGGGTGGCTCGGCCAGGGCTCTCAAGGGGAGGGTGGCGGAAACTCAAGAGGGAGGGAGTAGTTTGAGACTTAGATAGATTGCTCAAGTTTGGATGAAATAACTCTTCAACAAGGGGGGGTATTTATAGGTCAAGAAATGGCCAACCAATGGCCAAGATTCATCCAAGTGTTAGGCAAGTGTAAGGCCAAGATCAAGCCAAGTGCACCTTATCCATCTACCACCAAAATATCCTACCTAACCCTTGACCAAGAAATCAACACAAAAAAACGTGCAAGGAGGCCCCATGTTTGCCGTCCATTGAGGGTGACAAGTGTCACCCTCCCGTTGGTCCAAAATATTTCGTCTCTCGGAAAAATCCGCAAAAATAATAAATGACATAGCCGGAATTTTCCCTTCGCAAAGTTTGTAAAACGTTTCATCGAAAAACGACTCTTTTCGGCACTTGTGCCCAAATTTTCGAACTTGTCAAATCTTAAGGCTCAAATTTAAATACGTACGCCCTCACGTACATACTCTGGAAATACGGGGTATAACACCCGCCACTTGAGGGTGACAAGTGTCGCCCTCTCGTTGGTCCAAAATATTTCGTCTCTCGGAAAAATCAGCAAAAATAATAAATGACATAGCCGTAATTTTCCCTTCGCAAGTTTTGTAAAACGTTTCGTCGGAAAACGATTCTTTTCGTGGCTTGTGCACAAATTTCGTCCTATGCCTAACTTTAAGGCTTAAACTTTTGTACGTACGCCCTTACGTACATACTCAGGAAAAATACGGGGTATAACATACCCAAAGTCTATTATCGTCCAGTCGATAAAAAGACTAGCAGTCCCACCAGAAGCGAGATGCATAGTGGGGACAGTCTTGACACTATTAAACAAGATATTGGTTTTAAAATCGACTTCAAAACCCTTGATAATGTCACGACCCGACCCCGGGTCACGACTGGTGCCCTACCTGGGCACCCTGTTCAGGTATATATCAGAGAATAGCAGCGGAACATACACAACATAAACCCATGTGTAAACAATCAAACATCACAGGCTAGCCGATAAGGCCGCCTTCCATAATATACACAAAAGTACAATGCAATAACGGTTCTTCTGACCCAACCACAAATGTGAATACAGACCTCAGAATAATAAGCGTGGCGGGCGGGGCCCGCCATACCCCTGAATGTATATAAATCTACAACACCAGGGAAAAGACTGTACCAAAATGAGACAAGCCTCCGGATAAATGGAGCTTCTGTCGTCTAATAAGTGATCCTAAGAATGTGGATCTGCCACCTGCTTACCCTTTCTCTGGCATGTAACGCGGCCAAGAAGGGATTGATACAAAATATGTACTAAGTATGTAAAACTGGAAAGTACTGTAATTACAACATAAGTTTAAAACAAAGCCGGAGACATGTATGATAACAGAATTACAGTACACAGTGCCTTACTAACAATGAGAGTAAATCAAAGGAATACGTACAACATCACAATAGGAGACTCCCGATCAAATCATGGGTAGCGAACCCATAGAAACAGGTGGTATAACGTCTTAGGGTTCTTACCCCTCATTTATACTCTTACCCTGAAGCAGGTGGTATAACGTCTTGGGGGTTTGCCCCTCATTTATACTCTTACCCTGGAAAAGGTAATAAAACAGGTGGTATAACGTATTGGGTGTTTACCCATCATTTATACTCTTATCCTGGAGAAGGTGGTATAGCGTCTTGGGGGTTTACCCCTCACTTATACTCTTACCCTATCTCAACCGGCCATCATACAATAAATAAGCAAGTTAGAAATCCCCCTAACTTCTTATTAGTCTTATTCGTCTACACTCTCATTTTAGTTTACTTAAGGCACTAATGTCTTTTATAAAAATCAGAATTTAACCCAAAGTACTACGTACTTCAACCTTTTAAAAATGACTCATTTTCATATAGAACTTCCAAGATACTATAAACCGTAGTATCAAGTCAAAATCTCTTTTCAAGACAAGTCACAATACCTTTAGACATAAAGTTAGGTTTCTAAAATCAAGTGACTCTTTTTATTATAAAACCTTAGGCAATTGATGCCTTAGAAATCAAATTGCCTTTTCATTAAAATTAAGTCATTTATCTTTCCATAAAGCAAATATAACCAACTCCCCATAAAGTCGTTACATTCTCTTTATACCTTAGCCATAAACAATTTCCTATCCAAGGGACTTATACGTTTAAAACGGAACAAGTATCACATACTTTAAAACTCTTCAAGTCCCTTAACTTTAATAAAACATTAGACATCCTTAATACTTTCAAGAAGTGAGTTAATCTACTAACTCACCCGGCTTGGCTATTCATTAAACTAGTAAAGGATATCAAGGTCATATCGTTCAGTACTATATACGTACAACTAGTCATGCTCAAAAGATAGGAAAAGTTCTACATACCTCGCCGGGTCAACCACTTGCCAAGTACAAAGTCCCGCCCGTAGTATGTCAACCTATAATATTCACAATATGTCAATTAAGGCCTTACTTCAAACGTAGAATATTATAAGTGTCAAGTCGCTAAATTCTACGGAAAATCGGACAGCACCTCCTTTGTTTTTACTAACTTGCCACCTTTTTCAAGGCCGAATACAATAACCAAACACGCCACATTTAAGGCACAATCAAAGCAATTAATCAATAGGGGATTACACGCCTACTAGACGTGTAAAATTCCGCCCCACTACCGATAACAAACTAATACAAACTACAAGTCCAAATTCGGCCACATTGAGTTCAACAATACCAATTCTTATCCAATTTCCATTTCAATCCAAATTGGTAGGATAACATGATATCAAGTCGCATTTGATTATAACAACCATAATCTTCAAGTAAGTAACATGCGACGATTTCTAATAAACGACCAATTAGTAATCCAATTTTCAAGTGGTTTGTATAACATTTCGGATTTAAGCTACAAGCAATCCATAATACTTATAAACTTCAACATATCAACTTCATGCTAGCAACATGTAAAGCTAACAACAACAATATAAATATATAATCTTGTAACACTTTAAAGGACAAGATTATACCTCAACGAACTTAATCAAACTCCAATCCGAAGTCGCTCCTTAGTAGTTTAGAGCCTCTCCAAGACACTTCAATCCTCTTGTTGAGACCCTTAGAACAACACCAACAAATATCCCTCAATTCTCCAAACAAAACCTAGAAAGACAACTAGGTTTTCGTTTTGCGACTAACCCGTAAACTCTCTTTTTCCAAGATTTTTCTATTGAGATATGCTTCCACTACCCTCAAGAACCTTGGTTTAAAGTGTGGAATCAAATGGACAAGAAACGAAATTTTTTCCTTCTTTCTTTAGGTGAACCCGAGACCTCTCCAATGAGTTCTTCAAAATTTTCAAGAAATTTTCTAAGTGTTAAGCTCACACTAGCACTACTAGTATTATATAGTGCAATGGATGGTCAAGATATAAACAAATGTGAGGCTTGGATGTAGTCTTACAAAATATCAAGACTAATTGACCATTTGACTTAGTCAAACTTCTCATGCTCACAAGTTGCAAGACTTGTCTTGCAACAAAGGTCCAATGACCTTCTTGCCCTTGCACAATTCGACCAAGGCATCACATAGGGGGGTGACACGTGTCGCCCTCCCATTCGACACAATAGTACGTTTCCCGACAATTTCATAATTCCGATAAATTTTTGCAAGTCTCAAATCTTAACACTTGTGAGTTCTTACGTACGTTCTTAAAACATGTCCTGTAATTACGGGGTGTAACATTCTTCCCCCTTTAGAAACATTCGTCCCCGAATGTTCTTTCGGAGTCAAGCTTACAATTAGCGACATAGTTTCCTATCACAACCCCGACATACCAAAAACGCCACACATGGCTACATAATAGCATTTAAGCAAAAGAGATACATCAATTAAAACTTGACAAGTAAGGGAAGATGAATTACCTGAAGGTATAGGAAATAAGTGAGGATACTTCCTCAACATGTCCTCCTCCTCCGCTTCCCAAGTCATCTCCTCCTGCTATCATTCCTCCACAGACTTTGTAAGCTACATCCTGATCCGCATCACCGACTGGGCGATCAAGTATCGCTATGGGACTCTCTCATACGATAACCCCTCACACTGGACCTCACTAGTAGGGAAAACTCTCTGGATCACCGATACACTTCAAACATAGAAACATGGAAGACCGTGTACCGCCTAACTCGATGGCAGATCCAACTCGTAGGCAACCTTGCCCACTCTACGACGATCCGGTAGGGCCCAATGTACCTGGGCCGAGTTTCTTCTACCGAATCTCATCACACCGCTTCATGGGTGACACCTTCAAGAAGACCCAATCGCTACACGAAACTCCAAATGCCGCCGATTATCCGCATATGACTTCGCCGACTCGGTCGCTAATATCTCTCGGATAAGTTTCACCTTATCCACACCGTATGCCAAGTCCGCCAACTAATCGTACTCGCCACATCGAACCAACCGACGGCGACTGCATTTCCGACAATATAAAGCCTCGTATGGCGCCATCTCAGATATCGGAATGGTAGCCGCATTAATAAGAAAACTCCACGAGAGGCAAATGATCCTCCCAGCCTACCTCGAATCAATCACGCAGCTCGCAAAGATATCCTCGCGTTCGATAGTACGCTCGCCGCCCGCTTTGAGGATGAAATGTTGTACCGAGACTCACTGTGTCCTCAAACCCTTCCGAAAGACCTCCGGAAGTTAGTCAGAATCGGCTCCCTATCGATATAACCGGCCGGTCACGATCGTGCCCTACCCGGGCACCCTGCTCGTATATATCGAGAGAATAGCAAATGAACATACACAACATAAACCCACGTAAACAATCAAACATCACAAAGCTAGCCGATAAGGCCGCTTTCCATAATATACACAAAAGTACAACTGCAATCGCTTCATTACACAACCACAAATGTGAATACGCACTCTAGGAATAATAATCGTATGGACATGGCCCCGCCATAACCCTGAATGTATATAAATCTACAACACCAGGGAAAAGACTGTACCAAAATGAGACAAGCCTCCGGATAAATGGAGCTTCTGACGTCTGATAAGTGATCCTAAGAATGTGGATCCGCCACCTGCTTACCCTTTCTCGCGTGATTTAACGCAGCCGAGAAGGGTCAAGACAAAATATGTACTAAGTATGTAAAACTGAAAGTACTGTAATTACAACATAAGTTTAAAACAAAGCCGGAGACATGTATTATAACAGAATTTCAGTACACAGTGTCTTACTAACAATGAGAGTAAATCAAAGGAATACGTACAACATCACAATAGGAGACTCCCGATCAAATCATTGGTAGCGAACCCATAGAAACATGTGGTATAACGTCTTAGGTTCTTACCTCATTTATACTCTTACCCCGGGCATGGTATAACGCCTTGGGGTTTGCCTCATTTATACTTTTACCCTGGAAAAGGTAATAAAACAGGTGGTATAACGTCTTGGGGGTTTACCCCTCATTTATACTCTTATCATGGAGAAGGTGGTATATCGTCTTGGGGGTTTACCCCTCACTTATACTATTACCATATCTCAACCGGCCATCATATAATAAATAAGCAAGTTAGAAATCCCCCTAACTTCTTATTAGTCTTATTCGTCTACACTCTCATTTTAGTTTACTTAAGGCACTAACAGGTCTTTTATAAAAATCCGGGAATTTAACCCAAAGTACTACGTACTTCAACCTTTTAAAAATGACTCATTTTCATATAGAACTTCCAAGATACTATAAACCGTAGTATCAAGTCAAAATCTCTTTTCAAGACAAGTCACAATACCTTTAGACATAAAGTTAGGTTTCTAAAATCAAGTGACTCCTTTTATTATAAAACCTTAGGCAATTGATGCCTTAGAAATCAAATTGCCTTTTCATTAAAATTAAGTCATTTATCTTTCCATGAAGCAAATATAACCAACTCCCATAAAGTCGTTACATTCGCTATACCTTAGCCATAAACAATTTCCTATCCAAGTGACTTATACGTTTTAAACGGAACAAGTATCACATACTTTAAAACTCTTCACGTCCCTTAACTTTAATACAACATTAGACATCCTTAATACTTTCAAGAAGTGAGTTAATCTACTAACTCACCCGGCTTGGCTATTCATTAAACTAGTAAAGGATATCAAGGTCACGACGCTCACCGCACTATATACGCATAACTAGTCATGCTCAAAAGATAGGAAAAGTTCTACATACCTCGCCGGGTCAACCACTTGCCAAGTACAAAGTCCCGCCCGTAGTATGTCAACCTATAATATTCACAATAAGTCTATTAAGGCCTTACTTCAAACGTAGAATATTATAAGTGTCAAGTCGCTAAATTCTACGGAAAATCGGACAAAGACCTCCTTTGTTTTTACTAACTTGCCACCTTTTCAAGGCGAATACAATAACCAAACACGCCACATTTAAGGCACAATCAAAGCAATTAATCAATAGGGGATTACACGCCTACTAGACGTGTAAAATTCCGCCCCACTACCGATAACAAACTAATACAAACTACAAGTCCAAATTCGGCCACATTGAGTTCAACAATACCAATTCTTATCCAATTTCCATTTCAATCCAAATTGGTAGCATAACATGATATCAAGTCGCATTTGATTATAACAACCATAATCTTCAAGTAAGTAACATGCGACGATTTCTAATAAACGACCAATTAGTAATCCAATTTTCAAGTGGTTTGTATAACATTTCGGATTTAAGCTACAAGCAATCCATAATACTTATAAACTTCAACATATCAACTTCATGCTAGCAACATGTAAAGCTAACAACAACAATATAAATATATAATCTTGTAACACTTTAAAGGACAAGATTATACCTCAACGAACTTAATCCAACTCCAATCCGAAGTCGCTCCTTAGTAGTTTAGAGCCTCTCCAAGACACTTCAATCCGCTTGTTGAGACCCTTAGAACAACACCAACAAATATCCCTCAATTCTCCAAACAAAACCTAGAAAGACAACTAGGTTTTCGTTTTGCGACTAACCCGTAAACTCTCTTTTTCCAAGATTTTTCTATTGAGATATGCTTCCACTACCCTCAAGAACCTTGGTTTAAAGTGTGGAATCAAATGGACAAGAAACGAAAATTTTTCCTTCTTTCTTTAGGTGAACCCGAGACCTCTCCAATGAGTTCTTCAAAATTTTCAAGAAATTTTCTAAGTGTTAAGCTCACACTAGCACTACTAGTATTATATAGTGCAATGGATGGTCAAGATATAAACAAATGTGAGGCTTGGATGTAGTCTTACAAAATATCAAGACTAATTGACCATTTGACTTAGTCAAACTTCTCATGCTCACAAGTTGCAAGACTTGTCTTGCAACAAAGGTCCAATGACCTTCTTGCCCTTGCACAATTCGACCAAGGCATCAAAAAAGGGGGGTGACACGTGTCGCCCTCCCATTCGACACAATAGTACGTTTCCCGACAATTTCATAATTCCGATAAATTTTTGCAAGTCTCAAATCTTAACACTTGTGAGTTCTTACGTACGTTCTTAAAACATGTCCTGTAATTACGGGGTGTAACATTCTTCCCCCTTTAGAAACATTCGTCCCCGAATGTTCTTTCGGAGTCAAACTTACAATTAGCGACATAGTTTCCTATCACAACCCCGACATACCAAAAACGCCACACATGGCTACATAATAGCATTTAAGCAAAAGAGATACATCAATTAAAACTTGACAAGTAAGGGAAGATGAATTACCTGAAGGTATAGGAAATAAGTGAGGATACTTCCTCAACATGTCCTCCTCCTCTTTCCAAGTCATCTCCTCCCGGTTATCATTCCTCCACAGGACTTTGACGGAAGCTACATCCTTGGTCCGCAGTCGCCTGACCTGGCGATCGAGTATCGCTATGGGACTCTCCTCATACGATAACCCTCCACACCGGACCTCACTAGTAGGGAAAACTCGCCGGATCACCGATACACTTCCGCAACATAGAAACATGGAAGACCGGGTGTACCGCCTCTAACTCGATGGCAGATCCAACTCAGAGGCAACCTTGCCCACTCTACGGACGATCCGGTAGGGCCCAATGTACCTTGGGTGAGTTTCTTCATCAATCTCATCACACCCTTCATGGGTGTCACCTTCAAGACCCAATCGCCACGAAACTCCAAATGCCGCCGATTATCCGCGATATGACTTCGCCGACTGGCCGCTAATCTCCCGGATAAGCTTCACCTTATCCATACTGTATCAAGTGCGGGCCAACTAATCGCACTCGCCACATCGAACCAACCGACGGCGACTGCATTTCGCAATATAAAGCCTCGTATGGCGCCATCTCAGATATCGGAATGGTAGTTATTATAAGAAAACTCCACGAGGCAAATGATCCTCCCAAGTACCTCGAAATCAATCATGCAGCTCGCAGATATCCTCAAGAGTCCGATAGTACGCCCGCCGTCAGTTTGAGGATGGAATGTTGTACTGAGACTCACCTGTGTCCCCAAACCCTTCTGGAAAGACCTCCAGAAGTTAGCCGTAAACTGGGCTCCCCTATCAGATATAACCGACCCCGGGTCACGACTGGTGCCCTACCTGGGCACCCTGTTCAGGTATATATCAGAGAATAGCAGCGGAACATACACAACATAAACCCATGTGTAAACAATCAAACATCACAGGTTAGCCGATAAGGCCGCCTTCCATAATATACACAAAAGTACAATCTGATAATCGGTTCTACTTCAACCACAAATGTGAATACAGCACTTAGGAATAATAAGCGTGGCGGGACAGGGCCTCGCTATACCCCGAATGTATATAAATCTACAACATGTGGGAAAAGATCGTACGAAATGACAAGCCTCCGGATAAATGGAGCTTCTGACGTCTGATAAGTGATCCTAAGAATGTGGATCCGCCACCTGCTTACCCTTTCCTGCGGCATGAACGCAGCCCCCGAGGAAGGGGGTCAGTACAAAATATGTACTAAGTATGTAAAACTGGAAAGTACTGTAATTACAACATAAGTTTAAAACAAAGCCGGAGACATGTATGATAACAGAATTTCAGTACACAGTGTCTTACTAACAATGAGAGTAAATCAAAGGAATACGTACAACATCACAATAGGAGACTCCCGATCAAATCATGGGTAGCGAACCCATAGAAACATGTGGTATAACGTCTTAGGGTTCTTACCCCTCATTTATACTCTTACCCTGAAGCAGATGGTATAACGTCTTGGGGGTTTGCCCCTCATTTATACTTTTACCCTGGAAAAGGTAATAAAACAGGTGGTATAACGTCTTGGGGGTTTACCCCTCATTTATACTCTTATCCTGGAGAAGGTGGTATAGCGTCTTGGGGGTTTACCCCTCACTTATACTCTTACCATATCTCAACCGGCCATCATACAATAAATAAGCAAGTTAGAAATCCCCCTAACTTCTTATTAGTCTTATTCGTCTACACTCTCATTTTAGTTTACTTAAGGCACTAACAGGTCTTTTATAAAAATCCGGGAATTTAACCCAAAGTACTACGTACTTCAACCTTTTAAAAATGACTCATTTTCATATAGAACTTCCAAGATACTATAAACCGTAGTATCAAGTCAAAATCTCTTTTCAAGACAAGTCACAATACCTTTAGACATAAAGTTAGGTTTCTAAAATCAAGTGACTCCTTTTATTATAAAACCTTAGGCAATTGATGCCTTAGAAATCAAATTGCCTTTTCATTAAAATTAAGTCATTTATCTTTCCATAAAGCAAATATAACCAACTCCCCATAAAGTCGTTACATTCGCTTTATACCTTAGCCATAAACAATTTCCTATCCAAGGGACTTATACGTTTAAAACGGAACAAGTATCACATACTTTAAAACTCTTCAAGTCCCTTAACTTTAATAAAACATTAGACATCCTTAATACTTTCAAGAAGTGAGTTAATCTACTAACTCACCCGGCTTGGCTATTCATTAAACTAGTAAAGGATATCAAGGTCATGTACGTCTACCGTACTATATACGTACAACTAGTCATGCTCAAAAGATAGGAAAAGTTCTACATACCTCGCCGGGTCAACCACTTGCCAAGTACAAAGTCCCGCCCGTAGTATGTCAACCTATAATATTCACAATACGTCTATTAAGGCCTTACTTCAAACGTAGAATATTATAAGTGTCAAGTCGCTAAATTCTACGGAAAATCGGACAACACCTCCTTTGTTTTTACTAACTTGCCACCTTTTTCAAGGCCGAATACAATAACCAAACACGCCACATTTAAGGCACAATCAAAGCAATTAATCAATAGGGGATTACACGCCTACTAGACGTGTAAAATTCCGCCCCACAACCGATAACAAACTAATACAAACTACAAGTCCAAATTCGGCCACATTGAGTTCAACAATACCAATTCTTATCCAATTTCCATTTCAATACAAATTGGTAGCATAACATGATATCAAGTCGCATTTGATTATAACAACCATAATCTTCAAGTAAGTAACATGCGACGATTTCTAATAAACGACCAATTATTAATCCAATTTTCAAGTGGTTTGTATAACATTTCGGATTTAAGCTACAAGCAATCCATAATACTTATAAACTTCAACATATCAACTTCATGCTAGCAACATGTAAAGCTAACAACAACAATATAAATATATAATCTTGTAACACTTTAAAGGACAAGATTATACCTCAACGAACTTAATCCAACTCCAATCCGAAGTCGCTCCTTAGTAGTTTAGAGCCTCTCCAAGACACTTCAATCCGCTTGTTGAGACCCTTAGAACAACACCAACAAATATCCCTCAATTCTCCAAACAAAACCTAGAAAGACAACTAGGTTTTCGTTTTCGACTAACCCGTAAACTCTCTTTTTCCAAGATTTTTCTATTGAGATATGCTTACACTACCCTCAAGAACCTTGGTTTAAAGTGTGGAATCAAATGGACAAGAAAAGAAAAAATTTCCTTCTTTCTTTAGGTGAACCTGAGACCTCTCCAATGAGTTCTTCAAAATTTTCAAGAAATTTTCTAAGTGTTAAGCTCACACTAGCACTACTAGTATTATATAGTGCAATGGATGGTCAAGATATAAACAAATGTGAGGCTTGGATGTAGTCTTACAAAATATCAAGACTAATTGACCATTTGACTTAGTCAAACTTCTCATGCTCACAAGTTGCAAGACTTGTCTTGCAACAAAGGTCCAATGACCTTCTTGCCCTTGCACAATTCGACCAAGGCATCAAAAAAGGGGGGGTGACACGTGTCGCCCTCCCATTCGACACAATAGTACATTTCCCGACAATTTCATAATTCCGATAAATTTTTGCAAGTCTCAAATCTTAACACTTGTGAGTTCTTACGTACGTTCATAAAACATGTCCTGTAATTACGGGGTGTACCATTCTTCCCCCCTTAGAAACATTCGTCCCCGAATGTTCTTTCGGAGTCAAACTTACAATTAGCGACATAGTTTCCTATCACAACCCCGACATACCAAAAACGCCACACATGGCCACATAATAGCATTTAAGCAAAAAAGATACATCAATTAAAACTTGACAAGTAAGGGAAGATGAATTACCTGAAGGTATAGGAAATAAGTGAGGATACTTCCTCAACATGTCCTCCTCCGCTTCCCAAGTCATCTCCTCCCGGTTATCATTCCTCCACAGACTTTGAAGCTACATCCTTGGTCCGCAGCCGACTTAGCGATCGAGTATCGCTATGGGACTCTCCTCACACGATAACCCTCTCACACTGGACCTCACTAGTAGGAAAACTCCGCCGATCACCGATACACTTCCGCAACATAGAAACATGGAAGACCGTGTACCGCCTAACTCGATGGCAGATCCAACTCGAGGCAACCTTGCCCACTCTACGGACGATCTGGTAGGGCCCAATGTACCTTGGTGAGTTTCTTCTTATCGAATCTCATCACACCTTCATGGTGACACTTTCAAGAAGACCCAATCGCTACGAAACTCCAAATGCCGCGCGATTATCCGCATATGACTTCGCCACTGGGCGCTAGCGGTCTCCTCGATAAGCTTCACCTTATCCACAGCCTGCTGTACCAAGTCTGGGCCAACTAACTGTACCTCGCCCACATCGAACCAACCGATCGGCGACCTGCATTTCCGCCAATATAAAGCCTCGTATGGCGCCATCTGTATACTGGAATGGTAGCTGTTATTATAAGAAAACTCCACGAGAGGAAAATGATCCTCCCAGCTACCCCTGAAATCAATCACGCAGGCTCGCAGCATATCCTCGTTGTTCGATAGACGCTCGCTGCACGTCGGTTTGAGGATGGAATGTTGTCTTGAGACTCACTGTGTCCCAAACCCTTCCGAAAGACCTCCAAGTTAGCCAGAACCGGCTCCCTATCAGATATAACCGACCCCGGGTCACGACTGGTGCCCTACCTGGGCACCCTGTTCAGGTATATATCAGAGAATAGCAGCGGAACATACACAACATAAACCCACGTGTAAACAATCAAACATCACAGGCTAGCCGATAAGGCCGCCTTCCATAATATACACAAAAGTACAACTGTACAATCAGTTCTTACAGCCCAACCACAAATGTGAATACAGACCTCTAGGAATAATAACTGTGGCGGGACAGGGCCCCGCCATACCCCTGAATGTATATAAATCTACAACACCAGGGAAAAGACTGTACCAAAATGAGACAAGCCTCCGGATAAATGGAGCTTCTGACGTCTGATAAATGATCCTAAGAATGTGGATCTGCAACCTGCTTACCCTTTCCTGCGGCATGAACGCAGCCCCCGACGAAGGGGGTCAGTACAAAATATGTACTAAGTATGTAAAACTGGAAAGTACTGTAATTACAACATAAGTTTAAAACAAAGCCGGAGACATGTATGATAACAGAATTTGATGACATGGTCTTACTAAAAATGAGAGTAAATCAAAGGAATACGTACAACATCACAATAGGAGACTCCCGATCAAATCATTGGTAGCGAACCCATAGAAACATGTGGTATAACGTCTTAGGGTTCTTACCCCTCATTTATACTCTTACCCTGAAGCAGATGGTATAACGTCTTGGGGGTTTGCCCCTCATTTATACTTTTACCCTGGAAAAGGTAATAAAACAGGTGGTATAACGTCTTGGGGGTTTACCCCTCATTTATACTCTTATCCTGGAGAAGGTGGTATATCGTCTTGGGGGTTTACCCCTCACTTATACTATTACCATATCTCAACCGGCCATCATATAATAAATAAGCAAGTTAGAAATCCCCCTAACTTCTTATTAGTCTTATTCGTCTACACTCTCATTTTAGTTTACTTAAGGCACTAACAGGTCTTTTATAAAAATCCGGGAATTTAACCCAAAGTACTACGTACTTCAACCTTTTAAAAATGACTCATTTTCATATAGAACTTCCAAGATACTATAAACCGTAGTATCAAGTCAAAATCTCTTTTCAAGACAAGTCACAATACCTTTAGACATAAAGTTAGGTTTCTAAAATCAAGTGACTTTTTATTATAAAACCTTAGGCAATTGATGCCTTAGAAATCAAATTGCCTTTTCATTAAAATTAAGTCATTTATCTTTCCATAAAGCAAATATAACCAACTCCCATAAAGTCGTTACATTCGCTTTATACCTTAGCCATAAACAATTTCCTATCGAAGGGACTTATACGTTTAAAACGGAACAAGTATCACCTACTTTACCACTCATCAAGTCCCTGAACTGTACTACAACCTGAGACCTCCTTAATCATTTCCACAAGGGAGTTAATCTACTAACTCACCCGGCTTGGCTATTCATTAAACTAGTAAAGGATATCAAGGTCATGTACGTCTACTGCACTATATCGCATAACTAGTCATGCTCAAAAGATAGGAAAAGTTCTACATACCTCGCCGGGTCAACCACTTGCCAAGTACAAAGTCCCGCCCGTAGTATGTCAACCTATAATATTCACAATACGTCTATTAAGGCCTTACTTCAAACGTAGAATATTATAAGTGTCAAGTCGCTAAATTCTACGGAAAATCGGACAACACCTCCTTTGTTTTTACTAACTTGCCACCTTTTTCAAGGCCGAATACAATAACCAAACACGCCACATTTAAGGCACAATCAAAGCAATTAATCAATAGGGGATTACACGCCTACTAGACGTGTAAAATTCCGCCCCACAACCGATAACAAACTAATACAAACTACAAGTCCAAATTCGACCACATTGAGTTCAACAATACCAATTCTTATCCAATTTCCATTTCAATCCAAATTGGTAGCATAACATGATATCAAGTCGCATTTGATTATAACAACCATAATCTTCAAGTAAGTAACATGCGACGATTTCTAATAAACGACCAATTAGTAATCCAATTTTCAAGTGGTTTGTATAACATTTCGGATTTAAGCTACAAGCAATCCATAATACTTATAAACTTCAACATATCAACTTCATGCTAGCAACATGTAAAGCTAACAACAACAATATAAATATATAATCTTGTAACACTTTAAAGGACAAGATTATACCTCAACGAACTTAATCCAACTCCAATCCGAAGTCGCTCCTTAGTAGTTTAGAGCCTCTCCAAGACACTTCAATCCTCTTGTTGAGACCCTTAGAACAACACCAACAAATATCCCTCAATTCTCCAAACAAAACCTAGAAAGACAACTAGGTTTTCGTTTTGCGACTAACCCGTAAACTCTCTTTTTCCAAGATTTTTCTATTGAGATATGCTTACACTACCCTCAAGAACCTTGGTTTAAAGTGTGGAATCAAATGGACAAGAAACGAAATTTTTTCCTTCTTTCTTTAGGTGAACCCGAGACCTCTCCAATGAGTTCTTCAAAATTTTCAAGAAATTTTCTAAGTGTTAAGCTCACACTAGCACTACTAGTATTATATAGTGCAATGGATGGTCAAGATATAAACAAATGTGAGGCTTGGATGTAGTCTTACAAAATATCAAGACTAATTGACCATTTGACTTAGTCAAACTTCTCATGCTCACAAGTTGCAAGACTTGTCTTGCAACAAAGGTCCAATGACCTTCTTGCCCTTGCACAATTCGACCAAGACATCACAAAAGGGGGGTGACACGTGTCGCCCTCCCATTCGACACAATAGTACGTTTCCCGACAATTTCATAATTCCGATAAATTTTTGCAAGTCTCAAATCTTAACACTTGTGAGTTCTTACGTACGTTCTTAAAACATGTCCTGTAATTACGGGGTGTAACAGATAAATTATGGGTAGACCCAGAAAATGTCATCAGAAGGAAATGGTAAACCATTGAATCTATTGCTCCACCATTAAAACAGGTTAAGATCCCAGTTGACGATGAAATCTTGACAGCAGCTCCTTTTAAAAGAGATATAAAAGTTACTAGAACAGTACCCACCGTGGAAGATATTAACAAAATCCTCCAACAGAACAACTACACCAATCAGTTGTTACATATTATCTCTAACCAAGTTGCAGAAGCAAGTAGCACCTCAACTCTCAGAAGTAAGCCCGTCAGGTCGGAAGAAAATACTCTATCCGAACCCCTTTTTAAGATTCCACAGTTTTCAGTTAAAAGCCACCCTAGGTTTGGGAAATAAATTGAAGATAATCTATTAGATAGAATAAGTAATAAATTTAAAGAATTAAAAGTTTCTGAGGAGTCTACCTCCAAAAAACCTGATAATTCTGTTAAAGTATTAAGCGAAGGTTCTAGTTCAAAAGATAAACAAGATGTCAATAAAATATCAAAATTTGTTGGTCTAAGTAGAAAAAACTTCTACAGAGGACCCACATTTCCTGATATGCAATTTGAAGAACATACCCCGTATATGGCTTCATATTCAGGGAACGAACTCCATGAATGGAACATAGATGGAATGTCCGAAGGACAGATTATTAAAGTACTTCACGAAATGGGAGTATGTATTACCAGTTATAAAATAAAAGAACAAACGGATGATACCCAACTAGCCACAATCCTAGTTTCAGGTTTCACTGGTATGTTAAAAAATTGGTGGGACAACTACATAACGGAAAATGTAAGATGTAGCATCATGGATACAACCACCACTATCCAAGTAAGAAATATTGATAACAACTATAGTAATGAATTCCACAAGGATGCTGTAGCAACTTTACTATACTGTATAGGTAAACACTTTATTGGAGAGCCAAAACTATTCCAAGATAAAAGTCTAGAAATACTTAATAATCTAACCTGTCCAAAGTTACATGACTTTAAGTGGTATAAAGACATATTCCTCAACAAGGTAATGCTAAGAACCGACTGTAATCATGATTATTGGAAAGAAAGATTTATCAGTGGACTACCTAAGCTTTTTTCTTAGAATGTAAGAACCACCATAAGAAATAAATACAATGACGAAACTCCCTATAGTTTCATGACATACGGAGACATAGTCAGCTTTATCAACCTAACAGGTTTAGAACTATGTAATACAATAAAGCTAAATAATCAAATACAAAAATCCACCAAAGGTGAGTTAGGAAGTTTTTGTGAAGACTTCGGATACGTTAAGCTTTCTGCTCCTTCAAAAAGCATCAAAAGAATGAAGACAAGGCATAACATATCTCGCCCCAAAGCTTATAGAAGGAATTATACTCCTAAAAAGAATTATAAGAAAAGAAACACCAACAAAAATACCAAGAAAAAAGGTAAATGTTGGAATTGCGGGAAAGCAGGCCACATGGCCAACAATTGCAAGGAACCCAATAAAAAGAAAGATAAGATTAATCTGCTAGCTATTGATTCTGAGATAAAGGAAAAACTTTATACAATTCTAGATGAAGAACAATCTAGTGATAGCTCTGAAGAAACTTCAGAAGACTATTACAGTGATGAAGGTTCACTAGATCTAAGTGCAGATTCGAGATAGCTCCACATCCAGCTTCAACTGCGAATGCACAGGGAAAATCTGCACCTGTACAAAACAAACGATTAATGTTATTTCAAGTAACAACCAAGAATTTTTCTTTGATATGATCGATCACATTGATGACGATGATGTTAAAAGAAAATACTTAATAGAACTTAAAAAACTAGTCATTAATCAGAAAAAGGATAAAGGGATAATCGAACCTTTTGACATGAAAAGAGTTTTTAATAAGTTTAAAGAATCCAATACAGATACTACTGTACAAGATTTGCAAGGAGAAGTATCACTTTTAAAAGAGGAAATTCTCCATGTAAAGGAAAGGCTCAGTTCTTTAGAAACTGAAGCATTTGCAAATAGCTTATTAAGAGAATTTGACCCTATAAAGGATCCTCTTGGACCATCTACTTCAAAAGAAATAAACATAAATGATCCTGAAGAAGAAGAAGAGACAGAGAATAACACTGATTCAGGTTTAGAGATAGATTCCCTCGTTTTTAGATAACGAATCTGTCTCCTTACCTATCATTTTCTTCGTAAAGTTCAACCATTTTATTATGAAAATGCAAAACCTGCAGAAGGTTTAGATAATTATACCCAGATTATAATCAGACAAGTAATCATTAATAAAATGGTTGAACTTTACGAAGAAAATGATAGGTTAAGGAGACAGATTCATTATCTAAAAATGAGGGATTCTATCTCTAAATTCCTAGTTGAACTCCACACAGTTCATTATTAATAATGAACGAAATCAACAGTGAAAACTTAGCAACTTCAAAAATTGCTAAAGTTGAAAAAGATCTACAGAACTGGAATATTCCAAAAGAATCTTTCAGATCTGTTTATGAAACAGGAAAGTTTGATTTTATTAAAAATTATAATATCAAAACTTGTGAGTCTACAATAGCTATCAATAACTCAAAAGAGATTATTAAGCTATTATCTACCGAAGATATAAACAGATATAAAAAAGATTTTAACTTCCTACACATAGGATTGGTACAAATTGCTGTTAAGCCTTTGTATCGTTTGGGTTTAGATACCCCCATTTGTCTCTTACTAAGAGATGCCAGGCTATTAAGCTTTGACGATTCCTTACTTGGAGTCTTACAGAGTAACCTAGCCAGGGGACCAGTTTATTTTAACTGTTACCCAAATTTTTCAGTTGACATAAATGATCAAAACGTTATGGAAACCCTAACGTTAAATATTAAAACAAAAAATATGAATAGCAAGATAAACACAAGAGAAATTGCTATATTATACAGAGTCTATTACAGGCTAATGAAAACAACCTTAGCTCCAAAAGCTAAACTAGTTAGCAGTAAAGGTGCTACCATACTTATGGAAGTAAACCAGGAACATAGCAATATCTTTGTTCCTAAAATGTTAAAATGGAATGAAATTTTATCCAAAGATGAATGGCACTTCGATGCTATCACTCAACCAAAAATAGAACCAGAGAGTTCTAACATCGAACAAATAATTCAGCATTTAGACGGGTCAATTGACTTAAAAATTTTAAAATCAAATTCTAAATCCTCAGGAAGATACTCCTTCGCAGCATCTTCTTCTAAACCCCGGGAGGAGGAAGAGTCAGATAATTCTGGCGAAACTATTTTCGAACGAAAAGTTCAGGGAATAGACTATTCGCCAGCCATACCCAAAGTCTATTATCGTCCAGTCGATAAAAGGACTAGCAGTCCCACCAGAAGCGAGATGTATAGTGGGGACAACCTTGGCACTATTAAACAAGATATAGGTTTTAAAATCGACTTCAAAACCCTTGATAAATTATGGGTAGACCCAGAAAATGCCATCAGAAGGAAATGGTATGTAAGCACTTTCTCACTCGAAGAGAGGAGAGCTTTCAGAAAACAATGGATCAGCGACATGAATAGGATTAATGCTAATATAGAATTCTTTAGGTGGTTTCAAATCACGGATAAACATAGTAATAACAGAGAATCTCTCAGTACTATTGTCAAAAAATGGTACACAGGAGAAGAAACCATTGAATCTATTGCTCCACCATTAAAACAGGTTAAGATCCCAGTTGACGGTGAAATCTTGACATCATCTCCTTTTAAAAGAGATATAAAAGTTACTAGAACAGTACCCACTGTGGAAGATATTAACAAAATCCTCCAACAGAACAACTACACCAATCAGTTGTTACATATTGTCTCTAACCAACTTGCAGAAGCAAGTAGCACCTCAACTCTCAGAAGTAAGCCCGTCAGGTCGGAAGAAAATACTCTATCCGAACCCCTTTTTAAGATTCCACAGTTTTCAGTTAAAAGCCACCCTAGGTTTGGGAAAGAAATTGAAGATAATCTATTAGATAGAATAAGTAATAAATTTAAAGAATTAAAAGTTTCAGAGGAGTCTACCTCCAAAAAACCTGATAATTCTGTTAAAGTATTAAGCGAAGGTTCTAGTTCAAAAGATAAACAAGATGTCAATAAAATATCAAAATTTGCTGGTCTAAGTGGAAAAAACTTCTACAGAGGACCCACATTTCCTGATATGCAATTTGAAGAACATACCCCGTATATGGCTTCATATTCAGGGAACGAACTCCATGAATGGAACATAGATGGAATGTACGAAGGACAGATTATTAAAGTACTTCACGAAATGGGAGTATGTATTACTAGTTATAAAATAAAAGAACATACGGATGATACCCAACTAGCCACAATCCTAGTTTCAGGTTTCACTGGTATGTTAAAAAATTGGTGGGACAACTACATAACGGAAAATGTAAGATGTAGCATCATGGATGCAACCACCACTATCCAAGTAAGAAATATTGATAACAGCTATAGTAATGAAGTCCACAAGGATGTTGTAGCAACTTTACTATACTGTATAGGTAAACACTATTGGAGAGCCAAAATTATTCAAAGATAAAAGTGTAGAAATACTTAATAATCTAACCGGCCCAAAGTTACATGACTTTAAGTGGTATAAAGACATATTCATCAACAAGGTAATGCTAAGAACCGACTGTAATCATGATTATTGGAAAGAAAGATTTATCAGTGGACTACCTAAGCTTTTTGCTGAGAAGGTAAGAACCACCATAAGAAATAAATACAATGGCGAAACTCCCTATAGTTTCATGACATACGGAGACATAGTCAGCTTTATCAACCTAACAGGTTTAGAACTATGTAATACAATAAAGCAAAATAATCAAATACAAAAATCCACCAAAGGTGAGTTAGGATGTTTTTGTGAAGACTTCGGATACGTTAAGCTTTTTGCTCCTTCAAAAAGCATCAAAAGAATGAAGAAAAGGCATAACATATCTCGCCCCAAAGCTTATAGAAAGAATTATACTCCTAAAAAGAATTATAAGAAAAGAAACACCAACAAAAATACCAATAAAAAAGGTAAATGTTGGAATTGCGGGAAAGCAGGCCACATGGCCAACAACTGCAAGGAACCCAACAAAAAGAAAGATAAGATTAATCTGCTAGCTATTTGTCATGCCCCGAACCCCGGGCCCGTGACTGGTGCCCTACCTGGGCACCCTTCTACCTTAACAACTAAGTAAATCTACGGAATTTAAATAACACCTCTTTTTTTTTTTTTTAAACCAACGTACGTGCAAGGGCAAAGCCGACAAGGCTGCCATATAATATACATAATAAAAGACACTACACTATACATGAGTCCAATCCCACATATGAATACGGACTTAAGAGTTATATCAACTATGACGGACAAGGCCCCGCGTACCCATAATCATCGAAAGAACTTATACCAAAAAGATAAACTCCCGAACAGAAGGAGCTATCCAAAAACTCTGTGCAGGGTCATACACCTGCCGATCACCAAACAGCGTACCTAAACCTGCGGCATGAACGCAGCCGAAGGAGGTCGACGAAGAATGTACCAAGTATGTGAAGGTAAATGTAATGAAATCATAATCTAATAAAGCAGAGACATGTATGATAGCCAACCGGTACACAATACATAAACATCATATCAAGTCGGGACGATGCCTCAAAGTCATTACTAAAATATAACCATGGGTCTCACGCCATAATATCAATCATGCGTGGAATCCTTCCTCACCGCCGTGATCCATGACATAATACAACATCGAGAAGCACACCGAACCTTGCAATCATGAGAGTAAATAGTAGTATATTTACAATATAAACTAGAAGCTCACGATCAAAGCGGACAACCACCGCAGATCATTACAATCCTACTCACGGGACTATTTCACCTGCATAGGTCGCGTGGACCCGCATGAGGTATTCCTCGCATGGGATTATTTCACCAGCATAAGCCCTTACGGACTCGCATGAGGTATTCCTTGCATAGGCTGGACCCGCCCGCATGGGACTATTTCACCCGCATAAGCCCTTGCGGACTCGCATAAGGTATTCCTCGCATCGTGGGTACCAAATCCACGGAATATGCAAATGCCACAAACCCGGGGATTGACCCCGAAATGAATGATATACCAATAGCACACAACCGGCTATTACCAGCACACATAGGCAATTCTCAATTAAACAAGCCAAAGTACTTATCAAGGCACACATAGAATAATTCTCAATTAAACAAGCCAAAGTACTTGTCAAGGCACACTTAGACTAATTCTCAATTAATCAAGCCAAAGTACTTATCAAGGCACACTTAGACTAATCCTCAATTAATCAAGCCAAAGTACTTATCAAGGCACACTTAGACTAATTATCAATTAATCAAACCAAAGTACTACGTACGTACATTCTTTTCAAAAGACTCTTTTTTATGTAATACCCCAAGATACTAACACCCGTTGAAATCAAGTAACTTCAAATTTTCACAATCAAGGCAACTTATGCCCATTAATCAAAATAGACAACTTTCTAAACCTTCCATAAAGCCGTTATAACCAACTTCCCATAAAGCCGTTATAACCCTTTATGGTTTTTAGACAATTTCATTCTTTTTATAACTAAAAGACTTATACTTAAAACCAAGTATCACAAACTTTCAAATCAAGTTTCTTAACTTTAAAAAATACTTCGAGTCTCTTAATATATAGAAAACAAGTTTCTTCTACTTTTAAACCTCAAGTAACTCACACCTTTAAAACAAGTTACTTCTCTTAAATCATGTCATTTCTCCTCTTTTAAAACAATTAAGTAAATCACTCCTTTGACTCCCCTAAAGTCATTATAATGACCTTTAGGTTTTGGAACTAAGGCACTAGCCAAAAGGTTTGGAAACCACTTCCTTTTCAAGACTCTATGTACTTTAAGTAAAATACTTCCACTCTTTAAGAATCCAAACTTCACTAAGGCAATGGATTATACAAATTACAATTTAAACATCAAAGTACAATCAAGGAAGTACATAGAACAAATTCTACTTTAGGCAATCCAAATACAACCAAGGACTGGATCGTTTAAGAGTAGGACCTACTTTCTTTAACTTAAGGAATCATGCTAGAAGAGGAGATAGTTCACATACCTTTTCGGCTAAATCCACAAGCTAAGCCGAATACGCCGTACGTAGAATTGTCAACCTATAATGGTCACAACATGACTATCAATTTCTAGACTCTAACGTAGAATAATACTAAGTATACGGTCTCTAATTCTACGGAAAATCGGGCAGCACTTCCTTTGTTTCTACTTACTTTTCCACCTTTTTCAAGGCCGAATACAATAACCAACACGCCACATTTAAGGCTCAAAACAACAACCAAACAAAGGGGATTACACGCCTTACAATACGTAAAATTCGCCTCACAATTCATACGAAGTAGTTTAATGCTCACTAGCCATTCTCGGCCAACTTACATAACCAACAATTCAAAGTCTTTTCCAATACTTTTCCAATTCCAAGTTCTAAGGTCTAACATGTTATATAGTCATAAACAACTTCAACAACTACAATTTCCTTCTTTATACAACATGCGACAACTTAAACTAATAATCGACTTGAATTGTAATCTTAAAGCTAAACATGCTAGTTTTCGGATTAGGGTTCCAATAGTCAATATACTTATCAAACTTCATACTATATAACTCATGCTTGCTAAAATCCATAGCTACAACAATAAGTAAGTCTTAACTACTAAAACGACAAAATTTATACCTTTATAAGCCCTTCAAAATTCCAAGATTCAAAGTCGCGCCTTAGCAATTCTTAGCTCATTTCCTTAAGTTCCAATCCGCTCCAAGCACTCCTTAGAGGCCTATGAAGAACCCATCTTCAAGTCCAACTTCAAAGTTGAAGAACTCCTTAAGTTTCCGCCTTGCGACTAATACGAAAAAGCCGTTTTTCCGAAATCTTTCTATTGAGATAACCTTACAACACTCTTAGGAACCTTGGGTTAAAGTCTTGTGGCTAATGGATCACAAACTAATTTTTTTTTGTGTGGGATAGCTATTGAACCTGAGAGCTCTAAGTGAAGCACAAGAGTTTCTCTAATTTTTCTAAGTGTTCAAGACTAGTCTTGCACTAGTAGTAAGCTTATATAACACATTGGATGGCTTAGACTTAAACAAATGGGTGGCTAAGATGAAGATCACATGGATAATAGCCAAGTGGACAAGTTGACTTGGTCAACAATCTCAAGCTTAGCAAGACTTATCTTCCACCATGGTAAATGACCATCTTAGCCTTGCAAAATTCGACCAAGACCAAGTGTGGGGGTGCCACGTGTTGCCCTCTCATTCATCCATAAAATTCCGTAACCCTCGTGGGCCCCACAAAATGTAAAATTCCTCGGGTGGGCCCCACATGACCAAATCCGTAAAAATAAATTTCCATAATGTTAATAAGTTCCATACTCTTCAAATAATGCACTTTGAGAATCTAATTCTCAACAACGAACTGTTTTCCTTTCCGACGTCCGGAAGATTTTCCGTCGGAAAAACAATTCTTCCTTTCGTACCAATTTCCAAGTCTTGATTCCTTACGCACATTCTCTTATACATGTCCTGGACTTACGGGGTGTAACATTCTTCCCCCCTTAGAAATATTTGTCCCCGAATGTTCTTAGTCGGTTGTCAAGCTATACAAACTCCGGCATAAACTCTATACTATGCCTATCAATCAATACACCACAAGACCAACGATGCCACACATGACCACCACATAACATACTTAAACATATCAATGGACCTTCCGTCCGCGACCCCTTCTCACAAAACTCGAAGGTTACAGTCTTATCACAAACAAGATCTTTAGAGGTTACTTTCTTTCCTTACTTGTCATACTTTCTCGTACTTTCAAACTTATCTAGTACACGTACAAAATCTCAAATATTGTTTCTGTTCTCCAATCCTTGGAGTTACTAACCAAACTTGGCCATTATGCTACTTGAATTTCCGCTAAGGATCTTTTCGGTCCATACGACCTAGTTCCGGTGGAACGCATCCACGAACTCGTACAACGATTAACTAAACTTGGGCCTTGCACACTCGGGACCCTATCACATAGCGGAACCATTTCTAACTGACATCACCCCATTCCATACTACCGGCTGACCCGAAATGAGTCCACAACCCGACCCAGCGTCACACTTAACTTCTCATTCTTAGTCTGAAATAAATCTCTCTCTTATCTCAAGGTACTTCTTACCCTATCCCCTATTCACTAGAGGTTCGTCACATAAGCCAAAGTATTTCTACTGTACATCCTTCCCTATTGATCTTACACTGTCATGGGGCAATTACTACGTGTGAACTCTACACAACTATAGTCTCAGTTCACTTACCATTCTTGTCAACATTCTTAACTTTTCACTTTACTAATCACAGTATTCCTACCCCTGGGGTACTATCACTTTACAACTACTAGCAACAAAGGGAAAACATATACGCTAAGGCGAAATCTGAACCTATCAATGCACGTATGATTCAAAAGAATCGAAATATACCTGTAACCCCATGCGATGTCGCCTCCTGATCCTGTCCAGTAGTCACGTCACCTCTGCGGTCCGAAGGACCGCTAGAACTATAAACTCCACCCTGAACTCTACCACGACTGGCCGACATCTGAACACCCTGCCCTGGGGGATGCACAGCTGTGGAGGAAAGGGAATCAACCATCGGCCTCATAGGCTAAGCCACCTCACCGGTGCTCTTTCTAAAAGGACATACCCTCCGAATAAGGCCCGGACGGCCACAATAAAAACAAACACCTGTGCCATAACGGCATTTCCCCGAATGACGCTTACCACATCTGAAACACTGAGGAATAGGTGGCCTCGACTGAGGAAATCCTCTGCTCCTATGAGAACCTCGACCCCTGGAGCTCGGACCAGCTCCTAAATATCTCGTGGGGTCCAATCTCCCACCTGTGCTCTGCGGGGGTATGTACTGGGTAGGCTGGGATGAATATCTCACTTTCTTTGAGGCGGCCCAAAACTCACCGGATAACCAACCGGTCTAGCCTCTTACGCAGATCTCCGCTGCCCTCTACCCCCGCATATGTATGCATCGCCGAATAACCTCTGCGGATGAAACCGTAGCACCGCTATCTTGGTCAATAACATAATGCTTCCTCGCGACCTATAGTCTTCTCTAACCGAGAACCGGAGGCTCGTGTTGGGGCCTCAAAACTCGCGAGAAGAACTTCGCGATCGCGGACAACATTCATATACCGGCATAAGCCCTATCAACTCTCTGAGTCGACTAGTAGCTCCTGCTACTCTTTTGCCCTTTGGCAATTGTTCTCCTCGAGGTATAACTGTAACACAAAATTACGTCATAGAGGAATTATCTTACTAACACAGCTCTAGGGCACGATCTCAGAGTGAGAAGAATAGAAACCAACTCCTAAATGTCCTGTAGCCTCCTGTTTATAGGTGTGGCGCGCAACACACCGATAATCAAGACTCTACTAGACACGGTCTGTAGACATTACGAGGACTGACTGCTTTGATACCACTCTCATGCCCGAACCTCAAGTGGATCGGTGCCCTACAGGGCACCCTTCTACCTTAACAACTAAGTAAATCTGCGGAATTTAAATAACACCTCATTTTTTTTTAAAACCAACGTGCGTAAGGAAAAGCGACAAAGTGCCATATAATATACATAATAAAAGACACTACATCGTAAATGAGTCCAATCCCACATATGAATACACCTAAGAGTTATCTCAACTATGACGACAAGGCCCCGTACCCATAATCGCATAAAAGCACATCTTGAAAGAACTTATACCAAAAAGATAAACTCCCGAACAGAAGGAGCTATCCAAAAAATCTGAGCAGGGTCCTACACTTGTCGATCACCAAACAGCGTACCTAAACCTGCGGCATGAACGCATCCCCCCCCGAAGGAGGTCAGTACGAAGAATGTACCAAGTATGTGAAAGCGATCAAATTTGTAATGAAATCATAATGATCTAACAAAGCAGAGACATGTATGATAGCCAACCTACAAGACATACAATACATAAACATATCAAGTCGTGGACGCGTGCCTCAAAGTCATTACTAAAATATAACCATGGGTCTCACGCCCATAATATCAATCATGCGTGGAATCCTTCCTCATGCCAGATCCATGACATAATACAACATCGGTAATCGAACCTTGCAATCATGAGAGTAAATAGTAGTATATTTACAATATAAACTAGAAGCTCACGATCAGCAGACAACCCGCGTGATGATCATTAAGCAATCCTACTCGGGACTATTTCACTGCATAGGTCGCGTGGACCCGCATGAGGTATTCTCGTGAGACTATTTCACCAGATAAGCCCTTACGGACTCGCGTGAGGTATTCCTTGCATAGTGGACGCCGCGTGGGACTATTTCACCCGCATAAGCCCTTGCGGACTCGCATGAGGTATTCCTCGCATCGTGGGTAGCAAATCCACGGAATATGCAAATGCCACAAACCCGGGGAATGACCCCGAAATGAATGATATACCAATAACACACAACCGGCTATTACCAGCACACATAGGCAATTCTCAATTAAACAAGCCAAAGTACTTATCAAGGCACACATAGAATAATTCTCAATTAAACAAGCCAAAGTACTTATCAAGGCACACTTAGACTAATTCTCAATTAATCAAGCCAAAGTACTTATCAAGGCACACTTAGACTAATCCTCAATTAATCAAGCCAAAGTACTTATCAAGGCACACTTAGACTAATTCTCAATTAATCAAACCAAAGTACTATGTACGTACATTCTTTTCAAAAGACTCTTTTTTATGTAATACCCCAAGATACTAACACCCGTAGTATCAAGGTGTGTCTATTTTTCAAAGTAAGTTACTACACTCTTAGAAAACTCATTTCAAAGCTTGAAATCAAGTAACTTCAAATTTTCACAATCAAGGCAACTTATGCCTATTAATCAAAATAGACAACTTTCTAAACCTTCCATAAAGCTGTTATAACCAACTTCCCATAAAGCCGTTATAACCCTTTATGGTTTTTAGACAATTTCATTCTTTTTATAACTAAAAGACTTATACTTAAAACCAAGTATCACAAACTTTCAAATCAAGTTTCTTAACTTTCAAAAATACTTCGAGTCTCTTAACTTTCAAAAATACTTCGAGTCTCTTAATATATAGAAAACAAGTTTCTTCTACTTTTAAACCTCAAGTAACTCACACCTTTAAAACAAGTTACTTATCTTAAATCATGTCATTTCTCCTCTTTTAAAAAAATTAAGTAAATCACTCCTTTGACTCCCCTAAAGTCATTATAATGACCTTTAGGTTTTGGAACTAAGGCACTAACCAAAAGGTTTGGAAACCACTTCCTTTTCAAGACTCTATGTACTTTAAGTAAAATACTTCCACTCTTTAAGAATCCAAACTTCACTAAGGCAATGGATTATACAAATTACAATTTAAACATCAAAGTACAATCAAGGAAGTACATAGAACAAATTCTACTTTAGGCAATCCAAATACAACCAAGGAATGGATCATTTAAGGAGTAGGAAATACTTTCTTTAACTTAAGGAATCATGCTAGAAGAGGAGATAGTTCACATACCTTTTCGGCTAAATCCACAAGCTAAGCCGAATACGCCGTACGTAGAATTGTAAACCTATAATGGTCACAACATGACTATCAATTTCTAGACTATAACGTAGAATAATACTAAGTATACGGTCTCTAATTCTACGGAAAATCGGGCAGCACTTCCTTTGTTTCTACTTACTTTGCCACCTTTTTCAAGGCCGAATACAATAACCAACACGCCACATTTAAGGCTCAAAACAACAACCAAACAAAGGGGATTACACGCCTTACAATATGTGTAAAATTCCGCCCCACAATTCATACGAAGTAGTTTAATGCTCACTAGCCATTCTCGGCCAACTTACATAACCAACAATTCAAAGTCTTTTCCAATCCTTTTCCAATTCCAAGTTCTAAGGTCTAACATGTTATATAGTCATAAACAACTTCAACAACTACAATTTCCTTCTTTATACAACATGCGACAACTTAAACTATTAATCGACTTGAAATCAAGTAACTTCAAATTTTCACAATCAAGGCAACTTATGCCCATTAATCAAAATAGACAACTTTCTAAACCTTCCATAAAGTCGTTATAACCAACTTCCCATAAAGCCGTTATAACCCTTTATGGTTTTTAGACAATTTCATTCTTTTTATAACTAAAAGACTTATACTTAAAACCAAGTATCACAAACTTTCAAATCAAGTTTCTTAACTTTCAAAAATACTTCGAGTCTCTTAATATATAGAAAACAAGTTTCTTCTACTTTTAAACCTCAAGTAACTGACACCTTTAAAACAAGTTACTTCTCTTAAATCATGTCATTTCTCCTCTTTTAAAACAATTAAGTAAATCACTCCTTTGACTCCCCTAAAGTCATTATAATGACCTTTAGGTTTTGGAACTAAGGCACTAACCAAAAGGTTTGGAAACCACTTCCTTTTCAAGACTCTATATACTTTAAGTAAAATACTTCCACTCTTTAAGAATCCAAACTTCACTAAGGCAATGGATTATACAAATTACAATTTAAACATCAAAGTACAATCAAGGAAGTACATAGAACAAATTCTACTTTAGGCAATCCAAATACAACCAAGGAATGGATCATTTAAGGAGTAGGAAATACTTTCTTTAACTTAAGGAATCATGCTAGAAGAGGAGATAGTTCACATACCTTTTCGGCTAAATCCACAAGCTGCGAATACGCGTGACGTAGAATTGTCAACCTATAATGGTCACAACATGACTATCAATTTCTAGACTCTAACGAGAATAATACTAAGTATACGGTCTAATTCTACGGAAAATCGGGCAAAGACTTCCTTTGTTTCTACTTACTTTTCCACCTTTTTCAAGGCCGAATACAATAACCAACACGCCACATTTAAGGCTCAAAACAACAACCAAACAAAGGGGATTACACGCCTTACAATACGTGTAAAATTCTGCCCCACAATTCATACGAAGTAGTTTAATGCTCACTAGCCATTCTCGGCCAACTTACATAACCAACAATTCAAAGTCTTTTCCAATCCTTTTCCAATTCCAAGTTCTAAGGTCTAACATGTTATATAGTCATAAACAACTTCAACAACTACAATTTCCTTCTTTATACAACATGCGACAACTTAAACTAATAATCGACTTGAATTGTAATCTTAAAGCTAAACATGCTAGTTTTCGGATTAGGGTTCCAATAGTCAGTATACTTATCAAACTTCATACTATATAACTCATGCTTGCTAAAATCCATAGCTACAACAATAAGTAAGTCTTAACTACTAAAACGACAAAATTTATACCTTTATAAGCCCTTCAAAATTCCAAGATTCAAAGTCGCGCCTTAGCAATTCTTAGCTCATTTCCTTAAGTTCCAATCCGCTCCAAGCACTCCTTAGAGGCCTATGAAGAACCCATCTTCAAGTTCCAACTTCAAAGTTGAAGAACTCCTTAAGTTTCCGCCTTGCGACTAATACGAAAAAGCCGTTTTTCCGAAATCTTTCTATTGAGATAACCTTACAACACTCTTAGGAACCTTGGGTTAAAGTCTTGTGGCTAATGGATCACAAACTAATTTTTTTTGTGTGGGATAGCTATTGAACCTGAGAGCTCTAAGTGAAGCACAAGAGTTTCTCTATTTTTTCTAAGTGTTCAAGACTAGTCTTGCACTAGTAGTAAGCTTATATAACACATTGGATGGCTTAGACTTAAACAAATGGGTGGCTAAGATGAAGATCACATGGATAATAGCCAAGTGGACAAGTTGACTTGGTCAACAATCTCAAGCTTAGCAAGACTTATCTTCCACCATGGTAAATGACCATCTTAGCCTTGCAAAATTCGACCAAGACCAAGTGTGGGGGTGCCACGTGTCGCCCTCTCATTCGTCCATAAAATTCCGTAACCCTCGTGGGCCCCACAAAACGTAAAATTCCTCGGGTGGGCCCCACATGACCAAATCCGTAAAAATAAATTTCCATAATGTTAATAAGTTCCATACACTTCAAATAATGCACTTTGACAATCTAATTCTCAACAACGAACTGTTTTCCTTTCCGACGTCCGGAAGATTTTCCGTCGGAAAAACAATTCTTCCTTTCGTACCAATTTCCAAGTCTTGATTCCTTACGCACATTCTCTTATACATGTCCTGGACTTACGGGGTGTAACACTATTGATTCTGAGATAAAGGAAAAACTTTATACAATTCTAGATGAAGAACAATCTAGTGATAGCTCTGAAGAAACTTCACAAGACTATTACAGTGATGAAGGTTCACTAGATCTAGGGTACAGTTCAGATAGCTCCACATCCAGCTTCAACTGCGAATGCACAGGAAAAATCTGCACCTGTACAAAACAAACGATTAATGTTATTTCAAGTAACAGCCAAGAATTTTTCTTTGATATGATCGATCACATTGATGACGATGATGTTAAAAGAAAATACTTAATAGAACTTAAAAAACTAGTTATTAATCAGAAAAAGGATAAAGGGATAATCGAACCTTTTGACATGAAAAGAGTTTTTAATAAGTTTAAAGAATCCAAAACAGATACTACTGTACAAGATTTGCAAGGAGAAGTATCACTTTTAAAAGAGGAAATTCTCCATGTAAAGGAAAGGCTCAGTTCTTTAGAAACTGAAGCATTTGCAAATAGCTTATTAAGAGAATTGGACCCTATAAAGGATCCTCTTGGACCATCTACTTCAAAAGGAATCAACATAAATGATCCTGAAGAAGAAGAAGAGACAGAGAATAACTCTGATTCAGGTTTAAAATTAATATCCAGGGCCAAAGCATTAAGCTATCATGTCCCTATTAAAATAATAATAAACAAAGACTTTATTCTAGAAAAGATAGCACTGCTATACTCAGGAGCAGATAAAAATTGTATCTGCGAAGGATTAATTCCTACTAAATACTTAAACAAAAGTACTCATAAATTATACTCAGCAACATGAGATAGTATAAAAATTGATTACAAGCTTTCTAAAGCCCATGTTTGTAATAATGGAGTTTGTTTCACCAACGACTTTATCATTACAAGAAACATAACTGAAGAAATTATATTAGGAATCTCATTTCTAACACAGATAAAACCATATACCGCAAAACTAGACGATATTTATACTACCTCAATGGGAAAAGACCTTGTATTCCCGTATTTAAACCCCTTATCAGCTAATCATAATGATCACGTCAAACAGAAGACATTCTTTAGGATACAACTATTAACCAACCAGGTTAACTACCTAAAAGACGATATTAAAATAAAAAGGATAGAATCCACTTTAAAACCCCGAAGGTAATCAACAAGATAATTTTTTTACAGGATTCTATGGAAAGAGAAATTTGCTCAGAACTACTGAGTGCTTTTTGGGAGAGAAAAAAGCATACGGTAAGTCTACCTTATACGGATGACTTCAGTGAGGAAAACATACCCACTAAAGCCAGACCAATCCAAATGAGCCATGAGCTCATGGAACATTGTAAAAATGAGGTTAATGATTTACTCAAAAAAGGGATCATCAGACCTTCTAAATCTCAATGGAGTTGCTCAGCCTTCTATGTTAATAAAAATGCTGAAAAGGAAAGAGGAGCCCCGAGATTAGTAATAAATTATAGACCTCTTAACCAAGCATTAAAATAGATTAGATACCCAATCCCTAACAAAAGAGATTTATTAAAAAGAACATACAATGCTAATATTTACAGTAAATTCGACATGGAGTCAGGATTTTGGTAAATCCAAGTCGAAGAAAAGGATAAATATAAAACAACCTTCAATGTCCCTTTTGGACAATATGAATGGAATGTAATGCCTTTTGGGCTTAAAAATGCCCCTTCCGAATTTCAGAACATCATGAATAACATATTCAACCCTTATAGCCAATTTATGATTGTCTATATCGACGATGTTCTAGTATTCTCTGATAACATGGATCAGCATTATAAACATCTAAACACGTTTATTCAAACTACAAGGTACAACGGTTTAGCAGTAAGTGCTAAAAAGATAAAACTTTTCCAAACAGCTATCAGGTTCTTAGGACATGATCTTTATCAAGGAACCTATAAACCAATTTGTAGGGCCATAGAGTTCTCCACCAAATTCCCAGATGAAATCTTGGATAAAACACAGCTGCAGAGATTCCTAGGGAGTCTAAATTACGTAGCAGATTTTATCCCAAAAGTTAGACAAGTATGTGAGCCTTTGTATAAAAGGCTTAAAAAGAACCCAGAACCTTGGTCAGAAGAACAGACTAGAGCTGTTAAACAAATAAAATAGATAGTTCAGAAACTCCCATGTTTAGGTATCCCTAACCCAGAAGCCTCTATGATAGTTGAAACTGATGCCTCCGACGTAGGGTACGGTGGTATTCTTAAACAAAGAATAAATCCAGAATCTACTGAGCAATTAGTAAGATTCACCTCAGGAGTCTGGAACCAGGCTCAAAAGAATTATAGTACAGTTGAAAAAGAAATTTTATCAATAGTGCTATGTATCACAAAGTTTCAAGATGATTTGATAAATAAAGAATTTTTATTAAGAGTAGACTGCAAAGCAGCCAAAGATATTTTGCAAAAGGATGTAAAAAATCTAGTCTCAAAACAGATTTTTGCCAGATGGCAAGCCTTATTATCAAGCTTTGATTTCGAAATCAATTTTATAAAAGGAGAATACAATTCTTTACCCGATTTCTTAACTAGGGAATTCTTGTAGGGTAATAATGAGACGGAATTGAAGCCTCCAAAACCTTGATGAAAACCGTAAGAAAAAAAAAACGACCGCTGCGAAAAGCGGCAAGGCCAATCCTCCATAAACCCAATGGACAAAATAAATTCACAGTATTAGGAGACCTTCCCATTATACCAATCTCTTCTAAAAAAGAGAAGATACAGACTGAGCCATTTTTGTAACTATCTCTGCTCTGGGCAGCTACTGGAGTGGCCTTGAATGGCTGAGTCTGTATCTTCTCTTTTTTAGAAGAGATTGGTATAATGGGAAGGTCTCCCAATACTGTGAATTTATTTTGTCCATTGGGTTTATGGAGGATTGGCCTTGCTGGATTTTCTGCAAAGGGCTGTTTCATTTTTTCTTCTGGTTTATTTTGGAGGGGTGGTCTCATCGGGCGTAAGCCCGGGAAGCCTGGTTGTTATACCCCGTATTTCCAGAGTATGTACGCGAGGACGTACGTAGGAAAAATTTGAACTTGTAGCTAAGGCTTGGCCGAATTTCACTTTGTGCACAACACCCGATTAGGGTCGTTTTTCGACGAAACGTTTCCACAGCTTTCGTAGGGGAATTTCCGGCTATGTCATTTCTAATTTTTGCGGATTTTTCCGAGAGACGAAACATTTTGGACCAACGGGAGGGCGACACTTGGCACCCTCCAATTGGTGGCTTGAAATCGTCAACTTGGACGAATTGGGCTAGCAAGGCACGTTTTTTGTGCCTTGTTGGTCAAAGGGAGTTGGTAGGATATTTGTGTTTAGTGAATCTTGGCCCTACACTTGCACCACACTTGGCTTGATCTTGGCCATTGGTTGGCCTTGGCTTATACTATAAATACCCCCCTCTTTGAAGACTTTCTTCATCCTAAATTTTTCTAAGTGTTAGAAAACCCTTCCCTCCCTTGTTGTGTTCTCGTTTCCCCCCCCCCCCCTTTGTGAGGCTTAGCCGAGAGCATCCTTTCCCTCGCCGAGAGTACCCCTAGTGGGTGGGCGAGGGGCATACACACCCCCTCTTGGTAGAAATACTCTCAAAAGTATTGTAATGCCCAAAATACCTTAGCCTTATACCTTGTTGTATTCTAAGGTTATACCTATACGAAAAGCCTGTAAATACTATTATACCTTCCTTCACTACTAAACGAAACCCTAAGGAAAATCTCCATTGTTGGTCGAGTATTATTAAGAAGTTGAGTAGAACTTCTAAGGGTTATTTGGAGCGGTTGAGCACTGAGTAGAGCAAAACATTGCTAAGGATCGACTTTTAACTCGGATAATTATGGGCTTATCGAGGTAATTATCTTGTCCCCTATTGTAATTGGATATTACATGTTGTTAGAATATATAGTTGAAGTATACTATATATAGAATCAACATAGTTAGTTGGCAATGTCTTTTGACTTAAGCCCAAGAATAAAGACACGAATCGAATCGTAATTACATGGGTGTGTCTGACATGAGACTTGTGTAGTGGTACGTGGAGTAGAATTGTACACGCCCTGGTTAGGCGTGTAGAACCCCGGTTGGCTTGATAGCCGCCTCGATAGAGAGGAGATTTACGCTGTGGCGGGAGGTGCCGCTAATTTTCTCAGAGAATGATCTACGATAAGATCTAGATTTTAATAAGCGCCTTGTGGCCTTATAGGTCAAGTACTACGTGTGGCGCGATCTACTTGGCAAGGAGTAGCCGACGCTTGGAAGTACTTGAGCGCTTTTGCTATTAGTCGATACTGTCCGCGAGGTATGTGAACCTCTTCCTATCTCTTCTAGCATGATATGTGTGAACTATGTAGTACGGTAGACGTACATGTGCTAAATGTATTTGATTGATGTAAAACATAAAGTGTTATAACGACTTTATGGGAAGTTGGTTATAATAGCTTTATGTGGATAAGCACATACTTTGTGGTTTTTAAAAGGTAACTGATTTGAATAATAACTGGCTTGATATGTGATAATAAAGAACTTGAAGTATTTCAAAAGATTTATGAATCGTTTTGAAAGAATGAGTATTACTTGGGCTTTGAAAGCTTAAGAGTTATACTAGCTTTATGGGAAGTTAGGTATAACGGCTTAAGAATGTTTTACTGATTTCGGAAATCAGAATGTGTATCGACAAACCACTGCAGCGTTAATAAAAGGAAAATGTATTGACTAAAGAAGTATTATTAAAACCAGTAGAGACCTCCATCCGCATAGAAGCTAAGATGAGACAAAATGATATTACATTTCCTAGATCATGGCTGCTTAATAAGATTGATTATAAACAAAAATACCTACTCACTTATAAGACATAGGTTTCTCAAAACGTTTAAAGGAGAATTAGGTTTTAAAGGATTTAAAACTATGAACTACGAAACCTTTTTCTAAAATGAGAAACTTGAGCATTCGAAATTGGCAAACTTGAATGTTTGGAAAATAAGGTTGTTACTTGATTTTACAAAGGAAAGCATTTTGGTTTACTTAACAATGTTAGTCACTCTATTTTTTTATACTACGGGTATCGGGTGACCTTTGTAAAAGAAATGGATCTTAAAAGGAATTTAACGGACGTAGTACTTTAAGGTTAAAATCCGGACTTTGATATAAAATGAAAGTACCTTGAATCGTGGGTAACTTGCTTATACTTGTTGTTATGAAACTTGACCATGTTACGTGTGATAGCCTTGTTGTGTAAGTATTGTGTTCTACTCGACTACCGGTTCATCCGGGAATGTATATCACTCGACTACCGGTTCATCCGGGAATGTATATCACTCGACTACCGGTTCATCCGGGAATGTATATCACTTGACTACCGGGTCATCCGGGAATGTATTTCACTTGACTACCGGGTCATCCGGGAATGTATTTCACTTGAGGACCGGTTCATCCGGGAATGTATATCACTTGAGGACCGGTTCATCCGGGAATGTATTTCACTTGAGGACCGGTTCATCCGGGAATGTATATCACTTGACTACCGGGTCATCCGGGAATGTATTTCACTTGAGGACCGGTTCATCCGGGAATGTATTTCACTTAAGGACCGGTTCATCCGGGAATGTATTTCACTTGACTACCGGTTCATCCGGGAATGTGTTCCACTCGACTACCGGTTCATGGGATGAACCGGGAATGTATTCCACCCTTTTCTATATTGGGTCCATAAGATGGGCCGAGACACATTATACGTATCACATGATTTGTACCTAGATCGCCAAGAATGGAAGGAGTTCCACGCATGAGGATGACTTTTAGGCGTGAGTCCCCGACTTGACATGATCGCTTCTATGTTGTGAATCGTAGTTTGCTATCATACATGTCTCCCGCTTATATAGACTATTATGATTTCATTTACGATTTTTAGTTTCACATACTCACTGCAGATCTGACCTCCTTCGGGCCGCTCATGCCGCAGTTGAGGTACACCGCCGTTGATCCTAGCTCTCGTGGTCACATTCGCGTTGGGAAGCTCCGCTTTCTCGAGGCTTATCGATCGTATAGTCCTCGCCGTAGTAAGTGTTTACATTCGGGGCTCATGTGGCCCGCCCCGCCATTGTTGTCGTATCATTCTTAGAGGTCTGTAGTACTGTGTGGGCAGGGTTTGTAAAAAAAAAGGATTAAACTGTTCAATTGTAAAAGTGGTTATTTATATATGCCGGAAGGCAAGTTTTCACAGATTACTGTTTTTACTTCACCTGTTTCATGTATATGTTTTATGTTCCACGACACTGATGTTGTGTCACTAGGGTGCCCGGTAAGGCACCAACACGCCCGCTGGTCGTGACAAAAGTGGTATCGAGCAGCTTAATCTCTGAAAGTGTCTACGCATCAGATCCAGAGAGTCTTGATTATCGGTGTGTTGTGCACCACGCCAATAATCAGGAGGCTATAGGATATTTAGGATTGGTTTCTATTCTTCTCACTCTGAGATCGTGCCTTAGAGCTGAGTTGTAAGTTGGACCCTCTGATGAAATTCTTTCCCTTATCATTATGCCTCCGCGTAGGGCAACCCGCCCAGGAGGCGTGGCAACGGGAGCTGCGAGTAGAGTTCAGAGGGTTACGTGGGCACAGGCCAATCATTACCTAGGGTAATGCTTCATTCGGGGATTTCTGCGACGTCACTAGCCCCAGCAGAGTTTAAGCACGGCGACGGCAGTTCCTACTGCGGCCATGACATTTGAACCTTTAGTTCCACGATCGGGAACAGTGAAATTAGATTGCAAGAAGGCGACCCTGTTACTAGCTATGGATTTGGCTATCAGAGAGTATACCGATGTATCGCGAGTCTTGATGACTACCTAAGAGAAGGGTGTGCAAGAGTAATCCTTCAGTTAGGCTTGAGCATGGCCTGTGTACGGGCTTATGCGCAGCAGGCCGAGAAACATAGAGATCGACGGGTTAACCAAGGACAGCAGAAGAGGGCCAGAGCAGCAAGGTCCTTTGGTAACTTTCGAGGCGAGTCGCCTCACCAGCAGATTAGATTATGCACCTCCACCAGTGCAGAGTGGTCTTCCACGGATTTCAGGACGTTCGGAGTATGCAGGAGTTGGTCAGAACTCCAGGGCTTCCGGTTCACAGTATGACAGACGTCATCCCGGGGAATGTCGTCTTTTAGTTGGTACTTGTTGTACCTGCGGCCGTCAGGGCCATGTGTCGAGAGAGTGACCTAGTAGGAGGACTTTGCCTTCAGTACCGGTGGGTAGTTCGTCACCTTCCTTAAGCTATGCGCCCTACGGGGCAGGTTTGATTAGAACGACTAAGGGGAATGAAACAGTAGTTACAGATAGATCTTTAACCCTCTAGAGTTCAGTATGTGTGATAAGGTGAGTATACCTTAAGTGCTATGTTCTGATAGCAGTGTGTTGGTTAGTTAACCAAGTAAGATTCGGGGGAATAGAGAAGGTGTGAACCTTAGAGTTTTGTTACGTAGAGACCTTAGAGGTAAGGTCATCTAGAGTAAAAGACGATGGGTATGTTGGTCCTTATCGGGTGCCTAGTGCACGTGGAACGATGGTTGTGAGATAAGTCCCCGAGTAGTGTGGGATGAAAGAGGGTAGTTGAGCTAAGACCGCCAGGTTTTCGTGAACGTGTTTAGTGAGATTGTTCCTTCGGGAGCTAGTATGCGCTAGGGTCGGGTTGGGGCCCGCCGCGGGTCAACCCGCGGTAGGTTTGCGCGGGTCAGTTTGTGGTGGTCCCGCCTTGTGTTAGGTTACGAGGTGTTAGGCCCAAGTTTAGTTAACCAAACAGACTGAGTTCGTGGATGCGCTCGACCGGTGGTCGGGCCGACAGAACGACCATCGTGTTCTTGGCGGGACCGCTCACTCGGCAGTTGTTGATTTATCGAAGAGGTTGTAAGGTTGCACGGGTGCCTACCTTTACCTTATGGCGCAGTGGAGCCCAGTTACACTGCTTTTTGTTTCGGAAGTTTTACCAAGCATGTGCTAAGAACTCGTGAGTCTCGATCGCATTCGCCCCGCCGCGCCGGACTTGCGGGTAGTTGCGGGGACTGTTGTCTCTGTAGAGGAGCGTTTAAGCTACCATTTTAGTGTTCGGATGTCGCCTATGAAGCCTTGTGGCGGAAGTGTAAGTTCTTGGCCGATTGGTTCGATGTTGGCAAGGTTCAACGATTAGTGCGCAGCTTGTTCCAGCAGACTGTGGATAGTGAGGAGCTTGTCTAGAAGAGGTTCTGGCAGCTCAGAGATATCGTGCGGATAATCGGCGACGACGCTTAGAGTTCAGGTTGACGGTCGATCTTCTTGAAAGTACCACCCCGGGTTGGGTGTGACGAGTTTGGAATACAGAGGGAACTTAGCCCGAGTTACTTTGGGCCCTTTTGAGTTCATGTAAAGGATAGGCCAGGTTGCCTATATGATAGCTTTTGCCGTCCGACTTAGGAGGCAATACGTCCGGTCTTTCGTATTGTTATGATCGGGAAAGTATCGGAGCACCCATCCAGTGTTCCCGCTAATGATGACCACGTTAGAGATAGTAACCCCGAGTTTTGATATCGAGCGATCGTAAATATGGTAAGAGTTCGAGTGTACGACAGCCTCAGGGATCGCATGCAGCCGGTACCATTGTTGGGTCGTCGGAGCAAGGCTCGCGACAAAGTGACAAAGTGGTATCATTTGGTGATGTTAGAGGTGTTTCCTCGTGGACTTGGATGTAAGTTTTTATGTGCGCGGATGTTTCTGTGGCCAGATGTGGCAGGTTGGTTCTCGTAAGTATAGTAGTGAAGACTATATCGCCGCGTTGTTTTGAGACTTAGAAGGAACATTCGGGACGAATGTTTCTAAGGAGGGGAGAATGTTATACCCCGTATTTCCAGAGTATGTACGCGGGGACGTACGTAGGAAAAATTTGAACTTGTAGCTAAGGCTTGGCCGAATTTCACTTTGTGCACAACACCCGATTAGGGTCGTTTTTCGACGAAACGTTTCCACCTTTCGTAGGAATTTCGCCATGTCATTTCTAATTTTTGCGGATTTTTCCGAGGCGAAGCATTTTGACCAACGGAGGCGACACTCGGCACCCTCCAATGGTGGCTTGAAATCGCCAACTTGACGATGGGGCTAGCAAGGCACGCTTTTGTGCCTTGTTGGTCAAAGGGAGTTGGTAGGATATTTGTGTTTAGTGAATCTTGGCCCTACACTTGCACCACACTTGGCTTGATCTTGGCCATTGGTTGGCCTTGGCTTATACTATAAATACCCCCCTCTTTGAAGACTTTCTTCATCCTAAATTTTTCTAAGTGTTAGAAAACCCTTCCCTCCCTTGTTGTGTTCGCGTTTTCGCGCCCATTGTGAGGCTTAGCCGAGAGCATCCTTTCCCCCCTTGGCCGAGAGTACCCCTAGTGGGTGGGCCGAGGGCATACACACCCCTCTTGGTAGAAATACTCTCAAAGTATTGTTGTAATGCCCAAAATACCTTAGCCTTATACCTTGTTGTATTCTAAGGTTATACCTATACGAAAAGCCCAGAAATACTATTATACCTTCCTTCAGTCACTAAACGAAACCCTAAGGAAAATCTCCATTGTTGGTTGGAGTATTATTAAGAAGTTGAGTAGAACTTCTAAGGGTTATTTGGAGCGGTCGAGCACTTGAGTAGAGCAAAACATTGCTAAGGATCGACTTTTAACTCGGATAATTATGGGCTTATCGAGGTAATTATCTTGTCCCCTATTGTAATTGGATATTACATGTTGTTATAATATATAGTTGAAGTATACTATATATGTAATGAACATAGTTAGTTGGCAATGTCTTTGACTTAAGCTCAAGAATAAAGACTGAATCAATCAGAATTACATAGACCGTATTACAAGAGACTTGTGTAGTGGCTGCGTGGAGTGGAATTGTACACGTCCGGTTAGACGTGTAGAACCCCCCCCCCCTGGTTGGCTTGATAGCCGGCCTCGATAGAGGAGGAGATTTACGCTGTGGCGGGGGGGGGGAGGTGCTGCCGAATTTTCTGTAGAATGATCTACGATAAGATCTAGATATTAATAAGCGCGCCTTGGGCCTTATAGGTTGAAGTACTACGTGTGGCGCGATCTACTTGGCTTAAGGAGTAGCCGACGTTTGGAAGTACTTCCGAGCGCTTTTGCTATTAGTCGATACTCGTCGCGAGGTATGTGAACCTCTTCCTATCTCTTCTAGCATGATATGTGTGAACTATGTAGTACGGTAGACGTACATGTGCTAAATGTATTTGATTGATGTAAAACATAAAGTGTTATAACGACTTTATGGGAAGTTGGTTATAATAGCTTTATGTGGATAAGCACATACTTTGTGGTTTTTAAAAGGTAATCGATTTGAATAATAACCGCTTGATATGTGATAATAAAGAACTTGAAGTATTTCAAAAGATTTATGAATCGCTTTGAAAGAATGAGTATTACTGGCTTTGAAAGCTTAAGAGTTATACTAGCTTTATGGGAAGTTAGTATAACGCTTAAGAATGTTTTATCGATTTCGAAATCAGAATGTGTATCGACAAACCACCGCAAATGCGTTAATAAAAGGAAAATGTATTGACTAAAGAAGTATTATTAAAACCGAGAGAGACCTCCATCCGCATAAGCTAAGATGAGACAAAATGATATTACATTTCTAGATCATGGCCGCTTAATAAGATTGATTATAAACAAAAATACCTACTCACTTATAAGACATAGGTTTCTCAAAACGTTTAAAGGAGAATAAGGTTTTAAAGGATTTAAAACTATGAACTACGAAACCTTTTTATAAAATGATAAACTTGAGCATTCGAAATTGGCAAACTTGAATGTTTGGAAAATAAGGTTGTTACTTGATTTTACAAAGGAAAGCATTTTGGTTTACTTAACAATGTTCGTCACTCTAATTTTTTATACTACGGGAATCGGGTGACCGTTCTAAAATAAATGGATCTGAAAAGTAATTTAAAGGACGTAGTACTTTAAGGTTAAAATCCGGACTTTGATATAAAATGAAAGTACCTTGAATCGTGGGTAACTTGCTTATACTTGTTGTTATGAAACTTGACCATGTTACGTGTGATAGCCTTGTTGTGTAAGTATTGTGTTCTACTCGACTACCGGTTCATCCGGGAATGTATATCACTCGACTACCGGTTCATCCGGGAATGTATATCACTCGACTACCGGTTCATCCGGGAATGTATATCACTTGACTACCGGGTCATCCGGGAATGTATTTCACTTGACTACCGGGTCATCCGGGAATGTATTTCACTTGAGGACCGGTTCATCCGGGAATGTATATCACTTGAGGACCGGTTCATCCGGGAATGTATTTCACTTGAGGACCGGTTCATCCGGGAATGTATATCACTTGACTACCGGGTCATCCGGGAATGTATTTCACTTGAGGACCGGTTCATCCGGGAATGTATTTCACTTAAGGACCGGTCATCCGAATGTATTTCACTTGACTACCGGCTTCATCCGAATGTGTTCCACTCGACCACGGCTCATGGGATGAACCGGAACGTATTCCACCCTTTTCTATATCGGGTCCATAAGACGGGCCGAGACACATTATACGTATCACATGATTTGTACCTAGATCGCGGTGAGGAAGGAGTTCCACGCACGAGGGATGACTTTTAGGCGTGAGTCCCCGACTTGACATGATCGCTTCTATGTCAGGAATCAGAGTTTGCTTATCATACATGTCTCCCGCTTTAGATAGACTACTATGATTTCATTTACAGTATTGATTTTTAGTTTCACATACTCGGTACCTGTTGTACTGACCTCCTTCGGGCCGCGTCATGCCGCAGTCGAGGTACACCCGCCGCTGATCCTAGCTCTCGTGGTCACAGTTCCACAGCGTTTGGGAAGCTCCGCTTTCTCCGAGGCTTATCACCGTATAGTCCCCGTCAGAGTAAGTGTTTACATTCAGGTTTAAGGGCCCCGTCCCGCCATTGTTGTCGTATCATTCTTAGAGGTCAGAGTACCGTGGGCGTGGTTTGTAAAAAAAGGATTAAACTGCTTCAATTGTAAAAGTGGTTATTTATATACGCCAAGGCAAGTTTTCACAGACATCGCTTTACTTCACCGCTTCATGTATATGTTTTATGTTCCACGACACTGATGTTGTGTCACTAGGGTGCCCGGTAAGGCACTACCACTGCCTCAGCTTTCAGTCGCGACAAAAGTGGTATCGAGCGCTTAATCTCTGGAAAGTGTCTACGGCATCGTGATCCAAGAGAGTCTTGATTATCGTGTGTTGCGCACCACGCCAATAATCGTGAGGCTATAGGATATTTAGGATTGGTTTCTATTCTTCTCACTCGAGATCGTGCCTTAGAGCCGAGTTGTAAGTCGACCCTCCGATGAAATTCTTTCCTTATCATTATGCCTCCGCGCAGGGCAACCCGCCCAGTGAGGCGGCAACGAGGGAGCCGCGAGCAGAGTTCAGAGGGTTACGTGGCACAGTGCCAATCATTACCTAGGTAATGCTTCATTCGGGGATTTCTGCGACGCCACTAGCCCCAAGAGAGTTTAAGCACGGCGACGCTAGCTCCGCGCCATGACATTTGAACCTTTAGTTCCACGATCGAATGTGAAATTAGATTGCAAGAAGCGCGACCTGTTACATTAGCTATGGATTTGGCTATCGAGAGTATACCGATGTATCGCGAGTCTTGATGACTACCTAAGAGAAGGGTGTGCAAGAGTAATCCTTCAGTTAGGCTTGAGCATGGCCTGTGTACGGGCTTATGCGCAGCAGGCCGAGAAACATAGAGATCGACGGGTTAACCAAGGACAACGTAAGGCGAGAGCGAAGGTCCTTTGGTAACTTTCGAGGCGAGTCGCCTCACCAAAGCCAGATTAGATTATGCACCTCCACCGCGCAGAGTGGTCTTCACGGATTTCGTGACGCTCGAGTACGCAGAGTTGGGTCGAACTCCGTGGCTTCCGGTCATTACAGATGACGACGCCATCCCGGGAATGTCGCCTTTTAGTTGGTACTTGTTGTACTCGCGCCGTGGCCATGTGTCGAGAGTGACCTAGTAGGAGGACTTTGCCTTCGATCGCAGGTGGGTAAGTTCGTCACCTTCCTGTTTGCGCTCTACGGGCAGTGTTTGATTAGAACGACTAAGGGGAATGAAACAGTAGTTACAGATAGATCTTTAACCCTCTAGAGTTCAGTATGTGTGATAAGGTGAGTATACCTTAAGTGCTATGTTCTGATAGCAGTGTGTTGGTTAGTTAACCAAGTAAGATTCGGGGGAATAGAGAAGTGCGAACCTTAGAGTTTTGTTACGCAGAGACCTTAGAGGTAAGGTCATCTAGAGTAAAAGACGATGGGTATGTTGGTCCTTATCGGGTGCCTAGTGCACGTGGAACGATGGTTGTGAGATAAGTCCCCGAGTAGTGTGGGATGAAAGAGGGTAGTTGAGCCAAGAAGACCGCGCCAGGTTTTCGTGAACGTGTTTAGCGAGATTGTTCCTTCCGGGAGCTAGTATCACGTCGGCCGGGTCCGCGGGTCAACCCGCGGTAGGTTTGGTGGTGGGGTCAGTTTGTGGTGGTCCCGCCTTGTGTTAGGGTTACGAGGGTGTTAGGCCCAAGTTTAGTTAACCAGACGAAGTTCGGACGCGCTCGACCAGCCGGTCGGGCCGACCACATCGTGTTCTTCTGACCGCTCACTCGGCAGTTGTTGATTTATCGTAAGAGGTTGTAAGGTTGCACGGGTGCCTACCTTTACCTTATGGCGCATGGAGCCTGTGTTACGGCTGTTTTGTTTCGAAGTTTTACCAAGCATGTGCTAAGAACTCGTGAGTCTCGATCGCATTCGCCCCGCCGCTGTGTGGACTTCGTGGTAGTTGTGGACTGTTGTCTCCGTAGAGGAGCGCTTTAAGCTACCATTTCAGTGTTCGGATGTCGCCTTATGAAGCCTTGTAAGGGCGGAAGTGTAAGTTGCCGGTCGATTGGTTCGATGTTGGCAAGGTTCAGACAGTTGGTGCAGGCTTGTTCCAGCAGACTGTGGATAGTGAGGAGCTTGTCTAGAAGAGGTTCTGGCAGCTCAGAGATATCGTGCGGATAATCGGCGACGACGCTTAGAGTTCAGGTTGACGGTCGATCTTCTTGAAAGTACCACCCCGGGTGTGACGAGTTTGGAATACAGAGGGAACTTAGCCCGAGTTACTTTGGGCCCTTTTGAGTTCATGTAAAGGATAGGCCAGGTTGCCTATATGATAGCTTTTGCCGTCCGACTTAGGAGGCAATACGTCCGGTCTTTCGTATTGTTATGATCGGAAAAGTATCGGAGAACCCATCCAGAGTGTTCCCAGTTAATGATGACCACGTTAGAGATAGTAACTCGAAGTTTTGGATAATCAAGCGATCGTAAATATGGTAAGAGTTCGAGTGCACGATGACCTCGTGGATCGCATGCAGCCTGGCACCATTGTTGGTCGTCGGAGCAAGGCTCGCGACAAAGTGACAAAGTGGTATCATTTGGTGATGTTAGAGGTGGTTCCTCGTGGACTTGGATGTAAGTTTTTATGTGCGCGGATGTTTCTGTGGCCAGATGTGGCAGGTTGGTTCTCGTAAGTATAGTAGTGAAGACTATATCGGGCGCGTTGTTTGAGACTTAGAAGGAACATTCGACGAATGTTTCTAAGGAGGGGAGAATGTTATACCTCGTGATTTCCGTGAGTATGTACGCGCTGAGGACGCACGTAGGAAAAATTTGAACTCAGAGCTAAGGCTTGGCCGAATTTCACTTTGTGCACAACAATCCCGGGATTAGGGTCGTTTTCGACGAACGTTTCCACAGACTTTCGTAGGGAATTTCGGCCATGTCATTTCTAATTTTTGCGGATTTTCCCGAGAGACGAACATTTTGGACCAGCGGAGGGCGACACTTGGCACCCTCCAATGGTGGCTTGAAATCGTCAACTTGGGCGAATTGGGCTAGCAAGGCACGTTTTTGTGCCTTGTTGGTCAAAGGGAGTTGGTAGGATATTTGTGTTTAGTGAATCTTGGCCTACACTTGCACCACACTTGGCTTGATCTTTGGCCATTGGTTGGCCTTGGCTTATACTATAAATACCCTCTTTGAAGACTTTCTTCATCCTAAATTTTTCTAAGTGTTAGAAAACCCTTCCTCCCTTGTTGTGTTCTCGCTTTCCCCTTGTGAGGCTTAGCCGAGAGCATCCTTTCTCGTAGAAATTACCCCTAGTGGGTGGGCGATGGTATACACACCCCTCTTGGTAGAAATACTCTCAAAGTATTGTTGTAATGCCCAAAATACCTTAGCCTTATACCTTGTTGTATTCTTGGTTATACCTATACGAAAAGCCTAAATACTATTATACCTTTCCTTCAATACTAAATGAAACCCTAAGGAAAATCTCCATTGTTGGTTGGAGTATTATTAAGAAGTTGAGTAGAACTTCTAAGGGTTATTTGGAGCGGGTCGAGCACCGGAGTAGAGCAAAACATTGCTAAGGATCGACTTTTAACTCGGATAATTATGGGCTTATCGAGGTAATTATCTTGTCCCCCTATTGTAATTGGATATTACATGTTGTTAGAATATATAGTTGAAGTATACTATATATAGAACTGAACATAGTTAGTTGGCAATGTCTTTTGACTTAAGCCTGAAGAATAAAGACTAATCGAATCAGTAATTACATAGGACCGTGACAAGAGACTTGTGTAGTGGTACCGTGGGTAGAATTGTACACTTCCGGTTAGACGTGTAGAACCCCCTCGGTTGGCTTGATAGCCTCGATAGAGAGGAGATTTACGCTGGCGGGGAGTCTTCGGAATTTTCGTAGAGAATGATCTACGATAAGATCTAGATTTTGGTAAGCGCCTTGTGGCCTTATAGGTTGAAGTACCACGTGTGGCGCGATCTACTTGGCTTAAGGAGTAGCCGACGTTTGGAAGTACTTGGAGCGTTTTGCTATTAGTCGATACTCGCGCGGCATGTGAACCTCTTCCATCTCTTCTAGCGTGATATGTGTGAACTATGTAGTACCTAGACGCATACGTGCTAAATGTATTTGATTGATGTAAAACATAAAGTGTTATAACGACTTTATGGGAAGTTGGTTATAATAGCTTTATGTGGATAAGCACATACTTTGTGGTTTTTAAAAGGTAACTGATTTGAATAATAACTGGCTTGATATGTGATAATAAAGAACTTGGAAGTATTTCAAGATTTATGAATCGCTTTGAAAGAATGAGTATTACTTGGGCTTTGAAAGCTTAAGAGTTATACTAGCTTTATGGGAAGTTAGGTATAACGGCTTAAGAATGTTTTTATCGATTTCGAAATCGAATGTGTATCGACAAACCACCGCAAGTTAATAAAAGGAAAATGTATTGACTAAAGAAGTATTATTAAAACCAAGAGAGACCTCCATCCGCATAAGCTAAGATGAGACAAAATGATATTACATTTCCTAGATCATGGTCGCTTAATAAGATTGATTATAAACAAAAATACCTACTCACTTATAAGACATAGGTTTCAAAACGCTTAAAGGAGAATTAGGTTTTAGGATTTAAAACTATGAACTACTGAAACCTTTTTCTAAAATGAGAAACTTGAGCATTCAAATTGGCAAACTTGAATGTTTGGAAAATAAGGTTGTTACTTGATTTTACAAAGGAAAGCATTTTGTTTACTTAACAATGTTAGTCACTCTATTTTTTATACTACGGGTATCGGGTGACCTTTGTAAAAGAAATGGATCTTAAAAGGAATTTAACGGACGTAGTACTTTAAGGTTAAAATGGGACTTTGATATAAAATGAAAGTACCTTGAATCGTGGGTAACTTGCTTATACTTGTTGTTATGAAACTTGACCATGTTACGTGTGATAGCCTTGTTGTGTAAGTATTGTGTTCTACCGACTCACGTTCATCCGGAATGTATATCACTCACTCACCGTTCATCCGGAATGTATATCACTCGACTCACAGGTTCATCCGGAATGTATATCACTTGACTACCGTCATCAGGAATGTATTTCACTTGACTACCGGGTCATCCGGAATGTATTTCACTTGAGGACGGTTCATCCAGAATGTATATCACTTGAGGACCGGTTCATCCGGAATGTATTTCACTCGAGACCGTTCATCCGGAATGTATATCACTGACTAATGGGTCATCCGGAATGTATTTCACTTGAGGACCGGTTCATCCGGAATGTATTTCACTTAAGGACCGGTTCATCCGGAATGTATTTCACTTGACTACCGGGTTCATCCGAATGTGTTCCACTCGACTCACGAGCTCAGGATGAACCGGAATGATTCCACCCTTTTCTATATTGGTCCATAAGATGGGCCGAGACCGCTATATCGATCACATGATTTGTACCTAGATCGCCAAGGTGAAGGAGTTCCACTGCATGAGGGATGACTTTTAGGCGTGAGTCACGACTTGACATGATCGCTTCTATGTTGTGAATCGTAGTTTGGTTATCATATGTCTCCGCTTTATATAGACTATTATGATTTCATTTACGATATTTTTAGTTTCACATACTCTGCACTGTTGTGCCGACCTCCTTGGTGCGTTCACGCCACAGTTGAGGTACACCGTTGATCCTAGCTCTCGGTCATATTCAGCGTTTGGGAAGCTCCGTTTCTCCGAGGCTTATCGATTGGTATAGTCCGCCGTAGTAAGTGTTTACATTCGGGGTTTGGCGGGGCCCTGTCCGCGGTCATTATTGTCGTATCATTCTTAGAAGTGCAGAAATCTTGTGTGGCGGGGTTTGTAAAAAAAGGATTAAACTGCTCAATTGTAAAGTGGTTATTTATATACTTAAGGCAAGTTTCACTGACATCGCTTTTACTTCAATGTTTCATGTATATGTTTTATGTTCACGATTACTCGATGTTGTGTCACTAGGGTGCGGGGTAGGCACTACCACGCCCATTTGGTCGTGACAAAAGTGGTATCGAGCGATTAATCCTCGGAAAGTGTCTACATCGTATCCGATGAAGTCTTGATTATCGGTGTGTTGTGCACCACGCCAATAATCGAGGCTATAGGATATTTAGGATTGGTTTCATTCTTCTCACTCTGAGATCGTGCCTTAGAGGCGAGTTGTAAGTTGACCCTACGATGAAATTCTTTCCACTTATCATTATGCCTCCGTAGGGCAACCCGCCCAGAGGCGTATGCGAGGAGCCGCGAGTAGAGTTCGAGGGTTACGTGAGCACAAGCCAATCATTACCTAGGTAATGCTTCATTCGAGGATTTCTCGGCGTCACCAGCCCCTGTGAGTTTAAGCGCGGCGGCGGCCTTCCTGCATGCCATGACATTTGAACCTTTAGTTCCACGAACGTGATCAGTGAAATTAGATTGCATGAAGTCGACCCTGTTCCTAGCTATGGTTTTGGCTACCAGAGAGTATACCGATGTATCGCGAGTCTTGATGACTACCTAAGAGAAGGGTGTGCGAAGTAATCCTTGATTGAAGCGGCATGGCCCGCGGTATCGGGCTTATGCGCAAAGGCCGAAACATAGAGATCGACGTTAACCAAGGACAATGAAGGGCGACAGCAAGGTCCTTTGGTAACTTTCGAGGCGATCGCCTCGCGCCAGATTAGATTATGCACTCCACCGCGCGAGTGGTCTTCACGGATTTCGGGGCGTTCGAGTATGCAGAGTTGGTCGAACTCGGGGCTTAGGTTCACAGATGACACGCCATCCCGGAATGTCGCCTTTTAGTTGGTACTTGTTGTACTGCGGCCGTCGAGCCATGTGTCGAGAGAGTGACCTAGTAGGAGGACTTTGCCTTCGCACGCAGGTGGGTAAGTTCATCACCTTCCAAGCTATGCGCCCTGCAGGCGAGTTTGATTAGAACGACTAAGGGGAATGAAACAGTAGTTACATATAGATCTTTAACCCTCTAGAGTTCAGTATGTGTGATAAGGTGAGTATACCTTAAGTGCTATGTTCGATAGAAGGTGTTGGTTAGTTAACCAAGTAAGATTCGGGGAATAGAGAAGGTGTGAACCTTAGAGTTTTGTTACGCGAGACCTTAGAGGTAAGGTCATCTAGAGTAAAGACGATGGGTATGTTGGTCCTTATCGGGTGCCTAGTGCACGTGAGCGACGGTTGTGAGATAAGTCCCGAGTAGTGTGGGATGAAAGAGGGTAGTTGAGCTAAGAAGACCGCCAGGTTTTCGTAACGTGTTTAGTGAGATTGTTCCTTCGGGGAGCTAGTATTGTGCGGCGTCGCGTCGGGTTGGGGCCGTTGCGGGTCAACCCGCCGTAGGTTTGGTGGTGGGCAGCTTGCGGTGGTCCCATTGTGTTAGGTTACGAGGTGTTAGATGAAGTTTAGTTAACGTCTGAGTTCGTGGATGCGTTCGACAAGTGGTCGAGCCTATGGGGGCAGCCCATCGTGTTCTTCGGTCGGGACCGTTCACTCGGCAGTGTTGATTTATCAGAAGAGGTTGTAAGGTTGCTCGGGGTGCCTACCTTTACCTTATGGCGACGGTGGAGCCTGTGTTACTGCTGTTTTTGTTTGAAGTTTTACCAAGCATGTGCTAAGAACTCGGTAGTCTCGTGATCGCGTTCGCCGGGCGGTGTGTGGACTTCAGGGGTAGTTGTGGGGACTGTTGTCTCACAGCAGAGGGCGTTTAAGCTACCATTTCCGGTCGGATGTCGCCGCATAAGCCTTGAGGCGGAAGTGTAAGTTGGCCGATTGGTTCGATGTTGGCAAGGTTCGCATAGTGCAGTTTGTTCCGCAGATCGTGGATAGTGAGGAGCTTGTCAGAAGAGGTTACGGCGGCTCGAGAGATATCGATGCGGATAATCGGCGGCAGCTAGAGTTCAAAGTTGACGGTCGATCTTCTGAAAGTACCACCGGGTTGGGTGTGGCGAGTTTGGAATACAGAGGAACTTAGCCCGAAAGTTACTTTGGGCACGAGTTCATGTAAAGGATAGGCCAGGTTGCCTATATGATAGCTTTGCCGTCCGGCTTAGGAGGCAACACGTCCGATCTTCGTATTGTTATGATCGGAAAGTATCGAGCACCCATCCGCAGTGTTCCCGATTAATGATGACCACGTTAGAGATAGTAACCAGTTTTGGAATCTTTGGCAGATGCATCGTAATATGGTAAGAGTTCGTGTCACGACGGCCTCGAGGATCGCATGCGGCCGGTATCATTGTTGGGTCGTCGGAGCAAGGCTCGCGACAAAGTGACAAAGTGGTATCATTTGGTGATGTTAGAGGTGTTTCCTCGTGACTTGGATGTAAGTTTTTATGCGTGGTGTTTCGTGGCGGATGTGGCAGGTTGGTTCTCGTAAGTATAGTAGTGAAGCTATCTTTGGCGTTGTTTGAGACTTAGAAGGAACATTCGACGAATGTTTCTAAGGAGGGGAGAATGTTATACCCGTATTTCAGTATGTATGCAGCGAGGGCGACGTAGGAAAAATTTGAACTTGTAGCTAAGGCTTGGCCGAATTTCACTTTGTGCACAACACGCATTAGGTCGTTTTTCGACGAAAGCGTTTCCACGGCTTTCGTAGGGAATTTCGGCTATGTCATTTCTAATTTTTGCGGATTTTTCCGAGACGAAACATTTTGGACCAACGGGAGGCGACAGGCACCTCCGATTGGTGGCTTGAAATCGCCAACTTGACGAATTGGGCTAGCGAGGCACGTTTTTGTGCCTTGTTGGTCAAGGAGTTGGTAGGATATTTGTGTTTAGTGAATCTTGGCCCTACACTTGCACCACAGCTTGATCTTGGCCGTTGGTTGGCCTTGGCTTATACTATAAATACCCCTCTTTGAAGACTTCTTCATCCTAAATTTTCTAAGTGTTAGAAAACCCTTCCTCCTTGTTGTGTTCTCGTTTTCCCTGTGAGGCTTAGCGAGAGCATCCTTTCCCCATGCCGAGTACCCCCACAGTGGGGTGGTAGAAATGGTATACACACCCCCCCCCTCTTGGTAGAAATACTCTCAAAAGTATTGTTGTAATGCCCAAAATACCTTAGCCTTATACCTTGTTGTATTCTAAGGTTATACCTATCCGAAAAGCCCAGAAATACTATTATACCTTCCTTCACTAAGAAACCACAAGGAAAATCTCCATTGTTGGTTGGAGTATTATTAAGAAGTTGAGTAGAACTTCTAAGGGTTATTTGGAGCGGTTGGAGCACGGAGTAGAGCAAAACATTGCTAAGGATCGACTTTTAACTCGGATAATTATGGGCTTATCGAGGTAATTATCTTGTCCTATTGTAATTGGATATTACATGTTGTTAGAATATATAGTTGAAGTATACTATATATAGAAGCTGAACATAGTTAGTTAGCGATGTCTTTTGACTTAAGCTGAAGAATAAAGACTAACCGAATCAGTAATTACATGGGGTGTATCACAGTAGACTTGTGTAGTGGTACTTGTGGAGTAGAATTGTACACGTCAGGTTAGGCGTGTAGAACCCCGGTTGGCTTGATGGCAGGCCTCGATAGGAGGAGATTCTGTTGTGGCGGGAGAAGTCTTTGCGAATTTTACGTAGAATGATCTACGATAAGATCTAGATTTTAATAAGCGCGCGTGGCCTTATAGGTTGAAGTACTACGTGTGGCGCGATCTACTTGGCTTAGGAGTGGCCGGCGTTTGGAAGTACTTGAGCGTTTTGCCATTAGTCGATACTCGTCGCGAGGTATGTGAACCTCTTCCTATCTCTTACAGCGTGATATGTGTGAACTATGTAGTACGGTGAGCGTCGTGTGCTAAATGTATTTGATTGATGTAAAACATAAAGTGTTATAACGACTTTATGGGAAGTTGGTTATAATAGCTTTATGTGGATAAGCACATACTTTGTGGTTTTAAAAGGTAAGCGATTTGAATAATAGCGGCTTGATATGTGATAATAAAGAACTTAAAGTATTTCAAAGATTTATGAATCGTTTGAAAGAATGAGTATTACTTGGGCTTTGAAAGCTTAAGAGTTATACTAGCTTTATGGGAAGTTAGGTATAACGGCTTAAGAATGTTTTCACGATTTGAAATCGAATGTGTATCGACAAACCAACTGCGGCGTTAATAAAAGGAAAATGTATTGACTAAAGTATTATTAAAACCAGTAGAGACCTCCATCCGCATAGAAGCTAAGATGAGACAAAATGATATTACATTTCCTAGATCATGGCTGCTTAATAAGATTGATTATAAACAAAAATACCTACTCACTTATAAGACATAGGTTTCTCAAAACGTTTAAAGGAGAATTAGGTTTTAAAGGATTTAAAACTATGAACTACGAAACCTTTTTCTAAAATGAGAAACTTGAGCATTCGAAATTGGCAAACTTGAATGTTTGGAAAATAAGGTTGTTACTTGATTTTACAAAGGAAAGCATTTTGGTTTACTTAACAATGTTAGTCACTTCTATTTTTTATACTACTGTATCGGTGACCTTTGTAAAAGAAATGGATCTTAAAAGGAATTTAACTGACGTAGTACTTTAAGGTTAAAATCCGGACTTTGATATAAAATGAAAGTACCTTGAATCGTGGGTAACTTGCTTATACTTGTTGTTATGAAACTTGACCATGTTACGTGTGATAGCCTTGTTGTGTAAGTATTGTGTTCTACTCGACTCACGGTTCATCCGAATGTATATCACTCGACTGCGGTTCATCCGAATGTATATCACTCGACTCTGGCTTCATCCGAATGTATATCACTTGACTCAAGTCATCCGGGAATGTATTTCACTTGACCTGGTCATCCGAATGTATTTCACTTGAGGACCGGTTCATCCGGAATGTATATCACTTGAGGACCAGGTTCATCCGGAATGTATTTCACTCGAGGACCGTTCATCCGGAATGTATATCACTTGACCAGGGTCATCCGAATGTATTTCACTGAGGACCGGTTCATCCGGGAATGTATTTCACTTAGGGACAGGTTCATCCGGAATGTATTTCACTTGACTCTGGGTTCATCAGAATGTGTTCCACTCGACTACCGGTTCATGGGATGAGCAGGAATATTCCACCCTTTTCTATATTGGGTCCATAAGATGGGCCGAGACACATTATACGTATCACATGATTTGTACCTAGACTGCCGGCAGTGAGGAAGGAGTTCCACGGGCATGAGGGATGACTTTTAGGGCGTGAGTCCCTGACTTGACATGACTGCTTCTATGTTGTGAACTGTAGTTTGGTTATCATACATGTCTCCTGCTTTATATAGACTATTATGATTTCATTTACAGTATTTTTAGTTTCACATACGGCACTGGGCCAGACCTCCTTCGGGGGGCTGCGTTCATGCCGCAGGTTGAGGTACACCAGTCGTTGATCCTAGCTCTCAGGGTCACAGTTCAGCGTTTGGGAAGCTCCGTTTCTCCGGAGGCTTATCAGTGGTATAGTCCCCTGTCGTAGTAAGTGTTTACATTCAGGGGTTTGGCGGGGCCCTGTCCCGCCATTGTTGTCGTATCATTCTTAGAGTGCAGCCAATCTTTGTGTGGCGGGGTTTGTAAAAAAAGGATTAAACCGCATTCAATTGTAAAAGTGGTTATTTATATATGCCTAAGGCAAGTTTTCCTGACATCGTTTTTACTTCACCTGTTTCATGTATATGTTTTATGTTCCGCTGATTACTCTGATGTTGTGTCACTAGGGTGCCCGGGGTAAGGCACCAGTCACGGGCCCAGTTTCGGGTCGTGACACTGGTCTCATTATTACCCTGCAAGAATTCCCTAGTTAAGAAATCGGGTAAAGAATTGTCTTCTCCTTTTATAAAATTGATTTCGAAATCAAAGCTTGATAATAAGGCTTGCCATCTGGCAAAAATCTGTTTTGAGACTAGATTTTTTACATCCTTATGCAAAATATCTTTGGCTGCTTTGCAGTCTACTCTAAATAAAAATTCTTTATTTATCAAATCATCTTGAAACTTTGTGATACATAGCACTATCGATAAAATTTCTTTTTTAACTGTACTATAATTCTTTTGAGCCTGGTTCCAGACTCCTGAGGTGAATCTTACTAATTGCTCAGTAGATTCTGGATTTATTCTTTGTTTAAGAATACCACCGTACCCTACGTCGGAGACATCAGTTTCAACTATCATAGAGGCTTCTGGGTTAGGGATACCTAAACATGGGAGTTTCTGAACTATCTCTTTTATTTGTTTAACAGCTCTAGTCTGTTCTTCTGACCAAGGGACTGGGTTCTTTTTAAGCCTTTTATACAAAGGCTCACATACTTGTCTAACTTTTGGGATAAAATTTGCTACGTAATTTAGACTCCCTAGGAATCTCTGCAGTTGTGTTTTATCCAAGATTTCATCTGGGAATTTGGTGGAGAACTCTATGACCCTACAAATTGGTTTATAGGTTCCTTGATAAAGATCATGTCCTAAGAACCTGATAGCTGTTTGGAAAAGTTTTATCTTTTTAGCACTTACTGCTAAACCGTTGTACCTTGTAGTTTGAATAAACGTGTTTAGATGTTTATAATGCTGATCCATGTTATCAGAGAATACTAGAACATCGTCGATATAGACAATCATAAATTGGCTATAAGGGTTGAATATGTTATTCATGATGTTCTGAAATTCGGAAGGGGCATTTTTAAGCCCAAAAGGCATTACATTCCATTCATATTGTCCAAAAGGGACATTGAAGGCTGTTTTATATTTATCCTTTTCTTCGACTTGGATTTACCAAAATCCCGACTTCATGTCGAATTTACTGTAAATATTAGCATTGTATGTTCTTTTTAATAAATCTCTTTTGTTAGGGATTGGGTATCTAATCCATTTTAATGCTTGGTTAAGAGGTCTATAATTTATTACTAATCTCGGGGCTCCTCTTTCCTTTTCAGCGTTTTTATTAATATAGAAGGCTGAGCAACTCCATTGAGATTTAGAAGGTCTGATGATCCCTTTTTTGAGTATATCATTAACCTCATTTTTACAATGTTTCATGAGCTCATGGCTCATTTGGATTGGTCTGCCTAGTGGAGCGGACTGCCTAGGGACGTTTTTGGGCATTTTAAAGGTAAAAATTCCTCATTCTCTTGAAGTGGAACGAAGTATGGAACGAAAATAAAGTACATTAAACAAGATCATAACTGTACAAAAGAATGACAGGGGAAAGTATAAAAATTAAAATACCAGATCCTACCGTGCCATTTTAACTCATGAAATCAATCGTACATTAATCATTCTTTTCCTTCTTTCAATAAGAATTAACATCATATTCTTACATACATACTTAAGAATTCGATCAAGTTTTTCCACATAACTTACATATCTTACATAACATAATTCGGCCCTTTGTGGAGGGATTTCTTATTTGGGAGCTTACTTTGATTACTCATACATGATAACGTAACCCGACCCATTTGCGGGACACGGCGAAGTCATACAAAAGTGTTTCCACGAAAATATACTGCCCGACCCATTCTGGGACGCGATAAAGTCATATAGTCTGCCCGTAAGGTATCTTGTCAAGCCCGTTCACGACGCGATAATGTTATATAGTCTGCCCATAAAGGTATACTTCCCGGCCCATTCCTCGGACGCGATAATGTCATATAGTCTGCTCATAAAGGTATACTGCCCGGCCCATTCCTGGGACGCGATAATGTCATATAGTCTGCCCGTAAAGGTATCTTGCCGGCCCATTCTGGACGCGATAATGTCATATAGTCTGCCCATAAAGGTATACTTCCCGGCCCATTCCTGGGATGCGATATTGTCATATAGTCGGCCCATAAAGGTATACTGCCCGGCCCATTCCTGGGACGCGATAATGTCATATAGTCTGCCCATAAAGGTATACTGCCCGGCCCATTCCTGGGACGCGATAATGTCATATAGTCTGCCCATAAAGGTATACTTCCCGGCCCATTCCTGGGACGCGATAATGTCTCTTTACATAACATTTTAAATCATCTTTTCACTTCTTTAGTCGTTATAACACCTCCCCATAAATCTATTATAACAACCTTTTCACTTTAGAGAACTTAAGGCACTTTTATTCCTTATTACTTTAGGGAAAATTAAACCCAAAAGTACTACGTACATACATACTTAAAACTCCTTCTCTTTTTAAAACAATTAACTTCTTCTTTTGAAACTCAAGTCTCTTAACTTTTGAAATAAAACATAGAAACCATACTTTTTAAATCAATTCTTTTCTTCTTGTTAAGAATCAAGTCCCATAACTTGAAAAATAAAGTCTCTTAACCTTTTCAGAAATCAAGGTTCATAGTCTTAAAACTTCATGAAATAAAACTCTTTTAATTTAAGTAGCATATGTTTTTATGAGTTGTGAATAAGTTATACTTATTTATAACGATCTTATTCAAGTAGCCATGATCTAGAAAATGTAATACAATTTTGTCTTATCTTAGCTTCTATGCAGATGGAGAATTCTACTCATTTTAATTTAATTAATTGTCATTATATTTTCCTTTATTAACGCTGCAATGGCTTGTTCGATACTTATTCTCATTCGTGTCGTAAATTAACCAAGTCAACTTGGCTCCAAAATACCTCCTAACGACTCTTACCAACATCCCCCATAAGACTTGGTAAGAACTTAGGATAACTTAGACGTAGCTTTTACATAAAGTAAATCAACATACATACCTCTTAACTTCTAAGAGTAGAAGGGATCATGAAATAACACCAAATGTATATTTCATACATAGAATCATGCCAAAAGAAGGAAGAGGTTCACATACCTCGCGACGATTATCGACAAGTAGCAAAATGCTCCAAAGTACCTTAACTTTGATAGATATTCCATCCTTTAAGTAGAATACGCTATACGTAGTTCTTCAACCTAAAATGACAATAGCACTTCTATCAACTACAAGCTATCAAGTGTAAGACTTATACCAAATAATGGCCCTCTAATTCTACGGAAAATTGGGCAGCACTTCCTTTGTTTCTACGTACTTCACCTTTTCCAAGGCCCGTATTCATCAACCAAGAAGCCACATTTAAGGCACAACCAACAGTTAGCCAAAAAGGATTACACGCCTAACTGGACGTGTAAAATTCTGCCCCACAGTTATACAAAACAGTCCACAAATCAGCCCATAAAAACAGTCCGCAATCCAACCATAACGAGGGTAAAATGTGAGGCCTTTTAACGCATTTCCACACCCTTATTCCCCTTAGGACTTTCATTAGCAACTACTACACTTAAACATGCATAACAACAACTAAATTTCCAGAATTTAATACCTCAAGACAGTCCACTAAACGACACAACGACGTCTACCTTGCTTTGGCGCTTTCTCGGCCACAACAACTACAACCCGATAACTCGTTCCTTAATCCATTTTATTCCAATTCGAGTTCCAAAACTTCTACATAAGTTATAACAACTTATTAACAACAATATTAATCCATTATAACATGCAATAGGTGAAGATAACTGTCACGACCCGTTCCGGGGCCCGTGACTGGTGCCTTACCCGGGCACCCAAGTAGTCATACATCAGAGAAATCAGCGGAATATAAAACATACATATATGAAACAAGAGATAAGATAATAAAACAGGCCAACCAAAACGGTTGCCTTCTTGCATATATACAGAAATTTTTGAACAGTTACATCCTTTACAACCCTGCCCACAACATTACTACAGACCTCTAAGAATATAACAACAACTATGATGGGATAGGGCCCCGCCATACCCCTGAATGTACAAGAACCTACAACTCAGGGAACATACCAAAAGATAAGCCACCGGAGAAACGGAGCTTCCCAATACGCTGAACTGTGATCCTATGAGCGAGGATCAACAACCGGATGTATCTCACTGCGGCAAGATGAACGCGGCTTCCGAAGGAGGTCGATAACAGTACCAAGTATGTGAAACTGAGAAATACTGTAAATGAAATCATAACAGTCTAAAATAAAACAGGAGACATGTATGATAACAAAACTACAGTTCACAACATAAAAACAGTCACGTCAAGTTAGGGACTCATGCCCTCAAAGTCATCCATCATGCCCGTGGAACTCCTTCCTCACTGCCGGCAGTCTAGGTATAAATCGTGTGATACGTATAACATGTCTCGGCCCATCCATGGGACTCGAGGTGGAATCGTGTGGAATACATGTCTCGGCCCATCTCATGGGACTCGACAGGAATCGTACATGTCTCGGCCCATCTCTGGGACTCGATAGAAATCGCACATGTCCCGGCCCATCTCATGGGACTCGAGAAATCGCACATGTCTCGCCCATCTCATGGCCGGGACTCGAGAAATCGACACGCCTCGCCCATCTCACGGACTCGATAGAAATCGCACACGCGTCGCCATCTCGTGGGACTCGATAGGTATCGCGACATGTCTCGCCCATCTCACGGGACTCGATAGAATCGTATGGAATACATTCCCGGTTCATCCCATGAACGCGGTGTCGTGTGAAATACATTCCCGGTTCATCCCATGAACGTGGTGTCGTGTGAAATACATTCCCGGTTCATCCCATGAACGCGGTATAAAATTGACCATAACATTTAAACGCTCTTTTAAGACAGATTAAGATAATACCATGTTTTCCTTTTTAAAATCAACTAAGGCAATATTATGCCCTTCTTCTTAAACCAAAACATTTTCCTTCTTAAAGTCAAGTAACAACATTCTTTTCCAAAAGTTCAAGTTTGCCTAATTTCAAATACTCAAGTTTCTCATTTTCGAAAGGTTTCGTAGTTCATAGTCTTAATCACTTAATAAGATAATTATCTTTTAAAACAATTTGAGAAACATATGCCTTATGTGTGAGTAGGTTATTCTTGTTCATAACAATCTTATTAAAGCAGCCATGATCTAGGAAATGTAATACAATTTTGTCTTATCTTAGCTTCTATGCAGATGGAGGTTTCTACTGGTTTTAATATAATTACTTACTTGTCAATACATTTTCCTTTATTAACGCTGCAGTGGTTCGTTCGATACTTATTCTCCTTTCCGAAATCAGTAACACATTATTCTTTAAAAACCAAGTACTCATTACTCACGAATGAGGTTTCACACTTCCTAACAACTTTCATATCAATTCAATTAAGTCAAGTCTCTTATCTTTTAAGGCTTAACTTCTAAAATCAATAAACCATTCTTTTTATCTCTCTTAAGTCGTTATACCTAACTTCCCATAAAGCTAGTATAATTCTTAAGCTTTCAAAACCCAGTATTACTCTTCTTTCAAAAACGATTCTTAATTCTTTGAAATACTTCAAGATTCTTATTATTTAAAACTCAAGTCAACAGACCTCGAAGTAAAACCACGTTCAGTTAACACACGTACGTCTACCGTACTATATATATACTTTTAAAATATCATGCTCAAGAGGATAGGAAGAATCACATACCTCGCGACGATTATCGATTATTAGCAAATAGCTCCAAAGTACTGTAATCCTGCTAGCCTTTTCCACCCTTTGAGTAGAATACGCTACTCGCAAAGACTTCAACCTATAATGGTCATATAAGTCTATCAACGCCTAGACTACTCAGAGAATAATTCTAGATACAGATTCCTTATTCTACGGAAAATTGGGCGCACTTCCCTACCACAAACTATACAAGTTCATCAGAATACAAATCCTATGTAAGTACAATTCAGTCTTCTTCTTTAATATTCTTCTGATGTGGTATCAATTCAATTATCTTCTTTTATACAACTATACCATCCTTATATATATCTTATTCTCATTTCTATACTACTACAGTATGTAATTTCCAATTACAATAGAAGGACAAGAGTATTTACCTCGATAAGCCCAAAATTATCCAAGTTTATCTCAATAGATCTGAGCAACGTTTAGCTCCTATTTTGAACGCTCCAATTCGCTCCAAGAAACCCTTAGAAGTTCTACACAACTTCTACTTAACACTTCAACCGACTATGAAGATTTTCCTTAGGGTTTCGTTTTGTGGATCAAGGTAGTATAGTAGTATTTTTCGGGCTTTTAGTATAGGTGACTTTGGAATACTACAAGGTATTTGGGCCAAGGTATTTTGGCATAGTAACAATACTTGGAGAATACTTTTCTACCAAGGGGTGTATTTAATGAAACAACTCGAGGAAGGGGGGTTGGTTTCGCCAAGGCTTCTCAAAGGGGGAGGGGGAGGCTTGGACGAAAGCTTCTACTAAGAGGGGGAAGGGTTTTCAAGACTTAGAAATTATTTGTGGATGAAGAAGTCTTCAACTAAGGGGGTGTATTTATAGGCCAATCAATGGCCAAGATCAAGACAAGTGGTGGGCAAGTGGAGGGTCAAGATTTGGGCAAGTGTACCTTATCCATCTACCACACAAAATATCACAAATATCCTACCAACTCCTTGACCAAAGTCTTAGAACAAAAAACGTGCCAACACAAGCCCTTTGCCGTCCACTTTGAGGGTGACACATGTCACCCTCCCGTTGGTCCAAAATATTTCATCTCTCGGAAAAATCCGCAAAAATTATAAATGACATAGCCGTAATTTTCCCTTCGCAAGTTTTGGAAAACGTTTCGTCGGAAAATGATTCTTTTCTCTAGTTGTGCACAAATTTCGACCCTTATGCCTACTTAAGGCTAAAAACTTTTGTACGTACGCCCTCACGTACATACTCTGGAAATACGGGGTATAACATTCTCCCCTCCTTAGAAACATTTGTCCCGAATGTTCCTTCTCAAGACGGATAACGACAAAGTTCCTCATATCTTAAACAAGTTGTCAATGCCACGCCTGGCCACAAAATAACACACGCGAAAATACTTAACCCAAGTCCACGAGAAATCATTCCTACATTACAAAAGCTTCCACCCTGGTCTAAAGGATACTCCATTCGCATCTTTACTTCACAACAAAATGATCTCCTTTATTCTGCTAACACATGTTCTCTTCTTTTCTCACTCGTCGTACTCTTCTCGAACACTTGAACTCTTTCTAGTATACGTACCATACTTGACCATCGCCCGGCTTTCCAAAATCTCCGGAGTCACTACCTCCAAACTTGGTCATCTTACTAGCCTCAATCTCCTTTAAGGCCATCCCCGGCCTTCACGATCCGATTCTGGTCGAACATATCCACGAACTCATACGATGGTTACCTAAACCTGGGCCTATCACCCTCGTGACCCTGCCACCTGGCGGGACCACCTCGAACTGACCCTACCACATTTCAGGCCGCGGGTTGACCCGCGATTGGTCCTCAACCCGACCCGCTATCACGCTAAACACTTGTTCCCCCGATCCGGAACAATCTCACAAATCATGTCATGAAAACCTAGTGGTCTTCTTAGCTCAACTACCCTCTTTCATTTCATACCACCTAGGGACTTATCACAAAAATATATATATCCCACGTATACTATGCACTCTGATAAAGGTCAACAAAAACATAAATCTTTACTCAAGATGGCCTCGCATCTAAGGTCTCTACGTATAAAACTCTAAGGCTCACACTTTCCCTGTCCCCAAACTTACCCTTCTAACTAACCATGTTTTCTAAACACAATTTTAACATAATGCTATCTGAACATAATACTTAGCATTTCATCATATCATCAACGCATATTAGTCTCTAGAGGGGTAAGAATATACCTGTATCATCTGCTTCATTTTCCCTTCGTCGCTCTAATCATAATCCTCGCCGGGCGCATAGCTATGTAAGGTGATGATCTCACATCGACCCGTAGTCGCGTCATTCTACCTGTATCCTCCTTTTAGACGGTCCCTCGTCACATGGCTCGACGGCCGCAGTGAAACAAGCACCGCAAGAAGACGACACTCCCGATGACGCTTTGCCGCATCGCGTACACCGAGGAAAACATGAACCCGATCGGCTAGAACCTATGTATACCGTGAACTGTAAGCCCCGAGCTCACTCAGCTCCAATACCCCGAACGCCCCAAGACCGTGGAGGACCACTCAGATCGGCGGAGGTACATAACTAACTCCACGAGGCGGTCCGCCAAAGTTACCAAAGGACCTCGCTGTCTCGCCTCTTCGCCGATCTCGGTCATTCCGTCGACCTTCCGCCTCACATCCAAGCCGCATAAGCTCGCATGCGGCAATGTCCATGCCTACCAAGAGCTACACCCGAACAAGCCTCGCCAAGTAGTCATCGAGCCCGTGACGTAGCGGTGCACTCTGTCCTCCATGTCGCTACCAATGCGGGACGTATCATGCTTAATGAGTCAAACTCACATTGTACTCCCGAATCAGACGCCGGCCCGCCTAACGCCAAAATTGTCACCGAGCCCTTCTCATCTCGCGAGGCAAGAAATGTGCAAGAAATGCCCAGAACTGCCCCATACGGCTGGAAGTGCATACTTCCCGAGACAGCTCCCACGAATCAAACCGGGCCGATCGCAGATCACGCAGCCGATGCGAACCTAAGACCACCGACTCGGTCTCCGGCTCGATCACTCTCATGATCCGCTTTAATCGCCGAATGAACTCGCGGATCATCCTCGTGCCTCGACCCGTAGAACTCGGGCGGCTACAACTCGTAAAGTCCCGTAATCCTCAAACTATCCGATCTCGGTGAACCACGGGTACATCGAACCGCTGCGGTTCAAATTATCCTCGTGCCTTGCCACTATCCTGGCCAATAACTGGGCCATCTCTTTGTACCCCAACTCCTCCGCCCAGTTGTGGACCGAGGCTCGTGCATCAGGTATCAGCAGCCCATCGCCGCGCTCTAAACTCGTTGGGCGGGCCGCAAAACTCGCCGCGCACTATCTCGTAATGATCGAGCTCGCGCTTCGCATTTCTCTCTCAGATCCTACCAGCAGCTCTCGATTTGCCGGTCATCTCGGGCCGGGTTGCCTAGCGGAGGCATAATCGTAAAAACGAAATTGGCCGAGGGGTCCAACTTATAACACAACTTCTAAGGCACGATCTCGTAATGAGAAGAAATGGAAACCAACCTAAATGTCCTGTAGCCTCCTCGACATAGATGTGGTGCACAACACACCGATAATCAAGACTTACTAGACACTGGCTCAGTAGACACTTTCCGAGGATTAATCGCTCGATACCACTTTTATCACGCACCCATTCTCGCCTCGTGGATCGTGCCTTACCCGCACCCAAGTAGTCATACATCGTAGAAATCAGAATATAAACATACAGATATGAAACAAGAGATAAGATAATAAACAAAGCAACCAAACCGTTGCCTTCTAGCATATATATATGTAAATTTTTGAACAGCTTACATCATTTACAACCCCGCCACAACAAGATTATGCGATTCTAAGAATGTAATAACAACTATGACGGACAGGCCCGCCATACCTCGAATGTACAAGAACCTACAACTCAGGAACATACTAAAGATAAACCTCCGAGAAACGGAGCTTCCCAATACGCCGAATCGTGATTCTATGAGCGAGGATCAACAACCGATGTACTCACCGCAGATGAACGCAAATTCGGGCGAGGTCAAGATAACAGTACCAAGTATGTGAAATCGAGAAATATCAGAAATGAAATCATAACAATCTAAAATAAAACAGGAGACATGTATGATAACAAAACTACAGGTCACAACATAAAACAACACGCCAAGTCGTGACTCACGCTCAAAGTCATCCATCACGCCCGTGGAACTCCTTCTCACCGCCGGCCTAGGTATAAATCGCAGTGATACGTATAACATGTCTCGGCCCATCCTGGGACTCGAGGTGGAATCGTGTGGAATACATATCTCGGCCCATCTCATGGGACTCGATAGGAATCGTGACATGTCTCGCCCATCTCACGGGACTCGATAGAAATCGCACATGTCTCGCCCATCTCACGGGACTCGATAGGTATCGCGACATGTCTCGCCCATCTCATGGACTCGAGAAATCGACACGCCTCGGCCCATCTCATGGGACTCGATAGAAATCGCACATGTCTCGCCTCATCTCATGGGACTCGATAGGTATCGCACATGTCTCGCCCATCTCACGGGACTCGAGCAGGAATCGATGGAATACATTCCGCTCATCCCATGAACGCTGTCGTGTGAAATACATTCGGTTCATCCCATGAACGTGGTGTCGTGAAATACATTCCCGGTTCATCCCATGAACGCGGTATAAAATTGACCATAACATTTAAACGCTCTTTTAAGACAGATTAAGATAATACCATGTTTTCCTTTTTAAAATCAACTAAGGCAATATTATGCCCTTCTTCTTAAAACCAAAACATTTTCCTTCTTAAAGTCAAGTAACAACATTCTTTTCCAAAAGTTCAAGTTTGCCTAATTTCAAATACTCAAGTTTCTCATTTTCGAAAGGTTTCGTAGTTCATAGTCTTAATCACTTAATAAGATAATTATCTTTTAAAACAATTTGAGAAACATATGCCTTATGTGTGAGTAGGTTATTCTTGTTCATAACAATCTTATTAAAGCAGCCATGATCTAGGAAATGTAATACAATTTTGTCTTATCTTAGCTTCTATGCAGATGGAGGTTTCTACTGGTTTTAATATAATTACTTACTTGTCAATACATTTTCCTTTATTAACGCCAAGGGTTCGCTCGATACTTATTCTCCTTTCCAAATCAAGAACACATTATTCTTTAAAAACCAAGTACTCCTTACTCACGAATGAGGTTTCACACTTCCTAACAACTTTCATATCAATTCAATTAAGTCAAGTCTCTTATCTTTTAAGGCTTAACTTCTAAAATCTATAAACCATTCTTTTATCTCTCTTAAGTCGTTATACCTAACTTCCATAAAGCTAGTATAATTCTTAAGCTTTCAAAACCCAAGATACTCTTCTTTCAAAACGATTCTTAATTCTTTGAAATACTTCAAGATTCTTATTATTTAAAACTCAAGTCAACAGACCTCGAAGTAAAACCACGTTCAGTTAACACACGTACGTCTACCGTACTATATATATACTTTTAAAATATCATGCTCAAGAGGATAGGAAGAATCACATACCTCGCGACGATTATCGATTATTAGCAAATAGCTCCAAAGTACTGTAATCCTGCTAGCCTTTTCCACCCTTTGAGTAGAATACACTACTAGCAGTACTTCAACCTATAATGGTCATATAAGTCTATCAACGTCTAGACTACTTTGTAGAATAATTCTAGATACAGATTCCTTATTCTATAGAAAATTGGGCAGCACTTCCCTACCCGTAAAACTACACAAGTCTACTGTAAATACAGTCCTATGTAAGTACAGTTCAGTCTTCTTCTTTAATATTCTTCTGATGTGGTATCAATTCAATTCTCTTCTTTTATACAATTATACCATCCTTATATATATCTTATTCTCATTTCTATACTACTACAGTATGTAATTTCCAATTACAATAGAAGGACAAGAGTATTTACCTCGATAAGCCCAAAATTATCCAAGTTTATATGTCGATCCTGAGCAACGTTTAGCTCCTATTCGAACGCCCACCGCCGAAGAAACCCTTAGAAGTTCTACACAACTTCTACTTAACACTTCAACCGACTATGAAGATTTTCCATGGGTTTCGTTTTTGTGACTGAAGGTAGTATAGTAGTATTTTTCGGGCTTTTAGTATAGAGGTGACTTTGGGAATACTACAAGGTATTTGGGCCAAGGTATTTTGGCATAGTAACAATACTTGGAGAATACTTTTCTACCAAGGGGGGGTGTATTTACGAAAACAACTCAAGGAAGGGGGGGGGGGGGGGGGTTGGTTTCGACCAAGGCTTCTCAAAGGAGGAGGGGGAGGCTTGGACGGAAGCTTCTACTAAGAGGGGGAAGGGTTTTCAAGACTTAGAAATTATTTGTGGATGAAGAAGTCTTCAACTAAGGGGGTGTATTTATAGGCCAATCAATGGCCAAGATCAAGACAAGTGGTGGGCAAGTGGAGGGTCAAGATTTGGGCAAGTGTACCTTATCCATCTACCACACAAAATATCACAAATATCCTACCAACTCCTTGACCAAAGTCTTAGCACAAAAAACGTGCCAACACAAGCCCTTTGCCGTCCACTTTGAGGGTGACACATGTCACCCTCCCGTTGGTCCAAAATATTTCATCTCTCGGAAAAATCCGCAAAAATTATAAATGACATAGCCGTAATTTTCCCTTCGCAAGTTTTGGAAAACGTTTCGTCGGAAAACGATTCTTTTCGCTAGTTGTGCACAAATTTCGACCCTTATGCCTACTTAAGGCTAAAAACTTTTGTACGTACGCCCTCACGTACATACTCTGGAAATACGGGGTATAACATTCTCCCCTCCTTAGAAACATTCGTCCCGAATGTTCCTTCTCAAGACGGATAACGACAAAGTTCCTCATATCTTACACAAGTTGTCAATGCCACGCCTGGCCACAAAATAACACACGCGAAAATACTTAACCCAAGTCCACGAGAAATCATTCCTACATTACAAAAGCTTCCACCCTGGTCTAAAGGATACTCCATTCGCATCTTTACTTCACAACAAAATGATCTCCTTTATTCTGCTAACACATGTTCTCTTCTTTTCTCACTCGTCGTACTCTTCTCGAACACTTGAACTCTTTCTAGTATACGTACCATACTTCACCATCGCCTGCTTCCAAAATCTTCTGAGTCACTACTCCAAACTTGGTCATCTTACTAGCCTCAATCTCCTTTAAGGCCATCCTGCCTTCACGATCCGATTCTGGCCGAACATATCCATGAACTCATACGATGGTTACCTAAACTCGCCTAGCACCCGTGACTCGCCACCGGGCGACCACCTCGAACCGACCCTACCACATTTCAGCCGCTGGTTGACCCGCTGATTGGTCCTCAACCCGACCCGCTATCACGCTAAACACTTGTTCCCCCGATCCGGAACAATCTCACAAATCAAGTCATGAAAACCTAGTGGTCTTCTTAGCTCAACTACCCTCTTTCATTTCATACCACCCAGGGACTTATCACAAAAATATATATATCCCACGTATACTATGCACTCTGATAAAGGTCAACACAAACATAAATCTTTACTCAAGATGGCCTCGTGATCTAAGGTCTCTACGTATAAAACTCTAAGGCTCACACTTTTCCCTGCCCCAAACTTACCCTTCTAACTAACCATGTTTTCTAAACACAATTTTAACATAATGCTATCCAACATAATACTTAGCATTTCATCATATCATCAACGCATACTAGTCTCTAGAGGGGTAAGAATATACCTGTATCATCTGCTTCATTTTCCCTTCGCCGCTCTAATCATAATCCTGCCCTGCCGGGCGCATAGCTATAGAAGGCGATGATCCTGCCACTGACCCGGTAGGCTGCGTCATTCTACCTGTATCCCTCCTTTTAGATACCATCATCACGGCCCTCGACGGCCGCAGTGAAACAAGCACCAAGAAGACGACACTCCGGGATGACGTTTGCCGTGATCGTGCACACCGAGGAAAACATGAACCCGATCGGCTAGGAACCTATGTATACTGCGGAACTGAAGCCCGAGCTCACCAGCTCCCAATACCCGAACGCCCCAAGACCGTGGAGGACCACTCAGATCGGGCGGAGGTACATACACTGGCTGGGCGAGGCGGTCCGCCGAAGTTACCAAAGGACCTCGCTGCTCGCCCTCTTCTCACGATCTCGGTCATTCCGTCGACCTCTCCGCCTCACATCCAAGTGCATAAGCTCGCATGCGGCAATTTCCATGCCCACCAAGAGCTACACCCAACAAGCTCGCCAAGTAGTCATCGAGCCCTGACGTGGCGTGCACTCGCCCTCCGTGTCGGCTACCAATGCGGGACGTACTGAGCTAATGAGTCAAACTCCACATTGTACTCCCGCACGCCCGATGCGCCTCAACGTCAAAAATCTGTCGGCCCGAGCCCTTCTCATATGTGGAGGCAAGAAATGTGCAAGAAATGCCCCTGAGAACTCGTCCCATACGGCTGGAAGTGCATACTCTCCCCGGGATAGCTCCCACGAATCAAACCCGATCGCAGATCACGCAGCGATGCGAACCTAAGACCACCGACTCGGTCTCCAAGCCTTAATCACTCATGATCCGCTTTAAGCGCCGAATGAACTCCTGCGGATCATCCTCGTGTCTCGACCCGTAGAACTCGGCGGCTACAACTCGAAAGTCCGTAACCTCAAACTATCCGATCTCGGTGAACCGGGTACCATCGAGCCGCGTGTCCAACCCTATCCTCGTGCCTTGCCACTATCCCGCCAATAATTGGGCCATCTCTTTGTACCCCAACCTCCGCCTGTGTTGTGGGACTGGAGGCTCAGTGTATCAGGTATCGCAGCCACCGCTGCGGCTCTAAACTTGGGCTGGGCGGCCGCAAAACTCGCCGTCAAGCACTATCTCGTAATGACCGAGCCTACGCCCCGCACTCTCTCAGTATCCTACTAGCAGCCTCGCTCGCTTTGCCCATTGGGCCCGGTTGCCGGCGCGAGGCATAATCGGTAAAACGAAATACGTCGAGGGGTCCAACTTATAACACAGCCTCTAAGGCACGATCTCGAACGAGAAGAAATGGAAACCAATCCTAAATGTCCTGCGACTCCTCGATTATAGATGTGGTGCACAACACACCGATAATCAAGACTCTACTAGACACGGTCTTAGACACTTTCCGAGGATTAACTACTCTGATACCACTTTTATCACGACTGCTCTGGCCCGTGGATCGTGCCTTACCCGGAACCAAGTAGTCATACATCGTGAGAAATCGGAATATAAAACATACAGATATGAAACAAGAGATAAGATAATAAAACAAAGCAACCAAAACGGTTGCCTTTCTGCATATATATACAAAATTTTGAATAGTTACATCATTTACAACCCCGCCACAACAAGACTCATGCACTCTAAGAATGTAACAACAACTATGACAGACAGTGCCCGCCATACCACGAATGTACAAGAACCTACAACTCGGGGAGCATACTAAAGATAAACCTCCGAGAAACGGAGCTTCCCAATACGTCAACCGTGATCCTATGAGCGAGGATCAACAACCGATGTACCTCTACTCGCGGCATGAACGCGGCCCAAGGAGGTCACAACAGTACCAAGTATGTGAAATCGAGAAATATCGTAAATGAAATCATAGTCTAAAATAAAGCAGAGACATGTATGATAACAAAACTACGTTCACAACATAAAACAAATACGTCAAGTCGTGACTCACGCCTCAAAGTCATCCATCATGCCCGTGGAACTCCTTCCTCACTAATGGCAGCCTAGGTATAAATCGTGGTGATACGATAACATGTCTCGCCCATCCGCGGGACTCGAGGTGGAATCGTGTGGAATACATGTCTCGGCCCATCTCATGGGCCTCGATAGGAATCGGACATGTCTCGGCCCATCTCATGGGACTCGATAGAAATCGCACATGTCTCGGCCCATCTCATGGGACTCGATAGGTATCGCACATGTCTCGGCCCATCTCATGGGACTCGATAGAAATCGCACACGTCTCGGCCCATCTCATGGGACTCGATAGAAATCGCACATGTCTCGGCCCATCTCATGGGACTCGATAGGTATCGCACATGTCTCGGCCCATCTCATGGGACTCGATAGGAATCGTATGGAATACATTCCCGGTTCATCCCATGAACACGGTGTCGTGTGAAATACATTCCCGGTTCATCCCATGAACGTGGTGTCGTGTGAAATACATTCCCGGTTCATCCCATGAACGCGGTATAAAATTGACCATAACATTTAAACGCTCTTTTAAGACAGATTAAGATAATACCATGTTTTCCTTTTTAAAATCAACTAAGGCAATATTATGCCCTTCTTCTTAAACCAAAACATTTTCCTTCTTAAAGTCAAGTAACAACATTCTTTTCCAAAAGTTCAAGTTTGCCTAATTTCAAATACTCAAGTTTCTCATTTTCGAAAGGTTTCGTAGTTCATAGTCTTAATCACTTAATAAGATAATTATCTTTTAAAACAATTTGAGCAACATATGCCTTATGTGTGAGTAGGTTATTCTTGTTCATAACAATCTTATTAAAGCAGCCATGATCTAGGAAATGTAATACAATTTTGTCTTATCTTAGCTTCTATGCAGATGGAGGTTTCTACTGGTTTTAATATAATTACTTACTTGTCAATACATTTTCCTTTATTAACGCTGCAGTTGGTTAGATTCGATACTTATTCTCCTTCCAAATCAAGAACACATTATTCTTTAAAAACCAAGTACTCCTTACTCACGAATGAGGTTTCACACTTCCTAACAACTTTCATATCAATTCAATTAAGTCAAGTCTCTTATCTTTTAAGGCTTAACTTCTAAAATCTATAAACCATTTTTTTATCTCTCTTAAGTCGTTATACCTAACTTCCCATAAAGCTAGTATAATTCTTAAGCTTTCAAAACCCAGTATTACTCTTCTTTCAAAAACGATTCTTAATTCTTTGAAATACTTCAAGATTCTTATTATTTAAAACTCAAGTCAACAGACCTCGAAGTAAAACCACGTTCAGTTAACACACGTACGTCTACCGTACTATATATATACTTTTAAAATATCATGCTCAAGAGGATAGGAAGAATCACATACCTCGCGACGATTATCGATTATTAGCAAATAGCTCCAAAGTACTGTAATCCTGCTAGCCTTTTCCACCCTTTGAGTAGAATACACTACTCGCAGTACTTCAACCTATAATGGTCATATAAGTCTATCAACGTCTAGACTACTCTGTAGAATAATTCTAGATACAGATTCCTTATTCTACGGAAAATTGGGCAGCACTTCCCTACCCGTCAAACTATACAAGTCTACTGTAAATACAGTCCTATGTAAGTACAATTCAGTCTTCTTCTTTAATATTCTTCTGATGTGGTATCAATTCAATTCTCTTCTTTTATACAATTATACCATCCTTATATATATCTTATTCTCATTTCTATACTACTACAGTATGTAATTTCCAATTACAATAGAAGGACAAGAGTATTTACCTCGATAAGACCAAAATTATCCAAGTTTATATGTCGATCCTGAGCAACGTTTAGCTCCTATTCTGAACGCTCCAATTCGCTCCAAGAAACCCTTAGAAGTTCTACACAACTTCTACTTAACACTTCAACCGACTATGAAGATTTTCCTTAGGGTTTCGTTTTTGTGACTGAAGGTAGTATAGTAGTATTTTTCGGGCTTTTAGTATAGAGGTAACTTTGGGAATACTACAAGGTATTTGGGCCAAGGTATTTTGGCATAGTAACAATACTTGGAGAATACTTTTCTACCAAGGGGGGGTGTATTTACGAAAACAACTCAAGGAAGGGGGGGGGGGGGTTGGTTTCGGCCAAGGCTTCTCAAAGGGGGAGGGGGAGGCTTGGACGAAAGCTTCTACTAAGAGGGGGAAGGGTTTGCAAGACTTAGAAATTATTTGTGGATGAAGAAGTCTTCAACTAAGGGGGGGTATTTATAGGCCAATCAATGGCCAAGATCAAGACAAGTGGTGGGCAAGTGGAGGGTCAAGATTTGGGCAAGTGTACCTTATCCATCTACCACACAAAATATCACAAATATCCTACCAACTCCTTGACCAAAGTCTTAGCACAAAAACGTGCTAACACAATCCCTTTGCCGTCCACTTTGAGGGTGACACATGTCACCCTCCCGTTGGTCCAAAATATTTCATCTCTCGGAAAAATCCGCAAAAATTATAAATGACATAGCCGTAATTTTCCCTTCGCAAGTTTTGGAAAACGTTTCGTCGGAAAACGATTCTTTTCGCTAGTTGTGCACAAATTTCGACCCTTATGCCTACTTAAGGCTAAAAACTTTTGTACGTACGCCCTCACGTACATACTCTGGAAATACGGGGTATAACATTCTCCCCTCCTTAGAAACATTCGTCCCGAATGTTCCTTCTCAAGACGGATAACGACAAAGTTCCTCATATCTTAAACAAGTTGTCAATGCCACGCCTGGCCACAAAATAACACACGCGAAAATACTTAACCCAAGTCCACGAGAAATCATTCCTACATCACAAAAGCTTCCACCATGGTCTAAAGGATATTCCATTCGCATCTTTACTTCACAACAAAATGATCTCCTTTATTCTGCTAACACACGTTCTCTTATTTTCTCACTCGTCGTACTCTTCTCGAACACTTGAACTCTTTCTAGTATAGGTACCATACTTCAGTCATCGCTTCAGTTTCCAAAATCTCCGGAGTCACTACCTCCAAACTTGGTCATCTTACTAGCCTCAATCTACTTTAAGGCTATCCCCGGCCTTCACGATCCGATTCTGGTCGAACATATCCACGAACTCATACGATGGTTACCTAAACCTGGGCCTAGCACCGCGTGACTCTCGCACTGCGGGACCACCTCGAACTGACCCTACCACATTTCAGGCCGCGGGTTGACCCGCGATTGGTCCTCAAACCCGACCCGCTATCGCGCTAAACACTTGTTCCCCCGATCCGGAACAATCTCACAAATCAAGTCATGAAAACCTAGTGGTCTTCTTAGCTCAACTACCCTCTTTCATTTCATACCACCAGGGACTTATCACAAAAATATATATATCCCACGTATACTATGCACTCTGATAAAGGTCAACACAAACATAAATCTTTACTCAAGATGGTCTCGCATCTAAGGTCTTTACGTATAAAACTCTAAGGCTCACACTTTCCCTGTCCCCAAACTTACCCTTCTAACTAACCATATTTTCTAAACACAATTTTAACATAATGCTATCTGAACATAATACTTAGCATTTCATCATATCATCAACGCATATTAGTCTCAGAGGGTAAGAATATACCAGATCATCCGCCCATTTTCCCTTCGCCGCCTAATCATAATCACCTGCCGGCGCATAGCTATGAAGGCGATGATCTCGCCATCGACCGTGAGGCTGCGTCATTCTACTGTATCCTCCTTCTAGACACCCTCGTCATACGGCCCGACGGCCGCAGGTGAAACAAGCACCAGTAAGAAGACGACACTCCCGATGGCGCTTGCCGATCGTGCACACCGAGGAAAGCATGAACCCGATCGCTAGCACCTATGTATACCGTGAACGAAGCCACGGAGCTCACTCAGCCCCGAATACCTGAACGCCCCAAGGCGCGGAGGACCACTGCATCGGGCGGAGGTACATAACTAACTCTGGCTGAGGCGGTCCGCGAAAGTTACCAAAGGACCTCTTTGCCTGCCTCTTCTCGATCTCGGTCATTCCGCCGACCTCTCCGCTCCTCACATCCAAGTGCATAAGCTCGCATGCGGGCAATGTCCATGCCTACCAAGAGCTATACCCGAACAAGCTCGCTAAGTAGTCATCGAGCCGGTGACATAGCGGTGCACTCGCCCTCCATGTCGCTACCAATGCGGGACGCATCGAGCACGAGTCAAACTCACATTGTACTCGAATCAGACGCCGGCCCGCTCAACGCTAAAAATCTGCCCGAGCCCTTCTCATCCGGAGGCAAGAAATGTGCAAGAAATGCCCCTGAGAATTCGTCCCATACGGCTGGAAGTGCATACTCTCCCGAGGCGACTCCCACGAATCAAAACCGATCATCGCGGTATCACGCAGCCGATGCGAACCTAAGACCACCGACTCGGTCTCCGAAGCCTTGATCACTCTCATGATCCGCTGTAACTGTCGAATGAACTCCTGTGGATCATCCTCAGGCCTCGACCCATAGAACTCTGGCGGGCTACAACTCAGAAAATCCCGTAGCCTCAAACTATCCGATCTCGGGTGAACCATGGGTACTACTGGAACTGCTACGTCCAGCCTATCCTCGTGCCTTGCCACTATACTGGCCAATAACTGGGACATCTCTTTGTACCCCAACTCCTCTCGCCTGTTGTGGACCGAGGCTCGTGTATCAGGTATCAGCAGCCACCGCTGCGACTCTAAACTCGCTGGGTCAAGGCCGCAAAACTCGCCGTCTGGCACTATCTCGTAATGATCGAGCTGCGCCCCCGTACTCCTCTGTATCCTACTAGCAGCTCCCCCGGCTGCCTTGCCCATCTGGGCCCGGGTTGCCTTGCACGGAGGCATAACTGGTAAAAACGAAATACGTCAGAGGGGTCCAACTTATAACAGAGCTCTAAGGCACGATCTCAGAATGAGAAGAAATGGAAACCAATCCTAAATGTCCTGCAGCCTCCTGATTATAGATGTGGTGCACAACACACTGATAATCAAGACTCTACTAGACACGGTCTGTAGACACTTTCCGATGATTAACTGCTCTGATACCACTTTTATCACGACCCATTCCGGGGCCCGTGACTGGTGCCTTACCCGGGCACCCAAGTAGTCATACATCAGAGAAATCAGCGGAATATAAAACATACAGATATTAAACAAGAGATAAGATAATAAAACAGGCCAACTAAAGCGGTTGCCTTGCATATATATCTGAAATTTTTGAACGATTACATCATTTACAACCACCTTGCAACGATATTACAGACCTCTAAGAATGTAACAACAACTATGACGGGACGAGGGCCCGCCATACCCCGAATGTACAGAACCTACAACTCGGGGAACATACCAAAAGATAAACCTCGGAGAAACGGAGCTTCCCAATCTGTTGGCGTGATCCTATGGCGAGGATCAACAACGATGTACCTCTACTGCGGCATGAACGCAGCCCGAAGAGGTTGTTAACAATTGTACCAAGTATGTGGCGAAATCAGTAAATGAAATCATAACAGTCTAAAATAAAACAGGAGACATGTATGATAACAAAACTACAGTTCACAACATAAAAACAGTCACGTCAAGTCAGGGACTCACGCCCTCAAAGTCATCCATCATGCCCGTGGAACTCCTTCCTCACTGCCGGCAGTCTAGGTATAAATCGTGTGATACGTATAACATGTCTCGGCCCATCCCATGGGACTCGAGGTGGAATCGTGTGGAATACATGTCTCGGCCCATCTCATGGGACTCGATAGGAATCGTACATGTCTCGGCCCATCTCATGGGACTCGATAGAAATCGCACATGTCTCGGCCCATCTCATGGGACTCGATAGGTATCGCACATGTCTCGGCCCATCTCATGGGACTCGATAGAAATCGCACACGTCTCGGCCCATCTCATGGGACTCGATAGAAATCGCACATGTCTCGGCCCATCTCATGGGACTCGATAGGTATCGCACATGTCTCGGCCCATCTCATGGGACTCGATAGGAATCGTATGGAATACATTCCCGGTTCATCCCATGAACGCGGTGTCGTGTGAAATACATTCCCGGTTCATCCCATGAACGTGGTGTCGTGTGAAATACATTCCCGGTTCATCCCATGAACGCGGTATAAAATTGACCATAACATTTAAACGCTCTTTTAAGACAGATTAAGATAATACCATGTTTTCCTTTAAAATCAACTAAGGCAATATTATGCCCTTCTTCTTAAACAAAACATTTTCCTTCTTAAAGTCAAGTAACAACATTCTTTTCCAAAAGTTCAAGTTTGCCTAATTTCAAATACTCAAGTTTCTCATTTTCGAAAGGTTTCGTAGTTCATAGTCTTAATCACTTAATAAGATAATTATCTTTTAAAACAATTTGAGAAACATATGCCTTATGTGTGAGTAGGTTATTCTTGTTCATAACAATCTTATTAAAGCAGCCATGATCTAGGAAATGTAATACAATTTTGTCTTATCTTAGCTTCTATGCAGATGGAGGTTTCTACTGGTTTTAATATAATTACTTACTTGTCAATACATTTTCCTTTATTAACGCTGCAGTGGTTCGTTCGATACTTATTCTCCTTTCCGAAATCAGTAACACATTATTCTTTAAAAACCAAGTACTCATTACTCACGAATGAGGTTTCACACTTCCTAACAACTTTCATATCAATTCAATTAAGTCAAGTCTCTTATCTTTTAAGGCTTAACTTCTAAAATCAATAAACTATTCTTTTTATCTCTCTTAAGTCGTTATACCTAACTTCCCATAAAGCTAGTATAATTCTTAAGCTTTCAAAACCCAGTATTACTCTTCTTTCAAAAACGATTCTTAATTCTTTGAAATACTTCAAGATTCTTATTATTTAAAACTCAAGTCAACAAACCTCGAAGTAAAACCACGTTCAGTTAACACACGTACGTCTACCGTACTATATATATACTTTTAAAATATCATGCTCAAGAGGATAGGAAGAATCACATACCTCACGACGATTATCGATTATTAGCAAATAGCTCCAAAGTACTGTAATCCTGCTAGCCTTTTCCACCCTTTGAGTAGAATACACTACTCGCAGTACTTCAACCTATAATGGTCATATAAGTCTATCAACGTCTAGACTACTCTGTAGAATAATTCTAGATACAGATTCCTTATTCTACGGAAAATTGGGCAAGACTTCCCTACAGTCAAACTATACAAGTCTCTTTGTAAATCTGGTCTATGTAAGTACAATTCAGTCTTCTTCTTTAATATTCTTCTGATGTGGTATCAATTCAATTCTCTTCTTTTATACAATTATACCATACTTATATATATCTTATTCTCATTTCTATACTACTACAGTATGTAATTTCCAATTACAATAGAAGGACAAGAGTATTTACCTCGATAAGACCAAAATTATCCAAGTTTATATGTCGATCCTGAGCAACGTTTAGATCCTATTCTGAACGCTCCAATTCGCTCCAAGAAACCCTTAGAAGTTCTACACAACTTCTACTTAACACTTCAACCGACTATGAAGATTTTCCTTAGGGTTTCGTTTTTGTGACTGAAGGTAGTATAGTAGTATTTTTCGGGCTTTTAGTATAGAGGTGACTTTGGGAATACTACAAGGTATTTGGGCCAAGGTATTTTGGCATAGTAACAATACTTGGAGAATACTTTTCTACCAAGGGGGGGTGTATTTACGAAAACAACTCGAGGAAGGGGTTGGTTTCGGCCAAGGCTTCTCAAAGGGGGAGGTGGAGGCTTGGACGAAAGCTTCTACTAAGAGGGGGAAGGGTTTTCAAGACTTAGAAATTATTTGTGGATGAAGAAGTCTTCAACTAAGGGGGGGTATTTATAGGCCAATCAATGGCCAAGATCAAGACAAGTGGTGGGCAAGTGGAGGGTCAAGATTTGGGCAAGTGTACCTTATCCATCTACCACACAAAATATCACAAATATCCTACCAACTCCTTGACCAAAGTCTTAGCACAAAAAACGTGCCAACACAAGCCCTTTGCCGACCACTTTGAGGGTGACATATGTCACCCTCCCGTTGGTCCAAAATATTTCATCTCTCGGAAAAATCCGCAAAAATTATAAATGACATAGCCGTAATTTTCCCTTCGCAAGTTTTGGAAAACGTTTGTCGGAAAACGATTCTTTTCGCTAGTTGTGCACAAATTTCGACCCTTATGCCTACTTAAGGCTAAAAACTTTTGTACGTACGCCCTCACGTACATACTCTGGAAATACGGGGTATAACATTCTCCCCTCCTTAGAAACATTCGTCCCGAATGTTCCTTCTCAAGACGGATAACGACAAAGTTCCTCATATCTTAAACAAGTTGTCAATGCCACGCCTGGCCACAAAATAACACACGCGAAAATACTTAACCCAAGTCCACGAGAAATCATTCCTACATCACAAAAGCTTCCACCCTGGTCTAAAGGATACTCCATTCGCATCTTTACTTCACAACAAAATGATCTCCTTTATTCTGCTAACACACGTTCTCTTCTTTTCTCACTCGTCGTACTCTTCTCGAACACTTGAACTCTTTCTAGTATACGTACCATACTTCAGTCATCGCTTCAGTTTCCAAAATCTCCGGAGTCACTACCTCCAAACTTGGTCATCTTACTAGCCTCAATCTACTTTAAGGCCATCCCCGGCCTTCGCGTCTGATTCTGTCGAACATATCCACGAACTCATCGGTTGTTACCTAAACTGGCCTAGCACCCTCGTGACCACACTGGCGGGACCACCTCGAACTGACCCTACCACATTTCGGGCCGCGGGTTGATCCGGTGGTCCTCAACCCGACCTTATCGCGCTAAACACTTGTCCCCCGATCCGGAACAATCTCACAAATCAAGTCATGAAAACCTAGTGGTCTTCTTAGCTCAACTACCCTCTTTCATTTCATACCACCCAGGGACTTATCACAAAAATATATATATATCCCACGTATACTATGCACTCTGATAAAGGTCAACACAAACATAAATCTTTACTCAAGATGGCCTCGCATCTAAGGTCTCTACGTATAAAACTCTAAGGCTCACACTTTCCCTGTCCCCAAACTTACCCTTCTAACTAACCATGTTTTCTAAACACAATTTTAACATAATGCTATCTGAACATAATACTTAGCATTTCATCATATCATCAACGCATATTAGTCTCTAGAGGGGTAAGAATATACCTATATCATCTGCTTCATTTTCCCTTCGTCGCTCTAATCATAATCACGCCTGCCGTAGCTATAGAAAGGCGATGATCACGCCATGACCGGTAGGCTGCGTCATTCTACCGTATCCTCCTTTTAGGGATCCCTCGTCACATGGCCTCACGGCGCAGTGAAACAAGCGCGATGAAGACGACACTTCCGGGATGGCGTTTGCGCATCGTACACCGAGAAAGCATGAACCCGATGGCTAGAACCATGTATACCATGAACGGAAGCCTGGAGCTCGACCAGCTCGAATACCACGAGCGTCACGAAGGCGCGGAGGACCACTCATCTTGGCGGAGGTACATAACTAACTCTTCTGAGGCGGTCGCCTCGAAAGTTACCAAAGGACCTGCTGTCTCGGCCCTCTTCATCGATCTCGGTCATTCCGTCGACCTCTCCGCTCCTCACATCCAGTGCATAAGCGCAATGCGGGCAATGTCCATACCGGTGAAGAGCTACACTGAACAAGCTCGCAGTAGTCATCGAGCGGTGGCGTGGCGGTGCACTCGTCCTCCATGTCGGCTACGATGCGGGGGCGTCTGAGCTAATGAGTCAAACTCCACATTGTACTCTCAGATGCGCGGTCTGCCTCAACGTCAAAAATCTGTCGGCCCGAGCTCTTCTTATCTGTGGAGGCAAGAAATGTGCAAGAAATGCCCCTGAGAACTCGTCCCATACGGTGGAAGTGCATACTTCCCGAGACAACTCCACGAATCAAACGATCATTGCAGTATCACGCAGCCGATGCGAACCTAAGACCACCGACTCGGTCTCCGAAGCCTTGATCACTCTCATGATCCGCTGTAACTGTCGAATGAACTCCTGCGGATCATCCTCAGGCCTCGACCCGTAGAACTCTGGCGGGCTACAACTCAGAAAGTCCCGTAACCTCAAACTATCTGATCTCGGGTGAACCATGGGTACTCATCGAGGCTGCTTGTGTCGGCCACCTCTATCCTCGTGCCTTGCCATCACCGCCAATAATTGGGCGTCTCTTTGTACCCCATCTCCTCTGCTCCAGGCTGTGGGACTGGAGGCTCAGGTATTGTGGTCTCAGCGACCAACGCCGCGGCTCTAAACTTCTGGCAAATTTGGCGGCGTCGCAAAACTCGCCGTCTGAAGCACTATCTCAGGTAATGACTGGGCCTGCGCCCCCGTACTCCTCTGTATCCTACTAGCAGCTCCCCCGGCTGCCTTGCCCATCTGGGCCCGGGTTGCCTTGCGCGGAGGCATAACTGGTAAAAACGAAATACGTCAGAGGGGTCCAACTTATAACACAGCTCTAAGGCACGATCTCAGAATGAGAAGAAATGGAAACCAATCCTAAATGTCCTGCAGCCTCCTGATTATAGATGTGGTGCACAACACACTGATAATCAAGACTCTACTAGACACGGTCTGTAGACACTTTCCGAGGATTAACTGCTCTGATACCACTTTTATCACGACCCGTTCCGGGGCCCGTGACTGGTGCCTTACCCGGGCACCCAAGTAGTCATACATCAGAGAAATCAGCGGAATATAAAACATACAGATATGAAACAAGAGATAAGATAATAAAACAGGCCAACCAAAACGGTTGCCTTCTTGCATATATACAGAAATTTTTGAACAGTTACATCATTTACAACCCTGCCCACAACAGTACTACAGACCTCTAAGAATGTAACAACAACTATGACGGGACAGGGCCCCGCCATACCACAGATGTACAGAACCTACAACTCGGGAACATACGAAAAGATAAGCCTCGGAGAAACGGAGCTTCTAATCTGCTGAACTGTGATCCCATGGCGAGGATCAACAATCGATGTACCTCTACCGCGGCATGAACGCAGCCCAAGGAGGTCGATCTAACAGTACCAAGTATGTGGCGAGAAATCAGTAAATGAAATCATAACGGTCTAAAATAAAACAGGAGGCATGTATGATAACAAAACTACGATTCACAACATAAAAGATCCGCGTCAGTCGTGACTCACGCCCTCAAAGTCATCCCTCATGCCCGTGAAACTCCTTCCTCACTGCCGGCAGTCTAGGTATAAATCGTGTGATAAGTATAACATGTCTCGGCCCATCCCATGGGACTCGAGGTGGAATCGTGTGGAATACATGTCTCAGCTCATCTCATGGGACTCGATAGGAATCGTACATGTCTCAACCCATCTCATGGGACTCGATAGAAATCGCACATGTCTCGGCCCATCTCATGGGACTCGATAGGTATCGCACATGTCTCGGCCCATCTCATGGGACTCGATAGAAATCGCACATGTCTCGGCCCATCTCATGGGACTCGATAGAAATCGCACATGTCTCGGCCCATCTCATGGGACTCGATAGGTATCGCACATGTCTCGGCCCATCTCATGGGACTCGATAGGAATCGTATGGAATACATTCCCGGTTCATCCCATGAACGCGGTGTCGTGTGAAATACATTCCCGGTTCATCCCATGAACGCGGTGTCGTGTGAAATACATTCCCGGTTCATCCCATGAACGCGGTATAGAATTGACCATAACATTTAAACGCTCTTTTAAGACAGATTAAGATAATACCATGTTTTCCTTTTTAAAATCAACTAAGGCAATATTATGCCCTTCTTCTTAAACCAAAACATTTTCCTTCTTAAAGTCAAGTAACAACATTCTTTTCCAAAAGTTCAAGTTTGCCTAATTTCAAATACTCAAGTTTCTCATTTTCGAAAGGTTTCGTAGTTCATAGTCTTAATCACTTAATAAGATAATTCTCTTTTAAAACAATTTGAGAAACATATGCCTTATGTGTGAGTAGGTTATTCTTGTTCATAACAATCTTATTAAAGCAGCCATGATCTAGGAAATGTAATACAATTTTGTCTTATCTTAGCTTCTATGCAGATGGAGGTTTCTACTGGTTTTAATATAATTACTTACTTGTCAATACATTTTCCTTTATTAACGCTGCAGTGGTTCGTTCGATACTTATTCTCCTTTCCGAAATCAGTAACACATTATTCTTTAAAAACCAAGTACTCATTACTCACGAATGAGGTTTCACACTTCCTAACAACTTTCATATCAATTCAATTAAGTCAAGTCTCTTATCTTTTAAGGCTTAACTTCTAAAATCAATAAACCATTCTTTTTATCTCTCTTAAGTCGTTATACCTAACTTCCCATAAAGCTAGTATAATTCTTAAGCTTTCAAAACCCAGTATTACTCTTCTTTCAAAAACGATTCTTAATTCTTTGAAATACTTCAAGATTCTTATTATTTAAAACTCAAGTCAACAGACCTCGAAGTAAAACCACGTTCAGTTAACACACGTACGTCTACCGTACTATATATATACTTTTAAAATATCATGCTCAAGAGGATAGGAAGAATCACATACCTCGCGACGATTATCGATTATTAGAAAATAGCTCCAAAGTACTGTAATCCTGCTAGCCTTTTCCACCATTTGAGTAGAATACGCTACTCGCAGTACTTCAACCTATAATGGTCATATAAGTCTATCAACGTCTAGACTACTCTGTAGAATAATTCTAGATACAGATTCCTTATTCTACGGAAAATTGGGCAGCACTTCCCTACCCGTCAAACTACACAAGTCTACTGTAAATACAGTCCTATGTAAGTACAGTTCAGTCTTCTTCTTTAATATTCTTCTGATGTGGTATCAATTCAATTCTCTTCTTTTATACCATCCTTATATATATCTTATTCTCATTTCTATACTACTACAGTATGTAATTTCCAATTACAATAGAAGGACAAGAGTATTTACCTCGATAAGCCCAAAATTATCCAAGTTTATATGTCGATCCTGAGCAACGTTTAGCTCCTATTCTGAACGCTCCAATTCGCTCCAAGAAACCCTTAGAAGTTCTACACAACTTCTACTTAACACTTCAACCGACTATGAAGATTTTCCTTAGGGTTTCGTTTTTGTGACTGAAGGTAGTATAGTAGTATTTTCCGGGCTTTTAGTATAGAGGTGACTTTGGGAATACTACAAGGTATTTGGGCCAAGGTATTTTGGCATAGTAACAATACTTGGAGAATACTTTTCTACCAAGGGGGGGTGTATTTACGAAAACAACTCAAGGAAGGGGGGGGGGGGTGGTTTCGGCCAAGGCTTCTCAAAGGGGGAGGGGGAGGCTTGGGCGAAAGCTTCTACTAAGAGGGGGAAGGGTTTTCAAGACTTAGAAATTATTTGTGGATGAAGAAGTCTTCAACTAAGGGGGGGGGGGGGGTATTTATAGGCCAATCAATGGCCAAGATCAAGACAAGTGGTGGGCAAGTGGAGTGTCAAGATTTGGGAAAGTGTACCTTATTCATCTACCACACAAAATATCACAAATATCCTACCAACTCCTTGACCAAAGTCTTAGCACAAAAAACGTGCCAACACAAGCCCTTTGCCGTCCACTTTGAGGGTGACACATGTCACCCTCCCGTTGGTCCAAAATATTTCATCTCTCGGAAAAATCCGCAAAAATTATAAATGACATAGCCGTAATTTTCCCTTCGCAAGTTTTGGAAAACGTTTCGTCGGAAAACGATTCTTTTCGCTAGTTGTGCACAAATTTCGACCTTTATGCCTACTTAAGGCTAAAAACTTTTGTACGTACGCCCTCACGTACATACTCTGGAAATACGGGGTATAACAATAACAACGACAATAACCAACGAATTCCATTTGCACCAAATCTGTCCCAAATCGGTTTTAGCCCCAAAAATGGCTCAAACGCTTTTTATTCTTCATTCTTTTCTAACACAAGTTCATCCATACATAATAACAATAAGTAGTATCCAATTACTTTAAAAGAAGAAGGACTTTTACCTCATTTTTTCCCCAAAAACGCCCCAAAACAGTCCGGTCTTTATTGGTGCACATTTTTCGTTTCGCTCCACTTCTTCAAGTTCCAATCACATATATGTACCCCCTACAACCTTAGGAGCAACTTCTCTTTGAATCTCACTTCCAAAAAGTCGACGGAACCCCTAGGGTTTTGGCATCAACTTTCGGCCAAGACAAGTAAAAACGTGTAGAATATTAATCTAGGCTTAGCACTTGGTTTAAGGGCATAATCTTGGAGAAATAAATTGATCAACAATGGTTGTTCTTAGCCAAGGGGCTCTCGAAATTATGGAGCTAAAGGGAGAAGATGAGAGCTTATTTTTGGTCTAAGTAAAGTGATCCAAGTCTTGCAAGACTTGGATATGTATAGCCAAGTGGAGTGGGACCCATGTCCACTTGACCCCTCTCAAAATATCTAATTTGTTGTCATCTTAGCAAGACAAGTGGAGGGTGCCACATGTCGCCTCCGATTGGTCCAAAATATTATAATTTTCGAAGGTCCCCTAAATTGTGAAATTCTCACGGACCCATATTATCAATTCCAACACCTTATAATCCAATACTAAGTCCATAAATCCAATTAGAAGTATTATACTCCAAGTTAATAATTTTTCCGTCGTCACATTTTTTTCCGAAATTTTCCTTAAGAAAATGTAATTATTCTTTCCTTCTAAAATTCAAATCTTAAATCCTTAATCACGTTCTCAATTAGTAGCCCTGGTACTACGGGGTGTAACATCCTTCCCCCCTTAGAAACATTCGTCCTCGAATGTTCATCTAAGGTCTCAATAGTTAGCTAGTATTCCACGATTCTCGATTATTTCATGTCCCAATCTTACATTATCTCTCCCCTCATACGGGTAAGATAGTTTATCATAATCTCAATATCATAGTTTATCATTATCTCAATATCATGTTGTCCTAATCACAACAACCATATTTACTCCATAAAAATATTATTCGTGCATCTCACTTAATCATACAACACAGCATAATCTAATAACATGGTATGTCCATAAGTCAATTAAACCTGATCTTTCAAGAGTCTATCACAATCTTAGTCAGTTCATTACCTCTTGACTATTCCAAATAAGTACATATATTGTCACGCCCCGAACCCCGGGCCCGTGACTGGTGCCCTACCTGGGCACCCTTCTACCTTAACAACTAAGTAAACTGCGAAAATTAAATAACACCTCATTTTTTTTTAAACCAACATACGTACAAGGGCAAAGCCGACAAGGCTGCCATAATATACATAATCAAAAGACACTACACTGTACATGAGTCCAATACCACATATGAATACATACCTCTAAGAGTTTTACTGAAATATGACGGGACAAGGCCCCGCCGTACCCATAACCGTACAAAATCCTGTACTGAAGAAACTATACCAAAAAGATAAACTCCTGAACAAATGGAGCTATCCAAAACTCGGAGCAGGGTCCTACACCTGAAGATCACCAAATCGCATTACCTAAACTCGCAAGATTTAACGCAGCGGCCAAGGAGGTCAAGACGGAAGAATGTACCAAGTATGTGAAACAATAAGTACTGTAATGAAATCATTGTTACACCCCGTAATTCAAGGACATGGTTAAGAGAATGTACGTAAGGAACACAAGACTTGAAAAGGGTACGAAAGGAAGAATTGTTTTTCCGACGAAAAATCTTCCGAACGTCGGAAAGGAAAAATGTTCGTTGGTGAGAATTAGATTCTCAAAAATGCATTAATTGAAGAGTATGAAACTTATTATCATTATGGAAATTTATTTTTACGGATTTGGTCCCGTGGGGCCCACCCGAGGAATTTTACGTTTTGTGGGGCCCACGAGGGTTACGGAATTTTATGGACGAATGGGAGGGCGACACGTGGCACCCCCACATTGGTCTTGGACGAAATTGAAGCAAGGGTAAGATGGTCATTGACCAAGGTAAAAGATCAAGTCTTGCAAGCTTGAGTTTATTGACCAAGTCAACTTGTCCACTTGGCTAGACATTAATTACTCTCATCCTAGACACACATATGTGATTATCTTGACCCTCCATTATTGTATATATACACACTAGTGCAAGACTAGTCTTCCACACTTAGAAAATATTAGAGAAACCTTGTTCCTCTTTGTGTTGCTCTCGGGTTCACCCTCAAACCCACAAGAAAAATTTGTAATTTTGTTCTATTATTCACAAGACTTTAACCCAAGGTCCCTAAGGGTATTGTAAGGATATCTCAATAGAAAGATTTCGGAAAAATGATGTTTTCACGTTAGTCGCAAGGCGAAAACCTAAGGCATTTTCATAGGTTTTGATTGGAAATGGAAGAGAAGTTGGTTGTGAGCTTCTAAAGGCTTCAAATAGCGGATTGGAGCGTAAAGGAAAGGAGCTAAGAATTGCTAAGGAGCGACATTGAATCTTGGAAATTATAAGGGCTTGTAAAGGTAAAATTCTTGTCGTTTTAGTAATTGAGATTTCTTATTGTTGTAGCTATGGATATTAGCAAGTATGAGATATATATTATGAAGTTGATAAGTGTTATGGATATTGGAACCCTAATCCGAAAACTAGTATGTTTAGCCTTGAGATTTCAATTCAATTGGATTATTAGTTTAATCGTCACATGTTATATAAAGAAGGAATTATAATTGTTAAGTTGTTTATGACTATATAACATGTTAGACCTAAGAACTTGGATTGAAAAGGAATTGGAAAGGTTGATAAGTTGTTGCACCTTTTGGCCGAAATTGGCATTTGTATTGTGGACTAGTTTGATATCAATTGTGGGGCGGAATTTTTGTCACGACCCGTTCTGGGGCCCGTGACTGGTGCCTTACCCCGGGCACCCTAGTGATACAACATCAGAGAAAAACCAGCGGAAATAAAAACTTAAACATTTAAATAGACATGGATCAAGATAAAGAAAATAGGCCAACCAAAAGCTACCTTCCAGCGTATATATATATAGACATTTGAGCGATTCATAATCCTTACAACCCCGCCCACAAGCGATGCTCACTCTAAGATTTTTACAACAACTATGACGGGACAGGGCCCCGCCATACCTGAATGTACAAGAACCTGCTGGACTGTGGTAACATGCAAAGATAAGCCTCAAGGAAGGAGCTTCCCAACACGCTGAAATGTGATCCTAAGCGGGATCGACGGTAGATGTACAATGTGTACCAAGTATGTGAAATCAGAATACCGTAAATGAAATCATAATAGTCTATATAAAGCAGAGACATGTATGATATCCAACTACAAGATACATGACATATAACCAGTCATATCAAGTCAGGGACTCACGCCCTCCAAATCATCACTCATGCCCGTGGAATTCCTTCCTCACTGTTGGCAGTCTATGATATAACAATACCAAGGAGTATGTGTGAACACCAGGTCCTACCTGTGTCAATAAAACCGTACGGGGCAAGTATAATTACCAGATCCGACCGCATTCAATAATATCTTGTACAACCATATCGGAAGGCGACATGGCAAGTGCAATAGCCTCCACTCGCTCCACCGCGCCACGTGGTGACGGGGCAAGTGCAGCGGCTACGCACCAGATCACCACCCTCAGTCACGAAGCTCCAGCCCAAGCCCGACTCGCGACGCTGACACGTGGCAGGTGCCATCACCTATACCCCATCCACCTGCGTCACGTGAATGACGGGGCAAGTAAGCAGCTACGACCGATCACAACCGTAAGTCACGATACCTCGCCGCGAAGCTGACACGTGGCAGGTGCAATAACCTATACCAGATCCACCTGCGTCACGTAGCTGACGGGGGCAAGTAAACAGGCTACGCACCCGATCACAACCGTAAGTCACGATACTTCGCCATAAATAACCCTAATGGTCACATGTCCACATCATCGGTGTAGACATGCCCATGTAATAATAATAATAATGGAAGCGTACCCGTGGAATCTTCCGTCACTGCCGGTACGTCCAAGTAAGTTCTCAACAAGTCAACCGGCCCTCCATCGAGAGACGCGATAGAATAGAAACACAATTCTTGCACAACAAAGACTATCTCAATAAGCATAGGCAAGTTACACAACAACAAACATAGGCAAGTTATACACAACTCAAAGTACTTTCATTTTAAGTCAAAATCCGGGTGTTAACCCTAAAGTACTACGTACGTTAAATTCTTTTTATAAAAGTCACCCGATACCCGTAGTATAAAATAGAGTGACTCACATTTTTAGGTAAACCAAAACACTTTCCTTTTCAACCACATTCTTTTCCCTAAGGTTCCAGTTTGCCTAATTTCAATTACTCAAGGCTCTTTATTTAGAGAAAAGTTTCATGGTTCAATGTCTTAATCTCTTTTAAAACATTTGAGTAACATATGCCTTATATGAGTGTAGGTTATTCTTATTCATAATCAATCTTATTAAGCAGCCATGATCTAGGAAATGTAATATCATTTTGTCTCATCTTAGTTTCTATGCAGATGGAGGTTTCTACTGGTTTTAATAATACTTCATTATACATTACATTTTCCTTTATTAACGCTGCCGTGGTTTGTCGATACTCATTCTGATTTCCAAAATCAGTAAAAGATTATTCCTTTTAAAACCAAGTACCCATTACTCACGAATGAGGTTTCACATTGCTAACAAACTTCATATCAATACAATTAAGTCAAGTCTCTTATCTTTTAAGATCAAGTCTCTTAACTTCTAAAAATCAGTAAACCATTTCTTTTTACCATTCTTAAGACGTTATACCTAACTTCCCATAAAGCTAGTATAACTCTTATGTTTTCAAAACCAAGTATTACTCCTTCTTTCAAAACGGTTTCTTAATTCTTTTGAAATACTTCAAGATTCTTTATTATCACACATCAAGTCAGTTATAAGTCATATCAGTTATCTTTTAAAAACCACAAAGCATATCTTACTTACATAAAGTTGTTATAACTTTACTTCCCATAAAGCCGTTATAACACTTTATGTTTTAAACCAATCAAATACATTTAACACATGTACGTCTACCGTACAACATAGTTATACACATATCATGCTAGAAAATATAGGAAGAGGTTCACATACCTCGCGATGATTATCGACTAATAGCAAAACGCTCCAAGTACCTCAAACCGTCGGCTCACCTTGCCAAGTAGATCACGCCACACGTAGTACTTCAACCTATAGAGGCCACAAGGCGCTATTAACATCTTAGATCTCAATGTAGAATATTCTACGTAAAATTGCAAAGATCTCCCCGCACATGGCAGAAATCTCTCATCTATCGAGGCCGCCACCAAGCCAACCAGGGGGTTTACACGTCTTCGGACTTGTTCGATTCTACTTCACAAGAATGCTACAAGTCTCAGAATACACCTATGTAATTACGATTCGATTCTCTTCTTTAAAATTGGGCTTAAGTCAAAAGACATTGCCGCACAATCATATTCAGTTCTATATATAGTATACTTCAACTATATATTCCTACAACATGTAATTTCCAATTACAATAGAAGGTCAAGAGTGTTTACCTCGATAAGCCCAAACTTATCCAAGTTTATATGTCGATCCCGAGCAAGGTTTAGCTCTACTCCGTGCGCTCCAACCGCTCCAAAACAACCCTTAGAAGTTCTAACCAACTTCTACTCAATTACTTCAACTATGAAGATTTCCTAGGGTTTCGTTTTGCGGTTGAGGAAAGTATAATAGTATTTCAGGACTCACGATAGAGGTAACTTTGGAAAGTACTACAAGGTATAGGGCAAAATTATTGGGGCATAACAACAATACAAGGAGTGTTTTTCTATACCACAAAAGGGGTATTATACGAAACAACCAGGCTAGGGGGTACCCTACTTAGACACCATAAAAGGGGAGGCTCTCGCCAAGGCTCACTCTAGGGGAGGGGGCTTTGGACGATTTTAACTCACAAGGGGAGAGATTTCAAGACTTGGAAAATGATTTTGGATGAAGAAAGTTCATCAACTAAGGGTATTTATAGGTCAAGCAAGGGCAACCAATGGCCAAGATCAATCCAAGTGTAAGGCAAGTGTAGGCTAGGATTAAGCCATGTGCACCTTATCCATCTACCACACCAACTTGCACAAATATCCTACCTAACCATGCCACCTTTCGTCCATTACCGCCAAAACGTGCTCCATTAGAGGGTGACAAGTGTCGGCCTCTCGTTGGTCCAAAATGTTCGCCTCTCGGAAAAATCCGCAAAAATTATAAATGACATAGCGGAATTTACCCTACGCGAGTTTAGTAAGCGTTTCAAAAAACGATTCTTTTCGGCACTTGTGCCCAAATTTTCGAACTTTGTCAAAACTTAAGGCTCAAATTTAAATACGTACGCCCTCACGTACATATTCTGGAAATACGGGGTATAACAATTTTACACGTCTTGTAGGCGTGTAATCCCCTATTGTTAATTACATTGTTGAGCCTTAAATGTGGCGTGTTTGGTTAATGAATTCGGCCTTGAAAAATGTGGCAAAGTATGTAGAAACAAAGGAAGTGTTGTCCGATTTTCCGTAGAATTTAGTGACTTTGCACTTATAATATTCTACGTTCGAAGCTAGAGGTTAATGGACGTATTATGGCCATTATAGGTTGAAGTACTAAGTATAGCGTATTCTACTTGAAGGATGGAATAGCTATCAAGGTTGAAGTACTTTGGAGCATTTTGCTATTTGTCGATAATCGTCGCGAGGTATGTGAACCTCTTCCTTCCTTTGGCATGATTCTATGTATGGAATATACATGTGTTATTATTTCATGTTCCCTTCTACTCTTAGAGGTTAAGAGGTATGTATGTGATTGTCACGACCCGTTCCGGGGCCCGTGACTGGTGCCTTACCCGGGCACCCAAGTAGTCATACATCAGAGTAATCAGCGGAATATAAAAACAAGACATGAAATAGTTGTAAAATGAGACACAGTTTTATGTGAGAAAATATCGCCTTTCGGCATATATTTATATAACCCAAGTTTTGCAGTTACATCCCAACTGTACAATAGAGCTACAGACCTCTAAGGAAGTAAACAACTATGGCGGACGGGGCCCGCCATACGAATGTACAAAACTATCTACAATACGGGAGATCGTACCCAAAAGTAGAGCCTGAGAAGATGGAGCTCGACACCAAAGCAAAGATCCTAAGGATGTGGATCTAGCACACCTTTGCCGCTTACCTGCATGAACGCAGCCCCAAGAAGGAGGTCGACAACGGTACTAAGTATGTGAAATCAGAAAGTACTTAAATGAAATCATATCATTTTAAAACCAATTTTATAAATATGCGAAACAACTAATGTAATCGTAGTGCCACATCATAAACAAGAGCAACAATAGGTAAACTGTAAGGTCTTTTCTAGGCTGCGAATGATCGGCGGGCCAATCGCCGTAGTATCACTATGCAAGCCTAATCTCGGACTCGTGAGTCGCATAGGCCACTCACGTAGGCCCGCAAGGTATGACCCCGCATCGGCGTAGCTACTCTGGCATCGCCCCGACTCGTAGTCCGCATGGCCACATAGACCGCGTGGTATAACCCGCACACTAACACGGAACTCTCGTAGCTCCGATGGGTCCTGGACCCGCATGAGGTATTCTCGAATCATGGTCCCAGACCTTTGAGTCTACCACATCTGAGGCGACAACCCCCGTAATATGTCGTGAGGTGGTGATATAATACTAACATAACGACTTATCGTTAAACAACATAAGCACAACAAGAATATCCTTTTACACAAACGTTACAAGACACCAACACCCATAGTATATGTCTACTCATCAAACCATCTTATTATACTTTCTTAAATCAATATAAGTCTTTTATAAACACATAAGTAAACCGTTTCTTTTTATCTTTCTTAAGTTGTTATACCTAACTTCCCATAAAACTAGTATAACTCTTAAGCTTTTTGTTTAAAAACCAAACATTCCTCTTCTGTTAAAAAAAATGATTCAGTATTCTTTTGAAATGCTTTAAGATCCTTATTATTCAAAGCTTAAGTCGAAGACATTGCGTAATTATTATTCAGGCTTAAGTCAAAAGACATTGCCGTAATTATTATTCAGTTAACATATGTACGTCTACCGTACTATATATATATTTTAAAATATCATGCTTTAGGAAGAATCACATACCTTTTCGGCAAAATCCACCTGCCAAGTCGAATATGTCGCGCGCAGAGAATCAACCTATAATAGTCAGACATGTCTATCAACGTCTAGACTACTCTGTAAATAGTTCTAAGCGAGAGGTTCTCTATTCTACGGAAATTTGGGCAGCACTTCCCTACGTCAAGCTACTCAAGTCTCTGTGAAAACAAATTCTATGTAAGTATAGTTCAATTATTCTTCTTTTAAACCCTTCACTGATAATAGTCAATTCTATTCTGTAATATCCTTATAAGTATTTTATACTTATTCCTATACTTCTACAGTATGTATTCTCTAATTACAAAATAAGGATAAGTTTATTTACCTCGATAAGCCCAAAAATATCCTAGATATAAGTCGATCCTGAGCAAGGTTTAGCTCCTAATTTATGCGCTCCGATAGCTCGAGAACCCTTAGAAGTTCTTCACAACTTCTACTAAGTACTAAGGGATTTGGGCTGGGTATTTAGGAATAGTAACTATACTTGGAAGACAACATTTCTACCAAGGAGGGGGTAGGTTTCGGCTAGGGCTACTAGGCTAGAGGGGTGTGTTTGGCCAAGGCCTTTTCAAGAGGGAAGGGGGGGTGTTTGGACGAAAAGGCTCACAAGGGAGAGGGGAGGATTTTCAAGACTTGGAGATTAATTTGTGGATGAAGAACTCTTCATCTTAAGGGGGGTATTTATAGGTCAAGCCATGGCCAACCAATGGCCAAGTGCAAGGCAAGTGTAGGGTGAGGATTTTCCCAAGTGTCCTTATCCATCCACTACACAAATATCCTACCAACTCCATGCCCATCCATTCGGCCCTATTGCCGCCTCACATCCATCAATGAGAGGGTGACAAGTCGCCTCTCGTTGGTCCAAAATGTTTCGTCTCTCGGAAAAATCCGCAAAAATTAGAAATGACATAGCCGGAATTTACCCTACGCGAGTCTTGTAAAACGTTTTGTCGAAAAACGATTCTTTGTGTGAGTTGTGCCCAAAAAAAATGTCCTATGCCTAAACTTTAAGGCTTAACTTTCTTACGTACTGCCTTACGTACATACTCTGGAAATACGGGGTATAACATTCTCCCCTCCTTAGAAACATTCGTCCCGAATGTTCCTTCCCAAGACCGTTAACGATAAGGTTCCTCATAACTTAAACAGTTTTCAAATGCAAAAAAAGGACACAAAACAACACTAAGTCATAAACGATAATGAAAATTTACAAGTAGGAAAGTGAATTACACGGAGGTGTAGGGAATAGGTGAGGATACTTCGCCTCATGTCCTCCTCGCCTTCCCACGTCATCTCCTCCCGAGCTCGTTCCGCCACAAGACTTTGTGGAAGCCACGCCCTGGTCCGCAGACGCCTAACCGACGATCGATTATCGCTATGGGAATCTCAACACGATAACCCTCGATCACTGGACATCGCCAATCGGTGTACTTAGATGGATCCCCGATACATCTCTCCGATAGAAACATGAAACACGGATGCACCGCCCGGATCGGACGGCAGATTCAACTCATAGGCAACCTTGCACTGCCTGCGGACAATCTGATAGGGCCCAATGTACCTTGGGTTGAGTTTCCCTTTCTTCCCGAATCTTATCACACCCTTCATGGGTGACACCTTCAGGAAAACCCAATCATCAACCTCGAACTCCAGATGCCGACGATGATGATCTGCATATGACTTATGTCGACTCTGAGCTGTGAGCAACCGCTCCTGGATAAGCTTCACCTTATCCACTGCCTGCTGCACCAAATCTGGTCCCACTAACTGCACCTCGCCCACATCGAACCAACCTATAGGCGATCTGCACTTCCTCCCATACAAGGCCTCATAAGGCGCCATCTGAATACTGGAGTGGTAGCTATTATTATACGCAAACTCAACTAGAGGCAAATGATCCTCGGCTACGAAGTCAATAACACAAAGCTCGACATATCCTCAAGAGTCCGGATAGTGCGCCTGCCCGTCCGTCTGTCGTGGATGGAATGCACGATCAGCTCACTGCCCCTAAACCCTTCTCGAAAGACCTCGAAGTTAGCCGAACCGGGCTCCTCATCGATATGATCGAAATAGGGACTCATGCGATCGGACGATCTCGGATGTAAAGTTCGCATAATCCTCACCAAAAAGTCGATCCGACGGGAATAAAGTGGGCTAATTTCGTCACTGTCGACGATAACCCATATAGAATCATGTCTCCTCCGAGCGCGAGGTAATCCGTGATGAAGTCCATGTTGATCACCTCCGCTTCGGTCGGGATCTCTATCGTCGTGAATAAACCACCGTGCCTCGGTGCTCTACCTTCACTGCCGACAACACGCACCGAGCTACGAACTGCGCAACGTCCCCTCTTCAAGCCATCCCACCAATACACGTATAAGGTCGGTGGTACATCTTGGTCGACCCAGATGGATGAGTAACGCCGTACCGTGCTTCCCCAGAACTCCGCCGCCAAGTCCCAAACATCTGGAACACACAACCTGCCCTCAAACCTTAGCACCCCATCAGATGCTACCTCAAAAGGACCCTTCCCCTCACGAAGAGTCGTATCACGATAACGTGTCAAAATTGGATCCTCGAATTGTTACCTCTTCACCTCCTCGACGATGGAAGACTCGGCAACCTCACGGACTCGAGCCCCACTGCTATCAGAATCAATCAAACGGACACCAAGGCTCGCTAACTGATGCAAATCACGAACCATGTCCCTCCTCTCTGGCTGCACATCTGATAGGCTCCCCATCGACCTACGACTAAGAGCATCTGCCACAACATTGGCCTTCCCCGGGTGGTACAGAATATCAACATCGTAATCCTTAAGCAACTCTAACCATCGTCTCTGTCGTAAGTTCAGCTCCCTCTGGCTGAAGATATACTGGAGGCTCTTGTGGTCTGTATAAATATCCACATGAACCCCATACAAATAGTGCCTCCAGATCTTCAAGGCGTGAATCACCGCTGCCAACTCCAAATCATGGCGGGTAGTTCTCCGTGTTTCTTCACCGCCGGGATGCATACGCTATAACCTTGCCTCTGCATCAACACACATCCCAACGATGCTCGACGCATCACAATACACGTCATAACCGCTCGGACCTCGGAAGAGTAAGAATGAGGTCGCCGCTCTCCTTCGATGGCGGAAACCCGCCACAAGCATCAGTCCATCAAACTTAGCCGCCTTACCGAGTACCCTAGTCAATGGTGCGAGAGATAGAAGAAAAATTCTCTACGAACGCCGATAATAACCCGCAAGGCCTAAAAGCGAACCTCTATCGGAGTAGCAGTTCAGGCCAAGTCCCGATCGCCGATCTTGGCCGATCCACCGAATACCATCAGCCCCGACAATATGCCTAAGAAAAGCCACCGTTAACCAAAACTCACATTTGGAAAACTTGGCGTATAAGCTGGTCCCTGAGAACCAAGACGCCTCAAATGCTCGCGTGCTCCGCTCTGGCGAGAATAAACCAAGATATTATCGATGAACACTATCACAAACGCGTGTCCAAAAATGGTTTGAACACTCGGTTCATCAAATCCATGAATACCGCCAGCATTGGTCAACCCAAAAGACACGACTGAACTCATAATGCGTCACGTCCGGAATGCTCTAGGGACATCCGCCTCGAATCGCACGATGATAGCGATCGCAGATCAATCTTGGAGAAACATCTCGCACTCGCAAGGGTCGAACAAATCATCAATCTCGGGAAGGGGTATTCGTTCTTAATGGTCACCTTGTTCAATTGTAATCAACATGCGCAGCTGGCCCCGCCCTTCTTCTTCACGAATAATACGGCGCTCCCGGGAAACACTAGGCCCGATGAAGCCCTTCTCCAAAGAAATCTCTAAGCTGATCCTTCAACTCTCTCAACTCGGCGGTGCCATTACGTATGGCGGAATGGAAATAAGCGAGTGTCCGGGCAAAGACATCGATACAAAACTCTATCTCCTCTCGGGAGGGATACCCGGAGGTCGCCCGAAACACGCGGGAACTCTCGACTCTGAACCGACTGAAAATCGCCGCAGCCTCGATCAAACACTGAACGAGATGGTAGATGTACTTCGCACCATCTTCCTAGCTCGAGGTAGGAAATAAACCTACTCGGCGATACAAAGGCCCTCCCACTCAACAACCGGCTCCTCAGAAACTGGAACTGTACTACTCTCTTCTGCGATCTACATTGGCGTAGCAAGCTAGCCAATCCATACCCATGATCACGTCGAAATAAGTCATATCCAACTCTATCAGTAGGCTAGGTCCGACGATAAATGGTCACCGACAAGCCCTATATACCCGCCGAGCTACCATCGAATCACCTGTCACGACCCATTCTCGTGGATCGTGCTCATCGGCACCCAAGTAGTCATACATCGAGTAATCGGAAATATAAAACAAGACATGAAACAGCTTTATAAAATAAGACACGCTTTATGTGAACAAACGTCGCTTTTCGCATATATATATAAACAGGTTTAGATTACATCCGACATCACATAAACATGACTACTGCACCTCTAAGGAAATATACAACTATGGCGTGACAGGCCCGCCATACCCCGATCATACAAACTATCTACAATACAGGAGATCATACCAAAAGTAGAGCCTCCTAGAAGATGAAGCTCCCGACACCAATGCAAAGAGATCCTAAGGATGCGGATCTAGCACTGCTTGCCTTACCTGCGGCATGAACGCAGCCAAGGAGGTCAAGCAACAGTACTAAGTATGCGAAATCGTAAAGTACTTAAATGAAAACTTATCATTTTTATTAACAGTTTACATATATGTGTTAAACAACCAAGAAACCGCACGTAGTGCTACATCACAAACAAGAGCAAATAATAAATCGTAATAGGTCTTGTTTAGGCCGCGAATGATCAAACAGGGCCACTCGCCCATATCATCATTCCGCAAGTTTAACTCGACTCCCGAGTCCGCATAGGCCACTCACACGGGCCCGCATGAGGTATAACCCCGCATCGAGGGTAGCTACTTCGGCATCGCCCCGACTCGTTGTCCGCATGGCCACATAGACCGCATGAGGCATAACCCCGCATACTAACTCGAACTCGTAGCTCGCGATAGGCCCCCGCCCGCATGAGGTATTCTCGAATCATGGTCCTGCATCACCAGTCTACCCCGCACGGAGGCGCCTAACCTCCTAGATCATCTCAAGAGGTGAGTGATAGTACACTAACATAACAGCTTATCTTTAAACAACATAAGCACAACAAGGATACTCTCTTATACAAACGTTACAAGATACTAACACACATAGCATCATATCATGTCTACTTATCAAACCATCTTATTATTCTTTTTCACAATTCAACATAAGTCTGTTATAAACACATAGTCAAACTTGTTTCTTTTATCAATCTTAAGTGGTTATACTTAACTTCCCATAAAGCTAGTATAACTCTTAAGCTTCTGTTTTTAAAAACCAGTTAGTTCTCTTCTGTTAAAAATGATTCAGTATTCTTATGAAATGCTTTCAGATCTTTATTATTAGCTTAAGCCGTGAGGCATTGCTGTAAGTGTTATTCGGGCTTAAGCGTGAGGCATCTTAGTAAGTGTTATTCGTGCTAAGCCAAAGACATTGCCGTAGTTATTATTCGCTAACACACGACGCTCACCGCACTATATATATAGTAAAATATCATGCTTTAGGAAGAATCACATACCTTCTCTAAAAACCGCCGCCAAGTTGAATATGTCGCGCAGAATCACCTATAATAGTCGACACGCCTAACAACGCTCGCACTACTTTGTAAAAGCTTCTAAACAGAGGGTTCTATATCCTACGGAAAATTGGGTAGTACTTCCTACCCTGAGCTACTCAAGTTCATCAGAAAACAAATTCTATGTAAGTACAGCTTTGATTATTCTTCTTTAAACCCTTCTCGTGGTAACAGCTTCAATTTATTCTGTGATATTCTTCTAAGTATTTAATACTTATTCTAATACTACAACAAGAAGTATTCTCTTATTCAAAAGAGGGTTAGGATTTGTTACCTCAGAAGCCCAATAATATCCTAGATAAAGTCGCGCTGAGCAAGGTTTAGCTCCTAAGTTGTACGCTCCCAGAGTCTAAGAAACCTTAGAAGTTCTTCACAACTTCTACTAAGGACTAAGGATTTGGGCTAGGTATTTTGGGCATTATAACAATACTAGAAGACAACTTTTCTACCAAGTGGGTAGATTTTTGGCTAGGCTAGGGGTCTCGCCAAACTACTAGGCTAGAGGGTAGTGTTTGGACGAAATGGCTCATGGAGAGGAGAGGATTTTTAGACTTGGAAGATAACTTTGTGGACGAAGAATTCTTCATCTAAAGGGGGTATTTATAGCTCAAGCTGGCCAACCAACGGCCAAGATGAAGACAAGTGCAAGGCAAGTGTAGGGTGAGGATTAACTATACACAAATATCCTACCAACTCCTTGACTTTGTGCAAGGCACAAAAACGTGCCAAACCTCTCAATTTTCGGCCCAATGGACGATTCAAGTTCATCAATGGGGTGCCGTGTCGCCTCCCGTTGGTCCAAAATGTTTCGCCTCTCGGAAAAATCCGCAAAAATTAGAAATGACATAGCCGGAATTTACCTACGAAGCCGTGAAACGCTTAGTCGGAAAACTATTCGTTTTGTGAGTCAGTGCCCAAAAAAACGTTTTGCCTAAACTTTAAGGCTAGATTTTTAGACGTATTCCCACGCACATACTCGGAAATACTGGTATAACATTCTCCCCTCCTTAGAAACATTCGTCGAATGTTCCTTCCCAAGACGCTTAACGATAAGATTCTTCATAACTTAAACAGCTTGCAAATGCCACACACGCCACGTAACAACACTTAGGCGTAAACGATAACGAAAATTTACAAGTAGGAAAGTGAATTACCCGGAGGTGTGGAATAGGTGAGGATACTTCGCCTCATGTCCTCCTCGCTTCCCACGCCATCTCCTCCTCGAGCTCGTTCGCCACAAGACTTGACGGAAGCCACGCCCTTCGTCCGCAGACGCCTAACCCGACGATCGACTATCGCTATGGAATCTCCTCATACGATAACCCCTGGTCACCGACATCGTTAATCGGTGTATCCTAGATGGATCCCCGATACATCTCCTCAAAGATAGATACGTGAAAAACCGGATGCACCGCTTCCGACGGACGGCAGATCCAACTCATAGGCAACCTTGCCTACCTCGCGACAATCAAACGCCCAATGTACTGGGCCGAAGTTTCTTCTTCCCGAATCGCATCACACCCTTCATGGGTGACACCTTTAGGAAAACCCAATCATGAACCTCGAACTCAAGATGCCGACGACGATGATCCGTGATACGACTTGCCGACTCAGCCGTCAATAGCCGCTTTGATAAGCTTCACCTTATCCATCGCCGCCGCACCAAATCGTCCTACTAGCTGCATCTCACCCACATCGAACCAACCTATAGGCGATCTGCACTTCCTCCCATACAAGACCTCATAAGGCGCCATCTGAATACTGGAGTGGTAGCTATTATTATACGCGAACTCAACTAAAGGCAAATGATCCTTCCAACTACCATCGGTCAATAACACAAAGCTCGCAGATATCCTCGCAGTCCGATAGTGCGCTCGCTCGCCCGTCTGCTGTGGATGAAATGCAGACTGTGCTCACCGCCCCTAAACCCTCCGGAAGCGACCTCCGAGTTAGCCAGAACCGCCTCGCTCGATATGATCGGTAGGGACTCCATGCACCGACAATCTCTGATGTAAAGTCCGCATAATCCTCACTAAAAGTCGCCCCGACGGAAGAAAGTGGGCTGATTTCGTCACCGCCGACGATAACCCATATAGAATCATGTCTCCTCCGAGTGCGAGGTAATCCCGTGATGAAGTCCATGTTGATTACCTCCCACTTCTGTGTCGATCTCAATCGTCAGAACAAAACCACTGTGCCTCGTGCTCTACCTTCACCGCCGACAACACGCACCGAGCTACGAACTCGCAACGCCCTCTTCAAGCCATCCCACCAATACACGTATCTAAGGTCGTGGTACATCTTGGTCGCACTCGACGGATAGAGTAACGCTACGCAGGCTTCCCCAAGAACTCGCCAAGTCCTCAAACATCCGGAACACACACCGCTTCTCAAACCTTAGCACCCCATCAAAGCTACCTCAAAAGGACCCTTGCCCTCACGAAGAGTCAGACACGATAACGTGTCAAAATCGATCTCGAATTGTTGCCTCTTCACCTCCTCGACGATGGAAGACTCGGCAACCTCACGAACTCTAACCCCACCGCTATCGTAATCAATCAAACGGACACCAAGGCTCGCTAATCCGATGCAAATCACGAACCATGTCCTCCTCTCTAGTCGCACATCCGATAGGCTCCCATCGACCTACGACTAAGAGCATCCGCCACAACATCGCCTTCCCGTGGTACAGATATCAACATCGTAATCCTTAAGCAACTCTAACCACCGCCTCGTCGTGAAGTTCACTCCTCTCGGGTCAAGATATACCGAGGCTCTTGTGGTCCGTAAAATATCCACCGCCAACTCCAAATCACGCGTGGGGTAGTTCCTCTCGTGTTTCTTCACCGCCGACGATATGCTATAACTCGCCATGCCGCATCAACATACATCCCAACCCGATGCCCGACGCATCACAATACACAACATAACCGTCGACCCTCCGGAAGAGTAAGAACGGGCGGCCGTCGCCTCTCTTTTCAAAGAATCGAAACCTCGCCACAAGCATCACCATCGAACTCGCCGCCTCGAGTCACCAGTCAATGGTGCGTAGATAAGCAAACTTCCACGAACCGATAATAACTCGCAAGGCCCGTAAAATCGCGAACCTGCTGAGTAGTAGGTCTCGCCAAGTCTCGATCGCCGATTCGCCAGATTCACTGAATGCCATCGCCGACAATATGCCCAAGAAACGCCATCAAGTCAACCAAAACTCACATTTGGAAAACTTGGCGCATAATCCGCCGGTCTCGAGAATCACAAGACAGCCTCAAATGCCCGCATGCTCCTCGCTCGAGCGAATAAACCAAGATATCATCAATGAACACTATCACAAACGTGTCCAAAATGGTTTGAACACTCGTTCATCAAATCCATGAATACCACGAGCATCGTCAACCCAAAAGACATGACTCGAACTCATAATGCCCGCATCGTCCGAATGCACCCTAGGGACATCCACCTCTCTCGACATCTAACTCGATGATAGCCCGATCGCAGATCAATCTTGAGAAACATCTCGCGCTCGCAACCGGTCGAACAAGTCATCAATCTCGGGAAGGGTATTCGTTTAATGGTCACCTTGTTCACCGTCAGTAGTCAACACACGTGCGCAGCGCCCCGCCCTTCTTCTTCACGAACAATACCGGCTACTGCGAGAAACACTAGGTCCGATAAAACCCTTTCTCCAAAGAAATCCTCACCGTCCTTCAACTCTCAACCCTGGCGCCATTCTATGGCGAATGGAAATAGCCGAGTATCTCGCAACACATCTATACAAAACTCGATCTCCTCTCGTGAGGGATACCCGGAGGTCATCCGAAACACGTCTGGGAACTTGACCATCGAATCGATGAAAATCTGGTACCGCAACTTCGAAGATCAAACACCCGAACGAGATGGTAGATATACCCTTCTCGCACCATCTTCCTAGCCTTGAGGTAGGAAATAAACCTACCCCGGCGATACCGCGCTCTCCCACTCAACAACCGGCCTCAGAAACCGAACCGCATTTACTACTTCTCTCGCAGCCTACATTGGCGTATTGAAGTGCCAGCCAATCCATCCCCATAATCACGCCAAGTCAATCATCTCCAACTCTATCAAGTCCGCCAGTGGTCCGACGATCAGAAATGGTCACAGACAAGCTCTATATACCCGCCGAGCTACCACCGAATCACCCATCGCGTAGCTACCTCGAAAGCGGTCTATGGACTCGTGCTCTATCCCTATCCTACTAGCAACAAGGGAGATATATAGACAGAGTAGAACCCGATCTATCAAAGCATACACATCAAACCTAGAACCGATAAGGTACCGTGACGACATCGCGAGGCCTCGATCCCGCTTACCGACAAAGCATAAATGCGGTTCGAGGACCGCGAATCGACCCGGCCACGACCGCCGCACCGACTCCATGTACCTCGCCCGGGCGAGTAATCAGGAGATAGCGACGGCAATGTAACTCGCGCCGAGCCTACCACCGCCACGCCCGGTCGGACGAGCCGCAAAGTGACCTGGCCGCCACAATCAGAATAAGCTCCAAAAGTAGTACCACACTTCGTGAATGGGATCTACCGACGGCCACACAGGGGGTGGTCCCGACGGCCGCACTCGCTACTCGACGCTCAAGCCCCGGGCCCCAGCCCGCCGAAAACTCGTCAGGCTGAGGACGGTGCAGAGTGCTCAGCCGGGCGTGGTGCGACCTAGATCGCCACTGAGGCCGCCACCACGATAACCCCTACACCCTCCCATCCTCGGCCTTCTTCGCTGTCGCCCACTCGTCGACCTCTGCGCCTCGCATCCAAGAGCGAGCTCGCACGCGGTAATGTCCATACCTACCAAGAGAAACACCCGCACACGACTCGGCCATATAGTCGTTTCAGCTCCGGCGACATAGCGGCACCCTATCCTCCATATTCGCTACCAAAGCCGGGACATATCGAGCCAATGAATCAAACTAGACATTGTACTCCCGACGGCGCCCTCTCGCCTCGAGTAAAAATCTATCATCCCGCGCCTCTCATCTGCGAGGCAAGAAGTGAGTGAGGAAAGCCTCGAGAACTCATCCCAAGCTGGGACGTTGCGTTTCCCGGATAACTCCTATGAATCAAACCAATCGACCGCGGTATCACGCACCGACGCGAACCAAAGGTCACAGACTCGCTCCGAGGCCTTGATCACCCTCATGATTCTCTCAGAGCCGATGGATGAACTCTGCGATTATCCTCCGCCTCGACCCGTAAAACTCGCGGGCTACAACTCAAGAAATCTCGTAGTCTCAAACTATTCGCTTCGCGCACCACGGCGCGATCGAGCTGAGCCGAACCGAATCGCCGCGATTCAATCTCTCTCGACGGGCACAACTTTAGCCAATAGGGCTATCTCTCGTACCTAACTCTCCGCCCAGCCGTGGGACGCGAGTGTGGGTACTGGTCTTTGGCTGGGCCGGCGGCCATAGAACTCGCCGCCTCGTATAGACCGGCTCGAGCCCTCGTGACTCGGGTGTCTCGCTAGCAGCCTCCTGGCCGCCGCCTTCTGGGCCCGGTTGCTTTACGTGAGGCATAATCACATAGAAAGGAATACGTTAGAGAGTCCAACCTATAACACATTTCTAAAGCACGATCTCGTAATGAGAAAATGGAAACCAATCCTAAATATCCTATAGCCTCGACGATTGTGGTGCGCAACACACCGATAATCAAGACTTACTAGATACGGTCTCAGACACTTTCCGAGGATTAATCGCTCGATATCACTTTTGTCACGACCCATTCCGGCCCGTGGATCGTGCCTCACCGGCACCCAAGTAGTCATACATCGAGTAATCACGGAAATATAAACAAGACATGAAACGCTTTATAAAATAAGACACGCTTTATGTGAACAAACGCCGCTTTCGCATATATATATAAAACCTGCTTTAGAAGCTACATCCGACATCGCATAACATGACTATGCACTCTAAGGAAATATACAACTATGGTGACAGTGTCCCACCATACCCCGATCGCATAAACTATCTACAATACAGGAGATCATACCAAAAGTAGAGCCTCCTGAGAAGATGGAGCTCTCGACACCAATGCAAAGAGATCCTAAGGATGCGGATCTAGCACTCGCTGCCTCTACTGCGCATGAACGCACTTCGGGCGAGGTCAAGATAACAGTACTAAGTATGTGAAATCAGAAAGTACTTAAATGAAAACATATCATTTTTAAAACCGGTTTACAAATATGTGTGAAACAACCAAGCGAAACCGCACGTAGTGCCACATCACAAACAAGAGCAACAATAGGTAATCAGAATAGTCTTGTCTAGGCCGCGAATGATCAAACAGGCCACTACCCATATCATCATTCTCGCAAGCCTAACTCGACTCGAGTCCGCATAGGCCACTCACGGGCCCGCATGAGGTATAACCCCGCATCGAGGGTAGCTACTCGCATCGCCCCGACTCGCTGTCCGCACGGCCACATGTATCGCAGATGCAGGCATGTCACGACCCAACCGCCCGCGGATCGTGCCTTACCCCGCACCCTAGTGATACAACATCGAGAAAACCGAAAAAAACTTTTACATGAAATGAGACATAATAAATAAATAAAACCCAACAAATATTTCATATATACATAAAAATCTTTTACAAACTCCGGCCCACAAATAAACTTGCACTTAAGATTTACAAGATTAACAACTATGACGACAGTGGCTCGCCCATACCGAATGTACAAGAACCTACAACTCAGTGGAACACATACCAAAAGATAAGCTCCGAAGAACTGAGCTTCCCAATACAAGGTGATCCTAAAAGCTGGATCGACAACAACGATTTACTTCTACTCATGCAGATGTAACGCACTCAAGAGGAGGTCAACAGTACCAAGTATGTGAATCAGAAATATCAGAAATGAAATCATAGCGATCATATAAAGGGTGAGACATGTATGATAACCAAACTACAGATTCAACATATAAACAAATATATTAGGTCGTGACTCACGCCTCCAAATCATCACTGTGCCCGTGGAATTCCTTCCTCACCGGGCCTTCTATGATATGATATCAACAAGACAAAGAATCCAACGGAGCATACCGTGCGCTACGATCGTGGTCGTGATGTCCAAAGGGAAACAATAAGACAGCTTTCCAAATGGAAACATACCCGTGCGCCACGCTTTATCGTGTCAAGATGCCCAAAGCGGAACAATAAAACAGCTTTCCAAATGGAAACATACCCGCGCTACGATCGTCAAGATGCCCAAAGGGAAATAATAAAACATTTTTCCAAATGGAAACATACCCGCGCGCTACGCATCGTCGCAAGATGCCTGTGCGGAAACAATAAAGCAGCATTCCAAATGGAAACATACCCGCGCTACGCGCGCTTACGATCGCGATGCCCAAAGGGAAACAATAAAGCAAGATGGAAGGCATACCCGCGCGCTACGATCGTGTCGGTCATGTCCAAAGCGATTAGCAAAGTAACACAATCACCGCGAACGCATCGCGGAATTTCTTCACCGCGACGCCCAAGTAAGTTCTCAATAAGTCAACCGAACCTCCATCGAGGCGCGTAGTATAAACACAATTCTTGCACAACAAAGGCTATCACGACAAGCATAGGCAAGTTTCACAACAACAAGCATAAAGTTTCACAACAACTCAAAGTACTTTCATTTTATGCCAAGGTCCGGTTTTAACCCAAAGTTCTACGTACGTTAAATTCCTTTTAAGAGATTCATTCTTTTATAAAAGTCACCCGATACCGTAGTATAAAATAAGAGTGACTTACATCTTTTAAGTAAACCAAAACAACTTCCATACTTTCCTTTTAAAATCAAATTAAGGCAACATCTGGCCTTATTTTTAGACCAAAACACTTTTCCTTTTAAAGTCAAGTTACCACATTAAAACCAATGATAAAAACCCTTCTTTGTTTTCATAAAGTCGTTATAACCAACTTCCCATAAAGTCATTATAACACTTTATGTTTAAACCATTTTAAGACAACACAATGCCTTTCTTTTCCTAAAGTTCCGCTTTGCCTAATTTCAATTACACAAGTCTCCTTTTTAGGAAAGTTTCATAGTTCAATGTCTTAATCTCTTTTAAAACAATTGAGTAACATATGCCATGGCGTAGCAGTTATTCTTGTTCATAATCAACCTTATTAAGCGACCATGATCTAGAAAATGTAATATCATTTTGTCTCATCTAGCTTCTATGCAGATGAGGTTTCTACTGGTTTTAATAATACTTAATTATTCAATACATTTTCCTTTATTAACGCTGCAGTGGTTTGTCGATACACATTCTGATTTCCGAAATCAGTAAAACATTATTCCTTTCAAAAACCAAGTACTCATTACTCACGAATGAGGTTTCACACATCTTACAACATTCAAATCAATTAAATTAAGTTGAGTCTCTTGTCTTATAAGATCAAGTCTCTTAACTCCTAAGATTAAATAGCCATTCTTTTTTTATCTCTTTTAGACGTTATACCTAACTTCCCATAAAGCTAGTATAACTCTTAAGTTCTCAAAACCAAGTATTGCTACACATCAAATCCGTTTTATAAGTTGGACAACACAATAACCAAGTATAGAGTTAGAGAGAAGTTTCTCTCACTAAGGAAAACGCTCTCAACGTTTCTCCTTGGTTGCTCCTCACGGGTCTTGTCCGTCACTCCTTTCCTATCCCCTCACTCTAAATTGATGCTTCTATTAGCTACGTTTTGAGTTCATGATATGAAAAAAACTAAAAGATATACTCGTTCTAGCAATGATTCCGGGGTTCCGAGGTTGGCCCAAGTCTAGAACCAGAAAAAGAAGAAAGGTGGAAGTCCATCAATGGTAAATGAAAATCTAGTACCGGCTATCTCGCACTTTATTAGTACATACGCCGCCCGGATTTGCACTTTCCATTAGAACATGTGGTGGATGATATCACGCTACAAAAATTCACGATTGGGAAAAGTATCGAGGTTGCTAGTCGGAAAATAGCAAGTGTAAGGATGATAATACTATGAATGTAACCCCTCTCTCACCATAAACTTCGGACTATGCCCCAAAGCCTCGGCGATTCTATTGAGGTACAAACACCTATTGATTCTCAATCCGCTCATTTGAATGGCACTACACGCGCGGTACCGTGAACTCCGAACACTACGGAAGAGAGGTAACCACGGAGCATTAATAAGCCTACTAGTAGTGGCTTATCGCCGGCATCGGAAAAACAAGGATTTTCGCGAGGAATTTCAGTCGGATTCCTTTGCTTCAAGGTATCCTCGCCTAGATCGGCCTGGTTCACTGCCCATTGAGCAAGGCGTCGGGAGGTATCCATGGGTCTTCATTTAACTCGACCTCGTGGAACTTCACGCATCAGAGGTACCGGCGGTCTAATAGTTCCAAGAAGCCTAGTGAATCGCATTCATTTATGGGTGCGGAGTCAAGAGCCTTCCGACTTAAATGGCCTACGCCATGCGGATGTCCAAGAGCCTTACCTAACATTCAACCTTCATTAAGCCCTCCTAAGAACGCTGCACCACCCCTCCTCCCTTACCGCCTCTAAACGAAATTCAACATAGGAACCCGAACATTCCCTTTTCATTTAATTCTACCTCGATCAATGGAAATGGTACGATACTTCCACCTCTCACATCTTCAACCTCCTCTATTCCTTTCAGATTTCATATAGGCTCTTCCACAACTCCACTGACTACTCCACCCACACCCGAAATACCAACCTCTTTTCCCACCCTCCCAAATGGTACCCGCATACTATCTTCAGATGCGAGCCCAAGCTCCACTCCCTCTAACCCCATCCATCATCATGCATTTCTAATAGGCACGATGTTCATTTACCTTCCGATGATTTCAGCTTCACGACCCGCTTCCATCCAAGAAGCCTAAAGCGCTATGCCTCCTCGCCACAATGGCCCCACCCGCAAAAGAAAACCACGCGAGTGTTCTTGGGTTCCGACTTGAGGCAAAAGGATTACAACTTCAATTCATTGATCGCATGAGAAGATGTAGAACTAGAATCAATGAAGTCCCCTTCATTGAAACACGGGATATTGCCTCATAGTCGCTCACTGCCCTTTCGGGGAAGAGAATACGAATTTATTGTGAAAGGTTGGAGTTAAGTGTCGATCATCCCCTACGCAAAGGATGGACAATATTCAAATTCATGACGGAGGAAGAACGAACTAATGTGCTCAACGGAGGCCCTTACATGACCTTCCAAAACAATGATGTTAAAACCAATTGATAAGGGAGTTCTATTAAGATGACTTATTCATGGATATCCCTATCCGGTCACTTTCCATGAGATCCCCGTCTCTTGGAGTGCTCAGCCTTAGCAAAATTGCATCACGCGTAGGGAAACCCTCTACACGGATCAATTTACCAAAGAAAGGTCTAAGATGAACTATGCAAGAGTGTTAGTGGAAGTTGATGTTAGTAAGAAACCGGCCACGGAATTTGGAGTTAAACTACCCGACAATCAAGATACGCCCAAAAGGTCCAATATGAAAACTACCCGATTATTGTTACCATTGTACCTCTTTTTTGGTCATAATCATTTGAAGTGCAAGATCCTATTGCAAAACAACTCCTCTCGTGATGACTGATTTGCCTTTAGCCCCGACTTGCAAAGGAGCCGATTCCTAGCCCCGCCATCCTTTGTTGCGGTCACCCTAGCCCCTTTATCCGATCCACCACCTCATCTTCCCGTAGGATGTTCTATCTTAAAGGATGCTGGGAATGTTGTGCACTGCACCGCATATACCGGAAGTGTTGGGAAGCTCAATCTCATTATACCACCATGGGGCCTGTCGCCTGCTCACCGAACTACGTTCTATGATGATTTAATACCATCTACCGACATTGCTATTACGCATCAAAAGGGGATTGAAATGAACACCATGGAATCCGAGAATAACACACCTTTAAACCCGCACACTACTGGATGTGAGCCCTGCGGGAATTCTATGAAATACCCAACCCCACAACTAGTTGCATTATCTTGGAACATGGTGAACACACCAACTGGAATCACCGCCTTGGCTCCTAAGGATAAAAATGAAGGTTGGACAGAGGTTACAACAAGAAGGAGTACCACTAGCAAGAAAGTGAAGCGGAGGACCCCTAAACCCTCCATGGTTTCCTAATGAAAATCCTTTGCTGGAATGCCCGTGGGTACTGCGTCTTGCAAAACATCATTATGATTTCATCCACTCTTGTACAAATCACCTCTGAGTGATCCCCCCTTCCCTCCTTCATCTCTTGTTTTTACGTTGAGGATTGAGAACCCTCAATGATTGATTGTAAGATTTCAGTTCTTTTATTATTAATATTACCATTTACCTGATCAAAAAAAATATCCATTTTATAAGTCAAATCAGTTACCCTTTGAAACCACAAAGCATTTTCTTACCTACATAAAGCTGTTATAACCAACTTCCCATAAAGCCGTTATAACACTTTATGTTTCAAACCAATCAAATACATTAAACACATGTACGTCTACCGTACTACATAGTTACACACATATCATGCCAGAAGAGATAGGAAGAGGTTCACATACCTCGCGACGATTGTCGACTAATAGCAAAACGCTCCAAGTACTTCAAACCGCCGGCTACTCCTTAAGCCACGTAGATCGCACTCACACGAGTACTTCAACCTATAAGGCCACAAGGCGCTTATTATCATCTAGATCTCATTGTTCCATATTACGAGAAAATTAAGAAGACTTCCCTCCGCAAATGGCGTTAATCTCCTCCTCTACCGAGGCCGCTACCAAGCCAACTGGGGGTTTGCACGCCTAACCGGCGTGTATAATTCTACTCACATGAATACTACACAAGTCTCATGTAATACGATCCTATGTAATTACTGTCAGCTTCTTATTTATCCTTCTATGTGTTTACTGTTCAATTCTTATTCAGCTTAAGTCAAAAGACATTGCTGATTTAACTACGCTCAATTTTATTCAATATTCATTCTATATATAGTATACTTCAACTATATATTCTAACAATCATGTAATTTCCAATTACAATAGGGACAAGATATTTACCTCGATAAGCCCAAAATTATCCGAGTTAAATGTCGCCTCCCGAACAAGGTTTAGCTCCTACTCAGTGCTCCAAAACGCTCCAGAAACCCTGAAGTGTCTACACAACTTCTACTTAATACTTCAACTACGGGTGAATATTTCCTTGTGGTTTCGTTTAGTGGCTAAAGGAGGTATAATCGTATTTTCCGGTTTTTCAGATAAAGCGGTACTTTGGAAAGTACTATAAGGTATAAGGGCTAGAGTATTTTGGGCATTATAACAATACTAGGAGAGTATTTCTATACCACAAAGGGGGGTATTTATACGAGACAACTAGCAGTGGGTACCCTCGCCAAGGCTTCACAAGGAGGAGGGTGTGGTTGCTCTCGCCAAGCTCAACTAGGAGGGGAGAGGGACGAAAAGCCTGCTAAGAGGAGTAGTTTGAGACTTAGATAGATTGCTCAATTTTTGGTGAAGAAAGTTCATCAACTAAGGGGTATTTATAGGTCAAGTGAAGGCCAACCAATGGCCAAGATGGTGCCAAGTGCAAGGCAAGTGTAAGGCCAAGATTAAGCCATGTGCAACCTTATCCATCTACACAAAATATCCTACCTAACCCTTGACCACAAAATCAACACCACAAACGCAAGCTTAGCCCAATTGCCGCCCAACCTCTTCCAATGTGAGGGTGACACATGCCACCCTCCCGTTGGTCCAAAATGTTACGCCTCTCGGAAAAATCCGCAAAAATTATAAATGACATAGCCGAATTTTCCCTACGAAAGTCGTGGAAACGCTTCATCGAAAACGACTCTAACCGGTGTTGTGTACAAATTTCGAATCTTGCCTATCTTAAGGCTCAAATTTTATACGCACGCCCCACGCATATACGGAAATACGGTATAACATTCTCTCCTTAGAAACATTCGCCCCGAATGTTCCTTCTCAAGACGGATAACGATAGAGTTCTTCTAATAAAATTGCCAACGCCACAATTGGCTACGAAACACCCGCATAAATACTTACATCCAAGTCCACGAGGAAACACCTCTAACATCACAAACTTTGTCACTTTGCGCGAGGTTCTAGTGTCACTCCGTGACCAACAAATGGTACCGATCGCATGCGATTCCCGAGGTCTAAAATATACATCCTTCGCACCTTCTCCCTTCACAAGAAATGATCATATCTATGCTCGCAATACATGCCGCCTCTACCCTTACTCGCAGACTCTTCTCGAACACTTGAACTCTTCTAGTATACGTATCACACTTTAGTCAACGCTCGCTTTCCAACCCTTGAGTCACTACCTCCCAAACTTGGTCATCTTACTAGCCTCAATCTTCCCAAGGCCATCCCCGCCTTCACGATCAGCTGGTCGAACACACCCACGAACTCATACGATGGTCAACTAAACTTGGGCCTAGCACCCTCGTGACCCTACCACCAAGTGACAACCCGTAGCTGACCCTACCTCATTCCGGCCACGGTTGATACGCAACACGCCCTCAACCCGAGCATCACACGCCGACCCTCTGTTTCGATCCGAACAATCTTACCTCTACAGTCATGAAAGCTACCACTTCCATTTCACACTACCAGGACTTATCACACAATACATTCTAGGCATAAAAATGCACTCCGACAAGGATCACTTGCAAAACTTGTACTCAAGGCGGCCTTACATCTAAGGTCTCAATCAGAATATTCTAGGGTTCATTTACTCACCCTCAAGCTTACCCTTCTCACTAACCAGTTCTACATCACATTTTAGCACAAAGCTATCCGAACATAACACTAATCACAACATCAATACATACAAAAATCTTTAAGGATATACCTGAAAGTAGGTGGTTCAGAGGACCGCTAAAACTGGGAACTCCCACCGCGACCTCTACCGTGGCCCGCCGGTGTATGAACATCTGCTCAAGCTATGGAAGGTGAAGAACCCACAATCGATCTCAGATTCAGTGCTATCCTACCAAGCTACCCCTGGTGGACAGTTTCTCCCAAAATGGCCTGCCGCCGCATGTAAAACAAACTCCCGACTAGCACGACACTCCCAATCGTGGAGTCTACCACGTGTCACAACGAGGTAGGGGTGGCTTCACCGGCTAACACCCCGCTCTCCGAAAATCTGAACCTCGAGCCCCGACCGCCTCCCGAATACTGATGCTCAAGATTGCGAGGACCACTGCATCGGGCGGAGGCGCATAACTAGTTCACCGAGGCGGTCCGCCTCGAAAGTCACCAAAGGACTCGCTGCTCGCCCTCTTATGCCGACCTTGGTCATTTCGCCGATTCCTCCGCCTCACTTCCAAGTGCATAAGCTCGCATGCGGGCAATATCCATGCCCACAAGAGCTACACCAACAACTCTCCGCTAGGTAATCATCGAGCCTCGAACATATCGGTGCACTCGATCCTCCATACTAGCTACCAACGCGGGACGCATCAAGCCAATGAGTCGAACTCCACATTGTACTCCCAACCGCACGCCTGCTCGCCGCAACACCAAAAATCTGTCGCGCGAGCCCTCTCATGCGCGAGGTAAGAAATGTGCAAGAAAGGCCTCGAGAACTCGCCCATAAAGCCGGGAAGTGCATGCTCTCCCGACGCTCCCACGAATCAAAACCGATCGGCTGCGGTATCACGCAACCGATGCGAACCTAGGACCACCGACTCGGTCTCCGATGCTCGATCACTCTACGATCCGTCAGAATCGCCGGATGAACTCCTGCGGATCATCCTCGGGCTCGACCCATAAAACTCGGAGGGTTACACCTCGAAAATCCGTAGTCTCAAGCTCGCCGGGGTGAACTACGGTGCTATTGGGCCGGAATCTGCATCGATCTATCCTCACGTTCGCCAAAATCCCGGCGAATCGGGCCATCTCTCAGAACCATCTCTCTCGCCTGCATCGGGACGGAGGCTCGTGCATCGTGGTCTCTGTAGATCGCCGCGTTTACTCACGGCTCCTTCGCTTTTGCTCGCCCAGGCGGTTGCCTTACGCGAGGCATAATCGTAAAGGAAAGGAATACGTCGAGAGGGTCCAACTTATCACACGCTCTAAGGCACGATCTCGGAATGAGAAGAATGAAACCAATCCTAAATGTCCTATAGCCTCACGATTATAGATGTGGTGCATAACACACCGATAATCAAGACTCTACTAGACACGGTCAGACACTTTCCGAGACTAATCGCCTGATACCACTTTTGTCACGAATCACGGCCCGTGATAGTGCCTTACCTGCACCCTAGTGATACAACATCGAGAAAACCAATGAAATAAAACTTTACACATGAAATGAGAGACATAATAAATAAGCAGGCCAACCCAGCGGTTGCCTTGATATATACATAAAACCGACAGTTATCCTTTTTACAAACCCCGCCACAACAAAGGCTGGACCTAAGATTTACAACAACTATGACGGACAGGGCCGCCATACCCTCGAATGTACAAGAACCTACAACTCGGGAACACATACCAAAAGATAAGCCTCCAAGGAACGGAGCTTCAATACGTTGAAAGGTGATCCTAAAAGCGGGATCGACACCAATGTACTTCTACGGCATGAACGCACTTCAAGGAGGTCGATAACAGTACTAAGTATGTGAAATCAGAAAATATCAGAAATGAAATCATAGCAACTATATAAAGCGGAGACATGTATGATAACAAACTATTATTCAACATATAAACATTCATATTAGGTCGTGACTCACGCCCTCCAAATCATCACTGTGCGTGGAATTCCTTCCTCACACTTCCATGATATGATATGATACAGCAAGACGCGGCAATCAAATGGCGGCGTAATGCCTGCGCATCGGCAGCCGTGTATGTCGGGAAACAATAAGACAACTTTCCAAATGGAAACATACCCGCGCGCTTACGCATCGTGTCAGTATGCCCAAAGGGAAACAATAAAACAGCTTTCCAAATGGAAACATACCCGTGCGCTACGCATCGTGTCAGTATGCCCAAAGGGAAATAATAAAACAGCTATCCAAATGGAAACATACCCGTGCGCCACGATCGTGGTCGGTATGCCCAAAGGGAAACAATAAGCAAAGATTCCAAATGGAAACATACCCGCGCGCTACGCATCGTGGTCGGTATGCCCAAAGGGAAACAATAAAGCGATATCAAAATGGAAGCATACCCGCGGCTACGATCGTGTCGGTATGTCCAAAGCGATTAGCAAAGTAACACAATCAGCGAACGCACTGCGGAATTTCTTCACACGCTGCACGGCCAAGTAAGTTCTCAACAAGTCAACCGACCCTCCATCGAGAGGCGCGGTAGTATAGAAACACAATTCTTGCACAACAAAGGCTATCACGACAAGCATAGACAAGTTTCACAACAACAAGCATAGGCAGGTTTCACAACAACTCAAAGTACTTTCATTTTATGCCAAGGTCCGGTTTTAACCTAAAGTTCTACGTGACGTTAAATTCCTTTTAAGAGATTCATTCTTTTATAAAAGTCACCGATACGTAGTATAAAATAGAGTGACTTACATCTTTTAAGTAAACCAAAACAACTTCCATACTTTCCTTTTTTAAAAATCAAATTAAGGCAACACTGTGCCTTATTTTTAGACCAAAACACTTTTCCTTTTAAAGTCAAGTTACCACATTAAAACCAATGATAAAACCCTTCTTTGTTTTCATAAAGTCGTTATAACCAACTTCCCATAAAGTCGTTATAACACTTTATGTTTTAAACCATTTTAAGACAACACAATGCCTTTCTTTTCCCTAAAGTTCGGCTTTGCCTAATTTCAATTACACAAGTCTCTTTTTAGGAAAGTTTCATAGTTCAATGTCTTAATCTCTTTTAAAACAATTGAGTAACATATGCCATGGCGTAGTAGTTATTCTTGTTCATAATCAACCTTATTAAGCGGCCATGATCTAGAAAATGTAATATCATTTTGTCTCATCTTAGCTTCTATGCAGATGAGGTTTTACCGGTTTTAATAATACTTAATTATTCAATACATTTTCCTTTATTAACGCTGCAGTGGTTTGTCGATACACATTCTGATTTCCGAAATCAGTAAAACATTATTCCTTTCAAAAACCAAGTACTCATTACTCACGAATGAGGTTTCACACATCTTACAACATTCAAATCAATTTAATTAAGTTGAGTCTCTTGTCTTATAAGATCAAGTCTCTTAACTCCTAAGATTAAATAGCCATTCTTTTTTTTATCTCTTTTAGACGTTATACCTAACTTCCCATAAAGCTAGTATAACTCTTAAGTTCTCAAAACCAAGTATTGCTACACATCAAATCCGTTTTATAAGTCAAATCAGTTACCCTTTGAAACCACAAAGCATTTTCTTACCTACATAAAGCTGTTATAACCAACTTCCCATAAAGCCGTTATAACACTTTATGTTTCAAACCAATCAAATACATTAAACACATGTACGTCTACCGTACTACATAGTTACACACATATCATGCTAGAAGAGATAGGAAGAGGTTCACATACCTCGCGACGAGTATCGACTAATAGCAAAATGCTCCAAGTACTTCAAACCGCCGGCTACTCCTTAAGCCACGTAGATCGCACCACACGTAGTACTTCAACCTATAAGGCCACAAGGCGCTTATTATCATCTAGATCTCATTGTTCCATATTCTACAGAAAATTCGCAAAGACTTTCCCCCATGGCAACCGTTAATCTCCTCTCTGCCGAGGCGGCTACCAAGCCAACCAGTGGGGTTTGCACGCCTAACGGCGTGTATAATTCTACCACAATAATACTACACAAGTCTCATCTGTAATACGCCCTATGTAATTACGATTCGTTCTCTTATTTATCCTTCATGTGTTTCTTGTTCAATTCTTATTCAGCTTAAGTCAAAAGACATTGCAGGCGAACTACGCTCAATTTTATTCAATATTCATTCTATATATAGTATACTTCAACTATATATTCTAACAATCATGTAATTTCCAATTACAATAGAGACAAGATATTTACCTCGATAAGCCCAAAATTATCCGAGTTAAATGTCGCTCCCGAACAAGGTTTAGCTCCTACTCCGTGCTCCAAACGCCCAAGAAACCCTGTGTTGTCTACACAACTTCTACTTAATACTTCAACTACGGGTGAATATTTCCTTAGGGTTTCGTTTAGTGGCTAAAGGAGGTATAATCGTATTTTCGGTTTTTCAGATAAAGGGTACTTTGGAAAGTACTATAAGGTATAAGGGCTAGAGTATTTTGGGCATTATAACAATACTAGAGAGTATTTCTATACCACAAAAGTGTGGGTATTTATACGAGACAACTAGGCTGGGGTACCACTGCCAAGGCTTCACAGGGGAGGGTGTGGTTGCTCTCTACCAAGCTCAACTAGGAGGGGAGAGGGACGAAAAGCTCAAGCTAAGAGGAGTAGTTTGAGACTTAGATAGATTGCTCAATTTTTGAAGAAAGTTCATCAACTAAGGGTATTTATAGGTCAAGTGAAGGCCAACCAATGGCGAAGATGGTGCCAAGTGCAAGGCAAGTGTAAGGCCAAGATTAAGCCATGTGCAACCTTATCCATCTACACAAAATATCCTACCTAACCCTTGACCACAAAATCAACACCAAAACGTGCAAGCTTAGCCCAATTGCGCCCAACCTCTTCCAATGTGAGGTGACATGTCACCCTCCCGTTGTCCAAAATGTTACGTCTCTCGTAAAAATCCGAAAAAATTAAAAATCACATAGCCTTAATTTTCCCTACGAAAGCCGTGGAAACGTTTCGTCGAAAAACGACTCTAACCGGGTGTTGTGTACAAATTTCGAATCTTGCCTATCTTAAGGCTCAAATTTTATACGTACGTCCTTACGTACATACTCTGGAAATACGGGGTATAACAAGGCATAACCCCGCATACTAACCTGGAACTCTCGTAGCTCCGCATAGGCCCCCTGGACCCGCATGAGGTATTCTCGAATCATGGTCCTGCATCACCGAGTCTACCCCGTGTCGGAGGGACAACCTCCGGTATCATCTCAAGAGGTGAGTGATAGTACACTAACATAACAGCTTATCTTTAAACAACATAAGCACAACAAGGATACTCTCTTATACAAACGTTACAAGATACTAACACACATAGCATCATATCATGTCTACTTATCAAACCATCTTATTATTCTTTTTCACAATTCAACATAAGTCTGTTATAAACACATAGTCAAACTTGTTTCTTTTATCAATCTTAAGTGGTTATACTTAACTTCCCATAAAGCTAGTATAACTCTTAAGCTCGCTTTTAAAACCATTAGTTCTCTTACATTAAAAATGATTCAAGATTCTTATGAAATGCTTTGATCTTTATTATTCGTGCTTAAGCGTGAGGCATTCGTAAGTGTTATTCAGGCTTAAGCCGTGAGGCATTGCCGTAAGTGATATTCAGGCTTAAGCCAAAGACATTGCCGTAGTTATTATTCAGTTAACACATGTACGTCCACCGTACTATATATATAGTAAAATATCATGCTTTAGGAAGAATCACATACCTTCTCAGCGAAAACCGCCTGCCAAGTTGAATATGTCGTGAGAGAATCACTATAATAGTCGACACGTCTAACAACGTTCGGACTACTTTGTAAATGATTCTAAGCAGAGGGTTCTATATCCTACGGAAAATTGGGTAGTACTTCCCTGCCGGTGAGCTACTCAAGTCTTCGCGTGAAAACAGTCCTATGTAAGTACATTGATTATTCTTCTTTAAACCCTTCTGTGGTAGTTCCAATTCTATTCTCGTGATATTCTTCTAAGTATTTAATACTTATTCTAATACTACAACAGTAAGTATTCTCTTATTCAAATGAGGTTAGGATTTGTTACCTCGAAGCCCAATAATATCCTAGATAAAGTCGCGCTGAGCAAGGTTTAGCTCTAAGTTGTGCGCTCAGAGCTCGAAACCTTAGAAGTTCTTCACAACTTCTACTAAGGACTAAGGGATTTGGGCTAGGGTATTTTGGGCATTATAACAATACTAGAAGACAACTTTTCTACCAAGGGAGGGGGGGTAGATTTTTGGCTAGGCTAGGGGGGGCCTCGGCCAAACTACGAGGCTAGAGGGTAGTGTTTGGACGAAATGGCTCGAGGAGAGGAGAGGATTTTTAGACTTGGAAGATAACTTTGTGGATGAAGAATTCTTCATCTAAAGGGGGGTATTTATAGCTCAAGCCTTGGCCAACCAATGGCCAAGATGAAGACAAGTGCAAGGCAAGTGTAGGGTGAGGATTAACTATACACAAATATCCTACCAACTCCTTGACTTTGTGCAAGGCACAAAAAACGTGTCAAACCTTCAATTTTCGTCCCAATGGACGATTCAAGTCCATCAATGGGAGGGTGCCAAGTGTCGCCTCCCGTTGGTCCAAAATGTTTAGTCTCTCGGAAAAATCCGCCAAAAATTAGAAATGACATAGCGGAATTTACCCTACGAAAGCGTGGAAACGTTTAGTCGGAAAACTATTCGTTTTGTGAGTTGTGCCAAAAAAAAAACGTTTTGCCTAAACTTTAAGGCTAGACTTTTTGTACGTATTCCCTTACGTACATACTCTGGAAATACGGGGTATAACACACCCACTGGCGTAGCTACCTCGAAAGGGTCTATGGACTCAGGCTCTATCCCTATCCTACTAGCAACAAGGGGAGATATATAGGACAGAGTAGAACCCGGATCTATCAAGGCATACACATCAAATCCAGAAACAGATAAGGTACATGTGACGACATCAGGTGAGGCCTCACGATCCCGCCATTGGACAAGGCATAAATACTCGAGGACCGCTAGACCGACCGCGCCACGGCCTGCGCGACCTTTGGCCTACGAGTACCTTGCCCTCGGGGGAGTAAGCGTAGGAGATGAAGAAGTGAAGAACACGTAGGCCGACTACCATCGCGATCGCCTTGGACGGTTCACCGCAAAGTGACCACTGGCCACAATCGTAACAAACTCCGTAGCGCACCACAATTCCCCGTGGGATCTACCGCATCGGCCACACCGGCGGGTGGTCCCGATCGGCGCTCTTCCGCCGACGTCAAGTCCTCGGGCCCGGTGCGCCTCGAATATCCCGCTATCCCGAGGGCGGTGCGAGTGCTCAGCCGGCCGTTGTGGTGCAAATTTAGCTATCGCCGAGGCCGCCCACCACGATAGCCACCAAAAGACCCTGCCATCCTGGTCTTCTTCTGCTACTGTCTGTCAACCCGTCGGCCCCTATGCTCCTCGCATCCAAGTGCATGAGCCTGCATGCGGGTAATGTCCATACCCGGCTGAAGAGAAACACCCGCACAAGACTCGGCCATATAATCATCTAGCCCGGTGACGTAGCGATGCACCCTGTCCTCCATATCTGCTACCAATGCAGGGACATATCGAGCCAACGAATCAAACTCAACGTTGTACTCCCTAACTGTGCGTCCTCTCTGTCTCAGCAACAAAAATTTGTCGGCCCGTGCCCTCCTCATCTGTGGAGGCAAGAAGTGAGTGAGGAAAGCCTCCGAGAACTCGTCCCAAGTAGCTGGGGACGCATGCTCTCCCCAGGATAACTCCCACGAATCAAACCAATCGACTGCGGTATCACGCACTGACGCGAACCGGCGAAGGTCACGGACTCGGTCTTCAAGCCTTGATCACGCGCATGATCCTCAGAATCGACGGATGAACTCCTGCGGATCATCCTTCGCCTCGACGTAAAACTCTGGCGGGCTACAACTAAGGAAATCCGTAGTCTCAAATCGCTTACCGGTGAACCACGGTACTCGGGCTGAATCGAATCGCCGCGATTCGGCTGTCCTCATTCGCCACGATCACGGCGAATCGCGCATCTCTCAGAACCCATCTCATCTCGCTCGGTGTGGGATCAAGGTGTAGGTGCTGTGGTCTCATCACCATCGCTGCGGCCTTGTCACGACCCAACCGGGCGTGGTAGTGCCTACCCTGCACCCTAGTGATACATCATCGAGAGAAAATCAGCGGAAATAAAAACATGAACATGAATTAAGAGACATGACAAATAAGCAAAGCCAACCAAAGCGATTGCCTTCGATATATACATAAATACGAACAGTTATCCTTTTACTGCACTCGCCTGTGGTACTACAGATTACCTGCACTTAAGAAGTGACAACAACTATGATGGGGCGGGGCCCGCCATACCACGAATGTACAAGAACCTGCACTGTGGTAACATACCAAAGATAAGCCTCCAAGGAACGGAGCTTCCCAACACGCCGAATGTGATCCTATAAGCGGGGATCGATGTACCTTTACTGCGGCATGAACGCAGCCAAGGAGGTCAAGACAACAGTACCAAGTATGTGAAATCAGAAATATCAGAAATGAAATCATAATAGTCTATAAAGAAGGAGACATGTATGATAACCAAACTACGATTCACATCATAAAGCGGTCATGTCAGTCGTGGACTCACGCTCAAAGTCATCCTCACGCCGTGGAACTCCTTCCTCACCGCTGGCGATAGGTACAAATCATGTGATACGATAACGTCTCGCCCATCTTATGGACCCAATATAGAAGCGTGTGGAATACATTCGGATGAACCGAGTCGATGAAATACATTCCGGATGAACCCAGTCAAGTGAAATACATTCGGATGAGCCGGTAATCAAGTGAAATACATTCCGGATGAGCGGTAATCAAGTGAAATACATTCGGATGAACCTAGTCAAGTGAAATACATTCGGATGAGCCGGTAGTCGAGTAGAACACAAGACTTGCACAACAAGGCTATCACACGTAACATGGTCAAGTTTCATAACAACAAGCATAAGCAAGTTACACACAACTCAAGGTACTTTCATTTTATGTCAAAGTCGGATTTTAACCTAAAGTACTACGACGTTAAATTCCCTTTTTTTTTTTAGATCCATTTCTTTTACAAAGGTCACCCGATACGTAGTATAGAATTAGAGTGACTAACATTGTGAAGTAAACCAAAATGCTTTCCTTTGTAAAAATCAAGTAACAATCTTATTTTCCAAGCGTTCAAGTTTGCCTAATTTCAAGTGCTCAAGTTTCTCATTTTAGAACAGGGTTCGTAGTTCATAGTTTTAACATAATTCTCCTTTAAACGTTTCGAGAAACATATGTCTTATATGTGAGTAGGTTATTCTTGTTTATAATCAATCTTATTAAGCAGCCATGATCTAGGAAATGTAATATCATTTTGTCTCATCTTAGCTTCTATGCAGATGGAGGTTTCTACTGGTTTTAATACCATACTTCATTATTCAATACATTTTCCTTTATTAACGCTCGTAGTGGTTTGTCGATACTCGTTCGATTCAAATCGAGAAACATTATTCCTTTTAAAACCAAGTACTCATTACTCACGAATGAGGTTTCACACTTTTAACAAAATTCATATCAATACCATTAAGTCAAGTCTCTTATCTTCTAAAAATCAGTAAACCATTCTTCTTTATCGTTCTTAAGACGTTATACCTAACTTCCCATAAAGCTAGTACAACTCTTATGTTTTCAAAGCCAAGTATTACTCTTCTTTCAAAAAGGTCTTTTTGAAACACTTCAAGTTCTTTATTACTACCCATCAAATCCGTTATAAGTCAAATCAGTTACCCTTTGAAACCACAAAGCATTTTCTTACCTACATAAAGCTGTTATAACCAACTTCCCATAAAGCCGTTATAACACTTTATGTTTCAAACCAATCAAATATATTAAACACACGTATGCGTCACCGTACTACATAGTTATACACATATCATGATAGAGCAGATAGGAAGAGGTTCACATACCTCGCGACGATTATCGACTAATAGCAAAACGCTCCAAGTACCTCAAACCGTCGGCTGCACCTTAAGCCGAGTAGACCGCGCCACACGTAGTATTTCAACCTATAGAGGCCACAAGGCGCCTATTAATATCTTTAGATCCCGACGTAGAATATTCTACGAAAATTGGCAAAGACCTCCCACACAACAGCGTAAATCTCCTCCTCTATCGAGGCCGGCTACCAAGCCAACCGTGGGGGTTAACATCGCCTAACAGGACGTGTACAATTCTACTACACAAAGAATACTACACAAGTCTATGTAATACACCCTATGTAATTACGATCAGTTCACTTCTTAAAATTAGCTTAAGTCGCAAGACATTGCCGTAAGTATTATTCAGGCTTAAGTCGAAAGACATTGCCGCACAACTATGTTCAGTTCTATATATATAGTATACTTAACTATATACTCCTATAACATGTAATTTCCAATTACAATGAAGGTCAAGAATGTTTACCTCGATAAGCCCAAAATTATCCGAGTTTATATGCCGATCTGAGCGAGGTTTAGCTCCTATCGTGGCTCCGACCCGCTCCAACCAACCCTTAGAAGTTCTAACCAACTTCTACTTATAACTTCAACTACGGGTGAAGATTTACTTAGGGTTTCGTTTTTGTGACTGAGGGAAGTATAATGGTATTTTCTGGGCTTTTCGTATAAAGGGTACTTTGGAAAGTACTACAAGGTATAAGGCTAAAGTATTTTGGGCATTATAACAATACTAGAGAGTATCTCTACACCACAAAAGGGGTATTATACGAAAACCACTAGGCTAGGGGGGTTCGGCCAAGGCCTTCTCAAGGGGGAGAGGGGCTATTGGACGAGAGCAAGCAAGAGGGAGGGGGAAAGGTTTTCAAGACTTAGACAATTTTTGGATGAAGAAGTTCATCAAGTTAGGGGGGGTATTTATAGGTCAAGAAATGGCCAACCAATGGCCAAGATTCATCCAAGTGTTAGGCAAGTGTAGGGCTAGGATTAAGCCATGTGCACCTTATCCATCTACCACACCAACTTGCACAAATATCCTACCTACTCCCACTCAAGCAAATCGTCCAAGCCAATGGCCATGTTTGCCGTCCAAGCCCTTCCAATGTGAGGGTGACACTTGTCACCCTCCCGTTGGTCCAAAATGTTTCGTCTCTCGTAAAAATCCGAAAAAATTAGAAATGACATAGCCGTAATTTTCCATACTAAAGCTGTGGAAACGTTTCTTAATAAAACGACTCTAATCGGGTGTTGTGCACTAATTTCGAAACTAGCCAACTTTAAGGCTCAAATTATAATACGACGCTCACGCACATACCGAAATACGGGGTATAACATTCTCCCCTCCTTAGAAACATTCGTCCCGAATGTTCCTTCTCAAGACGGATAACGATAAAGTTCTTCTAACAAGTTGTCAACGCCACAATTGGCCACGAAATAACACATGCACGCAAAATACATATATCCAAGTCCACGAGGAAACACCTCTAACATCACAAACTTTTGTCACCTTGCCGCGAGATTCTAGTGTCACTCCGGCGACCCAACATATGGTACCGGACTGCATGCGATCCCTGAGGTCAAAAATATACATCCTTCGCACCTTCTCCCTTTACAAGAAATGATCACACACGTTCACTTCTCCCCTATCTCGTTGTACCCTTCTCGAACACTTGAACTCTTTCTAGTATCCGTACCACACTTCCGTCAACGTTTCTGTTTTCCAGCCCTTGAAGTCACCACCTCCAACTTGGTTATCTTACTAGCCTCAATCTTCCTTAAGGCCATTCCCCTTCACGACCGCTTCAGTCGAACACACCCACGAACTCATACGATGGTCAACTAAACTTGGGCCTAGCACCTCGTGACCCTACCACTGGGCGGACCACCCAGTGACCCCACCCGAAGCAGTGCGGGTTGGCTCGCAACATGGCCCCAACCCGACCCATCGTCGCGCCAACTCTTGCCTCGACACGGAACAATCTTGCTAAATCACATCATGAAAGATACCACTTTCATTTACCCAACCAGGACTTATCACACAATACATTCTAGGCATAAAATGCACTCGACAAGGGTCACTGAAAATCTTGTACTCAAGACCTTACATCTAAGGTCTCAACTGTAATATTCTAAGGTTCATCATTTTCTCACCCTGTGCTTACCCTTTTTCCCCAAACTGTGTTCCTAAATCACATTTTAGCACAAAGCTAACTGAACATAACACTTAACACATTAACATAACATCAAAACATCCACGCCTCTAGAGGGTTAAGGATATACCGGAAGCTACCGCTCCACTCTAATCATAAGTCCACTCGCAGGCGCATAATCGCAGGGCGTGATGAACTCGCCATCGATCCCAGGCCGCGCTAAGCCGCTGCACTCTCCTATAAGTACGCCTCTCGTCACATGGCTCGACGGCCGCAGTGAAACAAGCACCGTGAAAAAGACGACATTCCCGGGATGATGTTTGCCACATCGCACACACTGAGGGGACATGAATCCGGCATACGTGAACGAAGCCACGAGCTCGACTCAGCTCGAATACCAACGCCCCAAGATCGGGAGGACCACTGCATCGGGCGAGGTACATAACTAGACGCTGAGGCGTCCGCCGAAAGTTACCAGCGACCTCGCTGCTCGCCTCTTCGCTGATCTCGCCATTCCGTCGACCTCTCCGTGCCTCACATCCTAGTGCATGAGCTTGACGCGGCAATGTCCATGCCCGGTGAAGAGCTACACCTGCACAAGCCTCGCCAAGTAATCGCCCAGCCGTGACGTAGCGGTACTCGCCCTCCATATCAGCCACCACAATGGAACATACCGAAGCTAATGAGTCGAACTCCACATTGTACTCTCTAACCGCCCGCTCGCCCCGCTCAACGTCAAAAATTGCTTACCCGAGCCCTCCTCATCCGCGAGGCAAGAAATGTGCAAGAAATGCCTCGAGAACTCGCCCCAAATCGCCGGAAGTGCATGCTCTTCCCGACAGCTCCTACGAATCAAACTACCAATTGCAGAAGATCACGCGGTGATGCGAACTCAATACCACCGACTGCCTTCGAGACTCGATCACCTACGATCCGTAGAGCCGCTTGATAAACTCACGAGGGTCGCCTCGCCTCTCGATCCATAGAACATCGGCGGCTACAACTCGTAAAGTAACGTAGCCTCAAACCGCTCGCCGGGGTGAACTACGGTGCTACGGGCCGGAACCGCTGATCTAGCCTATCCTCATATTCGCCACGACCGCCGAATCGCCATCTCCTTGTACCCCATCTCATCTCGCCCAGCCGGGGACCGAGGCTCGTGTATCAGAGTCTCAGCAGCCATCGCTGCGCTTAAACTCGCTGGTCCGCGGCGCGCTAAACTTCGCCGTCGGCATCGCTCTCGTATCGACGCTCGCGCTCGCACTTCTCTCAGATCTCACTAACAGCCTCTCGATCGCCTTGCCCATCTGGGCTCAAGGTTTTACGCGAGGCATAATCGTAAAGGAAAGGAATACGTCGAGGGTCCAACTTATCACACGCCAAGGCACGATCTCGTAATGAGAAGAATGGAAACCAATCCTAAATGTCCTATAGCCTCGATTATAGATGTGGTGCACAACACACCGATAATCAAGACTCTACTAGACACGGTTCAGACACTTTCCGAGGACTAATCGCTCGATACCACTTTTGTCACGACCCAACCGCCCGATCGTGCCTTACCCCGCACCCTAGTGATACATCATCGAGAAAATCAGCGGAAATAAAAACATGAACATGAATTAAGAGACATGACAAATAAACAAAGCAACCAAAACAGCTTGCCTCAAGATATATACATAAATACGAACAGCTTATCCTTTACATCGCCACAACAAGACTACATGCACTTAAGAAGTGACAACAACTATGACGGATTGTGGCCCCGCCATACCTCGAATGTACAAGAACCTGCACTGTGGTAACATACCAAAGATAAGCCTCCAAGGAACGGAGCTTCCCAACACGCCTAATGTGATCCTATAAGCGGATCGATACCGATGACCTTTACTCGCAGATGAACGCACTTCGGGCGAGGTCAAGATAACAGTACCAAGTATGTGAAATCAGAAATATCAGAAATGAAATCATAATAGTCTATATAGGCAGAGACATGTATGATAACCAAACTACGATTCACATCATAAAAGCGCCATGTCAAGTCGTGGACTCACGCCTCAAAGTCATCCTCATGCCCGTGGAACTCCTTCCTCACCGCACTACAGTACAAATCATGTGATACGTATATGTGTCTTACCATCTTACGGACCCAATATAGAAACGTGGAATACATTCTGATGAACCTAAGAGTCGTGAAATACATTCGGATGAACCGTAGTCAGTGAAATACATTCTGATGAACCGATAATCAAGTGAAATACATTCGGATGAGCCCAGAATTAAGTGAAATACATTCCCGGATGAACCGGTAATCAAGTGAAATACATTCCCGGATGAACCGGTAGTCAAGTGAAATACATTCCCGGATGAACCGGTAGTCGAGTAGAACACAGTACTTGCACAACAAGGCTATCACACGTAACATGGTCAAGTTTCATAACAACAAGCATAAGCAAGTTACACACAACTCAAGGTACTTTCATTTTATGTCAAAGTCCGGATTTTAACCCTAAAGTACTACGTACGTTAAATTCCTTTTTTTTTAGATCCATTTCTTTTACAAAGGTCACCCGATACCCGTAGTATAGAATTAGAGTGACTAACATTGTGAAGTAAACCAAAATGCTTTCCTTTGTAAAAATCAAGTAACAATCTTATTTTCCAAACGTTCAAGTTTGCCTAATTTCAAGTGCTCAAGTTTCTCATTTTAGAAAAGGGTTCGTAGTTCATAGTTTTAACATAATTCTCCTTTAAACGTTTCGAGAAACATATGTCTTATATGTGAGTAGGTTATTCTTGTTTATAATCAATCTTATTAAGCAGCCATGATCTAGGAAATGTAATATCATTTTGTCTCATCTTAGCTTCTATGCAGATGGAGGTTTCTACTGGTTTTAATACCATACTTCATTATTCAATACATTTTCCTTTATTAACGCCGCAGTTGGTTTGTCGATACTCATTCGATTTCAAATCGCGAAACATTATTCCTTTTAAAACCAAGTACTCATTACTCACGAATGAGGTTTCACACTTTTAACAAAATTCATATCAATACCATTAAGTCAAGTCTCTTATCTTCTAAAAATCAGTAAACCATTCTTCTTTATCGTTCTTAAGACGTTATACCTAACTTCCCATAAAGCTAGTACAACTCTTATGTTTTCAAAGCCAAGTATTACTCTTCTTTCAAAAGGTCTTTTGAAACACTTCAAGTTCTTTATTACTACCCATCAATTCCGTTATAAGTCAAATCAGTTACCCTTTGAAACCACAAAGCATTTTCTTACCTACATAAAGCTGTTATAACCAACTTCACATAAAGTCGTTATAACACTTTATGTTTCAAACCAATCAAATATATTAAACACACGACGCCTACCGCACTACATAGTTATACACATATCATGCTAGAACAGATAGGAAGAGGTTCACATACCTCGCGACGATTATCGACTAATAGCAAAATGCTTCAAGTACCTCAAACCGCTTACCGCACCTGCCGAGCAGATCGCGCCACACGAGTATTTCAACCCATAGAGGCCACAAGGCGCCTATTAATATCTTTAGATCCCGACGAGAATATTCTACGAAAATTCCAAAGACTCTCCCGCAACAACAGTAAATCTCCTCCTCTATCGAGGCCGCTACCAAGCCAACTGGGGGTTAACACGCCTAACCTGGACGTACAATTCTACTACACATCAATACTACACAAGTCTACCGTAATACGCCCCATGTAATTACAGTTCCACTTCTTAAAATTCAGCTTAAGTCGCAAGACATCGCTGTAAGTATTATTCAGCTTAAGTCGAAAGACATTGCCGCACAACTATGTTCAGTTCTATATATATAGTATACTTAACTATATACTTCTATAACATGTAATTTCCAATTACAATGTATGTCAAGAATGTTTACCTCGATAAGCCCAAAATTATCCGAGTTTATATGTCGATCTGAGCAAGGTTTAGCTCCTACTCCGCGCGCTCCGACCCGCCTAACCAACCCTTAGAAGTTCTAACCAACTTCTACTTATAACTTCAACTACGGTGAAGATTTACTTAGGGTTTCGTTTTTGTGACTGAGGGAAGTATAATGGTATTTTCTGGGCTTTTCGTATAAAGGGTACTTTGGAAAGTACTACAAGGTATAAGGCTAAAGTATTTGGGCATTATAACAATACTAGGAGAGTATCTCTACACCACAAAAAGGGGTATTATAATGAAACCACTAGGCTGTGGGGTTTCGCCAAGGCCTTCTCAAAGGGGGCTATTGACGAGAGCAAGCAAGAGTGGGAAAGGTTTTCAAGACTTAGACAATTTTTGGATGAAGAAGTTCATCAAGTTAGGGGGGGTATTTATAGGTCAAGAAATGGCCAACCAATGGCCAAGATTCATCCAAGTGTTAGGCAAGTGTAGGGCTAGGATTAAGCCATGTGCACCTTATCCATCTACCACACCAACTTGCACAAATATCCTATGTCACGACCCGAATCCGGGCCCGCGACTGGTGCCTTACCCCGGGCACCCTAGGGACACAACATCAGAGTAATCAGCGGAACATAAAGACAATACATGAAACCAATGTAATATGACAAGGAAATAAGACAAAGCTAACTAAAACAGTTACCTTTCAAAGATATATAAATAGCAATTTGAATACATAACCTCTTACAAATTCTCGCCACAACAAGATTACATGACTTCTACGAATAATATGACAACAACGACGGGACAGGACCCCGTCATACCCCTGAATGTAAGCACCTACAATCAACAGGGGACTATACCAAGATAAGCCTCCGGAGAAACGGAGCTTTCCCAAATGCTGAATCGTGACCAAGAGCGAGGATCACGATCGATGTAACTTTACTCGCAGATGAACGCACTTCGGGCGAGGTCGATAACAAAAATGCAGAGTATGTGAAATCGAAATAAATCAGAAATGAAATCATAGTAGTCTATATAAAGCAGAGACATGTATGATAACCAAACTAAGATTCACAATAAATAAACAAATATGTCAAGTCGTGGACTCACGCTCAAAGTCATCCTCACGCCCGCGAGTTCTTCCTCACCGCCAGCCTAGGTACAAATCATGTGATACGTATAATGTGTCTCGGCCATCTCATGGACCCAATATAGAAACGTGTGGAATACATTCTGATGAACCTAGTCAAGGAATACATTCCGGATGAACCGTAGTCAAGTGAATACATTCGGATGAACCTGAGTCGAGTGAAATACATTCTGATGAACCAGAATCAAGTGAAATACATTCGGATGAACCGGTAATCAAGTGAAATACATTCCGGATGAACCTAATCAAGTGAAATACATTCGGATGAACCTAGAGTCGAGTGAAATACATTCCCTGATGAACCTGTAGTCGAGTAGAACACAATATTTGCACAACAAGGCTATCACACGTAATACGGTCAAGTTTCATAACGACCAAGATAGGCAAGTTATACACAACTCAGTACTTTCATTTTAGGTCAAAGTCCTGATTTAACCCTAAAGTACTACGACGTTAAATTCCTTTTAAGATCCATTTCTTTACAAAGGTCACTCGATAATTCGTAGTATAAAATTAGAGTGACTAACATTGTTAAGTAAACCAAAATGCTTTCCTTTGTAAAATCAAGTAACAACCTTATTTTCCAAACGCTCAAGTTTGCCTAATTTCAAAAGCTCAAGTTTCTCATTTTAGAAAGTGGTTTCAGAGTTCATAGTTTTAAATCTTTTAAAACATAATTCTCCTTTAAACGCTTTGAGAAACCTATGTCTTATAAGTGAGTAGGTTATTCTTGTTTATAATCAATCTTATTAAGCAACCATGATCTAGGAAATGTCATTTTGTCTCATCTTAGCTTCTATGCATGGAAGTTTCTACCGGTTTTAATAATACTTAATCACAAACATTTCCTTTTATTAACGCCGCATGGTTTGTCGATACACATTCTCGATTTAAATCAAGAAACATTCTTAAGCCGTTATTACCCAACTTCCCATAAAGCTAGTATAACTCTTAAGTTTTCAAAACCAAGTATTACTTCTTCTTTCAAATGATTCAAAAATCTTTTGAAATACTTCAAGTTCTTTATTAACACATAACAAGCCGCTTATAGTTCAAATCCATCTTTTCAAAACCACAAGTATTTTCTTACCAACATAAAGTCGTTATAACCAACTTCCCATAAAGCCGTTATAACACTTTATGTTTTAAACCAATCAAATACATTTAGCACTCAGACGCCTACCGCACTACATAGTTCACACATATCATGCTAGAAGAGATAGGAAGAGGTTCACATACCTCGCGACGAGCAGTATCGACTAATAGCAAAACGCTCCAAGTACCTCCAACCGTCGGCTACTCCTTAAGTCAAGTAGATCGCGCCACACGTAGTACTTCAACCTATAAGGCCACACGGCGCTTATTAACATTTAGACCTCATCGTAGAACCTTCTACCGACAATTCGGCACATTCCTCCCGCAAATCGCAGAAATCTCCTCTCTATCGAGGCCGCCATCAAGCCAACCAGTGGGGGTTCATACATCTAACCTGACGTACAATTCTACCTCACGTAAAAGCTACACAAGTCCATCAGAATACCCCATGTAATTACGCCAAGATTCTTCTTTCAAAAGGTTTCTTATATTCAAAGCTTAAGTCAAGACATTGCGATAACAACGCTCAGTTCTATATATAGTATACTTCAACTATATAGTCTAACAATCATGTAATTTCCAATTACAATAGAGGGACAAGATATTTACCTCGATAAGCCCATAATTATCCGAGTTTAAATGTCGATCCTGAGCAAGGTTTAGCTCCTACTCCATGCGCCCGACCGCTCCAAACAACCCTTAGAAGTTCTAACCAACTTCTACTTATTACTCCAACTAACCATGGAGATTTTCCTTAGTGGTTTCGGTTTTGTGACTAAGGGAAGTATAATAGTATTTCAGGCTTTTCAGATAGGTATAACCTTAGAATACTACAAGGTATACTAAGGTATTTGGGCATTATAACAATACTTGGAGAGTATTTCTATACCACAAAGGGGTATTATACGAAAAGCAACTAGGCTGGGGTACACTCTGCCAGCACCCCAGAGTGGGTGCTCGCCACATGTGGGAAGGCCCTCGAACTCAACACAAGGGAAGGGAGAAGGAGAGCTTTCAAGACTTAGGCAATTTGTGGATGAATTTGTCTTCCAAAGGTGGGTATTTATAGTCAAGTGAAGGCCAACCAATGGCCAAGATCACGCCAAGTGCAAGGCAAGTGAGGCCAAGATCTTGCCAAGTGCCCCTAACCAACTAACACACAAATATCCTACCTACTCCATGACAAAATGGCCAACTTTCGCCAAGCTTGACCGCCTAAGGTGTTCCAATGAGAGGTGACAAGTGTCGCCTCTTGTTGGTCCAAAATGTTTCGCCTCTAAAAATCCGCAAAAATTAAAAACGACATAGCCGGAAATTCCCTACGAAAGTCAGGAAAACGCTTTGGCCGAAAAACGACTTAATCGTGTCAGGCACAAAATTAAATCGCCAAGCCTACTTGAAGTTCGAATTTCTACGCACGCCCCTCAGCATACTGGAAATACGGTATAACATTCTTCCTCCTTAGAAACATTCGTCCCGAATGTTCCTTCAAGTCCCAAAACAACGCGCCAAAGATAGTCTTCACTACTATACTTACGAGAATCAATCCCGCCACACCGCCACGTAAACAATTTGCGCAAAATGCTTACATCCAAGTCCACGAGAAAACACCTCTAACATCACCAAAATGATACCACTTTTGTCACTTTGTTGCGAGCCTTGCTCGACGCACTAACAAATGGTACCGGCCGCGATCCCCGAGGCCGTGACACTCGAACTCTACCACATTTCGATCGCTGGCCAAAACTCGGTTACCATCTCTAACGTGGTCATCATTAATCGAATACTGATGGATCTTCGATACATTCGAACATAACAATACGAAGACCGGACATACCGTCTCCTAAGTCTGACAAAAGCTAACATATAAGCAACCCGCCTATTCTTCACATGAACTCAAAAGGCCCAAAGTAACTCGCTAAGTTCCTCTGCTTTCCAAAACTCGCCACACCCTATCCGGTGGTACTTTCAAGAAGACCGACCACAACTCAACTCTAAGCCGCCACCGATTATCCGCACGATTTCTCCGAGCCGCTAACCTCTTCTAGACAAGCTCTACCCTATCCACAAATCCGGAACAAGCCCGAACCAACTATCCGAATCTTGCCAACATCGAACCAATCGACCGGGCGACTTACACATCCGCCCCTACAAGGCTTCATGGCGACATCCGAACACCGAAATGGTAGCTTAAACACTTCCTCCACAGAGACAACAATCCCCACAACTACCCCCGAAATCCACACACCGCCCGGGCGAACGCGATTCTCGACTCACCGAAGTTCTTAACCCCGCTTGGTAAAACTTCCAAACAAAACAGCCGCACTGGCTCCACTGCGCCATAAGGTGAAGGCACCCGCAGCCTTACAACCTTTTTGATACAACAACATCGCGAGTGAACGGCCCCAATCAAGAACACGGGCTGCCCATCGCCCGACCACCGGGTCGAACGCATCCACGAACTCTCAGACTGGTCAACTAAACGGGCCTAACACCGCGACTACTCCCCAAGCGACCACCACAAACTGACCCCACCACCATACATGCCGCGGTTGACCCGCAACGTGGCCTCAACCCGACCCAGAACGCGCTAAACGCCAGCTCCGGAAAACTCTCACTAATCACGCTACTTAAAACCTAGCGGTCCTTCTTAGCTCAACTACCCTATTTCATTCCACACTACTCGTGACTTATCCCACAAACATAGCTCACGTGCACTATGCACTCCTATAAGGTCAAACATAAACATACGCCTTTACTCGAGACGGCCTTACCTCTAAGGTCTCTACGTATAAAGCCTCTAAGGCTCACACTTTCTATCCCCAAATCTTACTCGGTTAACCCACCATGATTTCTAATCACAACTAGCACAATCGCAATCGTAACATAGCACTTAAGGTATACTCACCTTATCACGTAAACAAAACTCTAGAGGTTAAAGGTATGCTCGCATCTACCGCTCCCCTTAGTCGCCTCTAATCTAACCTCGCCTGGGTAGGCGATACCAGGGGAAGATGACGAACTACCCATCGATCACGGGCCGAGTCCTCCTACCAGACACTCTCCCAACATCGGACTGACGGCCATAGGTACAACCAAGACCAACTAAAAGACGACATTCGGGATGACGTCACACCGCGGAACCTAAGATCCGGGGCTCGACCAACCCTCGCATACCCCGAACGCCCCGAACCCCGCGGAGACCTTCGCACCGGTGGACGTGTATAATCTAATCCATCGCGAGGTGACTCGCCGAAAGTCACCAAAAGGACCTTGCCGCTGCCTGCCCTCTTCTCGCCGTTAACCCGCCGATCTCTACGCCTTCGGCCGCGCATAAGCCCGCATACGTGCCATGCTCAAGCCTAATCAAGGATTACTTTGCACAACCTTCTTAGGTAGTCATCAAGACTCGCGATACATCCAGATACTGCAGCCAAAACCCATGGCTAGTAACAGGTTGCCTCTTTGCAATCTAAATTCTCTGCTCCCTGGCCGAACCGGCGTTCACATATCACGCCGCAGAAGAACCGCCGCCGTGCTTAAACTTTCTTTGGGCTAGTGACGCCGCAGAAATCCTCGAACGAAGCACTACCCTAGGTAATGATTGGGCCTCGTGCCTCGCAACCCTCCGAACTCTACTCGCAGCCTCACATTTGCCTTGCTCTCCCGGGCCCGGTTTGCCTACGCGAGGCATACGGTAAGGGAAAGAAATACGCCGCAGGTCTAACTTACAACACGCCTCTAAGGCACGATCTCAGAGTGAGAAGAATAGAAACCAATCCTAAATATCCTATAGCCTCCTCGACATTGATGTGTGCACAACACACCGATAATCAAGACTCTATCGATACTGTTCAGAGACACTTTCCGAGGATTAATCGCTTCGATACCACTTTTGTCACGACCGAATCGCCCGCGATCGTGCCTTACCCGGCACCCTAGTGACACAACATCGTAGTAATCACGAACATAAAGACAATACATGAAACCAATGTAATATGACGGTGAAATAAGAAGACAAAGCTAACCAAAAGCGGTTACCTTCAAGATATATAAATAGCAATTTGAACAAGCCATAACCTCTTACAAATTCCGCCCACAACAAGATTTTGCTGCACTTCTACGAATAATATGACAACAACGACGGACAGACTCGCCATACCCCGAATGTAGCACCTACAATCAACAGGACTATACCAAGATAAGCCTCCGAGAAACGGAGCTTTCCCAAATGCTGAATCGTGACTAAGAGCGAGGATCACGATCGATGTAACTTTACTGCGGCATGAACACAGCCACAAGAGAGGTCGCATAACAGTGCAGTATGTGAAATCGAAATAAATATCGTAAATGAAATCATAGTAGTCTATATAAAGCGGAGACATGTATGATAACCAAACTACATTCACAATAAATAAACAAATATGTCAAGTCGTGGACTCACGCTCAAAGTCATCCTCACGCCTGGAGCTCCTTCCTCACCGCAGTCTAGGTACAAATCATGTGATACGATATGTGCCCCCATCTCATGGACCCAATATAGAAACGTGTGGAATACATTCCGGATGAACCGGTAGTCGTGAAATACATTCCGGATGAACCAGAGTCAAGTGAAATACATTCGGATGAACAGAGTCGAGTGAAATACATTCGGATGAACCGGTAATCAAGTGAAATACATTCGGATGAACCGGTAATCAAGTGAAATACATTCCGGATGAACCTAATCAAGTGAAATACATTTCGGATGAACCGTAATCAAGTGAAATACATTCGGATGAACCGGTAGTCGAGTGAAATACATTCGGATGAACCGGTAGTCGAGTAGAACACAATATTTGCACAACAAGGCTATCACACGTAACATGGTCAAGTTTCATAACGACCAGCATAGGCAAGTTATACACAACTCAGGGTACTTTCATTTTAGGTCAAAGTCCGGATTTTAACTGTAACGACCCGTTCCGGGGCCCGTTACTGGTGCCTTATCCCGGGCACCCTAGTGATACAATCATCAGAGAAAACCAGCGGAAAATAAAACTTAAACAAGAAACAGATATATGAACATAAACATGGCCAACCCAGCGGTTACCTTCCAATAACATAATAAATACAACTCTTTCAAAATGAGCTTTAATCCCTTTTTACAAACCCCGCCCACAACAAGATGCACTTCTAAGATTTACAACAACTATGACGGACAGGGCTTCGCCATACCACGAATGTACAAGAACCTACAACTCAGTGGAACACATACCAAAAGATAAGCCTCGAGAAACGGAGCTTCCCAAAACGCCGAATCGAGATCCTAAGAGCGAGGATCCACGCGATGTACCTCTACCTGCGGATGAACGCACTTCAAGGAGGTCGATACAACGGTACCAAGTATGTGAAATCAGAAAAATCAGAACGAAATCATACTAGTCTATATAAAGCGAGGAGACATGTATGATAACCAAACTACGCTCACAACATAAAAGCCATATGTCGGGCCGTGACTCACGCCTCAAGTCATCACTAAATATAACTGGGTCTTACGCCACAACATCAATCATGTTCGCATCATGGCGCATGCCCCGACTGCAGACGGTGTAGACATGTCCATGATGCAACAATAATACCAATGCCCCATGGCCACATGCCCCGGAATTCACCTACAGACACGTCCGTGTGACATCAACAATAATATCTTGGGTGATCAACCCGCCGCACGGCCACATGCCCGAATTCTACTCGGTGTAGACATGTCCATGTAACCACAATAACAATATATCGGGTAATCAACCCGCCGCACGCGCATGCCCCTAATCGTGACGGCAGACACGCCCACGTGACATCAACAACAAGACAAGAATCAAAATGGAAACATACCCGTGGAATTCTCCATCACCGCCAAAGACGTCCAAGTAAGTTCTCAACAAGTCGACCGCCCTCTATCGAGACGCCAGAATACGTAAATACCACACTTGCACAACAAAGGCTATCATCACAAGCATAGGCAAGTTTCACAACAACAAGCATAGGCAAGTTTCACAACAACAAGCATAGGCAAGTTTCACACAACTCAAAGTACTTTCATTTTATGCCAAAGTCAGGTTTTAACCCCAAAGTACTACATACGTTAAGTTCTTTTAAAAGAGATCCATTACTTTTATAAAAGTCACCTATACCCATAGTATTAGAATGACCAACCCACATTCCTTTTCAAAATCAAGTAACAACATTCTTTTCCTAAGTTCCATTTGCCTAGTTTGAATTACTCAAACTTCTCATTTTCAAATGCTCAAGTCACTTATTTTAGAAAGGTTTCATAACTCATAGTCTTAATCTCTTTTAAAACAATTGAGTAACATATGTCATATATGTAGTAGTTTATTCTTTGTTTATAACGATCTTATTACAAAGAAATGCATGATCTAGAAAATGTAATATCATTTTGTCTCATCTTAGCTTCTACGCAGATGGAGGTTTCTACCGGTTTTAATACAACACATCATTATTCAATACATTTTCCTTATTAACGCTGCAACGGTGCTGTCGATACACATTACGATTCGAAATCGTGAAACATTATCCCTTTAAAAACCAAGTACTCATTACTCACGAATGAGGTTTCACACAAACATCCACATTAAAACAAATAAGTTAAGTCTCTTATCTTATAAGATCAAGTCTCTTAACTTCTAACATCAAGAAACCATTTTCACTTTACATAAGGTCGTTATAACTAACTTCCCATAAAGCTATTATAACACCCATGTTTTAAACCAACCAAATCACTTAGCACACGTACGTCACCGTACTACATAGTTCACAACAATCATGCTAGAAAAGATAGGAAGAGGTTCACATACCTCGCGACGATTTATCGACAATAAGCAAAACGCTCCAAGTACTTTCAACCCGCTTCGGCTACTCCTAAGCCAAGTAGATCACGCCACACGTAGTACTCCACTCCTAAAATGGTCATAGTACTCCTATCAAACCTTTCTTATCATTGAAGACTTATACCAATAAAAGCCCTCAAAATCTACGGAAATTTCTGGCAAAGACTTCCCCGCTTATACTCACTTTTCCATCTTTTACCAAGGCAGAATAACTGTAATATATATACCATATATATATATAAGGCGTAATAATTAAACAACATAAAGAAGGGGATTACACGCCCAAACGGTAACGCTGTTTACTATCACGCCCATAACAACAATAAGTAAATGGGATTACGCGCCAACCGTAACGCGTTTACTATCACGCCATAACAATACAATAATTAAAAAGGGGATCACACGCCCAAACGAACGCGATTGAAAAATCTTCCCCAATGTAAATGTAAATACCCAATGTAAATACGGTCCAAAGTAAATACAATTCTAAGTTGGGGTCCTTGGCCAACTTTGTCCATTTTACTTATCCAATTTACTCATTAGTCATCCAACTTATATTTCCATTCTTAATATAAGTTATAGTTACTTTGTTATTAGCTTCTTAGCAAGTAAGATACGTTTTACCATTTTAACGGCAAACGGCCAATCCTTTCTTTTAACAAGTTAACAAGATCCAACTCTTCCAAACTTACTCCATATATTATATAATCCATAATATACTTATAATATATGTATAACAACCAATTCACAAAGAGGTTTAAGTTCCACTACCTCAAATAGCCCAAAAAATATCCAAGTTCTTAAAGTCGCTCCAAGCAAGTCTTAGCTCCAAATCTTTACGTTCCAATCCGCTACAAGCAACCCATAGAAGCTCCTAACCAACTTCTTCAAGATTCAACTCCAAAAAGTGAAGAACACTTAGGGTTTCAAGATGACAACTTTCGCCAAGGCATCCCTTCAAGGCTGTGGTGTGAAATCTTTTCCAACTCTTGGTACACAATCTTCCTAACACCTTAGGGAAGAACACTTGAGAGTTTAAGAATTGTTGGACAAATTTTGCTCAAGAAATGGGGGCAAACCGAGAGCTCCAGGTCAAGGGAGAATGAGGGTTTTTCAAGTCTTCAAATGTCTAAGTGTGGAAGATTTCATCAACTAAGGGTGCATATATAGGACAACCAAGGGATAGGATGAAGGCAAGTGTGTGGTTGAGATTGGGGACAAGTGTGGGAGGGACCCACAAGTCACTTGTCCATACAAAATATCTAGCAAGACTCGCCACTTGTCTTGCCACTTGTCTAGCTAATTTCGGCCAAGGGCCACCTAGGGGGTGACACGTGTCGCCCTCCCACTCGTCCAAAATATTTCATCTCCCGAAAATATCCATAATGGCCAAAATCTCAAAAACTAAGCTGCCACAAAAACCAGAATTTCACCCGTGGCCCCACGTGACCATTTCCCGAAATAAAATTCCATAATACTCAAATATTCAAAGAAGTCCGAATACCAAATATGTGAATCCAATTCACATTAAATAAACTTTTTCTAAAAAAAAACAGGAAACTTTTCAGAAGAAAAATCACATCTTTCTTTCTATCCAAAATTTCTGTCGTAATCTCGCACGTACATCCTCACCTATATACCACGGAACTACGGGTATAACATTCTCCTCTTAGAAACATTCGTCCCGAATGTTCATTCTAAGTCTCCAAACGCATTTGTGTTTGCAGATGGTCTTCACTACTATACTTACAAACCGATCACGCCACCAATGGCCGTAATATAACATGTGCGCAAAACTCAAATCCAAGCCAACGAGGAATCATTTCTAATCTTACAACAGCCCCACTAGCTTCGATTTACTCTAAGGCCATTCCCGCCTTCACGATCCGATTCGTCAACGATCCACGAACTCGTGACGATGGTTACCTAAACTTGGCCTAGCACCGTGACCTACCACCTGGCGGGACCACCTCGAACCGACCCCACCTCAATATGGGCTGCGGGTTGACTCCAAACGGCCCTCAACCCGACCCCTAAACGCGCCAACTCTTGTTCCCGATCCGAACAATCTGCTTACTAATTCACGCCATGAAAGCTACCACTTCCATCTCACACTACCCATGTAATTATCCCACAATATTTCCCCGCATACCAAGTACATTTCCAAAGACCAACCGTAAAATCACCCACTCAAGACGGCCTCGCCTCTAAGGTCTCCACGTATAAAACTCTAAGGTTCACACTTTCCACGCCCCCACACTTATCCTTCCAACTAACCATGTTTTCTAACTTACAAACAACACAACGCCATCCGCATATAGCACACAATAATAAGATCATCATATCGCGCAAAACCAAACTCTAGAGGTTAAGGATATACCGAAGTTACCGCTTCCACTCTAATCATAGGCTCACTGCAGGCGCATAACCAGAAGGCGATGAACCGACCATCGATCCAGAGGGTGAGTCGTAACATCCGTATACCTTGGCCCGGACAAGCTCGCAAAATGGCCCCCGCTGGCCGCAAAAATAACAAGCTCCCCGCACCACGACACTCCCAAATGCGGTCTACTACATCGACCACACCGAGGTAGGGGTGACCGATCCGCCAACACCCTTACTTCCCGAAACTCAACCTCGAGCTCGACCGCCCCGAATACTCAAGGTTGTGGAGACCACTGCGACCGGGCGGAGGTACAAAACTAGTATCTGCTGAGGCGGTCCGCCGAAAGTCACCAAAGGACCCCGTTGTTCTCGCCCTTCGCCGATTCGTCATTCCGCCGACCTCTCCGTGCCTCACATCCTGGCCACAGATGAGCTGCATGCGGCAATGTCCATGCCCCTGAAGAGCTACTCTCGAACATGCCTCGACATGTAATCATCGAGCCTCAGAACATATCCGTGCACTCGATCCTCCATACTAGCTACCAACGCTGACGCATCGCCAGGCGATGAGTCGAACTCACATTGTACTTCGAACCGCACGCCGCTCGTTTAAGCATCAAAATTGTTTACGGCGTGCCCTCCTCATCCGCGGAGGCAAGAAGTGCGCGAGAACGCCGAAAACTCATCCCATATCACGGAGGTGCATGCTCTCCCGAAAGCTCCCATGAATCAAACCAATCGATCGCGGTATCACGCAGCCGACGCGAACCAAAGGTCACAGACTCGGTCTCAAGCTTGATCACCCGCATGATCCGTCAGAATCGCCGGATGAACTCTGCGGATCATCCTCGTGCCTCGACCCATAAACTCGACGGGCTACAACTCGAAAGTCCCGTAGCCTCAAACTATTCGCCGGGGTGAATCCATCGTGCATCGAATCGAATCGCCGATTCAGCTTATCCTCATATCTGCCACGACTTCGCCAGCAATCGGGCCATCTCCTTATAACCCATCTCCTCCGCCTGCATGGGGCTGGAGGCTCGTGTATCGCGGTCTCAAGCAGCCATTGCCGCGCTCTAACCTCTCGCTGGGCCGGGCGGCGCCACAAAACCCGCCGTCAAGCACAACCTCGTGTATCGCTCGGGCTCGCGCTGCATGCTCTCAGTATCTCACTAGCGGTTCCTCGGCCGTCTTGCCTTCGTGGCTCGTCGCTGCGGAGGCATAATCGTAAAAACGAGATACGCCGGAGGGGTCCAACTACAACACGCTTCTAAGGCACGATCTCGAATGAGAAGAATGGAAACTAATCCTAAATGTCTGCAGCCTCACGATTATAGATGTGGTGCACAACACATCGATAATCAAGACTCTACTAGACACGGTTCAGACACTTTCCGAGGATTAATCGCTGCGATACCACTTTGTAACGAATTCGCCCGGCCCGTTATCGTGCCTTATCCGCACCCTAGTGATACAATCATCGAGAAAACCAGCGAAAATAAAACTTAAACAAAGCAGATATATGAACATAAAACAGGCCAACCCAACTGCTACCTTCCAATAACATAATAAATACAACTCTTTCAAAACGGCTTTAATCCCTTTTTACAAACCCCGCCACAACAAGACTACATGCACTTAAGATTTACAACAACTATGACGGACAGTGGCCTCGCCATACCCCGAATGTACAAGAACCTACAACTCGTGGAACACATACCAAAAGATAAGCCTCCGAGAAACGGAGCTTCCCAAAACGATTTAACCGAGATCCTAAGAGCGAGGATCCACGACCGATGTACCTCTACTCGCGCAGATGAACGCAGCTTCGAGGTCAAGACAACAGTACCAAGTATGTGAATCAGAAAATATCAGAATGAAATCATACTAGTCTATATAAAGCAGAGACATGTATGATAACCAAACTACGATTCACAACATAAAAGCGGTCATGTCGATGAGGACTCACGCCTCAAGTCATCACTCAAATATAACTATGGGTCTTACGCCCACAACATCAATCATGTTCGCATCACGGCCGCACGCCCCGAATTCTGTGACGGTGTAGACATGTCCATGATGCAACAATAATACCAATGCCCCATGGCCACATGCCCCGAATTCTACCTCGCAGACACGCCCACGTGACATCAACAATAATATCTTGGGTGATCAACCCCGCCGCACGGCCACGTGCCGGAATTTACCTCGGTGTAGACATGTCCATGTAACCACAATAACAATATATCGGTAATCAACCCGCCGCGTGGCCGCGTGCCCCGGAAATCGCAGATCGGTAGACATGTCCATGTGACATCAACAACAAGATAAGAATCAAAATGGAAACATACCCGTGGAATTCTCCATCACCGCCAAAGACGTCCAAGTAAGTTCTCAACAAGTCGACCGCCTCTATCGACGCCAGAATACGTAAATACCACACTTGCACAACAAAGGCTATCATCACAAGCATAGACAAGTTTCACAACAACAAGCATAGGCAAGTTTCACAACAACAAGCATAAAAGTTTCACACAACTCAAAGTACTTTCATTTTATGCCAAAGTCCGGGATTTTAACCCCAAAGTACTACATACGTTAAGTTCTTTTAAAAGAGATCCATTACTTTTATAAAAGTCACCCTATACCCATAGTATTAGAATGACCAACCCACATTCCTTTTCAAAATCAAGTAACAACATTCTTTTCCTAAGTTCCAGTTTGCCTAGTTTCAATTACTCAAACTTCTCATTTTCAAATGCTCAAGTCACTTATTTTAGAAAGGTTTCATAACTCATAGTCTTAATCTCTTTTAAAACAATTGAGTAACATATGTCATATATGTGAGTAGTTTATTCTTTGTTTATAACGATCTTATTACAGCAGCCATGATCTAGAAAATGTAATATCATTTTGTCTCATCTTAGCTTCTATGCAGATGGAGGTTTCTACTGGTTTTAATACAACACATCATTATTCAATACATTTTCCTTTATTAACGCTGCAATGGTCTGTCGATACACATTCTGATTCCCGAAATCAGTAAAACATTATCCCTTTAAAAACCAAGTACTCATTACTCACGAATGAGGTTTCACACAAACATCCACATTAAAACAAATAAGTTAAGTCTCTTATCTTATAAGATCAAGTCTCTTAACTTCTAACATCAGTAAACCATTTTCACCTACATAAGGTCGTTATAACTAACTTCCCATAAAGCTATTATAACACCCTATGTTTTAAACCAACCAAATCACTTAGCACATGTACGTCTACCGTACTACATAGTTCACAACAATCATGCTAGAAAAGATAGGAAGAGGTTCACATACCTCGCGACGATTTATCGACAATAAGCAAAACGCTCCAAGTACTTCAACCCGCTTCGGCTACTCCTGCCAAGTAGATCACGCCACACGTAGTACTCCACTCCTAAAATGGTCATAGTACTCTATCAAACCTTTCTTATCATTGAAGACTTATACCAATAAAAGCCCTCAAAATCTACGGAAATTTGCAAAGACTTCCCGCTTATACTCACTTTTCCATCTTTTACCAAGGCCGAATAACCGTAATATATATACCATATATATATATAAGGCGTAATAATTAAACAACATAAAGAAGGGATTACACGCCCAAACGGTAACGCTGTTTACTATCACGCCCATAACAACAATAAGTAAAGAAGGGGATTACGCGGCCAACCTTGCGGTTTACTATCACGCCTTCATAACAATACAATAATTAAAAAGGGATCACACGCCCAAACTAACGCGATTGAAAAATCTTCCCTTAGAAATGTAAATAAACCAATGTAAATACAGTCCAAAGTAAATACAGTCCTTAAGTTGGGGTCCTTGGCCAACTTTGTCCATTTTACTTATCCAATTTACTCATTAGTCATCCAACTTATATTTCCATTCTTAATATAAGTTATAGTTACTTTGTTATTAGCTTCTTAGCAAGTAAGATACGTTTTACCATTTTAATGGCAAACGGCCAATCCTTTCTTTTAACAAGTTAACAAGATCCAACTCTTCCAAACTTACTCCATATATTATATAATCCATAATATACTTATAATATATGTATAACAACCAATTCACAAAGAGGTTTAAGTTCCACTACCTCAAATAGCCCAAAAATATCCAAGTTCTTAAAGTCGCCCAAGCAAGTCTTAGCTCCAAATCTTTACGTTCCAACTGGCTACAAGCAACCCATAAGCTCCTAACCAACTTCTCTTCAAGATTCAACTCCAAAAAGTGAAGAACACTTAGGGTTTCAAGATGACAACTTTCGGCCAAGGCATCCCTTCAAGGCTAGGGTGTGAAATCTTTTCCAACTCTTGGTACACAATCTTCCTAACACCTTAGGGAAGAACACTTGAGAGTTTAAGAATTGTTGGACAAATTTTGCTCAAGAAATGGGGCAAACCGAGAGCTCTAGGTCAAGGGAGAAGGAGGGTTTTTCAAGTCTTCAAATGTCTAAGTGTGGAAGATTTCATCAACTAAGGTGCATATATAGACAACCAAGGGATAGGATGAAGGCAAGTGTGTGGTTGAGATTGGGGACAAGTGTGGGTGGGACCCACAAGCCACTTGTCCACACAAAATATCTAGCAAGACTTGCCACTTGTCTTGCCACTGCCTAGCTAATTTCGGCCAAGGGCCACCTAGGGGTGACACGTGTCGCCTCCTACTGGCCCAAAATATTTCATCTCCTAAAATATCCATAATGGCCAAAATCTCAAAACTAAGCGGGCCCACAAAACCAGAATTTCACCCGTGGGCCCCACGTGACCATTTCCGGAAATAAAATTCCATAATTCTCAAATATTCTAAGAAGTCCGAATACCAAATCTGGGAATCCAATTCCCATTAACGAACCTTTTTCTTCACAAAACCCGGAAACTTTTCCGTCGAAAAATCACATCTTTCTTTCTTTCCAAAATTTCTGTCGTAATCTCGCACGTACATCCTCACCTATATACCCTGGAACTACGGGGTATAACATTAACCCTAAAGTACTACGTACGTTAAATTCCTTTTAAGATCCATTTCTTTTACAAAGGTCACTCGATACCCGTAGTATAAAATTAGAGTGACTAACATTGTTAAGTAAACCAAAATGCTTTCCTTTGTAAAATCAAGTAACAACCTTATTTTCCAAACGTTCAAGTTTGCCTAATTTCAAAAGCTCAAGTTTCTCATTTTAGAAAGGGTTTCGTAGTTCATAGTTTTAAATCCTTTAAAACATAATTCTCCTTTAAACGTTTTGAGAAACCTATGTCTTATAAGTGAGTAGGTTATTCTTGTTTATAATCAATCTTATTAATGGCCATGATCTAGGAAATGTCATTTTGTCTCATCTTAGCTTCTATGCAGATGGAAGTTTCTCTTGGTTTTAATAATACTTAATCACAAAACATTTCCTTTTATTAACGCCGCAGTTGGTTTGTCGATACACATTCGATTTCAAATCAAGAAACATTCTTATGCCGTTATTACCCAACTTCCCATAAAGCTAGTATAACTCTTAAGTTTTCAATAACCAAGTATTACTTCTTCTTTCGAAATGATTCAAAAATCTTTTGAAATACTTCAAGTTCTTTATTAACACATAACAAGCCGCTTATAGTTCAAATCAGTTACCTTTTCAAAACCACAAGTATTTTCTTACCAACATAAAGCTGTTATAACCAACTTCCCATAAAGGCGTTATAACACTTTATGTTTTAAACCAATCAAATACATTTAGCACTTGTACGCTCACCGTACTACATAGTTCACACATATCATGCTAGAAGAGATAGGAAGAGGTTCACATACCTCGCGACAGTATCGACTAATAGCAAACGCCCAAGTACCTCCAACCGTCGCTACTCCTTAAGTCAAGTAGATCGCGCCACACGTAGTACTTCAACCTATAAGGCCACAAGGCGCTTATTAACATTTAGACCTCATCAGAGAACATTCTACCGAAAATTCGCAAGACTCTCCCCGCAACCGCCAGAAATCTCCTCCTCTATCGAGGCCGCTATCAAGCCAACCGGGGGTTCATACATCTAACCGACGTGCACAATTCTACCTCACGTAAAAGCTACACAAGTCTACTGTAATACACCCTATGTAGTCTGATTACGCTCAAAGACTTTCTTTCGAAAAGGTTTCTTATATTCAGCTTAAGTCAAGACATCACGATAACAACGTTCAGTTCTATATATAGTATACTTCAACTATATAGTCTAACAATCATGTAATTTCCAATTACAATAGAGGACAAGATATTTACCTCGATAAGCCCATAATTATCCGAGTTTAAATGTCGATCCCGAGCAAGGTTTAGCTCCACTCACAAGGCCCGACCGCCTCCAAACAACCCTTAGAAGTTCTAACCAACTTCTACTTATTACTCCAACTAACCATGGAGATTTTCCTTAGGGTTTCGGTTTTGTGACGGAAGGGAAGTATAATAGTATTTCCAAGCTTCAGATAGGTATAACCTTAGAATACTACAAGGTATACGGCTAAGGTATTTGGGCATTATAACAATACTGGAGAGTATTTCTATACCACAAAAGGGTATTATACTAAAGCAACTAGGCTAGGGGTACACTCGGCTAGCACCCCAGAGTGGGGTGCTCTCGCCACATGGGGGAAGGCTCTACCGAACTCAACACAAGGGAAGGGAGAAGGAGAGCTTTCAAGACTTAGGCAATTTGTGGATGAATTTGTCTTCCAAAGGGGTGGGTATTTATAGGTCAAGTGAAGGCCAACCAATGGCCAAGATCATGCCAAGTGCAAGGCAAGTGTAGGCCAAGATCTTGCCAAGTGCCCTTAACCAACTAACACACAAATATCCTACCTACCCATGACAAAATGGCCAACTTTTAGCCAAGCTTGACGCCTGTGTTCCAATGAGAGGTGACAAGTGTCGCCTCTTGTTGGTCCAAAATGTTTCGTCTCTGAAAAATCCAAAAATTAAAAACGACATAGCCGGAAATTCCCTACGAAAGCGTGGAAAACGCTTTCATAAAAAAACGACTCTAATCGGGTGTTGTGCACAAAATTAAATCGCCAAGCCTACTTGAAGTTCGAATTTCACGCACGCCCCTCGCAGCATACTGGAAATACGGGGTATAACATCCTACCTACTCCCACTCAAGCAAATCGTCCAAGACAATGGCCATGTTTGCCGTCCAAGCCCTTCCAATGTGAGGGTGACACTTGTCACTCTCCCGTTGGTCCAAAATGTTTCGCCTCTAAAAATCCGCAAAAATTAGAAATGACATAGCCGGAATTTTCCCTACGAAAAGTCAGGAAACGTTTCGTAAAACGACTTAATCGGGTGTTGTGCACTAATTTCGAAACTAGCCAACTTTAAGGCTCAAATTATAATACGCACGCGCCACGCATATACTCGAAATACGGGTATAATGTTCTAAACCCTCATTGGTCGGCGACGCCGTGGAACTCGCTGTCTCGCATAGATCGGGCACGAGCCCTCGTGACTCGGTTGTCCCACTAGCAGCTCCTCACCGCCTTTGCCCTTCCGGGCCCGTTGCCTTACGCGAGGCATAATCTGCATGAAAAGGAATACGTTAGAGGGTCCAACTTATAACACGCCAAGGCACGATTCAGAGTGAGAAGAATGGAAACCATCCTAAATATCCTATAGCCTCACGATTATTGGTGTGGTGCACAACACACCGATAATCAAGACTTCACGAGATACGGTCAGACACTTTCCGATGATTAATCGCTTCGATACTCACTTTTGTCACGACCCATTCCGGCTCCGGATCGTGCCTTACCCGCACCCAAGTAGTCATACATCGAGTAATCGGAATATAAAAACAAGACATGAAACAAGCTTGTAAATGAGACACGCTTTATGTGAGAAATGTCACCTTTCGGCATATATATATATAACCCAAGTTTTGCGCCACATCCCAACTGCATAATAGAGCTACATACCTCTAAGGAAGTAACAACTATGGCGAACAGGCCCCGCCATACCCCGAATGTACAAAAACTATCTACAATACAGGAGATCATACCCAAAGAGTAGAGCCTCGGAGAAGATGGAGCTCCCGACACCAAAGCAAAGATCCTAAGGATGTGGATCCAAAGACTGCTGCCCTTACTCGGCATGAACGCAAATTTCTGGAAGGAGGTCGCAACAGTACTAAGTATGTGAAACTATAAAGTACTTAAATGAAATCATATCATTTAAAACCAATTTTATAAATACGCATTAAACAACCAATGTAAATCGCACAAGGCTACATCATCATAAACAAGAGCAACAATAGGTAAATCAGAATGTGTCTTTTCTAGGACGCGAATGATCGCAGGCCAATCGCCTGTAGATCACTACGCAAGCCTAACTCGACTCAGAGTCCGCATAGGCCACTCACATAGGCCCGCATAAGGTATGACCCCGCATCGAGGGTAGCTACTCATCGCATCGCCCGACTCGTAGTCCGCATGGCCATATAGATCGCATGAGGTATAACCCCGCACACTAACTCGAACTCAGAGCTCGCATAGGTCCCCGACCCGCATGAGGTATTCTCGATCACGGTCCTGCATCGCTCGAGCCTACCCCAGACGGAGGCACTTAACCCCTGAACATGTCGAGGTGAGTGATATAATACTAACATAACAGCTTATCGTTAAACAACATAAGCACAACAAGAATATCCTTTTACACAAACGTTACAAGACACTAACACCCATAGTATTATGTCTACTCATCAAACCATCTTATTATACTTTCCAGAAATCAATATAAGTCTTTTATAAATACATAAGTAAACCGTTTCTTTTTATCTTTCTTAAGTTGTTATACCTAAATTCCCATAAAGCTAGTATAACTCTTAAGCTTTTTGTTTAAAAACCAAACATTCCTCTTCTGTTAAAAAAAATGATTCAATATTCTTTTGAAATGCTTTAAGATCCTTATTATTCAGGCTTAAGTCGCAAGACATTGCCGTAATTATTATTCAGGCTTAAGTCAAAAGACATTGCCGTAATTATTATTCAGTTAACACATGTACGTCTACCGTACTATATATATATTTTAAAATATCATGCTTTAGGAAGAATCACATACCTTCTCTACAAATCCACCGCCAAGTCGAATATGTCGCGCAGAGAATCAACCTATAATAGTCGACACGCCTATCAACGCCTAGACTACTCAGAAATAGTTCTAAGCAGAGGGTTCTCTATTCTACGGAATTTGGGTAGCACTTCCTACCCGCTGCTACTCAAGTCTATCAGAAAACAAATCATGTAAGTATAGTTCAATTATTCTTCTTTAAACCCTTCATCGTGATAACAGTCAATTCTATTCTCAGAATATCCTTCTAAGTATTTTATACTTATTCCTATACTTTTACAGTATGTATTCTCTAATTACAAAAGAAGGATAAGTTTATTTACCTCGATAAGCCCAAAAATATCCTAGATATAAGTCGATCCTGATCAAGGTTTATGTTACACCCCGTAATTACAGGACATGTTTTATGAACGTACGTAAGAACTCGCAAGTGTTAAATTAGAGACTTGTAAAAATTTAACGGAATTATGGAATTGTCGGAAAACGTATTATTGTGATTTAATGGGAGGCGACACGCGTCACCCCCTTATAGATGCCTTGGACGAAATTGGCATGGCCAATATGGTCATTGACCATAGTCCTAGATGGCAAGTCTTGCAAGTTGATTAGCTTGAGAAGTTTGACTAAGTCAAGGTCCCACAAGTCTTGATATTTGTTAAGAGATCATCCAAACCACCCAATTGTTCACATCTTGACCCTCCATGTTTCTTTATAATACTAGTAGTAGTATGACTAGCTTAACACTTAGAAAAATTCACAAGAATTGAAGAGCAAGAGCAAGAAGCTCTCGGGTTCCCTCTCCTTCAAAAGGAAAATTTTTCGCTTCTTGTTCTTTAGGCTCCACACTTTAAACCAAGGTTCTTGAGGGTAGTGTAAGCATATCTCAATAGAAAACCTTGGAAAAAATAGTTTACAGTTAGTCGCGAAACTAAAACCTAAGGGTCTTTCTAGGTTTTGGATTGGAAGTTGAAGGAAAGTTGTTGGTATGGTTCTAAGGGTCTCAACGAGCGGATTGAAGTGTCTTGGAGAGGTTCTAAACTACTAGGAGCGACTTCGGATTGGAATTTGGATTAAGATTCGTTGAGGTATAATTTTGTCCTTTAATGTGTTACAAGATTATATATTTATATTGTTGTTGTTAGCTTTACGTGTTGCTAGCATGAAGTTGATATGTAAAAGTTTATAAGTATTGTGGATTGATTGTAGCATTGGAAATCCGGAATGTAATGTAAGCCATGTTAAGTTGGATTTCAATTTAGTCGTTATTAGAATCGTCGCATGTTATTGATTTGGAGATTGTGGTAGTTTTATCCAAATGCGACTGATATCATGTTATGATTAACAAATTGGATTGAAATGGAAATTTGATAAGTATTGGTATGGTTGAACTCTAAGTGGTCGAATTTGGACTACTTTCTAAATTGTGAGCCAATTGGGGTTGTTTAGTTATTCATTTGTATTGGACTACCTTCTTTATTGTTGTGAGCCAATTGGGGCTGTTTGGTTATTGTATTTCGGCCTTGAAAAAGGTGGCAAAGTGAGTAGAAACAAAGGAGGTGCTGTCCGATTTTCCGTAGAATTTAGCGACTTAGCACTTAGAATATTCTACGTTTGAATTAAGAGGTTAATGGACGTATTGTGGCCATTATAGGTTGAAGTACTTTGGAGCCTTTTTGCAACTTGTCGCTAGTCGTCGCGAGGTATGTGAACCTCTTCTTTCTTTGGCATGATCCTACGTATGAAATCTCCATGTGATAGTATTTCAAGATTCCTTCTACTCTTAGAAGTTAAGAAGCATTTACATTGTCGAATCTAAGTTAAGAGTATGTTTAATTATCCTAAGTCCTTACTAGGTCTTATGAGACGTTGGTAAGAACGGTTAGGAAGTTATGAGATTTGATTTAAAGGCTATGTGTCTTGAATTGTTTAAAGTAAGTAAGTGGATTTTATGTTCGAAATGACATGAATTTATATGTGAAAAGGGGATTGATTTTAAAAGTGGAAGTTATATGATTTTAAGGGAATGAATTACTTGGTTTTGGGAAGGTATGGAACTTTATATGTTTTTGTATAAGTAATTGGGCTTTAAAGGAAGTATGTTATGAAGTTTGAAGACTAAGAACTTTGATTGTCTTTTAAGGATTATGAAGTTTTAAGCGATACGATTCTTTTTAAGTATGTATGTACGTAGTATCTTCGATCCCGTTTTCCTAAATGTTGTAAGAATAAAAGTGACATAAGTTCTCTAAAATGAATGGTTGTTATAATAGCTTTATGGGAAGTTGTTATGACGACTTAAGAAGAAGTGAAAAGATGGTTTAAAAATGTTATGTAAGGAAAATACACCGAGCCTACGAATAGGCCGGATTACGTTATGAAATACACCGAGCCTACGAATAGGCCGGATTACGTTATGAGATACACCGAGCCTACACATAGGTCGGATTACGCCATATTACCCCGAGCCTTCACATAGGCCGGGTTACGTCATCTTACACCGAGCCCCACAGGCGGGCCGGATTATGCTACATGATTCCACAAGACACCGAGCCCCGGTGGGCGGATTATGCCACATGATTTATGAGTACACCGTGTCCCGCAAATGGGCGGATTACGTTATCACGTATGGATAATCAAAGTAAGCTCCCAAATAAAGTTCCTCCTAATGGGCCGATTATGTTATGTAAGATATGTAAGTTATGTGAAAAGACCGAATTAAACTCTTAAGTATGTATGTATGAATATGTCGTTAATTTTATTGAAAGAAGAAAGGAACTGCTAATATATGATTGATTTCGCGAGTTAAAAGGACATTCTTTATACAGATACGATTTGGTTATTGCATTTTATTGCTCCATACTCTGTGACGTTGTAATCGACTTCTTCGGGGCCGCTCATGCCCGCAGTTATAGGTACGGTTGGTGATCCTTGCACTAGGATCTGCTCGCTTTTTGGAAAGAAGCTCCTTTCACTCCGGAGGCTTATCTTTGGTACGGTTCCACGATATGGTAGACTTATGTACATTAAGTGGTATGGCGGGGCCCTGACACTCAGCAGTTGTAAATCTTAGAGGTCTGTAGTCACATTTTGTGGGTCAGTTTGTAAAGGAAAGGAGGCAACTGCTTCGTTTATGTATGTACGTTCAGGAAGGTAGCCCTATCGGCTAACCTGTTGTTTTATTACCATTGTTTTATTTTATAAGTTTCATGTATGTTCCGCTGATTTTCTCTGATGTATACCTGTAAGGGTGCCCAGGTAGGGCACCAGTCGCGGGCCCGGGGTCGGGTCGTGACAGTTTAGCTCCTAATATGTACGCTCCGATAGCTCCAAGAACCCTTAGAAGTTCTTCACAACTTCTACTAAGTACTAAGGGATTTGGGCTAGGGTATTTAGGAATAGTAACTATACTTGGAAGACAACATTTCTACCAAGGGAGGGGTAGGTTTCGCCAGGGCTACTAGGCTAGAGGGGGGGTGTTTCGGCCAAGGCCTTTTCAAGAGGGAAGGGGGGGGGGGGTGTTGGACGAAAAGGCTCACAAGGGAGAGGGGAGGATTTTCAAGACTTGGAGAGTAATTTGTGGATGAAGAACTCTTCATCTTAAGGGGGTATTTATAGGTCAAGCCATGGCCAACCAATGGCCAAGATGAAGCCAAGTGCAAGGCAAGTGTAGGGTGAGGATTTTCCCAAGTGTCCTTATCCATCCACTACACAAATATCCTACCAACTCCATGTCCATCCATTCGGCCCTATTGCCGCCTCACATCCATCAATGAGAGGGTGACAAGTGTCGCCCTCTCGTTGGTCCAAAATGTTCCGTCTCTCGGAAAAAACCGCAAAAATTAGAAATGACATAGCCGGAATTTACCCTACGCGAGTCTTGTAAAATGTTTCGTCGGAAAACGATTCTTTGTGTGAGTTGTGCCCAAAAAAAATGTCCCATGCCTAAACTTTAAGGCTTAACTTTCGTACGTACGCCCTTACGTACATACTCTGGAAATACGGGGTATAACAGTGATTTACTCTATGTAAAGGTTATGTCTAGGTTATACTAAGTTCTTACCAAGTCTTATGGGGGATGTTGGTAAGAGTCGTCAGGAGGTATTTGGAGCCAAGTTGACTTGGCTAATTTTACGGCACGAATGAGAATAAGTATCGAACAAGCCATTGCAGCGTTAATAAAGGAAAATGTAATGACAATTGATTATATTAAAATGAGTAGAATTCTCCATCTGCATAGAAACTAAGATAAGACAAAATTGTATTACATTTTCTAGATCATGGCTACTTGAATAAGATCGTTATAAATAAGTATAACTCATTCACAACGCACCAAAATATATGTTACTTAATTTAAAAGAGTTTACGTATGAAGTTTTTAAGACTATGAACCTTGAATTCTTAAAAGGTTAAGAAACTTTATTTTTCAAGTTATGGGACTTGATTTCTAAAGGAAGAAATGACTTGATTTAAATGTATAGAATACTTGATTTGGAAAGCATGGATTTCTTGATATTCTAAAGATAAGAGATTTTAAATTCTAAGTTAAGAAACTTGACTTCTAAAGTTAAGAGACTTGAAGTATTTTAAAAGGTATGTAATTCGATTTGAAAGTATAAGTCTCTTGGTTATAAAAGGAATGAATTTGTCTAAGACATAAAGAGTTATAACGGCTTTATGGGAAGTTGGTTATAAAAACTTTATGGAAGATTAAAAGAATGGTTTTCTTCAGTAATGTAAGCAAAGAAATGACTTGAAATAAAGAAGGGCAAATTGTTTTAAGGGTACCAAGTGCTTAAGGTTTTAAAGAAAGAAGTCACTTGATTTAGAAGCCTAATTATATTTCTAAAAGGTATTGTGACTCGTCTTGAAAAGTTGATATGACTTGATACTACGGTTATTAGTATCTTGGAAGTTTTATTTAAAAAAGAGTCATTTTAAAGGAGTAGAGGTACGTAGTACATTGGGTTAAATTCCCGTATTTTATAATGACATTATCGCATCCCGCAACGGGCCGGCAAGATACCTTACGGGCACTATATGACATTATCGCGTCCCGTAAATGGGTCGGAAGTATACCTTATGGGCAGACTATATGACATTATCGTCCCGTAAATGGGCCGGCAAAGATACCTTATGGGCAGACTATATAACATTATCGCGTCCCAGAAATGGGCCGGACAGTATATCTTTATGGGCAGACTATATGACAATATCGCGTCCCAGAAATGGGCCGGGCAGTATACCTTTTGTCACGACCCGAACCCGGGCCCGTGACTGGTGCCTTACCCGGGCACCCAAGTAGACATACATCAGAGTAATCAGCGGAATATAAAACAAGACATAAAATAATATGAATGAGAAACAGTTTATTTGAGAAAAATTGCCTTTCTTATATATAACTGAATCCAACATACATCCTTTACAACTCGCCACACAAAGATTACAAACCTCTAAGAATGATATAACAACAATGGCGGACAGGTTCCGCCATACCTCGAATGTAGTACCTACAACGGCAGGACTATACCCAAGATAAGCCTCCGAGAAACGGAGCTTCCCAAACGCTGAATCGTGACTCCATGGCGAGGATCAACGATCGCGTACCTCACTGCGGCATGAACGCACTTCAAGGAGGTCGATAACAGTACCAAGTATGTGAAATGAAAATATCGTAAATGAAATCATAGTAGTCTATATAAAGCAGAGACATATATGATAACCAAACTACGCCACAATAAATAGCCATGTCAAGTCGTGAATCACGCCTCAAAGTCATCACTCAAATATAACTACGGGTCTCACGCCCACAACATCAATCATGCCCGTGGAATTCCTTCCTCACTGCCGACAGTCCATGATATAAAAGCACCAAGGAATACACATGAACACTAGGTCCCACCAGTGTCATAATAAAACCGTACGGGGTAAGTACGAAGGCATAGCCGACTACTAAAACCCACGCACCAATAAAGTCATAAATCAGATTACGAGGTCTGTCTAGACCGCCACATGATCGGGCCGCCACTGCTCGCAGATCAAATGTGCGCGTCTAATCCTGGAGCTTCCCGCAGCTCCGCATAGGCCCCACACATAGGCCCGCATGAGGTATTCCCCGCATCGGGGGTAGCTTCTCCTAATCGCCCCGACTCGCATCCGCATGGCCACATAGCATCGCATGGCCATATAGACCGCACACTAACCGGAACTTTCAGCTCCGCATAGGTCCCCGACCCGCATGCAGGTATTCTCGAATCATAGTCCTGCATCGCCGAGGTATACCCCGTGACGGAGGGCACAACCCCAGATCATGTCAAGAGGTGAGTGGTACAATACTATCATAACGGCTTATCGTTAAACAACATAAGCACAATCAAGGGAAACCACTTTACACAAACATTACAAGATACTAACACACGTAGCATCCTAAACATGTTTACTTATCAAATCAACAAGAAAGTATTACAAGGCTATCACAAACCAACACAATCAAGTTATTCACACAAGGTACTTTCTACTTTATGTTAACAAGTTTGGGTTTTTATCCCCAAAGTACTTCATACATTAACTCTTTAAAAGATTCGTTTCTTTCACAAAAGTCACACAATAACCGTAGTATAAAACTAGAGTGACTATCTTTTTAAGTAAACCAAAACACTTCCCTTTGTAAAATCAAGTAACAACATTATTTTCCAAACGTTCAAGTTTGCCTAATTTCAAATGCTCAAGTTTTTCATTTTCGAAAGATTTCGTAGTTCATAGTTTTAATCACTTAATAATATAATTCTCCTTTAAAACAATTTGAGAAACATATGCCTTATGTGTGAGTAGGTTATTCTTGTTTATAACAATCTTATTAGCAACATGATCTAGAAATGTAATATCATTTTGTCTCATCTTAGCTTCTATGCAGATGGAGGTTTTACTGGTTTTAATAATACTTAATTAGTCAATACATTTCCCTTTATTAGCGTCACAGTTGGTTTGTTCGATACTTATTCTCATTTCCGAAATCAATACAAGGCGTTTATAAACAATTAAGTAAATCGTTCCTTTTATCTCTCTTAAGTCGTTATACCTAACTTCCCATAAAGCTAGTATAACTCTTAAGCTTTTAAAACCAAGTATTACTCTTCTTTCAAAAACGGTTCTTAATTCTTTTGAAATACATCAAGATTCTTATTATTTAGACTCAAGTCAAAAGACATCGCAGTAAAACCACGTTCAGTTAACACACGTACGTCTACCGTACTATATATATTCTTTTAAAATATCATGCTCAAGAGGATAGGAATAATCACATACCTCGCGACGATTATCGACAATTAGCAAAACGCTCCACGGTTATAATCCGGCTAGCCTTGTCCACCATTCAAGTAGAACATGCTACTCGCAGAACATTCAACCTATAAAGGCCATATACGTCTATCAACGTCTAGACTACTCTGTAGAATATTCTAAGCAGGGGGTTCTCTATTCTACGGAAAATCGGGCAGCACTTCCCTACCCGTTAAACTACACAAGTCTACTGTAAATACAGTCCTATGTAAGTACAGTTCAATCTTCTTTAATATTCTTCTGATGTGATTTCAGTTTAATTCTCTTCTGTAATATCCTTCTATTACAGTTCAATTCTCTTCTGTAATATCCTTCTATGTATCTTATATTCATTTCTATACTACTACAGTATGTAATTTCCAATTACAATAGAAGGACAAGAGTATTTACCTTGATAAGCCCAAAATTATCCAAGTTTAAATGTCGATCCTGAGCAACGTTTAGCTCCTACTCTGGGCGCTCCAACCCGCTCCAAACAACCCTTAGAAGTTCTACGCAACTTCTTCTTAATACTTCAACCGGCTATGAAGATTTTCCTTAGGGTTTCGTTTTTGTGACTGAAGGGAAGTATAATAGTATTTCTAGGCTTTTAGTATAGGGGTAACCTTGGAATACTACAAAGTATTTGGGCCAAGGTATTTTGGAATAGTAACAATACTGGGAGAATACTTTTCTACCAATGGGGGGGGAGGGGGGGGGTATTTTACGAGAACAACTCAAGGTAGGGGGGGTGTTTGTCTTGGCCAAGGGCCTCTCAAAGGGGGAGGACTTGGACGAGAATTTCACTACAAGGGAGGGAGGGATTTTTAAGACTTAGAAGTCATTTGAGGGATGAAGAAATCCTTCAACTAAGGGCGGGTATTTATAGGGCCTTCAATGGCCAAGATTAAGACAAGTGGTGGGCAAGTGTAGGGTGAAAATTTGGGCAAGTGTACCTTATCCATCTACCACACAAAATATCCTACCTACTCCATGACTTGAAATAGTGCAAATAACGTCCACAAATCCGCCAACTTGAGGGTGACAAGTGTCGCCCTCTCGTTGGTCCAAAATATTTCATCTCTCGGAAAAATCCGCAAAAATTATAAATGTTGCAACCGTAATTTTCCCTTCGCAAAGTCCGGAAAACGTTTCGTCGGAAAACAATTCTTTTCGCTAGTTGTGAACAAAATTTTCGTCCCTTTGCCTATTTAAGGCTTAAACTTTTATATGTACGCCCTCACGTACATACTCTGGAAATACGGGGTATAACATTCTCCCCTCCTTAGAAACATTCGTCCCGAATGTTCCTTCTAAGCCTCAAAACATACATGCGCCAGTATAGTCTTCACTACTATACTTACGAAAACAATCATGCCACACCTGGCCACAGAATAACACGCGTAAATACTTAAATCCAAGTCCACAAGGAATCACCTCTAGCATCACAAAAGCTCCCACCCGAGGTCTAAAATATACTCTCTTCGCACCCTCACTTTACAAAAGAAATGATCACATCTATGTTCTTAACACATGCTCGCTTCTTCCCTTACTCGTCGTACCTTTCTCGTACACTCGAACTCTTTCTCATACCTTACCACATTTCTGTTACTGCTTCAGTTTCCAAATCTCTGGGTTACTACCTCCAACTTGGTCATCATTACAGGGAACAATCTGGATGGATCTCCGATACTTTTCCGAACATAACAACATGAAGACCGGACGTACTGCCTCCTACGTTGGACGGCAAAGCTAGCTTAAAGGCAACCTGGCCTATTCTACAACCAATCTGAAAATGCCCAAAAGCACTTTGGGTTAAGTTTCCTCTGTTTCCAAAACTCGTCATACCCTTCCGGGGTGGTACCTTCAAGAAAACCCACCGTCAACCTGAACTCTAAGTGTCGACGTTGATTATCCGCATGACTTTTGTCGACTCTGAGCTGCCAATAACCTCTCTTGGATAAGCTTCACCCTATCCACATCCTGCTGAACAAGTATGAACCAACTATCCGAACCTTGCCAACATCGAACCAATCGACCGGCAACTTACACTTCCGCCCCTACAAGGTGTCATAAAGCGACATCCGAATCTTGAAATGGTAGCTATAAAACACTCTCTACAGAGGCAACAATCCTCACACTACCCGCAAATCCAAACACCGCCCAGGCGAATGCGACATCGAGACTCACTGGGTTCCTAACCCCGCTGGTAAAACTTCGAAAAGAAATAGCCGTAACACGGGCTCCACCGCTCGACATAAGGTGAAAGTAGGCACCTCGTGCAGCCTTACAACCTTCCGATATAACATCTCGCGTAACCTCTGCCGAGTAAAGCGGTCACGATCGAAAGATAAGATGGGCTGACCTCATCGGCCGACTACTGGTCGAACGCATCCACGAACTCGTACGATGGTTAACTAAACTTGGGCCTAACACCCTCATGACCCTGCCACCTAGCGGGACCACCTTGAACTGACCCCACCACATCACAGGCCACAGGTTGACCCGCAATCGGTCCGCAACCCGACCCGTTTATCGCGCAAAAACTCTTGTTCCCCGATCCGGAACAATCTCACCATCGAGTCACGAAAACCTAGTGGTCTTCTTAGCTCAACTACCCTCTTTCATATCATACCACTCAGGGACTTATCACACAACATATCTCACGTATACTATGCACTCCGATAAGGGTCAAACATAAATATAATCTTTTACTCAAGATGGCCTTGCCTCTAAGGTCTCCACGTATAAAACTCTAAGGCTCACACTTTCCTTATCTCCAATCTTACCCTTTTAACTAACCATGATTTCTAATCACAATTTACACAATGCTATCAGAACATAACACTTAAGATATACTCATCTTACATACTAATCTCTAGAGGGTTAAAGATATACCCGTATCTACTGCTTCATTTCCCCTTGTTATTCTAATCAATCCCGCCTGTTGGCGAGCTACAGGGAAGGTGATGAATCGTCACCGGTCTGAATCTTGAGTCTCTACATCCGCGCCACTGCCTGGACAATTTCTCGCAAAATGGCCTCGCTGGCCGCAAGCATAACAAGTTGTCGAAGAAGCACGACATTTCCCACAATGACACTTACCACACAACGACCACACCGGTGGGGTGGCCTCTCAGTTAACACCCTTCCTCTCGAGCCACCAATCCGCAATCGATCCGTAGGCTGAGTCCTCCTACTTGCATCCCTCCTACTAGGACACCCTTTCGACACGTGGCCCTGACGGCCGCAGGTAAAACAAGCACCAACAAAAAGACGACATTCCCCGGGATGACATCTGCCACATTGTGAATCCGAGGGAAAATCGAATCCGGCCGGAACCGTGTATCCGTGAATCGAAGCCACGAGCTCGACCAACTCCCGCATACGAACGCCCCGAATTCGCGGAGGACCACTGCGCATGGCGGAGGCGCATAATCAACTGGCCGAAGGTCCGCTTGATAGTTACCAAAGGACCGCTGTTCCGCCTCTTCTGACGATCTTGGTTAACCTCGATCCTCACGCTTTCTCGCCAGCGATAAGCATGCACGCAGCCATGCTCATGTTCGATCAAGAGCTACTCTTGCACAACCCTCTCTTAGATAATCATCAAGACCTGTGACAAATCGGTACATAATATACTCTCTGGTCGCCAAATCCATAGCTAGTAACAAGGTCGCCTCTTTGCAATCCATACTTTCCGTTACTGGTCGTGGAACTGAAGGTTCAAATATCATGGCCGCAGTAGGAACTGCTGCCGCTGTGCTAGACTCTGCTGGACCGCGGCGCCGAACTCCCGAATGAAGCACCACCCTGTGATGATTGGGCTGTGCCCCGTAACCCTCTCATTTCTACTCAGCCTCTCGCCGCTTTGCCTTCGGGCCAGTGCCTTTTTACGCGAGGCATAACGGTAAGGGAAAGAAATATGTTAGAGGGGTCCAACTTATAACACATCTCTAAGCACGATCTCAGAGTGAGAAGAATGGAAACCAATCCTAAATATCCTATAGCCTCCTGATTATTGGTGTGGTTCACAACACACCGATAATCAAGACTCTACTAGATACGGTCTGTAGACATTTTCCGAAGATTAACTGCTCTGATACCACTTTTGTCACGACCCGAACGCCGTGGATCGTGCCTTACCCGGGCACCCAAGTAGATATACATCAGAGTAATCAGCGGAATATAAAACAAGACATAAAATAATATGAATGAGAAACAGTTTATTTGAGAAAAATTGCCTTTCGGCTTATATATAACTTGAACCCGAACAGTTACATCCCTTTTACAACTCGCACAACAGCATTACTGCACTTCTAAGAATGATATAACAACAATGGCGGGACAGGGCTTCGCCATACCTCGAATGTAAGTACCTACAACGACGGGACTATACCCAAGATAAGCCTCCGAGAAACAGAGCTTCCCAACGCTGAATTGTGACCCTATGAGCGAGATCAACGATCGTGTACCTCTACCGCGCATGAACGCAGGCCAAGGAGGTCGATAACAGTACCAAGTATGTGAAATCGAAACATCAGAAATGAAATCATAGTAGTCTATATAAAGGCGAGACATATATGATAACCAAACTACGTTCACAATAAATAGCGATCATGTCAAGTCAGGGAATCACGCCCTCAAAGTCATCACTCAAATATAACTATGGGTCTCACGCCCACAACATCAATCATGCCCGTGGAATACCTTCCTCATCGCTGGCGTCTATGATATAAAAGCACCAAGGAATACGTGAACACGGTGTCCCACCTGTCATAATAAAACCGTGACGGTAAGTACGAAGGCATAGCCGACTACTAAAACCCAGTACCAATAAAGTCATAAAGCAGATCACGAGGTCCGCTTGCATCGCCACATGATCGGCCGCCACTCGCCGCATATCAAATGTGCGGGTCTAATCCTGGAGCTTCCCGCAGCTCCGCATAGGCCATACACATAGGCCCGCATGAGGTATTCCCCGCATCGGGGGTAGCTTCTCCCCGGAATCGTCCTGGACTCGCAGTCCGCATGGCCACATAGACCGCATGGCCATATAGACCGCACACTAACACGAACTCGTAGCTCGCATGGGTCCACGGACCCGCATGAGGTATTCTCGAATCATAGTCCTGCATCGCACGAGGTATACCCCGCGTGGAGGCAGCTTAACCCCCGGTATCATGTCAAGAGGTGAGTGGTACAATACTATCATAACGGCTTATCGTTAAACAACATAAGCACAATCAAGGGAAACCCCTTTACACAAACATTACAAGATACTAACACACGTAGCATCCTAAACATGTTTACTTATCAAATCAACAAGAAAGTATTACAAGGCTATCACAAACCAACACAATCAAGTTATTCACACAAGGTACTTTCTACTTTATGTTAACAAGTTTGGGTTTTTATCCCCAAAGTACTTCATACATTAACTCTTTAAAAGATTCGTTTCTTTCACAAAAGTCACACAATAACCGTAGTATAAAACTAGAGTGACTATCTTTTTAAGTAAACCAAAACACTTCCCTTTGTAAAATCAAGTAACAACATTATTTTCCAAACGTTCAAGTTTGCCTAATTTCAAATGCTCAAGTTTTTCATTTTCGAAAGATTTCGTAGTTCATAGTTTTAATCACTTAATAATATAATTCTCCTTTAAAACAATTTGAGAAACATATGCCTTATGTGTGAGTAGGTTATTCTTGTTTATAACAATCTTATTAAAGCAGCCATGATCTAGGAAATGTAATATCATTTTGTCTCATCTTAGCTTCTATGCAGATGGAGGTTTCTACTGGTTTTAATAATACTTAATTAGTCAATACATTTCCCTTTATTAGCGCTGCAGTGGTTTGTTCGATACTTATTCTCATTTCCGAAATCAATACAAGGCGTTTATAAACAATTAAGTAAATCGTTCCTTTTATCTCTCTTAAGTCGTTATACCTAACTTCCCATAAAGCTAGTATAACTCTTAAGCTTTTAAAACCAAGTATTACTCTTCTTTCAAAACGGTTCTTAATTCTTTTGAATACTTCAGATTCTTATTAATTAGACTCAAGTCAAAAGACATCGCAGTAAAACCACGTTCAGTTAACACACGTACGTCTACCGTACTATATATATTCTTTTAAAATATCATGCTCAAGAGGATAGGAAGAATCACATATCTCGCGACGATTATCGACAATTAGCAAAACGCTCCACGACTATAACCCGGCTAGCCTTGTCCACCATTCAAGTAGAACATGCTACTCGCAGAACATTCAACCTATAAAGGCATATACGTCTATCAACGTCTAGACTACTCTGTAGAATATTCTAAGCAGGGGGTTCTCTATTTTACGGAAAATCGGGCAGCACTTCCCTACCCATTAAACTACACAAGTCTACTGCAAATACAGTCCTATGTAAGTACAGTTCAATCTTCTTTAATATTCTTCTGATGTTATTTCAGTTTAATTCTCTTCTGTAATATCCTTCTATTACAGTTCAATTCTCTTCTGTAATATCCTTCTATGTATCTTATATTCATTTCTATACTACTACAGTATGTAATTTCCAATTACAATAGAAGGACAAGAGTATTTACCTCGGTAATGCCAAAATTATCCAAGTTTAAATGTCGATCCTGAGCAACGTTTAGCTCCTACTCTGGGCGCTCCAACCCGCTCCAAACAACCCTTAGAAGTTCTACGCAACTTCTTCTTAATACTTCAACCGGCTATGAAGATTTTCCTTAGGGTTTCGTTTTTGTGACTGAAGGGAAGTATAATAGTATTTCTGGGCTTTTAGTATAGGGGTAACCTTGGAATACTACAAGGTATTTGGGCCAAGGTATTTTGGAATAGTAACAATACTTGGAGAATATTTTTCTACCAGGGGGGGGGGGTATTTTACGAGAACAACTCAAGGTAGGGGGGGTGTTTGTCTCGGCCAAGGGCCTCTCAAAGGGGGAGGACTTGGACGAGAATTTCACTACAAGGGAGAGAGGGATTTTTAAGACTTAGAAGTCATTTGAGGGATGAATAAATCCTTCAACTAAGGGGGGTATTTATAGGGCCTTCAATGGCCAAGATTAAGAAAAGTGGTGGGAAAGTGTAGGGTGAAGATTTGGGCAAGTGTACCTTATCCATCTACCACACAAAATATCCTACCTACTCCATGACTTGAAATCGTGCAAATAACGCCCACAAATCCGCCAACTTGAGGGTGACAAGTGTCGCCCTCTCGTTGGTCCAAAATATTTCATCTCTCGGAAAAATCCGCAAAAATTATAAATGTTGCAACCGTAATTTTCCCTTCGCAAAGTCCGGAAAACGTTTCGTCGGAAAACAATTCTTTTCGCTAGTTGTGAACAAAATTTTCGTCCCTTTGCCTATTTAAGGCTTAAACTTTTATACGCCCTCACGCATACTCGGAAATACGGTATAACACCTTTATGGGCGATTATATGACATTATCGCCCCAAATGGGCCGGCAAGATACCTCTATGGTGTTATACCCGTATTTCCGGAGTATGCGTGAGGGCGCACGATAAAATTTTAGCCTTAAAGACTAGACAAGGTTCGAATTTGTACACAAGTGCCGAAAGAGTCGTTTTCGACGAACGCTTCCACAAGCTTTCGAGGGAAAATTCCGCTATGTCATTTATAATTTTGCGGATTTTTCCGAGAGACGAACATTTTGGACCAACGGGAGGTGACATGTGTCACCCTCACGATAAGGCTTGACGGCAATTGGGACGATTTGGGGCTACTTTAGTTGGTAGGATATTTTGTGCAAGTTGTGTGGTAGATGGATAAGGTAGCACATGGCTAAATCTTGGCCTTACACTTGCTATGCACTTGTCTTCATCTTGGCCATTGGTTGGCCTTCACTTGACCTATAAATACCCTCTAGTTGAAGACATTCTTCATCCTAAACTTGAGCAATTTATCTAAGTCTCAAACTACTCCTCCTCTTGTCTTGCTTTAGTCCCAAAGCCCTCCCTTGAGAAAGGCCCTAAGCCGAGAGCACACCCCCTTTTGTGAAGCTTTGAGAGGGTACCCCCTAGCCTAGTTGTCTCGTATAAATACCCCTTGTTGTGGTATAGAAATACTCCCAGTATTGTTATAATGTCCAAATACCTTGGCCCAAATACCTTGTAGTATTCCCAAGGTTACACTTATACAAGCCCGTAAAATACTGTTATACTTTCCTCTCCACTAAAACGAAACCCTAAGGAAATCTTCACCCGTTGAAGTTGTAAGTAGAAGTTGGTTAGAACTTCTAAGGGTAGTTTGGAGCGGGTCGAGCGCACGGAGTCGAGCTAAACCTTGCTCGGGAGCGACTTTAAACTAGGATAATTTTGGGCTTATCGAGGTAATTATCTTGTCCTCTATTGTAATTGGAAATTACATAAGTGTTGAATATATAGTTGTTGTATACTATATATAGTAATCGAACGTAGTTATCGGCAATGTCTTGCGACTTAAGCTCGAATAATACTTACGCAATGTCTTGCGACTTAAGCTCAAGAATCGAATCGAACTGTAATTACATAGGGTTGTATTACAGAGACTTGTGTAGTAGTACCGTGAGTAGAATTGTACCCGTAGGGTTAGATGTATAACCCCCGGTTGGCTTGGTAGCGGCCTCGATAGAGAGGAGATTTACGCCGCATGGGGAGGTGTGCCGAATTTTCGTAGAATGTTCTACGATGAGATCTAAATGTTAATAAGTCGCTTGTGGCCTTATAGGTTGAAGTGCTACGTGTGACGTAATCTTACGGACTAAGGAGTAGCCGACGGGTTGAGGTACTTGGAGCGTTTTGCTATTAGTCGACAACCGTCGCGAGGTATGTGAACCTCTTCCTATCTCTTCTAGCATGATATGTGTGAACTATGTAGTACGGTAGACGTACATGTGTTAATTATATTTGATTGTTGTAAAACATAAAGTGTTATAACGGCTTTATGGGAAGTTGGTTATAACAGCTTTATGTAGGTAAGAAAATGGGTTGTGGTTTTTAAAAGATAATCGATTTGATTTATAAGCGGCAGGGCGTTATAATAAAACTTGAAGTATTTCAAAAGATTTATGAATCGTTTTGAACGAAGTGTAGTATTGTGTTTTGAAAACTTAAGAGTTATACTAGCTTTATGGGAAGTTAGGTATAACGGCTTAAGAATGGTTTACTGATGTTAGAAGTTAAGAGACTTGATCTTATAAGATAAGAGACTTAACTTATTTGTTTTAAAGTGAATGTTTGTGTGAAACCTCATTCGTGAGTAATGAGTACTTGGTTTTATTTAAAGGGATAATGTTTTACTGATTTCGAAATCGAATGTGTATCGGCAGCACCACCGCGTTAATAAAGGAAAATGTATTAAATAATGATGTATCGTATTAAAACCAGTAGAAACCTCCATCAGCATAGAAACTAAGATGAGACAAAATGATATTACATTTTCTAGATCATGGCTGCTGTAATAAGAATGTTGTAAACAAGAATAACCTACTCACGTGAGACATATATTACTCAATTGTTCTAAAAAGAAATCAAGTGATTAAGTTTATGAACTATGAAACCATTTGAAAATGAGAAGTTTGAGTAATTGAAACTAGGCAACCGGAACTTAGGAAAAGAATGTTGTTACTTGATTTTGGAAAGGAATGGGTTGGTCATTCTAAGGCTACGCTATCGGGTGACTTTATAAAAGTAATGGATCTCTTTAAAAGAACTTAACGATGTAGTACTGGGGTTAAAAACCCGACTTTGGCATAAAATGAAAGTACTTTGAGTTGTTGTGAAACTCGCTTATGCTTGTTGTTGTGAAACTTGCCTATGCTTGTTGTTGTGAAACTTTCCTATGCTGTGATGATAGCCTTTTGTGCAAGTGTGGTATTTACGTTACCGTGTCTCTCGATAGAGCCGGTTGACTTGTTGAGAACTTACTTGGACGTCGGCGGTGAAGGAGAATTCCACGTATGTTTCCATTTTGATTATCGTCTTGTTGTTGATGTCACATGGACATGTCTACACCGTCGCAAAGATTCGGCACGCGCTACGCGTCGTTGATTACCCGATATATGGTTATTACCGCAACATGGACGTGTCACACGACGCAAGATTCGGGGCACGTGGCCACGCGCGGGGTTGACCACCAGATATTGTTATTGAGGTTACGGGCATGTCTACACCGGCGCGATTCCGGTACGTGGCCACGCGCCTTGTTATTATTGTCGCATCATGGACACGTCTACACCGGCGCAGATTCCGGCACGTGGCCACGCGCCTTGTTATTATTGTTGCATCATGGACATGTCTACACCGACGCAAAGATTCGGGGCACGCGCCATGATGCGAACATGATGGATGTTGTGGGCGTGAGACCCATAGTTATATTTGAGTGGTGACTTTGAGGCGCGAGTCCACGACTTGATCGCTTATGTTATGCATCGTATTTTGGTTATCATACATGTCTCCCGCTTTTTAAGCTATTATGATTTCATTCTGATGTTGGCGATTCACATACTTGGTACTGTTACCGACCTCCTTCGGCCGCTCATGCCGCCGCAGTAGAGGTACATCGGTCGTGATCCCCGCCTCCTAGGATCTCATTTCAGCGTGTTGAAAGCTCCGTTCCTTCGAGGCTTATCTTTGCATGTTTCCGAGTCAGAGGTTCTTGTACATCTGTGGTATGGCGGGCCCCATGTCCGTCATAGTTGTTGTAAATCTTAAGGTCAGAGTAATCGCTGTAGGCGTGGTTGAGGATAATCGCTTGGGTTTTTATGTATATACCAAGGCAAGCTGCTTTGGTTGGCTGCTTATTTATTATATCTCGTTTCATGACTCGTGTTTTATTTTTCCGCTGGTTTTCTCGATGTTGTATCACTAGGGTGCGGGGTAAGGCACGAAGAACGGGCCGGTTCGGGCGTTACAAAGTGGTATCGAGCCGGTTAGTCCTGAAAGTGTCTCCAGACCGTGTCTAGTCGCGTCGTGCTTATCGCTGTGTTGTGCACCACATCTATAATCAGGAGGCTATAGGACATTTAGGATTGGTTTCCATTCTTCTCATTACGAGATCGTGCCTTAGAGCCGTGTTGTAAGTCGACCCTCCGACGTGTTTCGTTTTTACCGCTTATGCCTGCGAAAGGCAACCAGGCCCGGAGCGGCAAGGCAGGCGGAGCCGCTAGTGATTCATGAGTACGAGGCGCAGCCCTGGCCAAGACTGAGGTAGTGCTTGACGGCGAGTTTTGCGCGCGCCCACAAAGACCAAAGAGAGTTTAGAGCCGCAGCAGTTGGTCACGAGACTACAAGACCGAGCCTCCACCCCACACCGAGCGGGAGATGGGTCACGCGAGACGGGCCCGCTTATCGCCGTGGTCAGGCCGATATGAGATAGGCCGGACGCAGCAGCCTCGCTCCAAAGAAGACTGTAGTGCACCCGAGGCGCAGTTTGAGGCTACGGATTTTCTTAGTTGTAGCCCGCCCGAGTTTTACGGTCGAGGCCGGAGGATGATCCGCAGGAGTTCATCCGCTATTGCAGAGGATCACGCGGTGATCAAGGCTTCAGGATGAGTGCGTGACATTTGTTCGCATCGGCTGCGTGATACCGCAGCCGATTGGTTTGACTCGTGGGAGCTTTCGGGGAGCATTCACTTCACCGCTTGGGACGAAGTTTTCGGGGCCTTCTCGCACATTTCTTGCCTCCACAAACGGCGAGGGCTCGCCGGCGATTTTTGATGTTGAGGCGCGACCGCGCATTCGGGAGTACAATGTGAGTTCGACTCATTGGCGGTATGTTCCGCATTAGTAGCTAGTATGGAGGATCGAGTGCACCGATATGTTACAGGTGGCTCCGATTACCTAGCAGAGTTGTTCGTGTTTCTTCACCGCATGGACATTGCCCGCATTCGTGCTCACGCACTGGGTGCGGCGAGCGCAGAGATCGACGGTGGACCGCCAGGTGAAGAAGGCCAAGACGGTCGGATATTTTGGCGACTTTCGAGGCGGACCGCCTCACAGCAGACTAGTTATGTACTCCGCCATTGCAGAGTGGTCCCCGCAGCCTTCGGGACTCGGGATATTCAGAGCGTGTCGTGGCTCCCGTGCTCGATGTTCGGGGAGTAGGGTGTTGGCGTGATGCGCCACCCCTACCTCTGTGGTCGATGCGTAGACCGCATTTCGGAAGTGTCGTAGTACCAAGGAGCTTGTTATTCTCGCGCCAACAAGGCCATATGACGAGACTGTCCACCAGGGTAGCGCTGGTAGGATAGCACAGACCATCGGATCATGGGTTCTTCACCTTCCATAGCCAGCAGAATGTTGACACCGGCAGCCCCCAGAGGTCGCGGTGGAGTTCAGCCTAATGGCCTTTGAACCGCCTACTTTCGTATATCCTAACCATCTAGAGTTTTGTATGTTATGATAATGTGTTAAGTGTTATGTTCGGATAGCTTTGTGCTAAAATGTGACTTAGAAGCATGCTTAGTGAAAGGGTAAGCGGGTGAGAAAATGATGAACCTTAGAATATTACGGAGGAGACCTTAGATGTAAGGCCGTTTGAGTACAAGTTTTTGCAAGTGATCCTTGTCTGAGTGCATTTATGCCTAGAATGTATTGTGTGATAAGTCCTGGTTGAGTAAATGAAAGTGGTAGCTTTATGATGTGATTTAGCAAGATTGTTCCGTGTCGGCGAGCAAGAGTTGGCGCGATAATGGTCGGGTTGGGGCTGTTGCGGGCCAACCCGCCCCGCTTCGGCGGGCGGTCAGCTCGGGTGGTCCCGCCAGTGGCAGGTCACGAGGGTGCTAGGCCCAAGTTTAAATGACCGTATGAGTTCGTGGATACGTTCGACCAGTAGATCGTGAAGGCCGGAATGGCCTTAAGGAAGATCGAGGCGAGTAAGATGACCAAGTTCGAGGTAGTGACTCAAAGTTTTGGGAATCGAAATGATGATGAAGTATGGTACGATACTAGAAGAGTTCAAGTGTTCGGCGAGGGCACCACGAGTAAGGAGGAAGAGAACGTGTGTTATGTTTGTGGCAGTGTGGCTTTGACAACTTGTTAGAAGGAACTTCTTCGTTATACATTTTCGAGAAGGAACATTCGGGACGAATGTTTCGGGCGAGGAGAATGTTATACCGTATTTCCGCAGTATGTACGTGAGGCGACGTATAAAATTTTAGCCTTAAAGACTAGACAAGGTTCGAATTTGTACACAAGTGCCGAAAGAGTCGTTTTCGACTAAACGTTTCCACTTTTCGAGGGAAAATTCGCCATGTCATTTATAATTTTATGGATTTTTCCGAGAGGCGAAACATTTTGGACCAACGGAGGGTGACATGTGTCACCCTCGCATTGGAAGGCTCGACGGCAATTGGGACGATTTGGGGCTACTTTAGTTGGTAGGATATTTTGTGCAAGTTGTGTGGTAGATGGATAAGGTAGCACGTGGCTAAATCTTGGCCTTACACTTGCTATGCACTTGTCTTCATCTTGGCCATTGGTTGGCCTTCACTTGACCTATAAATACCCCTCTAGTTGAAGACATTCTTCATCCTAAACTTGAGCAATCTATCTAAGTCTCAAACTACTCCTCCTCTTGTCTTGCTTTAGCCCCAAAGCCCCTCCCCTTGAGAAAGGCCCTGCCGAGAGCACACCCCCTTTGTGAAGCTTTGCCAGGGTACCCCCCAGCCTAGTTGTCTCGTATAAATACCCTTTGTTGTGGTATAGAAATACTCCCTAGTATTGTTATAATGTCCAAATACCTTGGCCCAAATACCTTGTAGTATTCCCAAGGTTACACTTATACAAGCCTGAAAATACCGTTATACTTTCCCTCACTACTAAAACGAAACCTAAGGAAATCTTCACCGTTGTTGAAGTTGTAAGTAGAAGCTGGTTAGAACTTCTAAGGGTAGTTTGGAGCGGTCGAGCGCACGGAGTTGAGCTAAACCTTGCTCGTGAGCGACTTTAAACTAGGATAATTTTGGGCTTATCGAGGTAATTATCTTGTCCTCTATTGTAATTGGAAATTACATAAGTGTTGAATATATAGTTGTTGTATACTATATATAGTCTTGAACGTAGTTATCGGCAATGTCTCGCGACTTAAGCTGAATAATACTTACGCAATGTCTTGCGACTTAAGCCCAAGAATCGAATCGAATCGTAATTACATAGGGTTGTATTACATAAGAGACTTGTGTAGAGTACCGTGGAGTAGAATTGTGCAGCTAGGTTAGATGTATAACCCCACTGGTTGGCTTGGTAGCCACTCGATAGAGGAGGAGATTTACGCCATTGCGGGGAGTCTCACGAATTTTCTAGAATGTTCTACGATGAGATCTAAATGTTAATAAAGCGCGTGGCCTTATAGGTTGAAGTGCTACGTGTGACGTAATCTTACGGACTAAGGAGCAGCCGACGGGTTGAGGTACTTGAGCGCTTTTGCTATTAGTCGACAGCGTCGCGAGGTATGAACCTCTTCCTATCTCTTCTAGCATGATATGTGTGAACTATGTAATGCGGTAGACGCATACGTGTTAATTATATTTGATTGTTGTAAACATAAAGTGTTATAACGGCTTTATGGGAAGTTGGTTATAACACTTTATGTAGGTAAGAAAATGGGTTGTTTTTAAAAGATAATCGATTTGATTTATAATCGCTTGAGGCGTTATAATAAAACTAAAGTATTTCAAAAGATTTATGAATCGTTTTGAACGAAGTGTAGTATTGTGTTTTGAAAACTTAAGAGTTATACTAGCTTTATGGGAAGTTAGGTATAACGCTTAAGAATGGTTTCTTGATGTTAGAAGTTAAGAGACTTGATCTTATAAGATAAGAGACTTAACTTATTTGTTTTAAAGTGAATGTTTGTGTGAAACCTCATTCGTGAGTAATGAGTACTTGGTTTTATTTAAAGGATAATGTTTCTTCGATTTGGAAATCGAATGTGTATCGACTGCACCACCGCAGCGTTAATAAAGGAAAATGTATTGAATAATGATGTATCGTATTAAAACCAGAGAAACCTCCATCCGCATAGAAACTAAGATGAGACAAAATGATATTACATTTTCTAGATCATGGTCGTAATAAGAATGTTGTAAACAAGAATAACCTACTTTCACGTGAGACATATATTACTCAATTGTTCTAAAAGAAATCAAGTGATTAAGTTTATGAACTATGAAACCATTTGAAAATGAGAAGCTTGAGTAATTGAAACTAGGCAACCGGAACTTAGGAAAAGAATGTTGTTACTTGATTTTGGAAAGGAATGTGGGTTGGTCATTCTAAGGCTACGTATCGGGTGACTTTATAAAAGTAATGGATCTCTTTAAAAGAACTTAACGTATGTAGTACTTTGGGGTTAAAACCCGACTTTGGCATAAAATGAAAGTACTTTGAGTTGTTGAAACTGAAACTTTTCTCTCTGCCTATGTTGTTGAAACAAACTCGGCCATGTCGCGTCGATTACATCCGATATATGGTTATTTCGCAATACGGACGTCTACACCGACGAAAGATTCCGGGCACGTGGCATGCGGCACAGGTTGATCACCCGCATATATATATTGTTTACACATGGGCATGTCTACACCGCAAGATTCGCAGGCGTACGCGGGCCATGTTATTATTGTTGCATCATGGACATGTCTACCGCAAGATTCGGGTACGCGCCATACGGCCTTGTTATTATTGTCGTGGACATGTCTACACGCACACCGGGCATGACGCGCCATGATGCGAACATGATGGATGTTTGGCGCGTGAGACCCATAGTTATATTTGAGTGGTGACTTTGAGGCGTGAGTCCTCGACTTGATCGCTTATGTGCATCTGTATTTTGGTTATCATACATGTCTCTCGCTTTTAAGCTATTATGATTTCATTTACTGATGTTGACAGCTTTCACATACTGTACTGCTGATCGACCTCCTTCGGGGCCGCTCATGCCGCAGTAGAGGTACATCGGCCGTGGATCCCCGCCTCCTAGGATCTCATTTCGCGTGTTGAAAGCTCCGTTCCTTGAGGCTTATCTTTGCATGTTTCCCGAGTCAGGTTCTCAGACATCTGTGGTATGGCGTGGCCCCGTCCCGTCATAGTTGTTGTAAATCTTAGAGTGCAGCCTTTGTTGTGGTTGAGGATAACTGCTTTGGGTTTTTACAGATATATCGAAGGCAAATCGCTTGCTGGCCTGTTTATTTATTATATCTCTCGTTTCATGACTCGTGTTTTATTTTCCGCTGGTTTTCTCTGATGTTGTATCACTAGGGTGCCCGGGGTAAGGCACCAGTAACGGGCCCGGGTTCGGGGCGTTACATATGGACAGACTTATGTGACTTTATCGCGTCCCATATTGGGCCAGGCAGTATAGGCGTCCCTCCATAAAAAGCCGGATTATGTTATGCAAGGTAAGTAAGTTATATGGTAATGAACTTGACGGTTTTTCCTAAGCATGTACATAAGAATGTGACTATAACTTTTATGTAAAAATGGGAAAAGATAATAAGGTACGATTAAGTTCACGAGATGGTAATGACACGGTAGGATCTGGTATTTACCCTTTTTTTTACTTGCCCATGTCATTCTTTTGTACAGTTATGATTTGTTTACTGTACCTTATTTTCCGTTCCATATTCTGCACTGTTATCGACTTCTTCGGGGCTGCGTTCATGTCCGCAGTTTAGGTATTACGCTGATTGGATCCGCGAGCTTAGGATCTGGTTCAAAGATTTTGAGATGGCTCCAATGTTTGGAGCTTGTCGTCATGGCTATGTATATTCAGGGGTACGGCGGGGCCTTGTCCCGTCATAGTATTGGTCCAAAATCTTAGAGGTCTGTATTCACTCGCAATGGATGGGTTAGAGTTGTAATTACATTTTTGGATAGTGTAAGCCCTTTTTGGGTGATTTATATTATGACAGCCTTATCGGCTTTGCCTTAGTTTTAAAAGAAAAAAAATGTGTTACTTATTTTCCGCAGTTGTTTTGGTATTGTATGATTAGAAGGGTGCCCAGGTAGGGTACCAGTCGCGGGCCCGGGGTTGGGTCGTGACAAAAGTGGTATCAGAGCAGTTAGTCCTCGGAAAGTGTCTACAGACCGTGTCTAGTAGAGTCTTGATTATCGGTGTGTTGTGCACCACATCTATTATCAGGAGGCTACAGGACATTTAGGATTGGTTTCCATTCTTCTCACTCTGAAATCGTGCGATATAGCTGTGTTGTTAGGGTCGTCTCTCCCTAACGAGTTATGTTGATTGCAGCTATGAGAAAGGCAGCAGTGACCCAGGAAGGACTTTGTGGATTGCGTATCCAGGTTGATAATGATTATAGTATAGTTGGTATTATGACATACATCTATACAAAGTTATGTATTAGGGTCAAACGCGTGTTGCCTAGAATGAGTTTAGATTACCAAGAGTTGGTAAAGACTAACTAGATACCGGGAAGGTATGGAACAGTTAATGAATTCTCGCCAAGGTCTTATGTTTTATTTTGGGATAATTAGGAAAGGATGAGCTGCCTGATAGGGTAGTGAACCTTTAAGAAGTCATGTTAAGAAACTTAATGGAATGTCGTGTTAATAGATTAAGCTACGTGGTATGATTAAGAGAATGGTACGGGTGAGACCCGTATGGAGTAAGTATGGTTGTTGTGATCAAGACAACACGATTATGGTATTATGAGAAGTTATTGTACCCGTTTACGGGGGGACTGATAAGGTAGGCTTGGAGCATGGAAACTGCGAGCCTAAGAATGTTGATAACCGCCGAGACCTTAGGTATATAAGGCCTTCTCGGGTAGTAAAAAGTTAAGTCAGACCAAGGATAAGAGTTAAGTACGACGCTGAGTCGGGTTGAGGACCTATTACGGGTCGCCTCATAGTTTGAAATGAAGTGAGATCAGTTGGTAGTAGTTCCGCTACGTGACAGGGTCACGAGGGTGCAAGGCCCAAGTCTAGTTAATTCTTCTAGGGGTTCGTGGACGCGTTCCACCGAATCCAGTCGTGAGCCGGAAATGGCCTTATATTGTTTTATTGAGTGACTCCAAAGATTGGAGGCCAGAATCAGTATGGAAGTTATGTATGTATGCTAGTATGAGTTGGAAGTACGGAAAGAGTACGACCAGTAAGAAAGATAGCAACCAAGTGTAAATGAATAGAGCCTGAATCCATAAGAACCTTTCGATGTAACTACACTAGTGAGTGTTTGGGGTGGTAAATGGCGGTATATGAGATTTGCCGGTGATTTATACAAATGTCGACCCTAGTAGACCTAGTAGAGATGATTACGACAGACTTTGAGGTCATTATGAGTATGGACTAGTTGGCTTCGTGAGTTCCAAGGTTGACATCTTAGTATAAATATTGTTATGTGGCCATGAATGACATATGTTTGTAAGGGTGTAGTAAAGGAGACTATGTCGCTATCTATTTAGATTGGACTCCGAAAGAACATTCGGGGACGAATGTTTCTAAGGGGGTAAGAATGTTACACCCCGTAATTCAAGGACATGGTTAAGAGAATGTACGTAAGGAACACAAGACTTGAAAAGGGTATGAAAGGAAGAATTGTTTTTCCGACGAAAAATCTTCCGAACGTCGGAAAGGAAAAATGTTCGTTGGTGAGAATTAGATTCTCAAAAATGCATTAATTGAAGAGTATGAAACTTATTATCATTATAGAAATTTATTTTTACGGATTTGGTCCCGTGGGGCCCACCAGAGGAATTTTACGCTTTTGTGCCCACGAGGTTCTAATTTATGGACGAATGGGAGGGCGACACGTGGCACCCCCACATTGGTCTTGGACGAAATTGAAGCAAGGGTAAGATGGTCATTGACCAAGGTAAAAGATCAAGTCTTGCAAGCTTGAGTTTATTGACCAAGTCAACTTGTCCACTTGGCTAGACATTAATTACTCTCATCCTAGCCACACATATATGATTATCTTGACCCTCCATTATTGTATATATACACACTAGTGCAAGACTAGTCTTCAACACTTAGAAAATATTAGAGAAACCTTGTTCCTCTTTGTGTTGCTCTCGGGTTCACCCTCAAACCCACAAGAAAAATTTGTAATTTTGTTCCATTATTCACAAGACTTTAACCCAAGGTCCCTAAGGGTATTGTAAGGATATCTCAATAGAAAGATTTCGGAAAAACGGCGTTTTCACGTTAGTCGCAAGGCGAAAACCTAAGGCATTATCATAGGTTTTGATTGGAAATGGAAGAGAAGTTGGTTGTGAGCTTCTAAAGGCTTCAAATAGCGGATTGGAGCGTAAAGGAAATGAGCTAAGAATTGCTAAGGAGCGACATTGAATGTTGGAAATTATAAGGGCTTGTAAAGGTAAAATTCTTGTCGTTTTAGTAATTGAGATTTCTTATTGTTGTAGCTATGGATATTAGCAAGTATGAGATATATATTATGAAGTTGATAAGTGTTATGGATATTGGAACCCTAATCCGAAAACTAGTATGTTTAGCCTTGAGATTTCAATTCAATTGGATTATTAGTTTAATCGTCACATGTTATATAAAGAAGGAATTATAATTGTTAAGTTGTTTATGACTATATAACATGTTAGACCTAAGAACTTGGATTGAAAAGGAATTGGAAAGGTTGATAAGTTGTTGCACCTTTTGGCCGAAATTGGCATTTGTATTGTGGACTAGTTTGATATCAATTGTGGGGCGGAATTTTACACGTCTTGTAGGCGTGTAATCCCCTATTGTTAATTACATTGTTGAGCCTTAAATGTGGCGTGTTTGGTTATTGAATTCGGCCTTGAAAAAGGTGGCAAAGTATGTAGAAACAAAGGAAGTGCTGTCCGATTTTCCGTAGAATTTAGTGACTTTGCACTTAGAATATTCTAATGCTCAAGCTAGAGGTTAATGGACGTATTATGGCCATTATAGGTTGAAGTACTAAGTATAGCGTATTCTACTTGAAGGATGGAATAGCTATCAAGGTTGAAGTACTTTGGAGCATTTTGCTATTTGTCGATAATCGTCGCGAGGTATGTGAACCTCTTCCTTCCTTTGGCATGATTCTATGTATGGAATATACATGTGTTATTATTTCATGTTCCCTTCTACTCTTAGAGGTTAAGAGGTATGTATGTGATTTACTCTATGTAAAGGTTATGTCTAGGTTATCCTAAGTTCTTACCAAGTCTTATGGGGGATGTTGGTAAGAGTCGTTAGGAGGTATTTGGAGCCAAGTTGACTTGGCTAATTTTACGGCACGAATGAGAATAAGTATCGAACAAGCCAGTGCAGCGTTAATAAAGGAAAATGTAATGACAATTGATTATATTAAAATAAGTAGAATTCTCCATCTGCATAGAAACTAAGATAAGACAAAATTGTATTACATTTTCTAGATCATGGCTACTTGAATAAGATCGTTATAAATAAGTATAACTCATTCACATATATGTTACTTAATTTAAAAGAGTTTACGTATGAAGTTTTTAAGACTATGAACCTTGAATTCTTAAAAGGTTAAGAAACTTTATTTTTCAAGTTATGGGACTTGATTTCTAAAGGAAGAAATGACTTGATTTAAATGTATAGAATACTTGATTTGGAAAGCATGGATTTCTTGATATTCTAAAGATAAGAGATTTTAAATTCTAAGTTAAGAAACTTGACTTCTAAAGTTAAGAGACTTAAAGTATTTTAAAAGGTATGTAATTCGATTTGAAAGTATAAGTCTCTTGGTTATAAAAGGAATGAATTTGTCTAAGACATAAAGAGTTATAACGGCTTTATGAGAAGTTGGTTATAACAACTTTATGGAAGATTAAAAGAATGGTTTTCTTCAGTAATGTAAGCAAAGAAATGACTTGAAATAAAGAAGGGCAAATTGTTTTAAGGGTAGTGCTTAAGGTTTTAAAGAAAGAAGTCACTTGATTTAGAAGCCTAATTATATTTCTAAAAGGTATTGTGACTCGTCTTGAAAAGTTGATATGACTTGATACTACGGTTATTAGTATCTTGGAAGTTTTATTTAAAAAAGAGTCATTTTAAAGGAGTAGAGGTACGTAGTACATTGGGTTAAATTCCCGGATTTTATAATGACATTATCGCATCCCAGAAATGGGCCGGGCAATATACCTTTATGGACAGACTATATGACATTATCGCGCCCCGTAACGGGTCGCAAGATACCTTTACGGGCGACTATATGACATTATCGCGTGTAAATGGGTCGCAAGATACCTTTACGGGCGACTATATAACATTATCGCGTCCCGCAATGGGTCGGGCAAGATACCTTACGGGCAGACTATATGACATTATCGCGCCCCGAGAAATGGGCCGGCGATACCTTACGGGCAGATTATATGACATTATCGCGTCCCAGAAATGGGCCGGGCAGTATATCTCTATGGGCAGACTTATGTGACTTTATCGCGTCCCAGATTGGGCCAGGCAGTATAGGCGTCCCTCCATAAAGAGTCGGATTATGTTATGCAAGGTAAGTAAGTTATATGGTAATGAACTTGACGGTTTTTCCTAAGCATGTACGTAAGAATGTGACTATAACTTTTATGTAAAAATGGGAAAAGATAATAAGGTACGATTAAGTTCACGAGATGGTAATGACACGGTAGGATCGGGTATTTACCCTTTTTTACTTGCCTGTCATTCTTTTGTACGCTTATGATTTGTTTCATGTACTTATTTTCCGCTCGATATCTGCACTGTTAGATCGACTTCTTCGGGGCCGTTCATGTCCGCAGTTTAGGTACATAGTTGTGGATCCGCGAGCTTAGGATCCTGGTTGATTTTGAGATGGCTCCAATGTTCCGAGGTTGTCATGGCTATGTATATTCGTGGTACCGTATACCCCGTATTTCCGCAGTATGTACGTGAGGCACGTATTCAATTTGAGCCTTAAAGTAGGCATAGGTTCGAATTTGTGCATAACTACCAAAAGGTGGCGTTTTTCGACGACACGTTTCCACAGCTTTCGTAGGGAAAATTCCGGCTATGTCCATAATAATTTTGGCGGATTTTTCCGAGAGACGTAACATTTTGGACCAACAGGAGGGTGACATGTGTCACCTCACATCGGAAGGCTCGACGGCACATCGATTGGGTCTTGGTAGTAGGTAGGATATTTTGTGCAAAGTTGTGTGGTAGATGGATAAGGTACACATGGTTGAAATTTAGCCCTACACTTGCCTTACACTTGGAGTGATCTCGCCATTGGTCACATGGCTTGACCTATAAATACCCTCTAAGTTGATGAACTTCTTCATCCTAAATTGTTCTAAGTCTTGAAAAATCCTCCTCTCCTCGAGCTTTTCTTCCAACACCCTCTCCCCTCTAGCCTAAGTGGTTCGGCCAAGCACCCTCCCTAGCCTAGCCGAAAGTATCCCCTCTCGAGGTGCTAGCCGGGTACCCCTAGCCTAGTTGTTTTGTGATAATACCCCTTGTCGTGGTATGGAAATACTCTCTAGTATTGTTATAATGCCCAAATACCTTGGCCCAAATACCTTGTAGTATTCCCAAGGTTACACTTATACAAAAGCCCGTAAAATACTATTATACTTCCTCATCACAAAAACGAAACCCTAAGTAAATCTTCACCCGTAGTTGAAGTTATAAGTAGAAGTTGGTTAGAACTTCTGGGTTGGTTGAACAGTTGGAGCGCCGAGTAGAGTTAAACGTTGTTCGGATCGACATATAACTTGGATAATTTTGGGCTTATCGAGGTAAACACTTCGACCTTGTTGTAATTGGGAATTACATGTTGTAGGAATATATAGTTAAAGTATACTATATATAGAAGTGAACATAGTTGCGGCAATGTCTTTGACTTAAGCCCGAATAATACTTACGGCAATGTCTTGCGACTTAAGCACAATTTAAAGAAGAGAACCGAATCGTAATTACATGGACTGTATTATGAGACTTGTGTAGCATTCTGTAGTAGAATTGTACACGTCCGGTTAGGCGTGTTAACCCTCGTTGGCTTGGTAGCGGCCTCGATAGAGGAGATTTACGCTGCATGCGGGAGGTCTTGCCAATTTTCAGAGAATATTCTACGTCGATCTAAAGATATTAATAGGCGCCAGTGGCCTCTATAGGTTCTAGTACTACGTGTGGAGTGATCTGCTTGACTGAGAGTGTAGCCGACGGTTTGAGGTACTTGGAGCGTTTTGCTATTAGTCGATAATCGTCGCGAGGTATGTGAACCTCTTCCTATCTTTCTAGCATGATATGTGTCTAACTATGTAGTAGAGACGCATACGTGTTAAATGTATTTGATTGGTTTAAAACATAAAGGGTTATAACGGCTTTATGGGAAGTTGGTTATAACAGCTTTATGTATATAAGAAAGTGCTTTGTGATTGTTAAAAGGTAGCTGATTTGACTTATAACTGACTTGATGTGTAATAATAAAGAACTTGAAGTCTTTCCTTAAGAAACCCCTTTTTTTTAAAGAAGAGTAATACTTGGTTTTGAGAACTTAAGAGTTATACTAGCTTTATGGGAAGTTAGGTATAACGTCTAAAAGAGATAAAAAGAATGGCTATTTGATCTTAGAAGTTAAGAGACTTGATCTTATAAGATAAGAGACTTAACTTAATTAAATTGATTTGAAAGTTGTAAGATGTATGAAACCTCATTCGTGAGTAATGAGTACTTGGTTTCTAAAGAATAATGTTTTACTGATGTCGGAAATGATAATGAGTATCGACAATCCACTGCAGCGCTAATAAAGGGAAATGTATTGAATAATGAAGTATTATTAAAACCAGTAGAAACCTCCATCTGCATAGAAGCTAAGATGAGACAAAATGATATTACATTTCCTAGATCATGGCTGCTTAATAAGATTTATTATGAACAAGAATAACCTACTCGCCTATGGCATATGTTACTCAATTGTTTTAAAAAGAGATTAAGACATTGAACTATGAAACTTTTCTAAAAAGAGACTTGCGTATTGAAATTAGGCAAACTGGAACTTTAGGGAAAAGAAAGGCATTGTGTTGTCTTAAATTGGTTTAAAACATAAGTATTATAACAGCTTTATAGGAAGATAGTTATAACGACTTTATGAAAACAAAAGGAGGGTTTTATCATTGGTTTTAATGTGGTAACGTGACTTTAAAAAGAGAAGTGTTTTGGTCTATAAAGAAGGCATAGTGTTGCCTTAATTTGGTTTTAAAAAGGAAAGTATGGAAGTTGTTTTGGTCTACTTAAAAGATATAAGTCACTCCATTTTATACTACGGGTATCGGGTGACTTTTATAGAAGGGAATGGATCTTTAAAAGGAATTTAACGTACGTAGTACTTTAGGGTTAAAACCCGGACCTTGGCATAAAAATGAAAGTACTTTGAGTTGTGAAACTTGCCTATGCTTGTTGTTGTGAAACTTGCCTATGCTTGTTGTTGTGAAACTTGCCTATGCTTGTTGTTGTGAAACTTGTCTATGCTTGTCGTGATAGCCTTGGTTGTGCAAGAATTGTGTTTCTATACTACCGCGCCTCTCGATGGAGGGTCGGTTGACTTGTTGAGAACTTACTTGACGTGGCCGTGGTGGACGGATAAATTCCACGCATGCGTTCGCTGATAGTGTTACTTTTGTTAATCGCTTTGGACATACTGACACGATGCGTAGCGCACGGGTATGCTTCCACTTTGATTACCGCCTTGTTGTCTTATTGTTTCCCTTTGGACATACTGACACGATGCGTAGCGCACGGGTATGCTTCCATTTGGAATGTTGTCTTATTGTTTCTTGGACTCATCGACACGATGTGTAAGCGCACGTATGCTTCCATTTGGTATCTTTGTCTTCTTGTTCCCTTTGGACATATCGACACGATCGTAGCACAGGTATGCTCCCATTTGGATTGCTGTCTTGTTGTTATCATATCATAGGCCAGTGGCGGAAAGGTACTACCGCGGGATTGATGTTGTGGGCGAGACCCTGAATTGATATAACTCATATGTGTGTGTAATGTAGTTTGGTTATCATACCTGTCTCCTGCTTTTATAGACTATTATGATTTCATTTACAGTATTTTACGCCACATACTTGGTACCATTGTCTCGACCTCCTTCGGGGCCGCGTTCATGCCGCAGTAAGTACATCTACCGCCGATCCCCGTTTAGATCTCATTTCAGCTTGGGAAGCTCCGTTTCGTCTGAGGCTTATCTTTGTATGTTACCCCGAGTCCGTAAGTTCTTGACGTTCAGGGTATGGGCGGGCCCGTCCCCGTCATAGTTGTTGTATAAATCTTAGAGTGCAGAAAGACTTTGTGCGGGGGTGTAAGGATCAGAATCGTTCAAATGTTTATATATATATGTTGGGAGGCAACCGTTTTGGTTGGCCTATTTGCTTTTATTTATCATGTCTCTTGTTTCATAATTATGCTTTATGTTCCGCTGATTTTCTCTGATGTTGTATCACTAGGGTGCCCGGGGTAAGGCACCAGTCACGGGCCCCGGTTCGGGTCGTGACAAAAGTGGTATCAGAGCAGTTAGTCCTCGGAAAGTGTCTACAGACCGTGTCTAGTAGAGTCTTGATTATCGGTGTGTTGTGCACCACATCTATAATCAGGAGGCTGCAGGACATTTAGGGTTGGTTTCCATTCTTCTCATTCTGAGATCGTGCCTTAGAGCTGTGTAATAAGATTGGACCCCTCTGACATACTTCGTTTTTACCAGTTATGCCTCCGCGTAAGGCAACCCGCCCGTGGCGGCAAGGCGCAGAGGAGCTGCGAGTAGAGCAATGGCGAGACCACAAGACCGAGCCTCGATCCCGCACCGGAGCAGGAGATGAGTCACAAGGAGTGGGCTCGATTAATGGCCGTGGTCAGGGCAGACTTGAGGATAGCCGGACGCAGCGGTTCGAGCACCTGTGGTTCACCCTAGATCGATAGTTCGAGGCTACGGATTTTACGAGTCAGGCCGCGAGTTTTATGGGTCGAGGCTTGAGGATGATCCGCAGGAGTTCATCAAGCGATAACGGATCGCGAGAGTGGTCAAGGCATCGGAGACCGAGTCGGTGGTCCTAGGTTCGCGACGGCTGCGTGATACCGCAATGATCGGGTTTGATTCGTGGAGCTGTCCCGGGAGAGCATACTTCCACTTTATGGGACGAGTTCTCGGAGGCCTTTCTTGCACATTTCTTGCCTCCATGATGAGAGGGCTCGCCGGCGCTTTTTGGTGTTGCGCGAATCCGGCGACGGTTTGGGAGTACAATGTGAGTTCGACTCATTGGCGTGACGCCCGCGTTGGTAGCTAGTATGGAGGATCGAGTGCACGATATGTTACAGGCTCGATGATTACCTAGCAGAGTTGTTCGGGTGTAGCTCTTCACCGGCATGGACATTGCCGCACGCAGCTTATGCACTCAGGGGTGAGGAGCGGAGAAATCGACGAAATGACCAAGGTCGAAGAGGCCGCAGCAGGTCCTTTGGTGACTTTCGAGGCGGACCGCCTCCAGGCCGACTAGTTATGCGCCTCCGCCTTGATGGTGGTCCTCCACAATCTTGAGCATCCAGAGTATTCGAGGCGGTCGGGGCTCGAGGTTCAGATTTTGAGAGTAGGGTGTTAGCCACCAAGCCACCCCACCTCGTTGCCAGGATCACGTGGTAGACTCCACGTGGGGAGTGTCGTGCTAGTCCGGAGTTTGTTTTACATGCGGTCAGCAGGCCATTTTGGGAGAAACTGTCCCGACTGTGTAGCACCGGTAGGATAGCCTGCATCACGAGATCGGTTGCGGGTTCTTCACCTTCCACGCCCAGGCGGGATGTTCATACTCCGGGCCACTAGAGGTCGCGGTGGAAGTTCCTAGCTTTAGCGATCCTTGAACCGCCTACTTTCAGTATATCCTTAACCTCTAGAGACTTGTATGTATCGATGCTATGATAACGTGTTAAGTGTTATGTTCGGATAGCTTTGTGCTAAAATGTGATTTAGAAACACAGTTAGTGAAAAAGGGTAAGCACAGGGTGAGAAATGATGAACCTTAGAATATTACAGTTGAGACCTTAGATGTAAGGGCGTCTTGAGTACAAGATCTTGCGGGTGATCTTTGTCGAATGTATAATCATCGTAGAGTAATTGTGGGAAATTTCCTTGGGTAGTGTAAAAATGGAAGTGGTAGCTTTCATGACCTGTAGAGGTAAGATTGTTCCGGATCGGGGAACAAGAGCGTGATGCGTAAGTGGGTGGGGTTGGGGCCATGTTGAGGGCCAACCCGCGGCCGGTTTCAAAGTGGGGTCAGCTCTGGGTGGTCCCGCCAGATGGTAGGGTCACGAGGGTGATAGGCCCATGATTAGATAACCATCGTATGAGTTCGTGGATATGTTCGACCAGAAGCGGATCGTGAAGGCCGGGAATGGCCTTAAGGGAGATTGAAGCTAGTAAGATGACCAAGTTTGGAGTGGTGACTCCAAAGTTTTGGGAAAGCTACGATCGGAAGTGTGGTACGTATACTAGAGGAGTTCAAGTGTCCGAGAAGGGCACAACGAGTAAGGAAGGAAGAGAACGTGTGATATTTCGTGGCCAGGTGTGGCGTTGGCAACTTGTTAGAAGAACTTCATTGTTATCCGTCTTGAGAAGGAACATTCGGGACGAATGTTTCTAAGGAGGGGAGAATGTTATACCCCGTATTTCCAGAGTATGTACGTGAGGGCGTACGTATTCAATTTGAGCCTTAAAGTAGGCATAGGTTCGAATTTGTGCATAACTACCAAAAGGAGTCGTTTTTCGACGAAACGCTTTCCACAGCTTCGTAGGAAAATTCCGCTATGTCAATAATAATTTTTGCGGATTTTTCCAGAGGCGTAACATTTTGGACCAACGGGAGGGTGGCATGTGTCACCCTCACATGGAAGGCTGACTCGCACATCGGACGATTGGGTCTTGTAGTAGGTAGGATATTTTGTGCAAAGTCAGTGGTAGATGGATAAGGTACACATTGTTGAAATCTAGCCTACACTTGCCTTACACTGAGTGATCTTGGCCATTGGTTGGCCATGGCTTGACCTATAAATACCCTCTAAGTTGATGAACTTCTTCATCCTAAATTGTTCTAAGTCTTGAAAAATCCTCCCTCTCCCTTGAGCTTTTAGTCCAACACCCTCTCCCCTCTAGCCTAAGTGGTTCGCCGAGGCCCTCCCTAGCCTAGCCGAAAGTATCCCCTCCTCGAGGTGCAATGGGTACCCCTAGCCTAGTTGTTTCAGATAATACCCTTTGTCGTGGTATGGAAATACTCTCCTAGTATTGTTATAATGCCCAAATACCTTGGCCCAAATACCTTGTAGTATTCCCAAGGTTACACTTATACAAAAGCCAGAAAATACTATTATACTTCCTCACCACAAAAACGAAACCCTAAGTAAATCTTCACCGTAGTTGAAGTTATAAGTAGAAGTTGGTTAGAACTTCTAAGGGTTGGTTGGACGGATTGAGCGCCGGAGTAGAGCTAAACGTTGTTCAGATCGACATATAACTTGGATAATTTTGGGCTTATCGAGGTAAACACTCTTGACCTACATTGTAATTGGGAATTACATGTTGTAGGAATATATAGTTAAAGTATACTATATATAGAAGTGAACATAGTTGTGCGGCAATGTCTTTTGACTTAAGCACGAATAATACTTACGGCAATGTCTTGCGACTTAAGCCTGAATTTAAAGAAGAACTGAACTGTAATTACATAGGACTGTATTACAGTAGACTTGTGTAGCATTACTGTGTAGTAGAATTGTACACGTCCGGTGAGACGTGTTAACCCCCCCCTGGTTGGCTTGGTAGCCGGCCTCGATAGAGGAGGAGATTTACTGTTGCGTGGGGAGAGCTTCTTACGAATTTTCTGTAGAATATTCTACGTCGATCTAAAGATATTAATAGGCGCTTTGTGGCCTCTATAGTTGTAGTACTACGTGTGGAGTGATCCGCTTGGCGAGAGCATGGCAAGCGGTTTGAGGTACTTGGAGCGTTTTGCTATTAGTCGATAATCGTCGCGAGGTATGTGAACCTCTTCCTATCTTTCTAGCATGATATGTGTATAACTATGTAGCAGTAGACGATACGTGTGTTAAATGTATTTGATTGGTTTAAAACATAAAGGGTTATAACGGCTTTATGGGAAGTTGGTTATAACAGCTTTATGTATATAAGAAAGTGCTTTGTGATTGTTAAAAGGTAGCTGATTTGACTTATAACTGACTTGATGTGTAATAATAAAGAACTTGAAGTCTTTCCTTAAGAAACCCCTTTTTTTTAAAGAAGAGTAATACTTGGTTTTGAGAACTTAAGAGTTATACTAGCTTTATGGGAAGTTAGGTATAACGTCTAAAAGAGATAAAAAGAATGGCTATTTGATCTTAGAAGTTAAGAGACTTGATCTTATAAGATAAGAGACTTAACTTAATTAAATTGATTTGAAAGTTGTAAGATGTATGAAACCTCATTCGTGAGTAATGAGTACTTGGTTTCTAAAGAATAATGTTTCATTGATGTCGGAAATGATAATGAGTATCGACAATCCATCGCAGCGCTAATAAAGGGAAATGTATTGAATAATGAAGTATTATTAAAACCAAGAGAAACCTCCATCTGCATAGAAGCTAAGATGAGACAAAATGATATTACATTTCCTAGATCATGGCTGCTTAATAAGATTTATTATGAACAAGAATAACCTACTCGCCCATGGCATATGTTACTCAATTGTTTTAAAAAGAGATTAAGACATTGAACTATGAAACTTTTCTAAAAAGAGACTTGCGTAATTGAAATTAGGCAAACTGGAACTTTAGGGAAAAGAAAGGCATTGTGTTGTCTTAAATTGGTTTAAAACATAAGTATTATAACAGCTTTATAGGAAGATAGTTATAACGACTTTATGAAAACAAAAGGAGGGTTTTATCATTGGTTTTAATGTGGTAACGTGACTTTAAAAAGAGAAGTGTTTTGGTCTATAAAGAAGGCATAGTGTTGCCTTAATTTGGTTTTAAAAAAGGAAAGTATGGAAGTTGTTTTGGTCTACTTAAAAGATATAAGTCACTCCATTTTATACCACGGGTATCGGGTGACTTTTATAGAAGGGAATGGATCTTTAAAAGGAATTTAACGTACGTAGTACTTTAGGGTTAAAACCCGGACCTTGGCATAAAAATGAAAGTACATTGAGTTGTGAAACTTGCCTATGCTTGTTGTTGTGAAACTTGCCTATGCTTGTTGTTGTGAAACTTGTCTATGTTTGTCGTGATAGCCTTGGTTGTGCAAGAATTGTGTTTCTATACTACCGCGCCTCTCGATGGAGGGTCGGTTGACTTGTTGAGAACTTACTTGGACGTGACCGCGACGGATAAATTCACCGCACGCCTCGCTGATAGTGTTACTTTTGTTAATCGCCGACATCGACACGATGCGAGCGCACGGGTATCTTCACTTTGATTACCGCTTGTTGTCTTATTGTTTCCCTTTGGACATATCGACCGACGCGTAGCGCACGTATGCTTCCATTTGGAATCTTTGTCTTATTGTTTCCCTTTGGACTCATCGACACGACGCGTAGCGCTGCGGGTATGCTTCCATTTGGAATGCCGTCATCGCTCCTTTGGACATACCGACACGATGCGTAGCGCACGGTATGCTCCTATTTGGCTTCCGTCTTGTTGTTATCATATCATAGAATGCCGGATGAGGAAGGTACTCCACGCGGATTGATGTTGTGGGCGTGAGACCACGAATTGATATAATCGTATGTGTGTATTGTAGTTTGCTTATCATACCTCTCGCTTTTATAGACTATTATGATTTCATTTACGATTTTACAGTTCACATACTTGGTACTGTTAGATCGACCTCCTTCTGGGGCCGCGTTCATGCCGCAGTAAGTACATCATTGTCGATCCCCGTTTAGGATCTCATTTCAGCGTTTTGGGAAGCTCCGCTTCGTCGAGGCTTATCTTTGGTATGTTACCACGAGTCCGTAAGTTCAGACGCTCAGGGTATGGCGGGGCCCGTCCGTCATAGTTGTTATATAAATCTTAGAGGTGCAGAGCAGTTGTGGGCAAAGTGTAAGGATTGTAATGGCTCAAATGTTTATATATATATATGTTGAGGCAACCGCTGGTTAGCCTATTTGCTTTATTTCTCATGTCTCTTGTTTCATAATTATGCGTTATGTTCCGCTGATTTTCTCTGCTGTTGGATCACTAGGGTGCCCGGGGTAAGGCACGATCCACGCCCGGTTGGGTCGTGACAGTGCACGGGCCTTGTCGATCATAGTATTGGTCCAAAATTTTTAGAGTGCAGATTCACACGTGCTGATGGTTAGAGTTGTAATTACATTTTTGGATAGTGTAAGCCCTTTTTGGGTGATTTATATTATATGACCTTATATCGCTTTGCCTTGGTTTTAAAAGAAAAAAAAATGTGTTACTTATTTTCTGCAGTTGTTTTGGTATTGTATGATTAGAAGGGTGCCCAGGTAGGGTACCAGTCGCGGGCCCGGGGTTGGGTCGTGACAATCATAATAGTCTAAACAAAACAGGAGACATGTATGATAGCCAACCTACAGTACACAATACATAAGCAGTCATATCAAGTCAGGAACGCATGCCCTCAAAGTCATTACTAAAATATAACCATGGGTCTCACGCCCATAATATCAATCATGCCCGTGGAATCCTTCCTCACTGCCGGCAGTCCATGATATAATATAACACCAATAGGCATACATGAACACCAAGTCCCACCTGTGTCCTAAAAGCATGCGGGCAAGTAGGAAAGCGAACCACGGATCCAACTGTATCATAAAACTGCGGGGCAAGTACGAAAGCCAACTACGGATTCACTGCGGCTAACAATCGACGGGGTAAGTACGAAAGCACTACGGATCCAACCTGTGCCACGAGATATGGCCGGCAAGTGCAAAGCTATCTACCGAGTCTATCAGTACCAAATAGTGCAATAGCACCGACGGGGCACGGTGAAAGCCAACTACCGATCCATCTCGCTATCAATCGAGCGGGCAAGTCAAAGCTAACTACTGATCCAACTCGCTACTAAATCTCTGAGGGCAATCCATAAAAATATCCCACGTGGTCGATGCCCCGAATCCCACATCGTATAAGCATGACCATAGGTAACACAAACAACCGAATCTAACCCGCCTCCAGTCACATCTTTGTCACGACCCGCCTGCGTGAATGGTGCCTTACCGGGCACCCTAGTGACACAACATCGAGTAATCGAACATAAAACATATACATGAAACAAGTGAAGTACAAAACAAGATCTGAGGGAAAACTTGCCTTTCGGCATATATAAATAACAACTTTTACAAATCGAGCAGTTTAATCCTTTTACCAACCCCGCCACAACAGACTACGCACTTCTAAGAAATGATACGACAACAATGGGCGGACAGGTCCCGCCATACCTCAACGTAAACACCTACAACAACAGGGACTATACCAAGATAAGCCTCCGAGAAACGGAGCTTCCCACAAGTCGAATCGTGACCCTAAGAGCGAGGATCAACGATGGTGTACCTTTACTCGCTGATGAACGCAGCCCGAAGGAGGTCGATAACAGTACCGAGTATGCGAAACTGAAAATTCATATCAGAAATGAAATCATAGCACTCATATAAAGCAGAGACATATATGATAACCAAACTACGCTTTACAACAAGCGGTCATGTCAAGTCGTGGACTCACGCCTCAAGTCATCACTCGAGTATAACAATGGGTCTCGTGCCCACAACATCAATCATGCCCGTGGAATACCTTCCTCACTGCCGGCAGTCTATGATATAAAAGCACCAAGGAACACATATGAACACCAGGTCCCACCTGTGTCATCATAAAACTGTACGGGGTAAGTACGAAGGCATAGCCGACTACTAAAAACCCACAGTACCAACAAGGTCATGAACTGTATCATAAGATCTGTCTAGACCGTCACATGATCAAAGCTGGCCACTTGCCCACAGTATCAATGTACGCGTCTAACCACGAACTCCGCGACCCGCATAGGCCAATCTCATCGGCCCGCATGAGGTATTCCCCGCATCGAGGGTAGCTACTCCCCGGCAACGTCCTGGACTTCGCAGTCCGCATGGCCACATGGACCGCATGCCCATAAAGGACGCATACTAACCTGGAACTCTCGTAGCTCCGCATAGGCCCCCGGGACCTGCATGAGGTATTCTCGAATCATAGGTCCATCGACCCGCCTGAGTCTACCCCGCATCGGAGGGCAGCTTAACCCCCGGAATCATCTCAAGAGATGAGTGATGTAAAATACTAACACAACAGCTTATCGTTAAGCAACATAAGCACAACGAAGGAAACCCCTTTACACAACATCACAAGATACTAACACACGTAGCATCCTAGCATGTTTACTTATCAATCAACAAGAAAGTATTACCAGGCTATCACAACCAACACAATCAAGTTATACACACAAGGTACTTTCTACTATATGCTAACAAGTTCGGGGTTTTATCCCCAAAGTACTTCATACGTTAACTCTTTAAAAGATACGTTACTTTCACAATGTCACACAATACCCGTAGTATAAATAGAGTGACTATCCTTTTAAAGTAAATCAATTACTTCTCTTTGTAAAATCAAGTAGCAACATTCTTTTCCAATGATCAAGTTTGCCTAATTTCCAATGTTCAAGTTTCTCATTTTAGAAAGGTTTCGTAGTTCATAGTCTTATTCATTTAAGAATATAATTCTCCTTTAAACTATCTGAGAAACATAAGTCTTATGTGAGTAGGATATTCTTGTTTATAACAATCTTATTACAGCAGCCATGATCTAGGAATATCATTTTGTCTCATCTTAGCTTCTATGCAGATGGAAGTTTCTACTGGTTTTAATAATACTTAATTATTCAAAACATTTCCTTTTATTAACGCTGCAGTGGTTTGTCGATACACATCCTGATTTCCAAAATCAAGAAACATTCTTAAGCCGTTATACCTAACTTCCCATAAAGCTAGTATAACTCTTCTTCTTTCAAAACGATTTAGAAATCTTTTGAAATACTTCAAGTTCTTTACTATCACACATCAAGCGATTATAAACAAATCATTTACCTTTTAAAAACCACAAAGTATTTTGACCTACATAAAAGTATTATAACCAACTTCCCTAGCCGTTATAACACTTTATGTTTCAAACCAATCAAATACATTTAACACGTATGCGTCACCGCATACTACATAGTTCACATATCATGCTAGAAGAGATAGGAGAGGTTCACATACCTCGCGGCAGTATCGACTAATAGCAAAACGCTCAAGTACCTCCAACCGGCTACTCCTTAAGCCAAGTAACGCGCCACACGTAGTACTTCAACCTATAAGGCCACAAGGCGCATTAACATCAAGATCTTATCGTAGAACATTCTACGTAAATTGGCAGCACCTCCCCGCGGCGTAAATCTCCTCCTCTAACGGGGCCGGCTACCAAGCCAACCAGGGGGGGGGGGGTTATACATCTGTCACGACCCGTTCCGGGGCCCGTGACTGGTGCTTTACCGGGGCACCCAAGTAGTCATACATCAGAGTAATCAGCGGAAATATAAAGCAAGACATGAAAGCTTTATAAAATAAGACACAATTTATGAGAAAACATCGCTTTTAAGATATATATATAATCATGGTTTAGCGATACATCCGACAATCGCATAACATGACTCTGCACTTAAGGAAAGATACAACTATGGACAGACCCCGCCATACTCGACTGACAAAACTATCTACAACAGGAGATCATACCAAAAGTAGAGCCTCCTAAGAGATGGAGCTCCCGACACCAACGTAGATCCTAAGGATGCGGATCTAGCACTGCCGCCCTTACCGCGGCATGAACGCAGCCCCAAGCGAGGTCGCACAACAGTACTAAGTATGTGAAATCAGAAAGTACTTAAATGAAAACATATCATTTATAAAACCGGTTTACAAATATGGGTGAAACAACCAAGGAAAGCGCATATAGTGCCACATCACAAACAAGAGCAACAATAGGTAAATCAGAATAAGTCTTGTCTAGGCTGCGAATGATCAAACAGGCCACTCGCCACATCATCATTCCGCAAGCCTAACTCGACTCCGAGTCCGCATAGGCCACTCACACGGGCCCGCATGAGGTATAACCCCGCATCGAGGGTAGCTACTCCTGCATCGCCCCGACTCGTCCGCGGCCACATGTATCGCATGAGGCATAACCCCGCATACTAACACGGAACTCTCGTAGCTCCGCATAGGCCCCCGACCCGCATGAGGTATTCTCGAATCATGGTCCTGCATCGCCGAGTCTACCCCGCACGGAGGCGACTTAACCCCGGTATCATCTCAAGAGGTGAGTGATAGTATACTAACATAACAACTTATCTTTAAACAACATAAGCACAACAAGGATACTCACCTATACAACCGTTACAAGATACTAACACACATAGCATCATATCATGTCTACTTATCAAACCATCTTATTATTCTTTTCACAATATAAGTCTGTTATAAACACATAGGCAAACTTGTTTCTTTTATCAATCTTAAGTGGTTATACTTAACTTCCCATAAAGCTAGTATAACTCTTAAGCTTCTGTTTTAAAAAAACCAATTAGTTCTCTTCTGTTAATATGATTCAGTAGTCTTTTGAAATGTTTTCAGTTCTTTATTATTCAGGCTTAAGCCGTGAGGCATTGCCGTGAGTATTATTCAGGCTTAAGCCGTGAGGCATTGCCGTAAGTATTATTCAGGCTTAAGTCAAAGACATTGCCGTAGTTATATTGTAAAATATCATGCTTTAGGAAGAATCACATACCTTCTCAGCGAAAACCACCTGCCAAGTTGAATATGTCGCGCGCAGAGAGTCAGCCTATAATAGTCACAGATATCTATTAAAGACTACTCTGAAGGTCATTCTAAACAGGGGGTTCATAATTCTACGGTAAGTCGGGCAGCACTTCCCTACCCGGTGAGCTATATGAGTTCATCAGAAAACAAATTCTATGTAAATCTGATTTGATTATTCTTCTTTAAACCCTTCTAAGTGATTAACACTTCAATTCTATTCTGTGATATACTTCTAAGTATTTATACTTATTCTTATACTATAACAATAAGTATTCTCTAATTCAAAAGAGGGTTAGGATTATTACCTCGGTAAGCCCAATAATATCCTAGAAAAAGTCGCGCCTGAGCAAGGTTTTGCTCCTAAGTTGTATGCTCAGAACCTTAGAAGTTCTCCACAACTTCTACTAAGTACTAAGGTATTTGGGCTAGGTATTTTGGGCATTATAACGATACAAGAAGGTAACTTTTCTACCAAGGGAGGGGGTAGATTTTGGCTAGGCTAGGGGTATTCGGCCAAGGCCACCTTCACAAGGGGAGGGGGAGGTGTTTGGACGAAATGGCTACAAAGGGAGAGGAGAGGATTTTTAGACTTGGAAGATAACTTTGTGGATGAAGAACTCTTCATCAAAGGGGTATTTATAGCTCAAGCCTTGCCAACCAATGGCCAAGATGAAGACAAGTGCAAGGCAAGTGTAGGTGAGGATTAACTAAACACAAATATCCTACCAACTCCTTGACTTGTGCCATGGCACAAAAACGTGCCAATGTTCTCCATTTTCGTCCAATGGGCGATCTAAGTCCATCAATGGAGGGTGCTGTGTTGCCTCCCGTTGGTCCAAAATGTTTCGTCTCTCGGAAAAATCCGCAAAAATACTTAATGACATAGCCGGAATTTTCTCTACGAAAGCTGTGGAAACGTTTCGTCGGAAAACGATTCTTTTAGCGAGTTGTGTACAAATTTCGAACTTGGCCTAATCTTTAAGGCTAAACTTTTGTACGTATTCCCTTACGTACATACTACTGAAATACGGTATAACATTCTCCCACTTAGAAACATTCGTCGAATGTTCCTTCCCAAGATGATTAACGATAAGATTCTTCATAACTTAAACAGTTTGCAAATGCCACACGCGGCCACAAAACAACACTTAGGTAAAAACGATAACGAAAATTTACAAGTAGGAAAGTGAATTACCTGGAGGTGTGGGGAATAGGTGAGGGTACCTCTGCCTCATGTCCTCCTCAGCTTCCCACGCCATCTCCTCCTAAGCTCGCTCCGCCACAAGACTTTGGCGGAAGCCACGCCTCGTCCGCAGACGCCTAACTCGACGATCGACTATCGCTATGGAATCTCCTCATACGATAACCCCGGTCACTGGACATCGCCAATCGGTGTACCTAGATGGATCTCCGATACATCTCCTCAAAGATAGATACGTGAAAACCGATGACCGCCTCCAGATCGGACGGCAGATCCAACTCATAGGCAACCTTGCCTACCTGCGACAATCTGAAATGGCCCAATGTACTGGGCCGAAGTTTCTTCTTCCCGAATCTCATCACACCCTTCATGGGTGACACCTTTAGGAAAACCCAATCATGAACCTCGAACTCAAGATGCCGACGACGATGATCCGTGATACGATTGCCGACTACGGTCATTAATAGCCGCCGGATAAGCTTCACCTTATCCATCGTCTGTACCAAATCTGGTCCCACTAGCTGCACTCGCCCACATCGAACCAACCTATAGGCGATCCGCACTTCCTCCCATACAAGGCCTCATAAGGCGCCATCCGAATACCGGAGTGGTAGCTATTATTATACGCAAACTCAACTAGGGGCAAATGATCCTCCCAACTACCATCGGTCAATAACAGGCTCGCAGATATCTCGAGTTCGGATAGTGCGCTCGCCTGTCCGTCTGCGTGGATGAAATGCAGACTGTGCTCACTGCGTCCCTAAACCCTCGAAAGACCTCAGTTAGCCGTAAACCGGGCTCTCGCATGATATGATCGAAGTAGGGACTCCATGCATCGACGATCTCTGATGTAAAGTCCGCATAATCTCACTAAAAGTCGCCCCGACGGAAGAAAGTGGGCTGATTTCGCCACCGTCGACGATAACCCATATAGAATCATGTCCTCCGAAAGCGAGGTAATCCCGTGATGAAGTCCATGTTGATTACCTCCCACTTCCGTGTCGATCTCAATCGTCAGAATAAAACCACCAGCCTCCGTGCTCTACCTTCACCGCCGACAACACGCACCGAGCTACGAACTCGCAACGTCCCTCTTCAAACCATCCCACCAATACACAGATCTAAGGTCGTGGTACATCTTGGTCGACTTTGACGGATGGAGTAACGCGTACTGTGTGCTTCCCAAGAACTCCGCCAAGTCCTCAAACATCCGAACACATACCGCCCTCAAACCTTAGCACCCCATCGTGCTACCTCAAAAGGACCCTTGCCTCACGAAGAGTCAGATCACGATATCGAATCAAAGCCGATCCTCGAATCGCTGCTCTTCACCTCTCGACGATGGAAGACTGGCAACCTCACGAACTCTAACCCCACCGCTATCGGAATCAATCAAACGGACACCAAGGCTCGCTAATCGATGCAAATCACGAACCATGTCCTCCTCTCTAGCTGCACATCCGATAGGCTCCCATCGACCTACGACTAAGAGCACCGCCACAACATTGGCCTTCCCGTGGTATAGGATATCAACATCGTAATCCTTAAGCAACTCTAACCACCGCCTCTCGCCGTAAGTTCAGCTCCTCCGTCAAGATATCCGAGGCTCTTGTGGTCTGTATAAATATCCACGTGAACCCCATACAAATAGTGCCTCGATCTTCAAAGCGTGAATCACACGCCAACTCCAAATCATGGGTGGTAGTTCCTCGTGTTTCTTCACCGTGTCGGGACGCATATGCTATAACTCGCCATGCTGCATCAACACACATCCCAACCCGATGCCCGACATCACAATACACAACATAACCGTCTCGACCTGCGGAAGAGTAAGAACGGGGCGGCCGTCAATCTCTTTCAAAGAATCGAAACCCCGCCACAAGCATCACCATCGGAACTTGGCCGCTTTACGAGTCACCCTAGTCAATGGTGCGTAGATAAGCAAACTTCTCCACGAACCGATAATAACTCGCAAGGCCCGTAAAATCGCGAACCTCTGCCGAGTAGTAGGTCTCGCCAAGTCTCGACGCCTCGATCTTGGCCAGATCAACTCGAATGCCATCAGCCCACAATATGCCCAAGAAACGCCATCAAGTCAACCAAAACTCACATTTGGAAAACTTGGCGCATAATCGCTGGTCTCGAGAATCACAAGATAGCCTCAACGCTCGCATGCTCCCGCTCGAGCGAATAAACCAAGATATCATCAATGAACACTATCACAAACGCGTTCAAAATGGTTTGAACACTCGGTTCATCAAATCCATGAATACCACGAGCATTGTCAACCCAAAAGACATGACCAACTCATAATGCCCGTGACGTCCGAATGCACTGTGGACATCCACCTCTCTCGACTCGCACTGATGATAGCCCGATCGCAGATCAATCTTGAGAAACATCTCGCACTCGCAATCGGTCGAACAAATCATCAATCACGGGAGGGGGTATTCGTTCTTAATGGTCACCTTGTTCACCGTCAGTAATCAACACACACGCGCAGCGCCCCGCCCTTCTTCTTCACGAACAATACCGCGCTTCTGAGGAGAAACACCGGGCCTAATGAAGCCCTTCTCTAGCAAATCCCTGCCGATCCTTCACTCTCTCACCTCGGCAGTGCCATTACGTATGGCGGAATGGAAATAGGCCGAGTATCCGCAATAAGTCAATACAAAACTCAATCTCCTCTCGGGAGGATACCGGAGGTCATCCGGGAACACGTCTGGGAACTTGCGACTACGGAATCGATCAAAATCTGGTACCGCGACCTCGGATCAAACACTCGAACTAGATGGTAGATATACCCTTCGCACCATCTTCCTAGCCTTGAGGTAGGAAATAAACCTACCTCTGCGATACCGTGCTCCTTCCACTCAACAACCGGCCTCAGAAATCGAACTGCATTACTCTCTCTCAGTCTACATTGGCATAGCAAAGTTAAGCTAGCCAATCCATCCCCATGATCACGTCGAGTCAATCATCTCCAACTCTATCAAGTCGGCTAGTGGTCCGACGATCAGAATGGTCACAGACAAGCTCTATATACCCGCCGAGCTACCACCGAATCACCCATCGCGTAGCTACTCGAAGTGGTCTATGGACTCGTGCTCTATCCTCATCCTACTAGCAACAAGGGGAGATATATAGGACAGTAGAACCCGATCTATCAAAGCATACACATCAAACCTAGAACCGATAAGGTACCGGATTTACATCGCGAGGCCTCCGATCCGCTTACCGACAGCATAAATGCGCTCGAGGACCGCTAGAATGGACTCGAGCCACGACTCTCGCCGCGACTGGCCGACCCATGAGCACCCCGCCCGGCGAGTAATCGTAGGAGATGAAGCCGCCACGTAACTGAAGGCCGAGCCCTACCACCGCCACGCCGGCCGACAGCCGCAAGTGACCGCCGCTACAATCAGAATAAGATCCATAAGTAGTACCACACTTCGTAATGGGATCTACCGACGGCCACACCGGGTGGTCCCGATCGCCGCACTCTCGCTACTCGACGCCCAAGCCCCTGGGCCCGTCCGCCTCGAAAACTCGCCGCGGCCGAGGACGGTGCAGAGTGCTCGAGCCGGGCCGTGGTGCGACCCAGATCGCCGAGGCCGCCACCACGATAACCACCGAAGACCTCCCGCCCCGCCTTCTTCTCGCCGCTCGCCCACTCGCCGACCTCTGCGCCTCGCATCCAAGGGCGTGAGCTCGCACGCGGTAATGTCCATACCCGGCCGAGAGAAACCCCGCATGACTTCGCCATATAGTCGCCAAGCCCGTGACATAGCGGTACCCTATCCTCCATATCCGCTACCAATGCCGGGACATATCGAGCCAATGAATCAAACTCGACATTGTACTCCCGACAAGGCCCTCTCGCCTTAGCAAGAAAAATCTATCACCGCGCCTCTCATCCGCGAGGCAAGAAGTGAGTGAGAAAGCCTCGAGAACTCATCCTGTACCGGGACGCGTGCTCTCCCGATAACTCCCATGAATCAAACCAATCGATCGCGGTATCACGCAGCCTATGTGAACCAAAGATCACGACTCGGTCTCCGACGCCCGATCACTCTCAAAATCCTTCACCGACGGATGAACTCCTGCGATCATCCTCCGGCCACCCATAAAACTCCGGCGGCCACAACTCAAGAAGTCTCGTAGCCTCAAACTCTCTCGCCTCGGGTGAACAACGGTACGATCGAGCCGAGTCGAACTGAACCGCCGATTCAGCCTTCTCTCAGACGGGCCACAACTTTAGCCAAAAGTCGGGCTATCTCTCAGATTCCTAACTCTCCGCCCCAGCCGCGGGATGCGAGGCGTGGTACTGTGGTCTCGGCTGGGCCGGGCGGCGCCATAGAACTCGCCGTCTCGTATAGACTGGGCTCGAGCCTCGTGACTGGGTGTCTCGCTAGCGCCTCTCGGCCGCCTTGCCCTTCGGGCCCGGTTGCCTTTTACGCGAGGCATAATCAGCATAGAAAGGAATACGTTAGAGGGTCCAACTTATAACACAAATTTCTACAAAGACGATCTCGTAATGAGAAGAATGGAAACCAATCCTAAATATCCTATAGCCTCTTGATTATTGGTGTGGTGCACAACACACCGATAATCAAGACTCTACTGATACGGTTCAGACACTTTCCGAGGATTAATCGCTCGATACCACTTTTGTCACGACTGCTCGGCCCGTGGATCGTGCTTTACCGGCACCCAAGTAGTCATACATCGAGTAATCAGCGGAAATATAAAGCAAGACATGAAACAGCTTTATAAAATAAGACACAATTTATGAGAGAAAACATCGCTTTTCAAGATATATATATAATCATGGTTTAGCAGCTACATCCGACAATCGCATAACATGACTACGCACTTAAGGAAAGATATAACTATGGCGGACAGTGGCCCGCCATACCCCGATCGCACAAAACTATCTACAACATGTGAGATCATACCAAAAAGTAGAGCCTCGGAAGAGATGGAGCTCCCGACACCAACGTAGAGATCCTAAGGATGCGGATCTAGCACCGCTTGCCCTTACCGCGCATGAACGCAGCCAAGGAGGTCGATTACAACAGTACTAAGTATGTGAAATCAGAAGTACTTAAATGAAAACATATCATTTATAAAACCGGTTTACAAATATGGGTGAAACAACCAAGGAAACCGCATATAGTGCCACATCACAAACAAGAGCAACAATAGGTAATCGTAATAAGTCTTGTCTAGGCCGCGAATGATCAAACAGGCCACTCGCCACATCATCATTCCGCAAGCCTAATCTCGACTCGAGTCCGCATAGGCCACTCACACGGGCCCGCATGAGGTATAACCCCGCATCGAGGGTAGCTACTCCGGCATCGCCCCGACTCATTGTCCGCATGGCCACATAGACCGCATGAGGCATAACCCCGCATACTAACTCGAACTCGTAGCTCGCATAGGCCCCCGACCCGCATGAGGTATTCTCGAATCACGGTCCTGCATCGCTCGAGTCTACCCCGCATCGGAGGGCAGCTTAACCCCCGGTATCATCTCAAGAGGTGAGTGATAGTATACTAACATAACAACTTATCTTTAAACAACATAAGCACAACAAGGATACTCACCTATACAACCGTTACAAGATACTAACACACATAGCATCATATCATGTCTACTTATCAAACCATCTTATTATTCTTTTCACAATATAAGTCTGTTATAAACACATAGGCAAACTTGTTTCTTTTATCAATCTTAAGTGGTTATACTTAACTTCCCATAAAGCTAGTATAACTCTTAAGCTTCTGTTTTAAAAAAACCAATTAGTTCTCTTCTGTTAATATGATTCAGTAGTCTTTTGAAATGTTTTCAGTTCTTTATTATTCAGGCTTAAGCCGTGAGGCATTGCCGTGAGTATTATTCAGGCTTAAGCTAGGCATTGCCGTAAGTATTATTCAGCTTAAGTCAAAGACATTGCCGTAGTTATATTGTAAAATATCATGCTTTAGGAAGAATCACATACCTTCTCAAATAAAAACCACCGCCAAGTCAATATGTCGCGCAGAGTCACCTATAATAGTCACATATATCTATTAAAGACTACTCAAGGTCATTCTAAACAGGGTTCATAATTCTACGGTAAGTCGGGCAGCACTTCCTACCCGGTGAGCTATATGAGTTCATCGTGAAAACAAATTCTATGTAAGTACAGCTTGATTATTCTTCTTTTAAACCCTTCTAAGTGATTAACACTTCAATTTTATTCTGTGATATACTTCTAAGTATTTATACTTATTCTTATACTATAACATTAAGTATTCTCTAATTCAAAAGAGGGTTAGGATTATTACTCGGTAAGCCCAATAATATCCTAGAAAAGTCGCACCGAGCAAGGTTTTGCTCTAAGTCAGTATGCTCCAGTTAACCTTAGAAGTTCTCCACAACTTCTACTAAGTACTAAGGTATTTGGGCTAGGTATTTTGGGCATTATAACGATACAAGAAGGTAACTTTTCTACCAAGGAGGGGGGTAGATTTTTGGCTAGGCTAGGGGTATTCGCCAAGGCCACCTTCACAAGTGAGTGAGGTGTTTGGACGAAATGGCTACAAAGGAGAGGAGAGGATTTTTAGACTTGGAAGATAACTTTGTGGATGAAGAACTCTTCATCAAAGGGGTATTTATAGCTCAAGCCTTGGCCAACCAATGGCCAAGATGAAGACAAGTGCAAGGCAAGTGTAGGTGAGGATTAACTAAACACAAATATCCTACCAACTCCTCGACTGTGCCATGGCACAAAAACGCGCTAATGTTCTCCATTTTCGTCCAATGGACGATTCAAGTCCATCAAGGAGGGTGCCAAGTGTTGCCCTCCGTTGGTCCAAAATGTTTCGCCTCTCGGAAAAATCCGCAAAAATACTTAATGACATAGGAATTTTCTACGAAAGTCGTGGAAACGTTTCGTCGGAAAACGATTCTTTTAGCGAGTTGTGTACAAATTTCGAACTTGGCCTAATCTTTAAGGCTAAACTTTTGTACGTATTCCCTTACGTACATACTCTGGAAATACGGGGTATAACAACATCTAACCCGAACGGGTACAATTCTACTCCACAGTACTACTACACAAGTCTACAGTAATACAGTTCAGTTCAGTTCTTCAGGCTTAAGTCAAAAGACATTGCCAACTAACCACGTTCAGTTCTATATATAGTATACTTCAACTATATATTCTAACAACATGTAATTTCCAATTACAATAGAGGGACAAGATATTTACCTCGATAAGCCCATAATTATCCAAGTATAAAGTCGATCCTGGGCAATCGTTTAGCTCCAACTCCGAGCGCTCCAACCCGCTCTAAACCACCCTTAGAAGTTCTAACCAACTTCTACACAATACTCCAACGGACTATGGAGATTTTCCTAGGGTTTCGGTTTTGTGACTGACGGAAGTATAATAGTATTTCCGGCTTTCAGATAGGTATAACCTTAGAATACTACAAGGTATACGGCTAAGGTAATTGGGCATTATAACAATACTTTAGAGAGTATTTCTACACCACAAAGGGGTATTATACGAAAGCAACTAGGCTAGTGGGGTACACTCTACTAGCACCCCTAGAGGGGGTGCTCTCGGCCACAAGTGAGGGAGGACGAGAACCATAAGGAAGGGACCGGGAGGATTCTAACACTTAGGAAATATTTAGGATGAAGAAGTTCATCAAAGGAGAGTGGGATTTATAGCACAAGCCAAGGCCACCCACTGGCCAAGATCTAGCCAAGTGTATAGCAAGTGTAAGGCCAAGATTCACCCAAGTGCCCCCTAGACCCTACTCCTTAAAACCCTCACAAATATCTACACAAATATCAACCAAGACTTGCTCATCCATTCTACCTAACGCCTTTCAGTCCACCAACGAGAGGTGCCAAGTGTTGCCCTCTCGTTGGTCCAAAACGCTTCGCCTCTCGGAAAAATCCGCAAAAATACTAAATGACATAGCCGTAATTTACCCTTCGCAGTTAGGTAACGCTTCGTCGAAAAACGACTCTAACAGTGTTGTGCACAAATGCCATTCTACTAAGCCACTTGGCGGGGTGACACGTGTCACCTCCTATTGGCCCAAAATAAAACATCTTCCAAAAATATCCACAATGGCCAAAATCTCAAAACAAAGTGGGCTCCCAAAATCAGAATTTCTCCAGTGGGCCCCACGTGACCATTTCCAAAATAAAATTCCATAATTCTCTAATATTCCAGAAGTCCGAATACCAAATCTGGGAATCCAATTCCCATTAACGAACCTTTTCCTTCACAAAAACCGGAAACTTTTCCGTGGAAAAAAATCACCTCTTTCTTCCTTTCCAATCTTTCTGTCGTAATCTCGTACGTACGTCCTCGCATACATACCCTGGAACTACGGGGTATAACATTCTTCCCCCCTTAGAAACATTCGTCCCGAATGTTCCTTCTAAGTCCCCAAACATACAAGCGTCGATATAGTCTCTACTACTATACTTATGAGAACAATCCTGCCACACCTGGCCATGGAACACCTGCGCAAAGGCTTACATCCAAGCCCACGAGGAAACACCTCTATAACACCACAAATAATACCACTTTTGTCACTTTGTCGCGAGCCTTGCTCCGACGACCCAACAAATGGTACCGGGCTGCATGCGATCACCGTTCGCCAGACACTCGAACCCTTACCACATTTCGAGCATCGCTTTAGTTTCCAAAACTCGGGGTTACTATCTCTTTACGTGGGCATCATTAACTGGGAACCTTCTGGATGGATCTTCGATACTTTCCCGAACATAACAATACGAAAGACCGGACGTCCTGCCTCCTAAGTCGGACGGCAAAAGCTAACATATAGGCAACCTGGCCTATTCTTCACATGAACTCTTAAAGGCCCAAAGTAACTCGGGCTAAGTTCCTTCTGTTTCCAAAACTCGTCACACCGTCCGGTGGTACTTTCAAGAAGACCGACCGCCAACTGAACTCTAAGCGCCGCCGATTATCCGCACGATTCCTCCGAGCTGCGAACTTCTTCTAGATGAGCTTTTCCATCCACGGTCCGGAACAAGCTCAACCAATCAGTGCGAACCTTGCCAACATCGAACCAATCGACCGCAACTTACACTTCCGCCCTACAAGGCTTCATAAGGCGACCTCCAACACCGAAATGGTAGCTTAAACGCTCCTCCACGAGAGACAACAATCTTCACAACTACCCCGACCTACATACCGCCCGAGGGCGACGCGATTCGAGACTCACACGAGTCCTTAACTCGCTCGTAAGACTTCAAACAAAATACCAGAACTGGCTCCACTGTCGCCTCTAAGGTGAAGGTAGGCACCGCGCACCTTACAACCTTTCGATAAATCAACATCGCCGAGTGAACGGTCCCGATCAAGAACACGGCTGGCTGCCCCCATCGACCGACCACCGGTCGAACGATCCACGAACTCGCACGCTAGTTAACTAAACTCGAGCCTAACACCTCGTGACCCTACCACAAGCGGGACCACCACAACCGCACCACCACGCAAACATGCCGCGGGTTGACCCGCAACGTGGCCTCAACCCGACCAAGGCGCAAAAATACTATCTCCCGAAGGAACAATCTCTCAAAACACGTTACGAAAACCTAGCGGTCTTCTTAGCTCAACTACCCTCTTTCATTCCACACTACTTAGTGACTTATCCCACGAACATAGCTCACGTGCACTATGAACACCTATAAGTGTCAAACATAATATACGTCTTTTACTCGAGATGGCTTTACCTCTAAGGTCTCTACGTATAACACTCTAAGGCTCACACCTTCTCTATCCCCAAAATCTTACTCTTGCTAACCCACCATGATTTCTAATCACAACTAACACACCGCTATCGTAACATAGCACTTAAGGTATACTCACCTTGAAAGTTACCAAGGACCTGGCCGCTCGCCCTCTTCTCGCCCTTGGTTAACCTGCCGATCTCTACGCTTTTTCGCCTGCTGTACATAAGCCCGCATACGTGCCATGCTCAAGCCCAATCAAGAATTACCCTTGCACAACCTCTCTTAGGTAGTCATCAAGACTCGTGGTACATCGGTATAATCTCACGTAGCCAAATCCATAGCTAGTAAATGTGGTCGCTTTGCAATCTATATTCACCGCTCCCGGCCGTGGAATCAAGGTTCAAATATCATGGACGCAGAGGAACCGCCGCCGTGCTAAACTCTGGGGCTAGTGACGCCGCAGAAAATCCCGAATGAAGCACTACCCTAGGTAATGATTGGGCCTGTGCCTCGCAACCTTCCGAACTCAACTCGCGGCTCCGCCGCTTTGCCCTCGGGCCCGGTTGCCCTACGCGAGGCATAACGATAAGGAATGAATTTCGTCGGAGGTCCAACTTACAACACACTCTAAGGCACGATCTCAGAGTGAGAAGAATAGAAACCAATCCTAAATATCCTATAGCCTCCCGATTATTGGTGGTACAACACACCGATAATCAAGACTTCATCGATACGGTCAGTAGACACTTTCCGAGGATTAATCGCTCGATACCACTTTTGTCACGACTAAATCGCCCGTGGATCGTGCCTTACCCCGCACCCTAGTGACACAACATCGAGTAATCGAACATAAAACATATACATGAAACAAGTGAAGTACAAAACAAGAATCGAGAAAACTTGCCTTTCGCATATATAAATAACAACTTTACAATCAGCAGCTTTAATCCTTTTTACCAACCCCGCCACAACAGGACTACAGACCTCTAAGAAATGATACGACAACAATGGCGGGACAGGGCCCCGCCATACCCCTGAACGTAAACACCTACAACAACAGGGGACTATACCAAGATAAGCCTCCGGAGAAACGGAGCTTCCCACAAGATGAATCAGGACCTAAGAGCGAGGATCAACGATCGTGTACCTTTACTGCGGCATGAACGCAGCTTCAAGCGAGGTCGATAACAGTACCGAGTATGCGAAACCGAAAATTCATATCAGAAATGAAATCATAGCGATCATATAAAGCGGAGACATATATGATAACCAAACTACGATTACAACAAGCGATCATGTCAAGTCGTGGACTCACGCCTCAAGTCATCACTCAAGTATAACAATGGGTCTCGTGCCCACAACATCAATCATGCCCGTGGAATACCTTCCTCACCGCCAGCCTATGATATAAAAGCACCAAGGAACACATATGAACACCGGTCCCACTGTGTCATCATAAACTGCAGACGGTAAGTACGAAGGCATAGCCGACTACTAAAAACCCACAGTACCAACAAGGTCATGAATCGTATCATAAGATCTGTCTGCACCGCCACATGATCAAAGCCGCCACTTGCCCACGATTAATGTACGCTGCCTAACCACGAACTCCCGCAGCTCGATAGGCCAATCTCATCGCCCGCATGAGGTATTCCCGCATCGAGGGTAGCTACTCCCAACGCCACGACTTCGCACCGCATGGCCACATGGACCGCATGCCCATAAAGGACGATACTAACTCGAACTCGTAGCTCGCATAGGCCCCGGACTGCATGAGGTATTCTCGAATCATAGGTCCATCGACCCTTTGAAGTCTACCTCGCATCGGAGGGCAACCCGGAATCATCTCAAGAGATGAGTGATGTAAAATACTAACACAATGACTTATCGTTACAACATAAGCACAACAAGGAAACCCCTTTACACAACATCACAAGATACTAACACACGTAGCATCCTAGCATGTTTACTTATCAATCAACAAGAAAGTATTACCAGGCTATCACAACCAACAATAAAAAGTTATAAACACTAGGTACTTTCTACTATATGCCAACAAGTTCGGGTTTTATCCCCAAAGTACTTCATCGTTAACTCTTTAAAAGATCGTTACTTTCACAATGTCACACAATACCCGTAGTATAAATAGAGTGACTATCCTTTTAAAGTAAATCAATTACTTCTCTTTGTAAAATCAAGTAGCAACATTCTTTTCCAATGATCAAGTTTGCCTAATTTCCAATGTTCAAGTTTCTCATTTTAGAAAGGTTTAGTAGTTCATAGTCTTTTTCATTTAAGAATATAATTCTCCTTTAAACTATCCGAGAAACATAAGTCTTATGTAGTAGGATATTCTTGTTTATAACAATCTTATTACAGCAGCCATGATCTAGGAATATCATTTTGTCTCATCTTAGCTTCTATGCAGATGGAAGTTTCTACTGGTTTTAATAATACTTAATTATTCAAAACATTTCCTTTTATTAACGCTGCAGTGGTTTGTCGATACACATCCTGATTTCCAAAATCAGTAAAACATTCTTAAGCCGTTATACCTAACTTCCCATAAAGCTAGTATAACTCTTCTTTCAAAACGATTTAGAAATCTTTTGAAATACTTCAAGTTCTTTACTATCACACATCAAGCCAGTTATAAACAAATCATTTACCTTTTAAAAACCACAAAGTATTTTGACCTACATAAAGTCGTTATAACCAACTTCCCTAAAGCCGTTATAACACTTTATGTTTCAAACCAATCAAATACATTTAACACATGACGCTCACCGTACTACATAGTTAACACATATCATGCTAGAAGAGATAGGGAGTGGTTGACATCCCTCGCGACGAGTAGCGACTAATAGCACAACGCTCCAAGTACCTCTCCAACCGCTTGGCTACTCCTAAGCCAAGTAACGCGCCACACGTAGTACTTCAACCTATAAGGCCACAAGGCGCTTATTAACATCAAGATCTTATCGTAGAACATTCTACGTAAAATTCGCGACTCTCCCCGCAAACAGCGTAAATCTCATCCTCTAACGGGGCCGGCTACCAAGCCAACAAGGCGTGGGTAATACATAAAACCCAAACGGGTACAATTCTACTCCACAGTACTAATAAACAAGTCTATGTCTGAATACGATTCTTCAGCTTAAGTCAAAAGACATTGCCAACTAACCACGCTCGATTCTATATATAGTATACTTCAACTATATATTCTAACAACATGTAATTTCCAATTACAATAGAGGACAAGATATTTACCTCGATAAGCCCATAATTATCCAAGTATAAAGTCGATCCCGGGCAATCGTTTAGCTCCAACTCCGAGCGGCCCAACTCCGCTAAACCACCCTTAGAAGTTCTAACCAACTTCTACACAATACTCCAACTGACTATGGAGATTTTCCTAGGGTTTCGGTTTGGAGTGACGGAAGTATAATAGTATTTCCGGCTTTCAGATAGGTATAACCTTAGAATACTACAAGGTATACGGCTAAGGTAATTTGGGCATTATAACAATACTTAAGAGAGTATTTCTACACCACAAAGGGGGGAATTATACGAAAGCAACTAGTCTAGTGGGTACACTCTGCTAGCACCCCTAGAGTGGGGTGCTCGGCCACAAGGGGAGGGACCAAAACCATAACGAAGGGAGGGGGAGGATTAGAAAACTTCGGCAATATATAGGATGAATAAGTTCATCAAAGGAGAGGGTATTTATAGCACAAGCCAAGGCCAACCAATGGCCAAGATCTAGCCAAGTGTATAGCAAGTGTAAGGCCAAGATTCACCCAAGTGCCCCCTAGACCCTACTCCTTAAAACCCTCACAAATATCTACACAAATATCAACCAAGACTTGCTCATCCATTCGCCCTAACGCCTTTCAAGTCCACCAACGAGGGTGCCAGTGTTGCCCTCGTTGGTCCAAAGCGTTTCGTCTCTCGGAAAAATCCGCAAAAATACTAAATGACATAGCCGTAATTTACCCTTCGCAAGTTAGGTAACGCGTGGTCGAAAAAACGACTCTAACAAAGTGTTGTGCACAAATGCCATTCTACGAAGCCACTAGCGGGGTGACACGTGTCACCCTCCTATTGGCCCAAAATAAAACATCTTCGAAAAATATCCACAATGGCCAAAATCTCAAAACAAAGTGGGCCCCTAAAATCAGAATTTCTCCCGTGGGCCCCACGTGACCAGTTCCGCAAATAAACTTCCATAATTCTCTACTATTCCAGGAAGTCCGAATACCAAACTGGGAATCCAATTCCCATTAACGAACCTTTTCCTTCACAAAACCGAAACTTTTCCGTGGAAAAGAATCACCTCTTTCTTCCTTTCCAATCTTTCTGTCAAATCTCAGACGACGCCCTCGTACATACCTCGAACTACGGGGTATAACACATGCCCTAATCCCACATCGTATAAGCATGTCCAAGAGTAACACAAATAATAAGCATACCCGTGGAATCCCACATCACCGCTTGACGCCCAAGTAAACTTACAACAAGACAGCCGACCCTCCAACCGAGAGTCGCGACAACGTAATAAAACATAATACTTGCACTCAAAAGCTATCACCAGCACACATAGGCAATTCTCAATTAAACAAGCCAAAGTACTATGTACGTACATTCTTTTCAAAAGACTCATTTTTATGTAAAACCCCAAGATACTAACACCCGTAGTATCAAGGTGTGTCTATTTTTCAAGGTAAGTTACTACACTTTTAGAAAACTCATTTCAAAGCTTGAAATCAAGTAACTTCAAATTTTCACAATCTAGGCAACTTATGCCCATTAATCAAAATAGACAACTTTCTTAACCTTCCATAAAGCCGTTATAACCAACTTCCCATAAAGTCGTTATAACCCTTTATGGTTTTAGACATATCCATTCCTTTTATAACCAAGAGACTTATACTTTTTAAAACCAAGTATCACATACTTACAAATCAAGTTTCTTAACTTTCAAAATACTTCAAGTCTCTTAATCTTTAGAAATCAAGTTTCTTCTACTTTTAAACCTCAAGTAACTCACACCTTTAAAACAAGTTACTTCTCTTAAATCATGTCATTTCTCCTCTCTTAAAACAATTAAGTAAATCACTCATTTGACTCCCCTAAAGTCATTATAACGACCCTTAGGTTTTGAAACTAAGGCACTAGCCAAAAGATTTGGAAACCACTTCCTTTGCAAGACTCTATGTACTTTAAGTAAAATACTTTCACTTTTAAGAATCCAAACTTCACTAAGGAAATGGATTATACAACTTACAATTAGAACATCAAAGTACAATCAAGGAAGTACCTAGAACAAATTCTATTTTAGGCAATCCAAATACAACCAAGGAATGTATCATTTAAGGAGTAGGACATACTTTCTTTATCTTAAGGAATCATGCTAGAAGAGGAGATAGTTCACATACCTTTTCAGCTAAATCCACAAGCTAAGCCGAATACGCCGCACGTAGAAGTGTCAACCTAGAATGGTCACAACATGACTATCAATTTCTAGTCTCTAACGTAGAATGATACTAAGTATATGGTCTCTTATTCTACGGAAAATCGGGCAGCACCTCCTTTGTTTCTACATACTTTGCCACCTTTTTCAAGGCCGAATACAATAACCAACACGCCACATTTAAGGCTCAAAACAACAACCAAACAAAGGGAATTACACGCCTTACAATACGTGTAAAATTCCGCCCCACAATTAATACGAAGTAGTTCCATATTCAAGCCATTCTCGGCCAACAACATAACCAACAATTCAAAGTCTTTTCCAATCCTTTTCCAATTCCAAGTTCTAAGGTCTAACATGTTATATAGTCATAAACAACTTCAACAACTACAATTTCCTTCTTTATACAACTTGCGACGACTTAAACTAATAATCAACTTGAATTGTAATCTTAAGGGCTAAACATGCTAGTTTTCGGATTAGGGTTCCAATAGCCAATATACTTATCAAACTTCATAATATATACCTCATGCTTGCTAATATCCATAACTACAATGATAAGTAAACTTTAATTGCTAAAACGACAAAATTTATACCTTTACAAGCCCTCAAAATTTCCAAGATTCAATGTCGCGCCTTAGCAATTCTTAGCTCCTTTCCTTTACGCTCCAATCCGCTATTTGAAGCCTTTAGAAGTTCACAACCAACTTCTCTTCCATTTCCAATCCAAAACTAGGAAAACTACTTAGGTTTTCGCCTTGCGACTAACGTGAAAACGTCGTTTTTCCGCAATCTTTCTATTGAGATATCCTTACAATATACTTAGGGACATTGGGTTAAAGTCTTGTGAATAATGGATCAAAACTACAATTTTTTTGTGTGGGAACTCCTCCAAACCCGAGAGCAACTCAAGCACAAGAACAAGGTTTCTAATTTTTTCTAAGTGTTCAAGACTAGTATTGCACTAGTAGTATGCTTATATAACACATTGGAGGGCCAAGACTTAAACAAATGGGTGGCTAAGATGAGTTTCACTAGGATCAAGCCCAAGTGGCAAGTTGACTTGGTCAACAATCTCAAGCTTTGAAGACTTATCTTCCTTGATGGTCAATGACCCTTTTACCCTTACTGTAAACGTCCAAGACCATATGTGGGGGTGCCACGCGTCGCCCTCTCATTCGTCCATAAAATTCCGTAACTCTCGTGGGCCCCACAAAAACGTAAAATTCCTCAGGTGGGCCCCACGTGACCAAATTCGTAAAAATAAATTTCCATAATGTTAATAAGTTCCATACTCTTCAAATAATGCATTTTGAGAATACAATTCTCATCAACGAACATTTTTCCTTTCCGACGTTCGGAAGATTTTCCGCCGGAAAAACAATTCTTCCTTTCGTACCAATTTTCAAGTCTTGATTCCTTACATACACTCTCTTACACATGTCCTGGACTTACGGGGTGTAACATTTTTCCCCCCTTAGAAACATTTGTTCCCGAATGTTCTTAGTCGGTTGTCCAGCTATACAAACTCCGGCACAGTTTCTATACTATGTCTAACAGTCAACACTCCACAAGACCAACGATGCCACACATGGCCACCACCTAACATACGTAAACATATCAATGGACCTTCCGTCCGCGGCCCCTTCTCACAAAACTCGAAGGTTACAGTCTTCTCAAACACGGGATCCTTAGAGGTTCCTTTCTTTCCTTACTTGTCATACTTTCTCGTACTTTCAAACTTATCTAGTACACGTACAAAGCCTCAAATATTGTTTCTGTTCTCCAATCCTTGGATTTACTATCCAAACTTGGCCATATTGTTACTTACTTTCCCGTTAAGGCTCTTCTCGGTCCTTACGACCTGATTCTGGTGGAACGCGTCCACAAACTCGTACAACGATTAACTAAACTTGGGCCTGGCATCCTCGGGACCCTACCACATAACGGGACCATTTCTAACTGACATCACCCCATTCCATACTACCGGTTGACCCGAAATGAGTCCATAACCCGACTCATCGTCACACTTAAATTCTCATTCTTAGTCTGAAATAAATCTTTCTCTTATCTCAAGGTACTCCTCACCCTATCCTCCCATTCACTAGAGGTTCGTCACATAAGCCAAAGTATTTCTACTGTACATCCTTCCCTATCGGTCTTACTATTCTTTGTTATACCAGTATTTCCGCAGTATGTACGAGGCGTATAAGAATTTGAGCCTTAAGATTAAGCAAGGTTCGAAATTGGGCACAAGTGCCGAAAAGAGTCGCTTTCCGACTAAACGCTTTCCTGCTTACGAGGAAAATTCGGCTATGTCATTTATAATTTTTGCGGATTTTTCCGAGAGACGAAACATTTTGGACCAACGGGAGGGTGACAAGTGTCACCCTCACATTGGAAGCAAGTGGACGGCAAAGCTAGACCATTGGCACGTTTTTGGTGTTGAAATTTTGGTCAAGGGTTAGGTAGGATAATTTGTGTAGATGGATAAGGTAGCACATGGCTAAATCTTGGCCTTACACTTGCTATGCACTTGTCTTCATCTTGGCCATTGGTTGGCCTTCACTTGACCTATAAATACCCTCTAAGTTGAAGACTTTCTTCATCCAAAACTTGAGCAATCTATCTAAGTCTCAAAATACTCCCTCCCTCTTGTTCTTTCGTCCACCCCACCCCTCCCCTTTGAGAAGGCCCTTGGCCGAGAGCTTCTCCCCTGTAGTGGTTAGGTAGGGTACCCCTAGCCTAGTTGTTTTCGTATAATACCCCTTGTTGTGGTATAGAAATACTCTCCTAGTATTGTTATTATGTCCAAATACCTTGGCCCAATACCTTGTAGTTTTCCCAAGGTTACACTTACAAAAGCCCAGAAAATACTATTATACTTCCTTTAGCCACTAAACGAAACCCTAAGGAAATCTTCATTGATAGTTGAAGTGATTGAGTAGAAGTTGGTTAGAACTTCTAAGGGTTGTTTGGAGCAGGTTGGAGCGCACGGAGTAGGAGCTAAACCTTGCTCAGGATCGACATATAAACTCGGATAATTTTGGGCTTATCGAGGTAAACACTCTTGACCTTCTATTGTAATTGGAAATTACATGTTGTAGGAATATATAGTTGAAGTATACTATATATAGAACTGAACATAATTGTGCGGCAATGTCTTTTGACTTAAGCTCGAATAATACTTACGGCAATGTCTTTGCGACTTAAGCCCTGAATTTAAAGAAGAGAATCGAATCAGAATTACATAGGATGTATTACAGAGACTTGTGTAGTATTCTTGTGAGTAGAATTGTACACGTCGGTTAGGCGTCCAACCCCTGGTTGGCTTGCAGCCACCTCGAGAGAGGAGGAGATTTACGCTGCATGGGAGGGGGAGTCGCCAAATTTTCTGTAGAATATTCTACATTGAGATCTAAGATGTTAATAGGCGCCTTGTGGCCTCTATAGGTTGAAATACTGCGTGTGGCGTGGTCTACTTGGCTTAAGGTGTAGCCGACGGTTTGAGGTACTTGGAGCGTTTTGCTATTAGTCGATAATCGTCGCGAGGTATGTGAACCTCTTCCTATCTTTTCTAGCATGATATGTGTGTAACTATGTAGTACGGTAGACGTACATGTGCTGAATGTATTTGATTGATTTAAAACATAAAGTGTTATAACAGCTTTATGGAAAGTTGGTTATAACGACTTTATGTAGGTAAGGAAATGCTGTGTGGTTTAAAAAGAGGTAACTGATTTGACTTATAACTGACTTGTTGTGTAATAGTAAAAAATCTTGAAGTATTTCAAAAGAATGCTGAATCATCTTTAACAGAAGAGTAATACTTGGTTTTGAAAACATAAGAGTTATACTAGCTTTATGGAAAGTTAGGTATAACGTCTTAAGAGAGAATGGTTTTACTGATTTTTAGAAGTTAAGAGACTTAATCTTAAAAGATAAGAGACTTGACTTGATATGGATGTTAGTGTGAAACCTCATTCGTGAGTAATGAGTACTTGGATGTAAAAGGAATAATGTTTCTTGATTCGAAATCGTAATAAGTATCGAACAAACCATCGCAGCTAATAAAGGAAAATGTAATGACTAATGAAGTATTATTAATACCAGTAGAAACCTCCATCTGCATAGAAGCTAAGATGAGACAAAATGAGATTACATTTTCTAGATCATGGCTGCTCAATAAGATTGATTATGAACAAGAATAACCTACTAGTAGGCATATGTTACTCAATTGTTTTAAAAAGAGATTAAGACATTGAACTATGAAACTTTTCTAAAAAGAGACTTGCGTAATTGAAATTAGGCAAACTGGAACTTTAGGGTAAAGAAAGGCATTGTGTTGTCTTAAAATGGTTTAAAACATAAAGTGTTATAACAGCCTTATGGGAAGTTGGTTATAACGACTTTATGAAAACAAAAGAAGGGTTTTATCATTGGTTTTAATGTGGTAACTTGACTTTAAAAAGAGAAGTGTTTTTGTCTAAAAAGAAGGCATGGCGTTGCCTTAATTTGGTTTTAAAAAGGATAGTATGGAAGTTGTTTTGGTTTACTTAAAAGATATAAGTCACTCTTTTTTTATAACTACGGGTATCGGGTGACTTTTATAAAAGGGAATGGATCTTTAAAAGGAACTTAACGTACGTAGTACTTTAGGATTAAAAACCCGGACTTTGACATAGAATGAAGGTACCTTGAGTTGTGTATAACTTGCCTATGCTTGTTGTTGTGTAACTTGCCTATGCTTGTTGTTGTGTAACTTGCCTATGCTTGTTGTGATAGCCTTTGTTATGCAAGAATTGTGTTCTATATTACCGCGTCTCTCAATGGAGGGCCGGTTGACTTGTTGAGGACTTACTTGGACGTACCGGCAGTGACGGAAAATTTCACGGGTATGCTCCTGATGATAGTGTTATTCCATGGACTAGCTCTCCATGAGGTCTCTTTGTAACGACCCGTCCCGGGGCCCGTTACTGGTGCCTTATCCCGGGCACCCTAGTGACACAACATCAGAGAAAACCAGCGGAAAATAAAACTTTAAACAAGAAACAAGATATATGATCATAAAACAGGCCAACCCAACGGTTACCTTCCAATAACATATATAAATACAACTCTTACAAAACGAACAATTTAATCCTTTTTTACAAACCCTGCCCACAACAAGATTACACACTTAAGATTTACAACAACTATGACGACGGGGCCCGCCATACCCCTGAATGTACAAGAACCTACAACTCAGGGACCACATACCAAAAGATAAGCCTCCGGAGAAACGGAGCTTCCCAAAACGCTGAACTGAGATCCTAAGAGCGAGGATCCACGACCGATGTACCTCTACCTGCGGCATGAACGCAGCCCCAAGGAGGTCGATAACAGTACCAAGTATGTGAAATCAGAAAATATCAGAATGAAATCATACTAGTCTATATAAAGCAGGAGACATGTATGATAACCAAACTACAGTTCACAAAAAGCAGTCATGTCCAGTCAGGGACTCACGCCCTCAAGTCATCACTCAAATATAACTATGGGTCTCACGCCCACAACATCAATCATGTTCGCATCATGGCCGCATGCCCCCAGAATTCTGCATCGGTGTAGACATGTCCATGATGCAACAATAATACCAATGCCCCATGGCCACATGCCCCCGGAATTCTACCTCGGTGTAGACACGTCCATGTGACATCAACAATAATATACTGGGTGATCAACCCTGCCGCATGGCCACATGCCCCCGGAATTCTACCTCGGTGTAGACATGTCCATGTAACCACAATAACAATATATCGGGTAATCAACCCTGCCGCATGGCCACATGCCCCCGGAATTAGGTATAGACATGCCCATGTGACATCAACAACAAGACAGTAATCAAAATGGAAACATACCCGTGGAATTCTCCGTCATCGCAAAGACGCCCAAGTAAGTTCTCAATAAGTCGACCGCCTCTATCGAGACGCAGTATACGTAAATACCACACTTGCACAACAAAGGCTATCATCACAAGCATAGGCAAGTTTCACAACAACAAGCATAGGCAAGTTTCACAACAACAAGCATAGGCAAGTTTCACACAACTCAAAGTACTTTCATTTTATGCCAAAGTCCGGGTTTTAACCCCAAAGTACTACATACGTTAAGTTCTTTTAAAAGAGATCCATTACTTTTATAAAAGTCACCTATACCCGTAGTATTAGAATGACCAACCCACATTCCTTTTCAAAATCAAGTAACAACATTCTTTTCCTAAGTTCCATTCTTTTCTTTATTCTTCAGGCTTAAGTCCAAAGACCTTGCCAAAGATTAAGCTTAGTTCTATATATAGTATACTTCAACTATATATTCTAATAACATGTAATTTCCAATTACAAATAGAGGACAAGATAATTACCTCGATAAGCCCATAATTATCCAAGTTAAATGTCGATCCCAGCAACGTTTAGCTCGAACTCCGGTGCTCCATCCGCTCCAAACAACCCTTAGAAGTTCTAACCAACTTCTACTTAAATACTTCAATCAATCAATGAAGATTTTCTTAGGGTTTCGGTTGAGACTAAAGGGACAAAAGGGTAGTATTTCCGGACTCTACGTACAGAGGTATCTTTGGAATACTACCAGGTACAAGGCTAAGGTATTTTGGGCATTATAACAATCCTTGGAAGACAACTGTCTACCAAGGGGGGGTAGGGTAGGCTCGGCTAGCACACTAGGCTGTGGGAGGGTGTTCTCGGCCAAAGGCCACACGAAAGGGGGAGGAAGGCCCTCGGTTTAGAGCTCACAAAGGGAGGAGAGAGGTTTCAAGACTTGGAAGTTTTTGGAATGGATGAAGTCTTTACATTTAGGAGGGTATTTATAGCAAAACCAAAGGCCAACCAAGGGCCAAGATCCTTCCAAGTGTATAGCAAGTGTAAGGACAAGATAAAGCCAAGTGCACCCTAAACCCTACTCCACAAAACAAGGCACAAAACATGGCACCAAACAAGCCACAAAACAAGTCCAAAACAAGGAGCCAATAGGCCATAGAAACGTGACCCAATCGGCCAACCCAAATGCCCACTTGAGGGTGACAAGTGTCACCCTCCCGTTGGTCCAAAACATTTCGTCTCTCGGAAAAATTCGCAAAAATACTAAATCACATAGCCGAATTTTCCCAACGTAGTCGTGGAAACGCTTTTAAAAACGACTCTATTCGGCACTTGTGCCCAAATTTCGAACCAAAGCCTAACTTAAGGCTCAAATTCTCCACGCACGCCCCACGCATACTCTGGAAATACGGGGTATAACATTCTCCCCTCCTTAGAAACATTCGTCCCGAATGTTCCTTCTCAAGTCTCAACACAAACATGCGCTAGTATAGCCTTCACTGCTATACGCACGAAAACAATCATGCCACACCCGGCCATAAAAATAACAAACGCACCAATACTTAAACCCAGGTCAACGAGGAAACACCTCTAATCATCACAAAAACCCCTTACCTGAGGTCTAAAATATACTCCCTTCACACCTTCATTTCACAAAAGAAACGATCACACACGTTCACTTTACCCCTATCTTGTTGTACCCTTCTCGAATACTCAAACTCTTTCTAGTATCTGTACCACACTTCCGTCAACGCTTCTGTTTCCAACCCTTGGAGTCACTACCTCCAAACTTGGTCATCTTACTAACTTCGATCTTTTCTAAGGCCGTTCCCGGCCTCCACGATCCGCTTCTGGTCGAACATATCCACCAACTCATACGATGGTCAAACAAACTTGGGCCTAGCATCCTCGTGACCCTACCACCTGGAGGGACCACCCAGAACTGACCCCACCCCAAACCGGGTTACGGGTTGACCCGCAAATGGTCCTCAACCCGACCCCCAACCGCGCCAAACTCTTGTTCCCCGATCCGGAACAATCTTACTAATTCACATCATGAAAGCTACCACTTCCATCTCACACTACCCACGGACTTATCACACAAATAAATCCCACGTATACTACTACTCTGATAAGGGTCAAACATAAAATAAATCTTTAACTCAAGACGACCTTACCCCTAAGGTCTCAGTCGTGACATAGTCTAAGGTTCACACTTACCATGCCCCCATACGTATCCTCCCAACTAAGCATGTTTTCTAACTCACAATTAACACAACGCTATTCGTACATAGCACATAATAATGAGACCATCATAACAAGCATACCAAAACTCTAGAGGGTTAAGGATATACCGGCTACCGCTCCACTCTAATCATAGGCCACCAGGCTTATAATCAGAAGGCGATGAACCACCGATCCGGTAGGCCGAGTCGTAACATCCGTGCTACCCTTGGTCGGACGGTTCCGCAAAATGGCCCCGCTGGCCGCAAAAATAACAAGCTCCCCGCACCACGACACTCCCGAAATGCGGTCTACCACATCGACCACACCGAGGTAGGGTGACCGTCCGCCAACACCCTTACTTCGAAACTGAACCCGAGCCACGACCGCTCCGAATACTCAAGGTTGTGGAGGACCACTGCATCGGGCGGAGGTACAAAACTAGTATCCGAGGCGGTCCGCCTCGAAAGTCACCAAGGACCGCTTGTTCGCCCTCTTCGCGATCTTGTCATTCCGTCGACCTCTCCGCGCCTCACATCCCGGTCGTGAGCTGCATGCGGGCAATGTCCATGCCCGGCTGAAGAGCTACTCCTGAACATGCCTCTGACATGTAATCATCGAGCCCGGTAACATATCGGTGCACTCGATCCTCCATACTAGCTACCAACGCTGGGACGTACCGGGCCAATGAGTCGAACTCCACATTGTACTCCCGAACCGTACGCCCGCTCTGTCTAAGCATCAAAAATCTGTCGGCCCGTGCCCTCCTCATCTGCGGAGGCAAGAAGTGAGTGAGGAAAGCCCCCGAAAACTCATCCCATACTGCTGGAGGTGCATGCTCTCCCCGGGAAAGCTCCCATGAATCAAACCAATCGACTGCGGTATCACGCAGCCGATGCGAACCAAAGGTCACAGACTCGGTCTCTGAAGCCTTGATCACCCGCATGATCCGCCGTAACTGCCGGATGAACTCCTGCGGATCATCCTCAGGCCTCGACCCATAAAACTCTGGCGGGCTACAACTCAGAAAGTCCCGTAGCCTCAAACTATTCGCTCGGGGTGAACCATCGTGCTCTTTGAACTGGAATCGCCGTGATTCACTTATCTCATATCTGCCACGACCGCCAAGAATCGGGCCATCTCCTTGTAACCCATCTCCTCCGCCTGCATCGTGGACCGAGGCTCAGTATCGCGTCTCGGCAGCCTATTGCCGCGCTCTAACTCGCTGGGCCGTGGCGGCCACAAAACCCGGGCTCAAGCACAACCTCGTGTACTCGCTCGCGCTCGCACTCCTCTCAGATCTCACTAGCGGTTCCTCTACTGTCTTGCCCTTCGTGGCTCTGGCTGCCTCGCGGAGGCATAACTGGTAAAAACGAGATACGTGAGAGGGGTCCAACTTACAACACAGCTCTAAGGCACGATCTCGTAATGAGAAGAATGGAAACTAATCCTAAATGTCCTGCCTCCTCGATTATAGATGTGGTGCACAACACATCGATAATCAAGACTCTACTAGACACGGTCAGACACTTTCCGAGGATTAATCGCTCGATACCACTTTTGTAACGACTGCCCCGGCCCGTATCGTGCCTTATCGGGCACCCTAGTGACACAACATCGAGAAAACCAGCGGAAAATAAAACTTTAAACAAGAAACAAGATATATGATCATAAACAAAGCCAACCTAACTGCTACCTTCCAATAACATATATAAATACAACTCTTACAAAACGAACAATTTAATCCTTTTTACAAACCCCGCCACAACAAGATACTGCACTTAAGATTTACAACAACTATGACGACAGTGGCTCGCCATACCCCGAATGTACAAGAACCTACAACTCGGGAACACATACCAAAAGATAAGCCTCCGAGAAACGGAGCTTCCCAAAACGCTGAATCGAGATCCTAAGAGCGAGGATCCACGACCGATGTACCTCTACCGCGGATGAACGCAGCCCCAAGGAGGTCAAGATAACAGTACCAAGTATGTGAAATCAGAAAATATCAGAATGAAATCATACTAGTCTATATAAAGCAGAGACATGTATGATAACCAAACTACGATTCACAACATAAAAGCAATCATGTCCAAATGTGACTCACGCCTCAAGTCATCACTCAAATATAACTATGGGTCTCACGCCCACAACATCAATCATGTTCGCATCACGGCCGCATGCCCCGAATTCTGATCGGTGTAGACATGTCCATGATGCAACAATAATACCAATGCCCCATGGCCACATGCCCCGAATTCTACCTGCAGACACGCCCATGTGACATCAACAATAATATCTTGGGTGATCAACCCCGCCGCACGGCCACACGCCCCGAATTCTACCGGTGTAGACATGTCCATGTAACCACAATAACAATATATCGGGTAATCAACCCGCCGCACGTCCGCATGCTCTAATATCAGCATCGGTGTAGACATGTCCATGTGACATCAACAACAAGATAAGAATCAAAATGGAAACATACCCGTGGAATTCTCCATCACCGCCAAAGACGCCCAAGTAAGTTCTCAACAAGTCGACCTACTCATCGAGAGACGCCAGAATACGTAAATACCACACTTGCACAACAAAGGCTATCATCACAAGCATAGGCAAGTTTCACAACAACAAGCATAGGTAAGTTTCACAACAACAAGCATAGGCAAGTTTCACACAACTCAAAGTACTTTCATTTTATGCCAAAGTCCGGGTTTTTAACCCCAAAGTACTACATACGTTAAGTTCTTTTAAAAGAGATCCATTACTTTTATAAAAGTCACCCTATACCCGTAGTATTAGAATGACCAACCCACATTCCTTTTCAAAATCAAGTAACAACATTCTTTTCCTAAGTTCCAGTTCTTTTCTTTATTCTTCAGGCTTAAGTCAAAAGACATTGCCGCAGTACTAAGCTTAGTTCTATATATAGTATACTTCAACTATATATTCTAATAACATGTAATTTCCAATTACAAATAGAGGGACAAGATAATTACCTCGATAAGCCCATAATTATCCAAGTTAAATGTCGATCCTTAGCAACGTTTAGCTCCAACTCCGGGTGCTCCATCCTGCTCCAAACAACCCTTAGAAGTTCTAACCAACTTCTACTTAAATACTTCAATCAATCAATGAAGATTTTCTTAGGGTTTCGGTTTGAGACTAAAGGGACAAAAGGGTAGTATTTTCTGCTCTACGATAGAGGTATCTTTGGAATACTACAAGGTACAAGGCTAAGGTATTTTGGGCATTATAACAATACTTGGAAGACAACTTTCTACCAAGAGGGGAGTGGTAGGCTGGCTAGCACACTAGGCTAGGGGAGGGTGTTCTCGCCAAAGGCCACACGAAAAGGGAGGGGAAGGCCTCTGGTTTAGAGCTCACAAAGGGGAGAGAGGGTTTCAAGACTTGGAAGTTTTGGAATGGATGAAGTCTTTACATTTAGGGGGGTATTTATAGCAAAACCAAAGGCCAACCAAGGGCCAAGATCCTTCCAAGTGTATAGCAAGTGTAAGGACAAGATTAAGCCAAGTGCACCCTAAACCCTACTCCACAAAACAAGGCACAAAACATGGCACCAAACAAGCCACAAACAAGGCCAAAACAAGGAGCCAATAGGCCATAGAAACGTGACCCAATCGCCAACCCAACGCCACTGAGGGTGACAAGTGTCACCTCCCGCTGGTCCAAAACATTTCGTCTCTCGAAAAATTCGCAAAAATACTAAATGACATCGCCGGAATTTTCCCAACGTAGTCGTGGAAACGCTTTCGTCGGAAACGACTTATTCGGCACTTGTGCCCAAATTTCGAACCAAAGCCTAACTTAAGGCTCAAATTCTCCACGCACGCCCCACGCATACCCGGAAATACGGTATAACACTCCGCTCGGCCTTGGTACCGTGGTCGGCCAGACTTGCCGTCGCGCCCGATTCGGCCTTGGTACCGGTAGTTAGCCCTCGCACTTGCCCCGCTCAGTAGTGACGGTCTCGTGGTACGCCTTGGTACTGTGGTCACCGTGATTTGCCACGGCCGCCACGCCACCGCCTTGGTATCCGTAGTCGCCGCACTTGCCTCGTGGTCGCCTTCGTGGTTGTATTGTATTGTTATTACGGCTTTGGCATCGTGCAGGACTTGGTGTTCGGTTGTACTTCGTGTTATCATATCATAGATCGCCAGGTGAGGAAGGTATTCCACGGGCATAGCCCGATGTTGTGGGGCGTGAGACCCATAATTATATTTGAGTAAATGACCCGCAGGCGTGAGACCGACTTGATATAATCAAGTTATATGCATCGTAGTTTGGTTATCATACATGTCTCCCGCTTTATATAGACTATTATGATTTCATTTACTGATTTCTGCTTCATACCGTACCACTGTTATCTTGACCTCCTTCGGGCCGCGTCATGCCGCAGTAAGTACATCGGTTGTCGATCCCCGCTTTTAGGATCACCTTTCAGCGTATTGGAAGCTCCGTTTCCTGAGGCTTATCTTTGTATGTTACGATGTCAGAGGTTCTTGTACATCTGCGGTATGGCGGCCCGTCCCGTCATAGTTGTTGAAAAAAATCTTAGAGGTCCGTAGCAATCGCAAGTGCGTGGTTGTAAGGATTGTAAATCGCTCAAACGCTTATATATATATGTTGAAAGGCAACCGCTTTGGTGCTCGCTTATTTATAAAATCTCTCATTTCATGACTATGTTTTATTTCCGCTGATTTTCTCTGATGTTGTATCACTAGGGTGCCCGGTAGGCACCCACGCCCGACGGCGGGTCGTGACAAAGTGGTATCGAGCGCTTAGTCTTCTGAAAGTGTCTATGCATCCGTGTCTAGTAGTCTTGATTATCGGTGTTGTGCACCACATCTATAATCGTGAGGCTATAGGACATTTAGGGTTGGTTTCATTCTTCTCATTCGAGATCGTGCCTTAGAGCAGTGTGATAAGATTGACCCTCCGACATACTTCGCTTTTACCGCTATGCCTCCGCGTAAGGCAACCCGGCCCGTGGGCAAGGCAACAGAGAGTCGCGAGTAGCAAATGGCAGAGACCACACCGAGCCTCCACCCGCACCGGGAGCAGGAGATGAGTTACAAGGAGGGCCCGATTAACGGCCGTGGTTGTGGCGACTTGAGGATAGGCCGACGCAGCTAGCCAAAGAGCACCAGATGGTTCACCCTAGATCGAGATAGTTCGAGGCTACGGATTTTCTCGAGTCAGAAACCGCTAGAGTTTTATGGGTCGAGACACGAGGATGATCCGCAGGAGTTCATCCGACTGCCTGGATCATGAGAGTGATCAAGGCATCGGAGACCGAGTCGGTGGTCCTAGGTTCGCATCGGCCGCGTGATACCGCAATGATCGTTTGATTCGCGAGCTGTCCCGGGAGAGCATGCACTTCACTTTATGGGACGAGTTCTCGCAGGCCTTTCTTGCACATTTCTTGCCTCCACAGATGAGGAGGGCTCGCCGACAGATTTTTGGTGTTGCGCGAATCCGCGTGCGGTTCGGGAGTACAATGTGGAGTTCGACTCATTGGCCAGACGCCCCCGCTGGGTAGCTAGTATGGAGGATCGAGTGCACCGATATGTTACGGTGGCTCGATGATCACCTACCGAGAGTTGTTCTGTAGCTCTTCACCGCATGGACATTGCCGCATGCAGCGTATGCACTTGGATGTGAGGAGCGGATAAATCGGCGGAATGACCAGTGGTCGAGGAAGAGGCCGTAACAGCAGGTCCTTTGGTGACTTTCGAGGCGGACCGCCTCGGAAAGCGCGATTATGCGCCTCACCAAGATGCAGTGGTCCTCCACAAACCGGGACCTTTGGGATATTCAGAGCGGTCGTGGCTCCTGTGTTTCGATTTTCAGGAGTAGGAGTGCTCACGGATGAGGTTGCCCTTTGTCTCAAGATAGCCGCCAGGAAAACTTCATAAGGGAGAGTGTCGATCGACTTGGAAGATTGTTATTCTGCGCCAACAGGGCCATCCGCAAGAGATCGTCCACTGTGGTAGCGCTGGTAGGATAGCATGACTACTAGAGCGATTGTGGGTTCTGCACCTTCCATAGCCAGCAGATGTTCGCACACCGCAGCCCCGCAGAGAGGTCGCGGTGGGAGTTCCCAGTTTTAGCGGTCCTTTGAACCGCCTATTTTCAGGTATATCCTTAACCCTCTAGAGTTTTGTATGTATTGATGTTATGATGATGTGTTTAGTGTTATGTTTGGATAGCCTTGTGCTAAAATGTGATTTAGAAATCTGGTTGGTAAAAAGGGTAAGCCTGGGGGTGAGAAAGTGATGAACCTTAGAATATTACAGTTGAGACCTTAGATGTAAGGCCATCTTGAGTACAAGATTTTGCGGGGGATCTTTGTCAGAATGTGTAAGTATGCGTGGTGTAATTGTGGAAAAATTTCCTTGGGTGGTGTAAATGGAAGTGGTAGCTTTCATGACCTGTATAGGTAAGATTGTTCCGATCGAAGCGAGAAAGTCGACGCAGAGGATCGGGTTGAGGACGTGTCGCGTGTCAACCCGTGAGCCGGAATGAGGTGGGTCGATCGAGGTGGTCCCGCGGTGGTAGGGTCACGAGGGTGCTAGGCCCAAGTTTAGATGACCATCGTATGAGTTCGTGGTTATGTTCGACTGAGCCGATCGTGAAGGCGCCGGAATGGCCTTAGAGAAAGTGAAGCTAGTAAGATGACCAAGTTTGGAGGTGGTGACTCCAAAGTTTTGGGAATCAGAGCGGCGATGATGAAGTGTACGTATACTAGAAGAGTTCGTGTTCGAGAAGCGGCACGACGAGTAAGGAAGGAAGAGAACGTGTGTTATTTCGTGGCAGCGTGGCGTTGACAACTCACGGTGGAACTTCATCGTTATCCGCTTGAGAAGGAACATTCGACGAATGTTTCTAAGGAGGAGGAGAATGTTATACCGTATTTCCGCAGTATGTATGTGAGGGCGACGATAAGAATTTGAGCCTTAAGATTAGGCAAGGTTCAAATTGGGCACAAGTGCCGAAAGAGTCGTTTTCCGACTAAACGCTTTCCACTTTACGAGGAAAATTTCGGCTATGTCATTTATAATTTTTATGGATTTTTCCGAGAGACGAAACATTTTGGACCAACGGAGGGTGACAAGTGTCACCCTCACATTGGAAGCAAGTTGACGACAAAGCTAGACCATTGGCACGTTTTTGGTGTTGAAATTTTGGTCAAGGGTTAGGTAGGATATTTTGTGTAGATGGATAAGGTAGCACATGGCTAAATCTTGGCCTTACACTTGCTATGCACTTGTCTTCATCTTGGCCATTGGTTGGCCTTCACTTGACCTATAAATACCCCTCTAAGTTGAAGACTTTCTTCATCCAAAACTTGAGCAATCTATCTAAGTCTCAAAATACTCCTCCTCTTGTTCTTTCGTCCACCACACCCCTCCCCTTTGAGAAGGCCCTTTGGCCGAGAGCTTCCTCCCCTTTGTAGTGGTTAGCAAGTACCCCCTAGCCTAGTTGTTTTCGTATAATACCCCTTGTTGTGGTATAGAAATACTCTCCTAGTATTTTTATTATGTCCAAATACCTTGGCCCAATACCTTGTAGTTTTCCCAAGGTTACACTTAAGAAAGCACAGAAAATACTATTATACTTCCTTTAGCCACTAAACGAAACCCTAAGGAAATCTTCATTGATAGTTGAAGTGATTGAGTAGAATTTGGTTAGAACTTCTAAGGGTTGTTTGGAGCGGGTTGGAGCGCACGGAGTAGGAGCTAAACCTTGCTCAGGATCGACATATAAACTCAGATAATTTTGGGCTTATCGAGGTAAACACTCTTGACCTTCTATTGTAATTGAAAATTACATGTTGTAGGAATATATAGTTGAAGTATACTATATATAGAACTGAACATAATTGTGCGGCAATGTCTTTTGACTTAAGCCTGAATAATACTTACGGCAATGTCTTGCGACTTAAGCCAATTTAAAGAAGAGAATCGAATCTGTAATTACATAGGTATCAGATACAATAGACTTGTGTAGTATTATTGTTAGTAGAATTGTACACGCCAGTTAGACGAAACCCCCCGTTGGCAGTAGCCGACTCGATAGAGAGGAGATTTACGCTGCATGTGGGGGAGGTCCGCCAAATTTTCTCAGAGAATATTCTACATTGAGATCTAAGATGTTAATAGGCGCCATGGCCTCTATAGGTTGAAATATCGCGTGACGTGGTCTACTTGGCTTAAGGTGTAGCCGGCGATTTGAGGTACTGAGCGCTTTTGCTATTAGTCGATAATCGTCGCGAGGTATGTGAACCTCTTCCTATCTTTTCTAGCATGATATGTGTGTAACTATGTAGTACGGTAGACGTACATGTGCTGAATGTATTTGATTGATTTAAAACATAAAGTGTTATAACAGCTTTATGGAAAGTTGGTTATAACGACTTTATGTAGGTAAGGAAATGCTGTGTGGTTTTAAAAGAGGTAACTGATTTGACTTATAACTGACTTGTTGTGTAATAGTAAAGAATCTTGAAGTATTTCAAAAGAATGCTGAATCATCTTTAACAGAAGAGTAATACTTGGTTTTGAAAACATAAAAGTTATACTAGCTTTATGGGAAGTTAGGTATAACGTCTTAAGAGAGAATGGTTTTACTGATTTTTAGAAGTTAAGAGACTTAATCTTAAAAGATAAGAGACTTGACTTGATATGGATGTTAGTGTGAAACCTCATTCGTGAGTAATGAGTACTTGGTTGTAAAAGGAATAATGTTTTACTGATTCGGAAATCAGAATAAGTATCGAACAAACCACTGCAGCGCTAATAAAGGAAAATGTAATGACTAATGAAGTATTATTAAAACCAGTAGAAACCTCCATCTGCATAGAAGCTAAGATGAGACAAAATGAGATTACATTTTCTAGATCATGGTTGCTCAATAAGATTGATTATGAACAAGAATAGCCTACTCGCCTAGGGCATATGTTACTCAATTGTTTTAAAAAGAGATTAAGACATTGAACTATGAAACTTTTCTAAAAAGAGACTTGCGTAATTGAAATTAGGCAAACTGGAACTTTAGGGTAAAGAAAGGCATTGTGTTGTCTTAAAATGGTTTAAAACATAAAGTGTTATAACAGCCTTATGGGAAGTTGGTTATAACGACTTTATGAAAACAAAAGAAGGGTTTTATCATTGGTTTTAATGTGGTAACTTGACTTTAAAAAGAGAAGTGTTTTTGTCTAAAAAGAAGGCATGGCGTTGCCTTAATTTGGTTTTAAAAAGGATAGTATGGAAGTTGTTTTGGTTTACTTAAAAGATATAAGTCACTCTTTTTTTATAACTACGGGTATCGGGTGACTTTTATAAAAGGGAATGGATCTTTAAAAGGAACTTAACGTACGTAGTACTTTAGGATTAAAAACCCGGACTTTGACATAGAATGAAGGTACCTTGAGTTGTGTATAACTTGCCTATGCTTGTTGTTGTGTAACTTTCCTATGCTTGTTGTTGTGTAACTTGCCTATGCTTGTTGTGATAGCCTTTGTTATGCAAGAATTGTGCTCTATATTACCGCGTCTCAATGGAGGACCGTTGACTTATTGAGGACTTACTTGGACGCACCGCGGACGGAAAATTTCACCGTATGCTCCCGATGATAGTGTTATTCCATGGACTAGCTCTCCACGAGGTCTCTTTATCGCTCGCCTTGGTACCGTGGTCGGCCAGACTTGCCCCCGCCTCGCGTCGATTCGCCTTGGTACCAGTAGTTAGCCCTCGCACTTGCCCCGCTCAGTGTAGTGACGGTCTCGTGGTACGGCCTGGTACCGGTGGTCACCGTGATTGCTTGCCAGCTACGCCACCGCCTTGGTATCCGTAGTCGGCCGCACTTGCCTCGTCGACCGTGGTTTGGTTGTATTGTATTGTTATTACGGCTTTGGCATCGTGTAGGACTTGGTGTTCGGTTGTACTTCGTGTTATCATATCATAGATCGCCGGATGAGGAAGGTATTCCACGCATGACCGATGTTGTGGCGTGAGACCCATAATTATATTTGAGTAAATGACCGGAGGCGTGAGACCGACTTGATATAATTGTTATATGTGTATCGTAGTTTGCTATCATACATGTCTCCCGCTTTATATAGACTATTATGATTTCATTTACGATTTTCTGATTTCACATACTTGGTACCACAGATCGACCTCCTTCTGGTCGCTCATGCCGCAGTAAGTACATCTACCGTCGATCCTCGCTTTTAGGATCACCTTCCAGATTGGGAAGCTCCGCTTCCTTCGAGGCTTATCTTTGGTATGTTACCCCGATGTCCGTAGGTTCTTGTACATTCGTGGTATGGCGGCCCCGTCGTCATAGTTGTTGAAAAAATCTTAGAGGTCCAGAGTAATTGTGGGCGAGGTTGTAAGGATTGTAATCGCTCAAACGCTTATATATATATGTTGAAAGGCAAGCTTTTTGGTTGGCCTGTTTATTTATAAAATCTCTCATTTCATGACTATGTTTTATTTCCGCTGATTTTCTCTGATGTTGTATCACTAGGGTGCTCGGGTAGGCACGACACGCCCTGATTTATGTCGTGATATTTGGTAATTACAACTTGTGAACTCTACACAACTATAGTCTCAGTTCACTTACCATTCTTGTCAACATTCTTACCTTTTTACTTTACTAATCAAAGTATTTCTACCTCTAGGGGTACTATCACTTACAACTACTAGCAATAAAGGGAAAACATATACGCTAGGGCAAAATCTGACTCTATCAATGCACGTATGATTCAAAAGAATCGAGATATACCTGTAACCCCATGGCGATGTGTCACGACCCGTTCGTGGGCCCGTGACTGGTGCCTTACCGGGGCACCCAAGTAGTCATACATCAGAGTAATCAGCGGAAATATAAAGCAAGACATGAAACAGTTTATAAAATAGAACACAGTTTAAGTGAGAAACATCGCTTTCGCATATATATAAAAACATGGTTTAGCGCACATCCGATAATCGCATACATGGGGACTACAGACCTAAGGAAATATATAACTATGGCGGACAGGCCCCGCCATACCGATCGCATAAAACTATCTACAACAGGAGATCATACCCAAAAGTAGAGCCTCGGAAAGGATGGAGCTCCCGACACCAACGTAGAGATCCTAGGAATGTGGATCTAGCACCGCTGCCCTTACGGCATGAACGCACCCGGCGAGGTCAAGACAACAGTACCAAGTATGTGAAACTATAAAGAATCGAAATAAAATCAAAGTATTTAAAACCTTTTCACAAATACAATCGGTTCAATTGCACATAGTGTCACATCACAAACAACAACAAAGAATAGGAAAATTGTAATGTGTCTATTCTAGGCCGCGAATGATCAAGCAAGGCCAATCGCCCATAGTATCGTTCTGCGTGCCTAGTCCCGACTTCCGCAGCCCGCATAGGTCACACATGCACCGCGTGAGGTATTCCTCGCATCGGGCAGCCAACCCCAAGATCCGCCTAGGCTCCCGCAGCCCGCATAGCCTCAAAAGACCGCGTAGTCTCAACAGACCGCATGTGGAATCCCCGTGATCAGGCTAAACACCCGAATGATCAATCTCGAGCATACGGCCGCCCGCATAGTCTCACAGACCGCATAGCCGTATAGACCAAGATCGAGCGGGCAAGCCCTGTGATAACAAGGCGGGTAGTGATACAATAACAAGACAACGGACTTACGGTTAGCAACGTAAGTAAAGAAGAATGACCCTTTACACAAAGCAATTCAAGACACTAACCTGTAGCATCATAATATGTCTACTTATCACACAAATCTTACTACACTTAATGTAAATCAATACAAGGCTTTTATAAACAAACAAGTAAACAGTTCCTTTTTATCTTCTTAAGTTGTTATACCTAACTTCCCATAAAGCTAGTATAACTCTTAAGCTTTTGTTTAAAAACCAAATATTTATCTTCTGTTAAAAATGATTCAGTATTCTTTTGAAATGTTTTCAGTTCTTTGTTATTCAGGCTTAAGCCGTGAGGCATTGCCGTAAGTATTATTCAGGCTTAAGCCACAGGCATTGCCATAAGTATTATTCAGGCTTAAGTCAAAGACATTGCCGTAGTTATTATTCAGTTAACACATGTACGTCTACCGTACTATATATTGTAAAATATCATGCTTTAGGAAGAATCACATACCTTCTCAGCGAAAACCACCTGCCAAGTTGAATATGTCGCGCGCAGAGAGTCAGCCTATAATAGTCACAGATATCTATCAAAGACTACTCTGAAGGTCATTCTAAACAGAGGGTTCATAATTCTACGGTAAGTCGGGCAGCACTTCCTACCCGTGAGCTATATAAGTCTATCAGTGAAAATAAATTCATGTGAGTATAGTTTGATTAATCTTCTTTTCAAACCCTTCTCTTGGTAACAGCCAATTCTATTCTGCGATATTCTTAAAAGTATGTAATCCTTCTTCTATTACTACTACAGTATGTATTCACTAATTCAAAAGAGGGTTAGGATTAGTTACCTCGGTAAGCCCAAAAATATCCTAGAAAAGTCGCACTGCTGAGCAAGGTTTAGCTCCTAAGTTGTGCGCTCCAGAGTCTCAAGAAACCCTAGAAGTTCTTCACAAGTTCTACTAAGTACTATGGGTTTTGGGCTTGGGTTTTTTGGGCATTATAACGATACTAGAAGACAACTTTTCTACCAAGGGAGGGGGGGGTAGATTTCGGCTAGGCTAGGGGGTAGGCCTCGCCAAGCTCACTCAAGGGGGAGGTGTTGACGAAAGGCTAAGGGAGAGGAGAGGATTTTTCAAGACTTGGAAGATTTGTGGATGAAGAACTCTTCATCTCTAAGGGGTATTTATAGCTCAAGCCTTGGCCAACCAATGGCCAAGATGAAAACAAGTGCAAGGCAAGTGTAGGGTGAGGATTAACTATACACAAATATCCTACCAACTCCTTGACTTGTGCACAAGGAACAAAAACGTGCCAAGGCATTCCAATTCGTCCAAATGGACGATTCAAGTCCACCAATGGGAGGGTGCCAAGTGTCGCCCTCCCGTTGGTCCAAAATGTTTCGTCTCTCGGAAAAATCCGCAAAAATTAGTAATGGCATAGCCGGAATTTTCCGACGAAAGTCGTGGAAACGTTTCGTCGGAAAACGATTCTTTAGTGAGTTGTGTACAAAAGAAAACGTCGAAGGCTAACTAAGGCCAACTTTGACGTATTCCCTTACGCACATACTGAAATACGGGTATAACATTCTCCTCCTTAGAAACATTCGTCCCGAATGTTCCTTCTCAAGACGATTAACGATAAGATTCTTCATAACTTAAACAGCTGCAAATGCCACACGCGCCACAAAACAACACTTAGGCATAACGATAACGAAAATTTACAAGTAGGAAAGTGAATTACCTGGAGGTGTGGGGAATAGGTGAGGATACTTCTGCCTCATGTCCTCCTCGGCTTCCCACGTCATCTCCTCTCTGAGCTCGTTCCGCCACAAGACTTTGACGGAAGCCACGTCCTTCGTCCGCAGACGCCTAACCTGACGATCGACTATCGCTATGGGAATCTCCTCATACGATAACCCCTCGGTCACCTGAACATCGTCAATCGGGTGTACCCTAGATGGATCCCCGATACATCTCCTCAGCATAGATACGTGAAAAACCGGATGCACTGCCTCCAGATCGGACGGCAGATCCAACTCATAGGCAACCTTGCCTACCCTGCGGACAATCTGAAACGGCCCAATGTACCTAGGGCTGAGTTTCCCCTTCTTCCCAAATCTCATCACACCCTTCATGGGTGACACCTTTAGGAAAACCCAATCATGAACCTCGAACTCAAGATGCCGACGACGATGATCTGCATACGACTTCGCCGACTCGAGTCATTAATAGCCGCTCTCGATAAGCTTCACCTTATCCATCGTCGCCGCACCAATCTGGTCCCACTAGCCGCACTCGCCCACATCGAACCAACCTATAGGCGATCGCACTTCCTCCCATACAAGGCCTCATAAGGCGCCATCTCGAATCTTGGAGTGGTATCTATTATTATACGCTAAATAAACTAGAGGCAAATGATCCTCCCAACTACCATCGAGTCGATAACACGGCTCGCAAAGATATCCTCAAGAGTGCGGATAGTGCGCTCTGCTGTCCGTCTGCTCGTGGATGAAATGCACGTGCTCACTCGCCCCTAAACCCTCTGGAAGGACCTCCGAGTTAGCCGAACCGGGCTCGCCTGCGATATGATCGAAGTAGGGACTCCATGCACCGACGATCTCTGATGTAAAGTCCGCATAATCCTCACCAAAAGTCGTCCGACGGAAGAAAGTGGGCTGATTTCACCGACTGACGATAACCCATATAGAATCATGTCTCCTCCGAGTGCGAGGTAATCCCGTGATGAAATCCATGTTGATTACCTCCCACTTCCGTGTCGATCTCAATCGCTCAGAATAAAACCACCGTGCCTCCGTGCTCTACCTTCACTGCGACAACACGGGCACCGAGCTACAAACTCGCAACGTCTCTCTTCAAGCCATCCCACCAATACACGATCTAAGGTCGTGGTACATCTTGGTCGACCGGATGGATAGAGTAACGCGCTACCGTGCTTCCCAAGAACTCACAAGTCTCAAACATCCGGAACACATACCGCCTCAAACCTTAGCACCCCATCGTGCTACCAAAAGGACCCTTGCCTCACGAAGAGTATCACGATATCGAATCAAAGCCGATCTCGAATCGTTTCTTCACCTCCTCGACGATGGAAGACTCGCAACCTCACGAACTCTAACCCCACCGCTATCGTAATCAATCAAGCGGACACCAAGGCTCGCTAATCGATGCAAATCACGAACCATGTCCTCCTCTCTAGCCGCACATCCGATAGACTCCATCGACCTACGACTAAGAGCATACGCCACAACATTGGCCTTCCGGGTGGTACAGGATATCAACATCGTAATCCTTAAGCAACTCTAACCACCGTCTCGCTGTAAGTTCACCTCCTCTGGTGAAGATGTCCGAGGCTCTTGTGGTGCGTATAAATATCCACGTGAACCCCATACAAATAGTGCCTCCAGATCTTCAAAGCGTGAATCACGGTACCGCTAACTCCAAATCATGGGTGGGTAGTTCCTCCGTGTTTCTTGGTGTCGGGATGCATATGCTATAACTCTGCCATGCTGCATCAACACACATCCCAACCCGATGCCTGACGCATCACAATACACAACATAGCCGTCTGGACCCTCTGGAAGAGTAAGAACGGGGGCGGTCGTCAATATCTCCTTCAAAGAATCGAAACCCCGCTACAAGCATCACCATCGAACTTGGCCGCCTTTCCGAGTCACCTAGTCAATGGTGCGTAGATAGAAGCAAACTTCTACGAACCGCCGATAATATCCTCGCAAGGCCCGTAAAATCGCGAACCTCAGCCGAGTAGAGTTCAGGCCAAGTCCCGATCGCCTCGATATTTGCCGTATCTACTCGAATGCCATCAGCAGAGACAATATGACCAAGAAAGGCGAGTGAAGTTAACAAAAACTCACATTTGTAAAACTTGGCGATAACGCTGGTCCCGAGAATCAGCAAGACAAATTCTCAAATGCTCCGCATGCTCCTCGCTCGAGCGAATAAACCAAGATATCATCAATGAACACTATCACAAACGTGTCCAAAAATGGTTTGAACACTCGGTCATCAAATCCATGAATATCACGAGCATCGTCAACCCAAAAGACATGACTCGAACTCATAATGCCCGCATCGGTCCCGAATGCGATCCTAGGGACATCCACCTCTCGACTCGACTGATGATAGCCCGATCGCAGATCAATCTTGAGAAACATCTCGCACTCGCAACCGGTCGAACAAATCATCAATCTCGGGAAGCGGGGTATACGTTCTTAATGGTCACCTTGTTCAGCTGCCTGTAATCAACACACATGCGCAGCGTCCCGTCCTTCTTCTTCACGAACAATACCGGCGCTCCCCAGGGAGAAACACTAGGCCTGATGAAGCCCTTCTCCAACAAATCCCTAAGCTGATCCTTCAACTCTCTCAACTCGGCAGTGCCATTCGATGGCGAATGGAAATAGCCGAGTGTCCGAAATATGTCAATACAAAACTCAATCTCCTCTGGAGGGATACCCGGGAGGTCGTCTGGAAACACGTCTGGGAACTCTCTGACCACTGGAACTGACGGAAAATCTGGCACCGCAGCCTTGAGATCAAACACCCGAACGAGATGATAGATATACCCTTGCACCATCTTCCTAGCCTTGAGGTAGGAAATAAACCTACCCTCGGCGATACCGCGTGCTCCCACTCAACAACCGGCCTCAGAACCGGAACTGCATTACTCTCTCTGGGTCTACATTGGCGTAGCAAGAAGCTAGCCAATCCATCCCCATAATCACGTCGAGTCAAACATCTCCAACTCTATCAAGTCGCCAGGTCCGACGACGTAAATGGTCACAGGACAAGCTCTATATACCCGCCGAGCTACCAGCGAATCACCCACTCGCGTAGCTACCTCGAAAGTGTCTATGGACTCAGGCTCTATCCCTAACCTACTAGCAACAAGGGGAGATATATAGGACAGAGTATAACCGGATCTATCAAAGCATACACATCAAACCAGAATCGATAAGGTACCGCGACATCGGTGAGGCCTCACGATCTCGCTTACCGACAAAGCATATATGCGCTCGAGGACCGCTAGAATCGGGACTGCGCCACGACCTCGCCGCGACCCGCTGATCCATGTGTACCTTGCCCTCCGGCGAGTAATCGCTGTCGAGGATGAAGAAGCGCACGACACTCGAGATCGGGCCACTACCACGCCCCGGTCGGACAAACTCGCGAAATGACCTGCCGCTACAAGTATAGCGGTTCCCGAGTACGCCTCGAATGGTATTCGCCACAACGGGCACTTGAAGCGAGCATTCTCGAACGGTTAGCACCTGCTACTCGAAATCAAGTCCTAGGGCCCGACTCGCCCGATTGCCCGGGCCGCTGAAAATGAGGTGGAGCGCTACCGGGCCGTGGTGCAATCACCGACTTCGCCGATGCCGCCCACCACGAGGACCACTAAAAGAACCGGCCGTCTTGGCCTTCTTCGCTGCCGATATCGCTTACCCGGCGTCTCTACGCCTCACATCCTGCATGAGCACGCATACGGGTTATGTCCATGCTGTCGGGCGGACACACCCGCACAAGACTCGCCATGTAATCATCTAGCCCAAGTGACATAGCGATGCACTCGCCCTCCATCTCGCTACGGTCGCGGGGACATATCGAGCCAAAGAATCAAACTCGACATTGTACTCTCACGCGTGGCGTCCTCCCGCCTCAAAGAACAAGAATCTATCAACTCGTGCCTCCTCATCTGCGGAGGCAAGAAGTGTGAGAAAAGCCTCAAAACTCATCCCATACCACGGAGGTGCATGCTCTCCCGAAAGCTCCCATGAATCAAACCAATCGATTGCGGTATCACGCGGCCGTCGCGAACCGAATGTCACGATTCGCCTCGAAGCCACGATCACCCGCATAATCCTCTGCGGTGACGGATGAACTCCTGCGGATCATCTTCCGCGACCAGTAAAACTCGAGGCTACAACTAAGAAATCAGTAGTCTCAAACTATTCGCCTCGTGCACTACGGTGCGATCGAGCCGAGCCGAATCGAACCGCCGTGATCCAGCCTCTCTCTCGATCGGGCCACAACTTTAGCCAAAAGTGGGCCATCTCTCAGATTTCTAACTCTCCGCCCCAGCCGTGGGACAGGAGGTGGTATTGTGGTCTCTATGGGCCGGGCGGCGTCATAGAACTCGCTGCCTCGTATAGACCGGCCCGAGCCTCGTGACTGGGTGTCTGCTAGCGCCTCACGCCGCTTTGCCCTTCCGGGCCCGGCCGCTTTACGCGAGGCATAATCGCATGAAAGGAATACGTTAGAGGGTCCAACCTATAACATACTTCTAAAGCACGATCTCGGAATGAGAAGAATGGAAACCAATCCTAAATATCATATAGCCTCACGATTATTGGTGTGGTGCACAACACACCGATAATCAAGACTTACTAGATACGGTTCGTAGACACTTTCCGAGGATTAAGCGCTCGATACCACTTTTGTCACGCAATTCGTGGGCGTGGATCGTGCCTTACCGGCACCTAAGTAGTCATACATCGAGTAATCGCGGAAATATAAAGCAAGACATGAAACGATTTATAAAATAGAACACGCTTAAGTGAGAAAACATCGCTTTCGGATATATATAAAAACATGGTTTAGCGATTACATCCGACATCGCATAACAAGGACTACAGCACCTCTAAGGAAATATACAACTATGGCGACAGTGGCCCCGCCATACCGATCATACAAAACTATCTACAACAGGAGATCATACCCAGTAGAGCCTCGGAAAGGATGGAGCTCGACACCAACGTAGATCCTAGGAATGTGGATCTAGCACCGCTTGCCTTACCGCGCAGATGAACGCAGCCCGGGCGAGGTCAAGACAACAGTACCAAGTATGTGAAACTATAAAGCGAAATAAAATCAAAGTATTTAAAACCTTTTCACAAATACAATCGTCAATTGCACATAGTGTCACATCACAAACAACAACGAGAATAGGAAAAGCAGAATAGTCTATTCTAGGCCGCGAATGATCGGGCAAGGCCAATCGCCCATAGTATCGTTCTGCGTGCCTAGTCCTCGACTTCGCACCGCATAGGTCACACATGCACCCGCATGAGGTATTCCCGCATCGGGGCAGCCAACCCCCAGATCCGCCTAGGCTCCCGCCCGCGTAGCCTCAAAAGACCGCGTAGTCTCAGCGGATCGCATAGGAATCCCCGCATCGGGCTAAACACCGAATGATCAATCACGAGCATACCGCTGCTCGCATAGTCTCACAGACCGTGATAGCCGTATAGACCGCGAGCGGCAAGCCCTGTGATAACGATCGGGGTAGGTGATACAATAACAAGACAAACTGGACTTACCGGTTAGCAACGTAAGCACAGCAAGAATGACCCTTTTACACAGCAATTCAAGACACTAACCCAGGTAGCATCATAATATGTCTACTTATCACACAAATCTTACTACACTTAACAGAAATCAATACAAGGCTTTTATAAACAAACAAGTAAACAGTTCCTTTTATCTTCTTAAGTTGTTATACCTAACTTCCCATAAAGCTAGTATAACTCTTAAGCTTTTGTTTTTAAAAACCAAATATTTATCTTCTGTTAAAAATGATTCAGTATTCTTTTGAAATGTTTTCAGTTCTTTGTTATTCAGGCTTAAGCCGTGAGGCATTGCCGTAAGTATTATTCAGGCTTAAGCCACAGGCATTGCCATAAGTATTATTCAGGCTTAAGTCAAAGACATTGCGTAGTTATTATTCGATTAACACGTACGTCTACCGCATACTATATATTGTAAAATATCATGCTTTAGGAAGAATCACATACCTTCTCAAATAAAACCACCGCCAAGTCAATATGTCGCGCAGAGAGTCACCATAATAGTCACAGATATCTATCAAAGACTACTCAAGGTCATTCTAAGCAGAGGGTTCATTATTCTACGGTAAGTCAGGCAGCACTTCCTACCCGTGAGCTATATAAGCTCTTGTGAAAACAAATTCTATGTGAGTATAGTTTGATTAATCTTCTTTTCAAACCCTTCTACTGTGGTAACAGTTCAATTCTATTCTGCGATATTCTTCTAAGTATTTAATACTTATTCTAATACTACTACAGATGTATTCTCTAATTCAAAGAGGTTAGGATTAGTTACCTCGGTAAGCCCAAAATATCCTAGAAAAGTCGCGCTGAGCAAGGTTTAGCTCTAAGTTGTATGCGCTCGTGACTCAACAAACCCTAGAAGTTCTTCACAACTTCTACTAAGTACTATGGGATTTGGGCTAGGGTATTTTGGGCATTATAACGATACTAGAAGACAACTTTTCTACCAAGGGAGGGGGGTAGATTTCGGCTAGGCTAGGGGGGGGGTAGGCCCTCGGCCAAGCTCACTCAAGGGGGGGAGGTGTTGGACGAAAGGCTAAGGGAGAGGAGAGGATTTTTTTCAAGACTTGGAAGATTTGTGGATGAAGAACTCTTCATCTCTAAGGGGGTATTTATAGCTCAAGCCTTGGCCAACCATGGCAAGATGAAGACAAGTGCAAGGCAAGTGTAGGGTGAGGATTAACTATACACAAATATCCTACCAACTCCTTGACTTGTGCACAAGGCACAAAAAACGTGCCAAGGCATTCCAATTCGTCCAAATGGACGATTCAAGTCCACCAATGGGAGGGTGCCAAGTGTCGCCCTCCCGTTGGTCCAAAATGTTTCGTCTCTCGGAAAAATCCGCAAAAATTAGTAATGGCATAGCCGGAATTTTCCTACGAAGTCGTGGAAACGTTTCGTCGGAAAACGATTCTTTTAGTGAGTTGTGTACAAAAGAAAACGTCCAAGGCTAACTAAGGCCAAACTTTTTGTACGTATTCCCTTACGTACATACTCTGGAAATACGGGGTATAACACGATGTCTCTTCCTGAACCTGTCCAGTAGTCACGTCATCTATGCGGTTCCAAGGACCGCCAGAACTATAAACTCCACCCTGACCTCTACCACGACTGGATGACATCTGAACACCCTGCCCTGGGGGACGCACAGCTGTGAAGGAAAGGGAACCAACCATCGGCCTCAAAGGCTGAGCCACCCTACCGGTGCTCTTTCTAACAGGACATTCCCACTGCTTGTGGCCCGGACGGTCACAATAATAACAAACACCTGCGCCATAACGACATTTCCCCAAATGACGCTTACCACATCTGAAACACTGAGGAATAGGTGGCCTCGACTGAGAAAGTCCTCTGCTCCTCTGAGAACCTCGACCCCTGGAGCTTGGACCGGCTCCTAAATACCTTGTGGGGTCTAATCTCCCACCTGTGCTCTGCGGGGGTATGTACTGGGTAGGTTGCGACGAATATCTCACTCATTTCTTGAAATTTGCTCGCCCAAGAACTCAGGGATAACCAACCGGTCTAGCCCTCTTCTGCCGATCTCACGTTGGCCTCTACCCTCGTACACTGCATCTTGGCCGAATAACCTCCCGCCGATGAAAGCGAGCACCGCTATCTCGGTCAATAACATAATCGCTTCCTCATGACCCTATAGTCTTCTCAATCGAGAAACGGAGGCTCTGGTCTTGGGGTCTCAAAACAGCCTTGAGAAGAACTCGCCGCTAGCGACAACATCCGGTATACCACAGGCATAAGCCCTATCAACTCTCTGAATCGACTAGGAGCTCCTGCTACTCCTTTGCCATGCAGGCGTGTTGCCTCGCGAGGCATAGCATACAAAATTACGTCGAGAGGAATTATCTTACTAACATGCTACATGGCACAATCTTAGAGTGAGAAGAATAGAAACCAACTCCTAAATGTCTTGTAGCCTCTGTTTATGGGTGTGGCGCGCAACACACCGATAATCAAGACTTACTAGACACGATGCAGACATTCGAGGGATCGCTTTGATACCACTCTGTCACGCCGAACCAGGCGTGATGGTGCCCTACCTGGGCACCCTTCTACCTTAACAACTAAGTAGACTGCGGAAATTAAATAATACCTCTTTTTTTTTAAACCAACATACGTCTAAGGGCAAAGCCAAAAGGCGCCATAATATACATAATCAAAAGACACTACAGTATGCATGAGTCCAATCCCATATGAATACGACTACTAAGAGTTTCTTGAAATATGGCGGACAAGGCCCCAGTGCCATGCATAAGTACAAAAGTCATGCTTGAAGGAACTATACCAAAAAGATAAACTCACGAGCAGATGGAGCTATCCAAAACTCAAGCGGTCCTACACGAAGATCACCAATCTGGCACCTAAACTGCGGCGTGACGCGGCCCAAGGAGGTCGATGCGAAGAATGTACCAAGTATGTGAAAGCATAAGTACGAGATCGGCTGCGTCAACAAGCGACGGGGGCAAGTACAAGCTAACTACGGATCCAACTCGCCGTCACGCGAGATATGGCCGGGGCAAGTGCGAAAGCTATCTCGAGTCTGGTACCAAAGCGTGCAATAGCAGCGAAGCAAATCGAAAGCCAACTACGGATCCATCTGCGTCATCAATCGGCGGGGCAAGTCAGCTAACTACGGATCAACTGCGTCACTAAATCTCATGGAGGGTCAATCCATAAAAATAACCCACGTGGTCGCATGCCCCGGAATCCCACATCGTATAAGCATGACCATAGGGTAACACAAACAAATCCGGGAATCTAACCCGCCTCCTGGTCACATGCCCCGGAATCCCATATTGTATAAGCATGTCCAAGGAGTAACACAAATAATTGAAGCATACCCGTGGAATCCCACATCACTTGTCGATGCGTCGAGTAAACTTACAACAAGAGCACCACTCCAGAGTCGCGACAACGTAATAAAACATAATACTTGCACTCAAAAGCTATCACCAGCACACATAGGCAATTCTCAATTAAACAAGCCAAAGTACTATGTACGTACATTCTTTTCAAAAGACTCCTTTTTATGTAAAACCCCAAGATACTAACACCCGTAGTATCAAGGTGTGTCTATTTTTCAAGGTAAGTTACTACACTTTTAGAAAACTCATTTCAAAGCTTGAAATCAAGTAACTTCAAATTTTCACAATCTAGGCAACTTATGCCCATTAATCAAAATAGACAACTTTCTTAACCTTCCATAAAGCCGTTATAACCAACTTCCCATAAAGCCGTTATAACCCTTTATGGTTTTAGACATATCCATTCCTTTTATAACCAAGAGACTTATACTTTTTAAAACCAAGTATCACATACTTACAAATCAAGTTTCTTAACTTTCAAAATACTTCAAGTCTCTTAATCTTTAGAAATCAAGTTTCTTCTACTTTTAAACCTCAAGTAACTCACACCTTTAAAACAAGTTACTTCTCTTAAATCATGTCATTTCTCCTCTCTTAAAACAATTAAGTAAATCACTCATTTGACTCCCCTAAAGTCATTATAACGTCCCTTAGGTTTTGGAACTAAGGCACTAGCCAAAAGATTTGGAAACCACTTCCTTTGCAAGACTCTATGTACTTTAAGTAAAATACTTTCACTTTTAAGAATCCAAACTTCACTAAGGAAATGGATTATAAAACTTACAATTAGAACATCAAAGTACAATCAAGGAAGTACCTAGAACAAATTCTATTTTAGGCAATCCAAATACAACCAAGGAATGTATCATTTAAGGAGTAGGACATACTTTCTTTATCTTAAGGAATCATGCTAGAAGAGGAGATAGTTCACATACCTTTTCGGCTAAATCCACAAGCTAAGCCGAATACGCCGCACGTAGAAGTGTCAACCTAGAATGGTCACAACATGACTATCAATTTCTAGTCTCTAACGTAGAATGATACTAAGTATACGGTCTCTTATTCTACGAAAAATCGGGCAGCACCTCCTTTGTTTCTACATACTTTGCCACCTTTTTCAAGGCCGAATACAATAACCAACACGCCACATTTAAGGCTCAAAACAACAACCAAACAAAGGGAATTACACGCCTTACAATACGTGTAAAATTCCGCCCCACAATTAATACGAAGTAGTTCCATATTCAAGCCATTCTCGGCCAACAACATAACCAACAATTCAAAGTCTTTTCCAATACTTTTCCAATTCCAAGTTCTAAGGTCTAACATGTTATATAGTCATAAACAACTTCAACAACTACAATTTCCTTCTTTATACAACTTGCGACGACTTAAACTAATAATCAACTTGAATTGTAATCTTAAGGGATAAACATGCTAGTTTTCGGATTAGGGTTCCAATAGCCAATATACTTATCAAACTTCATAATATATACCTCATGCTTGCTAATATCCATAACTACAATGATAAGTAAACTTTAATTGCTAAAACGACAAAATTTATACCTTTACAAGCCCTCAAAATTTCCAAGATTCAATGTCGCGCCTTCGCAATTCTTAGCTCTTTTCCTTTACGCTCCAATCCGCTATTTGAAGCCTTTAGAAGTTCACAACCAACTTCTCTTCCATTTCCAATCCAAAACTAGAAAAACTACTTAGGTTTTTGCCTTGCGACTAACGTGAAAACGTCGTTTTTCCGCAATCTTTCTATTGAGATATCCTTACAATATACTTAAGGACATTGGGTTAAAGTCTTGTGAATAATGGATCAAAACTACAAATTTTTTTGTGTGGGAACTCCTCCAAACCCGAGAGCAACTCAAGCACAAGAACAAGGTTTCTAATTTTTTCTAAGTGTTCAAGACTAGTCTTGCACTAGTAGTATGCTTATATAACACATTGGCAAGACTTAAACAAATGGGTGGCTAAGATGAGTTTCACTAGGATCAAGCCCAAGTGGCAAGTTGACTTGGTCAACAATCTCAAGCTTTGAAGACTTATCTTCTTGATGGTCAATGACCCTTTTACCCTTACTATAAACGTCCAAGACCATATGTGGGGGTGTCACGTGTCACCCTCTCATTCGTCCATAAAATTCTGTAACTCTCGTGGGCCCCACAAAAACGTAAAATTCCTCAGGTGGGCCCCACGTGACCAAATTCGTAAAAATAAATTTCCATAATGTTAATAAGTTTCATACTCTTCAAATAATGCATTTTGAGAATCCAATTCTCATCAACGAACATTTTTCCTTTCCGACGTTCGGAAGATTTTCCGCCGGAAAAACAATTCTTCCTTTCGTACCAATTTTCAAGTCTTGATTCCTTACATACACTCTCTTACACATGTCCTGGACTTACGGGGTGTAACATATATAAAGCCTAGGTGTGGATTCAATAAACTGTTTCACTCCTTCCAAGTAATTATTAAGGCTTAACCAACTCATGGTAACTCATAATCATTCTAGGCAACGCACATATGACCCCAAATAAATACGCTCGTACAGATACACATCATCATTATACCAACTGTACAATAGTTTTACCAACTTGGATACGAAGTCCATATAATCCTTTCTGGGTCACTGTTGCCTTTCTCATATCTGCAATCAAAATAACACGTTAGGGAGAGACTACCCTAACAACACAGCTCTATCGCACGATCTCAGAGTGAGAAGAAGGGAAACCAATCCTAAATGTACTATATCCTCCTGTTTATAGATGTGGTGCACAACACATCGATAAACAAGACTCTACTATACACGGTCTATAGACATGTCGAGGACTAACTGCTCTGATACCACTATGTCACGCCCTAAATCCCGAGCCCGTGACTGGTGCCCCTACCTGGGCACCCTTCTACTCATACAACATAAATAAACCGCGGAAGATAAATAACCCTCATTTTTTTTAAAAACAAAGGCAAAGCCGAAAAGGCTTCCGTATAAATATAAATCACCAGAAAAGTCTGCTACTGCATAACAATGTAAATACAACTTACACCCAGCCCACGTATGAATCAGACCTGCTCTAAGAAGGATGACACTATGGCGGGGACAAGGCCCCGCCGTACCCCTGAATATACCTAGCCATAATGATAAACTCCGGAACTTTGAGCCATCTCAAAATGCTGAACAAGGATCCTAAGCTCGCGGATACACAACTGTGTACCTAGACCTGCGGACATGAACGACCCCTAAGAAGTCGATGCAACAAGTACTAAGTATGGAGCGGAAATAAAGTACATTAAACAAGATCATAAGCGTACAAAAGAATAGCAGGGCAAGTATAAAAATTAAAATACCAGATCCTACCGTGCCATTTTAACTCATGAAATCAATCGTACATTAATCATTCTTTTCCTTCTTTCAATAAGAATTAACATCATATTCTTACATACATACTTAAGAATTCGATCAAGTTTTTCCACATAACTTACATATCTTACATAACATAATTCGGCCCTTTATGGAGGGACTTCTTATTTGGCAGCTTACTTTGATTACTCATACGTGATAACGTAACCCGACCCATTTGCGGGACACGGCGAAGTCATACAAAAGTCTTTCCACGAAAATATACTGCCCGGCCCATTCTGGGACGCGATAAGGTCATATAGTCTGCCCATAAAGGTATCTTGCCGGCCCATTCACGGGGCGCGATAATGTCATATAGTGCGCCCATAAGGTATCTTGCCGACCCATTCTGTGACGCGATAATGTCATATAGTGCGCGTAAGGTATCTTGCCCGGCCCATTCACGGAAGCGATAATGTCATATAGTGCGCCATAAAGGTATCTTGCCCGGCCCATTCACGGGGCGCGATAATGTCATATAGTGCGCCCATAAAGGTATCTTGCCGGCCCATTCTCGGGGCGTGATAATGTCATATAGTCGCCCATAAAGGTATCTTGCCCGGCCCATTCACGGGGCGATAATGTAATATAGTTCGCCCATAAAGGTATATTGCGGCCCATTCTGACGCGATAATGTCATATAGTCTGCCCATAAAGGTATCTTGCGACCCGTTCCTGACGCGATAATGTCATATAGTGCGCCATAAAGGTATCTTGCCGGCCCATTCCTGGGACGCGATAATGTCTCTTTACATAACATTTTAAATCATCTTTTCACTTCTTCTTTAGTCGTTATAACACCTCCCCATAAAGCTATTATAACAACCTTTTCACTTTAGAGAACTTAAGGCACTTTTATTCCTTATTACTTTAGGGAAAATTAAACCCAAAAGTACTACATACATACATACTTAAAACTCCTTCTCTTTTTAAAACAATTAACTTCTTCTTTTGAAACTCAAGTCTCTTAACTTTTGAAATAAAACATAGAAACCATACTTTTTAAATCAATTCTTTTCTTCTTGTTAAGAATCAAGTCCCATAACTTGAAAAATAAAGTCTCTTAACCTTTTCAGAAATCAAGGTTCATAGTCTTAAAACTTCATGACATAAAACTCTTTTAATTTAAGTAACATATGTTTTTATGAGTTGTGAATAAGTTATACTTATTTATAACGATCTTATTCAAGTAGCCATGATCTAGAAAATGTAATACAATTTTGTCTTATCTTAGCTTCTATGCAGATGGAGAATTCTACTCATTTTAATTTAATTAATTGTCATTACATTTTCCTTTATTAACGCTGTAATGGCTTGTTCGATACTTATTCTCATTCGTGCCGTAAATTAACCAAGTCAACTTGGCTCCAAAATACCTCCTAACGACTCTTACCAACATCCCCCATAAGACTTGGTAAGAACTTAGGATAACTTAGACGTAGCATTTACATAAAGTAAATCAACATACATACCTCTTAACTTCTAAGAGTAGAAGGGATCATGAAATAACACCACATGTATATTTCATACATAGAATCATGCCAAAAGAAGGAAGAGGTTCACATACCTCGCGACGATTATCGACAAGTAGCAAAATGCTCCAAAGTACCTTAACTTTGATAGATATTCCATCCTTTAAGTAGAATACGCTATACGTAGTACTTCAACCTAAAATGACAATAGCACTTCTATCAACTACAAGTTATTAAGTGTAGGACTTATACCAAATAATGGCCCTCTAATTCTACGGAAAATTGGGCAGCACTTCCTTTGTTTCTACGTACTTTTCCACCTTTTTCAAGGCCCGTATTCATCAACCAAGAAGCCACATTTAAGGCACAACCAACAGTTAGCCAAAGGGGATTACACGCCTAACTGGACGTGTAAAATTCTGTCCCACAGTTATACAAAACAGTCCACAAATCATCCCATAAAAACAGTCCGCAATCCAACCATAACGAGGGTAAAATGTGAGGCCTTTTAACGCCTTTCCACACCCTTATTCACCTTAGGACTTTCATTAGCAACTACTACACTTAAACATGCATAACAACAACTAAATTTCCAGAATTTAATACCTCAAGACAGTCCACTAAACGACACAACGACGTCTAACAGTTTTGGGCAGTTTCTCGGCCACAACAACTACAACCCGATAACTCGTTCCTTAATCCATTTTATTCCAATTCGAGTTCCAAAACTTCTACATAAGTTATAACAACTGATTAACAACAATATTAATCCATTATAACATGCAATAGGTGAAGATAACAACGACAATAACCAACGAATTCCATTTGCACCAAATCTGTCCCAAATCGGTTTTAGCCCCAAAAATGGCTCAAACGCTTTTTATTCTTCATTATTTTCTAACACAAGTTCATCCATACATAATAACAATAAGTAATATCCAATTATTTTAAAAGAAGAAGGACTTTTACCTCATTTTTTCCCCAAAAACGCCCCAAAACAGTCCGGTCTTTATTGGTGCGCAGTTTTCATTTCGCTCCACTTCTTCAAGTTCCAATCACATATATGTACCCCCTACAACCTTAAGAGCAACTTCTCTTTGAATCTAACTTCCAAAAAGTCGACGGAACCCCTAGGGTTTTGGCATCAACTTTCGGCCAAGACAAGTAAAAACGTGTAGAATATTAATCTAGGCTTAGCACTTGGTTTAAGGGAATAATCTTGGAGAAATAAATTGATCAACAATGGTTTTTCTTAGCCAAAGGGCTCTAGAAATTATGGAGCTAAAGGGAGAAGATGAGAGCTTATTTGTTGGTCTAAGTGTAAAGTGATCCAAGTCTTGCAAGACTTGGATATGCATAGCCAAGTGGAGTGGGACCCATGTCCACTTGTCCCCTCTCAAAATATCTAATTTGTTGTCATCTTAGCAAGACAAGTGGAGGGGTGCCACATGTCGCCCTCCGATTGGTCCAAAATATTATAATTTTTCGAAGGTCCCCGTGAAATTGTGATATTCTCGGCGGACCCCATATTATCAATATACCCCGTATTTCCGGAGTATGTACGTAAGGGCGTACGTACGAAAGTCTAGCCTTAAAGTTTAGGCACAAGACATTTTTTTGGGCACAACTCACAAAACGAATGGTTTTCCGACGAAACGTTTAACAAGACTCGCGTAGGATAAATTCCGGCTATGTCATTTCTAATTTTTGCGGATTTTTCTGGGAGACGAAACACTTTGGACCAACGAGAGGGCGACACTTGTCACCCTCTCATTGGTGGACGTGAGGCGGAAGTGAGCCCAAGTAGTTGGTAGGATATTTTGTGTGCAAGTTGGCTAGGTACACTTGCCCTAATCTTGACCTTACACTTGCCTAGCACTTGGCTAAATCTTGGCCATTGGTTGGCCACTTCTTGACCTATAAATACCCTCTTGAGATGAAGAGTTCTTCATCCAAAACAAACTTTCAAGTCTAAAATCCTTCCTCTCCCTTGTAGCTTTTTCGTCCAAACACCTCCCCTCCGCATGAAGGCCCTTGGCCGAATACCCCACTTCTAAAGGAAGCCCTCGAAACCTACCCCTCCCTTGGTAGAAAAGTTGCCTTCTAGTATTGTTATAATGCCCAAAATACCCTAGCCCAAATCCCTTAGTATTTAGTAGAAGTTGTGAAGAACTTCTAAGGGTTCTTGAAGCTATCGGAGCGTCCAGACTAGGAGCTAAACCTCACTCAGGATCGACTTATATCTAGGATATTATTGGGCTTACCTACGTAAATAAACTTATCCTTCCTTTGTAATTAGAGAATACATACTGTAGAAGTATATAAGTTAGTATAATATACTTAGAAGGATAATAAAGAAGAATAATCAAACTGTACTTACATAAGGTGTTTTTCTGATGAACTTGAGTAGCTGTGGGTGAGAAGTCTGCCCAATTTTCCATAGATAGAACCCTCTGTAGAACTATTTCTGAGTAGTATGAGCGTTGATAGGCGTGTCGACTATTATTGTCACGCATTCAGTGGCGTGTTGTGCTCCGGGGCACCACTAGTGATACAACATCGTCCAGTAATCGGACATAAAGACAATACATGAAACCAATGTAATAAGGCGAAATAAGAAGGGCTAACCAAAAGCGTTCACCGTCGATGTACATATAAATAACAATTTGAGCAGTTAATCCTTTTACAAACCTCTTACAATTTACGCCTGGCGGTACTCTGGACCTCTACGAATGATATGACAACAACGGCGGGACGGGGCCGTCATACCTGAATGTAGCACCTACAACAAGGGACTATACCAAGATAAGCCTCGGAGGAACGGAGCTTCCAAACGCTGAGCGTGATCCTAAGGCGAGGATCAACGGCGTGTACCTTTTACTGCGGCATGAACGCAGCCGAAGGAGGTCGATCTGGCAACAGTGCAGTATGTGGCGAAAAAAATCGTAAATGAAATCATAGTAGTCTATATAAAGCGGGAGACATGTATGATAACCAAACTACGATTCCTGATAAATAAGCGATCATATCAAGTCGGGACTCGCGCCAAAGTCATCACTCGATATAGCAATGGGTCTCACGCCACAACATCAATCATGCGTGGAATACCTTGCCAGCTTGGCGATCATGATATATAAAGCACCAAGGAATACATGAACAGCAGTCCCACTGTGTCCAAATAAAACTCAGTAGGTAATGCGAAGGCATAGCCGAACTAACACCGCAGTACTAACAAGGTCATAAAGCGTATCATGATATCTGTCTAGACGTCACATGATCAAAGGCGGTCGCCGCCCGCAATATCAAATGTGCGCGTCTAGCCTGGAACTCCCCGACTCGCGTAGGCCAATCTCATAGGCGCGTGAGGTATAACCGCATCGAGGGTAGCTACTCCGGCGTCGTCCCGACTCGCGATCGCATGGCCACATGACCGCATGACCATAAAGGCCGCACACTAGGAACTCTCGTAGCTCGCATAGGCCCGGGACCCGCGTGAGGTATTCTCGAATCATGGTCCTGCAGACCGAGTCTACCGCGTCGGAGGGCAGCTTAACCCGGAAACACGGTGAGTGGTATAATACCACATAACGGTTTAACGTTTAAACAACATAAGCACAATTAAGGAAAACCCTTTACACAAACATCACGAATGCTAACACACGTAGCATCCTAATATGATTACTTATCAAATCAACACGAAGGTATTACAAGGCTATCACAAACCAATACAATCAAGTTATTCACACATAAGGTACTTTCTACTGTGTCAACATGTTCGGTTTCTATCCCCAAAGTACTTCATACATTAACTTTTTAAAAGATACGTTACTTTCACAAAAGTCACACAATACGTAGTATATGAAAATAGAGTGCTTATCTTTTGAAGTGAATCAAAACACTTATCTTTGTAAAATCAAGTAACAACATTATTATCCAAGCGTCCAAGTTTGCCTAATTTCAAATGTTCACGTTTCTTATTTTAGAAAGGTTTAAGTAGTTCATAGTCTTATTCATTTAAGAATATAATTCTCTCTTTTAAACTATCGAAACATAAGCCTTATATGTGAGTAGGATATTCTTGTTTATAACAATCTTATTACAGACCATGATCTAGGAAATATCATTTTGTCTCATCTTAGCTTACATGCGGATGGAAGTTTCTCTTGGTTTTAATAATACTTAATCTTAAAACATTTCCTTTTATTAACGCCGCAGATGGTTTGTCGATACATTCGATTTAGAATCAATAAAACATTCTTAAGCCGTTATTACCTAACTTCCCATAAAGCTAGTATAACTCTTAAGTTTTCAAAACCAAGTATTACTTCTTCTTTCGAAATGATTCAAAAATCTTTTGAAATACTTCAAGTTCTTTATTAACACATAACAAGCTGATCATAGTTCAAATCGATTACCTTTTTAAACACCACAAGTATTTTCTTACCAACATAAAGTGTTATAACCAACTTCCCATAAAGCGTTATAACACTTTATGTTTTAAACCAATCAAATACATTTAGCACGTATGCGTCTCACCGTACTACATAGTTCACACATATCATGCTAGAAGAGATAGGAAGAGGTTCACATACCTGCGACGGTATCGACTAATAGCAAACGCTCCAAGTACCTCAAGCCGTCGGCTACTCCTTAAGCCAAGTAGATCGCGACACACGCGATACTAACCTATAAGGCCACAAGGCGCTTATTAACATCTAGATCTTATCGTAGAACATTCTACAGAAAATTGGCACCTCCCCGCAAGCGTAAATCTCCTCTCTATCGGTGGCTACCAAGCCAACCGAGGGGTTTGCACGCCTAACAGGGCGTGTGCGATTCTACTACACCAAGCTACACAAGTCTCATGTCTGATACCTATGTAATTACAGTTCAGTACTCTTCTTTCGAAAAGGTTTCTTATTATTCAGGCTTAAGTCAAAAGACATTGCCGATCACTACGTTCAGTTCTATATATAGTATACTTCAACTATATAATCATACCACATGTAATTTCCAATTACAATAGAGGGACAAGATATTTACCTCGATAAGCCCATAATTATCCGAGTTTAAATGTCGATCCTGAGCAAGGTTTAGCTCCTACTCCGTGCGCTCAGACCACTCCAAACAACCCTTAGAAGTTCTAACCCACTTCTACTTATTACTCCACTAACCATGGAGATTTCCTTAGGGTTTCGGTTTTGTGTGGAAGGAAGTATAATAGTATTTGGGCTTTCGTATAAGTATAACCATAGAATACTACAAGGTATACGGCTAAGGTAATTTGGGCATTATAGCAATACTTTTGAGAGTATTTCTACCAAGAGGGGGGGTATTATACGAAAACAACTAGGCTAGGGGGGGGTACCCCACGGCTAGCACCCCAAGGAGGGGTGTATACCCTACCTACCCCACTGTGGGGAACTCTCGCGGGAAGAGGGGGGCTCGGCCAAGACACTACACTAAGGGAGGAAGAAGCTTTCAAGACTTAGAGATTTGGATGAAGAAGTTCATCAAAGGGAGAGTATTTATAGGTCTAGCAAAGGCCAACCAATGCCAAGATCAAGCCAAGTGTGGTGCAAGTGTAGGGCAAGATCATGCCAAGTGCACCTTATCCATCTACCACAAAAATATCCTACCTACTACTTGACAAAAATGTCAAGCAATTAGTTCAACTTACGCCCAAAGCCCACGATGAGAGGGTGCCAAGTGGCGCCCTCTTGTTGGTCCAAAATGTTTCGTCTCTCGGAAAAATCCGCAAAAATTAAAAATGACATAGCGGAAATTCCCTACGAAAGGCGTGGAAAACGTTTGTCGAAAACGACTCTAACCGTGTTGTGAACAAAGTTAATTTCGGCCAAGCTACTTTCTCAAGTTCAAATTTTCTACGTCGTCCCGTGCATACTACGGAAATACGGGTATAACATTCTCCCTCGCCAGAAACATTCGTCGAATGTTCCTTCAGAATCTCAAAACAAGCGTGCGCCGTATAGTCTTCACTACCATACTTACGAAACAATCACGCCTGATAGCCACGAAACAAGCTGCAAAATACTTACATCCAAGTCCACGAGAAATCACCTCTAACATCACCACAAACACCTCTCTCGGGGTCTAAAATATACTTCCTCCACATTTTTTCTAAACAAAAGAAATGGTCACATCTATGCTCGCCATACATGCTCGCTTCTTCCGATACCACTTTTGTCACTTTGCGAGGTTCACTCGGCGACCCAACAAATGGTGCCGGAGTGCGTCGATCCACGAGGACGACACTCGAACTCTTACCACATTTACGATCGCTTGGTTTCCAAAACTCGGGTTACTATCTCTAACGTGGTCATCATTAGCGGGAACACTGCGGATGGATCTCCGATGCTTTCGAACATAACAATCTGAAAGCGGACGTCTTTGCCTAATTCGGACGACAAAACTTACATATAGGCAACCGGCCTATTCTTCACATGAACTTAAAAGGCCCAAAACAACTCGGGCTAAGTTTCTCTGTTTTCAAGCTCGTCACAAACCGGGTGGTACTTTCAAGAAGACCGACCATCAACTTGAACTCTGGCGTCGTCGCCGATTATCCGCGACGATTTCTCGAGCTGCGGAACTTCTTCTAGACAAGCTTCTCACTATCCACGATCTACTGGAACAAGCTGAACCAACGAACGGCCAACATCGAACCACTGGCCGCAACTTACATCCGCCCCAAGGCTTTATAAGGCGACATCAGAACACCGAAATGGTAGCTTAAACACTCCTCCACGAGACAACAATCTCCACAACTACCTGAAATACACACACCGGCCGAGGCGAATGCGGTCGAGACTCACTTTGAGTTCTTAACCCCGCGGTAAAACTTCCGAGAAACCAAAACAGCCGCACTCGGACTCCACATGCGCCATAAGGTGAAGGTAGGCACCCCGCAGCCTTACAACCTTCGATAACATCAACATCGCCGAGTAAACGGTCCTTGCTAGAAGACAAGACGGTGACCTCGCCCGGATTCTTGGTCGAACGTCCCACGGTGCACGTTGGTTAACTAAACTCGGGCCTAACACCCTCGTGACCCTACCACAAGCGGGACCACCACAATGACCCGCCCACCAAATATGCCGCGGGTTGACCCGCAACGTGGCCTCAACCCGACCCGGCAACGCGCACCATACTAGCTCCCCGAACCGGAACAATCTCACTAATCACGTTACGAAAACCTAGCGGTCTTCTTCGCTCAACTACCCTCTTTCATTCCACACTACTCAGGGACTAATCCCACAAACATAACTCACGTGCACTATGCACTCCTATAAGGGTCAAACATAAACAATCGTCTATACTCGAGATGGCCTTACCTCTAAGGTCTCTACGTATAAAACTCTAAGGCTCACACCTTCTCTATCCCCCAAAATCTTACTCGGTTAACCCACCATGATTTCTAATCACAACACTCACACTGCTATAAGAACATAGCACTTGAGGTATACTCACCTTATCACACATCTGAGATCTCAGAGGGTTAAGGATCTATCTGTATCTCTGCTTACTCCCTTAGTCGTTCTAATCAAACACGCCGTAGGCGCATAGCTAAGGAAGATGACGAACTACCCACCGATCGAAGGCTAAGTCCTCCCGCAAGGACACTCTTCGACACTGCACACGGCGATCGTAGGTACAACAAGTACCAACTAAAAGCGACATTCCCGAGATGGCGCAATCGCACTGTGAACACCGAGAAAAAGCGAATCGGATATTTGGAACCTTCGTGTGGCGTGAGGAAGCTGCGGAGCTCGACCAACTCCTGCGTACCGAACGCCCCGAACCCCGCGAGGACCTTCGCATTTGGTGGATCGCGCATAGTCTAATCGGTGAGGTGACTCGCCTCGAAAGTTACCAAAGGACCTTTGCTCGGCCTGCCTCTTCGCGCCGTTAACGCCGTCGATCTACGTTTCTCGCTGCTGCGCATAAGCCCATACGAGGCCATGCTCAAGCTTCAATCAAGAGCTTACTTTTGCACAACCTTCTCGTTGATATTCATCAAGACTCGCGACATCGGTATACTCTGGTAGTCAATCTGTGGTCGCCTTTGAAATCTATATTCTCTGTTCGGGTAGATGGCGAAGGTTCAAATATCATGGCGATAAGGCTGCCGCCGTGCTAATCTCTTTGGGGCTAGTGACGCCGCAAAACTCCCGAATGAAGCACCACCTGGTGATGATTGGGCTGTGCCGCGTAACCCTCAGACTTACTCGCGGCTCCGCCGCTGCCTTGCCCTCTGGCGGGTTGCCTACGGAGGCATAGCGATAAGGGAAATAATTTCGAGGTCCAACTTACAACACGGCTCTAAGGCACGATCTGAGTGAGAAGAATAGAAACCAATCCTAAATACCCTATAGCCTCACGATTATTGGTGTGGTGCACAACACACGATAATCAAGACTTCATCGATACGATGCGTAGACACTTTCCGAGATTAAGCGCTCGATACCACTTTTGTCACGACGTTCGGGGCGTGTGGTGCCTTACCGGGCACCTAGTGATACAACATCGAGTAATCTGAACATAAAGACAATACATGAAACCAATGTAATAAGACGGTGAAATAAGAAAGCTAACCAAAAGCAGTTCTGTCGGTACATATAAATAACAATTTGAGCAGATTAATCCTTTTTACAAACCTCTTACAATTTACGCCAGCAGTACTACGGCACTTACGAATGATATGACAACAACGGCGGGGCGGGGCCGCCATACCTCGAATGGCACCTACAACAAGGACTATACCAAGATAAGCCTCGGAGGAACGGACTTCCCAACGCTGAACTGTGATCCTAGAGCGAGGATCAACGGCGGTGTACCTTTTACTGCAGCATGAACGCAATTTCCGAAGGAGGTCGCGATAACAAAAATTTGGTATGTGGCGAAAAAAATCAGAACGTAAATGAAATCATAGTAGTCTATATAAAGCGGAGACATGTATGATAACCAAACTACGATTCCTGATAAATAAGCGGTCATATCAAGTCGTGGACTCACGCCTCAAAGTCATCACTCGATATAGCAATGGGTCTCACGCCACAACATCAATCATGCCCGTGGAATACCTTCCTCACCGCGGCGGTCTATGATATATAAAGCACCAAGGAATACACATGAACAGCGGTCCGCGTGTCCAAATAAACAATACAGGTAAGTCACGAAGGCATAGCCGACTACTAACACCTACGATACTAACAAGGTCATAAATCGTATCATGATATCTGTCTGGCCGTCACATGATCAAAGCGGTCGCTCGCAATATCAAATGTGCGCGTCTAGCCTGGAACTCCGCCTCGCGTAGGCCAATCTCATAGGCCCGCATGAGGTATAACCCGCATCGAGGGTAGCTACTCCGGCGTAAATCGCGGACTCGCAGTCGCGTAGCCACATAGACCGCATGACCATAAAGGCCGCACACTAACCTGGAACTCTCGTAGCTCCGCATAGGCCCCCGGGACCCGCATGAGGTATTCTCGAATCATGGTCCCAGACCGCCTGAGTCTACCCCGCATCGGAGGGCAGCTTAACCCCCGGAAACACGGTGAGTGGTATAATACCCACATAACAGTTTAACGTTTAAACAACATAAGCACAATTAAGGGAAAACCCCTTTACACAAACATCACAGAATGCTAACACACGTAGCATCCTAATATGATTACTTATCAAATCAACACGAAGGTATTACAAGGCTATCACAAACCAATACAATCAAGTTATTCACACATAAGGTACTTTCTACTATGTGTCAACATGTTCGGGTTTCTATCCCCAAAGTACTTCATACATTAACTTTTTAAAAGATACGTTACTTTCACAAAAGTCACACAATACCCGTAGTATATGAAAATAGAGTGCTTATCTTTTGAAGTGAATCAAAACACTTATCTTTGTAAAATCAAGTAACAACATTATTATCCAAACGTCCAAGTTTGCCTAATTTCAAATGTTCACGTTTCTTATTTTAGAAAGGTTTCGTAGTTCATAGTCTTATTCATTTAAGAATATAATTCTCTCTTTTAAACTATCTGAGAAACATAAGCCTTATATGTGAGTAGGATATTCTTGTTTATAACAATCTTATTACAACCGTGATCTAGGAATTATCATTTTGTCTAATCTTAGCTTACATGCGGATGGAAGTTTCTCGGTTTTAATAATACTTAATCTGTTAAAACATTTCCTTTTATTAACGCGATGGTTTGTCGATACACATTCTGATTCGAATCAAGAAAACATTATTAAGCGTTATTACCTAACTTCCCATAAAGCTAGTATAACTCTTAAGTTTTCAAAACCAAGTATTACTTCTTCTTTCGAAATGATTCAAAAATCTTTGAAATACTTCAAGTTCTTTATTAACACATAACAAGCGATCATAGTTCAAATCGATTACTTTTTAAACACCACAAGTATTTTCTTACCAACATAAAGTCGTTATAACCAACTTCCCATAAAGTAGTTATAACACTTTTATGTTTTAAACCAATCAAATACATTTATACGTATGCGTCTACCGCACTACATAGTTCACACATATCATGCTAGAAGAGATAGGAAGAGGTTCACATACCTCGCGGCAGTATCGACTAATAGCAAAACGCTCAAGTACCTCAAGCCGTCGGCTACTCCTGCCAAGTAGATCGCGCCACACGCGATACTCCAACCTATAAGGCCACGCGCGCTTATTAACATCTAGATCTTATCGTAGAACATTCTACGAAAATTCGGCACCTCCCCGCAACAGCGTAAATCTCCTCTCTATCGAGGCCGCTACCAAGCCAACCGTGTGGGGTTTACGCCTAACCGGGCGTGTGCGATTCTACTACACAAAGCTACACAAGTCTCATGTCTGAGTCCCATGTAATTACGATTCAAGACTCTTCTTTCGAAAAGGTTTCTTATTATTCAGGCTTAAGTCAAAAGACATTGCCGATCACTACGTTCAGTTCTATATATAGTATACTTCAACTATATAATCATACCACATGTAATTTCCAATTACAATAGAGGGACAAGATATTTACCTCGATAAGCCCATAATTATCCGAGTTTAAATGTCGATCCTGAGCAAGGTTCAGCTCTACTCGTGTGCTCAGACCGCCAAACAACCCTTAGAAGTTCTAACCCACTTCTACTTATTACTCCAACTAACCATGGAGATTTCCTTAGGGTTTCGGTTTGTGACTAAGGAAGTATCATAGTATTTCTGGGCTTTTCGTATAAGTATAACCTTAGAATACTACAAGGTATACGGCTAAGGTAATTTGGGCATTATAGCAATACTTTTGAGAGTATTTCTACCAAGAGGGGGGGTATTATACGAAAACAACTAGGCTAGGGGGGGTACCCCACGGCTAGCACCCCAAGGAGGGGGGGTGTATACCCCTCGGCCTACCCCACTAGGGGGGGAACTCTCGGCCAAGGGAAGAGGGCTCTGGCGAGACACTACACTGGGGAGGAAGAAGCTTTCAAGACTTAGAGATTTGGATGAAGAAGTTCATCAAAGGGAGTATTTATAGGTCTAGCAAAGGCCAACCAATGGCCAAGATCAAGCCAAGTGTGGTGCAAGTGTAGGGCCAAGATCATGCCAAGTGCACCTTATCCATCTACCACAAAAATATCCTACCTACTACTTGACAAAAATGTCAAGCAATTCGTCCAACTTGCCGCCCCAAAGCCCACCAATGAGAGGGTGCCAAGTGGCGCCCTGCTTGGTCCAAAATGTTTCGTCTCTCGGAAAAATCCGCAAAAATTAAAAATGACATAGCCGGAAATTCCCCTACGAAAGCTGTGAAAACGTTTCGTCGAAAAACGACTCTAACCGGGTGTTGTGAACAAAGTTAATTTCGGCCAAGCTACTTTCTCAAGTTCAAATTTTCTACGTACGTCCTTACGTACATACTCTGGAAATACGGGGTATAACAATTATAGGCTGATTCTCTGCGCGCGACATATTCAACTTGGCAGGTGGATTTCGCCGAGAAGGTATGTGATTCTTCCTATACCCTTGAGCATGATATTTTAAATATATATAGTACGGTAGACGTACGTGTGTTAACTGAATAATAACTACGGCAATGTCTCGCGACTTAAGCCTGAATAATACTTACGGCAATGTCTCGCGACTTAAGCCTGAATAATACTTACGGCAATGTCTCGCGACTTAAGCCTGAATAATAAGGATCTGAAAGCATTTCAAAAGAATACTGAATCATTTTTAACAGAAGAGAACTAATTGGTTTTTAAACAGAAAGCTTAAGAGTTATACTAGCTTTATGGGAAGTTAGGTATAACAACTTAAGAATGATAAAAGGAACAGTTTACTTATGTGTTTATAACAGACTTACATTGATCTATGGAAAGAATAATAAAATGGTTTGATAAGTAGACATGATATGATGTTATGTGTGTTAGTGTCTTGTAACGTTTGTATAAAAGGGTATTCTTGTTGTGCTTATGTGTTTAACGATAAGTCGTTATGTTAGTATTATATCACCACCTCTTGACATAAATACGGGGTTGTCGCCTCCGCGGGTATACCTCAGCGATGCAGTGACTATGATGCGAGGATACCTCACGTGCTCAGGTGACCTATGCGAGCTACGAGAGTTCCGTGTTAGTGTGCGGGGTTATACCTCATGCGTCTATGTGGCCATGTGGACTACGAGTCCAGGCGATGCCGAGGAAGCTACTCGACGGGGTTATGCCTACGCAGCCTATGAGTGGCCTACGCGGACTACGGAGTCGAGATTAGGCTTGCTTAATGATACTATGGGCAATTGGCCGCCCGATCATTCGCAGCCTAGAAAAGACTTTATTCTTGCATTTACCTATTGTTGCTCTTGTTTATGATGTGGCACTATGTGCATACCTTAATTGTTTCATACATATATGTAACGATTTTAAAATGATATGTTTTCATTTAAGTACTTTACTGATTTCGCATACTTAGTACTGTTGTCATCGACTTGGGGCTGCGTTCATGCCGCAGGTAAGGGCAAGCAGGTGCTAGATCCACATCCTTAGGATCTCTACGTTGGTGTCGGGAGCTCCATCTTCTCCGGAGGCTCTACTTTTGGGTATGATCTCCCTGTTGTAGTTAGTTTTGTACAGTCAGGGTATGGCGGGGCCCTGTCCCGCCATAGTTGTTTACTTTCTTAGAGGTCTGTAGTCCTGTTGTACAGTTGGGATGTAACTGCAAAACTATGTTTATGTATATATGCCGAAAGGCGACATTTTCTCACATAAAACTGTGTCTCTTTTTACAACTGTTTCATGTCTTGTTTTTATATTCCGCTGATTACTCTGATGTATGACTACTTGGGTGCCCGGGTAAGGCACCAGTCACGGGCCCCGGAACGGGTCGTGACAAAAGTGGTATCAGAGCAGTTAATCCTCGGAAAGTGTCTACAGACCGTATCTAATAGAGTCTTGATTATCGGTGTGTTGTGCACCACACCAATAATCAGGAGGCTATAGGATATTTAGGATTGGTTTCCATTCTTCTCACTCTGAGATCGTGCTTTAGAGCTGTGTTAAAGTTGGACCCCTCTAACGTATTCTTTTACATGCTTATGCCTCACGTAAGGCAACCCGCCCGAGGCGGCAAGGCGGCCGAGAGGCGCCGTCGGACACCGAGAGTTACGAGGGCTCGTGCCCGATATACCCGAGACGGCGAGTTCCATGACGCCGCCGGCCCAAAGAGACCACAAGATGCATTCTCCGCTCCCACACCGGGCGAGGAGTTAGGATACAAGGAGATGGCCCAGCTATTGGCGTGATTGTGGCGAACACGAGGAACAGTGGATGCGTGATTCGATTCAAGCTCCGTGCCGTGGTTCACCCGAGGCGCAGAGTTTGAGGCTACGAGATTTCCCGAGTTGTAGAGCCCGCCCAGTTTTGGTCGAGGCCGGAGGATGATCCGCAGGAGTTCATCCGTCAGCTACAGAGGATTATGAGAGTGATCAGGGCGTCGGAGACCGAGTCCGTGATCTTTGGTTCACATAGGCTGCGTGATACCGCAGTCGATTGGTTTGATTCATGGGAGTTATCCCGGGGAGAGCACGCGTCCCCAGCTACTTGGGATGAGTTCTCAGAGGCTTTCCTCACTCACTTCTTGCCTCCACAGATGAGGAGGGCGCGGGCTGACAGATTTTTACTGCTGAGACAGAGGGGACGTACAGTTAGGGAGTACAATGTCGAGTTCGATTCTTTGGCTCGATATGTCCCAGCATTGGTAGCAGATATGGAGGACAGGGTGCACCGCTACGTCACCGGGCTAGATGATTATATGGCCGAGTCTTGTGCGGGTGTGGCTCTACAGCCAGGCATGGATATTACCCGCATGCAGGCTCATGCACTAGGATGCGAGGAGCGTCGAGGCCGACGGGTTGACAGACAGCAGCAGAAGAGGACCAGGACGGCAGGGTCCTTTGGTAGTTATCAGGGTGGACGGCCTCAGCAGCGGTCTAGATTCGCACCACAGCCAGCTCAGAGCACTCCTGCACCGTCACCGCACACCAGAGTATTCGGGCGGTCGTGGCCCCAGACTTGACTTCGGGGTGGCAGAGGTGCGGCGGTCGGGACCACCCGCCGGTGTGGCCGTCGGTAGATCCCATTTCGGGAATTGTGGTACTCTCCGAGTTTGTTACATTTGCGGCGGCGGGTCATATTGCGAGGGCTTGTCCGTCGGGGCAGCGCGGTGGTAGGGCTCACCTACGGTTCTTGCCGTTTCATCATCTCCACAGCTACTCGCCCCGAGGCGTGGTACTCATGGCCGCAGGTCGCGGCAGAGGTCGTGGCGTGGGTCTCAGCCTAGCGGTCCTGAATCGCATTTATGCCTTGTCCACCGCGTGATCGTGAGGCCTCACCGATGTCGCCACAGGTACCTTATCGGTTCTGGGTTTGATGTGTATGCTTTGATAGATCCGGTTCTACTGCGCCCATATATCTCCCTTATTGCTAGTAGGATAGGGATAGAGCACGAGTCCATAGACTTTCGAGGTAGCTACGCGATGGTGATTCGGTGGTAGCTCGGCGGGTATATAGGGCTTGTCGATGGACATTTACACGCCGGACCTAGCCGACTTGATAGAGTTGGATATGATTGATTTCGACGTGATCATGGGTATGGATTGGCTTCTGCTACGCCAATGTAGACCGCAGAGAGAGTAGTACGGTTCCAGCTTCTGAGGAGCCGGTTGTTGAGTGGGAGAGGAACATCAGACGCCGAGGGTAGGTTTATTTCCTACCTCAAGGCTAGGAAGATGGTGCGCGGGTATATCTACCATCTCGTTCGGGTGTTTGATACCGGTCGCGTACCAGATTTTCGAGCCCAATGGTCAGAGAATTCCCAGACGTGTTTCCAAACGACCTCCCGGGTATCCCTCCTGATAGGGAGATTGAGTTTTGTATAGATGTGTTGCCAGACACTCGGCCTATTTCCATTCCGCCATACGTAATGGCACCGCCGAGTTGAGAGAGTTGAAGGACCACCGCGAGATTTCTTTGCCGAGAAGGGCTTCATCAGGCCTAGTGTTTCCCCCTGGGGAGCGCCGGTATTGTTCGTGAAGAAGAAGGACGGGACGCTGCGCATGTGTGTTGATTACAGGCAGACCATTAAGAACAGATACCCCCTTCCCAGGATTGATGATTTGTTCGACCAGTTGCAGGGCGCGAGATGTTTCTCCAAGATTGATCTGCGATCGGGCTATCATCAGGTGCGAGTCAGAGAGGTGGATGTCCCTAGATCGCATTTGGACCCTGACGCATTATGAGTTCAGGGTCATGTCTTTTGGGTTGACCAATGCTCCGACGGTATTCATGGATTTGATGAACCGAGTGTTCAAACCATTCTTGGACACGTTTGTAATAGTGTTCATCGATGATATCTTGGTTTATTCTCGCTCAGAGCAGGAGCATGCAGAGCATTTGAGGACTGCGGCCGATAGCTTCTCCGACCGCAACAGTTACGCCAAGTTTTCTAAATGTGAGTTTTGGTTGACTTCGTGGCTTTTCTTGGGCATATTGTCGGTGATGGCATTCGAGTGGATACGCCAAGATCGAAGCGATCGAGACTTGGTTAGACCTACTACTCCGGCATAGGTTCGCAGCTTTTCGGGCCTCGGGATATTATCGGTTCGTAGAAGTTTGCTTCTATCTCTCGCACCATTGACTAGCCGACTCGTATGCGGTCAAGTTTCGATGGTGATGCTTGTGAGCGAGGTTTCCGATTCTTTGAAAGAAAGATCGACGATCGCCGTTCTTACTCTTCCGGAGGTCGAGACGGTTATGTCGTGTATTGTGATGCGTCAGGCATCGGGTTGGGATGTGTGTTTATGCAGCAGGCAAGGTTATAGCGTATGCATCCCGACAGCTTAAGAAGCATGAGAGGAACTACCCCACCCATGATTTGGAGTCGCGTGATGATTCACGCCTTTAAGATCTGGAGGCACTACTTATATGGGGTTCATGTGGATATTTATACGCACCACAAGAGCCTCCAAGATATCTTGACCGGAGGGAGATGAACTTACGGCGAGACGGTGGTTAGAGTTGCTTAAGGATTACGATGTTGATATCTGTACCACCCGGAAAGCCAATGTTGTGGCGTATGCTCTTAGTCGTAGGTCGATGGGGAGTCTATCGGATGTGCAAAGAGGAGAGACATGGTTCGTGATTTGCATCGCTTAGCGAGCCTTGGTGTCCGCTTGATTGATTCCGATAGCGATGGGGTTCGAGTTCGTGAGGTTGCCGAAGTCTTCCATCGTCGGCGAGGTGAAGAGGCAACGATTCGAGGATCCGATTTTGACACGTTATCGTGATACGGCTCTTCGTGAGGAAGGGTCCTTTTGAGGTAGCACCATGAGGTGCTAAGGTTTGAGGGCGTTGTGTGTTCCAGATGTTTGTGACTTGGCGGAGTTCTGGGAAGCACACAATGCAGCGTTTCATCCATCCGTGGTCGACCAAGATGTACCACGACCTTAGATCCGTATTGGTGGGATGACTTGAAGAGGACGTTGCAGAGTTCGTAGCTCGGCCCGTGTACGCGGTGAAGGTAGAGCACCGAGGCACGGTGGTTTGTTGCGACGATAGAGATCCCGACCGAAGTGGGAGGTAATCAACATGGACTTTATCACAGGATTACCTCGCACTCAGAGGAGACATGATTCTATATGGGTTATCGTCGACAGTCGAAAATCAGCCCACTTTCTTCCCGTCAGACGACTTTTCTACCGAGGATTATGCGGACTTTACATCAGAGATCGTCGATCGCATGGAGTCCCTATTTCGATCATATCGCATGCAGGAGCCCGCTTACGCTAACTTCGAGGTCTTTCCAGGGTTTAGGACGTAGTGAGTTCGAGCACGCATTCCATCCACGCATGACGACAGCAGAGCGCACTTTATCCGACTTCGAGAGATATGCTGCGAGCCCGTGTTATTGACTTCGTGGGTAGGGAGGATCATTTGCCTCTAGTTGAGTTTGCATACAATAATAGCTACCACTCCGATTCGATGGCGCCTTATGAGGCCTTGTATGAGGAAGTGCAGACGCCTATAGCTGGTTCGATGGGGGCGAGGTGCAGTTAGTGGGACCAGATTTGGTGCAGCAGGCAGTGGATAAGGTGAAGCTTATCCAGGAGAGGTTGCTGACAGCTCAGAGTCGACAGAGGTCATACGCAGATCATCGTCGTCGGCATCTGGAGTTCGAGGTTCATGATTGGGTTTTCCTAAAGGTGTCACCCATGGCGGTGTGATGAGATTCGGAAGAAGGAAACTCACCAAGGTACATCGGGCCGCTTCAGATTGTCCGCAGGTAGGCAAGGTTGCCTATGAGTTGGATCTGCCGTCCGATCCGGGCGCAGCTTGGGTGTTTCATGTTTCTAGGCCGGAGAGATGTATCGGGATCCATCTGTAGTGCATCCGATTGACGATGTCCAGTGACCGAGGGGTTATCGTATGAGGAGGTTCCATAGTGGATAATCGATCACGTTAGGGCTCTGCGACAGGACGCGTGGGCTTCCAAAGTCTTGGGCGAACGAGCTCAGGGAGGAGATGACGTGGGAAGCTGAGGAGGACATGAGGCAGAAGTATCCTCACTTATTCCCCACACCTCCAGGTAATTCACTTTCCTACTTGTAAATTTTCATTATCATTTATGCCTAAGTGTTGTTTTGTGGCTGTGTGTGGCATTTGCAAACTGTTTAAGTTATGAGGAACCTTATCGTTAACGGTCTTGGAAAGGAACATTCGGGACGAATGTTTCTAAGGAGTGGAGAATGGTATACCCCGTATTTCCGGAGTATGTACGTAAGGGCGTGCGTACGAAAGTCTAGCCTTAAAGTTTAGGCACAAGACGTTTTTTTGGGCACAACTCACAAAACGAATGGTTTTCCGACGAAACGTTTAACAAGACTCGCGTAGGATAAATTCCGGCTATGTCATTTCTAATTTTTGCGGATTTTTCCGAGACGAACACTTTGGACCAACGAGAGGGCGACACTTGTCACCCTCTCATTGGTGGACGTGAGGCGGAAGTGAGCCGAAATGGATTGGCTATTTTGTCAAGTAGTTGGTAGGATATTTTGTGTGCAAGTTGGCTAGGTACACTTGCCCTAATCTTGAACTTACACTTGCCTAGCACTTGGATAAATCTTGGCCATTGGTTGGCCACTTCTTGACCTATAAATACCCCTCTTGAGATGAAGAGTTCTTCATCCAAAAACAAACTTTCCAAGTCTAAAATCCTTCCCTCTCCCTTGTAGCTTTTTTCGTCCAAACACCTCCCCCTCCCCTTGTGAAGGCCCTTGGCCGAATACCCCCCCCCCCCCCTTCTAAAGGAAGCCCTAGCCGAAACCTACCCCCCCTCCCTTGGTAGAAAAGTTGCCTTCTAGTATTGTTATAATGCCCAAAATACCCTAGCCCAAATCCCTTAGTATTTAGTAGAAGTTGTGAAGAACTTCTAAGGGTTCTTGAAGCTATCGGAGCGTCCAGACTAGGAGCTAAACCTCGCTCAGGATCGACTTATATCTAGGATATTATTGGGCTTACCGAGGTAAATAAACTTATCCTTCCTTTGTAATTAGAGAATACATACTGTAGAAGTATATAAGTTAGTATAATATACTTAGAAGGATATTAAAGAAGAATAATCAAACTGTACTTACATAAGGACTGTTTTTGTTACACCCCGGAAATTTCAGGATATGTTTCTAAGAACGTACATAAGAACTAAAAAATGTTAAGGTTTGAGACGAGTAAAAATTTATCGGAATTTTGGAATTTGTCGGAAAACGAAATATTGCAACGAACGGGAGGGCGACATGTGTCACCCCCTTAATGGTCTTGGACGAAAATGACATGGAGGAAATGGTCATTTGACCACAATTTAAAAGACCAAGTCTTGCAAAGACAATTAGCTTGACATTATTGATTAAGTCAATGCCACTTGGCTTGATCCTTGTGAAATGCATCCAAACCACCCATTTGTTCTAATCTTGACCCTCCATATATTTATATAAGCTCCTTAGTAGCAAGACAAGGCTAAACACTTAGAAAAATTTCAAGAATATTTGATGAACTTGAAGAGGTGCTCTCGGCCAACCTAGGGTTTCAAAGGAAAAATTTTGCAATTTTTGTCCAATAATTCCCATACTTTAAACCAAGGTACCTAAGGGTATTGTAAGTGTTTCTCAATAGAAAGATTCCGGAAAAATGGTGTTTTCGTATTAGTCGCAAGGCGAAAACCTAAAGGGTTATTCAACTTTGAAGTTGAAACTTGAAGATGAGTTTTTCATAAGCTTCTGGGGTGGCTTGGGGTGGATTGGAATGTCGAAAGGAGGAGCTAAAGGTGCTAGAGATCGACTTGTACTCTTGGATCATATTTGGGCTAATTGAGGTATAATCTTCGCTTTACTTTTGTAATCAAGATTTCATGTTATGATAAGTTATAAGTGGTCGCGTGATATGTGTTTTGAAGTTTGATAAGTGTTATGGAATTGGAAGCTCAAAATCCGAAAATGACATATTTAGCCATTTGAAATTGAAATCCAATTTGATCGATAAATTGAATTGTCGCATGTTACCTACTTGGAAAATGTAGTAGCTATAATTAATGGCGCTTGATATCTTATTATGCTACCAATTTGGATTGAATTGGAAATTGAATAAGAATTGGTATTGTTATATACATTGTGGCGAAATTGGACTAGTAGTTGTATTAGTTTGTTATCGTTTGTGGGCGGAATTTACACGCCTAGTAGGCGTGTAATCCCCTATTGATTAATTGCTTGGATTGTGCCTTAAATGTGGCGTGTTTGGTTATTGTATTCGGCCTTGAAAAAGGTGGCAAAGTGAGTAGAAACAAAGGAAGTGCTGTCCGATTTTCCGTAGAATTTAGTGACTTGCACTTGGAATATTCTACGTTTGAAACTAGAAGTTAATAGACGTACTATGGTCATTATAGGTTGACATACTACGTACGGCGATTGGACTTAGCAAGTGGATTAAACCGAAGAGGTATGTGGAACTTTCTTATCTCTTGAGCATGATCAAGTGTAAATGTATAGTACGGTAGACGTACAAGATTTTGACAATCTAGTTTATTTGATATCCTTGGCTTATTTTAAGAATGCCCAAGTTGTTTGAGTTAGGGAATTAACTCACTTGTTTAAATATTAAGGATATCTTGGTTTTCAAAAGCTAAGAGACTTTAAGTATGTTGAAAGTATCTTGATACTTGTTGTTATGGAAAGTTTAAAGAGTGGTTTACTCTAAGTAATTTAAGCATGTTAAGGGACTTGAAGAGTTTTAAAGTATTGTGATACTTGTTTCGTTTTAAACGTATAAGTCCCTTGGATAGGAAATTGTACTTGACTAAGGTATAAAGTGAATATAACGACTTTATGGGGAGTTGGTTATATTGGCTTTATGGAAAGATAAATGGCTTGATTTTAATGGAAGGCAATTCGATTTTTAAGGCATCAATTGCCTAAAGTTTTATAAGAAAATGAGTCACTTGATTTAGAAACCTAACTTTATTTCTAAGAGTATTGTGACTTGTCTTGAAAAGAAATTGTAACTTGATACTACGGTTATTAGTGTCTTGGAAGGTTTATAATGAAATGAGTCATTTTAAAAAAAAAGAATAAGACGTAGTACTTTGGGTTAAATTCTGATTTTATAAAAGACATGATAGTGCCTTAGGTAAACTAAAATGAGAGTATATATGTATAACAAGAATAATAAGAAGTTAGGATTTCTTAACTTGCTTATGTATTCTATGATAAGCGGTAGTGCTTATGTTATGTGTGATAGCCTGATTTGTGCTAGTAATATATTATTCGACGCGGTCATTCCGGGTTTGTGGCATTGCATATTTCCGTGGATTTGCTACCCACGATGCAGGAATACCTCATGCGAGTCGCAGGGCTTATGCGGTGAAATAGTCCCACGCGGCGGTCCAACCTTATGCGAGGAATACCTCACGCGAGTCCGTAGTGGCTTATGCGTGAAATAGTCCCATGCGAGGAATACCTCACGCTGGTCCACCGGATCTACGCGGGTGAAATAGTCCCGAATAGGATTGCTTAATGACACCGCGGGCGGTGGTCTGCTTTGATCGTGAGCTTTCCTACTTTATATTGTAAGTATACCCCTATTTTACTCTCATTGTTAGTAAGGAGCATGATCGTTAATTGAGTTATCATACATGTCTCCGCTTTATTTTAGACTTATGATTTCATTATGCATTTCGCCATATTTGGTACATGTTATCGACCTCGGGCCATGCGTCATGCCGCAGTAAAAGTGCATGTGTCGATCCTCGCTCTTAGGATCACTGTCACCGTTGAGAAGCTCCTTTATTCCGAGGCTTATCCCCGGTATTGTCGGTTATTGTACATTCGTGGTATGGCCCCGTCCCGCCGAGTTGTTATTCTTAAGTCCGTAGTCACATTGGATTGGGTTGTAAAGAAAAAAATGTATTGTTCTATTTCTGGATTGAGTATATTTTTATGGAAGGTGGCCTTATCGGCTAGCCTGTTGTTAATTTATGTTTAAGTATTTTTTTTAGTTGTGTATGTTCCACGCTATTCTCGATGTTTACCAAAGGGGTGCCTGTAGGGCACCGTCGTATTTCCACAAAGACTTGAGTAGCTCACGCAGGGAAGTCTTGTGCCCAATTTTCCATAGGATATAGAACCCTCGCTTAGAACTATTTACAGAGTAGTCAACGCGTGATAGACGTGTCGACTATTATAGGCTGATTCTCGCACGCGACATATTCAACTTGGCGGTGGATTTCACGGAAGGTATGTGATTCTTCCTATACCCTTGAGCATGATATTTTAAATATATATAGTACGGTAGACGTACGTGTGCTAACTGAATAATAACTACGGCAATGTCTCGCGACTTAAGCCTGAATAATACTTACGGCAATGTCTCGCGACTTAAGCCCCGATTAATGAAATACTTTACACTGCAATGTCTCGCGACTTAAGCCCGAATAATACTTACTGCAAATGTCTCATGACTTAAGCTGAATAATACTTACGCAATGTCTCGCGACTTAAGCCTGAATAATAAGGATCTGAATGCATTTCAAAAGAATACTGAATCATTTTTAACAGAAGAGAACTAATTGGTTTTTAAACAGAAAGCTTAAGAGTTATACTAGCTTTATGAGAAGTTAGGTATAACAACTTAAGAATGATAAAAGGAACAGTTTACTTATGTGTTTCTAACAGACTTACATTGATCTGGAAAGAATAATAAAATGGTTTGATAAGTAGACATGATATGATGTTATGTGTGTTAAGTGTCTTGTAACGCTTGTATAAAAGGGTATTAGCATTGTGCTTATGTGTTTAACGATAAGTCGTTATGTTAGTATTATATCACTCACCTCTTGACATAAATACGGGGATTGCCGCTCACGCGGGTATACCTCGGGCGTCTGGCGATGATGCAATGTGACTATGATGCGAGGACACCTACGCGGTCTGCGTGTGACGGCTATGCGGAGCTACGAGAGTTCCAGTTAGTGTGCGGGGTTATACCTCATGCTCTACATGTGGCTACGCGACTACGAGTCCAGATGCCGAGGAGTAGCTACCGACGCGGGTTATGCCTACGCAGGCCCTGTGTGATGTGAGTGGCCTATGCGGACTACGAGTCCAGATTAGGCTTGCTTAATGATACTATGGCATTGGCTCGCTCGATCATTCGCACCTAGAAAAGACTCGTTACGATTTGTTGCTCTTGTTTATGATGTGACACTATGCGGTTACTCGTTGTTTCATACATATATGTAAACCGATTTTAAAATGATATGTTTTCATTTAAGCACTTTCGATTTCATACTTAGTACTGTTGTATCGACCTCCTTCGGGGCTGCTCATGCCGCGGTAAGGGCAAGGTGCTAGATCCACATCCTTAGGATCTCTACGTTGGTGTCTGAGCTCCATCTTCTCCGAGGCTCTACTTTTGGGTATGATCTCGCTGTAGTTTGTTTTGTATGTATCAGGGTATGGCCCCGTCCCGCCATAGTTGTTTACTTTCTTAGGTCTGTAGTCCAGGCTGTTGGGATGTAATCGCAAAACTATGTTTATGTATATATGCCGAAATGCGACATTTTCTCACATAAAACTGTCTCTCTTTTTACAACTGTTTCATGTCTTGTTTTATGTTCGACATTACGATGTATGACTGGGTGCGGGTAAGGCACCACTGCCCCGAACGGGTCGTGAAAATTCCAACACCTTATAATCCAATACTAAGTCCATAAATCCAATTAGAAGTATTATACTCCAAGTTAATAATTTTTCCGTCGTCACATTTTTTTCTGAAATTTTCCTTAAGAAAATGTAATTATTCTTTCCTTCCAAAATTCAAATCTTAAATCCTTAATCACGTTCTCAATTAGTAGCCCTGGTATTACGGGGTGTAACATCCTTCCCCCCTTAGAAACATTCGTCCTCGAATGTTCATCTAAGGTCTCAATAGTTAGCTAGTATTCCACGATTCTCGATTATTTCATGTCCCAATCTTACATTATATCTCCCCTCATACGGGTAAGATAGTTTCTCATAATCTCAATATCATAGTTTCTCATAATCTCAATATCATGTTGTCATAATCACAACAACCATATTTACTCCATAAAAATATTATTCGTGCATCTCACTTAAGCATACAACACAGCTTAATCTAATAACATGGTATGTCCATAAGTCAATTAAACCTGATCTTTCAAGAGTCTATCACAATCTTAGTCAGCTCATTACCTCTTGACTATTCCAAATAAGTACATATATAAAGCCTAGGTGTGGATTTAATAAACTGTTTCACACCTTCCAAGTAATTATTAAGGCTTAACCAACTCATGGTAACTCATAATCATTCTAGGCAACACACATATGACCCCAAATAAATACGTCAAATGCATACACATCATCATTATACCAACTGCATAATAGTTTTACCAACTTGATACGAAGTCCATATAATCCTTTTTGCTCATCATGGTCCGTTTTCTTTCATATCCGCAATCAAAATAACACGTTAGGGAGAGACTACCCTAACAACACAGCCTATCGCACGATCTCGAGTGAGAAGAAGGAAACCAATCCTAAATGTATTATAGCCTGCTCATAGATGTAGTGCACAACACATCGATAAACAAGACTTACTATACACGGTGCGTAGGCCAGACATGCCGAGACTAACCGCTCGATACCACTCATGTCACGCCCCAATCCCGAGCAGTCAGGATGGTGCCCCTACTGGGCACCTTCTACTCATACAACATAAATAAACCGCGAAGATAAATAACACTCTTTTTTTTTTAAAACAAAGGCAAAGCGAAAAGGCTTAGTATAAATATAAATCACCCGAAAGGGTCTACGCTGCATAACAATGTAAATACAACTTACACCACCCAAACCACATATGAATACAGACCTCTAAGAAGGTGACAACAACTATGACGGACAAGGCCCCACGCACTCGAATATACTGAATATACCTAGCCATAATGACAAACTCGGAACTTGGAGCCATCTAAAAATGTTGAACAAGGATCCTAAGCTCTGGGATCCACAATCGTGGTACCTAGACCTTCGACATGAACGCGCCCCTAAATTTCTGGGCCAGACAACAAGTACTAAGAATGGGCGATGTCACGACCCGATCCGGTCCGTGATCGTGCCTTACCCGGCACCCAGTAGATATACATCGAGTAACCAGTGAATATAAAAACAAAGACATGAGATAAATAGTAAAATGAGAAATTTATCCTGAAAAAGTTGCCTTCGCATGTATATACAGTCGGCCGTTACAGTCCAGTCACTACATCCCAAAATTTACAACATGTGACTACAGACTAAGAGTAAACAACTATGGCGGGACAGGCCCCGCCATACCTCGAATGTACATAAAGCTACAATGACAGAGATCATACCTAAAAGATAAGCCTCGAGAAACGGGCTTTCCCAAAAGCAAACGTGATCCTAGGAAATGGATCAACAACAGAGTACCTCTACCGCAGATGAACGCACTTCAAGGAGGTCAAGACAACAGGTACCAAGTATGTGAAACTGTAAAGTACTGAAATGAAATCAAAGCATTTTAAAACCACTTACAAATACAACCAATTCAACCGCACATAGTGCCACAACATAAACAAGAGCAAAATAGATATAATGTAACTGGTCTTTTCTAGGCCGCTAATGATCGAAGCAAGGCCAACGCCCATAGTATCATTATGCGAGCCTATTTTCGGAACTTCCGCATCCGCATAGACCACCTAGGTCCGCATGAGGTATTCTCTCGATCGGGGTAGCTAACCCTGCGATCAACTCGACTCCCGCACGTAATCGCATGAGGTATTCCTCGACGGTAAAACACCCGTGATCATCCCGAACTCCCGCACCGCATAGGTCACATTGCACTCCACGAGGCTTTCGCATCGGGGTGGCTAGCCCTCGGCTAACAAGTCGTGGGTAAGTGATATAATATCAACACAACCGCTATCGTTAAACAACATAAGCACAACAAGGAAACCTTTACACAAACGTTTACAAGACACTAACACACGTAGCATCATAATATGTCTACTTATCAAACCAACTTACCACACCTTCGTAAATCATTTATAAGGCTTTTATAACAAATAAGTAAACTTTCCTCTTATCTTTCTTAAGTCGTTATACCTAACTTCCCATAAAGCTAGTATAACACTTAAGCTTTTGAAAACCAAGTATTGCTTTTCAAAAATGATTCATAACTCTTTTGAAATACTTCAAGATTCTTATTATTTAAAACTCAAGTCAAAAGACATCGAGTAAAACCAAATTTAGTTAACACACGACGCTCACCGTACTATATATATTTCAAAAATATCATGCCAAGAGGATAGGAAGAATCACATACCTCCTACCAATCCACCGCCAAGTCGAATATGTCGCAAGCAGAGTATCAACCTATAATAGTCAAATACGCCTATCAACGTCTAGACTACTTCGTAGAATATTCTAAGCGAGTTCTCTATTCTACGGAAAATTGCAGCATTTCCCACCCACAAACTACACAAGTCTCATCAGAATACAATGCCAATGTAAGTGCTTCAATTCTCTTCTTGTATACCATCCTTCTATATATCTTATACTTAATTCTAAACTACTACAATATGTAATCTCCAATTACAATAGAAGGACAAAGATTATTACCTCGATAAGCCCAAAATTATCCAAGATTATAAGTCGATCCTGAGCAACGTTTAGCTCCTATTATGTACGCTCCAATCCGCTCCAAGAAACTCTTAGAAGTTTCTAAACAATTTCTACTCAATACTTCAACCAACTATGAAGATTTTCCTAGGGTTTCGTTTGTGACTAAAGGATATAAAGTAGTATTTCCGGGCTCTTAGTATAGAGGTAACTTTGGAATACAACAAGGGATTTAGGCTAAGGTATTTTGGGATAGCAACAATACTTGAAGACAATTTTTCTACCAAGGGGGGGGGGTGTGTTTAGGACGAGAGACTACAAAAGGGGGGAGGGAGTTTGGACGAAACTACTACAAAAGGGGAAGGGATTTTTGAGACTTGGAAATTGTTAAGTAGATGAAGAAGTCTTGCAACTTAAGGGGGGGTATTTATAGGACATTCAAGGGTCAAGATTAAAACATATGTAAGGTGTAGATTTGGTTGCTTGTGTGAGTGGAGTCTTCCAACCAAGTGTCCACCACAACTTTGGGACATATGTCCACCACAACTTTGGGACATATGTCCACCACAACAATGAGACATGTGGCTAGCCACTTGCTCCAAAAAACCGTCCACCCTCCTTCCACTTGCACCACAAAAATATCTTCCAAGACTTGACTTCTTGACTTGGCCACTTGCCCACACATTTCGTCCAACATGTGCCACCTAAGGGTGACACATGTCGCCCTCCTATTGGTCCAAAATATTTCATCTCTCGGAAAAATCTGTAATAGGTTAAAATATTAAAAACGTAAAATTTCCTTCACAAGGTTCGAAATCTTTTTCGTTGGAAGTTCACAATTTCATCCTAAACCTAATTAGGGCTTATACAATTGTACGTACGTCCTCACATACATACTCTGGAACTACGGGGTATAACAGAACGGAAATAAAGTACATTAAACAAGATCATAACTGTACAAAAGAATGACAGGGGCAAGTATAAAAATTAAAATACCAGATCCTACCGTGCCATTTTAACTCATGAAATCAATCGTACATTAATCATTCTTTTCCTTCTTTCAATAAGAATTAACATCATATTCTTACATACATACTTAAGAATTCGATCAAGTTTTTCCACATAACTTACATATCTTACATAACATAATTCGGCCCTTTATGGAGGGACTTCTTATTTGGGAGCTTACTTTGATTACTCATACGTGATAACGTAACCCACCCATTTGCGGGACACGCGGTCATACAAAAGTCTTTCCACGAAAATATCGCCGACCCATTCGGGACGCGATAAGGTCATATAGTCCGCCCATGAAGGTATAATGCCTGGCCCATTCTGGGACGCGATAAAGTCATATAGTCTGCCCATAAAGGTATACTTCCTGGCCCATTCCTGGGACGCGATAATGTCATATAGTCTGCCCATAAAGGTATACTGCCCGGCCCATTCTCGACGATAATGTCATAAGTACCGCCCATAAAGGTAAAGGTATCGCTCGCCCATTCTCGACGCGATAATGTCATATAGTCTGCCCATAAAGGTATACTGCCCGGCCCATTCCTAGGACGCGATAATGCCATATAGTCTTCCCATAAAGGTATACTGCCCGACCCATTCCTGGGATGCGATAATGTCATATAGTCTGCCGATAAAGGTATACTGCCCGGCCCATTCCTGGGACGCGATAATGTCATATAGTCTGCCCATAAAGGTATACTGCCCGGCCCATTCCTAGGACGCGATAATGTCTCTTTACATAACATTTTAAATCATCTTTTCACTTCTTCTTTAGTCGTTATAACACCTCCCCATAAATCTATTATAACAACCTTTTCACTTTACAGAACTTAAGGCACTTTTATTCCTTATTACTTTAGGGAAAATTAAACCCAAAAGTACTACGTACATACATACTTAAAAAGAATCTTAAAACTCCTTCTCTTTTTAAAACAATTAACTTCTTCTTTTGAAACTCAAGTCTCTTAACTTTTGAAATAAAACATAGAAACCATACTTTTTAAATCAATTCTTTTCTTCTTGTTAAGAATCAAGTCCCATAACTTGAAAAATAAAGTCTCTTAACCTTTTCAGAAATCAAGGTTCATAGTCTTAAAACTTCATGACATAAAATTCTTTTAATTTAAGTAACATATGTTTTTATGAGTTGTGAATAAGTTATACTTATTTATAACGATCTTATTCAAGTAGTCATGATCTAGAAAATGTAATACAATTTTGTCTTATCTTAGCTTCTATGCAGATGGAGAATTTTACTCATTTTAATTTAATTAATTATCATTACATTTTCCTTTATTAACGCTGCAATTGCTTGTTCGATACTTATTCTCATTCGTGTCGTAAATTAACCAAGTCAACTTGGCTCCAAAATACCTCCTAACGACTCTTACCAACATCCCCATAAGACTTGGTAAGAACTTAGGATAACTTAGACGTAGCTTTTACATAAAGTAAATCAACATACATACCTCTTAACTTCTAAGAGTAGAAGGGATCATGAAATAACACCACATGTATATTTCATACATAGAATCATGCCAAAAGAAGGAAGAGGTTCACATACCTCGCGACGATTATCGACAAGTAGCAAAATGCTCCAAAGTACCTTAACTTTGATAGATATTCCATCCTTTAAGTAGAATACGCTATACGTAGTACTTCAACCTAAAATGACAATAGCACTTCTATCAACTACAAGCTATCAAGTGTAGGACTTACACCAAATAATGCCCCTCTAATTCTACGGAATATTGGGCAGCACTTCCTTTGTTTCTACGTACTTTTCCACCTTTTCCAAGGCCCGTATTCATCAACCAAGAAGCCACATTTAAGGCACAACCAACAGTTAGCCAAAGGGGATTACACGCCTAACTGAACGTGTAAAATTCTGCCCCACAGTTATACAAAACAGTCCACAAATCAGCCCATAAAAACAGTCTGCAATCCAACCATAACGAGGGTAAAATGTGAGGCCTTTTAACGTCTTTCCACACCCTTATTCCCTTAGGACTTTCATTAGCAACTACTACACTTAAACATGCATAACAACAACTAAATTTCCAGAATTTAATACCTCAAGACAGTCCACTAAACGACACAACGACGTCTAACATTTTTGGGTAGTTTCTCGGCCACAACAACTACAACCCGATAACTCGTTCCTTAATCCATTTTATTCCAATTCGAGTTCCAAAACTTCTACATAAGTTATAACAACTTATTAACAACAATATTAATCCATTATAACATGCAATAGGTGAAGATAACAACGACAATAACCAACGAATTCCATTTGCACCAAATCTGTCCCAAATCGGTTTTAGCCCCAAAAATGGCTCAAACACTTTTTATTCTTCATTATTTTCTAACCCAAGTTCATCCATACATAATAACAATAAGTAATATCCAATTACTTTAAAAGAAGAAGGACTTTTACCTCATTTTTTCCCCAAAAACGCCCCAAAACAGTCCGGTCTTTATTGGTGCGCAGTTTTCGTTTCGCTCCACTTCTTCAAGTTCCAATCACATATATGTACCCCCTACAACCTTAGGAGAAACTTCTCTTTGAATCTAACTTCCAAAAGTCGACGGAATCCCTAGGGTTTTGGCATCAACTTTCGGCCAAGACAAGTAAAAATGTGTAGAATATTAATCTAGGCTTAGCACTTGGTTTAAGGGCATAATCTTGGAGAAATAAATTGATCAACAATGGTTTTTCTTAGCCAAAGGGCTCTCGAAATTATGGAGCTAAAGGGAGAAGATGAGAGCTTATTTGTTGGTCTAAGTGTAAAGTGATCCAAGTCTTGCAAGACTTGGATATGTATAGCCAAGTGGAGTGGGACCCATGTCCACTTGTCCTCTCTCAAAATATCTAATTTGTTGTCATCTTAGCAAGACAAGTGGAGGGGTGCCACATGTCGCCCTCCGATTGGTCCAAAATATTATAATTTTTCGAAGGTACCCGCGAAATTGTGAAATTCTCGGCGGACCCCATATTATCAATTCCAACACCTTATAATCCAATACTAAGTCCATAAATCCAATTAGAAGTATTATACTCCAAGTTAATAATTTTTCCGTCGTCACATTTTTTTCCGAAATTTTCCTTAAGAAAATGTAATTATTCTTTCCTTCCAAAATTCAAATCTTAAATCCTTAATCACGTTCTCAATTAGTAGCCCTGGTATTACGGGGTGTAACAGCTAGTCATTTTCATGTTAGTTGGGAAAAGATCCCCTTGGTTTTGTTGAGGTTTTTCAAAGTAAGCAGCGACATTACATTCAACACAACCCCATTGCCGATGAACACTCGACTGATAGCTTTGTCGTTAATGTAAGCCTTAATATAGAGGGGTTTGAGGTGTTTAGCCATCTCTTCCGTAGGTGCGCCAAATATAGTACTCAAAGTGTCCCTAGCTGTGGTATCAGCCATAGTCGCCAACCCAGAATTCACATGGAATCGGATTGACCATTTCAATACCTGCCCAAATTTGATTGACCAAATCATGCTTAAATAAATCAAAGATAGAGTCTCCCACCTCATCTAATTTGGTTGACAAGAAGTTAATATCTTCCATCTCCTGGAGACATATAGGAACCGGTTAAGGTTCTAATGCTTGGATCCTCTGCGCGATCTGGGGAACTGTCTCAGCGAGGGATTCCTTAAGGCTAGTAGTCTCCCGGCGAGGTTCCTCTATCGGGTTTTCATCAGGATATATATTCAGCTCTGATTGGTCCAAAGCTTCTTCTTTATACAACACTGTTTTTGAAGCGATTGAACTGAATGCTCGTTCAATAGCCTCAGCTACGGAAGACTCAAGAATTTCCTGCTCCTCGGCCGCCTTAGTGCTGGATATCATGTGCAACGTTTGCTTTATCTTGCACAAGGCTTTGGCACGCTGCATCCTTATTTTCTGAGTCCTGGATAAGACACTTGGTAGTGCCTCTTTCTTTCCAGAAGCCTAATTGATGATACGCAAAGAAGAAACACCTACTTTTATGTTGAACCCAACAACCCTCTGTTTAGATATGGGGAGTGATTCTTCATCTATATGGGGCACGCTCAGCTTCTCATCGACTGGTAGTCATGATTACCCCCTAGCCTGCACTTGGGGTCTGTTGGGTCCCTATTGAATGTTAGGTACTGTTTGTGAGGTTCTTGAGCAATGTGCTCTTGTTTATAAGTGCGGCCACAAAAATTGCATCTAGCTGGTTGCTTGTTGATCGGTGTATTTTATATACACATTTTGAGTCATTTTTAGTTAGTATTTTACTCATTTCATTTATGTTTAGTATAGTATTAGGGTTGTTTTCCTTTCTTTTGTGTCACATCGGTCAGAAATGGAGAAATGGCGAAAAAGAGATGAAATGAGCATAAATGAGATGTAATTGCACACTAAAAGGGCTAAGAAATGAAGCCTAAGAAGTTCCGGGAAATATAGAAGAAATCAGACGAAGACCGGACGAACAAAGGACGAAGAAACGAAAAATCCGGAATAATGTCGTCACCGGCACCGACCACTGAAGCCGTCCGAAGCTCTCTGATTTTCAAGCGCCGTGGCGCCATAGCAAGGCCGCGGCGCCGACGCGGGATTTTTGAGTTTTTGGGCCGAATTTGACACATTTTCAGAGTCCAAAAGGATAACTTTTCCTACCTACATATTCTTTAACCCTTTTCCATAACTTTTCCTAAACCCTTTACCTAAAAGGATTCCATAACATTTCCTACCTACATAATCCCTAACCCTTTACCTAAAGGATTCTTGGGTTATAAATAGTCTCTACAACATTAGAAGAATTCAACCACCATCCTCCATTCCAATTAATCACCCATCCCATTCTCCATCCACCATTCCATTCCATTCCATCTTGTAAATATTCCACAACACAATCCTTTGATGCTAGAAGGCTTAGAGACTTGTTCTTGAGTATTTATCTTTTCTTTTTGCTTTATTTATTTCAGTTCATGTATGGAGATTATATTAGTTCTTAGCGTGACTATGGCTAGGAGCTAATTACTTTATTAGGGATTTCCTTGTGATTCTCTTGAAACTCTTATTCATGAATTAATACATTAGTTGATTTCTTCTTCACTTATTTAAGATTTATTCAATAGTTGTTTTGATTGCTTGATAATTAATTGATCACTAATTTTCATAATATATATGATTTCTAATCGAAAGCCGAAAGGGGTGATTGTGAATATGCTATAGTTGAATAAACATAGGTTTAAATCGTGGACGAAAGTACCCTGATACTTGTGTAGCTTAATAGGTTATTGCTCTTAATCCACCTTTGTAGTCAATCTTGTCACCGAAAGGTCGAAGGGTTCTCCATTGGGGTTGAGTGTTTATATTACCTTAACAGGAGTATAAAACGGTCTAGTTAACCTGTTATCTTAACGTAGAAGAAGAAGTTAGTCTAATTGTATTAAGGATTGAATATAGTGGATAGTTGGTGATCTTGGAAGCCCTAATTCGCCATCATAACTGATTTAAATCAAAGTATTTTCATAATTAGTTTATTTCCTGCATTATTAGTTTAGAATTTCAACTCAATTAACGTTAACCAAATAGAAACTAAAGCATAGATAATCGGTACTTGAAAACCAGTCCCTGAGGACGATATTCGGTCTTACCTAGACTATATTACTTGTCACGACACGTGCACTTGCGTTAGTGTGTGCATAAATCGCGCATCAAGTTTTTGGCGTCGTTGCCGGGGATTGACGTACTTTCAATACCAATTTATCTATTCTTATTTCTAATTTGGTTGCTCCTAGAACGAGTTTCTAACTTGTTCTACGAGTATCTTTTTATCACCTTTTGTTGTTTTCTTATTTTGCAGGTTAAATTCGGGGAAACAAATCAAATAAAAATCGAAAAAAATAAATAAAAATGGACTACTACTATCAAAGACAGTGGAGTCATCAACAGCAGCTTAACCGACAGGTTCTAGAGGAAGATCTAGATGAGTTGCAGGCAGGCATACTCAGGCTCACCAAGTGCCAGACTCAGTTTATGGCTGAGACAAGGGAGTCCCTCAAAAATTTGGAGACCCACATAGGGCAACTGATAGATAAGATGAGCAATACACCTCAAGCAAATCTGCCTAGAGACATCATTATGGGAGGTGGTAAGCAAATTGATGAGCCTGAACCACATCCAGCTAGTGAGGAATTTGGAGAGATTATTGGTGTAGAGAAGGAAAAGGTTACAGAGATCCAATCATTCATCTTTTTGGATTCCTTGGAAAATCTTTTTCTTGTACCTATTGCAGAAGAAACACCACCAGCTGTCAATGTTGATCCCCAAATAGAAAGTCCATACCTTCAAGGGCACCCCCTAGAGTTGAGATATGTTGGGAATCTCACTGATCCCTACATTATAGAGAGCATAGAAAACAAATATGTTTTGTGTACTTGGGGGATAATCCTATATATCTGAAGCCCTTAGTTAAAAAGAGTGTTGTAGGAAAAGTGAGACCTGCAACAATAACTATGCGGATTGCAAGCAGTTCGCAGAAGGATCCAATGAGCACTCGTAAAGGTTAATTGCGTCCGGCTAAAAGACGTTAAAGACATCGCTTGTTGGGAGGCAACCCAATGTTTATTAATTATGTTATTTTAATTTCTATATTTAGTTTGTTTTATTTTATCTTGAACAGTCTCACGGTCTTGGGTTCTTGTTTTGTGTTGTTGGATGACAGGTGGACTAGGAGCAGACCCCGAACAGAAAAAAGGAGCAAAAACGCTGGAAAAAAAGAAAAGTCGTCATCAGCGCCGCGGCACCCAGAATCAGCGCCGTGGCGCCAGAACTTCAGAGAGCCATATTCCGTGCAAATTCCAGAATTTTTCCTCCCAGACCTCCGTCATGACCATTGTGTTGTGTCAGTAAGTTGTCCCTATTTTTTTTAGTCTTGCACACATTGGGGACAATGTGTAATTTAAGTGTGGGGGGATGTTTTATTGTTTTTGAGTCTTTTTGATTTGTTGTGTGTATTTTTGAGTAATTTTTTGAGTCATAATTTTTTTTTTAAGATCACGCATGATGTAGTTACTGAAAACGTCTAGTGAAGTAAAGTGGAATAATATAATGGAATTAGAAGCAACCATCTGAACACCTAGGATAGATATGCCAAAAATTCATGAAATCGAACTATTTGGGGTATCTTGCTTGATTTATGCATTTTTAGTGATTAAACCTATGTGTCTGCTTGCTTGCTATTTGAGGCGAAATAGTTAGGATATGCATGTTAGGGAGATGATTCAGGCATTTCTTTGTTAGACCTTTCTTACCATTCTTTGTCTATCCCTGACATTACAATTAAATCCCTAGTCAGCCCCTTTGAGCCAAAAATAAGATCTTTTCTTTGACACCCTAAAATTTTATATTTGTGCCATAAGTGAAAAAATTGAGTTGTTTGGAATATAAAGTGTTGAAAAAGAGACAAAAGTGAGTGAACAATTTTGATGCACCCCAATGAAAAAGTAATAATAAATAGGAAAAAGCCTAAGGTTGGGGGTGCTTACTATTCATCAGACACCTCATTCTCTCAAAACAAAAGAGGGGAAAGATAGGTATGAGGTTAAAAAGAGAATCAAAAGAAAAGGGAAGAATTTAAAGCAAAAGAGCTTATGGTACGTAAATTGAGCCTAAATGTCTATTTTTACCTACCCCTGCCTAAGCCTGCATTACAACCCTAAAAAGCCCTGAAGATCTCTATGTGTGTATCCATGATTAGTGGAGAATAACAAGTGAACAGGCCATAGGATTTTGAAATTAACATGCATAGTTAGGTATTTTTACATCCATTGAGCATGATTGAATTGAATTTGCGAAATATCTGACTTGAGTGTTTAGAATGCTAAAAATCCATGCTATATGTTCCTACATATTATCCTACTAACCTTCATGCTTTTATAAGTGACAATTGTGCAACATCAGTGTCTTTGAGTCATTTTATTTTCTTTCATGTCTTTGTTTATATTTTTGATCTTTGCTCGAGGGCGAGCAAAGGTTAAGTTTGGGGGTGTTTGATCGGTGTATTTTATATACACCTTTTGAGTCATTTTTAGTTAGTATTTTACTCATTTCATTTATGTTTAGTATAGTATTAGGGTCGTTTTCCTTTCTTTTGTGTCACAGCGGTCAGAAATGGAGAAATGGTGAAAAGGAGATGAAATGAGCATAAATGAGATGTAATTGCACACTAAAAGGGCTAAGAAATGAAGTCTAAGAAGTTCCGGGAAATATAGAAGAAATCAGACGAAGACCGGACGAACAAAGGACGAAGAAACGAACAATCCGGAATAATGTCGCCACCACCGACCACGGCCGTCCAAGCTCTCACGATTTTCAAGCCGTGGCGCCATATAGCAGCGCCGACGCGGGATTTTTGAGTTTTTGGGCCGAATCTGACACATTTTCAGAGTCCAAAAGGATAACTTTTCCTACCTACATATTCCTTAACCCTTTTCCATAACTTTTCCTAAACCCTTTACCTAAAAGGATTCCATAACATTTCCTACCTACATAATCCCTAACCCTTTACCTAAAGGATTCTTGGGTTATAAATAGTCTCTACAACATTAGAAGAATTCAACCACCATCCTCCATTCCAATCAATCACCCATCCCATTCTCCATCCACCATTCCATTCCATTCCATCTTGTAAATATTCCACAACACAATCCTTGGATGCTTTATTAGGGATTTCCTTGTGATTCTCTTGAAACTCTTATTCATGAATTAATACATTAGTTGATTTCTTCTTCACTTATTTAAGATTTATTCAATAGTTGTTTTGATTGCTTGATAATTAATTGATCACTAATTTTCATAATCTATATGATTTCTAATCGTAAGTCGAAAGGGGAGATTGTGAATATGATATAGTTGAATAAACATAGGTTTAAATCGTGGACGAAAGTACCCCGATACTTGTGTAGCTTAATAGGTTATTGCTCTTAATCCTCCTTTGTAGTCAATCTTGTCACCGAAAGGTAGAAGGGTTCTCCATTGGGGTTGAGTGTTTATATTACCTTAACAGGAGTATAAAACGGTCTAGTTAACCTGCTATCTTAACGTAGAAGAAGAAGTTAGTCTAATTGTATTAAGGATTGAATATAGTGAATAGTTGGTGATCTTGGAAGCCCTAATTCGCCATCATAACTGATTTAAATCAAAGTATTTTCATAATTAGTTTATTTCCTGCATTATTAGTTTAGAATTTCAACTCAATTAACATTAACTAGATAGAAACTAAAGCATAGATAATCGGTACTTGAAAACCAGTCCCTGAGGACGATATTCGGTCTTACCTAGACTATATTACTTGTCACGACACGTGCACTTGCGTTAGTGTGTGCATAAATCGCGCATCACTTGTCCGTGTCATCATAGATGTCACGTAAGCTACCTAGTCGATAAAACACAGAGGTCCTTGTGGCTTCCTCCTTACCAGTGGGCTTCTTTGGGACCCATATGTTTTTCATCAGATGTTTACCCTTAACATCCTTTGATTGATCCGGCTTAGCAAGGGTTACCATAGCTATCGCTACTGCAGAAATGTTACACCCCGTAATTCCAGGGCAATAGATTGAGAACGTGATTAAGGAAATAAGATTTGAACGTTGAAGGAAAGTATATTTATATTTTCTTATGGAATAATTTTGGATACAATAAATGTGACGACGAAAATTATTAACTAGTAATTAAATTCTTTCCAATGGATTTATGGACTTAGTATTGTATTATTGAGTCTTGACATTGATAATATGGGGCCCATCGAAAATTTCACAATTTTGGGCAAGTGTCCATCAAAAATTATAGGATTTTGGCTAAGTGTTGGATTAAAATTTTGTGAAGAGAATATAGTGTGAAAGATATTTTTATAAAGAGAAGACAAGTGGACAAGTGGGTCTACATGGGTCCCCCTCCACTTGTGCTGCATACACTAGTTATATACAAGTCTTGCAAGACTTTGTTCACAAATATCTTCATCATCCAAACTCTCTTATCTCTTCCTTAACCCTCAAGTTTTCGAAATCCTTAGCAAGTGAAGAACAAGATTAAGTTATTTTTCAAGATTAAGTTCCTTAACTAAGTTCTAAGCCAAGTTAACTTTCCAAATCAGTGGGTCACGGTTTTGGCCGAGATTTTGCCTAAAAAAACCCTAAGCTTGGAGATGAACTTTCTGGAAGAAGAATAAGAAAGTAAGATGGTTACAAGCTTGTAGAGGATACATATGTGTTGTTGTAACTAGAAGAAGTGGAGCAAAGAGAAAACTGTGAGCCGAAACTTGTGGACTGTTTTGGGCTAAATATAAGGTAAGATTTATTCTTCCTCTTGAATTAATTGGAAATTACATGTTGTTATAGTTAAGGGATGAACTTGTGTTAAGAGAAATGGAGAATAAGAAGTGCATGTGACAGTTTTGGGTGTTGGCCGATTTTGAGGCGGTTTTTAGTATCTTGGATTCGTTGGTTGTTATTGTTATTATTATCACTTATTGCATGTTAAAATTGAAGGAAATATTATTATTGAAAGTTGAAATGGTTTATATTAAAGTGTTGGGACTTGAATTGGATTATAAAGAATTATGAAACGGGAAATGGTATTAGGTCTTGTTGGCCGAGATTGTATAAAACTGTGGGATATTGTGGTGCAATTTTATGAACTATTTTTATATGAATTAAGAGGTTGTATTAACATGAGAAGTGGGTGTGTAAATCTCCTTTGTTGCTGTTTTGGTTGTGCTCTTAAGTGGTGCTTGGTTATTGGTGTTATTGGCCTTATTTGTAAGGTGGAAATGTATGTATAATTAGGGGAAGTGCTGCCCAAATTTCTATATGAAAAGAGAATCATTACTTGGTATATGACCTACACTAGTAAGCATGGAGTTGATATATGTGTTATTGTTATTATAGGTCGAAGTACTAATTGAGGTGTATTCTACTTGTCGTGTTGGTATAGCCGATAAGGTATGTGAAACTATCTTTTCTTTCTTTCTTTTGGAATGATTTTTATAAAGTGAGTGTACGGCGGACGTACATAGTTCTATTGGATCCTAATCCTTAATAATACATGACATGATATTGTCTTGGGTTTTATAAATGAAAGATATTCTATTTATTCCATTGAGAATCAAAGTGATTGATTTACTTGAATTAAACGTACGGCGGACGTACATGATTTCTACACGGTTTAATGCCTAATGATATGTGTTATGAGAAGTACCTTGGTTTTTCTAAAATGAAAGTTCATTTTAAAGTTTTTATTGAGAGTCAAAAGATGATTTAAATTACACATGGTTTCTCATGATAGCTATTTGTGCAAGTGTCATTATTCCACTTCACCGAGTCCCATAATGGGTCGGGTATGTTCGTGCGCATATTTATTGTACTGATTCACCGAGTCCCTCACTAGAGGGCCGGGTACGTATATGTATATGATTCCATGTACTTGCAACCCATGATGCGAGTATAGATACTCATGATGGTTTATGATTTCATGGACATGCATCCATGATGCGGGTATAGATACCCAGGATAGTATATATATATGCATATGATAAGTATATGGGCAGGCGTCCCATGATTTTGACATGACTCTCATTTTGAAAAAGGTACAGTTGACTCTCATTTTCATAAGGCACGGTTGTACTAGTATTTTGATTATCATACTTGTCTCCTGTTATCCTTTTGGCCAGTTATGATCTCATTTACAGTACTTTATGTTTTACATACTTGGTACATCTTTCGTACTGACCCCTTTTTCTGGGGGATTATGTTTCATGCCGCAGGTATAGGTACTCAGGTTGGTGATCCTCGCGCTTAGGATCTCTACTCAGCTTTTGAGATAGCTGCATTATTCCGGGGCTTGTCATTTTGGTACGGATTTTGTATTATAGGCTTATGTATATTCAGGGGTACGATGGGGCCCTGTCCCATCATAGTTCACTGTCATACTCTTATAGGTCTGTAGTCATGTGTGGGTTGAACATGTGTAAGTTATAGCTTGTTTGGGATATCTATATGTACAGTGGCGGCCTTGTCGGCTTGCCTATTTTATGTAACATGAGTTTATTATTGCAGTTCAGGGGACATGATCCTTTATGTTATATGGCATTTCGAGTCTTATTTAATTATATGTGATGTGTGGGGGAAAAGGTGACCAGGTAGGACACCAGTCGCGACCCTTCGGCTCGGGTCGTGACAAGAAAGGGGTCAGTATCAACAGACATTTCAGCTATGCTTTTATCGGCTAGCTTGAACCTTGCCTTCTTGATACCCTTTTGAATTGCCTTCCTAAAGACCATACAATTAGAAGTAGCGTGGCTATATGAGTTGTACCATTTACAATACTTCTTATCCCTGAGCTCTTCGTTAGGCGGAATCCTATGGCCATTAAGCAGTCGAATATGTTTATCTTTAAGCAGATGATCAAAGATCTGATCTGCCTTTGTAATTTCAAACGAGTAACCGACCCTGTCATCAGTTGAACTCGTCTCATTGCCTTTCGTAGCTTTCAAGGCTGGGCAAGAATAAACCTTACCCGTGACAATTTCGGCTACCATTGCGTTTGCCATGTAATACTTTGAGTCAGAAACATCGACCTCAATAATGGGAGCCTCAGTTTCGGTTAGCTCTTCTTTTCTCCTTTTCCTGGATATATTGCTCTATTTGACTAGCTTTCTCGGATATCTGGCTTAGGTCAGAGCAGGATTATCCCACTAATTTTTCTTTTAGCTTAGGATACATGTTGTTGATTGTCATGTGGGTGTATTACGATTCAGGGAAGTGTACAGTGCATTTCCCAACCTTTTTTCTGAATCTCTTAACATAATCGGTAGCCGACTCATCGACATGTTGCTTGAGATTCGACAAATCGGTTACAATGACCTGAATTTGGGGCTAATAAAATCTATCATGGAAACAACGCTCTATGTCAGCCCAACTTTGTATGGAGTCGGGGGTCAAGGATGAGTACCAGGCAAATTCCATTCCAGTTAGAGAAATGGGGAACAAATGCAGTGTTACACCCCGTATTTCCAACAGTTTGAAATGAGAACGTACGTGAGAAATTGAGATTTGAATTTTGAAAAGAATGAAAAAATTCGGAAAAATCCTCCGAGCCTCGTGAAGGAAAAAGGTTTATAAAGTGGGGTTTGATTCTCAAATTTGATATTTGGGACTTAGAGAATACATTGGAATTATGAATTTTAATTTTCGGATTTGGTCATGTGGGGCCCACCCCACTTGTCTTGCTACACTTAGTATACATCTTTATATTAGAGGGCTTGCAAGACTTGCCTTAACACGTAGTCAAATAAGCTCTCATCTTTCTCTCATTTGAGCTCAACACCAAGAATACCTAGTGTTGATTAGTTCATTTCATCCACGATTAAGCCCCTAATCCAAGTGTTGAACCAAGATTAACATCTCAACCTTGTGTAGCTTGTTTGGGCCGAGAATGGGGTGAGAAAAACCCTAAGTTTATCGGCTTTTTGGAAGCGAAACGTGAAGTGGAGTTGCTCCTAATGTTGTAAGGGATACATATATGTGATTGTAACTTGAAGAAGTGGAGCGAGACGAAAACTGCGGACCAAAGTATAGCGTTCTGCCCGGGACGATTTTAAGGCTAAAAATGAGGTAATAAATCTTCTTTTTCCGCAGTAATTGGATATTACTCATTGTTATAGTATATGGATGAACTTTAATTAAGGAATATATGAAAAATAAGGTGTGTATGCCCTACTTTGGGTGAGTGGTCTGAAACTAGCTTTTTCGGGCCATGTGATTCGTTGATTTTTATTGTCGTCATCTACACTTGTCGCATGTTATATAATGAAGAAAATATAGTTGATAAATTGATATCTTATATAACATGTTGGAACTTGAGTTGGATTAAAAGGAATTAAGGAAAATGGATTTGGATTTAAAGTGATGTTGGCCGAGAATGGCCCTAAAAATGTTGGTATATTATGGACTGTTTTGTTTAGATTATGGGGCAGAATTTTACACGTCCAGTTAGGCGTGTAATCCCCTTTGGCTAACTGTTGGTTGTGCCTTAAATGTGGCTTGTTGGTTATGGAAATACGGGTCTTGGAAAAGGTGGAAAAGTATGTAGAAACAAAGGAAGTGCTGCCCGATTTTCCGTAGAATTAGAGGGAAATTATTTGGTATAAGTCTTACAATTGTAAGTATGATATTGATAGAAGTACTATGGCCATTTTAGGTTGAAGTACTACGTGTAGCAGAGTCTACTTGGCTTAAGGAATAGCCGATGAAGTTGAAGTACTTTGGAGCATTTTGCTACTTGTCGTAATGGTTAGTCGTCGCGAGGTATGTGGATTTACTCTTCTCTAAGACATGAGAATTTTTATGGTATACTTGCCTTATTGTTAGGAGTATACAGGATTTGTTATTTGAGTATACTTCCTTGTTGTTGGGAGTATACATGAATTGTTGTTTGAAGTATACTTGCCTTGTTATTTGGAGTATACGTGAATTGCCTTCTTGAAGTACTTGCCTTGTAATTAGGAAGTATTCACGTGATAGATTTTAGGCTAAAAACATGTCTAGAATATTCCTAAGTTCTTACCAAGTCTTATGGGGGATGTTGGTAAGAGTCGTTAGGAAGTAGTGGAGTCTAGTTGACCTTGCTAAGTTACTACATTAATGAATATTTATTGTGAAAGTGATGAGATTTGATTTCTTTAAAGATTATGAGACTTTGATTTAAAGTTATGAGACTTGATTTTCAAAGTTATGAGATTTGATTCCTTTAAAGATTATGAGACTTTGATTTAAAGTTATAAGACTTGATTTTCAAAGTTATGAGATTTGATTTCCTTAAAGGTTATGGGACTTGATTTTAAAAACCTTGCAATGATTTTCTGAAGGTGTAGTAACTTAGTTTGAAAAGAAAATGTGTCTTGATACTACGGGTATTAGTATTGTGTGGATTTTACGTAAAAAGAGATCTTTTTAAGAGAGTTGAAGTACGTAGTACTTTGGGGTTAAAACCCGGATTGTTGGCATAAAATGAAAGTACCTTGAGTTTATAAAATGGTGAATCAGTTTAGATGTTAATGAAAGTATAAAAGTATGGTAACTTGCCTATGCTTGATTGTGATAGCCTTGTTGTGCAAGTTTTTTATTCTGATGTTACCGCGTCTCTCAATGGAGGGCCGGATATCTCGCTATTTTACTTGGACATACCGACGCTGTTGGAGATTCCACGGGTATGCTTCCACTATGTTTGTTCCATGGACTAGCTCCCCATGAGGTTTCGCGTGACGCAGTCGATCCGTAGTTGGCTTCCGCACTTGCCCCGTCACCAGTGACGCAGCCGATCTCGTAGTTGGCCTTCAGATTTGCCCACCACGCACACTTTAGATACTTGTCCTGGTCATTTCTCGTGAATCGAAGGCTCTGGTAGATGGCTTAAGATACTTGCCCCGGTCATATCTCGTGATACGGTAGGCTCTGGTACGTTGGCTTAAGATACCTACCCCGGTCAGTTGCGTGACGCAGGCTGGATCTGGTAGTTGGCTTCCGTACTTGGCCCGTTCAGTTTTATGATGCAGACTGGATCTGGTAGTTGGCTCTCCTACTCGCCTAGTCCGGGCTTTATGACGCAGACAGATCTCGTGTTCCGCATACATATGGTGTTATATTATATCATGGATCGCCATGGCGAAGGAATTTACGCATGATTGATATTGTGGGCGTGAGACCCATGGTTATATTTGAGTAATGATTTTGAGGGCATGCGTCCCTGACTTGGTATGACTGCTTATATATTGTGAAATGGTCTTTTAAAAGATAAAGTTGATTTTCATTATTCTTACTGATTAATTTGGTTATCATACTTGTCTCCTGCTTTGTATTTGGACTGTGTGATATTATATTCTTGAAAGGCACATGACTCGAGTTGTTATAATCTGATGATACAAGGTGGAGTTGGCTTTTAGGTTATGTGATACGGTAGGATCTGGTATTTGATTTTCTATACTTGCCCCTGTCATTCTTGTACACAACCATGATTTTAATATTGTACTTTATTTCGCCCATACTTAGTACTTGTTATCGACCTCCTTGGGCCGCGTTCATGTCCGCAGGTCTAGGTACTCAGTTGTGGATCCGCGAGCTTAGGATCCTTGTTCATCATGTTGAATAGCTCCAATGTTCTGGAGCTTATCTTTATGACTAGGTATTAAGGGGTATGACGGGGCCTTGTCCCGTCACAGTTGTGTCGAAGTCTTAGAGGTCTGTATTCATATGTGGGCTGGAATGGTGAGTGTTATTATCTTCCGCATGTTACTCGTGTATTATGTATAGAAGGGTGCCCAGGTAGGGTACCAGTCGCGGGCCCGGTGTTCAGGGCCTGACAGAGTGGTATCATAGTAGTTAGTCCTCGGAATGTCTACAGACCGTGTCTAGTAGAGTCTTGGGTATGGGTATGTGTGCACCATACTTATATACATGAGGCTACAGGATATTCAGGATTGGTTTTTATTCTTCTTACTCTAAGGTCGTGCGATAGAGCTGTGTTGTTACGATGGTCTTTCCCTAACAGTTATTGTGATTGCAGTTTTGAGAAAGGTGACAGTGGCCCAGAACAGATTATATGGATTGCGTATCTAGGTTGGTAAAATTATCGTATAAAGGGTAAGTTGATGATATATATCGGTACGGGTGTATTTATTTGGAGTCGTATGCATGTTGCCTAGAATGATTATAGATTACCAAGAATTGGTAAAAGCCTTAATTACTTGGAAGGTGTGAAACAGTTTATTGAACCCACACCTAGGCTTTATATATGTACTGATTTGGAACATCAGGAGATAATAAACTGAATAAGATGGTGATAGACTCTTGGTAGAGCAGGTTCAAGTGAATTAATGACATACCCGGTTGATAGGATAAGCTATGATTATAGGCTTAAGTGTCATATACAAATGATATTCGTATGGAGTAAATAGAGTTGTTGTGAGTAAGACAATAACACTTTGAGATATTAAGAAGCTACATTTCCCGTATTGTGGGGATTGATAATGTAGGCTAGGTACATTGTGAACCTTAGAATATTGATAACCGTTGAGACCTTAGATACAAGGTCGTCTTGAGTAAAAGATTTTATGGTTGATCTTGGTCGAAGTACATAGTATACGTGGAGTATATTAGTGTGATAATTCCATGGGTTATGTTGAATGAAAGTGGGTAGTTAAGCTAAGAAGACCACTAGGCTTTCATGACTTGAATAGTGAGATTTGTTCCGGACCAGGAATGAGAATTTAGTGCGATAATGGGTCAGGTTGAGAACCAATCGCGGGTCAACCCGCAACCCGGAATAGAGTGGGGCCAGTTTGAGGTGGTCCCGCTAGGTGATAGGGTCACGAGGGTGTAAGGCCCAAGTCTGGATAATCGTCATACTGGTTCCTGGATGCGTTCCACCAGAACCGGGTCGTGAAGGCCGAGAAGAGCCTTAAAGGAAATTGAAGCTAGTATAATGACCCAGTTTGGAGGTAGTAACTCCAAGGTTTTGAAAACTGAAGCGATGACTGATGTCACGACCCGACCTAGGGCCCGTGACTTGTGCCTTACCCCGGGCACCCTAGTGATACAAACATCAGAGAAAATCAGCGGAAATAAAAACTTAAGCATGAATCAAGACATAAAATAAGCAATAGGCTAACCAAAACGGTTACCTTCCTGAATATATATAAAAATTGAACAGTTAAATCCCTTACAAACCCTGCCCACAACAAGATTTCATGCACTTCTAAGAATGTAACCACAACTACGACGGGACAGGGCCCCACCATACCCCTGAATGTACAAGAACCTACAATGACAGGGGACTATACCAAAGATAAGCCTCCGGAGAAACGGAGCTTCCCAAAACGCTGATCTGTGATCCTAAGAGCGAGGATCGACGACTGGTGTACCTCTACCTGCGGCATGAACGCAGCCAAGGAGGTCGATAACAGTACCAAGTATGTGAAACTGAAAATACTGTAAATGAAATCATAGTAGTCTATATAAAGCAGGAGACATGTATGATAACCAAACTACGGTCCACAATATATAAATAGTCATGTCAAGTCAGGGACTCACGCCCTCAAAGTCATCACTCAAATATAACTATGGGTGTCACGCCCACAACATCAATCATGCCCGTAGAATACCTTCCTCACTGCCGATAGTCTATGATATAACAACACCAAGGAGTACACATGAACACCAGGTCCCACCTGTGTCATAAAACCGTACGGGGCAAGTACGAAGGCATAGCTACCAGATCCAACCTGCATCATCAACTGACCGGGGCAAGTATGAAAGCCAGCTACCAGAACCTACCGTACCAACAATACTAAACAACCATATCACGAAGCTGACACGTGGCAAGTGTGATAGCCTCTACCAGATCCTCCCTGCGCCACGTAGCTGACGGGGGCAAGTAACCAGCTAACCACCGATCACAACCGTAAGTCACGGTTCGCCCAAACACCGACCGCTGGTCGACACGCGGCAAGGCGATAGCCTCTACCAGATCCTCTGCGCCACGTAGCTGACGGGGGCAAGTAACCAGGCTAACCACCAGATCACAACCGTAAGTCACGATACTTCGCCGCGAAGCTGAAACATGGCAAGTGCGATAACCCCTACCAGATCCACTGCCACGTGGCCGACGGGGCAAGTAACCAGGCTAACCACCAGATCACAACCGTAAGTCACGAGACTTCGCCACAAAACTGACCGGGGCAAGTACGAAGGCTAACTACCAGAACCAAAACCGAATCAGCCACGACCGGGGCAAGTACGAGAGCCAACTACCAGATACCAAAGCCGACCAAGAAACCTCGCGAGAGCTAGTCCATGGAACAACAATCCTAATGGAACCATACCCGGGCCACCCAACGTGTCGAGAGGTCCAAGGATATAACAAGATAACCGACCCTCCATCGAGAGACTCGTGAGCACGTAATCAAAACACTTGCACAACACAAAGCAGCACAATAAGCATAGGCAAGTTCAACGTACTCATAGACTTTCATTTTATTACAACAAATCCGGATTTTAACCCCAAGGTACTACGTACTTTAACTCTTTAAAAAGATCCATTTCTTTCACAAAAAGTCACACGATACCTGTAGTATCAAAATAGAGTAACTATCTTTTTAAGTAAACCAAAATAATTTCCATATCTTCGTTTCGAATAAACCAACTTAAGACAAAACCATGACTTTCTTTTTAAACCGATTTAAGACAAAACCATGCCTTCTTTTTAAACCATTTTAAGACAAAACCATGCCTTCTTTTTAAACCATTTTAAGACAAAACCATGCCTTCTTTAAAACCAAAACACTTTAATTCCTCAAGTCTCTTTTCTGTTTAGAAAACAAGTTCCTTACTTTGGAATTTAAGAAAATTCAATACTTGTTATTAATGATCTTATTTAAGTGACCATGATCTAGGAAATGTAATACAATTTTGTCTTATCTTAGCTTCTATGCAGATGGAGGTTTCTACTGGTTTTAATAATAATTAATTAGTCAATACATTTTCATTTATTAACGCTGCAGTGGTTTGTTCGATACTTATTCTCATTTCCGAAATCAATATAACTTATTCCTTTTAAAACCCAATTACCCATTTCTCATAAAAGCGGTTTCTCAACTTTTTAACACAAACCAAGTCCTTAATATTTCACATCAAGTCATTTATAAGTCAAGTCACTTACTTTTTAAAAACCACAAACCATTTCTTTACCTACATAAAGTTGTTATAACAAACTTCCCATAAAGCCGTTATAACACTTTATGTTTTAAACCAACCAAATTCGTTTAGCACATGTACGCGTCATCAGATTACATATGTCACGACCTGTTCGGTTCGTGGATCGTGCCTTACCCGGGCACCCAAGTAGTCATACATTAGAGTAATCAGCGGAATATAAAAACAAGACATGAAACAAATGTAAAATGAGACACAGTTTATCTGAGAAAAAGTCGCCTTTCGGCATATATATATATACAAAGTCTGGCAGTTACATCCCAACTGTACAATAGGACTACATACCTCTAAGAAAGTAACAACTATGGCGGAACAGGTCCCCACCATACCCTGAATGTACATATATCTACAACACCAGGGAGAACCATACCAAAAAGTCGAGCCTCCGGAGAAGATGGAGCTTCTGACACCAAAGTAATGATCCTAAGGATACGGATCTAGCACCTGCTTTCCCTTACCTGCGGCATGAACGCAGCCCCCCGAAGGAGGTCAGTACAACAGGTACCAAGTATGTGAAACTGTAAAGTACTTTAAATGAAATCATATCTTTTTAAAACCAATTTTTACAAATATGTACGAAACAACCAATGTAACCGCACATAGTGCCACATCACAAATAAGAGCAATAATAGGTACACTGTAACAGGTCTTTTCTAGGCCGCGAATGATCGAAGCAAGGACAATCGCCCATAGTATCATTATGCATGCCTAATCCTGGACTCCGCATCGCGATAGGCCACCTAGGCCCGCATGAGGTATTCCCCGCATCGAGGGTAGCTACTCCTCGGCATCGTCCTGGACTCTCGTAGTTCGCATGGCCACATAGACCGCATGAGGTATTCCCCGCACACTAACCTGGAACTCTCGTAGCTCCGCATAGGTCCCCTGGACCCGCATGAGGCATTCTCCGCGTGACAGCTTAACCCCCGGTATATCATGTCAAGAGGTGAGTGGTACAATACTAACATAACGGCTTATCGTCAAAACAACATAAGCACAATAAGAATAACCTCTTAATACAAACATTACAAGACACTAACACACGTAGCATCATAATATGTCTACTCATCAAATCATCTTACTATACTTTCCAGAAATCAATACAAGTCTTTCATAAACACATAAGTAAACCGTTCCTTTTATCTTTCTTAAGTCGTTATACCTAACTTCCCATAAAGCTAGTATAACTCTTAAGCTTTTTGTTTAAAAACCAAGTATTACTCTTCTTTCAAAAATGATTCATAATTCTTTTGAAATACTTCAAGATTCTTATTATTTAGACTCAAGTCAAAAGACGTCAAGTAAAACCATGTTCAGTTAACATACGTACGTCTACCGTACTATATATATATTTTAAAATATCATGCTCAAGAGGATAGGAAGAATCACATACCTCCTCGGCGAAATCCACCTGCCAAGTCGAATATGTCGCGCGCAGAGTATCAACCTATAATAGTCAAATACGTCTATCAACGTCTAGACTACTCTGTAGAATATTCTAAGCAGAAGGTTCTTAATTCTATGAAAAATTGGGCAGCACTTCCCTACCCGTCATACTACACCAGTCTACTGTAAATACAGTCCTATGTAAGGACAGTTCAATCTTCTTTAATATCCTTCTATATGATTACAGTTCAATTCTCTTCTGTAATATCCTTCTATGTATCTTATACTTATTTCTATACTACTACAGTATGTAATCTCCAATTACAATAGAAGGATAAGATTATTTACCTCGATAAGCCCAAAATTATCCAAGATATAAGTCGATCCTGAGCAAGGTTTAGCTCCATCCGCTCCAAGAAACCCTTAGAAGTTTCTACACAACTTCTACTTACTACTTCAACCAACTATGAAGTTTCTCCTAGGGTTTCGTTTAGTGACTAAAGGAAGTATAGTAGTATTTTCCAGGCTCTAAGTATAGAGGTAACTTTGGAAATACTACAAGGGATTGGCTAAGGTATTTGGGAATAGTAACAATACTTTGGAGATATTTTTCTACCAAAAGGGGTTTGGCTAGAATACTCGAGAGGGGAGGCTTGGACGAAAAGCTCACAAGGGAGAACGGAGTTTTTGAGACTTGGAAAATATTTGTGGATGAAGAAGTCTTCAACTCAAGGGGGGTATTTATAGGACTACCAAGGGCCAAGATTAAGGCAAGTGGAGGGCAAGTGGAGGGTGTAGATTTGCACATGTGTACCTTATCCATCTACTCCACAAATATCACAAAAATATCCTACCTAACCTTGACCAATGTTTAAGGCCTTTTCCTTGAAAAAAATGTGCCAAGATTTCGTTCCCCATTTCCGCCAACTTGAGGGTGACACATGTCGCCCTCTCGTTGGTCCAAAATATTTTATCTCTCGGAAAAATCCGTAAAAATTATAAATGTCGCAACCGAAATTTTCCCTTCGCAAGGTTCAGAAAACGTTTCGTCGGAAAACAATTCTTTTCGTTGGTTGTGCACAATTTTCGTCCCTTGCCTACTCAAGGCTTAACTTTTGTACGTACGCCCTCACGTACATACTCTGGAAATACGGGGTATAACATTCTCCCTGTTACACCCCGAAATTTCAGGATATGTTTATAAGAACGTACGTATGAACTCAACAATGTTAAGATTTGAGACGAGTAAAAGTTTGCCGGAATTTTTGGAATTGGTCGGAAGCGAAATATTGCGACGAACGGGAGGGCGACACGTGTCACCCCCCTTATGGTCATGGACGAAATTGTCATGGTTAGAATGGTCATTTGACCATAAATTAAATGACCAAGTCTTGCTAGTCTTGAAGCTTGACAAAGTTGACTAAGTCAAAGGCCACCTAGACTTGATCCATGTGAAACTTATCCAAGCCACACAATTGTGCTAATCTTAACCCTCCATCATGTTATATATTGTATGCTAGTGCAAGACAAGGCTAAACACTTAGAAATTTTCAAGAAAATTTGAGGGAGGCTTGAGGGAGCTCTCGGCCAAGGGCTAGGGTTTGAAGGAAATTTTTTCAATTGTTGTCCAATAATTCCCCCACTTTAAACCAAGGTACCTAAGGGTATAGTAAGTGTTTCTCAATAAAAAGATCCCGGAAATGTGGTGTTTTCGTATTAGTATCCAGGCGAAAACCTAAAGGGTTATTCAACTTTGAAGTTGAAACTTGAAGATGAGTCTTTTATAAGCTTCTAAGGGTTGCTTGGAGTGGATTGGAACATCGAAAGGAGGAGCTAAAGTTGCTAAGGAGCGACTTGTGATCTTGGATCATAATTGGGCTAAGTGAGGTATAATCTTCGTTTTACTTTTGTAATTGAAGATTTCATGTTATGATAAGTTATAAGTGATCATGTGATTTGTGTTATGAAGTTTGATAAGTGACATGGATTGTAGAAGCCTAGAACCGAAAATGACATGATTAGCCTTTTGAAATTGAAATACAATTTTGGTCATTTATTAGAATCGTCGCATGTTTACCTACTTGAGGATTGTAGTAGTTGTAATCGATTGTGGCTTGATATCATGTTATACTAAACCACTTGGATTAAAAAGGAATTGGAAACGATTTGTATTGTTGCCTAATTGACATTATAGTTTAGACTAGTTTGTTATCGTTTGTGGTGAGCCAATTGGGGCTGTTTGGTTATTCATTTGTATTGAACTATATTATAAATTGTGGTGAGCCAATTGGGGCTGTTTGGTTATTGTATTCGGCCTTGAAAAAGGTGGCAAAGTTAGTAAAAACAAAGGAAGTGCTGTCCGATTTTCCGTAGAATTTAGTGACTTGCACTTGGAATATTCTACGTTTGAAAATAGAAGTTAATAGACGTACTATGGTCATTATAGGTTGGCATACTATGTACGGCGATTGTACTTAGCAAGTGGATTAAACCGAAGAGGTATGTGGAACTTTCTTATCTCTTGAGCATGATTAAGTTGTAAATGTATAGTACGGTGAGCGTCTGAGATTTTGACAATCTAGTCTATTTGATATCCTTGGCTTGTTTTAAGAATGCCCAAGTTGTTTGAGTTAGGGAATTAACTCACTTGTTTAATTATTAAGGATATCTTGGTTTTCAAAAGTTAAGAGACTTTAAGTATGTTGAAAGTATTTTGATACTTGTTTTGTTGGAAAGTTTAAGTCTCTTGGTTAAAAGAAGTATGTAAGTTGCTAATGTATAAAGCTAGTATAACGGCTTTATGGGAAGTTGGTTATAATAGCTTTATGGAAAGTTAATAAGAGAATGGTTTACTCTTAAGTAATTTAAGCATGTTAAGGGACTTGAAGAGTTTTAAAGAATGTGACACTTGTTTCGTTATAAACGTATAAGTCCCTTGGATAGGAAATTGTACTTGACTTAGGGATAAAGTGAATATAACGACTTTATGGGGAGTTGGTTATATTGGCTTTATGGAAAGATAAATGGCTTGATTTATTTGAAAGGCAATTTGATTTAAAGGCATCAATTGCCTAAGGCTTTTACGAGAGAAGAAGTCACTTGATTTAGAAGCCTAATTTTATTTCTAAAAGTATTTTGACTTGTCTTGAAAAAGAAATTGTAACTTGATACTACGGTTATTAGTATCTTGGAAGTTTTATAATGAAATGAGTCATTTTGAAAGAATAGAAGCACGTAGTACTTTGGGTTAAATTCCCGGATTTTTATAAAGAACATGTTAGTGCCTTAAGTAAACTAAAATGAGAGTGTATATGGAACAGAATAATAAGAAGTTAGGGGATTGCTTAACTTGCTTATATATTGTATGATAAGCCGGTAGTGCTTATGTTATGTGTGATAGCCGGATTTGTGCTAGTAGTTCAGAAATAATTGCGGGGTCATTCCCCGGGTTTGTGGCATTGCATATTCCCGTGGATTTGCTACCCACGATGCGAGGAATACCTCATACGAGTCCGTAGGGCTTATGCGGGTGAAATAGTCCCATGCGGGCGGGTCCAGCCTATGCGAGGAATACCTCATGCGAGTCCGTAGGGGCTTATGCGGGTGAAATAGTCCCATGCGAGGAATACCTCATGCGGGTCCACGCGATCTATGCGGGTGAAATACTCCCAGGAATAGGATTGCTTAATGATACTGCGGACAGGTGGTCCTGTTTTGATCGTGAGCTTCCTACTTTATATTGTAAGTATACACCTATTTACTCTCATTGTTAGTAAGGCGCAGTGTACTGTTAATTGAGTATCATACATTTCTCCAGTTTTATTATTAGACTTATGATTTCATTCTGATACTGATTTCACATATTTGGTACATGTTGTCTCGACCTCTGAAGTGCGTTCAATCTGCGCAGTAGAGTCAGTTCTTGATCCTCGCTCTTAGGATCCTTTGTTAATGTTGAAGCTCCCTCATTCGGAGGCTTATCCACGGTATTGTCGGTTGTTGTACATTCGGGGTATGGCGGGGCCTGTCACTTGATTGTTATTCTTAAGTGCATAGTCACATAGTGGATTGGGTTGTAAAGAAAAAATGTCTTTGTTTTTGGTATAAATTCTGGAAGGTGGCCTTATCGGCTAGCATTGTTATTTTATGTTTAAGTATTTTATCGATTGTATATGTTCATTTGCTATTCTCGATGTATGCCAAAGGGGTTCCCAGGTAGGGCACGATGGGCGAAAGTCGGTCGTGACACTCCCCTCCTTAGAAACATTAGTCCCGAATGTTCCTTCCCAAGACAGATAACGATAAAGTTCCTCATAACTTAAACAGTTTGCAAATGCCACACATGGCCACAATACAACACTTAAGCAAATATGTCAATGAAAAATTTACAAGTAGGAAAGTGAGTTACCTGGAGGTGTGGGGAATAAGTGAGGATACCTCTGCCTCATGTCCTCCTCTTCTTCCCACGTCATCTCCTCTCTGTTCTCGTTCCGCCATAAGACCTTGACGGAAGCCATATCCTTCGTCCGCAACCTCCTAATCTGACGATCGAGTATCGCTATGGGACTCTCCTCATACGATAACCCCTCGGTCACCTGGACATCGTCAATCGGTGTACTCTAGATGGATCCCGACACATCTCCTCGGCATAGAAACATGAAACACGGATGCTGCGCCTCCGATCGGACGGCAGATTCAACTCGTAGGCAACCTTGCCTACCTGCGGACATCGATAAGGCCCAATGTACCTTGGCCGAGTTTCCCTTTCTTTCCGAATCTCATCACACCCTTCATGGGTGACACCTTCAGGAAAACCCAATCATCAACCTCAAACTCCAGATGCCGACGACGATGATCTGCATACGACTTCTGTCGACTCTGAGCTGTTAGTAACCGCTCCTGGATAAGCTTCACCTTATCCACCGCCTGCTGCACCAAGTATGGTCCCACCAACTGTACCTCGCCCATATCAAACCAGCCTATCGGCGATCTGCACTTCCTCCCATGAGGCCTCATGGCGCCATCCGAATCGGAGTGGTAGCTATTATTATATGCAAACTCAACTAGAGGTAAATGATCCTCCCAGCTACCCCTGAAGTCAATAACACAAGCTCGGAGCATATCCTCAAGTGTCTGGATAGTACGCTCCGCCTGTCCGTCCGTCTGAGGGTGGAATGCGATCGAGGCTCACTGCGTCCTAATCCCTTACGGAAAGACCTCGGAAGTTAGCCGTAAACTGGGCTCCTTGGTCAGATATGATATAAATAGGGACCCCATGCAGCCTCACGATCTCTCGGATGTAAAGTCTGGCATAATCCTCGGTAGAAAGTCGTCTGGCCCGGAAAAAGTGGGCTGACTTCGACCGCCGACGATAACCGGATAGAATCATGCTTCCTCTGAGTGCGAGGTAATCACGTGATAAAGTCCATGTTGATCACCTCCCACTTCCGGTCGGGATCTTTATCGTGCAAACAAACCAGGCCTCTGGTGCTCTACCTTCACCGCCGACACGGCACCGAGCCACAAACTGCGGCGTCCTCTTCAATCCATCCCACCAATACTGATCCGAGGTCATGGTACATCTTTGTCGACCGGGATGGATGAGAAGTATTTGTGTGCCCTAGAACCTTTGCGAAGTCTGAAATATCTGGAACACACTGCACGCCTCAAACCTTAGCACCCAGTGGTGCTACCTCAAAAGACCCTTCCTCACGAAGAGCCGTATCACGTCTGGCGTCAAACCGGATCCTCAAACTGTTGCCTCTTCACCTCCTCGACGATGGAAGACTCGGCAACCTCTCGAACTCGAACCCCACTGCTATCAGAATCAATCAATCGGACTCCAAGGCTCGCTAGCTGATGTAAATCGCGAACCATGCCCCTGCTCTCTGGCTGCACATCTGATAGACTCCCCATCGACCTACGACTAAGAGCATCTACCACAACATTGGCCTTCCCTGGTTGGTACAGGATATCGGCATCATAATCCTTGAGTAACTCTAACCACCGTCTCTGTCGTAAGTTCAGCTCCCTCTGGCTGAAGATATACTGGAGGCTCTTGTGGTCTGTATAAATATCCACATGAACCCCATACAAATAGTGCCTCCAGATCTTCAATGCGTGAATCACCGCTGCCAATCCAAATCATGGGTGGGGTAGTTCCTCTCATGCTTCTTAAGCTGTCGGGATGCGTACGCTATAACCTTGCCTTGCTGCATCAACACACACCCAAGACCGATGCCCGACGCATCACAATAAACTACGTAACCATCTGGACCCTCTGGAAGAGTAAGAACGGGGGCGGTCGTCAGTCTCTCCTTCAGTAACTGGAAACCCTGCTCACAAGTATCAGTCCACTGAAACTTAGCTGCCTTCTGAGTCAGCCTAGTCAATGGTGCAGAGATAGAAGCAAACTTCTCCACGAACCGCCGATAATAACCTGCGAGGCCCGAAACTGCGCACTGCAGCCGAGTAGTAGGTCTAGGCCAAGTCCTGACTGCCTCGATCTTAGCCGTATCCACCTGAATACCATCGGCCCCGACAATGTGCCCATGAAATGCCACCGAAGCCAACCAAAACTCACATTTGGAAAACTTGGCGTACAACTGCTGGTCCTGGAGAACTCTCAGCACAGTCCTCAAATGCTCCGCATGCTTCCGCTCAGAGCGAGAATAAACCAAAATGTCATCGATGAACACTATCACAAACGTATCCAAAAATGGTTTGAACACTCGGTTCATCAAATCCATAAAAACCGCCGGAGCATTGGTCAATCCGAAAGACATGACCCTGAACTCATAGTGCGTGCAGGGTCGGAATGCGATCTAGGGACATCATCCTCTAACTACTCGCTTTGATGATAGCGATCGCATATCAATCTTGGAGAAACATCTCGCACCACCGGCCCAGTCGAACAAATCATCAATCACGGGAAGGGGTTTTACGTTCTTAATAGTCACCTTGTTCAGTTGTCTGTAATCAACACACATGCGCAGCGTTCCTTCCTTCTTCTTCACGAACAATACCGGCGCTCCCCAGGGAGAAACACTAGTTCTGATGAAGCCCTTCTCCGGAAATCTCTCGGTTTGGTCCTTCAACTCTCTCAACTCGGCGGTGCCATTCGTATGGCGGAATGGAAATAGGCCGAGTGTCCGCAAGACATCGATACAAAACTCTATCTCCCTCTCGGGAGGATACGGAGGTCGTGCGGAATCACGTCCGGGAACTCTCGACTCACTGGGCCCGAAGATGCGTCCGCGACCTCGATGTCGAATACCGAATGAGATGGTAGATATACCCTTACGCACCATCTTCCTAGCCGAGGTAGGAAATAAACCTACCTCGGCGACACGGTGTTCCCTTGTTATACCAGTATTTCCAGTATATGCGTAAGGGCCTACGTCAAAAAGTTTAAGCCTTAAGTAGGCAAAGTGGCGAAATTTGTGCACAACTAGCAAAAGAATCGTTTCAGACGAAGCGTTTTCGGACTTTGCGAATGGAAAAATACGGTTGCAACATTTATTATTTTTGCGGATTTTTCCGAGAGACGAAATATTTTGGACCAACGAGAGGGTGACAAGTGTCACCCTCAAGTGGACGGATAAGGTGGGACGAATTGGGGCGTTTTTGGCCTTGATTTTTGTCAAGGAGTTGGTAGGATATTTTGTGTAGTTGATGAGCAAGTGGGACCCACAAACACATGTCCAAATCTTGACCCTCCACTTGCCCCCCACTTGGCTTGATCTTGGCCATTGAATGTCCTATAAATACCCCTCTAGTGGAAGACTATTTCTTCATCCTCATTTGAAATTTCAAGGCAAAAATCCCTCTCCCCCTTAAGTGTAGTTTCGTCCAAGTCCCCCTCCCCCTTGAGAAGGCCCTTGGCCGAGAGTATACCCCCCCCATTGCCTAGTAGTTTTCGTAAAATACCCCCCCCACCCTTGGTAGAAAAGTATTCTCCAAGTATTGTTACTATTCCAAAATAACTTGGCCCAAATACCTTGTAGTATTCCCAAAGTCACCTCTATACTAAAAGCCCAAAAATACTATTATACTTCTTTTAGCCACTAAACGGAACCCTAAAGAAATCTTCATAGTGAGTTGAAGTATTAAGAAGAAGTTGTGTAGAACTTCTAAGGGTTGTTTGGAGCGGGTTGGAGCGCCCCGAGTAGGAGCTAAACGTTGCTCAGGATCGACATTTAACTTGGATAATTTTGGGATTATCGAGGTAAATAATCTTGTCCTTCTATTGTAATTGGAAATTACATACTGTAGTAGTATAGAAATAAGTATAAGACGTATAGAAGGATGGTATAAGAGTAGAGAATTGTATTGATATCACATCAGAAGAATATTAAAGAAGAGAATTAAACTGTATTTACATAGGACTGTATTTACAGTAGACTTGTGTAGTTGGCGGGTAGGGAAGTGCTGCCCAATTTTCCGTAGAATAAAGGAATCTGTATCTAGAAATATTTTACAGAATAGTCTAGACATTGATAGACTTATATGACCGATATAGGTTGAAGTACTGCGAGTAGCATATTCTACTCGAAGGGTGGAAGAGGCTAACAGGATTACAGTACTTTGGAGCTATTTGCTATTAGTCGATAATTGTCGCGAGGTATGTGATTCTTCCTATCCTCTTGAGCATGATATTTTAAAAGAATATATATATATAGTACGATAGACGTACGTGTGTTAACTGAATGTAGTTTTACGGCAATGTCTTTTGACTTAAGCCAGAATAATAAGAATCTTGAAGTATTTCAAAAGAATTAAGAATCCTTTTTGAAAGAAGAATAATACTTGGTTTGAAAGCTTAAGAGTTATACTAGCTTTATGGGAAGTTAGGTATAACGACTTAAGAGAGATAAAAAGAATGGTTTATTGATTTTAAGAAGTTAAGAGACTTGATCTTAAAAGATAAGAGACTTGACTTAATTGAATTAATATGAATTTTGTTAAAAAGTGTGAAACCTCATTCGTGAGTAATGAGTACTTGGTTTTTAAAAGGAATAATGTTTTACTGATTTCGGAAATCAGAATAAGTATCGAACGAACCACCACTGCAGCGTTAATAAAGGGAAATGTTTTGACTAATCAAGTAATTATATTAAAACCAGTAGAAACCTCCATCTGCATAGAAGCTAAGATAAGACAAAATTGTATTACATTTCCTAGATCATGGCTGCTTTAATAAGATTGTTATAAACAAGAATAACCTACTCACACATAAGGTATATGTTGCTCAAATTGTTTTAAAAGAGAATTACGTTATTAAATGATTAAGACTATGAACTATGAAATCTTTCGAAAATAAGAGACGTGAATATTTGAAATTAGGCAAACTTGAACTTTGGAAAAGAATGTTGTAACTTGATTTTTAAAGGAGAAGTGTTTTGGTTTAAAAGGAAAGTATGGAAGTTGTTTTGGTTTACTTAAAAATGTTAGTCACTCTATTTTTATAATACGGGCATCGGGTGACCTTGGTAAAAGAAATGGATCTTTTAAAAAGAATTTAACGTACGTAGTACTTTGGGGTTAAAACCTTGACTTTGGCATAAAAGGAAAGTACCTTGAGTTGTGTGTAACTTACCTATGTTTGCGTGTGATAGCCTTGTCGTGTTAGCATTGTATTTCTATACCACCGCGTCTCTCAATGGAGGGTCGGCTGATTTGTTATGATATTACTTGGACGTACCGGCAGTGACGGAGAATTCCACGGGTACGCTCCTGTTGATAGTGTTATTCCATGGACTAGCTCTCCATGAGGTTTTACTGATTCGGCCTTGGTATCTGGTGGTTGGCTTTCGTACTTGCCCCGTCTCGTGGCTGATTCGGCCTTGGTACCTGGTAGTTAGCCTTCGCACTTGCCCCGTTCAGTTTAGTGGCGAAGTCTCGTGATACGGCCTTGGTATCTAGTAGTTAGCCCTCGTACTTGCCCTGGTTAGCTACCTGACACGGCCTTGGTATCTGGTAGTCGGCTTTCGTACTTGCCCCGTATCAGCTTCGTGGCGGAGTCTCGTGATACGGCCTTGGTATCTGGTAGTTAGCCCTCGTACTTGCCCCGGTCAGCTACGTGACACGGCCTTGGTATCTGGTAGTCGGCTTTCGTACTTGCCCCGTATCAGCTCCGTGGTTTGATTGTATAGTATTGTTAGTACGGCTTTGGTATCTGGTAGTTAGCCTTCGTACTTGCCCTGTACGGTTTTTATGACTCAGGTGGGACTTGGTGTTCATGTGTACTCCTTGGTGTTATTATATCATGATCGCGGTGATGAGGAAGGTATTCCACGGGCATGATTTATGTTGAGGGCATGAGACCCATAGTTATATTTGAGTGATGACTTTGAGGGCGAGTCCCTGACTTACATAACTGCTTATTTATTGTGGACTGTAGTTTGGTTATCATACATGTCTCCTGCTTTATATAGACTACTATGATTTCATTTACAGTATTTTCAGTTTCACATACTTGGTACCTGTTGTACTGACCTCCTTCGGGGGGCTGCGTTCATGCCGCAGGTAAAGGTACACCAGTCATTGATCCTCGCTCTTAGGATCACAGTTCAGCGTATTGGGAAGCTCCGTTTCTCCGGAGGCTTATCTTTTGGTATAGTCCTCACATCAGAGTACTTGTACATTCGAGGGTATGGCGGGCCCCGTCGTCATGTTGTATAAAAACTCTTAGAGGTGCTGTAATGCACAAGTTGTGGCGGGGGTTTGTAAGGATGTAACTGTTCCAGTTTTTAGTTATATATACAAAAAGGTAACCAGTTGGTTGGCCTGTTTTATATTCATATGTCTTGTTTCATGTTTAAAGTTTTTATTTCCGCTGATTTTCTCTGATGTTGTATCACTAGGGTGCCCGGTAGGCACGATCCACGGCCCGGTTCGGTCGTGACAAAAGTGGTATCGAGCGATTAATCCTCGGAAAGTGTCTGAACCGTGTCTAGTAGAGTCTTGATTATCGGTGTGTTGTGCACCACATCTATAATCAGGAGGCTGCAGGACATTTAGGATTGGTTTCCATTCTTTTCATTCTGAGATCGTGCCTTAGAGTTGTGTTATATGTTGGACCCCTCTGACGCATTTCGTTTTTACCAGTTATGCCTCCGTGCAAGGCAACCCGGGCCCAGGTGGGCAAGGCAAGAAATTGCTAGTATGATCTGAGGAGTACGAGGGCACAGCCTCATTACGAGATATTACTTCGACGGCGAGTTTTGCGACGCCGCCCAGCAGAGTTTAGAGCGCAGGCGATGGTGCTGAGACCACGATACACGAGACTCACCCCACAGCCTGGAGCAGAGGAGTTAGGGTACAAAGAGATGGCCCAGTTATTGGCCAGGATAGTGGCAAGGCACAAGGATAAACTGGATGCAGCGATTCCGGTACCGGTAGTACCCGTAGTTCACCCAAGAGCAGATAGTTTGAGACTGCAGGACTTTACGAGTTCTGACACCGATGTTTTATGGATCGAGGCACGAGGATGATCCGCAGGAGTTCATCGAGCGATTCTGATGGATCATGAGAGTGATCAAGGCTTCGGAGACCGAGTCAGTGGTCTTAGGTTCACATCGGCTGCGTGATCTGCGATGACCGTTTGATTCGTGAGCCGTCCCGGGGAGCATGCGCCTCCAGCTATTTGGAACGAGTTATCGGAGGCATTTCTTGCACATTTCTTGCCTCCACAGACAAGGAGGGCTCGGGCCGACAGATTTTTGGTGTTGAGGCAGAGCGGGCGTACGGTTCGGGAGTACAATGTGGAGTTCGACTCATTGGCTCGGTATGTCCCCGCGTTAGTAGCCGTGATATGGAGGGCGAGTGCACCGCCACGTCCACCGGGCTAGATGACTACTGGCGAGGCTTGTTCGGTGTAGCTCGCGATCGGGCATGGACATTGCCCGCACGCAGCTTATGCACAGGTGTGAGGCGGAGAGGTCGACGGAATGACCAAGATCAGCGAAGAGGCCGGGCAGCAGGTCTTTTGGCGACTTTCAGGCGGACGCCTCAAGAAGAGCTAGTTATGTACCTCCGCCAAAGACAGAGTGGTCCCCGCGCCTTGGGACATTCGGGATTTTCAGGAGCGGGTCAGGGCTCCCAAGTTTCAGGTTTTCGAGGGAGTAGGAGTGCTCGCCGGATGAGGTCGCCCTTGTCTCAGTGTGGCCGTTGTGGAAAACTTCATAAGGGAGAGTGTCGTACTAATTTGAGAGATTGTTATTCTTGCGGCAAACAGGGCCATCTGGCGAGAGACTGTCCGACCAGGGGTAGCACTGGTGGGATAGCACAAACTACGAGATCAGTTGCGGGTTCTTCACCTTCCATAGCTAGGCAGGATGCTCATTCATGCAGCCACGCAGCAGGTCGCGGTAGAAGTTCCCAGTTTTAGCGGTCCTTTGAACCGCCTATCTTTTCAGGTATATCCTTAACCCTCTAGAGATCAGCATGTGTGTTATGATGATTATATGTTGAGTACTATGTACAGATTAGCATTGTGTATATTGTGGTTTAGAGACATGGTTAGTTGAAAGAATAAGTATGGGGACAGGGAAGGTATGAACCTTAGAATATTACACGTTGAGACCTTAGATGTAAGGCCGTCTTGAATAAAAGATTTTACGGTTAGTCCTTATCAAAATACTTGGTATACGTATAAATGTATTGTGGGATAATTCCGTGGGTTGTGTAAGATGAAAGTGGTAGCTTTCTGGACTTGTATAGGTAAGATTTTTCCGAATCGGGGGAACAAGTGTTTAGCGCGATAGCGGGTCGGGTTGAGGACCAATCGCGGGTCAACCCGCGGCCTGTATTATGGTGGGGTCAGTTCGAGGTGGTCCCGCCAGGTGGTAGGGTCACGAGGGTGCTAGGCCCAAGTTTAGATGACCACCGTATGAGTTCGTGGATTTGTTTGACCAGAAGCGGATCGTGAAGGCCGGGAATGGCCTTAAAGAAGATCGAGGCTAGTAAGATGACCAAGTTTGGAGGTAGCGACTCCAGAGATTTTGGAAACTGAAGCGATGACTGAAGTATGGTACGTATACTAGAAAGAGTTCCAGTGTTCGAGAAGAGTACGACGAGTGAGGAAAGAAGAGAACGTGTGTTAACAGAATAACAGAGATCATTTTGTTGTGAAGTGAAGATGCGAAGGGAGTATCCTTTAGACCAGGGTGGAAGCTTTTGTGATGTAGGAATGATTTCTCGTGGACTTGGGTTAAGTATTTTTCGCGTATGTTATTTTTATGGCCAGGTGTGGCGTTGGCAACATGTTAGAGGAACTTTATCGTTATCCGTCTTGAGAAGGAACATTCGGGACGAATGTTTCTAAGGAGGGGAGAATGTTATACCCCGTATTTCCAGAGTATGTACGTAAGGGCGTACGTACAAAAGTTTAAGCCTTAAGTAGTCAAAGTGGCGAAATTTGTGCACAACTAGCAAAAAGAATCGTTTTCCGACGAAACGTTTTCCGGACTTTGCGAAGGGAAAAATACGGTTGCAACATTTATTATTTTTGCGGATTTTTCCGAGAGACGAAATATTTTGGACCAACGAGAGGGTGACAAGTGTCACCCTCAAGTGGACGGATAATGTGGGACGAATTGGGCGTTTTGGCCTTGATTTTTGTCAAGGAGTTGGTAGGATATTTTGTGTAGTTGATGAGCAAGTGGGACCCACAAACACATGTCCAAATCTTGACCCTCCACTTGCCCCCCACTTGGCTTGATCTTGGCCATTGAATGTCCTATAAATACCCCTCTAGTGCAAGACTATTTCTTCATCCTCATTTGAAATTTCAAGGCAAAAATCCCTCTCCCCCTTAAGTGTAGTTTCGTCCAAGTCCCCCTCCCCCTTGAGAAGGCCCTCGAGAGTATACCCCCTTACCTAGTAGTTTTCGTAAATACCCCTTGGTAGAAAAGTATTCTCCAAGTATTGTTACTATTCCAAAATACCTTGGCCCAAATACCTTGTAGTATTCCCAAAGTCACCTCTATACTAAAAGCCCAGAAATACTATTATACTTCCTTTAGCCACTAAACGGAACCCTAAGGAAATCTTCATAGCGAGTTGAAGTATTAAGAAGAAGTTGTGTAGAACTTCTAAGGGTTGTTTGGAGCGGGTTGGAGCGCCCAGAGTAGGAGCTAAACGTTGCTCAGGGTCGACATTTAACATGGATAATTTTGGGCTTATTGAGGTAAATACTCTTGTCCTTCTATTGTAATTGGAAATTACATACTGTAGTAGTATAGAAATAAGTATAAGACGTATAGAAGGATGGTATAAGAGTAGAGAATTGTATTGATATCACATCAGAAGAATATTAAAGAAGAGAATTAAACTGTACTTACATAGGACTGTATTTACAGTAGACTTGTGTAGTTGGCGGGTAGGGAAGTGCTGCCCAATTTTCCGTAGAATAAAGGAATCTGTATCTAGAAATATTTTACAGAATAGTCTAGACATTGATAGACTTATATGACCGATATAGGTTGAAGTACTGCGAGTAGCATATTCTACTCGAAGGGTGGAAGAGGCTAACAGGATTACAGTACTTTGGAGCTATTTGCTATTAGTCGATAATCGTCGCGAGGTATGTGATTCTTCCTATCCTCTTGAGCATGATATTTTAAAAGAATATATATATAGTACGGTAGACGTACGTGTGTTAACTGAATGTAGTTTTACGGCAATGTCTTTTGACTTAAGCCTGAATAATAAGAATCTTGAAGTATTTCAAAAGAATTAAGAATCCTTTTTGAAAGAAGAATAATACTTGGTTTGAAATCTTAAGAATTATACTAGCTTTATGGGAAGTTAGGTATAACGACTTAAGAGAGATAAAAAGAATGGTTTATTGATTTTAAGAAGTTAAGAGACTTGATCTTAAAAGATAAGAGACTTGACTTAATTGAATTAATATGAATTTTGTTAAAAAGTGTGAAACCTCATTCGTGAGTAATGAGTACTTGGTTTTTAAAAGGAATAATGTTTCTTGATTTGAAATCGAATAAGTATCGAACGAACCACCGCAAAGATTAATAAAGGGAAATGTTTTGACTAATCAAGTAATTATATTAAAACCAGTAGAAACCTCCATCTGCATAGAAGCTAAGATAAGACAAAATTGTATTACATTTCCTAGATCATGGCTGCTTTAACAAGATTGTTATAAACAAGAATAATCTACTCACACATAAGGCATATGTTGCTCAAATTGTTTTAAAAGAGAATTACGTTATTAAATGATTAAGACTATGAACTATGAAATCTTTCGAAAATAAGAGACGTGAATATTTGAAATTAGGCAAACTTGAACTTTGGAAAAGAATGTTGTAATTTGATTTTAAAAGGAGAAGTGTTTTGGTTTAAAAAGGAAAGTATGGAAGTTGTTTTGGTTTACTTAAAAATGTTAGTCACTCTATTTTTATAATACGGGCATCGGGTGACCTTGGTAAAAGAAATGGATCTTTTAAAAAGAATTTAACGTACGTAGTACTTTGGGGTTAAAACCTGGACTTTGGCATAAAAGGAAAGTACCTTGAGTTGTGTGTAACTTGCCTATGTTTGCGTGTGATAGCCTTGTCGTGTTAGCATTGTATTTCTATACCACCGCGTCTCTCAATGGAGGGCCGGCTGATTTGTTATGATATTACTGACGCATCGGCGTGACGGAGAATTCCACGCACGCTCGCTGATAGTGTTATTCCATGGACTAGCTCTCCATGAGGTTTTACTGATTCGGCCTTGGTATCTGGTGGTTGGCTTTCGTACTTGCCCCGTCTCGTGGCTGATTCGGCCTTGGTACCTAGTAGTTAGCCTTCGCACTTGCCCCGTTCAGTTTAGTGGCGAAGTCTCGTGATACGGCCTTGGTATCTGGTAGTTAGCCCTCGTACTTGCCCCGGTCAGCTACGTGACACGGCCTTGGTGTCACGACCCGACCTCGGGCCCGTGACTGGTGCCTTACCCCGGGCACCCTAGTGATACAACATCAGAGAAAAACCAGCGGAAATAAAAACTTATGAAAGAAAACAGTGAACTAAGAAAACAGGATAACCCAAACGGTTACCTTTTGTACATAAAAGAAAACTTGAACAGTTACATCCTTACAAACTCAGCCCACAACAGTGCTACAGACCTCTAAGAATTTTAAAATCATAATGACGGGACAGGGCCCCGCCATGCCCCTGAATGAACAAAAGTCTACTACTTCAGGGAACCGTACCACGGGACAAGCTTCCGGAGATATGGAGCTTTCCGAGAACTGAACAGCGATCCTAAGAGAGCGGATCAGCAAGCTATGTACCTCAACCTGCGGCATGAACGCAGCCCCCCGAAGGAGGTCAGTACAACAGGTACCAAGTATGTGAAACTGTAAAATACTGTAAATGAAATCATAATAGTCTATATAAAGCAGGAGACATGTATGATAACCACACTACAGTACACAACATATAAGCAGTCATGTCAAGTCAGGGACTCACGCCCGTGAAATCATCACTCAAATACAACCCGGGAATTTAACCCGCACAATGGCCGCATGCCGATCTCACTCGGTATAAGCATGGCCATGGAACCATCCTAGTGGGCCCATACCCGTGGACCATCCAACGTGTCGATGCCCAAAGGAAATAACAAGATGATACTCACTGTGGAAGCATACCAGTGTGCTACCCAACGTGTCAGTATGTCCAAACAAATAACAAGATAACACTACTAATGGAAGCATACCCGTGGGCTACCCAACGTGTCAAGATGTCCAAGAGGATCGTCTGATGGAAGCATACCCGCTGGCTACCCAACGTGTCGATGTCCATCAATCAACCAGATAGCCGCCTCCATCGAGACTCAAGAGCACACAACCAAACATTTGCACAACAAAGGCTACCACAACAAGCAGAGGCAATTTACACACAACTTAAGGTACTATACATACTTCTTACCACAACGTCAAGTATACCATTAAAACCCAAGTATTTAACCCCTTTAAGATCAAGGTACTCCTACCTTTTATAAACAAGCCACTTATGTTTTTCCATCATAAGGAGTTCGATATTTGAAAACAAGTTACTTCCCTTTTCCCAAAATCAAGTTACCATTTAAATCTTAATAATGAATCCATTCTTTTATTTTCCAAAAAGTGAACCATGCCTTTCTTTTAAACCAAAACACTTCAAATTCTTAAGTCTCTTTTCTTTTAGAAATCGAGTTCCTTACTTTGGAACTTTTAAGAAAATCAGAACTTGATTTCAATAATTCTTATTAGAGCAGCCATGATCTAGGAAATGTAATACAATTTTGTCTTATCTTAGCTTCTATGCAGATGGAGGTTTCTACTGGTTTTAATATAATTAATTGTCATTACTTTTTCCTTTATTAACGCTGCATTGGCTTGTTCGATTCTTATTTCCATTTCCGAAATTTATGTAACATTACTCTTTTAAAAACCAAGTATTCTTTTCTCACGAATGAGGTTTTATACTTTTCAACACCAATTAGGTCAGTTATAAGTCAAGTCTCTTATCTTTTGAAAATCACAAACCATTCTTTTACCTACATAAAGTGGTTATAACAAACTTCCCATAAAGCCGTTATAGCACTTTATGTTTTAAACCAACCAATTACCACTATAAACATTTATGAGACCAATAGGGCTCATTCTTTAACCACCGAGTACCTGTTACTAACGGATAAGACTTTACTACTTTTTCCACACAATGAAGCCCTTTACACTTCATATCAAGTCAAGACACAAAAGGGAAATCAAATTCCTTTAACGCACGTGCGTCTACCACACTATATATTTTACAAATAGTCATGCTGAAGAGGATAGGAAGAATCACATACCTCGCGACGATTGTCGACAATAAGCAAAATGCTCCACAGTACTATCTCCCTTAAGAAGAATATGTTACACGTAGTACTTCAATCCTATAAGGGTCATAAAACGTCTATCAAACTCTAGCTTCGAACGTAGAATAAACTAAGTGCAAGGCCCCTACATTCTACAGAAATTTGGACAGAACTTCCTTTGTTTCTATTAACTTGCCACCTTTCTCAAGGCCGAATTCAATAACCAACGCCACATTTAAGGCACACAATTCAGCTAACCACAAAGGGGATTACACGCCTTTACAGGACGCGTAAAATTCCGCCCCACAACAATATAAAACAAAACCAATACTTTCCATGCCATTCTTGGCCAACAATATAACCAATCCTAAATCCTTTCCAATTCAAGTTATTTAGGTATAACATGATATCTAGCCCTAGACATCTTCAACAACTACAATTTCCCCCTTTAAAACATGTGACGACTAAATTGGTAACCAAAATGAAGTTACAATCTTAAGGCTAACATGCCCATTTCGGTTTTCAACAAGACAACAAGATCCAAATCTATTCAAACTTAATATATAACAACCTCAGGCTCATTTCTAAATTCAAACTTAAATATCACAGCCTCGGGCTCAATTCTAAACTACTATGACAAGTATTAACTCAAATCCAAGAGGAGGGGAAACTTTTACCTTTGGAGAAGCCCACAAAAGCCCCTTTCTTCCCTCTTCTTTCCACAAACTCGTCCACCGCTCCCACAAGTTTACCCACACTTTTCCTTCTTGCCGCTCCAACAACTTCCTCTTAGGCTAGGTTCCTTGAAAATCAAGAGAGAAGGGAGAGGATTTTTCTTGGGAGGGTTTCCAATGAAATGGCCAAGTCTTCCAAGACTTGGCCTAAAATAGGCTCTTTCTGGTCAAAAGGATGGGAGGACACTTGTCCTCCCATGGGTCCTTTTCGAAAATATCCCCGATTTCCTTTTACCCCGAAATCCCGCGCGCAGCGCCGCGCCGCCCGTGGCGCCCACTTCAGAAAAATAATTTCCGCATTCGGCCTGCATTCGGCCACGGCAGCGCTGCAACCTGCGAACCCCAGTACAACCGGCGCTGATCTGCATTTCAGGCGCGCTGTACTTCGAACCGAAACCGCTTTGCCTAATGCGCACCGAACTTGAAACTTCCATAACTTTTGACTCGATGTCCTATCGACGAACAGTTTGCGTTGGGAACTAGATTTAACGGACTACACACTAGGCTTTTAAACACCTCAAAATTCTTAACAACTGGGGTACAACACTCCAAGGTAGACTCAAAATCCGTCTAACACATGTTTGTCAACTTATCTTATCTTCTCGAATTTACGGGGTGTAACACTTGGTATCTGGTAGTCGGCTTTCGTACTTGCCCCGTGGCGTGGAGTCTCGTGATCTGACCTTGGTATCCGTAGTTAGCTCCGCACTTGCCCCGGTCGCCACGTGACACCTTGGCCGGTATCTGGTAGTCGGCTTCGTACTTGCCGTGACGCTCCGTGGTTTGATTGTATAGTATTGTTAGTACGGCTTTGGTATCCGGTAGTTAGCCTTCGTACTTGCGCTGTGCGGTTTATGACTCGTGGGACTTGGTGTTCATGTACTCCTTGGTGTTATTATATCATAGGCTGGCGGTGGGAAGGTATTCCACGCATGATTTATGTTGAGGCATGAGACCCATAGTTATATTTGAGTGATGACTTTGAGGGCGAGTCCACGACTTACATAATCGCTTATTTATTGGGATCAGTTTGGTTATCATACATGTCTCGCTTTATATAGACTACTATGATTTCATTTACGATTTTCGCCACATACTGTACTGTTATGCGACCTCCTTTGGGGCTGCGTTCATGCCGCAGTAAAGGTACACGATCGTTGATCCTCGCTCTTAGGATCACAGCCAACAGATTAGGAAGCTCCGTTTCTCGAGGCTTATCTTTTGGTATAGTCCTCATGTAGGTACTTGTACATTGAGGTATGGCGGGGCCTGTCCGTCATGTTGTATAAAAACTCTTGAGGTCTGTAGTGCCAAGGGTTTTTAAGGATGTAATTCGATTTTTAGTTATATACAAAAAGGTAACGATTGGTTGCTTTGTTTTATATTCATATGTCTTGTTTCATGTTTAAAGTTTTATTTCCTGATTTTCTCGATGTTGTATCACTAGGGTGCGGTAAGGCACGCCACGCCCGGTTCGGTCGTGACACCCTCCCACTCAATAACCGGCTCAGAAGCTGGAACCATACCACTCTCCTCAGATCTACATTGGCGTAGCAGGAAGCTAGCCAATCCATACCCATGATCACATCGAAATCAGTCATGTCCAACTCTATCAAGTCGGCTAGGGTCTGACGACTGCATAAAGATGCTATACCCCGTATTTCCAGAGTATGTATGAGAGGACGTACGTACATTTGTACAAACCCTAATTAGGTTAAGGATGGAATTGTGAACTTTCAACGGAAAAGATTCCGAACCTTGTGAAGGAAATTCTACGTTTTTAATATTTTAACCGATTACGGATTTTTCCGAGACGAAATATTTTGGACGATTGGCGACATGTGTCACCCTTAGTTGGCATGGGTTGGACGAAATGGTGGCCAAGTGGACATGGTCAAGTGGTCAAAGTCTTGGAAGATATTTTCTTTGGGTGAGTGGGAGTAGGTGAGGGACGTTTTTGTGGGCATGTGGGGGAGGCTTTGTGGACGTTTTTCTTGAGCAAGTGGGAGGCCACTTGGCTCATAGTTGTGGGGGACATATGTCCCAATGTTGTGGTGGACATATGTCTCAACCTTGTGGTGGACACTTGGTGGAAGACCTCTCTTGAACAAGCTACCACATCTACACCCTCCATTTGTTTTCATCTTGGCCCTTGGTGGTTCTATAAATACCCCCCTTGCTAGCAAGACTTCTTCATCCACAAACACAATTTCCAAGTCTAAAAAACTCCCTCTCCCTTGTAGTGTTCTCGTCCAAGCCCTCTTTCCCCCCTTGCCTAGTGGTCCCATCGAAACTGTTATACCCCGTATTTCCAGAGTATGTACGTAAGGACGTACGTAGAAAAGTTTGGACTTTAAAGTTGGCTTGGCCGAAAATTATTTGTTCACAACACCCGATTAGAGTCGTGTTTAGACGAAAAGGTTTAAACAACATGCGAATGGAAAAATCCCGGGATGTCATTTTTAATTTTTTCGGATTTTTACGAGACGAACGTGTTGGACCAGAGAGCGCGCCACGGCACCCTCTCATTGGCGGAGGGGCGTGAGGGGACATGAGCGAATTGGACCATTGGGGTTGGTAGGATATTTTGTGTGTTGATTGATAAAGTGGGACCCACACACACTTGTCCAAATCTTGGCCCTACACTTGCACCACACTTGGCTTGATCTTGGCCATTGGTTAGCCATGGCTTGACCTATAAATACCCCTCCCCTTTGATGAACTTCTTCATCCAAAATTGTGCTAAGTTTTGAAAGCTCTCCCCCCCTCTATAGTTCTCGTCCCCCTCCCCCTTGTGAGGTTTTAGCCGAGGGTCCTCCCCCCCCTTGGCCGAGAGTTTCCCCACTAGTGGGGTTGGTGGGTACCCCAGCCTAGTTTTCTTCGTATAATACCCTTTTTTTTTGGTATAGAAATACTCTCCAAGTATTGTTGTAATGTCCAAATACCTTGGCCTAAATACCTTGTAGTATTCCCAAGGTTACACTTATACAAAAGCCCTGAAAATACTATTCTACTTCCCTCAGTCACAAAAACGAAACCCTAAGTAAATCTTCACCCGTAGTTGAAGTTATAAGTAGAAGTTGGTTAGAACTTCTAAGGGTTGTTTGGAGCGGGTCGGAGCGTACGGAGTAGGAGCTAAACCTTGCTCAGGATCGACATTTAAACTCGGATAATTTTGGGCTTATCGAGGTAAACACTCTTGACCTTCTATTGTAATTGGAAATTACATGTTGTAGGAATATATAGTTGAAGTATACTATATAGAAGAACATAATTGTGCGGCAATGTCTTTGACTTAAGCCCAATTTAAAGAAGAATCTTGAGCTGTAATTACATAGGTGTATTACAGTAGACTTGTGTAGTTTTTACGTAAGGTAGAATTGCACGTCCGGATTAGGCGTATAACCCCCCTGGTTGGCTTGGTAGCCGGCCCCGATAGAGGAGGAGATTTACGCTGTTGCGGGGGGGGAGGTGCTGCCGAATTTTCTGTAGAATGTTCTACAAAGAGACCTAAATGTTAATAAGCGCCTTGTGGCCTTATAGGTGGAAGTACTATGCGTGGCGCGATCTACTTGGCTTAAGGAGTCGCCGGTTTGAGGTACTTGGAGCGTTTTGCTATTAGTCGATACTCGTCGCGAGGTATGTGAACCTCTTCCTATCTCTTCTAGCATGATATGTGTGTAACTATGTAGTACTAGCGTACATGTGTTAAATGTATTTGATTGGTCTAAAACATAAAGTGTTATAACGGCTTTATGGGAAGTTGGTTATAACGACTACGTAGGTAAGAAAATACTTGTGGTTTTAAAGGTAACGATTTGAACTATAACGGTGGTTAGGTGATAATAAAGAACTTGAAGTATTTCAAAGATTTTGAATCATTTTGAAAAAGAGTAATACTTGGTTTTTGAAAACTTAAGAGTTATACTAGCTTTATGGGAAGTTAGGTATAACGGCTTAGAATGTTTCTTGATTTCGAAATCGAATGTGTATCGACAAACCATCGGCGTTAATAAAAGGAAATATTTTGACAGATTAAGTATTATTAAAACCGAGAAACTTCCATCTGCATGAAGCTAAGATGAGACAAAATGATATTTCTAGATCATGGTCTTTGTGATAAGATTGTTATAAACAAGAATATCCTACTCACATATAAGGCTTATGTTTCTCGGATGGTTTAAAGAGAATTATATTCTTAAATGAATAAGACTATGAACTACGAAACCTTTCTAAAATAAGAAGCGTGAACATTTGAAATTAGGCAAACTTGGACGTTTGGAAAATAATGTTGTTACTTGATTTTACAAAGGTAAGTGTTTTGATTTACTTCAAAAGATAATCACTCTATTTTCATATACTACGGGTATTGTGTGGTTTTGGTGAAAGTAACGTATCTTTTAAAGAGTTAATGTATGAAGTACTTTGGGGATAAAACCGATCTTGTTAATCATATAGTAGAAAGTACCTTGTGTATATAACTTGATTGTGTTGGTTTGTGATAGCCTTGTAATACTTTATTGTTGATTTGTTAAGTAAACATGCTAGGATGCTACGTGTGTTAGTATCTTGTGATGGTTGTGTAAAGGGGTTTTCCCTTCGACTGCGCTTAAGTTGTTTGACTATCACCGTTATGTTGGTATTGTACCACTCACCTTGACTTGTTTAGGAGGTTGGCCTCCGACGCGGGTAGACTCGGTGATGCAGGACCATGATTCGAGAATACCTCATGCGGGTCCGGGGACCTATCGGAGCTACGAGAGTTCGAGTTAGTTTGCGGCCTTTATGGTCACGCGGTCTACATGTGATGCGGACGCGAGTCGGGGCGACGGGAGTAGCTACCCTCGATGCGAGAATACCTCATGCGGGCCATTGGGTGGCCTATGCGAGTTGCGGGAAGTTCGAGACTAGGCGCGCACATAAGATGCTGGCGAGTGGCGGCCGATCATGTGGCGGTCTAGACAAATCTCATGATCTGATTTATGACCTTGTTAGTATGGGTGTTAGTAGTCGGCTATGCCTTCGCATTACCCGCACGGTTTTATTATGACACAGGTGGGACCTGGTGTTCATGTGTATTCCTTGGTGCTTTTATATCATAGACTGCCGGCAGTGAAGAAGGTATTCCACGGGCATGATTGATGTGGTGGGCGTGAGACCCATTGTTATATTTAAGTGATGACTTGAGGGAGTGAGCCCACGCGGCATATGTTTATTTATTGTGAATCGTAGTTTGGTTATCATACGTCTCTTGCTTTATAGACTATTATGATTTCATTTACGATTTTTGATTCACATACTTGGTACTGTTGTCTTGACCTCCTTCGGTGCGTTACGTACTGTCACGACCAGGCAACCCGTGGATCGTGCCTACCCCGCACCCAAGTAGACATACATCGAGTAATCGGAACAAACACAACAATATGAGATAAAAGTATAAAACAATAATCAGGAAAACTTGCCTTTCGGCATATATATAACCATCAACTCTTTTACAAATGAGCGGCTTAATCCTTTTACCAACCCCGCCTACAAGATTACTGCACTTAAGAATGATACGACCCACGATGGCGGATGGGGCCCGCCAAACCACGAATGTAAACACTTACTACGACGGGACTATACCACCGATAAGCCTCCGAGAAACGGAGCTTCCCAAACGCCGAATCGTGACCAGAGCTAGGATCAACGATCGATGTACCTCAACTGCGGCATGAACGCAGCCTCGGGCGAGGTCAAGACAACAAAGTATGTGAAACTAAAAATATCGTAAATGAAATCATAGTAGTCTATACAAAGCGGAGACATGTATGATAACCAAACTACGATTCACTATAAATAAGCGATATGTCAAGTCGTGACTCACGCCTCAAGTCATCACTTAATTTAACAATGGGTCTCACGCCACAACATCAATCGTGCGTGGAATACCTTCCTCACCGCCAGCTTTATGATATACAAGCACCAAGGAATACATGAACACGGTCCCACGTGTCCTAATAAAGCATGCAGGGTAAGTAAGGCATAGCCGACTACTAACACCTACGCATCAACAAGGTCATAAATCGTATCATAAGATCTGTCTGCATCACATGATCAAAGCCGCCACTTGCCCGCGTACCTAATGCGCGCGTCTAGTCCTGGAACTTCCCGCACTCGCATAGGCCAATCTCATCGCCCGCGTGAGGTATTCCCGCGTCGAGGGTAGCTACTCCCAAGATCGCCCCGACTTCGCGATCCGCAGCCACCGTGGACCGCGTGCCCATAAAGGACGACACTAACCTGGAACTCGTAGCTCCGCATAGGCCCCGGGACTGCGTGAGGTATTCTCGAATCATAGGTCCATCGACCGCTGAGTCTACCCCGCGACGGAGGAGCATTTTAACCCTAATCATCTCAAGAGATGAATGCCACCATACTATCATAACGACCGATAGTTAATAAGCACAATCGAAACCCTTTACACAAACATCACAAGATACTAACACACGTAGATCCTAACACGTTTACTTATCAAAGCAACAAGAAAGTATTACAAGGTTATCACAAACCAATACAATCAAGTTATTCACACAAGGGACTTTCTACTAACAAGTTCGGGTATCTATCCCCAAAGTACTTCCCACATTAAAATCTAAAAAAATGCTTTTCTTTCACATAAGTCACACAATACGTAGTATAAAATAGAGTGATCGCCCTTTTAAGAAACCCAAAACTCTTACTTTTGTAAAATCAAGTAACAACATTATTTTCCAAACGTCCAAGTTTGCCTAATTTCAAATGTTCACGTTTCTTATTTTAGAAAGGTTCCGTAGTTCATAGTCTTATTCATTTAAGAATATAATTCTCTTTTAAACAATCTGAGAAACATAAGCCTTATGTGTGAGTAGGATATTCTTGTTTATAACAATCTTATTACAATGACCATGATCTAGGAAATATCATTTTGTCTCATCTTAGCTTCATGCAGATGGAAGTTTCTCCGGTTTTCATAATACTTAATTATTCAAAACATTTCCTTTTATTAACGCTGCAGTGGTTTGTCGATACACATTCTGATTTCCGAAATCAGTAAAGCATTCTTAAGCCGTTATACCTAACTTCCCATAAAGCTAGTATAACTCTTTAAGTTTTCAAACACCAAGTATTACTTCTCCTTTGAAAATGATTCAAAAATCTTTTGAAAATAATTCAAGTTCTTTCTTATCATATAACAAGCCGCTTATAGTTCAAATCGATTACCTTTTAAAACCACATGTATTTTCTTACTAACATAAAGCTGTTATAACCAACTTCCCGTAAAGCCGTTATAACACTTTATGTTTTAAACCACTCAAACACATTTAGCACATGTACGTCTACCGTACTACATAGTTTACACATATCATGCTAGAGAGATAGGAAGAGGTTCACATACCTCGCGACGAGTATCGACTCATAGCAAAACGCTCCAAGTACTTCCAAACGTCGGCTACCCCTTAAGCCACGTAGATCGCGCCACACGTAGTACATCCACCTATAAGGCCACAAGGCGCTTATTAACATTTAGGTCTCATCGTAGAACTTCTACAGAAAATTCGGCAGCACTTCCCCCCCCCGCAACAGCGTAAATCTCCTCCTCTATCGAGGCCGGCTACCAAGCCAACCAGGGGGGGGTTATACATCTAACCCTAACGGGTACAATTCTACTCCACGGTACTACTACACAAGTCTACTGTAATACAGTCCTATGTAATTACAGTTCAGTTCAGTTCTTCAGGCTTAAGTCAAAAGACATTGCCGCAGTACTAAGCTTAGTTCTATATATAGTATACTTCAACTATATAATCTAACAACATGTAATTTCCAATTACAATAGAGGGACAAGATATTTACCTCGATAAGCCCATAATTATCCAAGTATAAAGTCGATCCTGGGCAATCGTTTAGCTCCAACTCAGCGCTCCACCCGCTCTAAACCACCCTTAGAAGTTCTAACCAACTTCTACACAATACTCCAACGGACTATGGAGATTTTCCTAGGGTTTCGGTTTTGTGACTGACGGGAAGTATAATAGTATAACTGGGCTTTTTGTAAAGGTATAACCTTAGAATACAACAAGGTATAAGGCTAAGGTAATTTGGGCATTATAACAATACTTGGAGAGTATTTCTATACCACTGAGGGTATTATACGAAGGCAACTAGGCAGTGGGGTACCACTACTAGCACCTCAAAGGAGGGGTGTCTACCCTCGGCCTACCCCACTGTGGGGACTCTCGCGAGGGGAGGAGGGGCTCTCGGCAAGACACCACACTAAGGGGGAAGGAAGGCTTTCAAGACTTAGGCAATTTGTGAATGAATTAGTCTTCCAAGGGAGGGTATTTATAGTCAAGTGAAACCCAACCAATGGCCAAGATTACAACAAGTGTTAGGCTAGTGTATGGCAAAGATTCACCCAGGTGTAACTAGCCACCTTGCACACAATATATCTCCAAAAATTATGTCCCACTTGCCTTCCCAAAATCGTCCACGCCGCCACTTTGCCCACCAATGAGAGGTGCCAAGTGCCGCCTCTCGTTGGTCCAAAATGTTAGTCTCTCGGAAAAATCCATAAAAATACTAAATGACATAGCGGAAATTCCCTACGAAAGCGTGAAAGCGTTTAGTCAAAAACGACTCTAACCAAAGCCGCAGACAAACATATTTCGCCCAAAGGTGCCACGTGGGTGACACGTGTACGCCCCGATTCGTCCCAAAATATTTCGTCTTCCGAAAATATCCAAAACGCCAAAATCTCAAAATCAAAGCGGCCCCACAAAATCAGTAAATTTCTCCGTGGCCCCACGTGACCATTTTCAAAATAAAATTCCATAATTCTCTAATATTCGAAGTCAGAATACCAAATGGGAATCCAATTCCCATAAGCGAACCTTTTCCTTCACAAAACCGGAAACTTTTAGTGGAAAAAATCGCCTCTTTCTTCCTTTCCAATCTTTCTCGTAGATTCTCGCATGCACGCCCTCGCATACATACCACGAACTACGGGTATAACATTCTTCCTCTTAGAAACATTCGTCGAATGTTCCTTCTAAGTCTCAAAACGAACACGTGGCGGTATAGTCTTCACTACTATACTTACGAAACAATCCCGCCACACCGCCACGGAAACACTGCGCAAAACTTACATCTAAGTCCACGAAACACCTCTACACCACCACAAATACCTCTTCCGGGGTCAAAATATACTTCCTTAGTCGCGATACCACTTTTGTCACTGTCGCGAGCCTTGCTCGGCGACCCGACAAATGGTGCAGAGTGCTGCGATCGGAGGATCTCGTACACTCGAACTCTTACCACGTTCGTCGGCTTGGTTTCCAAAACTCGGGGTTACTATCTCTAACGTGGTCATCATTAGCGGGAACACTCGGATGGATCTCGATACTTTCCGATCATAACAATCTGAAAGACCGGACGTCCTTCCTCCTAAGTCGGACGGCAAATGCTAACATATAGGCAACGGCCTATTCTTCATGAACTTACAAAGGCCCAAAGTAACTCGGGCTAAGTTCATGTTTCCAAAACTCGTCACACCCGTCCGGGGTGGTACTTTCAGAAGACCGACCGTCGACTGAACTCTAGCGTCGCCGATTATCCGCACAATTCCTCGAGTGCGGAACTTCTCACAGACAAGCTTCTCACTATCCACGATCTCTGGAACAAGCACGAACCAACTATCGAACCACGCCAACATCGAACCAATCGACCGGCAACTTGCATTTCTGCCTACAAGGCGTCACAAGGCGACATCCGAACAACGAAATGGTAGCTTAAACACTCCACGGCCAGGAACAACGATCGCCGCTACCGCGAAATCAAAACAACGGCGAGGCGAATGCGTCTGAGACTGCTGAGTTCTAGCCTCGCTGGTACAAACTCGAGAAGAAAGCAGTGGTACCACAGGCTCCACTGTCCATCATAAGGTGAAGGTAGGCACCCGTGCAACCTCACGACCTTTCGGATAACATCAACTGCTGAGAGCGACACGACCGAAGAACACGATAGTTGCCCCCATCGGCCCGACCAGCGGTCGACGCATCCACGAACTTGCATTTGGCTAACTAAACATGGGCCTAACACCCTCGTGACCCTACCACGGCGGGACCACCACAAACTGACCCGCGCACCATACGCGGCGGGTTGACCGCCAACATGGCCTCAACCCAGACGGCGTTGCGCAAAACACTAGCTCCAGAAGGAATAATTTCACAAATCATATTACGAAAACCTAGCGGTCTTCCTAGCTCGACTACCTTCTTTCAAATCACGCTACTCGGGGACTTATCCCACGAACATAGCTCGCGTGCACTATGCACTCCTATAAGGTCAAACATAACACTACACCTTTCTCGAGATGGCCTTACCTCTAAGGTCTTTACGTATAACACTCTAAGGCTCACACCTCTATCCCCAAAATCTTACTCGGTTAACCCACCATGATTCTAATCACAACTAACATTGCTATCGAACATAGCACTTAAGGTATACTCACCTGAAAGTTACCAAAGGACGCTTCGCTCGCCTCTTCATTGTCGCCCGTTAACGCGTCGATCTACGTTTCTCGGCTGCTGCGCATAAGCCCGCATACAGGCCATGCTCAAGCCTAGCGAAGGATTACTCTTGCACAACCTTCTCTTAGGTAGTCATCAAGACTCGCGATACATCGGTATACTCTGGTAGCCAAATCCATAGCTAGTAACAAGGTTGTCTCTTGGCAATCTATATTCTGTTCGATCGTGGGCGAAGGTTCAAATATTATGGTCATTGTAGGCATTCTGCCGCCGTGCTAAACTCTCTTTGGGGCTAGTGGCGTCGAAAACTTCCCGAATGAAGCACTACCCTAGGTAATGATTGGGCTGTGCCTCGCCACCTCTCGAACTCTACTCGCGACTCTGCCGTGCCTTGCGCCTCACGGGCTCGGGTTGCCTACGCGGAGGCATAACGATAAGGGAATGAATTTCGTCGGAGGGTCCACTTACACGGCTCTAAGGCACGATCTCGAGTGAGAAGAATAGAAACCAATCCTAAATATCCTATAGCCTCACGATTATTGATGTGGTGCGCACAACACCGATAATCAAGACTCTCTTGGATCTGATGCGTCAGACACTTTCAGAGGATTAAGCGCTCGATACCACTTTTGTCACGACCAACCGGGGCGTGGTAGTGCCTACCGGGCACCCAAGTAGACATACATCAGAGTAATCAGCGGAACAAACACAACAATATGAGATAACAGAAGTATAAAACAATAATCTGTGAAAACTTGCCTTTCGGCATATATATAACCATCAATTCTTTTACAAATGAACAGCTTAATCCTTTTTACCAACCACGCCACAGCGGTACTCTGGACCTCACAGAATGATCGACCCGATGGCGGGGCGGGGCCCCGCCAAACCACGAATGTAAACACTTACTGACGGGGACTATACGGCTGATAAGCCTCGGGAAGCGGGCTTCCCAATGAGCTTGTGACCACGAGCTAGGATCGGCCCGATGTACCTCAACTGCGGCATGAGCGGCCCGAGGAGGTCGATCTGGCAAGTGCAGAGTATGTGAAACTAAAAATCACGTAAATGAAATCATAGTAGTCTATACAAAGCGGGAGACATGTATGATAACCAAACTACGATTCACCATAAATAGCGATCGTGTCAAGTCGGGGACTCGCGCCTCAGTCATCACTTAATTTAACAATGGGTCTCACGCCCAACATCAATCGTGCCGTGGAATACCTTTCGCTATGGCGGTTTATGATATACAAGCACGAGAATACATGAACACGAGTCCCACGTGTCTAATAAAGCGTCTGCAGGTAAATGCGAAGGCATAGCCGACTACTGCCAGCACCCGCAACAAGGTCATAAAGCGTATCATAAGATCTGTCTGGGCCGTCACATGATCAAAGGCGGCCACTTGCGCGATACCTAATGTGCGCGTCTAGTCCTGGAACTTCCGCGACTCGCGTAGGCCAATCTCGTCGGCGTGAGGTATTCCGCGTCGGTAGCTACTCCGGCGTCGATCACGGACGCTGATCGCGTAGCCACGTGGACGCGTGCCCGTAAGGGCGTCGCTAACACGGAACTCGTAGCTCGCGTAGGCCCGGGACTGCGTAGGTATTCTCGAATCATAGGTCCATCGACACTTTGAGTCTACCCGCGTCGGAGGGCGACTTAACCGGAATCATCTCGAGATGAATGCCACCATACTATCATAACGGTGATAGTTAATAAGCGCAATCGAGAAACCCCTTTACACAAACATCACAAGATACTAACACACGTAGCATCCTAACACGTTTACTTATCAAAGCAAGAAAGTATTACAAGGTTATCACAAACCAATACAATCAAGTTATTCACACAGGTACTTTCTACTAACAAGTTCGGTTATCTATCCCCAAAGTACTTCACACATTAAAATCTAAAAAAATCTGTTTCTTTCACATAAGTCACACAATACGTAGTATAAAATAGAGTAGTATCCTTTTAAGAAACCCAAAACTCTTACTTTTGTAAAATCAAGTAACAACATTATTTTCCAAGCGTCCAAGTTTGCCTAATTTCAAATGTTCACGTTTCTTATTTTAGAAAGGTTAGTAGTTCATAGTCTTATTCATTTAAGAATATAATTCTCTTTTAAACAATCGAGAAACATAAGCCTTATGTGTGAGTAGGATATTCTTGTTTATAACAATCTTATTCTGACCATGATCTAGGAAATATCATTTTGTCTAAATCTTAGTCATGCGGATGGAAGTTTCTCTGGTTTTCATAATACTTAATTATTCAAAACATTTCCTTTTATTAGCATTGCGATGGTTTGTCGATACACATTACGATTTCGAAATCGATAAAGCATTCTTAAGCCGTTATACCTAACTTCCCGTAAAGCTAGTATAACTCTTTAAGTTTTCAAACACCAAGTATTACTTCTCCTTTGAAAATGATTCAAAAATCTTTTGAAAATACTTGAAGTTCTTTCTTATCATATAACAAGCGGTTATAGTTCAAATCGATTACCTTTTAAAAACCACATGTATTTTCTTACTAACGTAAAGGCTATAACCAACTTCCCGTAAAGCGGTTATAACACTTTATGTTTTAAACCACTCAAACACATTTAGCACGTATGCGTCTGCGTACTACATAGTTTACACATATCATGCTAGAGAGATAGGAAGAGGTTCACATACCTCGCGGCGAGTATCGACTCGTAGCAAAGCGCTCAGTACTTCCAAGCGTCGGCTACCGGCAAGCCACGTAGATCGCGCCACCGTGATACGTCCGCCTATAAGGCCACAAGGCGACATTAACATAAAGGTCTCGGCGTAGAACTTCTACAGAAAATTCGTACTTCCCCATGACGGCGTAAATCTCTCTCTATCAGTGGCTACGAAGCCAACCGGGGGTTATCATCTAACCCTAACGGTACAATTCTACTCACGGTACTACTACACAAGTCTCATGTCTGATCCTATGTAATTCTGATTCGATTCGATTCTTGGGCTTAAGTCAAAAGACATTGCGCGATACTAAGCTTAGTTCTATATATAGTATACTTCAACTATATAATCTAACAACATGTAATTTCCAATTACAATAGAGGACAAGATATTTACCTCGATAAGCCCATAATTATCCAAGTATAAAGTCGATCTGGGCAATCGTTTAGCTCGACTCAGGCGCTCAACCGCTCTAAACCACCCTAAGTTCTAACCAACCACTACTGATACTCAGCCGGACTATGGAGATTTTCCTAGGGTTTCGGTTTTGTGGTGGGAAGTATAATAGTATAAGCTGGGCTTTTTGTAAAGGTATAACCTTAGAATACAACAAGGTATAAGGCTAAGGTAATTTGGGCATTATAACAATACTTGGAGTATTTCTATACCTGAGGGGGTATTATCTGAGCAACTAGGCTAGGGGTACCCAGGCTAGCACCTGAAGGAGGGGGTGTCTACCCTCGGCTGCCCCACTAGGGGGACTCTCGGCGAGGGGAGGAGGGCTCTCGGCGAGACACCACGCTAAGGGAAGGAAGAAGCTTTCAAGACTTAGGCAATTTGTGAATGAATTAGTCTTCCAAGGGAGGTATTTATAGGTCAAGTGAAAGCCAACCAATGGCCAAGATTACACCAAGTGTTAGGCAAGTGTAGGGCCAAGATTCACCCGTGTGTACCTTGACTTGCACACAAAATATCTACCAAAAATATCTCACTTGCCTTCCCAAAATCGTCCATGTGCCCACTTTGCCGCTGATGAGAGGGTGCCAAGTGCGCCCTCGTTGGTCCAAAATGTTAGTCTCTCGGAAAAATCCATAAAAATACTAAATGACATAGCGGAAATTCCCTACGAAAGGTGAAAGCGTTTAGTCGAAGCGACTAGCAGGGTGTTGTGACAAACATATTTCGGCCCAAAGGTGCCACATGGGGTGACACGTGTCGCCCCGATTAAATCAAAATATTTCGTCTTAGAAAATATCCAGCGGCCAAAATCTCAAAATCAAAGCGGGCCCCACAAAGCGTAAATTTCTCAGTGGGCCCAGCGTGACCATTTCGAAAATAAAATTCCATAATTCTCTAATATTCGAAGTCAGAATACCAAATCAGAATCAATTCCCATAAGCGAACCTTTTCCTTCACAAAAAGGAAACTTTTAGTGGAAAAAATCGCCTCTTTCTTCCTTTCCAATCTTTACGCCGTATTCTCGTTAAATGCGTCCTCGCATACATACCACGGAACTACGGGGTATAACGATCTGCATGAGTTGAGGTACACGATCGTTGATCTAGCTCTCGAGTCACGATTCGACGTTTGGGAAGCTCCGTTTCTCGGAGGCTTATCGGTGGTATAGTCCCTGTCGTAGTAGGTGTTTACATTCGGGGTTTGGCGGGGCCTGTCGCCATTGTTGTCGTATCATTCTTAAGTGCATGTAATCTTGTTGTGGCGAGTTGTAGAAAGGATATAGCTATTCAAATTGTTATATATTATGAAGGTACTTAGTTTTTAGGTTGCTTTGTCTTATTTCATTTGTCTTATTGCATTGGTTTCATGTTATTGTTTTATGTTCATGATTACTCGATGTTGTATCACTAGGGTGCAGGGTAAGGCACGATCCGCGGGCCAGGTTGGTCGTGACAAAAGTGGTATAAACGATTAATCCTCGGAAAGTGTCTGAGCCGTATCGATGAGAGTCTTGATTATCGGTGTGTTGTGCACCACCAATAATCGAGAGGCTATAGGATATTTAGGATTGGTTTCTATTCTTCTCACTCTGAGATCGTGCCTTAGAGGCATGTTGTAAGTTGGACCCTCTCACGTATTTCTTTCCACTACCGTTATGCCTCGCGTAGAAACAAGCCGGGCGGGAGGCAGCGACGAGAGGCTGCAGTAGAGTTGAGAGGGTTACGAGGGCACGGGCCCAATCATCACACAGGGTGGTATTTCATTCGGGAGTTATGCTCGTCACGGCCCAGAGTTTAGCACGGCGGCGATTCCTCTTTGCGCCATGATATTTGAACGCATGATTCGCGGCCAGGAAACGATGAATTTAGATTGCAGAAAGCGACCACATTACTAGCTATGGATTTGGCTACAGAGAGTATACCGATGTACCGCGAGTCTTGATGACTATCTAAGAGAGGTTGTACAAAGTAATTCTTGATTGAAGCTTGAGCATGGCACGTATGCGGGCTTATGCGCGAGCGAAAGCGTAGAGATCAGCGGGTTAACGAAGGGCGAGAAGAGGGCGAGCGGCAGGTCCTTTGGTAACTTTGGCGAGTCGCCTCGCGGTGATTAGATATGCACCTCCACGGTCTGAGTGGTCCTCGCGGGGTTGGGGCGTTCGGGGTGTGCGAGGGTTGGTCGAACTCGGGCTTAGGTTGCGGTGTGAGCGTCGTCGGGAGCGTCGTCTTTTAGTTGGTACTTGTACCTACGGCCGTCGAGATCTGATGTCGAAAGAGTGTCCTTGTAGGAGGACTTAGCCTTGAGGATCGGTGGGTAGTTCATCATCTTCCTTAGCTATCGCCTACAGGCGAGTTTGATTAGAGCGACTAAGGGAGTGAAGCGGTAGATATAGATATATCCTTAACCCTCTACAGAGATTAATGCGTATGATGAGATGAGTATATCTTAAGTGTTGTTCAGATAACATAAGTGTATTGTGATTAGAAATCATGGTTAGTAACCAGGAAGGATTGGGGATAAGGGAAAGTGTGAGCCTTAGAGCTTTTTACGTAGAGACCTTAGAGGCAAGGCCATCTTGGGTAAAAGATTTATATTTTTACGTTTAACCCTTATCGGAGTGCATAGTGCACGTGGGCTATGTTTTTGGGATAAGTCCCTGAGTAGCGTGATATGAAAGAGGGTAGTTGAGCTAGGAAGACCGCTAGGTTTTCGTAACGTGATTTATGAAATTGTTCCGGATCGGGGAGCTAGTGTTTTGCGCGTTGCCGGGTAGGGTTGAGGCCATGTTGCGGGTCAACCCGCGGCCTGTATGGTGGTGGGGTCAGTTTGAGGTGGTCCCGCCTTGTGGTAGGGTCACGAGGGTGTTAGGCCCAAGTTTAGTTAACCATCGTACGAGTTCGTGGATGCGTGCGACGATGGTCGGGCGATGGGCAGCCAGTCGTGTTTTCGGTCGGGGCCGTTTACTCGGCGATGTTGTTATATCGGGAAGGTGGTAAGGCTGCACGAGGTGCCTTCGCCTTATAATGACAGTGGAGCCAGTTCTGTTTGTTTCTTTTGGAAGTTTTACGAGCAAGGTTAGGAACTTCGGGTGAGTCCGAATCACGTTCGCCACCGGGCGGTGTTTGAATTTGAGGGTAGTTGCGAGAATTGTTGTCTCTGTTGAAGGAGTGTTTTTAGCTACCATTTGGTGTTCGGATGTCGCCTTATGAAGCCTTGTATGGCGGGAGTGTAAGTCGCGATCGATTGGTTCGATGTTGGCAAGATTCAGATAGTTGGTTGAGCTTGTTCCGGTATGGATAGGGTAAAGCTTGTCTAGAAGAGGTTACGGCGGCTCGGAGAAATCGTGCGGATAATCGGCGGCGCTTAGAGTTGAGTTGGCGGTCGGTCTTCTTGGAAGTACCACCCGGGTTGGGTGTGAGTTTTGGAAAGCAGAGGAACTTAGCTTGAGTTACTTGGGCCGCACGAGTTCATGTGAAGAATAAGCGGGTTGCCTATATGTTAGCATTTGCCGTCCGACATAGGAAGCGATGCGTCGGTCTTTCGTATGGTTATGATCGGAAAGTATCGGAGATCCATCAGTGTTCCGATTAATAGCGACCACGTTAGAGATAGTAACCGAGTTTTGGAAAGCAGGCGATGCTCGAAATGTGGTAAGAGTTAGTGTCTGACGACCTCGGGGATCGCATGCGGCGGTACCATTTGTTGGGTCGCGGGTGACACTAGAACCTCGCGGCAAAGTGACAAAAGTGGTATCACGGCGAGTAAAGGGAGAAGCGAGCATGTATGGCGAGCATAGATGTGATCATTTCTTTTGTAAGGAGAAGGTCGAAGGAAGTATATTTTAGACCAGGAGAGAGGTGTTTGTGGTAATGTTAGAGTGTTTCCTCGTGGACTTGGATGGAGGTATTTGCGCGGGTGTTTACGTGGCCATGTGTGGCGGGATTTTCTCGTAAGTATAGTAGTGAAGACTATCTTGACGCAGCGTTTGTTTGAGACTTAGAAGGAGCATTCGGGCGAATGTTTCTAAGAGGAGAATGTTATACCGTATTTCAGTATATGCGTGGGGCGTGCGTGAAAAGTTTGGACTTTAAAGTTGGCTTGGCGAAAATTATTTGTTCACTGACACCCGATTAGAGTCGTTTTTAAACGAAGCGTTTTACCTGACTTGCGAAGGAAAATTCGGCTATGTCATTTTAATTTTGCGGATTTTTACGAGAGGCGAAGCGTGTTGGACCAACAAGAGAGCGCCACGGCACCCTCATTGGCGGACATGAGGCGGACATGAGCGAATTGGACCATTGGGGTTGGTAGGATATTTTGTGTGTTGATTGATAAAGTGGGACCACGCACTTGTCCAAATCTTGGCCTACACTTGCACCACTTGGCTTGATCTTGGCCATTGGTTAGCCATGGCTTGACCTATAAATACCCTCCTTTGATGAACTTCTTCATCCAAAATTGTGCTAAGTCTTGAAAGCTCTCCCACTCCTCTATAGTTCGTCCCTCCCCTTGTGAGGTTTTAGTAGAAGTCCTCCCCTTGGCGAGAGTTTCCCTCTAGTGGGGTTGGTGATGGGTAACCCACAGCTTAGTTTTCTTAGTATAATACCCTTTTTTTTGGTATAGAAATACTCTCCAAGTATTGTTGTAATGTCAAATACCTTGGCCTAAATACCTTGTAGTATTCCCAGTTACACTTATACAAAAGCCACGAAAAATACTATTCTACTTCCTCGATCCAAAGCGAAACCACTAAGTAAATCTTCACCGTAGTTGAAGTTATAAGTAGAAGTTGGTTAGAACTTCTAAGGGTTGTTGGGGCGGTCGGGCGTGCGGAGTAGGAGCTAAACCTTGCTCGGGATCGACATTTAAACTCGGATAATTTTGGGCTTATCGAGGTAAACACTCTTGACCTTATTGTAATTGGAAATTACATGTTGTAGGAATATATAGTTGAAGTATACTATATATAGAAATGAACATAATTGTGCGGCAATGTCTTTTGACTTAAGCACGAATTTAAAGTAAATCTTGAGCGTAATTACATAGATTTGTGTATTACATGAGACTTGTGTAGTTTTTGTAAGGTAGAATTGTGCGTCAGGATTAGGCGTATAACCCCTCACGGTTGGCTTGGTAGCGGCCAGATAGAGGAGAGATTCTGTTATTATTGGGGAGGAGAGTCTTTGCGAATTTTACGTAGAATGTTCTCTGAAGAGACCTAAATGTTAATAAGCGCCTTGTGGCCTTATAGGTGGAAGTACTATGCGTGGCGCGATCTACTTGGCTTAAGGAGTAGCCGGCGGTTTGAGGTACTTGGGCGTTTTGCTATTAGTCGATACTCGCGAGGTATGTGAACCTCTTCCTATCTCTTACAGCATGATATGTGTGTAACTATGTGAAGTGCGGTAGGCGTCGTGTGTTAAATGTATTTGATTGGTCTAAAACATAAAGTGTTATAACGGCTTTATGGGAAGTTGGTTATAACGTTTTACGTAGGTAAGAAAATACTTGTGGTTTTAAAAGGTGGCGATTTGAACTATAAGCTTTTGGTTAGGTGATAATAAAAAACTTGAAGTATTTCAAAAGATTTTGAATCATTTTGAAAAAAGAGTAATACTTGGTTTTGAAAACTTAAGAGTTATACTAGCTTTATGGGAAGTTAGGTATAGCGGCTTAAGAATGTTTCTTGATTTGGAAATCGGAATGTGTATCGACAAACCATTGCGGCGTTAATAAAAGGAAATATTTTGTGATTAAGTATTATTAAAACGGTGAAACTTCCATCTGCATAGAAGCTAAGATGAGACAAAATGATATTTCTAGATCATGGTTTCTTTGTGATAAGATTGTTATAAACAAGAATATCCTACTCACATATAAGGCTTATGTTTCTCAGATGGTTTAAAAGAGAATTATATTCTTAAATGAATATGACTATGAACTACGAAACCTTTCTAAAATAAGAAGCGTGAGCATTTGAAATTAGGCAAACTTGGGCGTTTGGAAAATAATGTTGTTACTTGATTTTACAAAGGTAAGTGTTTTGATTTACTTCAAAAGATAATCACTCTATTTTCATATACTACGGGTATTGTGTGGTTTTGTGAAATGCGTATCTTTTAAGAGTTAATGTATGAAGTACTTTGGGGATAAAAACCCGATCTTGTTAATCATATAGTAGAAAGTACCTTGTGTATATAACTTGATTGTGTTGGTTTGTGATAGCCTTGTAATACTTTCTTGTTGATTTGTTAAGTAAACATGCTAGGATGCTACGTGTGTTAGTATCTTGTGATGGTTGTGTAAAGGGGTTTTCCACCCATTGCGCTTAAGTTGTTTGACTATCAGCGTTATGTTGGTATTGTACCACTCGCTTGACTTGTTTAGGAGGTTAAGCGCCCTCCGTGCGGGGTAGACTCGGTGATGCAGGACCGTGATTCGAGAATACCTGCATGCGGGTCACGAGGACCTATGCGAACTACTGAGAGTTCGAGTTAGTTTGCGGCCTTTATGGTCATGCGATGCATGTGGCGTGCGGTTTGCGAGTCGGGGCGATCTTGGGGAGTAGCTACCTCGATGCGAGAATACCTCATGCGGGCCATTGGAGTGGCCTATGCGGGCTGCGGGAAGTTCGAGGACTAGGCGCGCATTAGATCTGCGGCGAGTGGCGGCCGATCGTGTGGCGGTGCAGACAAATCTCATAATCTGATTTATGACCTTGTTATCTTGTGAGTGTTGGTAGTCGGCTATGCCTTACGTGCCACCGTGCGGTTTTATTGACACAGTGGGACACGGTGTTCATGTGTATTCCTTAGTGCTTTTATATCATAGGCCGTGGTGAAGAAGGTATTCCAGGCGTGATTGATGTGGTGGGCGTGAGACCCGTTGTTATATTTAAGTGATGACTTGAGGCGTGAGCCACAGGCGACATATTGTTTATTTATTGTGAATTTAGTTTGGTTATCATACATGTCTCTGCTTTATAGACTATTATGATTTCATTTACGATATTTTCAGTTTCACATACTTGGTACTGTTGTCTTGACCTCGCCCGAGGCTGCGTTAAATCTGAGTTGAGTACATCGATCGTTGATCCTAGCTCGAGTCTGATTCAGCGTTTGGAAGCTCCGTTTCTCGAGGCTTATCGATGGTATAGTCCACTGTCGTAGTAGGTGTTTACATTCGGGGTTTGGCGGGGCCTGTCCGCCGTTGTTATCGTCGTATCATTCTTAAGTGCGTAATCTTGTTGTGGCGAGTTGTAGAAAGGATGTAGCTTCAAATTGTTATATATTATGAAGGTAACCGTTTTGGGTTGCTTTGTCTTATTTCACTGTCTTATTGCATTGGTTTCATGTTATTGTTTTATGTTCCGCTGATTATTCTGATGTTGTATCACTAGGGTGCCCGGGGTAAGGCACGATCCACGGGCAGGTTGGTCGTGTGAAACACCCTCCCACTTCCTAGTTGTTGGCCGAATACCCCCACTTGGTAGAAAGTATTCTCCAGTATTGTTACTATTCAAAATACCTTGGCCCCAAATACCTTAGTATTTCCAAAGTTATCTTTATACTAAGAGCGAAAATACTACTATATTCCTTTAGTCACAAGCAAACCTAGAGAAAATCTTCATAGTTGGTTGAAGTACTAAGTAGAAGTTGTGTAGAAACTTCTAAGGGTTTCTTGAAGCGGATTGGAGCATACAGAATAGGAGCTAAACCTTGCTCAGGATCGACATTTAAACTTGGATAATTTTGGGCTTACCGAGGTAAATATCTTGTCCTTCTATTGTAATTGGAGATTACATCTGTAGTAGTATAGAAATGAGTTTAAGATATATAGAAGGATGGTATAAAGAAGAGAAGTGGCTGAAATCACATCGAGGAAGAATATTAAAGAAGATTGATGTACTTACATAGATTTGTATTCTGATGAACTGAGAAGTTTGTGGGTGCAGGAAGTCTTGCCTAATTTTCCGTAGAATTAAGAACCTCTTTAGATTATTCTCTGAGTAGTCTAGGCGTTGATAGGCGTATTTGACTATTATAGGTTGATACTCTGTAGCGACATATTCGACTTGGCGGTGGATTTAGGGAGGTATGTGATTCTTCATCCTCTTGAGCATGATATTTTTAAAGAATATATATAGTCACGGTGAGCGTGCGTGTGTTAACTGAACATGGTTTTACTTCGATGTCCCTTGACTTGAGTTTTAATAATAAGAATCTTGAAGGATTTCAAAAGAATTAAGAATCGTTTTTGAAAGAAGAGAAATACTTAGTTTTAAAAGCTTAAGAGTTATACTAGCTTTATGGGAAGTTAGGTATAACGACTTAAGAGAGAAAAAGGAACGGTTTACTTAATTGTTTATGAAAGCCTTGAATAGATTTTACAAAGGAAAGTGTTTCGGTTTAAAAAGGAGGGCATGTTATCTGCCTTAGTTTGATTTAAAAGGAAAGCTTGATATGAATTTTGTTAAAAGGTGTGAAACCTCATTCGTGAGTAATGAGTACTTGATTTTTAAAGAATAATGTTTTACTGATTTCGGAAATGAGAATAGGTGTCGAATGAACCACTGCAGCGTTAATAAAGGAAAGTGTATTGACAAGTAATTCATTATATTAAAACTAGTAGAAACCTCCATCTGCATAGAAGCTAAGATAAGACAAAATTGTATTACATTTCCTAGATCACGGCTGCTTTAATAAGATTGTTATAAACAAGAATAAACTACTCTCACATAAGATATATGTTACTCAATTTTGTTAAAAGAAGAAATTACGTTGTTAAGTAATTAGGACTATGAACTATGAAATCTTTCAAAAATAAGAGACGTAAGTATGTTAAAAACATGCAACTTGAACTTTTGGAAAAGAATGTTGTTACCTGACCTTAAAAAGGGAAAATGTGTTAGTTTAAAATGAAGGCATGGTATTGTCTTAATCGGATTAAAGAGAGGTTTAAATGTTATGGACGATTTTTCACCTAGTCCGTAGGATGGTAGGGACATGTATTCCATCTGATTCTTTCCACCGAGTCCCATGGGATGGTAGGGACATGTATTCCATACGATTCTTTCACAGAGTCTCACGGGATAGGGACATGTATTCCATACGATTTTTTCAGAGTCCATGGATGGGCGAGACATGTATTCGCACTTTCACATCGATTCCATGGATGGTGGGCGAGACATGTTATACGGTTTATATCTGAAGCGCTGCGGTGAGGAAGAGTTCCACGGGCATGAGGATGACTTGAGGCGTGAGTCACGACTTGACATAACGCTTTTATGTTGTGGCGTAGTTTGTTATCATACATGTCTCTGTTTTATTTTAGCTGTTATGATTTCGTTCTGATATTTTGATTCACATACTTGGTACTGTTTCTGACCTCGCTTTGAGGCTGCGTTAATCTGCATGCGGTAGAGGTACATCGGTTGTTGATCACTCTAGGATCACGATTCAGCGTATTAGGAAGCTCAGTTTTCTCGGAGGCTTATCTTTGGTATGTTTCCCAGTTTGTAAGTTCTTGTACATTCGAGGGTATGGCGGGCCACTGTCGTCATAGATGTTGTAAAAATTTTAAGTGCATGTATTTATTTGTGGCGAGGTTGTAAAGGATATAGCGTTTCAAACATTTATATATATATATATATATATACGTCAGAAAAACTTTTCTTAGATAAAACATTTCTCACCGTATTGTTTCATGTCTTGTTTTATAATTCATTGGTTACTACGATGTATGTCTACTTGGGTGCCCTGGTAAGGCACCAGTCATGGGCCCGGGTTCGGGTCGTGACAAAAGTGGTATCAGAGCAGTTAATCCTCGGAAAGTGTCTACAGACCGTATCTAGTAGATTCTTGATTATCGGTGTGTTGTGCACCACACCTATAATCAGGAGGCTATAGGATATTTAGGATTGGTTTCCATTCTTCACGCCTTAGAGTTGTGTTATAAGTTGGACCCTCGGCGTATTTCGTTTTTGATTATGCCTCCGCGCGAGCAACGGGCGAGAAGGGCAAAGCGATCGAGGAGCTGCTAATAGGATCTGAGACGAGGCGCATGCTCGGTCATTACGAGTAGTGCTTGAGCGGCGAGTTTTGCGGCGCCCTTGGCCAAAGAGTTTAGAGCGCAGCGATGGCTGCGAGACCACGATGCGAACCTCAGTTCCTGGCACGGAGCAGAGGAGATGGGTTACAAAGAGATAGCGATTCGGCGGGATCGTGGCGAACATGAGGATAAATTGGATCTGGCGATTCGATAGCACCGTAGTTCACCCGAGGCGGATAGTTTGAGGCTGGGACTTTCTAAGTTGCAGCCCTTGGCGTTTTATGGATCGAGGCACGAGGAAGATCGCGGAGTTCATCCAAGCGATTCTGACGGATCGTGAGTGATCAATGCTTGAGAGACCGAGTCGGTGGTCTTAGGTTCGCATCATTTGTGTAATCTGCGATCGGGTTTGATTCGTGAGTGTCCGAGAGTATCTGCGCCGCCAGTATGGGACGAGTTCTCGAGGCATTTCTTGCCTCCACGAGATGAGAGGCTCGGCGAAAGATTCTCAGCGTTGAGCGGGCCAGGCGTCTGATTCGGGAGTACAATGTGGAGTTTGACTCATTAGCTCGTCGTCCCCCGCATTAGTAAACATGGAGGATGAAGTGCTCCGATATGTCACGTGACTTGCGATTATCTAGCGAAGTTGCTCGGGTGTAGCTCTTCACCGCATGGGCATTGCCGCGTGCGAGCTTATGCACTTGGATGTGAGGCGGAGGGTCGGCGGAATGGCGAGATCGGCGAAGAGGGCGAGCAATGGTCCTTTGGTAACTTTGAGGCGGACCGCCTCAAAGGAGTTAGTTATGCACCTCGCTTGATCTGCAGTGGTCCTCGCGATCTTCAAGACGTTCGGTATTGAGGGTGAGTCGAGCTCGGGCTTACAGTTCGTAGGTATACACGGGTTCTAGCGATCGGGTTCATGTTTCCTCGGTGTACGATGTGGCGGCGTCGTCGGGGAATGTCGTCTTTTTACTGGTGCTTGTTTTGCCTGCGGCCGTCAGGGTCATGTGACGAAAAACTGTCCTAATAGGAAGGATGTAGGCAGAATGGCTCACCTCCGGTCGATGGCGGGTTCATCGCCTTACATAGCTATGCGCGTGGCAGGATTATGATTAGAGCGACAAAGGGAAAGTGAGGCAATTAATACATGTATATTCTTACCCCTCCAGAGATTAGTATGCTTGATATGATGATCTTGATTAAGTGTTATGTTCAGATAGCATGGTGATAATTGTGTTTAGAAGACAAGGTTAGTTAAAAGGGTAAGATTGGGGACAGGGAAATTATGAGCCTTAGAATTTTATACGTGGAGACCTTAGAGGCGAGGCCATCTTGAGTAAAAGATTTATTTTTATGTTTGACCCTTATCGGAGTGCATAGTATATGTGGTATATAATTGTGTGATAAGTCCCTGAGTGGTATGAAATGAAAGAGGGTAGTTGAGCTAAGAAGACCACTAGGTTTTCATGCCTTGATTAGTGAGATTGTTCCGGATCAGGGGAACAGGAGTTTGGCGCGATATCAGGTCGGGTTGAGGACCGATCGCGGGTCAACCCGCAGCCCGGTTTGGGGTGGGGTCAATTTTTGGTGGTCCCGCTTTGTGATAGGGTCACGAGGGTGTTAGGCCCAAGTTTAGTTAACCATCGTACGAGTTCGTGGTTGCGTTCGACGAAAGTCGCCGATGAGGTCACCCGTCTTGTCTTTCGATGAATTGATTTACTGTGAGGGTTATGCGAGATGTTATTTATCAGGAAGGTTGTAAGGCTGCACGGGGTTCCTACTTTCACCTTATGATGGCGGTGGAGTCCGTGTTCACGCTATTTCTTTGTGGAGGTTTTACGAGCAGGTTAGGAACTCAAAGTGAGTCTCGATCGCATTCACCGGGCGGTGTTTGGATTTCGTGGTAGTGAGGATTATTGCCTCTGTTGAGGAGTGTTTATAGCTACCATTTCGGTATTCGGATATCGCCTTATGACGCCTTGTATGGGCGAGTGTAGGTTACCGTCGATTGGTTCGATGTTGGCAAGGTTCGGATAGTGGGTACATACTTGTTTCAGGATGTGGATAGGGTGAAGCTTATCCGTAGAAGTTATTGGCGGCTCGAGTCAGCAAGTCGTGCGGATAATCGACGTCGACGCTTGGAGTTGGTCGGCTGGGTCTTCAAGGTACCACCCCGGGTGTGGCGAGATTGAAAGCGGAAACTTAGCGAGGTACTGGCGTTTGGATCATTTGGAAAATAGGCGGAGTTTCCTATAAGTTAGCATTGTCGTCCGGCGTTGAGGCAAGACGTCCGGTCTTTCATGTTGTTATGTTGGAAGAGTATCGAGAATCCATCAGTGTTCGATTAATGATAACCAAGTTGGAGATAGTAACCCTAAGATCTTGGAAACTGAAGCAATAACAGAAAAGTGGTATTATCAGGAAGAATTCGAGTGTTCGAGGAAGGTACGACGAGTAAGGGGAGAAGCGAGCATGGGTTAAGAGTATAGAAGTGATCAATTCTTATGTGATGTGCGAAGGGAGTATCTTTTAGACTTTGGGTAGGAGCTTTTGTGATGATGGAGGTGATTCCTCGTGGACTTGGATTTAAGTATTTGCGCGTGTTGTTTTGTGGCCATGTGTGGCATTTTGCAAACTGTTTAAGTTATGAAGAACTTTATCGTTATCTGTCTTGAGAAGGAACATTCGGGACGAATGTTTCTAAGGAGGGGAGAATGTTATACCCCGTATTTCCAGAGTATGTATGAGAGGACGTACGTACATTTGTACAAACCCTAATTAGGTTAAGGATGGAATTGTGAACTTTCAACGGAAAAGATTCCGAACCTTGTGAAGGAAATTCTACGTTTTTAATATTTTAACCGATTACGGATTTTTCCGAGAGACGAAATATTTTGGACCAATTGGAGGGCGACATGTGTCACCCTTAGTTGGCATGGGTTGGACGAAATGGTGGCCAAGTGGACATGGTCAAGTGGTCAAAGTCTTGGAAGATATTTTCTTTGGGTGAGTGGGAGTAGGTGAGGGACGTTTTTGTGGGCATGTGGGGGAGGCTTTGTGGACGTTTTTCTTGAGCAAGTGGGAGGCCACTTGGCTCATTATTGTGGGGGACATATGTCCCAATGTTGTGGTGGACATATGTCCCAACCTTGTGGTGGACACTTGGTGGAAGACATCTCTTGAACAAGCTACCACATCTACACCCTCCATTTGTTTTCATCTTGGCCCTTGGTGGTTCTATAAATACCCCCCTTGCTAGCAAGACTTCTTCATCCACAAACACAATTTCCAAGTCTCAAAAACTCCCTCTCCCTTGTAGTGTTCTCGTCCAAGCCCTCTTTCCCCCCTTGCCTAGTGGTCCCAGTGAAACACCCTCCCCTTCCTAGTTGTTCGCCGAATACCCCCTTGGTAGAAAGTATTCTCCATGTATTGTTACTATTCCAAAATACCTTGGCCCAAATACCTTGTAGTATTTCCAAAGTTATCTTTATACTAAGAGCCCGAAAATACTATTATATTCCCTTTAGTCACAAAACGAAACCCTAGAGAAAATCTTCATAGTTGGTTGAAGTACTAAGTAGAAGTTGTGTAGAAACTTCTAAGGGTTTCTTGAAGCAGATTGGAGCATACAGAATAGGAGCTAAACATTGCTCAGGATCAACATTTAAACTTGGATAATTTTGGGCTTACCGAGGTAAATATCTTGTCCTTCTATTGTAATTGGAGATTACATACTGTAGTAGTATAGAAATGAGTTTAAGATATATAGAAGGATGGTATAAAAGAAGAGAAGTGAACTGAAATCACATCAGAAGAATATTAAAGAAGATTGAACTGTACTTACATAGGACTGTATTTACAGTAGACCTGAGAAGTTTGACGGGTAGGGAAGTGCTGCCCAATTTTCCGTAGAATTAAGAACCTACTGCTTAGATTATTCTACAGAGTAGTCTAGACGTTGATAGACGTATTTGACTATTATAGGTTGATACTCTGCGCGCGACATATTCGACTTGGCAGGTGGATTTCGCCGAGGAGGTATGTGATTCTTCCTATCCTCTTGAGCATGATATTTTTAAAGAATATATATAGTACGGTAGACGTACGTGTGTTAACTGAACATGGTTTTACTTCGATGTCCCTTGACTTGAGTTTTAATAATAAGAATCTTGAAGGATTTCAAAAGAATTAAGAATCGTTTTTGAAAGAAGAGAAATACTTAGTTTTAAAAGCTTAAGAGTTATACTAGCTTTATGGGAAGTTAGGTATAACGACTTAAGAGAGAAAAAGGAACGGTTTACTTAATTGTTTATGAAAGCCTTGTATTGATTTTACAAAGGAAAGTGTTTCGGTTTAAAAAAGAGGGCATGTTATCTGCCTTAGTTTGATTTAAAAGGAAAGCTTGATATGAATTTTGTTAAAAGGTGTGAAACCTCATTCGTGAGTAATGAGTACTTGATTTTTAAAGAATAATGTTTTACTGATTTCGGAAATGAGAATAGGTGTCGAATGAACCACTGCAGCGTTAATAAAGGAAAATGTATTGACAAGTAATTCATTATATTAAAACCAGTAGAAACCTCCATCTGCATAGAAGCTAAGATAAGACAAAATTGTATTACATTTCCTAGATCACGGCTGCTTTAATAAGATTGTTATAAACAAGAATAAACTACTCTCACATAAGATATATGTTACTCAATTTTGTTAAAAGAAGAAATTACGTTGTTAAGTAATTAGGACTATGAACTATGAAATCTTTCAAAAATAAGAGACGTAAGTATGTTAAAAACATGCAACTTGAACTTTTGGAAAAGAATGTTGTTACCTGACCTTAAAAAGGGAAAATGTGTTAGTTTAAAATGAAGGCATGGTATTGTCTTAATCTGGATTAAAAGAGGGTTTAAATGTTATGGACGATTTTTCACCTAGTCCCATGGGATGGGCCGGGACATGTATTCCATACGATTCTTTCCACCGAGTCCCATGGGATGGGCCGGGACATGTATTCCATACGATTCTTTTCACCGAGTCTCATGGGATAGGCCGGGACATGTATTCCATACGATTTTTTCACCGAGTCCCATGGGATGGGCCGAGACATGTATTCCACACACTTTCACATCGATTCCCATGGGATGGGCCGAGACATGTTATACGGTTTATATCCTATCGGCGATGAGGAAGGAGTTCGACGGGCATGAGGGATGACTTGAGGGCGTGAGTCCCTGACTTGACATAACTGCTTTTATGTTGTGAACTGTAGTTTGTTATCATACATGTCTCCTATTTTATTTTAGACTGTTATGATTTCGTTTACAGTATTTTCAGTTTCACATACTTGGTACCTGTTGTACTGACCTCCTTCGGGGGGCTGCGTTTATGTCGCAGGTAGAGGTACATCAGTTGTTGATCACTCTTAGGATCACAGTTCAGCGTATTGGGAAGCTCTGTTTTCTCCGGAGGCATTTCTTTTGGTATGTTTCCCCGAGTTTCTAAGTTCTTGTACATTCAGTGGCGGGCCCGTCCGTCATAGATGTCAAAAATCTTAGAGTGCAGAAAGATTGTAAGTGGTTGTAAAGGATGTAACTGTTCAAACATTTATATATATATATATATACATGCCGAAAGGAAACTTTTCTTAGATAAACTGTTTCTCACTTCGTATTGTTTCATGTCTTGTTTTATAATTCCGCTGGTTACTCTGATGTATGTCTACTTGGGTGCCCGGGTAAGGCACCAGTCACTGGCCGGGTTCGGGTCGTGACAAAAGACACTGGGCAAGCCCTATATACCCGCCGAGCTACCACCGAATCACCCACAGGCGTAGCTACTCGAAAGCGGTCATGGACTCGTGCTCATCCCTATCCTACTAAGATAAGGGGGTGTCACGCCCGAACCTCAAGCGTGATCGTGCCCTACCTGGGCACCCTTCTACCTTAACAACTAAGTAAAACTGCGGAAATTAAATAACACCTTTTTTTTTAAAACCGTCATACGTGCAAAGGCAAAGCCGACAAGGCTGCCATATAATATACATAACAAAAGACACTACACCGTACATGAGTCCAATCCCACATATGAATACAGACCTCTAAGAGTTATATCAACTATGACGGACAAGGCCCCATGCATCCATAATCGCATAAAAGCTCAGATCGAAAGAACTTATACCAAAAAGATAAACTCCGAATGTATGAGCTATCCAAAACTCTCGAAAGGTGTCCTACACTGCCGATCACCAAATCAAGCGTACCTAAACTGCGGATGAACGCACCCGGGCGAGGTCAAGATTTAAGAATGTACCAAGTATGTGAACTTGTCACGACCAACGGGCCCGTGGATCGTGCCTACCGCACCAAGTAGACATACATCGAGTAATCGAACATAAAACAAGACATGAAATAACAAGAAGTGTAAAGCAAGAATTGAGAAAACTTGTTCTTCAAGATATATATAAAACAACTTAAAACCGAACGCTACATCCCATTACAACTCGCCCACAACAATTACATGCACTTAAGAATGATATGACAACAATGGCGGGACAGGGCCCCGCCATACCCCTGAATGTAAGCTCCTACAATAACAGGGGACTAAACCAAGATAAGCCTCCGGAGAAACGGAGCTTCCCAAACGCTGAACTATGACCCTATGAGCGAGGATCAACATCGTGTACCTACCGCGGCATGAACGCAGCCCGGGCGAGGTCAAGATAACAGTACCAAGTATGTGAATCGAAAATATCAGAATGAAATCATAGCGATCTATATAAAACAGAGACATGTATGATAACCAAACTACGCTCACAATAAATAGCAGTCATGTCAAGTCGTGGACTCACGCCTCAAAGTCATCACTCAAATATAACTATGGGTCTCACGCCCACAACATCAATCATGCCGTGGAATACCTTCCTCACCGCCGGCCTCATGATATAAAAGTACCAAGGAACACACATGAACACCAGTCCCACTGTGTCATAATAAAACCGCACGGTAAGTCACGAAGGCATAGCCGACTACTAACACCTACAAGACTAACAAGGTCATAAACTGTATCATAAGATCTGTCTAGACCGCCACATGATCGGCCGCCACACGCCGCAGATCAAATGCTTGGCGTCTAGCCTCGAACTTCCCGCACTCGCATAGGCCAACCTCATAGGCCCGCACGAGGTATTCCCGCATCGAGGGTAGCTACTCCCGGCATAGTCCTCGACTCGCATCCGCATGGCCACATAGACCGCATGACCATAAAGGCCGCGACACTAACTGGAACTCGTAGCTCGCGATAGGTCCCTGGACCCGCATGAGGTATTCTCGAATCATGGTCCTGCATCACCGAGATATACCCCCGACGGAGGGCGCTTAACCCCGGATCATGTCAAGGTGAGTGGTACAAGACCAACATAACGGCTGATCGTTAAACAACATAAGCGCGATCGAGGAAACCCCTTTACACAAACATCACAAGATACTAACACACGTAGCATCCTAACATGTTTACTTATCAAACCAACAAGAAAGTATTACAAGACTATCACAAACCAACGAATCAAGTTATTCACACAAGGTACTTTCACTTTATGTTAAACAAGTTCGGTTTTTATCCCCAAAGTACTTCATACATTAACTCTTTAAAGATCCGCTTTTCACAAAAGTCACACCATACCCGTAGTATAAAAATAGAGTGACTATCTTTTTAAGTAAACCAAATCACTTCTCTTTGTAAAATCAAGTAACAACATTCTTTTCCAAACGTTCCAGTTTGCCTAATTTTAAATACTCAAGTTTCTCATTTTGAAAGGTTTAAGTAGTTCATAGTTTTAATCACTTAATGATATAATTCTCTTTTAAAACCATTTGAGAAACATGTGCCTTATATATGAGTAAGTTATTCTTGTTTATAACAATCTTCTAATAGCAGCCATGATCTAGGAAATGTAATATCATTTTGTCTCATCTTAGCTTCTATGCAGATGGGGGTTTCTACTGGTTTTAATAATACTTAAATACTCAATACATTTCCCTTTATTAGCGTTGTGGTCTCTGCTCGATACTTATTCGATTTTCAAATCAAGAAACATTATTCCTTTAAAACCAAGTACTCATTACTCACGAATGAGGTTTCACACTTTTTAACAAAATTCAGATTAATTCAAGTCTCTTATCTTTTAAGATCAAGTCTCTTAACTTCTTAAATCAATAAATCATTCTTTTTATCTCTCTTAAGCCGTTATACCTAACTTCCCATAAAGCTAGTATAACTCTTAAGCTTTTAAAACCAAGTATTACTCTTCTGTTAAAAATGATTCAGTATTCTTTTGAAATACTTCAAGATTATTCAGGCTTAAGTCAAAAGACATTGTCGTAATTATTATTCAGGCTTAAGTCAAAAGACATTGCCGTAATTATTATTCAGTTAACACACGTACGTCTACCGTACTATATATATTTTAAAATATCATGCTCAAGAGTATAGGAAGAATCACATACCTCGCGACGATTATCGACTATTAGCAAAACGCTCTACGGCTATAACCCGGCTAGCCTTGTCCACCTTTCAAGTAGAACATGCTACTTGCAGAACATTCAACCTATAAAGGTTATACAAGTCTATCAAAGTCTAGACTACTCGTAGATCATTCTTCCGATGTGATTTGATTCAAGTCTTTTCAGAATATCCTTCTATTACGCTTCAATTCTCTTTGAATCTTATATTCATTTCCATATTACTACGGATGTAATTTCCAATTACAATAGGGAAAAGATATTTACCTCGATAAGCCCATAATTATCCAAGTTTAAATGTCGATCCTGAGCAACGTTTAGCTCCTACTCTGGGCGCTCCAACCCGCTCCAAATAACCCTTAGAAGTTTCTAAACAACTTTTACTTAGCACTTCAACCAATATGAAGATTTTCCTTGTGGTTTCGGTTTGAGACAAAAAGCACAGAAGGTAGGATTTTCGGGCTCTACGAAGAGAGGTAACATGTGGAATACTAAAAGGTACACGGCTAAGGTATTTTGGGTATAGTCACAATAATTGGACAGTATTTTCTACCAAGGGGGGGGGGGGTGTTTCACGAGAACAACACTCAAGAGAGAGGGGGGTACTTCTCGGCCAAAGGCCACTAGGAAGGGGGGGAAGGGTTTCGGCCAAGGGCCTTCTCAAAGGTGGAGGGGGACTCTTGGACGAGACACTACACTAAGGGGGAGGAAGAGAGCTTTCAAGACTTAGAAGTTTGGATGAAGAAGTCTTCACAAAGGGGGGTATTTATAGGGAAACCAATGGACAAGATCAAACCATGTGGGTTGAAAGTGGAGGGCCAAGATCAAGCCAAGTGCACCCTAACCCTACTCCACAAAACAAGGCACAAAACAAGGCACCAAACATGGCACAAAATAAGGCACAAAACATGGCCAAAAACCGTGACCCATCGGCCAACTAGCACGCCACTGAGGTGACAAGTGTCACCCTCCCGTTGGTCCAAAATATTTCGTCTCTCGGAAAAATCCGCAAAAATTATAAATGACATAGCCGCATTTTTCCCCTCGCAAGATTTGTAAAACGTTTCGTCGAAAAATGATTATTTTCGGTAGTTGTGAACAAAATTTCGACCCTTGCCTACTTTAAGGCTAAAACTTCCGTGACGCACGCCCTTACGCATACTGGAAATACGGTATAACATTCTCCTCCTTAGAAACATTCGTCGAATGTTCCTTCTAAGTCTCAAGACGGATAACGATGAAGTTCCCTTAACTTAAACAAGTGCCAATGCCACACATGGCCACAAAATAACACACGCCCAATACTTAATCCAAGTCTACTAGGAATCACCTCTATGTTCTCAACACATGCTCGCTTTCTTCCCTTACTCGTCGCACTTTCTCGAACACTTGAACTCTTTCTCATAACTTACCACATTCCTATCGCTTGATTTCAAAACTCGGTTACTACTCTAACTTGGTCATCATTAATCGAACACTCGGATGGATCTCCGATACTCTTCCGAACATAGCAACATGAAAGATCGGACGACGCTTCCCCGCGTCGGATGGCAATACTAACATATAGGCAACCCGCCTACTCTTCACATAACTGAAAAGGCCCAAAGTAACTCGGGCTAAGTTTCTATTTTCCAAAACTCGCCACACCTTCCGGTGGTACTTTGAAGACCCACCGCCAACCTCAACTCCGCCGCCGATTATCCGCACGACTTCGCTGACTCGAGCTGCCGATAACCTCTCCTGGATAGGCTTCACCCTATCCATATCCTGCCGAAATAAATATGAACCAACTATCTGCACTTTGCCAACATCGAACCAATCGACCAGCAACTTACAATTCCGCCCCATACAAGGTGTCATAAGGCAACATCCGAATACTGAAATGGTAGCTAAAACACTCCCTCAATAGGAGGCAACAATCCTTACAGCTACCCCTGAAATCAAAACACTGGCCCGAGGATGAATGCGATACGGAGACTCACCGGAGTTCCTACTCTGCGTGGTAAAACTCCCAGAAAAAGAAATCGCCATAACCTGGGCTTCACTGTCTGTCATAAGGTGAAAGTAGGCACCTCGTGCAGCCTCACAACTTTCCAGATATAATATCTCGCATAACCCTCTGCCGAGTAAACGGTCCCGACTAAAAGACAAGAGGATCGCCCTCATCGCCCAATTCATCGGGTCGAACGCATCCACGAACTCGCACGACGGTTAACTAAACTTGGGCCTAACACCCGCGACCCTACCACCGCGGGACCACCCCGAACCGACCCCATCATAAAACGATCATGGGTTGACCCACAACGTGGCCTCAACCCGACCCACTTCGCGCAAAACACTAGCTCCCCGATCCGGAACAATCTCACTAATCACGTTACGAAAACCTAGCGGTCTTCTTAGCTCAACTACCCTCTTTCATTCCACACTACTCAGGGACTTATCCCACAAATATATCCCATTTATACTATGCACTCCGATAAGGGTCAAACATAAAATAACTCTTTTACCCAAGATGGCCTTGCCTCTAAGGTCTCTACGTATAAAACTCTAAGGCTTACACTTACCTTATCCCCAATCTTACCCTTTAAATAACCATGATTTCTAATCACAACTAACACAATGCTATCTGGACATAACACTTAAGGGATACTCATCCTATCACACATACAAATCTCTAGAGGGTTAAGGATATACATGTATCTCCGCTTTCTCCTCTGCGTTTCTAATCAGTCCTGCCCTATTGGGCGCATAGCTAAGGAAGGTGACGAACTAGCCACTGGTCCTGAAGGCTAAGTCTCTACATCCGCGCCACCTCTGGTCGGACAATTTCTCGAAAAATGGCCACTGTGTCAAAGCAAAACAAGTACCAACAAAGACGACATTCACGGGATGACGTGCGCCACATGTGAACACCGGGAAAAATCAATCCGGTGTTTGGAACCTGTGTGGCGTGAGCGGAAGCTCTGGAGCTCTGACCAACTCCGACTTGCCCCAAATGTCCTGAACCCTGTGGAGAACCACTCTGCTCTGGCGGAGGCGTATAACCAATCATTCTTTGGCGGTTCGCCTCGAAAGTTACCAAAGCGACCTTCATTGCTCGGCCTCTCGCTATCCTTGGTTAACCCGTCGATCTCACGTTTCTCGGCTGCGTGCATAAGCCCGCATACGTGCCATGCTCAAGCCTAATCGAAGAATTACTCCGCGACCTCTCTTAGTTATTCATCAAGACTCGCAGATACTCCGGTATACTCTCCGGTAGACAAATCCATAGCTAGTAAATGGTCGCCTCTTTGCAATCTATATTCTCCGTTCTGCCGTGGCGAAGGTTCATATATCATGGTCGCATGAGCGCCGCCGCTGTGCTAAACTCTGCTGGGCCGGCGACGCGAGAACTCCCGAATGAAGCACCGCGGTGATGATTGGGCAGGCCCTCGTAACCCTACGTATTTACTCGCACTCCTCTATTTGTCTTGCCCTTCAGGCGGGTTGCCTACGCGAGGCATAGCGGTAGTGGAAAGAAATACGTTAGAGGGTCCAACTTATAACACAACTCTAAGCACGATCTCGGATAGAAGAATGGAAACCAATCCTAAATATCCTATAGCCTCACGATTATTGGTGTAGTGCAACATACCGATAATCAAGACTTCATCGATACGTCAGACACTTTCCGAGGATTAATCGCTCGATACCACTTTTGTCACGACCGAACCTGGCGTGATCGTGCCTTACCCTGCACCCAAGTAGACATACATCAGTAATCACGGAACATAAAACAAGACATGAAATAACAAGAAGTGTAAAGCGATGTGAGAAAACTTGCTCTTGGCATATATATAAAACAACTTAAACCGCGATTTATATCCCATTACAACTCGCCACAACAAGATTACATGTACCTCTAAGAATGATATGACAACAATGGCGGACAGGGCCCGCCATACCCCGAATGTAGCACCTACAACGAGGGACTATACCAAGATAAGCCTCGGAGAAACGGAGCTTCCCAAACGCTGAATTGTGACTCCATGAGCGAGGATCAACATCGGTGTACTCTCTAATCGCGGCATGAACGCAGCCCCGGGCGAGGTCAAGACAACAGTACCAAGTATGTGAAACGAAAATCGTAAATGAAATCATAGTAGTCTATATAAAACAGAGACATGTATGATAACAAACTACGATTCCACATAAATAAGCGACATGTCAAGTCGTGACTCACGCCTCAAAGTCTTCACTCAAATATAACTACGGGTCTCACGCCCACAACATCAATCATGCGTGGAATACCTTCCTCACCGCCAGCGATCTATGATATAAAAGTACCAAGGAACACACATGAACACTGTGTCCCACTTTGTCATAATAAAACCGTCTGGGGTAAGTACGAAGTCATAGCGACTACTAACACCCACAATACTAACAAGGTCATAAATCAGATTATAAGATCTGTCTAGACCGCCACATGATCGGCCGCCACACGCGCGAGATCAAATGCGCGCGTCTAGCCCCGAACTTCCGCACTCGCGATAGGCCAACTTCATAGCCCGCATGAGGTATTCCGCATCGAGGTAGCTACTCCGGCATCGCCCCGACTCGCACCGCGTAGCCACATAGACCGCATGACCATAAAGGCCGCACTAACCGGAACTCGTAGCTACGCATACGCCCCCCGACCCGCATTTAGGTATTCTCGAATCACGGTCCTGCATCACCGAGATATACCCCAGACGGAGGCATCTTAACCCCGGATCACGAGGTGAGTGGTACAATACCAACATAACGGTGATCGTTAAACAACATAAGCGCGATCGAGAAACCCTTTACACAAACATCACAAGATACTAACACACGAAGATCCTAACATGTTTACTTATCAAACCAACAAGAAAGTATTACAAGGCTATCACAAACCAACGATCAAGTTATTCACACAAGGTACTTTCTACTTTATGTTAAACAAGTTCGGTTTTATCCCCAAAGTACTTCATACATTAAATCTTTAAAGATCCGTTTCTTTCACAAAAGTCACACCATACCCGTAGTATAAAAATAGAGTGACTATCTTTTTAAGTAAACCAAATCACTTCTCTTTGTAAAATCAAGTAACAACATTCTTTTCCAAACGTTCAAGTTTGCCTAATTTTAAATACTCAAGTTTCTCATTTTCGAAAGGTTTCGTAGTTCATAGTTTTAATCACTTAATGATATAATTCTCTTTTAAAACCATTTGAGAAACATGTGCCTTATATATGAGTAGGTTATTCTTGTTTATAACAATCTTATAATAGCAGCCATGATCTAGGAAATGTAATATCATTTTGTCTCATCTTAGCTTCTATGCAGATGGGGGTTTCTACTGGTTTTAATAATACTTAAATAGTCAATACATTTCCCTTTATTAGCGCTGTTGTGGTCTGTTCGATACTTATTCTGATTTCCGAAATCAGTAAAACATTATTCCCTTTAAAAACCAAGTACTCATTACTCACGAATGAGGTTTCACACTTTTTAACAAAATTCAGATTAATTCAAGTCTCTTATCTTTTAAGATCAAGTCTCTTAACTTCTTAAATCAATAAATCATTCTTTTTATCTCTCTTAAGCCGTTATACCTAACTTCCCATAAAGCTAGTATAACTCTTAAGCTTTTAAAACCAAGTATTACTCTTCTGTTAAAAATGATTCAGTATTCTTTTGAAATACTTCAAGATTATTCAGGCTTAAGTCAAAAGACATTGCCGTAATTATTATTCAGGCTTAAGTCAAAAGACATTGCCGTAATTATTATTCGATTAACACACGCACGCTTCATCGTACTATATATATTTTAAAATATCATGCTCAAGAGTATAGGAAGAATCACATACCTCGCGACGATTATCGACTATTAGCAAAACGCTTCACGGCTATAACCCGGCTAGCCTTGTCCACATTTCAAGTAGAACATGCTACTTGCAGAACTTTCAACCTATAAAGGTTATACAAGTCTATCACCGTCTAGACTACTCTGTAGATCATTCTTCTGATGTGATTTGATTCAAGTCTTTTACGTAATATCCTTCATTACAGCTCAATTCTCTTCTTTAAATCTTATATTCATTTCCATATTACTACAAAGATGTAATTTCCAATTACAATAGGGGACAAGATATTTACCTCGATAAGCCCATAATTATCCAAGTTTAAATGTCGATCCTGAGCAACGTTTAGCTCCTACTCTGGGCGCTCCAACCCGCTCCAAACAACCCTTAGAAGTTTCTAAACAACTTCTACTTAGCACTTCAACCAACTATGAAGATTTTCCTTAGGGTTTGGTTTGAGACAAAAGGACATAAGATAGTATTTCGGGCCTCACGATAGAGGTAACTTTTGGAATACTACAAGGTATAAGGCTAAGGTATTTTGGGTATAGTAACAATACTTGAGAGTATTTTATACCAAGGGGGTGTTTCACGAGAACAACACTCAAGAGAGGGTACTTCTCTACCAAAGGCCACTAGGAAGGGGAAGGGTTTCTACCAAGGGCCTTCTCAAAGGGGGCGTGGGACTCTTGGACGAGACACTACACTAAGGAGGAAGAGAGCTTTCAAGACTTAGAAGTTTGGATGAAGAAGTCTTCACAGCGGGTATTTATAGGAAACCAATGGACAAGATCAAACCACGTGGGGCATGTGGAGGCGAGATCAAGCCAAGTGCACCCTAACCCTACTCCACAAAACAAGGCACAAAACAAAGCACCAAACACGGCACAAAATAAGGCACAAACATGGCCAAAACCGTGACCCATCGGGTTAACTAGCACGCTTCACTGGCGTGACGAGTGTCACCCTCCCGTTGGTCCAAAATATTTCGTCTCTCGGAAAAATCCGCAAAAATTATAAGTGACATAGCTGCATTTTTCCCCTCGCAAGCTTTGTAAAACGTTTCGTCGAAAAACGATTCTTTTCGGTAGTTGTGAACAAAATTTCGACCCTTGCCTACTTTAAGGCTAAAACTTTTCGCACGCCCTACGCATACTGAAATACGGGTATAATAGAATCAAAAATCGTAACAAAATCATAATCTAACAAAACAGAGACATGTATGATAATCAAATTACGATACAATACATAAACAACATATCAAGTCGTGGACGACGCCAAAGTCATTACTAAAAACATAACTATGGGTCTCACGCCCATAATATCAATCATGCCCGTCGAATCCTTCCTCACTGCCGGCAGTCCATGATATAATATAACATCAATAGACATACATGAACACCAAGTCCCACCGGTGGTATAGCGTCTTGGGGGTTTACCCTTCACTTATACTCTTACCACAGAAGGTGGTAAACAGTGGTATAACATCTTGGGGTTTACCTCACTTATACTCTTACCACGGAGAAGGTGGTATAACGCCTTGGGTCGACCTCATTTATACTCTTACCCTATCTCAACCGGCCGTCAAACAACACATAAAGCAGGTGGTACAGCGTCTTGGGGGTTTACCCCTCACTTATACTCTTACCCTATCTCGACCGACCATCAAACAAGACATAAGCACTACCATGTCTTTTATAAAAATCCGGGAATTTAACCCAAGTACTACAATTAACAGAAGCATACCCGTGGAATCCCACATCAGCTTGCCGACGCGTCAAGTAACTTACAACTGCAGACACCAATTCTCCAAAGAGTCGCGGTGTCACGACCCGAACCCGGGCCCGTGACTGGTGTCTTACCCCGGGCACCCTAGTGATACAACATCAGAGTAATCAGCGGAACATAAGATGATAACATGAAATAACAAGAAGTATGAAACAATAGTCTCAGAAAACTTGCCTTACGGCATATATATATATAAAAATCAAATTAAAACCGAACAGTTACATCCCATTACAACTCGCCACAACAAGACTACGGCACTCTAAGAATGATACGACAACAATGGCGGAGGCGGGGCCCGCCAAACCCCGAATGTAAACACCTACTACGACAGGGACTATACCATCGATAAGCCTCCGAGAAACGGAGCTTCCCAAACGCTGTGACCACGAGCTAGGATCAACGATCGGTGTACCTCAACTCGGCGTGAACGCAGCCCCGAGGTCGAGATAACAGTACCAAGTATGGAACGAAAATACAGAAATGAAATCATAGTAGTCTATATAAAGCAGGAGACATGTATGATAACCAAAACTACAGTTCACAATAAATAAGCAACATGTCAAGTCGTGACTCACGCCTCAAAGTCATCATAAAACCGCACGGTAAGTCTGAAGGCATAGCCGACTACTAAAACCTACAAGATAAACAAGGTCGAATCAGATCATGAGATCTGTCTAGACCGTCACATGATCAAAGCCGCCACTCGTCCGCAGATATCTAATGCGCGCGTCTAGCCCCGAACTTCCCATAGCTCGCACGGCCACTCCTATGGCTCGCATGAGGTATTCCGCATCGAGGGTAGTTACTCCCGCAGCTGCCTGGACTCGCCCGTCCGCGTGGCCACAAAGACCGTGACCACGCGCCGCAAACTAACACGAACTCTCGTAGCTCCGCGATAGGCCATACACTGCGCATAAGGTATTCTCGAATCATAGGTCACTAGACCCTCGAGTCTACCCCGTCGGAGGCAGCTTAACCCCGGAATCATGAGTGATATAATATCATCATAACGGTTTATCGTTAAACAACCTAAGCACAACAAGGAAAACCCCTTTACACAAACATCACAAGTACTAACTCACGTAGATCCTAACATGTTTACTAATCAAGTCAACAAGAAAGTATTACAAGACTATCACAAATCAATACAATCAAGTTATTCACACAAGGTACTTTCTACATTATGATTAACTGTGTCGCATATCTATTCCCAAAGTACTTCATACATTATCTTTTAAAAGATACGTTACGCTTACAAAAGTCACACAATACGTAGTATATGAAAATAGAGTGATTATCTTTTGAAGTAAATCAAAACACTTCTCTTCGTAAAATCAAGTAACGACATTCTTTTCCAAATGTTTGAGTTTGCCTAATTTCAAATGTTCACGTTTCTTATTTTAGAAAGGTTTCGTAGTTCATAATTTTAATCACTTAATGATATAATTCTCCTTTAAAGGCAATTTGAGAAACATACGTCATTGAGTAGGTTATTCTTGTTTATAACAATCTTATTTAAGCAAACATGATCTAGGAAATGTAACATCATTTTGTCTCATCTTAGTTTCTATGCAGATGGAAGTTTCTCTGGTTTTACTAATACATTATTAGTCAAAACATTTCCTTTATTAGCGCCGCCGTGGTTTGTTCGATACTTATTCGATTTTCAAATCAAGAAACATTATTTCTTTTAAAATCAAGTACTCATTACTCATGAATGAGGTTTTACAACATTTTAACAAAATGTTAATTACCAAGTAAAACAAGTTAAGTCTCTTATCTTTAAGATTAAGCCTCTTAACTTTAAAATCAGTAAACATCCTTAAGCCGTTATACCTAACTTCCCATAAAGCTAGTATAACTCTTAAGTTTTTAAAAACCAAGTATTACTTCTTCTTTCAAAATGATTCAAAAATCTTTTGAAATACTTCAAGTTCTTTATTATCACATAACCAGCCAGTTATAGTTCAATTCAGTTACCTTTTAAAAACCACAAGTATTTTCTTACCTATATAAAGCTGTTATAACCAACTTCCCATAAAGCCGTTATAACACTTTATGTTTTAGACCAATCAAATACATGTAACACGTACGCCTCATCGCACTACATAGTTACACACATATCATGCTAGAAGAGATAGGAAGAGGTTCACATACCTCGACGATTATCGACTAATAGCAAAACGCCCAAGTACCTCAAACCGCTTGGCCACTCCTTAAAGCCCAAGATCGCGCCACGCACGTGGTACCTCAACCTATAAGGCCAAGGCTCTTATTAACATCTAGATCATATCAGAGAACATTCCACGTAAAATTCGAGACCTCCCCAGCAGCGTAAATCTCCTCTCTAATCTGGGCCGCCACCAGCCAACCCAGGGGTTATACGCCTAATCCGGACGCACAATTCTACTACAGTAAAAGCTACAAGTCAGAATACACCCCATGTAATTACTGATTCAAGATTTTCTTTACATTCAGGCTTAAGTCGCAAGACATTGGCGTAAGTATTATTCAGCTTAAGTCAAAAGACATTGCACTAACTATGTTCCATTCTATATATAGTATACTTTAACTATATATTCAACAACATGTAATTTCCAATTACAACAGAAGGTCAAAAGTGTTTACCTCGATAAGCCCAAAATTATCCAAGTATAAAGTCGATCCTGGGCAACGTTTAGCTCCAACTCCGTGCGCTCCAACCCGCTCTAAACCACCCTTAGAAGTTCTAACCAACTTCTACATACTACTCCAACTAACTATGGAGATTTTCCTTAGGGTTTCGGTTTTGTGACTGACGGGAAGTATAATAGTATTACGGGGCTTTTCGTATAGGTATAACCTTAGAATACTACAAGGTATACGGCTAAGGTAATTTGGGTATAGTAACAATACTTTTGAGAGTATTTCTACCAAGAGGGGGGGTATTTATACGAGACAACACCACGAGGGTGTATACCCTCGGCCTACCCAGTAGGGGGTACTCGGCGAGGAGGGCTCTCGGCCAGGGCCTCACCAAAGGGGAGGGGGTGTTGGGCGAACACCACAAGAGAGGAAGGATTTTAACACTTATGAAATTTATGAATGGATGAAGAAGTCGTCCAAAGGGGAGGGGTATTTATAGGTGAGTCTCAGATCGACGTATTCGCCTCGGGCGGTGTGTGGATTTGAGGGGGTAGTAAGGATTGTTGTCTCTGTTGAGGAGTGTTTTAGTAGCTACCATTTCAGTATTGGGATGTCGCTGGCGCTTGCGGCGGAGTGTAAGTCACGGTCGATTGGTTCGATGTTGGCAAGATTCAGATAGTTGGTTCAGCTTGCTCAGTGATCGTGGATAGGTAACGCTTGTCTAGAAGAGGTTCGGCGGCTCGGAGAAATCGTGCGGATAATCGGCGACGCCAGAGTTGGTTGGCGGTCGGTCTTCTTGAAAGTACCACCGGGTTGGGTGTGACGAGTTTTGGAAAACAGAGGAACTTAGCCCGAGTTACTTTGGGCCGCACGAGTTCATGTGAAGAATAGGCGGGTTGCCTATATGTTAGCTTTGTCGTCCGACTTAGGAGGCAATACGTCCGGTCTTCGTATTGTTATGATCGGGAAAGTATCGGAGATCCATCAGTGTTCGGTAAATGATGACCACGTTAGAGATAGTAACCGAGTTTTGGAAATCGACGATGTAAATGTGGTAAGAGTTCGAGTGTACGACCTCGGGGATCGCGTGCAGCCGGTACCATTTGTTAGGTCGCGGGTGACACTAGAACCTCGCGGCAAAGTGACAAAAGTGGTATCACGACGAGTAAAGGGAGAAGCGAGCATGTATTGCGAGCAGAAATGTGACCATTTCTTTTGTATGGAGAAAGTGCGAAGGAATTATATTTTAGACCCTTGGATGGGAGTGTTTGTGATGTTAGAGGTGTTTCCTCGTGGACTTGGATGTAAGTATTTTGCGCAGGTGTTGTTGTGGCGATTGTGGCGTGATTGTTCAGGTAAGTATAGTAGTGAAGACTATACTGGCGCACGTTTGGTTTGAGACTTAGAAGGAACATTCGGGACGAATGTTTCTAAGGAGGGGAGAATGTTATACCTCGTATTTCCAGATTATGTACGTAAGGACGTACGTAGAAAAGTTTGTGCCTTAAAGTGCTTGGCCGAAATTATTTTTGTGCACAACACCCGGTTAGAGTCGTTTTGCGGATTTTTCCGAGAGACGAAGCGTGTTGGACCAACGAGAGGGCGCCACTTGGCACCCTCTCATTGGCGGAATAGTGGGGCGGCACATGGGACGATTTGGCCATTGTTTTGGTCAAGGGGTTGGTAGGATATTTTGGTGGTAGATGGATAAGGTGCACTTGGAATGATCATGGCCCTACACTTGCCTTGCACTTGGCATGATCTTGGCCATTGGTTGGCCTTTGCTAGACCTATAAATACCCCTCCCCTTTGGAAGACTTCTTCATCCATTCCTAAATTTCCTAAGTGTTAAAATCCCTTCCCCCTCTCTTGTGGTGTTCGTCCAACACCGCCCCCTGGTGAGGCCCCTCGCGAGAGCCCTCCCCGCCCTGGCCGAGTACCCCCAGTGGTAGTAGGCGAGGTATACACCACATGTGGTGTTGTCTCGTATAAATACCCACTCTTGGTAGAAATACTCTCAAAAGTATTGTTACTATACCCAAATTACCTTAGCCGTATACCTTGTAGTATTCTAAGGTTATACCTATCTGAAAAGCCCCAGAATACTATTATACTTCCGTCCACAAAACCTTGAAACCCTAAGGAAAATCTCCATAGTTAGTTGGAGAATTATGTAGAACTTCGTTATAACTTCTAAGGGTGGTTTAGAGAGGGTTGGAGCGCACCGAGTTGGAGCTAAACGTTGCCCAGGATCGACTTTATACTTGGATAATTTTGGGCTTATCGAGGTAAACACTTTTGACCTATACTGTAATTGGAAATTACATGTTGTTGAATATATAGTTAAAGTATACTATATATAGAATGGAACATAGTTGTGCGGCAATGTCTTTTGACTTAAGCTGAATAATACTTACGCGAATGTCTCGCGACATAAGCTCAATGTAAAGAAGAGTACTTGTAATTACATAGACTGTATTCTGAGACTTGTGTATCTTTCGTGGGTAGAATTGTGCACGTCGGATTAGGCGTATAACCCCTCAAGGTTGGCTTGGTAGCGGCTGCGTTAGAGGAGAGGAAGAGATTTACGCTGTTGCGTGAGTGTTTGCCGAATTTTACGTGGAATGTTCTCACGATATGATCTAGATGTTAATAAGCGCCTTGTGGCCTTATAGGTTGAGTACCATGCGTGGCGCGATCTACTTGGCAAGGTAGCCGCGGTTTGAGGTACTTGGGCGTTTGCTATTAGTCGATAATCGTCGCGGTATGTGAACCTCTTCCTATCTCTTCTAGCATGATATGTGTGTAACTATGTAGTACGATAGACGTACCGTGTTACATGTATTTGATTGGTCTAAAACATAAAGTGTTATAACCGCTTTATGGGAAGTTAGTTATATGACTTTATGTAGGTAAGAAAATACTTGTGGTTTTAAAAGGTAAGAATTGAACTATAACCGGCTGGTTATGTGATAATAAAGAACTGAAGTATTTCAAAAGATTTTGAATCATTTTGAAAGAAGAAGTAATACTTGGTTTTTAAAAACTTAAGAGTTATACTAGCTTTATGGGAAGTTAGGTATAACGGCAGGATGTTCTTGATTTTAAAGTTAAGAGGCTTAATCTTAAAGATAAGAGACTTAACTTGCTTGGTAATTAACATTTTGTTAAAAATGTTGTAAAACCTCATTCGCGAGTAATGAGTACTTGATTTTAAAAGCAATAATGTTTCTTGATTTTGAAAATCAGAATAAGTATCGAACAAACCACGCAAATGGCGCTAATAAAGGAAATGTTTTGACTAATAATGTATTAGTAAAACCAAGTGAAACTTCCATCTGCATAGAAACTAAGATGAGACAAAATGATGTTACATTTCCTAGATCATGGCGGCTTAAATAAGATTGTTATAAACAAGAATAACCTACTACGTATCAGACGTATATGTTTCTCAAATTGCCTTTAAATGAGAATTATATCATTAAGTGATTAAAATTATGAACTACTGAAACCTTTCTAAAATAAAGCGTGAACATTTGAAATTAGGAAAACTGAAACATTTGGAAAAGAATGTTACTTGATTTCACGAGAAGTGTTTTGAAATACTTCAAGTTCTTTATTATCACATAACCCAATTAGCTTATAGTTCAATTCAGTTACCTTTTAAAAACCACAAGTATTTTCTTACCTACATAAAGCTGTTATAACCAACTTCCCATAAAGCCGTTATAACACTTTATGTTTTAGACCAATCAAATACATGTAACACGTGTACGTCTATCTTACATAGTTACACACATATCATGCTAGAAGAGATAGGAAGAGGTTCACATACCGCGACGATTATCGACTAATAGCAAACGCTCAGTACCTCAAACCGTCGCTACTCCATAAGCCAAGTAGATCGCGCACCGCGGTACCTCAACCTATAAGGCCACAAGGCTCTTATTAACATCTAGATCATATCGTGAACATTCCACGAAAATTGGCGACTCTCCCGCGGCGTAAATCTCTCCTCCTAACGGGCTACCAAGCCAGAGGTTATACGTCTAATCGGACGTGCACAATTCTACCTCACGAAAAGCTACAAGTCTCTGTATAATACCCTATGTAATTACTGATTTGATCTCTTTACATTCAGGCTTAAGTCGCAAGACATTGCGTAAGTATTATTCAGCTTAAGTCAAAAGACATTGCGCAACTATGTTCCATTCTATATATAGTATACTTTAACTATATATTGACAACATGTAATTTCCAATTACGGAAGGTCAAAAGTGTTTACCTCGATAAGCCCAAAATTATCCAAGTATAAAGTCGATCCCGGGCAACGTTTAGCTCCAACTCGTGCGCTCAACCGCTCTAAACCACCTTAGAAGTTCTAACCAACTTCTACATACTACTCCAACTAACTATGGAGATTTTCCTTAGGGTTTTGGTTTTGTGACGGAAGTATAATAGTATTACTGGCTTTTAGTATGTATAACCAGAATACTACAAGGTATACGGCTAAGGTAATTTGGGTATAGTAACAATACTTTTGAGAGTATTTCTACCAAGAGGGTATTTATACGAGACAACACCACAGGGTGTATACCCTCGGCCTACCCCACTGGGGTACTCGGCGAGGGAGGGCTCTCGCAAGTGGCCTCACCAAGGGGAGGGGGTGTTGACTAACACCACAAGAGAGGGGAAGGATTTTAACACTTAGGAAATTTAGGAATGGATGAAGAAGTCTTCCAGGGGAGGCATTTATGGTGAGTCTCAGATCGTGTCGCCTCGGGCGGTGTGTGGATTTGGGGTATTGTAAGGATTGTTGTCTCTGTTGAGGAGTGTTTTAGTAGCTACCATTTCAGTATTGGGATGTCGCTTTATGGCGCCTTGCGGCGGAAGTGTAAGTCGCCGTCGATTGGTTCGATGTTGGCAAGATTGGATAGTTGGTTCAGCTTGCTCGCAGATCGTGGATAGGTAACGCTTGTCTAGAAGAGGTTACGCGGCTCGGAGAAATCGCGCGGATAATCGGCGACGCTTAGAGTTCGAGTTGATCGGTCTTCTTGAAAGTACCACCGGGTCAGGTGTGAGTTTTGGAAGCGAGGAACTTAGCGAAGTTACTTTGGGCCTTTGAGTTCATGTGAAGAATAGGCCGCGTTGCCTATATGTTAGCTTTGTCGTCCGACTTAGGAGGCAATACGTCCGGTCTTCGTATTGTTATGATCGGGAAAGTATCGGAGATCCATCCAGAGTGTTCGAGAAATGATGACCACGTTAGAGATAGTAACCGAGTTTTGGAAATCAGGCGATTTCGAAATGTGGTAAGAGTTCGAGTGTACGACCTCGTGGATCGCATGCGGCGGTACCATTTGTTAGGTCGCGAGTGACTAGAACCTCGCGCAAAGTGACAAAAGTGGTATCACGGCGAGTAAAGGGAGAAGCGAGCATGTATTGCGTAAATGTGACCATTTCTTTTGTATGGAGAAAGTGCGAAGGAATTATATTTTAGACACTTGGATGGGAGTGTTTGTGATGTTAGAGGTGTTTCGTGGACTTGGATGTAAGTATTTTGCGCAGTGTTGTTGCGTGCCAGTGGCAGGATTGTTCGGTAAGTATAGTAGTGAAGACTATCTTGCGCACGCTTGGTTTGAGACTTAGAAGGAACATTCGGACGAATGTTTCTAAGGAGGAGAATGTTATACCTCGTATTTCCATTATGCGTGGGGCGCACGTAGAAAAGTTGTGCCTTAAAGTGCTTGGCGAAATTATTTTTGTGCACACCCGGTTAGAGTCGTTTCGAAGCGCTTTAGACAACTCGCGTAGGGTAAATTCCGGCTATGTCATTTCTAATTTTTGCGGATTTTTCAGGAGAGCGTGTTGGACCAACGAGAGCGCCACGGCACCCTCTCATCGGGCGGAATAGTGGGGCGGCACGTGGGACGATTTGGCCATTGTTTTGGTCAAGGGGTTGGTAGGATATTTTGGTGGTAGATGGATAAGGTGCACTTGGAATGATCATGGCCCTACACTTGCCTTGCACTTGGCATGATCTTGGCCATTGGTTGGCCTTTGCTAGACCTATAAATACCTCTCCCCTTTGGAAGACTTCTTCATCCATTCCTAAATTTTCTAAGTGTTAAAATCCCTTCCTCTCTTGTGGTGTTCGTCACACCCTCCCCTGGTGAGGCCCTTGGCGAGAGCCCCCTCCCTTGGCCGAGAGTACCCCACAGTGGGGTAGGCCGAGGTATACACCCACTTGTGGTGTTGTCGTATAAATACCCCTCTTGGTAGAAATACTCTGAAAGTATTACATTATACCCAAATTACCTTAGCCGTATACCTTGTAGTATTCTAAGGTTATACCTATACGAAAAGCCAGTAATACTATTATACTTCCAGTCCACAAACCGAAAACAGGAAAATCTCCATAGTTAGTTGGAGTAGTATGTAGAAGTTGGTTAGAACTTCTAAGTGGTTTAGATCGGGTTGGGCGCTGAGTTGGAGCTAACGTTGCCCAGATCGACTTTATACTTGGATAATTTTGGGCTTATCGAGGTAAACACTTTTGACCTTCATTTGTAATTGGAAATTACATGTTGTTGAATATATAGTTAAAGTATACTATATATAGAATGGAACATGGTTGTCGGCAATGTCTTTTGACTTAAGCTCGAATAATACTTACAGCGATGTCTTGCGACTTAAGCACGAATGTAAAGAAATCTTGAATTGTAATAACATAGACTATACAGTTGACTTGTGTAGCTTTTCTGGGGGGTAGAATTGTGCACGTCCGGATTAGACGTATAACCCCCCCCTGGTTGGCTTGGTAGCGGCCAGTTAGAGGAGGAGATTTCTGTTTGTTGCGGGAAGTCTTTAATTTTACGTGGAATGTTCTACGATATGATCTAGATGTTAATAAGCGCCTGGTGGCCTTATAGGGTGAGGTCCCCTGCGTGGCGCGATCTACTTGGCTTAAGGAGTAGCCAGGCGGTTTGAGTACTTGGAGCGTTTTGCTATTAGTCGATAATCGTCGCGAGGTATGTGAACCTCTTCCTATCTCTTCTAGCATGATATGTGTGTAACTATGTAGTACGATAGACGTACACGTGTTACATGTATTTGATTGGTCTAAAACATAAAGTGTTATAACGGCTTTATGGGAAGTTGGTTATAACAGTTTTATGTAGGTATGAAAATACCTGTGGTTTTTAAAAGGTAACTGAATTGAACTATAACTGGTTGGTTATGTGATAATAAAGAACTTGAAGTATTTCAAAACACTTCTCTTCGTAAAATCAAGTAACGACATTCTTTTCCAAATGTTTCAGGTTTTCCTAATTTCAAATGTTCACGTTTCTTATTTTAGAAAGGTTTCGTAGTTCATAATTTTAATCACTTAATGATATAATTCTCATTTAAAGGCAATTTGAGAAACATATGTCTGATACGTGAGTAGGTTATTCTTGTTTATAACAATCTTATTTAAGCAGCCATGATCTAGGAAATGTAACATCATTTTGTCTCATCTTAGTTTCTATGCAGATGGAAGTTTCTACTGGTTTTACTAATACATTATTAGTCAAAACATTTCACTTTATTAGCGCTGTGGTTTGTTCGATACTTATTCGATTTTCAAATCAAGAAACATTATTGCTTTTAAAATCAAGTACTCATTACTCGCGAATGAGGTTTTACAACATTTTTAACAAAATGTTAATTACCAAGTAAAACAAGTTAAGTCTCTTATCTTTAAGATTAAGCCTCTTAACTTTAAAATCAGTAAACATCCTTAAGTCGTTATACCTAACTTCCCATAAAGCTAGTATAACTCTTAAGTTTTTAAAAACCAAGTATTACTTCTTCTTTCAAAATGATTCAAAAATCTTTTGAAATACTTCAAGTTCTTTATTATCACATAACCAAAGGTTATAGTTCAATTCGATTACCTTTTAAAAACCACAAGTATTTTCTTACCTACGTAAAGTCGTTATAACCAACTTCCCATAAAGCCGTTATAACACTTTATGTTTTAGACTAATCAAATACATGTAACACGTTACGTCTATCGCACTACATAGTTACACACATATCATGCTAGAAGAGATAGGAAGAGGTTCACATACCGCGACGATTATCGACTAATAGCAAAACGCTCAAGTACCTCAAACCGTCGGCTACTCCTTAAGCCAAGTAGATCGCGCCACGCGTGGTACCTCAACCTATAAGGCCACAAGGCGCTTTATTAACATCTAGATCATATCGTAGAACATTCCACAGAAAATTCGTTTCCTCCCGCAACAGCGTAAATCTCCTCCTCTAAGGCGGCTACCAAGCCAACCAGGGTTATACGTCTAATCCGGACGTGCACAATTCTACCCCACAGAAAAGCTACACAAGTCTACTGTAATATAGTCCTATGTAATTACAGTTCAGTACTCTTCTTTACATTCAGGCTTAAGTCGCAAGACATTGCCGTAAGTATTATTCAGCTTAAGTCAAAAGAAATCACGCGACAACTATGTTTCATTCTATATATAGTATACTTTAACTATATATTCAACAACATGTAATTTCCAATTACAAGAAGGTCAAAAGTGTTTACCTCGATAAGCCCAAAATTATCCAAGTATAAAGTCGATCCGGGCAACGTTAGGCTCAACTCCTGCCTCAACCCGCTCTAAACCACCCTTAGAAGTTCTAACCAACTTCTACATACTACTCCAACAAACTATGGAGATTTTCCTTAGGGTTTGGTTTGTGGGATCGTGGGAAGTATAATAGTATTACGGGGCTTTTCGTATAGGTATAACCTTAGAATACTACAAGGTATACGGCTAAGGTAATTTGGGTATAGTAACAATACTTTTGAGAGTATTTCTACCAAGAGGGGGGTATTTATACGAGACAACACCACAAGGGGGGGTGTATACCCCTCGGCCTACCCCACTAGGGGGGGTACTCTCGGCCAAGAGGGGGAGGGGCTCTCGGCCAAGGGGCCTCACCAAAGGGGGGGGGGGAGGGAGGTGTTGGACGAACACCATAAGAGAGGGGGAAGGGATTTTAACACTTAGGAAATTTAGGAATGGATGAAGAAGTCTTCCAAAGGGGAGGGGTATTTATAAGTGAGTCTCCGTATCGTATTCGCCCTCGGGCCAGTGTGTGGATTTCAGGGGTAGCTGTAAGGATTGTTGTCTCCTGTTGAGGGAGTGTTTTAGTAGCTACCATTTCAGTATTGGGATGTCTCTTTATGACGCCTTGCAGGGCGGAAGTGTAAGTCGCCGGTCGATTGGTTCGATGTTGGCAAGATTCAGATAGTTGGTTCAGGCTTGCTCCAGCAGACTGTGGATAGGGTAACGCTTGTCTAGAAGAGGTTACGGCGGCTCGAAATCGTGCGGATAATCGGCGGCGGCAGAGTTGAGTTGACCGGTCTTCTTGAAAGTACCACCGGGTTGGGTGTGGCGAGTTTTGGAAAGCAGAGGAACTTAGCGAGTTACTTTGGGCCTTTTGAGTTCATGTGAAGAATAGGCGGGTTGCCTATATGTTAGCTTTGTCGTCCGACTTAGAGGCAATCGTCCGGTCTTTCGTATTGTTATGATCGGGAAAGTATCGGAGATCCATCCAGAGCTGTTCTCGATGAAATGATGACCACGTTAGAGATAGTAACCGAGTTTTGAAAGCGATGTCAGAAATGTGGTAAGAGTTCGAGTGTCTGGCGGCCTCGGGGATCGCATGCGGCCGGTACCATTTGTTAGGTCGCGGGTGACACTAGAACCTCGCGGCAAAGTGACAAAGTGGTATCACGGCGAGTAAAGGAGAAGCGAGCATGTATTGCGGCGAGAGATGTGACCATTTCTTTGTATGAAGAAAGTGCGAAGGAATTATATTTTAGACCCTTGGATGGGGCGTTTGTGATGTTAGAGTGTTTCGCCGTGGACTTGGATGTAAGTATTTTGCGAGTGTTGTTGTGGCGGTTGTGGCGGGATTGTTCGTAAGTATAGTAGTGAAGACTATCCGGCGACGCGTTTAGTTTGAGACTTAGAAGGAACATTCGGACTAATTTTTCTAAGGAGGGAGAATGTTATACCTCGTATTTCCATTATGCGTGGGGCGTGCGTAGAAAAGTTTGTGCCTTAAAGTGCTTGGCCGAAATTATTTTTGTGCACAACACCCGGTTAGAGTCGTTTTTCGACGAAACGTTTTACACAACTCGCGTAGGGTAAATTCCGGCTATGTCATTTCTAATTTTTGCGGATTTTTCCGAGAGACGTGTTGGACCAACGAGAGGCGCCACGGCAGCCTCTCATTAGCGGAAATAGTGGGCCACGGACGACGGTCATTGTTTTGGTCAAGGGGTTGGTAGGATATTTTGGTGGTAGATGGATAAGGTGCACTTGGAATGATCATGGCCCTACACTTGCCTTGCACTTGGCATGATCTTGGCCATTGGTTGGCCTTTGCTAGACCTATAAATACCCCTCCCCTTTGGAAGACTTCTTCATCCATTCCTAAATTTCCTAAGTGTTAAAATCCTTCCCCTCTCTTGTGGTGTTACGTCCAACCCCCTCCCCTTTGGTGAGGCCCTCGGCGAGAGCCCTCCCCTTGGCCGAGAGTACCCCCTGAGTGGAGGTAGGCGAGGTATACACCCACACTTGTGGTGTTATCTCGTATAAATACCCCTCTTGGTAGAAATACTCTCAAAGTATTATTCTATACCCAAATTACCTTAGCCGTATACCTTGTAGTATTCTAAGGTTATACCTATCTGAAAAGCCAGTAATACTATTATACTTCAGTCACTGGCAAAACCCTAAGGAAAATCTCCATAGTTAGTTGGAGTAGTATGTAGAAGTTGGTTAGAACTTCTAAGTGGTTTAGAGCGGAGTTGGAGCGCGGAGTCGAGCTAAACGCTGCCAGATCGACTTTATACTTGGATAATTTTGGGCTTATCGAGGTAAACACTTTTGACCTTACATTTGTAATTGGAAATTACATGTTGTTGAATATATAGTTAAAGTATACTATATATAGAATGGAACATAGTTGTGCGGCAATGTCTTTGACTTAAGCTGAATAATACTTACGCAATGTCTTGCGACTTAAGCACAATGTAAAGAAGAGTCTTGTTGTAATTACATAGGGTGTATTCTGCAGACTTGTGTAGCTTTTACGTAGGGTAGAATTGCACGTCGGATTAGACGTATAACCCCGGTTGGCTTGTGCGGCCGTTAGAGGAGGAGATTTCTGTTGTTGCGGGGAGGTCTTGAATTTTACGTGGAATGTTCTACGATATGATCTAGATGTTAATAAGAGCCTTGCGGCCTTATAGGTTGAGGTACCATGCGTGGCGCGATCTACTTGGCTTATGGAGTATCCGACGGTTTGAGGTACTTGGAGCGTTTTGCTATTAGTCGATAATCGTCGCGAGGTATGTGAACCTCTTCCTATCTCTTCTAGCATGATATGTGTGTAACTATGTAGTACGATAGACGTACACGTGTTACATGTATTTGATTGGTCTAAAACATAAAGTGTTATAACGGCTTTATGGGAAGTTGGTTATAACAGTTTTATGTAGGTAAGAAAATACTTGTGGTTTTTAAAAGGTAACTGAATTGAACTATAACTGGCTGGTTATGTGATAATAAAGAACTTGAAGTATTTCAAAATACTTCTCTTCGTAAAATCAAGTAACGACATTCTTTTCCAAATGTTTCAGGTTTTCCTAATTTCAAATGTTCACGTTTCTTATTTTAGAAAGGTTTTGTAGTTCATAATTTTAATCACTTAATGATATAATTCTCATTTAAAGGCAATTTGAGAAACATATGTCTGATACGTGAGTAGGTTATTCTTGTTTATAACAATCTTATTTAAGCAGCCATGATCTAGGAAATGTAACATCATTTTGTCTCATCTTAGTTTCTATGCAGATGGAAGTTTCTACTGGTTTTACTAATACATTATTAGTCAAAACATTTCCCTTTATTAGCGCTGCTGTGGTTTGTTCGATACTTATTCTGATTTTCAAAATCAGTAAAACATTATTGCTTTTAAAATCAAGTACTCATTACTCGCGAATGAGGTTTTACAACATTTTTAACAAAATGTTAATTACCAAGCAAGTTAAGTCTCTTATCTTTAAGATTAAGCCTCTTAACTTTAAAATCAGTAAACATCCTTAAGCCGTTATACCTAACTTCCCATAAAGCTAGTATAACTCTTAAGTTTTTAAAAACCAAGTATTACTTCTTCTTTCAAAATGATTCAAAAATCTTTTGAAATACTTCAAGTTCTTTATTATCACATAACCAAATTAGCTTATAGTTCAATTCAGTTACCTTTTAAAAACCACAAGTATTTTCTTACCTACATAAAGCTGTTATAACCAACTTCCCATAAAGCCGTTATAACACTTTATGTTTTAGACCAATCAAATACATGTAACACGTGTACGTCTATCGTACTACATAGTTACACACATATCATGCTAGAAGAGATAGGAAGAGGTTCACATACCTCGCGACGATTATCGACTAATAGCAAAACGCTCCAAGTACCTCAAACCGTCGGCTACTCCTTAAGCCAAGTAGATCGCGCCACGCATGGTACCTCAACCTATAAGGCCACAAGGCGCTTATTAACATCTAGATCATATCGTAGAACATTCCACAGAAAATTCGCAAAGACTCTCCCCGCCGGCGTAAATCTCCTCTCTAACGGCCGCCATTTGCAAGCCAACGAGGGTTATACGTCTAATCCGGACGCACAATTCTACCCTGTAAAAGATACACAAGTCATCAGAATACACCCTATGTAATTACAAATAAGATTTTCTTTACATTCGGCTTATGTCGCAAGACATCGCGTAAGTATTATTCAGCTTAAGTCAAAAGACATTGCCGCACAACTATGTTCCATTCTATATATAGTATACTTTAACTATATATTCAACAACATGTAATTTCCAATTACAAGGAAGGTCAAAAGTGTTTACCTCGATAAGCCCAAAATTATCCAAGTATAAAGTCGATCCCGGGCAACGTTTAGCTCCAACTCGGCTCCAACCCGCTCTAAACCACCCTAGAAGTTCTAACCAACTTCTACATACTACTCCAACAAACTATGGAGATTTTCCTTAGGGTTTCTGTTTTGTGGCGACGGAAGTATAATAGTATTACGGGCTTTCAGATAGGTATAACCTTAGAATACTACAAGGTATACGGCTAAGGTAATTTGGGTATAGTAACAATACTTTTGAGAGTATTTCTACCAAGAGTGGGTATTTATACGAGACAACACCACAGGGTGTATACCTCGGCTACCCCACTGTGGGGTACTCGCCAAGAGGGGAGGGCTCTCGACGGGCCTCACCAAAGGGGGGGGGGGAGGGAGGTGTTGGACGAACACCATAAGAGAGGGGGAAGGGATTTTAACACTTAGGAAATTTAGGAACGGATGAAGAAGTCTTCCAGGGGAGGGGTATTTATAAGTGAGTCTCAGATCGATTCGCCTGCCAATGTGGATTTCGGGGGGTAAGGATTGTTGTCTCCTGTTGAGGGAGTGTTTTAGTAGCTACCATTTCAGTATTGGGATGTCGCTTTATGACGCCTTGCAGGGCGGAAGTGTAAGTCGCCGGTCGATTGGTTCGATGTTGGCAAGATTCAGATAGTTGGTTCAGGCTTGCTCCAGCAGACTGTGGATAGGGTAACGCTTGTCTAGAAGAGGTTACGCAGCTCGGAGAAATCGTGCGGATAATCGGCATTTAACGCTTAGAGTTGAGTTGACGGTCGGTCTTCAAAGTACCACCGGGTCAGGTGTGACGAGTTTTGGAAAACAGAGGAACTTAGCTTGGAGTTACTTTGGGCCCTTTTGAGTTCATGTGAAGAATAGGCCAGGTTGCCTATATGTTAGCTTTTGTCGTCCGACTTAGGAGGCAATACGTCCGGTCTTTCGTATTGTTATGATCGGGAAAGTATCGGAGATCCATCCAGAGTGTTCCGTGAAATGATGACCACGTTAGAGATAGTAACCGAGTTTTGAAACCGGCGATGCTGAAATGTGGTAAGAGTTCGAGTGTCTGACGACCTCGGGGATCGCATGCAGCCCGGCATCATTTGTTAGTCGCGGGTGACACTAGAACCTCGCGGCAAAGTGACAAAAGTGGTATCACGACGGCGAGTAAAGGAGAAGCGAGCATGTATTGCGGCGAGATGTGACCATTTCTTTTGTATGAAGAAAGTGCGAAGGAATTATATTTTAGACCCTTGGATGGAGCGTTTGTGATGTTAGAGGTGTTTCTCGTGGACTTGGATGTAAGTATTTTGCGCAGGTGTTGTTGTGGCAGTTGGCAGGATTGTTCAGGTAAGTATAGTAGTGAAGACTATACTGGCGCACGTTTGGTTTGAGACTTAGAAGGAACATTCGGGACGAATTTTTCTAAGGAGGGGAGAATGTTATACCTCGTATTTCCAGATTATGTACGTAAGGACGTACGTAGAAAAGTTTGTGCCTTAAAGTGCTTGGCCGAAATTATTTTTGTGCACTGACACCCTGGTTAGAGTCGTTTTTACGAACGCGTTTTACACAACTCGCGTAGGGTAAATTCCGGCTATGTCATTTCTAATTTTTGCGGATTTTTCCGAGGCGAGCGTGTTGGACCAGCGAGCGCCACTGGCACCCTCTCATCGGCGGAATAGTGGGGCGTGGGGACGATTTGGCCATTGTTTTGGTCAAGGGGTTGGTAGGATATTTTGGTGGTAGATGGATAAGGTGCACTTGGCATGATCATGGCCCTACACTTGCCTTGCACTTGGCATGATCTTGGCCATTGGTTGGCCTTTGCTAGACCTATAAATACCCCTCCCCTTTGGAAGACTTCTTCATCCATTCCTAAATTTCCTAAGTGTTAAAATCCCTTCCCCCTCTCTTGTGGTGTTCGTCCAACACCCCCCTCCCCCCCCTTTGGTGAGGCCCCTTGGCCGAGAGCCCCTCCTCTTGGCCGAGTACCCCTCAGTGGGGGTAGGCAGAGGGTATCACCACTTGTGGTGTTATCTCGTATAAATACCTCTTGGTAGAAATACTCTCAAAAGTATTGTTCTATACCCAAATTACCTTAGTAGTATACCTTGTAGTATTCTAGGTTATACCTATCTGAAAGCCAGTAATACTATTATACTTCCGTCGGTCCAAAACCGAAACCACAAGGAAAATCTCCATAGTTAGTTGGAGTAGTATGTAGAAGTTGGTTAGAACTTCTAAGGGTGGTTTAGAGTTGGGGCGTGAGTTGGAGCTAAGCGTTGCCGGGATCGACTTTATACTTGGATAATTTTGGGCTTATCGAGGTAAACACTTTTGACCTTACATTTGTAATTGGAAATTACATGTTGTTGAATATATAGTTAAAGTATACTATATATAGAATGGAACATAGTTGTGCGGCAATGTCTTTTGACTTAAGCTGAATAATACTTACGGCAATGTCTTGCGACTTAAGCGAATGTAAAGAAAATCTTGACTGTAATTACATGGGCGTATTCTGATGAGACTTGTGTAGCTTTTACGTAGGGTAGAATTGTACGTCCGGATTAGGCGTATAACCGGTTGGCTTGGTAGCGGCCGTTAGAGGAGGAGATTTACACCGCTGTTGCGGGGAGGTCTGCGAATTTTAACTGGAATGTTCTACGATATGATCTAGATGTTAATAATAGCCTTGCGGCCTTATAGGTTGAGGTACCATGCGTGGCGCGATCTACTTGGCTTATGGAGTAGCGGTTTGAGGTACTTGGAGCGTTTTGCTATTAGTCGATAATCGTCGCGAGGTATGTGAACCTCTTCCTATCTCTTCTAGCATGATATGTGTGTAACTATGTAGTACGATAGACGTACACGTGTTACATGTATTTGATTGGTCTAAAACATAAAGTGTTATAACGGCTTTATGGGAAGTTGGTTATAACAGTTTTATGTAGGTAAGAAAATACTTGTGGTTTTTAAAAGGTAACTGAATTGAACTATAAATTTGGTTATGTGATAATAAAGAACTTGAAGTATTTCAAAATACTTCTCTTCGTAAAATCAAGTAACGACATTCTTTTCCAAATGTTTCAGGTTTTCCTAATTTCAAATGTTCACGTTTCTTATTTTAGAAAGGTTTCGTAGTTCATAATTTTAATCACTTAATGATATAATTCTCATTTAAAGGCAATTTGAGAAACATATATACGTCGTGAGTAGGTTATTCTTGTTTATAACAATCTTATTTAAGTGACCATGATCTAGGAAATGTAACATCATTTTGTCTCGTCTTAGTTTCTATGCAGATGGAAGTTTCTACTGGTTTTACTAATACATTATTAGTCAAAACATTTCCTTTATTAAGCCTAACTGTGGTTTGTTCGATACTTATTCTGATTTCCAAAATCAGTAAAACATTATTGCTTTTAAAATCAAGTACTCATTACTCGCGAATGAGGTTTTACAACATTTTTAACAAAATGTTAATTACCAAGCAAGTTAAGTCTCTTATCTTTAAGATTAAGCCTCTTAACTTTAAAATCAGTAAACATCCTTAAGCCGTTATACCTAACTTCCCATAAAGCTAGTATAACTCTTAAGTTTTTAAAAACCAAGTATTACTTCTTCTTTCAAAATGATTCAAAATCTTTTGAAATACTTCAAGTTCTTTATTATCACATAACCATTGGGGTTATAGTTCAATTCGATTACCTTTTAAAACCACAAGTATTTTCTTACCTACATAAAGCTGTTATAACCAACTTCCCATAAAGCCGTTATAACACTTTATGTTTTAGACCAATCAAATACATGTAACACGTGTACGTCTATCGTACTACATAGTTACACACATATCATGCTAGAAGAGATAGGAAGAGGTTCACATACCTCGCGACGATTATCGACTAATAGCAAAACGCTCCAAGTACCTCAAACCGTCGGCTACTCCTTAAGCCAAGTAGATCGCGCCACGCATGGTACCTCAACCTATAAGGCCACAAGGCGCTTATTAACATCTAGATCATATCGTAGAACATTCCACAGAAAATTCGGCACCTCCCCAACGGCGTAAATCTCCTCCTCTAACGGGGCTACTGCCAAGCCTTGCGGGTTATACGTCTAATCCGGACGTGCACAATTCTACCCCACAGAAAAGATACACAAGTCTACTGTAATACAGTCCTATGTAATTACAGTTCAGTACTCTTCTTTACATTCAGGCTTATGTCGCAAGACATTGCCGTAAGTATTATTCAGGCTTAAGTCAAAAGACATTGCCGCACAACTATGTTCCATTCTATATATAGTATACTTTAACTATATATTCAACAACATGTAATTTCAATTACAACGAGAAGGTCAAAAGTGTTTACCTCGATAAGCCCAAAATTATCCAAGTATAAAGTCGATCCTGGCAACGTTTAGCTCGACTCAATGCGCTCAACCCGCTCTAAACCACCCTTAGAAGTTCTAACCAACCACATACTACTCCAACTAACTATGGAGATTTTCCTTAGGGTTTCGGTTTTGTGGTGACGGGAAGTATAATAGTATTACGGGCTTTTCAGTATAGGTATAACCTTAGAATACTACAAGGTATCTGGCTAAGGTAATTTGGGTATAGTAACAATACTTTTGAGAGTATTTCTACCAAGAGGGGTATTTATACGAGACAACACCACGAGGGGTGTATACCCTCGGCCTACCCCACTGAGGGGTACTCTCGGCGAGGAGGGGCTCTCGCCAGGGGCCTCACCAAAGGGGAGGGGTGTTGGACGAACACCATAAGAGAGGGGGAAGGGATTTTAACACTTAGGAAATTTAGGAATGGATGAAGAAGTCTTCCAAAGGGGAGGGGTATTTATAGGTCTAGCAAAGGCCAACCAATGGCCAAGATCATGCCAAGTGCAAGGCAAGTGTAGGGCCATGATCATGCCAAGTGCACCTTATCCATCTACCACCAAAATATCCTACCAACCCCTTGACCAAAACAATGGCCAAATCGTCCCATGTGCCGCCCCACTATTCCATCAATGAGAGGGTGCCAAGTGGCGCCCTCTCGTTGGTCCAACACGCTTCGTCTCTCGGAAAAATCCGCAAAAATTAGAAATGACATAGCCGGAATTTACCCTACGCGAGTTGTGTAAAACGTTTCGTCGAAAAACGACTCTAACCGGGTGTTGTGCACAAAAATAATTTCGGCCAAGCACTTTAAGGCATAAACTTTTCTACGTACGTCCTTACGTACATACTCTGGAAATACGGGGTATAACACGCGGCAACGTAATAAAACATAATACTTGCACTCAAAGGCTATTACCAGCACACATAGGCTAATTCTCAATTAACCAAGCCAAAGTACTTATCAAGGCACAAATAGAAAAATTCTCATTTAACAAGCCAAAGTACTTATCAGGGCACAAATAGAAAAATTCTCATTTAACAAGCCAAAGTACTTATCAGGGTACAAATAGAATAATTCTCATTTACAAGCCAAAGTACTTATCAGGGCACAAATAGAATAATTCTCATTTAACAAGCCAAAGTACTTATCCGGGCACAAATAGAATAATTCTCATTTAACAAGCCAAAGTACTTATCCGGGCACAAATAGAATAATTCTCATTTAACAAGCCAAAGTACTTATCCGGGCACAAATAGAATAATTCTCATTTAACAAGCCAAAGTACTTATCAAGGCACAAATAGAATAATTCTCATTTAACAAGCCAAAGTACTTATCAAGGCACAAATAGAATAATTCTCATTTAACAAGCCAAAGTACTTATCAAGGCACAAATAGAATAATTCTCATTTAACAAGCCAAAGTACTTATCAAGGCACAAATAGAATAATTCTCATTTAACAAGCCAAAGTACTTATCAAGGCACAAATAGAATAATTCTCAATTAATCAAGCCAAAGTACTACGTACGTACATTCTTTTCAAAAGACTCATTTTTATGTAAAAACCCAAGATACTAACACCCGTAGTATCAAGGTGTGTCTATTTTTCAAAGTAAGTTACTACACTTTTAGAAAACTCATTTCAAAGTTTGAAATCAAGTAACTTCAAATTTTCACAATCTAGGCAACTTATGCCCAATAATCAAAATAGACAACTTTCTTACCCTTCCGTAAAGCCGTTATAACCAACTTCCCATAAAGCCGTTATAACCCTTTATGGTTTAAGACAATTTCATTCCTTTTTTATAACCAAGATACTTACACTTAAAACCAAGTATCACAAACTTTCAAATCAAGTTTCTTAACTTTCAAAATACTTCAAGTCCCTTAATATTTAGAAAACAAGTTTCTTCTACTTTTAAACCTCAAGTAACTCACACCTTTAAAACAAGTTACTTCTCTTAAATCATGTCATTTCTCCTCTTTTAAAACCATTAAGTAAATCACTCATTTGACTCCCCTAAGGTCATTATAATGACCTTTAGGTTTTGGAACTAAGGCACTAGCCAAAAGGTTTGGAAACCACTTCCTTTTCAAGACTCTATGTATTTTAAGTAAAATACTTTCACTTTTAAGAATCCAACTTCACTAAGGCAATAGATTATACATCTTACAATTTAAACATCAAAGTACAATCAAAGAAGTACATAGAACAAATTCTGTATTAGGAAATCCAAGTACAACCAAGGAATGGATCATTTAAGGAGTAGAACTTACTTTCTTTATCTTAAGGAATCATGCTAGAAGAGGAGATAGTTCACATACCTTTTCGGCTAAATCCACAAGCTGCCGAATACCCGTGCGTAGAAATGTCAACCTATAATGGTCACAACAAGACTATCAACTTCTAGTCTCAACGTAGAATAATACTAAGTATACGGTCTACAATTCTACGGAAAATCGGGCAGACTTCCTTTGTTTCTACTCACTTTGCCACCTTTTCAAGGCCGAATACAATAACCAACACGCCTACATTTAAGGCTCAAACCAACAACCAAACAAAGGGGATTACACGCCTTTACAAATGTAAAATTCCGCCCCATTCATACAAAGTAGATTAAAATCCAAACCATCTCTCGACTTATAACAGCGACAACGACACTAAGTCCTTTCCAAATTCTTTTTTCAATCCAAGTTCTTAGTTCTAACATGTTATATAGTCATTAACAACTTCAACGACTACAATTTCCTTCTTTATACAACATGTGAAGACTTAAACTAATAATCAACTTTAATTCCAATCGTAAAGTTAAACATGCTAGTTTTCGGATTAGGGTTCCAATAGCCAATATACTTATCAACTTCATACAATATACCACATGCTTGCTAATATCCATAGCTACAACAACAAGTAAGTCTTAACTACTAAAATGACAAAATTTATACCTTTCCACGCCCTTAAAATTCCCAAGATTCAAAGTCGCGCCTTAGCAATTCTTAGCTCCTTTCCTTAGGTTCCAATCCGCTTCAAGCACTCCTTAGAAGCCTATGAAGAACCCATCTTCAAGTTCCAACTTCAAAGTTGAAGAACTCTTTAAGTTTCCGCCTTGCGACTAATACGAAAACGTCGTTTTTCCGCAATATTTCTATTGAGATATCCTTACAACACTCTTAGGAACCTTGGGTTTAAGTCTTGTGAGCAATAGAACAAAATTACAAATTTTTCTTGTGAAGAGCACCTCAAGCCCGAGAGCTATTATTGTGGACAACAATGTGGTGATTTTTTTCTAAGTGTTGAAGAGCTAGTCTTGCACTAGTAGTATACTTATAACACAATGGAGAGCTTAGATATCAACAAATGTGAGGCTAGGATGAATTTCACAAGGATTAAGCCCATGTGGACAAGTTGACTTTGGTCAAATATATCAAGCTTGAAGACTTATCTTCCAAGATGGTCAATGACAATTCTACCCCTTGCATTTTCTTCCAAGACCACATGAGGGGGTGCCACGTGTTGCCCTCTCATTCGTCCATAAAATCTGAACCTCGTGGCCCCGCAAACGTAAAATTCTCGGGTGGGCCCCACGTGACCAAATCGTAAAAATAAATTTCCATAATGCTAATAGGTTCCATACTCTTCAAATAATACATTTTGAGAATCCATTCTCAACAACGAACATTTTTCCTTTCCGACGTCGAACATTTCATCGGAAAAACAATTCTTCCTTCGTACCAAATTCCAAGTCTTGTTTCCTTCGTACATTCTCTTTTACATGTCCCGGACTTACGGGGTGTAACATTCTTCCCTTAGAAACATTCGTCCCGAATGTTCTTAGTCGGTTGTCAAGATATACAAACTCCGGCATAAACTCTATACTATGCCTATCAATCAAAACATGCACAAGACCAACGATGCCACACATGGCCACCACAACATACGTGAACATAATAATGGACCTTCCGTCCGTGACCCCTTCTCACAAAACTCGAAGGTTACGGTCTTCTAAAACACGGGATCCTTAGAGGTTCCTTTCTTTCCTTACTGGTCATACTTTCTCGTACTTCCAAACTCATCTAGTACGACTGAAAATCTCAAATTTTGTTTCTCTTCTCAATCCTTGGAGTTACTATCCAAACTTGGCCATATAGTTACTTACATTCCGTTAAGGCTCTTCTCGGTCCTTACGACCTAGTTCAGGTGGAACGCGTCCACGAACTCGCACAACGGCCAACTAGACTTGGGCCTAGCACCCGTGACCACATCGCGCGGGACCATTACTAATCGACATCACCCGATTCCATACTATCGGTGACCGAAATGAGTCTATAACCCGACCCATCGTCACACTTAACCTCTTATTCTTAGTCCGAACTAAGACTCTCTCTTATCTCAAGGTACTTCTCACTTTATCCTCCCATTCACTAGGTTCACATAAGCCAAGTATTTCTACTATACATCCTTCCTGTCGGCCTTACATTGCGGGGTAATTACAACTTGTGAACTCTATACAACTATAGTCTCGGTTCACTTATCATTCTTGTCAATATTCTTAACTTCACACTTTACTAATCAAAGTATCCTACCTGCAGGGTACTATCACTTTACAACTCTAGCAATAAAGGGAAAACATATACGCTAGGGTAAAATCTGAATCTATCAACGCGTATGATTGAAAAGAATCGAAATATACGTAACCCGTGCGATGTCGCCTCCGATCTTGCCCGAGTCACGTTATCTATGCGGTTCGAAGGACCGCGGAACTATAAACTCCACTTCGACCTCTACCACGGTGGCTAACGTCCGAACACCTTGCTCGGGGCGTGCCGTTGTGGAGAAGGAATCAACCATCGGCCTCATAGGTGAGCCACCCCGGTGCCTCTTCTAAAAGGACATACCCTCGATATATGGCCGGAAGGCCTGATAAAAACAAAGACTGTGCCAACGACATTTCCCAAATGGCGCTTACAATATCTAAACACCGAGGAAAAAGTGGCCTCGATTGAGAAAACCCTCGCTCTTCGCGAGAACCTCGACCTGGATCTTGGACCGGCTCTAAGTACCTTGTGGGGTCTAATATCCCACATGAGCTGCGGGGTATGTCTTGGGTAGGTGGGACGAATATCTCACTTGCTGCTTTGAGGCGACTCGTCCAAAACTCACCTGGGATAACCAACCGGTCCTAGCCTCTTACGCTGATCTCGTTGGCCTCTACCCTGCATGCACATGCATGCTTGGCGAATAACCTCCTCGATGAAAGCGAGACCTTTGCTATCTTGGTCAATAACATAATGACTTCCTTCACCCTAAAGTCTTCCCTTAATCGAAACTGGGGCTCGTGCGGGGCCTCAAAACTGGCGCAGAAGAACTTCGCGTGAACAACATCCAGTGTACCGGGCATAATCCCTATCAACTCTTCGAGTCGACTAGTAGCTCCTGCTACTCCTTTGACCTTCGGGCGTTGTTGCCCTCGAGGCATAATCGTAATACAACAATACGTCGGAGGAATTATCTTACTAACACAGCTTCATGGCACGATCTGAGTGAGAAGAATAGAAACCAACTCCTAAATGTCCTATAGCCTCGTGTTTATGGGTGTGGCGCGCAACACACCGATAATCAAGACTCTACTGAACACGATGCATGACATTCCGAGGTATTGCTTTGATACCACTTTGTCACGCCCGAACCGGGCGTGGTCGGTGCCCTACCCGGCACCCTTCTACCTTAACAACTAAGTAAAACTGCGGAAATTAAATAACACCTCTTTTTTTTTTAAAACCATCATACGTGCAAAGGCAAAGACGACAAGGCTGCCATATAATATACATAACAAAAGACACTACACCGCATACGTGAGTCCAATCCACATATGAATACGGACTTCAAGAGTTATATCAACTATGACGGGACAAGGCCCCGCTGTACCCATAATCGTACAAAAGCACATCTTGAAAGAACTTATACCAAAAAGATAAACTCCGACGTAAGGAGCTATCCAAAAACTACGGCGGTCCTACACTGCCGATCACCAAGCTGCATTACCTAAACTGCGGCATGTAACGCGGCCCGGAAGTCGATCTGAAGAATGTACCAAGTATGTGAACTGAAAATACTATAACAAAATCATAACAGTCTAACAAAACAGGACACATGTATGATAATCAAATTACAGTACACAATACATAAACAATCATATCAAGTCAGGGACGCACGCCCTCAAAGTCATTACTAAAAACATAACTATGGGTCTCACGCCCATAATATCAATCATGCGTGGAATCCTTCCTCACCGCGGCGATCCATGATATAATATAACATCAATAGGCATACATGAACACCAAGTCCCACGGTGGTATAGCGTCTTGGGGTTTACCCTCACTTATACTCTTACCAGAGAAGGTGGTAAAGCGGTGGTATAGCGTCTTGGGGTTTACCTCACTTATACTCTTACGGAGAAGGTGGTATAACGTCTTGGGGCTTGCCCTCATTTATACTCTTACCCTATCTCAACCGTCACAAACAACACAAGCGGGTGGTACATGTCTTGGGGTTTACCCTCACTTATACTCTTACCACGGAGAAGGTGGTACAACGTCTTGGGGTTTACCGCCACTTATACTCTTACCTATCTCGACCGACCATCAAACAAGACATAAGCACTACCGTGTCTTTTATAAAAATCGGGAATTTAACCCAAGTACTACAATTAACGAAGCATACGTGGAATCCCATCAACGTTGCCGATGCGTCCAAGTAACTTACAACTGGACGGTACTCTCCAAGAAGTCGCGGCAACGTAATAAAACATAATACTTGCACTCAAAGGCTATTACCAGCACACATAGGCTAATTCTCAATTAACCAAGCCAAAGTACTTATCAAGGCACAAATAGAAAAATTCTCATTTAACAAGCCAAAGTACTTATCAGGGCACAAATAGAAAAAATTCTCATTTAACAAGCCAAAGTACTTATCAGGGTACAAATAGAATAATTCTCATTTAACAAGCCAAAGTACTTATCAGGGCACAAATAGAATAATTCTCATTTAACAAGACAAAGTACTTATCCGGGCACACATAGAATAATTCTCATTTAACAAGCCAAAGTACTTATCCGTGCACAAATAGAATAATTCTCATTTAACAAGCCAAAGTACTTATCCGGGCACAAATAGAATAATTCTCATTTAACAAGCCAAAGTACTTATCAAGGCACAAATAGAATAATTCTCATTTAACAAGCCAAAGTACTTATCAAGGCACAAATAGAATAATTCTCATTTAACAAGCCAAAGTACTTATCAAGGCACAAATAGAATAATTCTCATTTAACAAGCCAAAGTACTTATCAAGGCACAAATAGAATAATTCTCATTTAACAAGCCAAAGTACTTATCAAGGCACAAATAGAATAATTCTCAATTAATCAAGCCAAAGTACTACGTACGTACATTCTTTTCAAAAGACTCCTTTTTATGTAAAACCAAGATACTAACACGTAGTATCAAGGTGTCTATTTTTCAAAGTAAGTTACTACTTTTAGAAAACTCATTTCAAAGTTTGAAATCAAGTAACTTCAAATTTTCACAATCTAGGCAACTTATGCCCAATAATCAAAATAGACAACTTTCTTACCCTTCCGTAAAGCCGTTATAACCAATTTCCCATAAAGCCGTTATAACCCTTTATGGTTTTAGACAATTTCATCCTTTTTTTATAACCAAGAGACTTACACTTAAAACCAACTATCACAAACTTTCAAATCAAGTTTCTTAACTTTCAATATACTTCAAGTCCCTTAATATTTAGAAAACAAGTTTCTTCTACTTTTAAACCTCAAGTAACTCACACCTTTAAAACAAGTTACTTCTCTTAAATCATGTCATTTCTCCTCTTTTAAAACCATTAAGTAAATCACTCCTTTGACTCCCCTAAGGTCATTATAATGACCTTTAGGTTTTGGAACTAAGGCACTAGCCAAAAGGTTTGGAAACCACTTCCTTTTCAAGACTCTATGTACTTTAAGTAAAATACTTTCACTTTTAAGAATCCAACTTCACTAAGGCAATGGATTATACATCTTACAATTTAAACATCAAAGTACAATCAAGGAAGTACATAGAACAAATTTTGTATTAGGCAATCCAAGTACAACCAAGGAATGGATCATTTAGGGAGTAGAACTTACTTTCTTTATCTTAAGGAATCATCTTTGAAGGAGATAGTTCACATACCTTTTCTAAATCCACAAGCTAAGCGAATCGCTGCGTATAGAAATGTCAACCTATAATGGTCACAACAAGACTATCAACTTCTAGTCTCAGCGTAGAATAATACTAAGTATACGGTCTCTAATTCTACGGAAAATCGGCGACTTCCTTTGTTTCTACTTTGCCACCTTTTCAAGCCGAATACAATAACCAACACGCCTACATTTAAGGCTCAAACCAACAACCAAACAAAGGGGATTACACGCCTTACAATCGTGTAAAATTCCACCCACAATTCATACAAAGTAGATTAAAATCCAAACCATCTCGGCGAACTTATAACCAGCGACACTAAGTCCTTTCCAAATTCTTTTTCAATCCAAGTTCTTAGTTCTAACATGTTATATAGTCATTAACAACTTCAGCGACTACAATTTCCTTCTTTATACAACATGCGAAGACTTAAACTAATAATCAACTTTAATTCCAATCGTAAGTTAAACATGCTAGTTTTGGATTAGGGTTCCAATAGCGATATACTTATCAACTTCATACAATATACCACGCTTGCTAATATCCATAGCTACAACAAGTAAGTCTTAACTACTAAAGCGACAAAATTTATACCTTTCCAAGCCTTAAAATTCCCAAGATTCAAAGTCGCGCCTTAGCAATTCTTAGCTCCTTTCCTTAGGTTCAATCCGCTCGAGAACTCCTTAGAAGCCTATGAAGAACCCATCTTCAAGTTCCAACTTCAAAGTTGAAGAACTCTTTAAGTTTCCGCCTTGCGACTAATACGAAAACGTCGTTTTTCCGCAATCTTTCTATTGAGATATCCTTACAACACTCTTAGGAACCTTGGGTTTAAGTCTTGTGAGCAATAGAACAAAATTACAAATTTTTCTTGTGAAGAGCACCTCAGGCAGAAATTTATTATTGTGGACAACAATGTGGTGATTTTTTTCTAAGTGTTGAAGAGCTAGTCTTGCACTAGTAGTATACTTATAACACAATGGAGGGCTTAGATATCAACAAATGTGAGGCTAGGATGAATTTTACAAGGATTAAGCCCATGTGGACAAGTTGACTTTGGTCAAATATATCAAGCTTGAAGACTTATCTTCCAAGATGGTCAATGACCATTCTACCCCTTGCATTTTCGTCCAAGACCACATGAGGGGGTGCCACATGTCGCCCTCTCATTCGTCCATAAAAATTCCGTAACCCTCGTGGGCCCCGCAAAACGTAAAATTCCTCGAGTGGGCCCCACGTGACCAAATCCGTAAAAATAAATTTCCATAATGCTAATAGGTTCCATACTCTTCAAATAATACATTTTGAGAATTCAATTCTCAACAACGAACATTTTTCCTTTCCGACGTTCGGAACATTTCCCGTCGGAAAAACAATTCTTCCTTTCGTACCAAATTCCAAGTCTTGTTTCCTTTCGTACATTCTCTTTTACATGTCCTGGACTTACGGGGTGTAACAGGGGGATATATAGGACAGAGTAGAACCCGGATCTATCAAGGCATACGTCGCGACAAGAAACCCGATAAGGTACACGGCGACGTCCGCGATGCCTCAGTCTGCCATGGACCGATAAGGCATATACGCGATTACGAGGACCTCTAGGCGGGACCAGCGTCACGACCTCTGCGCGACACGCTGGCCCATGAGTACCACCCTCCGGCGAGTAATTGTAGGAGATGAGGCCGCGAAAGACCTGCAGTGACCCTACCATCTGCGCCTCACGGTGGACGATCTGCAAAAGTGACCTGCTGGCCGAAGTGAAACAAACTCGTGAAGTAGGACCACATTCCCGTAATGGGATCTACCGTCGGCCACACTGAGAGGTGGTCCCGTCGGTTAGCACCTGCTACCCCCGGCGTCCAAGTCACGGGGCCTGGTCTGCCGCGAAGGCGGTGTAGTAGTGCTCGAGCTAGGTGGGGTGCAAATCTAGGCTTTCGAGGTCGTCCACCGAGAGCTACCAAAAGATCTGTCGTCCTAGCCTTCTTCTCGCGATATCACATGGGCGTCGACCTGCGTTCCTCGCACAGTGCGCGAGCTGCGTGCGGGCAATGTCCATGCGGTGAGAAGAGCTACACCCGCACAAGACTCGGCCATATAATCATCTAGCGGTGGCGTGGCGGTGCACCATCCTCCATATCTGCTCTGCCAACGAGGACATATCGAGCCAACGGTCGAACTGCGTTGTACTCCTGGCTGTGCGCCTCTGTCTCAAAGATCAAAAACTTGTCGGCCCATGCCCTCATCCGTGGAGGCAAGAAGTGAGTGAGAAAAGCCTCGAGAACTCGTCCCAAATAGTTGGGCGCGTGCTCTCCGGGACAGCTCGCGAGTCAAACCCGATCATTGCGGTATCACGCGGCCGTCTGCGAAAGATCACGGACTCGGTCTCAAGCCTTGATCACAAATGATCTCTTCAGAAGCGGATGAACTCCTGCGGATCATCCTCGTGCCTCGACCCGTAGAACTCTGGCGGCTCTGACTCGAAAATCCGTAGCCTCAAACTATCCGATCTGGGTGAACTACAAATACTTAGGCCAGGCTGCTGCGATCCGGCCTATCCTCATGTTTGGCCACGATCGGCGATGGCGGGCCATCTCTCTATAACCCGTCTCATCTGCTCCGGTGTGGGATGGAGGTGCAGTCTTGTGGTCTCATCGACGCACTGCGGCTCTGCCTGCTTTGGCCGCGGCGGCGTCGTGGAACTCGCCGTCGAGGTATCGCCTCGGTATAGGCGGGCACAGGCCTCGTGACCCTCTGTGTTCTACTAGCGACTCCTCGCTGCCTTTTCCACAGGCGGGTCGCCTTACGTGGAGGCATAACTATTAAAGAAAGAAATACGTTAGAGGGTTCAACTTATAACCTCTGAGGCACGATCTCGAGTGAGAAAAATGGAAACAATCCTAAATATCCTATAGCCTCACGATTATTGGTGTAGTGCACAACACACCGATAATCAAGACTCTACTAGATACGATGCAGACACCCAGAGATTAATCGCTCGATACCACTTTTGTCACGACCGTTCGGGCGTGGAGTGCCTTACCCGGCACAAGTAGTCATACATCGTAGTGTCAGGAATGTAAAAACAAGACATGAAACAAATGTAAAATGACACAGTTTATACGAGAAAAAAGCCTTCGGCATATATATATACAAAGTCGCGCTTATATCCCAATCTGATAGGACTCTGGACCTCAAGAAAGTAACAACTATGGCGGGACAGGGGCCATACCTGAATGTACATATCTACAACACGGGGAGAACCATACCAAAAGTCGAGCCTCGGAGAAGATGGAGCTCACGACACCAAAGTAATGATCTAAGGATGCGGATCTAGCACTTGCTTTCCACCTGCGGCATGAGCGGCCCAAGAAGTCGACAACGGTACCAAGTATGTGAAAGCGTAAAGTACTTTAAATGAAATCATATCTTTTAAAACCAATTTTTACAAATATACGAAACAACCAATGTACGCACATAGTGCCACATCACAAACAAGAGCAATAATAGGTTACATGCAGTCTTTTCTAGGCGAATGATCGGGCAAGGCCAATCGCCCATAGTATCATTATGCATGCCTAATCACCGGACTCCGCTGATCGCATAGGCTAGGCGCATGAGGTATTCCCGCATTGAGGGTAGCTACTCGCCGGCATCACGGACTCTCGTAGTCGCGTGGCCACATAGACCGCGTGAGGTATTCCACGCACACTAACACCGGAACTCGTAGCTCGATAGGTCCCTGGACCGCGTGAGGCATCCGCCGCGTCGGGCAGCTTAACCCCCGGTATATCATGTCAAGAGGTGAGTGGTACAATACTAACATAACGGCTTATCGTCAAAACAACATAAGCACAATAAGAATAACCTCTTAATACAAACATTACAAGACACTAACACACGTAGCATCATAATATGTCTACTCATCAAATCATCTTACTATACTTTCCGTAAATCAATACAAGTCTTTCATAAACACATAAGTAAACGTTCCTTTTATCTTTCTTAAGTCGTTATACCTAACTTCCCATAAAGCTAGTATAACTCTTAAGCCTTTGTTTAAAACCAAGTATTACTCTTCTTTCAAAATGATTCATAATTCTTTTGAAATACTTCAAGATTCTTATTATTTAGACTCAAGTCAAAAGACGTCAAGTAAAACCATGTTATTAACATACGTCGTCTACCGTACTATATATATATTTTAAAATATCATGCTCAAGAGGATAGGAAGAATCACATACCTCGCCGGCGAAATCCACCTGCCAAGTCGAATATGTCGCGCGCAGAGTATCAACCTATAATAGTCAAATACGTCTATCAACGTCTAGACTACTCTGTAGAATATTCTAAGCAGAAGGTTCTTAATTCTACGGAAAATTGGGCAGCACTTCCTACAGTCATACTACACGATCCATCAGTAAATACGATTCACATGTAAATGCAGTTCAATCTTCTTTAATATCCTACATATGATTCTGATTCAATTCTCCGTAATATCCTTCATGTAATTGATTCAATTCTCTTCTTTAATATCCTTCTATGTATCTTATACTTATTTCTATACTACTACAGTATGTAATCTCCAATTACAATAGAAGGATAAGATTATTTACCTCGATAAGCTCAAAATTATCCAAGATATAAGTCGATCCTGAGCAAGGTTTAGCTCATAATCTGTACGCTCCAATCCGCTCCAAGAAACCCTTAGAAGTTTCTACACAACTTGTAATACCCCGTAGTTCCAGGGTATGTATGTGAGGACGTACGTACGAGAATACGACAAAATTTTTGGAAAGATGTGATTTTTCGATGGAAAAGTTTCCGGTTTTTGTGAAGAAAAAGGTTCGTTAATGGGAATTGGATTCCCAGATTTGGTATTTGGACTTCTTGGATTATTTTAGAATTATGAGATTTTTATTTTCGGAAATGGTCACGTGGGGCCCACGGGAGAAATTTACGGTTTTGTGGGGCCCGCTTTGTTTTTGAGATTTTCGGTATTTTCGATATTTTCGGAAGACGAAATATTTTGGACGAGTCGGGGGGCGACACATGTCACCCCCATGTGGCACCTTGGCCGAAATGGTGGGACAAGTGGCTAGCCACTTGTCCCTTGGCCGAAATGGGCTAACAAGTGGCAAGCCACTTGTCTAGCAATTTCGTTGGCCATGTGGTGTGGTGGGACCCACACACACATGGCCCAATCTTGACCATACACTTGATAAGATCTTGGCCCTTAATTCCTCTATAAATACCCCCCTTAAGGTTGAAGAGTATTTCATCCACACTTGAAGATTTTCCATAACAAATACTCCCTCCCTTTAGCCCTATTTCGTCCCCCTCCCCTCTTGTGTAGAAAATACTTGGTGTATTGTTATATAATCCCAAATACCTTGGCCTAGTATCCCTAGTAGTATTCCAAAGTTATTTCAATACTAGGGCAGCCCTAAATACTACTTTATTCCAATAGTAGTAAAGTGAAACCCTAGAAAAATCTTCCTAGCTTGGTTGAAGTTTTTAGAGAAGTTGTTGGAAACTTCTAAGGGTCGCTTGGATCAGGTTGGAGCGTAAGGAGTTGGAGCTAAACGTTGCCCAGGATCGACTTATAAACTTGGATAATTTTTGGGCTTATCGAGGTAATAATCTATGTCCCCCTATTGTAATTGGAAATTACATGTTGTAGTAATATATAGTTGAGTATACTATATATAGAATTAGTATTAAAAAGAATTGAACTGTATTTACATAGAAATGTATTCTGATGGTATTGTATTATTGTGGAGTAGAATTGTACACGTCCGGTTAGACGCGTAATCCCCAGGGAGTTGTTGGCCTGGTAGCGGGCCTGGATAGGGGAGGAGATTTATGTGATAGCGGGGAGGTGCCGAATTTTACGTAGAATAAGGAATCTTGTATTTAGAATATTCTACGAAGAGAGCTAGAAGTTGATAGATGTATTGTGGTTATTATAGGTGGATCTTCTACGCGCGGCATACTTGACTTGAACTGTTGTTTAAGATAAAAAGGTATGTGATTCTTCCTATACTCTTGAGCATGATTGTTGTGAACTATATAGTACGGTAGACGTACGTGTGTGAAATGAATTTTGTTTGTTTAAAACATAAAGTGTTATAATGGCTTTATGGGAAGTTAGTTATAACGACTTTATGAAGATAAAAGAAAGATTTGGTTTTGATAAAGAAACGACTTGATTTTGAAAGTTAAGAGACTTGATCTTGAAAGATAAGAGACTTGACTTATAACGACTTGTTTTCGGAAAAGGAGAAGTAACTTGATTTAAGTATAGGTTACTTGTTTTGAAAAGAGTAAGTTAATTGGGTTTTAAAAGAGTATACTTGATGTTGTTCTAAAAGAAAAGCACTTGGTTTAAAAAGTATAGAGTACTTGATTTTAAAAGCCTTGTAAAAAATTTTACGAAGGTGAAGTAATTTGGTTTTAAAAGTAAAACGTGTTTTCTTTATATACTACGAGTATTAGTATCATGTGGCTTTACGTAAAGAGAGGTCTTTTTGAAAGAATGAAAGTATGTAGTATTTTGGGTTTGAAACCCGGATTGTTGGTTAAAATGAATGTATGTTGAATTTGCCTATGCTTGTTGTGATAGTCTTTGATGTGCAAGTGTTTTGTTGATATGCTGTCGTGACTCTCTGGGAGGGCCGGCTATCTGATTGATTGATTGGACATCACGGCGTTGGGTGGTCCACGAGTATGCGTCCACTTTGAGTATTGACTGGTTGTTTCTGTACTGCCGTGACTCTCTGGGAGGGCCGGCTATCTGATTGATTTCCTTTGGACATGCTGACACGATGGATGGTCCACGAGCATGCGTCCAGTAGGATGGTTTCATGGCCATGACTTCCGAGGTGAGATGCCGGGGCATGCGGTCATTGTGAGGTTCAGTTGTTAGTCCATGGACCGCTAATCCATGAAGCTTGTCGCGGTGAGCGATCAGCTTGATTTATGCGTGTGGTTCGTGCACACTTTAGATACTTGTTACGTCATTTTCTGGTGCGGTAGCCTCGTAGATAGCTTAAGATACTTGCCTCGGCCATATCTTGTGAGGCGGTGAGGCTATTAGACGTTAGCTTAAGATACTTGCCTCGCCATTGCGTGGCTAGCTTTTGGGTAGTAGTTGGCTTCCGTACCTTGCAGTGATGGGATATGACTAGCTTTTGACCGGTAGTTGGCTATTCTACTTGGCCCGTCGGTTTGATAGCGACGCAGGATCTAGTGTTGAGTTCACATATGGGTGTTGTTTTACATCATGTATCGCGTAGTGAGGAATGAGTTCCACGCATGAGTGATATTATGGGCGTGAGACCCATAGTTATGTGAGTGATTATTCGGGATATGTGTCCCCTTACTTGACATAATGTTACTTATTGCGAAATGGTTTTATAAAATGATGAAATGTGATTTTATTACAGTATTTTCATTTCACATACTTGACAATTGTGCTTGACCTCGCCTCGGGGCCGTGCGTTCATCACCGTAGAGAGTACACGATTGTTGATCCTCGCTCATAGGATCGCGATTCGGCGTTAGGAAGCTCCGTTCCTCGAGGCTTATCTTTTGGTATAGTCCGTCATTGTAGGTATTTGTACATTCGGGGTATGGCGGGTACCGTCCCATAGATGTTATTACATTCTTAAGGTCCGTAATCTTAAAGGCGAGTTTGTAAAAAGGATAAGCGTTCGGTTTTTATGTATGTATCTGCAAGGCAAATTTTGGTTGGCTGTTTATTTATCATATCTCTTGTTTCATGTTTATGTTTTATTTCGCTGATTTTCTCGATGTTGTATCACTAGGTGCGAGGTAAGGCACGATCCACGGGCCCGGTTCGGTCGTGACAAAAGTGGTATCGTGAGCGATTAATCCTCGGAAAGTGTCTGAGCACGTGTCTAGTAAGTCTTGATTATCGGTGTGTTGTGCACCACATCTATAATCGTGAGGCTGCAGGACATTTAGGATTAGTTTCTATTCTTCTCACTGAGATCGTGCCTTAGAGCGGTGTTGTAAGTTGGACTCCTTACGGCGTATTCTTTCACGCCGATTATGCCTCCGCGCAAGGCAACCCGCCCGGGCGGCAAGCGCGTGGAGCTGCTAGTAGGATAAAGAGGAGTATGAGGCGCGAGCCCGTCGACTGAGATAGTGCTTGACGGCGAGTTTTGTAACGCCGCCACCCAAAGAAGTTTAGAGCGGCGGTCTCTACAGAGACCACAGTACCTGAGCCTCCAGTCCCACAGCCTGGAGCAGAGGAGATGGGTTACAAGGAGATGACCCGATTCTTGGCGGGATCGTGGCGAACGATGATAATTCGGATCAGCCGATTCCAGAGCCCCGTAGTTCACCCGATCGGATAGTTTGAGGCTACGGGATTTTACGAGTCAGTATCCCTTGAGTTCTACGGTCGAGGCACGATGATGATCCGCAGGAGTTCATCCGTGTTCTGAGGATCATGCGAGTGATCAAGGCTTGAGACCGAGTCCGTGATTTTCGGTTCGCGTCGCGTGATACCGCAATGATCGTTTGATCGTGGAGCTGTCCCGGGGAGCATGCGCCTCGGTATTTGGGGACGAGTTCTCGAGGCATTTCTCTATTTGTTTCCTCCGGATGAGGAGGGCACGGCCGGCTGAGTTCGTCTTTGAGACATGGAGGACGCTTGCCGGGAGTACAACATAGAGTTCGACTCGTTGGCTCGATATGTCCACTGCGTTAGTAGCTAATATGGAAGGAGTGCACCGCCACGTCACAGGCTTGATGACTACTGCAGAAGTCTTGTTCGGGTGTATCGCTCAGCCAGCATGGACATTGCCCGCACGAGCTCATGCACTAGGGTGTGAGGCACGGAGAGACCGACGGATTGTCCAATACCAGCAGAAGAAGGCCAGGACGGCAGGGTCCTTTGGTGACTTTCAAGGCGGACCGCCGCAGCAGCAGACTAGTTATACGCCGTCGCCAGTACAGTGTGGTCCTCTACAGTCTTCAGGGCCTCCAGAGTATTCAGGAGCAGGTCAGGGCTCCAAGGGTTCAGGTTTTCAGGGGAGTTGGGGTGCTGGCCAGATGAAGCCACCCCGACCTAAGTGTAGCCAGTGTGGTAAACCCCATTCGGGGGAGTGTCAGAGGACTTGTTTTACATGTGGCCAGCAGGGCCATTTTGCGAGAAATTGTCCTACCAGAGGTAGCGCGGATGTTGAGACTCGGACTTGGGATCTGCTGGGTTCTTCGCCGATAGCTAGGCGGTGTTCATATACCGCGAGCGGGGCGAGTCGTGGTGGAAGTTCCCAGTTCTAGCGGTCCTTGAAACCGCCTATTCTTTTGATATCAGGTATATCCTTGACCCTCTAGAGACTAGTATGCATTTGTGTTAAGATGAGTATATTTTAATTGTTATGTTCTGATAGCATTATGTTGTTGTGATTAGAAAACATGGGCAGTTGAGAAAGGGTAAGTCTGGGGACGTGAAAGTTTTGAACCTTAGAATATTATACGTTGAGACCTTAGATGTAAGGCCGTCGTGAGTAAAAGATATTTCGGTTGATATTGGTGAAGTCGTTATATGCGTGGTGTATTGGTGTGATAATTCCATGGGTAGTGTAAGATGGAAGTGGTAGCTTTCATGGCGTGAATTAGTAAGATTGTTAGGATCGGGAGCGAGAGAGTTTGGGCGCGATAGCGAGTCGGGTTGAGGCCAAGTCGCGGGTCAACCGCGGCCGGAATGAGGTGGGAGTCGGTTCGAGGTGGTCCGCCGGGTGGTAGGTCGCGAGGGTGCTAGGCCCAAGTTTAGCTACCCATCGTCTGAGTTCGTGGATGTGTTCGCCCAGACTCGGATCGGGAAGGCCGGAGATAGGCCTGAGAGTAAATTGAAGCTAGTGAGCTGTTGTGAGATTAGAAATGATTTCCTCGTTAGCTTGGATGTGTATGATATACTACGGCCGTTGATGGCGTGATTGGTTTCGTAAGTATAGTAGTGAAGACTATCTGACACGCGTTTGTTTGGAGACTTAGAAGGAACATTCGGGGCGAATGTTTCTAAGGAAGAATGTAATACCGTAGTTCCGTGGTATGTATGTGAGGGCGTGCGTGCGAGAATCTGACGAAATTTTGGAAAGAAAGAAAGATGTGATTTTTCGGAAAAGTTTAGGTTTTTGTGAAGAAAAGGTTCGTTAATGGGAATTGGATTCCCAGTTTGGTATTTGGACTTCGGATTATTTTAGAATTATGAGATTTTATTTTGGAAATGGTCACGTGGGCCCACGGGAGAAATTTACGGTTTTGTAGGGCAGCTTTGTTTTTGAGATTTTCGGTATTTTGGATATTTTGGAAGGCGAAATATTTTGGGCCAGTCGGGCGACACGTGTCACCCCATGTGGCACTGCGAGAAATGGGCTAACAGTGACGACATGCAGCAATTCGTTGGCCATGTGGTGTGGTGGGACCCACACACATGGCCCAATCTTGACCATACACTTGATAAGATATTGGCCCTTAATTCCTCTATAAATACCCCCAAGGTTGAAGAGTATTTCATCCACACTTGAAGATTTTCCATAGCAAATACTCCTCCCTTTAGCCTATTTCGTCCCACTCCCCTCTTGTGTAGAAAATACTTGGTGTATTGTTATATAATCCCAAATACCTTGGCCTAGTAACCTAGTAGTATTCCAAAGTTATTTCAATACTAGGAGCAGGAAATACTACTTTATTCCAATAGCAGTAAAGTGAAACCACAGAAAAATCTTCCTAGCTTGGTTGAAGTTTTTAGAGAAGTTGTTGGAAACTTCTAAGGTCGCTTGGATCGGGTTGGAGCGTAAGGATTGGAGCTAAACGTTGCCGGGATCGACTTATAAACTTGGATAATTTTTGGGCTTATCGAGGTAATAATCTATGTCCCTATTTTAATTTGAAATTACATGTTGTATTAATATATTTTTTATTATACTATATATAGAATTAGTATTTAAAAGAATTGATTTGTATTTACATAGTTTGTATTCTGATCGTTGTATTATTGTGTAGTCGAATTGTACACGTCCAGGTTAGGCAGCGTAATCCTGAGGAGTTGTTGGCACAGTGGCGGGCACTGGATAGGAGGAGATTTATGTGATAGCGGGGAGGTCTTCTGAATTTTACGTAGAATAAGGAATCTTGTATTTAGAATATTCTCTGAAGAGAGCTAGAAGTTGATAGATGGATTGTGGTTATTATAGGTGGATCTTCTACGCGCGGCATACTTGACTTGGCTTGTTGTTTAAGCTAAAAAGGTATGTGATTCTTCCTATACTCTTGAGCATGATTGTTGTGAACTATATAGTGCGGTGAGCGACGTGTGTGAAATGAATTTTGTTTGTTTAAAACATAAAGTATTATAATGGCTTTATGGGAAGTTAGTTATAACGACTTTATGAAGATAAAAGAAAGATTTGGTTTGTGATAAAACGACTTGATTTTGAAAGTTAAGAGACTTGATCTTGAAAGATAAGAGACTTGACTTATAACGACTTGTTTTCGGAAAAGGAGAAGTCACTTGATTTAAGTATAGGTTACTTGTTTTGAAAAGAGTAAGTTAATTGGGTTTTAAAAGAGTATACTTGATGTTGTTCTAAAAGAAAAGCACTTGGTTTAAAAAGTATAGAGTACTTGATTTTAAAATCCTTGTAAAGATTTTTACGAAGGTGAAGTAATTTGGTTTTAAAAGTAAAACGTGTTTTCTTTATATACTACGAGTATTAGTATCATGTGGCTTTACGTAAAGAGAGGTCTTTTTGAAAGAATGAAAGTATGTAGTATTTTGGGTTTGAAACCCGGATTGTTGGTTAAAATGAATGTATGTTGAACTTGCCTATGCTTATTGTGATAGTCTTTGATGTGCAAATGTTTTGTTGATATGCTGCGTGACTCTCTGGGAGGGTGGCTGCTATCGATTGATTGATTGGACATACCGGCGTTGGGTGGTCCGAGTATCGTCCACTGAGTATCGATCGTTGTTTGCATGCTGCGTGACTGCGGGAGGCGGCTATCGGTTGATTTCCTTTGGACATCTTGGACGATGGATGGTCCACGAGCACGCGTCGATGGGATGGTTTATGGCCATGACTTCCGAGGTGAGATCTTGGACATGCGGTCATTGTGAGGTTCAGTTGTTAGACCATGGACCGCTAATCCAAGAAAGCTTGCGCGGTGACGGCGATCACGGGCTTGATTTATGCGTGTGGTTCAGCACACTTTAGATACTTGTTCGGTCATTTTCGTGTCTGGTAGCCTCGGTAGATAGCTTAAGATACTTGCCTCGGCCATATCTTGTGAGATGTAGGATATTATGCGTTAGCTTAAGATACTTGCCTCGGCGATTGCGTGGCTATCTTTTGGTGGTAGTTGGCTTAGTATCTTTCGTGATGGGATATGACTAGCTTTTGGGTAGTAGTTGGCTATTCTACTTGCCCGACGGTTTTGATGACGCAGCGGGATCTAGTGTTCGAGTTCACATACGGGTGTTGTTTTACATCATATGCTGCCGCGATGAGAATGAGTTCCACCGCATAGGTGATATTATGGCGTGAGACCCATAGTTATGTGTGAGTAATTATTCGGGATATGTGTCCCTTACTTGACATAATCGTTTACTTATTGCGAAATGGTTTTATAAAATGATGAAATGTGATTTCATTACAGTATTTTTCAGTTTCACATACTTAGTACTTGTTGTCGACCTCGCCCGGGCTGCGTTCATGCCGCAGGTAGGTACACCATTGTTGATCGCTCGTAGGATCGCGATTCAGCGTTAGGAAGCTCCGTTCCTCGGAGGCTTATCTTTTAGTATAGTCCCTGTCATTGTAGGTACTTGTACATTCGTGGGTATGGCGGCCCTGTCGTCATAGATGTTGTTACATTCTTAGAGTGCAGAATCTTGTTGTGGCGAGTTTGTAAAAAGGATAACTGTTCGGGTTTTTATGTATGTATCTGAGCAAGCGTTTTGGTTGGCTGTTTATTTATCATATCTCTTGTTTCATGTTTATGTTTTATTTCCGCTGATTTTCTCTGATGTTGTATCACTAGGGTGCCTGGGGTAAGGCACCAGTCACGGGCCCGGGTTCGGGTCGTGACACAACTTCTACTTACTACTTCAACCAACTATGAAGTTACTCCTAGGGTTTCGTATAGTGACTAGAGGAAGTATAGTAGTATTTTACGGGCTCTAAGTATAGAGGTAACTTTGGAAATACTACAAGGGATTGGCTAAGGTATTTGGGAATAGTAACAATATTTTGGAGAGATTTTTCTACCAAAAGGGGGTTTCGGCTAGAATACTCAAGAGAGGGGGGGGTGGCTTGGACGAAAAGCTCACAAGGGAGAAGGGAGTTTTTGAGACTTGGAAAATATTTGTGGATGAAGAAGTCTTGCACTAAGGGGGGGGGGGGGGGGGGGTATTTATAGGAATACCAAGGGCCAAGATTAAGGCAAGTGGAGGGCAAGTGGAGGGTGTAGATTTTCACAAGTGTACCTTATCCATCTACTCCACAAATATCACAAAAATATCCTACCTAACCTTGACCAATGTTTAAGGCCTTTTCCTTGAAAAAAACGTGCCAAGATTTCGTCCCCCATTTCCGCCAACTTGAGGGTGACACATGTCGCCCTCTCGTTGGTCCAAAATATTTTATCTCTCGGAAAAATCTGTAAAAATTATAAATGTCGCAACCGAAATTTTCCCTTCGCAAGGTTCGGAAAACTTTTCATCGGAAAACAATTCTTTTCGTTGGTTGTGCACAATTTTCGTCCCTTGCCTACTCAAGGCTTAACTTTTGTACGTACGCCCTCACGTACATACTCTGGAAATACGGGGTATAACAACATAGTTCACAACAATCATGCTAGAAAAGATAGGAAGAGGTTCACATACCTCGCGACGATTATCGACAAAAAGCAAAAAGCTCCAAAATCAGTAACCTGCTAGCCTTTTCCACCCTTCAAGTAGAATACGCTACTCGCAGTACTTCCACCTAAAAAGGCCACAAAACGTCTATCAACCTCTCGATCTCTTTGTAGCGCAATTCAAAGCACAAGGTTATTATTCTACGGAAAATTCGCAAAGACTCCCCGCAACCACGTAAATCTCCTCTTCTATCAAGGCACGCTACCAAGCCAACAACTCGAGGGGGTTACCGTCTAACGGGCGTGTACAACACCGCCCCACAATAATACTACAAGTCTCAGTAAATACGGTCAATGTAAATCTGATTCAATTCTTATCCATATTCATTCTACATATAGTATACTCAACTATACATTACTACAACATGTAATATCCAATTACAATAGGGGGACATAGATCATTACCTCGATAAGCCCAAAATTATCCAAGATTATAAGTCAATCCTGAGCAACGTTTAGCTCCACTTCCTTACGCTCCAACCCGCTCCAAGAAACCCTTAGAAGTTTCTAAACAACTTCTTCAAGATCCAACTCAAAAAGTGAAGAACACTTAGGCTCAAACTATGGCAAGTTTCCAAGGCAAGGTTTCTAGGCTAGGGGTGTGAAATCTTTTCCAACTCTTGGTACACAATCTTCCTAACACCCTAAGGAAGAACACTTAAAACTTAAAGAATTTTTGGACAACACTAGCTCCTAAAATCAGTCCATGGCCGAGAGATACACTCAAGAGGGAGGGAGTATTTTGCCTTGGAAATTATCTCAAGAATGGATGAAGAAGTCTTGCAAGCTTAAGGGTATATTTATAAAGAAATCAATGGCTAGGATTAAAGCAAGTGTAAGGTGAGGATTGGGTACATGTGTGAGGGTAAACTACCAACCAAGTGTTCACCACAAAAATGGGACAAGTGGCTTGCCACTTGTCCCCCAAAAAAAACGTCCAAGTGTCCCTGACTTTCGGCCATAGGGCCACATGGGGGTGACACGTGTCGCCCCCCTACTCGTCCAAAATATTTCTTCTTCCGAAAATATCCGTAATGCCAAAAATCCGAAAATAAAGTGGGCCCCATAAAACCGTAAATTCCTCCCGTGGGCCCCACGTGACAAATTCCGGAAATAAAATTCCATAATTCTCAAATTTCCAAAAATTCCGAATACCAAATCTGGGAATCCAATTCCCTTTAACGAACATTTTTCCTTCACAAAATCCGGAAACTTTTCCGTCGAAAAATCACATCTTTCTTCCTTTCCAATTTTTGTGTCGTATTCTCGTACGTACGTCCTCACATACATACCCTGGAACTACGGGGTGTAACATTCTTCCCCCCTTAGAAACATTCGTCCCGAATGTTCCTTCTAAGTCTCAAAACATACATGCGTCGGTATAGTCTTCACTACTATACTTACCAAACCAATCATGCCACCAATGGCCATAGTATAACATACGCGCAAAACTCAATCCAAGCCAACGAGGAATCACCTCTAACGTGTATAACAACACCATAAGCTTCCACCCATGGTCTAAAGGGTACTCCCTTCGCATCTTCACTTCACAACAAAATGATATATTTTATTCTGTTAACTGCGTTCACTTCTTTCCTTACTCGTCGCACCGCTTCTCGCACACGAAATATCTCTAGTACACGCACCATACTCGATCATCGCTTGGTTTCCAAAACCTCGAGTCACTACTTCCAAACTTGGTCATCTTACTAACCTCAAATTCTATAAGGCCATTCCGGCCTTTACGATCCGATTCGGTGAACATATCCACGAACTCATACGATGGTTACCTAAACACGGGCCTAGCACCCTCGTGATCCTACCACCGCGGGACCACCTCGAACAGACCCACCTCGCTCCGGCCGCGGGTTGACCGCGATCGGCCTCAACCCGACCCGCTATCGCCAAACTCTCTCGTTCCCGATCCGGAACAATCTTACTAATTCACGCGTATGAAGCTACCATTTCCATCTCACACTACCCATGGAATTATCCCACAATATTTTTACGCATACCAAGTACTTGACAAAGACCAACCGTAAAATCATCCACTCAGCGGCCTTGCATCCAAGGTCCTAAGCGTATAAATTCTAAGGCTCACAATCGTCGCCTCGGACTTACCCTTTCTCAACTACCCATGTTTTCTAATTCACACTTAACACAATGCTATCCGTACATAGCACTTAACATGTACCACCATAACAACATAAACAAGTCTCTTGGGGCTAAAGATATCTCCGCAACTACCGCCTCACTTCCTCTTTGTCGCTCTAATCATAATCACCGCCTGCAGGCGCCTGCTATAGAAGGTGATGAACCATCCACCGATCCGGTGAGTCTCTACATCCGTGCTACCTGCAGTCGGACAACTCTCACCAAATGGCCTTGTTGGCGCACGCATATTTGTCGAAGTAGTCGACACTCCCATAATGGAGTCTATCACAACGGCCACAGCAGGTAGGGTGACCTCATCCCACTAACACCCTTCTCCGAACAATGAACTCGCGGCCGGTAGGATGAGGCATCCCTCTTGTATCTCTCCTACTTGGACATCCTCCCATCACATGGCCCTGACGGTCGCAAGTATAACAATCTCCCAACTAGCACGACACCCTGAGGACCATCCTCAGCTCATCCATAGAACTGCGAATCGCAACTCAAGAAATCCGAAGTCTCGGACTATCGGATCTAGGGTGAATCATCGCTGCGGAACCACCGGCTCCGTCCGTCCTCATTCGACCACCACCTAGCTAGTAATCGGGCCATCTCCTTGAACTCATATCCTCGGCTCCGGCGTGGCACCGAGACTCGGTATCGTGGCCTCGTGAAATTGCCGCGCTCTAAACTCTGCTGGGCTAGCGGCGTCATAAAACTCGTCGTCTCAAGTACTATCTCGTGTAATGACTGTGCTGTGCCTCGTAACCCTCGTGTTCTACTCGTAGCTCCTCTCTGCTGCCTTGCCGCCTCGGGCCTGGTTGCCTTGCGTAGAGGCGTAACGGGTTCATAAGAATACGCCAGAGGGAGTCCAACTTATAACACAACTCTAAGGCACGATCTCAGAGTGAGAAGAATGGAAACCAATCCTAAATATCTTGTAGCCTCCTGATTATAGATGTGGTGCACAACACACCGATAATCAAGACTCTACTAGACACGATGCCCAGACACTTTCCGAGGATTAACTGCTCTGATACCACTTTTGTCACGACCCGACCTAGGGCCCGTGATTGGTGCCTTACCCCGGGCACCCTAGTGATACAAACATCAGAGAAAGCGGAAATAAAAACTTAAGCATGAATCAAGACATAAAATAAGCAATAGGCTAACCAAAACGGTTACCTTCCTGAATATATATAAAAATTGAACAGTTAAATCCCTTACAAACCCTGCCCACAATAGTACTACAGACCACTAAGAATGTAACCACAACTACGACGGGACAGGGCCCCGCCATACCCCTGAATGTACAAGAACCTACAATGACAGGGGACTATACCAAAGATAAGCCTCCGGAGAAACGGAGCTTCCCAAACGCTGAATTGTGATCCTATGAGCGAGGATCAACAATCGGTGTACCTCACTGCGGCATGAACGCAGCCTCAAGGAGGTCGATCTGCGATTACCAAGTATGTGGCGAAAATCACGTAAATGAAATCATAATAGTCTATATAAAGCAAGAGACATGTATGATAACCAAACTACGGTCCACAATATATAAACAGTCATGTCAAGTCAGGGACTCACGCCCTCAAAGTCATCACTCAAATATAACTATGGGTCTCACGCCCACAACATCAATCATGCGTGGAATACCTTCCTCGCCGCTGCTAGCCTATGATATAACAACACCAAGGAGTACACATGAACACCAGGTCCCACCTATGTCATAAAACCGTACGGGGCAAGTACGAAGGCATAGCTACGGATCCAACTGCATCAATCGTTGGCCAAGCAATCACGAAAGCCGGCTACGGAACCTACCGTGACAATACTAAACAACCATATCACGAAGGCGACACGTGGCAAGTGCGATAGCCTCTACCAGATCCTCCTGCGCCACGTGGTGGCGGGGCAAGTAACCAGCTAACCACCGATCACAACCGTAAGTCACGAAGCCGTCCAAACACCGACTCGCGAAGGCGACACGCGTGGCAAGTCGATAGCCTCTACCGAGATCCTCCCTGCGCCATGTAGCGGGGGCAAGTAACCAGCTAACCACCGATCACAACCGTAAGTCACGATGCCGCGCGAAGGCGACACATGGCAAGTGTGATAACCTCTGCGGATCCATCCGTCCACGTGAGCGGGGTAAGTAACGGGCTAACCACCAGATCACAACCGTAAGTCACGAGACTTCGCCACAAAGCGAACGGGCAAGTACGAAGGCTAACTACCGTAACCAAAGCCGAATCACCACGACCGAGCAAGTACGAGCCAACTACCGATACCAAAGCGAATCGGTAAAACCTCGCGGAGAGATAGTCCATGGAACAACAATCTAATGGAACCATACCCGTGGGCCACCCAACGTGTCGATAGGTCCAAGGATATAACAAGATAACCGCCCTCCATCGAGAGACTTCGGTAGCCGTAATCAAAACACTTGCACAACACAGGCTAGCACAACAAGCATAGGCAAGTTCAACGTACTCATAGACTTTCATTTGATTACAACAAATCCGGATTTTAACCCCAAGGTACTACGTACTTTAACTCTTTAAAAAGATCCATTTCTTTCACAAAAAGTCACACGATACCCGTAGTATCAAAATAGAGTAACTATCTTTTTAAGTAAACCAAAATAATTTCCATATCTTCTTTTCGAATAAACCAACTTAAGACAAAACCATGACTTTCTTTTTAAACCGATTTAAGACAAAACCATGCCTTCTTTTTAAACCATTTTAAGACAAAACCATGCCTTCTTTTTAAACCATTTTAAGACAAAACCATGCCTTCTTTAAAACCAAAACACTTTAATTCCTCAAGTCTCTTTTCTGTTTAGAAAACAAGTTCCTTACTTTGGAATTTAAGAAAATTCAATACTTGTTATTAATGATCTTATTTAAGCGACCATGATCTAGGAAATGTAATACAATTTTGTCTGATCTTAGCTTCTATGCAGATGGAGGTTTCTACTGGTTTTAATAATAATTCATTAGTCAATACATTTTCCTTTATTAACGCTGCAGTGGTTTGTTCGATACTTATTCTCATTTCCGAAATCAATATAACTTATTCCTTTTAAAACCCAATTACCCATTTCTCATAAAAGCGGTTTCTCAACTTTTTAACACAAACCAAGTCCTTAATATTTCACATCAAGTCATTTATAAGTCAAGTCTCTTACTTTTTAAAAACCACAAACCATTTCTTTACCTACCTAAAGTTGTTATAACAAACTTCCCATAAAGCCGTTATAACACTTTATGTTTTAAACCAACCAAATTCGTTTAGCACATGTACGTCTACCATACTACATAGTTCACAACAATCATGCTAGAAAAGATAGGAAGAGGTTCACATACCTCGCGACGATTATCGACAAAAAGCAAAAAGCTCCAAAGTATTGTAACCCTGCTAGACTTTTCCACCCTTCAAGTAGAATATGCTACTCGCAGTACTTCCACCTAAAAAGGCCACAAAACGTCTATCAACCTCTCGATCTCTTTGTAGCGCAATTCAAAGCACAATGTTATTATTCTACGGAAAATTCGCAAAGACCTCCCCGCAACCCACATAAATCTCTCTCTATCAAGGCCCGCTACCAAGCCAACAACTCGAGGGGTTACGTCTAACCGGACGTGTACAACATCGCCACAATAATACTACAAGTCTCATCAGAATACAAACCAATGTAAATCTGATTCAATTCTTATCCATATTCATTCTACATATAGTATACTCAACTATACATTACTACAACATATAATATCCAATTACAATAGGGGGACATAGATCATTACCTCGATAAGCCCAAAATTATCCAAGATTATAAGTCGATCCTGAGCAACGTTTAGCTCCACTTCCTTACGCTCCAACCCGCTCCAAGCAACCCTTAGAAGTTTCTAAACAACTTCTCTTCAAGATCCAACTCCAAAAAGTGAAGAACACTTAGGCTCAAACTATGGCAAGTTTCGGCCAAGGCAAGGTTTCTAGGCTAGGGGTGTGAAATCTTTTCCACTCTTGGTACACAATATTCCTAACACCCTAAGGAAGAACACTTAAAACTTAAAGAATTTTTGGACAACACTAGCTCCTAAAATCAGCCCATGGCCGAGAGCTACACTCAAGAGGGAGGGAGTATTTTGCCTTGGAAATTATCTCAAGAATGGATGAAGAAGTCTTGCAAGCTTAAGGGTCTATTTATAGAGAAATCAATGGCTAGGATTAAAGCAAGTGTAAGGTGAGGATTGGGTACATGTGTGAGGGTAAACTACCAACCAAATGTTCACCAAAAATGGGCCCAAAAAAAACGTCCAAGTGTCCCTCACTTTCGGCCATAGGGCCACATGGGGGTGACACGTGTCTCCCCCCTACTCGTCCAAAATATTTCGTCTTCCGAAAATATCCGTAATGCCAAAAATCCGAAAATAAAGTGGGCCCCATAAAACCGTAAATTCCTCCCGTGGGCCCCACGTGACCAATTCAGGAAATAAAATTCCATAATTCTCAAATATTCCAAAAAGTCTGAATACCAAATCTGGGAATCCAATTCCCTTTAACGAACATTTTTCCTTCACAAAATCCGGAAACTTTTCCGTCGAAAAATCACATCTTTCTTCCTTTCCAATTTTTGTGTCGTATTCTCGTACGTACGTCCTCACATACATACCCTGGAACTACGGGGTGTAACAACTGAAATGTGGTACGTGTACTAGAAAGAGTTCGGTTGTACGAGGAGAGTACGCCGAGTAAGAAAAGAAGCGAACATGTGCTAAAAGAATGGAAGTGATTATATATGTGAAGTGAAGGTACGAAGAGAGTATCCTTTTAGGCCATGAATGGGAGTTAATAGTGGTGTTATACACTACTAGATGTGATTCCTCATTGGCTTGGATTTATGTGTATGCGCGTGTGTTATATTGTGGCCATGTGTGGCATATTCGATTATGTAAGGTATAGTAAAGGGGGACTATACCGATATCTATTTAAATTGAACCTAATATGAACATTCGGGACGAATGTTTCTAAGGGGGGAAGAATGTTACACCCCGTATTTCCAACTGTTTGAAATGAGAACGTACGTGAGAAATTGAGATTTGAATTTTGAAAAGAATGAAAAATTCCGAAAAAATCCTCCGATCCTCTTGAAGGAAAAAGGTTTATAAAGTGGGGTTTGATTCTCAAATTTGATATTTGGGACTTAGATAATATATTGGAATTATGAATTTTAATTTTCGGATTTGATCATGTGGGGCCCACCTGGGAAATTTTACGTTTTTGTGGGGCCCACAAGTTTTTCGATATTTTGGCCAATTATGGACTTTTTGGGAGATGAAAATATTTTGGACGAATCATAGAGTGACACGTGGCATACCCCACCCCCTTGTCTTGGTCTTGGAAGACTTTGACTATTTGACTTAGATATTTTGGAGACTTGATTAGATATTTGTGTGACAAGTGGACAAGTGGGCCATGTGGGTCCCACCCCACTTGTCTTGCTACACTTAGTTTACATCTTTATATTAGAGGGCTTGCAAGACTTGCCTTAACAGTTAGCCAAATAAGCTCTCATTTGAGCTCAACACCAAGAACACCAAGAACACCTAGTGTTGATTAGTTCATTTCATCCACGATTAAGCCCCTAATCCAAGTGTTGAACCAAGATTAACATCTCAACCTTGTGTAGCTTGTTTGGGCCGAGAATGGGGTGAGAAAAACCCTAAGTTTTATCGGCTTTTTGGAAGTGAAACGTGAAGTGGAGTTGCTCCTAATGTTGTAAGGGATACATACATGTGATTGGAACTTGAAGAAGTGGAGCGAGACGAAAACTGCGGACCAAAGTATAGCGTTCTGCCAGGGACGATTTTAAGGTTAAAAATGAGGTAATAAATCTTCTTTTTCGCAGTAATTGGATATTACTCATTTTTATAGTATATGGATGAACTTTCATTAAGGAAGATATGAAAAATAAGGTGTGTATGCCCTACTTTGGGTGAGTGGTCCGAAACTAGCTTTTTCGGGCCATGTGATTCGTTGATTTTTATTGTCGTCATCTACACTTGTCGCATGTTATATAATGAAGGAAATATAGTTGATAAATTGATATAACTTATATAACATGTTGGAACTTGAGTTGGATTAAAAGGAATTAAGGAAAATGGATTTGGATTTAAAGTGATGTTGGCCGAGAATGGCCCTAAAAATGTTGGTATATTATGGACTATTTTGTTTAGATTATGGGGCAGAGTTTTACACGTCCAGTTAGGCGTGTAATCCCCTTTGGCTAACTGTTGGTTGCGCCTTAAATGTGGCTTGTTGGTTATGGAAATACGGGCCTTGGAAAATGTGGAAAAATATGTAGAAACAAAGGAAGTGCTGCCCGATTTTCCGTAGAATTAGAGGGCAATTATTTGGTATAAGTCTTACAATTGTAAGTATGATATTGATAGAAGTACTATGGCCATTTTAGGTTGAAGTACTACGTGTAGCAGAGTCTACTTGGCTTAAGGAATAGCCGATGAAGTACTTTGGAGCATTTTGCTACTTGTCGTAATGGTTAGTCGTCGCGAGGTATGTGGATTTCCTCTTCTCTAAGACATGAATATTTTTATGGTATACTTGCCTTATTGTTAGGAGTATACAGGATTTGTTATTTGAGTATACTTCCTTGTTGTTGGGAGTATACATGACTTGTTGTTTGATGTATACTTGCCTTATTATTTGGAGTATACGTGAATTGCCTTCTTGAAGTACTTGCCTTGTAATTAGGAAGTATTCACGTGATATATTTTAGGCTAAAAACATGTCTAGAATATTCCTAAGTTCTTACCAAGTCTTATGGGGGATGTTGGTAAGAGTCGTTAGGAAGTAGTGGAGTCTAGTTGACTTTGCTAAGTTACTACATTAATGAATATTTATTTTGAAAGTGATGAGATTTGATTTCTTTAAAGATTATGAGACTTTAATTTAAAGTTATGAGACTTGATTTTCAAAGTTATGAGATTTGATTCCTTTAAAGATTATGAGACTTTGATTTAAAGTTATGAGACTTGATTTTCAGTATGGGACTTGATTTTAAAAACCATGAAATGATTTTCTGAAGGTGTAGTAACTTAGTTTGAAAAGAAAATGTGTCTTGATACTACGGGTATTAGTATCGTGTGGCTTTTACGTAAAAAGGGATCTTTTTAAGAGAGTTGAAGTACGTAGTACTTTGGGGTTAAAACCCAGATTGTTGGCATAAAATAAAAGTACCTTGAGTTTATAAAATGGTGAATCAGTTTACATGTTAATGAAAGTCTAGAAGTATGGTAACTTGCCTATGCTTGCGTGTGATAGCCTTGTTGTTCAAGTGTTGTATTCTTATGTTACCGCGTCTCTCAATGGAGGGCCGGATATCTCGCTATTTTACTTGGACATACCGACGCTGTTGGAGATTCCACGGGTATGCTTCCACTATGTTTGTTCCATGGACTAGCTCCCCATGAGGTTTCGTGACGCAGGATGGATCTGGTAGTTGGCTTCCGTACTTGCCCCGATCAGCTTTGTGACGCATGCTGGATCTGGTAGTTGGCCTTCGTACTTGCCCCGGTCACGGGCACACTTTAGATACTTATCCTGGTCATTTCTCGTGAATCGGCAGGCTCTGGTAGATGGCTGAAGATACTTGCCCCGGTCATATCTCGTGATACGGTAGGCTCTGGTACGTTGGCTTAAGATACCTGCCCCGGTCAGTTGCGTCACGCAGGCTGGATCTGATAGTTGGCTTCCGCATTGCCCGCTCGCTTTACGATACTGGTGGATCCGTAGTTAGCTCTCCTACTCGCCGTGTCGCTTTTATAGCGCGGATCCGGTGTTCCGCATATTGGTGTTATATTATATCATGGACTGTCGGCAGTGACGAAGGAATTCCACGGGCATGATTGATATTGTCACGACCCGACCCCGGGCCGCGACTGGTACCCTACCTGGGCATCCTTCTAATCATACAACAATATAAACTGCGGAAGATAAATAACACCCCTTTTTGTTTTTTTAAACCAAGGCCAAGCCGATAAGGCTGCCCTAATCATAATAATTACCCGAAAGGGTCTACACTGTATAACAATGTAAAAAACAACTCTAGCCAGTCCAGCCCACGGATGAATACATACCTCTAAGATTTGAACAAATACTATGACGGGACAAGGCCCCGCCGTACCCCTGAATATACATGGCCATGATAACTCCGGAACATTGGAGCCATCTCAAAATGCTGAATCAGGATCCTAAGCTCGCGGATCCACAATCGTACCTAAACTCGCAGACATTTAACGCACTTCGGGAAGGGTCGCATAACAGTACCGAATATGGAACATAAATAAGGTACGATAAATAAATCATAATCGCATGTAAGAATGACAGAGGCAAGTATAAAAAGGGTACTTACCAGATCCTACCGTGTCATTACCATCTCGTGAACTTAATCGTACCTTATTATCTTTTCCCATTTTTCAATAAAAGTTATAGTCACCTTCTTACGTACATGCTTAGGAAAAATGATTAAGTTCATTACCATATAACTTACTTATCTTTCATAACATAATCCGCCCTTTATGGAGGACGTATACTACCCGCCCAACTGGGACGCGATCAAGTCACACAAATATCAAAGCGTGCGTGGAATCCCCATCGCCGATACCATAAGTGTAAAATATAACCATGTGACGCGCCGTGCCATCCCACCTCACCGCTTGCCAGACATATACAACATATATATATATATATATATATATATAACGCGCCGCATGCCGGAATCCTCATCGTATAAGCATGGCCATAACGCTCCCTCGGCATCCTCATCGAGGCGCAGTCTTCGTGGGAGCTAGACCATGGAGTAGTAATATAACATGCCCCCGGAATCCCTTATCGTGGGTACATGTCTTCATGGGGAGCTAGCCCATGGAGTAATAGTCGTACATAGCATGGTCGCATGCCCAGGAATCCCTCATCGTATAAGCATGGCCATGGGTAATAAAACAAATCCGGGAATCTAACCCGCCTCCTGGTCTTATGCCCCGGAATCCCACATCGTATAAGCATGTCCAAGGATCAATCATAATGGAAGCATACCCGTGGAATCCCACATCTGTTACACCCCGTATTTACAGGATATGTTTTAAGAACGTAAGTAAGAACTCACAAGTGTTAAGATTTGAGACTTGTAAAAATATTATCGGAATTTTGGAATTTTTCGGAAAACGTAATATTGTGACGAATGGGAGGGCGACACGTGTCACCCCCCCCCTTATGTTGTCTTGGACGATTTTAAGCTTGGACACAATGGTCATTTGACCCTTGTTTAGAAGACAAGTCTTGCTAGTAGTCAAGCTTGAGTTCCTTGACTAAGTCAAAGGTCCCACTAGTCTTGATATTTTATAAGAGATCATCCCAACCACCCAATTGTTTGCATCTTGACCCAACATTGCACTATATAATACTAGTAGTAGTAGACAAGCTTAAACACTTAGAAAATTTTTACAAAAAATTGGATGAACCACTATGAAGCTCTCGGCTTCATGACCTTTGAGAAGAAAAAAATTGTGTTTCTTGTCCAATAAGCTCCACACTTTAAACCAAGGTTCCTAAGTGTATAGTGAGTGTATCTCAATAGAAAAATCTCGGAAAAAGATAGTTTTCGGATTAGTCGCAAAGTGAAAACCTAGTGGCTTTCTAGGTTTTGGATTGGAGGTTTGAAGGAAAGTTGTTGGTGTGGTTCTAAGGGTCTCGGAGGCGGATTGAGGTGTCTTGATGAGGCTCTAGGTTGCTAAGGAGCAACTTCGGTTTTGAAGATTGGATTACAATTCGTTGAGGTATAATCTTGTTCTTTGAAAGTGTTACAAGATTATTTATATTGTTGTTGTTAGCTTTACATGTTGCTAGCATGAAGTTGTTAAGTTGAAGTTTATAAGTATTATGGATTACTTGTAGCTTAAGTTCGAAATAAAAGTAAGTCATGTTAAGTTGGAATACAATTTGATCGTTATTAGAATCGTCGCATGTAATTGACTTGAAGATTATAGTAGTTATAATTGGTTGCGACTAGATATCATGTTATGCTACCAATTTAGATGGAAATGGAAATTGGATAAGAATTGGTATTGTTGAACTCAAAGTGGCCGAATTTGTACTTATAGTTTGTTTTCATTTGTATCGAACTACCTTCTATATTGTGGTGAGCCAATTGGGACTGTATGATTAATTATTTGTATTGGACTACCTTATAGATTGTGGTGAGCCAATTGGGGCTGTTTGGTTATTGTATTCGGCCTTGAAAAAGGTGGCAAAGTAAGTAGAAACAAAGGAGGTGCTGTCCGATTTTCCGTAGAATTTAGTGACTTAGCACTTAGAATATTCTACGTTTGAAATAAGAGGTTAATGGACGTATGTGACCATTATAGGTTGAAGTACTAAGTATAGCGTATCCTACTTGAAGAATGGAATAGCTCAAGGTTGAAGTACTTTGGAGCATTTTGCTACTTGTCGACAATCATCGCGAGGTATGTGAACCTCTTCCTTCCTTTGGCATGATTCTATGTATGGAATATACCTGTGGTATCATTTCATGTTTCCTGTTACTCTTGGAAGTTAAGAGGTAGTTGTGTGATCTACTCTATGTAGAACTTTTCCTATCTTTGAGCATGACTAGTTGCACGTATGTAGTACGGTAGACGTACAACACCTTGATATCCTTTACTAGTTTGTGAATAGCCAAGTCGGGTGAGTTGGGAGATTTACTCACTTCTTTGAAAGTATAAGGGATGTCTTAAGTTTTATTAAAGTTAAGGGACTTGAGGAGTTTTAAAGTATGTGATACTTGTTCCGTTTTAAACATATAAGTCCCTTGGATAGGAAATTGTTTTTGGCTAAGGTATAAAGTGAATATAACGGCTTTATGGGAAGTTAGTTATATTTGCTTTATGGAAAGATAAATTACTTGATTTTAGTGAAAAGGCAACTTGTTTTTAAGGCATCAATTGCCTAAGGTTTTACAATAAAATGAGTCACTTGCTTCCTAAAGGTTAAGAGGCTAATTGTATTTTTGAAAGTTATGAGAATTGATTTGAAAGTATATAATACTTGGTTTCAAAAAAGTAGAAGTCTCTTGGTTATAAAAGGAACGTATTGGTCTAAACCATAAAGGGTTATAACGGCTTTATGGGAAGTTCGTTATAACGGCTTTTATGGAAGGTTAAGAGAATGGTTTTCTCTAAAGTAATAAAAGAATTAACTTGTGTTAAGGAAGGGCAAATTGTTTTAAAGATACCAATTGCTTAAGGTCATTAATAAAGAAGTCACTTGATTTAGAAGCCGGTAATTGTATTTCTAAAAAGGTATTGTGACTTGTCTTGAAATGGTGGATAGGACTTGATACTACGGTGGTTAGTATCGGGGAAGTTTTATTTGGAGAGGAGTCTTTTGAAAAGAATGTACGTACGTAGTACTTTGGCTTGTTAAATGAGAATTATTCTATTTGTGCCTTGATTAGTACTTTGGCTTGATTAATTGAGAATTAGTCTAAGTGTGCCTTGATAAGTACTTTGGCTTGTTAATTGAGAATTAGCCTATGTGTGCTGGTGATAGCCTTTGTGTTATACCCCGTATTTCCGGAGTATGTACGTAAGGGCGTACGTACGAAAGTCTAGCCTTAAAGTTTAGGCATGGCACGTTTTTTTGGGCACAACTCACTCAAGGAATCGTTTTCCGACGAAATGTTTTACAAGACTCGCGTAGGATAAATTCCGGCTATGCCATTTCTAATTTTTGCGGATTTTTCCGAGAGACGAAACATTTTGGACCAACGGGAGGGCGACACTTGTCACCCTCCAATTGATGGACTTGAGGCGTCATTGAGGCCGATTGGAGTGCCTATTTTGTCAAGTAGTTGGTAGGATATTTTGTGTGCAAGTTGGCTATGTACACTTGCCCTTATCTTGACCTTACACTTGCCTAGCACTTGGCTAAATCTTGGCCATTGGTTGGCCATGTCTTGACCTATAAATACCCCCCTTAAGATGAAGAGTTCTTCATCCACAAATTCCTTTCCAAGTCTTGAAAATCCTTCCCTCTCCCTTATAGCCTTTTTCGTCCAAACACACCCCCCCCCCCCCCCTTTTGAGTGAGCTTGGCCGAGGCAACCCCTCCCCCTAGCCTAGCCGAAACCTATCCCCCCTCACTTGGTAGAAAAGTTGCCTTCTTGTATTGTTGTAATGCCCAAAATACCCTAGCCCAAATCCCTTAGTACTTAGTAGAAGTTGGGAAGAACTTCTAAGGGTTCTCGAGCTCTGAGCGTACAACTTAGGAGCTAAACCTTGCTCAGGCGCGACTTTTATCTAGGATATTATTGGGCTTACCGAGGTAAATAATCCTAACCCTCTTTTGTATTAGAAATGCATACTGTAGTAGTATAAGAATAAGTATTAAATACTTAGAAGAATATTACAGAATAGAATTGAACTGTTATCACAGTAGAAGGGTTTAAAAGAAGAATAATCAAACTGTACTTACTTAGGACTGTTTTCACAGTAGACTTGAGTAGCTCACCGGGTAGGGAAGTGCTGCCCAATTTTCCGTAGGATAAAGAACCCTCTGCTTAGAACTGTTTTCAGAGTAGTCTGAACGTTGATAGACGTGTCTGACTATTATAGGTTGATTCTCTGCGCGCGACATATTCAACTTGGCAGGTGGTTTTCGCTGAGAAGGTATGTGACTCTTCCTAAAGCATGATATTTTCAAATATATATGTAGTACGGTAGACGTACATGTGTTAACTGAATAATACTTACGGCAATGTCTTTTGACTTAAGCCTGAATAATACTTACGGCAATGTCTTTTGACTTAAGCCTGAATAATAATTACGGCAATGTCTCGCGACTTAAGCCTGAATAATAAGGATCTGAAAGCATTTCAAAAGAATACTGAATCATTTTTAACAGAAGAGAACTAATTGGTTTTTAAAACAGAAGCTTAAGAGTTATACTAGCTTTATGGGAAGTTAGGTATAACCACTTAAGAATGATAAAAGGAACAGTTTACCTATGTGTTTATAACAGACTTACATTGATTTGTGAAAAGAATAATAAGATGGTTTGATAAGTAGACATGATATGATGCTATGTGTGTTAGTGTCTTGTAACGTTTGTGTAAGAGAGTATTCTTGTTGTGCTTATGTTGTTTAACGATGTTCGTTAGGTTAGTGTAATATCACTCACCTCTTGACATATTAAGGGGTTAAGCGCCTCCGATGCGGGTAGACTTCGGTGATGGGACCATGGTTCGAGAATACTCACGCGGGTCCAGGGACCTATGCGGAGCTCGGGAGTTCAGTTAGTGTGCGGGGTTATACCTCACGCGATCTATGTGGCCACGCGGACTACGAGTCGGTGACGACGCCGAGTAGCTACCCTCGATGCGGGGTTATATACCCTATGCGGGCCTCATGTGAGTGGCCTATGCGACTCTGGAGTCGTGATTAGGCTTGCATGGTGATACTACGGGCAATTGGCCCTGCTTCGATCATTCGCAGCCTAGAAAAGACCTGTTACAGTTCACCTATTGTTGCTCTTGTTTATGATGTGGCACTATGTGTGGTTACCTTGGTTGTTTCATACATATATGTAAGATGATTTTAAAATGATATGTTTTCATTTAAGTACTTTACAGTTTCACATACTTAGTACTGTTATCGACCTCCTTCTGGGCCTGCGTTCATGCCGCAGGTAAGGGCAAGCAGGTGCTAGATCCGCATCCTTAGGATCTTTTTGCGTTGGTGTCAGGAGCTACATCTTCTCCGGAGGCTCTACTGTTGGGTATGCTCTCCCTGTTGTAATTAGTTTGTACAGTCAGGGTATGGCGGGGCCCTGTCCCGCCATAGATGTTTACATTCCTAAGTGCAGTAGTCTATTGTACATTTGGGATGAATCGCAAAACTTGGGTTATATGTATATATGCCGAAAGGCAAGCTTTTCTTCAGATAAACTGTGTTTCATTTTACAACTGTTTCATGTCTTGTTTATATATTCCGCTGATTACTCTGATGTATGACTACTTGGGTGCGGGTAAGGCACGATCCACGCCCCGGGCAGGTCGTGACAAAAGTGGTATCAAGCGCTTAATCCTCGGAAAGTGTCTGATCGTATCTAGTAGAGTCTTGATTATCGGTGTGTTGTGCACCACACCAATAATCGGAGGCTATAGGATATTTAGGATTGGTTTCCATTCTTCTCACTCGAGATCGTGCCTTAGAGCCGCATGTTAAAGTTGGACCCTCTAACGTATTCCTTTTACATGCTGATTATGCCTCCACGTAAGGCAACCCGCGAGAAGGGCAAGCGGCCGAGAGCGCCATCGGACACCGAGAGTTACGAGGGCTCAGGCCCAGTCTATACCTCAGACGGCGAGTTCTATGACGCCACCGGCCCCAGCAGAGACCACAGTACCCACACCTCCTGTCCCACAGCCTGGGGCGGAGGAGTTAGGGTACAAGGAGATGGCCCAGCTATTGGCCAGGATCATGGCGAACATGAGGACGGTGGATCGGCGATTCGATTCAGCCCGGTCGTACTGCGTGGTTCACCCGAGGGCAGAGAGTTTGAGGCTACGAGATTTCCTGATTTGTAGCCCGCCAGAGTTTTACGGGTCGAGGCCGGAGGATGATCCGCAGGAGTTCATCCGTCAGCTACAGAGGATTTGGAGAGTGATCAGGGCGTCGGAGACCGAGTCCGTGATCTTTGGTTCACATAGGCTGCGTGATACCGATCGATTGGTTTGATTCATGGGAGTTATCCCGGGAGAGCACGCGTCCCAGCCTACTTGGGATGAGTTCTCGGAGGCTTTCCTCACTACTTCTTGCCTCCACGGATGAGGAGGGAGCGGGTCGACGATTCTTGTTATCGAGGCGAGAGACGACCGTCGGGAGTACAATGTCGAGTTTGATTCATTGGCTCGATATGTCCCAGCATTGGTAGCAGATATGGGAGGATAGGGTGCACCGCTACGTCACCGGCTAGATGATTATATGGCCGAATCTTGTGCGGGTGTTTCTCTTCTGCCGGGTATGGACATTACCCGCATGCAGGCTCATGCTCTTGGATGTGAGGCGCGTAGAGACCGACGGGTTGTGACAGCGGCGAAGAAGACGGGGCAGCGAGTCTTTTGGTGGCTATCGTGGTGGCGGCCTCAGCGGCGATCTAGATTTGCACCACGGCCCGGCTCGAGCACTCGCACCGTCCTCGCCTGGCCAGGATATTCGGGCGCACTGTGGCCCTGGGCTTGAGCGTCGAGCGGCGAGATGCGGCGATCGGGACCACCTCGGTGTGGCGACGGTAGATCCCACGGGAGTTGTGGTGCTGCTATGGGAGCTTGTTTGATTGTGGCCGCAGGTCACTATGCGGCTTGTCGGCCAAGGGCGATGTTGATGGTAGGAGTCACCTACGTGTTCTTTCGCCGGTCTTCATCCCGACAGCTACTCGCCTGAGGGCAAGGTACTCATGGACCGCAGGTCGCGGCAGGTCGTGGCGCGGGTTCCAGCCTCTAGCGGTCCTCGAAACCGCATTTATGCCTTGTCCCGGCCGGCAGATCGTGAGGCCTCACCGATGTCGTCACAGTACCTTATCGCCTTAGGTTTTGATGTGTATGCTTTGATAGATCCGGGTTCTACTGGCCCTATATATCTCCTTGTTGCTAGTAGGATAGGGATAGAGCACGAGTCCATAGACTTTTCGAGGTAGCTACGCCGATGGTGATTCGGTGGTAGCTCGGCGGGTATATAGAGCTTGTCCTGTGACCATTTACAGTCGTCAGACCCTTGCCGACTTGATAGAGTTGGAGATGATCGACTTCGACGTGATCATGGGGATGGATTGGCTAGCTTCTTGCTACGCCAATGTAGTGAGAGAGAGAGTAATACGGTTCCAGTTTCTGAGGCCGGTTGTTGAGTGGGAGGGGAGCACGGTATCGCCGAGGGGTAGGTTTATTTCCTACCTCAAGGCTAGGAAGATGGTGCAGAATGGGTATATCTACCATCTCGTTCGGGTGTTTGATACTGAAGCTGCGGTACCAGATTTTCGTCGATTCCATGGTGAGAGAGTTCCCGCAGCGTGTTTCCAGACGACCTCCCGGGTATCCCTCCTGAGAGGGAGATTGAGTTTTGTATAGACATATTGCCAGACACTCGGCCTATTTCCATTCCGCCATACAGAATGGCACCTGCCGAGTTGAGAGAATTGAAGGATCAGCTTAGAGACTTGCTGGAGAAGGGCTTCATCAGGCCTAGTGTTTCTCCACGGGAGCGCGGTATTGTTCGTGAAGAAGAAGGACGGGGCCAGCTGCGCATGTGTGTTGATTACTGAGCAGTGAACAAGGTGACCATTAAACGAATACCCCTTCCTGGGATTGATGATTTGTTCGACCAGTTGCAGGGTGCGAGATGTTTCTCCAAGATTGATCTGCGATCAGGCTATCATCAGGTTTGAGTCAGAGAGGTGGATGTCCCTAAGATCGCATTCGGACGATGCGGGCATTATGAGTTCAGTCATGTCTTTCGGGTTGACCAATGCTCGTGGTATTTATGGATTTGATGAACCGAGTGTTCAAACCATTTTTGACACGTTTGTGATAGTGTTCATTGATGATATCTTGGTTTATTCGCTCGAGCGGGAAGTACGCGAGCATTTGGCGATCTTGCCGATTCTCCGGACAGCGATTTACGCGCCAAGTTTTCCAAATGTGAGTTTTGGTTAACGGTGGCTTTTCTTGGGCATATTGTCGGGCCGATGGTATTCGGTAGATACGCCAAGATCGAGGCGATCGAGAGTTGGCCTGAACTACTACTCAAGCAGGTTCGCGATTTACGGGCCTTGCAGGATATTATCGGTTCGTAGAAGTTTGCTTCTATCTCTGCACCATTGACTAGGTGACTCGTAAGGCGGCTAAGTTTGATGGGTGATGCTTGTGGCGGTGGTTTCGATTCTTGAAGGAGATCGACGCCCCGTTCTTACTCTTCGAGAGGTCGAGACGGTTATGTCGTGTCTTGTGATCGCGCTGCATCGGGTTGGTATGTGTGTTGATGCAGATGGCAAGGTTATAGCGTATGCATCGACGGTGAAGAAACACGAGGAACTACCCACCCATGATTTGGAGTTAGCGGCGGTGATTCACGCCAAGATCCGGAGGCACTATTTGTATGGGGTTCATGTGGATATTTATACTGACCACAAGAGCCTCCGATATCTTCACGGAGGAGCTGAACTTACGGCAGAGGCGGTGGTTAGAGTTGCTTAAGGATTACGATGTTGATATCTGTACCACCCGGAAGGCCAATGTTGTGGCGTATGCTCTTAGTCGTAGGTCGATGGGAGTCTATCGGATGTGCGGCCGAGAGAGGAGGACATGGTTCGTGATTTGCATCGATTAGCGAGCCTTGGTGTCCGCTTGATTGATTCGATAGCGATGGGGTTCGAGTTCGTGAGGTTGCCGAGTCTTCCATCGTCGAGGAGGTGAAGAAACGGCGATTCGAGATCGATTTGACACGTTATCGTGATACAACTCTTCGTGAGGCAAGGTCCTTTTGAGTAGCACCGATGGGGTGCTAAGGTTTGAGGGCGGTTGTGTGTTCGGATGTTTGAGGACTTGGCAGAGTTCTTGGGGAAGCACATGCGGTAGCGGCGTTACTCTATCCATCCAGGTCGACCAAGATGTACCACGACCTTAGATCTATGTATTGGTGGGATGGCGAAGAGGACGTTGCGAGTTCGTAGCTCGGTGCCCGTGTTGTCGCCGGTGAAGGTAGAGCACACGAGGCCCGGTGGTTTGTTACGCACGATAGAGATCGACACGGAAGTGGGAGGTGATCAACATGGACTTCATTACGGGATTACCTCGCACTCGGAGGAGACATGATTCTATATGGGTTATCATCGACGGTGTGAAATCAGCCCACTTTCTTCCGTCGAGATGACTTTTGTGAGGATTATGCGGACTTTACATCCGAGATCGTCGGTGCATAGAGTCCCTATTTCGATCATATCAGGCAGGAGCCCGATTTACGGCTAACTGGAGGTCTTTCGAGAGGTTTAGGGGCGCAGTGAGCTCGAGTAATCGCATTCCATCCACAGCGCATGACGGGCGAGCGCACTATCCGCACTCTCGAGGATATCTGCGAGCCCGTGTTATCGACTTCGGGTAGTGGGAGGATCATTTGCCTCTAGTTGAGTTTCACGCACAATAATAGCTACCACTCCAGATTCGGATGGCGCCATGAGGCCTTGTATGAGGAAGTGCGGTCGCCTAGGTTGGTTCGATGTGGCGAGGTGCGATTAGTGGGACGATTGGTGCGGCAGCGATGGATAAGGTGAAGCTTATCCGGGAGAGGTTCTTGACACCGAGTCGGCAAGTCATATGCAGATCATCGCCGTCGGATCCGAGTTCGAGGTTCATGATTGGGTTTTCCTAAAGGTGTCACCATGAAGGGTGTGATGAGATTTGGGAAGAAGGGGAAACTCAGCCCAAGGTACATTGGGCCGTATCAGATTGTCCGCACGGTAGGCAAGGTTGCCTATGAATTGATCTCGTCCGATCCGAGGCGATGCATCCGGTGTTCATATTTCTATCTTTGAGGAGATGTATCGTGGATCCATCTAGAGTGCATCCGATTGACGATGTCCAGTGACCAGGGGTTATCGTATGAGAGGTTCCATGGCGATAATCGATCGTCGAGTTAGGCGTCTGCGGACGAAGGGCGTGGCTTCCGTCAAAGTCTTGTGGCGAACGAGCTCGTGGAGGAGATGACGTGGGAAGGCGAGGAGGACACGAGGCGTATATCCTCACCTATTCCCACACCTCCAGGTAATTCACTTTCCTACTTGTAAATCTTCATTATCGTTTATGCCTAAGTGTTGTTCTGTGGCCGTGTGTGGCATTTGCAACTGTTTAAGTTATAAAGAATCTTATCGTTAACTTTCTTGGGAAGGAACATTCGGGACGAATGTTTCTAAGGAGGGGAGAATGTTATACCCCGTATTTCCGGAGTATGTACGTAAGGGCGTACGTACGAAAGTCTAGCCTTAAAGTTTAGGCATGACACATTTTTTGGGCACAACTCACTCAAGGAGTCGTTTTCCGACGAAACGTTTTACAAGACTCGCGTAGGATAAATTCCGCTATGCCATTTCTAATTTTTGCGGATTTTTCCGAGAGACGAAACATTTTGGACCAACGGGAGGGCGACACTTGTCACCCTCCAATTGATGGACTTGAGGCGTCATTGAGGCCGATTGGAGTGCCTATTTTGTCAAGTAGTTGGAAGGATATTTTGTGTGCAAGTTGGCTATGTACACTTGCCCTAATCTTGACCTTACACTTGCCTAGCACTTGGCTAAATCTTGGCCATTGGTTGGCCATGTCTTGACCTATAAATACCCCCCTTAAGATGAAGAGTTCTTCATCCACAAATTCCTTTCCAAGTCTTGAAAATCCTTCCCTCTCCCTTATAGCCTTTTTCGTCCAAACACACCCCCCCCTTTTGAGTGAGCTTGGCCGAGGCAACCCCTCCCCCTAGCCTAGCCGAAACCTACCCCCCCTCCCTTGGTAGAAACGTTGCCTTCTTGTATTGTTATAATGCCCAAAATACCCTAGCCCAAATCCCTTAGTACTTAGTAGAAGTTGGGAAGAACTTTTAAGGGTTCTTGAGCTCTGGGAGCGTACAACTTAGGTGCTAAACCTTGCTCAGGCGCGACCTTTATCTAGGATATTATTGGGCTTACCGAGGTAAATAATCCTAACCCTCTTTTGTATTAGAAATGCATACTGTAGTAGTATAAGAATAAGTATTAAATACTTAGAAGAATATTACGTATAGAATTGAACTATTATCACGAGTAGAAGGGTTTAAAGAAGAATAATCAAATCGTACTTACTGAATTTGTTTTCACGATGACTTGAGTAGCTCACCGTAGGGAAGTCTGCCCAATTTTCCGTAGGATAAAGAACCCTCGCTAGAACTGTTTTGAGTAGTTCAACGCTGATAGTCGTGTCGACTATTATAGGTTGATTCTCTGCGCGACATATTCTAACTTGGCGGTGGTTTTCACGGTATGCATGACTCTTCCTAAAGCATGATATTTTCAAATATATATGTACGGTAGACGCATACGTGTTAATCGAATAATACTTACGGCAATGTCTTTTGACTTAAGCTGAATAATACTTACGGCAATGTCTTTGACTTAAGCTGAATAATAATTACAGAATGTCTCGCGACTTAAGCCCGAATAATAAGGATCTCAAAGCATTTCAAAAGAGAATCAATCATTTTTAATGTAAGAGAACTAATTGGTTTTAAAGAGAAGCTTAAGAGTTATACTAGCTTTATGGGAAGTTAGGTATAACCACTTAAGAATGATAAAAGAACAGTTTACCTATGTGTTTATAAATGACTTACATTGATTTGTGAAAAGAATAATAAGATGGTTTGATAAGTAGACATGATATGATGCTATGTGTGTTAGTGTCATGTAACGCTTGTGTAAGAGAGTATTCTTGTTGTGCTTATGTTGTTTAACGATAATTCGTTAGGTTAGTGTAATATCACTCACCTCTTGACATATTACCGGGGTTAAGCGCCCTCCGACGCGGTAGACTCAGTGATGCGGGACCATGGTTCGAGAATACCTACGCGGGTCCAGGGACCTATGCGAGCTACGGAGTTCCGTGTTAGTGTGCGGGGTTATACCTGTCACGGTTCATGTGGCCATGCGGACTACGAGTCGGGGCGATGCAGGAGTAGCTACCTTCGATGCGGGTTATATACCCTATGCGGGCCTATGTGAGTGGCCTATGCGGACTACGGAGTCCAGGATTAGGCTTGCATGGTGATACTACGCAATTGGCCCGCTTCGATCATTCGCACCTAGAAAAGACACATTATGCCACCTATTGTTGCTCTTGTTTATGATGGCACTATATGCCATTACATGGTTGTTTCATACATATATGTAAGCTGATTTTAAAATGACATGTTTTCATTTAAGTACTTTACAGTTTCACATACTTAGTACCGTTGTATCGACCTCTTGGCCGCTCATCTGCGGTAAGGCAGCAGTGCTAGATCCGCATCCTTAGATCTTGCGTTGGTGTCGAGCTCCATCTTCTCGGAGGCTCTACCGCTGGGTATGCTCTCCCCGTTGTAATTAGTTTGTACAATCGTGGTATGGCGGGGCCTCGTCCACCATAGTTTTTACATTCCTAGAGGTCTGTAGTCCTATTGTACATTTGGGATGAATCGCAAAACTGGGTTATATGTATATACGAAAGGCAAGCTTTTCTTCAGATAAACTGTGTTTCATTTTACAACTGTTTCATGTCTTGTTTTTATATTCCGCTGATTACTCTGATGTATGACTACTTGGGTGCCCGGGTAAGGCACCAGTCACGGGCCCCGGAACGGGTCGTGACACTTTGAGTGCAAGTATTATGTTTTATTACGTTGTCGCGACTCTCGGTTGGAGGGCCGGCTGTCTTGTTGTAAGTTACTTGGACGTACCGACAGTGATGTGGGATTCCACGGTATGCTTCGTTAATTGTAGTACTTGGGTTAAATTCTGATTTTTATAAAAAGACATGTTAGTGCCTTAGGTAAACTAAAATGAGAGTGTATATGAACAAGAATAGTAAGAAGTTAGGGGTTTTCTTAACTTGCTTATATATTGTATGATAAGCCGGTAGTGCTTATGATATGTGTGCTAGCCGGATTTGTGCTAGTGGTATATTATTCGTCATGGTCATTCCCGGGTTTGTGGCATTGCATATTTCCGTGGATTTGCTACCCACGATGCGAGAATACCTCACGCGAGTCCGTAGGGCTTATGCGGGTGAAATAGTCCCATGCGGGCGGGTCCAGCCTATGCGAGGAATACCTCATGCGAGTCCGTAAGGGCTTATGCGGGTGAAATAGTCCCATGCGAGGAATGCCTCATGCGGGTCCACGCGATCTATGCGGGTGAAATAGTCCCAGAAATAGGATTGCTTAATGATACTGCGGGCGGATGGTCCTGCTTTGATCGTGAGCTTTTCCTACTTTATATTGTAAGTATACCCTATTTACTCTCATTGTTAGTAAGGCACGCAAATCGTTAATTGAGTTATCATACATGTCTCCAGTTGTATAGGCTTGATATTAGTGTGACTTAATCGCGTCCCAGATTGGGTCGGGTAGTAAATGTGCCCTCCTTTAAGGGTCGGATTATACGTATGAAGGATAAGTAGGTTATATAGAAATGAACTTAATGATTTTTCCTAATCATGTGCGTAAGAATATGGCTATAACCTTTATGGAAAATGGGAAAAGATATTGATGTGAAATTAAGTTCATAAGTGGTAATGACACGGCAGGATCTGGTATGTATTTTTTTATACTTGTCCTTGTCATTCTTTTGTGCTTATGATTTGTTTCATCAGACGTTATTTCATTCCATATTCTGCACTGTTATCGACTTCTGGAAGTGCGTTCATGCCCGCAGGTTTTAGGTACCCAGGTTGGTGATCCTTGCTCTTAGGATCTTGGTTCAGTCTTTGAGAGAAAGATCTATTTGCTCCGGAGGCTTAGCTCTTGGTACGGTTTTCCCTGAGGTAGTAGATTCAAGTATATTCAGGGGTATGGCGGGGCCCTGTCCCGCCACAGTTGTTATGTTAAAAACTCTTAGAGGTCTGTAGTCACATATTGTGGGTCAGTTTGTAAAGGAAAGGAGGCAACTGCTTCGGTTGTATATATTATGTCCAGGAAGGTAGCCCTATCGGCTAACCTGTTATTTTACTGTTTATTTTTAAGTTTCATGTATGTTCCGCTGATTTTCTCTCGATGATCCGTATACTGCCATGTGGGCTGTGGGGGGGTCGTGATAAGGCGGGTCGGTCGCACGCATCCTGCAAGACGCCCCAAAAACACAACAAGCACACTTAACCCACCGAGTCACGACCAACGTAAACATATAATACTTGCACTCAAAGCTATCACAAGCAAACATAGGCAAGTTCATTAAACCTTTAGACTTCCATTTTATAAACTCATGGCACTTTCGTTTCACATAAAAATCCGGGAATTTAACCCAAAGTACTACGTACTTCCATTCTTTTCAAAAGGTTCCTTTTCATATAAAACCCCAAGATACTAACACCCGTAGTATCAAGGCTTGTTTACATTTCACATAAGTCACTACACTTTTAGAAATACGTTTCTCGGCTTCTAAATCAAGTGACCCTTCTTTTAAAACTTTAAGCAAGTGATACCTTTAAATCAAAATACCCTTCCTTATTTCAAGTTACTCCTTTACTTACATTATTAGAGGAAACCATTCTCTTAACCTTTCATAAAGCCGTTATAACCAACTTCCCATAAAGCCGTTATAACCCTTTATGGTTTTAGACAATTTCATTCCTTTTTCAACCAAGAGACTTATACTTTTAAAACCAAGTATCATATACTTTCAAATCAATTTTCTTAACTTTAGAAATCAAGTTTCTTAACTTTTAAATCTCAAGTAACTCACACCTTTTAAAACAAGTTACTTCCCTTAAATCATGTCATTTCTTCCTTTAAGAATCAAGTTTCATTACTTGAAAATAAAGTCTCTCAACCTTTTAGGAGTCAAAGGTTCATAGTCTTAAAACTTCATAACGTAAATTCTTTAAGTGAAGTACATATGCCTTATGTGTGTGAGTAGATTATACTTGTTTATAACGATCTTATTAAAGCAGCCATGATCTAGAAAATGTAATACAATTTTGTCTTATCTTAGCTTCTATGCAGATGGAGAATTCTACTTGTTTTAATATAATTTATCGTCATTACATTTTCCTTTATTAACGCTGCAATGGCTTGTTCGATACTTATTCTCATTCGTGTCGTAAATAAGCCAAGTCAACTTGGCTCCAAAATACCTCCTAACGACTCTTACCAACATCCCCCATAAGACTTGGTAAGAACTTAGGATAACTTAAACATAACCCTTACGTAGAGTAAATCAACATACATACTTCTTAACTTCTAAGAGTAGAAGGAATCATGAAATAATACCACATGTATATTCCATACATAGAATCATGTCTAAAGAAGGAAGAGGTTCACATACCTCGCGACGATTATCGACAAAATAGCAAAATGCTCCGAAGTACTTCAACCTTGATAGCTATTCCATCCTTCAAGTAGAATCCGCTATACTTAGTACTTCAACCTAAAATGGCCATAATACGTCCATTAACCTCTAGCTTCAAACGTAGAATATGCTAAGTGCAAAGTCACTAAATTCTACGGAAAATCGGACAGCACTTCCTTTGTTTCTACATACTTTGCCACCTTTTTCAAGGCCGAATACAATAACCAAACACGCCACATTTAAGGCCCAACAATTCAGCTAACCAAAGGGGATTACACGCCTTAACAGGACGTGTAAAATTCTGCCCCACAAATTAATACGAAACTAGTTCCATATTTAAAGTCATTCTTGACTAAACATATACAACAACACAAAGTCCTTTTACAATTCTTTTTCAATCCAACTTCTTAGGTCTAACATGTTATATTGTCATAAACAACTTAACAATTATAATTCCTTCCTTAACATGTGACGATTAAACTAATAATCCAATTGAATTGAAATCTCAAGGCTAAACATACTAGTTTTCGGATTAGGGTTCCAATATCCATAACACTTATCAACTTCATAATATATATATCTCATACTTGCTAATGTCCATAGCTACAACAATAAGTAATCTTAATTACTAAAACGACAAGAATTATACCTTTACAAGCCCTTATAATTTCCAAGATTAAAGTCGCTCCTTTGCAATTCTTAGCTCCTCTCCTTTACGCTCCAATCCGCTATTTGAAGCCTTTAGAAGCTCACAACCAACTTCTCTTCCATTTCCAAACAAAACTTATAAAAATGCCTTAGGTTTTCGCCTTGCGACTAACGTGAAATTGCCGTTTTTCCGAAATCTTTCTACTGAGATATCCTTACAATAACCTTAGTGTCACGACCCGATCCCGGGCCCGTGACTGGTGCCTTACCCCGGGCACCCTAGTGATACAACATCAGAGAAAATCAGCGGAAATAAAAAAACTAAAACATGAGACAAGTCATAAAGCATGAACTAGGCTAACCAAAACGGTCACCTTCCCGAAATATATACATATATATATCAACTCAACAGCTTAAATCCTTTTACAACCCCGCCCACAAGATTACTGAGACCTCTAAGAATGTAACCATAACTATGACGACAGTGGCCGCCATACCCCGAATGTACAAGTAACTACACCGACAGGACTATACCAAAGACAAGCCTCCGAGAAACGGAGCTTCAAAAGGCTGCGGATCCTAAGAGCGAGGATCCACAACCGATGTACCTCTACCTGCGGCATGAACGCAGCCCCCCGAAGGAGGTCAGTACAACAAGTACCAAGTATGTGAAACTTAAAATACTGTAAATGAAATCATAATAGTCTATATAAAGCAGGAGACATGTATGATAACCAAACTACATCCAATACATAAATAGTCATGTCAAGTCGTGACTCATGCCTCAAAGTCATTACTCAAATATAACAACGGGTCTCACGCCACAACATCACTCATGCCCGTGGAATACCTTCCTCATCGGGCATCCATGATATAAAACATTCAAGGAGTACATGAACACCAGTCCCACCGTGTCATAATAAAACCGCATGAGGGTAAGGCGAAGGCATAGCCGACTACTAACACCCATAGTACTAACAAGGTCATAAATTGTATCATGAGATCTGTCTGACCATCACATGATCAAAGCTCGTCACACGCGCAAAGATCCAATGTGCGCGTCTAGCCCCGAACTCCTCGCACTCCGATAGGCCAACCTCATAGGCCCGCATGAGGTATAACCCGCATCGAGGTAGCTACTCCCGGCATCCGCCGACTCGCATCCGCATGGCCACATGTAACGCATGACCATAAAGGCCGCACTAACACCGAACTCTCGTAGCTCGCATAGGTCCTGGACCCGCACGAGGTATTCTCGAATCACGGTCCTGCATCACCGAGTCTACCCCGCACGGAGGGCCTTAACCTCCTAAACATGCTGGTGAGCGGTACAATACCAACATAACGGTGATAGTTAAACAACTTAAAAGCGCGGGAAACCCTTTACACAAACATCACAAGATACTAACACACGTAGCATCCTAGCATGTTTACTTAACAAATCAACAAGAAAGTATTACAAGTGCTATCACAAACCAACACAATCAAGTTATACACACAAGGTACTTTCTACATTAACTCTTTAAAAGATACGTTACTTTCACAAAAGTCACACAATACGTAGTATAAGAAAATAAAGTGACTAATATTTTAATTAAACCAAAACAACGCCCGCATTTTCCTTTTTAAACCAAATTAAGACAATAACATGCCTTCCTTTTAGACCAAAACACTTCTCCCTTTAAAGTCAAATTACCATTTTAAAACCAATGATAAAACCATTCCTTTGTTTTCATAAAGTCGTTATAACTAACTTCCCATAAAGTTATAACACTTTATGTTCTAAACCAAAACTCTTCAATTCTACAAGTCTCTTTCCTTTTAAAACAACAATAAGTATTCTTTAAAACCCAAATAATGTACTTTTTCAAAATAAGTAACCTATACTTAAAATCAAGTTACTTCTTTTTCCAAAACAAGTCGTTATAAGTCAAGTCTCTTATCTTTGAAGATCAAGTCTCTTAACTTTCAAAATCAAGTCGCCTATAAGTCAAGTCTCTTATCTTTGAAGATCAAGTCTCTAACTTTCGTAATCAATAAACCATTCTTTTACCTACATAAAGTCGTTATAACTAACTTCCCATAAAGCTATTATAACACCCTATGTTTAAACCAACCAAAACACTTAGCACGTACGCGTCACCGCATTACATAGTTTACAAAACATCATGCTAGAAAGGATATGAAGAGGTTCACATACCTCGCGACGATTATTATCGACAATAAGCAAACGCTCCACGATCGTAACCCCGCTAGCCTTTTCCACTCATCAAGTAGAATACGCTACTCGTAGTACTTCCACCTATATAGGCCACAAACGTCTATTAACTTCTAAACACACGGTTCCATTTTCTACAGAAAATTCGCAAGACCTCCCCGAAATCACATAAATCTCCTCCCCTAACAAGGCCCGCTACCAGGCCAATAACTCCCAGGGGATTACACGTCTAACCGGACGTGTTCAAATCTGCTTCACAATAATACAACAGTCTACTGTAATACAGCCCTATGTAAATACAGTTCAATACTCATTCTAAATATAGTATACTCAACTATACATTACTACAACATGTAATATCCAATTACAATAGGGGGGGCATAAATCATTACCTCGATAAACCCAAAATTATCCAAGATTAAATGTCGATCCTGAGCAACGTTTAGCTCCAAGTCCTTACGCTCCAACCCGCTCCAAGCGACCCTTAGAAGTTTCTAAACAACTTCTCTAAACACTTCAACCAAGCTATGAAGGTTTTTCTAGGGTTTCATTTTGCGACTTTCGGAATAAAGTAGGATTTCCGGGCTCCTAGTATTTAAACAACTTTGGAATACTACTAGGGATACTAGGCTAGTGTATTTGGAATTATACCACAATACACCAAGTATTCTACACAAGGGGAGGGTGGACGAAACCAATACAAAGGGAGGAAGTATTTTGCTCTTGGAAGCTTTAGTGAGATTTAACTTATTCATCAACCGGGTCTATTTATAGAACAATGGAGGTCAAGATCCATCTAAGTGTATGGCCAAGATTGGGCCATGTGTGTGGGTCCCACCACACCACATGGCCAACGAAATGGGTGCCAAGTGTAAGGCCATTTCGCCGGTGAGTAGGTGACAAGTGGCTAGCCACTTGTCACACCATTTCGCCCACATGGCCACACAGGGTGACACGTGTCGCCCCGATTCGGCCAAAATATTACGCCTTCCAAAATATCCAAAAAGCCTAAACCTCAAAACAAAGCGGGCCCTACAAACCGTAAATTTCTCCGTGGGCCCCACGTGGCCATTTCCGAAAATAAAATCTCAAAATTCTAATATAATCCGAGAAGTTCAAATACCAAATCTGGGAATCCAATTCCCATTAACGAACCTTTTTCTTCACAAAAACCGGAAACTTTTCCGTCGAAAAAAAATCACATCTTCCTTTCTTTCCAATATTTATGTCGTATTCTCGTACGTATGTCCTCGCATACATACCCTGGAACTACGGGGTATAACACTTAGGGACCTTGGGTTAAAGTCTTGTGGCTAATGTACAACATTTGAAAATTTTCATCTCCTTTTTCTCTCAAAAGCCGAGAGCTAAAGCTTCAAGAACCCAAGTTCTTGCAAAAAAGATTCTAAGTGTGGGATGTCTTGCTACTACTAGTAGTAGTAGTAGTATATATAATTAAATCAAAGGCTAGGATAAATCCAAATGGAAGGCTAAGATGTTGTCACGACCCGTTCCGGGGCCCGTGACTGGTGCCTTACCGGGGCACCCAAGTAGTCATACATCAGAGTAATCAGCGGAAACATAAAGCAAGACATGAAAGCGATTTATAAAATAAGACACATTATGTGAAAACGCCGCCTTTCGGCATATATATATAATCATGGTTTAGCGCTACATCCGATAATCGCATAACATGACTACTGCACCTCTAAGGAAATATACAACTATGGCGGACAGGGTTCCCGCCATACCGATCAGCATAAAAACTATCTACAACAGTGAGATCATACCAAAAAGTAGAGCCTCCAAGAGATGGAGCTCCCGACACCAACGTAGAGATCCTAAGGATGCAGATCTAGCACTGCTTGCCCTTACTGCGGCATGAACGCGGGCAAGGAGGTCGATAACAACAGTACTAAGTATGCGGCAGAAAGTACTTAAATGAAAACATATCATTTTAAAACCGGTTTACAAATATGTGTGAAACAACCAAGGAAACTGCGCATAGTGCCACATCACAAACAAGAGCAACAATAGGTAATCAGAATACGCCTTGTCTAGGCCGCGAATGATCAAACAGGCCACTCGCCCACATCCTCATTCTCGCAAGCCTAACTCGGACTCGAGTCCGCATAGCCACTCGCGTGGGCCCGCATGAGGTATAACCCCGCATCGAGGTAGCTACTCCTCGGCATCGCCCCGACTCGCTGTCCGCATGGCCACATAGACCGCATGAGGCATAACCCCGCATACTAACTCGGAACTCGTAGCTCGCGATAGGCCCCGGACCCGCATGAGGTATTCTCGAATCACGGTCCTGCATCGCCGAGTCTACCCGCGACGGAGGCGGCTTAACCTCCGGTATCATCTCAAGAGGTGAGTGATAGCACACTAACATAACGACTTATCTTTAAACAACATAAGTACAACAAGGATACTCACTTATACAAACGTTACAAGGTACTAACACACATAGCAATATGTCATGTCTACTTATCAAACCATCTTATTATTCTTTTCACAATTTCATATAAGTCTGTTAGAAATACATAGGCAACTTGTTTCTTTTATAAATCTTAAGTGGTTATACTTAACTTCCCATAAAGCTAGTATAACTCTTAAGCCTCTGTTTAAGAAACCAATTAGTTCTCTTCAGAAAATGATTCAAAGAGTCCTTTGAAATGTTTTCATTCTTTATTATTCAGGCTTAAGCGTGAGGCATTGCGTCACGTATTATTCAGCTTAAGTCAAAGACATTGCCGTTAGTTATTATTCGCTTAACACGTACGCTTCACCGCACTATATACATATTGTAAAATATCATGCTTTAGGAAGAATCACATACCTTCTCAAAAACCACCGCCAAGTCAATATGTCGCAAGAGAGTCAGCCTATAATGGTCACAGATATCTATCAAAGACTACTCAAGGTTACTCTAAACAGAGGGTTCACAATTCTATGGAAAGTTGGGCAAAGACAACCCTACCGGTGAGCTATATGAGCTCATGTGAAACCAGTCCTATGCGAGTCTGATTCAATTATTCTTCTTTTAAACCTTCACCGTGATAGCGGTTCAATTCTATTCGTGATATTCTTCTAAGTATTTATACTTATTCTTATTCTACAACAGAAGTATTCTCTAATTCAAAAGAGGGTTAGGATTAGTTACCTCGGTAAGCCCAATAATATCCTAGAAAAGTCGCTACTGAGCAAGGTTTTGCTCCTAAGTTGTATGCTCAGAGAAACCTTAGAAGTTCTTCACAACTTCTACTAAGTACTAAGGTATTTGGGCTAGGGTATTTTGGGCATTATAACAATACAAGAAGGCAACTTTTCTACCAAGGGAGGGGTAGGTTTCTGCCAGGCTAGGGGTGGGGTAGCCTCGGCCAAGCTTCTCAAGGGAGGGGGTGTGGTGGACGAATTGCTTACAAAGGGAGAGGAAGGATTTTTAGACTTGAAAGCTTTTGTGGATGAAGAACTCTTCATCTCAAGAGGGTATTTATAGGTCAAGGGACGGCCAACCAATGGCCAAGATGAAGACAAGTGCAAGGCAAGTGTAGGGTCAAGATTTGGGCAAGTGTACCTAGCCAACTTGCACACAAAATATCTTACCAACAACTTGACCAAGTTGGCAATTCCAATCGGCCATATGGACGCTTCACATCCATCAATTGGAGGGTGATAAGTGTCGCCTCCCGCTGGTCCAAAATGTTTCGCCTCTAAAAATCCGCAAAAATAGAAATGGCATACCGGAATTTATTCTACGAAAGCGTGGAAACGCTTTCGTCGAAAAACTATTCGCTTTGTGAGTTGTGCCTAAAAATCGCCCAAGGCCTAACTTTAAGACCAAACTTTTTCAGACGTATTCCTTTACGCACATACTGGAAATCTGAGGTATAACATTCTCCTCCTTAGAAACATTCGTCCCGAATGTTCCTTCCCAAGCAGGATAACGATAAGGTTCTTCAAAACTTAAACAGTTTGCAAAAGCCACACACTACCATAAACAACACTTAGGCATAAACGATAATGAAGATTTACAAGTAGAAAGTGAATTACGGAGGTGTGGGAACAGTGAGGATACTTCGCCTCATGTCCTCCTCGGCTTCCCACGCCATCTCCTCCCGAGCTCGCTCGCCACAAGACTTTGTGAAGCCACGCCCTTCGTCCGCAGACGCCTAACTCGACGATCGATTATCGCTATGGGAATCTCTCATACGATAACCCCTGGCCACCGACATCGCCAATCGGATGTACCCTAGATGGATCCCGATACATCTCCTCAAGATAGAAACGTGAAACACCGGATGCGCCTCCGGATCGGACGGCAGATCCAACTCATAGGCAACCTTGCCTACCTGCGGACAATCCGAACGGCCCAATGTACTGGGGAGTTTCTTCCTCCCGAATCTCATCACACTTCGTGGGTGACACCTTCAGAAAACCCAATCATCAATCGCGAACTCGGATGTCGACGACGATGATCTGCATACGACTTGCCGACTCAGTATTAATAGCCGCCTCGGATAAGCTTCACCTTATCCACCGCTTGCACCAAATCTGGTCCCACTAGCCGCACCTCGCCCACCTCGAACCAACCTATAGGCGATCGCACTTCTCCCATACAAGGCCTCATAAGGCGCCATCGAATCGGAGTGGTAGCTATTATTATACGCGAACTCAACTAGAGGCAAATGATCCTCCCAACTACCATCGGTCAATAACACAGCTCGCAACATATCCTCAAGAGTCCGGATAGTGCGCTCTGCTGTCCGTCTGCGTGGATGAAATGCAAGACTGTGCTCACTCGCGTCCCTAAACCCTCTGGAAGGACCTCTGAAGTTGGCGTAACCGGGCTCCTGCATGCGATATGATCAAGTAGGACTCCATGCACCGACGATCTCTCGGATGTAAAGTCCGGCATAATCCTCAAAAAGTCGTCCCGACGGAAGAAAGTGGGCTGATTTCACACCGTCGACGATAACCCATATAGAATCATGTCTCCTCCGAGTGCGAGGTAATCCCGTGATGAAGTCCATGTTGATTACCTCCCACTTCTGTCGGGATCTCTATCGCAGTAACAAACCACCGTGTCTCGGTGCTCTACCTTCACTGCGACAACATCGCACCGAGCTACGAACTCGCAACGCCCTCTTCAAGCCATCCCACCAATACGGATCTAAGGTCGTGGTACATCTTGGTCGACCCGGATGGATAGAGTAACGTACCGTGCTTCCCAGAACCTGCCAAGTCCAAACATCCGGAACACACAACTCGCCCTCAAACCTTAGCACCCCATGGTGCTACCTCAAGGATCTCGCCTCACGTAAGAGTCAGATCACGATATCGAATCAAAGCTGGATCCTCGAACTGTTGCCTCTTCACCTCCTCGACGATGGAAGACTCGGCAACCTCACGAACTCTAACCCCATTGCTATCAGAATCAATCAAACGGACACCAAGGCTCGCTAACTGGTGCAAATTACGAACCATGTCCCTTCTCTCTAGCTGCACATCTGATAGGCTCCCCATCGACCTACGACTAAGAGCATCTGCCACAACATTGGCCTTGCCCGGGTGGTACAGGATGTCCACATCGTAATCCTTAAGCAACTCTAACCACCGTCTCTGTCGTAAGTTCAGCTCCCTCTGGCTGAAGATATACTGGAGGCTCTTGTGGTCTGTAAAAATATCCACGTGAACCCCATACAAATAGTGCCTCCAGATCTTCAAAGCGTGAATCACAGCTGCCAACTCCAAATCATGGGTGGGGTAGTTCCTCTCGTGTTTCTTTGTCGGGATGCATATGCTATAACTCGCCATCTGCATCAACACACATCCCAACCCGATGCCCGACGATCACAATACACATAACCATCCGGACCTCCGGAAGAGTAAGAACGAGGCGGTCGTCGGTCTCTCTTCAAGAATCGAAACCCCGCCACAAGCATCACCATCAAAACTTGCCGCCTTCGAGTCGGCCTAGTCAATGGTGCAGATAAGCAAACTTCTCCACGAACCGCCGATAATACCGCGAGGCCGAAATCTGCGAACCTCGCCGGAGTAGCAGTTCAGGCCAAGTCTGGCGCCGATCTTGGCAGATTAACTCGAATGCCATCACCCGGCAATATGCCCAAGAAACGCCATCAAGTCAACCAAAACTCACATTTGGAAAACTTGGCGATAATCTGCTGGTCCCGAGAAGCCATCGGCCAAGACAATCCTCAAATGCTCCGCATGCTCCTGCTCTGAGCGAGAATAAACCAAGATATCATCAATGAACACTATCACAAACGTGTCCAAAAATGGTTTGAACACTCGGTTCATCAAATCCATGAATACCACGAGCATTGGTCAACCAGACATGACCACGAACTCATAATGCCCGTCGGGTCCGAATGCGATCTAGGGACATCCACCTCTCGACTCGCACTGATGATAGCCCGATCGCAGATCAATCTTCGAGAAACATCTCGTGCCCTGCAACTGGTCGAACAAATCATCAATCCTGGGAAGGGGGTATCTGTTCTTAATGGTCACCTTGTTCACCGTAATCAACACACGTGCCAGCGTTCCGCCCTTCTTCTTCACGAACAATACCGCGCTCCTGGGGAGAAACACTAGGCCTAATGGCCCTTCTCTAGCAAATCCCTAAGCCGATCCTTCAACTCTCTCAAGTCGGCAGTGCCATTCGTATGGCGGAATGGAAATAGGTAGTATCCGCAACACATCTATACAAAACTCGATCTCCTCTCGTGAGGATACCCGAGGTCATCCGAAACACGTCGGGAACTCGTGACTCACGGCGACGGAAAATCTGGTACCGCTTCAAGATCAAACACCCAACGAGATGGTAGATATACCCTTCGCACCATCTTCCTAGCCTTGAGGTAGGAAATAAACCTACCTCGACGATACCGTGCTCCCACTCAACAACCGGCTCCTCAGAAACTGGAACCGCATTATTCTCTCTCTGCAGCTACATTGGCGTAGCGAAGCTAGCCAATCCATCCCCATGATCACGCCGGTCAATCATCTCCAACTCTATCAAGTCGGCAGGTCCGACGATCGAATGGTCACAGACAAGCTCTATATACCCGCCGAGCTACCACCGAATCACCCAATGGCGTAGCTACCTCGAAAGGTCTATGGACTCGTGCTCTATCCCCATCCTACTAGCAACAAGGGAGATATATAGGGACAGTAGAACCGGATCTATCAAAGCATACATCAAACCCGAACCGATAAGGTACGTGACGACATCGGTGAGGCCTCCCGATCTCGCTGGACAAAGCATAAATGCGGTTCGAGGACCGCTAGAATCGGACGAGCCACGGCCTGCCGCGACCTGTGACCCACGAGCACCACGCCCGGCGAGTAATCGTAGGAGATGATGAAGCGGCAATGAGAACTGGCGTCGAGCCTACCACCGCTTGCCCGGCCGGACAGTCCGCAGTGACCTGCTGGCCACAATCGTAATAAGCTCCAAAAGTAGTACCACACTTCCGTAATGGGATCTACCGACGGCCACATCGGGTGGTCCGTCGGCGATACCTCGCTACTCACGGACGCTCGAAGCCTCGGGGCCGATGCGCCCTCGAAAACTCTGGTGCCTTGAGGACGGTGCGAGAGTGCTCAGGCTGGCCGTGGTGCGAATCTAGGCTGCCGAGGCCGCCACCACGATAACCACCAAGACCCTCCGCCCCGGCCTTCCTGCCGCTGCATCACTCGCCGACCTCTGCGCTCCTCGCATCCAGGCGTGAGCTCGCATACGGGTAATGTCCATACGGTGGAAACCCCGCATGACTTCGGCCATATAGTCGTCTAGCCGGTGACATAGCGGTGCACTCCTATCCTCCATATCCGCTACTAATGCCGGGACATATCGAGCCAATGAATCAAACTCGACATTGTACTCCCGACAAGGCGTCCTCTGACTCGATGGTAAAATCATCGGCCGCGCCCTCATCCGTGGAGGCGAAGTCGAGTGAGAAAGCCTCTGAGAACTCATCCCAAGTAGCTGGGGACGCGTGCTCCCCGGGATAACTCCGATGAATCAAACCAATCGACTGCGGTATCACGCAGCCTATGTGAACTAAAGATCACGGACTCGGTCTCCGACGCCCTGATCACTCTCAAAATCCTCTGTAGCTGACGGATGAACTCCTGCGGATCATCCTCCGGCCTCGACCCGTAAAACTCCGGGCATACAAGAAGTCTCGTAGCCTCAAACTCGCCTCGGGTGAACAACGGTGCGGCTGGGCTGAGCCAGGCGCGAATCCAGCCTCTCTCGTGTCGGGCCACAACTTTAGCCAAAAGCCGGGCCATCTCCTTGTACCTAATCGCCCGCCTGGTGTGGGACGGGAGGTGTGGGTACTGTGGTCTCTTTGGGGCGGCGGCGTCATAGAACTCGCCGCCTTCGGTATAGACGGGCCCGAGCCTCGTGACTGGGTGTCTCGCTAGCGCCTCCGCCGCTGCCTTGCCGCCGGGCGGGTTGCTTTACGCGAGGCATAATCATAGGAAAGGAATACGTTAGAGGTCCAACCTATAACACGACTCTAAAGCACGATCTCGTAATGAGAAGAACGGAAACCAATCCTAAATATCCTATAGCCTCCTAATTATTGGTGTGGTGCACAACACACCGATAATCAAGACTCTACTAGATACGTGCAGACACTTTCCGAGATTAATCGCTCGATACCACTTTTGTCACGACCCGCTCGGGGCGTGGTCGTGCCTTAGGGGCACCAAAGTAGTCATACATCAGAGTAATCAGCGGAAACATTAGCAAGACATGAAACTATTTATAAAATAAAACACAGTTATGAGAAAACGCCGCCTTTCGGCATATATATATAATCATGGTTTAGCGATTACATCCGACATCGCACAACATGACTCTGCACTTAAGAAATATACAACTATGGCGGGACGGGGCCCGCCATACCCGATCGCATACAAAACTATCTACAACGGAGATCATACAAAAGTAGAGCCTCGGAAGAGATGGAGCTCGACACCAACGTAGAGATCCTAAGGATGCGGATCTAGCACACGCTTGCCCTTACTGCGGCATGAACGCAGCCCAGAAGGAGGTCGATAACAGTACTAAGTATGCAAATCGTAAAGTACTTAAATGAAAACATATCATTTTTAAAACCGGTTTACAAATATGTGTGAAACAACGACGAAACCGCGCATAGTGCCACATCACAAACAAGAGCAACAATAGGTAATCAGAATACGCCTTGTCTAGGCTGCGAATGATCGAAACAGGGCCACTCGCCCACATCCTCATTCTCGCAAGCCTAACTCGACTCTGAGTCCGCATAGGCCACTCGCGTGGGCCCGCATGAGGTATAACCCGCATCGAGGGTAGCTACTCCTCGGCATCGCCCCGGACTCATTGTCCGCATGGCCACATGACCGCATGAGGCATAACCCCGCATACTAACTCGGAACTCTCGTAGCTCGCGATAGGCCCCTGGACCCGCATGAGGTATTCTCGAATCATGGTCCTGCATCACCGAGTCTACCCGCGTCGGAGGCACAACCTCCTATCATCTCAAGAGGTGAGTGATAGCACACTAACATAACGACTTATCTTTAAACAACATAAGTACAACAAGGATACTCACTTATACAAACGTTACAAGGTACTAACACACATAGCAATATGTCATGTCTACTTATCAAACCATCTTATTATTCTTTTCACAATTTCATATAAGTCATTAGAAATACATAGGCAACTTGTTTCTTTTATAAATCTTAAGTGGTTATACTTAACTTCCCATAAAGCTAGTATAACTCTTAAGCCTGCTTAAGAAACCAATTAGTTCTCTTACGTAAAAATGATTCAGAGTCCTTTGAAATGTTTTGATTCTTTATTATTCGTGCTTAAGCGGTGAGGCATTGCACGTATTATTCGTGCTTAAGTCAAAGACATTGCCGTTAGTTATTATTCGGTTAACACATGTACGTCTCACCGTACTATATACATATTGTAAAATATCATGCTTTAGGAAGAATCACATACCTTCTCAAAAACCACCGCCAAGTCAATATGTCGCGCAGAGTCAGCCTATAATGGTCACAGATATCTATCAAAGACTACTCTGAAGGTTACTCTAAACAGAGGGTTCACAATTCTATGGAAAGTTGGGCAGCACAACCCTACCCGGTGAGCTATATGAGTCTACTGTGAAACCAGTCCTATGCGAGTACAGTTCAATTATTCTTCTTTTAAACCCTTCTACTGTGATAGCAGTTCAATTCTATTCGGTGATATTCTTCTAAGTATTTATACTTATTCTTATTCTACATCAAGAAGTATTCTCTAATTCAAAGAGGGTTAGGATTAGTTACCTCGGTAAGCCCAATAATATCCTAGAAAAGTCGGCTGAGCAAGGTTTTGCTCACAAGTTGTATGCTCGAGAAACCTTAGAAGTTCTTCACAACTTCTACTAAGTACTAAGGTATTTGGGCTAGGGTATTTTGGGCATTATAACAATACAAGAAGGCAACTTTTCTACCAGGGAGGGGTAGGTTTCGGCTAGGCTAGGGGTGGGGTAGCCTCGGCCAAGCTTCTGAGGGAGGTGTGTGTTGGACGAATTGCTTACAAAGGGGAGGGAAGGATTTTTAGACTTGGAAAGCTTTTGTGGATGAAGAACTCTTCATCTCAAGAGGGGTATTTATAGGTCAAGGGATGGCCAACCAATGGCCAAGATGAAGACAAGTGCAAGGCAAGTGTAGGGTCAAGATTTGGGCAAGTGTACCTAGCCAACTTGCACACAAAATATCTTACCAACAACTTGACCAAGTTGGCAACTCCAATCGGCCATATGGACGCTTCACATCCATCAATTGGAGGGTGACAAGTGTCGCCCTCCCGTTGGTCCAAAATGTTTCGTCTCTCGGAAAAATCCGCAAAAATTAGAAATGGCATAGCCGGAATTTATTCTACGAAAGCTGTGGAAACGTTTCGTCGGAAAACTATTCGCTTTGTGAGTTGTGCCTAAAAATCGTCCAAGGCCTAACTTTAAGACCAAACTTTTTGTACGTATTCCTTTACGTACATACTCTGGAAATACGGGGTATAACAGATGTGGTCAATATTATAAAGCTTTCTTGACTTTGACTTAGTCAATAAAATCAAGCCAAAGTCTAGCAAGACTTGCTCATCTACACAATGGTCAAATGACCATTCTATCCTTGCTCCAATTCTTCCAAGACCAATGTGGGGGGGGGGGGGGGTGCCACGTGTCGCCCTCCCATTCGTCCATAAAATTATGTAACCCTCGTGGCTCCCACAAAATGTAAAATTCCTCGGGTGGGCCCCACATGACCAAATCCGTAAAAATAAATTTCCATACTTCTTCAATTAATGCATTTTGAGAATCTAATTCTCACCAACGAACATTTCTCCTTTCCGACGTTCGGAAGATTTTCCGTCGGAAAAACAATTCTTCCTTTCGTACTAATTTCCAGTCTTGTGTTCCTTACGTACATTCTTATTAAACATGTCCTAGATTTACGGGGTGTAACATTCTTCCCCCCTTAGAAACATTCATCCTCGAATGTTCTTTCGGAGTCCAATCTAATTAGATAGCGACATAGTCTCCTTTTACTGCACCCTTCATACAACACATGCCACCCATGGACACATAACAATACTTATACTAAGATGTCAACCTTGGCACTCACGAAGCCAACTAGTCCATACTCATAATGACTCTCAAAGTCCGTCATAATCATCTCTACTAGGTCTACTTGGGCCTAACACCCTCGTGACCCCACCACCTGGAGGGACCACCCCGAACTGACCCCACCACATTACAGGCCGCGGGTTGACTCGCGATCGGTCTGCAACCCGACCCGCTATCGCGCAAAACTCTTGTTCCCCGATCCGAAACAATCTCACAATCAAGTCACGAAAACCTAGTGGTCTTCTTAGATCAACTACCCTCTTTCATTTCATGCCACTCCGGGACTTATCACACAGACATATCTCACGTGTACTATGCACTCCGATAAAGGTCAATATAAAAAAAAAATCTGTTACTCGATATGGCCTCGCCTCTAAGGTCTTCCACGTATAATATTCTATGGCTCACACTTTCCTTATCCCCAATCTTACCCTTATCCCTAACCATGATTTCTAATCACCATTAACACAATGCTATCTGAACATAGCATTTAAGATATACCCATCTTATCACACATACCAATCTCTAGAGGGCTAAGGATATACATGTATCTACTGTTTCACTTCCCTCTGTCGTTTTAATCAAACCTGCCCTGATGGACGCATAGCTAGGAAAGGTGATGAACTAGCCATTGATTCTGAAGGCTGAGTCTCTACATCCGCGCCACCTTTGGTCGGACAATTTCTCGCAAAATGGCCCTGTTGGCCGCAAGCAATACAAGCTATCGAAGAAGTTCGACACTCCCCACAATGACACTTACCACAACGGCCACACCGAGGTGGGGGTGGCCTCCTCTGGCTAACACCCCTTCCTCTCCGAACTACTGAATCCGCAACTAATCTGGTAGGCTGAGTCCTCCTACTTGCATCCCTCCTACTAGGACATCCTTTCGTCACATGGCCCTGACGGCCGCAGGTAAAACAAGTACCAACAAAAAGACGACATTCCCCGGGATGACGCCTGCCATACTGTGAATACTGAGGGAAAACTGAATCCGGCTGGCTGGAACCTACGTGTATCTGTGAACCAGGAGCCCTGGAGCTCTGACCAACTCCGGCATACCTCGAACGTCCTGAACCCTGTGGAGGACCACTCTGCTCTGGCGGAGGCGCGTAACGATCACTGGCGAGAAGGTCCGCCTCGAAAGTTACCAAAGGACCCTGCTGTTCTGGCCCTCTTCTGCTGATCTTGGTTAACCCGTCGATCCTTACGTTTCTCGGCCTGCTGCGCATAAGCCCGTACGCAGGCCATGCTCATGCCTGACTGAAGAGCTACTCTTGCACAACCCTCTCTTAGATAGTCATCAAGACCCGTGATAAATCGGTACATAATATACTCTCTGGTTGCTAACTCCCTAGCTAGTAACAGGGTCGTCTCTTTGCAATCTATACTTTCTGCTACTGGTCGTGGAACTGAAGGTTCAAATATCATGGCCGCAGTAGGAACTGCTGCCGCTGGGCTAAACTCTGCTGGGGCTGGCGACGTCGCAGAACTCCCCGAATGAAGCACCACCCTAGGTGATGATTGGGCCTGTGCCCTCGTAACCCTCTGTGCTCTACTCGCAGCTCCCTCGGCTGCCTTGCCCTTCTGGGCCCGGGTTGCCTTACGCGGAGGCATAACTGGTAAAGGAAAGGAATACGTTAGAGGGGTCCGACTTGTAACACAGCTCTAAGGCACGATCTCAGAGTGAGAAGAATGGAAACCAATCCTAAATATCCTATAGCCTCCTGATTATTGGTGTGGTGCACAACACACCGATAATCAAGACTCTACTAGATACGGTCTGTAGACACTTTCCGAGGATTAACTGCTCTGATACCACTTTTGTCACATCCCGAACCCAGGCCCGTGACTGGTGCCTTACCCGGGCACCCAAGTAGACATACATCAGAGTAATCAGCGGAATATGAAACAAGACATAAAATAATATGAATGAAAGCTTGATTCGAGAAAAATTGCCTTTCGGCTTATATATAACTTGAACGACGATTACATCCCTTTTACAAACTCTGCTCACAAAGATTTACAAACCTCTAAGAATGATATAACAACAATGGCGGGACAGTGTCACGACACCCGAGCGCGGCGGTGCCCTACCCGGCACCCGTGTGTATACATCGAGAGAATAGCGGCGAACATACACAACATAAACACATGTGTAAATAATATAACAACACAAAGCTGGCTGATAAGGCCGCCTTCCATAATATAAACAAAGTCAAAGTACAACTTTACAACTCGATTCTTACCCAACCACAGGTGAATACAGACCTCTAGGAATAACAACTGTGGCGGGACAGGGCCCCGCCATACCCTGAATGTACAAAATCTACAACATCAGGGACAAGACTGTACCAAAAGAAAGACAAGCCTATGGAGAATGGAGCTTCCGACGTCGGATAAGCGATCCTAAGAATGTGGATCTGCCACCGCTTTCTGCGGCGTGAGCGGCCCAGAGAAGGGTCGGTACACACAATATGTACTAAGTATGTAAACTGAAAGTACTTGTTATACCCGTAGTTGCGGGGTATGTATGTGAGGACGTGCGTGCGAGTGCAGAAATTTTGAAAAGAAAGAAAGATGTGAGTTTTCGACGGAAAAGTTTCCGGTTATTTGTGAAGAAAAAGGTTCGTTAAAGGGAATTGGATTCCCAGATTTGGTATTTGGACTTCATAGATTATATTAGAATTTTGAGATTTTATTTTCGGAAATGGTCACGTGGGGCCCACGGGAGAAATTTACGGTTTTGGGGGGCCCGCTTTGTTTTTGAGATTTCCGGTATTTTGGATATTTTCGGAAGACGAAATATTAGGCGAATCGGGCGACACGTGTCACCCCATGTGGCACCATGGCGAGAACACCCTCCCCTAGCCTGTTGTCTAAATGAGCCTACCCCTTGGTAGAAAGTTGTCTTCCAAGTATTGTTATAATGCCCAAAATACCTTAGCCTTGTACCTTGTAGTATTCCAAAGATACCTCTTTACGTAGAGTCCAGAAATACTACCTTTTGTCCTTTTAGTCTCAAACCGAAACCCTAAGGAAATCTTCATAGTTGGTTGAAGTATGTGAGTAGAAGTTGGTTAGAACTTCTAAGGGTTGTTTGGAGTGGTTTGGAGCGCGTGGAGTGGAGCTAAACCTTGCTCAGGAGCGACATTAAACTCGGATAATTTTGGGCTTATCGAGGTAATTATCTTGTCCCTCTATTGTAATTGGAAATTACATGTTTGTTAGGATATATAGTTGAAGTATACTATATATGGAACTATACTTAGTATTCGGCAATGTCTTTTGACTTAAGCCTGAAGAACTGAACTGAACTGTATTTACATAGGACTGTATTGCAGTAGACTTGTGTAGAATTGTACACGTCCGGTTAGACGTGTAAACCCCACGGTTGGCTTGGTAGCCGCCTCGATAGAGAGGAGATTTACGTTTGTTGCGGAGAGTCTTTGAATTTTCTATAGAAAGATAGAAACTTGTGTTTTGGGGTTAATAGGCGTTTGTGACCTTTATAGGTGAAAGTACTAAGAGTAGCGATTCTACTCGAGGAGTGGAAAGGGCTAGCACGGTTGTAGTACTTGGAGCATTTTGCTTCTTGTCGATAAATCGTCGCGAGGTATGTGAACCTCTTCCTATCTCTTCTAGCATGATATGTGTGAACTATGTAGTACGGTAGACGATACGTATGTGTTAAGCGTGTTTGATTGTTTTAAAACATAAAGTGTTATAACGGCTTTATGGGAAGTTGGTTATATGACTTTATGTAGGTAAGAAAATGGTTTTACGGATGTTAGAAGTTAAGAGACTTGATCTTATAAGATAAGAGACTTAACTTATTTGTTTTAATGAGGAAGTTTGTGTGAAACCTCATTCGTGAGTAATGAGTACTTGGTTTTTTAAAGGAATAATGTTTCTTGATTTGAATCGGAATGTGTATCGACAGACCAACTGCGGCGTTAATAAAGGAAAATGTATTGAATAATGATGTGTTGTATTAAAACCAGTAGAAACCTCCATCTGCATAGAAGCTAAGATGAGACAAAATGATATTACATTTTCTAGATCATGGCTGCTGTAATAAGATCGTTATAAACAAGAATAAACTACTCACGTATATGTCATATGTTACTCAATTGTTCTAAAAGGAATCAAGTGATTAAGTTTGGGAACTATGAAACCATTTGAAAATAAGAAGCTTGAGTAATTGAAACTAGGCAAACTGGAACTTAGGAAAGGAATGTTGTTACTTGATTTTGAAAAGGAAGATGGGTTGGTCATTCTAATACTACGGGTATCGGGTGACTTTATAAAAGTAATGTATCTCTTTGAAAAGAACTTAACGTATGTAGTACTTTGGGGTTAAAAAACCGGACTTTGGCATAAAATGAAAGTACTTTGAGTTGTGTGAAACTTGCCTATGCTTGTGATGATAGTCTTTATTGTACAACCGTTTTGTTTCTGTGTTACCGCGTCTCGATAGAGGTCGGTTGATCGTTGAGAACTTACTTGGGCGTCTGCGGTGGCGGAGAAATTCCGCAATGCGTTCTCGCTGATAGTATTATTGTTGTTAATCGCTTTGGACATACCGACACGATCGTAGCGCGCGGGTATGCTTCCATTTTGGTTAAGGTCTTGTGGTTGTCGCTTTGGACATACCGACACGATCGTGGCGCGCGGGTATGCTTCCATTTTGGTTAAGGTCTTGTGGTTAATCGCTTTGGATATCTCGACACGATGCGTAGCGCGCGGGTATGTTTCCATTTCGATTATCGCCTTGTGATTTCCTTTTGGACATCTCGACACGATGCGTGGCGCCGCGGGTATCGTCCATTTGGAAAGTTGTCTTATTGTTTCCCTGGACATCGACACGATCGTAGCGCGCGGGTATGCTTCCATTTGGATTCTTTGTCTTGTTGTTGAGGTCACGTGGACATGTCTACACCGGCAGAATTCCGGGGCATGTGGCCATGGGACATTGGTATTATTGTTGCATCATGGACATGTCTACCGGCACGCAGTATTAGGGGCATGCGCCATAATGCGAACGATTGATGTGGTGGGCGTGAGACCCATAGTTATATTGGAGTGATGATTGTTTTATGTTGTGAGCGTAGTTTGGTTATCATACATATCTCTGCTTTATATAGACTAGTATGATTTCATTTACTGATGTTATGCATTTCACATACTTGTACTGTTGTCTTGACCTCGCCCGTGCGTTACGCAGTAGAGGTACATCGATAGTGGATCCTCGCCATAGGATCACGATTCAGCATTTGAAGCTCCGTTTCTCGGAGGCTTATCTTTTAGTAGGTGTTCCACGAGTTGTAGGTTCTTGTACATCTGAGGGTATGGCGGCCACTGTCCGTCATAGTCATGTATATCTTAGAGGTGCAGAATCTTGTTGTGGCGGGGTTGTAAAGGATTAAAGCGTTCGTGTTTTATGTATATCACGAAGGCAATTGTTTTTGGTTGCTTTGTTTATTTATTATATCTGTTGTTAAAATGACTCATGTTTTATGTTCGCTGATTTTCTCGATGTATGTATCACTAGGGTGCAGGGTAAGGCACGATGCGGGCCGGGCAGTCGTTACAAAAGTGGTATCGAGCGATTAATCCTCGGAAAGTGTCTACACCGTGTCTAGTAGAGTCTTGATTATCGATGTGTTGTGCACCACATCTATAATCAGGAGGCTGCAGGACATTTAGGATTGGTTTCCATTCTTCTCATTCCGAGATCGTGCCATAGAGCTGTGTTGTAAGTTGTACCCCTCTGACGTATCTCGTTTTTACCAGTTATGCCTCCGCGCAAGGCAACCAGAGCCCAGAAGGGCAAGGCGAGAGTCTTGCTAGTGAGATCTGAGGAGTACGAGCGCGAGCCCGAGCAAGAGTTGTGCTTGAGCCCGGGTTCAGCGACGCGCGGCCTCAGAGTTTAGAGCGCAGCGATGGGCGATGAGACTACGAGACACGAGCCTCAGGTCCGCGATGCAGGCGGGGAGACGGGTCACAAGAGATGGCCCGATTATTGGCGAGTTGTGGCGAGATATGAGGCAGTGGATCTGGCGATTCGGTTCGATGCACCGATGGTTCACCCCGAGCGAATAGTTTGAGGCTACGGGACTTTACGAGTTGTAGCCGCGAGTTTTATGGGTCGAGGCTCGAGGATGATCGCGAGAGTTCATCGGCGATTCTGACGGATCACGCGGGTGATCAAGGCTTGAAACAGTCAGTGACCTTTAGTTCGCATCGGTGCGTGATACCGCGATCGATTGGTTTGATTCATGGAGCTTTCGGGAGAGCATGCACCTCCAGCATATGGGATGAGTTTCGGGCTTTCTCACGCACTTCTTGCCTCCGCGGATGAGGAGGCACGCGGATGATTTTTGTTCTTGAGGCGAGAGAGAGCGCCGTCGGGAGTACAATGTCGAGTTCGATTCTTTGGCTCGATATGTCCCTGCGCTAGTTGCAGATATGGAGGATAGGGTGCATCGCCACGCCAGGGCTTGATGATTATATGGCGAATCTTGTGCGGGTGTTTCTCTTGACGGGCATGGACATTGCCGCACGCAGCCCATGCGCTGGGATGTGAGGCACGGAGGGTCGACGGAACGACTGGATCGCCAGAAGAGGGCGGGGCGGCGGGGTCCTGGTGGCTTTCGAGCGGACCGCCTCGTGAGCTAGTTATATACCCCACCGTGCAGTGGTCCTCCACCGCCTTGTGAGCGGTCGGGGCTCGAGGTTCAGATTTCGCAGAGCGGGGTGTTAACGGTGAAGCCACCCTACCTCGTTGTGACCATTGTGGTAGACTCCATTTTGGAGAGTGTCGTGCTAGATTGGGAGTTTGTTTGCATGCGGCAAGCAGGCCATTTGCGAGGCTGTCACCAAGGGTAGCGCGGATGTTACGACTTCGACGCCCGGGATCTGTGGTGGTTTATCACCCTACTGACTATGCGCCTGCAGAGCCTATGATTAGAGTGAGCGGTAGCTTGGGTATATCCTAACCCTCTAGAGTTTTGGTATGCTTGTTATGATAATCTCATTATTGTGTGCTATGTACGGATAGCATTGTGATATGTGTGAGTTAGAAACATGCTTAGTTGGGAGGATACGTATGGGGGCATGGTAAGTGTGAACCTTAGACTATGTCACGACTGAGACCTTAGGGGTAAGGTCGTCTTGAGTTAAAGATTTATTTTGACCCTTATCAGAGTAGTAGTATACGTGGGATTTATTTGTGTGATAAGTCCATGGGTAGTGTGAGATGGAAGTGGTAGCTTTGTGATGTGAATTAGTAAGATTGTTCGGATCGGGAACAAGAGTTTGGCGCGGTTGGGGTCGGGTTGAGGACCATTGCGGGTCAACCGTAACCCGGTTTAGGGTGGGGTCAGTTCTGGGTGGTCCCGCCAGGTGGTAGGGTCACGAGGTGCTAGGCCCAAGTTTGTATGATCATCGATGAGTTCGTGGACGCGTTCGACCGAGCGGTTCGTAAAGGCGGGAATGGCCTTAAGGAAGTTTGAGGTTAGTAAGATGACCAAGTTTGGAGGTAGTGACTCCAGAGATTTTCGAGAGCAGGTAATGACGAAGTATGGTGCGTACTAGAAGAGTTCAAGTGTTCGAGAAGCGGCACGACGAGTAAGGGAGAAGATAACGTGTGTTATTTCGTGGCCGCCGTGGCGTTGACAACTTGTTAGAGGAACTTCATCGATATCCGTCTTGAGAAGGAACATTCGGACGAATGTTTCTAAGGAGGAGAATGTTATACCCGTAGTTGCGGTATGTATGTGAGGACGTGCGTGCGAGTCTGGCGAAATTTTGAAAAGAAAGAAAGATGTGAGTTTTCGGAAAAGTTTCGGTTATTTGTGAAGAAAAAGGTTCGTTAAAGGGAATTGGATTCCCAGATTTGGTATTTGGACTTCATAGATTATATTAGAATTTTGAGATTTTATTTTCGGAAATGGTCACGTGGGGCCCACGGGAGAAATTTACGGTTGTTAGAAGTTAAGAGACTTGATCTTATAAGATAAGAGACTTAACTTATTTGTTTTAATGAGGAAGTTTGTGTGAAACCTCATTCGTGAGTAATGAGTACTTGGTTTTAAAGGAATAATGTTTCTTGATTTGGAAATCGGAATGTGTATCGGCAGCACCACTGCAGCGTTAATAAAGGAAAATGTATTGAATAATGATGTGTTGTATTAAAACCAGTAGAAACCTCCATCCGCATGAAGCTAAGATGAGACAAAATGATATTACATTTTCTAGATCATGGTCTTTGTAATAAGATCGTTATAAACAAGAATAAACTACTCACGTATATATGTCATATGTTACTCAATTGTTCTAAAAGGAATCAAGTGATTAAGTTTGGGAACTATGAAACCATTTGAAAATAAGAAGCTTGAGTAATTGAAACTAGGCAAACCGAACTTAGGAAAGGAATGTTGTTACTTGATTTTGAAAAGGAAGATGGGTTGGTCATTCTAATACTACGTATCGGGTGACTTTTATAAAAGTAATGTATCTCTTTTAAAAGAACTTAACGTATGTAGTACTTTGGGGTTAAAAACCGGACTTTGGCATAAAATGAAAGTACTTTGAGTTGTGTGAAACTTGCCTATGCTTGTGATGATAGCCTTTATTGTACAAGCGTTGTGTTTTACGTGTTACTGCGCGTCTCGATAGAGGTCGGTTGTTTAGTTGAGAACTTACTTGGGCGTCTTGGCGGTGTGGAGAAATTCCGCAGATGCGTTCGCGGTGATAGTATTATTGTTGTTAATCGCTTTGGACATACCGACACGATCGTAGCGCGCGGGTATGCTTCCATTTTGGTTAAGGTCTTGTGGTTAATCGCTTTGGACATACCGCGATCGTGGCGCGCGGGTATGCTTCCATTTTGGTTAAGGTCTTGTAGTTAATCGCTTTGGATATCTTGACCACGATCGTGCGCGCGGGTATGTTTCCATTTCGATTATCGCCTTGTGATTTCCTTTTGGACATACCGACACGATCGCGTAGCGCTGCGGGTATCGTCCATTTGGAAAGTTGTCTTATTGTTTCCCTTTGGACATACCGACACGATGCGTGGCGCGCGGGTATGCTTCCATTTGGATTCTTTGTCTTGTTGTTGAGGTCACATGGACATGTCTACCGATCAGAATTCGGGGCATGTGGCCATGGGACATTGGTATTATTGTTGCATCATGGACATGTCTACACCGATGCAGATTCGGGGCATGCGCCATAATGCGAACTCGATTGATGTGGTGGGCGTGAGACCCATAGTTATATTGGAGTGATGATCGCTTTATGTTGTGAATCGTAGTTTGGTTATCATACATGTCTCTGCTTTATATAGACTAGTATGATTTCATTTACGATATTATGCAGTTTCACATACTTGGTACTGTTATCGACCTCGCTTCGGCTGCGTTCATGCCGCAGGTAGAGGTACATCAGTAGTGGATCCTCGCTCATAGGATCACAGTTCAGCGCATTTGAAGCTCCGTTTCTCCGGAGGCTTATCTTTTGGTAGGTGTTCCCTGAGTTGTAGGTTCTTGTACATTCAGGGGTATGGCGGGGCCCTGTCCCGTCATAGTCATTGTATATCTTAAGTGCAGTAATCTTGTTGTGGGCAGGGTTGTAAAAGGATTAAACTGTTCAGGTTTTATGTATATACTGAAGGCAACTGTTTTTGGTTGGCCTGTTTATTTATTATATCTGTTGTTAAAATGACTCATGTTTTATGTTCCGCTGATTTTCTCTGATGTATGTATCACTAGGGTGCCCGGGGTAAGGCACGATGCCCTTAACGGGCTCGTTCTGATCTTGTAATTACAACATAAGTTTATAAAGCGGGAGGCATGTATGATAACAAAATTACGAAGACAGTGCGCCTTGCTAACAATGGGAGTACATGAGAGAATACGTATAACATCACAATAGCGATCTCGATCATACCATGGGTAGCGAACCCGTAAAAATAGGTGGTATAACGTCTTGGGGTGTCTACCCTCATTTATACTCTTACCAGGCGGGTGGTATAACGTCTTGAGGTTTGCCTCATTTATACTCTTATCATGTATAAGATAGTGGCGGTGGTATAACGTCTTGGGGGCTTCCCCCTCATTTATACTCTTATCCTGAAGAAGGTGGTATAGCGTCTTGGGGGTTTGCCCCTCACTGATACTCTTACCCTACCTCAAAACCGGCCGTCATACAATAATTAAGCAAGTTAGCAATCCCCACCTAATTAGTCTTATTCATCTACATTCTCATTTTAGTTTACTTAAGGCACTTTCATGTCTTTTATAAGAATCCGGGAATTTAACCCAAAGTACTACATACTTCTATTCTTTTAAAAACAAATGACTCTTTTTAGTAGAAAGCTTCCAAGACACTATTAACCATAGTATCAAGTCCAAAGTACATTTCAAGGCAAGTCACAATACCTTTAGAATTAAAGTAGGTTTCTAAATCAAATGACTCCTTTCTTATTAAACCTTGGGCAATTGATACCTTAAAATCAATTTGCCTTTTGTTAACACAAGCCATTTACCTTTGCATAAAGTCAATATAACCAACTCCCATAAAGTCGTTATATTCACTTTATACCTTAGTCAAGTACATTTTTTCCTATCGAGGACTTATACGATTAAAACGACACAAGTATCACATACTTTAAATCTCTTCAAGTCCCTTAACTTTACTAAGACTTAAGACATCCTTAATATTTCAAAGAAGTGAGTTAACTTCCTAACTCACCCGACTTGGCATTTTATAAGGCTAGTAAAGAATGTCAAAGGTTTGACGTCCACCGCACTACATACGCTAACTAGTCATGCTCAAAAGATAGGAAAATTTCTACATACCTTGTCGGGTCAAACCACTTTGCCAAGTCTGAAGTCCCGCCTGTACTATGTCAACCTATAATATTCACAATCGCCTATTAAAGCCTTACTTCAAACGTAGAATATTATAAGTGTTAAGTCTCTAAATTCTACGGAAAATCGGGCAGCACCTCCTTTGTTTTTACTTACTTTGCCACCTTTTCCAAGGTCGAAATACAATAACAAAACAGCCCCAATTGGCTCACAATTTATATAGCAGGTAGTCCAATACAAATGACTAACTAAATAGCCCCAATTGGCTCACAATCAATATAGCAGGTAGTCCAATACCAATGACTAACTAAACAGCCCCAATTGGCTCACAATCAATATAGCGGGTAGTCGATACCAATGACTAACTAAACCCCAATTGGCTCACAATTTATATTTCAACCCAAATTTGTAGCATAACATGATATCAAGTCGCATTTGATTATAATAACCATAATCCTTAAGTCAATGACATGCGACGGTTCTAACAACGATTAAATTGTAATTCAACTTAGTAATGGATTACCTTACATTTCGGATTTCCAAGGCTATAATCAATCCATAATCTTTATAACTTCAATATAACAATTTCATGCTTGCAACATACAAAGCTAACAACAACAAAATGAATAATCTTGTAATACTTTCAAAGAACAAGATTATACCTCAATGATTCTTAAACCAACTCCAATCCGAAGTCGCTCCTTAGTAGTTTATAGCCTCTCCAAGACACCTCAATCCGCTTGTTGAGACCCTTAGAACAATACCAACAAATATCCTTCAAAACTCCAAGCAAAACCTAGAAAGACCCTTAGGTTTTCGTTTGCGACTAACCCGAAAACAATCTTTTTCCAAGATTTTTCTATAGAGATGTGTTTACAATACACCTAGGAACCTTGGTTTAAAGTGGGGAACTAAAAGAACAAGGAACAAATTTTTTTCTTCTTTTTGCAAGGTGAACCCGAGAGCTTTGCCTATGTTCTTCCAATTTTTTGTGTAAAATTTCTAAGTGTTGAGCTCCCTCTCTACTAGTAGTAATATAAGTAGCACCTTGGAGGGTTAGGATACAAACAAATGGTTGGTTGGGATCTAGTCTTGCTAAATATCAAGACTTATTGACCAAGACTTAGTCAACCTTCTCAAGCTACACAAGTTGCAAGACTAGTCTTGCAACAAAGGTCCAATGACCTTCATGCCCTTGCACAATTTCGACCAAGGCATCTTAAAAGGGGGGTGACACGTGTCGCCCTCCCATTCGTTACAATAATACATTATCCGACAATTCCATAATTTCCGATAAGTTTTTACAAGTCTCCAATCCTTAACATTTGTGAGTTCTTACTTACTTTCTTAAGGCATGTCCTGCAATTACGGGGTGTAACATTCTTCCCCCCTTAGAAACATTCGTCCCCGAATGTTCTTTCGGAGTCACACTTACTATTAGCGACATAGTTTCCTTTCACAGCCCCGACATACCAAAAATGCCACTCATGGCCACATAAAAGCATTTAAGCAAAAGAAACACTTCAATTAAAACCTGACAAGCAAGGGCAAAATGAAATACCTGAAGGTATAGGAAATAAGTGAGGATACCTCCTCAACATGTCCTCCTCCGCTTCCCAAGTCATCTCCTCCCGGTTATCATTTCTCCACAGGACTTTGTGGAAGCTACATCCTTCATGATCGCGACTGGCGATCGAGTATCGCTATGGGACTCTCCTCATACGATAACCCCTCTGTTACTTGGACCTCACTAGTAGGAAAAACTCTCGCTGGATCACCGATACACTTCCTCAACATAGAAACATGGAAGACCGGATGTACCGCCTCTAACTCTGATGGCAGATCCAACTCATAAGCAACCTGTCCCACTCTACGGACGATCTGGTAGGGCCCAATGTACCTTGGGCTGAGTTTCCCCTTCTTACCGAATCTCATCACACCCTTCATGGGTGACACCTTCAAGAAGACCCAATCGTCTACCTGAAACTCCAAATGTCGACGCCGATTATCCGCATATGACTTCTGCCGACTCTGAGCTGCTAACAGTCTCTCCTGGATAAGCTTCACCTTATCCACAGCCTGCTGTACCAAGTCTGGGCCAACTAACTGTACCTCGCCCACGTCGAACCAACCGATCGGCGACCTGCATTTCCGCCCATATAAAGCCTCGTATGGCGCCATCTGTATGCTGGAATGGTAGCTGTTGTTATAAGCAAACTCCACAAGAGGCAAATGATCCTCCCAGCTACCACTGAAATCTATCACGCAGGCTCGCAGCATATCCTCAAGTGTCTGGATAGTGCGCTCTGCCTGCCCGTCAGTCTGAGGGTGAAATCTTTGTCTTGAGACTCACTGTGTCCCTAAACCTTACGGAAAGACCTCGGAAGTTAGGCAGAACTGGGCTCCCCTATCAGATATAATCGACACCGGAACACCGTGCAGCCTCACTATCTCTCGGATGTACAATCTGGCATAGTCCTCAGCTGAAAACGTCGTCCTGACTGGAAGGAAATGGGCTGATTTCGTCAGCCTGTCAACAATAACCCAAATGGAGTCGTACTTCCTCGGAGTACGAGGTAACCCTGTAACAAAGTCCATGTTGATCATCTCCTACTTCCAAGTCGGAATCTCAATAGACTGCAATACTCCACTGGGCCTCGGGTGCTCGACCTTGACCTGCTGGCAATTAGGACACTGTGCAACAAAACTCGCCACGTCCTCTTCGGCCATCCACCAATACAAACATCCGAGGTCATGGTACATCTTGGTCGACCCGGATGAATAGAATATCGGCGTGTGCCTCCCGAGAATCTGGCGAAGTCCTAACACATCGGGAACACACAACCGGCCCTCAAATCTCGACACCTATCGGCGCTACCTCGAATAGACTCTCTCCTCCCGAAGAGCTACATCACGCGATGCCGTACCAACATCGGGTCCTCAGCGCCGCCTCTTCACCTCATCAACGATGGAAGACTCGGCAACCTCACGAACCCGCACTCCACTATCGTCGGCATCGATCAATCGAACCCCAAGGCTCGCTGGCGGTGGATCGACGGACCGTATCTGTCTCTCTGGCTGTACCTCTGATAGGCTCCCCATAGATCTACGACTCAAGGCATCAGCAACTACGTTGGCCTTCCCCGGATGGTATAGAATATCATCATAATCTTTCAGCAATTCTAACCACCGTCTCTGTCTCAAGTTCAGCTCCCTCTGCCTGAAGATATACTGGAGGCTCTTGTGGTCTGTATAAATATCCACATGAACTCCGTACAAATAATGTCTCCAAATCTTGGCATGAATAAGCTGCGCCAACTCTAAGTCATGGGTAGGGTAATTCCTCTCATGCTTCCGTAGCTCTTGGGAAGCATAGGCTATAACCTTGCCGTCTTTGCGTCAAAACACACCTGGCCCGATGCGAGGCATCACAATAGATCACGTACCCGTCTAACCCCTCAGGAAGAGTAAGAACTGGAGCTGTAGTCAACCTTTCCTTCAGCAACTGGAAACCCTTCTTGCAAGCCTCGTCGGCTGGAACTTGGTGCGCTTCGAGTCGACCCTAGTCAACGGTGCTGAAATCGAAGCAAACTGCTCCACAAACCTGCGATAATAACCTGCCAGTCCTAAGAAACTGCGCACCTCGGTCGGAGTAGTAGGTCTCGGCCAAGACTTGACTGCCTCTATCTTTGCCGTATCTACCCGAACACCATCAGCCCCAATAATATGCCCCAGGAATGCCACTGAGGCCAACCAAAACTCACACTTGGAGAACTTGGCAAATAACTGCCGGCTCCGGAGAATCCCAAGTACCGTCCTCAAGTGATCTGCATGCTCCTGCTCTGTCCGTGAATACACCAGGATGTCATCAATGAATACAATCACAAATGTATCCAAAAATGGCTTGAACACCCGGTTCATCAAATCCATAAATACCGCTGGAGCGTTGGTCAAACCGAAAGACATAACCCTGAACTCATAGTGCCCATACCGGGTCCTGAATGCAGTCTTTGGGATATCTGCCTCTCGAATCGAACTGATGATAACGGACCGCAGTCTATCTTTGAGAAACACCTCGCACCCTGCAACTGGTCAAACAAATCATCAATCCAGGGGAGGGTACCTATTCTTAATGGTTACCTTATTCAGCTGCCTGTAGTCAACACACATACGCAGCGTCCATCCTTCTTCTTTACAAACAACACGCGCTCCCGGGGAGATACACTAGGCTGATAAAGCCTTTCTCTAGCAAGTCTTTCACTGGTCCTTGACTCCTCAACTCGGCGGGTGCCATCGGTATGGCGGAATGGAAATAGGTCGAGTGTGCAGCGATGTGTCAATACAAAACTCGATCTCCTCTCGGGAGGATACGGAAGATCATCCGGGAACACGTCGGAAACTCCTAACCATCGGACCGAAGAAGCGGCACCTCGGCCTGCGTATCGAATACCGAATCGGATGATAGATGTACCCACGCACCATCTTCCTAGCCTTGAGGTAAGAAATAAACCTACCGCCGGCGTCTTGTGTTGCCCTCCACTCGATAAGCGGCTCGCCAGAAGCGGAACCGAACCAACTTTGTCCCTACGATCAACATTGGCATAACAAGAGGCCAACGGTCCATACCCGTAATGACATCAAAATCTGTCATCTCGGCTCTATCAAGTCTGCAAGTCGGCGACGTAAATAAATCTGGGACAACCTCTATACGCTCGGCTAACGAATCACCAATGGCGTAGCTACCTCAAGCGGCTCTATCGACACGGCTCTACTCCGATTCTACCCGCAATAAGAGGGGACACATAGGACAATGTAGAACCTGGATCTATCAATGCATAAACATCACAGCCTGAAATCAGTAATATACCTGTGACGTCGGGGAAGCCTCACGATCTGGCGGTGGCTAGAGAATATATGCGGTTCTGGGGACCGCTAGAACTGGAACCACCACCACGACCTCTACCGCGGCTGCCGTCGTGAGTACCACGCCCTCGGGCGCATAACCTGAAGGAGAAGACCAACAAGCGATCCGTCGGTGTCTTTGTACCACCCATACCGCCTCTGAGCGGACAATCTCTCTTCAAATGGCCCGGTAGCCACAAGAGTAACAAGCTCCGGCTCTGCGACACTCGCCACGGTGGAACCTACGCGTCGAGCACACTGAGGTGTGGGTGGTCCCGATCGGTGACGGTTCCTGCCTCCCTGAAATCCTGTAGTCCCGAGCTCGACTGCTCTCGACCTGGCTGGTCGGACCTCTTGCCAGAAAATCGTGTGGAGCACTCTGTCTTTGGTGGGCGATGGACCTACTCTGCTTCGAGGCTGTCGCCTCGAACGCCACTGAGACCCCGATGTCACGCCTCTTGGTGGCTGCGTCAATCTAGTCCTCCCTCTCTCTATCCTCTATCCCACGTGCATAGGCTGCGTCAGGGCGATGTCCATCGGTGAAGAGCCACCCCAAGCATCAGTAATCATATGACGGTCTAGCCCCATCACATAACGATGAACTCTATCCGCCATGCTAGCTACAATAGTTTGAGCATGCACGGCCGAGTCAAACTCAGTGTACTCCTAACGGTCCTCCCGTTACGCAAGGTCAAAAATCTGTCTGCGGGCTCTCCTCATCTCGGGAGGTAAAAAGTGATCCATAAAGGCCTCTGTAAACTCCTCCCGAACAGCTGGAAGAGCATCATCACCTCTCGAAAGCAACCACGACTCAAACCAGTTCAACGCAATATCGCGTAACCGGTAAGAGGCTAGTGTAACGAACTCTGTCTCTGAAGCCCTAAGAACCTGCATGGTCATTTGTATGCATCGAGCGAACTCCTGCGGATCCTCGTCGGACCTTGAACCATAAAACTCGGGTGGATTACATCCCGAGAAAATCCTAATCCGCAATCGGCTCACAGGGTGGTCTGCTCACTGTCGTATTTGCCCGGCTACTATCTTGGTCAATAACCGAATCGCTCCGTAGTCTCTATACTCGTGCCGGTGTGAGGCTGGAGGGTCAGTATCGGAACCTCTGGAGCTCTTGCGCTCTCGGCTCCTCTAATCTTGTCGGCGTGGCTGAACTCAGCGACCGCCTACTACCTCGGGGCATAGTGCGTGCTGAGCAGTGTGACCTGCAGTGCCGCTAGCGACTCTGCCGCTTGCCTTGCTTCTACAGGCCCCGGTAGCTTACGGAGGCATAGTTGTTTCATAAGAAGAGGTCAGAGAGGATTCAACCTAATAAGACAGCTCTAATGCACGGTCTCAGAGAGAGAAAAATGGAAACCAATCCTAAATGTCCTGTAGCCTCCTGATTATAGATGTGGTGCACAACACACCGATAATCAAGACTCTACTGAACACGGTGCGTAGACACTTTCCGAGGACTAGCGCTCACGATACCACTTTTGTCACGACCCGAGCCGGGCGCGGCGGTGCCCTACACAGGCACCCGTTCGTATACATCGAGAGAATAGCGTGGAACATACACAACATAAACACATGTGTAAATAATATAACAACACAGGCTAGCCGATAAGGCCGTCTTCCATAATATAAACAAAGTCAAAAGTACAACTTTACAACTCAGTTCTTACAGCCCAACCACAAAGGTGAATACAGACCTCTAGGAATAACAACTGTGGCGGGACAGGGCCCCGCCATACCCTGAATGTACAAAATCTACAACATCAGGGACAAGACTGTACCAAAAGAAAGACAAGCCTCCGGAGAATGGAGCTTCCGACGTCGGATAAGCGATCCTAAGAATGTGGATCCGCACCGCTACCCTTTCTGCGGCGTGAACGCAGCCCAGGAAGGGTCGATTACACAATATGTACTAAGTATGTAAAACTGGAAAGTACTGTAATTACAACATAAGTTTATAAGAAAGCCGGAGACATGTATGATAACAAAATTACAGTACACAGTGCCTTGCTAACAATGGGAGTACATCAAGAGAATACGTATAACATCACAATAGCAGTCTCCCGATCATACCATGGGTAGCGAACCCATAAAAACAGGTGGTATAACGTCTTGGGGTGTCTACCCCTCATTTATACTCTTACCCTGAAGCATGTGGTATAACGTCTTGGGGGTTTGCCTCCGTTTATACTCTTATCCTGTAGAAGATAATGCTTGGTGGTATAACGTCTTGGGGGCTTCCCGCCATTTATACTCTTATCACGAAGAAGGTGGTATAGCGTCTTGGGGTTTGCCCCACTGATACTCTTACCTACCTCAAGCCGTGCGTCATACCAATAATTAAGTAAGTTAGCAATCCCCCTAACTTCTTATTAGTCTTATTCATCTACATTCTCATTTTAGTTTACTTAAGGCACTTTCATGTCTTTTATAAGAATCCGGGAATTTAACCCAAAGTACTACATACTTCTATTCTTTTAAAAACAAATGACTCTTTTAGTAGAAAGCTTCGAACACTATTAACCATAGTATCAAGTCAAGTACATTTCAAGGCAAGTCACAATACCTTTAGAATTAAAGTAGGTTTCTAAATCAAATGACTCATTTCTTATTAAACCTTGGGCAATTGATACCTTAAAATCAATTTGCCTTTTGTTAACACAAGCCATTTACCTTTGCATAAAGTCAATATAACCAACTCCCCATAAAGTCGTTATATTCACTTTATACCTTAGTCAAGTACATTTTTTTCCTATCGAGGACTTATACGATTAAAGCGACACAAGTATCACATACTTTAAATCTCTTCAAGTCCTTAACTTTACTAAGACTTAAGACACCCTTAATATTTCAAAGAAGTGAGTTAACTTCCTAACTCACCCGACTTGGCATTTTATAAGGCTAGTAAAGAATGTCAAAGGCTTGACGTCCACCGTACTACATCGCTAACTAGTCATGCTCAAAAGATAGGAAAAAGTTCTACATACCTTGCCGGGTCAAACCACTTTGCCAAGTGAAGTCCCGCGTACTATGTCAACCTATAATATTCACAATACGCCTATTAAAGCCTTACTGACGTAGAATATTATAAGTGTTAAGTCTCTAAATTCTACGGAAAATCGGGCGCCTCCTTTGTTTTTACTTACTTTGCCACCTTTTCCAAGGTCGAAATACAATAACCAAAGCGACCCAGATTGGCTCACAATTTATATAGCGGTAGTCGATACAAATGACTAACTAAATGACCCGATTGGCTCACAATCAATATAGCGGGTAGTCGATACCAATGACTAACTAAACAACCCCAATTGGCTCACAATCAATATAGCGGTAGTCGATACCAATGACTAACTAAATGCCCCAATTGGCTCACAATTTATATTTCAACCCAAATTTGTAGCATAACATGATATCAAGTCACATTTGATTATAATAACCATAATCCTTAAGTCAATGACATGCGACGGTTCTAACAACGATTAAATTGTAATTCAACTTAGTAATGGATTACCTTACATTTCGGATTTCCAAGGCTATAATCAATCCATAATCTTTATAACTTCAATATAACAATTTCATGCTTGCAACATACAAAGCTAACAACAACAAAATGAATAATCTTGTAATACTTTCAAAGAACAAGATTATACCTCGATGATTCTTAAACCAACTCCAATCCGAAGTCGCTCCTTAGTAGTTTATAGCCTCTCCAAGACACCTCAATCCGCTTGTTGAGACCCTTAGAACAATACCAACAAATATCCTTCAAAACTCCAAGCAAAACCTAGAAAGACCCTTAGGTTTCGTTTGCGACTAACGAAAACAATCTTTTCCAAGATTTTTCTATAGAGATGTGTTTACAATACACCTAGGAACCTTGGTTTAAAGTGGGAACTAAAAGAACAAGGAACAAATTTTTTCTTCTTTTTGCAAGGTGAACAGAGCTTTGCCTATGTTCTTCCAATTTTTGTGTAAAATTTCTAAGTGTTGAGCTCCTCTCTACTAGTAGTAATATAAGTAGCACCTTGGAGGTTGGGATACAAACAAATGGTTGGTTGGGATCTAGTCTTGCTAAATATCAAGACTTATTGACCAAGACTTAGTCAACCTTCTCAAGCTACACAAGTTGCAAGACTAGTCTTGCAACAAAGGTCCAATGACGCCCATTGCCCTTGCACAATTTCGACCAAGGCATCTTAAAGGGGTGACACGTGTCGCCTCCCATTCGTTACAATAATACATTATCCGACAATTCCATAATTTCAGATAAGTTTTACAAGTCTCGATCCTTAACATTTGTGAGTTCTTACTTACTTTCTTAAGGCATGTCACGCATTACGGGTGTAACAACGGGGCCCGCCATACCACGAATGTAAGTACCAACAACGACAGGACTATACCCAAGATAAGCCTCCGAGAAATGGAGCTTCCCAACGCTGACGTGACCACATGGCGAGGATCAACACGGTGTACCTCTACTGCGGCATGAGCGCGGCCGAAGGAGGTCGATAACAAGTACCAAGTATGTGGCGAAAATCGTAAGTGAAATCATAATAGTCTATATAAAGCGAAGACATATATGATAACCAATTTACGATACATAATATGTAGCGATCATGTCAAGTCGGGGACTCACGCCTTAAAGTTAACACTCAAATATAACCATGGGTCTCATGCCCATGATATCGATCATGCGTGAATTCCTTCCTCATGGCGATCCATGATATATAAAAACATCCAAGGAATACACATGAACACGAGGTCCCACGCGTGTCATAATAAAACCGTGACGGTAAAATCGAAGGCATAGCGACTACTAAAACCCAGTACCAACAATGCCATAAAAGCGTATCCAAGGTCTTTCTAGACCGCCGTGATCGAAGGCGGCCGCTGCGCGATATCAAATGTGCGCGTCTAATCCTGGAACTTCCGCGACTCCGTATAGGCCACACACATAGGCCGCATGAGGTATTCCCGCGTCGGTAGCTACTCCGGCGTCGTCACGGACTCGCGATCCGCGTAGCGCATAGACGCACACTAACACGGAACTCCGTAGCTCGCGTAGGTCCACTGTATCACGACCGAACCGGGCGTGGTGTGCCTTACCGGGCACCCAGTAGACATACATCAGTGTCGTGGAACATAAAACAAGACATGAAATAATATGAAGTGTAAAACAGTTTTTTTCTGCGAAAAGTTGCCTTACGGCATATATATATATAACTTGAATACGAACAGTAACATCCCTTTTACAAACTCTCCCCACAACAGTACTACAGACCTCTAAGAATGATATAACAACAATGGCGGGACAGGGCCCCGCCATACCCCTGAATGTAAGTACCTACAACGACAGGGGACTATACCCAAGATAAGCCTCCGGAGAAACGGAGCTTCCCAAACGCTGAAATGTGACCCTATGAGCGAGGATCAACACTGGTGTTGTTATACCCCGTATTTCCAGAGTATGTACGAAAGGGCGTACGTATAAAAATTTAAGCCTTAAGATTTGGCAAGTTCGAAATTTGGGCACAAGTGCCGAAAAGAGTCGTTTTTCGACGAAACGTTTTACTAAACTCGCGAAGGGAAAATTCCGGCTATGTCATTTATAATTTTTGCGGATTTTTCCGAGAGACGAAACATTTTGGACCAACGGGAGGGTGACATGTGTCACCCTCACATTGGAAGGTTGGGACGGCAAGATGGACGAAATAGGTGGCATGGGTTAGGTAGGATATTTTGTGCAAGTTGGTGTGGTAGATGGATAAGGTGCACTTGGCTTAATCCTAGCCCTACACTTGCATGGCAGTTGGCTTGATCTTGGCCATTGGTTGGCCATTGCTTGACCTATAAATACCCCCCTTTTGTGGTATAGAAATACTCTCCAAGTATTGTTATAATGCCCAAATACCTTGGCCCAAATACCTTGTAGTATTCCCAAGGTTACACTTGTACAAAAGCCCAGAAAATACTATTATACTTTCCCTCAGTCACAAAAACGAAACCCTAAGGAAAACCTTCATAGTCGGTTGAAGTGTTAAGTAGAAGTTGCGTAGAACTTCTAAAGGTTGTTTGGAGCGGGTTGGAGCGCACGGAGTAGGAGCTAAACCTTGCTCAGGATCGACATATAAACTTGGATAATTTTGGGCTTATCGAGGTAAACACTCTTGACCTTCTATTGTAATTGGAAATTACATGTTGTAGGATTATATAGTTGAAGTATACTATATATAGAACTGACCATAATTGTGCGGCAATGTCTTTTGACTTAAGCCTGAATTTAAAGAAGAGAACTGAACTGTAATTACATAGGGTGTATTCAGATGAGACTTGTGTAACTTCTTGTGAAGTAGAATTGTACACGTCGGATTAGGCGTACAACCCCCTCAGGGAGTTGTTGGCACTGTTAGCGGGCCTCGATGAGAGGAGTTTCTTACGCGATTGCGGGAAAATCTTCGAAATTTCTGTAGAATATTCTACGTTGAGATCTAGATGTTAATAGGCGCCTTGTGGCCTCTATAGGTTGAAGTACTACGTGTGGCGTGATCTGCGGCTTAAGGGTAGCCGGCGATTTGAGGTACTTGGGCGTTTTGCTATTAGTCGATAATCGTCGCGAGGTATGTGAACCTCTTCCTATCTTTTCTAGCATGATATGTGTATAACTATGTAGTGCGGTGAGCGTACATGTGTTAAAAGTATTTGATTGGTTTAAAACATAAAGTGTTATAACGGCTTTATGGGAAGTTGGTTATAACGATTTTATGTAAGTAAGAAATGCTTTGCGGTTTTAAAGATAAGCGACTTGATGTGTCTTGATAAGAATCTTGAAGTATTTCAAAGAATTAAGAAACCTTTTGAAAGAAGAATAATACTTGGTTTTGAAAACATAAGAGTTATACTAGCTTTATGGGAAGTTAGGTATAACGTCTTAAGAGATAAAGAGAATGTTTCTTGATTTTTAGAAGTTAAGAGACTTAATCTTAAAAGATAAGAGACTTGACTTGAATGAATTAAATATGAGTTTTGTGAAACCTCGCGTGAGTAATGAGTACTTGGTTTTAAAAGGAATAATGTTTCTTGATTTTGGAAATCGAGAATGAGTATCGACAAACCAACGCGGCGTTAATAAATGGAAATGTTTTGACTAATTAAGTATTATTAAAACCGGTGAAACCTCCATCTGCATAGAATCTAAGATGAGACAAAATGATATTACATTACCTAGATCATGTTGCTTTAATAAGATTGATTATGAACAAGAAAAAACCTACTCACATATAAGACATATGTTTCTCAAATTGTTTCAAAGAGGATTATATTCTTAAGTGATTAAGTCTATGGACTATGAAACCTTTCTAAAATAAGAGACTTAAGTCTTTGAAATTAGGCAAACTTGAACTTTTGGAAAAGAATGTTGTTACTTGATGTTAAAAGGAAAGTGTTTTGGTTTACCAAAAAATGTGAGTCACTCTATTTTAATACTACGTATCGGGTGACCTTTATAAAAGAAATGGATCTTTTAAAAAGAATTTAACGTCACGTAATACTTTGAAGTCGAGAACACGGACTTTGACACAAAATAAACTTGAGTTGTGTGTAACTTGCCTATGTTGTGTTTGATAGCCTTGTTGTGCAAATCGTACTTCTATACCAGCGTCTCGATGGAGGGGCGATTGATTTGTTATGAGCGATTCTTCACCGAGTCCGAGATGGGCGGGACACGTATTTCATCGATTATTCAGGAGTCCCGAGATGGGCGGGACACGTATTCCACATGATTCTCCGAGTCCCACGAGATGGTAGGACACGTATTCCACATGATTCTTTCCGAGTCCCGAGGATGGCGGGACACGTATTCCACACGATTTATACCTGGCTAGCGGTGAGTAAGGAGTTCCACGGGCGTGAGGATGACTTGAGGCGTGAGTCACGACTTGACATATTTGCTTTTATGTTGTGAATCGTAGTTTGGTTATCATACATGTCTCTGCTTTATATAGATTATTATGATTTCATTCTGATGTTTCTGATTTCACATACTTAGTACTGTTATCTTGACCTCGCCTTGAAGTGCGTTCATCTGCATGAGTAGAAATCATCGGTTGTGGATCCTCGCTCATAGGATCACGATTCGATGTGTCGAAGCCCCATTCTTGGAGGCTTATCTTTTGGTATGTTACCACAGTGCAGTAGATGCTTGTACATTCGAGGTATGGCGGGGCCTGTCCGTCATAAACATTGTAAAAATCTTAGAGTGCATGCTTTGTTGTGGCGGGGTTTGTAAAAAGGATAGCTGTTGGGTATTTATGTATATATCTTGAAGGCAAGCTATTTTTGGTTGCTTTGTTTATTTATCATGTCTCTTAATTCATGTTCATGTTTTTATTTGCTGATTTTCTCGATGTTGTATCACTAGGGTGCAGGGTAAGGCACGATCACGGGCCGGTTGGTCGTGACAAAAGTGGTATCGAAGCGATTAGTCGTCGGAAAGTGTCTGAACCGTGTCTAGTAGAGTCTTGATTATCGATGTGTTGTGCACGTCTATAATCGGAGGCTGAGACACTTAGGATTAGTTTCCATTTCTTCTCATTCGAGATCGTGCCTTAGAGTGTGTGATTAGTTGGACCCTGCGGCGTATTTCGTTTTACGGTTATGCCTCGCGTAAAACCTTGAGCCCAGGCGAAAGCGTGAGGAGGCGCTAGTGGGATCTGAGAGAAATGCGAGCGCGAGCGGTCGATACGGATTGTGCTTGAGCCCGAGTTTCGCGGCCGCCCGGCCGGCGAACTTTAGAGCGCGGCAATGGCTGCGAGACTCTGATACTGAGCCTCGGTCCCGGCTGGAAGCGGATGAGATGGGGTACAAGGAGATGGCGATTCTGGCGAGTCGTGGCGAGATATGAGGATAAATTGGATCTGTGATTCCGGCCCGATAGCACCGTAGTTCACCCCGGCGAGCGGTTTGAGGCTACGTGACTTTACGAGTTGTAGCCCGCCGATGTTCTATGGATCGAGGCGAGATGACCCTCGGGAGTTTATCAAGCGGCTTCTGACGGATCGTGAGTGATCCAGTCTCGAGCGAGTCGGTGGTATTGAGTTCGCATCAGTGCGTGATCTGCGATTGGTAGTTTGATCGTAGGAGCTGTCGGGAAGAGCATGCACTTCCGGCCGTATGGGACGAGTTCTCAAGGCTTTTCTTTCACATTTCTTGCCCGCGGATGAGAGGGCTCGGGCGGCCAGATTTTTGGCGTTGAGCGGGGCGGGCGGGCGGTTAGAAGTCTGATGTGGAGTTCGACTCATTAGCTCGGTATGTTCAGCTGTAATGGCGATATGGAGGGCCAGTACACCGCTACGTCACGGGTGGATGATTACTTGGCGAGAGCATGCGGGTGTAGCTCTTGGCCGGGCATGGACATTGCCGCGTCTGGCTTCGTACAGGATGTGAGGCACGGAGAGGTCGGCGGAATGACCGAGATCGGCGAAGAGGCGAGCAGCGAGGTCGCTTTGGTAACTTCGAGGCGGGCGCCTCGGTGAACTAGTTATGTACCTCGCTTGATGCGAATGGTCCCCGCGATCGTCGGGGCGTTCGGTATTCGGGAGGCTGGTGAGCTCGGGGCTTAGTTGCGAGATATACATAGGTTCTAGCGATCGGGTTGAGTTTTCCTCGGTGTGCACAATGTGGCGACGTCATCCCGAGAATGTCGTCTTTTTGCGGTGCTTGTTTTCTGCGGCCGTCGAGCCGTATAATGACGTCCTAATAGGAAGGATGCGAGCGAATGACTCGACCTAGGGTCGATGTGAGTTCATCGCCTTCTGGCTATGCGCCTGCGAGCCTATGATTAGAGTGGGCGGTAGGTCGGTATATCCTTAACCCTCTAGAGATTTGTATGCATGATATGATGACCTTGTTATTGTGTGCTATGTATGGATAGCGTTATGTTGATTATGAGTTAGAAAACCTGGTTAGTGAAAAAGGGTAAGCCTGGGGGTGAGAAAATGATGAACCTTAGAATATTACAGTTGAGACCTTAGATGTAAGGCCGTCTTGAGTACAAGATTTTGCGGGTGATCCTTGTCAGAATATATAAGTTTACGTGGAGTAATTGTGGGAAGATTCCTTGGGTAGTGCAAAATGGAAGTGGTAGCTTTCATGACCTGTATATAAGATTGTTAGGATCGAAACAAGAGCTTGATGTGTTAAGTAGGTCGGGTTGGGGCCATGTTGCGGGCCAAACCGCGGCTGTTCAGTGGGGTCAGCTGCAGGTGGTCCCGCGGTGGTAGGGTCACGAGGGTGCTAGGCCCAGTTTAGATGACCGTCGTATGAGTTCGTGGAGATGTTCGACGAGCGGATCGTGAAGGCGGGAATGGCCTTAAGGAGATTGAGGCTAGTAAGATGACCAAGTTTGGAGGTGGTGACTCCAAAGTCTTGAAACGAGCGTTGACTGAAGTGTGGTACGTGTACTAAGAAGAGTTCGAGTGTTCGAGAAGGGCACGGCGAGTAAGGAAGGAAGTGAACTTGTGCTGAAACATGGAAGTGATCATTTTTGTGAAATGAATGTGCGAAGGGAGTATCCTTTGGATCTAGAAGCGAGAGTTGGTACTGTTTTGCGTCGTCGAGGTGATTCCTCGTTGGCTTGGATTTAAGTATTTGTGCGCGTGTTATTCTGTGACCATGTGCGGCTTTTGCAAACTGGTTAAGCTATGAGGAACTTGATCGTTATCTGTCTTAAGAAGGAACATTCGGGACGAATTTTTCTAAGGAGGGGAGAATGTTATACCCCGTATTTCCAGAGTATGTACGAAAGGGCGTACGTATAAAAATTTAAGCCTTAAGATTTGGCAAGTTCGAAATTTGGGCACAAGTGCCGAAAAGAGTCATTTTTTGACGAAACGTTTTACTAAACTCGCGAAGGGAAAATTCCGGCTATGTCATTTATAATTTTTGCGGATTTTTAGAAGGCGAACATTTGGACCAGCGAGTGTCACGACCGATCCGGGCGTGGCGGTGCCTTACCGGGCACCCTAGTGATCTGACATCGAGAAAACCGGCGGAAAATAAAATCATAAACATGAAACAAGATATATGATCATAAAGCAGGCCAGTAACGACCGTTCGGGCAGGTTCTGAGTGCCTTACAGGCACCCTAGTGATACATACATCGAGAGAAAATCAGCGAACATAAAACATGAGTCATTTAACAAGAGATATAATAAATAAGCAGGCCAACCAAAAGCGATTGCCTTGGTATATACATAAAACACGAAGCAGTTTAATCCTTTTACAACCACACTTACAGCATCTCTGAGACCTAAGATATCTGACTATGACGGACGGGGCCGCCATACCACGAATGTACAAGAACCTACAACTCGAGAACACCTGCAAAAAGATAAGCCTCGAGAAGCGGAGCTTCAAATCTGTTGGCTTGTGATCCTAGGAGCGAGGATCCACGGCCCGATGTACCTCACTGCGGCGTGAGCGGCCACGAAGGAGTCGATTACAACGGTACCAAGTATGTGAAATGCAATCACGTAAATGAAATCATACTAGTCTATAAAAGCGGGAGACATGTATGATAACCAAACTACTGATTCACGACATAAGCGATCATCACTCGATATAACTATGGGTCTCGCGCCCCAGCATCAATCGAGTTCGCGTTATGGCGCGTGCCGGAATCTTGCATCGGTGTAGACATGTCCATGATGCGACAATAATACGATGTCCGGCCACATGCCCGGAATTCTGCATCGGTGTAGACATGTCCATGTGACCTCAACAACAAGACAATCCAAATGGAAGCATGCGTGCGCTACGCATCGTGTCGGTATGTCGAAGGAAACAATAAGACAACTTTCCAAATGGGCGCATGCGTGCGCTACGCGTCGTGTCGATATGTCGAAAAGAAATCCTGGCGATAATCGAAATGGAAACATGCGTGCGCTACGCATCGTGTCGATATATCCAAAGCGATTAACCATGAAGACCTTAACCAAAATGGAAGCATGCGTGCGCTACGCGTCGTGTCGGTATGTCCAAAGCGATTAACAACAATAATACTATCAGCGAGCGTGCGTGGAATTTCTCCGTCGCTGCCGTACGTCAGTAAGTTCTCAATCAGTCAACGACCCTCTATCGAGAGGCGGTAACACGAAACAATGACTTGTACAATAAGGCTATCATCACAAGCATAGGCAAGTTTCACAACAACAAGCGTAAGTTTCACCTGACTCAAAGTACTTTCATTTTATGCCAAAGTCGGGTTGTTTAACCCCAGTACTACATCGTTAAGTTCTTTTAAAGGAGATCCATTTCTTTTATAAGAGTCACCGATACCGTAGTATTAGAATGACCAACCCACCTTCCTTTTCAAAACCAAGTAACATTCTTTTCCTAAGTTCCGGTTGCCTAGTTTGATTACTCAAGCTTCCGTTTTCAAATGGTTTCATAGTTCCCAAACTTAATCACTTGATTCCTTTTTAGAACAATTAAGTAACATATGTCATATATGTGAGTAGTTTATTCTTGTTTATAACGATCTTATTACGACCATGATCTAGAAAATGTAATATCATTTTGTCGTCTTAGCTTCATGCGGATGGAGGTTTCTCTTGGTTTAATCTGACATCATTATTCAATACATTTTCCTTTTATTAACGCTGCGGTGGTGCAGCCGATACGTTACGATTCGAAATCGGTAAAACATTATCCACTTTAAAAACCAAGTACTCATTACTCACGAATGAGGTTTCACAAACATCCACGTTAAAACAAATAAGTTAAGTCTCTTATCTTATAAGATCAAGTCTCTTAACTTCTAACATCGATAAACCATTTTCACTTACATAAGGTCGTTATAACTTCCGTAAAGCTATTATAACACCATGTTTTAAACCAACCAAATCACTTAGCACGTATGCGTCTGCGTCTACATAGTTCACAACAATCATGCTAGAAAAGATAGGAAGAGGTTCACATACCTCGCGACGATTTATCGACGATAAGCAAAATGCTCCAGTACTCTGACGCACTAGCCACTTTCCACTCTCGAGTAGAATACGCTACTCTTGAAGTGCTTTCACTATAAAGGTCACAAGCGTCTATTAACCCCAAAACACAAATTTCTATCATCACATAGAAAATTGGCGACCTCCCCACATGTGGCGTAAATCTCCTCTCTCTATCGGTAGGCTGCCCAAGCCAACCGGGGGGGTTTACGTCTAGGGGCGTGTACAATTCTACAAGTCTCTGCCTGTCTGATCTATGTAAATCTGATTCGATTCGATTCTTTATTCTTGAGGCTTAAGTCAAAAGACATTGCGAATACTAAGTAGTTCATATATAGTATACTTGACTATATATTCTAACAAGCATGTAATTTCCAATTACAATAGAGGACAAGATAATTACCTCGATAAGCCCAAAATTATCCAAGTTATAATGTCGATCTGAGCAAGGTTTAGCTCGCTCGTGCGCTCAAACCACTCCAAACAACCCTTAGAAGTTCTAACCAACCTACTCAAATACTTGACCAACTATGAAGATTTCCTTAGGGTTTGGTTTGAGACTAAAAAGGACAAAAGGTAGTATTTCCGGACTCTACGTAAAGAGGTATCTTTGGAATACTACAAGGTACAAGGCTAAGGTATTTTGGGCATTATAACAATACTTGGAAGACAACTTTCTATACCACAACAAGGGGTATTATACGAAAACAACTAGGCTAGGGGGTACCATGGCTGAACCTCATGAGGAGGGGAGACCTGCGCCAAGGCCACTTTCCAAGGAGAGGAGCTCTTGGGCGAGAGTCGACAAGAGGAGGAGGATTCAAGACTTGGAAACATTTGTGGATGAATGAAGTCTTCACAAAGGGTATTTATAGCAAACGAATGCCAACGATGGCCAAGATCGAGCCATGTGCGAGGCAAGTGTAAGGCCTTGATCAAGCCAAGTGCACCCTAACCCTACTCCACAAAACATGGCACAAGACAAGCCACAAAACAAGGCCAAAACAAGGCCTGAAACAAGGAACCAATAGGGCCAAGCGTGAGCCACAAAGCAATCGATTCGTGAACCATCTTCCACTTGGGCGCCACTGGCACCGATGTGAGGGTGACACATGTCACCCTCGTTGGTCCAAAATGTTTCGTCTCTCGGAAAAATCCATAAAAATTAAAAGGACATGGCGAATTTTCCTACGAAGGCTGTGGAAAGCGTTTCGTCGGAAAGCGACTCTGAGTCGACTTGTGCCCAAATGTAACTTTGGCGAGCCACTGGCGGGGTGACACGTGTCACCCTCTGTTAGCCCTCGTAAAGCGTCTTTGAAAAATATCCACAATCTGAAATCTCAAAAACAAAGCGGGCCCACAAAGCCAGTAAATTTCTCCGTGGCCCAGCGTGACCATTCAGAAAATAAAATCTCAAAATTCTAATATAATCTATGAAGTCCAATACCAAATCTGGGAATCAATTCCCGTTGAACCTTTTTCTTCACAAATAGCAGGAAACTTTTAAGTTGAAAACTCACATCTTTCTTTCTTTTCAAAATTTCTGTAGTACTCTCGTGCGTCGTCCTCACATACATACCACGCAACTACGAGGGTATAACATTCTCTCCTCGCCCGAAACATTCGTCGAATGTTCCTTCTCAAGTCGAATAACGATAAAGTTCCTCTAACAAGTTGTCAGCGCGGCAGCGCGAAATAACACGCGTTATCTTCCTTCCTTACGTCGTGCCGCTTCTCGAACACTTGAACTCTCGGTATGTACCATACTTGGTCATTACTTCCGTTCCGAAAATCTGCGGAGTCACTACCTCGAACTTGGTCATCTTACTAACCTCGAACTTCCTTAAGGCCATTCCGGCCTTCTGAACGGCTGCAGTGAACGCGTCCACGAACTCATACGATGATCATCTAAACTCGGGCCTAGCACCCTCGTGACCCTACCACTGGCGGGACCACCCAACTGGCCCCCCAAACCGGGTTACGGTTTGACCATAAATGGTCCTAAACCCGACCCGGCCGTGCCAAACTCTTGTTCCCGATTGAGAACAATCTTACTAATTCTCATCATGAAAGCTACCACTTCCGTCTCACACTACCCACGGACTTATCACACAAATAAATCCCACGTATACTACTCGCTTTATAAAGGTCAAACATAAAGCGAATCTTTTACTCAGGCGATCTTACCTCTAAGGTCTCGATCGTGAAATAGTCTAAGGTTACACTTACCATGCCTCATACGTATCCTTCCAACTAACCATGTATTCTAACTCGCACGTATCACAATGCTATCAGTACATAGCACACAATAATGAGATCATCATAACAAGCATACCAAAACTCTAGAGGTTAAGGATATACACAGAAGCTACCGCTCCACTCTAATCATAGGCACGCCTGCGGCGTATGTATGAAGGTGATGAACCAGCCACAAATCACGAAGGTGAGTCGTAACATCCGCGCTTCCCTTGGTGGGACGGTTCCGCCAAAATGGCCTGCTGTCGCATGCAAAACAAACTCCCAATCTAGCACGACACTCTCCAAAATGGAGTCTACCATGAAGGTCACAACGAGGTAGGGGTGGCTTGGTGGTTAACACCCCGCTCTGCAGAAAATCTGAACCCTTGGAGCCACGACTGCTCACGAAGGCGGTGGAGGACCACTGCATGCGGTGGGGTATATAACTAACTTTCTTCTTTGGCGGTGATCCGTCTCGAAAGCCACGAAGGACCTGCCGAGTCTGGCCTCTTCTGGCGATCCAGTCGTTCCGTCGACCCTCCGTGCCTCGCGTCTGGTGCGTGAGCTGCGTGCGGGCAATGTCCATGCGGTGAAGAAAACACGCAAGACTCGGCCATATAATCATCTAGCGGTGGCGTGGCGATGCACCATCCTCCATGCTCTGCAACTAAGCGCGGGACATATCGAGCCAAAGAATCGAACTTCGACATTGTACTCACTGACGGTCGCCTCTGCATCTCGATAACAAAAATCGCCGGCCGTGCCCTCGCCATCTGCGGAGGCAAGAAGTGCGTGAGAAAGCCCGAAAACTCATCCCATCTGCGGAGGTGCATGCTTTCCCGGAAAGCTCCGTGAATCAAACCAATCATTGCGGTATCACGCGGCCGTCACGAACCAAAGGTCCGCAGACTCGGTTTACGAAGCCTTGATCACCGCGTGATCGTGTAGCTGCTGCGGATGAACTCCTGCGGATCATCCTCGAGCCTCGACCCGTAAAACTCGGCGGGCTCTGACTCGAGAAAGTCCGTAGCCTCAAACTATCTGCTCGGGGGTGAACCAGTGGTGCTCTCGGCTGGGCTGCTGCGTCGGCCTATCGCCGTATCGGCCCACGACCACGGCGGCCAAGCGACCATCTCGCGTAACCCGTCTCCTGCGCCCGGTGTGGGGTGGAGGCTCAGTGCTGCGGTCTCGGCGGCCATTCTTTGCGGCTCTAACCTCTTCTTTGGGTGGCGGCGTCCTGAAACCCGCCGTCGAAGCCTGACCTCAGTCTTGTGCGGGCTGCGCCTCGTACTCCTCAGTATCTCACTAGCGGCCACCTCGGTGCGCTTGCCTTCTGGGCTCTGGTTGCACTGCGGCGGAGGCATAAGCGGTAAGCGAGATACGTCGGAGGTCGACTTACTGACTCTAAGGCGATCTCGGGATGAGAAGAATGGAAACCAATCCTAAATGTCCTGTGACCTCACGATTATAGATGTGGTGCAACACATCGATAATCAAGACTCTACTAGAACGATGCGTAGACACTTTCAGGATTAAGCGCTCGATACCACTTTTGTAACGACCGTTCGGGGCGTTCTTGGTGCCTTACAGGCACCAGTGATACATCATCGAGAGAAAATCGTGGAACATAAAACATGAGTCATTTAACAAGAGATATAATAAATAAGCAGGCCAACCAAAGCGATTTGCCTTGGTATATACATAAAACACGAGCAGTTTAATCCTTTTACAACCACGCGCGATTACTGGACCTCTAAGATATCTGATGACTATGGCGGGAGGCCGCCATACCACGAATGTACAAGAACTGACTCGAGAACACTGCAAAAGATAAGCCTCGGAGAAAGCGGAGCTTGAATCTGTTGGCTGTGATCACAAGGCGAGGATCCACGGTGATGTACCTCTACTGCGGCATGAGCGGCCGAAGGAGGTCGATTACAGCGGTACCAAGTATGTGAAATGCAATCGTAAATGAAATCATACTAGTCTATAAAGCGGAGACATGTATGATAACCAAACTACGATTCGCGACATAAAGCGATCATCACTCGATATAACTATGGGTCTCACGCCCCGACATCAATCGAGTTCGCATTATGGCGCGTGCCGGAATCTGCATCGGTGTAGACATGTCCATGATGCAACAATAATACCAATCCCATGGCGCGTACCGGAGTGCGCCGGTGTAGACGTGTCCATGTGACCTCAACAACACGGCAATCCAAATGGAAGCATGCGTGCGCTACGCGTCGTGTCGGTATGTCGAAGGAAACAATAAGACAACTTTCCAAATGGGCGCATACGTGCGCTACGCATCGTGTCGATATGTCGAAAAGAAATCCTGGCGATAATCGAAATGGAAACATACGTGCGCTACGCGCGTCGGCCGATATATCAGCGATTAACCACAAGACCTTAACCAAAATGGAAGCATACGATGCGCTACGCATCGTGTCGGTATGTCCAAAGCGATTAACAACAATAATACTATCAGCGAGGCGTGCGTGGAATTTCTCGTCGCTGAGGCACGTCCAGTAAGTTCTCAATCGGTCAACGACCTCTATCGAGAGCGGTAACCGCGAAACACAACGCTTGTACAATAAAGGCTATCATCCTGGCATAGGCAAGTTTCACAACAAGCATAGGCAAGTTTCACCTGACTCAAAGTACTTTCATTTTATGCCAAAGTCGGGTTGTTTAACCCCAGTACTACATCGTTAAGTTCTTTTAAAGAGATCCATTTCTTTTATAAGAGTCACGATACGTAGTATTAGAATGACCAACCCACTTCCTTTTCAAAACCAAGTAACATTCTTTTCCTAAGTTCGGTTTGCCTAGTTTGATTACTCGAAGCTTCTCGTTTTCAAATGGTTTCATAGTTCCCAAACTTAATCACTTCCTTTTTAGAACAATTAAGTAACATATGTCATATATGTGAGTAGTTTATTCTTGTTTATAACGATCTTATTCAATGACCGTGATCTAGAAAATGTAATATCATTTTGTCATCTTAGCTTATGCGGATGGAGGTTTCTCTTGGTTTTAATACAACACATCATTATTCAATACATTTTCCTTTTATTAGCAGCTGCGGTGGTGCTGCCGATACGTTACGATTCCGAAATCGATGAAACATTATCCCTTTAAAACCAAGTACTCATTACTCACGAATGAGGTTTCACACAAACATCCACATTAAAACAAATAAGTTAAGTCTCTTATCTTATAAGATCAAGTCTCTTAACTTCTAACATGATAAACCATTTTCACTTACATAAGGTCGTTATAACTAACTTCCCGTAAAGCTATTATAACACCACATGTTTTAAACCAACCATCACTTAGCACGTATGCGTCTGCCGTACTACATAGTTCCAACAATCATGCTAGAAAAGATAGGAAGAGGTTCACATACCTCGCGACGATTTATCGACAATAAGCAAAATGCTCCAAGTACTACAACGCACTAGCCCTTTCCACTCGAGTAGAATACGCTACTCTTAGTACTTTCACCTATAAAGGTCACAAACGTCTATTAACCCCAAAACACAAATTTCTATCATCCATAGAAAATTCGCACCTCCACATGCAGCGTAAATCTCCTCTCTATCGAGGCCGCCCAAGCCAACGGGGTTTACATCTAACCGGGCGTGTACAATTCTACAAGTCTCTTTTGTCTGATCTATGTAAATACGATTCGATTCGATTCTTTATTCTTGGGCTTAAGTCAAAAGACATTGCGAATACTAAGTAGTTCTATATATAGTATACTTGACTATATATTCTAACAAGCATGTAATTTCCAATTCTGATAGAGGACAAGATAATTACCTCGATAAGCCCAAAATTATCCAAGTTATAATGTCGATCTGAGCAAGGTTTAGCTCGCTCAGTGCGCTCCAAACCACTCGAACAACCCTTAGAAGTTCTAACCTTACTCAAATACTTGACCAACCATGAAGATTTCCTTAGGGTTTCGGTTTGAGACTAAAAGGACAAAAGGTAGTATTTAGGACTCTACGTAAAGAGGTATCTTTGGAATACTACAAGGTACAAGGCTAAGGTATTTTGGGCATTATAACAATACTTGGAGACAACTTTCTATACCTGACAAGGGTATTATCACGAAACAACTAGGCTAGGGGTACCACTGAGACCTCATGAGGAGGAGACCTCGGCCAAAGGCCACTTTCGAGGGAGAGGAGCTCTTGGGCGAGTCGACAAGAGGAGGAGGATTGAAGACTTGGAAACATTTGTGGATGAATGAAGTCTTCACAAGGGGTATTTATAGCAAACCCAATGCCAACGATGGCCAAGATCAAGCCATGTGCAAGGCAAGTGTAAGGCCTTGATCAAGCCAAGTGCACCTAACCCTACTCCACAAAACATGGCACAAGACAAGCCACAAAAGGCCAAAACAAGGCACAAAACAAGGAACCAATAGGGCCCAGCGTGAGCCACAAAGACAATCGATTCGTGAACCATCTTCCAGGCGCCTTGCCCACGATGTGAGGTGACACATGTCACCCTCCGTTGGTCCAAAATGTTTCGTCTCTCGGAAAAATCCATAAAAATTAAAAAGGACATAGCGGAATTTTCCTACAAAGAATGTGGAAGCGTTTCGTCGGAAAGCGACTGCAGTCGGCACGTACTGCCCAAATGTAACTGGCCAAGCCACTGGCGGGGTGACACGTGTCACCCTCTGTCGCCCTCATAAAGCGTCTTTGAAAAATATCCACAATGGAAATCTCAAAAACAAAGCGGGCCCCATAAAACAGTAAATTTCTCCGTGGCCCCAGCGTGACCATTCAGAAAATAAAATCTCAAAATTCTAATATAATCTATGAAGTCCAAATACCAAATCAGAATCAATTCCCATTAACGAACCTTTTTCTTCAAATAGCAGGAAACTTTTAGATTTGAAAACTCGCATCTTTCTTTCTTTTCAAAATTTACGCGTACTCTAAATGCGTCGTCCTCACATACATACCACTGCAACTACGGGGTATAACACCAAAAAGATTTGCCTACGTATATATACCTAAAACCCGAGCGGTTTAATCCTTTTTACAACCACGCCTACACGATCTTGTTATACCGTATTTCCAGTATGCGTGGGGCGTGCGTAGAAAATTTGAACTTGAGAATTAGGCTTGGCGAAATTTATTTGTTCACAACACCGATTAGAGTCGTTTTTCGGCGAAGCGTTTTCTGACTTTCGTAGGGAATTTAGGCTATGTCATTTTAATTTTTGCGGATTTTTAGAGGCGAAACATTTTGGACCAACAAGAGGCGCCAGCACCTCTCATTGTGGTGGTAGAGTGGGCGAAATGGTGACTATTTTGTCAAGTAGTTGGTAGGATATTTTGTGTGTAGTTGGTTAAGGTGCACTTGGCAGCAAGATCTTGGCCTACACTTGCCTTGCACTTGCAAGATCTTGGCCGTTGGTTGGCCTTTGCTGAACTATAAATACCCCCTTTGAAGACTAATTCATCCACAAATTGCCTAAGTCTTGAAAACCTTCCTCCCTTAGTGTAGTGTCTTGGCGAGAGCCCTCCCCCCACTTTGGCGAGAGTTTCCACTAGTGGGGTAGTAGAGGGTAGCCACCTCCTCCAGGGTGCTAGCCGTGGTACCCCACTCTAGTTGTTTCGTATAATACCCACTCTTGGTAGAAATACTCTCAAAGTATTGTTATAATGCCCAAATTACCTTAGTCAGATACCTTGTAGTATTCTAAGTTTATACTTATACTAAAACCGAAATACTATTATACTTCCGTCAGTCCACAAACCGAAACCCAAGGAAAAACTCCATGGTTAGTTGGAGTAATAAGTAGAAGTTGGTTAGAACTTGGGGTTGTTTGAGCGGGTCGAGCGGAGTAGCTAAACCTTGCTCGGGATCGATCTATACTTGGATAATTATGGGCTTATCGAGGTAATTATCTTGTCCCTATTGTAATTGGAAATTACATGTTGTTAGACTATATAGTTGAAGTATACTATATATATAGCCAGCGTTGTTGTCGGCAATGTCTTTGGAGTTAAGCTGAATAATAAGAAACCTTTTCGAAAGAAATCTTGGCTTGTATTTACATAGGTGTATTCTGATAGACTTGTGTAGCTACGAGAGTAGAATTGTACGTCGGGTTAGATGTGTAACCCACGGTTGGCTTGGTAGCGGCCTCGATAAAGGAGAGATTTACGCTGTTGCGGGAGGTCTGCGAATTTTACGTAGAATGTTCTACGAAGGATCTAAATATTAATAAGCGCCGTGGCCTTATAGGTTGAGTACTACGGCGTGGCGCGATATACTTGGCAAGGAGTAGCCGGCGGTTGGAAGTACTTGGGCGTTTGCTATTAGTCGATACTCGTCGCGAGGTATGTGAACCTCTTCCTATCTCTTCTAGCATGATATGTGTGAACTATGTAGTACGGTAGACGCATGTGCTAAATGTATTTGATTGGTTTAAAACATAAAGTGTTATAACGACTTTATGGGAAGTTGGTTATAACGACTTTATGTTGGTAAGAAGATACTTGTGGTTTTAAAAGGTAGCGGTTTGAACTATAAGCGGCTTGTTATGTGTTAGTAAAGAACTTGAAGTATTTCAAAAGATTTTTGAATCATTTTGAAAGAAGAATGTCTTGGTTTTGAAAACTTAAGAGTTATACTAGCTTTATGGGAAGTTAGGTATAACGGCTTAGAATGTTTCTTGATTTGGAAATCGAATGTGTATCGACAAACCAACTGCGGCGTTAATAAAAGGAAATGTCTTGTGATTAAGTATTATTAAAACCGGTAGAAACTTCCATCTGCGTAGAAGCTAAGATGAGACAAAATGATATTTCCTAGATCATGGTCATTCTTTGTAATAAGATTGTTATAAACAAGAATATCTACTCACATATAAGACTTATGTTTCTCGGATAGTTTAAAAGAAATTATATTCTTAAATGAATAAGACTATGAACTCGAAACCTTTCTAAAATAAGAAACGTGAACATTTGAAATTAGGCAAACTTGGGCGTTTGGAAAATAATGTCGTTACTTGATTTTACAAAGGTAAGTGTTTTAGTTTACTTAAAAGGATAATCACTCTATTTTCACATAACTACGGTATTGTGTGACTTTTGTGAAAGTAACGTATCTTTTAAAGATTTAATGTATGAAGTACTTTGGGGATAAAACCGAACTTGTTGACATATAGTAGAAAGTACCTTGTGTGTATAACTTGATTGTGTTGGTTTGTGATAGCCTTGTAATACTTTCTTGTTGATTGATAAGTAAACATGCTAGGATGCTATGTGTGTTAGTATCTTGTGATGTTAGTGTAAAGGGTTTTCCTCATTGTGCTTAAAGTTGTTTGACTATCACCGTTATGTTGGTATTGTACCACTCACCTTGACTTATTTAGGAGGTTAGGCGCCTCCGTGCGGGGTAGACTCGGTGATGCAGGACCATGATTCGAGAATACCTTATGCGGGTGCAGGGGATCCATGCGGAACTACGGGAGTTCCGGGGTAGGGTGCGGCCTGTATGGTCATGCGGTCTCTGTGGCCACGGTGCGAGTCGGGGCGATGCGGGAGTAGCTACCCCGATGCGGGGTTATACCTCATGCGGGCCTATGAGGTTGGCCTATCGCGGCTGCGGGAAGTTCGAGGCTAGGCAGCGCACATTTGATCTCGCGTAGTGACCGGCTTTGATCATGTGACGCAGACAGATATCATGATCTGATTTATGACCTTGTTAATCGTGGGTGTTAGTAATCGGCTATGCCTTCGTGCCTGCATCTTTATTTTATTTGGACACAGTGGGACACGGTGTTCATGTGTATTCCTTGGTGCTTTTCTATCATAGCTAGCGGTGAGGAAGGTATTCCACGGGCATGATTGATGTTATGGGCTTGAGACCCGTAGTTATATTCGAGTGATGACTTTGAGGCGTGAGTCACGACTTGATATGACCGCTATTTATTGTGAAGTAGTTTGGTTATCATACATGTCTGCTTTATAGGCTATTATGATTTCATTTCTGATTTTTAGCTTCACATACCGATACTGTTATCGACCTCGCCTCGGGCCATGCGTTCATCCGCGAGTTGAGGTACACCGATCGTTGATCCTAGCTCTCGAGTCACGGTTTGTTTGGGAAGCTCCGTTTCTCGGAGGCTTATCGGTGGTATAGTCCCTGCCGTCGTAAGTGTTTACATTCGGGGGTTTGGCGGGCCTGTCGCCATTGTTGTCGTATCGTATCATTCTTAGAAGTGCATGTTTGTTGTGGGCGGGAGTTTGTAAAAAGGATTAAACTGTTCGTGTTGAAAAAGTTGCTATTTATATATATTTGAAATGCGTTTTTGGTTGCTTTGTCTTCTTATTTCTTCTTATTACCTTTGGTTTCATGTATTGTCTTTATGTTCATGATTACTCGATGTATGTCTACTTGGGTGCGGGTAGACACGATCACGGGCCGGGTTCGGTCGTGACAATCTTCTGACCTCTAAGATTTAACAACCGACGGGACAGGCCCGCCATACCACGAATGTACAAGAACTACGACTCGGGAACACATACCAAAGAATAAGCCTCCGGAGAAACGGGCTTCCAATACGCTGAATTGTGATCCTATGGCGAGGATCCGCTGCGATGTACTCCTGCGGCGTGAACGCAGCCGAGTCGATGCAACAGTACCAAGTATGTGAAAATCTGCGGTTAAATCATAACGATCTATATAAAACAGGATACATGTATGATAACCAATATTAAGTAAGCAACATAAAAGCAGTCAAGTCAAGTCAGGGACTCACGCCCTCAAGCCATCACTCAAATATAACTATGGGTCTCACGCCCACCACATCAATCATGTTCGTCATGGCGCGTGCCGGAGTCGCCGGTGTAGACATGTCCATGATGCAACGATAACAATGCCGCGTGGACACATGCCGGAATTCTACCTCGGTGTAGACATGCCCATGCAACCTCAACAACAATATCTCGGGTGATCAAGCGCCATGACCACATGCGGAATCTGCGCCGGTGTAGACATGTCCGTGACCTCAATAACAATATCTGGGTAATCAACCACGCGCGTAGCCACATGCCCCGAGTCTGCGCCGGTGGAGACATGTCCATGTGACATTAACAACAACATACCGCACAACCAGGCTATGACAAACAAGCTTAAGCAAATTACCATACTTCTAGACTTTCATTTTGTATCAACGTCTGGGTTTTAACCCTAAAGTACTACGTACGTTAAATTCCTTTTTAAGAGATCCATTCCTTTCATAAAGGTCACCCGATACCCGTAGTATAAAAATAGAGTGACTCACATTTTTAGGTAAACCAAAATACTCCCCTTTTGTAAAATCAAGTAACAACATTATTTTCCAAACGTTCAAGTTCGCCTAATTTCAAATGCTCCAGTTTCTTATTTTAAAAAGGTTTCATAACTCATAGTTTTAATCTCTTTTAAAACAATTGAGTAACATAAGTCTTGTCGTGAGCGTTTATTCTTGTTTACAACAATCTTATTCTGACAGCCCATGATCTAGGAAATGTAATACAATTTTGTCTTATCTTAGCTACTATGCGGATGGAGGTTTCTTGGTTTTAATAACAATTAGTTATTTGTCAATACACTTTCCTTTATTAAGCCATCTTCTTGGTTGTTCGACACTTATTCTCATTTCGAAATCAATAAAACATTATCCTTTTAAAACCAAGTACTCATTACTATGAATGAGGTTTCACAACACATTTAACAAAATGTTAATAAATAAAACAAGTTAAGTCTCTTATCTTTCAAGATCAAGTCTCTTAACTTCTACAATCAATAAACCAATCTTTTACCTACATAGAGTCGTTATAACTAACTTCCCATAAAGCTATTATAACACCCTATGTTTTAAACCAACCCACCCATTTAACACGTATCGTCACCGTACTACATAGTTTACAAAGCATCATGCTGAAGGATAGGAAGAGGTTCACATACCTCGCGATTATCGACAAATAAGCAAAGCGCTCGCAAGATCTTGTAAGCTGGCCGTTCCACTCTTTAAGTAGAATACGCTACTCGCAGTTGTTATACCGTATTTCAGTATATGCGTAAGGAATACGTCAAAAGTTTGGCCTTAAATTTAGCCTTGGGCGTTTTTGTACACAACTCACTAAAAGAATCGTTTCGACAAAGCGTTTCCACGACTTTAGGAAAATTCCGGCTATGCCATTACTATTGTTGCGGATTTTTAGAGAGAAACATTTTGGACCACCGGGAGGGCGACACTTGGCACCCTCCCATTGGTGGACTTGAAATCGTCCATTTGGACGAAATGGACTAACATGGCACGTTTTTTGTGCCTTGTGCACAAGTCAAGGAGTTGGTAGGATATTTGTGTGGATTAAATCTTCACCCTACACTTGCCTTGCACTTGTCTTAATCTTGGCCATTGGTTGGCCACTTCGACCTATAAATACCCTTTAGAGATGAAGAGTTCTTCATCCACAAAGTTATCTTCCAAGTCTTGAAAAAATCCTCTCTCTCCGCCAGCCTTCGTCCAACACCTCCCCTTGAGTGAGTTTGGCGAGGCCTACCCCCTGCCTAGCCGAAATCTACCCCCTCCTTGGTAGAAAAGTTATCTTCTAGTATTGTTATAATGCCCAAATACCTAGCCCAAATCCATAGTCCTTTGTAGAAGTTGTGAAAAACTTCTAAGGTTTCTTGGAGCTACCGGAGCGTACAACTTAGGAGCTAAACCTTGCTCAGGCGCGACTTTATCTAGGATATTATTGGGCTTACCGAGGTAACTAATCCTAACCCTCTTTTGAATTAGAGAATACTTACTGTAGTAGTATAAGAATAAGTATAAATACTTAGAAGAATATCACAGAATAGAATTGAATTATCACAGTAGAAGGGTTTAAAGAAGAATAATCAAGCTGTACTTACAGAATTTGTTTTGATAGACTTATATAGCTCAGGGTAGGAAGTGCTGCCCGACTTTCCGTAGAATTGTGAACCCTCTGTTTAGAATGACCTTGAGTAGTCTTTGATAGATGTGCGTGACTATTATAGGGTGACTCTCTGCGCGACATATTGACTTGGCGGTGGTTTTATTTGAGAAGGTATGTGATTCTTCCTAAAGCATGATATTTTACAATATATATATAGTACGGTGACGCGTACATGTTAACTGAATAATACTTACGGCAATGCCTCACTTAGCTTGAATAATACTTACGGCAATGATGCCTCACGGCTTTGAATAATACTTACGCGATGCCTCACGGCTTAAGCTTTGAATAATAAAGAATCAAAGCATTTCAAAGAATCTTGAATCATTTTTTTAATGAAGATAAATATTTGGTTTTAAAACAAAAGCTTAAGAGTTATACTAGCTTTATGGGAAGTTAGGTATATGACTTAGGAAAGATAAAAAGGAAATGTTTACTTGTTTATAAAAGCCTTGTATTGATTTCTGTTAAGTGTAGTAAGATTTGTTTGATAAGTAGACATATTATGATGCTACCTGTGTTAGTATCTTGAAATGATGTGTAAGGGGGTCATTCTTGTTGTGCTTACGTTGCTAACCTGTAAGTCAGTTGTACTTTTATTGTATCACCTACCCTCGATTGTTATCACAGGGCTTTCCCTCGATCGGTCTATACGGCTATGCGGTCTGTGAGACTATGCGGCAGCGGTATGCTCAGGATTGATCATTCGGTGTTTAGCACGATGCGGGGATTCCTATGCGGTCTGTTGAGACTACGCGGTCTTTTGAGGCTATGCGAGTGCGGGAGCCTAGGCGGATGCCGGGGTTGCTGCCCGGCGCGAGGATACCTCATGCGGGTCATGTGTGACTATGCGGATTGCGGAAGTCGGGACTAGGCACGCAGAATGATACTATGGGCAATTGGCCTTGCTTCGATCATTCGCGGCCTAGAATAGACACATACGGTTTTCCTATTCTTTGTTGTTTGTGATGTGCACTATGTGCAATTGAAGCGATTGTATTTGTGAAAAGGTTTTAAATACTTTGATTTCATTTGATTCTTTATAGTTTCACATACTTGGTACTGTTATCGACCTCTTTCGGGCCGCGTTCATGCAGGTAAGCAGCAGCAGTGCTAGATCCACATCCTTAGGATCTTTGCGTTGGTGTCGAGCTCCATCTTCTAGGAGGCTCTACTTTGGTATGATCTCCTGTATTGTAGATAGTTTTATCTGATCGAGGTATGGCGGGGCCTGTCCCGCTATAGTTGTTTACTTCCTTAGAGGTTTGTAGTACTATTATGCAGGTTGGGATGAATCGCAAAACTTGAGTTATTTATATTATGCCGTAAGGCAAGCTTTTCATCGATAAAGCTTTGCATTTTACTATGTTTCTGTCTTGTTTTATATTTATTGGTTACTCGATGTATGACTACTTGGGTGCCTCGTGAGCAGCGATCCACGGGCGACGGTCGTGTGACATGTCACGACCGAACGGGCGTGATGTGCTACCTGCACCCTAGTGATACAACATCGAGTAATCAGTGAACATAAAACATACATGAAATCAATGTAAGAACAAGTGAAATAAGACAGCTAACCAAAAACGATTCGTCGGTATATATAAATAACAACTCTTTCCAAATGAACAGTTTAATCCTTTTACAAACCACCGCCGGTACCTACAGACCTCTACGAATGATATGACAACAACGGGACAGGGCCGTCATACCTCGAATGTAGCACCTACAACACGAGGACTATACCAAGATAAGCCTCGGAGGAAACGGAGCTTCCAATGACTGACCCTAGAGCGAGGATCAACGATGGTGTACCTTTACTGCGGCATGAACGCGGCCGAAGGAGTCGATAACTGTGTGCAAGTATGTGGCGAAAATCGTAAATGAAATCATAGTAGTCTATATAAAGCGGGAGACATGTATGATAACCAAACTACGATTCCTGATAAATAAGCGGTCATATCAAGTCGGGACTCACGCCGAAGTCATCACTCGATATAACAATGGGTGTCACGCCCAACATCAATCATGCGTGGAATACCTTCCTCGCCGCCGTGATCGATGATAGAAAAGCACGAGAATACATGAACAACAGTCCCACTGTCCAAATAAAGCGATGCGGTAATCTGAAGGCATAGCCGACTACTAACACCCACGTACTAACAAGGTCATAAAATGTATCATGATATCTGTCTTGGCGTCATGATCAAAGGTCGCCTCGCGCAATATCAAATGTGCGCGTCTAGCCTCGAACTCCGACTCGCGTAGGCGATCTCATAGGCCCGCATGGTATAACCCGCATCGAGGTAGCTACTCCGGCGTCGCCTGGACTCGCGATCGCGTAGCCACATAGACCGCATGACCATAAAGGCCGCACACTAACACGGAACTCGTAGCTCGCATAGGCCCGGGACCCGCATGAGGTATTCTCGAATCATGGTCCTGCATCACCGAAGTCTACCCCGCGTGGGTAGCTTAACCGGAAACACGGTGAGTGGTATAATACCAACATAACGGTTTATCGTTTAAACAACATAAGCACAATCAAGGAAAACCCCTTTATACAAACATCGTAATACTAACACACGTAGCATCCTAATATGATTACTTATCAAATCAACACGAAGGTATTACAAGGCCATCACAAACCAATACAATCAAGTTATTCACACATAAGGTACTTTCTACTATATGATTAATGAGATCGGGTTTTTATCCCCAAAGTACTTTATACAATAACTCTTTAAAGATATGTTACTTTCACAAAAGTCACACAATACCCGTAGTATATATAACAATAGAGTGATTATCTGTTTAAAGTAAATCAATTACTTCTCTTTGTAAAATCAAGTAGCAACCTTCTTTTCCAATGTTCAAGTTTGCCTAATTTCCAATGTTCAAGTTTGCCAAATTTTAGAAATGTTTCGTAGTTCATAGTCTTATTCATTTAAGAATATAATTCTCTTTTAAGCTATCTGAGAAACATAAGCCTTATATGTGAGTAGGATATTCTTGTTTATAACAATCTTATTACAGCAGCCATGATCTAGGAAATATCATTTTGTCTCATCTTAGCTTCTATGCAGATGGGAGTTTCTACTGGTTTTAATAATACTTAATCTGTTAAAACATTTCCTTTTATTAAACGCTGCAGTGGTTTGTCGATACACATTCGATTTCGAATCAAGAAAACATTCTTAAGCGTTATTACCTAACTTCCCATAAAGCTAGTATAACTCTTAAGTTTTCAAAACCAAGTATTACTTCTTCTTGAAATGATTCAAAATCTTTTGAAATACTTCAAGTTCTTTATTAACACATAACAAGCCACCATAGTTCAAATCGATTACCTTTTAAAAACCACAAGTATTTTCTTACCAACATAAAGTCGTTATAACCAACTTCCCATAAAGCCGTTATAACACTTTATGTTTTAAACCAATCAAATACATTTAGCACACGTACGTCTAGTACTACATAGTTCACATATCATGCTAGAAGAGATAGGAAGAGGTTCACATACCTCGCGACGAGTATCGACTAATAGCAAACGCTCCAAGTACCTCAAGTCGTCTACTCCCTTATCGTAGAACATTACGAGAAAATTCGGCACACATCCCCGCAGCGTAAATCTCCTCTCTATCTAGGCTACCAAGCCAACCGGGGGTTTGCACGCCTAACGGACGTGTGCGATTCTACCTCACGAAAAAGCTACAAGTCTCATGCAATTACCCTATGTAAATCTGATTCGATTCTTCGAAAAGGTTTCTTATTATTCGGCTTAAGTCAAAAGACATTGCCGATAACTACGTTCGATTCTATATATAGTATACTTCAACTATATAATCATACAACATGTAATTTCCAATTACAATAGAGGACAAGATATTTACCTCGATAAGCCCATAATTATCCGAGTTTAAATGTCGATCCCGAGCAAGGTTTAGCTCTACTCCGTGTGCTCCGGCCGCTCCAAACAACCCTTAAGTTCTAACCAACTTCTACTTATTACTCCAACTAACCATGGAGATTTTCCTTAGGGTTTCGGTTTTGTGACGGAAGGAAGTATAATAGTATTTACGGGCTTTTCAGATAAGTATAACCTTAGAATACTACAAGGTATACTGGCTAAGGTAATTTGGGCATTATAACAATACTTTTGAGTATTTCTAACAAGAGGGGGTATTTATACGAAAACTACTAGGCTAGGGGTACCCCACTAGCACCCAGGAGGGGGTGTCTACCCTCGGCCTACCCCACTGGGGACTCGGCCAAGGGGAGAGGGGCTCTCGGCTAAGGCCTCACGGGGAGAAAGAGAGCTTTCAAGACTTAGGCAAATTTAAGGATGAAGAAGTCTTCAAAGGGAGAGGGTATTTATAGGACAAGCCAAGGCCAACCAATGGCCAAGATCTTGCCAAGTGCAAGGCAAGTGTAGGCCAAGATCTTGCCAAGTGCACACTAGCCAACTAACACAAAAATATCCTACCAACCCTTGACCACAAAGGCCACACTTTCGCCACCACAATTTCCGCAAGGTGTTCCAATGAGAGGGTGACAAGTGTCGCCTCTTGTTGGTCCAAAATGTTTCGTCTCCGGAAAAATCCGCAAAAATTAAAAATGACATAGCGGAAATTCCCATACGAAAGTCAGAAAACGTTTCGTCGAAAAAACGACTCTAACCGTGTTGTGAACAAAGTTAATTCGCCAAGCCTAATTCTCGTTAAAATTTTCTACGCACGCCTTACGCACATACTGCAGAAATACGGTATAACACAGAAGACTCACCTATAAGGCCACAAACGTCTATTAACTTCTAACCGCACGTTCCATATTCTACGAAAATTCGGCGATTCTCCCCCACAACAGAAATCTCCTCTATCGGCCGCTACCAAGCCAACCGAGGGGTTTGCGCCTAACGGGCGTGTACAATTCTACAACAAAGAATGCTACAAGTCTTGTAATACGATCCTATGTAATTACGATTCGTTCTCTTCTTTAAATTCAGCTTAAGTCAAATGACATTGCCGTAGCTATTCGATTCCTATATATAGTATACATCAACTATATAATCCTACAACATGTAATCTCCAATTACAATAAGGGGACAAGAATATTTACCTCGACAAGCCCAAAAATGTTCCGTCGCTCGGAAAAATCCGCAAAAATACAAAACGACATAGCCGTACTTTTCCCCTCGCAAGTGATGTAACACGTATCGTCGAAAAACGACTCTAAGCGGGTGTTGTGCACAATAAATATTACGGCCCAGGGTGCCACATGGGGTGACACGTGTCGCCTCGATCGCATGAATATTTCGTCTTAGAAAATATCCAAAATACCGAAATCTCAAAAACAAAGCGGCCCCACAAAATCAGTAAATTTCTCCGTGGCCCCACGTGACCATTTCCAAAATAAAATCTCAAAATTCTAATATAATTTAAGAAGCCCATATACCAAATCTGGGAATCAATTCTCATTAACGAACCTTTTCTTCACAAATTACCGGAAACTTTTCCGCCGAAACTCACATCTTTCTTTCTTTTCAAAATTTCTGCCGTACTCTCGTACGTACGTCCTCACATACATACCCTGCAACTACGGGGTATAACATTCTCCCCTCCTTAGAAACATTCGTCCCGAATGTTCCTTCTCAAGTCGGATAACGATAAAGTTCCTCTAACAAGTTGCCGACGCCACGCCCGCGAACTAACACACGTTCTCTTCCTTCCTTACTCGTCGTGCGATACCACTTTTGTCACTTTGCCGCGAGGTTCTAGTGTCACTCCGGCGACCCAACCAATGGTACCGAACTGCATGCGATCCCTGAGGTTCTAGTGTCACTCAGGGCGTGCCATACGATCATCCCTTCGCTTCAAAACCGTGGTCACTACCCCAAACTTGGTCATCTTACTAGCTTCATCGTTCGCCAAGGCCATTCTCGCCTTCACGAACCGCTCGGTCGAATACATCCACGAACTCATACGATGGTCACCTAAAGCGGGGCCTAGCACCCCGTGACCCTACCACCGGCGGGACTACCCGAACCGACCCGCACCTGGCGGGTCGACCGCGATGGCCGTCGGCCGACCCACAATCGCGCCCGACACTTGCCCGCCGAAGCGGAACAATCTTACCTATCAAGTCATGAAAGCTACCACTTCCATTTCACACTACCCATGGACTTATCACACAAATAAATCACGTATACTACGACTCGATAAAGGTCAAACATAAAATAAATCTTTTACACAAGCGACCTCACCTCTAAGATCTCAATCGTGAAATAGTCTAAGGTTCACACTTACCATGCCCCAGTGCTTACCCTTCTACAATAACCGGTGTCTAAATCACATTTTAGCACAGAGCTATCGAACATAATACTAAACACATCAAAGATACAAAACTCTAGAGGTTAAGGATATACTGTATCCACCGTCACTCTTATCATAGGCACGTCATACGTGGCATAATCTGTAGAAGGTGAAGAACCAGCCATCGATCACGAAGGTGAGTCGTAACATCCGTGCCCCTTGGTCGGACGGTTCCTCGCAAAATGGCCTGCTGGCCGCAAAGTAACAAGCTCCTTGGCACCACGACACTCCGAAATGCGGTCTACTACATCGACCACACCGAGGTAGGGGTGATCGATCCGCCAGCACCTTACTTCCGAAACACGAACCTTGGAGCCACGACCGCTCCGAATACTCTGGATGCTCACGAAGGTTGTGGAGGACCACTCGCACCGCGGAGGTACAAAACTAGCATCTTCGAGGCTGTCGCCTCGAAAGTCACCAGGACCTGCTGTTCGGCCTCTTTTCTGATCTGGTCAATCCGTCGACCTCTCCGTGCCTCGCATCGGTCATGAGCTGCGTGCGGGCAATGTCCATGCACGGTGAAGAGCTACACCGAACAAGCCTCTGTCAAGTAATCATCTAGCCGTTACATAGCGGTGCACTCTATCCTCCATATCACCGCTACTCTGCGGAACATACCGAGCTAATGAGTCGAACTCACATTGTACTCTCTAACCGTCGCCCGCCCCGCCTCAACGTCAAAAATCACGGCCGAGTCCTCCTCATCTGTGGGGCAAGAAATGTGCAAGAAAAGCCGCGAGAACTTCGTCCCAAACGGCCGGAAGCGCATGCTCTTCCCGACAGCTCATGAATCAAACCGGTCAATCGCAGTATCACGCGGTGATCGAACCCAATACCACCGATTCGCCTCGAGACTCGATCACTCTCATGATCCGTCAGCTGTCGGATAAACTCCCGAGGGTCATCCTCGGCTCTCGATCCATAGAACAACTGGCGGGCTACAACGCGAAAGTCCGTAGCCTCAAACTATCGCTCGGGGTGAACCATCGGGTGCTCTGAATCGAAGGCGCGATCCGCCTATCCTCAGATCTGCCACGACACGGCCAGCAATCGGGCCATCTCCTTGTACCCCATCTCATTCGCTCCGGTGTGGGGGGAGGCTCAGTCTTGTGGTCTCGGCAGCCCACCGCTGCGGTTCCAAACTCTTTGAAGTGGCGGCGTCACAAAACTTCGTGCGTCAAGCACAACCTCGTCTTGTCGGCTGCGCTCGTACTCTCTCAGATCTCACTAGCAGCTCCTCGCATTTGCCCTGGGCTCTGGTTGCCGCATGGAGGCATAATCGTAAAACGAGATACGTCGGAGGGTCCAACTTACAACACGCCTCTAAGGCACGATCTCGGAATGAGAAGAATGGAAACCAATCCTAAATGTCTGCGACCTCACGATTATAGATGTGGTGCACAACACATCGATAATCAAGACTCTACTAGACACGGTCAGACACTTTCCGAGGATTAATCGCTCCGATACCACTTTTGTCACGACCGATCCGGGCGTGGATCGTGCCTTACCGGGCACCCTAGTGATACAACATCGAGAAAACCAATGGAAAATAAAATCATAAACATGAAACAAGATATATGATCATAAACAAAGCAACCAAAAAGTTGCCTTACGTATATATACCTAAAACCCGAATGTTTAATCCTTTTTACAACCCTGCCCACAACAGTACTACAGTCCTCTAAGATTTACAACAACCATGACGGGACAGGGCCCCGCCCTACCCCTGAATGTACAAGCACCTACACCTCAGGGAACCCATACCAAAGAATAAGCCTCGAGAAACGGGGCTTCCTAATACGTTGAATCGTGATCCTATGGCGAGGATCCGCTGCGATGTACTCTACTGCGGCATGACGCGGCCGAAGGAGGTCGATAACAGGTACCAAGTATGTGAAACTGAAAATACTGCAGTTAAATCATAACAGTCTATATAAAACAGGAGACATGTATGATAACCAATATACAGTACGCAACATAAAAGCAGTCAAGTCAGGGACTCACACCCTCAAGCCATCACTCAAATATAACTATGGGTCTCACGCCCACCACATCAATCATGTTCGCATCACGGCCGCGTGCCCTGACTGCACGCCGGTGTAGACATGTCCATGATGCAACAAGAATAACAATGCCGCACGCCACGTGCCCGAATTCTACCTCGGTGTAGACATGCCCATGCAACCTCAACAACAATATACTGGGTGATCAAGCCCGCCACATGACCACATGCCCCCGGAATTCTGCATCGGTGTAGACATGTCCCTGTGACCTCAATAACAATATCTGGGTAATCAACCTGCGCGTGCCACATGCCCCCGGAATTCTGCATCGGTGTAGACATGTCCATGTGACATTAACAACAACATACCGCACAACCAGGCTATGACAAACAAGCTTAAGCAAATTACCATACTTCTAGACTTTCATTTTGTATCAACGTCTGGGTTTTAACCCTAAAGTACTACGTACGTTAAATTCCTTTTTAAGAGATCCATTCCTTTCATAAAGGTCACCCGATACCCGTAGTATAAAAATAGAGTGACTCACATTTTTAGGTAAACCAAAATACTCCCCTTTTGTAAAATCAAGTAACAACATTATTTTCCAAACGTTCAAGTTCGCCTAATTTCAAATGCTCCAGTTTCTTATTTTAAAAAGGTTTCATAACTCATAGTTTTAATCTCTTTTAAAACAATTGAGTAACATAAGTCTTGTACGTGAGCCGTTTATTCTTGTTTACAACAATCTTGTTCTGACCATGATCTAGGAAATGTAATACAATTTTGTCTTATCTTAGCTACTATGCGGATGGAGGTTTCTCTGGTTTTAATAACAATTAGTTATTTGTCAATACACTTTTCTTTATTAGCGCCACGCTTGTTTGTTCGACACTTATTCTCATTTCCGAAATCAATAAAACATTATCCTTTTTAAAACCAAGTACTCATTACTCGCGAATGAGGTTTCACAACACATTTAACAAAATGTTAATAACCAAGTAAAACAAGTTAAGTCTCTTATCTTTCAAGATCAAGTCTCTTAACTTCTAAAATCAGTAAACCATCTTTTACCTACATAAGTCGTTATAACTAACTTCCCATAAAGCTATTATAACACCCATGTTTTAAACCAATCAACCCATTTAACACGTATGCGTCTACCGTACTACATAGTTTACAAAGCATCATGCTAGAAGGATAGGAAGAGGTTCACATACCGCGACGATTATCGACAATAAGCAAAACGCTCCACGATCGTAACTGGCTGGCCGCTCCACTCTTTAAGTAGAATACGCTACTCGCAGACTCCCTATAAGGCCACAAACGTCTATTAACTTCTAACCGCGGTTCCATATTCTCTGAAAATTCGCGGCACCTCCCCGCACATGGCGTAAATCTCTCCTCTATCGAGGCCGTACCAAGCCAACCGTGGGGTTTGCACGCCTAACCGACGTGTACAATTCTACAACACAATGCTACACAAGTCTCTTGTCTGATACCCTATGTAATTACGATTCTCTTCTTTAAATTCAGGCTTAAGTCAAATGACATTGCCGCAAGCTATGTTCAGTTCTATATATAGTATACATCAACTATATAATCCTACAACATGTAATCTCCAATTACAATAAGGGGACAAGAATATTTACCTCGACAAGCCCAAAAATGTTCCGTCGCTCGGAAAAATCCGCAAAAATACAAAACGACATAGCCGGAATTTTCCGCCATGAAGTTATGTAAGCGTTTCGTCGAAAAACGACTCTAATCGGGTGTTGTGCACAATAAATATTTCGGCCAAGGGTGCCACATGGGGGTGACACGTGTCGCCCCCCGATTCGCCCAGAATATTTCGTCTTTCGAAAATATCCAAAATACCGGAAATCTCAAAAACAAAGCGGGCCCCACAAAACCGTAAATTTCTCCCGTGGGCCCCACGTGACCATTTCCGAAAATAAAATCTCAAAATTCTAATATAATTTAAGAAGCCCATATACCAAATCTGGGAATCCAATTCTCATTAACGAACCTTTTTCTTCACAAATTACCGGAAACTTTTCCGTCGAAAACTCACATCTTTCTTTCTTTTCAAAATTTCTGCCGTACTCTCGTACGTACGTCCTCACATACATACCCTGCAACTACGGGGTATAACAGGGAGGGTGACATGTGTGTCACCCTCACATTGGAAGGTTGGGACGGCAAGATGGACGAAATAGGTGGCATGGGTTAGGTAGGATATTTTGTGCAAGTTGGTGTGGTAGATGGATAAGGTGCACTTGGCTTAATCCTAGCCCTACACTTGCATGGCAGTTGGCTTGATCTTGGCCATTGGTTGGCCATTGCTTGACCTATAAATACCCCCCTTTTGTGGTATAGAAATACTCTCCAAGTATTGTTATAATGCCCAAATACCTTGGCCCAAATACCTTGTAGTATTCCCAAGGTTACACTTGTACAAAAGCCCAGAAAATACTATTATACTTTCCCTCAGTCACAAAAACGAAACCCTAAGGAAAACCTTCATAGTCGGTTGAAGTGTTAAGTAGAAGTTGCGTAGAACTTCTAAAGGTTGTTTGGAGCGGGTTGGAGCGCACGGAGTAGGAGCTAAACCTTGCTCAGGATCGACATATAAACTTGGATAATTTTGTGCTTATCGAGGTAAACACTCTTGACCTTCTATTGTAATTGGAAATTACATGTTGTAGGATTATATAGTTGAAGTATACTATATATAGAACTGAACATAATTGTGCGGCAATGTCTTTTGACTTAAGCCTGAATTTAAAGAAGAAGCTGATCAGTAATTACATAGATGATCAGATGAGACTTGTGGAGCTTGCCTGTGAAGTAGAATTGTACACGTCCGGATTAGACGTACAACCCCCCCCCCCCTCTAGGGAGTTGTTGGCCTGTTAGCGGGCCTCGATAGATGAGGAGTTTTACGTGATTATGGGGGGGGGGGGGGGAGGTGCTGCCGAAATTTCTGTAGAATATTCTACGTTGAGATCTAGATGTTAATAGGCGCCTTGTGGCCTCTATAGGTTGAAGTACTACATGTGGCGTGATCTGCTTGGCTTAAGGGTAGCCGACGGTTTGAGGTACTTGGAGCGTTTTGCTATTAGTCGATAATCGTCGCGAGGTATGTGAACCTCTTCCTATCTTTTCTAGCATGATATGTGTATAACTATGTAGTACGGTAGACGTACATGTGTTAAAAGTATTTGATTGGTTTAAAACATAAAGTGTTATAACGGCTTTATGGAAAGTTGGTTATAACAATTTTATGTAAGAAAGAAATGCTTTGCGGTTTTTAAAAGATAACTGACTTGATGTGTGCTGATAAGAATCTTGAAGTATTTCAAAAGAATTAAGAAACCTTTTTGAAAGAAGAATAATACTTGGTTTTGAAAACATAAGAGTTATACTAGCTTTATGGGAAGTTAGGTATAACGTCTTAAGAGAGATAAAGAGAATGTTTTACTGATTTTTAGAAGTTAAGAGACTTAATCTTAAAAGATAAGAGACTTGACTTGAATGAATTAAATATGAGTTTTGTGTGAAACCTCCTTCGTGAGTAATGAGTACTTGGTTTTTAAAAGGAATAATGTTTCTTCGATTTTGGAAATCAGAATGAGTATCGACAAACCACTGCAGCGTTAATAAAAGGAAATGTTTTGACTAATTAAGTATTATTAAAACCAGTAGAAACCTCCATCTGCATAGAAGCTAAGATGAGACAAAATGATATTACATTACCTAGATCATGACTGCTTTAATAAGATTGATTATGAACAAGAAAAAAACCTACTCACATATAAGACATATGTTTCTCAAATTGTTTAAAAGAGGATTATATTCTTAAGTGATTAAGTCTATGGACTATGAAACCTTTCTAAAATAAGAGACTTAAGTATTTGAAATTAGGCAAACTTGAACTTTTGGAAAAGAATGTTGTTACTTGATGTTAAAAAGGAAAGTGTTTTGGTTTACCAAAAAAATGTGAGTCACTCTATTTTAATACTACGGGTATCGGGTGACCTTTATAAAAGAAATGGATCTTTTTAAAAAGAATTTAACGTACGTAATACTTTGGGGTCAGAACCTGGACTTTGACCTAAAATAAACTTGAGTTGTGTGTAACTTGCCTATGTTGTGTTTGATAGCCTTGTTGTGCAAATACTGTACTTCTATACCACCGCGTCTCTCGATGGAGGGCCGGCTGATTTGTTATGAACGATTCTTCACCGAGTCCCACGAGATGGGCCGGGACACGTATTTCATCTGATTATTCACCGAGTCCCACGAGATGGGCCGGGACACGTATTTCATCTGATTCTCTACCGAGTCCCATGGGATGGGCCGGGACACGTATTCCACATGATTCTCTACCGAGTCCCACGAGATGGGCCGGGACACGTATTCCACATGATTCTTTACCGAGTCCCACGGGATGGGCCGGGACACGTATTCCACACGATTTATACCTAGACTGCCGGCAGTGAGGAAGGAGTTCCACGGGCATGAGGGATGACTTGAGGGCGTGAGTCCCTGACTTGACATGACTGCTTTTATGTTGTGAACTGTAGTTTGGTTATCATACATGTCTCCTGCTTTATATAGACTATTATGATTTCATTTACGATGTTTCTGATTTCACATACTTGGTACTGTTGTCGACCTCCTTCGGGAGGCTGCGTTCATGCCACAGGTAGAAGTACATCGGTTGTGGATCCTCGCTCATAGGATCACAGTTCAGCGTGTCGGGAAGCCCCATTCTTCAGAGGCTTATCTTTTGGTATGTTACCACGAGTGCAGTAGATGCTTGTACATTGAGGGTATGGCGGGCCACTCCGTCATAAATTGTAAAAATCTTAGAGGTGCAGTAACTGTTGTGGGCGTGGTTTGTAAAAAGGATAATTGTTCGGGTATTTATGTATATATCTTGAAGGCTGTTTTGGTTGCTTTATTTATCATGTCTCTTAATTCATGTTCATGTTTTTATTTCCGCTGATTTTCTCGATGTTGTATCACTAGGGTGTCCGGTAAGGCACGATCACGGGCGGGTTCGGTCGTGACAGTGTACTCTACTGCGGCATGAACGCATCCCCGAAGGAGGTCGATAACAGTACCAAGTATGTGGCGAAAATATCGTAAATGAAATCATAGTAGTCTATATAAAGCAGGAGACATATATGATAACCAAACTACAGTTCACAATAAATAAGCAGTCATGTCAAGTCAGGGACTCACGCCCTCAAAGTCATCACTCAAATATAACTATGGGTCTCACGCCCACAACATCAATCATGCGTGGAATATCTTCCTCACCTTGGCGATCTATGATATAAAAGCACCAAGGAATACACATGAACACGTGTCCCACCTGTGTCATAATAAAACCGTACGGGGTAAGTACGAAGGCATAGCCGACTACTAAAACCCACAGTACCAACAAGGTCATAAACTGTATCATGAGGTCTGTCTAGACCGCCACATGATCGAAGCTGGCCACTCGCCCGCAGTATCTAATGTGCGCGTCTAGTCCTGGAACTTCCCGCAGCTCTGCATAGGCCACTCATATAGGTCCGCATGAGGTATTCCCGCGTCGGTAGCTACTCCCGGTATCGCCCCGGACTCGCGATCGCGTAGGCCACATAGACCGCATGAGGTATATCCGCGCTAACACGGAACTCTCGTAGCTCCGCATAGGTCACTGCACCCGCTTGAGGTATTCTCGAATCATAGGTCACACAGACCCGCATGAGGTATACCCCGCATCGGAGGGCGGCTTAACCCCCGGTATCATGTCAAGAGGTGAGTGATATAATACTAACATAACGGCTTACCATTAAACAACATAAGCACAACAAGGGAAACCCCTTTACACAAACATCACAAGACACTAACACATGTAGCATCCTAACATGTTTACTTATCAAATCAACAAGAAAGTATTACAAGGCTATCACAAACCAACACAATCAAGTTATTCACACAAGGTACTTTCTACTTTATGTTAGCAAGTTCGGGTTTTTATCCCCAAAGTACTTCATACATTAACTCTTTAAAAGATCTGTTTCTTTCACAAAAGTCACACAATACCCATAGTATAAAAATAGAGTGACTATCTTTTTAAGTAAACCAAAACACTTCCCTTTGTAAAATCAAGTAACAACATTATTTTCCAAACGTTCACGTTTGCCTAATTTCAAATGCTCAAGTTTCTCATTTTCGAAAGGTTTCGTAGTTCATAGTCTTAATCACTTAGGAATATAATTCTCTTTTAAAACAATTTGAGAAACATATGCCTTATGTGTGAGTAGGTTATTCTTGTTCATAACAATCTTATTAAAGCAGCCATGATCTAGGAAATGTACTATCATTTTGTCTCATCTTAGCTTCTATGCAGATGGAGGTTTCTACTGGTTTTAATAATACTTAATTATTCAATACATTACCCTTTATTAACGCTGCAGTGGTTCGTTCGATACTTATTCTGATTTCCGAAATCAGTAAAACATTATTCCTTTTTTAAAAACCAAGTACTCATTACTCACGAATGAGGTTTCACACTTTTTAACAAAATTCATATTAATTCAATTAAGTCAAGTCTCTTATCTTTTAAGATCAAGTCTCTTAACTTCTAAAAATCAATAAACCATTCTTTTTATCTCTCTTAAGTCGTTATACCTAACTTCCCATAAAGCTAGTATAACTCTTAATCTTTTAAAACCAAGTATTACTCTTCTTTCAAAAACGATTCTTAATTCTTTGAAATACTTCAAGATTCTTATTATTTAGACTCAAGTCAAAAGACATCGGAGTAAAACCACGTTCAGTTAACACACGTACGTCTACCGTACTATATATTCTTTTAAAATATCATGCTCAAGAGGATAGGAAGAATCACATACCTCGCGACGATTATCGACAATTAGCAAAACGCTCCACCGCTATAACCCGGCTAGCCTTGTCCACCCTTCAAGTAGAACACGCTACTCGCAGTACTTCAACCTATAACGGTTATATAAGTCTATCAATGTCTAGACTACTCTGTAGAACATTCTAAGCAGAGGCTTCTCTATTCTACGGAAAATTGGGCAGCACTTCCCTGCACAAACTACACAAGTCTCAGTAAATACAAATTCTATGTAAATCTGATTCAATCTTCTCCTTTAATATTCTTCTGATGTGATTTCAGTTCAATTCTCTTCTGTAATATCCTTCTATTACAGTTCAATTCTCTACTACAGTATGTAATTCCCAATTACAATATAAAGACAAGAGTATTTACCTCGATAAGCCCAAAATTATCCAAGTTTAAATGTCGATCCTGAGCAACGTTTAGCTCCTACTCTGGGTGCTCCAACCCGCTCCAAACAACCCTTAGAAGTTTCTAAACAACTTCTACTTAGCACTTCAACCAACAGTGAAGATTTTTCCTTAGGGTTTCGTTTAGTGACTGAAGGGAAGTATAATGGTATTTCTGGGCTTTTAGTATAGGGGTAACCTTGGAATACTACAAGGTATATGGGCCAAGGTATTTTGGAATAGCAACAATACTTGGAGAATACTTTCTACCAAGGGGGTGTTTCACGAGAACAACACTCAGAGAGTGGGGTACTTTCGGCTAGAACCACTAGGAAGAGGGAGTACCTCTCGGCCAAAAGGCCTCACAAAGAGGGGAGGGGGAGGCTTGGACGAGAACCTCTCCAAAGGGGGGAAGGGTTTTCAAGACTTAGAAAGTGTTTGAGGGATGAAGAAAGTCTTCAACAAAGGGGGGGGGGGTATTTATAGGGAATTCAATGGCCATGATCAAGACAAGTGGGGGGCAAGTGGAAGGTGAGGATTTGCCCAAGTGCCCCCTAGCCATCTACTCCTCAATTCACTCCAAACATTGACCCATGGTTTAGGCCTCAAAACAAGGCAAGAACGTGAACCCAATCGGCCACCACAACCGTCCACTTGAGGGTGACAAGTGTCGCCCTCTCGTTGGTCCAAAATATTTCATCTCTCGGAAAAATCCGCAAAAATTAATAATGACATAGCCGTAATTTTCCCCTCGCAAAGTTTGGAAAACGTTTCGTCGGAAAACGATTCTTTTCGCTAGTTGTGAACAAAATTTTCGATCCTTGCCTATCTTAAGGCTAAAACTTTCGTACGTACGTCCTTACGTACATACTCTGGAAATACGGGGTATAACACCCTGGACCCGCATGAGGTATCCTCGAATCATAGTCCCAGACTGCCTGAGGTATACCCTGCATCGGAGGGCAGCTTAACCCCCGGTATCATGTCAAGGGGTGAGTGGTGCAATACTAACATAACGGCTTACCGTTAAACAACATAAGCACAACAAGGGAAACCCCTTTACACAAACATCACAAGATACTAACACACGTAGCATCCTAACATGTCTACTTATCAAAGCAACAAGAAAGTATTACAAGGCTATCACAAACCAACATAGTCAAGTTATTCACATAAGGTAATTCATACATTATCTCTTTAAAAAATATTATGTTCCTTTCACAAGAGTCACACGATACCCGTAGTATTAAAATAGAGTGACTATCTTTTTAAGTAAGCCAAAACAATTTCCCTTTTTAAAGACAAGTAACAACCTTCCTTTACAAAAGTTCAAGTTTGCCTATGTTCAAATACTTAAGTCTCTTATTTTCGAAAGGTTTTGTAGTTCATCGTCTTAATCACTTTAATAATATAATTCTCTTTTAAAACAATCTGAGAAACATATGCCTTATATGTGAGTAGGTTATTCTTGTTCATAATAATCTTATTAGAGCAGTCATGATCTAGGAAATGTAATATCATTTTGTCTCATCTTAGCTTCTATGCAGATGGAGGTTTCTACTGGTTTTAATAATACTTAATTAGTCAATACATTTCCCTTTATTAGCTCTGCAGTGGTTTGTTCGATACTCATTCTCATTTCTGAAATCAATATATGGCGTTCATAAACAATTAAGTAAACCGTTCCTTTTATCTCTCTTAAGTCGTTATACCTAACTTCCCATAAAGCTAGTATAACTCTTAAGCTTTTAAAACCAAGTATTATCCTTCTTTCAAAAAGGTTTCTTAATTCTTTTGAAATACTTCCAGATTCTTATTATTTAAAACTCAAGTCAAAAGACATCGGAGTAAAACCACGTTCAGTTAACACACGTACATCTACCGTACTATATATATTCTTTTAAAATATCATGCTCAAGAGGATAGGAAGAATCACATACCTCGCGACGATTATCGACAATTAGCAAAACGCTCCACGGCTATAACCCGGCTAGCCTTGTCCACCTTTCAAGTAGAACATGCTACTCGCAGAACTTTCAACCTATAAAGGCCATAAACGTCTATAAACGTCTAGACTACTCTGTAGAATATTCTAAGCAGGGGGTTCTCTATTCTACGGAAAATCGAGCAGCACTTCCCTACCCGTTAAACTACACAAGTCTACTGTAAATACAGTCCTATGTAAGTACAGTTCAATCTTCTTCTTTAATATTCTTCTGATGTGATTTCAGCTCAATTCTCTTCTGTAATATCATTCTATTACAGTTCAATTCTCTTCTGTAATTTCCTTCTATGTATCTTATATTCATTTATATACTACTACAGTATGTAATTTCCAATTACAATAGAAGGACAAGAGTATTTACCTCGGTAAGCCCAAAATTATCCAAGTTTAAATGTCGATCCCGAAATGACGGCGTTTAGCTCTACTGCAGGTGCTCCAACCCGCTCCAAACAACCCTTAGAAGTTCTACGCAACTTCTTATTAATACTTCAACCGGCTATGAAGATTTTTCCTTAGGGTTTCGTTTTGTGACTGAAGGGAAGTATAATAGTATTTCTGGGTTTTAGTATAGGGTTAATCTTGGAATACTACAAGGTATTTGGGCCAAGGTATTTTGAAATAGTAACAATACTTGGAGAATACTTTTCTACCAAGGGGGGGGGTGTTTTACGAGAACAACTCAAGAGAGGGGGGGTACTTTCGGCTAGGGCCTCACAAAGGGGGAGGGGGAGCTCTTGGACGAGAGCTTCTACTAAGAGGGGGAAGGGTTTTCAAGACTTGGAAATTATTTGTGGATGAAGAAGTCTTCAACTAAGGGGGGTATTTATAGGCCAATCAATGGCCAAGATTAAGGCAAGTGGAGGGCAAGTGGAGGGTGAGGATTTGGACAAGTGTACCTTATCCATCTACCACACAAAAAATCACAAAATATCCTACCTACTCCATGACTTGAAATCGTGCAAATAACGCCCACAAATCCGCCAACTTGAGGGTGACAAGTGTCGCCCTCTCGTTGGTCCAAAATATTTCATCTCTCGGAAAAATCCGCAAATTTTTTTAATGTTGCAACTGTAATTTTCCCTTCGCAAAGTTTGGAAAACGTTTCGTCGGAAAACAATTCTTTTCGTGGGTTGTGAACAACATTTTCGTCCCTTGCCTAACTTAAGGCTCAAACTTTGACGCACGCCTCACGCATATACTGAAATACGGTATAACAAGATAACAATGTAAAAACAACTCTAGCCTGTCCAAATTTACGATGAATACAAACCTCTAAGATTTGAACAAATACTATGACGGGACAAGGCCCCGCCGTACCCCTGAATATACATGGCCATGATAACTCCGGAACATTGGAGCCATCTCAAAATGCTGAATCTGGATCCTAAGCTCGCGGATCCACAACTGTGTACCTAAACCTGCGGAGATGAACGCAGCCCGAAGAAGTCGATAACAGTGCAGAATATGGAGCAGAAATAAGGTGCGATAAATAAATCATAGCATGTGGAGAAGAATGACAGAGGCAAGTATAAAAAGGGTACATACCAGATCCTACCGTGTCATTACCATCTCGTGAACTTAATCGTACCTTATTATCTTTTCCCATTTTTCAATAAAAATTATAGTCACCTTCTTACGTACATGCTTAGGAAAAATTGTTATACCTCGTATTTCCAGAGTATGTACGTGTGGGCGTACGTGGAAAAGTTTGAGCCTTAAAGTTAGGCAAGATTCGAAAGTTGTACACAACCCCCCTAAAAAATCGTTTTTCGACGAAACGTTTTACAGAACTTGCGTAGGGAAAATTCCGGCTATGTCATTTATTATGTTTGCGGATTTTTCCGAGCGACGGAACATTTTTGGACCAACGGGAGGGTGACACTCATTGGACGGTAAGAGAGGCCACGGTTGGCCTTGTTTTGAGGCTTAAAACATGGACCATTGTTTGTGGAGTGATTTGAGGAGTAGGTTAGGGTGCACTTGGCTTGATCTTGGCCTTACACTTGCCTTGCACTTGGCTTGATCAAGGCCCTTGATTTCCCTATAAATACCCCCCCTTTGTGAAGACTTCATCATCCACAAATGTTTCCAAGTCTTGAAATTTCCCTCCCCTCTTCTTGTTGTGTTCGTCCAAAGACTCTCCCCCTCCCCCTTTGAGAGGCCTTGTGGCCGAGAAGGTACCAACCCCCTCCTAGTAGTGTTGGCCGAGGGCTACACCCCCCCCTTGCCTTGTTGTTCTCGTAAAGTACCCCCCCCCCCCCGCCCCTTGGTAGAAAGTATTCTCCAAGTATTGTTACTATACCCAAAATACCTTGGCCTTATACCTTGTAGTATTCCAAAAGTTACCTCTATACCTAGAGCCCGGCAATACTACCTTTTGTCCTTTTAGTCTCAAACCGAAACCCTAAGGAAAATCTTCATAGCGAGTTGAAGTATTAAGTAGAAGTTGCATAGAACTTCTAAGGGTTGTTTGGAGCGGGTTGGAGCGCCCAGAGTAGGAGCTAAACGTTGCTCAGGATCGACATTATATCTTGGATAATTTTGGGCTTATCGAGGTAAATACGCTTGACCTTCTATTGTATTAAGAGTTTACATATTGTTGAAATATAAGAATTGAGTATAAGTTATATACAAGGAAGGTATATAAGAAGGAAATTGAACTGTACTTACATAGAATTTGTATTTCTGATGAGACTTGTGTAGTTTGGCGGGTAGGGAAGTGCTGCCCAATTTTCCGTAGAATTATTTTTACAGATAGTCTAGTCGTTGATAGACTTGTATAACCATTATAGGTTGAAGTACTGCGAGTAGCGTATTCTACTCGAAGAAGTGAAAAAGGCTAGCAGGATTACAGTACTTTGGAGCTATTTGCTAATAGTCGATAAATCGTCGCGAGGTATGTGATTCTTCCTATACTCTTGAGCATGATATTTTAAAGAATATATATATAGTACGGTGAGCGTCGTGTGACAATGTCTTTTGACTTAATCACGAATAATAAGAATGCGGAAGTATTTTACAAGAATATATATATATGCGGTGACGTCGTGTGTTACACGAATGTAGTGTTACGTGATGTCTTTTGACTTAAGCCTGAATAATAAGAACTTTGAAGTATTTCAAAAGAATTAAGAACTGTTTTTAGAAGAGTAATACTTGGTTTTGAAAACATAAGAGTTATACTAGCTTTATGGGAAGTCAGGTATAACGTCTTAAGAGAGATAAAGAGAATGGTTTACTGATTTTTAGAAGTTAAGAGACTTGATCTTAAAAGATAAGAGACTTGACTTAATATGAATTTTGTGTGAAACCTCATTCGTGAGTAATGAGTACTTGGTTTAAAAAGGAATAATGTTTCTTGATTTGAAATCGAGAATAAGTATCGAACAAACCATCGGCGCTAATAAAGGAAAATGTATTGAATAATGAAGTATTATTAAAACCGGTAGAAACCTCCATCCGCATAGAAGCTAAGATGAGACAAAATGATATTACATTTTCTAGATCACGTTGCTTTAATAAATGGTTATAAACAAGTTAAACTGCCACACCTATGGCATATGTTACTCAATTGTTTTAAAAGGGATTAAGACATTGAACTATGAAACTTTTCTAAAATAAAGAGACTTGAGTAATTGAAATTAGGCAACCTGGAACTTTAGGAAAAGAAAGGCATTGTTTTGGCTTAAATTGGTTTAAAACATAAAGTGTTATAACAACTTTATGGGAAGTTAGTTATAACGACTTTATGAAAACAAAAGAAGGGTTTTATCATTGGTTTTAATGTGGTAACTTGGCTTTAAAAGAGAAGTGTTTTGGTCAAAAGAAGGCATGGTATTGCCTTAATTTGGTTTAAAAGGAAAGTATGGAAGTTGTTTTGGTTTACTTAAAAGATGTAAGTCACTCTATTTTTATACTAAGGGTATCGGGTGATTTTTATAAAAGGAATGGACCTCTTAAAAGGAATTTAACGTACGTAGTACTTTAGGGTTAAAACCCGGACTTTGACATAAAATGAAAGTACCTTGAGTTGTGTATAACTTGCCTATGCTTGTTGTTGTGAAACTTGCCTATGCTTGTTGTGATAGCCTTTGTTGTACAAGAATTGTGTTTCTATACTCTGGCGTCTCGGTGGAGGTAGGTTGACTTGTTGAGAACTTACTTGGACGTCTGCGTGTGGAGAATTCCGCAGTGCGCTCGCTGATAGTGTTATTCCATGGACTAGCTCTCCATGAGGTTTCTTACTGTTCGGCCTTGGTACCTGGTGGTCGGCTTTCGTACTTGCCCCGTCTCGTGGCTGATTCGGCCTTGGTACCTGGTAGTTAGCCCTCGCACTTGCCCCGTTTAGTGTAGTGACGAAGTCTCGTGATACGGCCTTGGTACCTGGTAGTTAGCCCTCGTACTTGCCCCGGTCAGCTACGTGGCCGGCCTTGGTATCTGGTAGTCGGCTTTCGTCGCGGCCGTGTCGCCCGTGGTTTGGTTGTATTGTATTGTTAGTGTGGCTTTGGCATCAGGTAGGACTTGGTGTTCAGGTGTACTTCTTGGTTTTATCATATCATAGACTGCCGGCAGTGAGGAAGGTATTCCACGGGCATGATTGATGTTATGGGCGTGAGACCCATCGTTATATTTGAGTAATGACTTGGAGGGCGTGAGTCCCTGACTTGATATAACTGTTATATGTGTGTACTGTAGTTTGGTTATCATACATGTCTCCTGCTTTATATAGACTATTATGATTTCGTTTACTGATTTACGCTTCACATACTTAGTACTGCCATCGACCTCTTCGGGGCTGCGTCATGCCGCAGTAGAGGTACATCTACCGCCGTCGATCCTCGCTTTTAGGATCACATTTCACGTGTTGAAAGCTCCGTTCCTTGGAGGCTTATCTTTGGTATGTTACCACGAGTCCGCAGGTTCTTGTACATTCGTGGTATGGCGGGGCCCCGTCCGTCATAGTTGTTGTAAAAATCTTAGAGGTGCAGTAATCACAGGCGGTGGTTGTAAGGATTGTAATCGTTCAAAGGTCGATATATATATAAATCTTTGAAAGGCAACCGCTTTGGTTGGCCTATTTTCTTTCATCTTGATCTATATCTATTTATATGTTTAAGTTTTCATTTCATTGGTTTTTCTCTCGATGTTGTATCACTAGGTGCCCGGGTAGGCACGATCACGCCCGGTTCGGTCGTGACAAAAGTGGTATCAGAGCAGTTAGTCCTCGGAAAGTGTCTATAGACCGTGTCTAGTAGAGTCTTGATTATCGATGTGTGGGGCACCACATCTATAATCGTGAGGCTATAGGAAATTTAGGATTAGTTTCCTTCTTCATTACGAGATCGTACCTTAGAGCCGTGTTGTAAGTTGGACCCTCCGACGTATCTCGCTTTTTACGATTATGCCTCCGCGCAAGGCAACCCGCCCGGGCGGCAAGGCAGAGGAGTCGCGAGTAGAGCAATGGCAGCCTCTCTGAGACCACAAGACTGAGCCTCCACCGCACCGGAGCAGAGGAGATGGGTTACAAGTAGTAGGCCCAGTTAATGGCCAGGGTTATGGCCAGACTTGAGGATAGGCTGGACGCAGTAGCCCAAAGAGCATGGTTCACCCTAGATCAGATAGTTTGAGGCTACGGGATTTTCTGAGTTGTAGGCCGCCAGAGTTTTATGGGTCGAGGCCTGAGGATGATCCGCAGGAGTTCATCCGACAGTTACAGTGGATCATGAGAGTGATCAAGGCATCGGAGACCGAGTCAGTGGTCCTAGGTTCGCATCGGCTGCGTGATACCGCAGTCGACTGGTTTGATTCGTGGGAGCTGTCCCGGGGAGAGAATGCACTTCCAGCTATATGGGACGAGTTCTCAGGGACATTTCTTGCACATTTCTTGCCTCCACAGATGAGGAGGGCTCGGGCCGACAGATTTTTGGTGTTGCGGCAGAACGGGCGTACGGTTCGGGAGTACAATGTGGAGTTCGACTCATTGGCGACGTCCTCGCGTTAGTAGCTAGTATGGAGGATCGAGTGCACCGATATGTTATAGGCTCGATGATTACCTAGCGAAAGTTGTTGGTGTAGCTCTTGGTACGGGCATGGACATTGCCCGCATGCAGGCTTATGCCCTGGGATGTGAGGAGCGGAGAAATCGACGGAATGACCAAGATCAGCAGAAGAGGGCCAGAACAGCAGGGTCCTTTGATAACTTTCGAGGCGGACCGCCTCAGCAGCAGACTAGTTATGTACCTCCGTCAGTACAGAGTGGTCCTCCAGCCTTCCGGACGCTCAGAGCGTCGTCGGCTCCCGTGTTTCAGATTTTCGGGAGTAGAGTGCTCGCCGGATGAGGTCGCCTTGTATCGTGTGGCCGCCAGGAAAACTTCATAAGGGAGAGTGTCGTACTAACTTGGGAGATTGTTATGCTTGCGGCCAACAGGGCCATTTGGCGAGAGACTGTCCGACCAGGGGTAGCACTGGTAGGATAGCACAGACTACGAGATCAGTTGCGGGTTCTTCACCTTCCATAGCTAGGCAGGATGTTCATACACCGGCAGGCCACGGCAGAGGTCACGGTGGAAGTTCCTAGATTTAGCGGTCCTTTGAACCGCCTATCTTTTCAGGTATATCTTTAACCCTCTAGAGTTTTGCATGCGTGATACGATGATTGTATGTTGAGTGCTATGTACAGATAGCTTTGTGTGTATTGTGGTTTAGAGACATGGATAGTCGAAAGAATAAGTGTGGGGTCAGGGAAGGTATGAACCTTAGAATATTACACGTTGAGACCTTAGATGTAAGGCCGGCTTGAATAAAAGATTTTACGGTTAGTCTTTGTCGAAATACTTGGTTTGCTTATTATGTATTGTGGGATAATTCCGTGAGTTGTGTAAAATGAAAGTGGTAGCTTTCATGAGGTGAATTAGTAAGATTGTTCCGTACCGAGGAGCAAGAGTTGGCGCGACGGAGGGTCGGGTTGAGGGCGTGTTGCGGGTCAACCCGTAGCCCGGATGTAGGTGGGGTCATTCAGGTGGTCCCGACAGGATGGTAGGTCACGAGGGTGCTAGGCCTAAGTTTAGATGACCATCATATGAGTTCGTGGTTATGTTCGACCAGAATCGGTCGTGAAGGCCGGAACGGCCTTAAAGGAGATTGAGGTTAGTAAGATGACCAAGTTCGAGGTAGTGACTCAGATTTTGGAAATCAAGTAACGATCAAGTATGATACGTATACTAGAAGAGTTCAAGTGTTCGAGAAGAGTACGACGAGTAAGGGAAGAAGCGAGCATGTGTTGAGAGCATAAAATAGATCATTTTGTTGTGAAGTCAAATTGCGAAGGGAGTATCCTTTAGACCAGGGTGGAAGCTTTTGTGATGTTAGAGGTGATTCCTCGTAGACTTGAATTAAGTATTGGAGCGTGTGTTAGTTTGTGGCCATGTGTGGCATTGGCAACTTGTTTAAGATTAAGAAGGAAATGCATCGTTATCCGTCTCGAGAAGGAACATTCGGGACGAATGTTTCTAAGGAGGAGAGAATGTTATACCCCGTATTTCCAGAGTATGTACGTGTGGGCGTACGTGGAAAAGTTTGAGCCTTAAAGTTAGGCAAGATTCGAAATTTGTACACAACCCCCGTAAAGAATCGTTTTTCGACGAAACGTTTTACAGAACTTGCGTAGGGAAAATTCCGGCTATGTCATTTATTATTTTTGCGGATTTTTCCGAGCGACGGAACATTTTTGGACCAACGGGAGGGTGACACTCATTGGACGGTAAGAGAGGCCACGGTTGGCCTTGTTTTGAGGCTTAAAACATGGACCATTGTTTGTGGAGTGATTTGAGGAGTAGGTTAGGGTGCACTTGGCTTGATCTTGGCCTTACACTTGCCTTGCACTTGGCTTGATCAAGGCCCTTGATTTCCCTATAAATACCCCCCCCCCTTTGTGAAGACTTCATCATCCACAAATGTTTCCAAGTCTTGAAATCTCCCTCCCCTCTTCTTGTTGTGTTCGTCAAAGCCTCTCCTCTCCCTTTGAGAGGCCTTGTGGCGAGCAGGTACCCCCCCTCCTAGTAGTGTTGGCCGAGGGGTACACCCCCCCTTGCCTTGTTGTTCTCGTAAAGTACCCCCCCACTTGGTAGAAAGTATTCTCCAAGTATTGTTACTATACCCAAAATACCTTGGCCTTATACCTTGTAGTATTCCAAAAGTTACCTCTATACGTAGAGCCCGGAAATACTACCTTTTGTCCTTTTAGTCTCAAACCGAAACCCTAAGGAAAATCTTCATAGCGAGTTGAAGTATTAAGTAGAAGTTGCATAGAACTTCTAAGGGTTGTTTGGAGCGGGTTGGAGCGCCCAGAGTAGGAGCTAAACGTTGCTCAGGATCGACATTATATCTTGGATAATTTTGGGCTTATCGAGGTAAATACGCTTGACCTTCTATTGTATTAAGAGTTTACATATTGTTGAAATATAAGAATTGAGTATAAGTTATATACAAGGAAGGTATATAAGAAGGAAATTGAACTGTACTTACATAGGACTGTATTTACAGTAGACTTGTGTAGTTTGGCGGGTAGGGAAGTGCTGCCCAATTTTCCGTAGAATTATTTTACAGATAGTCTAGTCGTTGATAGACTTGTATAACCATTATAGGTTGAAGTACTGCGAGTAGCGTATTCTACTCGAAGAAGTGAAAAAGGCTAGCAGGATTACAGTACTTTGGAGCTATTTGCTAATAGTCGATAAATCGTCGCGAGGTATGTGATTCTTCCTATACTCTTGAGCATGATATTTTAAAGAATATATATATAGTACGGTAGACGTACGTGTGGCAATGTCTTTTGACTTAAGCCTGAATAATAAGAATCTGGAAGTATTTTACAAGAATATATATATAGTACGGTAGACGTACGTGTGTTAACTGAATGTAGTGTTACGGCAATGTCTTTTGACTTAAGCCTGAATAATAAGAACTTTGAAGTATTTCAAAAGAATTAAGAACCGTTTTTAGAAGAGTAATACTTGGTTTTGAAAACATAAGAGTTATACTAGCTTTATGGGAAGTCAGGTATAACGTCTTAAGAGAGATAAAGAGAATGGTTTACTGATTTTTAGAAGTTAAGAGACTTGATCTTAAAAGATAAGAGACTTGACTTAATATGAATTTTGTGTGAAACCTCATTCGTGAGTAATGAGTACTTGGTTTAAAAAGGAATAATGTTTTACTGATTTCGGAAATCAGAATAAGTATCGAACAAACCACTGCAGTGCTAATAAAGGAAAATGTATTGAATAATGAAGTATTATTAAAACCAGTAGAAACCTCCATCCGCATAGAATCTAAGATGAGACAAAATGATATTACATTTTCTAGATCATGGCTGCTTTAATAAATGGTTATAAACAAGTATAAACTGCTCACACCTATGGCATATGTTACTCAATTGTTTTAAAAGGGATTAAGACATTGAACTATGAAACTTTCCTAAAATAAAGAGACTTGAGTAATTGAAATTAGGCAAACTGGAACTTTAGGGAAAAGAAAGGCATTGTTTTGTCTTAAATTGGTTTAAAACATAAAGTGTTATAACAGCTTTATGGGAAGTTAGTTATAACGACTTTATGAAAACAAAAAAAAGGGTTTTATCATTGGTTTTAATGTGGTAACTTGGCTTTAAAAAGAGAAGTGTTTTGGTCCAAAAAGAAGGCATGGTATTGCCTTAATTTGGTTTTAAAAAGGAAAGTATGGAAGTTGTTTTGGTTTACTTAAAAGATGTAAGTCACTCTATTTTTTTATACTAAGGGTATCGGGTGATTTTTATAAAAGTAATGGACCTCTTAAAAGGAATTTAACGTACGTAGTACTTTAGGGTTAAAACCCGGACTTTGACATAAAATGAAAGTACCTTGAGTTGTGTATAACTTGCCTATGCTTGTTGTTGTGAAACTTGCCTATGCTTGTTGTGATAGCCTTTGTTGTGCAAGAATTGTGTTTCTATACTACCGCGTCTCTCGGTGGAGGGCCGGTTGACTTGTTGAGAACTTACTTGGACGTACCGGCAGTGACGGAGTGTTATTCCATGGACTAGCTCTCCATGAGGTTTCTTACTGTTCGGCCTTGGTACCTGGTGGTTGGCTTTCGTACTTGCCCCGTCTCGTGGCTGATTCGGCCTTGGTACCTGGTAGTTAGCCCTCGCACTTGCCCCGTTCAGTGTAGTGACGAAGTCTCGTGATACGGCCTTGGTACCTGGTAGTTAGCCCTCGTACTTGCCCCGGTCAGCTACGTGGCCGGCCTTGGTATCTGGTAGTCGGCTTTCGTACTTGCCCCGTGTCAGCTTCGTGGTTTGGTTGTATTGTATTGTTAGTACGGCTTTGGCATCAGGTAGGACTTGGTGTTCAGGTGTACTTCTTGGTGTTATCATATCATAGACTGCCGGCAGTGAGGAAGGTATTCCACGGGCATGATTGATGTTATGGGCGTGAGACCCATCGTTATATTTGAGTAATGACTTGGAGGGCGTGAGTCCCTGACTTGATATAACTGTTATATGTGTGTACTGTAGTTTGGTTATCATACATGTCTCCTGCTTTATATAGACTATTATGATTTCATTTACAGTTTCACATACTTGGTACCTGTTGTACTGACCTCCTTCGGGGGGCTGCGTTCATGCCGCAGGTAGAGGTACATCGGCTGTCGATCCCCGCTTTTAGGATCACATTTCAGCGTGTTGGGAAGCTCCGTTCCTTCGGAGGCTTATCTTTGGTATGTTACCCTGAGTCTGTAGGTTCTTGTACATTCAGGGGTATGGCGGGGCCCTGTCCCGTCATAGTTGTTGTAAATCTTAGAGGTCCAGCAATGTAGTGGCGGGGTTGTAAGGATTAGAATCGCTTCAAAGGTCGATATATATATAAATGCTGAAAGGCAACCGTTTTGGTTGGCCTATTTTCTTTCATCTTGATCTATATCTATTTATATGTTTAAGTTTTCATTTTCGCTGGTTTTTCTCTGATGTTGTATCACTAGGGTGCCCGGGGTAAGGCACCAGTCACGGGCCCGGGTTCGGGTCGTGACAGTTCATTACCATATAACTTACTTATCTTTCATAACATAATCCGGCCCTTTATGGAGGGACGCATATACTACCCGGCCCAATCTGGGACGCGATCAAGTCACACAAATATCAAAGTGTGCCCGTGGAATCCCCCATCACTGCCGACAACCATAAGTGTAAAATATAACCATGTGACGCGCCCGTGGCATCCCACCTCACTGTCGGCGTACACATATACAACACATATATATATATATATAATGTGGCCGCATGCCCCGGAATCCCTCATCGTATAAGCATGGCCATAACGTGCCCTCGGCATCCCTCATCGTAGGTGCAGGTCTTCATGGGGAGCTAGCCCATGGAGTAGTAATATAACATGCCCTCGGAATCCCTCATCGTGGGTACATGTCTTCATGGGGAGCTAGCCCATTGAGTAATAGTCGTACTTAGCATGGTCGCATGCCCCGGAATCCCTCATCGTATAAGCATGGCCATGGGTAATAAAACAAATCCGGGAATCTAACCCACCTCCTGGTCACATGCCCCGGAATACCACATCGTATAAGCATGTCCAAGGATCAATCATAATGGAAGCATACCCGTGGAATCCCACATCACTGTCGGTACGTCCAAGTAAACTTACAACAAGACAGCCGGCCCTCTAACTGAGAGTCACGACAACGTAAACATATAATACTTGCACTCAAAGCTATCACAAGCAAGCATAGGCAAGTTCATTAAACCTTTAGACTTCCATTTTTATAAACTCATGGCACTTTCGTTTCACACATAAAAAAATCCGGGAATTTAACCCAAAGTACTACGTACATCCATTCTTTTCAAAAGGTTCCTTTTCATATAAAACCCCAAGATACTAACACCCGTAGTATCAAGGCTTGTTTACATTTCACATAAGTCACTACACTTTTAGAAATACGTTTCTCGGCTTCTAAATCAAGTGACCCTTATTTTAAAACTTTAAGCAAGTGATACCTTTAAATCAAAATACCCTTCCTTATTTCAAGTTACTCCTTTACTTACATTATTAGAGGAAACCATTCTCTTAACCTTTCATAAAGCCGTTATAACCAACTTCCCATAAAGCCGTTATAACCTTTTATGGTTTTAGACAATTTCATTCCTTTTTCAACCAAGATACTTATACTTTTAAAACCAAGTATCATATACTTTCAAATCAATTTTCTTAACTTCCAAAATGCTTCAAGTCTCTTAACTTTAGAAATCAAGTTTCTTAACTTTTAAATCTCAAGTAACTCACACCTTTTAAAACAAGTTACTTCCCTTAAATCATGTCATTTCATCCTTTAAGAATCAAGTTTCATTACTTGAAAATAAAGTCTCTCAACCTTTTAGGAGTCAAAGGTTCATAGTCTTAAAACTTCATAACGTAAATTCTTTAAGTGAAGTACATATGCCTTATGTGTGTGAGTAGATTATACTTGTTTATAACGATCTTATTAAAGCAGCCATGATCTAGAAAATGTAATATAATTTTGTCTTATCTTAGCTTCTATGCAGATGGAGAATTCTACTTGTTTTAATATAATTTATCGTCATTACATTTTCCTTTATTAATGCTGCAATGGCTTGTTCGATACTTATTCTCATTCGTGCCGTAAATTAGCCAAGTCAACTTGGCTCCAAAATACCTCCTAACGACTCTTACCAACATCCCCCATAAGACTTGGTAAGAACTTAGGATAACTTAGACATAACCCTTACGTAGAGTAAATCAACATACATACTTCTTAACTTCTAAGAGTAGAAGGAATCATGAAATAATACCACATGTATATTCCATACATAGAATCATGTCTAAAGAAGGAAGAGGTTCACATACCTCGCGACGATTATCGACAAAATAGCAAAATGCTCCGAAGTACTTCAACCTTGATAGCTATTCCATCCTTCAAGTAGAATCCGCTATACTTAGTACTTCAACCTAAAATGGCCATAATACGTCCATTAACCTCTAGCTTCAAACGTAGAATATGCTAAGTGCAAAGTCACTAAATTCTATGGAAAATCGGACAGCACTTCCTTTGTTTCTACATACTTTGCCACCTTTTTCAAGGCCGAATACAATAACCAAACACGCCATATTTAAGGCCCAACAATTCAGCTAACCAAAGGGGATTACATGCCTTAACAGGGCGTGTAAAATTCCGCCCTACAAATTAATACGAAACTAGTTCCATATTTAAAGCCATTCTTGACTAAACATATACAACAACACAAAGTCCTTTTCCAATTCTTTTTCAATCCGACTTCTTAGGTCTAACATGTTATATTGTCATAAACAACTTAACAATTATAATTCCTTCCTTATATAACATGTGACGATTAAACTAATAATTCAATTGAATTGAAATCTCAAGGCTAAACATACTAGTTTTCGGATTAGGGTTCCAATATCCATAACACTTATCAACTTCATAATATATATATCTCATACTTGCTAATGTCCATAGCTACAACAATAAGTAATCTTAATTACTAAAACGACAAGAATTATACCTTTACAAGCCCTTATAATTTCCAAGATTCAAGTCGCTCCTTAGCAATTCTTAGCTCCTTTCCTTTACGCTCCAATCCGCTATTTGAAGCCTTTAGAAGCTCACAACCAACTTCTCTTCCATTTCCAAACAAAACCTATGAAAATGCCTTAGGTTTTCGCCTTGCGACTAACGTGAAATCGCCGTTTTTCCGAAATATTTCTACTGAGATATCCTTACAATACCCTTAGGGACCTTGGGTTAAAGTCTTGTGGCTAATGTACAACATTTGAAAATTTTCATCTCCTTTTTCTCTCAAAAGCCGAGAGCTAAAGCTTCAAGAACCCAAGTTCTTGCAAAAAAAATTCTAAGTGTGGGATGTCTTGCTACTAGTAGTAGTAGTAGTAGTATATATAATTAAATCAAAGGCTAGGATAAATACAAATGGAAGGCTAAGATGTGGTCAATATTATCAAGCTTTCTTGACATTGACTTAGTCAATAAAATCAAGCCAAAGTCTAGCAAGACTTGCTCATCTACACAATGGTCAAATGACCATTCTATCCTTGCTCCAATTCGTCCAAGACCAATGTGGGGGGTTCCACGTGTCGCCCTCCCATTCGTCCATAAAATTTTGTAACCCTCGTGGGTCCCACAAAACGTAAAATTCCTCGGGTGGGCCCCACATGACCAAATCCGTAAAAATAAATTTCCATACTTCTTCAATTAATGCATTTTGAGAATCTAATTCTCACCAACGAACATTTCTCCTTTCCGACGTTCGGAAGATTTTCCGTCGGAAAAACAATTCTTCCTTTCGTACTAATTTCCAGTCTTGTGTTCCTTACGTACATTCTTATTAAACATGTCCTGGACTTACGGGGTGTAACAGATATTGTGGGCGTGAGACCCATGGTTATATTTGAGTAATGATTTTGAGGGCATGCATCCCTTGTTACACCCCGTATTTACAGGATATGTTTTAAGAACGTACGTAAGAACTCACAAGTGTTAAGATTTGAGACTTGTAAAAATTTATCGGAATTATGGAATTTTTTTTCAGAAAACGAATTATTGTGACGAATGGGAGGGCGACACGTGTCACCCCCCCTTAGTGATGTCTTGGACGAAATACATGGGCACAAGGGTCATTTGACCCTTGTTAGCAAGACAAGTCTTGCAACTTGAAAGCTTGAGAAAGTTGACTTGGTCAAGGGGACCACAACACTTGATATTTATTAAGACTTCATCCAAATCACCCATTTGTCCACACCTTGACCCTCCATGTCCCTTTATAACACTACTAGTAGCAAGAGTGTGTCCAACACTTAGAAAATTTCTTGAAAATTTGAAGAACTCTTGGAGAAGCTCTCGGGTTCCCTCTCTTTAAAAAGGAAAAAAATTTGTTCCTTGTCCATTCAACTCCACACTTTAAACCAAGGTTATTGAGGGTAGTGTAAGCGTATCTCAATAGAAAAATCCCGGAAAAAGAGAGTTTTCGTATTAGTCGCAAAGTGAAAACCTAGTGGCTTTGTAGGTTTTGGATTGGAAGTTTGAAGGAAAGTTGTTGGTATGGTTCTAAGGGTCTCAAGTAGAGGATTGAAGTGTCTTGAAGAGTCTCTAAGTTGCTAAGGAGCGACTTCGGATATGGAGATTGGTTTGAGATTCGTTGAGGTATAATCTTGTCTCTTAATAGTGTTACAAGATTATATATATAATTGTTGTTGTTAGCTTTACATGTTGCTAGCATGAAGTTGTTAAGTTGAAGTTTATAAGTATTATGGATTACTTGTAGCTTAAATCCGAAATGTTATATAAGCCACTTGAAGTTGGATTACTAATTGGTCGTCTATTAGAAATCGCCGCATGTTACTTAATTGGAGATTATTGTAGTTTTAATCGTTTGCGACTCGATATCATGATTATGCTACCAATTTGGATTGAAATGGAAATTGGATAAGAATTGATGTTGTAGTACTTCAAGTTAGCCGAATTGGCCTAGTAAATTGTATTAATTTGATATCGTTTGTGGGGCGGAATTTTACACGTCTAGTAGGCGTGTAATCCCCTAGTGTTGATTTCATTGATTAGGCCTTAAATGTGGCGTGTTTGGTTATTGTATTCGGCCTTGAAAAAGGTGGCAAAGTAAGTAGAAACAAAGGAGGTGCTGTCCGATTTTCCGTAGAATTTAGTGACTTAGCACTTAGAATATTCTACGTTTGAAATAAGAGGTTAATGGACGTATGGTGACCATTATAGGTTGAAGTACTTAGTATAGCGTATCCTACTTGAAGGATGGATTAGCTATCAAGGTTGAAGTACTTGGAGCATTTTGCTACTTGTCGATAATCGTCGCGAGGTATGTGAACCTTTTCCTTCCTTTGGCATGATTCAATGTATGGAATATACTTGAGGTATCATTTCATGTTTCCTTCTACTCTTAGAAGTTAAGAGGTGGTTGTGTGATTTACTCTATGTAGAACTTTTCCTATATTTGAGCATGACTAGTTGCACGTATGTAGTACGGTAGACGTACAACACCTTGATATCCTTTACTAGTTTTATGAATAGCCAAGTCGGGTGAGTTAGGAGATTAACTCACTTCCTTGAGAGTATTAAGGATGTCTAATGTTTTATTAAAGTTAAGGGACTTGAAGAGTTTTAAAGTATGTGATACTTGTTCCGTTTTAAACGTATAAGTCCCTTGGATAGGAAATTGTTTTTGGCTAAGGTATAAAGTGAATATAACGGCTTTATGGGAAGTTAGTTATATTTGCTTTATGGAAAGATAAATGACTTGCTTTTAGTGAAAAGGCAACTTGTTTTTAAGGCATCAATTGCCTAAGGTTTTATAATAAAAGGAGTCACTTGTTTTCTAAAGGTTAAGAGACTAATTGTATTTTTGAAAGTTATGAGAATTGATTTGAAAGTATAAAATACTTGGTTTCAAAAAGTAGAAGTCTCTTGGTTATAAAAGGAACGTGTTGGTATAAACCATAAAGGGTTATAACGGCTTTATGGGAAGTTGGTTATAACGGCTTTATGGAAGGTTAAGAGAATGGTTTTCTCTAATGAAGTAATCAAAGAAATAACTTGTATTAAGGAAGGGCAAATTGTTTTAAAGGTACCAATTGCTTAAGGTTTTTAATGAAGAAGTCACTTGATTTAGAAGCCGGTAATTGTATTTCTAAAAAGGTATTGTGACTTGTCTTGAAAGGTGGATAGGACTTGATACTACGGTTGTTAGTATCGGGGAAGTTTTATTTGGAAAGGAGTCTTTTGAAAAGAATGTACGTACGTAGTACTTTGACCTGTTTAAATTGAGAATTTGTCTAAGTGTGCCTTGATTAGTACTTTGGCTTGATAAATTGAGAATTTGTCTAAGTGTGTCTTGATTAGTACTTTGGCTTGATAAATTGAGAATTTGTCTAAGTGTGCCTTGATTAGTACTTTGGCTTGATAAATTGAGAATTTGTCTAAGTGTGCCTTGATTAGTACTTTGGCTTGATAAATTGAGAATTTGTCTAAGTGTGCCTTGATTAGTACTTTGGCTTGATAAATTGAGAATTTGTCTAAGTGTGCCTTGATTAGTACTTTGGCTTGATAAATTGAGAATTTTTCTAAGTGTGCCTTGATTAGTACTTTGGCTTGATAAATTGAGAATTTGTCTAAGTGCGCCCTGATAAGTACTTTGGCTTGTTAAATGAGAACTATTCTATTTGTGCCTTGATTAGTACTTTGGCTTGGTTAATTGAAAATTAACCTATGTGTGCTGGTGATAGCCTTTGAGTACAAGTATTATGTTTTATTATGTTGCCGCGACTCTCGGTTGGAAGGTCGGTTGTCTTGTTGTAAGTTACTTGGGCGTCCGACAAGCGGTGATGTGGATTCCACGGGAATGCTTAGATATTTGTAGTACTTGGGTTAAATTCGGATTTTTATAAAAGACATAGTAGTGCTTATGTCTTGTTTGATGGTCAGTCGAGATAGGGTAAGAGTATAAGTGCGGCAAGCCCAAGACGCTGTACCACCTTCTCCGAGGTAAGAGTATAAGTGAGGGGTAAACCCCCAAGACGCTGTACCACCTGTTTTATGTGTTGTTTGTCGGTCGGCTGAGATAGGGTAAGAGTATAAATGAGGGGCAAGCCCCAAGACGTTGTACCACCTTCTCCAGGTAAGAGTATAAGTGAGCGGTAAACCCCAAGATGTTATACCACTGTTTTACCCACTGCTCGGGGTAAGAGTATAAATGAGGTAACCCCAAGACGTTATACCACCGCTGATTGATGTTATGGGCATGAGACCCATGTTTATATTTTACACTTATAGGCGGCGGTGATGTGGGATTCCACGGGCAGGAGATATATATATGTATTGTGTATGTGTACGCCGACAGTGAGGTGGGATACCACGGGCGCGTCACATGGTTATATTTTACACTTATAGCTGCCGGCAGTGATGGGGGATTCCACGGCCACAATTTGCTATTTTGTGTGACTTGATCGCGTCCTGGATTGGGTCGGGTAGTATATGCGTCCCTCCATAAAAGGGCCGGATTGTGTTATGAAAGATAAGTAAGTTTTATGGTAATGAACTTAATGATTTCCCTAATCATGTACATAAGAGTGTGATTATAACTTTTATTGAAAATGGGAAAAGATAATAAGGTACGATTAAGTTCATAAGTGGTAATGACACGGCAGGATCTGGTATGTACTTTTTATACTTGTCCCTGTCATTCTTTTATACAGTTATGATTTGTTTACTGTACGTTATATTCTGTTCCATATTCGGTACCTGTTGTACTGACCCCCTTCGGGGGGCTGCGTTCATGCCCGCAGGTTTTAGGTACCCAGGTTGGTGATCCTTGCTCTTAGGATCTCGGTTCAGTTTTTGAGAGAAAGCTCCATTTGCTCCGGAGGCTTAGCTCTTGGTACGGTTTCCCTGAGGCAGTAGATTCATGTATATTCAGGGGTATGGCGGAGCCCTGTCCCGCCACAGTTGTTATTCCTAGAAGTGCGTATTCACATACGTGGTTGGCCGTAAGAACCGAGTTGTACTTTGATTATGTTTATATTATAGAAGCGCGTCCGATCGGCTAGCACGTGACGCTTTTATTTACACATATGTTTATGTTGTGTATGTTCCGCCGCTATTCTACGATGTATACCGAGCGGTGCCTGTAGGGCACGATCGCCCGGTCCGGTCGTGACAAAAGTGGTATCGAGCGATTAGTCCTCGGAAAGTGTCTACAGACCGTGTCTAGTAGAGTCTTGATTATCGATGTGTTGTGCACCACATCTATAATCGAGGTCGCAGGACATTTAGGATTGGTTTCCATTCTTCTCACTCGAGATCGTGCGATAGAGTCGTGTTGTTGTGGTCGCCCTCCCTAACGAGTTATGTTGATCGTTACGAGAAAGCGAAATGACCCAGGGAATGACTATGTGGATTGCGTATCCAGGTTGGTAAGGATTATAGTATAGTTGGTATTGTGACATACATCTATACGGAGTTATGTATGAGGGTCAGACGCGTGTTGCCTAGAATGATTTTAGATTTCCAGGAATTGGTAAAGACTAACTAGATACCGGGAAAGTATGGAATAGTTAATGAATTTTCGCCAAGGTTTTGTGTTTTATTTCGAGATAATTGGGAAGGGATGAAGTATGCGACAGGGTAGTGAACCCTTAAGAAGCCATGTTAAGGAACCCAACGGAATGTCATGTTAATAGATTAAGTGCGTAGTAGGCTTAAGAGAATTGTCTGACGAGGTCCGTATAGAGTAAGTAATGGTTGTTGTGATCGAGACAACATGGTTTTGGTTTTATGAGAAGTTTTGTACCAAGCATCGGGGACCGTAAGGAAGGCTTGGAGCATGGAAATTGCGAGCCTAAGAATATTGATTCTCGTCGAGACCTTAGGTATATAAGGCTTTCTCTGGAAATAAGATTTTAAGTCGGACGAGGATAAGAGTTAAGGCGCGACGAGTCGGGTTGAGGACTGTTACTGGTCTCCCCATGGCCCGGAATGGAGTGGGATCAGTTGGTAGTAGTTCGCCACGTGACAGTGGTCACGCAGGTGCAAGGCCCAAGTCTAGTTAATTGTTTTACTGAGTTCGTGGACGCGTTCCACGAACCAGTCGTGAAAGCGGAAATGGCCTTATATTGTTTTATAGAGTGACTCCAAAGATCGAGGCCAGATCGATATGGAAGTTATGTATAATGGTGTGAGTTGGAAATACGGAAAGAGTACGACCAAGAAGAAAGATAACAACCAAGTGTAAATGAATAGAGACTGAATCCATAAGAACCTTTCGAGGTAACTACACCCGTGAGTGTGTGGGGTGGTAGGCGGCGGGATATGAGGTTTTCCGGTGATGATACGTCGGACAGTAGACCTAGTAGAGAGGATTATGCGGACTTGGAGGTCATTATAAGTATGGGCTAGTTGGCTTCGGTGCCAAGGTTGACTTAGAATAAATATTGTTATGCGGCCGGGTGGCATATGTTGTAAAGGGTGTAGTATAAGGAGACTATGTCGCTGTTAATCGATTGTACTCAAAGAACATTCGGGGACGAATGTTTCTAAGGGGAAGAATGTTACACCCCGTATTTTGCAGGACATGTTTTAAGAACGTACGTAAGAACTCACAAGTGTTAAGATTTGAGACTTGTAAAAATTTATCTAATTATGGAATTTTTTGAAACGAATTATTGTGACGAATGGGATATGACACGTGTCACCCCTTAGTGATGTTGTTATACCGTATTTCCGAGTATGTACGCGGGACGACGTAGAAAAGTTTGTGCCTTAAAGTGCTTGGCGAATTTTATTTGTGCATAACACCCTGCTAGAGTCGTTTTTCTAAACGCTTTCCACCTTTCGTAGGGAATTTCCGCTATGTCATTTTTAATTTTTGGATTTTTCCGAGAGACGAAACATTTTGGCAACGAGAGGGCGACACTTGTCACCTCCCATTGGAGCACGTTGGGCAGTAAAAGAGGTGGACGACCGGCCATTGTTGGTCAAGGGTTGGGTAGGATATTTTGTGGTAGATGGATAAGGTGCACTTGGCAAGATTCGCCCTACACTTGCCTTGCACTTGGCAAGATCTTGGCCATTGGTTGGCCTTTGCTAGGCCTATAAATACCACCCTTTGGAAGACTTATTCATCCTAAAATGTTCTAAGTCTTAGAAATCCTCCTCCCCTCTTGTTTGACTCTCGTCCAAGAGCCCTCCCTAGATAGGCCCTGTGGCCAGAGCCTCCCCTAGCCTAGTTGTTTTCAGATAATACCCCACTCTTGATGGAAATACCCTCAAAAGTATTGTTATAATGCCCAAATTACCTTAGCCATATACCTTGTCAGATTCTAAGGTTATACCTATACGATAAGCCCATAAATACTATTATACTTCCTTAGTCACAAAAACCAAACCCTAGGAAAAATCTCCATAGTCCGTTGAGTATTGTGTAGAAGTTGGTTAGAACTTCTAAGGGTGGTTTAGAGTGGGTTGGAGCGCCTGAGTTGAGCTAAACGATTGCCCAGATCGACTTTATACTTGGATAATTATGGGCTTATTGAGGTAAATATCTTGTCCTCTATTGTAATTGGAAATTACATATTGTTAGAATATATAGTTGAAGTATACTATATAGAATGAACGTAGTTATTAGCAATGTCTTTTGACTTAAGCTCGAATAATACTTACAGCAATGTCTTGCGACTTAAGCACGTATTTAAAGAAGATTACCGAATCAGAATTACTTAGGGTCGTATTACAGAGACTTGTGAAGTAGTACCGTGGAGTAGAATTGTACCATAGGGTTAGATGTATAACCCCCGTTGGCTTGTAGCAGCCTCGATAGAGGAGATTTACGCTGTCATGTGGGAGTCTTTGTCAATTTTCGTAGAATGTTCTACGAAGAGACCTTATGTTAATAAGCGCTGTGGCCTTATAGGTGGAAGTACTATGCGTGGCGCGATCTACTTGGCTTAGGGAGTAGCCAAGCGTTTGAGGTACTTGGAGCGTTTTGCTATTAGTCGATAATCGTCGCGAGGTATGTGAACCTCTTCCTATCTCTTCTAGCATGATATGTGTGAACTATGTAGTACGGTGAGACGCATACGTGCTAAATGTATGTGATTGGTTTAAAACATAAAGTATTATAACGACTTTATGGGAAGTTGGTTATATGACTTTATGTTGGTAAGAAAATACATGTGGTTTTTAAAAGGTAATCGTTTTGAACTATAACCGCTTGTTATGTGTTAATAAAGAACTTGAAGTATTTCAAAAGATTTTTGAATCATTTTGAAAGAAGAAGTAATACTTGGTTTTTGAAAAACTTAAGAGTTATACTAGCTTTTTGGGAAGTTAGGTATAACGGCTTAAGAATGTTTTCTCGATTTGAAATCGTAATGTGTATCGACAAACCATCGCGTTAATAAGAGGAAATGTTTTGACTAATTAAGTATTATTAAAACCAGAGAAACTTCCATCCGCATAGAAGCTAAGATGAGACAAAATGATATTTCCTAGATCATGGTCTGTAATAAGATTGTTATAAACAAGAATATCCTACTCACATATAAGACTTATGTTTCTCGGATAGTTTTAAGGAGAATTATATTCTCAAATGAATAAGACTATGAACTACGAAACCTTTCTAAAATGAGAAACTTGAACATTGGAAATTAGGCAAACTTGATCATTGGAAAAGAATGTTGCTACTTGATTTTACAAAGAGAAGTAATTGATTTACTTTAAAAGGATAGTCACTCTATTTTATACTACGTATTGTGTGACATTGTGAAAGTAACGATATCTTTTAAAGAGTTAATGTATGAAGTACTTTGGGGATAAAACCCGATTTTGTTAATCATATAGTAGAAGGTACCTTGTGTGAACAACTTGATTGTATTGATTTGTGATAGCACAGTAATACTTTCTTGATTGCGTTGATAAGTAAACGTGTTGGGACGCTACGTGTGTTAGTATCTTGTGATGTTTGTGTGAAGGGTTTCTTGATTGTGCTTATTAACTATCGATCGTTATGATAGTATTGTGGCATTCATCTCTTGAGATGATTCCGGGTTAAGCCGCCTCCGACGCGGGTAGACTCAGCGTCGATGTACCTATGATTCGAGAATACCTACGCAGTCGGGGCCTACGCGAGCTACGAGTTCCGGTTAGTGACGCCCTTTATGGGCATGCGGTCCATGTGGCCATGCGCGATCGCGAAGTCGGGGACGACGCCGGAGTAGCTACCGACGCGGGAATACCTCATGCGGGCCGAGATTGGCCTACGCGCGGTGCCGCGGAGTTCGGGGTTAGACGCGCACATCGATACATCGCAAGTGGCGGCTTTGATCATGTGACGGTCTAGACAGATCTTATGATACAGTTCATGACCTTGTTGGTACTGTGGGTTTTTAGTAGTCGGCTATGCCTTCGTACTTACCCCGTACAGTTTTATTATGACACAGGTGGGACCTGGTGTTCATGTGTGTTCCTTGGTGCTTTTATATCATAGACTGCCGGCAGTGAGGAAGGTATTCCACGGGCATGATTGATGTTGTGGGCCTGAGACCCATTGTTATACTTGAGTGATGACTTGAGGGCGTGAGTCCCTAACTTGACATGACTGCTTTGTTATAAACTGTAGTTGGTTATCATACATGTCTCCTGCTTTATATGACTGCTATGATTTCATTTACAGTATGTATTTTCGGGCCACATACTCTGCACTGTTATCGACCTCCTTCGGGCTGCGTTCATGCCGCAGTTGAGGTACACCGCCGTTGATCCTAGCTCTCGTGGTCGCGCGTTTGGGAAGCTCCGCTTTCTCGGAGGCTTATCGGTGGTATAGTCCCCGCCGTCGTAAGTGTTTACATTCGTGGGGTTTGGGCCCCGCCCCGCCATTGTTGTCGTATCATTCTTAGAGGTCCGTAGAAATCGCAGGGCGGGGTTTGTAAAAAGGATTAAACTGTTCATGTAAAAAAATTGCTATTTATATATATCAAGGTAACCGCTTTTGGTTAGCTTGCCTTCTTATTTCACCGTCTTATTACAATCGTTTCATGTATTGTCTTTATGTTCGTGATTACTCGATGTATGTCTACTTGGGTGCCCGGTAGGCACGGTCACGCCCGGTTCGGTCGTGACAAAAGTGGTATCAGAGCGATTAATCCTCGGAAAGTGTCTACAGCATCGTATCGATGAAGTCTGATTATCGGTGTGTTGTGCACTACACCAATAATCGTGAGGCTATAGGATATTTTAGGATTGGTTTCTATTCTTCTCACTCGAGATCGTGCCTTAGAGCCGTGTTGTAAGTTGGACCTCTAACGTATTTCTTTCCACCGTTATGACTCCGCGTAGGTCAACCCGATCCCAGGAGGGCAAGGCTGCCGATGGAGCTGCGATTAGAGTTCAGAGGGTTTCGAGAGCAGAGGCCAAATCATTTACTAGGGTAGTGCTTAATTCGGGGATTTTTGCGACGTCACTAGCGCAGAGTTTGGCACGGCAGCCTCATCGCGGCCATGATATATGAACCTTCGCCCACGATCGAACAGAGAATTTAGATTGCAAAGAGGCGACCACATTAGCTATAGATTTGGCTACGAGAGTATACCGATGTACGCGAGTCTTGAGGACTATCTAAAAGAGGGTTGTGCAAGAGTAATTCTTGATTAGGCTTGAGCATGGCACGTATGCGGGCTTATGCGCGGCAGCCGAGACGTAGAGATCGACAGTGTTAACGGCGACACCGTAAGAGGGCGAGAGCGCAAGGTCGCTTTAGTAACTTTTGAGGCGAGTCGCCACCAGAGAATAGATTATGCACATCCACCCGGCAATGAGGTCCTCCACGAATTTCGGGGCGTTCGGTATGCGGAGTTGGTCGAGCTCGAGCTTAGGTTCACGCTACACGTAGGTTCCACCATCCGATTGATTTTTCTCGGTGTTCACACGTGGCGCGCCATCGGGGAATGTCGTTTTAGTTGGTACGTGTCGTACCTATGACCGTCGAGGTGCATTGTCGAAAGAGTGTCCTCGCGGAGGACTTAGCCTTCGAGGATCGGTGGGTAGTTCGTCATCTCCTTAGCTATGCGCCTACAGGCGGGTTTTATTAGAACGACTAAGGGAGTGAAGAAGAGACATAGATCTATCCTTAACCTCTGAGTTTTGTATAGGTGATAAGGTGAGTATACCTTAGGTGCTATGTTCCGATAGCGGTGTGTTAGTTGTGATTTGAAATCATGGTTGTTTAACCGAGTAAGATTTTGGGGGATAGAGAAAGTGTGAGCCTTAGAGCTTTATACGTAGAGACCTTAGAGTGAGGCCATCTCGAGAAAAAGGTGTAGTGTTATGTTTGACTTTATCGGAGTGCATAGTGCACATGAGTTATGTTGGGACAGTCCCCAGTAGTGTGGAATGAAAGAGGGTAGTTGAGCTAAGAAGACCGCTAGGTTTTCGTAACGTGATTAGTGAGATTGTTCGGTTCGGGAGCTAGTATGATGCGGCGCCGGTCGGGTTGAGGCCACGTTGCGGGTCAACCCGCGGCAGTTTGGGCGCGGGTCGGTTTGTGGTGGTCCCGCCTTGTGGTAGGGTCACGAGGGTGTTAGGCCCATGTTCGATAACCACGTCGAGTTCGTGGATGCGTTCGACCGGTGGTGGTCGATGGGGCAGCCCATCGTGTTCTTCGCTCGACCGCGTTTACTCGGTGTGTTGAGTTATCCGAAGGGTTGAAAGGATGCACGGGTGCCTACCTTCACCTTATGTCGCAGTGAAGCCAGGTTGTGGCTATTTTTCGTCTTCTAAAAGTTTACGAGCGGGTTAAGAACTGGTGAGTCTCGATCGCATTCGCCTCTGACAAGACGTGGATTTCGAGGTAGTCGTGGGATTGTTGTCTCCTATGGAGGAAGTGTTTGCTACCATTTCGGTGTTCGGATATCGCTTTGTGAAGCCTTGTAGGCGGAAGTGTAAATTGTCGGTCGATTGGTTCGATGTTGGCAAGGTTCGATTAGTTGGTTGGGCTTGTTCCAGCAGTGGATAGTCTGCTTGTCTTAAGAAGTTCGCACTCAGGAATTGTGCGGATACTCGCGACGACGCTTAGAGTTGAGCCGTCGGTCTTCTTGAAGGTACCACCCGGGTTGGGTGACGAGTTTGGAATACAGAGGAACTTAGCCCGAGTTACTTTGGGCCCTTTGAGTTCATGTGAAGAATAGGCCAGTTGCCTATATGTTAGCTTTTGTCGTCCGACTTAGGAGGTCAGACGTCCGGTCTTCGTATTGTTATGATCGGGAAAAGTATCGAGATCCATCCGAGTGTTCCCACTTAATGATGACCACGTTAGAGATAGTAGCCCCAAGTTTTGGATACTGAAGCAGTATCGGAAATGTGGTAAGAGTTCGAGTGTACGACAGCCTCAGGGATCGCAAGCAGCTCGGTACCATTTGTTGGGTCGGAGCAAGGCTCGCGACAAAGGGACAAAAGTGGTACCATTTGTTGGGTCGCCTGAGAAGGTTAATGCCTCAGGCAAAGTGACAAAGTGGTATCTACGACGAGTAAAGAGAGAAGCGAGCATGTATGGCGAGCATAGATGTGATCATTTCTTTTGTTTGGAAAGTGTGGAAGAAGTATATTTTAGACTGGTGAGAGTGTTTTGTGGTGATGATTAGAGGTGTTTCCTCGTGGACTTTGACGTAAGTATTTACGCAGCAATTGTGGCAGGATTGTTCTCGTAAGAATAGTAGTGAAGACTATATTGGCGCGCGTTTGTTTTGAGACTTATAAGGAACATTCGGGACGAATGTTTCTAAGGAGGGGAGAATGTTATACCCCGTATTTCCTGAGTATGTACGCGGGGACGTACGTAGAAAAGTTTGTGCCTTAAAGTGCTTGGCCGAATTTTATTTGTGCATAACACCCGGTTAGAGTCGTTTTTCGGCGAAACGTTTTCACAGCTTTCGTAGGGGAATTTCCGGCTATGTCATTTTTAATTTTGCGGATTTTTGCGAGAGGCGAAACATTTTTGGCCAACGAGAGGCGACACTTGTCACCCTCCCATTGGAGCACGTTAGGCGGTAAAAGAGGTGGGCAATTGGCCATTGTTGGTCAAGGGGTTGGTAGGATATTTTGTGGTAGATGGATAAGGTGCACTTGGCAAGATCTTGGCCCTACACTTGCCTTGCACTTGGCAAGATCTTGGCCATTGGTTGGCCTTTGCTAGGCCTATAAAGACCCACCCCTTTGGAAGACTTATTCATCCTAAAATGTTCTAAGTCTTAGAAATCCTCCCCCTCCCCTCTTGTTTGACTCTCGTCCAAGAGCCCCCACTCCCTAGATAGGCCCTTGTGCAGAGCCTCCACTCCCCTAGCCTAGTTGTTTAGTATAATACCCCCTCTTGATGGAAATACCCTCAAAGTATTGTTATAATGCCCAAATTACCTTAGCCATATACCTTGTATTCTAAGGTTATACCTATCGATAAGCCCAGAAATACTATTATACTTCCCTTCCGTCACAAAAACCGAAACCCTAGGAAAAATCTCCATAGTCCGTTGGAGTATTGTGTAGAAGTTGGTTAGAACTTCTAAGGGTGGTTTAGAGTGGGTTGGAGCGCTCGGAGTTGGAGCTAAACGATTGCCCAGGATCGACTTTATACTTGGATAATTATGGGCTTATTGAGGTAAATATCTTGTCCCTCTATTGTAATTGGAAATTACATATTGTTAGAATATATAGTTGAAGTATACTATATATAGAATGAACGTAGTTATTGGCAATGTCTTTTGACTTAAGCTGAATAATACTTACAGAATGTCTTGCGACTTAAGCTGTGTATTTAAAGAAGATTACTGAATCAGAATTACTTAGGGTCTGATTCGAGACTTGTGAAGTAGTACCGTGAGTAGAATTGTACCAGTAGGTTAGATGTATAACCCCGTTGGCTTGGCCAGCCACGATAGAGAGAGATTTACGCTGTTGCGGGAGGAGCTGCTTTAGAATTTTTACGTAGAATGTTCTACGAAGAGACCTTATGTTAATAAGCGCCTTGTGGCCTTATAGGTGGAAGTACTATGCGTGGCGCGATCTACTTGGCTTAGGGAGTAGCCGGTGGTTTGAGGTACTTGGAGCGTTTTGCTATTAGTCGATAATCGTCGCGAGGTATGTGAACCTCTTCCTATCTCTTCTAGCATGATATGTGTGAACTATGTAGTACGGTAGACGTACATGTGCCAAATGTATGTGATTGGTTTAAAACATAAAGTATTATAACGACTTTATGGGAAGTTGGTTATATGACTTTATGTTGGTAAGAAAATACATGTGGTTTTAAAAGATCTTTTTTGAACTATAAGCGGCTTGTTATGTGTTAATAAAGAACTTGAAGTATTTCAAAAGATTTTTGAATCATTTTGAAAGAAGAAGTAATACTTGGTTTTGAAAAACTTAAGAGTTATACTAGCTTTATGGGAAGTTAGGTATAACGCTTAAGAATGTTTTCTGATTTGAAATCAGAATGTGTATCGACAAACCAACGCAGCTGTTAATAAGAGGAAATGTTTTGACTAATTAAGTATTATTAAAACCAGAGAAACTTCCATCTGCATAAGCTAAGATGAGACAAAATGATATTTCTAGATCATGGTCTTTGTAATAAGATTGTTATAAACAAGAATATCCTACTCACATATAAGACTTATGTTTCTCGAGATAGTTTTAAGGAGAATTATATTCTCAAATGAATAAGACTATGAACTACGAAACCTTTCTAAAATGAGAAACTTGAACATTGGAAATTAGGCAAACTTGATCATTGGAAAGAATGTTGCTACTTGATTTTACAAAGAGAAGTAATTGATTTACTTTAAAAGGATAGTCACTCTATTTTATACTACGTATTGTGTGACATTGTGAAAGTAACGTATCTTTTAAAGAGTTAATGTATGAAGTACTTTGGGGATAAAAACCCGATTTTGTTAATCATATAGTAGAAGGTACCTTGTGTGAACAACTTGATTGTATTGATTTGTGATAGCACAGTAATACTTTCTTGATTGCGTTGATAAGTAAACGTGTTGGGATCTACGTGTGTTAGTATCTTGTGATGTTTGTGTGAAGGGTTTCTTGATTGTGCTTATTAACTATCGATCGTTATGATAGTATTGTGGCATTCAATCTCGAGATGATTCCGGGTTAAGCGCCTCCGATGCGGGGTAGACTCAGCGGTCGATGGACCTATGATTCGAGAATACCTGCGCAGTCCCGGGCCTATCGCGAGCTACGAGTTCGGAGTTAGTACGTCCTTTATGGGCATGCGGTCCACGTGGCTACGCGGTGCGAAGTCGGGGCGACGGGGAGTAGCTACCCTCGATGCGGGAATACCTCATGCGGGCCGATGAGATTGGCCTATGCGAGTCGCGGGAGTTCGAGGTTAGACGCGTGACATTGATCTTGCGGGCAAGTGGCGGCTTTGATCATGTGACGGTGCAGAGATCTTATAATCTGATTCGCGACCTTGGTACCGTGGGTTTTAGTAGTCGGCTATGCCCGTACTTACCCCGCAGTTTTATTATGACACAGTGGGACACGGTGTTCATGTGTGTTCCTTGGTGCTTTTATATCATGGATCCGGCGGTGAGGAAGGTATTCCACGCATGATTGATGTTGTGGGCGAGACCCATTGTTATACTTCGAGTGACTTGAGGCGTGAGTCCCTAACTGACATGATTTGTTATAAGCGTAGTTGGTTATCATACATGTCTCTGCTTTATATGATGCTATGATTTCATTTACGATATGTATTTTGATTTCACATACTCACTGTTATCGACCTCGGCCCAGTGCGTTCATGCCGCAGTTGAGGTACACGATCGTTGATCCTAGCTCTCGAGTCCGCCAAGCGTTGGGAAGCTCCGTTTCTCGGAGGCTTATCGGTGGTATAGTCCCTCGTCGTAAGTGTTTACATTCGGGGTTTGGCGGCCCCGCCATTGTTGTCGTATCATTCTTAGAGTGCAGTAATCTTGTTGTGGCGGGGTTTGTAAAAGGATTAAACTGCTCATGTATGTAAAAAATTGCTATTTATATATATCTGAAGGTAACTGCTTTTGGTTAGCTTGCTTCTTATTTCCTTTGTCTTATTACACTGGTTTCATGTATTGTCTTTATGTTCCGCTGATTACTCTGATGTATGTCTACTTGGGTGCCCGGGGTAAGGCACCGGTCACGGGCCCGGGTTCGGGTCGTGACAGATGTCTTGGAAGAAATACATGGGCACAAGGGTCATTTGACCCTTGTTAGCAAGACAAGTCTTGCAACTTGAAAGCTTGAGAAAGTTGACTTGGTCAAGGGGACCACAACACTTGATATTTATTAAGACTTCATCCAAATCACCCATTTGTCCACACCTTGACCCTCCATGTCCCTTTATAACACTACTAGTAGCAAGAGTGTGTCCAACACTTAGAAAATTTCTTGAAAATTTGAAGAACTCTTGGAGAAGCTCTCGGGTTCCCTCTCTTTAAAAAGGAAAAAAATTTGTTCCTTGTCCATTCAACTCCACACTTTAAACCAAGGTTCTTGAGGGTAGTGTAAGCGTATCTCAATAGAAAAATCCCGGAAAAAGAGAGTTTTCGTATTAGTCGCAAAGTAGCTTTATACTTTAGAAACTTACATTCTTCTTTATAACCGAGAGACTTAAACTTTCAAAACAAAACAAGTGTCATATACCTTCAAAAATACTTTAAGTTGAACATAAGTGATTTTGGTGGTATTGAACAAAGAGCAAAGGGGGCAAACATGGAGTTTAAGGAGGTTATCAATGCGCACATAGAAAATCCCTTTGATGAGGAACTAAAAGCCAAGGTTAAGTCCTCAAGAGCTAAAGCAAACACCTTACTGGAAGCCGAGAGATACTTCATAAGGCAGAAGTCAAGGCAGAAACACTTGATTGGAAGTGATAGATGCTCCAAATACTTTCATAGCCTGATCAAGAGGAGTAATGTCAGGAACTCAATCAACTTTCTTGTTAAAGCCAATGGTACTATCACTACATCACCATGAGAAGTTAGGGAGTTGCTTGTTGAATTTTACAAGGACCTTTTAGGTACATCCCTGTCACGACCCGACCCCGGGCCACGACTGGTGCCCTACCTGGGCACCCTTTAAATCATACAACATAATAAACTGCGGAAGATAATTAACACTTTTTTTTTTTAAACCAAGGCAAAGCCGATAAGGCTGCCATAATATAAATCACCAAAAAGGGCTTACACTATCCAAAAATGTAATTACAACTCTATCCAGTCCAGCCCACATGTGAATACAGACCTCTAAGATTTGAACAAATACTATGACGGGACAAGGCCCCGCCGTACCCCTGAATATACATAGCCATGACAACTCCGGAACATTGGAGCCATCTCGAAATGCTGAAACATGATCCTAAGCTCGCGGATCCACAACTGTGTACCTAAACCTGCGGACATGAACGGCCCAAGTACAACAGTGCAGAATATGGAGTAAATAAAATAAAGAAAGCAGATCATAAGCGTACAAAAGAATGGCAGTGCAGTATAAAAGTATATACCAGATCATGCCGTGTCATTACCACTTATAAACTTAATTGCACATCATTATCTTTTCCATTCCATTAAGAATTATAGCCATATCTTACGTACATACTTAGGAGAAATCATTAAGTTCATTACCATCTATCTTACTTATCTTTCATAACATAATCCAGGCCTTTATGGAGGGACGGCATATACTACCCCGAACGGGACGCGATCAAATCACACAAATATCAAAGTGTGCCCGTGGAATCCCATCACTGATACTATAAGTGTAAAATATAACCATGTGACGCGCGTGGCATCCCACCTCACCGTCGCATACATACACAATACATATATATCTCGCTCGTGGAATCCCACATCACTGCCGACAGCTGTAGGTGTAACATATACAACACACATATATATATATATATATATATAACGCGGTCGCATGCCCCGGAATCCCTCATCGTATAAGCATGGCCATAACGTGCCCTCGGCATCCCTCATCGTAGGTGCAGGTCTTCATGTGAGCTAGCCCATGGAGTAATAATATAACATGCCCGGAATCCTCATCGTGGTATACGTCTTCGGGGAGTTAGCCCGTGGAGTAATAATCACATATTGTCACGACCGAACCCGGCCGTGGATCGTGCCTTACCGCACCCTAGTGATACAACATCGAGAAAATCGGAAATAAAAACATGAACATGAAATAAGAGACAAGATAAATAAGCGAGCCAACCAAAGCATTGCCTTCATCATATACATAAATACGACGGTTATCCTTTTACAAACCCCGCCACAACAAAGGTGCACTCTCTAAGATTTATACAACAACTATGACGACAGGGCCCGCCATACCCCGAGCGTTCAAGAACTTACGGACTGGGTAACACACCAAAGATAAGCCTCCGACGAAGCGGAGCTTCCCAAAATGAAATGAGATCCTAAACGCGGGGATCGACGGTAGATGTCTACTCGCAGATGAACGCGGCAAGGAAGGAGGTCAAGACAACAGTACCAAGTATGTGAAATCAGAAATCAGTAAATGAAATCATACTAGCCTATAAAAGCGAGATGTGTATGATAACCAAACTACTGATGCATAATGCTTATATCAATTCGTGGTCTCACGCCCACAACATCAATCCCGCCTGCGTGAGTACCTTTCCTCACCGGCTTGGCCTATGATATGATAACAACAAGACAACAATCCAAATGGGAGCATACGTGCGCTACGATCGTGTCGGTATGTCCAAAGGGAACAAATAAGACAACATTCCAAATGGAAGCATACCCGCGCTACGCATCGTGTGTCGGTATGTCCAAAGGGAAGAAACGATAAGACAAAGATTCCAAATGGAAGCATACGGTGTGCTACGATCGCGTGTCGATGTCCAAGGAAACAATAAGACAACAAGGCGGTAATCAAAGTGGAAGCATACCCGCGCCACGATCGTGGGTCGATGTCCAAAGTGATTAACAAAGTAACACTATCAGCGAGGCGTGCGGAATTTATCCGTCACCCGATCACGTCCGAGTAAGTTCTCAACAAGTCAACCGACTCCATCGAGACGCGGTAGTATAGAAACACAATTCTTGCACAACAAAGGCTATCACAACAAGCATAGGCAAGTTTCACAACAACAAGCATAGGCAAGTTTCACAACAACAAGCATAGGCAAGTTTCACAACAACAAGCATAGGCAAGTTTATACACAACTCGAAGTACTTTCATTTTATGCCCAAGTTCGGGTTTTAACCCTAAAGTACTACGTACGTTAAATTCCTTTTAAAGAGACCTAATCCTTTTATAAAAGTCACCCGATACCCGTAGTATAAAAAAATAGAGTGACTTATATCTTTTAAGTAAACCAAAACAACTTCCATACTTTCCTTTTTAAAACCAAATTAAGGCAACACCATGCCTTCTTTTTTTGACCAAAACACTTTTCTTTTTAAAGTCAAGTTACCACATTAAAACCAATGATAAAACCTTTCTTTTGTTTTCATAAGGTCGTTATAACCAATTTCCCATAAAGCTGTTATAACACCTTATGTTTTAAACCATTTTAAGACAACACAATGCCTTTCTTTTCCCTAAAGTTCCAGTTTGCCTAATTTCAATTACACAAGTCTCTTTTTTGAAAAGTTTCATAGTTCAATGTCTTAATCTCTTTTAAAACAATTGAGTAACATATGCCATAGGCGAGTAGGTTATTCTTGTTCATAATCAATCTTATTAGCAGCCATGATCTAGAAAATGTAATATCATTTTGTCTCATCTTAGCTTCTATGCAGATGGAGGTTTCTATTGATTTTAATAATACTTAATTATCCAATACATTTTCCTTTATTAACGCTGCAGTGGTTTGTCGATACACATTCGATTTCGAAATCGAGAAACATTATTCCTTCCAAAAACCAAGTACTCATTACTCACGAATGAGGTTTCACACAAACATCCATATTAAGTCAAGTCTCTTAACTTCTAAACCATTAAACCATTCTTTTTGTCTCTCTTAAGACGTTACACCTAACTTCTCATAAAGCTGGTATAACTCTTATGTTTTCAAACCAAGTATACACTTCTTTCAAAAAAGTTCCTTAATCTTTTAGAATACTTCAAGGTTCTTTATTATCACACATCAAGTTGGTTATAAGTCAAATCAGTTATCACAAAGCATTTCTCATTTACATAGAGCTGTTATAACACTTTATGTTTAAAAACAATCAAATACATTTAACACATGTACGTCTACCGTACTACATAGTTATACACCTATCATGCTAGAACAGATAAGAAGAGGTTCACATACCTCGCGACGATTATCGACTAATAGCAAAACGCTCCAAGTACCTCAAACCGTCGGCTACACTCTCAGTCAAGCAGATCACTCCACACGTAGTACTACAACCTATAGAGGCCTGGCGCCTATTAATATCTTTAGATCGGCGTAGAATATTCTACGAAAATTGGCAAAGACTTCCCGCCACAGCAGCGTAAATCTCCTCCTCTATCGAGGCCGGCTACCAAGCCAACCAGGGGGGGTTAACACGTCTAACGGACGCTGCACAATTCTACTATACTGAATGCTACACAAGTCTCTGAATACGGTCTATGTAATTACTGATTCGGTTCTTCTTTAAATTCGGGCTTAAGTCGCAAGACATTGCCGTAAGTATTATTCGGCTTAAGTCAAAAGACATTGCCGCACAACTATGTTCAATTCTATATATAGTATACCTTAACTATATATTCCAACAACATGTAACTTCCAATACAATAAGGTCAAAGGGTGTTTACCTCGATAAGCCCAAAATTATCCGAGTTTATATGTCGATCTGAGCAAGGTTTAGCTCTACTCAGTGCGCTCCAACCCGCTCCAAACAACCTTAGAAGTTCTTACCAACTTCTACTTAACACTTCAACCGACTATGAAGGTTTTCCTTAGGGGTTAGTTTAGTGGCTAAAGGAAGTATAATAGTATTTTCGGGCTTTTGTAAAAGTGTAACCTTGGGAATACTACAGGTATTTGGGCAAGGTATTTGGGCATTATAACAATACTTGGAGAGTGTTTCTATACCACAAAAAGGGGGTATTTATACGAGACAACAAGGCTAGGGGTACCCTGGCCAGGGCACCACAAAGGGGAGGGAGGCCTCGGCGAGACTCAAAGGAGGGGGGGGGGAGAGTTGGAAGAACTCAACACTAAAGGGGGAGGGATTTTTAACACTTAGAAAAAGATTTTTGGATGAAGAAAGTTCATCACTTAGAGGGGTATTTATAGGTCAAGCAAAGGCCAACCAATGGCCAAGATCAAGCCAGTGTTAGGCAAGTGTGGGTGGCTAGGATCAAGCCATGTGCACCTTATCCATCTACCACACCAACTTGCACAAATATCCTACCTAACCCAAAGCCACCCTTTTCGTCCCATTTTGCCGCCCCTTCCTTCCAATGTGAGGGTGACACATGTCACCCTCTCGTTGGTCCAAAATGTTTCGTCTCTCGGAAAAATCCGCAAAAATAATAAATGACATAGCCGGAATTTTTCCTACGTAAGCTGTGGAAACGTTTCGTCGGAAAACGACTCCTTTTGGCACTTGTGCCCAATTTTCGAAACTTGTCAAGTCTTAAGGCAAAAATTTAAATACGTCACGCCTCACGTACATACTGGAAATCACGGGTATAACATTCTCCTCCAGAAACATTCGTCCCGAATGTTCCTTCTCGAAACAGATAACGAAGAAGTTCCTTCTAACAAAATGTCAACGCCACACCTGGCCACGTAATAACACACATTCTCTTCCCTCCTTACTCGTCGTGCCCTTCTCGAACACTTGAACTCTTCTAGTATACGTACCACACTTCAGTCATCGCTTCAGTTCCCAACACTTTGGAGTCACAACCTCCAAACTTGGTCATCTTGCTAGCTTCACTTTCCTCTAAGGCCATTCCCGGCCTTCACGAACCGATTCTGGTCGAACATATCCGCAAACTCATACGATGGTCATCTAAACCTGGGCCTAACACCCTCGTGACCCTACCACCTGGCGGGACCACCCGAGTGACCTCACCGAACAGGCCGCGGGTTGGCCCTCATCATGGCCCCAACCCGACCCACTTAACGCATCACGCTCTTGTTTCCCCGATCCGGAACAATCTTACCTCTACAGGTCATGAAAGCTACCACTTCCATTGCACACTACCCAGGGACTTTATCACACAAAACGTTCTAGGCATAAAATGCGCTCCGACAAGGATCACTTGCAAAATCTGGTACTCAAGACGACCTTACATCTAAGGTCTCAACTGTAATATTCTAAGGTTCATCATTTTCTCACCCCCAAGCTTACCCTTCTCACTAACCAGGTTCTACATCACGTTTTAGCACAAAGCTATCCGAACATAACACTTAACACATTATCATAACATCAATACATACAAGTCTCTAGAGGGTTAAGGATATACCTGAAAAATAGGCGGTTCAAAGGACCGCTAAAACTGGGAACTTCCACCGCGACCTACAGGCCTCGGTGTATGAACATCTGCTGGCTATGGAAGGTGAAGAACCCGCCCGATCCAGTCTGTGCTATCCTACCAGCGCTACCCACTGGACGGTTTCTCCCAAAATGGCCTGGCCGCATGTAAAACAAACTCCGGACTAGCACGACACTCCCATTTGTGAGTCTACCACGGCCAAGCGAGGTAGGGGTGGCTTCAAAGTTAACACTCGCTCTCCGAAAACCTGGAGCCACGACTGCCTCGCGAAAACTCGGCGCTCGAAGATTGTAGAGGACCCGCTGCAATGTGGCGGAGGTGCATAACTAGTTCGCTGCGAGGCGGTGCGCCTCGAAAATCACCAAAGGACCTGCGATTCGCCTCTTCTGCGACTTTGGTCATTCCGTCGATTTCTCGCTCACCCCTAGTGCATAAGCTGCATGCGGCAATGTCCATGTGCGGTGAAGAGCTACACGAACAACTTCGCTAGGTAATCATCGATCCACGTAACATATCGGTGGACTCGATCCTCCATACTAGCTACTAATGCGGGACGTCTGGGCAATGAGTCGAACTCACATTGTACTCCCGCACCGCTCGCTTGCCGTAATACCAAAAATCATCGGCCGAGCCTCCTCATCAGCGTGGCGGCAGTGTGCAAGAAATGCCTTTGAGAACTCGTCCCATAAAGCCGAAGTGCATTCTCTCCCGACGCCCCACGAATCAAACCAATCGATGCGGTATCACGCGGCGATGCGAACCTAGACCACCGACTCGGTCTCGAGGCCTTGATCACTCTCATGATCGGTCACCGTCGGATGAACTCTGCGATCATCCTCGAGCCTCGACCCATAAAACTCTGGCGGGTTACACTCGGAAAATCCCGTAGTCTCAAATCGCTGGTGGGTTGAACTACGGGTGCTCTCGGAACTAGGCCGTCGGCTTATCCTCAAGTCGCCACAACCACGCCATTAATGGCCATCTCCTTGTAACCATCATCTCGCCTACTGTAGGATGGAGGCTCAGTATCTTGGGTCTCTGAGATCGCTGCCGCCATTTGCTCTACTCGTATCTTCCTCACGCTGCCCTTCTGGGCCCGGTTGCCTTGGCGAGGCATAGCGGCAAAGGAAAGGAATACGTCGAGGTTCAACTCATCACACGACTCTAAGGCACGATCTCGTAATGAGAAGAATGGAAACCAATCCTAAATGTCCTATAGCCTCACGATTATAGATGTGCACAACACACCGATAATCAAGACTACTAGACACGTGCTCGTAGACACTTTCCGAGGATTAACGCTGCGATATGTTATACCCGTATTTCAGTATGCACGTGGGGGCGCATATAGAAATTTGAACTTAAGAGTAAGGCTTGGGCGATTTTCACTTTGTTCACAACACGATTAAGTCGTTTTTCGAAACGTTTCCACGCCGTAGGGAAAATTCCGGCTATGTCTTTTTAATTTTTGGATTTTTCCGAGGCGAAACATTTTGGACCAACAAGAGGCGCCACTTGGCACCCTCTCATTGAGTGAGTGGGGCGGTGTGGCGAAAGTTGGCCTTGTTTGGTCGAGGTTGGTAGGATATTTTTGTGTTAGATGGATAATGTGCACTTTGCATTATATTGGCCATTGGTTGGCCTTGGCTTGTACTATAAATACCCTCTCCCTTTGATGAATTCTTCATCCTTTCCACAAATCTTCTAAGTGTTAAAATCCTCCTCTCCTCTTGTTGACTCGTCCAAGAGCCCTCTCCCTTTGAAAGGCCCCCGGCCGAGAGCCCTCTCCCCTCCTAGTAGTGCCGTAGGTGCCCCAGCCTAGTTGCTTTAGTATAATACCCCCTTTGTGGTGTAGAAATACTCTCAAAGTATTGTTGTAATGCCCAAATTACCTTAGCAGTATACCTTGTAGTATTCTAAGGTTATACCTATATGAAAAGCCCGAAATACTATTATACTTCCGGTCTACAAAACCGAAACCACTAGGAAAATCTCCATAGTCCGTTGAGTATTGTGTAGAAGTTGGTTAGAACTTCAGGTGGTTTAGAAGCGGTTGGGCGCTGAGTTGGAGCTAAGCGATTGCCCAGGATCGACTTTATACTTGGATAATTATGGGCTTATCGAGGTAAATATCTTGTCTCTATTGTAATTGGAAATTACATGATTGTTAGACTATAGTTGAAGTATACTATATGTAGAATCGAGCGTTGTTGGCAATGTCTTTTGACTTAAGCTGAATAATAAGAAACCTTTTCGAAGAAAATCGAATCGCTTTTACATGGGACGTATTACGGTGAGCTTGTGTAGCTTTTACGTGAGGTAGAATTGTGCACGCCCGGTTAGATCTGTGAACCCCCGCGGTTGGCTTGATAGCCCCGATAGAGGAGGAGATTTACGCTGTTGGGGAGTCTTTGCGAATTTTTACAGAGATGTTCTCTGAAGGGATCTAAATGTTAATAAAGCGCCTTGTGGCCTTATAGGTTGAAGTACTCATGGCGCGATCTCGCTAAGGAGTAGCCAGCGGTTTGAAGTACTTGAGCGTTTTGCTATTAGTCGATACTCCGCGAGGTATGTGAACCTCTTCCTATCTCTTCTAGCATGATATGTGTGAACTATGTAGTGCGGTAGAATACATGTGCTAAATGTATTTGATTATAAAACATAAAGTGTTATAACGGCTTTATGGGAAGTTGGTTATAACGACTTTATGTTGGTAAGAAAATACATGTGGTTTTTAAGGTAATGGTTTGAACTATAAGCGGCTTGTTATGTGTTAATAAAGAACTTGAAGTATTTCAAAAGATTTTGAATCATTTTGAAAGAAGAAGTAATACTTGGTTTTGAAAACTTAAGAGTTATACTAGCTTTATGGGAAGTTAGGTATAACGGCTTAAGAATGTTTCTTGATTCGAAATCGGAATGTGTATCGACAAACCAACTGCGGCGTTAATAAAAGGAAATGTTTTGACTAATTAAGTATTAATAAACCAGAGAAACCTCCATCCGCATAGAAGCTAAGATGAGACAAAATGATATTTCCTAGATCATGGTCTTTGTAATAAGATTTTTATAAACAAGAATATCCTACTCACATATAAGGCTTATGTTTCTCAGATGGTTTAAAAGAGAATGATAGTCTTAAGTGATTAATACTATGAACTACGAAACCTTTCTAAAATGAGAAACTTGAACATTGGAAATTAGGCAAACTTGATCATTGGAAAAGAATGATTGCTACTTGATTTTACAAAGAGAAGTAATTGATTTACTTTAAAAGGATAGTCACTCTATTTTTATACTACGGGTATTGTGTGACATTGTGAAAGTAACGTATCTTTTAAAGAGTTAATGTATGAAGTACTTTGGGGATAAAACCCCGAACTTGTTGGCATATAGTAGAAAGTACCTTGTGTGTATAACTTGATTGTGTTGGTTTGTGATAGCACAGTAATACTTTCTTTGATTGATAAGTAAACATGCTAGGATGCTACGTGTGTTAGTATCTTGTGATGTTGTGTAAAGGGTTTCCTTTGTTGTGCTTATGTTGTAACGATAAGTCATTGTGTTAGTATTTTACATCACTCATCTCTTGAGATGATTAGGGTTAATTTGCCCTCCGACGCGGGTAGACTCAGCGGGTCGATGGACCTATGATTCGAGAATACCTGCAGTCCTGTGGGCCGGCGCGAGCTACGAGGATTAAGGTGTTAGTGTCGTCCTTTATGGGCATGCGGTCCATGTGGCCATGCGAAGTCCGGGCGATGGGGAGTAGCTACCGATGCGAATACCTATGCGGGCGATGAGATTGGCCTACGCGAGTCGGAAGTTCGTGGCTAGACGCGACATTAGATCTGCGGGCAAGTGGCGGCTTTGATCATGTGACGGATGCACAGATCTTATGATCTGATTCATGACCTTGTTGGTACCGTGGGTGTTAGTAATCGGCTATGCCTTCGCACTTACCATGCGGTGTTATTATAGCGCAGTGGGACACGGTGTTCATGTGTGTTCCTTGGTGCTTTTATATCATAAAAGCAGCGGTGAGGAAGGTATTCCACGCATGATTGATGTTGTGGCGTGAGACCCATTGTTATATTTGAGTGATGACTTGAGGCGTGAGTCACGACTTGATATGATTGCTTGTTTGTCAGGAATCGTAGTTTTGTTATCATACATGTCTCGCTTTATATAGACTACTATGATTTCATTTACTGATTTTGGTTTCATACATGTACTTTGTTATGCGACCTCCTTCGGGGCTGTTCATGCCGCAGGTAAAGGTACACCAGTCGTTGATCCTCGCTCTTAGGGTCCCAGGTCAACGTTTGGGAAGCTCCGTGTCTCCGGAGGCTTATCTTGGTATAGTCCCCTGTTATTGTGGGTGCTTACATTCAGGTAATGACGGGCCTTCCATCGTTGCGTCATATCATTCTTAGGTGCAGAAATCGTTGTGGGCGTGGTTGTAAAAGGATTAAGTTCATGATTGAAACGCTTGTTGTTTATATATACGAAGGCAAGTTTTCTGATTTGTTTTGTACTTCATTTGTTTCACGTATGTGTTTTATGTTCCGATTACTACGATGTTGTGTCACTAGGGTGCGGGTAGGCACCGACCACGAGCCGGGTCGTGACAAAAGTGGTATCGAGCGATTAATCCTCGGAAAGTGTCTGAGACCGTATTCGATGAGTCTTGATTATCGGTGTTGTGCACCACACCAATAATCGTGAGGCTATAGGGTATTTAGGATTGGTTTCTATTCTTCTCACTCGAGATCGTGCCTTAGCCGTGTGTTGTTAGTTGGACCTCCGACGAAATTATTTCCCTTATCGTTATGCCTCGCGTAGGCAACCCGCGGGAGGGCAAGGCCGAGGAGGCTGCGAGTAGAGTTCGGAGGTGGCGAGGCACGCAAATCATTACCTAGGATAGTGCTTCATTCGGGAGTTCTGCGACGTCACTAGCCCGAGTTTTAGCACAGCGGGCGGTTCCACTGCGCCACGATGTTTGGACCTTCGGCCGCGACCGAGCGATGAGTATAGAGTTTTATACGTAGAGACCTTAGAGGTAAGGCCATCTCGAGCATAGGTGTAGGGTTATGTTTGACCCTTATCTAAGTGCATAGTGCGTGAGTTATGTTTGGGATAGGTCCCAGTAGTGGAATGAAAGGGGTAGTTGAGCTAAGAAGACCGCTTGGTTTTCAAACGTGATTAAGTGAGATTGGTCGGATCGGGAGCTAGTATTGTGCGGCGTTGCGGGTCGAGGTTGTTGCCGCGTCAACCCGCGACACATTTGTTGGTGGGGTCCGTTTGTGGTGGTCCACGGTGGGATCACGAGGTGTTGCCCAAGTTTAGTTAACCAACGAGTTCGTGGATACATTCGGCGGTCGTGGTCGATGGGGCAGCCCATCGTGTTCTTCGCTCGACCGTTTTCTCAGAGGTTATGCGAGATGTTGCATCGGAAAGGTTGTAGGCTGCACGAGGTGCCTACCTACACCTTAAGACGAATATGGAGCCAGTTACTACCGCTTTTTCGGAGGTTTTGCCGCAAGGTTAGGAACTCGGTGAGTCTCGAATCGCATTCTCCGCCGGGCTGGTTGGATTTCGGGGGTAGTTGTGGAGATTGTTGTCTCTGTGGAGGAGTGTTTAAGCTACCATTTGGTTCGGATGTCACCTTTTGAAGCCTTGTAGGGCGGAAGTGTAAGTTGCGGTCGATTGGTTCGATGTTGGCAAGCGTTCGAACGATTAGTTCAGCTTGTTCCACAGGTGTGGATAGTGAGAAGCTTGTCTAGAAGAGGTTCAGCGACTCGAGAAATCGTGCGGATAATCGGCGACGCTAGAGTTCAGGTTGTGATCGGTCTTCTTAAAGTACCACCCCGGAGGTGTGACGAGTTTTGGAAAACAGAGGAACTTAGCCCAAGTTACTTGGCCTTGGGCCTTAAGTTCATGTGAAGAATAGGCCGTGCTATATGTTAGCTTTGCGTCCGACTTAGGAGGCAAGACGTCCGATCTTCGTATTGTTATGTTCGGAAAGTATCGGAGATCCATCAGTGTTCCGGTTAATGATGACCACGTTAGAGATAGTAACCCGAGTCTTGAACCGGCGATGCTCGAAGTGTGGTAAGAGTTTGAGTGTCACGACGACCTCGGGGATCGCATGCGGCCGGTACCATTTGTTTGGGGTCGAGCGGGTGACACTAGAACCTCGCAAAGTGACAAAAGTGGTATCATTTCTTTTGTAAAGAGAAGGTGCGAAGGAAGTATATTTTAGACCGGTGAGAGGTGTTATGGTGACGTTAGAGGTGTTTCCTCGTGGACTTGGATGTAAGCTTTTGCGCAAGTTGTTTCGTGGCCATGTGGCAAGGATTGTTCTCGTAAGCATAGTAGTGAAGACTATCTTGGCGGCGTTTGTTTTGAGACTTAGAAAGAACATTCGACGAATGTTTCTAAGAGGAGAATGTTATACCCGTATTTCCAGTACGTAATGGGACGTGCGTAGAAATTTGAACTTAAGAGTAAGGCTTGGACGATTTTCACTTTGTTCACAACACCATTAGAGTCGTTTTTAAAGCGTTTTCACAATTTTCGTAGGAAAATTCGCTATGTCTTTTTAATTTTTGGATTTTTCCGAGAGGCGAAACATTTTGGACCAAGAGGCGCCACTTGGCACCTCTCATCGTGGAGTGGGGGTAAAGGTGGCGAAAGTTGGCCTTGTTTGGTCGGTTGGTAGGATATTTTTGTGTTAGATAAGGTGCACTTGGCAAGATCTTGGCCATTGGTTGGCCTTGGCAGTGCTATAAATACCCTCTCCCTTTGATGAATTCTTCATCCTTTCCACAAATCTTCTAAGTGTTAAAATCCCTCCTCTCCTCTGTTGACTCTCGCCCAAGAGCCCTCTCCCCTTTGAAAGGCCCCTTGGCCGAGAGCCCTCTCCCCCCTCCTTGTAGTGTGGCCGTGGGGTACCCCCCCCTAGCCTAGTTGCTTTCGTATAATACCCCCCCTTTGTGGTGTAGAAATACTCTCAAAAGTATTGTTGTAATGCCCAAATTACCTTAGCCGTATACCTTGTAGTATTCTAAGGTTATACCTATACGAAAAGCCCGAAATACTATTATACTTCCGTCACACAAACCGAAACCCTAGGAAAATCTCCATGGTCAGTTTGAGTATTGTGTAGAAGTTGGTTAGAACTTAAGGGTGGTTTAGAGGGTTGGGCGCTGAGTTGGAGCTAAGCGATTGCCGAGATCGACTTTATACTTGGATAATTATGGGCTTATCGAGGTAAATATCTTGTCCTCTATTGTAATTGGAAATTACATGATTGTTAGACTATAGTTGAAGTATACTATATGTAGAACTGAACGTTGTTGTCGCAATGTCTTTTGACTTAAGCTGAATAATAAGAAACCTTTTCGAAGAAGAGTATCGACCTGCTTTTTACATAGATCATTACTGATGACTTGTGTAGCTTTTCGTGAGGTAGAATTGTGCACGTCAGGTTAGATGTATGAACCCCCGGTTGGCTTGATAGAGCACCCCGATAGAGAGAGATTTACTGTCATGCGGGGAGAGGTTTGCCAATTTTACGTAGAATGTTCTACGAAGGGATCTAAATGTTAATAAAGCGCTGTGGCCTTATAGTCAAGTACTACGTATGGCGCGATCCATCGCTAAGAGTAGCCGGCGGTTTGAAGTACTTGGGCGTTTTGCTATTAGTCGATACTGCGTCGCGAGGTATGTGAACCTCTTCCTATCTCTTCTAGCATGATATGTGTGAACTATGTGATGCAGTAGAAGCATACGTGCTAAATGTATTTGATTGGTGTAAAACATAAAGTGTTATAACGGCTTTATGGGAAGTTGGTTATAACACTTTATGTTGGTAAGAAAATACATGTGGTTTTTTTAAGGTAATCGGTTTGAACTATAAGCGCTTGTTATGTGTTAATAAAGAACTTGAAGTATTTCAAAAGATTTTGAATCATTTTGAAAGAAGTAATACTTGGTTTTGAAAACTTAAGAGTTATACTAGCTTTATGGGAAGTTAGGTATAACGGCTTAAGAATGTTTTCTTGATTCGAAATCGAATGTATCGACAAACCAACGCTGCGTTAATAAAAGGAAATGTTTTGACTAATTAAGTATTAATAAAACTAAGAAACCTCCATCTGCATAGAAGCTAAGATGAGACAAAATGATATTTCCTAGATCATTCTTTGTAATAAGATTTTTATAAACAAGAATATCCTACTCACATATAAGGCTTATGTTTCTCGGATGGTTTAAAAGAGAATGATAGTCTTAAGTGATTAATACTATGAACTACTGAAGCCTTTCTAAAATGAAACTTGAACATTGGAAATTAGGCAAACTTGATCATTGGAAAAGAATGATTGCTACTTGATTTTACAAAGAGAAGTAATTGATTTACTTTAAAAGATAGTCACTCTATTTTTATACTACGTATTGTGTGACATTGTGAAAGTAACGTATCTTTTAAAGAGTTAATGTATGAAGTACTTTGGGGATAAAACCCGAACTTGTTGGCATATAGTAGAAAGTACCTTGTGTGTATAACTTGATTGTGTTGGTTTGTGATACCACAGTAATACTTTCTTGTTGATTGATAAGTAAACATGCTAGGATGCTACGTGTGTTAGTATCTTGTGATGTTGTGTAAAGGGTTTCCTTTGTTGTGCTTATGTTGCTTAACGATAAGTCGTTGTGTTAGTATTTTACATCACTCATCTCTTGAGATGATTCCGGGTTAAGCGCCCCACGCGGTAGACTCAAAGCGTCGATGGACCTATGATTCGAGAATACCTGCGCAGTCCCGAGGCCTATCGCGGAGCTACGAGAGTTCGAGTTAGTGTGCGTCCTTTACGCATGCGTCCATGCGGGCCATGCGATCGCGAAGTCCAGACGATTTCGGGAGTAGCTACCTCGACGCGGAATACCTCACGCGGGCGATGAGATTGGCCCGCGAGTCAGCGAAAGTTCTGTGGCTAGACGCGACATTAGATCTGCGGGCAAGTGGCCGCTTTGATCATGTGGCGATGCAGGCAGATCTTATGATACGCATGACCTTGTTGGTACTGGGCAGAGTTCGCTATGCCTTCGCATTTACCCCATGCGGTGTTATTACGGCACGTGGGACTGGTGTTCATGTGTGTTCCTTGGTGCTTTTATATCATAAAGCGCCAGCGGAAGGTATTCCACGCATGATTGATGTTGTGGGCGTGAGACCCATTGTTATATTTGAGTGATGACTTGAGGCGTGAGTCACGACTTGATATCGCTTGTTTATGTGAATTGTAGTTTTGTTATCATACATGTCTCTGCTTTATATAGACTACTATGATTTCATTTACGGTATTTTCGCCATACTCTATTTTTGTGACCTCGACTTCTGGGGCTGTTCATGCCGCAGTAAAGGTACACGATCGTTGATCCTCGCCGGTCAAGCCAGCTTTGGGAAGCTCCGTTTCTCGAGGCTTATCTTGGTATAGTCCCCTGTTATTGTGGGTGCTTACATTCAGGGTATGACGGGGCCCTGTCCCGTCGTTGTGGTCATATCATTCTTAGAGGTCTGTAGTACTGTTGTGGGCAGGGTTTGTAAAAAGGATTAAGTTGTTCATGATTGAAAGAGTTGTTGTTTATATATATGCCGAAAGGCAAGTTTTCTGACATCGTTTGTACTTCATTTGTTTCACGTATGTTTTTATGTTCGCTGATTACTCGATGTTGTGTCACTAGGGTGCGGTGGTAAGACACGATCCGCCCGATTTGGTCGTGACATGATACCACTTTGTCACGACCGAACCCGGCCCGGATCGTGCCTTACCGCACCCTGGTGATACAACATCGAGAAAATCAGCGAAATAAAAACATGAACATGAAATAAGAGACAAGATAAATAAAGCAACCAAAGCAGTTTGCCTTCATCATATATACATAACCCAACAGATTATCCTTTTTACAAACCCCGCCCACAACAAAGGCTGGCACCTCTAAGATTTATACAACAACTATGACGGGACAGGCCCCGCCATACCTCGAGCGTTCAAGAACTTACGGACTGGTAACATACCAAAGATAAGCCTCCGGAAACGAGCTTCAAAATTGAAATGAGATCCTAAACGCGGATCGACAACCGATGTACTTCTACCGCGCAGATTTAACGCGGCCGGCGAGGTCGATACAGTACCAAGTATGTGAAATCAGAAATATCAGAATGAAATCATACTAGCCTATAAAAGCGAGACGGTATGATAACCAAACTACGACGTGCATAACGATTATATCAATTCGTGGTCTCACGCCACAACATCAATCTGCCATGAGTACCTTCCTCATCACGGCTCCATGATATGATAACAACAAGACAACAATCCAAATGGGAGCATACCCGCGCTACGATCGCGGTCGATGTCCAAAGGGAACAAATACGACAACATTCCAAATGGAAGCGTACCCGTGCGCTACGCATCGTGGCCGTAGGTCCAAAGGGAACAAATAAGCCAACATTCCAAATGGAAGCGTACCCGCGCTACGATCGCGGTCGATGTCCAGTGGGAAACAATAAGACAAAGATTCCAAATGGAAGCATACCCGCTGCGCTACGATCGTGTCAAGATGTCCAAAGGGAAACAATAAGACAACAAGGCGGTAATCAAAGTGGAAGCATACCCGCAGCGCGCACGATCGTGTCGCGATGTCCAAAGCGATTAACAAAAGTAACACTATCAGCGAACGTGCAGTGGAATTTATCCGCCACCTTAGGCCACGTTCAAGTAAGTTCTCAACAAGTCAACCGACTTTCATCGAGACGCCAGAGTATGAAACACAATTCTTGCACAACAAAGGCTATCACAACAAGCATAGGCAAGTTTCACAACAACAAGCATAGGCAAGTTTCACAACAACAAGCATAGGCAAGTTTCACAACAACAAGCATAGGCAAGTTTCACAACAACAAGCATAGGCAAGTTTATACACAACTCAAGTACTTTCATTTTATGCCCAAGTTCGGTTTTAACCTAAAGTACTACGACGTTAAATTCCTTTTAAAGAGACCTAATCCTTTTATAAAAGTCACCCGATACGTAGTATAAAAAAATAGAGTGACTTATATCTTTTAAGTAAACCAAAACAACTTCCATACTTTCCTTTTAAAACCAAATTAAGGCAACACCATGCCTTCTTTTTGACCAAAACACTTTTCTTTTAAAGTCAAGTTACCACATTAAAACCAATGATAAAACCTTTCTTTTGTTTTCATAAGGTCGTTATAACCAACTTCCCATAAAGTCATTATAACACCTTATGTTTTAAACCATTTTAAGACAACACAATGCCTTTCTTTTCCTAAAGTTCGGTTTTGCCTAATTTCAATTACACAAGTCTCTTTTTGAAAAGTTTCATAGTTCAATGTCTTAATCTCTTTTAAAACAATTGAGTAACATATGCCATAAAGTAGAGTTATTCTTGTTCATAATCAATCTTATTAGACCATGATCTAGAAAATGTAATATCATTTTGTCTCATCTTAGCTTCATGATGGAGGTTTCTCCGGTTTTAATAATACTTAATTATCCAATACATTTTCCTTTATTAACGCCGCAGTGGTTTGTCGATACACATTCGATTTCGAAATCGGAAACATTATTCCTTCCAAAAACCAAGTACTCATTACTCACGAATGAGGTTTCACACAAACATCCATATTAAGTCAAGTCTCTTAACTTCTAAACCATTAAACCATTCTTTTTGTCTCTCTTAAGACGTTACACCTAACTTCTCATAAAGCTGGTATAACTCTTATGTTTTCAAACCAAGTATACACTTCTTTCAAAAAAGTTCCTTAATCTTTTAGAATACTTCAAGGTTCTTTATTATCACACATCAAGTTGGTTATAAGTCAAATCAGTTATCACAAAGCATTTCTCATTTACATAGAGCTGTTATAACACTTTATGTTTAAAAACAATCAAATACATTTAACACACGACGTCACCGTACTACATAGTTATACACCTATCATGCTAGAACAGATAAGAAGAGGTTCACATACCTCGCGACGATTATCGACTAATAGCAAAACGCTCCAAGTACCTCAAACCGTCGGCTACACTCTCAGTCAAGCAGATCACTCCACACGTAGTACTACAACCTATAGAGGCCACAAAGCGCCTATTAATATCTTTAGATCCCGACGTAGAATATTCTACGTAAAATTCAAGAAGACCTCCCCGCAACAGCGTAAATCTCCTCCTTCTATCGGCGCCGCTACCAAGCCAACCGGGGTTAACACGTCTAACCGACGCGTACAATTCTACTATACAAGAATGCTACACAAGTCTCATCGAATACGGTCCTATGTAATTACAGATTCTCTTCTTTAAATTCAGCTTAAGTCGCAAGACATTGTCGTAAGTATTATTCAGCTTAAGTCAAAAGACATCCGCACAACTATGTTCAATTCTATATATAGTATACCTTAACTATATATTCCAACAACATGTAACTTCCAATTACAAATGAAGGTCAAGGGTGTTTACCTCGATAAGCCCAAAATTATCCGAGTTTATATGTCGATCTGAGCAAGGTTTAGCTCCTACTCCGCGCTCCAACCCGCTCCAAACAACCCTTAGAAGTTCTTACCAACTTCTACTTAACACTTCAACCGACTATGAAGGTTTTCCTTAGTGGTTTCGTTTAGTGGCTAAAGGAAGTATAATAGTATTTCTGGCTTTTGTAAAGTGTAACCTTGGGAATACTACAAGGTATTTGGGCCAAGGTATTTGGGCATTATAACAATACTTGGAGAGTGTTTCTATACCACAAAGGGGTATTTATACGAGACAACAAGGCTGGGGTACCCTGGCTAGGGCACCACAAAGGGGGAGGGAGGCCTCGGCGAAGACTCTCGAAAGGAGGGGAGAGTTGGGCGAACTCAACACTAAAGGGGAGGGATTTTTAACACTTAGAAAAGATTTTAGGATGAAGAAAGTTCATCACTTAGAGGGGTATTTATAGGTCAAGCAAAGGCCAACCAATGGCCAAGATCAAGCCAAGTGTTAGGCAAGTGTAGGGCTAGGATCAAGCCATGTGCACCTTATCCATCTACCACACCAACTTGCACAAATATCCTACCTAACCCAAAGCCACCCTTTTCGTCCCATTTTGCCGCCCCTTCCTTCCAATGTGAGGGTGACACATGTCACCCTCTCGTTGGTCCAAAATGTTTCGTCTCTCGGAAAAATCCGCAAAAATAATAAAAGACATAGCCGGAATTTTTCCTACGTAAGCTGTGGAAACGTTTCGTCGGAAAACGACTCCTTTTGGCACTTGTGCCCAATTTTCGAAACTTGTCAAGTCTTAAGGCAAAAATTTAAATACGTACGCCCTACGTACATACTCTGGAAGTACGGGGTATAACAATAGCATGGTTGCATGCCCCGGAATCCCTCATCGTATAAGCATGGCCATGGGTAATAAAACAAATCCGGGAATCTAACCCGCCTCCTGGTCACATGCCCCGGAATCCCACATCGTAGGTGCATGTCCAAGGATCAATCATAATGGAAGCATACCCGTGGAATTCCACATCACTGTCGGTACGTCCAAGTAAACTTACAACAAGACAGCCGGCCCTCCAACTGAGAGTCACGACAACGTAAACATATAATACTTGCACTCAAATTTGGTCTCGGCCAATGGAGCATTCAATGCCAAACGACTTAAGCCATTTATGGCAACCTTTCCCAATAGTGCACTACTCTTGATTTCCCCAACAAATGCATCTAATGCACGTACTAAGCGTGCAAGGAATTTTCAACATAGGAAACTTAAGCAGGAATCTTTACAAGTCCTTGTCTAGAATCAAAGGACTTAAAACTATTATGATCTTATCCCCTCTTGTAATGGCACCTTTGAGTGACCACTGCTCCCCTCCCCCATTTCTTGTTTGCATAAACGTTGAGAATTGAGAACCCTCAATGACTGATTGTAGCCATCTTTATTTCCGTTATTAGTAATAATATTTGCATTTACCTAAAAAAAATAAAAAATACTTGCACTCAAAGCTATCACAAGCAAACATAGGCAAGTTCATTAAACCTTTAGACTTCCATTTTTATAAACTTATGGCACTTTCGTTTCACACATAAAAATCCGGGAATTTAACCCAAAGTACTACGTACTTCCATTCTTTTAAAAAGGTTTTTTTTCATATAAAACCCCAAGATACTAACACCCGTAGTATCAAGGCTTTTTTACACCTTACCTAAGTCACTACACTTTTAGAAATACATTTGTCGGCTTCTAAATCAAGTGACTTCTTTCCTTAAAACTTAAGCAATAGATGCTTTTAAATCCATTTGCCTTTCTTTATTTCCAAAACATTTATCATTACTTAGAGTAAACCACTCTTTTAACTTTCCATAAAGCTATTATAACCCACTTCCCATAAAGTCGTTATACTAACTCAAATACATTCTTTTTCTAATCAAGAGACTTATACTTTCGAAAACCAAGTATCGTATACTTTCAACATACTTCAAGTCCCTTATCTTTTAGAATCCAGTTTCGTAGTTCATAGTCTTAACACTTCATTACGTAAACTCTTTAAATTAAGCAACATATGCCTTATACGTGTGAATAGGTTATACTTGTTTATACTGATCTCATTAAAGCAGCCATGATCTAGAAAATGTAATACAATTTTGTCTTATCTTAGCTTCTATGCAGATGGAGAATTCTACTTGTTTTAATATAACTTATCGTCATTAGATTTTCCTTTATTAACGCTGCAATGGCTTGTTCGATACTTATTCTCATTCGTGTCGTAAATTAGCCAAGTCAACTTGGCTCCAAACACCTCCTAACGACTCTTACCAACATCCCCCATAAGACTTGGTAAGAACTTAGGATAACTCAGACATAACATTTACATAGAGTAAATCAACATACCTACTTCTTAACTTCTAAGAGTAGAAGGAAACATGAAATAATACCACACGTACATTCCATACATAGAATCATGTCAAAAGAAGGAAGAGGTTCACATACCTCACGACGATTATCGACAATTAGCAAAATGCTCTGAAGTACTTCAACCTTGATAGCTATTCCATCCTTCAAGTAGAATCCGCTATACTTAGTACTTCAACCTAAAATGGCCATATCGTCCATTAACCTCTAGCGGACGTAGAATATTCTAAGTGCTAAGTCACTAAATTCTACGGAAAATCGGACAAAGACTTCCTTTGTTTCTACATACTTTGCCACCTTTTTCAAGGCCGAATACAATAACCAAACACGCCACATTTAAGGCTCAACAATGTAGTTAACAATAGGGGATTACACGCCTACAAGACGTGTAAAATTCCGCCCCACAATTGATATCACACTAGTCCACAATACAATGCCATTTTCGGCCAAAAGGTGCGACATCTTATCAAACTTTCCAATTCCTTTTCAATCCAAGTTCTTAGGTCAACATGTTATATAGTCAAAAACAACTTCAACAACTACAATTTCCTTCTTTATATAACATATGACAACTTAACTAGTAACCAACTTGCATTAAAATATTAAGGTCTAACATACTAGTCTTCGGATTAGGGTTCCAACAATCAATACACTTATCAAACTTCATACTAAATACCTCATGCTTGCTAATATCCATAGCTACAACAATAAGTAATCTTAATTACTAAAACGACAAGAATTATACCTTTACAAGCCCTTAATCTTTCCAAGATTCAAAGTCGCTCCTTAGCAATTCTTAGCTCCTTTCCTTATATTTCAATCCGCTCCAAGCACTCCTTAGAAGCCTATGAAGAACTCATCTTCAAGTTCCAACTTCAAAGTTGAAGAACTCCTTAAGTTTCCTCCTTGCGACTAATACGAAAACGCCACTTTTCCAAAATCTTTCTATTGAGATAACCTTACAATACTCTTAGGAACCTGTCACGCCCCGAACCCCGGGCCCGTGACTGGTGCCCTACCTGGGCACCCTTCTACCTTAACAACTAAGTAAAACTGCAGAAATTAAATAATACCTTTTTTTTTTAAAACCAACATACGTGCAAGGGCAAAGCCGACAAGGCTGCCATATATACATAAACAAAAGACACTACACCGTACATGAGTCCAATCCCACATATGAATACTGTACTCAAGAGTTATCAACTATGGCGACAAGGCCCCACCGTACCCATAAATGTACAAAAGCCTATACTGAAGGAACTCATACCAAAAAGATAACTCCCGAACAGAAGGAGCTATCCAAAACTCGAAAGGTGGTCATACACGCCGATCACCAAACAGACCTAAACTCGCGACATGAACGCATGGAAGGAGGTCGAGACGAAGAATGTACCAAGTATGTGAAACAGTAAGTACTGTAAGTGAAACCATAACAGTCTATATAAAACAGGAGACATGTATGATAACCAAACTACAGTTCACATTTTATAAGCGACGCGTCAAGTCGTGGACTCATGTCCTCCAAGTCATCACTCAAAATATAACCACGGGTCTCACGCCCACAACATCAATCGTGCGGTGGAATTCCTTCCTCACGCCGTGTCATGGTAGAACAACACCGAGTACACATGACACGAGTCCCACTGTGTCATAAAACCGTCTGGAAGCAATCTGACGGCTAACTACGGATACCAAAGCCGCATCATCAATCGGACGGGCAATCGAAAGCCAACTACCGATACCAAAGCCGTACTAACAATACCATACAACTAAACCACGGGCGACACGGGAAAGTAACAAAGCCGACTACCAGTACCAGGCGTGTCACGTGTTGACCGGGCAAATCTGAAGGCTAACTACCGGTGCAAGGCCGTGTCACGAGACTTCATCACTAAACTGAACAGGGCAAGTGCGAAGGCTAACTACAGTACCAAGGCCGAATCACCACGAGGCGGCAAGCACGAAAGCCAACCACCAGATACCAAGGCCGAATCAGTAAAACCTCATGGAGAGCTAGTCCATGGAACAACAATCCTAATGGAACCATACCCGTGGGCCACCCAACGTGTCAGTAGGTCCATCAATCAAGAACAACATGACCGGCCCTCCATCGAGAGACGCGGTAACATAAGGATACAACACTTGCACAACAAGGCTATCACACGCAAACATAGGCAAGTCACACACAACTCAAGGTACTTTCATTTTTATGTCAAAGTCCGGGTTTTAACCCCAAAGTACTACATACATTAATCCTTTCAAAAAGATCTCTTTTTACGTAAAACAACTCGATACTATTATCCGTAGTACCAAACACGTTCATGTTTAAATCAAGTACTTTATACTTTTTAAACCAAGTTGCTTACACTTTTTAAAACGATGCCAAGTATACTTTTAAAACCCAAGTAACTAACTCTTTTAAGATCAAGGTACTCCTACCTTTTAAAACCAAGCCACTTATATTTTTCTCATCAAGAAAAGTTCGATATTTGAAAATAAGTTACTTATACTTTTAAACTCAAGTTACTTCTCTTTTCCCAAAATCAAGTTACCATTTTAAATCCAATAATAAAACCATTCTTTTGTTTTCATAAAGTCGTTATAACTAACTTCCCATAAAGCTATTATAACACTTTATGTTTTAAACAAATTTAAGACAAGATCATGCCTTTCTTTTAAACCAAAACACTTCAAATTCTTAAGTCTCTTTTCTTTTAGTAATCAAGTTCCTCCCACTTTTAAACCTCAAGTAACTCACACCTTTTAAAATAAGTTACTTCTCTTTAAATCATGTCATTTCTCCTCTTTTTAAAACAATTAAGTAAATCACTCCTTTGACTTTCCTAAAGTCATTATAATGACCTTTAGGTTTTGGAACTAAGGCACTAGCCAAAAGATTTGGAAATCACTTCCTTTTCAAGACTCTATGTACTTTACGTAAAATACTTCCACTCTTTAAGAATCCAAACTTCACGAAGGCAATGGATTATACAACTTACAATCTAAACATCAAAGTATAATCAAGGAAGTACATAGAACAAATTCTACTTTAGGCAATCCAAATACAACCAAGGAATAGATCATTTAAGGAGTAGAACGTACTTTCTTTATCTCAAGGAATCATGCTAGAAGAGGAGATAGTTCACATACCTTTTCGCTAAATCCACAAGCTGCGAATACGTGACGTAGAAGTGTCAACCTATAATGGTCACAACAAGACTATCAACTTCTAGTCTCTAACGTAGAATAATACTAAGTATTTGGTCTCTAATTCTACGGAAAATCGGGCAGCATTTCCTTTGTTTCTACTCACTTTGCCACTTTTTTCAAGGTCGAATACAATAACCAACACGCCACATTTAAGGCTCAAAACAACAACCAAACCAAAGGGGATTACACGCCTTACAATACGTGTAAAATTTTGCCCCACAATTAATACGAAGTAGTTAATGTTCACTAGCCATTCTCGGCCAACTTACAACCACAATTCAAAGTCTTTTCCAATCCTTTTCCAAATCCAAGTTCTAAGGTCTAACATGTTATATAGTTATAAACAACTTCAACAACTACAATTTCCTTCTTTATACAACATGCGACTGTTATACCCCGTATTTCCAGAGTATGTACGTAAGGACGTACGTACGAGAATACGACAGAAAGATTGGAAAGGAAGAAAGAGGTGATTTTTCCACGGAAAAGTTTCCGGTTTTTGTGAAGGAAAAAGGTTCGTTAATGGGAATTGGATTCCCAGATTTGGTATTCGGACTTCCTGGAATATTAGAGAATTGTGGAATTTTATTTTCGGAAATGGTCACGTGGGGCCCACGGGAGAAATTTACGGTTTTGTGGGGCCCACTTTGTTTTCGAGATTTTGGCCATTGTGGATATTTTCGGAAGATGTTTTATTTTGGGCCAATAGGAGGGTGACACGTGTCACCCCCGCCTAGGTGGCTTGGCCGAATGACATTTGTGCACAACACCCGGTTAGAGTCGTTTTTAGACGAAAACTTTTACATAAAATTCGAGGGGAAAATTCCGGCTATGTCCTTTTTAAATTTTGCGGATTTTTCCGAGAGACGAAACATTTTGGACCAACGGGAGGGTGACATGTGTCACCCTCACATTGGAAGCAAGTGGGCGTCCAAGTGCACGAAGTGGTTCACGTTTTGGCTTGATCTTTTGGCTCACGTTTTGTGTCCTATTGGTGCCTTGTTTTGTGCCTTGTTTTGGCCTTGTTTTGTGGCTTGTTTGGTGCAATGTTTTGTGGAGTAGGAGTTAGGGTGCACTTGGCTTGATCTCGCCTTACACTTGCCTTGCACTTGGCTAGATCTCGCCGTTGGTTGGCTTTTGGTTTTGCTATAAATACCCCCCCTTATGTTGATGAACTCTTCCTCCACCAATGAAACCTGCCAAGCCTAAAATCCCGCCCTCCTCTAGTGTTGAGTTCGTCCAACTCATCCTCATGTGTGGCCTTATGGCCGAGAGCCTCCCTCCCCTTTGTGGTGCTAGCCGTGGGGTACCCCCCCCTAGCCTAGTTGTTTCGTATAATACACCCCCCCTCTTGGTAGAAATACTCTCCAAGTATTGTTATAATGCCCAAAATACCTTAGCCTTGTACCTTGTAGTATTCCAAAGATACCTCTATACGTAGAGTCCGGAAATACTACCTTTTGTCCTTTTTAGTCTCAAACCGAAACCCTAAGGAAATCTTCATAGTTGGTTGAAGTATTTGAGTAGAAGTTGGTTAGAACTTCTAAGGGTTGTTTGGAGCGCACGGAGTAGGAGCTAAACCTTGCTCAGGATCGACATTATAACTTGGATAATTTTGGGCTTATCGAGGTAATTATCTTGTCCCTCTATTGTAAATGGAAATTACATGTTTGTTAGAATATATAGTTGAAGTATACTATATATGGAACTATACTTAGTATTCGGCAATGTCTTTTGACTTAAGCCTGAAGAATAAAGAAAAGAACTGCACTGTATTTACATAGGACTGTATTGCAGTAGACTTGTGTAGTATTGCTGAGTAGAATTGTACACGTCCGGTTAGACGTGTAAACCCCCCCCCCCCTGGTTGGCTTGGTGGCCGGCCTCGATAGAGGAGGAGATTTACGCCATGTGGGGAGTCTTCGAATTTTACGTAGAAAGATAGAAACTTGTGTTTTGGGGTTAATAGACGTTTGTGACCTTTATAGGTGAAAGTACGAAGAGTCGCGGATTCTACTCAAGGAGGGGAGAGGGCGAGCAGGTTGTAGTACTTGGAGCATTTTGCTTATTGTCGATAAATCGTCGCGAGGTATGTGAACCTCTTCCTATCTTTTCTAGCATGATTGTTGTGAACTATGTAGTACGGTAGACGTACATGTGCTAAGTGATTTGGTTGGTTTAAAACATAGGGTGTTATAATAGCTTTATGGGAAGTTAGTTATAACGACCTTATGTAGGTGAAAATGGTTTCTTGATGTTAGAAGTTAAGAGACTTGATCTTATAAGATAAGAGACTTAACTTATTTGTTTTAATGTGGATGTTTGTGTGAAACCTCATTCGTGAGTAATGAGTACTTGGTTTTTAAAGGGATAATGTTTCTTGATTTCGAATCGAATGTGTATCGGCTGCACTATCAGGCGTTAATAAAGGAAAATGTATTGAATAATGATGTGTTGTATTAAAACCAAGAGAAACCTCCATCTGCATAGAAGCTAAGATAAGACAAAATGATATTACATTTTCTAGATCATGGTCTTGTAATAAGATCGTTATAAACAAGAATAAACTACTCATATATGACATATGTTACTCAATTGTTTTAAAAGAGATTAAGACTATGAGTTATGAAACCTTTCTAAAATAAGTGACTTGAGCATTTGAAAATGAAGCTTGAGTAATCAAACTAGGCAAAGCAAACTTAGGAAAAGAATGTTGTTACTTGATTTTGAAAAGGAATGTGGGTTGGTCATTCTAATACTACGGCATAGGGTGACTTTTATAAAAGTAATGGATCTCTTTAAAAGAACTTAACATTATGTAGTACTTTGGGGTTAAAAACCCGGACTTTGGCGTAAAATGAAAGTACTTTGAGTTGTGTGAATCCTATGCTTGTTGTTGTGAAACTTGCCTATGCTTGTTGTTGTGAAACTTGCCTATGCTTGTGATGATAGCCTTTGTTGTGCAAGTGTGGTATTTACGTTACCGCGTCTCGACAGAGTCGGTCGACTTGTTGAGAACTTACTTGACGCGTCTTTGGTGATGGAGAATTCCACGGTATGTTTCCATTTTGTTCGTCTTGTTGTTGATGTCACATGGACATGTCTACACCGACGCAGATTCCGCGGCCGCGCCACGGGGTTAATTACCGATATATTGTTATTGTGGTTACATGGACATGTCTACACCGAGGTAGAATTCGGGGCATGTGGCGTGCGGCAGGTCGATCACGGATATTATTGTTGATGTCACATGGACGTGTCTACACCGAGGTAGAATTACGGGGGCATGTGGCCAAGTGGCATTGGTATTATTGTTGCATCATGGACATGTCTACACCGTCTGAATTCGGGGCATGCGGCCGTGACGCGAACATGATTGATGTTGTGGGCGTGAGACCCATAGTTATATTTGAGTGATGACTTGAGGCGAGTCCACATCGACATGATCGCTTTTATGTTGTGAATCGTAGTTTGTTATCATACATGTCTCTGCTTTATATAGACTAGTATGATTTCATTCTGATTTTACGATTTCACATACTGTACTGTTATCTTGACCTCCTTCGGGGGGCTGCGTTCATGCCGCAGGTAGAGGTACATCGGTTGTGGATCCTCGCTCATAGGATCGCGGTTCAGCGTTTGGGAAGCTCCGTTTCTCCGGAGGCTTATCTTTTGGTATGTGTTCCTGAGTTGTAGGTTCTTGTACATTGAGGTATGGCGAAGCCCTGTCGTCATAGTTGTTGTAAATCTTAGAGGTGCATAGTACCGCTTGTTGTGGGCAGGGTTTGTAAAAAAAGGATTAAACTGTTCGTTTTGAAAGAGTTGTAATTATATATGTTATTGGAAGGTAACCTTTGGTTTGTACTGTTTTATGATCATATATCTTGTTTCTTGTTTAAAGTTTTATTTTCCGCTGGTTTTCTCTGATGTTGTGTCACTAGGGTGCCCGGGATAAGGCACCAGTAACGGGCCCCGGGACGGGTCGTTACAGCGATGACTTAAACTAATAATCGACTTGAATTGTAATCTTAAGGCTAAACATGCTAGTTTTCGGATTAGGGTTCCAATAGCCAATATACTTATCAAACTTCATACAATATAACTCATGCTTGCTAATATCCATAGCTATAATCAATAAGTAAACTTAATTGCTAAAACGACAAAACTTATACCTTTCCAAGCCCTTAAAAGTTCCAAGATTCCAAGTCGCGCCTTAGCAAATTCTTAGCTCCTTTCCTTAGTTCCAATCCGCTCCAAGCACTCCTAAGAAGCCTATGAAGAACCCATCTTCAAGTTCCAACTTCAAAGTTGAAGAACTCCTTAAGTTTCCGCCTTGCGACTAATACGAAAACGTCGTTTTTCCGAAATCTTTCTATTGAGATATCCTTATAAAACCCTTAGGGACCTTGGGTTTAAGTCTTGTGGCTAATGTATAAAAAATACAAATTTTTGTCTTCCTAAATGGCACAAAGCCGAGAGCTCAATGAAGCACAACAATGCTCTCTAAATTTTTCTAACTGTTAAATGCCAAGTCTTGCACTAGCTATGTATATATAACACATTGGAGGGTCAAGACTTAAACAAATGTGAGGCTAGGATGAGTTTCACTTGGATCAAGCCTAGGTGGACAAGTTGACTTGTCAACAATATCAAGCTTTAGAAGACTTATTGTTATACCCCGTATTTCCAGAGTATGTATGTGAGGACGTACGTACATTTGTACAAACCCTAATTAGGTTAAGGATGGAATTATGAACTTTCAACGGAAAAGATTCCGAGCCTTGTGAAGGAAATTCTACGTTTTTAATATTTTAACCGATTACGGATTTTTCCGAGAGACGAAATATTTTGGACCAATAGGAGGGCGACATGTGTCACCCTTAGTTGGCTTTGGTTGGACGAATTGGGGGGCCTAGTGGGCAAGTCAAATGGTCAAGTCTTGCAAGTTGATTTTGGTAGTGGGGGTAGGTAATTGTCGACGTTTTTTTGGTGAGATAGTGGAGTCCACATGGCTCATTGTTGTGGTGGCCATGTGTTCCAATATTGTGGTGGACATATGTCCTAATATTGTGGGAGACACTTGGTTGGAAGACCTCATCTTTCACATGGATCCTAATCCCAACCCTCCACTTGTTTTAATCTTGTCCCTTGGGTGTTCTATAAATACCCCCCTTGAGTGAAGACTTCTTCATCCACTCCACACTTCTAAGTCTCCAAAAACTCCCTCTCCCTTGTTGAAGTCTCGTCCCAACTCCCTCCCCCCCCTTTTCCCTATTTACCGTCGAAGCACCCCCCCCTTGTTCCTAGTTGTTTCGTCCAAACACCCCCCCCCCCTTGGTAGAAAGTTGTCTTCTAGTATTGTTACTATTCCAAAATACCTTGGCCCAAATACCTTGTAGTATTCCCAAGTTACCTCTATACTAAAAGCCCGGAAATACTACATTATATCCTTTAGTCACAAAACGAAACCCTAAGGAAAATCTTCATAATTGGTTGAAGTATTAAGAAGAAGTTGCGTAGAACTTCTAAGGGTTGTTTGGAGCGGGTTGGAGCACCCAGAGTAGGAGCTAAAACGTTGCTCAGGAGCGACATTTAAACTTGGATAATTTTGGGCTTATCGAGGTAAATACTCTTGTCCTTCTATTGTAATTGGAAATTACATACTATAGTAGTATAGAAATGTGTATAAGGTATATATAAGGATGGTATAAGAGAAGAGAATTGAATTGAAATCACAACAGAAGAATATTAAAGAAGGAGATTAAATCAGATTTACATGGGGTGTATTTGATGACTTGTGTAGTTTAACGGGTAGGAAGTCTTTGCCGATTTTCCGTAGACCCTCTGCTTAGAATATTCTATAGAGTAGTCTAGACGTTGATAGACGTATATGGCCTTTATAGGTTGAATGTTGTTACACCCCGGAAAATTCCAGGATAGGTTTATAAGAACATACGTAAGAACTCAAATGTTAAGATTTGAGACGAGTAAAAATTTATCGGAATTTTGGAATTTGTTGGAAAACGAAATATTGCGACGAACGGGAGGGCGACATGTGTCACCCCCCCTTAATGGTCTTGGACGAAATTGACATGGGGGAAATGGTCATTTGACCATAATTTAAAAGACCAAGTCTTGCAAAGGAGCACACTTGAAGATAACCGTGGGACTTGTAGATAACCGTGGGAAAAGTGTGTGTTGGGGAAATTAAGAACGACGTTCCAAGTAGTCGAGGAAGTGTCGTGGGGACAAAAATGCAGGTAGTGCGATATATATGAACGCACGATTATGAATCAAGATAGAAATACTTTGGCTCATAATAAGCCTAAGGTAAGGATATGGCGAACGATAAAGAAAAATCGACTATGGTTAAGTAAGTTGAACGAGTTAGGACTACCCTGGACTAGTGTAAGATCATTAGTAAATAATGGGCGAAGAACACCTCGAGAAAAGGTGGTAGCATCGGGTTACTACTTGACGAGATCAAGGAAACCTCCCCTAAATTGTGATCGGTGAAGTCTTAGCCATGAGGCAAGCAAAGGAATTAAGTCTAAGTTTAGTAACCAAGTTTGGTTGCAACAAAAAGGGAACCAGGAACAATAAGCGAGGTTAAGAATACCCGAATATTTCGCAGGAATGAGAAAGACTTTGAGTTCTTGGAAGACAAGTTGCCCACGACTACAGTTCTAAATCCTCCTGAAAGACTAGAGGGTTAGGTTTTGATGATAAAGCGTTGGGTGTCTAGGTTGTAGCCGACGCAACCGATAAGGATAGAACCTATGTTTTTCCGGTAGTTAGGGAAGCAGAAAGGAAATTGCGCCACTCACGATTTAGAGTGGCGGCTTAAATCATGCCTTGAAGATTTGGGGCATAGCGTATATCTGCATTCATGTGGATACTGCAGACCACAAAAGCCTCCAAAGATATCTCATCGAGGCAAGAGAATTTGCGACACCGATGGTGGTTAGAGTTACTCAAGGATTGTGATATTGATATCCTATACCATCCGGGAAAGCCAAGGCGATTCTGAGATACTCTTTGTGGTGGACTAAGGGTAGTGCCGGATGGGCAGCAGACAGAGGATGTAGTCCGTAAGATTCTTCAGTTACCAAGCCTAGGGGTTCGATTATTTGTTTCCAAGGTTAATGAAGTTTTGATCCGAGAGGTTGCCGAGTCTTCCATCGTTGAGGAAGTAAAGAGGCGACAGTATGAGGATCGATGATATCAGATCGAGATACGACTCTCAGGAGAGAAGAGCTCGCTGAGTAGCACGGATGGGTGCCTTGTGATATGAGGATAGATTGCGTGTACCGGTCTTTGTAGGACTAGTCGCCAGGTTTAGGGAGGCACGCATGCTTATTGCTCTAATTGTTTGGGGCGACTAAGTTGTGTCGTGACCTCGGATGTATGTATGGGTGAGATAATGGAAAAGAGACACAGCGGAGGTTACTGCTTAGTGTCCGAGTTAGTAGCAGGTCATGGTGGTGTACCAGAAGCCCAGTGGGCTATTGCAGACGATTGAAATCCCAACCTAGATATGAGAGGTAATTAATATGGATCTTGTTACAGGGTCGCATCGTACTCGGAGGAAGTGCGACTCCCTGGGGGTCATGGTAATTAGGCTGGCGAAACCAGCTGTGTTCTTTCGGATTGGGACCACTTACTAGGCGAGGTTTAGTTATTTGGTCCAGACTTGATTCAGCGGGCTGTGGATAAGGCGAAGCTTATCCGGGAAAGATTATTAGTAAGCTTAGAGTCAGCAGAAGCGTTATGCAGATAATCGACGTTGACACATGGGGGTCCCGGTTGACATTGTTGTATGAGCATGGTTATGTGGCCACGTGTGGCATTTTTGGTATGTAGGGGTTGTAAGGAGACGTTATGGCTATCTTTATGTTAGACTCCCAGAAGAACATTCGGGGACGAATGTTTCTAAGGGGGGAAGAATGTTACACCCCGGAAAATTCCAGGATAGGTTTATAAGAACATACGTAAGAACTCAAATGTTAAGATTTGAGACGAGTAAAACTTTATCGGAATTTTGGAATTTGTTGGAAAACGAAATATTGCGTTTAACGGAGGGCGACATGTCACCCCCTAAATGGTCTTGGACGAAATTGACATGGGGGAAATGGTCATTTGACCATAATTTAAAAGACCAAGTCTTGCAAAGGCAAGAGCTTGACATTGTTGACTAAGTCAATTGCCACTTGGCTTGATCCTTGTGAAAAGCATCCTAACCACCCATTTGTTCTAATCTTGACCCTCCATCTTGTTATATATGTATGCTAGTGCAAGACAAGCTTCAACATTTAGACAAATTTTACAAAAATCTTGAAGAGCACAAGGGAGGCTCTCGGGTTTGCCTTAGGGTTTCAAGAAAAAATTTCAATTGTTGTCTAATAATTCCCCCACTTTAAACCAAGGTACCTAAGGGTATTTTAAGTGTTTCTCCATAGAAAGATCCCGGAAAACGGTGTTTTCGTATTAGTCGCAAGGCGAAAACCTAAAGGGTTATTCAACCTTGAAGTTGAAACTTGAAGATGAGTCTTTTATAAGCTTCTAAGGGTTGCTTGGAGTGGATTGGAACGTCGAAAGGAGGAGTTAAAGTTGCTAAGGAGCGACTTGTGATCTTGGATCATAATTGGGCTAATTGAGGTATAATCTTCGTTTTACTTTTGTAATTGAAGATTTCATGTTATGATAAGTTATAAGTGATCATGTGATTTGTGTTATGAAGTTTGATAAGTGACATGGATTGTAGAAGCCTAGAACCGAAAAGGACATGATTAGCCTTTTGAAATTGAAATACAATTTTGGTCGTTTATTAGAATCGTCGCATGTTTATCTACTTGAGGATTGTAGTAGTTGTAATCGATTGTGCTTGATATCATGTTATACTAAACCACTTGGATTAAAAAGGACTTGGACACGATTTTTATTGTTGCCGAATTGACATTATAGTTTAGACTAGTTTGTTATCGTTTGTGGTGAGCCAATTGGGGCTGTTTGGTTATTCATTTGTATTGAACTACCTTATAAATTGTGGTGAGCCAATTGGGGCTGTTTGGTTATTGTATTCGGCCTTGAAAAGGTGGCAAAGTGAGTAGAAACAAAGGAAGTGTTGTCCGATTTTCCGTAGAATTTAGTGACTTGCACTTGGAATATTCTACGTTTGAAACTAGAATTTAATAGACGTACTATGGCCATTATAGGTTGACATACTACGCATTTACCGAAATGGACTTAGCAAGTGGATTAAACCGAAGAGGTATGTGGAACTTTCTTATCTCTCGAGCATGATTAAGTTATAAATGTATAGTACTAGAGACGACAAGATTTTGACAACCTAGTCTATTTGATATCATTGGCTTATTTTAAAGAATGTCCAAGTTGTTTGAGTTAGGGAATTAACTCACTTGTTTAGATATTAAGGATATCTTGGTTTTCAAAAGTTAAGAGACTTTAAGTATGTTGAAAGTATTTTAATACTTGTTTTGTGGGAAAATTTAAGTCTCTTGGTTATAAGGAAAGAATGTAAATTGCTAATGTATAAGGCTAGTATAATAGCTTTATGGAAAGTTTAAAGAGTGGTTTACTCTAAGTAACTTAAGTATGTTAAGGGACTTGAAGAGTTTTAAAGAATGTGATACTTGTTTCGTTTTAAACGTATAAGTCCCTTGGAAAGGAAATTGTACTTGACTAAGGTATAAAGTGAATATAACGACTTTATGGGGAGTTGGTTATATTGGCTTTATGGAAAGATAAATGGCTTGATTTAATGGAAGGCAATTCGATTTTAAGGCATCAATTGCCTAAAGTTTTATAAGAAAAAGAGTCACTTGATTTAGAAACTTAACTTTATTTCTAAGGGTGTTGTGACTTGCCTTGAAATGTAATTTGAACTTGATACTAGGATTTATAGTATCTTGGAAGTTTTCTACCAAAAGAGTCATTGGTTTTAAAGAATAGAAGTACGTAGTACTTTGGGTTAAATTCTCGGATTTCTATAAAGAACATGTTAGTGCCTTAGGTAAACTAAAATGAGAGTGTATATGAACAAGAATAGTAAGAAGTTAGGGGATTTCTTAACTTGCTTATATATTGCATGATAAGCCGATAGAGCTTATGTTATGTGTGATAGCCGGATTTGGGCTAATGATATATTATTCGCCATGGTCATTCCGGGATTGTGGCATTGTATATTTCCGTGGATTTGCTAACCACGACGCGAGGAATACCTCATGCGAGTCCGTAGGGCTCATGCGGGTGAAATAGTCCCACGCGCGGGTCCAAATTTACGCGAGGAATACCTCACGCGAGTCCGTAGCGGCTTACGCGGGTGAAATAGTCCCACGCGAGAATACCTCACGCGGTCCACGTGATCTACGCGGTGAAATAGTCCCGTGAATAGGATTGCTTATCGACATCGCGGGCGTGGTCCCGCTGATCGTGAGCTTTCCTACTTTATATTGTAAGTATACTCCTATTTACTCTCATTGTTAGTAAGGCACGCAATCGTTAATTGAGTTATCATACATGTCTCCGCTTTATTTTAGACTTATGATTTCATTACGATTTCGGGCCACATATTTGGTACATGTTGTAATCGACCTCCTTCGGGCCGCTCATGCCGCAGTAGAGTGCTGTTCGATCCTCGCTCTTAGGATCATTGTTCACCGTTGAGAAGCTCCTTTATTCCGAGGCTTATCTCGGTATTGTCGGTTATTGTACATTCAGTGGTATGGCGGCCCCGTCCCGCCGAGTTTATATTCTTAGAGGTCCGTAGTCACATTGTGGATTGGGTTGGAAAACAAAATGTCTCGTTATATTGATATGATTTTCGTGGTGGCCTTATCGGCCAGCCCGTTGTTATTTTATGTTTAAACGCGTTTTGGATGTGTATGTTCCGCGCTATTCTACGAGGTATATGAAAGGGTGCCTGTAGGGCACCGATCGCGCCCGGTTGGTCGTGACAAAAGTGGTATCGAGCGCTTAGTCCTCGGAAAGTGTCTACGCACCGTGTCTAGTAGAGTCTTGATTATCGGTGTGTGCACCACATCTATAATCGTGAGGTCAGGACATTTTGGATTGGTTTTCATTCTTCTCACTCGAGATCGCGATAGAGCTGTGTTGTTAGGGTCGTCTCTCCCTAACGAGTTATGTTGATTGCAGCTACGAGAAAGGCAGCAGTGACCCAGGAAGGACTATGTGGATTGCGTATCCAGGTTGGTAATGATTAAAGTATAGTTGGTATTGTGACATACATCTATACGGAATTATGTATGAGGGTCATTGATGGGTTGCCTAGAATGGTTTTAGATTTACCAAGAGTGGTAAAGACTAAATAGATACCGTGAAGGTATGTAATAGTTAATGAATTTTCTCCAAGGTCTTGGGTTTTATTTTGAGATAATTGGTAAAGTATGAGTCGTCTGACAGGTAGTGAACCCTTAAGCCATGTTAAGGAACTTAACGGAATGTCATGTAATAGATTAAGCTACGTGAAGAGCTTAAGAGAATTATACGGATGAGGTCCGTATAGAGTAAGTAATGGTTGTTGTGATCGAGACAACATGGTTATGGTATTATGAGAAGTTTTTGTACCCGCTTACTAGGGGACTGATAAGTTAGGCTTGGAGCATGGAATTGTGAGCCTAACAATATTGATAACCACCGAGACCTTAGATATATAAGGCCTTCTGTAGTAAAGTTAAGACACCCAAGGAAAAGAGTTAAATACGACGCCGAGTCGGGTTGGGAGCTATTAAGGGTCACCCCATAGCTTGAAATGAAATGAGATCAGTGGTAGTAGTCCCGCCATGCGACAGGTCACGAGGTGTAAGGCCCAAGTCTAGTTAATCGCTTTACGTTCGTGGACACATTCCACCGAACTGTGTTGAGAGCCGAATCGACCTTGTATTGTTTAATTTAGTAACTCCGCAGATTTGAGGCCCAAACAAGATGAAGGCTAGGTGCGACGCTAGAATACGTTTGGGAGTACGGAAAGAGTAATGCACCGGTGAAAAGAGAGCAACCAAGTGTAAAGAAATAAAGCCGAACCTATGAAAACCTTTCGAGGTGACTACACCCGAGTGTTGGGTGGTAGCCGGCGGTTAGATAATAATTGCCGGTAACGATAAAGTCGTTGGACCCAGCAGATTATGACGCATTGAGGTCATTATGAGTTCGAGCTAGTTGGCCTATTGTTATGCCAACGTTGACTGCAGAGAGAGATTGACTCGATTCCAGTTTTCTGGTAAGCTGATTATCCAGTGTAAAGGGTGAAAAGTGGTGGTAACTAGTGAATTATCCTTTCTTCTTTGGCATCATGGTTATTCTTTTTAAGACTGTGTGACTTGTTCACTTGAGGTAAATTGACGCAAAAAGTATGTAAAAATTGAATTGGGAGGAATTTATGTTAAGTGCCCTTGGAGGTACTTGGAGTTGGTTTGGTGTGGCGGTCAGGGCCACGACCTTCCGGATAATTTCAGGAAAGCGTGCAAGGCAAGAATAAAATAAGTACGAATGCTGCCGGCGGAAAGCTGAGGGCAACTTTGGTAGGTTTTGAAAATCTACATGACTTTAAGGCGGTGCGTGATGATTAGATATTTACTGGCCCGCGAGGGGACCCTGTGATTTGGGTTGTGACGCCAAGGAAAGTTTAAGAAAGGGGAGATAAGTTTTCTCCCCCACATAAAAAGGACAGTTTTACGTATTATGGGGGTGCGTGTACCCATGTTGTTAGACGCGGATATGACCGTAAGGTCTTGGGTATCACATGCCATAGGTTACGATTGTAGATAACCGTGGGAAAAGTGTGTGTTGGGAAATTAAGAACGACGCCCAAGTAGTCGAGGAAGTGTCGTGGGGACAAAAATGCAGGTAGTACGCATATATGAAACTGCACGATTATGAATCAAGATAGAAATACTTTGGCTCATAATAAGCCTAAGGTAAGGATATGGCCAGAACGATAAAGAAAATACGACTATGGTTAAGTAAGTTGAACGAGTTAGGACTACCCCAGACTAGTGTAAGATCATTGGTAAATAATGGGCGAAGAACACCTCGAGAAAGGTGGTAGCATCGGTTACTACTTGACGAGATCAAGGAAACCTCCCCCCCCCCCTAAATTGTGATTGACGGTAAGTCTTAGCCATGAGGCAAGCAAAGGAATTAAGTCTAAGTTTAGTGACCAGGTTTGGTTGCAACAAAAAGAAACAGGAACCATAAGTGAGGTTAAGAATACCCGAATATTTCGCAGAATGAGAAAGACTTTCGCTTATTGGAAGACAAGTTGACCACGACTACGATTCTAACTCCTCCCGAAAGACTAGAGGTTAGGTTTTGATGATAAAACGTTGGGTGTTAGGCTAGGTTGTGTCCGACGCAACCCGATAAGGATAGAACCTATGTTTTTCCGGTAGTTAGGAAGCAGAAAGGAAATTGCGCCACTCACGATTTAGAGTCGGCGATTAAATCATGCCTTGAAGATTTGGGGCATGACGTATATACGCACTTCATGTGGATACTGCAGACCACAAAAGCCTCCAAGATATCTGCATCGAGGCAAGAATTTGCGACACCGATGGTGGTTAGAGTTACTCAAGGATTGTGATATTGATATCCTATACCATCCGGGGAAAGCCAAGACGATTCTGAATACTCTTTGTGGTGGACCTAAGGGTAGTCTGCCAGATGGGCAGCCAGATAGACAGGATGTAGTCCGTAAGATTCTTCAGTTACCAAGCCTAGGGGTTCGATTATTTGTTTCCAAGGTTAATGAAGTTTTGATCCGAGAGGTTGCCGAGTCTTCCATCGTTGAGGAAGTAAAGAGGCGATTGATGAGATCCGCTATGATACCAGATCGAGATACGACTCTCCGAGGAGAGAAGAGTCGCTGAGTAGCATCAGATGGGGTGCTGTGAGATGAGGATAGATTGCGTGTACCCGGTGCTGCAGGACTAGTCAGCAGGTTTTAGGGGAGGCACGCAGTGCTTATTGCTCTAATTGTTTGGGGGCGACTAAGTTGTGTCGTGACCTCAGATGTATGTATGGGTGAGATGACCGGAAAAGAGACACAGCGGAGGTTACCGCTAGTGTCCGAGTTAGTAGCAGTCATGGTTGTGTACCGAAGCCCGCTGGCTATCAGCATTGAAATCCCAACCTAGATATGAGAGGTAATTAATATGGATCTTGTTACGGGTGGCATCGCATTTCGGAGGAAGTGCGACTCGGGGGTCATGGTAATTAGGCCGCGAAACCAAAGTGTTCTTTCGGATTGGGACCACTTACTAGGCGAGGTTTAGTTATTTGGTCCGCACTTGATTCAATGGTGTGGATAAGGCGAAGCTTATCCGGGAAAGATTATTAGTAAGCTTAGAGTCAGCAAAAGCGTTATGCAGATAATCGACGTTGACACATGGGGGTCCCGGTTGACATTGTTGTATGAGCATGGTTATGTGGCCACGTGTGGCATTTTTGGTATATAGGGGTTGTAAGAAGACGTTATGGCTATCTTTATGTTAGACTCCCAGAAGAACATTCGGGGACGAATGTTTCTAAGGGGGGAAGAATGTTACACCCCGGAAAATTCCAGGATAGGTTTATAAGAACATACGTAAGAACTCAAATGTTAAGATTTGAGACGAGTAAAACTTTATCGGAATTTTGGAATTTGTTGGAAAACGAAATATTATGATTTAACGGGAGGGCGACATGTGTCACCCCCCCTTAATGGTCTTGGACGAAATTGACATGGGGGAAATGGTCATTTGACCATAATTTAAAAGACCAAGTCTTGCAAAGGCAAAAGCTTGACATTGTTGTCTAAGTCAATTGCCACTTGGCTTGATCCTTGTGAAAAGCATCCTAACCACCCATTTGTTCTAATCTTGACCCTCCATCTTGTTATATATGTATGCTAGTGCAAGACAAGCTTCAACACTTAGACAAATTTTACAAAAATCTTGAAGAGCACATGAGGCTCGGGTTTGCCTTAGGGTTTCAAGAAAAAATTTCAATTGTTGTCTAATAATTCCCCCACTTTAAACCAAGGTACCTAAGGGTATTGTAAGTGTTTCTCCATAGAAAGATCCCGGAAAAACGGTGTTTTCGTATTAGTCGCAAGGCGAAAACCTAAAGGGTTATTCAACCTTGAAGTTGAAACTTGAAGATGAGTCTTTTATAAGCTTCTAAGGGTTGCTTGGAGTGGATTGGAACGTCGAAATGAGGAGTTAAAGTTGCTAAGGAGCGACTTGTGATCTTGGATCATAATTGGGCTAATTGAGGTATAATCTTCGTTTTACTTTTGTAATTGAAGATTTCATGTTATGATAAGTTATAAGTGATCATGTGATTTGTGTTATGAAGTTTGATAAGTGACATGGATTGTAGAAGCCTAGAACCGAAAAGGACATGATTAGCCTTTTGAAATTGAAATACAATTTTGGTCGCTTATTAGAATCGCCGCATGTTTATCTACTGAGGATTGTAGTAGTTGTAATCGATTGCGCTTGATATCATGTTATACTAAACCACTTGGATTAAAAGGAATTGGAAACGATTTGTATTGTTGCTAATTGCCGAATTGACATTATAGTTTAGACTAGTTTGTTATCGTTTGTGGTGAGCCAATTGGGGCTGTTTGGTTATTCATTTGTATTGAACTACCTTATAAATTGTGGTGAGCCAATCGGGGCTGTTTGGTTATTGTATTCGCCTTGAAAAGGTGGCAAAGTGAGTAGAAACAAAGGAAGTGATGTCCGATTTTCCGTAGAATTTAGTGACTTGCACTTGGAATATTCTACGCTTGAAACTAAAATTTAATAGACGCATTTATGGTCATTATAGGTTGACATACTACGCACGCACGAAATGGACTTAGCAAGTGGATTAAACCAAGAGGTATGTGGAACTTTCTTATCTCTCGAGCATGATTAAGTTATAAATGTATAGTACGGTAGACGACAAGATTTTGACAACCTAGTCTATTTGATATCATTGGCTTATTTTAAAGAATGTCCAAGTTGTTTGAGTTAGGAATTAACTCACTTGTTTAGATATTAAGGATATCTTGGTTTTCAAAAGTTAAGAGACTTTAAGTATGTTGAAAGTATTTTAATACTTGTTTTGTGGGAAAATTTAAGTCTCTTGGTTATAAGGAAAGAATGTAAATTGCTAATGTATAAGGCTAGTATAATAGCTTTATGGAAAGTTTAAAGAGTGGTTTACTCTAAGTAACTTAAGTATGTTAAGGGACTTGAAGAGTTTTAAAGAATGTGATACTTGTTTCGCTTTAAACGTATAAGTCCTTGAAAGGAAATTGTACTTGACTAAGGTATAAAGTGAATATAACGACTTTATGGGGAGTTGGTTATATTGGCTTTATGGAAAGATAAATGGCTTGATTTAATGGAAGGCAATTCGATTTTAAGGCATCAATTGCCTAAAGTTTTATAAGAAAATGAGTCACTTGATTTAGAAACTTAACTTTATTTCTAAGGGTGTTGTGACTTGCCTTGAAATGTAATTTGAACTTGATACTAGGATTTATAGTATCTTGGAAGTTTTCTACCAAAAGAGTCATTGGTTTTAAAGAATAGAAGACGTAGTACTTTGGGTTAAATTCTGATTTCTATAAAGAACATGTTAGTGCCTTAGGTAAACTAAAATGAGAGTGTATATGAACAAGAATAGTAAGAAGTTGGGATTTCTTAACTTGCTTATATATTGCATGATCGATAGAGCTTATGTTATGTGTGATAGCCGGATTTGGGCTAATGATATATTATTCGGCGGGTCATTCCCGGTATTGTGGCATTGTATATTTCCGTGGATTTGCTAACCACGACGCGAGGAATACCTCACGCGAGTCCGTAGGGCTCACGCGGTGAAATAGTCCCACGCGGCGGTCCAAATTTACGCGAGGAATACCTCACGCGAGTCCGTAAGGGCTTACGCGGGTGAAATAGTCCCACGCGAGAATACCTCACGCGGGTCCACGTGATCTACGCGGTGAAATAGTCCCGTGAATAGGATTGCTTATCGATACGCGCGGTGGTCCCGCTGATCGTGAGCTTTCCTACTTTATATTGTAAGATACTCCTATTTACTCTCATTGTTAGTAAGGCACAGCAATCGTTAATTGAGTTATCATACATGTCTCCAGCTTATTTTAGACTTATGATTTCATTCTGATTTCGCTTCACATATTTGGTACATGTTGTCAGACCTCCTTGTCTGCGTTCATGCCGCAGTAGAGTGAGTTGCGATCCTCGCTCTTAGGATCACTGTTCAGCTGTTGAGAAGCTCCTTTATTCGGGAGGCTTATCCCTGGTATTGTCGGTTATTGAACATTCAGGGGTATGGCGGGGCCCTGTCCCGCCAGAGTTTATATTCTAAGAGGTCTGTAGTCACATTGTGGATTGGGTTGGAAAAACAAAATGTACTGTTATATTGATATGATTTTCAGAAGGTGGCCTTATCGGCTAGCCTGTTGTTATTTTATGTTTAAGCACGCCGATGTGTATGTTCCGCTATTCTCTCGAGGTATACGAAAGTGCCCAGTAGGGCACGATGCGGGCCCGGCTCGGGTCGTGACAAATGTTCTGCGAGTAGCATGTTTTACTTGAAAGGTGGACAAGGCTAGCCGGGTTAGCGGTGGAGCATTTTGCTATTAGTCGATAATCGTCGCGAGGTATGTGATTCTTCCTATCCTCTTGAGCATGATATTTTAAAAGAATATATATAGTACGGTAGACGTACGTGTGTTAACTGAACGTGGTTTTACGTCGATGACTTTTGACTTGAGTTTTAATAATAAGAATCTTGAAGTATTTCAAAAGAATTAAGAACCGTTTTTGAAAGAAGAGTAATACTTAGTTTTAAAGCTTAAGAGTTATACTAGCTTTATGGAAGTTAGGTATAACGACTTAAGAGAGATAAAAGGAACGGTTTACTTAATTGTTTATAAACGCCTTTTATTGATTTCGGAAAAGAGAATAAGTATCGAACAAACCACTGCAACGCTAATAAAGGGAAATGTATTGACTAATTAAGTATTATTAAAACCAGTAGAAACCTCCATCTGCATAGAAGCTAAGATGAGACAAAATGATATTACATTTCCTAGATCATGGCTGCTTTAATAAGATTGTTATAAACAAGAATAACCTACTCACACATAAGGCATATGTTTCTCAAATTGTTTTAAAGGAGAATTATATTATTAAGTGATTAAAACTATGAACTACGAAACCTTTCGAAAATGAGAAACTTGAGCATTTGAAATTAGGCAAACTTGAACGTTTGGAAAATAATGTTGTTACTTGATTTTACAAAGGGAAGTGTTTTGGTTTACTTAAAAAGATAGTCACTCTATTCTAATACTACGGGTATCGTGTGACTCTTGTGAAAGAAATAGGATCTTTATAAAGAGATAACGTATAAAGTACCTTGTGTGAATAACTTGACTATGTTGGCTTGTGATAGCCTTGTAATACCTTCTTGTTGGTTTGATAAGTAATCATGTTATGATGCTACGTGTGTTAGTGTCTTATAATGTTTGTGTAAAGGGGTTTTCCCTTGCTGTGCTTATGTTGATTAACGATAAGCCGTTATACTGTTATTATATCACATACCCCCTTGACTTGAGATACCGAGGGCTTGCCACCCTTGATGCGGGTCTATACGGCGCGCGTCCGTGTGACTACGCGAGCTGCGGGAGTTCCGAGATTGATCATTCCGAGTGTATTATCCGACGCGGCGAAGTGCCTTACGCGATGTGTGACTATCGTTCTATGTGACTACGCGGATGCGGGAGTCGGGAGAGGTACCGCGGTTACCGCCCCGACGCGAGGAATACCTCATGCGGGCCTATGTGCCTATCTGGCACGCGGTATGCTCCAGGACTAGACGCGCACATTGATACTGAGGGCGAGTGGCCAGCTTCGATCATGTGGTGCGGTCTAGAAAGACCCCGTGATATAGTTTTATAGCATTGTTGATACTGTGGGTTTTAGTAGTCGGCTATGCCTTCGTACTTACCCCGTACGGTTTTATTATGACACAGGTGGGACCTGGTGGTCATGTGTACTCCTTGGTGTTATTACATCATAGACTGCCGGCAGTGAGGAAGGTATTCCACGGGCATGATTGATGTTGTGGGCGTGAGGCCCATTGTTATATTTGAGTGATGACTTTGAGGGCGTGAGTCCCTGACTTGACATGACTGCTTACATATTGTGTATCGTAAATTGGTTATCATATATGTCTTCTGTTTTATATAGACTATTATGATTTCATTTACAGTATTTTCAGTTTCACATACTTGGTACCTGTAGTACTGACCTCTTCGGGCCGCTCATGCCGCAGTAGAGGTACACCATTGTTGATCCTCGCTCATGTGGTCACGTCAGCGTTGGGAAGCTCCGTGTCTCCGGAGGCTTATCTTGGTATAGTCCCCTGTCGTTGTAGGTACTTACATTCAGGGGTATGGCGGGGCCCTGTCCCGCCATTATTGTATAGCATTCTTAGAGGTCTGTAGTACTGTTGTGGTCAGAGTTTGTAAAAGGGATGTAACTGTTCGGATTTAAGTTTTTATATATATATGCCGAAAGGCAACTGCTTCTCATTTCATGTCTTGTTTTATTTTCCGCTGATTTCTCTGATGTATGACTACTTGGGTGGCCGGATAAAGCACCAGTCACGGACCCGGGATCGGGTCATGACAAAAGTGGTATCAGAGCAGTTAATCCTCGGAAAGTGTCTACAGACCGTATCTAGTAGAGTCTTGATTATCGGTGTGTTGTGCACCACACCAATAATCAGGAGGCTATATGATATTTAGGATTGGTTTCCATTCTTCTCACTCTGAGATCGTGCCTTAGAGCTGTGTTATAAGTTGGACCCCTCTAACGTAATTCTTTCCCTTACCAGTTATGCCTCCGCGCAACGCAACCCGGGCCCAGAAGGTCAAGGCAGCAGGGGGAGCTGCGAGTAGAGCACAGATGGTTACGAGGGCACAGGCCCAATCATCACTTAGGGTGGTGCTTCATTCGGGGAGTTCTGCGACATCGCCAGCCCCAGCAGAGTTTAGCACAATGATAGCCCATCGCGCCATGATATATGAACCTTCAGTTCCACGAACGGGAACATAGAATATGGATTACAAAGGAATGGACCTGTTACTAGCTAGGATTTTAGCAAACAGAGAATATAGAGTGCACCGATATATCACGGGTCTAGACAATTATCTAGTAAAGGGTTGTACAAGAGTAGCTCTTCAGTCAGGCATGGATATTGCCCGCGTACAGGCTTATGCGCAGCACACAGAGGAACGTAGAGATCGACGGATTAACCAAGATCAGCAGAAGAGGACCAGATCGACAGGGTCCTTTGGTAACTTTCGAGGCAAATCGCCTCACAGATCGATATGCACCTCCGCTATGCAGTGGTCCTCCACAGGTGGTTCGTGGCGCTCGGTACGGAGTTGGTCGAGCTCGTGGCTTCGATTCACAAATTATACGTAGGTTCCGGCAAATGATTCAGTAGTTCGGAGAGGAAGGGGTGTTAGCCAGAGGAGGCCACCCCCACCTCGGTGTGGCAGTTGTGGTAAGTGTCATAGTGGAGTGTCGACTTCTTCGACAAATTGTTTTTCTTGCACAGGCCATTTTATGAGAAATTGTCCACCGCAGTGGCGCAGATGAAGAGACTCAGCCTTCGGGATCAGTGGCTAGTTCATCATCTTCCCTAGCTATGCGCCCAGCAGGGCAGGATTGATTAGAACGACAAAGGGGAGTGAAGCATTAGATACAGGTATATCCTTAACCCTCTAGAGATTAGTATGTGTGATAAGATGAGTATATCTTAAGTGTTATGTTCAGATAGCATTGTGTTAATTGTGACTAGAAATTGTGGTTAGTTAAAAGGGTAAGATTGGGGATAAGGGAAAGTGTGAGCCTTTGAATGTTATACGTGGAGACCTTAGAGGCGAGGCCATCTCGAGTAAAAGATTTATTTTTATGATTGACCTTTATCGGAGTGCATAGTATGCGTGAGATATGTTTGTATGATAAGTCCCTGAGTGGTATGAAATGAAAGAGGGTAGATAAGCTAAGAAGACCACTAGGTTTTCGTAACTTGATTAGTGAGATGGTTCCGGATCGGGGAACAAGAGCTTGGCGCGAAGTGGCTCGGGTTGAGGCCATGTCGCGGGTCAACCCGCAGCCCAGCTTGGGGTGGGGTCAATTCGAGGTGGTCCCGCCAGGTGGTGGGGTCACGAGGGTTGTAGGCCCAAGTTTAGTTAACCATCGTACGAGTTCGTTGATGCGTTCGACCGCAGGCCGGCCGAAGGGTCATCCTCTTCGTCGCTCGGGACCTTTTACTCGGCAGAGGGTTATGCGAGATGTTATATATTAGGAACGTTGTAAGGCTGCGCGAGGTGCCTACTGTCACATTATGACAGCAGTGAGCCAGTGTCATACTGCTTTCTTTTCTCGAAGTTTTACCAGCAGGTTAGGAACTCAGTGAGTCTCGACGCATTCGCCATCGGGCCGATGTTTGGATTTCGTGGGGTAGCTGTGAGGATGGTTGCCTCTCGTTGAGGAGTGTTTTATAGCTACCATTTCAGATTCGGATGTCGCTTTATGACGCCTTGCAGGGCGGAAGTGTAAGTTCGGCGATCGATTGGTCTGATGTCGCGTGGTTCGAATAGTTGGTTCATACTTGTTCAGCAGGATATGGATGGGGTGAAGCTTATCCAGAAGAGGTTATTGGTAGCTCAGAGTCAACAGAAGTCGTACGGATAATCTGCGACGACGCTTGGAGTTCAGGTTGACGGTGGGTCTTCTTGAAGGTACCACCCCGAAAAGGGCGTGACGAGTCTTGGAAAACAGAGGAAACTTAGCCCGAGGTACTTTGAGTGTTTTCAGATCCTGTGAAGAATAGGCCAGGTTGCCTATATGTTAGCTTTGCCGTCTGACATAGGAGGCAGTACGTCCGGTCTTTCATGTTGCTATGTTCGGAAGAGTATCGGAGATCCATCCAGAGTGTTCCCAGTTAATGATGACCAAGTTGGAGATAGTAACCCCAAGATTTGGAAACTGAAGCAGTAACAGAAATGTGGTAAGTTATGAGAAAGAGTTCGAGTGTACGAGAAGGGTACGACGAGTAAGAGAATAGGAGTGATCATTACTTCCGTGAAGTAAAGGTGCGTAGGGAATATCTTTTAGACCTTAGGTGAGAGCTTTTGTGATGATAGAGGTGATTCCTCGTGGACTTGGATTTAAGTATTTGCACGTGTCGTATTGTGGCCATGTGTGGCATTTGAAAACTGTTTAAGCTATGAGGAACTTTATCGTTATCTGTCTTGAGAAGGAACATTCGGGACGAATATTTCTAAGGAGGGGAGAATGTTATACCCCGTATTTCTAGAGTATGTATGTGAGGACGTACGTACATTTGTACAAACCCTAATTAGGTTAAGGATGGAATTATGAACTTTCAACGGAAAAGATTCCGAGCCTTGTGAAGGAAATTCTACGTTTTTAATATTTTAACCGATTACGGATTTTTCCGAGAGACGAAATATTTTGGATCAATAGGAGGGCGACATGTGTCACCCTTAGTTGGCTTTGGTTGGATGAATTGGGGGGCCTAGTGGGCAAGTCAAATGGTCAAGTCTTGCAAGTTGATTTTGGTAGTGGGGGTAGGTAATTGTGGACGTTTTTTTGGTGAGATAGTGGAGTCCACATGGCTCATTGTTGTGGTGGGCATGTGTTCCAATATTGTGGTGGACATATGTCCTAATATTGTGGGAGACACTTGGTTGGAAGACCTCATCTTTCACATGGATCCTAATCCCAACCCTCCACTTGTTTTAATCTTGTCCCTTGGGTGTTCTATAAATACCCCCCCTTGAGTGAAGACTTATTCATCCACTCCACACTTCTAAGTCTCCAAAAACTCCCTCTCCCTTGTTGAAGTCTCGTCCCAACTCCCTCCCCCCCTTTTCCCTATTTACCGTCGAAGCACCCCCCCCCTTGTTCCTAGTTGTTTCGTCAAAACACCCCCCCCCCCTTGGTAGAAAGTTGTCATCTAGTATTGTTACTATTCCAAAATACCTTGGGCCAAATACCTTGTAGTATTCCCAAGTTACCTCTATACTAAAAGCCCGGAAATACTACCTTATATCCTTTAGTAACAAAACGAAACCCTAAGGAAAATCTTCATAATTGGTTGAAGTATTAAGAAGAAGTTGCGTAGAACTTCTAAGGGTTGTTTGGAGCGGGTTGGAGCACCCAGAGTAGGAGCTAAAACGTTGCTCAGGAGCGACATTTAAACTTGGATAATTTTGGGCTTATCGAGGTAAATACTTTTGTCCTTCTATTGTAATTGGAAATTACATACTATAGTAGTATAGAAATGTGTATAAGGTATATAGAAGGATGGTATAAGAGAAGATAATTGAATTGAAATCACATCAGAAGAATATTAAAGAAGGAGATTAAACTGTACTTACATAGGATTGTATTTACAGTAGACTTGTGTAGTTTAACGGGTAGGGAAGTGCTGCCCGATTTTTTCGTAGAATAGAGAACCCTCTGCTTAGAATATTCTACAGAGTAGTCTAGACGTTGATAGACGTATATGGCCTTTATAGGTTGAATGTTCTGCGAGTAGCATGTTCTACTTGAAAGGTGGACAAGGCTAGTCGGGTTAGCGGTGGAGCATTTTGCTATTAGTCGATAATCGTCGCGAGGTATGTGATTCTTCATATCCTCTTGAGCATGATATTTTAAAAGAATATATATAGTACGGTAGACGTACGTGTGTTAACTGAATGTGGTTTTACGTCGATGTCTTTTGACTTGAGTTTTAATAATAAGAATCTTGAAGTATTTCAAAAGAATTAAGAACCGTTTTTGAAAGAAGAGTAATACTTGGTTTTAAAGCTTAAGAGTTATACTAGCTTTATGGGAAGTTAGGTATAACGACTTAAGAGAGATAAAAGGAACGGTTTACTTAATTGTTTATAAACGCCTTGTATTGATTTTGGAAAAGAGAATAAGTATCGAACAAACCACTGCAGCGCTAATAAAGGGAGATGTATTGACTAATTATGTATTATTAAAACCAGTAGAAACCTCCATCTGCATAGAACCTAAAATGAGACAAAATGATATTACATTTCCTAGATCATGGCTGCTTTAATAAGATTGTTATAAAAAAGAATAACCTACTCACACATAAGGCATATGTTTCTCAAATTGTTTTAAAGGAGAATTATATTATTAAGTGATTAAAACTATGAACTACGAAACCTTTCGAAAATGAGAAACTTGAGCATTTGAAATTAGGCAAACTTGAACGTTTGGAAAATAATGTTATTACTTGATTTTACAAAGGGAAGTGTTTTGGTTTACTTAAAAAGATAGTCACTCTATTCTAATACTACGGGTATCGTGTGACTCTTGTGAAAGAAATAGGATCTTTATAAAGAGATAACGTATAAAGTACCTTGTGTGAATAACTTGACTATGTTGGCTTGTGATAGCCTTGTAATACCTTCTTGTTGGTTTGATAAGTAATCATGTTATGATGCTACGTGTGTTAGTGTCTTATAATGTTTGTGTAAAGGGGTTTTCCCTTGTTGTACTTATGTTGATTAACGATAAGCCGTTGTACTGTTATTATATCACATACCCCCTTGACTTGAGATACCGAGGGCTTGCCACCCTTGATGCGGGTCTATACGGCCTATGCGGTCTATGTGACTATGCGGAGCTGCGGGAGTTCCAGGATTGATCATTCCGGGTGTATTATCCCGATGCGAGGAGTGCCTTATGCGGTCTGTGTGACTATGCGGTCTATGTGACTATGCGGACTGCGGGAGTCCAGGAGGGTACCGCGGGTTAGCTGCCCCCGATGCGAGGAATACCTCATGCGGGCCTATGTGTGGCCTATGCGGAGCAGCGGTATGCTCCAGAGTAGACGCGCACATTGATACCGAGGCGAGTGGCCGCCCGATCATGTGGTGCGGTCTAGAAAGACCCCGTGATATAGTTTTATAGCATTGTTGATACTGTGGGTTTTAGTAGTCGGCTATGCCTTCGTACTTACCCCGTACAATTTTATTATGACACAGGTGGGACCTGGTGGTCATGTGTACTCCTTGGTGTTATTACATCATAGACTGCCGACAGTGAGGAAGGTATTCCACGGGCATGATTGATGTTGTGGGCGTGAGGCCCATTGTTATATTTGAGTGATGACTTTGAGGGCGTGAGTCCCTGACTTGACATGACTGCTTACATATTGTGTATCGTAAATTGGTTATCATATATGTCTTCTGTTTTATATAGACTATTATGATTTCATTTACTGATTTTCGATTTCACATACTTGTACCGTAATCGACCTCCTTCGGGCCGCGCTCACGCCGCAGGTAGAGTACACCGATTGTTGATCCTCGCTCATAGGGTCACGATCGTTTGGGAAGCTCCGTGTCTCGGAGGCTTATCTTAGTATAGTCCTGTCGTTGTAGGTACTTACATTCGGGTATGGCGGCCCTTTCCGCCATTGTTGTATAGCATTCTTAGAGGTCTAGAGTAATCACAGGCGAGTTTGTAAAAGGGATGTAACTGTTCGGATTCAAGTTTTTATATATATATGCCGAAAGACAACTGCTTCTCATTTCATGTCTTGTTTTATTTTCCGTTGATTTCTCTGATGTATGACTACTGGTGCGGGTAGGCACGATCACGCCCGGATCGGCCGTGACAAAAGTAATATCAGAGCGATTAATCTCGGAAAGTGTCTACAGACCGTATCTAGTAGAGTCTTGATTATCGGTGTGTTGTGCACCATACCAATAATCAGGAGGCTATATGATATTTAGGATTGGTTTCCATTCTTCTCACTCTGAGATCGTGCCTTAGAGCTGTGTTATAAGTTGGACCCCTCTAACGTAATTCTTTCCCTTACCAGTTATGCCTCCGCGCAAGGCAACCCGGGCCCAGAAGGGCAAGGCAGCAGGGGAGCTGCGAGTAGAGCACAGAGGGTTACGAGGGCACAGGCCCAATCATCACCTAGGGTGGTGCTTCATTCGGGGAGTTCTGCGACATCGCCAAATTTCAAAGAGAGTTTAGCACTGACAAATAGCTCCTCTGCGCCATGATATATGAGCCTTCGCCCACGATCGAACAGAGAATATGGGTTACAAAGGAATGGACCTGTTACTAGCTAGGATTTTAGCAAACAGAGAATATAGAGTGCACCGATATTGTTATACCCCGTATTTCAAGAGTATGTACGTGAGGGCGTACGTGTACAATTTGAGCCTTAAAGTAGGCATAGGTTCGAATTTGTGCACAAGTGCCGAAAAAAGTCGTTTTCCGACGAAACGTTTCCACAGCTTACGTAGGGAAAATTCCGGCTATGTCATTGATAATTTTTGCGGATTTTTCTGAGAGACGAAACATTTTGGACCAACGGGAGAGTGACATGTGTCACCCTCACATTGGAAGCATTGTGGACGGCAAAGAGGACGCTTTGGAGCTTGTGGTTAGGTAGGATATTTTTGTGTAGTTGGTGTGGTAGATGGATAAGGTGCACATGGCTAAATCTTGACCTTACACTTGTTATACACTTGGAAGAATCTTGGCCATTGGTTGGCCATTTCTTGACCTATAAATACCCACCCTTTGTTGATGAAATTCTTCATCCAAATATTTTCTAAGTGTTAAAAATCCTCCTCTCCTCATGAAGTTTTCGTCCACCACACCTCCCCCTTGAGTGAGCTTGGCGAGAGCCACCCTCCCCTTTGTAGTGCCTAGCCGTGGGTACACCCCCTAGCCTTGTTGTCTCGTATAAATACCCCTTTTGTAATCAAATACTCTCCAAGTATTGTTATAATGCCCAAATACCTTGCCCAAATACCTTGTAGTATTCCCAAAGTTACACTTATACAAAAGCCAGAAAATACTATTATACTTCCTCATCCACAAAAACGAAACCCTAAGTAAATCTTCACGTAGTTGAAGTTATAAGTAGAAGTTGGTTAGAACTTCTGGGTTGTTTGGAGCGGGTTGAGCACTTGAGTAGGAGCTAAACCTTGCTCAGATCGACATATAACTTGGATAATTTTGGGCTTATCGAGGTAAACACTCATGACCTTCATTTGTAAATGGAAATTACATGTTGTGAGTATATAGTTAAGTATACTATATATAGAACTGAACATAGTTGTGCGGCAATGTCTTTTGACTTAAGCCCGAATAATACTTACGCAGAATGTCTGACTTAAGCTGAATTTTAAGAAGTGAATCAATCGTAATTACATAGGATCGTATACATGAGACTTGTGTAGTATTATTGTGAGTAGAATTGTACACGTCCGGTTAGGCGTGCAAACCCCACTGGTTGGCTTAGTAGCCTACCGATAGAGAGAAGATTACGCTGTCATGTGGGGAGAGGTGTTGCCAATTTTCTCAGAATATTCTACATTGAGATCTAGGATGTTAATAGGCGCCTTGTGGCCTCTATAGGTGAAGTACTACGTGGTGCAATCACGTGACTTAAGGAGTAGCCGACGTTTGAAGTACTTGGAGCGTTTTGCTATTAGTCGATAATCGTCGCGAGGTATGTGAACCTCTTCCTATCTGTTCTAGCATGATATGTGTATAACTATGTAGTACGGTAGTGTAACGCCCCGAACCCGGGCCCGTTACTGGTGCCTTACCCCGGGCACCCTAGTGATACAACATCAGAGAAAACCAGCGGAAAATAAAACATGAATCATGAAACAAGAGATATAATAAATTAACAGGCCAACCAAAACAGGTTCATTCAGTATATACATATAACCCGTACAGTTTAATACTTTTACAACCCCGCCACAACAGTTCATGCACTTAAGATTTACACGATCGTGACGGACAGGTTCCCGCCATACCCCAGAATGTACAAGAACCTACAACTCAGTGGAACACATACCAAAAGATAAGCCTCGGAGAAACGGAGCTTCCCAAAACGTGAACCGAGATCCTAAGAGCGAGGATCCACGACCGATGTACTCTACTGCGGCATGAACGCAGCTCAAGGAGGTCAAGACAACAGTACCAAGTATGTGAAATCACAACATCAGAATGAAATCATAATAGCTTAAAAAGGGGAGACATGTATGATAACCAAAATACGACGCAACATAAAAACAAATAAGTCGTGGACTCACGCCTCAAAGTCACCACTAAATATAACTATGGGTCTCACGCCCATACATCCATCATGTTCGCATCATGGCCGCATGCCCGGAATATCGCCTCTGTAGACATGTCCATGATGCAACAATAATAACAAGGCCGCACGGCCACATGCCCCGAATATCGCGACGTGTAGACATGCCCATGTAACCTCAATAACAATATCTTGGGTGGTCAACCCCGCCGCATGGCCACATGCCCCGAATATCAGACGGTAGACACGCCCATGTTGCGCAATAACCATATATCGGTAATCAACCCGCCGCACGGCCGCGTGCCCCGAATATCAGACGGTAGACATGTCCATGTGATATCAACAATCGACAAGAATCAAAATGGAAACATACGTGGAATTCTCCATCACCGCCAAAGACGCCCCAAGAAGTTCTCAACAAGTCAACCGCCTCTATCGAGAGACGCGGAATACGTAAATACCACACTTGTACAACAAAGGCTATCATCACAAGCATAGGCAAGTTTCACAACAACAAGCATAGGCAAGTTTCACAACAACAAGCATAGGCAAGTTTCACAACAACAAGCATAGGCAAGTTTCACAACAACAAGCATAGGCAAGTTTCACAACAACAAGCATAGGCAAGTTTCACAACAACTCAAAGTACTTCCATTTATACCAAAGTCCGGGTTTTTAACCCCAAAGTACTACATACGTTAAGTTCTTTTAAAAGAGATCCATTACTTTTATAAAAGTCACCCGATACCCGTAGTATTAGAATGACCAACCCACATTCCTTTTCAAAAATCAAGTAACAACATTCTTTTCCTAAGTTCCAGTTTGCCTAGTTTCAATTACTCAAGCTTCTCATTTTCAAATGGTTTCATAGTTCCCAAACTTAATCACTTGATTCCTTTTTAGAACAATTGAGTAATATATGTCTCACGTGAGAGTAGGTTATTCTTGTTTACAACATTCTTATTACCGCAGCCATGATCTAGAAAATGTATATCATTTTGTCTCATCTTAGTTTCTATGCAGATGGAGGTTTCTACTGGTTTTAATACAATTCATCATTATTCAATACATTTTCCTTTATTAACGCTGCAGTGGTCTGTCGATACACATTCTGATTTCCGAAATCAGTAAAACATTATCCCTTTAAATAACACCAAGTACTCATTACTCACGAATGAGGTTTCACACAAACATTCACATTAGAACAAATAAGTTAAGTCTCTTATCTTATAAGATCAAGTCTCTTAACTTCTAACATCAGTAAACCATTTTCTTTACCTCTCTTAAGACATTATACCTAACTCCCCATAAAGCTTAGTATAACTCTTTTTAAAACCTTTTAAAACCAAGTGTTACTCTCCCTTCAAAACGATTTATAAATCTTTGAAATACATCAAGTCCTTTATTATAACAAGCCAGTTATAATTCACCTCAGTTACCTTTTTAAAACCACAAAGTATTTTCTTACCTACATAAAGCTGTTATAACCAACTTCCCATAAAGCCGTTATAACACTTGATGTTTTAAGAACACTCAAACACGATAACACGTACGTCTACCGTATTTACATAGTTCACACATATCATGCTAGAAGAGATAGGAAGAGGTTCACATACCTCGCGGCGATTGTCGACTAATAGCAAAACGCCCAAGTACCTCAAACCGCGGCTACTCCTTAAGCCAAGTGGATCACTCCACACGTAGTACTTCAACCTATAAGGCCACAAGGCGCTTATTAACATCTAGATCTCAACGCTCCATAATCTACGTAAAATTCAAAGACTCTCGCCACAAACGAAATCTCCTTCTCTATCGAGGCCGGCTACCAAGCCAACCAGGGGGGGGGGGGGGTTTACACGCCTAACCGGACGTGTACAATTCTAAAACACAGTAAAACTACACAAGTCTCATCAGAATACCCCTATGTAATTACGGTTCGATTCTTAATTCTTCAGCTTAAGTCAAAAGACATTGCACAAGATTAAGTATAGTTCTATATATAGTATACTTCAACTATATATTCAAACATGTAATTTCCAATTACAATAGAAGGACAGTAGTGTTTACCTCGATAAGCCCAAAATTATCCAAGTATAAAGTCGATCCTGAGCAACGCTTAGCTCCTACTCCGAGCGCTCCAAACAACCCTTAGAAGTTCTAACCAACTTCTACTTACAACTTCAACAACGGGTGAAGATTTCCTTAGGGTTTCGTTTTTGTGGCTAAAGGAAGTATAATCGTATTTCTGGGCTTTGTATAGGTGTAACCTGGGAATACTACAAGGTATTTCAAGGTATTTGGACATTATAACAATATTAGAGAGTATTTCTATACCACAACAAGGGTATTATACGAAACAACTAGGCTAGTGGGTACCCACTGCCAAGGCACCACAAAGGGGAGGGTGGCCTCTGCCAAGGCTCACTCTGGGCGGGGGTAGTGTGGCGGACGAATTGCTCACAAGAGGGAGGGAGTATTTTTCTTGGAATTTCACAAGTGTGGATGAAGAATAACTCAGCATTAGAGGGGTATTTATAGCAAAACCAAAAGCCAACCAATGGCCAAGATCCTTCCAAGTGTATAGCAAGTGTAAGGCCAAGATCAAGCCAAGTGCACCCTAACCCTACTCCACAAAACATGGCACAAAACAAGCCACAAAACAAGGCACAAAACCATGAACCAATCGCCAGCGCCAAGCCTCCTCTTTGCCGTCCAATGAGGGTGACAAGTGTCACCCTCCCGCTGGTCCAAAAATGTTCCGCCGCCGAAAAATCCGCAAAAATACTAAATGACATAGCCGTAATTTTCCCAACGTAAGTCGTGGGAAACGTTTAGTCGTAAAAACGACTTAATCGCACTTGTGCCCAAATTTCGAATCCAATGCCTATCTTAAGGCTCAAATTTCAGACGACGCCCATACGCATATACTGAAAAATGGGGTATAACGGTAGACGCATACGTGTTTAATGTATTTGATTATTTGAAACATAAAGTGTTATAACGACTTTATGGGAAGTTGGTTATAACACTTTATGTAGGTAAGAAAATGTTTGTGGTTTCAAAGGGTAAATCGGTTTGACTTATAACGGATTTGATGTGTAGTAATAAAGAACTTGAAGTGTTTCAAAAGACCTTTTTGAAAGAAGAGTAATACTTGGCTTTGAAAGCATAAGAGTTGTACTAGCTTTATGGAAGTTAGGTATAACGTCTTAAGAGTGATAAAAAGAATGGTTCATGATTTTTCAAGATAAGAGACTTGACTTAATGGTATTGATATGAATTTTGTTAAAAGTGTGAAACCTCATTCATGAGTAATGAGTACTTGGTTTTAAAAGGAATAATGTTTTACAGATTTCGGAATTCAGAAAGAGTATCGACAAACCACCGCAGCGTTAATAAAGGAAAATGTATTGAATAATGAAGTATGGTATTAAAACCAAGAAAACCACCATCTGCATAGAAGCTAAGATGAGACAAAATGATATTACATTTCCTAGATCATGGCTGCTTAATAAGATTGATTATAAACAAGAATAACCTACTCACATATAAGACATATGTTTCTCAAAACGTTTAAAGGAGAATTATGTTTTAAAGGATTAAAACTATGAACTACGAAACCTTTTCTAAAATGAGAAACTTGAGCATTTGAAATTAGGCAAACTCAACGTTTGGAAAACAAGGTTGTTACTTGATTTTACAAAGGAAAGCATTTTGGTTTACTTAACAATGTTAGTCACTCTATTTTTATACTACAGGTATCGGTTGAACTTTGTAAAAGAAATGGATCTTAAAAGGAATTTAACGTATTTAGTACTTTAGGGTTAAAATCCGTGCATTTACATAAAATGAAAGTACATTGAGTTGTGTATAACTTGCCTATGCTTGTTGTTGTGAAACTTGACCATGTTACGTGTGATAGCCTTGTTGCAAGTGCATGGTTCTACTCGACTACCGGTTCATGGGATGTGTTATACCCGATTTCCGCAGTATGTACGCAGGACGACGTAGGAAATTTCGAACTTGAGAATAGGCTTGGCAATTATTTTTGTACACAACACCCGATTAGAGTCGTTTTTCTAAAACGTTTTCACACTTTCGTAGGGAATTTCCGCTATGTCATTTTTAATTTTTATGGATTTTTCCGAGAGCGAAACATTTTGACCAACGAGGGTGACACTTGTCACCCTCATTGACGATAAAGAGGAGGCTTGGCCTTGGCCGATTGGTTCATGGTTTTGTGCCTTGTTTTGGCCTTGTTTTGTGGCTTGTTTTGTGCCATGTTTTGTGGAGTAGGGTTAGGGTGCACTTGGCTTGATCTTGGCCTTACACTTGCCTTGCACTTGGCTAGATCTTGCCATTGGTTGGCCTTTGGTTTTGCTATAAATACCCTCTAAGTGATGAACTTTCTTCATCCACAAATATTTTCTAAGTGTTAAATCCTCCTCCCTCCCCTTAGTGTAGAATTCGCCAAGAGCCTCCTCCCCTTGGCCGAGAGCCCTTCCCCTCCAGGGTGCTAGCCATGGGTACCCCTAGCCTAGTTGTTTTCAGATAATACCCCTCTTGGTAGAAATACTCTCAAAAGTATTGTTATAATGCCCAAATTACCTTAGCAGTATACCTTGTTGTATTCTAAGGTTATACCTATACTAAAAGCCCGTAAATACTATTATACTTCCTTCCACACAAAACCGAAAACCCTAGGAAAATCTCCATAGTTAGTTGAGTACTATGTAGAAGTTGGTTAGAACTTCTAAGGGTTGTTTGGAGCGGTGGAGTACCGGAGTAGAGCGAAACTTTGCTAAGGATCGACATTAAACTCGGATAATTATGGGCTTATCGAGGTAATTATCTTGTCCTCTATTGTAATTGGAAATTACATATTATTAGAATATATAGTTGAAGTATACTATATATAGAATCGACGTAGTTATCGCAATGTCTTTTGACTTAAGCCCGAATTTAAAAGAAGAATACCGAATTGTAATTACATAGAATGTCATTACGAAGAGACTTGTGTAGTAGTACCGGAGTAGAATTGTACGGTAGGGTTAGACGATAACCCCCGTTGGCTTGGTAGCCACTCGTTAGAGAGAGATTTACGCTGTCGCGGGGAGAGGCCAAATTTTCAGAGAATGTTCTACGATGAGATCTAAATGTTAATGCACCTTGTGGCCTTATAGGTTGAAGTACTACGTGTGGCGCGATCTACTTGGCTAAGGAGTAGCCGACGTTGGAAGTACTTGAGCGTTTGCTATTAGTCGATAATCGTCGCGAGGTATGTGAACCTCTTCCTATCTCTTCTAGCATGATATGTGTGAACTATGTAGTGCGGTAGACGCATACGTGCTAAATGTATTTAATTGTTTAAAACATAAAGTGTTATAACGGCTTTACGGGAAGTCGGTTATAAATGACTTTATGTTGGTAAGAAAATACTTGTGGTTTTTAAAAGGTAATCGATTTGAACCATAACCGCTTGTTATGTGTTAATAGAGAACTTGAAGTAATACTTGGTTTTGAAAACTTAAGAGTTATACTAGCTTTATGGGAAGTTAGGTATAACGGCTTAAGAATGTTTTATCGATTTGGAAATCGTAACGTGTATCGACAAACCATCGCAAATTAATAAAAGGAAAATGTTTTGAATAATTAAGTATTATTAAAACCAAGAGAAACTTCCATCCGCATAGAAGCTAAGATGAGACAAAATGATATTTCCTAGATCATGGTTGTAATAAGATTGTTATAAACAAGAATATCCTACTCACATATAAGGCTTATGTTTCTCCGATCGTTTAAAAGAGAATTATATTCTTAAATGAATAAGACTATGAACTACTAAACCTTTCTAAAATAAGAAACGTGAACATTTGAAATTAGGCAAACTTGGACGCTTGGAAAATAATGTTGTTACTTGATTTTACAAAGGTAAGAGTTTTGGTTTTCTTAAAAGGACACCACTCTATTTTATACTACGGTTATGCGACTTATGTGAAAGAAGCAGATCTTTTAAAGATTTAATGTGAAGTACTTTGGGGAAAGATACCCGAACTTGTTAGTAGAAAGTACCTTGTGTGAATAACTTGATTGTATTGGTTTGTGATAGCCTTGTAATACTTTCTTGTTGATTTGATAAGTAAACATGTTAGGATGCTACGTGTGTTAGTATCTTGTGATGTTAGTGTAAAGGGGTTTTCCTCCGATCGCGCTTTAAAGTTGTTTGACTATCACCGTTATGTTGGTATTGTACCACTCACCTTGACTTGTGCCCGAGGTTGCCGCCTCCGATGCGGGTAGACTCAGCGGTCCGGGACCATGATTCGAGAATACCTGCGCGTCCGGGATCCATGCGAACTACGGAGTTCCGTGTTAGTGTCGCCTTTATGGTCATGCGTCTTTGTGGCTACGCGGATCGCGAGTCGGTGATTTACGCCGGAGTAGCTACCCTCGATGCGGTTATACCTCATGCGGCCTATGAGGTTGGCCTATGCGCGAGTGCGGAGAGTTCCAGTGGCTAGACGCGCACATTTGATATCGGGCGAAAGTGACCAACTTTTATCATGTGACGATGCCTAGACAGATATCATGACACGCTTTATGACCTTGTTGCATCGCTGGTGTTAGTAGTCGCTATGCCTTCAGACTTACCTCATCAGCGTTTTATTAGAACACAGCGGACACGTGTTCATGTGTATTCCTCGTGCTTGTATATCATAAATCGCCAGCTGGCGGAAGGTATTCCACGCATGATTGATGTTGTGGGCGAGACCCATTGTTATGTTTGAGTGATGACTTTGAGGCGTGAGTCCTCGACTTGATATGATTGCTTGTTTATTGTGAATCGTAGTTTTGTTATCATACATGTCTCCCGCTTATATAGACTACTATGATTCCATTTACGATTTTCGGGCCACATACTTTGCACTGTCAGATCGACCTCCTTCGGGACCGCTCATGCCGCAGTAAAGGTACACCGCCGTTGATCCTCGCTCTTAGGGTCACAGTCGCTGGGGAGAGCTCCGCTTCTCGAGGCTTGTTCGTATAGTCCCCTGTTGTTGCAGGTGCTTACATTCGTGGTATGACGGCCCCGTCCCGTCGTTGTTGTCATATCATTCGTAGAGGTCTGAGTAATCGTTGCAAGGTGGTTTGTAAAAGGATTAAACTGTTCATGTAGAAAAAGTTGTTGTTTCTAGATATGCCGAAAGGCAAGTTTTTCGCAGATTATTGTTTCTTATTTCATAATATGTCTTGTATCGCTTTATGTTCCGACACTGATGTTGTATCACTAGGTGCCCGGTAGGCACTACCACGCCTTAATCGGTCGTGACAAAAGTGGTATCGAGCGATTAATCCTCGGAAGCGGTCTACGCATCGTATCCAAGAGAGTCTTGATTATCGGTGTCAGGCACCACACCAATAATCGTGAGGCTATAGGATATTTAGGATTGGTTTCTATTCTTCTCACTCGAGATCGTGCCTTAGAGCCGTGGTTGTAAGTCGACCCTCCGACGATTTCTTTCCTTACCGCTATACCTGCGTAGGCAACCCGCCCAGTGAGGTCAAGGCGCAGAGGAGCCGCGAGTAGAGTACACGGAGGTTACGTGGCACAGCCCAATCATCACCGGGTGGTGCTTCTTTCGGGAGTTTTGCGACGCCACTAGCCCCAGCAGAGTTTAGCACGGCGCGCGCTCCATCGCGCCATGACATTTGAACCTTCAGTTCCACGACCAGGAACAAAGAATATGGATTGCAAAGAGGCGACCCTATTACAAGCTATGGATTTGGCTACCAGAGAGTATACCGATGTATCGCGAGTCTTGATGAATATCAACGAAGGTTGTGCAAGAGTAAGTTCTTCGCTTAGGCTTCGAGCATGGCTCGTACGGCTTATGCACATCAGCCGAAACATAGAGATCGACGGGTTAACAAAGCGATGCTGTAAGAGGCGCCAGAGCAGGTCCTTTGTAACTTTCGAGGCGTAGTCGCCACCAGCAGATTAGATTATGCACCTCCGCCAGCAGAGTGGTCTTCCACGAGTTCGTGACGCTCGGGTATGCAGAGTTGGTCAACTCCGTGACTTCCGCTCACACGATGCACGTCGTCCCGGAATGTCGTTTTAGTTGGTACTTGTTGCACTATGACCGCCGTGGTCCGGGGTCGAAAAGTGTCCTCAGAGGACTTAGCCTTCAGGATCGCGGGTAGTGTGTCATCTCCTCAATGCATGCGCTCTACGGGCAGTTTGATTAGAACGACTAAGGGAGTGAAGCAAGAGATATAGATATATCCTTAACCTCTGAGATCTCAGATGTGTGATAAGGTGAGTATACCTTAAGTGCTATGTTCGATAGCAAGGTGTTAGTTGTGATTAGAAATCATGGTGGTTAACCGAGTAAGATTTTGGGGATAGTGGGTGTGAGCTTTAGAGTTTTTTACGTAGAGACCTTAGAGGTAAGGCCATCTCGAGTAAAAGATGTATTTTTTATGTTGACTTATCGGAAGTGCATAGTGCACGTGAGTTATGTTGGGATAGGTCCCTAGTAGTGTGGAATGAAAGGGGGTAGTTGAGCTAAGAACACCGCCAGGTTTTCAAACGTGATTAGTGAGATTGTTCCGATCGGGAGCTAGTATTGCGCGCTGTCGGCCTGCCGAGGCCACGCTGCGGGTCAACCCGCGTAGGTTTGGTGGTGGGTCGGTGGTGGTCCCGCCTGTGGTAGGGTCACGAGGGTGTTAGGCCCGAGTTTAGTTAACCAACGCGGCGACCGGACGATTCGACCGCAGTCGGCCGGCGAGGTCACCGCCTTGTCTTCTAGCAAAGACCGCTTACTCTACTGTGTTGAGTTATCCAAAGGTTGTAAGGCTGCACGGGTGCCTACCTTCACCTTATGACAGCATGGAGCCTGTGTTACGCTATTTTTTGTTTCGAAGTTTTACCAAGCATGTGTTAAGAACTCAAAGTGAGTCTCAGATCGCATTCGCCTCGCCGGTGTTCGATTTCGTGGATAGTTGTGGGATTGTTGTCTCTTGTGGAGGGAGTGTTTAAGCTACCATTTCAGTGTTCGGATATCGCCTTATGAAGCCTTGTAGGGGCGGAAGTGTAAGTTGCCGGTCGATTGGTTCGATGTTGGCAAGGTTCGCATATTGGTTCAGCTTGTTCCAGCAGATCGTTGTGGGTATGACGAGTTTTGGAAAACAGGGAACTTAGCCCGAGTTACTTCGCCCTTTGAGTTCATGTGAAGAATAGGCCAGTTGCCTATATCAAAGATTTGCCGTCCGACTTAGGAGGCAAGACGTCCGGTCTTTCAGATTGATATGATCGGAAAGCATCGAGATCCATTCAGAGTGTTCCCGCTAATGATGACCACGTTAGAGATAGTAACCCGAAGTTTGAGACTGGCAAAGATCGTAAATGTGGTAAGAGTTCGAGGTACGATGACCTCGTGGATCGATGCAGCCCGGCACCATTTGTTGGGTCGCCGAGCAAGGCTCGCGACAAAGTGACAAAAGTGGTACCATTTGTTGGGTCGCTCGAGAAGGTTAATTCCTCGTGCAAAGTGACAAAGCGTATCTACGACGCAGTAAAGAGAAGCGAGCATGTATGGCGAGCATAGATGTGATCATTTCTTTTGTAAAGAGAAGGTGCGAAGGAAGTATATTTTAGACCTGAGAAGTGTTTTGTGGTGATGATTAGAGGTGTTTCCTCGTGGACTCGATGTAAGCATTTTTGCGCAAGTTGTTTCGTGGCCAGCGTGGTGATTGATTCTCGTAAGTATAGTAGTGAAGACTATACCGCGCACGCTTGTTTTGAGATTAGAAGGAACATTCGACGAATGTTTCTAAGGAGGAGAATGTTATACCGTATTTCCGCAGTATGTACGCAGGACGCATTTAGGAAATTCGAACTCGAGAATAGGCTTGGCCGAATTATTTTTGTACACAACACCCGATTAGAGTCGTTTTAGTAAACGCTTTCACAACTTTCGTAGGGAATTTCCGCTATGTCATTTTTAATTTTATGGATTTTCCGAGAGATCTAAACATTTTGGGATCAACGGGAGGTGACACTTGTCACCTCATTGACGGAAAGAGGAGGCTTGGCCTCGCCGATTGGTTCATGGTTTTGTGCCTTGTTTTGGCCTTGTTTTGTGGCTTGTTTTGTGCCATGTTTTGTGGAGTAGGGTTAGGGTGCACTTGGCTTGATCTTGGCCTTACACTTGCCTTGCACTTGGCTAGATCTTGGCCATTGGTTGGCCTTTGGTTTTGCTATAAATACCTCTGTGATGAACTTTCTTCATCCACAAATATTTTTCTAAGTGTTAAATCCTCCTCCCTCCCCTTAGTGTAGAATTCGGCCAAGAGCCTCCCCCTCCCCCTTGGCCGAGAGCCCTTCCCCTCCAGGGTGCACTGGTAATTTCCCCTAGCCTAGTTGTTTTCGTATAATACCCCTCTTGGTAGAAATACTCTCAAAAGTATTGTTATAATGCCCAAATTACCTTAGCCAGATACCTTGTTGTATTCTAAGGTTATACCTATACGAAAAGCCTGTAAATACTATTATACTTCCTTCCACACAAAACCGAAAACCCTAGGAAAATCTCCATAGTTAGTTGGAGTACTATGTAGAAGTTGGTTAGAACTTCTAAGGGTTGTTTGGAGCGGTTGGAGTATCTTATAGAGCGAAACTTTGCTAAGGATCGACATTAAACTCGGATAATTATGGGCTTATCGAGGTAATTATCTTGTCCTCTATTGTAATTGGAAATTACATATTATTAGAATATATAGTTGAAGTATACTATATATAGAATCGACGTAGTTATCGCAATGTCTTTTGACTTAAGCCCGAATTTAAAAGAAGAATCGAATCGTAATTACATAGGTGTGACATGAGACTTGTGTAGTAGTACCGTGAGTAGAATTGTACCCGTTAGGGTTAGGCGTATAACCCCCGGTTGGCTTGGCAGCCACTCGTTAGAGGAGGAGATTTACGCCATAAGGGGGAGGTCACGCGAATTTTCGGTAGAGAATGTTCTACGATGAGATCTAACTGTTAATAAGCGCCTTGTGGCCTTATAGGTTGAAGTACTACGTGTGGCGCGATCTACTTGGCTTAAGGAGTAACCGACGGTTGGAAGTACTTGGAGCGTTTTGCTATTAGTCGATACTCGTCGCGAGGTATGTGAACCTCTTCCTATCTCTTCTAGCATGATATGTGTGAACTGTGTAGTACGGTAGACGCATGTGCTAAATGTATTTAATTGTTTAAAACATAAAGTGTTATAACGGCTTTATGGGAAGTCGGTTATAAACGACTTTATGTTGGTAAGAAAATACTTGTGGTTTTTAAAAGGTAATCGATTTGAACCATAATCGCTTGTTATGTGTTAATAGAGAACTTGAAGTAATACTTGGTTTTTGAAAACTTAAGAGTTATACTAGCTTTATGGGAAGTTAGGTATAACGGCTTAAGAATGTTTTACTGATTTCGGAAATCAGAATGTGTATCGACAAACCACTGCAGCGTTAATAAAAGGAAAATGTTTTGAATAATTAAGTATTATTAAAACCAGTAGAAACTTCCATCTGCATAGAAGCTAAGATGAGACAAAATGATATTTCCTAGATCATGGTCATTGTAATAAGATTGTTATAAACAAGAATATCCTACTCACATATAAGGCTTATGTTTCTCCGATTGTTTAAAAGAGAATTATATTCTTAAATGAATAAGACTATGAACTACGAAACCTTTCTAAAATAAGAAACGTGAACATTTGAAATTAGGCAAACTTGGACGTTTGGAAAATAATGTTGTTACTTGATTTTACAAAGGTAAGAGTTTTGGTTTTCTTAAAAGGACAGTCACTCTATTTTATACTACGGTTATTGTGACTTATGTGAAAGAAACAGATCTTTTAAAGATTTAATGTGAAGTACTTTGGGGATAGATAGAACTTGTTAGTAGAAAGTACCTTGTGTGAATAACTTGATTGTATTGGTTTGTGATAGCCTTGTAATACTTTCTTGATTTGATAAGTAAACATGTTAGGATGCTACGTGTGTTAGTATCTTGTGATGTTAGTGTAAAGGGGTTTTCCTCCGATCGCGCTTTAAAGTTGTTTGACTATCACCGTTATGTTGGTATTGTACCACTCACCTTGACTTGTGCCCGAGGTTGGCGCCTCCGACGCGGGTAGACCAGCGATGCGGGACCATGATTCGAGAATACCTCATGCGGGTCCGGGATCCATGCGAACTACGGAGTTCCGTGTTAGTGTGCGGCCTTTATGGTCATGCGGTCTTTGTGGCCATGCGGATCGCGAGTCGGGGCGATGCCGGGAGTAGCTACCGATGCGGGGTTATACCTCATGCGGGCCTATCTGATTGGCCTATGCGGAGCTGCGGAGAGTTCCAGGGCTAGACGCGCACATTTGATACTGCGGGCGAGTGACCAGCTTGATCATGTGACGGTCTAGACAGATATCATGACACAGTTTACGACCTTGTTGGTACTGTGGGTGTTAGTAGTCGGCTATGCCTTCGCATTTACTCAGATCGTTTTATTAGAACACGTGGGACCGTGTTCATGTGTATTTCTTGGTGCTTGTATATCATAAACCGCCGGCAGTGAGAAGGTATTCCACGCATGATTGATGTTGTGGCGTGAGACCCATTGTTATGTTTGAGTGATGACTTTGAGGGCGAGTCCTCGACTTGATATGACCGCTTGTTTATTGTGAATCGTAGTTTTGTTATCATACATGTCTCCCGCTTATATAGACTACTATGATTCCATTTACGATTTTCGGTCACATACTTGCACTGCAGACCGACCTCCTTCGGGGCCGCTCATGCCGCAGTAAAGGTACACCATCGTTGATCCTCGCCTTAGGGTCACGTCAGCGCTGGGAGAGCTCCGCTTCTCGGAGGCTTGTCTTGGTATAGTCCCTGTTGTTGTAGGTGCTTACATTCGTGGGTATGACGGCCCCGTCCGTCGTTGTTGTCATATCATTCGTAGAGGTGCGTAGTAATCACAAGTGTGGCGGAGTTTGTAAAAAGGATTAAACTGCTCATGTTGAAAAAGTTGATGTTTATATATATGCCGAAAGGCAAGTTTTCTCGAATTATTGTTTCATATTTCATAATATGTCTTGTATCGCTTTATGTGATTACTCGATGTTGTATCACTAGGGTGCCCGGTAAGGCACCATCCACGCCGGAATCGGTCGTGACAGATGAACCGAATGTATTTCACTCGACTCACGGTTCATGGGATGAACCGGAATGTATTTCACTCGACCAGGCTCATCCGGAATGTATTTCACTCGACTACGGCTCATCCGGAATGTATTTCACTCGACTACCGATTCATCCGGAATGTATTTCACTCGACTCTGGTTCATCAGGAATGTATTTCACTCGACTCAATGTGCATCAGAATGTATTTCACTCGACTACGGCTCATCCGGAATGTATTTCACTCGACTCGGTTCATGGGATGAACCGAATGTATCCTACACGCTTTCTATCTGGGTCCATGAGATGGGCCGAGACATGTTATACGTATCACATGATTTGTACCTAGACCGCCGTGAGGAAGAAGTTCCACGTACGTGAGGATGACTTTGAGGCGTGAGTCACGACTTGACATAATCGCTTTTATGTTGTGGAATCGTAGTTTGGTTATCATACATGTCTCCCGCTTTATATAGACTATTATGATTTCATTTACTGATTTTACGCCACATACTTGGTACTTGTTATCTTGACCTCCTTCGGGGCCGTGCTCATGCCGCAGTAGAAGTACACCTACCGCCGATCCCCGCTTTAGGATCTCATTTCAGCGTCTTGGAAGCTCCGCCTTCGGAGGCTTATCTTTGGTATGTTACCAAGTGCATAGGTCCTTGTACATTGGGGTATGGCGGGGCCCAATCCACATAGTTGTTGTATAAATCTTAGAGTGCAGAGTACTGCTCAGGCAGGGTTGTAAGGATTGTAACTGTTCAAATGTTTATATATATATATGTTGAAAGGCAACCGTTTTGGTTGGCCTATTTTCTTTCATCTTAATCCATGTCTATTTACATGTTTAAGTTTTATTTCCGCTGGTTTTCTCTGATGTTGTATCACTAGGTGCCCGGTAAGGCACGACCACGCCGGGTTCGGGTCATGACAAAAGTGGTATCAAAGCAGTTAGTCCTCGGAAAGTGTCTACAGACCGTGTCTAGTAGAGTCTTGATTATCGGTGTGTTGTGCACCACATCTATAATCAGGAGGCTATAGGACATTTAGGATTGGTTTCCATTCTTCTCATTCTGAGATCGTGCCTTAGAGCTGTGTGATAAGTTGGACCCTCCGACGTATTCCTTTCCTTTACGATTATGCCTCGCGTAAGGCAACCTGTGCCCAGATGGGCAAGGCGATCGAGGAGCGTTAGTGAGATCTGAGGAGTACGAGGGCGCAGTGCACGGCCAAGACTGAGACAGCTTCCGACGGCGGTTTCGCGACGCCGCCAAAGACCAAAGCGAGTTTAGAGCCGCGGCGGTGGCTGCTGAGACTACAAGACTGAGCCTCCACCCCACACTGGAGCAGATGAGATAAGTACAAGGAGATGGCCCGATCGCCGGGTCGTGGCCGATATGAGGATAGCCGGATGCAGCAGCAGCCGATCCAGAGCACCCGTAGTTCACCCCGAGCGATTTGAGACTACGGGATTTTCCGAGGTGTAACCCGCGAGTTTTATGGGTCGAGACACGAGGATGATCCGCAGGAGTTCATCCGGCAATTCTGGGTCATGAGAGTGATCAAGGCATCGATACCGAGTCGGTGGTCCTAGGTTCGCATCGGCCGCGTGATACCGCATGATCGGCCGGTTTGATCATGAGCCGTCCCGGGAGAGAATGCACTTCGGCTATATGGGACGAAGTTCTCAAAGGCATTTCTTGCACACTTCTTGCCTCCACGAATGAGAGGGCTCGCCGACAAATATTTGACGTTAAGCGGGCCAGGCGGGCGGTTAGAGAGTACAATGTGGAGTTCGACTCGTTAGCTCGGTATGTCCTCACCAGAGTAGCCGATATGGAGGATGAGTACACCGCTACGTCACCGGCTAGATGATTACTTAGCGAGGCTTGACGGTGTAGCTCTTCAGCCGGGCATGGACATTGCCCGCATGCAAGCTCATGCACTAGGATGTGAGGCACGGAGAGGTCGACGAAATGACCGAGATCAGCAGAAGAGGGCCAGGACAGCAGGGTCCTTTGGTAACTTTCGAGGCGGACTGCCAAGCGATGTTAGTTATGTACCTCCGCCAAGATGCAGTGGTCCTCCGCGCCTTCGTGACGCCGGTATTCGAGCTGGTCGAGCTCCAGACTTCAGTTCACAGTATACGTGAGTGCTAGCCAGGATTCATGTCCCCTCGGTGCACGATGTGGCAAACATCATCCCGGGAATGTCGTCTTTTTATCGGGTGCTTGTTTCACTGCGCCGTCGGGCCATGTGACGAGATCAGGCTTATAGGAGAGGTACCGCAGCTAGGCGCAGCCACCGGGATCGATGGCGGTTCATCGCCTTCTACATGCCACTGCAGGCGTGCCTATGATTAGAGTGAGCGGTAGGTCTGTATATCCTTAACCTCTAGAGATTTGTATGCATGATATAATGACCTTCTTATTGTGTGCTACATAGCGTTATGTTGGTTATGAGTTAGAAAGCATGGTTAGTTGAAAGGATATGTATGGGGCATGGAAAGTGTGAACCTTAGAATATTACAATTGAGACCTTAGAAGTAAGGCCGTCTTGAGTACAAGACTTTGCAAATGATCCTTGTCGTACATTATATACCTAGGGTGCATTGTGTGATAAGTCACAGGTAGTGTGAAATAAAAGTGGTAGCTTTCATGACTGTATAGGTAAGATTGTTCCGGATCGGAAACAAGAGTTTGATGCGCAAGTGGTCGGGTTGGGCCTGTTGCGGGCCAACCAGCTTGCCGTTGGGGTTGGGTCAGCTCAGGTGGTCCCGCCAGGTGGTAGGGTCACGAGAGTGCTAGGCCCAAGTTTACATGACCATCGTATGAGTTCGTGGATATGTTCAACCAGAATCGGTTCAAGGCCGGAATGGCCTTAGAGAGAATCAAGCTAGTAAGATGACCAAGTTTGGAGGTGGTGACTCCAAAGTTTTGGGAATCAAGCGATGATGAAGTATGATGCGATACTAGAAGAGTTCAAGTGTTCGAGAAGGCACGACGAGGAAGGAAGTGAACTTGTTTGAATGATGGAAGAAATCATTTTGAGAAATGAATGTGCGAAGGAGTGTCCTCGACCAAGAGCGAGTTGGTATTGTTTTGCATCATCGAGGTGGTTCCTCGTTGGCACGGATTTAAGAAATCGCGCTCATGTGTTATTTCGTGGCCGGTTAATGGCGTTGGCAACTTGTTAGAAGAACTTTATCGTTATCCGTCTTGAGAAGGAACATTCGGACGAATGTTTCTAGGAGGGGAGAATGTTATACCCGTATTTCCAGTATGTACGTGAGGGCGTGCGTGTACAATTTGAGCCTTAAAGTAGGCATAGGTTCGAATTTGTGCACAAGTGCGAAAAAGTCGCTTTTCAAATGAAACGTTTCCATGACACGTGGGAAAATTCGGCTATGTCATTGATAATTTTGCGGATTTTTCCGAGAGAAACATTTTGGACCAATGGGAGGGTGACATGTGTCACCTCACATTGAAGCATTGTGGACGCAAAGAGGACGATTTGGAGCTTGTGGTTAGGTAGGATATTTTTGTGTAGTTGGTGTGGTAGATGGATAAGGTGCACATGGCTAAATCTTGACCTTACACTTGCTATACACTTGGAAGAATCTTGGCCATTGGTTGGCCATTTCTTGACCTATAAATACCACCCTTTGTTGATGAAATTCTTCATCCAAATATTTTCTAAGTGTTAAAAATCCTCCTCTCCTCAAGTTTCGTCCACCACACCCAGGTGAGCTTGGCCGAGAGCCACCCCTCCCTTTGTAGTGCTCTAGACGTGGGTACACCCCCTAGCCTTGTTGTCTCGTATAAATACCCCCCTTTTGTGGTACTGAAATACTCTCCAAGTAGAGTTATAATGCCCAAATACCTTGGCCCAAATACCTTGTAGTATTCCCAAAGTTACACGTATACAAAAACCCCGCAAAAACTATTATACTTCCTCAGTCCACAAAAACGAAACCCTAAGTAAATCTTCACCCGTAGTTGAAGTTATAAGTAGAAGTTGGTTAGAACTTCTAAGGGTTGTTTGGAGGCGGGTTGAGCGCACTGAGTAGGAGCTAAACCTTGCTCGGATCGACATATAACTTGGATAATTTTGGGCTTATCGAGGTAAACACTCATGACCTTCATTGTAAATGGAAATTACATGTTGTAGGAGTATATAGTTAAGTATACTATATATAGAATCGAACATAGTTGTGCGGCAATGTCTTTTGACTTAAGCTGAATAATACTTACGGCAATGTCTTGCGACTTAAGCTGAATTTTAAGAAGTGAATCAATTGTAATTACATAGGATCAGTACATGAGACTTGTGTAGTATTGCGTGAGTAGAATTGTACACGTCAGGTTAGGCGTGCAAACCCCCTAGTTGGCTTGGTAGCCTCGATAGAGGAGATTTACGCTGCCATGTGGGGAAAATCGCCAATTTTACGTAGAATATTCTACATTGAGATCTAGGATATTAATAGGCACCTTGTGGCCTCTATAGGTTGAAGTACTACGTGTGGTGCAATCTACGTGGCTTAAGGAGTAGCCGACGGTTTGAAGTACTGAGCGTTTGCTTATTAGTCGATAATCGTCGCGAGGTATGTGAACCTCTTCCTATCTGTTCTAGCATGATATGTGTATAACTATGTAGTACGGTAGACGTACATGTGTTTAATGTATTTGATTGGTTTGAAACATAAAGTGTTATAACGGCTTTATGAGAAGTTGGTTATAACAACTTTATGTAGGTAAGAAAATGCTTTGTGGTTTCAAAGGGTAACTGATTTGACTTATAACGGATTTGATGTGTAGTAATAAAGAACTTGAAGTGTTTCAAAAAGACCTTTTTGAAAGAAGAGTAACACTTGGCTTTGAAAACATAAGAGTTGTACTAGCTTTATGGGAAGTTAGGTATAACGTCTTAAGTGTTATACCCCGTATTTCCAGAGTATGTACGTATGACGACGACGAGAAAATTTGAAACTTGTACTAAGGCTTGGCGAATTAATTTTGTTCACAACACCCGCTTTGAGTCGTTTTCGACGAAACGTTTTCCAATTTTCGTAGGGGAATTTCGGCTATGTCATTTTAATTTTTGGCGGATTTTTCCGAGAGACGAACATTTTGACCAACGGAGGGTGACATGTGTCACCCTCACATCGAAGCAAGGGCGCAACCCTTGGCCGAAATGGACCACTTATGGCCTTGAATTGTGCCTTGTTTTGTGCCTTGTTTTGTGGAGTGTTTTGTGGAGTAGGGTTAGGTGCACATGGCTTGATCTTGGCCTTACACTTGCCTTGCACATGGCTTGATCTTGGCCATTGGTTGGCCTTTGGTTTTGCTATAAATACCCCCCCTAAGCTTGAAGTCTTCATCCAGTCCCAAAATCACCTAGTCTGGAACGCCTTCCTCCCTTTCGTGTGCGCTAGCCGAGCTACCCTCCCCTTTTCGTGAGGCCTAGTGGCCGAGAGGTACTTTCCCTCCTAGTGGCCTTCGGCCGAGAGCACACCCCCCCTACCTTGGGGTGTTCTCGTGAGGTACCCCCCTTAGTGGTGTAGAAATACTCTCAAAAATATTGTTATAATGCCCAAATTACCTTAGCCATATACCTTGTTGTATTCTAAGGTTATACCTATACGAAAAGCCCAGAAATACTATTATACTTCCCGTCAGTCACAAAACCGAAACCCTAGGGAAATCTCCATAGTCGGTGGTATTGTGTAGAAGTTAGTTAGAACTTCTGGGGTGGTTTGGAGCCGGGTGAGCGCACGAGTCGAGCTAAGCGATTGCTCAGATCGACATTTAAACTAGGATAATTATGGGCTTATCGAGGTAATTATCTTGTCCTCTATTGTAATTGGAAATTACATGATTGCTTGAATATATAGTTGAAGTATACTATATAATAGAATCAACATAGTTATCGCAATGTCTTTTGACTTAAGCCCGAATTTAAAGAAGAGTACTCAATCGTAGTCAGACATAAAGAGACTTGTGTAGTAGTACCGTGGAGTAGATTTGTACCGTTAGGGTTAGATGTATAACCCTCGGTTGGCTTGGTAGCGGCCTCGATAGAGGAGAGATTTACGCTGCATGGGGAGTCTTTACGAATTTTCTAGAATGTTCTACGATGAGATCTAAATGTTAATAAGAGCCTTGTGGCCTTATAGGTTGATGTACTACGTGTGGCGCGATCCACGTGGCTTAAGGAGTAGCCGATTGGAAGTACTTGAGCGCTTTTGCTATTAGTCGATACTCGTCGCAGGTATGTGAACCTCTTCCTATCTCTTCTAGCATGATATGTGTGAACTATGTAGCACGGTAGACGCATACGTGCTAAATGTGTTTGAGTGGTTTAAAACATAAAGTGTTATAACGGCTTTATGGGAAGTTGGTTATAACAGCTTTATGTTTGTAAGGAAATACATGTGGTTTTTAAAAGGTAACTGATTTGAACTATAAGCGCTTGTTATGTGTTAATAAAGAACTTGAAGTATTTCAAAAGATTTTTGAATCATTTTGAAAGAAGAAGTAATACTTGGCTTTTTGAAAACTTAAGAGTTATACTAGCTTTATGGGAAGTTAGGTATAACGCTTAAGAATGTTTTATCGATTTCTAAATCGAATGTGTATCGACAAACCATCGCAGCGTTAATAAAAGGAAATGTTTTGACTAATTAAGTACTAATAAAACCAAAGAGAAACCTCCATCCGCATAGAAGCTAAGATGAGACAAAATGATATTTCCTAGATCATGGTCATTGTAATAAGATTGTTATAAACAAGAATATCCTACTCACATAGGAGGCTTAGGTTTCTCGATTGTTTAAAGGAGAATTATATTCTTAAATGAATAAGACTATGAACTACTAAACCGTTCTAAAATGAGAAACTTGAACATTGAAAATTAGGCAAACTTGAACATTGGAAAAGAATGCTACTTGATCTTACAAAGGTAAGTAATTGATTTACCTTAAAAAGATAATCACTCTATTTTCGTATACTACGTATTGTGTGACTTTTGTGAAAGTAACGTATCTTTTAAAGAGTTAATGTATGAAGTACTTTGGGGATAAAACCCGATCTTGTTAATCATATAGTAGAAGGTACCTTGTGTGAACAACTTGATTGTATTGGTTTGTGATAGCCTTGTAATACTTTCTTGTTGCTTTGATAAGTAAACGTGTTAGGATGCTACGTGTGTTAGTATCTTGTGATGTTGTGTAAAGGGGTGTTCCTTTGTTGTGCTTATGTTGGTTAACGATAAGTCGTTGTGTTAATATTTTACATCACTCATCTCTTGAGATGATTCCGGGTTGTCGCCTCCGACGCGGGTAGACTCAAAGCGTCCGGGACCATGATTCGAGAATACCTCACGCGGTCCCGGGGCCTATGCGGAGCTACGAGTTCCGTGTTAGTGCGCCCTTTATGGGCATGCGGTCCTCAGGCCATGCGGACTCGAAAGTCGGGGCGATGCCGGGAGTAGCTACCGACGCGGATACCTCACGCGGCCGATGAGATTGGCCTACGCGAGTCAGCGGAAGTTCCAGGACTAGACGCGACATTAGATATTGCGGGCAAGTGGCCAGCTTTGATCATGTGACGGTTCAGACAGATCTTATGATACGATTCATGACCTTGGTACCGCTGGGGTGTTAGTAATCGGCTATGCCTTCGCATTTACCCCGCACGGTGTTATTATGCACAGTGGGACCGTGTTCATGTGTGTTCCTTGGAACTTTTATATCATAAATCGCCAAGTGAGGAATGTGTCCCACGCACGATTGATGTTGTGGCGTGAGACCCATCGTTATGTTCTTTGGTGATGACTTGAGGCGTGAGTCCTCGACTTGATATGACCGCTAGTTATTGTAAATCGTAGTTTGGTTATCATACATGTCTCCGCTAATATACTATCATGATTTCATTTACGATTTTTAGTTTCACATACTCGGTACTGTTATCGACCTCCGCCGCGCTCATGCCGCAGTCGAGGTACACCGCCGTTGATCCTAGCTCGTGGTCAGTCATTGGGCAAGCTCCGTTTCTCGAGGCTTATCACGTATAGTCCCCGTCGTAGTAAGTGTTTACATTCGTGGTTTGGCGGCCCCGTCCCGCCATCGTTGTCATATCATTCTTAGAGGTCCAGAGTAATTGTTAGTGCGTGGTTTGTAAAAAGGATTAAACTGCTCATTTGTAAAGTTGTTATTTATATACGCCAAAGGCAAGTTTTCTCAGACATCGCTTTGTACTTCATTTCATGTATGTGTTTTATGTTCTACTGATTACTCGATGTTGTGTCACTAGGGTGCCCGGTAAGGCACCACCACGCCCATTTGGGTTGTGACAAAAGTGGTATCGAGCGCTTAATCCTCGGAAAGTGTCTACTGACCAGATCCGCAAGAGTCTTGATTATCGCGTGTTGTGCACCACACCAATAATCGTGAGGCTATAGGATATTTAGGATTGGTTTCTATTCTTCTCACTCGAGATCGTGCCTTAGAGCTGTGTTGTAAGTTGGATCCTCAACGTATTTCTTTCCTTATCGCTATGCCTCCGCGTAGGCAAACCCGCCCAGAGGGCAAGGCAAATGCGGAGCCGCGAGTTGAGTACAGAGGGTCACGAGGGCACGCCCAATCTTTACCTAGGTAGTGCTTCATTTGGGGATTTCGCGACGCCACTAGCCCCAAAGCAGAGTTTAGCACGGCGACGCAGCTCCATCGCGCCTATGATATTTGAACCTTCGCCCACCACCAGAACAGAGAATATGGATTGTAAAGAAGTCACCTGCATTACTAGCTATGGATTTGGCTACCGAGAGATACCGATGTATCGCGAGTCTTGATGACTACCTAAGAGAAGGTTGTGCAAGAGAAATCCTTCGCCAGTTTCGAGCATGGCCTCGGTACAGCTTATGCGCAGCAGCCGAGAAACGTAGAGATCGACGGGTTAACCAAGGACAGCAGAAGAGGGCCAGAGCAGCAAGGTTCTTTGGTAACTTTCGAGGCGAGTCGCCTCAACAGCAGATTTGATATGCACCTCCGCCAGTGCAGAGTGGTCTTCCGCTGCATTTCGTGACGCTCGGGGCGCAGGAGTTGGTCAACCTGTGGCTTCCTGCTCACGCTGGATGCACGCCATCCCGAATGTCATCTTTTAGTTGGTACTTGCACTGCGGCCGTGGCAGGTGTCGAACGGGTGACCTAGTGGGGACTTTGCCTTCAGACGGTGGGTAGTTCGCCATCTTCCTTAGCTATGCGCACACGGGCAGGTTTGATTAGAACGACTAAGGGGAGTGAAGCAGTAAATATAGATATATCTTTAACCCTCTAGAGATCAGTATGTATGATAAGGTGAGTATACCTTAAGTGCTATGTTCTGATAGCAGTGTGTTAGTCGTGATTAGATCATGGTTGTTTAACCGAGTAAGATTTTGGGGGATAGAGGTGTGAGCCTTGTGAGCTTTTTACCTAGAGACCTTAGAGGTGAGGCCATCTCGAGAAAAGGTGTAGTGTTATGTTTGACCCTTATTGGGAGTGCATAGTGCACGTGAGTTATGTTTGGGATAGGTCCCTAGTAGTGTGGAATGAAAGAGGGTAGTTGAGCTAAGAAGACCGCTAGGTTTTCGAAACGTGATTAGTAAGATTGTTACGGACGGGAGCTAGTATTGTGCGGCGTCGGGTCGTTGGGCCCGCTGGTCAACCCGCCGGTTTGGTGGTGGGGTCAGTTTGTGGTGGTCCCGCCTTGTGGTAGGGTCACGAGGGTGTTAGGCCCAAGTTTAGTTAACCAGCGTACGAACTCGTGGATGCATTCGACCAGTAGTCGGGCCGAGGAGGTCAGTCGTCTTGTTTTCTAGCAAAGACCGTTTACTCGGCAAAGATTGTTTTATCGTAAAGGTTGTAAGGCTGCAGACGGTGCCTACCTTCACCTTATGTCGCATGAAGCCTGTGTGGCTATTTTCGCTTTCTAAAAGTTTTACCAGCAGGTTAAGAACTCGTGAGTCTCAGACCGCATTCGCCCGGGCCGTGTTTGGATTTGTGGATAGTTGTGGGATTGTTGTCTCGTGGAGGTAGTGTTTAAGCTATCATTTCGTTGTTCTGATGTCGCTTTTTTAAAAGCCTCGGGGCGGAAGTGTAAATTGCACGGCCGATTGGTTCGACGTTGGCAAGATTCGCATACTGGTTCGTGCTTGTTCCAACAGATCGTGGATAGTGCGGCTTGTCTAGAAGAAGTTCGCAGCTCGAGAAATCGTATGATAATCGGCGACGCATGAGAGTTCGTGTCGACGGTCGGTTTTCTTGAAAGTACCACCCCGGTCAGGTGTGATGAGTTTGGAATACAGAGAGGAACTTAGCCCGAGTTACTTTGGGCCTTTTGAGTTCATGTGAAGAATAGGCCAGTTGCCTATATATGTTAGCTTTGCCGTCCGACTTAGGAGGCAAGACGTCCGGCCTTTCGTATTGTTATGATCGGAAAGTATCGAAATCCATCCAGAGTGTTCCTACCAATGATGACCCCGTTAGAGATAGTAACCCGAAGTTTTGATAATCGACGCAGCACCGTAAACGTGGTAAGAGTTCGAGCGCGATACCTTCCGTGATCGCGACGCAGCCCGGCACTTCGCTGGGTCGCTCGGAAGGTTGACGCCAGCAAAGTGACAAAGGTGGTATCACGTTGGTGATGTTGAGGTGTTTCTCATGAACTTGGATGTAAGTACTTGCTGGTGTTTCGTGGGCCGACGTGGCGGTGTTTGTTCTCGTAAGCATAGTAGTGAAGACTATACCGCACGCCGCTTGTTTTGAGATTTAAGGAACATTCGGACGAATGTTTCGGGCGAGGAGAATGTTATACCCGTATTTCCGCAGTATGTACGCAAGGACGACGTAGAAAATTTGAAACTTGTACTAAGGCTTGGCCGAATTAATTTTGTTCACAACACCCGCTTTGAGTCGTTTTTCGACTAAACGCTTTCACTTTCGTAGGGAATTTCCGCTATGTCATTTTAATTTTTGCGGATTTTTCCGAGAGACAAAACATTTTGGATCAACGGAGGGTGACATGTGTCACCTCACATCGAAGCAAGCGGGCGCAACCCTGGCCGAAATGGACCACTTTATGGCCTTGAATTGCCTTGTTTTCAGTGCCTTGTTTGTGGAGTGTTTTGTGAGTAGGGTTAGGTGCACATGGCTTGATCTTGGCCTTACACTTGCCTTGCACATGGCTTGATCTTGGCCATTGGTTGGCCTTTGGTTTTGCTATAAATACCCCTAAGCTCAAGACTTCATCCATTCCAAAATCACCAAGTCTTGAAAGCCTTCCTCCCTTTCTTGCTTTCAGCCGTGAGCTACCCTCCCCTTTTCGTGAGGCCTAGTGGCCGAGAGGTACTTTCCCCTCCTAGTGGCCTTGGCCGAGAGCACACCCCCTACCTTGGGGTGTTCTCGTGAGGTACCCCTTAGTGGTGTAGAAATACTCTCAAAGTATTGTTATAATGCCCAAATTACCTTAGCCATATACCTTGTTGTATTCTAAGGTTATACCTATACTAAAAGCCCGTAAATACTATTATACTTCCCGTACAATACAAAACCGAAACCCTAGGGAAATCTCCATAGTCATGGTATTGTGTGTAGTTGGTTAGAACTTCTGGTGGTTTGGAGCGGTTGAGCGCATTTGAGTCGAGCTAAACGATTGCTCAGATCGACATTTAAACTAGGATAATTATGGGCTTATCGAGGTAATTATCTTGTCCTCTATTGTAATTGGAAATTACATGATTGCTTGAATATATAGTTGAAGTATACTATATAATAGAATCGAACATAGTTATCGACAATGTCTTTTGACTTAAGCTCAATTTAAAGAAGAGTACCGAATCAGTAATTACATAGGGTTGTCAGACATGAGACTTGTGTAGAGTACCGTGGAGTAGATTTGTACCGTTAGGGTTAGATATAACCCCTCGTTGGCTTCGTAGCCTACCGATAGAGAGGAGATTTACGCTGTTGCGGGGAGGTGTCACGAATTTTCTAGAATGTTCTACGATGAGATCTAAATGTTAATAAGCGCTGTGGCCTTATAGGTTGATGTACTACGTGGCGCGATCTACGTGGCTTAAGGAGTAGCCGACTGGAAGTACTTGAGCGCTTTTGCTATTAGTCGATACTGCCGCGAGGTATGTGAACCTCTTCCTATCTCTTCTAGCATGATATGTGTGAACTATGTAGTACGGTAGACGTACATGTGCTAAATGTGTTTGAGTGGTTTAAAACATAAAGTGTTATAACGGCTTTATGGGAAGTTGGTTATAACAACTTTATGTCTGTAAGAAAATACATGTGGTTTTTAAAAGGTAACTGATTTGAACTATAACTGGCTTGTTATGTGTTAATAAAGAACTTGAAGTATTTCAAAAGATTTTTGAATCATTTTGAAAGAAGAAGTAATACTTGGCTTTTTGAAAACTTAAGAGTTATACTAGCTTTATGGGAAGTTAGGTATAACGGCTTAAGAATGTTTCATCGATTTCTAAATCGTAATGTATCGACAAACCACCGCAGCGTTAATAAAAGGAAATGTTTTGACTAATTAAGTACTAATAAAACCAAGAGAAACCTCCATCCGCATAAGCTAAGATGAGACAAAATGATATTTCCTAGATCATGGCTGCTGTAATAAGATTGTTATAAACAAGAATATCCTACTCACATAGGAGGCTTAGGTTTCTCAGATTGTTTAAAGGAGAATTATATTCTTAAATGAATAAGACTATGAACTACGAAACCGTTCTAAAATGAGAAACTTGAACATTGGAAATTAGGCAAACTTGAACATTGGAAAAGAATGTTGCTACTTGATCTTACAAAGGTAAGTAATTGATTTACCTTAAAAGATAATCACTCTATTTTCGATACTACGTATTGTGTGACTTTTGCAAAGTAACGATCTTTTAAAGAGTTAATGTATGAAGTACTTGGGGATAAAACCCGATCTTGTTAATCATATAGTAGAAGGTACCTTGTGTGAACAACTTGATTGTATTGGTCGTGATAGCCTTGTAATACTTTCTTGTTGCTTTGATAAGTAAACGTGTTAGATGCTACGTGTGTTAGTATTTGTGATGTTGTGTAGCGGTGTTCCTTTGTTGTGCTTATGTTGGTTAACGATAAGTCGCTGTGTTAATATTTTACATCACTCATCTCGAGATGATTCCGGTTAAGCCTCCACGCGGGTAGACTCAAAGGTCCGGGGACCATGATTCGAGAATACCTACGCGGTCCCGGGGCCTATGCGAGCTACGAGTTCCGTGTTAGTGTGCGCCCTTTACGGGCACGCGGTCCTTGTGGCCATGCGGACTCGAAAGTCCGTGACGATGCCGGAGTAGCTACCGATGCGGGGATACCTCACGCGGCCGATGAGATTGGCCTACGCGAGTCGCGGAAGTTCTGTGACTAGACGCCGACATTAGATATCGCGCAAGTGGCCGCTTTGATCATGTGACGGTCTAGACAGATCTTATGATACGCTTCATGACCTTGTTGGTACCGCTGGTGTTAGTAGTCGGCTATGCCTTCGCATTTACCCCGTGACGGCAGTTATTATGGCACGTGGGACTCGTGTTCATGTGTGTTCCTTGGAACTTTTATATCATAAACTGCCACAGATGAGGAATGTGTCCCACGCACGATTGATGCTGGCGTGAGACCCACTGTTATGTTCTTTGGTGATGACTTGAGGGCGTGAGTCCCTGACTTGATATGACTGCTTAGTTATTGTAAAACTGTAGTTTGGTTATCATACATGTCTCCTGCTTAATATACTATCATGATTTCATTTACAGTATTTTTAGTTTCACATACTCGCACTGCCAAATCGACTTCTTCGGGGCCGCTCATGCCGCAGTTGAGGTACACCGCCGTTGATCCTAGCTCGTGGTCATTCAAGCTTGGGAAGCCCGCTTTCTCCGAGGCTTATCACGTATAGTCCCCGTCGTAGTAAGTGTTTACATTCGTGGTTTGCGGGCCCTGTCCCGCCATCGTTGTCATATCATTCTTAGAGGTCTGTAGTACTGTTGTGGGCAGGGTTTGTAAAAAGGATTAAACTGTTCATTTGTAAAGTTGTTATTTATATATGCCGAAAAGCAAGTTTTCTCGACATCGCTTTGTACTCTATTTCATGTATGTGTTTTATGTTCACTGACACTGATGTTGTGTCACTAGGGTGCCCGGTAAGGCACCACCACGCCCGGCTGGTTGTGACATTAAGAGTGATAAAAGAATGGTTTATCGATTTTCAAGATAAGAGACTTGACTTAATGGTATTGATATGAATTTTGTTAAAGTGTGAAACCTCATTCATGAGTAATGAGTACTTGGTTTTAAAATGAATAATGTTTTACCGATTTGAATCGAATGAGTATCGACAAACCACCGCGTTAATAAAGGAAAATGTATTGAATAATGAAGTATGGTATTAAAACCAGAGAAACCTCCATCTGCATAAACTAAGATGAGACAAAATGATATTACATTTCCTAGATCATGGTTGCTTAATAAGATTGATTATAAACAAGAATAACCTACTCACATATAAGACATATGTTTCTCAAAACGTTTAAAGGAGAATTATGTTTTAAAGGATTAAAACTATGAACTACTAAACCTTTCTAAAATGAGAAACTTGAGCATTTGAAATTAGGCAAACTTGAACGTTTGGAAAACAAGGTTGTTACTTGATTTTACAAAGGAAAGCATTTTGGTTTACTTAACAATGTTAGTCACTCTATTTTTATACTACTGTATCGTGACCTTTGTAAAAGAAATGGATCTTTAAAGGAATTTAACGACGAGTACTTTAGGTTAAAATCCGACTTTGACATAAAATGAAAGTACCTTGAGTCAGGTATAACTTGCCTATGCTTGTTGTGAAACTTGACCATGTTACGTGTGATAGCCTTGTTGTGCAAGTCGTGTTCTACTCGACTACCGGCTCATGGATGAACCGAATGTATTTCACTCGACTACGGCTCACGGATGAACCGAATGTATTTCACTCGATCACCGGCTCATCCGGAATGTATTTCACTCGACCGGCTCATCCGGAATGTATTTCACTGACCACCGGCTCATCCGAATGTATTTCACTCGACCACCGGCTCATCCGAATGTATTTCACTCGACTACAGTGCATCCGAATGTATTTCACTCGACTACCGCTCATCCGGGAATGTATTTCATCGACCACGGCTCATGGGATGAACCGAATGATCCCACACGCTTTCTATCCGGGTCCATGAGATGGGCCGAGACATGTTATACGTATCACATGATTTGTACCTAGATCGCCAGCGGAAGAAGTTCCACGCACGGTGGGATGACTTTGGCGTGGCGCGAGTCCTCGACTTGACATAATCGCTTATGTCAGGAATCGTAGTTTGGTTATCATACATGTCTCCGCTTTATATAGACTATTATGATTTCATTTACGATTTACGCTTCACATACTTGGTACTTGTTGCACCGACTCCTTCGGGGCGCGCTCATGCCGCAGTATACACCTACCGCCGATCCTCGCTAGGATCTCATTTCAGCTCTGGGAAGCTCCGCCCTTGAGGCTTATTGGTATGTTACCCCGAGTCCGTAGGTCCTTGTACATTCGTGGGTATGGCGGGCCCCGTCGCCATAGTTGTTGTATAAATCTTAGAGGTCCAGAGTAATCGCTCGCGTGCAGGTAAGGATTGTAATCGCTCAAATGTTTATATATATATGTTGAAAGGCAACCGCTTTGGTTGCCTATTTTCTTTCATCTTAATCCATGTCTATTTACATGTTTAAGTTTTATTTCCGGTTTTCTCGATGTTATATCACTAGGTGCCGGAAAGGCACGACAGTCTGCCCGGTTCGGTCTTGACAGATATATCACTGTCTAGACAATTATCTAGTAAAGGTTGTACAAAAGTAGTTCTTCACAGCAATGATATTTCCCAGACAGCATGCGCAAGACAGAGGAACGTAGAGATCGACGGATTAACAAAGATCGCCAGAGACCAGACGGCAGGTCCTTTGGTAACTTTCGAGGCAAATCGCCTCAAGAGATCGATATGCACCTCCGCCAAGATGCAGGTCCTCCTGTGGTTCAGACGCTCGGTACTGGAGTTGGTCGAGCTCCGTGGCTTCATTCACAAATATACGTAGTTCCAAACACCGATTCAATAGTTCGGAGAGGAAGGGGTGTTAGCGAGAGGCCACCCCACCCGGTGTGGCGATTGTAAAGTGTCATTGTGGGAGTGTCGACTTTTCGACACTTGTTTTTCTTGCGGCACAGGCCATTTTGAGAAATTGTCCGACCAGGTGGCGCATGAAGAGACTCACTTTCGATCGATGGCTGGTTCATCATCTTCCTATGGCCAAGAAAAGGGTGATTGATTAGAACGACAAAGGGAGCAAGCAGAGACAGTGTATATCCTTAACCTCAGAGATTAGTATGTGTGATAAGATGAGTATATCTTAAGTGTTATGTTCGATAGAATTATGTTAATCGTGACTAGAAATCGTGGTTAGTTAAAAGGGTAAGATTGGGGATAAGGAAAGTGAGCCTTAGAATGTTATACGTGGAGACATTGTGAGGCAGGCCATCTCGAGTAAAAGATTTATTTTTATGATTGACCTTTATCGGAGTGCATAGTATGCGTGAGATATGTTTGTATGATAAGTCCCTGAGTGGTATGAAATGAAAGAGGGTAGATGAGCTAAGAAGACCACTAGGTTTTCGTAACTTGATTAGTGAGATGGTTCCGGATCGGGGAACAAGAGCTTGGCGCGGTCGGGTCGAGGCCATGTCGCGGGTCAACCCGCACGGATTGGGTGGTCAATTCAGGTGGTCCCGCCAGTGGTGGGGTCACGAGGGTCAGAGGCCCAAGTTTAGTTAACCATCGACGAGTTCAGACGCGTCGACCAAAGAGGGCCGCCGGGGTCAATCCTCGTCGCTCACAGACCGCTTACTCGCAGAGGGTTACGCGAGATGTTATATATTAGAAGGTTGTAAGGCCGCGAGGTGCCTACTTTCACCTTATGACAGCGTTTGAGCCTGTGTCATACGCTTTTTCCGAAGTTTTACCAGAAGCGGTTAGAACTCGTGAGTCTCGACGCATTCGCCCGGCCGTTGTTTGGATTTCGTGGGTAGTCGAGGATGGTTGCCTCGCTGAGGAGTGTTTTATAGCTACCATTTCAAGATTCTGATGTCGCTTTATGACGCCAGGGCGTATGTAAGTCTGGCCGATTGGTCTGATGTCGCGTGGTTCGATAGTTGGTTCATACTTGTTCACACAGATGTGGATAGGTGGCAGTTTATCCGTAAGAGTTTATCGGTAGCTCGAGTCAATAGAAGTCGCGGCGGATAATCTGACGACGCTGAGTTCGTGGACGTGGGTCTTCAAGGTACCACCTAAAAGGGCGTGACGAGTCTTGGAAAACAGAGGAAACTTAGCCCGAGGTACTTGAGTGTTTTCAGATCTCGTGAAGAATAGGCCAGTTGCCTATATGTTAGCTTTGTCGTCCGGACGTAGGTAGTACGTCCGCCTTTCATGCTATGTTCAAGAGTATCTGAGATCCATCCAGAGTGTTCCCGCTTAATGATGACCAAGTCGAGATAGTAACCCCGAGATTTGGAACCAAGAAGAATGTAAATGTGGTGTTATGAGAAAGAGTTCGAGCACGAGAAGGGCAATGACGAGTAAGAGAATAGGAGTGATCATTACTCCGTGAAGTAGCGTGCGTAGGGAATATCTTTAGACCTTAGGTGAGAGCTTTTGTGATGATAGAGGTGATTCCTCGGACTTGGATTTAAGTATTTGCACGTGTCGATTGTGGCTATGTGGCATTTGAAAACCGCGGCTTACGAGGAACTTTATCGTTATCTGTCGAGAAGGAACATTCGACGAATATTTCGGAGGAGAATGTTATACCGTATTTCTAGAGTATGTATGTGACGACGACATTTGTACAAACCCTAATTAGGTTAAGGATGGAATTATGAACTTTCAACGGAAAAGATTCCAGTCTTGTGAAGGAAATTCTACGCTTTTAATATTTTAACCGACACGGATTTTTCCGAGAGACGAAATATTTTGGACTAATAGGAGAGGCATACGTGTCACCCTTAGTTGGCTTTGTGGACGAATTGGGCCTAGGGCAAGTCAAATGGTCAAGTCTTGCAAGTTGATTTTGTAGCGTAGGTAATCAGGACGTTTTTGGTGAGATATGGAGTCCACATGGCTCATTGTTGCATGGCACGTGTTCCAATATTGTGGGACATATTTCCTAATATTGTGGGAGACACTTGGTGGAAGACCTCATCTTCACATGGATCCTAATCCCAACCTCCACTTGTTTTAATCTTCCTTGGGTGTTCTATAAATACCCTCTGAGTGAAGACTTATTCATCCACTCCACACTTCTAAGTCTCCAAAACTCCTCTCCCTTGTTGAAGTCTCGCCCCAACTCCTCCCCCTTTCCCTATTTACCGTCAAGCACCCCCTTGTTCCTAGTTGTTTCCCAAACACCCCCTTGGTGGAAAGTTGTCTTCTAGTATTGTTACTATGACAAAATACCGTGGCCCAAATACCGTGTAGTATTCCCAAGTTACCACTATACTAAAAGCCCTAAATACTACCTTATATCCTTTAGTCACAAACGAAACCCTAAGGAAAATCTTCATAATTGGTTGAAGTATTAACAAAGAAGTTGCGTAACTTCTAAGGGTTGTTTGGAGCGGTTGAGCACCTGAGTAGGAGCTAAAACGTTGCTCAGAGCGACATTTAAACTTGGATAATTTTGGGCTTATCGAGGTAAATACTGTCCTTCTATCAGAATTGGAAATTACATACTATAGTAGTATAGAAATATGTATAAGGTATATGAAGGATGGTATAAGAGAAGAGAATTGAATTGAAATCACATCGTAAGAATATTAAAGAAGGAGATTAAATCAGATTTACATAGGATCAGATTTAGAGACTTGTGTAGTTTAACTGCAGGTAGTTGCTGCCCGATTTTCCGTAGAATAGAGAAAACTCTTCTTAGAATATTCTACAGTAGTCTAGACGCTGATAGACGATATGACCTTTATAGGTTGAATGTTCATGAGTAGCATGTTCTACTTGAAGGGACAAGGCTAGCGGGTTAGCGGAGCATTTTGCTATTAGTCGATAATCGTCGCAGGTATGTGATTCTTCCTATCCTCTTGAGCATGATATTTTAAAAGAATATATATAGTCGTAGACGTACGTGTGTTAACTGAACGTGGTTTTACGTCGATGTCTTTTGACTTGAGTTTTAATAATAAGAATCTTGAAGTATTTCAAAAGAATTAAGAACCGTTTTTGAAAGAAGAGTAATACTTGGTTTTAAAGCTTAAGAGTTATACTAGCTTTATGGGAAGTTAGGTATAACGACTTAAGAGAGATAAAAGGAACGGCATTTAATTGTTTATAAACGCTTTGTATTGATTTCTGAAAAGAGAATAAGTATCGAACAAACCATCGCAGCGCTTAATAAAGGGAAATGTATTGACTAATTAAGTATTATTAAACCAAGAGAAACCTCCATCTGCATAGAAGCTAAAATGAGACAAAATGATATTACATTTCCTAGATCATGGCTGCTTTAATAAGATTGTTATAAACAAGAATAACCTACTCACACATAAGGCATATGTTTCTCAAATTTTTTTAAAGGAGAATTATATTATTAAGTGATTAAAACTATGAACTACGAAACCTTTCGAAAATGAGAAACTTGAGCTTTTTTTTTTTTTTTTTAGGTAAATGAAAATATTATAAAAGAACAAACGAAAATAAAAGGGAGCTACAATCAGTCGTTGAGGGTTCTCAATCCTCAACGTAAGCATAAACACGAAATGAAAGAGAGGGTGATGGGGCGTTCACACAAAGGTGACGTTACACGAGGGAATTAAATCATATTGTGACTTCCGAGTATCATTTGCATAAACACGAAATGAAAGAGAGGGTGATGGAGCATTTGAAATTAGGCAAACTTGAACGTTTGGAAAATAATGTTGTTACTTGATTTTACAAAGGGAAGTGTTTTGGTTTACTTAAAAAGATAGTCACTCTATTCTAATACTACGGGTATCGTGTGACTCTTGTGAAAGAAATAGGATCTTTATAAAGAGATAACGTATAAAGTACCTTGTGTGAATAACTTGACTATGATGGCTTGTGATAGCCTTGTAATACCTTCTTGTTGGTTTGATAAGTAATCATGTTATGATGCTACGTGTGTTAGTGTCTTATAATGTTTGTGTAAAGGGGTTTTCCCTTGCTGTGATTATGTTGATTAACGATAAGCCGTTGTACTGTTATTATATCACATACCCCCTTGACTTGAGATACCGAGGGCTTGCCACCCTTGATGCGGGTCTATGCGGCCTATGCGGTCTGTGTGACTATGCGGAGCTGCGGGAGTTCCAGGATTGATCATTCCGGGTGTATTATCCTGATGCGAGGAGTGCCTTATGCGGTCTGTGTGACTATGCGGTCTATGTGACTATGCGGATCGCGGAGTCCGCGAGGGTACCGCGGGTTACCTGCCACGCGAGGAATACCTCATGCGGGCCTATGTGTGGCCTATGCGAGCAGCGGTATGCTCCAGACTAGACGCCGCATTGATACCGAGGCGAGTGGCGGCCGCTTATCATGGTGCGATGCAGAAAGACCCCGTGATATAGTTTTATAGCATTGTTGATACTGTGGGTTTTAGTAGTCGGCTATGCCTTCGTACTTACCCCGTACGGTTTTATTATGACACAGGTGGGACCTGGTGGTCATGTGTACTCCTTGGTGTTATTACATCATAGGCGCATGGCGGTGAGGAAGGTATTCCACGCATGATTGATGTTGTGGGCGTGAGACCCATTGTTATATTTGAGTGATGACTTTGAGGGCGTGAGTCCCTGACTTGACATGACTGCTTACATATTGTGTATCGTAAATTGGTTATCATATATGTCTTCTGTTTTATATAGACTATTATGATTTCATTTCTGATATTTTGATTTCACATACTTGGTACTGTAATCGACCTCGCCGGGCCGCGTTCACGCACGGTAGAGTACACCGATTGTTGATCCGCTCATAGGGTCACAGCCAGCGTTTGGAAGCTCCGTGTCTCGGAGGCTTATCTTCGTATAGTCCTCGCCGTTGTAGGTACTTACATTCAGGGTATGGCGGCCTGTCCCGTTGTTGTATCTTAGAAGTCTGTAATCTTATTGTGGCGAGTTTGTAAAAGGGATGTAACTGTTCGGATTCAAGTTTTTATATATATATGCCGAAAGGCAACTGCTTCTCATTTCATGTCTTGTTTTATTTTCCGCTGATTTCTCTGATGTATGACTACTTGGGTGCTCGGGTAAGGCACCAGTCACGGGCCCGGGATCGGGTCGTGACACTTATCTTCTACCATGGTCAATGACCATTTTGCCCTTACACAATTCGACCAAGCCATGTGGAAGGAGTGTCACGTGTCGCCTTCTCATTCGTCCATAAAATTTCGTAACCCTCGAGGGCCCCACAAAAATGTAAAATTCCTCGGGTGGGCCCCACGTGACCAAATCCATAAAAATAAATTTCCATAACGTTAAAAAAATCCCATATTCCTCAAATAATACATTTTGAGGATCCAATTCTCAACAACGAACATTTTTCCTTACCGACGTTCGGAAGATTTTCCGTCGGAAAAACAATTCTTCCTTTCGTACCAATTTCCAGGTCTTGATTCCTACGTACATTCTCCTTTACATGTCCTGGACTTACGGGGTGTAACAGAACCTTGGGTTTAAGTCTTGTGAATTATCATCCACAATTGCAAAATTTTGTCTTCAAAATGAGCCTAAAGCCGAGAGCTCTTTCAAGGCACACACAAATCTCTCAAATTTTTCTAAGTGTAAAATGCCAAGTCTTGCTACTAGTATGTATTTATAACACTATGGAGGGTCAAGACTTAAACAAATGGGTGGCTAAGATGAGTTTCACTAGGATCAAGCCCATGTGGCCCTTTGACAAGTCAACAAAATCAAGCCACAAGACTTATCATCCATAATGGTCAAATGACCCTTTTACCCTTACATTAATTCGACCAAGCCATGTGGGAGGGTGCCACATGTCGCCCTCCCATTCATCCATAAAATTCCGTAACCCTCGTGGGCCCCACAAAACGTAAAATTCCTCGGGTGGGCCCCACACGACCAAATCCGTAAAATAAATTTCCATAATGAAAATACATTCCATAATCCTCAATTAGTGCATTTTGAGAATCCAATTCTCCTCAACGAACATTTTTCCTTTCCGACGTTCGGAAGATTTTTCGTCGGAAAAACAATTCTTCCTTTCGTACCAATTTCAAGTCTTGAGTTCCTTACGAACATTCTCTTAAACATGTCCTGGAGTTACGGGGTGTAACATTCTTCCCCCCTTAGAAACATTCGTCCCCGAATGTTCTTTCGGAGTCCAATCTAATTAGATAGCAACATAGTCTCCTTTTACTACACACTTCTTACAACATATGTCACCCATGGCCACATAACAATACTTATACTAAAATGTCTACCTTGGCACTCACGAAGCCAACTAGCCCATACTCATTATGATCTCAAAGTCTGTTGTAATCATCTCTACTAGGTCTACTTGGGTCTGACGATCAGATCATCAATGAAAACCTCATATTCCTCGCCAGCCACCCCAAACACTCACGGGGGTAGCTACCTCGAAAGGTCCTTACAGATTCGGGATCTATTCCTTTACACTTGGTTATTATCTTTCTTACTGGTTGTACTCTTTTCGTACTTCCAACTCATACTAGCATACATACATAACTTCCATACCAATTCTGGCCCCCAATCCTTTGGAGTCACTCTCTAAAACAATATAAGGCCATTTCCGGCTCTCACGACTGGTTAGTGGAACGCGCCCACGAACCCGTAAAACAATTAACTAGACTTGGGCCTTGCACTCGTGACTCGCCACGAGCGAACTACTACCAACCGATCCCACTATATTTCGGCTATGGGGCCACCTGTAACAGGTACTCACCCCGACCTGCCGTCGCACTTAACTCTTATTCTTGGTCTATAATAAATCTTTCTACCCGAGAAGGCCTTATATACCTAAGGTCTCGGCGGTTATCAACATTCTTAGGCTCGCAATTCCCATGCTCCAAGCCTACCTTACCAGTCCCCCCGTAAACGGGTACAAAAACTTCTCATACTACCATAATTGTATCGTCTTGATCACAACAACCCTTACTTACTCTATACGGACCTCATCCGTACAATCCTCTTAAGCCTACTACGCAGCTTAATCTATTAACATGACATTCCGTTAAGTTCCTTAACATGGCTTCTTAAGGGTTCACTACCCTATCAGACAGCTCATCCTTTCCCAATTATCTCAAAATAACACATAAGATCTTGGCGAGAATTCATTAACTGTTCCATACCTCCCCGGTATCTAGTTAGTCTTTACCAACTCCTGAAAATTTAAAATCATTCTAGGCAACACGCGTCTGACCCTCATACATAACTCCGTATAGATGTATGTCACAATACCAACTATACTATGATCATTACCAACCCGATACGCAATCCACACATTCTTCCGGTCATCGCTTTCTCAGAATGCATCAACATAACTCGTTAGGGAGACGACTTAACGACACGCGGCCAATCGCACGATCTCAGAGTGAGAAGAATGGAAACCAATCCTAAATGTCCTGCAGCCTCCTGATTATAGATGTGGTGCACAACACACCGATAATCAATACTCTACTAGACACGGTCTGTAGACACTTTCCGAGGACTAACTGCTCTGATACCACTTTTGTCACGACCGACCCGGGCGCGACTAGTGCCTACAGGCACCCTTCAAATCATACAACATAATAAATCATGGAAGATAATTAACACTTTTTTTAAACCAAGGCAAAGCCGATAAGGTCGCCATAATATAAATCACCAAAAAGGGCTTACACTATCCAAAATGTAATTACAACTCTATCCATCCGGCCACGTGAATACTGCACCTCTAAGATTTGAACAAATACTATGACGGGACAAGGCCCCGCCTACCCCTGAATATACATAACCATGACAACTCCGGAACATTGGAGCCATCTCGAAATGCTGAAACAGGATCCTAAGCTCGCGGATCCACAATCGTACCTAAACTCGCAGACATGAGCGGGCCCCGAGAAGATAACAAATATGGAACATAAATAAAGTACAGTAAACAGATCATAACTGTACAAAAGAATGACAGGGGCAAGTATAAAAAGTACATACCAGATCCTGCCGTGTCATTACCACTTATAAACTTAATTGCACATCATTATCTTTTCCATTCCATTAAGAATTATAGCCATATCTTACGTACATACTTAGGAGAAATCATTAAGTTCATTACCATCTATCTTACTTATCTTTCATAACATAATCCGGCCCTTTATGGAGGGATGCATATACTACCCGGCCCAATCTGGGATGCGATCAAGTCACACAAATATCAAAGCGTGCCCGTGGAATCCCCCATCACTGCCGACAGCTATAAGTGTAAAATATAACCATGTGACGCGCCCGTGGCATCCCACCTCACTGTCGGCGTACACATACACAATACATATATATATCTCCTGCCCGTGGAATCCCACATCACTGCCGACAGCTGTAGGTGTAACATATACAACACACACATATATATATATATATATATATATATATATATATATATATATAACGCGGCCGCATGCCCCGGAATCCCTCATCGTATAAGCCTGGCCCTAACGAGCCAACGGCATCCTCATCGTAGGTGCAGTCTTCGTGGGAGCTAGCCCATGGAGTAATAATATAACATGCCCTAATCCTCATCGCTGGTACATGTCTTCGTGGGAGCTAGCCCATGGAGTAATAATCGTACATAGCATGGTCGCATGCCCCGGAATCCCTCATCGTATAAGCATGGCCATGGGTAATAAAACAAATCCGGGAATCTAACCCGCCTCCTGGTCACATGCCCCGGAATCCCACATCGTAGGTGCATGTCCAAGGATCAATCATAATGGAAGCATACCCGTGGAATCCCACATCACTGTCGGTACGTCCAAGTAAACTTATAACAAGACAGCCGGCCCTCCAACTGAGAGTCACGAAAACGTAAACATATAATACTTGCACTCAAAGCTATCACAAGCAAACATAGGCAAGTTCATTAAACCTTTAGACTTCCATTTTTATAAACTTATGGCACTTTCGTTTCACACATAAAAATCTGGGAATTTAACCCAAAGTACTACGTACTTCCATTCTTTTAAAAAGGTTTCTTTTCATATAAAACCCCAAGATACTAACACCCGTAGTATCAAGGCTTGTTTACACCTTACCTAAGTCACTACACTTTTAGAAATACATTTGTCGGCTTCTAAATCAAGTGACTTCTTTCCTTAAAACTTAAGCAATAGATGCTTTTAAATCCATTTGCCTTTCTTTATTTCCAAAAAATTTATCATTACTTAGATTAAACCACTCTTTTAACTTTCCATAAAGCTATTATAACCCACTTCCCATAAAGTCGTTATACTAACTTTATACCTTAGGCAAATACATTCTTTTTCTAACCAAGAGACTTATACTTTCGAAAACCAAGTATAGTATACTTTCAACATACTTCAAGTCCCTTATCTTTTAGAATCCAGTTTCGTAGTTCATAGTCTTAACACTTCATTACGTTAACTCTTTAAATTAAGCAACATATGCCTTATACGTGTGAATAGGTTATACTTGTTTATGCTGATCTCATTAAAGCAGCCATGATCTAGAAAATGTAATACAATTTTGTCTTATCTTAGTTTCTATGCAGATGGAGAATTCTACTTGTTTTAATATAACTTATCGTCATTACATTTTCCTTTATTAATGCAGCAATGGCTTGTTCGATACTTATTCTCATTCGTGCCGTAAATTAGCCAAGTCAACTTGGCTCCAAACACCTCCTAACGACTCTTACCAACATCCCCCATAAGACTTGGTAAGAACTTAGGATAACTCAGACATAACATTTACATAGAGTAAATCAACATACCTACTTATTAACTTCTAAGAGTAGAAGGAAACATGAAATAATACCACACGTACATTCCATACATAGAATCATGTCAAAAGAAGGAAGAGGTTCACATACCTCGCGACGATTATCGACAATTAGCAAAATGCTCCGAAGTACTTCAACCTTGATAGCTATTCCATCCTTCAAGTAGAATCCGCTATACTTAGTACTTCAACCTAAAATGGCCATAATACGTCCATTAACCTCTAGCTTCGAACGTAGAATATTCTAAGTGCTAAGTCACTAAATTCTACGAAAAATCGGACAGCACTTCCTTTGTTTCTACATACTTTGCCACCTTTTTCAAGGTCGAATACAATAACCAAACACGCCACATTTAAGGCTCAACAATGTATTTAACAATAGGGGATTACACGCCTACAAGACGTGTAAAATTCCGCCCCACAATTGATATCACACTAGTCCACAATACAATGCCATTTTCGGCCAAAAGGTGCAACATCTTATCAAACTTTCCAATTCCTTTTCAATCCAAGTTCTTAGGTCAACATGTTATATAGTCAAAAACAACTTCAACAACTACAATTTCCTTCTTTATATAACATATGACAACTTAACTAGTAACCAACTTGCATTAAAATCTTAAGGGCTAACATACTAGTCTTCAGATTAGGGTTCCAACAATCAATACACTTATCAAACTTCATACTAAATACCTCATGCTTGCTAATATCCATAGCTACAACAATAAGTAATCTTAATTACTAAAACGACAAGAATTATACCTTTACAAGCCCTTAATCTTTCCAAGATTCAAAGTCGCTCCTTAGCAATTCTTAGCTCCTTTCCTTATGTTCCAATCCTCTCCAAGCACTCCTTAGAATCCTATGAAGAACTCATCTTCAAGTTCCAACTTCAAAGTTGAAGAACTCCTTAAGTTTCCGCCTTGCGACTAATACGAAAACGCCACTTTTCCAAAATTTTCTATTGAGATAACCTTACAATACTCTTAGGAACCTTGGGTTTAAGTCTTGTGAATTATCATCCACAATTGCAAAATTTTGTCTTCAAAATGAGCCTAAAGCCGAGAGCTCTTTCAAGGCACACACAAATCTCTCAATTTTTTCTAAGTGTAAAATGCCAAGTCTTGCTACTAGTATGTATTTATAACACTATGGAGGGTCAGGACTTAAACAAATGGGTGGCTAAGATGAGTTTCACTAGGATCAAGCCCATGTGGCCCTTTGACAAGTCAACAAAATCAAGCCACAAGACTTATCATCCATAATGGTCAAATGACCCTTTTACCCTTGCATTAATTAAACCAATACATGTGGGAGGGTTCCACGTGTTGCCCTCCCATTCGTCCATAAAATTCCGTAACCCTCGTGGGCCCCACAAAACGTAAAATTCCTCGGGTGGGCCCCACTTGACCAAATCCGTAAAAGTAAATTTCCAAAATGTTAATAAGTTCCATACTCTTCAAATAATGCATTTTGAGAATCCAATTCTCAACAACGAACATTTTTCCTTTCCGACGTCCGGAAGATTTTCCATCGGAAAAACAATTCTTCCTTTCGTACTAATTTCCAAGTCTTGATTCCTTACATACCTTCTCTTATTCATGTCCTGAACTTACGGGATGTAACATTTTTCAAGGCCGAATTCAATAACCAAACACGCCACATTTAAGGCCCAATCAAAGAAATTAACAATAGGGGATTACACGCCTACTAGACGTGTAAAATTCCGCCCCACAAAAGATATCAAACTAATACAAACTACTAGCCCAATTCGGCCACATTGAGTACAATAACACCAATTCTTATCCAATTTCCATTTCAATCCAAGTTGTTAGCATAACATGATATCAAGTCGCAATTGATTATAACTACTATAATCTTCAAGTAAGTAACATGCGACGATTCTAATTAACGACCAATTTGTAATCCAACTTCAAATGGTTTAAATGACATTTCGTATTTAAGGCTACAATCAATCCATAATACTTATAAAACTTCAACACATATACTTCATGCTAGAAAACATGTAAGGCTAACAACAATATATAATCTTGTAACACTAAAGAGACAAGATTATTACCTCAACTATTCTTAGTCCAACTTCAAATCCGAAGTCGCTTCTTAGCAACTTAGAGCCTCTTCTAGACACCTCAATCCGCTACTTGAGACCCTTAGAATAACACAAACAAGTTTCCTTCAATCATCCCAACAAAACCTAGAAAACAACTAGGTTTTCACCTTGCGACTAACACGAAAACTATCTTTTTCCGGGATTTTTCAATTGAGATACACTTACAATACACTCATGAACCTTGGGTTAAAGTCTTGTGGCTAATGGACAACAATTGAAAATTTCTCTTGTTCAAAATCCTCAAAGCCGATAGCCTCTCAAAGGCACACACAAGTCTCTCAAATTTTTCTAAGTGTAAAATGCCAAGTCTTGCTACTTAGGATGATATATAACACATTGGAGGGTCTATATTACAACACATGTTAAAATTGGATGAATGGGATCAAGCCAAGTGGCTCTTGACTTGGTCAACAATGTCAAGCTCTAGTTTAGTAAGACTTTCTCATCTATACAATTGTCAAAAGACCCTTTTGCCCTTGCATTAATTCGACCAAGCCATGTAGGAGGGGTGCCACGTGTCGCCCTCCCATTCGTCCATAAAATTCCATAACCCTCGTGGGCCCCACAAAACGTAAAATTCCTCGGGTGGGCCCCACGTGACCAAATCCGTAAAAAATAAATTTCCATAATGATAATAAGTTCCATACTTCTTCAATTAATGCATTTTGAGAATCCAATTCTCCTCAACAAACATTTCTCCTTTCCGACGTTCGGAAGATTTTCCGTCGGAAAAATAATTCTTCCTTTCGTACCAATTTCAAGTCTTGAGTTCCTTACGTACATTCTTTTAAACATGTCCTGGAGTTACGGGGTGTAACAGGATCGACTTATAATCTTGGAAATTTTGGGCTTTTTGAGGTAATAATCTTTGTCCTTTTAGTGAAGTTGGAAATTACATACGTTGTTGTTTACAATGAGTATGTGATATGTGGAAAGAATATTGTAAAGATTTGGACCTTAACAAGATTTTAAAAACCGAAATTGGCATGCTAGCCATAAAAAGTTGTTAAAACATTACCTATTACTTGTTGACATGAAAGAATCTTGTTAATAACAAGTTAATGTAACTTATATAAAGATTGGAATATAAGTTGGAATAATAAAGACGTAATGAAACAAGTATTGGCATGCTAGCCAAAAACTGGACAGTTTTGATTGTAGTAGTTGGCCAAGAACACCAACTAAAGAACTGGACTAATGGATTGTATTAGTGGACTAATGGACTGTTTTTACATTTGGACTATGGACTGTTTTTTCATTGGACTATGGACTAGTGTTAGTGGACGGTTTTTGGTAGATTAAGAAATTTGAATTTTACACGCCGATTAGGCGTGTAATCCCCTTTGACTTGCTGTATTGTTGCGCCTTAAATATCGCATTTGGTTATTGATTTCGGGCCTTGAAAAAGGTGGGAAAGTACGTAGAAACAGGGGAAGTGCTGCCCAATTTTCTGTAGAATAAGAGACCTTATGCTTAGAAATATTCTACGAAGAAAGCTAGAAGTTGATAGACGTGTTATGGTTATTATAGGTTGATACTCTACGCGCGACATATTCGACTTGGCAAGTGGATTAAGCTGAGGAGGTATGTGACTCTTCCTATCCTCTTGAGCATGATTGTTACGAAATATATAGTACGGTAGACGTACGTGTGTTAAATGAATTTGATTTCAGTTTTGATGTCTTTGATTTACTTCTAAATCCTAAGAGCCTTGAAGTATTCTAAAAAGTTGTGAAACATTATTCAGAAAAGAAATTGATACTTGGTTTTAAAAGAATAAGTTCTCTTGGTTTCTCAAAAGAGTGTGATTGTTTTGAATTGCTTAAAAGTATAAGTGTTATAATAGCTTTATGGGAAGTTAGTTATAACGACTTGAGGAGGATAAAAAGAATGGTTTACTTACTTGATTATAAAAGCCTTGTAATGATTTCTGAAGGTGTAGTAAGTTGATTTGATAAGTAAACGTGTTATGATACTACGGGTGTTAGTGTCTTGAGACTTTTTGTGTTAAGGAGGTTTTCCTAATTTGCTTATGTTGTTTACGATGGCCGGTTGCGTTTGTATTATATCACTTAAACCCAGCCATATTCGTTGTTCATATTCGCGGGTTTGCTACCGTCACGGTGAGTACCTCATGCGGGTCCACGCGACCTATGCGGACTGAAGGGGGGGAGTCCAGGAATTACCGCGGGTTTGCTTCCCCCGATGCGAGGAGTACCTCATGTGGGTCCACGTGACCTATGCGGACTGAAGGGAGGGAGTCCAGGAATTACCGCGGGTTTTCTTCCCCCGATGCGAGGAGTACCTCATGCGGGTCCACGCGACCTTTGCGGACTGAAGGGGGGGACTCTAGGATTAGGGTTTTCACAATGATACTATGGGAGAATGGCCCTAGTTTGATCATTGGCTGCCTATTCAGAACCGGCCAGGTTACACCTATTTGCTCTCATATATACTATGGCACTGTGTACTGTTAATTGGTTTTTCATACATGTCTATGGATTTGTTTTGGACTATTGTGATTTCATTCTGATGCTGATTTCCACATACTTGGTACCTGTTGTACTGACCTCCTTCGGGGGGCTGCGTTCATGCCGCAGGTAGAGGTACACCGGTTGTTGATCCTCGCTCATAGGATCACGGTTCTGCGTTTTGGGAAGCTCCGTTTCTCCGGAGGCTTATCTTTTGGTATGGTTTCCTTTCAGTGTAGGTACAGGTACATTCAGGGGTATGGCGGGGCCCTGTCCCATCATAGTTGTTATGTTAAAAACTCTTAGAGGTCTGTAGTCCTGTTGTGAGTTGGGTTTGTAAAGGATGTAACTGTTCAGGCTTTTGATATTTATATATATGATTGGAGGGTGACCTTATCGGTTAACCCGTTTCTTATTTTACATTGTTTCCATATCTATGAGTTTATTCCGCTGGTTTTCTCTAATGTATACCTACTAGGGTGCCCGGGGTAAGGCACCAGTTGCGGGCCCGAGGTCGGGTCCTCACAAAAGTGGTATCAGAGCAGTTAGTCCTCGGAAAGTGTCTACAGACCGTATCTAGTAGATTCTTGATTATCGGCGTGTTGTGCACCACACCTATAATCAGGAGGCTACAGGATATTTAGGATTGGTTTCCATTCTTCCCACTCTAAGATCGTGCGATAGAGCTGTGTTGTTAGGGTAGTCTTTCCCTAACGAGTTATGTTGATTGCAGCTATGAGAAAGGCAACAGTGACCCGAAAAAATATGATATGGATTGCGTATCCAGGTTGGTAAGAATTGATGTATAGTTGGTATATTGATGTACAACTGTACGGATTTAGGTATGAGGGTCATATATGTGTCGCCTAGGATGATTAGAGATTACCAAGAATTGGTAAGGACTAATAGATACCGGGAAGGTATGAAATAGTTTAATGAATTCTCATTAAGGTTTTATGTGCTAATTGGAAATAACAAGGAAATGATGAGTTGTTTGAGAGGGTAATGAATCCTTAAAGAAATCATGTTAAGGGACTTAATAGAAGACTAAGTAAATGGATTAAGCTACGTGGTATGCTTAAGTGAATTGTACGGATGAGATCCCTATGGAGTAATTATGGTCGTTGTGGTTAAGACAACGCGATTGTGGATTTATGAGAAGTTATATTACCCGTATGCGGGGAAAGGTATTTGTCACGACCCGACTCCGGGCCCGCGACTGGTGCCCTACCTGGGCACCCCTTTCAGGTATACATCAGAGAATAGTAGCGGAACATACACAACTCATAAAAATACTTAGACATTAAATATCAACAGGCTAGCCGATAAGGCCACATTCCGTAAAATATACGTAACCCAAAAACATCAGTTACATTTATTTTTTCTTTACAACCCAATCCACAAGACATGACTACGGACGCACAGAATAATCAAGTTGTGTGGGACGGGGCCGCCATACCCCTAAATGTACCACAACCGACAATATCAGGGATCTGAACCAAGGATAAGCCTCCGGAGTAATGGAGTTTCTCAACAGCTGAACAACGATCCTAAGAGTGAGGATCATCAACCTGTATACTCTACCTGCGACATGAACGCAGCCCAGAAGAAGTCGTTACCACATGTACCAAGTATGTGGCCCAGAAATCGTAATTAAATCATAAAGTCTAAAATAAAGTGGAGACATGTATGATAACTCAAATAACGATTGCTGTTTCTTACTAACAATGAGTAAACAAGAGTATACTTTCTGCGTAAAAATAGAAGGCTCATGATCAAAGTAGGGCCACCGCCCATAGTATCATTAAGCAATCCTACTCACGGGACTATTTCACCCGCATAGGTCCTGTGGACCCGCAATGAGGTCATCCGCCTCGCATGAGACTATTTCACCCGCATAGGTTTTGTGGACCCGCAATGAGACTATTTCACCCGCATAGGACTATTTCACCCGCATGGGCCCTGTGGGCCCGCAATGAGTACAAATGCCGCACTCGCATCATGGGTAGCAATTCCATGGAATAAGTAGTAACCCGGGGGTTTACCCCGTATAAATAACATAACCTTGCACAACCGGCTATCATACGTAACATAAGCACTACCGGCTTATCATACATAACATAAGCACCACCGGCTTATCGTACATAATATAAGCACCACCGGCTTATCGTACATAACATAAGCACCACCGGTTTATCATACATAACATAAGCAAGTTAAGAAATCCCCTAACTTCTTATTAGCTTTGTTCATATACACTCTTATTTTAGTTCACTTAAGGCACTAACATGACATTATAAAATCCGGGAATTTAACCCAAAGTACTACGTACTTCTATTCTTTTAAAGTGACTCTTTTCCATGTAAAACTTCCAAGATACTAATAACCGTAGTATCAAGTCACAACTGTTTTTCAAGACAAGTCACAATACCTTTTAGAAATACATTTATAGGCTTCTAAATCAAGTGACTTCTTTCTTTAAAACCTTAAACAATTGATGCCTTCAAATCAATTTGCCTTTCTTCGTTTCAAGTCATTTATCATTATTTACATTACTAGAGTAAACCACTCTTTCACCTTTCCATAAAGCTATTATAACCAACTTCCCATAAAGTCGTTATACTAACTTTATACTTTAGGCAATTACATTCTTCTTTATATCCAAGAGACTTTGTTACACCCCGTAATTCCAAGACATGAATAAGAGAATAGAGGCGAGAATACAAGACTTGAAAAAGGGTACGAAAGGAAGAATTGTTTTTCCGACGGAAAATCTTCCGAACGTCGGAAAGGAAAAATGTACAACAAGCATAGGCAAGTTATACACAACTCAAGGTACTTTCATTTTATGTCAAAGTCCGGGTTTTAACCCTAAAGTACTACGTACGTTAAATTCCTTTTTAAAGATCCATTTCTTTTACAAAGGTCACCCGATACCCATAGTATAAAAATAGAGTGACTAACATTGTTAAGTAAACCAAAACACTTCCCTTTGTAAAATCAAGTAACAACATTATTTTCCAAACGTTCAAGTTTGCCTAATTTCAATGCTCCAGTTTCTCATTTTCGAAAAGGTTTCGTAGTTCATAGTTTTAATCCTTTAAAACAATTTGAGAAACATATGCCTTATGTGTGAGTAGGTTATTCTTTGTTCATAACAATCTTATTAAAGCAGCCATGATCTAGGGAATGTAATATCATTTTGTCTCATCTTAGCTTCTACGCAGATGGAGGTTTCTACTGGTTTTAATAATACTTTATTAGTCAATACATTTCCCTTTATTAGCGTAACGTGGTTTGTTCGATACTTATTCTGATTTCCGAAATCAGTAAAACATTATTCCTTTTAACAACCAAGTACTCATTACTCACGAATGAGGTTTCACACAAACCTTCATATTAATTCATTTAAGTCAAGCCTCTTATCTTTTAAGATCAAGTCTCTTAACTTCTAAAATTAATAAACCATTCTTTTTATCTCTCTTAAGTCGTTATACCTAACTTCCGATAATGCTAGTATAACTCTTAAGCTTTTAAAACCAAGCATTATTCTTCTTTCAACAAGGTTTCTTAATTATTTTGAAATACTTCAAGATTCTTTTTATTCAGGCTTAAGTCAAAAGACATTCACAGTAAAACTATATTCGATTAACACACGACGTCTAGTACTATATATATATTCTTGTAAAATACTTCCAGATTCTTATTATTCAGGCTTAAGTCAAAAGACATTGTCACACGTACGTCTACCGTACTATATATATATTCTTGTAAAATACTTCCAGATTCTTATTATTCAGGCTTAAGTCAAAAGACATTGCCACACGTACGTCTACCGTACTATATATATTCCTTTAAAATATCATGCTCAAGAGTATAGGAAGAATCACATGCCTCGCGACGATTATCGACTATTAGCAAAACGCTCTACGGCTATAATCCGGCTAGCCTTGTCCACCTTCCAAGTAGTACATGCTACTTGCAGAACATTCAACCAATAAAGGTTATAAGTCTCATAAATACGATCTATGTAAATCTGATTTAAACTTCTACTTTAATATTCTTACGATGTGATCTATTCCGGTCTTTTACGTAATATCTCTATTACGATTCAATTCTCTTCTCTGAATCTTATATTCTTTTTTATACTACTACAGTATGTAATTCCCAATTACAATAGAAGGACAGTAGTATTTACCTCGATTAGCCCACAATTATCCAAGTTTAATGTCGATCCTGAGCAACGTTTAGCTCGATTACGAGCGCTCCATTCGCTCCAAGAAACCCTTAGAAGTTCTACACAACTTCTACTTAGTACTCCAACCAATTATGGAGATTTTCCTTATGGTTTCGTTTAGCGGCTAAAGGAAAGTATAGTAGTATTTTACGGGCTTTCGTATAGAGGTACTTGGAAATACTACAAAGGTTTTGGGCTAGAGTATTTTGGTATTATAACAATACTTGGAGAAGTATTTCTATACCACAAAGGGGGTGTATTTCTGAAACCAACTAGGCAAGGGGAGGGTTCTCGTGAGGGCCTCTAAGGGGAGGAGAGGGCTTGGGCGAGAGCTCTTTCTAAGAGGGGAGGAGGATTTTAACACTTAGAAAACATTTTGTGGATGAAGAGTTCATCAACTAAGGGAGTACTTATAGGTCAAGCAATGGCCAACCAATGGCCAAGATGAAGCCAAGTCTGCAAGGCAAGTGTAGGGAGGATTCATCCATGTGTCCTTATCCATCTACCACACAAAATATCCTACCTAACCTTGACCAAGAAAGAGCACAAAAACGTGCCAAAGAATGCCGCTGTCCACTTTTTGAGGTGACATGTCACCCTCCCGTTGATCCAAAATATTTCGTCTCTTGGAAAAATCCATAAAAATAATAAATGACATAGCCGGAATTTTCCCTTCGCAAAGTTTGTAAAGCGTTTCGTCGGAAACGACTCTTTTGGGGTTGTGCACAAATTTGAACCTTGCCTACCTTAAGGCTTAAACTTTAAATGCGTCGTCTTCACATACATACTCTGGAAATACGGGGTATAACATTCTCCCCTCCTTAGAAACATTCGTCCCGAATGTTCCTTCTCAAGACAAATAACGATCAAGTTCCTCATAGCTTAACCAGTTTGCAAATGCCGCACATGGTCACAGAATAACACGCGCGCAAATACTTAAATCCAAGCCAACGAGGAATCACCTCGACGATGCAAAACAGTACCAACTCTCGCCGATCCAAAGGATACTCCCTTCGCACATTCATTTCACAAAAATGATTACTTCCATCTTTCAGCACAAGTTCACTTCTTTCTTTTCTCGTCGTACCCTTCTCGAACACTCGAACTCTTCCTAGTACACGTACCACACTTCAGTCAACGCTTCTGTTGCCAAAACTTTGGAGTCACAACCTCCAAACTTGGTCATCTTACTAGCTTCACTTTCTTCTAAGGCCATTCCCGGCCTTCACGAACCGGTCGGTCGAACGCATCCACGAATTCATACGATGGTCATCTAAACTTGGGCACAGGCGCCCTCGTGACCTACCACTGGCGGGACCACCTCGAACTTGACCCCAAAGCGGGCTGCGGGTTGACCGCAACATGGCTGACCCGACCCACTTAACGCGTCAAGCTCTTGTTCCCGATCCGGAACAATCTTACCTATCTGGTCATGAAAGCTACCACTTCCATTTACACCACCCGAATTTTCCCATAATTACTCCACGTATACTTATACATTCGACAAAGATCACCCGCAAAATCTTGTACTCAAGACGGCCTTACATCTAAGGTCTCATTGTAATATTCTAAGGTTCATCATTTTCTCACTGAGCTTACTCCTTTTTACTAACCAGGCTTCTAAATCACATTTTAGCACAAAGCTATCCGAACATAACACTAAACACATCATCATAACATCAATACATACAAATCTCTAGAGGGTTAAGGATATACCTGAAAAAATAGGCGGTTCAAAGGACCGCTAAAGCTGGGAACTTCCACCGCGACCTCTACCGTGGCCTGCCGGTGTATGAACATCCTGCCTAGCTATGGAAGGTGAAGAACCCGCAACTGATCTCGTAGTCTGTGCTATCCCACGGTGCTACCCACAGTCGGACAGTCTCTCGTCAAATGGCCCTGTCGGCCGCAAGTATAGCAATCTCCCAAACCAGTACGACATTCCCCCCTATGGGCTTTACCACAACGGCCACACTGAGATACGGGTGGCCTCATCCGGCGAGCACTTCTACTCCCCTGAAAATCTGAAACCTGGGAGCCCTGACCTGCTCCTGAATATCCCGAAGGTCCCGAAGGCTGTGGAGGTCCACTCTGTACTGGCGGAGGTACATAACTAGTCTGCTGCTGAGGCGGTCCGCCTCGAAAGTCACCAAAGGACCCTGCTGTTCTGGCCCTCTTCTGCTGATCTCGGTCATTCCGACGATCTCTCCGCTCCTCACATCCAAGTGCATAAGCCTGCATGCGGGCAATGTCCATGCCCGGCTGAAGAGCTACACCCGAACAACTCTCTGCTAGGTAATCATCGAGCCCTGTAACATATCGGTGCACTCGATCCTCCATACTAGCTACTAACGCGGGGACGTACCGGGCCAATGAGTCGAACTCCACATTGTACTCCCGAACCGTACGCCCGTTCTGCCGCAACACCAAAAATCTGTCGGCCCGAGCCCTCCTCATCTGTGGAGGCAAGAAATGTGCAAGAAATGCCCCTGAGAACTCGTCCCATATAGCTGGAAGTGCATTCTCTCCCCGGGACAGCTCCACGAATCAAACGATCATTGCGGTATCACGCAGCCGATGCGAACCTAGGACCACTGACTCGGTCTCCGATGCCTTTATCACTCTCATGATCCGCTGTAACTGTCGGATGAACTCTTGCAGATCATCCTCAGGCCTCGACCCATAGAACTCTGGCGGGCTACAACTCAGGAAGTCCCGTAGCCTCAAACTATCCGATCTAGGGTGAACCACTGGTGCTCGAAGGCTGCTGCGTCGGCCTATCTCAAGTCGCGCTGACCACGGCGATAATCGGGCCAATCCTTGTAACCTCTCTCGCTCCTCGGTGTGGGGTGGAGGCTCAGTCTTGTGGTCTGTAGAGACTTCCGCTGCTCTACTCGCAGCTCCCTCTGCTGCCTTGCCGCCACGGGCGGGTTGCCTTGCGCGGAGGCATAGCGGTAAAAGCGAAATACGTCGGAGGGTCCAACTTATCACACACTCTAAGGCACGATCTCGGAATGAGAAGAATGGAAACCAATCCTAAATGTCTCAGACCTCACGATTATAGATGTGGTGCACAACACATCGATAATCAAGACTCTACTAGACACGGTCTGTAGACACTTTCCGAGGACTAACTGCTCTGATACCACTTTTGTCATGACCCGAACCCGGGCCCGTGACTGGTGCCTTACCCCGGGCACCCTAGTGATACAACATCAGAGAAAAACCAGCGGAAAGAAAAACTTAAACATACAATTAGATATGGATCAAGATAAAAGAAAATAGGCCAACCAAAACGGTTGACTTTCAGCATATATATATATATCTACCTTTGAACAGTTACAATCCTTACAACCCTGCCCACAACAGTGCTACAGACCTCTAAGATTTTTACAACAACTATGACGGGACAGGGCCCCGCCATACCCCGAAATGTACAAGAACCTACAGAATCAGGGTAACATACCAAAAGATAAGCCTCCGAAGGAACGGAGCTTCCAATCTGAAATGTGATCCTATAGCGGGGATCGGCGGTAGATGTACCTCTACTGCGCGATATGAGCACTCCGAAGGAGTCGATCTGTGCAGTACCAAGTATGTGAAAGCGAAATCGAAAATGAAATCATAATAGTCTATATAAAGCAAGAGACATGTATGATAACCAAACTACGATACAACATATAAACAATCATATCAAGTCGAGGACTCACGCCTCCAAATCATCACTCGTGCGGTGGAATTCCTTCCTCGCCGTGATCATGATATAACAACACCAAGGAGTATACATGAACACCGGTCCCACGTGTCATAAAAACCGTCGGGCAAGTATAACTACGGATCCGACCGTACGAATAATGTACAACCATATCATGAAGGCGACCGCGTGGCAAGTCTGATAGCCTCCACCAGCTCCTCCACGCGCCACGTGGGCGATGGGGGCAAGTAAATCGCCACGCACCGATCACAACCGTAAGTCACGGCTCCATCCAAAACCGACTCGCGGTCGACACGTGGCAAGTGCACCAGCCTCCACCACTCCTCCTGCGCCACGTAGTGGCGGGGCAAGTGAATTGGCTAAGCACCGCATCACAACCGTAAGTCACGAAACCGCTGAAGGCGACACGTGGTAAGTGCGATAACCTATACCAGATCCACTGCGCCACGTGGTGGCGGGGCAAGTAACAGCTATGCACTCGATCACAACCGTAAGTCACGATACTTCGCCATAAATAACCATAATGGTCACATGTCCACGAGAATCCATCATCGGTGTAGACATGGCCATGTAACAATGATAATGGAAGCATACGTGGAATCTTCACATCGCCAGAATGCGTCCAAGTAAGTTCTCAACAAGTCAACCGGCCCTCCATCGAGAGACGCGGTAGTATAGAAACACAATTTTTGCACAACAAAGGCTATCACAACAAGCATAGGCAAGTTACACAACAACAAGCATAGGCAAGTTACACAACAACAAGCATAGGCAAGTTATACACAACTCAAGGTACTTTCATTTTATGTCAAAGTCCAGGTTTTAACCCTAAAGTACTACGTACGTTAAATTCCTTTTAAAGATCCATTTTTTTACAAAGGTCACCCGATACCCGTAGTATAAAAATAGAGTGACTAACATTGTTAAGTAAACCAAAACACTTCCCTTTGTAAAATCAAGTAACAACATTATTTTCCAGACGTTCAAGTTTGCCTAATTTCAATGCTCAAGTTTCTCATTTTCAAAAGGTTTAAGTAGTTCATAGTTTTAATCCTTTAAAACAATTTGAGAAACATATGCCTTATGTGTGAGTAGGTTATTCTTTGTTCATAACAATCTTATTAAAGCGACCATGATCTAGGGAATGTAATATCATTTAGTCTCATCTTAGCTTCATGCGGATGGAGGTTTCTCTTGGTTTTAATAATACTTTATTAGTCAATACATTTCCCTTTATTAAGTATTTGTTGTGGTTTGTTCGATACATATTCTGATTTCCGAAATCAGTAAAACATTATTCCTTTTAACAACCAAGTACTCATTACTCACGAATGAGGTTTCACACAAACCTTCATATTAATTCATTTAAGTCAAGCCTCTTATCTTTTAAGATCAAGTCTCTTAACTTCTAAAATTAATAAACCATTCTTTTTATCTCTCTTAAGTCGTTATACCTAACTTTCCATAAAGCTAGTATAACTCTTAAGCTTTTAAAACCAAGCATTATTTTTCTTTCAACAAGGTTTCTTAATTCTTTTGAAATACTTCAAGATTCTTTTTATTCAGGCTTAAGTCAAAAGACATTGCCGTAAAACTATATTCAGTTAACACACGTATGTCTACCGTACTATATATATATTCTTGTAAAATACTTCCAGATTCTTATTATTCAGGCTTAAGTCAAAAGACATTGCCACACGTATGTCTATCGTACTATATATATATTCTTGTAAAATACTTCCAGATTCTTATTATTCAGGCTTAAGTCAAAAGACATTGCCACACGTACGTCTACCGTACTATATATATATTCTTGTAAAATACTTCCAGATTCTTATTATTCAGGCTTAAGTCAAAAGACATTGCCACACGTACGTCTACCGTACTATATATATTCCTTTAAAATATCATGCTCAAGAGTATAGGAAGAATCACATACCTCGTGACGATTATCGACTATTAGCAAAACGCTCTACGGCTATAATCCGGCTAGCCTTGTCCACCTTCCAAGTAGTACATGCTACTTGCAGAACATTCAACCAATAAAGGTTATAAGTCTACTGTAAATACAGTCCTATGTAAGTACAGTTTAAACTTCTACTTTAATATTCTTCTGATGTGATCTATTCCAGTCTTTTCTGTAATATCCCTCTATTACAGTTCAATTCTCTTCTATGAATCTTATATTCATTTTTATACTACTACAGTATGTAATTCCCAATTACAATAGAAGGTCAGTAGTATTTACCTCGATGAGCCCACAATTATCCAAGTTTAATGTCGATCCTGAGCAACGTTTAGCTCCGATTCTGAACACTCCAATTCGCTCCAAGAAACCCTTAGAAGTTCTACACAACTTCTACTTAGTACTCCAACCAATTATGGAGATTTTCCTTAGGGTTTCGTTTAGCGGCTAAAGGAAAGTATAGTAGTATTTTTCGGGCTTTTCGTATAGAGGGTACTTGGAAATACTACAAAGGTTTTGGGCTAGAGTATTTTGGTATTATAACAATACTTGGAGAAGTATTTCTATACCACAAAGGGGGGGTGTATTTCTCGAAACCAACTAGGCAAGGGGGAGGGGTTCTCGGTCGAGGGCCTCTCTAAGGGGGGGGGGGGGGGATAGGGCTTGGACGAGAGCTCTTTCTAAGAGGGGGAGGAGGATTTTAACACTTAGAAAACATTTTGTGGATGAAGAAGTTCATCAACTAAGGGGGGTATTTATAGGTCAAGCAATGGCCAACCAATGGCCAAGATGAAGCCAAGTGCAAGGCAAGTGTAGGGGGAGGATTCATCCATGTGTCCTTATCCATCTACCACACAAAATATCCTACCTAACCCTTGACCAAGAAAGAGCACAAAAAACCGTGCCAAATAATGCCCTTGCCGTCCACTTTTTGAGGGTGACACATGTCACCTTCCCGTTGGTCCAAAATATTTCGTCTCTCGGAAAAATCCGCAAAAATAATAAATGACATAGCCGGAATTTTCCCTTCGCAAAGTTTGTAAACGCGTTTAGTGAAACGACTCTTTTCGGGGGTTGTGCACAAATTTCGAACCTTGCCTACCTTAAGGCTTAAACTTTCGTACGTACGTCTTCACATACATACTCTGGAAATACGGGGTATAACAAGTTGGTTGAGCTAGAGAATTAACTCACTTTTCCTTAGGGAAAGATTATAAGAATGGTTTATTCTAATAAGGTAGACAAGGATTTCTTGACATGAAAAAGTAAAGAATACTTGATTTGGAAAGTATTGATTCTTGAACTATTCTAAAGATAAGAACTTGTTTTCTATGTTAAGGAATTTGTCTTCTAAAAGTTATGAGACTTGAGGTATTTTGAAAGTTGTGTAACTTGATTTGAAGTACAAGTCTCTTGGTCATAAAAAAGAACGAAGTTGTCCAAGACATAGGGAGTTATAACGGCTTTATGGGAGGTTAGTTATGACGGCCTTATGAAAGGATAGGAATGTCTTAGTTTCTAAAAGCATAAAGTTAGTATACCGACTTTATGGGAAGTTGGTTATAATAACTTTATGGAAGGATTAAAGAAATGGTTTTACTTGAATAAGGTAAACATAGATGAAAGAATTGAAACTAAGGAGGACAATTTGATTTAAAGACATCAATTGCTTAAGGTCTAAATGAGGGTCACTTGAGTTGGAAGCCCGAAACATATTTCAAAAAAGTATAGTGACTTGTTTGAAATGTAGATAAGTCTTGATACTACGGGTGTTAGTATCTTGGTGTCTTATGTGAAAAAGGGGATCTGTGGAAAGAATAGAAGTACATAGTACTTTGGGTTGAATTTCCCCGGACTTGCTATGTGATATGAAAAGTGCCTTAAGGTCATAAAATGAGATCCATTTTGTATGTTAATGAAAGTCTAAAGAAGTTATGAGTTTACTTGGACGTACCGATAGTGATGGAGGATTCCACGGGTATGCTTCCATTGTCTTATTGTGCCTTTACCTGGACGTACCGACAGTGATGTAGGATTCCACGGGTATGCTTCCAGTGCGATTGACCCTTGGGCTCACGATGAGGGATTCCAGGGCATGCGACCAGGATGCGGGTTAAATTCCCGGATGTTACTATTACTCCATGGATTAGCTCTCCATGAAGACATGTACCCGAGATGAGGGATTCCACGGGCATGTTATATGTGATTATTACTCCATGGATTAGCTCTCCATGAAGACATGTACCCGAGATGAGGGATTCCACGGGCATGTTATATATGATTATTACGCCATGGATTAGCTCTCCATGAAGACATGTACCCGAGATGAGGGATTCCACGGGCATGTGATATACGATTATTACCCCATGGGTTAGCTCCCCATGAAGTCATGTACCCGAGATGAGGGATTCCACGGGCATGAGATACATATAGGTATATATGTGTTGTATGTGTGTACGCCGACAGTGAGGTAGGATGCCACGGGCGCGCCACATGGTTGTAGTTACTCTTATGGTTGTCGGCAGTGACGGGGGATTCCACGGACAGAGGATATCGGTATATATGTGTGGTATGTGTGTACGCCGACAGTGAGGTAGGATGACAAGGGCGCGTCACATAGTTAGATTTTTCACCTATAGCGGTCGACAATGATGGGGGATTCCACAGGTACGCTTTGATATTTGAGGGCTGGTGTTCATAGCCTTGGTGTGACTATCGTTCATATGTTGAAACAGGCTGTACAAGGAAAAAAACTAACTTTCATCACTTTCACTTCGGTAAGGCACATTGTACTGTTAATTTGGTAATCATATATGTCTTCAGTTGTATTTTTGACTATTATGATTTAAATTATAGTACTTTCAGTTTTACATACTTGGTACATATTTTTGTACTGACCTCCTTCGGGGGGCTGCGTTCATGCCGCAGGTTAAAGTACATAGCTTGCTGATCCGCACTCTTAGGATGACTGGTCAGTTCTTGGAAAGCTCCATTTCTCCGGAGGCTTTGTCTTTTGGTACGGTTCCCTGAAGTTGTAGGTTTTTGTACATTCAGGGGTATGGCGGGGCCCTGTCCCGTCACAATTGTTATGTCAAACTCTTAGAGGTCTGTAGTCATATCTTGTGGGTCACTTTTAAAAAATTTGAGGTAACTGCTTTTGGATTTGTATAGATCCAGGGAGGTAGCCTTATCGGCTAACCTAGTATTTATTTCATTGATAAGTTTATGTATGTTCCGCTAATTATCTCTGATGTATACAAGGGTGCCTGGTAGGGCACCGATCGCGAGCCGGGTCGGTCGTGACAAAAGTGGTATCAGAGCAGTTAGTCCTCGGAAAGTGTCTACAGACCGTGTCTATTAGAGTCTTGATTATCGGTGTGTTGTGCACCACATCTATAATCAGGAGGCTGCAGGACATTTAGGGTTGGTTTCCATTCTTCTCTCTCAGAGATCGTGCAGTAGAGTTGTCCTACTAGGCTGAATCATCTATGACTTATTCTTATGTATCAGTTATGCCTCCACGGGGGGCTACCAGGGCCCAGAAGGGCAAGGCAGCAGAAGGAGCTTCTAGGGGTACACATAGGGTTACCGGGACTCGGGCCCAGACTATGCCTGAGATTATGGGCGGATCGGCGAGTTCAGCCACACGGCGATGTTAGAGGCGAGAGGCGTCGTAGCCCAGAGATTCCGATACCGAGCCTCCAGTTCGCGGCCAGGCGAGTATAGGGATTATGGAGAGCGGTCGTTATTGACTAGCATTGTGGCGAGCGTGGCGAGCCGGTAGCTAACCCTAGAGCCGACAGTTTAAGGATTCGGGACTTTCTGAGTTGTAATCCACCCGAGTTCTATGGTTCGAGGTCTGAGGAGGATCCTCAGGAGTTCATTCGGCAGGTGCAGCGGACTATGCAGGTGCTTAGGGCCTCGGAGACGGAGTCCGTTGTGTTAGCTTCTTACCGGTTACGCGATATTGCGTTGAACTAGTTTGAGTCGTGAGAGTTGTTGTTATACCCCGTATTTCCAGGGTATGTACGTGAGGGCGTACGTATATAAATTTGAGCCTTAAGTTAGGCAAGTTTCGAAATTTGTACACAACACCCGATTAGAGTCGTTTTTTAAAGCGTTTCCACGACTTTCGTAGAAAATTACGGCTATGTCATTAATAATTTTTATGGATTTTTAGAGACGAAACATTTTGGACCAACGGGAGGGTGACATGTGTCACCCTCACATTGGAAGAAGTGGGCGGCCAAAGGGGTGTTGGCACGTTTTTGTGCAAAAATTGTGGTCAAGGGTTAGGTAGGATATTTTGTGTAGTTGATGAGCAAGTGGGACCCACAAACACATGGCTTCATCTTGACCTTACACTTGGATAGATCTTGGCCATTGGTTGGCCATTTCTTGACCTATAAATACCCCTCTAAGTTGATGAACTTATTCATCCAAAAATTGTCTAAGTCTTGAAAAATCCCTCCCTCTCCCTCTTGTTGTTTTCGTCCACCACACCTCCCTTTGAGAGCTCTGGCAGAGCAACCCCTAGCCTAGTTGTGCTAGTCGAAATACTACCCCCCCCTTGGTAGAAATGTATTCTACAAGTATTGTTATAATGCCCAAAAAACTTTAGCCAAATACCTTGTAGTACTTTCCAAAGTACCCTTTATATGAAAAGCCCGGAAAATACTATTATACTTTCCTTTAGCCACTAAACGAAACCCTAAGGAAAACCTTCATAGTCGGTTGAAGTGTTTAGTAGAAGTTGCGTAGAACTTCTAAGGGTTGTTTGGAGCGGATTGGAGCACTCGGAGTAGGAGCTAAACGTTGCTCGTGAGGCGACTTTTACTTGGATAATTTTGGGCTCATCGAGGTAAATACTCTGTCCTTCTAGTGTAATTGGAAATTACATCGTAGTAGTATAGTAATGAATATAAGATTCATAGAAGAGAATTGAACGTAATAGAAGGATATTACGAGAAAAGACTTGAATGAAATCACTTGGAAGAATATAAGTAGAAGTTCAATTTGTACTTACATAGAATTGTATATCTGATGGTGATAACCTTTATTGGTTGAATGTTACGCAAGTAGCATGGGCTACTTAGAAGGTGGACAGGCTAAGCGGGTTATAGCCGTGGGCGTTTTGCTTATAGTCGATAAATCGTCACGAGGTATGTGATTCTTCCTATACTCTTGAGCATGATATTTTAAAGGAAGATATATATAGTATGGCAATGTCTTTTGACTTAAGCCTGAATAATATATAGTACGGTAGACGTACGTGCGCTAATTGAGCGTAGTTGTGCGGCAATGTCTTTTGACTTAAGCACGAATAATAAGAATTTTGAAGTATTTCAAAATTGTTAAGAAACCATTTTGAAAGAAGAGTAACACTTGGTTTTAAAGGTTTTAAAAAGAGTTATACTAGCTTTATGGGAGTTAGGTATAACGTCTTAAGAGAGGTAAAGAAGATGGTTTCTTGATTTTAGAAGTTAAGAGACTTGATCTTATAAGATAAGAGACTTAACTTAAATGAATTAATATGGATTTGTGTGAAACCTCATTCGTGAGTAATGAGTACTTGGTTTTAAAAGGAATAATGTTTTCTTGATTTGAAATCGAGAATGTGTATCGATAAACCAACTGCGGCGTTAATAAAGGAAAATTTATTGAATAATTAAGTATTATTAAAACCAGTAGAAAACTCCATCTGCATAGAAGATAAGATGATACAAAATGATATTACATTTTATAGATCATTTATGCTTAATAAGATTTATTATTAACAAGATTAACCTACTCACCTATGGCATATGTTACTCTATTGTTTTAAAAGAGATTAAGACATTGAACTATGAAACTTTTCTAAAAAGAGACTTGCGTAATTGAAATTAGGCAAGCGGAACTTTAGGAAAAGAAAGGCATTGTGTTGTCTTAAAATGGTTTAAAACATAAAGTATTATAACGACTTTATGGGAAGTTGGTTATAACGACTTTATGAAAATAAAGAAGGTTTTATCATTTGTTTTAATGTGGTAACTTGACTTTTAAAGAAGTATTTTGGTCCAAAAGGAAGGCGTGGTATTGCCTTAATTTGGTCTTAAAAGGAAAGTATGAAAGTTGTTTTGGTTTACTTAAAGATATAAGTCACACATTTTTATATACTACGGTGTCGGGTGACTTTTAGAAAAGGAATGAATCTCTTAAAAGGAATTTAACGTCGTAGTACTTTGAGTTAAAATCGGACTTTGACATAAAAATGAAAGTACCTTGAGTTGTGTATAACTTGCCTATGCTTGTTGTTTGTGAAACTTGACCATGTTACGTGTGATAGCCTTATTGTGCAAGTACTGTGTTCTACTCGACTACCGGTTCATCCGGGAATGTATTTCACTCGACTACCTGTTCATCAGGAATGTATTTCACTCGACTACGGTTCATCCGAATGTATTTCACTCGACTACCGGTTCATCCGAATGTATTTCACTCGACTCACGGTTCATCCGGAATGTATTTCACTCGACTCACAGGTTCATGGGATGAACAGGAATGTATCCCACACGTTTCTATCTGGGTCCATGAGATGGGCCGAGACATGTTATAAGTATCACATGATTTGTACCTAGAGTGCAGCGGTGAGGAAGTTCCACGGGCGTGAGGATGACTTTGAGGCGTGAGTCACGACTTGACATAATCGCTCTTATGTTGTGAATCGTAGTTTGGTTATCATACATGTCTCACCTTTATATAGACTATTATGATTTCATTTCTGATATTTTCTGATTTCACATACTTGGTACTTGTTATCGACCTCCGGGGTTGCGTTCATCCGCGAGTAGAAGTACCGCCATCGATCCGCGTTTAGGATATCATTTGGTCTTGGAAGCTCCGTCCCTTGGAGGCTTATCTTTGGTATGTTACCACAGTGCAGAGGTCCTTGTACATTGAGGGGTATGGCGGGGCCCCGCCATAGTTGTTGTATAAATCTTAGAAGTGCAGGTAGCTTTGTTGTGGCGAGTTGTAAGGATTATGGCTGTTCAAATGTTTATATATATATATGTTGAAAGGCAACCGTTTCGTTGGCCTATTTTCTTTCATCTTAATCCATGTCTATTTACATGTTTAAGTTTTATTTCCATTGGTTTTCTCGATGTTGTATCACCAGGGTGCGGGTAAGGCACGATCACGGGCCCGGTTCGTCGTGACAAAAGTGGTATCGAGCGATTAGTCCTCGGAAAGTGTCTCTGACCGTGTCTAGTAGAGTCTTGATTATCGGTGTGTTGTGCACCACATCTATAATCGAGGAGGCTATAGGACATTTAGGATTGGTTTCCATTCTTCTCATTACGAGATCGTGCCTTAGAGATGTGTGATAAGTTGGACCCTCGGCGTATTCCTTTCCTTTACGATTATGCCTCCAGCGTAAACCTTGAGCCCGGATGGGCAAGCGATCGAGAGGCGTTAGTGAGATCTGAGAGAGAATGCGAGCGCGAGCGATCGATACTGAGCCGTGCTCCGACGGCGGGTTTCGCGCCGCCACCCAGCCAGAGTTTAAGCGCAGCGATGGGCTGAGACTCTGATACCCGAGCCTCGGTCCCACGGCACAGGCGGATGAGATAAGTACAGAGATGGCGATTCTTGGCGTGTCGTGGCGAATATGAGATAGTTGAATCGTGATTCAGTCCAGTAGCACCGTAGTTCACCCCGAGCGACGGTTTGAGACTACGGGATTTTCCGAGTGTAACCCGCGAGTTTTATGGGTGAGCACGAGGATGATCCGCGAGTTCATCCGGCGATTCTGGGTCATCGAGTGATCAAGGCATCGGATACCGAGTCGGTGGTCCTAGGTTCGCATCGGTGCGTGATACCGCGATCGGGTTTGATTCGTGGGAGCTGTCGGGAGAGAATGCACTTCGGCTATATGGGGCGAGTTCTCAAAGGCATTTCTTGCACTTCTTGCCTCGCGGATGAGGAGGGCTCGGCCGGCATTTTTGACGTTAAGGCGGGGCGGGCGGGCGGTTAGAGAGTACAATGTGAGTTCGACTCGTTAGCTCGGTATGTCCCTGTAATAGCGATATGGAGGACAGAGTACACCGCTACGTCGCTGGCTAGATGATTACTTGGCGAGGCTTGCGGGTGTAGCTCTTGACGGGCATGGACATTGCCCGCATGCAAGCTCATGCACTAGGATGTGAGGCACGGAGAGGTCGGCGAAATGGCCGAGATCGGCGAGAAGAGGCCGGGACAGCGAGGTCCTTTGGTAACTTTCGAGGCGGACCGCCTCGTGACGAGTTGGTTATGTACCTCCGCCCGATGCAGTGGTCCTCCGATCTTGGGGACGTTCGGGGTATTCGAGGCGGTCGAGCTCGGGGCTTCGTTGCGGTATACGTGAGTGCTAGCGGTAGGATTCATGTCCCCTCGGTGTGCACGATGTGGCAAACATCATCCGGGAATGTCGTCTTTTACGGTGCTTGTTTCACTGCGCCGTCGAGGGCCATGTGACGAAGGCGTGCTTATAGGAGAGGTGCAGCGGCAGCGCAAAGATACTGGATCGGTGGCGAGTTCACCTCCTTACATTATGCGCCTGCAGTGTGCCTATGATTAGAGTGGGGCGGTAGGTTCAGGTATATCCCTAACCCTCTAGAGTTTTGCATGCTTGATATGATGATCTTATTGTTGTGTGCTATGCGGATAGCGTTGTGTTATATTGTGAGTTAGAAAACATGGTTAGTTGGAAGAGTAAGTATGGGGGCATGGAAGGTGTGAACCTTAGATTATTTCACGATTGAGACCTTACAGATAAGGTCGTCTTGAGTAAAAGATACATTTTATGTTTGACTTTTATCAGTGCGTAGTATCGTGGGATATATTTGTGTGATAAGTCCATGGGTAGTGTGAAATGGAAGTGGTAGCTTTCATGATGTGAGTTAGTAAGAATTGTTCCGTATCGGGAGCGAGGGTTTAAGCGCGATTGTGGGTCGGGTTGAGGGCGTGTTGCGGGTCAACCCGTTGCGGATTAAGGTGGGGTCGGTTGGGTGGTCCCGGATGGTAGTCACGAGGTGCTAGGCCCAAGTTTAGATGACCATCGTATGAGTTCGTGGATATGTTCGACCAAATCAGTTCGTGAAGGCCGAGAATGGCCCTAGAAGAAATCGAGGTTAGTAAGATGACCAAGTTTGGAGGTAGTGACTCCAAGGGTTGGAAACGAGCGTTGATGAAGTGTAGTGCATTATGCTAGAAGAGTTCAAGTGTTCGAGAAGAGTACGACGAGTAAGGGTAGAGGCGAGCATGTATTGCGAGCATAGATATGATCATTTCTTGTGAAGGGAGAAGGTGCGAAGGATGTATATTTTAGACCTCAGGGATCGCATGCAGTCCGGTACCATTTGTTGGGTCGCCGGAGTGACACTAGAACCTCGCGGCAAAGTGACAAAAGTTTGTGATGTTAGAGGTGTTTCCTCGTGGACTTGGATGTAAGTATTTGCGCGGGTGTTTCTGTGGCAGGATTGTTCTCGTAAGTATAGTAGTGAAGACTATACTGGCGCATGTTTGTTTTGAGGCTTAGAAGGAACATTCGGGACGAATGTTTCTAAGGAGGGGAGAATGTTATACCCCGTATTTCCAGGGTATGTACGTGAGGGCGTACGTATATAAATTTGAGCCTTAAGTTAGGCAAGTTTCGAAATTTGTACACAACACCCGATTAGAGTCGTTTTTCGACGAAACGTTTCCACAGCTTTCGTAGGGAAAATTACGGCTATGTCATTAATAATTTTTGCGGATTTTTCCGAGAGACGAAACATTTTGGTCCAAACGGAGGGTTACATGTCACCTCACATTGGAAGAAGTGGACGCCAAAGGGGTGTTGTACGTTTTTGTGCAAAAATTATGGTCAAGGGTTAGGTAGGATATTTTGTGTAGTTGATGAGCAAGTGGGACCCATAAACACATGGCTTCATCTTGACCTTACACTTGGATAGATCTTGGCCATTGGTTGGCCATTTCTTGACCTATAAATACCCCTCTAAGTTGATGAACTTATTCATCCAAAAATTGTCTAAGTCTTGAAAAATCCCTCCCTCTCCCTCTTGTTGTTTTCGTCCACCACACCCCCTCCCCTTTGAGAGCTCTAGCCGAGAGCAACCCCCCCCTAGCCTAGTTGTGCTAGTCGAAATACTACCCATGGTAGAAATGTATTCTACAAGTATTGTTATAATGCCCAAAATACTTTAGCCAAATACATGTAGTACTTTCCAAAGTACCCTTTATCTGGCAGGAAAATACTATTATACTTTCCTTTAGCCACTAAACGAAACCCTAAGGAAAACCTTCATAGTCGGTTGAAGTGTTTAGTAAGTTGCGTAGAACTTCAGGGTTGTTTAGGCGGATTGGAGCACTCGGAGTAGGAGCTAAACGTTGCTCGGGAGCGACTTTTACTTGGATAATTTTGGGCTCATCGAGGTAAATACTCTGTCCTTCTAGTGTAATTGGAAATTACATCTTGTAGTAGTATAGTAATGAATATAAGATTCATAGAAGAGAATTGAACTGTAATAGAAGGATATTCTGAGAAAAGACTTGAGCGAAATCACTTGAGAAGAATATAAGTAGAAGTTCATTTGTACTTACATAGGGTGTATATCTGATGGTGATAACCTTTATTGGTTGAATGTTACGCAAGTAGCATGGGCTACTTAGAAGGTGGACCTAGTAGGGTTATAGCCGTGAGCGTTTTGCTTATAGTCGATAAATCGTCACGAGGTATGTGATTCTTCCTATACTCTTGAGCATGATATTTTAAAGGAAGATATATATAGTATGGCAATGTCTTTTGACTTAAGCCTGAATAATATATAGTACGGTAGACGTACGTGCGCTAATTGAGCGTGGTTGTGCAATGTCTTTTGACTTAAGCACGAATAATAAGAATTTTGAAGTATTTCAAAATTGTTAAGAAACCATTTTTGAAAGAAGAGTAACACTTGGTTTTAAAGGTTTTAAAAAGAGTTATACTAGCTTTATGGGGAGTTAGGTATAACGTCTTAAGAGAGGTAAAGAAGATGGTTTACTGATTTTAGAAGTTAAGAGACTTGATCTTATAAGATAAGAGACTTAACTTAAATGAATTAATATGGATTTTGTGTGAAACCTCATTCGTGAGTAATGAGTACTTGGTTTTAAAAGGAATAATGTTTCTTGATTTGGAAATCGAATGTGTATCGATAAACCAACTGCGGCGTTAATAAAGGAAAATGTATTGAATAATTAAGTATTATTAAAACCCAGAGAAACATCCATCTGCAGAAGCTAAGATGATACAAAATGATATTACATTTTCTAGATCATGTTGCTTAATAAGATTGATTATGAACAAGATTAACCTACTCACATGGCATATGTTACTCTATTGTTTTAAAAAGAGATTAAGACATTGAACTATGAAACTTTTCTAAAAAGAGACTTGCGTAATTGAAATTAGGCAAACTGGAACTTTTAGGGAAAAGAAAGGCATTGTGTTGTCTTAAAATGGTTTAAAACATAAAGTATTATAACAGCTTTATGGGAAGTTGGTTATAACGACTTTATGAAAATAAAAGAAGGGTTTTATCATTTGTTTTAATGTGGTAACTTGACTTTTAAAAGAGAAGTATTTTGGTCCAAAAGGAAGGCGTGGTATTGCCTTAATTTGGTCTTAAAAAGGAAAGTATGAAAGTTGTTTTGGTTTACTTAAAAGATATAAGTCACACATTTTTATATACTACAGGTATCGGGTGACTTTTAGAAAAGGAATGAATCTCTTAAAAGGAATTTAACGTACGTAGTACTTTAGGGTTAAAATCCGGACTTTGACATAAAAATGAAAGTACCTTGAGTTGTGTATAACTTGCCTATGCTTGTTGTTTGTGAAACTTGACCATGTTACGTGTGATAGCCTTATTGTGCAAGTACTGTGTTCTACTCGACTACCGGTTCATGGGATGAACTGGGAATGTATTTCACTCGACTATCGGTTCATCCGGGAATGTATTTCACTCGATTCCAGGTTCATCCGAATGTATTTCACTCGACTACCGGTTCATCAGGAATGTATTTCACTCGACTCTAGGTTCATCCGAATGTATTTCACTCGACTACGGTTCATGGGATGAACGGAATGTATCCACGTTTCTATCTTTGGGTCCATGAGATGGGCGAGACGTTATAAGTATCACATGATTTGTACCTAGATGCCGCGGTGAGGAAGAAGTTCCAGGCGTGAGGATGACTTTGAGGCGTGAGTCACGACTTGACATAATGCTCTTATGTTGTGAAGCGTAGTTTGGTTATCATACATGTCTCCCGCTTTATAGACTATTATGATTTCATTTCTGAATTTCTGATTTCACATACTTGGTACTTGTTATCTTGACCTCGCTTGAGGCTGCGTTCATCTGCGGTAGAAATACACTGTTGTCGATCCGCGTTTAGGATCTCATTTCAGCGTCTTGGAAGCTCCGTCCCGGAGGCTTATCTTTGGTATGTTACCACAGTGCATGAGTCCTTGTACATTGAGGGTATGGCGGGGCCACATGTCATAGTTGTTGTATAAATCTTAGAAGTACATTAGCTTTGTTGGGCGGGGTTGTAAGATTATGCTTATTCAAATGTTTATATATATATATGTTGAAAGGCAACCGTTTTGGTTGGCTATTTTCTTTCATCTTAATCCATGTCTATTTACATGTTTAAGTTTTATTTCATTGGTTTTCTCGATGTTGTATCACTAGGGTGCCGGGTAAGGCACGATCAGTCCGGGTTGGTCGTGATTGTCTAGAGTGTGGGTGCTCCTCCGGCTATTTGGGATGAGTTCAGAGCCTTCCGATCACTTTTGCCTGAGGCGAGAGCCCGCTTGGATGAGTTCCTAGCATTGAGGCAGAATGGGAGGACCATCGTGAGTACAACACAGTTTGACTCATTGGCGGTATCGCCCATGTGGCGGACATGGCGACGAGTTCCGCTACGTGATGGGGCTGAGCCGTTATATGGTTACCGCGTATGCAGGGTAGCCTTGGCCAGTATGGATATTGCCGAGATGCGAGCTTATGCACGAGGTGAGGCACGCGAGAAGGCGGCCAGTCAGCCCGGCCACCAAGATGGCCAGATGGCAGGATTTGGGATAACTTTGGTGGACCTCGGCGGCGAGCTAGGTCTCGGCGACGCAGTGCCCCTTCGATCTTAGCGGGTGGTTTTGACCGCGGGTATTCGAGCAGTCGGGCTCGGGCTCAGTTCGCGGTGTCCGAGATAGTAGCGAGGCCACCCTTGCCTCGGTGTGGTTACTGTGGTAGAGCTCATTTCGGGGAGTGTCATACTACGTCGACAACTTGTTATGCTTGCGGCCGGCGGTGTATTTGGCGAGAGTCCGAGGAGTGGCTGGTGGGATAGCACGATCTCTTGGATCGATTCGGGTTCTTCGCCTTCAATAGCTAGGCAGGATGTTCATGCACCGACAGGCCGCGACATAGGTCGTGGTGGAGGTTCCTAGTTTTAGCGGTCCTTTGACCCGCCTATGTGATTTCAGTTACATCTATGACCCTTTAAATACTTGTATGCATTGATTAAGTGGTGGTATGATGGAATATAATGAACGGATAATATTAAGGTTATGTATGTATGCTAAAAGTAGGTTGGAAGTACGATAAGAGAATCCTTTTTGGCCTTGAATGGGAGTAAATAGCGTTGGTGCACCCTTGGGATTTGTTTCCTTGTTTGACAGTGATGGATGGATATGCGTGTGCGATATCTTAGGACCATAGGTGGCATAATGAGGTTCCATTAGTGTAAAGTACGAGGATGTACCGAGGAATATTAAATTGACTCCAAAAGGACATTCGGGGACGAATGTTTCTAAGGGGGGGAGAATGTTACACCCCGTAAATTCAAGAGAATAAGTTAAGAACGTACGAAAGGAAATAAGATTTGAATTTGAAAAGTTATGTTGGCAAAAATGTTGTAGGCAGACTTTCAGTCAACTTTGGAGCGGTATATCTCCTAGTTCTTTAGGAGTTTTGGGGTGCTTTAAAAGACTAGTATGAAGTTCATTGAGTCTAGTTTCCAACGCAACAAACCGTTCATCGATAGGACATCGGAGTAGAAAGTTATGGAAGTTACAAGTTCAGTGCGCGATCGGCGAAGTATTATCGGTCGGGGCCACGGCGTGGCGAATCTGAGGCAGCGGAAGTCTTGAAAGCTCGGAAGTTAGCGCTTGGCCGGCTCAGGTGCGCGCGGAATCTGACAGCGATGCGGAAGTCTGAAGCTCGGAGTTCTGTGTGGCCCGGTGCCGGCAAGTGACGTGGTGAGGCGAGTTTCTTAAATGGGAAAATCAGAAGTTTTCTTTTTAAAAAGCCATGGGAGGGTGACAAGTGTCCCCCATCTGATTTTGTTCATGTCCTATTTATTGACCAAGTCTTGAAGACTTGGTCATTCTTGAAAGAACCCCCTTCTCTCTAAAAATCATCCCTCTTCCTTCTCTCTAAAATTCCCTCTCCCTTCTCTCTAGAAATTCAAGAAGAAACCAAGGCTTAGAGAAAATTCAAAAAGGTAGCAGGAAAGAAACATGTTGACAAGCTTGTAGGAGGTTTGTGGAGGTGATTGTGGAAGGAAGGCAAGTGAAATTTGTTGGACTAATTTGGGTAAAACTCTAAGGTAACAATCCATTCACCTTTTTAAGTAAATATTGTGTTGCATGTGTGGAAGAAAGGACTTGTAGTTGTCAATATTGCTTTTAGATATATTGCATGTAGGAATAACCATTTGGGTTGAAAAGGATTGGATAAGAAATTGTGTTATTATACCTCAAAGTTGTCGAATTGGACCTTATGGTTTGTACTAGTTTGATATCAATTGTGGGGCGGAATTTTACACGTCTAATAGACGTGTTGTCACGCCCGAACAGGCAGTAGTGGTGCCCTACAGGCACCTACCTTAACAACTAAGTAAATGCGGAAATTAAATAACACCTTTTTTTTAAAACCAATAGTGTAAGGGCAAAGCCGACAATTTTGCCATATAATATCATAAACAAAAGACCCGACACTTTACGAGTCAATCCACATATGAATACGGACCTCAGAGTTATCTTTACTATGGCGGGACAAGGCCCCGTACCATATGCGTACAAAAGCCATCTGAAACAACTCATACCAAAAAGATAAACTCGACGGAAGGAGCTATCTAAAAACTACGAGCGGTCCTACACTGCGATCACCAAGCGATACCTAAACTGCGGCATGAGCGGCCCGAAGGAGGTCAGTACGAAGAATGTACCAAGTATGTGAAACTGAAAATACTGTAAATGAAATCATAATAGTCTATACAAAGCAGGAGAAATGTATGATAACCAAACTACAATACTCAATATATAAGCAGTCATGTCAAGTCAGGGACTCACGCCTGGGTCGTCACTTAAATATAACAATGGGTCTCACACCCACATCAATCATGCGTGGAATACCTTCCTCCCGCTGCGTGATCATGATATAATCACACGAAGTACATGAACACTAGGTCCCACGTGTCATAACAACCGTACTAACAATACTATACAACCAAACCACGAAGGTGACGGGGCAAGTCTGGCGACTACGGATACCAAGGCCGTGTCACGTAGCTGACCGGGGCAAGTACGAGGGCTAACTACCAGGTACCAAGGTCGTGTCACGAGACTTCGTCACTACACTGAACGGGGCAAGTGCGAGGGCTAATGTTATACCCCGTATTTCCAGAGTATGTACGTAAGGGCGTACGTATAATAATTTAAGCCTTAAGATTTGGCAAGTTTTGAATTTTGTACACAAGTGCCGAAAGGAGTCGTTTTTTTTAATGAAGCGTTTTACTAAACTGCGAAGGGAAAATACGGCTATGTCATTTTTAATTTTGGATTTTTAGAGGCGAAACATTTTGGGCGGCGGAGGGTGACATGTGTCACCCTCACATTGGAAACTTAGGGGCGGCAAAGTGGGCGATTGAGGTGGCTTGTAGTTGGTAGGATATTTTGTGCAAGTTGGTGTGGTAGATGGATAAGGTGCACATGGCTTAATCCTAGCCTACACTTGCCTAACACTTGGATGAATCTTGGCCATTGGTTGGCCATTGACCTATAAATACCTAAGTTGAAGACTTTCTTCATCCAAACTTGAGCAATCTTTCTAAGTCTCAAATACTCCCTCCTCTTGTTTGCTTTCGTCAAGCCCTCCCTTTGAAAGGCCTTGGCGAGAGCCTCCTCCTCACTTTGTAGTGTTTAGTAGGGTACCCCACTTGCCTAGTTGTCTCGTATAAATACCCCTTTTGTGGTATAGAAATACTCTCCAAGTATTGTTATAATGCCCAAATACTTTAGCCCATATACCTTGTAGTACTTTCCAAAGTTACCTCTATCGTAAAGCGGAAAATACTACTATATTTCCTTAAGTCACAAAACGAAACCCTAAGGAAAACCTTCATAGTCGGTTGAAGTGTTAAGTAGAGGTTGCGTAGAATTTCTAAGGGTTGTTTGGAGGCGGTTGGAGCACTCGGAGTAGGAGCTAAGCGTTGCTCGGGATCGACGTTAAACTTGGATAATTTTGGGCTCATCGAGGTAAATACTCGACCTTATTGTAATTGGGAATTACATACGTAGTTATATATAAATGAATATAAGATTCATAGAAGAGATTTGAGCGTAATAGAAGGATATTACAGGATAGACTTGAGCGAAATCACATCGAGAAGAATATTAGAGTAGAAGATTAAAGCGTATTTACATATGGTATTTCTGATGATGGGCGATAACCTTCATTGGTTGAATGTTACGCAGTAGCATGTGCTACTTAGAAGGTGGACAAGGCTAGGCGGGTTATAGCCGAGTGGGCGTTTTATATAGTCGATAATCGTCGCGAGGTATGTGATTCTTCCTATACTCTTGAGCATGAAGTATTTTAAAAAGAATACATATAAATGGTAGGCGTCGTGTGGCAATGTCTTTTGACTTAAGCTGAATAATATGTATATATTATATGGTAGATGTCGTGTGCTAAGCGAATATAGTTATGCGGCAATGTCTTTTGACTTAAGCTTGAATAATAAGAACCTGAAATATTTTAAAGGAATATAGATATAGTACGGTAGGCGTCGTGTGTTAAGCGAATGTAGTGTTATTCGCAATGTCTTTTGACTTAAGCTGAATAAGAAGAATCTTGAAGTATTTCAAAGAAATAAGAAACCTTTTTGAAAGAAGAGTAATACTTTGTTTTGAAAACATAAGAGTTATACTAGCTTTATGGGAAGTTAGGTATAACGTCTAAGAAGATAAAAAGAATGGTTTCTTGATTTTTAGAAGTTAAGAGACTTAATCTTAAAAGATAAGAGACTTGACTTAATTGTATTGATATGAAGTTTGTTAAAAGTGTGAAACCTCATTCGTGAGTAATGAGTACTTGGTTTCAAAGGAATAATGTTTTCTTGATTTGGAAATCGAATGTATCGACAAACCATTGCAGCGTTAATAAAGGAAAATGTATTGAATAATGAAGTATTGTATTAAAACGGTAGAAACCTCCATCTGCATAGAAGCTAAGATGAGACAAAATGATATTACATTTTCTAGATCATGTTGCTTTAATAAATGGTTATAAACAAGAATAAGCTGCTCACGCTATGGCATATGTTACTCAAATGTTTTAAAAGAGATTAAGGCATTGAACTATGAAACTTTTCTAAAATAAAGAGCCTTGAGTAATTGAAATTAAAAGCTGGAACCTTAGGGAAAAGAATGTAGTTAAAAGGAAAGTGTTTTGGTTTACTGAAAATGTGAGTCACCCTATTTTATACTGAATTATCGGGTGACTTTTATAAAGGAATGGATCTCTTTAAAGGAATTTAACGTGCGTAGTTGCCCACCGAACCGGGCGTGGTGGTGCCCTACGGGCACCCTACCTAACAACTAAGTACATTGCGGAAATTAGTAACATCTCTTTTTTTTCTCTAAAATAAGCGTCGTGCGGGCAAAGCCAAAACAAGGCTTATCACGACCGTTAAGACGTGGTAGTGCCTTACCGGCACCCAAGTAGTCGTACATCAGTGTCGAAATATAAAGCAAGACATGAAAACGATTTATAAAGTAAGACCACAGTTATGTGAGAAAGTATCGCCTTTGGCATATATATATAATCATGGTTTATGATTACATCCGATTTGTACAACATGACTACAGACCTCTGAGAAATATACAACTATGGCGGGGCGGGGCCGCCATACCGATTATACAAAACTATCTACAACGGGAGATCATACCAAAAGTAGAGCCTCGGAAGAGATGGAGCTCACACCAACGTAGAGATCTGAGATGCGGATCTAGCACACCTTGCACCTGCGGCATGAACGCAGCCCGAAGGAGGTCGACAAGTACTAAGTATGTGAAGCGTAAGTACTTAAATGAAATCATAACACTTTTTAAAACCAGTTTACAAATATGTGAAGAAATCAGAAACCGTATATAGTGCCACATCAGCAAAAGCAGCAATAGGTAAGCGTAATAGGTCTTTTCTAAGCTGCGAATGATTAGCGAGGGCCACTCGCCCGTATTATCATGCAAGCCTAATCCGGACTCGAGTCGCATGACCACTCACGTGGGCGCGTGAGGTATAACCCGCATCGAGGTGCTACTCCTCGGCGTAAATCCTGGACTCGTCCCGCGCATGGCATAGACCGCATGAGGCATAACCCCGCATACTAACACGGAACTCGTAGCTCGCATAGGCCCCTGGACCCGCGTGAGGTATTCTCGAATCATGGTCCCGGACACTGAGTCTACCGCGTCGGAGGCGACAACCCGGTATCATCTCAAGAGGTGAGTGATAGTATACTAACATAACAACTTATCTTTAAACAACATAAGCCGCAACAAGGATGCTCGCTATACAAAGCGTTACAAGATACTAACACATGCGCATCATATGTCTACTTATCAAACCATCTTATTATTCTTTTGCAATATAAATGCATTATAAACACATAGGCAAACTTGTTTCTTTTATCAATCTTAAGTGGTTATACTTACTTCCATAAAGCTAGTATAACTCTTAAGCTTCATTTAAAAACCAATTAGTTCTCTTACATTAATATGATTGAGTAGTCTTTTGAAATGTTTTTCTTTATTATTGAGCTTAAGCGTGAGGCATTCTGTAAGTATTATTCAGCTTAAGCCGTGAGGCATTGTCGTAAGTATTATTGAGCTTAAGTCAAAGACATTGCCATAGTTATTATTCGATTAACACGTATCGTCTACCGTACTATATATATTGTAAAATATCATGCTTTAGGAAGAATCACATACCTACCGTGAAAACCACCGCGAGTTGAATATGTCGGTGCGGAGAGTCGACCTATAATAGTCACAGATATCTATCAAAGACTACTCGAAGGTCATTCTAAGCAGAGGGTTCACGATTACATGGAAAGTTGGGCAGCACTTCCCTGCAGGTGAGCTATATAAGTCTCTGTGAAAGCAGTCTATGTAAATCTGGTTTGATTATTCATCTTTCAAACCGCCTTCTACCATGGTAGCAGTTCAATTCAAATATGTGATATTCATCTAACTGATTAATACTTATTCTAATACTTCTAAAGAATTCATTCTCTAATACAAAAGATCGTTAGCATTATTACCTCGGTAAGCCCAATAATATCCTAGAAAAGTCGCTGAGCAAGGTTTTGCTCAAGTTGTATGCTCCAGAACCTTAGAAGTTCTTCACAACTTCTACTAAGTACTAAGGTATTTGGGCTAGGGTATTTTGGGAATTATTACGATACTAGAAGTTAACTTTTCTACCAAGGGATGGGGGGTAGATTTTGGCTAGGCTGAGGGGGCCTCGGCCAAACTACTAGGCTAGAGGGGGTATTCGGCCAAGGGCCTTCACGAGGAGGAGGTGTTTTGGACGAAAAGACTACAAAGGGAGAGGAGAGGATTTTCAAGACTTGGAAGATTTGTGGATGAAGAACTCTTCATCTCTAAGAGGTATTTATAGGTCAAGTGGCCAACCAATGGCCAAGATTAAGACAAGTGCAAGGCAAGTGTAGGGTGAGGATTAACTAAACACAAATATCCTACCAACCCTTGACTTGTGCAAGGCACAAAAAAGCGTGCCAAGGGTTCTTGATTCGTCAAATGGGCGATTGAAGTCCACTAATGGGAGGGTGCGAAGTGTTGCCCTCGTTGGTCCAAAATGTTTCGTCTCTCGGAAAAATCATAAAAATAAGAAATGGCATGGCGGAATTTACTCTACGAAAGTGGAAGCGTTTGTCGGAAAGCGATTCTTTTAGTGAGTTGTGTACAAATAAAAGCGTCGAGGCTTATCTTTAAGGCTAGACTTTCGTCACGTATTCCATACGTACATACTCGGAAATACGGGTATAACATTCTCCCCCCGAAACATTCGTCGAATGTTCCTTCCCAAAACGATTATCGAAGAAGCTTAAGCGATTGTAAATGCCACACCGCGGCCACGAGGCAACACTTAGGCGAAGCGATAGCGAAAATTTACAAGTAGGAAAGTGAATTTACGGAGGTGTAGGGAATAGGTGAGGATACTTCCGTCTCATATCTCCTCGGCTTCCACGTCATCTCCTCCACGAGCTCGTTCGCCACAAGACTTTGTGGAAGCCACGTCCTTGGTCGCGAGCGCCTAACTTTGACGATCGACTATCTTATGGGAATCTCCTCATACGATAACCCCCGATCACTGGACATCGTCAATCGGGTGTACCACAGATGGATCCGTCATCTCGCCGGCATAGATCGTGAAAAACCGGATGCAGCGCCTCGGTCGGACGGCGGATCCAACTCATGCCGCAACCTTACCACCTGCGGACAATCAAAGCGGCCCGATGTACGGCGGTGAGTTTCTCTTCGAATCTCATCACGCCGCCATGGGTGGCGCGCTAAGAAAACCCAATCATGAACCTCGAACTCAAGATCGAGCGGCGATGATCTGCATCGACCACATCGACTACGGTGTCGATAGCGGCTCTCGGATAAACCTTATCCAGCTTTCACTCTTTATCTGGTCCCACTATTGCCCGCGTGTCACGACCGAACCGGGCGTGGCCGTGCCGCCGGGCACCCAGTAGACATACATCGAGTAATCAGCGGAACATAAAGACAATACATGAAACGGTGTAATAAGGCGGTGAAATAAGAAAGGCTAACCAAAGCGGTTACCTTCGGTATATATATAAATAGCAATTTTTAACATGAGCAGTTTAATCCTTTTTACAAACCACGCTTGGCAAGATACTACAGACCTCTAAGAATGATCACGACAACAATGGCGGGACGGGGCCCTTAAACCACGAATGTAAACACTTACGGCAGCGGGGACTATACCGATAAGCCTCCGGAAAGCGGAGCTTCCCAGCTGGCTGTGACCACAGAGCTAGGATCAACGGCGGTGTACCTCGACTGCGGCATGAGCGGCCCGAAGGTCGATCAACAATGCAGTATGTGGCGAAAATACATCGTAAATGAAATCATAGCGATCATATAAAGCGGGAGACATGTATGATAACAACTACGATTTATAACAAAGCGATCGTATCGAGTTAGGGACTCGCCTCGATCGTCACTCGAAGTATAACAATGGGTCTCGGGCCCACAGCATCAATCATGCGTGGAATACCTTCCATCGCTGGCCGATCTATGATATAAAGCACCAAGGAACACACATGAACACGGGTCCCACGTGTCATATAAAGCCCCATGCGGGGTAGAAGTCACGAAGGCATAGCCGAGCTACTAAAACCCAGTACCAATGAGGTCATGAGCGTATCATAAGATCTGTCTGGCCGTCACATGATCAAAGCGGCCGCTTGCGCGATATCAATGTCGCGTCTAACCTGGAACTCCCGCGACTCCGCATAGGCCAATCTCATCGGCCGCGTGAGGTATTCCCGCGTCAGGTAGCTACTCCCGGCGTCGTGATCACGAACGCGATCCGCGTGGCGCGTGGACGCGTACCCGTAAGGCGTCACTAACACGGAACTCGTAGCTCCGCATAGGCCGGGACTGCGTGAGGTATTCTCGAATCATAGGTCCATCGACGCTTTGAGTCTACCGCGTGGAGGCGACTTAACCCGGAATCATCTCGAGATGAATGCCGCAATACTATCATAACGATAGTTAATAAGCACAATCAAGGAAACCCCTTCACACAAACATCACGAAGATACTAACACACGTAGCATCCCAACCGTTTACTTATCAGCGCAATCAAGAAAGTATTACGGGCTATCACAAACCAATACAATCAAGTTGTTCACGCGAGGTACCTACTATATGATTAACAAAATCGGGTTTTATCCCCAAAGTACTTCATACATTAACTCTTTAAAAGATCGTTACTTTCACAATGTCACACAATACAGTAGTATAAAATAGAGTGACTATCCTTTTAAAGTAAATCAATTACTTCTCTTTGTAAAATCAAGTAGCAACATTCTTTTCCAATGATCAAGTTTGCCTAATTTCCAATGTTCAAGTTTCTCATTTTAGAAAGGTTTAGTAGTTCATAGTCTTATTCATTTGAGAATATAATTCTCCTTAAAACTATCTGAGAAACATAAGTCTTATATGTGAGTAGGATATTCTTGTTTATAACAATCTTATTACAGACCGTGATCTAGGAAATATCATTTTGTCTCATCTTAGCTTATGCGGATGGAAGTTTCTCTGGTTTTAATAATACTTAATTAGTCAAAACATTTCCTTTTATTAACGCTGCGATGGTTTGTCGATACATTACGATTTCGAAATCGGTAAAACATTCTTAAGTAGTTATACCTAACTTCCCGTAAAGCTAGTATAACTCTTAAGTTTTCAAAAACCAAGTATTACTTCTTCTTTCAAAATGATTCAAAATCTTTTGAAATACTTCAGTTCTTTATTAACACATAACAAGCGGTTATAGTTCAAAAGCATTACCTTTTAAAAACCACATGTATTTTCTTACCAACATAAGGCATTATAACCAACTTCCATAAAGTCGTTATAACACTTTATGTTTAAACAATCACATACATTTGCACATGTCGTCTACGTGCTACATAGTTCACACATATCATGCTAGAAGAGATAGGAAGAGGTTCACATACCTCGCGACGATTATCGACTAATAGCAAAACGCTCAGTACCTCAAACCTGGCTTCTCCCTAAGCCAAGTAGATCGCGCCACGCGTAGTACTTCCACCTATAAGTCCACAGGCGCTTATTAACATAAGGTCTCTTCGTAGAACATTCTCAGAAAATTCGCGACCTCCCCATGCAGCGTAAATCTCTCCTCTATCGAGGTAGGCTACCAAGCCAACCGAGGGGTTATACATCTAACCCTAGCGGTACAATTCTACTCCACGGTACTACTTCACAAGTCTCATGTCTGACTAAGTAATTCTGATTGGTAATCTTCTTTAAATACGAGCTTAAGTCGCGAGACATTCTGTAAGTATTGTCGGGCTTAAGTCAAAAGACATTGCCAATAACTACGTTGATTCTATATATAGTATACTTCAACTATATATTCTAACAATATGTAATTTCCAATTACAATAGAGGACAAGATATTTACCTCAATAAGCCCATAATTATCCAAGTATAAAGTCGATCTGGGCAATCGTTTAGCTCGACTCAGCGCTCAACCCATTCTAAACCACTTAGAAGTTCTAACCAACCACACAATACTCAGCGGACTATGGAGATTTTCCTAGGGTTTGGTTTTGTGATGGAAGGAAGTATAATAGTATTTACAGGCTTTTATTATAGGTATAACCTCGAGAATACAACAAGGTATATGGCTAAGGTAATTTGGGCATTATAACAATACTTTGAGGTATTTCTATCAAGAGGGTATTATCACGAAAACAACTAGGCTAGGGGTACCCAGCCATAAAAAGGGGAGGGAGGCTCTCGGCCACGAGGGCCTATCTAGGGAGGGCTCTTGGGCGAGAGTCAAACAAGAGGAGGGGAGGATTTCTAAGACTTAGAACATTTTAGGATGAATAAGTCTTCCAAAGGTGGTATTTATAGGCTAGCAAAGGCCAACGATGGCGAGATCTTGCCAAGTGCAAAGGCAAGTGTAGGGCGAATCTTGCCAAGTGCACCTTATCCATCTACCACAAAATATCTACCAACCTTGACCAACAATGGCGGTTCGTCGCCTCTTTTACCTGTGACGTGCTCGATGGGAGGTGACAAGTATCGCCCTCTCGTTGGCCAAAAATGTTTAGTCTCTGGAAAAATCCATAAAATTAAAAATGACATGGCGGAAATTCCCTACGAAAGGTGAAAGCGTTTCGCGGCGACTCTAGCGGGTGTTATGCAAATAAAATTCGGCCCGCGCACAAGGCACAAACTTTTCTCGTCGTCCCAGCGTCACATACTCGAAATCTGAGGGTATAACATTCTCCCCTCGTCGAAACATTCGTCCGAATGTTCCTTATAAATCTCAAAACAAGCGCGGCGCCAATATAGTCTTCACTACTATTCTTACGAGAACAATCACGCCGCAATTTACTGCGTAAATACTTACGTCAAAGTCGCGAGAAACACCTCTAATCATCACCACAAAACACTCCTCCAGGGGTCTAAAATATACTTCTTCCACACTTTCCAAACAAAAGAAATGATCACATCTATGCTCGCCATCATGCTCGCTTCTCTCTTTGCTGCGTCGTAGATACCACTTTGTCACTTTGCACGAGGCGTTAACCTTCTCGGCGACCCGACAAATGGTACCACTTTATCCGCTGTCGCGAGCCTTGCTCGGCGACCCAACAAATGATGCGGTGCGTCGATCCACGAGGATGTCGTATACCGAACTCTTTCCACGTTTAAATCTTTGCTTGATTTCCAAAACTTCGGGGCTACTATCTCTAACGTGGTCATCATTAAGTGGGAACACTGCGGATGGATCTCGATACTTTTCCGATCATAACAATCTGAAAGGCCGGACGTCTGACCTCTAAGTCGGACGACAAAGCAGCTAACATATAGGCAACAGGCCTATTCTTCACATGAACTCAAAGGGCCCAAGTAACTCGGGCTAAGTTCCTCTGTATTCCAAACTCGTCACCTGACCGGGTGGTACCTTGAAGACCGGCCGTCAACTGAACTCAGCGTCGTCGCCGATTATCGCACAATTCCTCAGTGCGAACTTCTTACAGACAAGCCGCCTATCGCGATCTGCTGGAACAAGCTGAACCAATGCGAACCTTGCCAACATCGAACCAATCGGCCGTGATTTACACTTCCGCCCTACTAGAACGCTTATGGCGATATCAGAACAACGAAATGGTAGCTTAAACACTTCCTCCATAGGAGACAACAATCCCCGCGACTCATACGAAATCCAGCTTGGCGGCGAATGCGGTCTGAGACTGCTGAGTTCTTAACCTGCTGGTAAACTTTTAGAGAAGGCGAAAAATAGCCTGACACGGGCTTGATATGCGACATAAGGTGAAGGTAGGCACCGTCATCCTTTCAACCGCCGGATAACTCAACCACGGTAGAGTAGCGGTCGACGAAGAACACGATGGGCTGCCCCGTCGACCGACCACGGTCGAATCGTCCAGCGAACTCGTCTGCTGGTTAGCGAACATGGGCCTAACACCTCGTGACCCTACCACAGGCGGGACCACCTGGCCCGACCCGCGCTGAACTGCGCGGGTTGACGCGCGGCGTAGCCTCAACCCGACCCGGCGGCGCGTCGTACTAGCTCCGAACGGAACAATCTCGCTAATCACGTTCACGAAAACCTGGCGGTCTTCTTGGCTCAGCTACCCTCTTTCATTCCACGCTACTAGGGACTGTCCCAGACATAACTCACGTCTGCTATGCACTCAGATAAAGTCAAACATAACACTACACCTTTTTCTCGAGATGGCCTCGCTCTAAGGTCTCTACGTATAAAGCTCTAAGGCTCACACTTTCTCTATCCCCCAAAATCTTACTCGGTTAAACAACCGTGATTTCAAATCACGACTAACACCTTGCTATCGAACATGCACCTAAGGTATCTTTCACCTTATCACTATACAAAACTACAGAGGTTAAGGATAGATCATGTCTCTGCTTAGCTCCTTAGTCGTTCTAATCAAACTTTGCGTGCGTGAGCGCGCCATTAAGGAGATGGCGAACTACCGCGATCACGAAGGCTAAGTCCTCCGCGAGACACTCTTTCGACAACGGACCACGGCGGTCGCCGTGCAACACGTACCAACTAAAGGCGACATTCGCAGGATGGCGCACGCGTGTGAACAGGAGAAAAAGCGAATCGGATGTTGGAACCTACGTGTAGCGTGAGCGGAGCTCTGGAACTCGACCAACTCCGCGTACCGAGCGTCCACGAAATTCGTGGAGGACCTCGCTGGCTGCGGTGGATGTGCATAATCTGTCTTTGGTGGCGACTCGCCTCAAAAGTTACTAAAGGACCTTGCGCTCTGGCCTCTTACGGTGTCGCCGTTAACACCGATCTCTACCGTCTCGGCTGCTGCGCATAAGCCGTACGAGGCCATGCTCGAGCCTAGCGAAGAATTACTCTTGCGACCCTGCTAGATAGTCCTCGAGACTCGCGGTACATCGGTATACTCTACGGTAGCCAAATCTATAGCTAATGTAACGGTCGCCTCTTTGCAATCTAAATTCTGTTCGATCGTGGGCGAAGGTTACATATATCATGGCGCGATGAGGCTGCGTGTAGTGCCAAACTCTATTGGGGCTAGTGGCGTCGCGAAATCCCGAATGAAGCACTACCTAGGTAAAGGTGGGCTGTGCCTCATGACCTCGAACTCTACTCGCGGCTCCTCGGTGCCTTGCCCTCTGGGCCGGGTTGCCTACGCGGAGGCATAGCGGTAAAGGAAAGAAATCGTTAGAGGTCGACTTACACGGCTCTAGGCACGATCTCGAATGAGAAGAATGAAACCAATCCTAAAATATCCTATAGCCTCACGATTATTGGTGTGGTGCACAACACGCGATAATCAGGACTCTGCTGAATGCGATGCGTAGACACTTTCAGAGATTAAGCGCTCACGATACCACTTTTGTCGGCCGAACAGGGCGTGGCCGATCCTACCGGGCACCCAGTAGACATCATCAGTAATCGTGAACATAAAGACAATACATGAAACGATGTAATAAAACGGTGAAATAAGAAGGCAGGCTAACCAAAGCGGTTACGCCCGGTATATATATAAATAGCAATTTTTAACATGAGCAGTTTAATCCTTTTTACAAACCACACTTGCGATGCTACAGGACCTCACAGAATGATCACGACAACGATGGCGGGGCGGGGCCGCCAACCACGAATGTAAACACTTACGGCGGCGGGGACTATACTGATAAGCCTCGGAGAAGCGGAGCTTCCCAAGCATTTGGCGCTGACCACGAGAGCTAGGATCAGCGGTGGTGTACCTCGACTGCGGCGTGAGCGGCCCCAGGAGTCGATACAGCAGTGCAAGTATGTGGCTGAAAATACATCGTAAATGAAATCATAGCGATCATATAAAGCGGGAGACATGTATGATAACGAACTACGATTTATAACAGCGATCGTATCGAGTTAGGGACTCGCGCCTCAGTAAATCACTCGAAGTATAACAATGGGTCTCGGGCGCAGACATCAATCATGCGTGGAATACCTTCCTCCTGCCGTGATCTATGATATAAAAGCACGAGAACACGCATGAACACGAGGTCCGCTGTGTCATAATAATGTCCATGCGGGGTAAATGCGAAGGCATAGCCGACTACTAAAAACCCACGGTACCAACAAGGTCATGAGGCGTATCATAAGATCTGTCTAGGCGTCACATGATCAAAGGCGGCCACGCGCGATATCAATGTCTGCGTCTAACCACTGGAACTCCGCTGACTCCGCGTAGGCCAATCTCGTCGGCCGCGTGAGGTATTCCACGCGTCGGTAGCTACTCCCGGCGTAAATCACGGACGCGATCGCGTGGCCCGCATGGACGCGTGCCCGTAAGGGCGTCGCTAACACGGAACTCGTAGCTCCGCATAGGCCGGGACTGCGTGAGGTATTCTCGAATCATAGGTCCGTCGACGCTGATCTACCCGCGTGGAGGCGACAACCGGAATCGTCTCGAGATGAATGCCGCAATACTATCATAACGGTGATAGTTAATAAGCACAATCAAGAAACCCCGCTGAAACATCACAAGATACTAACACACGTAGCGTCCCAACACGTTTACTTATCAGCGCAATCAGAAAGTATTGCGGGCTATCACAAACCAATACAATCAAGTTGTTCACACAAGGTACCTTCTACTATATGATTAACAAAATGGGTTTTATCCCCAAAGTACTTCATCATTAACTCTTTAAAGATCGTTACTTTCTGATGTCACAATACGTAGTATAAAATGAGTGACTATCCTTTTAAAGTAAATCAATTACTTCTCTTTGTAAAATCAAGTAGCAACATTCTTTTCCGATGATCAAGTTTGCTAATTTCCAATGTTCAAGTTTCTCATTTTAGAAAGGTTTAGTAGTTCATAGTCTTATTCATTTGAGAATATAATTCTCCTTAAAACTATCGAGAAACATAAGTCTTATATGTGAGTAGGATATTCTTGTTTATAACAATCTTATTCAATGACCATGATCTAGGAAATATCATTTTGTCTCAATCTTAGCTTATGCGGATGGAAGTTTCTCTGGTTTTAAGAATACTTAATTAGTCAAAACATTTCCTTTTATTAGCACTGCGATGGTTTGTCGATACGTTACGATTTCGAAATCATTAAAACATTCTTAAGCGATTATACCTAACTTCCCGTAAAGCTAGTATAACTCTTAAGTTTTCAAAAACTCAAGTATTACTTCTTCTTTCAAAATGATTCAAAAATCTTTTGAAATACTTTAAGTTCTTTATTAACACATAACAAGCGGTTATAGTTCAAAGCGATACCTTTTAAAAACCACGTGTATTTCTTACCAACATAAAGGTGTTATAACCAACTTCCCAAAGTCGTTATAACCTTTATGTTTTAAATAATCACATACATTTAGCACGTATCGTCTCAGTACTACATAGTTCACACATATCATGCTAGAAGAGATAGGAAGAGGTTCGCATACCTGCGACGATTATCGACTAATGGCAAGCGCTCAGTACCTCGAACCGGCTACTCACTAAGCCAAGTAGATCGCGCCACGCATAGTACTTCCACCTATAAGGCCAAAGTGACTTATTAACATAAGGTCTCTTACGTAGAACATTCTACGAGAAAATTGGCCTCCCCATGGCGTAAATCTCTCCTCATCGGTAGCTGCGAAGCCAACCGAGGGTTACATCTAACCTAGCAGGTACAATTCTACTCACGGTACTCTTCACAAGTCTCTTTATGTCTGACCTAAGTAATTACGGTTCGGTAATCTTCTTTAAATCTGAGCTTAAGTCGCGAGACATTGCAGTAAGTATTGTCGGGCTTAAGTCAAAAGACATTGCCAATAACTACGTTCGAGTTCTATATATAGTATACTTGACTATATATTCTAACAATATGTAATTTCCAATTACAATAGAGGACAAGATATTTACCTCAATAAGCCCGTAATTATCAGTATAAAGTCGATCTGGGCAATCGTTTAGCTCGACTCAGCGCTCGACCCGCTCTAAACCACCCTTAGAAGTTCTAACCAACTTCACACAATACTCACGGACTATGGAGATTTTCTAGGGTTTGGTTTTGTGTGGAAGGAAGTATAATAGTATTTACGGGCTTTTCATATAGGTATAACCTCGAGAATACAACAAGGTATATGGCTAAGGTAATTTGGGCATTATATGATACTTTTGAGGTATTTCTATCAAGAGGGTATTATCTGAAAACAACTAGGCTAGGGGTGCCAGCAGTATAAAAAGGGGAGGAGGCTCTCGGCCACGAGGGCCTATCTAGGGAGGGCTCTTGGGCGAGAGTCAAACAAGAGAGGAGGAGGATTTCTAAGACTTAGAACATTTTAGGATGAATAAGTCTTCCAAAGGGGTGGGTATTTATAGGCCTGCAAAGGCGAACCAATGGCCAAGATCTTGCCAAGTCAAGGCAAGTGTAGGGCGAGATCTTGCCAAGTGCACCTTATCCATCTACCACAAAATATCCTACCAACCCGCTTGACCAACAATGGCGATTCGTCCACCTCTTTTCACTTGACGTGCTCGATGGGAGGGTGACAAGTGTCGCCTCGTTGTAAAAAATGTTCGTCTCTGGAAAAATCCATAAAAATTAAAAATGACATGGCGGAAATTCCCTACGAAAGTGCGAAAGCGTTTCGTAGCGACTTTAGGTGTTATGCACAAATAAAATTCGGCCCAAGCACTTTCAAGGCACAAACTTTTCTCGTCGTCCCAGCGTGCGTACTCGGAAATCTGAGGGTATAACACACCATGCGTGAACCATAGGCGTCTGCGCTTCTTACAAGGCCTCGTAGGCGCCATCGAATCTTTGGAGTGGTAGCTTATTATTATATGCGAACTCGACTAGGGCAAATGATCCTCGACTACTGCTGAAGTCAATAACCGGGCTCGCGGCATATCCTAGAGTGCGGATGATGCGCTCTGCTGTCAAGATGCATGCGTGGATGAAAAGTGCTCGGCTCACTGCGTCCCTAAACCCTGCGGAAGGATCTCGAAGTTAGCCAAATGGCGCTCACATGCGATATGATCGAAGTAGGGACTCAATGCGATCGGCGATCTCTCGGATGTAAGTCGGCATAATCCTCGGTAGAAAAAGTCGTCACAGCGGGAAGAAAGTGGGCTGATTTCGTCATTTTGTCGGCGATAACCCGTATAGAATCATGTCTGCCTCTGCGAGTGCGAGGTAATCTGTGATGAAATCCGTGTTGATTACCTCGGCTTCGGTCGGGATCTCGTCTGCAATGCGCAACAACCACGGGCCTCTGGTGCTCTACGCCGCTGCGACAACACGGGCGCGAGCTCACGAACTCTGCAGCGTCCTCTTGAAGCCATCCCACGATACGGTGGGTCGTGGTACATCTGAGTGCGACCGGATGGATAGAATGCCAGCGTATTGTGTCCCAGAAGAAGAAGTCACGAAACATACGGAACCTGCAGTCTGCGCCTCAAACCTTAGCACCGGCCGGTGCTACCAGGACCGCGCGCCTCGCGAAGAGGCGTATCCTCGCGATAGCCGAATCAAAAGCGATCTCGAAGGCTGTTGCCTCTTTAACTCGCCGGCGATGGAATCAATCAGCGGACATAAGGCTTTCGCAAATCCACGAACTCGCTCCTGTATAACTGCTGATGGATCCTAATTTCTGTTAATCTGCGGACACCTGGCCTTCCACGGTGCAATGTCGTATCGTAATCCTTAGCTCTACAACTCTACGTCTGCAGCCGTAAGTTCGGCTCCATCTTGAAGATATCAAGGCTGAGCTCTTGTAGTGCGTATAAATATCACGTGAACCCGTACAAATAGTGCCTCGGATCTTGGCGTGAATCACGGTGCGACTCCAAATCATGGGTGGGGTAGTTCCTCTCGTGTTCTTGGTGTCGGGATGCATATGCTATAACCTGCCATCTGCATCAACACACATCAACCCGATGCGGCGCATCACAATACGCGACATAACCATCTGGACCTGCGGAAGAAGAAGCGAAGCGATGCGTCGATCTCTTTTAATGGAAACCACGCTCCTGGCATCGATCCCGGCGAAACTTTGCCTTGCGAGTCGACCCTAGTCAATAGTGCGAGAAGATAAAGCAAACTTCTCTACGAACGCGATAATATCTGCAAGGCCCGACTGCGAACCTCGCCGGAGTAGTAGGTGCAGGCCAAGTCTTGCGCCGATCTTGGCGTATCAACTCGAATGCCATCGGCCCGACAATATGCCCAGCGCCCGCGAAGTCAGCAAAACTCACATTTGGAAAACTTGGCGTACAAGCTGCCACTGGAAGCTATCGGCCACGATCGCCAAATGCTCCGCGTGCTCGCTCTGGCGAGAATAAGCCAAGATATCATCGATGAACACTATCACAAGCGTGTCAAAATGGTTTGAACACTCGGTTCATCAAATCCATGAATACCGCCGGAGCATTGGTCAACCAAAGACATGACCACGAACTCATAATGCGTCTGGGTCGAATGCGATCTAGGGACATCCACCTCTCGACGCGAACACGATGATAGCGACGCGGTCAATCTTGGAGAAACATCTCGCCACCGCAATGGTCGAACAAATCATCAATCACAGGAAGGGTATACATTCTTAATGGTCACCTTGTTGTTTGCTGTAATCAACACACATGCGCGTCGTCGTCTTCTTCACGAACAATCACAGGCGCCCGGGGAAACTGCTGGCCTAATGAAGCCATTCTCCGGAAATCCCTCGGTGGTCCTTGACTCTCTCAACTCGGCGGTGTCGTTACGTATGGCGGAATGGAAATAGCCGAGTATCCGCAATATGTCAATACAAACTCAATCTCCTCTCGGGAGGATGCAGGAGGTCATGCAGGAACACGTCGGGAATTGGTGACTACGAGGCGGTGAAAATCTGGTACGCGACCTCGGTATCAAACACTCGAACTAGATGGTAGATATACCCTACGCACCGTCTTCCTAGCCTTGAGGTAGGAAATAAACCTACCCACCGGCGTCTGGTGCTCCTCACTCAACAATGGCTCGCCGAAGCTGAACCGTACTACTCTCTCTGCGGTCTACATTGGCATAGCAGAAGCTAGCCAATCCATCCCCGTAATCACGTCGAAGTCAATCATCTCAACTCTATCAAGTCGGCGGTGCGGCGGCGTAAATGGTCACAGGACAAGCCACATATACCCGGCCGAGCTACCACCGAATCACCCGGCGTAGCTACCTCGAAAGGGTCTATGGACTCGTGCTCTATCCCTATCCTACTAGCAACAAGGGAGATATATGGGGCCAGTAGAACCGGATCTATCAAAGCATACACATCAAACCCGGCGATAAGGTACGGCGGCGACATCGGTGAGGCCTCACGATCTGCCGGTGGACAAAGCATAGATGCGGTTACGAGGACGCTAGGCTCGGGACGAGCCACGACCTCTGCCGCGACCTGTGACCATGAGCACCCCGCCCTCGGGCGAGTAGCTGTAGGAGATGATGGCGGCGAACACGGTGAGCCTACCACGTGTTGCGCCGGTCAGACGATCCCTCGCAAAGTGACCTGCTGGCCACAAGCGTAACAAGCTCAAAAGTAGTACCACACTTCCGTAATGGGATCCACCGCGAGCGGCCCCGGGGTGGTCCGTCGACGATACTGCTACTCTACGGGCGTGCGAAGCCACAGGGCCGATGCGCCCTCGAAAACTCGTTGTCGAGGGCGGTCGCGAGTGCTCGGTGGTGTGGTGCGAATCTAGGCTGCTGCCGAGGCCGCCACCACGATAACCACGAAGACCCTCCGTCGGCCGCCTGCTGGCATCCACTCGTCGACCTCTGCGCTCACCAGCATCGGGCGTGAGCTCGCACGCGGTAATGTCCATACGGTGGAGAGAAACCCCGCACATGACTTCGGCCATATAGTCGTCTGGCAGGTGACATAGCGGTGCACCCTATCCTCATGCTCTGCTACCAATGCCGGGACATATCGCCGATGAATCAAACTCGACATTGTACTTCGGCGGTCGTCCTCTGCCTCGGCGGTAAAAATCTATCGGCCGCGCCCTCATCTGTGGAGGCAAGAAGTGAGTGAGGAAAGCCTCGAGAACTCATCCCAGTAGGCGGCGCGTGCTCTCCGGGATAACTCCGTGAATCAAACCAATCGGGGTATCACGCGACCTATGTGAACCAAAGATCACGGACTCGGTCTCGGCGCCCGATCACTCTCAAAATCCTCGAAGGCGACGGATGAACTCCTGCGGATCATCCTCGGCCTCGACCCGTAAAACTCCGTGAACTCTGACTCAAGAAGTCTCGTAGCCTCAAACTCTGCCACGGGTGAACAACGGAGTGGGCTGGGTGGGCTGGGCCCAGGCTGCGCATCGGCCTCTCTCGTGTCGGGCCACACTTAGCCAAAGGCGGGCCATCTCCTTGTACCCTAACTCCCGCGGTGTGGGACGGGAGGTGTGGTGCTGTGGTCTCTTTGGCTGGCGGCGTCATAGAACTCGCCGTCTCTGGTATGGCGGGCACGAGCCCTCGTGACTCTGGGTGTCTGCTAGCGACTCCTCGGCTGCCTTGCCGCCGGGCCGGGTTGCCTACGTGGAGGCATAAGCACATTACGAGGAAAGGAATACGTTAGAGGTCCCACCTATAACCTGACTCTAAGCACGATCTCGAATGAGAAGAATGGAAACCAATCCTAAATATCCTATAGCCTCACGATTATTGGTGTGGTGCACAACACACCGATAATCAAGACTCTACTAGATACGGTCTGTAGACACTTTCAGAGATTAGCGCTCGATACCACTTTTGTCACGACCCGTTCGGACGTGATCGTGCCTTGGGCGCACCCAAGTAGTCATCAGTAATCGGCGGAAATATAAAGCAAGACATGAAACGATTTATAAAGTAAGACCACAGTTATGTGAGAAAGTATCGCTTTCGGCGTATATATATAATCATGGTTTAGCGATTACATCCGACAACATGCAACATGACTACAGGACCTCTGAAATATACAACTATGGCGGGATGAGGCCCGCCATACCACTGTACAAAACTATCTACAACGGGAGATCATACAAAGTAGAGCCTCGGAAGAGATGGAGCTCAGGCACCAGCGTAGAGATCCTAAGGATGCGGATCTAGCACTCTTTGCCACTGCGGCATGAACGCGGCCCGAAGGAGGTCGGTACAGTACTAAGTATGTGAAGCGTAAAGTACTTAAATGAAATCATAACACTTTTTAAAACCGGTTTACAAATATGTGTGAAGAAATCGAACCGCGTATAGTGCCGCATCACAAACAAGAGCAACAATAGGTAAGCGTAATAGGTCTTTTCTGAGGCTGCGAATGATTCGAGCGGGGCCACTCGCGTATTATCGTGCAAGCCTAATCTGAACTCCCGAGTCCGCATAGGCCACTCGCGTGGGCGCGTGAGGTATAACCCGCGTCGAGGGTGGCTACTCCTCGGCGTAAATCACGGACTCATTGTCGCATGCCACGTAGACTGCATGAGGCATAACCCGCATACTAACCTGGAACTCGTAGCTCCGCATAGGCCCCTGGACCCGCATGAGGTATTCTCGAATCATGGTCCTGGACCGCTAGTCTACCCGCGTCGGAGGCGGCTTAACCCCGGTATAATCTCAGAGGTGAGTGATAGTATACTAACATAACAACATCTTTAAACAACATAAGCACAACAAGGATACTCGCTATACAAGCGTTACAAGATACTAACACACATAGCATCATATCATGTCTACTTATCAAACCATCTTATTATTCTTTACCAATATAAGTGCATTATAAACACATAGGCAAACTTGTTTCTTTTATCAATCTTAAGTGGTTATACTTACTTCCCATAAAGCTAGTATAACTCTTAAGCTTACATTTAAAACCAATTAGTTCTCTTACATTAATATGATTCATAGTCTTTTGAAATGTTTTAAGTTCTTTATTATTAGAACTTAAGCGTGAGGCATTCAGTAAGTAATCGGGCTTAAGCGTGAGGCATTCTGTAAGTATTATTCGAGCTTAAGTCAAAGACATTGCCATAGTTATTATTCGATTAACACATGTCGTCACGTACTATATATATTGTAAAATATCATGCTTTAGGAAGAATCACATGCATACCAGTGAAAACCACCTTGAGTTGAATATGTCGCGTGCAGAGAGTCAACATAATAGTCACGTATATCTATCAAAGACTACTCTGAAGGTCATTCTAAAAAGAGGGTTCACAATTCTCTGGAAAGTTGGGCAGTACTTCCCTACAGGTGAGCTATATAAGTCTCTGTGAAAGCTTGATCCTATGTAAGTCTGATTTGATTATTCATCTTTCAAACCGCCTACGTGTAACAGTTCAATTCTACGTGATATTAACACAAGTGATTAATACTTATTCTTATACTTCTACGGTATGCATTCTCTAATACAAAAGAGGTTAGGATTATTACCTCGGTAAGCCCAATAATATCCTAGAAAAGTCGCGCTGAGCAAGGTTTTGCTCCTAAGTTGTATGCTCAAGAACCTTAGAAGTTCTTCACAACTTCTACTAAGTACTAAGGTATTTGGGCTAGGTATTTTGGGCATTATAACGATACAAGAAGGTAACTTTTCTACCAAGGGAGGGTAGATTTTTGGCTAGGCTAGGGGCCTCGGCCAACTACTAGGCTAGAGGGGGTATTCGGCCAAGGGCCTTCACGAGGAGGGGAGGTGTTTTGGGCCGAAAAGACTACAAAGGGAGAGAGGATTTTCAAGACTTGGAAGATTTGTGGATGAAGAACTCTTCATCTCTAAGGGTATTTATAGGTCAAGAAGTGGCCAACCAATGGCCAAGATTAAGACAAGTGCAAGGCAAGTGTAGGGTGAGGATTAACTAAACACAAATATCCTACCAACCCTTGACTTGTGCACAAGGCACAAAAAACGTGCCAAGGAGTTCTTCAATTCGTCCAAATGGGCGATTGAGTCCACAATGGGAGGTGCCAAGTGTTGCCCTCGGTGGTCCAAAATGTTTCGTCTCTCGGAAAAATCCGCCAAAAATAAGAAATGGCATGGCGGAATTTACTCTACGAAAGGTGTGGAAGCGTTTACGTCGGAAAAAACGATTCTTTTAGTGAGTTGTGTACAAATAAAAACGTCGAGGCTTATCTTTAAGGCTAGACTTTCGTCGTATTCCCTTACGTACATACTGCGAAATACGGGTATAACGGTGCCATATATACATAAACAATGACCTGACATTGTACATGAGTCCAATCCAGCGTATGAATCTGGACCTCAAGAGTTAAAGCCCGAACTATGACGACAAGGCCCGCCAGTAAAAGCTGCCACAAAGCCTGTCTTGAAGGATATATACCAAAAGATAAACTCACAGCAGAGGAGCTATCCAAAACCGGCGGATCCTACGCTGCCGATCAGAGCAGCGTACCTAAACTGCGGCATGAACGCAGCCGAAGGAGGTCGATCTGAAAAATGTACGAGTATGTGAGCAGAAATCGTAATAAAATCATAACGATCTAAACAAAGCAGGAGACATGTATGATAGCCAACCTACGATTACATAATACATAAGCGATCCACGTCAAGTCGGGACGCAGCGCCTGAGTCATTACTCAAATATAACCATGGGTCTCGCGCCCATAACATCAATCATGCAGTGGAATCTTTCCTCGGCTGCGTGATCCATGATATAGTACAACACCAATAGGCATACATGAACACCAAGTCCCACGGGTGGTATAGCATCTTGGGGTTTACCTCACTTATACTCTTACCTGGAGAAGGTGGTAAGCGGTGGTATAAGCGTCTTGGGGTTTACCACCATATACTCTACGGAGAAGGTGGTAAAGCAGTGGTATGCATCTTGGGGTTTACATCACATATACTACTACCGGGAGAAGGTGGTAAAGCAGGTGGTATAGCGTCTTGGGGTTTACCTCACATATACTTCTACTGGAAGGTGGTAAAGCAGGTGGTATAGCGTCTTGGGGTTTACCTCACATATACTCTACCACTGGAGAAGGTGGTAAAGCAGGTGGTATAGCGTCTTGGGGTTTACCCTCACATATCTCTTACCCTATCTCGGCCGATCAAACAAGACATAAGCACTACCGTGTCTTTTATAAAAGAATCAGGAATTTAACCCAAGTACTACCGATAGCGGAAGCATACGTGAATCCCACGTCACCGTCGATGCGTCGAAGAACTTACAACAGACGGTGACGCCTCCAACCGAGTCGCGACAGCGTAATAAAACATAGTACTTGCACTCGAAGGCTATCACCGCACGTAGGCAATTCCCGATTAATCAAGCCAAAGTACTAATCAAGGCACACGTGGAATAATTCTTAATTATCAAGCCAAAGTACTTATCAAGGCACACTTAGAATAATTCTCGATTAACAACCAAAGTACTAATCAAGGCACCGTAGGATTATTCTCATTTAACAAGCCAAAGTACTAATCAAGGCACCAGACTAATTCTCAATTAATCAAGCCAAAGTACTAATCAAGGCACACTTAGACAAATTATCAATTTATCAAGCCAAAGTACTAATCTTTCAAGAGACTCCTTTTGTGAAAAATCGAAGATACTAACACGTAGTATCAAGGCGTGTCTATTTTTCAAAGTAAGTTACTACATTTTTTTTTTGAAAGCTTATTTCAACACTTGAAATCAAGTAACTCAAATTTTCTTTTACAATCTAGGCAACTTATGTCGATTAATCAAAATAGACAACTTTCTAAACTTTCCATAAAGCCGTTATAACCGACTTCCCATAAAGCCGTTATAACCCTTTATGGTTTTAGACATATCCATTCCTTTTATAACCAAGAGACTTATACTTATTAAAATCCAAGTATTAAATACTTTCAAATCGATTTTCTTAACTTTTAAAAATACACTTAGTCTCTTAACCTTTAGAAACCAAGTAACTTATTTTATTACTAAACTTTAGGCAATTGATGCCTTAAAATCAAGTTGCCTTTTCATTAAAATCGAGTCATTTATCTTTCCATAAAGCAAATATAACCAACTTCCCATAAAGTCGTTATATTCACTTTATACCTTCGCCAAATACAATTTCCTATCAGGACTTATACGTTTAAGCGGGACAAGTATCACGTATTTTAAAACTCTTTAAGTCCCTTAACTTTCAAAACACTTCAAGTCTCTTAATATGTAGAAAACAAGTTTCTTCTCTTAAATCATGTCATTTCTCCTCTTTTAAAACAATTAAGTAAATCACTCCCTTGACTCCCCTAAAGTCATTTTAATGACCTTTAGGTTTTGGAACTAAGGCACTAGCCAAAAGGTTTAGAAACCACTTCCTTTTAAAGACTACATGTACTTTAAGTAAGATACTTTCACTTTTAAGAATCCAAACTTCACTAAGGAAATGGATTATACAACACAATTTAAACATCAAAGTACAATCAAGGAAGCACATAGAACAAATTCTACTTTAGGCAATCCAAATACAACCAAGGAATGGATCGTTTAGGGAGTAGAACATACTTTCTTTATCTTAAGGAATCATGCTAGAAGAGGAGATAGTTCACATACCTTTTCGCTAATTCCACAAGCTAAGCCGAATCGCCGTGCGTAGAAGTGTCAACCTATAATGGTCACAACAAGACTATCAACTTCTAGTCTCTACGTAGAATAATACTAAGTGTTTGGTCTCAATTCTCTGGAAAATCGGGCAGCACTTCCTTTGTTTCTACTCACTTTGCCACCTTTTCAAGGTCGAATACAATAACCAACACGCCCCATTTAAGGCTCCAAACAACCACTAAACAAAGGGATTACACGCCTACAATACGTGTAAAATTCCGCCACAATTTAATACAAAGTAGTTCAAACTTCACTAGCATGCATCCTCGACCAACATACTAACAATTCAAAGTCTTTTCCAATCCTTTTCCAATTTCAAGTTCTAAGGTCTAACATGTTATATAGTTACAAACAACTTCAATAACTACAATTTCCTTCTTTATACAACGTCGACAACTTAAGCGAATAATCAACTTGAATTGTAGTCTTAAGGCTAACATGCTAGTTTTCGGATTAGGGTTCCAATAGCCAATATAATAAACAAACTTCATAATATACCACTCATGCTTGCTAATATCCATAGCTACAACAATAAGTAAGCCTTAACTACTAAAACGACCAAATTTATACCTTTCAAAGCCCTTAAAATTTCCAAGATTCAAAGTCGCGCCTTAGCAATTCTTAGCTCCTTTCCTTAGGTTCCAATCCGCTCAAGCACTCATGAAGCATGAAGAACCCGTCTTCAAGTTCCAACTTCAAAGTTGAAGAACTTCCTAGGTTTTCGCCTTGCGACTAATCTGAAAACTCCGTTTTTCGAAATCTTTCTATTGAGATAACCTTACAACACTCTTGGAACCTTGGGTTTAAGTCTTGTGAACAAAGGGTCACAAACTAAAATTTTCTTGTGGGAAAGTGGCTAACAGAGCTAACATAAGAACAAGAAATGTTTGTGATTTTTCTAAGTGTTGGAAACTTAGTCTTGCACTAGTAGTGAGCTTATATAAAACATTGGAGGGCTTGTATTATCACAAATGTGTGTCTAGGATGAGTTTCACATGGATTAAACTTAGGTGAATGAGTTGACATCAACAATATCAAGCTTGAAGACTTATCATCTACTTAGGTCAAATGGCCACTTTAGCCTTGCAAAATTTCGTCCAAGCCTTGTGGAAGGAGTGCCACGTGTCGCCTCTCATTCGTCCATAAAATTCGTAACCCTCGTGGGTCCCACAAAATGTAAAACTCTCTGGTGGGCCCGTGACCAAATCCGTAAAAATAAATTTCCATAATATTATTAAGTCTCATACTCTTCAAATAATGTATTTTGAGAATCGATTCTCAACAACGAACATTTTTCCTTTCCGACGTTCGGAATATTTTCGTCGGAAAAACAATTCTTCCTTTCGCACGATTCCAAGTCTTATTTCCTTTCGTACATTCTCTTTTACATGTCCTGGACTTACGGGTGTAACATTCTTCCCCTTAGAAACATTCGTCCCGAATGTTCTTAGTCGATTGTCACGCTATACAAACTCCGACATCTATACTATGCCCATACTGTCAATCAAATGCTCAAGACCAGCGATGCCACACGGCCACCACATAACATACGTAAACATATCAATGGACCTTCCGTCCGCGACTCTTCTCACAAACTTCGAAGGTTCTGATCTTCCCAAAACACGAGATCCTTAGAGGTTCCTTTCTTTCCTTACTTGTCATACTTTCGTCTTTCAAACTCATATAGTACACGTACAAAATCTCAAATTTTGCTTCTATTCTTCAATCTTGGAGTTACTATCCAAACTTGGCCATATTGTTACTTACACTCGTTAAGGCTCTTCTCCAAGTCCTTACGACCTAGTTCGGTGGAACGCATCCACGAACTCGTATAACGATTAACTCAACTTGGGCTGGCATCCCTGGACCTATCACATAATCGGACCATTTCTATCGACATTCACCCGATTCCATACTATCGGTTGACCCGAAATGAGTCTATAACCCGACTCATCACACACTTAACTTCTTGTTCTTAGCACGAAATAAATCTCTCTCTTATCTCAAGGTACTTCTTACCCTATCCCCAATTACTAGAGGTTCGTCACATAGGTCGAAGTATTTCTACTGCGTCTGATCTTCCCTATTGGTCTTACACTGTCAGGGGGCAATTACTACGTGTGAACTCTACACAACTATAGTCTCAGTTCACTTACCATTCTTGTCAACATTCTTAACTCCACACCTTAGTAATCAAAGTATTCCTACCTCTGGGGAACTATCACTGATAACTGCTAGCAACATAAGGAAAACATATATGCTGAGGCAAAATCGAATCTATCAAAGCGCGTATGATTCAAAAGAGTCGAAATATACTGTACCCGTGCGATGTCGCCTCCTGATCCTGTCCAGTAGTCACGTCATCTATGCGGTTCGAAGGACCGCCAGAACTATAAACTCCCTCCTGACCTCTACCACGTGGTGACATCTCAACACCGCTCGGGGACGCATGCGGAGGAAGGGGAACCATCTACCGGCCTAAAGGCTGAGCCACCCTACCGGCGCTCCTTCTAACCGGGCATTCCCACTTCTTGTGGCCCGGACGGCCATAATAGTAACAACCATCTGTGTCATAACGGCATTTCCCCGAATGATGCTTACCACATCCGATAATGAGGAATAGGTGGCCTCGGCCAGAAGGTCCTGCTCCTCTGAGAACCTCGACCCCGGGAGCTTGGACCGGCTCCTAAATACCTTGTGGGGTCAAATCTCCCACCTGAGAGCTGCGGGGGTATGTACTGGGTAGGCTGGGACGAATATCTCACTCGCTGCTGAGGCAGCTCGTCCAAAAACTCACCGGAATAACCAACCGGTCTAGCCCTCTTACGTTGATCTCCGCGCTGGCCCTCTACCCTCTGACACACATGCATCGCGAATAACCCCCGCTTTGTGGAAATCTTATGCACCGCTAACTTGGTTAATAACATAATGGCTTCCTTCATGACCTTAAAGTCCTCTCCTAATGGAGACTCTGCAGTCTTTGGGGTCTCAAAACTGGCGAGAAGAACTCGTGATTGTGGAACAACATCAGGTATACCAGGCACGAGCCCTATCAACTCTGAGTCGACTAGTAGCTCCTGCTACTTCTTTGCCCTTCTCGGGTATGTTGCCCTCCCCGGAGACATAGTAACACAAAAATACGTCGAGAGGAATTATCTTACTAACACGGCTCTGACACGATCTCAGAGTGAGAAGAATAGAAACCAACTCTAAATGTCCTGTAGCCTCCTGTTTATGGGTGTGGCGCGCACACCGATAAGCAAGACTCTACTAGACACGGTCTGTAGACATTCCGAGGACTGACTGCTCTGATACCACTCCGTCACACCCGAACCCTCGGAGCGTGGGTGCCCTACTGGCACCTCTACCTTAACAACTAAGTACATTGCGGAAATTAGTAACATCTCATTTTTTCTCTAAAATAAACGTCGTGTAAGGGCAAGCAAGAAGCGCCATATATACATAAACAATGACACAACATCACGTGAGTCCAATCCACATATGAATACAGACCTTAAGAGTTAAATCAACTATGACTGACAAGGCCCGCGTACCCAAATCGTACAAAGCTTCTTGAAGGATATATACCAAAAGATAAACTCACGAGCAGAGGAGCTATCCAAAACCACGGCGGGATCCTACGCCGCCGATCACCGAACAGCGTACCTAAACTGCGGCGTGAACGCTTGGCCCGAAGAGTCGATGCGAAGAATGTACCAAGTATGTGAGCAGAAATGCGTAATAAAATCATAACAGTCTAAACAAAGCAGGAGACATGTATGATAGCCAACCTACAGTACATAATACATAAGCAGTCACATCAAGTCAGGGACGCAGGCCCTCGGAGTCATTACTCAAATATAACCATGGGTCTCACGCCCATAACATCAATCATGCCCGTGGAATCTTTCCTCACTGCCGGCAGTCCATGATATAGTACAACACCAATAGGCATACATGAACACCAAGTCCCACCGGTGGTATAGCATCTTGGGGGTTTACCCCTCACATATACTCTACCCTGGAGAAGGTGGTAAAACAGGTGGTATAGCATCTTGGGGGTTTACCTCACATATACTCTACCTCGAGAAGGTGGTAAGCGGTGGTATAGCGTCTTGGGGTTTACCCTCACATATAGTCTACCCTGTAGAAGGTGGTAAAACTGGTGGTATAGATTCTTGGGGGTTTACCCCTCACATATACTCTACCCTGGAGAAGGTGGTAAAACAGGTGGTATAGCATCTTGGGGGTGTACCCCTCACATATACTCTACCCTGGAGAAGGTGGTAAAACAGGTGGTATAGCATCTTGGGGGTTTACCCCTCACATATACTCTACCCTATCTCGATCGGCCGTCAAACAAGGCATAAGCACTACCATGTCTTTTATAAAAAGAATCAGAATTTAACCCAAGTACTAATAACGGAAGCATACGGTGGAATCCCACATCACCGCTTCAGTGCGTCCAAGAACTTACAACAGACAGTAGGCCAACCGAGAGTCGACAACGCGTAATAAAACATAGTACTCAGACTCAAAGGCTATCAACGCACACATAGGCAATTCCCAATTAATCAAGCCAAAGTACTAATCAAGGCACACATGGAATAATTCTTAATTATCAAGCCAAAGTACTTATCAAGGCACACTTAGAATAATTCTCAATTAACAACCAAAGTACTAATCAAGGCACCAATAGGATTATTCTCATTTAACAAGCCAAAGTACTAATCAAGGCACACTTAGACTAATTCTCAATTAATCAAGCCAAAGTACTAATCAAGGCACACTTAGACAAATTCTCAATTTATCAAGCCAAAGTACTAATCTTTTCAAGAGACTCCTTTTTGTGAAAAATCCCAAGATACTAACACCGTAGTATCAAGGCGTGTCTATTTTTCAAAGTAAGTTACTACATTTTTTTTGAAAGCTTATTTCAACACTTGAAATCAAGTAACTCAAATTTTCTTTTACAATCTAGGCAACTTATGTCGATTAATCAAAATAGACAACTTTCTAAACTTTCCATAAAGCCGTTATAACCGACTTCCCATAAAGCCGTTATAACCCTTTATGGTTTTAGACATATCCATTCCTTTTATAACCAAGAGACTTATACTTATTAAAATCCAAGTATTAAATACTTTCAAATCGATTTTCTTAACTTTTAAAAATACACTTAGTCTCTTAACCTTTAGAAACCAAGTAACTTATTTTATTACTAAACTTTACGCAATTGATGCCTTAAAATCAAGTTGCCTTTTCATTAAAATCGAGTCATTTATCTTTCCATAAAGCAAATATAACCAACTTCCCATAAAGTCGTTATATTCACTTTATACCTTCGCCAAATACAATTTCCTATCCGAGGGACTTATACGCTTAAAACGGGACAAGTATCACGTATTTTAAAACTCTTTAAGTCCCTTAACTTTCAAAACACTTCAAGTCTCTAATATGTAGAAAACAAGTTTCTTCTCTTAAATCATGTCATTTCTCCTCTTTTAAAACAATTAAGTAAATCACTCCTTGACTCTAAAGTCATTTTAATGACCTTTAGGTTTTGGAACTAAGGCACTAGCCAAAAGGTTTAGAAACCACTTCCTTTTCAAGACTCTATGTACTTTAAGTAAGATACTTTCACTTTTAAGAATCCAAACTTCACTAAGGAAATGGATTATACAACTTACAATTTAAACATCAAAGTACAATCGAGGAAGCACATAGAACAAATTCTACTTTAGGCAATCCAAATACAACCAAGGAATGGATCATTTAGGGAGTAGAACATACTTTCTTTATCTTAAGGAATCATGCTGTAAGAGGAGATAGTTCACATACCTTCGGCTAATTCCACAAGCTGTCAATACGCCGCACGTAGAAGTGTCAACCTATAATGGTCACAACAAGACTATCAACTTCTAGTCTCTACGAGAATAATACTAAGTGTTTGGTCTCTAATTCTACGGAAAATCGGGCAAAGACTTCTTTGTTTCTACTCACTTTGCCACCTTTTCAAGGTCGAATACAATAACCAACACGCCCCATTTAAGGCTCCAAACAACCACTAAACAAAGGGATTACACGCCTTACAATACGTGTAAAATTCCGCCCACAATTTAATACAAAGTAGTTCAAACTTCACTAGCCATCCTCGCCAACATACTAACAATTCAAAGTCTTTTCCAATCCTTTTCCAATTTCAAGTTCTAAGGTCTAACATGTTATATAGTTACAAACAACTTCAATAACTACAATTTCTTCTTATACAACATGCGACAACTTAAACGAATAATCAACTTGAATTGTAGTCTTAAGGCTAACATGCTAGTTTTCTGATTAGGTTCCAATAGCCAATATAATAAACAAACTTCATAATATACCACTCATGCTTGCTAATATCCATAGCTACAACAATAAGTAAGCCTTAACTACTAAAACGACCAAATTTATACCTTTCAAAGCCCTTAAAATTTCCAAGATTCAAAGTCGCGCTTAGCAATTCTTAGCTCCTTTCCTTAGGTTCCAACCGCCCAAGCACTCCTTAAGCCTATGAAGAACCCATCTTCAAGTTCCAACTCAAAGTTGAAGAACTTCCTAGGTTTTCGCCTTGACTAATACGAAAAACTCCGTTTCCGAAATCTTTCTATTGAGATAACCTTACAACACTCTTAGGAACCTTGGGTTTAAGTCTTGTGAACAAAGGGTCACAAACTAAAAATTTTCTTGTGGGGAAGTGGCTAACCCGAGAGCTAACCTAAGAACAAGAAATGTTTGTGATTTTTCTAAGTGTTGGAAACTTAGTCTTGCACTAGTAGTGAGCTTATATAAAACATCGGAGGGCTTGTATTATCACAAATGTGGTGTCTAGGATGAGTTTCACATGGATTGCTTAGGTGGACAAGTTGACTTGTCAACAATATCAAGCTCAAGACTTATCATCTACTTAGGTCAAATGACCACTTTAGCCTTGCAAAATTTCGTCCAAGCCTTGTGGAAGGAGTGCCACGTGTCGCCTCTCATTCGTCCATAAAATTGCAGAACCTCGTGGTCCCACAAAAATGTAAACTCCCCTGTGGGCCCCACGTGACCAAATCAAAAATAAATTTCCATAATATTATTAAGTCTCATACTCTTCAAATAATGTATTTTGAGAATCCAATTCTCAACAACGAACATTTTTCCTTTCCGACGTCGAATATTTTCCATTGAAAACAATTCTTCCTTTCGCACTAATTCCCAAGTCTTGTTTCCTTCGTACATTCTCTTTTACATGTCCGGACTTACGGGGTGTAACAAGAGTACTTTAGTGGTTAACACCGGATTTTGACTTAAAATGAAAGTACTTGAGTCAGGTATAACTTGCCTATGCTTGTTGTTGTGTAACTTGCCTATGCTTGTTGTTGTGTAACTTGCCTATGCTTGTTGTTGGGTAACTTGCCTATGCTTATTGAGATAGTCTTTGTTGCAAGAATTGTGTTTCTATTCTATCGCGTCATCGATGGAGGCTGGTCGACTTGTCGAGAACTTACTCGACGCATCGCAGTGACGGAAGATTCCACTGCACGCCCATTATTATTATTACACGGGCATGTCTACACCGGCGATGTGGACATGTGACCATTATGGTTATTTATGGCGAAGATCGTGACTTACGGCCAGTGATCGGCGCGTTCGCTTACTTGCCCCGCCACCACGTGAGGCGTGTATCCGTATAGGTTATTGACCGCCACGTGTCGCCTTCGCGCGGTATCGTGACTTACGGCCAGGATCGGTGCGCGTAGCTTACTTGCCCCCGCCACCACCGACGCAGTGGATCTGGTATAGGTTATCGCACCGCCACGTGTCGCCTTCGCGAGTCAGATTTGGATGGAGCCGTGACTTACGGTTGTGATCTCGTGCGTGGCCGATTCACTTGCCCCGCCGCCACGTGTGCGCAGCGAGTGGCGGAGGCTATTGACTTGCCACGGTCGCCTTCATGATACGGTTATGCAAAGATATTGCACGGTCAGATCTTGTAGTTATACTTGCCTCACGGTTTTATTGACACGTGTAGGACTCGTGTTCACATATACTCCTTGGTGTTGTTATATCATGATCGCGGCAGTGAGGAAGCGAATTCCACGCACGCAGTGATGATTTGGAGGGCGAGTCCTCACTGATATGATTGTTATATGTGCGATCGTAGTTTGGTTATCATACATGTCTCCCGCTTTATATAGATCGCTATGATTTCATTTACGATTTCACATACTTGGTACCGTTGGCCAGATCGACTCCTCCGGGCCGCTCATGCCGCAGTAGAGGTACATCGGCCGTCGATCCCGCTTTAGGATCACCTTCGCCTTGGGAAGTCTGTTCCTTCGAGGCTTATCTTTGTATGCTACCCCGACGCCTATAGGTTCTGTACATTCAGTGGTATGGCGGCCCCGTCCCATCATAGTTGTTGTATAAATCTTAGAGGTCCTGTAGCACCTTTATTGTGGTAAGGATTGTAGAATCGCTCAATTGTCTATATATATATATGTTGAAAGGCAACCATTTTGGTTGGCCTATTTTCTTTATCTTGATCCATGTCTATTTGAATGTTTAAGTTTTTATTTCACGGTTTTTCTCTCGATGTTGTATCACTAGGCGCCAGGTAAGGCATCCACGCCCTTAACGGTCGTGACAAAAGTGGTATCAGAGCGATTAGTCCCTGAAAGTGCTCTGCACCGCGCTTAGTAGAGTCTTGATTATCGGCGTGCGCACTACATCTATAATCGTGAGGTCGCAGGACATTTAGGATTGGTTTCCGCTCTTCTCATTCTCGAGATCGTGCCTTAGAGTCAGGTGATAAGTCGACCCTCTCGACGCATTTCGTTTTCACCGTTATGCCTCCGCAGTGCAACCCGCCCGTGGCGGCAGCGTAGTATGGAGTCGCGAGTAGAGCAGCGCGCCTCTGGCAGAGACCACAAGACTGAGCCTCCACCCCACACCGGAGCAAGTGATGAGTTACGCGAGCCGGGCCCGCTTAATGGCCGTTGTAGGCTAGACTGAGGATAGGCCGACGCAGCAGCCCAGCAGCACCAGCCGTTCACCCTGCATTAGATAGTTCGAGGCTACGGATTTTCTCGAGATGTAACCCGCCAGAGTTTTACGGGTCGAGGCCTGAGGATGATCCGCTGGAGTTCATCCGAGCCACACGCGATCGCGAGAGTGATCAACGCATCGGAGACCGAGTCGGTGGTCCTAGGTTCAGATCGCCGCGCGTGATACCGCAGATCGTTTGATTCGCGAGCCGTCCCGGGAGGGCATGCACTTCCACCGTATGGAACGAAGTTCTCGAGGCCTTTCGCACATTTCTTGCCTCCACGTATGGAGGGCTCGGCCGACAGATTTTTGGTGTTGCGCGCATCCGCGCACGGTTCGGAGTACAATGTGGAGTTCGACTCATCGGCCTGCAGACGCCCCCGCATTAGTAGCTAGTATGAGGATCGAGTGCACCGATATGTTACAGTGGCTCGATGATTACCAGCGTAGTTGTTCGGTGTAACTTCTTCACGGCATGGACATTGCCGCGTGCAGCGTATGCACTTGGATGAGGCGAGCGGAGAATCAACGGAATGACCAAGATCGCAGTAAGAGGCCGTAATGCAGCAGTGGTCCTTTGTGACTTTCGAGGCGACCGCCAAAGAAGCAGATTAGTTATGTACCTCCGTCAAGACAGAGTGGTCCTCCACAGCCTTTCGGACCTTCGGATATTCAGAGCAGTCGTCAGGCTCCTGTGGTTCAGATTTTGCGAGTAGATGGCCACGGACGAGGCCACCAGATCTCAGCTGACCATTGTGGTAAAGCCCATGAGGGGAATGTCGCATCGGTTTGGGAGATTGCTATACTTGGCACGACAGGCCATTTGATCGAGATCATCAGGCGGGTAGTATCGGTGGGATAGCACAGACTACTAGATCGGGCCATGGGTTCTTCACCTTCCATAGCTAGGCAGATGTTCATACACCTACAGCCACGCAGAGGTCGCGTGGAAGTTCCGCTTTAGCGGTCCTTGAACCGCCATTTTCAGTATATCCTTAACCTCAGAGACTTGTATGTATTGATGTGATGATGATGTGTTAAGTGTTATGTTCGGATAGCTTTGTGCAAAATGTGATTTAGAAGCACAGTTAGTAAAGGTAAGCTCAAAGTGAGAAAATGACGAACCTTAGAATATTACGATGAGACCTTAAACGTAAGGCCGTCTTGGTACAAGTTCTCGCGAGTGATCCTTCGTAACGTATAGGTATACGTGGAGTAATTGTGGGAAAATTCCTTGGGTAGTGTAAAATGGAAGTGGTTGCTTTCATGACCAGATAGGTAAGATTGTTCCGATCGGGAACAAGAGCTTGACGCGTTAAGTGGGTCGGGTTGGGGCCATGTTGGCCAACCCGCGGCCTGCTTCGAGGTGGGTCAGCTCTGGTTGGTCCTCCGGTGGTAGGGTCACGAGGGTGCTAGGCCCAAGTTTATATGACCATCGTATGAGTTCGTGGATATGTTCAACGTAGCGGATCGTGAAGGCGGGAATGGCCTTGGAAGATCGAGGCTAGTAAGATGACCAAGTTTGAGGTGGTGACTCAAAGTTTTGAGAATCAAGCGATGACTGAAGTGTGGTCCGTATACTAGAAGAGTTCAAGTGTTCGGTATGGTACGACGAGTAAGGAAGAGAACGTGTTATTTTGTGGCGTGTGTGGCATTGGCGCTTGTTAAGAAGAACTTTATCATTATCCGTCTTAAGAAGGAACATTCGGACGAATGTTTCTGGCGAGGAGAATGTTATACCAGTATTTCCAGAGTATGTACGTAAGGCGTGCGATAATAATTTAAGCCTTAAGATTTGGCAAGTTTCAATTTTGTACACAAGTGCAGAAAGTCGTTTTCGACGAAACGTTTTACTAAACTTCGAAGGGAAAAATACGGCTATGTGATTTTTAATTTTTTCGGATTTTTTAGAGAGACAAAACATTTTGTTAACGGGAGGGTGACATGTGTCACCCTCACATTGGAAGCTTAGGGACGCAAAGTGGACGATTGAGGTGGCTTGTAGTTGGTAGGATATTTTGTGCAAGTTGGTGTGGTAGATGGATAAGGTACACATGGCTTAATCCTAGCCCTACACTTGCCTAACACTTGGATGAATCTCGCCATTGGTTGGCCATTGCTTGACCTATAAATGCCCTCTAAGTTGAAGACTTTCTTCATCCAAACTTGAGCAATCTTTCTAAGTCTCAAATACTCCTCCTCTTGTTTGCTTTCGTCAAAGCCCTCCCCTGAGAAAGGCCTGGCCGAGAGCCTCCTCCCCTTTGTAGTGTTTAGCCGAGGTACCCCTTGCCTAGTTGTCTCGTATAAAAACCCCCCTTTTGTGGTAGAGAAATACTCTCCAAGTATTGTTATAATGCCCAAATACTTTAGCCCATATACCTTGTAGTACTTTCCAAAGTTACCTCTATACGTAAAGCCCGGAAAATACTACTATATTTCCTTAAGTCACAAAAACAAAACCCTAAGGAAAACCTTCATAGTCGGTTGAAGTGTTAAGTAGAGGTTGCGTAGAACTTCTAAGGGTTGTTTGGAGCGGATTGGAGCACTCGGAGTAGGAGCTAAACGTTGCTCAGGATCGACGTTAAACTTGGATAATTTTGGGCTCATCGAGGTAAATACTACTGACCTTCTATTGTAATTGGGAATTACATATTGTAGTTGTATATAAATGAATATAAGATTCATAGAAGAGATTTGAACTGTAATAGAAGGATATTACAGAATAGACTTGAACTGAAATCACATCAGAAGAATATTAGAGTAGAAGATTAAAATCAGATTTACATATGAAGATTTACTGAGATCGATAACCTTCATTGTGAATGTTCGCAAGTAGCATGTGCTACTTAGAAGGTGGACAAGGCTAGCCGGTTATAGCCAGTGAGCGCTTTGCTTATAGTCGATAATCGTCGCGAGGTATGTGATTCTTCCTATACTCGAGCATGAAGTATTTTAAAAGAATACATATAGTACGAGACGACGCGTGGCAATGTCTTTCGACTTAAGCACGAATAATATGTATATATTATATGGTAGATATCGTGTACTAACTGAATATAGTTGTACGGCAATGTCTTTTGACTTAAGCCTGAATAATAAGAACCTTGAAATATTTTAAAAGGAATATAGATATAGTACGGTAGACGTACGTGTGTTAACTGAATGTAGTGTTACGGCAATGTCTTTTGACTTAAGCCTGAATAAGAAGAATCTTGAAGTATTTCAAAAGAAATAAGAAACCTTTTTGAAAGAAGAGTAATACTTGGTTTTGAAAACATAAGAGTTATACTAGCTTTATGGGAAGTTAGGTATAACGTCCTAAGAGAGATAAAAAGAATGGTTTACTGATTTTTAGAAGTTAAGAGACTTAATCTTAAAAGATAAGAGACTTGACTTAATTGTATTGATATGAAGTTTGTTAAAAGTGTGAAACCTCATTCGTGAGTAATGAGTACTTGGTTTTAAAAGGAATAATGTTTTACTGATTTCGGAAATCAGAATGTGTATCGACAAACCATTGCAGCGTTAATAAAGGAAAATGTATTGAATAATGAAGTATTGTATTAAAACCAGTAGAAACCTCCATCTGCATAGAAGCTAAGATGAGACAAAATGATATTACATTTTCTAGATCATGGCTGCTTTAATAAATGGTTATAAACAAGAATAAACTGCTCACGCCTATGGCATATGTTACTCAAATGTTTTAAAAGAGATTAAGGCATTGAACTATGAAACTTTTCTAAAATAAAGAGCCTTGAGTAATTGAAATTAGGCAAACTGGAACCTTAGGGAAAAGAATGTGGTTAAAAAGGAAAGTGTTTTGGTTTACCTGAAAATGTGAGTCACCCTATTTTATACTACGGGTATCGGGTGACTTTTATAAAAGGAATGGATCTCTTTAAAAAGGAATTTAACGTACGTAGTTGCCACACCCCGAACCCCGGGCCCGTGACTGGTGCCCTACCTGGGCACCCTTCTACCTTAACAACTAAGTACATTGCGGAAATTAGTAACATCTCATTTTTTTTTTCTCTAAAATAAACGTACGTGTAAGGGCAAAGCCAATTAGTGTCGCCACGACCTTTAGGCCCGTGATCGTGCTCACCGGGCACCCAAGTAGTCGTACATCGAGTAATCAGCGGAAATATAAAGCAAGACATGAACAGTTTATAAAGTAAGACATGACATGTGAGAAAGTATCGCTTTCGATATATATATAATCATGGTTTAAAGCTTACATCCGACAATCGCATAACATGACTGCACTCTAAGGAAATATACAATTATGGCGACGGGGCCCGCCATACCCCGATCGCACAAAACTATCTACAACAGGAGATCATACCAAAAGTAGAGCCTCGGAAGAGATGGAGCTCCCACACCAACGTAGAGATTCTAAGGATGCGGATCTAGCACCTGCTTGCCCTTACCTGCGGCATGAACGCAGCCCCCCGAAGGAGGTCAGTACAACAGGTACTAAGTATGTGAAACTGTAAAGTACTTAAATGAAATCATAACACTTTTTAAAACCAGTTTACAAATATGTGTGAAGAAATCAAGGAAACCGCATATAGTGCCACATCACAAACAAGAGCAACAATAGGTAAGCGTAATAGGTCTTTCTAGGTGCGAATGATTGAAGCAGGCCACTCAGTATTATCATTCTGCAAGCCTAATCCTGGACTCCCGGAGTCCGCATAGGCCATTCACATGGGCCCGCATGAGGTATAACCCCGCATCGAGGGTAGCTACTCCTCGGCATCGCCCCGACTCATTGTCCGCACGGCCACATGCATCGCGTGAGGCATAACCCCGCATACTAACGGAACTCTCGTAGCTCGCATAGGCCCCCTGGACCCGCATGAGGTATTCTCGAATCATGGTCCCAGACCGCCTGAGTCTACCCCGCATCGGAGGGCAGCTTAACCCCCGGTATCATCTCAAGAGGTGAGTGATAGTATACTAACGTAACAACTTATTGAGAACTTACTTGGACGTACCGGCAGTGACGGAAGATTCCACGGGTACGCTTCCATTATTATTATTACATGGGCATGTCTACACCGATGATGTGGACATGTGACCATTATGTTTATTTATGGCGAAGTATCGTGACTTACGGTTGTGATGGACGCGCGTAGTTTGTTTACTTGCCCCGCTACCACGTGACGCAGGTGTATCTGGTATAGGTTATTGCACCTTCCACGTGTCAGCTTCGCGGCGAAGTATCGTGACTTACGGTTGCCAGGATCGGGTGCGTGCTTTCGCTTCGCCCACTCGACGCAGCGGATCTGGTATAGGTTATTGCACCGCCATACGCCGCCTTCGCGAGTCGATTTGGATGGAGCCGTGACTTACGGTTGTGATCTGTGCGTGCCGATTCACTTGCCCCGTCGCCACGTGGCGCAGTGGAGTGGGGCTATTGACTTGCCACGCGTCGCCTTCATGATATGGTTGTACAAGATTATTGATACGGTCGGATCGGTAGTTATACTTGCCCCAGACGGTTTTATTGACACAGTAGGACCCGGTGTTCACATATACTCCTTGGTGTTGTTATATCATATCGGCGGTGAGGAAGGAATTCTACCGCACGAGTGATGATTTGGAGCGTGAGTCCTCGACTTGATATGATTTATATGTGGTATCGTAGTTTGGTTATCATACATGTCTCCTGCTTTATATGATCGCTATGATTTCATTTACGTGATTTTCTGATTTCACATACTTGGTACTGTTAGATCGACCTCCTCCGAGGCTCGCGTTACGTCGCAGTAAAGGTACATCGGCCGTCGATCCCCGCTTTTAGGATCACCTTTCGCCTCTTGGGAAGCTCCGTTCCTTGAGGCTTATCTTTGCATGTTACCACGATGTCTATAGGTTCTTGTACATTCGTGGTATGGCGGCCCTGTCCGCCATAGTTGTTGTATAAATCTTAAGGTGCAGAGCCTTTGTTGTGGCGGGGTTGTAAGGATTGAATCGCTCAATTGTCTATATATATATATGTTGAAAGGCAACCGTTTTGGTTGGCCTATTTTCTTTTATCTTGATCCATGTCTATTTGAATGTTTAAGTTTTTATTTCCGCTGGTTTTTCTCTGATGTTGTATCACTAGGGTGCCCGGGGTAAGGCACCTGTCACGGGCCCCGGAACGGGTCGTGACAGCTAACTACCAGGTACCAAGGCCGAATCAGCCACGAGACGGGGCAAGTACGAAAGCCGACCACCAGATACCAAGGCTGAATCAGTAAACCTCATGGTGAGCTAGTCCATGGAACAACAATCCTAATGGAACCATACCCGTGGGCCACCCATCGTGTCAGTAGGTCCAAAAGGATACAACAAGACAACAATCACAATGGAAGCATACTCGTGGGCCACCCATCGTGTCAGTATGTCCAAAGTGATTAACAAAATAAAACTCCTAATGGAAACATACTCGTGGGCCACCCATCGTGTCAGTATGTCCATCAATCAAGAACAACATGATCGGCCCTCCATCGAGAGACGCGGTAACATAAGAATACAACACTTGCACAACAAGGCTATCACACGCAAGCATAGGCAAGTTACACACAACTCAAGGTACTTTCATTTTATGTCGAAGTCCGGGTTTTAACCCCAAAGTTCTACATACATTAATCCTTTCAAAAAGATCCCTTTTTACGTAAAACAACTCGATACTATTATCCGTAGTACCAAACACGTTCATGTTTAAATCAAGTACTTTATACTTTTTAAACCAAGTGGCTTACACTTTTAAAACGATGCCAAGTATACTTTTAAAACCCAAGTAACTAACTCTTTAAGATCAAGGTACTCCTACCTTTTAAAACCAAGCCACTTATATTTTTCTCATCAAGAAAAGTTCGATATTTGAAAATAAGTTACTTATACTTTTTAGAGACTCATTTCAAAGCTTGAACCCAAGTAACTTCAAATTTTCACAATCTAGGCAACTTATGCCCAAAATCAAAATAGACAACTTTCTAAACCTTCCATAAAGCCGTTATAACCAACTTCCCATAAAGCCAATTATAACCCTTATGGTTTTTAGACAATTTCATACTTTTTATAACCAAGAGACTTATACTTAAAACCAAGAATCACAAACTTTCAAATCAAGTTTCTTAACTTTCAAAATACTTCAAATCTCTTAATATTTATAAAACAAGTTTCTCCCACTTTTAAACCTCAAGTAACTCACACCTTTTAAAACAAGTTACTTCTCTTTAAATCATGTCATTTCTCCTCTTTAAAAACAATTTAGTAAATCACTCCTTTGACTTCCTAAATCCATTATAATGACCTTTAGACTTTGGAACTAAGGCACTAGCCAAAAGATTCTAAACCACTTCATTTTCAAGACTACATGTACTTTCTTAAAACACTTTCACTCTTTAAGAATCCAAACTTCACTAAGGCAATGGATTATACAACTTACAATTAAAACATCAAAGTACAATCAAGGAAGTACATAGAACACATTCTACTTTAGGCAAGCCAAATACAACCAAGGAATGGATCATTTAAGGAGTAGAACTTACTTTCTTTAACTTAAGGAATCATGCTAGAAGAGGAGATAGTTCACATACCTTTTCGCTAAATCCACAAGCTAAGCCGAATCGCCGTGACGAAGTGTCAACCTATAATGGTCACAACAAGACTATCAACTTCTAGTCTCTAATGTAGAATAATACTAAGTATACGGTCTCTAATTCTACGGAAAATCGGGCAGCACTTCCTTTGTTTCTACTCACTTTGCCACCTTTTTCAAGGTCGAATACAATAACCAACACACCACATTTAAGGCTCAAAACAACAACCAAACCAAAGGGGATTACACGCCTTACAATACGTAAAATTCCGCCCCACAATTAAATACGAAGTAGTTCCATAATCTAGCCATTCTCGGCCAACAACAACCACAATTCAAAGTCTTTTCCAATCCTTTTCCAAATTCCAAGTTCTAAGGTCTAACATGTTATATAGTTATAAACCACTTCAACAACTACAATTTCCTTCTTTATACAACATGCGACGACTTAAACTAATAATCGACTTGAATTGAAATCTTTAGGATAAACATGCTAGTTTTCGGATTAGGGTTCCAATAGCCAACACACTAATCCAACTACATAATATATAACTCATGCTTGCTAATATCCACAACTACAATGATAAGTAAACTTAATTACTAAAACGACAAGATTATACCTTTCAAGCCCTTAAAATTTCCAAGATTTAAAGTCACGCCTTAGCAATTCTTAGCTCCTTTCCTTAGGTTCCAATCCGCTCCAAGCACACCTTAGAGGCCTATGAAGAACCCATCTTCAAGTTCCAACTTCAAAGTTGAAGAACTCATTTAGTTTCCGCCTTGCGACTAACGTGAAAACTCCGTTTTTCCGAAATCTTTCTATTGAGATATCCTTACAACACTCTTAGGAACCTTGGGTTTAAGTCTTGTGGCTAATGGATCAAAACTGTAAAAATTTTGTGTGGGAAACTCACTAAGCCGAGAGCTCCTCTTGCAAAGCTCAAGTTCTCTAAATTTTTCTAAGTGTTAAAGAGCTAGTCTTGCACTAGTAGGATATATATAACACATTGGAGGGTTAAGATTGCAACACATGAGTGGTTAGGATGAGTTTCACTAGGATCAAGCCCATGTGGCAAGTTGACTTGTCAACAATATCAAGCTTAGAAGACTTATCATCTACATAGGTCAAATGACCATCCTAACCTTGCAAATTTCGTCCAACATCAAGTGGGGGAGGTGCCACGTGTCGCCCTCCCATTCGTCTATAAAATTATGTAACCCTCGTGGGTCCCACAAAAACGTAAAATTCCTCGGGTGGGCCCCACATGACCAAATCCGTACAAATAAAATTCCATAATGTTAATAAGTCCCATACTCTTCAAATAATGTATTTTGAGAAACCAATTCTCAACAACGAACATTTTTCCTTTTCGACGTTCGGAAGATTTTCCGTCGGAAAAACAATTCTTCCTTTCGAACCAATTTCCAAGTCTTGTTTCCTTTCGTACATTCTCTTTTACATGTCCTGGACTTACGGGGTGTAACACGTGTAATCCCCTATTGTTAACTACATTGTTGTGCCCTAAGTGTGGCGTGTTTGGTTATTGAATTCGGCCTTGAAAAAAGTGGCAAATTATGTAGAAACAAAGGAAGTGCTGTCCAATTTTTCGTAGAATAAGGGACTTTTCAATTAGAACGTTCTACGTTGAAGATAGAAGCTAATGGACGTATTATGGTCATTATAGGTTGACATACTATGTGCGGTATATTGGACTTGCGAGTGGATTGGCCCGAAGAGGTATGTGGAAACTTTCTTATCTCTTGAGCATGGGTAGTTATAACTATATGGTACGGTAGACGTACGTGATTCAAATAAGGTAAAGTCATTCGATATATTTGACTTGTTTTAAGGATGTCTAGTTGGTTGAGCTAGAGAATTAAATCACTTGTCCTTAGGGAAAGATTATAAGAATGGTTTATTCTAATAAGGTAGACAAGGATTTCTTGACATGAAAAAGTAAAGAATACTTGATTTGGAAAGTATTGATTCTTGAACTATTCTAAAGATAAGAACTTGTTTTCTAAGTTAAGGAATTTGTCTTCTAAAAGTTTTGAGACTTGAGGTATTTTGAAAGTTGTGTAACTTGATTTGAAGTACAAGTCTCTTGGTCATAAAAAGAACGAAGTTGTCCAAGACATAGGGAGTTATAACGGCTTTATGGGAGGTTAGTTATGACGGCCTTATGAAATGATAAGAATGTCTTAGTTTCTAAAAGCATAAAGTTAGTATAACGGCTTTATGGGAAGTTGATTATAATAACTTTATGGAATGATTAAAGAAATGGTTTTTCTTGAATAAGGTAAACATAGATGAAAGAATTTAAACTAAGGAGGGCAATTTGATTTAAAGACATCAATTGCTTAAGGTCTAAATGAGGGTCACTTGAGTTGGAAGCCCGAAACATATTTCTAAAAAGTATAGTGACTTGTTTGAAATGTGGATAAGTCTTGATACTACGGGTGTTAGTATCTTGGGGTCTTATGTGAAAAAGGGGATCTGTGGAAAGAATAGAAGTACATAGTACTTTGGGTTGAATTTCCCCGAACTTGCTAAGTGATATGAAAAGTGCCTTTAGGTTATAAAATGAGATCCATTTTGTATGTTAATGAAAGTCTAAAGAAGTTATGAGTTTACTTGGACGTACCGACAGTGATGGAGGATTCCACGGGTATGCTTCCATTGTCTTATTGTGCGTTTACCTGGACGTACCGACAGTGATGTAGGATTCCACGGGTATGCTTCCAGTGCGATTGATCCTTGGACATGCTCACGATGATGGATTCCGGGGCATGCGACCAGGATGCGGGTTAAATTCCCGGATGTTACTATTAATCCATGGATTAGCTCTCCATGAAGACATGTACCCGAGATGAGGGATTCCATGGGCATGTTATATGTGATTATTACTCTATGGATTAGCTCTCCATGAAGACATGTAACCGAGATGAGAGATTCCACGGGCATGTTATATATGATTATTACGCCATGGATTAGCTCTCCATGAAGACATGTACCCGAGATGAGGGATTCCACGGGCATGTGATATACGATTATTACCCCATGGGTTAGCTGTCACGACCCGACCCCGGGCCCGCGACTGGTGCCCTACCTGGGCACCCCTTACAGGTATACATCAGAGAATAGTAGCGGAACATACACAACTCTTAAAATAAAAATCATACTTAGACAGTAGACATCAACCGGCTAGCCGATAAGGTCGCCTTTCGTAACATATACATAATACAAAATTAACACAGTATATTTGTTCTTACAAACCCAATTCACAAATGTGACTACAGACCTCTAAGAATAACAACTTTGGAGGGAGAGGGCCCCGCCATACCCCTGAATGTACAACAACCGACAATACCAGGGATAAGCCTCCGAAATTAAGCTAACAACAACAAAGGTGATCCTAAGAGTGAGGATCAGCAACATGTACTCTACCTGCGGCATGAACGCAGCCCCCCGAAGGAGGTCAGTACAACATGTACCAAATATGTGAAACTGAAAGTACTGTAATGAAATCATAAGTCTATAATAAAACTGGAGACATGTATGATAACTCAATTAACAGTACACTGTGCCTTACTAACAATGAGAGTAAACAAGAGTATGTGAAATCATACTCTTGTTTATAAAACTGGAGACATGTATGATAACTCAATTAACAGTACACTGTGCCTTACTAACAATGAGAGTAAACAAGAGTATACTTTACTGCATAAATGTCACGACCCGTTCCGGGCCCGTGACTGGTGCCTTACCCGGGCACCCAAGTAGTCATACATCAGAGTAATCAGCGGAATATAAAAACAATACATGAAGCAGTTGTAAAATGAGACACAGTTTATCTGATGAAAAGCTTGCCTTTCGGCATTTATATATAAATAACCCAAGTTTTGCGATTCATCCCAGCTGTACACTGGGACTACTGCACTTAAGGAAGTAAACAACTATGGCGGGACAGGGCCCCGCCATACCCTGAATGTACAAAACTATCTACAATACAGGGAGATCATACCCAAAAGTAGAGCCTCCGGAGAAGATGGAGCTCCTGACACCAATGCAAAGAGATCCTAAGGATGTGGATCTAGCACTGCCGCCCTTACCGTGGCATGAACGCAGCCCAGAAGGAGGTCAACAACAGTACTAAGTATGCGAAATCAGAAAGTACTTAAATGAAAACATATCATTTTAAAATCAGTTTACATATATGTATGAAACAACTAAGGTAAATCGCATAGTGCCACATCATAAACAAGAGCAACAATAGGTAAATCAGAATAGTCTTTTCTAGGTCGCGAATGATCAAGCGGGCCAATTTCCCATAGTATCATTAAGCAAGCCTAATCTCGGACTCCGTAGTCCGCATAGGCCACTCACGTGAGCTGCATAGTGGCATAACCCCGCATCGGTAGCTACTCTCGGCATCGCCCCGACTCGTAGTCCGCATGGCCACATAGACCGCATGAGGTATAACCCCGCACACTAACACGAACTCTCGCAGCTCCGCATAGGTCACTGCACTGCGTGAGGTGTCCTCGCATCATAGTCACGATGCACGAGGTATACCTGACGGAGGCGCCTTAACCCCGATTTGTCAAGAGGTGAGTGATATAATACTAACATAACAAATTACGTTAAACACATAAGCACAACAAGAATACCGCTTTTATACAAGCGTTACAAGACACTAACACACATAACATCATATCATGTCTACTTATCAAACCATTTTATTATTCTTTCCATAAATCGATGTAAGTGCGTTATAAACACATAAGTAAAACATTCCTTTTATCATTCTTAAGTTGTTATACCTAACTTCCCATAAAGCTAGTATAACTCTTAGCTTTCGCTTAAAACCAATTAGTTCTCTTACATTAAAGAATGATTCAGTATTCTTTTGAAATGCTTTCAGATCCTTATTATTCAGGCTTAAGTCGCGAGACATTGCTGTAAGTATTATTCAGGCTTAAGTCGCGAGACATTGCCGTAAGTATTATTCAGGCTTAAGTCAAAGACATTGCCGTAGTTATTATTCAGTTAACACACGTACGTCTACCGTACTATATATATATATTTAAAATATCATGCTCAAGGGTATAGGAAGAATCACATACATTCCGGCGAAAACCTCGCCAAGTCGAATATGTCGCGAGAGAATCACCTATAATACTTCAAATACGTCTATCAGCGTCTGACCAGATCGTATAAAGCTTTAAGCAGAGGGTTCTCTATTCTATGGGAATTTGGGCAGCACTTCCCTACCCGGTAAGCTATACAGTCTACTGTAAAAACAGTCCTATGTGAGTACAGTTCAATTATTCTTCTTTTAAACCCTTCTACTGTGATAACAGTTCAATTCTATTCTGTAATATCCTTCTAAGTATTTTATACTTATTCTTATACTTCTACAGTATGCATTATCTAATTATAAAAGACGGGTAAGATTATTTACCTCGATAAGCCCAATATAATCCGAGTATAACGTCGATCCTGAGCGAGGTTTAGCTCCTAAGTTGTACGCCCAGAGCTCGAAACCTAGAAGTTCTTCACAACTTCTACTAAGTACTAAGGATTTGGGCTAGGGTATTTTGGGCATTATAACAATACTAGAAGGCAACTTTTCTACCAAGGGAGGGGTAGATTTCGCAGGCTGGGGAGGGTTGCCTCGCCAAGCTCACTCAAAGGGTGTGTTGGGCGAAAAGGCTACAGGGAGAGGAAGGATTTCAAGACTTGGAAAGGAATTTGTGGATGAAGAACTCTTCATCTTAAGGGGGTATTTATAGGTCAAGGGATGGCCAACCAATGGCCAAGATTATGCCAAGTGCAAGGCAAGTGTAAGGCCAAGATTTGGGCAAGTGTACCTAGCCAACTTGCACACAAAATATCCTACCAACTCCAAGACAAAATAAGCCACTCCAATCGGCCTCAATGACGCCTCAAGTCCACGATTGAAGGGTGACAAGTGTCGCCCTCCCGTTGGTCCAAAATGTTTCGTCTCTCGGAAAAATCCGCAAAAATTAGAAATGGCATATCCGGAATTTATCCTACGCGAGTCTTGTAAAACGTTTCGTCGGAAAACGATTCCTTGAGTGAGTTGTGCCCAAAAAACGTGCCATGCCTAAACTTTTAAGGCCAAACTTTACGCCTCACTGTGCGTACATACTCGAAATACGGGTATAACAATAAAAATAGGAGGCTCATGATCAAGCGGGGCCACGCCGCGATATCATTAAGCAATCCTACTCGGGACTATTTCACCCGCATGGTCGTATGGACCGCGTGAGGTATTCCTCGCATAGTATCCTCCCGCGTGGTCGTGTAGATTCGCGTAGGTATTCCTCGCATAGGACTGGTCCGCCCGCGTGGGACTATTTCACCCGTAAGCACTTTCGGACTCGCATGAGGTATTCCTCGCATCGTGGGTAGCAAATCCACAGAATATGCAAATGCCACAAACCTGGGGAATGACCCCGTAATGCACAATATATCACTAGCACAACTGGCTATCATACATAACATAAGCACTAAACATCATACATAACATAAGCACTACCGGCTTATCATACATTACATAAGCAAGTTAAGAAATCCACCTAACTTTTTATTAGTCTTATTCATATACACTCTCATTTTAGTTTACTTAAGGCACCAACGTGTCATTATAAAAACCGGGAATTTAACCCAAAGTACTATGTACTTCTACTCTTTTAAAATAACTCTTTTTCATATAAAACTTCCAAAATACTAATAACCGTAGTATCAAGTCATAACTACTTTTCAAGACAAGTCACAATACCTTTTAGAAATACAATTATAGGCTTCTAAATCAAGTGACTTCTTTCTTTAAAAACTTTAAGCAATTGATGCCTTTAAATCAATTTGTCTTTCATTATTTCAAGTCATTTATCATACTTAAATTACTTAGAGTAAATCACCCTCTTTAACTTTCCATAAAGCTATTATAACCAACTTCCCATAAAGTTGTTATACTAGCTTTATGCCTTAGAAACTTACATTCTTCTTTACAACCAAGAGACTTAAACTTTCCAACCAAACAAGTATCAAAAATACTTTCAACATACTTAAAGTCTCTTAACTTTTGAAAACCAAGATATCCTTAATATTTAAACAAGTGAGTTAACTCCCTAACTCAATCAACTTGGACATTCTTAATGTCACGACCCGTTCCGGGGCCCGTGACTGGTGCCTTACCCGGGCACCCAAGCAGTCATACATCAGAGAAAATCAGCGTAAATATAAAACAAGACAAGAAACATTATTAAAAAGGAGAAACAGTTTATCTGAAGAAAAGCCTGTCTTTCGGCATATATATATAAACATAGTTTTGCAGTTACATCCCAACTGTACAATAGGACTACAGACCTCTAAGGAAGTAAACAACTATGGCGGGACGGGCCTCGCCATACCGAATGTACACAACTATCTACAATACGGGAGATCATACCCAAAAGTAGAGCCTCGGAGAAGATGGAGCTCACACCAACGCAAAGATCCTAAGGATGTGGATCTAGCACTGCTGTCTACCTGCGGCATGAACGCGGCCGAAGGAGGTCGAGACAATGTACTAAGTATGTGAAATCGTAAAGTACTTAAATGAAATCATATCATTTTAAAACCAATTTTATAAATATGCACGAAACAACGATGTAACGCACATAGTGCTACATCATAAACAAGAGCAACAATAGGTAAACATGTAGGTCTTTTCTAGGTTGCGAATGATCAGCAGGCCAATTGCGTAGTATCACCATGCAAGCCTAATCACGGACTCCGAGTCCGCATAGGCCACTCACATAGGCCCGCATGGGTATAACCCCGCATCGGTGGTAGCTACTCCCCGGCATCGTCCTGCACTCGCAGTCCGCATGGCCACATAGACCGCATGAGGTATAACCCCGCACACTAACCTGGAACTCTCGTAGTTCCGCATAGGTCCCCTGGACCCGCATGAGGTATTCTCGAATCATGGTCCCAGACCGCCTGAGTCTACCCCGCATCGGAGGGCATCTTAACCCCCGATAACATGTCAAGAGGTGAGTGATATAATACTAACATATGACTTATCGTTAAACAACATAAGCACAACAAGAATACCTCTTATACAAATGTTACAAGTCACTACCACACATAGCATCATATCATGTCTACTTATCAAACCATTTTATTATTCTTTCATAAATCAATATAAGTCTATTATAAACACATAAGTAAACTGTTCCTTTTATCATTCTTAAGTTGTTATACCTAACTTCCCATAAAGCTAGTATAACTCTTAAGCTTTATGTTTTAAAAACCAATTAGTTCTCTTATGTAAGAAAATGATTCAATATTCTTTTGAAATGCTTTAAGATCCTTATTATTAGGGCTTAAGTCGCAAGACATTGCCGTAAGTATTATTCGAGCTTAAGTCAAAAGACATTGCCGTAAGTATTATTCAATTAACAAATGCGTACCGTCTATATATATATATTTTAAAATATCATGCTTTAGGAAGAATCACATACCTTCTGAAAACCACCGCCAAGTTGAATATGTCGCAGAGAATCAACCTATAATAGTCGACACGCCTATCAGCGTCTGACTACTCATGTGATTCTAGCGAGAGTCCTTTATTCTACGGAAAATCGGCGACACTTCTACACCGTAATTTCGGGACATGTTTTAAGAACGTAAATAAGAACTCACAAGTGTTAGGATTTGAGACTTGTAAATTTATCGAATTATGAAATTGTCGGAAGCGTAAGTATTGTGATGAATGGAAGGCGACACGTGTCACCCCCTTATGTGATGCCTTGGTCAAAATATGCAAGGGCAAGAGGGTCATTGGACCTTAGTCTTGCAACATGAGTAGCATGAGAAAGTTGACTAGTCAAAAGGTCAATAAGTCTTGATCTTTTGTAAGACCACATCCAAGCCTCACATTTGTAATTATCTTGACCATCAATTCTCTATTTAATACTAGTAGCGAGAGATGTCTTAACACTTAGAAAATTTTGCACAAAATTTGGATGAACATAGGGCAAGCTCACGGGTTCACTAAGAAAAAGAAAGAAAAATTTTCGTTTCTTGTCCATTTGATTCCACACTTTAAACCAAGGTTCTTGAGGGTAGTGTAAGCATATCTCAATAGAAAAATATTGGAAAAAGATTGTTTTCGGGTTAGTCGCAAAACGAAAACCTAAAGGGTCTTTCTAGGTTTTGCTTGGAGTTTTGAAGGATAATTGTTGGTATTGTTCTAAGGGTCTCAACAAGCGGATTGAGGTGTCTTGGAGAGACTCTAAACTACTAAGGAGCGACTTCGGATTGGAGTTGGATTAAGAATCGTTGAGGTATAATCTTGTTCTTTGAAAGTATTACAAGATTACTTATATTGTTGTTGTTAGCTTTGTATGTTGCGAGCATGAAATTGTTATATTGAAGTTATAAAGATTATGGATTGATTATAGTCTTGGAAATCCGAAATGTAATGTAATCCATTACTAAGTTGAATTACAATTTAATCGTTGTTAGAATCGTCGCATGTTATTGACTTGAAGATTATGGTAGTTATAACCTAATGCGACTTGATATCATTTTATGCTACCAATTTGGATTGAAATGGAAATTTGATAGAATTGGTATTGTTGAACTCAAGATGGCGATTTTGGACTACCTACATATAATTGTGAGCCAATTGGGGCTGTTTAGTTAGTCATTTGCATTGGACTACCTACATATATTTGTGAGCCAATTGGGGTTGTTTAGTTAGTCATTTGCATTGGACTACCTTCATATATATTTGTGAGCCAATTGGGGTTGTTTAGTTAGTCATTTGCATGGACTACATACATATATTTGTGAGCCAATTGGGGCTGTTTGGTTATTGTATTTCGGCCTTGAAAGAGGTGGCAAAGTGAGTAAATACAAAGGAGGTCTTTGTCCGATTTTCCGTAGAAATTAGAGACTTAACACTTATAATATTCTACGTTTGAAGTAAGGCTTTAATAGGCGTATTGTGAATATTATAGGTTGACATAGTGCAGGCGGGACTTTGTACTTGGCAAGTGGTTTGACAGACAAGGTATGTAGAACTTTTCCTATCTTTGAGCATGACTAGTTTCACGTATATAGTGCGGTGAGCGACAAGACTTTGACATTCCTTACTTGTTTTATGAAATGCCAAGTCGGGTGAGTTAGGAGATTAACTCACTTCTTTGAGAATATTAAAGATGTCTTAAGTCTTGTTAAAGATAAGAGACTTGAAGAATTTTAAAGTATGTAATACTTGGGTCGTTTTAAAATGTATAAGTCCCTTGGATAGGAAATTGAGCATGACTAAGGTATAAAGTGAATATAACGACTTTATGGGGAGTTGGTTATATTGACTTTATGGAAAGATAAATGACTTGATTTAATGGAAGGCAATTCGATTTTAAGGCATCAATTGCCTAGGTTTTATAAGATCACGAGTCACTTGATTTAGAAGCCATATTTTATTTCTAAAAGTATTGTGACTTGTCTTGAAAAGAAATTGTCACTTGATACTACGGCTAGTAGTATCTTGGAAGTTTTATAATGAAATGAGTCATTTTAAAAGAATAGAAGTACGTAGTACTTTGGGTTAAATTCCCAGATTTTCATAAAGACATTTTAGTGCCTTAAGTAAACTAAAATGAGTGTATATGAACAAGAATAGTAAGAAGTTAGGGATTTCTTAACTTGCTTATATATATTGTATGATGTCGATAGAGCTTATGTTATGTGTGATAAGCGGTTGGGCTAGGGATATATTATTCGTCATGAGTCGTTCCCGATTGTGGCATTGTATATTTCCGTGGATTTGCTAACCACGACGCGAGGAATACCTCATGCAAGTCCGTAAGGGCTTATGCGGGTGAAATAGTCCCACGCGCGTCCGACCTACGCGAGGAATACCTCATGCAGTCCGTAAGGGCTTATGCGGTGAAATAGTCCCATGCGAGAATACCTCACGCAGTCCACCGGACCTACGCGGGTGAAATAGTCCCGGGAGTAGGATTCCAATCCTATTTTTCTATGTAAGTATACACCTATTTATACTCATCATTGTTAGTAAGGCACCGAAATCGTAATTTCGTTAGCATACATGTCTCGGCTTTCTTTTAAACTTATGATTGTAATTACGATTTTCGATTTGCATACTTAGTACATATTATGTATCGCCTTCCTAGGGCTGCGTTACGCCGCAGAAAGTGGTAAGGAGTTGCGGATCCACATTCTTAGGATCACTTATCTGGACGCCTAAGCTCCATCCTCCAGAGGCTTGTCTTTCTTTTACAGTCTTGTCACGATGTTGTAGATTATGTACATTCAGGGTATGGCCCCCTGTCCGCCACGCTTGTTATTCCTAGAGGCACGTATTCACCTATGTGGTTGGGCTATAAGAACCGAGTTGTAAAAATTGTACTTTTGACTTTGTTTATATTATGGAAAGCGCTTTCGGCCAGCTTTGTGTTGTTTTATTGTTTACACTGTGTTTATGTTGTATGTTCATTGCTATTCTCCGATGTATGCAACAGGTGCCCGTGTAGGCACCGCGCCCGGCCCGGTCGTGACAAAAGTAGTATCGAGCGATTAGTCCTCGGAACGTGTCTACCGACCGTGTCTCGTCGAGTCTTGATTATCGGTGTGCGGCACCACATCTATAATCGTGAGGCTACTGAGACATTTAGGATTAGTTTCCATTCTTCTCTCCGAGATCGTGCGATGATTTGTCTTATTAGGTTGAATCCTCTCCGACCTCTTCTTATGAAACAGCTATGCCTCCACGAGCTACCAGGCCCAGAGGCAAGGCGGCGAGAGTCGCTAGCGGTACTCAGAAGGTTACACGGGCTCGAGCACGACTATGCCCGAGTAGAGCGGGTCGGCGAGTTCACCACGCTGCAGCTTAGAGAGCCGAGAAGGTAGCTCCAGAGATTCCGGTACGAGCCTCCAGCCCACACCACCACGAGTATAGAGACTACGGAGCAGATTCGATTGTTGACCAAGATAGTAGTCTGGGCAACACGAAGCGAGCAGCAACCACCCTAGAGCCGCGATTTGCGGATTATGGATTTTCCGGGATGTCATCCACTTGAGTTTTATGGTTCGAGGTCCGATGAGGATCCGCGGGAGTTCATTCGGCTACTGGACCACGCAGTCCTTAGGGCTTGAGATGCAGTCTGTTACACTAGCCTCTTCTGGTTGCGCGATATTGCGTTGAACTGGTTTGAGTCGTGGTTGCTTTCGAGAGGTGATGATACTCTTCCAGCTGTTTGGGAGGAGTTTACAGAGGCCTTTATGGATCACTTTTTACCTCGCGAGATGAGGAGAGCCGGGTAGACAGATTTTTGACCTTGCGAGAATCAGGAGGATCAGGAGTACACTGAGTTTGACTCGGCTGGCATGCTCACACTATTGTAGCTAGCATGGCGGATATAGTTCATCGTTATGTGATGGGCTGACCGTCATATGATTACAAAGATGTTTGGGGTGGCTCTTCACCCGGTATGGACATTGCTAGACGCAGCTATGCTCAGGGGATAGAGGATAGAGAAAGAGAGGACCAGATTGACGCAGGCCAGCCCAAGAGGGCCAGGACATCAGAGTCTCAGGGCAGTTATCGAGGCGGACAACCTCAGCAGCAGACTAGGTCCACTTTCCAGCCAGCACAGAGTGCTCCGTCACGATTTCGCGCGAGGTCCGATCAGCGGTGGTCGGGAGCAGGTCGAGGCTCCGTGTCTTCTGGTTTCAGGAGGCATAGATCCTCGCGATCGAGACCACCCACTTCGGTGTGCTCGACGCGCAGATCTCACGAGCGAGTGTCGTGTTCTGCAGGAGGTTGTTACTCTTGTGGCCACCGCCCATTTGAAGAGAGATTGTCCGTCAGAGGCGACGTGGTACAAAGACACCGACGGATCGATTCTTTGGTCTTCTTCTCCTTACGTGGTTATGCGCCGAGGCGTGGTACTCACGGACGGAAGGCCGCGGTAGAGGCGTGGTGGTGGTTCGATTCTAGCGGTCCCGTAACCGCATATATTCTCTAGCCACCGCCAGATCGTGAGGCTTCCGACGTCGTTACGGTACATTACCGATTTGGTGTGATGTTTATGCATTGATAGATCCGAGTTCTACCTTGTCCTACGTGTCCCCTCTTGTGCGGGTAGAATCGGGATAGAGCGGTGTCGATAGAGCCGTTTGGCGTAGCTACGCCATGCAGGTGATTCTGTTAGTGAGCGTGTCACGACCGAATCCGGGCCCGTGATGGTGCCTTACCGGGCACCCTAGTGATACAACATCGAGAAAACCGGCGGAAAATAAAACACGAGTCATGAAACAAGAGATATAATAAGTAAACAGCCAACCAAAACAGTTGCCTTGATATACATAAAAACCCGAGCGATTAACCTTTACAAACCCCGCCACAACAAGCATGCACTCTAAGATTTACAACAACTATGACGGACAGGCCGCCATACCCAGAATGTATAAGCATCTGGACTCGTGGTAACATACCAAAGATAAGCCTCGAAGGAACGAGTTTCCAATACGAAAGGTGATCCTAAAGCGGGATCGATACCGATGTACCTTTTACTGCGGATGAACGCACCCCAAGGAGGTCAAGACAACAGTACCAAGTATGTGAAATCAGAAAATATCGTAAATGAAATCATAATAGTCTATATAAAGCGGAGACATGTATGATAACCAAACTACGATTCACAACATAGAAGCGATCATGTCAAGTCGTGGACTCACGCCTAAAAGTCATCCTCATGCGTGGAACTCCTTCCTCACCGCCAGCGATCTAGGTACAAATCATGTGATACGATAGCAGTGTCTCGCCCATCTTATGGACCCAATATAGAAAAGGGTGGAATACATTCTGCTCATCCCATGAACCTGAGTCGAGTGGAATACATTCTGATGAACCGTAGTCAAGTGAAATACATTCGGATGAACCGGTCCTCAAGTGAAATACATTCCCGGATGAACCGGTCCTCAAGTGAAATACATTCCCGGATGAACCGGTAATCAAGTGAAACACATTCCCGGATGAACCGGTAGTCGAGTGAAATACATTCCCGGATGAACCGGTAATCAAGTGATATACATTCCCGGATGACCCGGTAGTCGAGTAGAACACAGTACTTACACAACAAGGCTATCACACGTAACATGGTCAAGTTTCATAACAACAAGTATAAGCAAGTTACACACGACTCAAGGTACTTTCATTTTATATCAAAGTCCGGATTTTAACCTTAAAGTACTACGTCCGTTAAATTCCTTTTAAGATCCATTTCTTTTACAAAGGTCACCCGATACCCGTAGTATAAAATTTGAGTGACTAACATTGTTAAGTAAACCAAAATGCTTTCCTTTGTAAAATCAAGTGACAACCTTATTTTCCAAACGTTCAAGTTGCCTAATTTCGAATGCTCAAGTTTCTCATTTTAGAAAAAGGTTTCGTAGTTCATAGTTTTAAATCCTTTAAAACATAATTCTCCTTTAAACGTTTTGAGAAACCTATGTCTTATAAGTGAGTAGGTATTCTTTGTTTATAATCAATCTTATTAAGCAGCCATGATCTAGGAAATGTAATATCATTTTGTCTCATCTTAGCTTCTATGCAGATGGAGGTTTCTACTGGTTTTAATAATACTTCTTTAGTCAATACATTTTCCTTTATTAACGCTGCAGTGGTTTGTCGATACACATTCTGATTTCCGAAATCAGTATAACATTCTTAAGCCGTTATACCTAACTTCCCATAAAGCTAGTATAACTCTTAAGCTTTCAAAACCCAAGTAATACTCATTCTTTCAAAACGATTCATAGATCTTTTGAAATGCTTCAAGTTCTTTATTAACACATATCAAGCCAGTTATTATTCAAATCAGTTACCTTTTAAAAACCACAAAGTATGTGCTTATCCACATAAAGCTATTATAACCAACTTCCCATAAAGCCGTTATAACACTTTATGTTTTAAATCAATCAAATACATTTAGCACATAACGCTCACCGTACTACATAGTTCACACATATCATGCTAGAAGAGATAGGAAGAGGTCCACATACCGCGACGATTGTCGACTAATAGCAAAACGCCCAAGTACCTCAAACCGCGGCTACTCCTTAAGCCAAGTGGATCACTCCACACGTAGTACTACAACCTATAGAGGCCACAAAGCGCCTATTAATACCTTTAGATCCCGACGAGAATATTCTACGTAAAAATTCGGCAAAGACCTCCCCGCAACAACAGAAATCTCCTCCTCTATCGAGGCCGCTACCAAGCCAACTGGGGTTAACACGCCCGACCGGACGTGTACAATTCTACTACACAGAATGTTACACAAGTCTACTGTAATACAGTCCTATGTAATTACAGTTCAGTTCTCTTATTTAAATTCAGGCTTAAGTCGCAAGACATTGCCGTAAGTATTATTCAGGCTTAAGTCGCAAGACATTGCCGTAAGTATTATAATGTTCAGTTCTATATATAGTATACTTCAACTATATATTCCTACAACATGTAATTTCCAATTACAAATGTAAGGTCAAGAATGTTTACCTCGATAAGCCCAAAATTATCCGAGTTTATATGTCGTTCCTGAACAAGGTTTAGCTCCTACTCCGTGCGCTCCAAAACGCTCCAAGAAACCCTTAGAAGTGTCTACACAACTTCTACTTAATACTTCAACTACGGGTGAAGATTTTTCCTTAGGGTTTCGTTTAGTGGCTAAAGGAAAGTATAATAGTATTTTCCAAGCCAGATAAGTATAACCTTGGAAAGTACAACAAGGTATTTGGGCTAAAGTATTTTGGACATTATAACAATACTAGGAGAGTATTTCTATACCACAAAGGGGGTATTATACGAAACAACTAGGCTGGGGTACCCCATGGCTAGCACCACTAGGAGGGGGATACTTTCTCGCCAAGGGCCTTCTCAAAGGGGAGGGTGTGGCGGACGACTACTACAAGGAGAGGAGGGAGATTTCAAGACTTAGGCACATTTTTGGATGAAGAACTCTTCAAGCTTAGGGGGGTATTTATAGGTCAAGCCATGGCCAACCAATGGCCAAGATGAAGACAAGTGTGGTGCAAGTGTAGGGTTAGATTTCCACCATGTGTACCTTATCCATCTACCACACAACTTGCACAAAAATATCCTACCAACTAAAGCCCTCTTTTTCGTCCACCATTGCCGCCCCATTTGTTCCATGGTGAGGTGGACACATGACACCCTCCCGTTGGTCCACATTGTTTCGTCTCTCGTAAAAATCCGAAAAAATTATAAATGACATAGCCGTAATTTTCCAAAAAAAAGCTGTGTAAAGTTTTCGTCCAAACACGACTCTAATCGGGTGTTGTGTACAAATTTCGAAACTTGCCTAACTTAAGGCTCAAATTTTCTACGTACGTCCTCACGCATACTCCAAAAATACGGTATAACATTCTTCCTTAGAAACATTCGTCCCGAATGTTCCTTCTCAAGTCTCAACACAAACATGCGCCAAGATAGTCTTCATCGCTATACGTTAAAAACAATCATGCCACACCGCCATGAAATAACAAATGCACAAAATACGAAATCCCAAGTCCACGAGGAATCACCTCTATCACAAAAGAAACGATCACACTCGCTCACTTCTCCCACCTCGCTGCACTGCTCAACACTCGAACCCTTCCCAAGACACGCACCACACTTCACCAACGCTCGTTTCCAACCGAGTCACTACCTCCAAACTTGGTCATCTTACTAACCTCGATTTCTAAGGCCACTCGCCTTCACGAACTGATTCTCGTCGAACGTATCCACGAACTCATAAGATGGTCATCTAAACTGGGCCTAGCACCCTTGTGACCACGCCACCGCGACCACCTGTGAGCTGACCTTTCCTCGAACGGACGCTGGTTGGCCCGCACACGGCCCCAACCCGACCCACTATCGCGCCAACTCTTGCTCGCCGACACGGAACAATCTTGCTAAAACACATCATGAAAGCTACCACTTTCATTTACCCAACCAGGACTTATCACACAATACATTCTAGGCATAAAATGCACTCGACAAGGATCACTGCAAAATCTTGTACTCAAGACGGCCTTACATCTAAGGTCTCCACCGTAATATTCTAAGGTTCATCATTTTCTCACCCTGTGCTTACCCTTTCACTAAGCATGTTTCTAAATCACATTTTAGCACCAAGCTATCCGAACATAACACTTAACACATTATCATAACAAACAAAACTCTAGATGGTTAAGGATATACCGGCTACCGCCCACTCTAATCATAAGTCCTGCAGGCGCATAATCGCAGAAGCGCGATGAACCCGCCATCGATCCGCAGGTCGCGCCAAGCCGCCGCATTCTCCTATAAGCACGCTCGTCACATGGCCTCGACGGCCGCAGTGAAACAAGCACCGCAAAAAGACGACATTCCCGATGATGTTTGCCACATCGCGCACACCGAGGGGACATGAATCCTGGCTAGCACTCACGTATACCGCGGAACGAAGCCCGAGCTCGACCAGCCCCGAATACCCGAACGCCCCAAGATCGAGGGGACCACTCAGATCGGTGGAGTTACATAACTAGATCTGCCGAGGCGGTCCGCCAAAGTTACCAAAGGACCTCGCTGCTCGCCCTCTTCGCGATCTCTGGCCATTCCGTCGACCTCTCCGTGCCTCACATCCTAGTGCATGAGCTTGCATGCGGGCAATGTCCATGCCCATCAAGAGCTACACCCAAGCTCGCCAAGTAATCGCCCACCTGGACGTAGCGGTGTACTGCTCCTCCATATCCGCTACTACAGCTGGAACATACCGAGCTAATGAGTCGAACTCACATTGTACTCTTCTAACCGCCCGCCCCGCCTCAACGCCAAAAATCTGGCCCGAGCCCTCTCATCCGTGAGGCAAGAAATGTGCAAGAAATGCCTCGAGAACTCGCCCCAAATCGCTGGAAGTGCATGCTCTTCCCGACAGCCCCACGAATCAAACCACCAATCGCAGATCACGCACTGATGCGAACCCAATACCACCGACTCGCTCGAGGCTCGATCACTCACGATCCGTCAGAGCCGCTTGATAAACTCCCGAGGGTCGCCTCGCTCTCGATCCATAGAACACCGGAGGGCTACAACTCGTGAAGTCACGTAGCCTCAAACCGCTCGCCGGGGTGTACTACGGTGCTACGGGCCGGAATCGCCAGATTCAAATTTATCTCATATCTGCCACGACTCGCCAAGAATCGCCATCTCCTTGTACTCATCTCATCGGGCTCCAGCCGTGGATCGAGGCTCGTGTATCAGAGTCTCAGCAGCCACCGCCGCGCTCTAAACTCGCTGGTGCCGGGCGGCGTCGCGAAACCCGCCGTCTGGCATCGCTCAGTATCGACCGCTCGCGCTCGCATTCTCTCAGTATCTCACTAACAGCCTCCTCGATCGCTTTGCCCACTGGGCTCAGGTTTTACGCGGAGGCATAATCGTAAAGGAAAGGAATATGTCGAGGGGTCCAATTTATCACACCTCTAAGGCACGATCTCGTAATGGGAAGGATGGAAACTAATCCTAAATGTCCCGCAGCCTCCGACATAGATGTGGTGCACAACACACCGATAATCAAGACTCTACTAGACACGGTTCAGACACTTTCCGAGGACTAATCGCTCGATACCACTTTTGTCACGACCAATCCGGCCCGCGGATCGTGCCTTACCCCGCACCCTAGTGATACAACATCGAGAAAACAAGAGGAAAATAAAACATTAGTCATGAAAAAAGAGATATAATAAGTAAAAAGCAACCAAAACATTGCTTTCAAGATATACATAAAAACCCGAACGCTTAACCTTACAAACCCCGCCACAACAAAGCATGCACTTAAGATTTACAACAACTATGACGGACAGGCCCCGCCATACCCCGAATGTATAAGCATCTATGCACTGTGGTAACATACCAAAAGATAAGCCTCCAAGGAACGGAGCTTTCCAATACGCCAAAGGTGATCCTAAAAGTGGATCGATACCGATGTACCTTTTACTGCAGATGAACGCACTTCAAGGAGGCGAGGTCAAGACAACAGTACCAAGTATGTGAAATCAGAAATATCAGAATGAAATCATAATAGTCTATATAAAGCAGAGACATGTATGATAACCAAACTACAATTCACAACATAGAAGCTATGTCAAGTCGTGACTCACGCCCTAAAAGTCATCCTCATGCCCGTGGAACTCCTTCCTCACCGCCAGCCTAGGTACAAATCATGTGATACGTATAATGTGTCTCGCCCATCTTATGGACCCAATATAGAAAAGGGTGGAATACATTCCTGCTCATCCCATGAACCTAGAGTCGAGTGGAATACATTCTGATGAACCTAGTCAAGTGAAATACATTCGGATGAACCGGTCCTTAAGTGAAATACATTCCTGATGAACCGGTCCTCAAGTGAAATACATTCCTGATGAACCGGTAATCAAGTGAAACACATTCTGGATGAACCGTAGTCGAGTGAAATACATTCCTGCATGAACCTAATCAAGTGATATACATTCGGATGACCCAGAGTCGAGTAGAACACAAGATTTCACTTACACAACAAGGCTATCACACGTAACATGGTCAAGTTTCATAACAACAAGTATAAGCAAGTTACACACGACTCAAAGTACTTTCATTTTATATCAAAGTCCGGATTTTAACCTTAAAGTACTACGTCCGTTAAATTCCTTTTAAGATCCATTTCTTTACAAAGGTCACCCGATACCGTAGTATAAAATTTGAGTGACTAACATTGTTAAGTAAACCAAAATGCTTTCCTTTGTAAAATCAAGTGACAACCTTATTTTCCAAACGCTCAAGTTGCCTAATTTCAATGCTCAAGTTTCTCATTTTAGAAAAAGGTTTCAGAGTTCATAGTTTTAAATCCTTTAAAACATAATTCTCCTTTAAACGCTTTGAGAAACCTATGTCTTATAAGTGAGTAGGTATTCTTTGTTTATAATCAATCTTATTAAGCACCATGATCTAGGAAATGTAATATCATTTTGTCTCATCTTAGCTTCTATGCAGATGGAGGTTTCTACCGGTTTTAATAATACTTTAGTCAATACATTTTCCTTTTATTAACGCTACAGATGGTTTGTCGATACACATTCGATTTCAAATCAAGATAACATTCTTAAGCCGTTATACCTAACTTCCCATAAAGCTAGTATAACTCTTAAGCTTTCAAAACCCAAGTAATACTCATTCTTTCAAAACGATTCATAGATCTTTGAAATGCTTCAAGTTCTTTATTAACACATATCAAGCCGCTTATTATTCAAATCAGTTACCTTTTAAAAACCACAAAGTATGTGCTTCTCCACATAAAGCTATTATAACCAACTTCCCATAAAGCCGTTATAACACTTTATGTTTTAAATCAATCAAATACATTTAGCACATGTACGCCTACCGCACTACATAGTTCACACATATCATGCTAGAAGAGATAGGAAGAGGTCCACATACCGCGACGATTGTCGACTAATAGCAAAACGCTCCAAGTACCTCAAACCGCCTACTCCTAAGCCAAGTGGATCACTCCACACGTAGTACTACAACCTATAGAGGCCATAAAGCGCCTATTAATACCTTTAGATCCCGACGTAGAATATTCTACAGAAAATTCGGCAAAGACTCTCCCCGCAACAACAGAAATCTCCTCCTCTATCGAGGCCGCTACCAAGCCAACCAGGGGTTAACACGTCCGACCGACGTACAATTCTACTACACAAAGAATGCTACACAAGTCTACTGTAATACAGTCCTATGTAATTACAGTTCAGTTCTCTTATTTAAATTCAGGCTTAAGTCGCAAGACATTGCCGTAAGTATTATTCAGGCTTAAGTCGCAAGACATTGCCGTAAGTATTATAATGTTCAGTTCTATATATAGTATACTTCAACTATATATTCCTACAACATGTAATTTCCAATTACAACAGAAGGTCAAGAATGTTTACCTCGATAAGCCCAAAATTATCCGAGTTTATATGTCGTTCCTGAACAAGGTTTAGCTCCTACTCCGTGCGCTCCAAAACGCTCCAAGAAACCCTTAGAAGTGTCTACACAACTTCTACTTAATACTTCAACTACGGGTGAAGATTTTTCCTTAGGGTTTCGCTTAGTGGCTAAAGGAAAGTATAATAGTATTTTCCAAGCCAGATAAGTATAACCTGGGAAAGAACAACCAGGTACTTGGCCAAAAGTATTTAGCACAATATAACACAACTAGGAGAGTATTTCTATACCACAAAGGGGGGGTATTATACGAAAACAACTAGGCTAGGGGGGGGGTACCCCACGGCTAGCACCACTAGGAGGGGGGGGATACTTTCGGCCAAGGGGCCTTCTCAAAGGGGGGAGGGGTGTGGCGGACGACTACAAGGAGAGGGGAGGGAGATTTCAAGACTTAGGCACATTTTTGGATGAAGAACTCTTCAAGCTTAGGGGGGTATTTATAGGTCAAGCCATGGCCAACCAATGGCCAAGATGAAGACAAGTGTGGTGCAAGTGTAGGGTTAGATTTCCACCATGTGTACCTTATCCATCTACCACACAACTTGCACAAAAATATCCTACCAACTAAAGCCCTTTTCGTCCACCATTGCGCCCCATTTGTTCCAATGTGAGGGTGACACATGTCACCCTCCGGTTGGTCAAAATTGTTTCGTCTCTCGTAAAAATCCGCAAAAATTAAAAATCACATCCCCGGAATTTTCCCAACAAAAGCTGTGCAAACGTTTCGTCCAAAAACGACTCTAATCGGGTGTTGTGTACAAATTTCGAAACTTGCCTAACTTAAGGCTCAAATTTTCTACGTACGTCCTCACGTACATACTCTGAAAATACGGGGTATAACAGAGCGGGTGTATAGAGGTTGTCCGGTATTTATTTACGCCGACCTTGCAGACTTGATAGAAATGGAGACGATGATTTTGATGTCATTATGGGTATGGACCGGTTGGCTTCTTGTTATGCCAACGCTGACCGTAGGGACAGTTGGTTCGTTCCGCTTTCTGGCGAGCCGCTTATCGAGTGGAGGGGCAACACAAAGATCGCCGAGGGTAGGTTTATTTCTTACCTCAAGGCTAGGAAGATGGTGCGTATGGGTACATCTATCATCCGATTCGGTATTCGATACGAGGCCGAGGTGCCGTTCTTGACCGCGATGGTTAGGTAGTTTCGGATGTGTTCCCGCACGATCTTGGGTATCCTCCCGAGAGGAGATTGAGTTTTGTATTGACACGCCGCTGCACACTCGACCTATTTCCATTCCGCCATACGTAATGGCACCCCGAGTTGAGGAGTCAAGGACCAGCTGAAAGATTTGCTAGAGAAAGGCTTTATCAGGCCTAGTGTATCTCCCTGGGGAGCGCCAGTTTTGTTTGTGAAGAAGAAGGATGAGACGCTGCGTGTGTGTGTTGATTACAGGCATCTGAATAAGTTAACCATCAAGAATAGGTACCCCCTCCCCAGGATTGATGATTTGTTTGACCAGTTGCAGGGTGCGAGGTGTTTCTCCAAGATAGACCTGCGGTCTGGTTACCATCAGGTACGAGTTCGAGAGGCAGATATCCCAAAGACTGCATTCAGGACCCGGTATGGGCACTATGAGTTCAGGGTTATGTCTTTCGGTTTGACCAACGCTCCAGCGGTATTTATGGATTTGATGAACCGGGTGTTCAAGCCATTTTTGGATACATTTGTGATAGTATTCATTGATGACATCCTGGTTTATTCGCGGACAGAGCAGGAGCATGCAGATCACTTGAGGACGGTACTTGGGGTCCTCCGGAGCCGGCAGTTATTCGCCAAGTTCTCCAAGTGTGAGTTTTGGTTGGCCTCAGTGGCATTCCTGGGGCATATTATTGGGGCTGATGGTGTTCGGGTGGATACGGCAAAGATTGAGGCAGTCAAGTCTTGGCCGAGACCTACTACTCCGACCGAGGTGCGCAGTTTCTTGGGGCTGGCAGGTTATTATCGTAGGTTTGTGGAGCAGTTTGCTTCGATTTCAGCACCGTTGACTAGGCTGACTCAGAAGGCAGCCAAGTTCCAGTGGACAGAGGCTTGCGAGAAGGGTTTCCAGTTGCTGAAGGAAAGGTTGACTACAGCTCCAGTTCTTACTCTTCCTGAGGGGTTAGACGGGTACGTGATCTATTGTGATGCCTCGGGTATCGGGCTAGGGTGTGTTTTGATGCAGCACGGCAAGGTTATAGCCTATGCTTCCCGGCAGTTACGGAAGCATGAGAGGAATTACCCTACCCACGACTTAGAGTTGGCCGCAGTTATTCATGCCTTGAAGATTTGGAGACATTATTTGTATGGGGTTCATGTGGATATTTATACTGCACCACAAGAGCCTCCAAAGATATCTTCAGGCAGAGGGAGCTGAACTTGCGACAGAGACGGTGGTTAGAGTTGCTGAAAGATTATGATGTTGATATTCTATACCATCCGGGGAAAGCCAACGTAGTTGCTGATGCCTTGAGTCGTAGATCGATGGGGAGCCTGTCAGAGGTACAGCCAGAGAGACAGGACATGGTCCGTCAGATCCACCAGTTAGCGAGCCTTGGGGTTCGATTGATCGATACCGACGATAGTGGGGTACGGGTTCGTGAGGTTGTCGAGTCTTCCATCGTTGATGAGGTGAAGAGGCGACAGTTTGAGGACCCAGTGTTGGTACGGTATCGAGATGCAGCTCTTCGGGAGGAGAAAAGTCTATTCGAGGTAGCGCCTGATGGGGTGCTAAGATTTGAGGGCCGGTTGTGTGTTCCCGATGTGACAGGACTTCGTCAGCAGATTTTGGGGGAGGCACACAGTGCTCGTTATTCTATTCATCCGGGGTCGACCAAGATGTACCATGACCTCAGATGTTTGTATTGGTGGGATGGCCTGAAGAGGGACGTGGCAGGTTTTGTTGCACAGTGTCCTATTTGCCAGCAGGTCAAGGTCGAGCACCAGAGGCCCAGTGGATTATTGCAGACTATTGAGATTCCGACTTGGAAGTGGGAGGTGATCAACATGGACTTTGTTACAGGGTTACCTCGTACTCAGAGGAAGTACGACTCCATTTGGGTTATTGTTGACAGGCTGACGAAATCAGCCCATTTCCTTCCAGTCAGGACGACGTTTTCGGCAGAGGACTATGCCAGATTGTACATCAGAGAGATTGTGAGGCTGCACGGTGTCCCGGTGTCGATTATATCTGATAGGGGAGCCCAGTTTACGGCTAACTTCTGGAGGTCTTTCCAGAAGGGATTAGGGACCCAGGTGAGTCTCAGTACAGCATTTCATCCTCAGACTGACGGGCAGGCAGAGCGTACTATCCAGACACTTGAGGATATGTTGCGAGCCTGCGTGATTGATTTCGTGAGGTAGCCGAGGATCATTTGCCTCTTGTGGAGTTTGCTTATAACAACAGCTACCATTCCAGTATACAGATGGCGCCATACGAGGCTTTATATGGGCGGAAATGTAGATCGCCGATTGGTTGGTTCGACGTGGGCGAGGTGCAGTTAGTTGGCCCAGACTTGGTTCAGCAGGCTGTGGATAAGGTGAAGCTTATCCAGGAGAGACTGTTAGCAGCTCAGAGTCGGCAGAAGTCATATGCGGATAATCGGCGTCGGCATTTGGAGTTTCAGGTAGACGATTGGGTCTTCTTGAAGGTGTCACCCATGAAGGGTGTGATGAGATTCGGTAAGAAGGGGAAACTCAGCCCAAGGTACATTGGGCCCTACCAGATCGTCCGTCGAGTAGGAAAGGTTGCCTATGAGTTGGATCTGCCATCAGAGTTAGAGGCGGTACATCCGGTCTTCCATGTTTCTATGTTGCGGAAATGTATCGGAGATCCAGCGAGAGTTTTCCCGGCTAGTGAGGTCCAGTGATGAGGGTTTATCGTATTAGGAGAGTCCCATAGAGATACTCGATCGCTGTGTCAAAGCGATCATGACCAAGGATGTGGCTTCCACAAAGTCTTGTGGAGGAATGATAACCGGGAGGAGATGACTTGGGAAGCGGAGGAGGACATGTGGAGGAAGTATCCTCACTTATTCCCTACACCTTCAGGTACTTCTTTTCCCTTACTTGTCAAGTTTTAATTGAAGCATTTGTTTTGTGTAAATGTTATTATGTGGCCATGTGTGGCATTATTGGTATGTCGGGGTTGTGAAGGGAAACTATGTCGCTAATTATAAGTTTGACTCCGAAAGAACATTCGGGGATGAATGTTTCTAAGGGGGGAAGAATGTTACACCCCGTATCTACAGGACATGTTTTAAGAACGTACGTAAGAACTCATAAGTGTTAAGATTTGAGACTTGTAAAAATATATCTAATTATGAAATTGTCGAAAACGTAATATTGATTGAATGGGAGGGCGACACGTGTCACCCCCTTATGGTTGCCTCGACGATTGGGACATGGCCAAAATGGTCATTGACCATAGTCTTAGATGGCAAGTCTTGCAAGTAGTGAGCTTGAGAATTTTGACTAAGTCAAAGGGTCCACTAGTCTTGATATTTAATAAGACTTCATCCAAACCACCCAATTGTTTACATCTTGACCCTCCATGTCCCTATATAATACTACTAGTAGCAAGACTAATGCCAACACTTAGAAAAAATTTCAAGAATTTCAAGAACCACAAGAGCTAGCTCTCGGGTTTGCTCACTCTCTACAACAAAAAAATTTGTTTGTGATCCATTTAGCTCCACACTTTAAACCAAGGTTCTTGAGTGTATTGTAAGTGTATCTCAATAGAAAAATCTCGGAAAACGATAGTTTTCGTATTAGTCGCAAGGTGAAAACCTAGTTGCTTTCTAGGTTTTGTTTGGAGATTTGAAGGAAATTTGTTGGTGTTGTTCTAAGGGTCTCAACTAGCGGATTGAAGTGTCTTGAAGAGGCTCTAAGTTACTAAGGAGCGACTTCGGATTTGGAGTTGGATTAAGATTCGTTGAGGTATAATTTTGTCTCTTAAAAGTGTTACAAGATTATTGTTATTGTTGTTAGCTTTACATGTTGCTAGAATGAAGTATATGTGTTGAAGTTTATAAGTATTGTGGATTGCTTGTAGCCTTAAAAATCCGAAATGTAATGTAAGCCATGTGAAGTTGGATTACAACTTGGTCGCTTATTAGAATCGTCGCATGTTACTTACTTGAAGATTATAGTAGTTATAATCAATTGCGACTTGATATCATGTTATACTAACAACTTGGATTGAAATGAAAATTGGATAAGAATTGGTATTGTTGCATCTCAATGTGGCCGAATTGGACTTGTAGTTTGTATTAGTTTGATATCGTTTGTGGGGCGGAATTTTACACGTCTAGTAGGCGTGTAATCCCCTATTGTTGATTGCATTAATTGGGCCTTAAATGTGGCGTGTTTGGTTATTGTATTCGGCCTTGAAAAAGGTGGTAAGTAAGTAGAAACAAATGAGGTGATGTCCGATTTTCCGTAGAATTTAGAGACTTTACACTTATAATATTCTATGTTTGAAGTAAGGCGTTAATAAACGTATTGTGAATATTATAGGTTGACAAACTACGGGCGGGACTTTGTACTTGGCAAGTGGATTGGCCCGAAGAGGTATGTAGAACTTTCCTATCTTTTGAGCATGACTAGTTGTACGTATATAGTACGGTAGACGTACAAGACCTTGATATCCTTTACTAGTTTTATGAATAGCCAAGTCGGGTGAGTTAGGAGATTAACTCACTTCTTTGAAAGTATTAAGGATGTCTTAAGTTTTATTAAAGTTAAGGGACTTGAAGAGTTTTAAAGTATGTGATACTTGTTTCGTTTTAAACGTATAAGTCCCTTGGATAGGAAATTGTACTTGACTAAGGTATAAAGTGAATATAACGACTTTATAGGAAGTTGGTTATATTAGCTTTATGGAAAGATAAATGACTTGATTTAATGAAAGGCAATTTGATTTTAAGGCATCAATTGCCTAAGGTTTTATAAGAAAATGAGTCATTTGATTTAGAAACCTAACTTTATTTCTAAAGGTATTGTGACTTGTCTTGAAAAGTGATTTTGACTTGATACTACGGTTAATAGTATCTTTGAAGTTTTATACTAAAAAGAGTCATTTGTTTTAAAGAGTAGAAGTATGTAGTACTTGGGTTAAATTCCCGGATTTTTATAAAAGATATGCTAGTGCCTTAAGTAAACTAAAATGAGAGTGTATATGAATAAGAAGTTAGGGGGATTTCTTAACTTGCTTACTGTTATGTATGATGGCCGGTTGAGATAGGGTAAGAGTATATCTGAGGGGTAAATCCCCAAGATAGTTATACCACCTTCTCTAGGGTAAGAGTATATCTGAGGGGTAAATCCCCAAGATAGTTATACCACCTGCTTTAGGGTAAGATTATAATTGAGGGTTAAATCCCCAAGATAGTTATACCACCTGTTTCCGTGGATTTGCTACCCACGATGCGAGGAATATCTCATTCGAGTCCTTATGGGCTTATGCGGGTGAAATAGTCCCATGCGGGCGGGTTCAGCCTATGCGAGGAATACCTCATGCGGGTCCACACGACCTATGCGGGTGAAATAGTCCCAGGAGTAGGATTGCTTAATGATACTGCGGGCGGATGGTCCTGCTTTGATCGTGAGCTTCCTATTTTTATGTTGTACGTATACTATCAGTTACTCTCATTGTTAGTAAGGCATTGTGTACTGTAATTTTTATTATCATACATGTCTCCGGCTTTGTTTTAAACTTATGATGTAATTACGATTTTCCGCTTTACATACTTAGTACATATTGTGTATCGACTTCTTCCTGGGGTTGCATTCACGCCGCAGTAGGTAAGCGAGTGGTGGATCCTCATTCTTAGGATCACAAATCAGACGTCAGAAGCTCCATTTCTCCGCAGCTTGTCTTTTTTGTACAGTTTTTCCCTGATGTTGTAGATTTATGTACATTCAGGGGTATGGCGGGGCCCTGTCCCGCCACTGTTGTTATTCCTAGAGGTCTGTAGTCACATGTTGTGGTTTGGGGCTGTAAGAACTGAGTTGTACAGTTTTCTTTGACTATGCATATTTTATGGAAGACGGCCTTATCGGCTAGCCTGTGTTATTATTGTCTAAAAATGTTGTATGTTGTGTATGTTCCGCTGCTATTCTCTGATGTATACCTGAACGGGGTGCCCAGGTAGGGCACTGGCCGCGACTCGGTCGGTCGTGACAGCTCGCCTATCAACGTAAACCCTCAACATAAGTGTGAGGTGTGCGTAGAGGCAAAACTTTCAAAAAGTCTCTTTAGATCTGTCGAAATGAAAACCACTCCTCTAGAACTTATTCACACTGACATATGTGATTTAAAGTTTGCTAAAACTAGAGAGGGGAACAAGTACTTTATGACATTCATAGATGATATCACATGGTATTGTTACCTTTACTTATTAAAAAGTAAAGATGAAGTCTTTGAAGCATTCAAACGCTACAAAGCAGAAGTTAAAAACCAACTAAGCGTACGGATTAAATCAATTCGTAGCGATAAAGGGGGAAAATACTTAGCGCATTTTGAAGAATATTGTGCCCGATCGGGCATTGTTCATCAAACGACGACTCTATACTCACCTAAATCAAACGGTGTTGCTGAACGCAAGAACCGTACATTAAAAGAAATGATGAATGCATTTCTCATCGATCCAGACCTTTCCCAAAACATGTGGGGAGAAACTATCCTTACCGCTAATATGATTCTTAATAGAGTCCCACACAAGGGTAAGGACAAAACCCCATATGAGTTATGGAAGGAAAAGAAACCCACCTACAAATACTTGAAGGTGTGGGGTTGTCTGGCAAAGGTTGAAGTACCTAAGCCAAAGCAGGTCAATATTGGGCCTAATACTATAGATTGCATATTCATCGGATATGCAAATAACAATAGTGCTTATCGCTTCTTGGTACATAAGTCAGATGTACCAGACATCCATGTGGGTACAATCATGGAATCAAGGAACGCCAGTTTCTTTGAGGACTCGTTTCCTAGAAAGGAAAGAGACATAACCTCTTGCAAACGAAGTTATGAACAAAGCTCTCAGGATCCAGGAGTCATTGACTGCCCATATCTAGGCGGTCCAGATCTAGTGGACTCCGAAGTGGCTGATTATCCAGAATCTAGTATTCCAAATTTTCAGGACTTGGAGGTTTCAAAGATGGAACCAAGATAAAGCAAAAGGGCTAAGAAGGATAAGTCCTTCTGTCCGGAACTTGTAGCATATATGGTTCATGACGAACCACGAACAATTGCTGAAGCATTGTCAACTCCAGAAGCACTGCTCTGGAAAGAAACTATAGAGAGTGAGATAGACTCCATTATGCAAAACTATACTTGGGAGTTGGTTGATCTTCCTCCGGGAAACAAATCATTGGGTTGTAAATGGATACTCAAATGGATGTTGAAAGCAGATGGATCTATAGACAAGTACAAGTATTCATTATGATCATCGCGTTGTAGGATATTGTGATACATCAAATGGATGTCAAGACATTCTTCCTAAATGGTGATTTGGAAGAAAAATCTATATGGACCAACCCGAGGGGTATGTGGTTTCAGGACAAGATAAGAAAGTATGTCGGCTTGTCAAATCTCTATACTGGCTGAAACAGGCCCTGAAGTAATGACATGAGAAATTTGATAGTACTGTACTAGTTAAAAGGGTTCGCCATTAATGAGTGTGATAAATGTGGCTACACGAAAGGAAATGTCGACTCACTCGTCATGATATGCCTTTATATAGACGACATGTTGATCACAGAGAGAAGTCCTTGGTTGATCCTAGAGACTAAGAACATGTTGAAACAATGTTTTGATATGAAGGATATGGGTATTGCAGATATCATCTTAGGGATCAAGATCTCTAAGACATCTGACGGACTGGTCTTATCTCAATCTCACTATATCGAGGATGTGTTGAAGAAATTTGAGATGTTCGACAGTTTGCTGATAACGTCACCACAGGATATAAATCAAAAGATTGATAAAAATTATGGTGCGCCCGTATACCAGAAACAATACGCTCAGGTGATTGGTAGTTTGATGTACATCACAAACTGCACCCGATCCGATATCGTGTATGCAGTCAACAAGTTGGTTAGGTTCACCCGTAATCCAAGTGATCATCATTGGAAAACGTTAAATCGGGTACTACAGTACCTGAAATACATGCTAGCTTACGGGTTGCATTATTTGAGATATCCGACTGTATTAGAGGGGTACAGTGATGAAAACTGGATATCTGATATAGAGGACACCAAGTCCACCAGTGGGTATATATTTACAATTGGTGGTGGGGCTGTGTCTTTGAAATCCTCTAAGCAAACTTGCATCTCCCGATCCATGATGTAATCAAAGTTTATCGCTTTAGACAAAGTAGGAGAAGAAGCCGAGTGGCTTAATGACTTCTTAGATGATGTCCCGTGTTGGGATAAACCCATACCTTCTGTAATGATCTACTACGACAGTCAGTCGGCTCTAGAAAGGGCACAGATTTCTATGTACAATGACAAATATCGTCATATTCGATGGAGATATAATACCGTTCGGCAGCTGATCACCACGAGAATTATTTCCATTGATTATATAAAATCAAACGAGAACATATCATACCCTTTCACTAAGGGCATACCCAAAGATTAGTTTCTGCCTGTCTAGAGGAATGAGCTTAAAACCCAAATAATAAGAACTGATATGGTGTATACCCAACCTTACTGACTAGAGAACCCAGGAATTAGGTTCAATGGGAAAACTAAGTCGTAAAAGTTCAGTTAAGTGCTTTGGTGGAAGCAAAAGCACTTCAGATAATGATTTCTGCAAAGAAACATGAATCCAAGATCGTTCCCGTGATAGACATTAAGTGTTATCTGCAGTGTGTGTAGAGATTAAGTTTTCAAAATCTTTAATGATCCTCAACGGTTGAGGTTAGGTTTGGGGAAACTTTTAATGGTTTATAACATTTGTGAAGTGGGGTATTGAAGAATACCTTGTAGGAGACCACCTATTTATGTGCGAGGACATGCCGCCTCAAATGAACGCACTTAAGAATCCAAGACGTGTCCACGACCACAACGGACAAAACATTAAAGAAGAACAGAGTAAGGAAAGTTATTGTGTTGGTACCGTTGTCTTGGCTTACATTAAACACTGAAGGTTCAAGACATCACGTTCACAGCGCAGTAAGTATGTCTGATGGTAGTCAACTATGGAAGGTTCAAAGCCACGGCTACCTATCCAGATGCAACATCGACCCGCTGAAAGATTGCTAGAAAGACATGTGAGTGCACCAAAATCTCTTTCAAGAGGAGATTGTTGGAAATTTATTAACGTGAAATAAATTTTATCATATTATTTATGACTCGAACAATTGGGGCCCCGCACGTCAGAAATGTCATTTTCACACACATGCACACGTTGTACCAAGGATCGTAAATTTCCTTAGTGAAAGATATATTGGTACGTAAATAAAATGTTTGAGACATAGAATGATAGATGGTTGTTGGCCAAATGACGAGTGTTTCACGTTGGTAAATGAAGGAAGAAGTGTACGATGTGTAAAAGATTAAACGAGTTAGAAATCAATGCGGAGCCGCGAATGAGAGCCACAGCTCCTCCATCCAGAGCCTCGGTGTCTGGTGGTCAGTTGGTTACTGGATTTTAGGTGCCGCGGTGTAACGCCCCGAACCCGGGCCCGTTACTGGTGCCTTACCCCGGGCACCCTAGTGATACAACATCAGAGAAAACCAGCGGAAAATAAAACACGAGTCATGAAACAAGAGATATAATAAATAAACAGGCCAACCAAAACAGTTGCCTTCAGTATATACACAAAACCCGAGCAGCTTATCCTTTACAAACCCCGCCACAGCGATTACTCTGCACTTAAGATTTACAATAACTATGACGGACAGGCTTCGCCATACCCCGAATGTACAAGAACCTACAACTCGAAACATACCAAATATAAGCCTCGAAGGAACGGAGCATTCCAACACGCTGAAATGAGATCCTAAGAGCGGGGATCCACGATCATGTACCTCTACTGCGGCATGAACGCAACCCCGAAGGAGGTCGCATAACAGTACTAAGTATGGAATCACAACATCAGTAAATGAAATCATAATAGCCTAAAAAGCGAGAGACATGTATGATAACCAAAATACAAAGACGCAACATAAAAGCGATCAAGTCGTGGACTCACGCCAAAGTCACCACTAAATATAACTATGGGTCTCACGCCCACAACATCCATCATGTTCGCATCACGGCGCATGCCCGAATCGCGACGGTGTAGACATGTCCATGATGCAACAATAATAACAAGGCCGCATGGCCACATGCCCCCGGAATACTGCATCGGTGTAGACATGCCCATGTAACCTCAATAACAATATACTGGGTGGTCAACCCTGCCGCATGGCCACATGACCCCGGAATCGCGACGGTGTAGACACGCCCATGTTGCGATAATAACCATATATCGGGTAATCAACCCGCCGCATGCGCCCGAGAATACTGCATCGGTGTAGACATGTCCATGTGACATCAACAACAAGACAGTAATCAAAATGGAAACATACCCGTGGAATTCTCCATCACTGCCAGCACGTCCAAGTAAGTTCTCAACAAGTCAACCGGCCCTCTATCGAGAGACGCGGTAACACAGAAATACCACATTTGCACAACAAAGGCTATCATCACAAGCATAGGCAAGTTTCACAACAACAAGCATAGGCAAGTTTCACAACAACAAGCATAGGCAAGTTTCACAACAACAGGCATAGGCAAGTTTCACAACAACAAGCATAGGCAAGTTTCACAACAACTCAAAGTACTTTCATTTTATGCCAAAGTCCGGGTTTTAACCCTATAGTACTACGTACGTTAAATTCTTTAAAAGAGATCCATTACTTTTATCAAAGTCACCCGATACCCGTAGTATTAGAATGACCAACCCACATTCCTTTTCAAAATCAAGTAACAACATTCTTTTCCTAAGTTCCAGTTTGCCTAGTTTCAATTACTCAAGCTTCTCATTTTCAAATGGTTTCATAGTTCCCAAACTTAATCACTTGATTCCTTTTTAGAACAATTGAGTAATATATGTCTCACGTGAGAGTAGGTTATTCTTGTTTACAACATTCTTATTACAGCAGCCATGATCTAGAAAATGTAATATCATTTTGTCTTATCTTAGTTTCTATGCAGATGGAGGTTTCTACTGGTTTTAATACAATTCATCATTATTCAATACATTTTCCTTTATTAACGCTGCAGTGGTCTGTCGATACACATTCTGATTTCCGAAATCAGTAAAACATTATCCCTTTACATAAAACCAAGTACTCATTACTCACGAATGAGGTTTCACACAAACATTCACATTAAAACAAATAAGTTAAGTCTCTTATCTTATAAGATCAAGTCTCTTAACTTCTAACATCAGTAAACCATTTTCTTTACCTCTCTTAAGACATTATACCTAACTCCCCATAAAGCTAGTATAACTCTTTTTAAAACCTTTAAAACCAAGTGTTACTCTCCCTTCAAAACGATTTATAAATCTTTTGAAATACAGCAAGTTCTTTATTATAACAAGCCAGTTATAATTCACATCAGTTACCTTTTAAAACCACAAAGTATTTTCTTACCTACATAAAGCTGTTATAACCAACTTCCCATAAAGCCGTTATAACACTTTATGTTTTTAAAAACAATCAAACACGATTAACACGTATGCGTCTACCGCACTACATAGTTCACACATATCATGCTAGAAGAGATAGGAAGAGGTTCACATACCTCGCGGCAGTATCGACTAATAGCAAAACGCTCCAAGTACTTCAAACCGTCGGCTACTCCTTAAGCCACGAGATCGCACCACACGTAGTACTTCAACCTATAAGGCCACAAGCGCTATTAACATCTATATCTCATCGTTCCATATTCTACAGAAAATTCGCAAAGACTCTCCCCAACAGTAAATCTCCTCCTCTATCGAGGCTACCAAGCCAACCCGGGGTTTGCACGCTTAACCTGACGTGTACAATTATACTCACAAGAATACTACACAAGTCTCTGTAAGAATACGATCTATGTAATTACGATTGATTCATTCTTTATTCTTCAGTCTTAAGTCAACAGACATTGCCACAATACTAAGTTCAGTTCTATATATAGTATACTTCAACTATATATTCTAACATGTAATTTCCAATTACAATAGAAGGACAGTAGTGTTTACCTCGATAAGCCCAAAATTATCCAAGTATAAAGTCGATCCTGAGCAACGCTTAGCTCCTACTCGAGCGCTCCAAACCACCCTTAGAAGTCCTAACCAACTTCTACTTACAACTTCAACAACGGGTGAAGATTTCCTTAGGGTTTCGTTTTTGTGGCTAAAGGAAGTATAATCGTATTTTCTGGGCTTTTGTAAAAGTGTAACCTTGGGAATACTACAAGGTATTTGGGCCAAGGTATTTGGATATAACAACAATACTAGGAGAGTATTTCTATACCACAACAAGGGTATTATACGAAAACAACTAGGCTAGGGGTACCCAGGCTAACCTACAAAGGGAGGAAGCTCGCGGCCAAAGAGGGGGAGGGGGTGTGGTGGACGAAACTCAAGAGGAGGAGTAGTTTGAGACTTAGATAGATTGCTCAAGTTTAGGATGAAGAATGTCTTCAACTAGAGGGTATTTATAGGTCAAGTGAAGGCAACCAATGGCCAAGATGAAGACAAGTGCATAGCAAGTGTAAGGCCAAGATTTAGCCATGTGCTACCTTATCCATCTACCACAAAATATCCTACCTAACCCTTGACCAAGGGAAAGGCACAAAATCGTCCAAGCTAGCCCAAAGTTGCCGTCCACTCCTTCCAATTAGAGGGTGACAAGTGTCGCCCTCTCGTTGGTCCAAAATGTTTCGTCTCTCGGAAAAATCCGCAAAAATTATAAATGACATAGCGGAAATTCCCTACGAAAGCGTGGAAAGCGCTTTTAAAAAACGACTCTAACCGGGTGTTGTGCACAAAAAGAATTCGGCCAAGCCTAAAGAAGTTCGAAAATTTCTACGTACGTCCCCCACGTACATACTCTGGAAATACGGGGTATAACACGCGGTGCCTCCCAGGCAGAGCCATGGCACTTCGGAGGCAGAATAGTCGATGGGAAGCTGAAAAGTTTCTGACTTTTGGGCTGGTTTGAGGGATTGATTCTCCATTACTTGGAACATGAATTCAACCATTATTTGGCTAATTAAAACCTCTCAATAAGTGACATTACATGGCTCTTGAATGTCATTAGTTGTCTAGATGAGAGGTCATCTTTCATACACTATAAATTGAGGCCCTTGGGTCAATTGGAGAACACACAAATTAGATTTCTAATTTACTTCGTCTTCTCTAAGCTTTCATTCAAATACTCAAAAGGTTCTTCTTTTAGCACTCTTGAGTTTCCTTTTCTCAATTGGTAGTTGTTATTTTATCTTGAGAGACAAGTTGTCAATCACCGTACAATGATACATACATGACACTATTGTCTTAAGGACATAGTGTTAACACTCGACTCAGCAAATCCCTTATTGTAGTTTACATTTTGTTCTTAATTCCAATTTGTAATCTTTTTAACAATTGCTTACTTACTTTCCTTGTAATCCTCATTGTACTCACATAAATATTAACTCCAAACCATTTCATGTTTAGGTACATATTGCTTTGGTGTTTCAAGTGAATTAGGGATTTGAAAATCTAGCATAATCACATTTTGGGTGAATTAGGACTCCAAATCCACATCTAGATATCTACAAGTTGTGGTTAGTGCAACCAATTCACATTTAGGTGCATCTAGATTTGCAGTGTTTGATAAATCTAGACCATTTACTTTTAGGGTGATTAGGACTTCAAATCCATAGGTAGATATCTAAGAGTCTTGTTTACTACTTCTCTAATTTCACTATGTAAAGGGTTTCAAATTCTTTACATAGTGGATTGGATGGTAAACATCAACCTTCATCTGTTTGTACCTTGAGGCATTTCCCTTTTGCTTTAGTCAGTTAGATCAAATCATTCATGGTGTCTCTGTGTTGCTTCTAGCAGTTGTACATGGTTGATAGACTACTAGATGTTGCCTTAGGTTATTCTATCTGTTTTATGCCAATGTAGAAGGATAATTAATCTTTCTGTTCTTTGGATCCTAGATACTGATAATGCAATGTGATACTAATCTTTTATTTGGTTTTCAGTGATCCTATTTTGATTTTATTATACTGGTATTGACAGTTTTGTGTTAATTACTGAGTCTGAGCTTGCATGTATTCATGGGAAACAGAGAATGTATAAATTGAATGAGATAGAAAGAAAAGGAAGAGGAGAGAGAAGTTATTTGTGGGAGCTTTTTTATTTTCTTTTCATTATAAAATCTGAAAATTACAATGTTTGGGTCTCTTATTTATAGAGGTGAGATTACCATCTAACTAACTTAGTTGTACTACTAACTAACTTAGTTGTACTACTAACTAACTTGTACTTCTAATCAACTTGTACTACTAACCAACTATAACAAACTAACTAACGCTTAACAAACTCTAACAACTTTAACCACCACCACTTAACTGTTATACCCCGTATTTCCAGAGTATGTACGTAAGGACGTACGTAGAAAATTTGAACTTTTACATAGGCTTGGCCGAATTAACTTTGTTCACAACACCCGTTTAGAGTCGCTTTTGACTAAACGCTTTCCACTTTTCGTAGGTAAATTACGGCTATGTCATTTTTATTTTTCGGATTTTTCCGAGAGAAGAAAAATTTTGGACCAACAAGAGGCGACACTTGTCACCCTCTCATTGAACACCTTAGGCGGTAGAGGTGGCCAAAGTGTGGCCTTTGTGGTCGGGTTGGTAGGATATTTTGTGTTAGTTGGCTAGTGCACTTGGCAAGATCTTGCCCTACACTTGCCTTGCACTTGGCAAGATCTTGGCCATTGGTTGGCCTTGCTTGTCCTATAAATACCCTCTCCCTTGAAGACTTCTTCATCCATAAATTTGCCTAAGTCTTGAAAGCTCTCTTTCTCCCCCCTTGTGAGGCCTTAGCCGAGAGCCCTCTCCCCTTGGCCGAGAGTCCCCCAGTGGGCAGGCCGAGGGTAGACACACCCCCTCCAGGGTGCTAGCCGTGGGTACCCACTAGCCTAGTAGTTTTCGTATAAATACCCCCCCTCTTGTTAGAAATACTCTCAAAAGTATTGTTATAATGCCCAAATTACCTTAGCCGTATACCTTGTAGTATTCTAAGGTTATACCTATACAAAAAGCCCAGTTATACTATTATACTTCCCGTCAGTCACAAAACCGAACCCTAAGTAAATCTTCACCCGTAGTTGAAGTTATAAGTAGAAGTTGGTTAGAACTTCTAAGGGTTGTTTGGAGCGGGTCGGAGCGCGCGGGGTAGGAGCTAAACCTTGCTCAGGATCGACATTTAAACTCGGATAATTATGGGCTTATCGAGGTAATTATCTGTTACACCCCGTAAATTCAAGGAGTTAGATAAGAACATATCAAGGAATTTAAGATGTAAAAAGTTGATAGATAAGTTGACAACATGTGTTGGACGGATTTTGAGTTTGCCTTGGAGTGTTGTACCCCAGTTGTTAAGAATTTCGAGGTGTTTAAAAGGCCTAATGTGTAGTCCGTTAAATCTAGATCCCAACGCAACAAACCGCTCGCCGTTTGGACATCGGAGTCAAAGTTATGGAAGTTTCAAGTTTGCGCGCAGCAGCAGCAGCAGCTGGTCAGGGTACAGCGCCGAATCGGCCGCGCGCCGCTTGTTCTGGGGTCCATGGGTTGCAGCGCGCCGAATGCAGGCCGCGCGCGGATTCTGGAACATTTTCTACGGAGGCGGCACGGCGTGGCCGCACGCGCGAGGGTTTTTTCGCGATAAAAGGTCAAATCGGAGATATTTTGTTAAAAACCTAAGGGAGGGTGACAAGTGTCCCTCCCATCCCTTTGACCATATTAGGGCCTATTTTAGGCCAAGTCTTGGAAGACTTGGCCATTTCATTTCAAAACCTTCCATGGAAAACCCTCTCCTTCTCTCTAGTTTTTGGAAGAAACCCTAGCTTTATGAGATTGTTGAGCGCGGCAAGAAGAAAAAGTGTGGGTAAACTTGTGGAGTAACGCTGGTGGGCGATTTTGACGAAAGAGGAGGAAGAAAAGGGGCTTTTGTGGGCTATTCCTTAAGGTAAGAGTTTCCCTTTCTTGGTTATGAGCCTAAGGTCATTTTATTTTAGTAGTATAGATGTGAGCCCGAGGTCGCTTTTATTTTAGTAGTTTAGAGTTGAGCCTAAGGTCGTTATATTGTAGTAGTATAGAATTGAGCCCGAGGCTGTTTTATATTGTATAGATTTGGATCTTGTTGTCTTGTTAAAAGCGAAATGGGCATGCTAGCCTTAAGATTGTAATTGAAGATGTCTAGGCTAGATATCATGTTAGACCTAAGGACTTGGATTGGAAAGTATTGAAAGGGATTTAAGAATTGGTTTATGGTTGGCCAAGAATGGGATGGAAAGTATTGGGTTATTTTGTATTATTGTGGGCGTTGGGTTATTGAATTCGACCTTAACAAAGGTGGCGTTAGTAGAAGCAAAGGAAGTTGTCGTCCAAATTGTCGTAGAACTTAGGGACTTTGCACTTAGTTGATTCTACGTTCAAGCTAGAGTTTGATAGACGTTTCATGACCCTTTATAGGATTGAAGTACTACGGTAGCATATTCTACTTGAGGCGATAATACGGTGGAGCATTTTGCTTATTGTCGACAATCGTCGCGAGGTATGTGATTCTTCCTATCCTCTTCACATGACTATTTGTAAAATATATAGTGCGTAGACGCACGAGTGTTAAAGGAATTTGATTTCTTTTGTGCCTTGATTTGATATGAAGTGTTAAGGGCTTCATTGTGTGAAAATAGTAGTAAAGTCTTATCCGCTGGTAACGTACTTGAAAGTTAAAAGAATGAGCCCTATTGGTCTCATAAATGTTTATAGTGGTAATTGGTTGGTTTAAAACATAAAGTGTTATAACGGCTTTATGGGAAGTTTGTTATAACCGCTTTATGTAGCTAAAAGAATGGTTTGTTGTTTTCAAAAGATAAGAGACGTGACTTGTAATTGACCTAAATGGTGTTGAAAAGTATAAAACCTAATTCGTGAGATATGAATACTTGGTTTTTAAAAGAATAACGTTACAATTTCGGAAATGGGAATAAGGTCGAACAAGCCAACGCAGTCGATAAAGGAAAGAAGTAATGACATTAATCATATTAAAACCGAGAAACCTCCATCCGCATGTAAGCTAAGATAAGACAAAATGGCATTACATTTCCTAGATCATGGTCATTTAATGAGAATTATTGAAATCAAGTTTTGATCTTCTTAAAAATTCCAAAGTAAGGAATTCGATTTTCTAAAGGAAAAGAGACTTAAGAATTTGAAGTATTTTGGTTTAAAAGAAAGGCATGATTTTGTCTTGACTTGTTTTATTAATCATAAAGTGTTGTAATAGTCTTATGGGAGGTTAGTTATAACGACTTTATGAAAATAAAGAAATGGTTTCATTAATAGATTTTAAATGGTATACTTGACATTGTGTTAAGAAATATTTATAGTACCTTGAGTTGTGTGTAACGGGCCTATGCTTGTAGCGATAGCTTCTGTGTGCAAGTGTTGTATTTATGTGCTACCGCGCCTCGCTGGAGGGCCGCTATCCGTTGATTGATGGACATACCGACATCGTTGGGTACACGCGTGCTTCCATTGTGGTGTTGTTATTGTTATTTGATCGACATACCGACACGTTGGGTAGCCAGGTGTGCTTCCATTGTGGTGTTGTTATTGTTATTTGATCGGACATACCGACACGTTGGGTAGCCCATGGGTATGCTTCCACGGTGAGTATTCTCTTGTTAGTTGTTTGACATACCGACACGTTGGGTAGCCCGGTACGCATGCCACAAGGATTGTTATCTTGTTATCTCCTTCGGGCATACCGACACGTTGGATGGTCCACGGTATGGGCCCACTAGACGGCTCCAGGCCATGCTTATACCGAGGTGAGACGGGCACGCGGCCTTTGTGCGGGTTAAATTCGGGTTGTATTTGAGTGATGATTTCACCGCACGAGCCCTATCTTGATATGATCGCTTTAAGTTGTGGTGTTGTAATTTGGTTATCATACATGTCTCCCGCTTTATATAGACTATTATGATTTCATTTACGATTTTACGATTTCACATACTGCAATTGTGATCGACCGACCTCGGCCTGCGTTCATGCCGCAGGTTGAGGTACATAGCTTGTCGATCCACTCTCTTAGGATCGCTGTTCGGTTCTCGGAAAGCTCCATATCTCCTAAGCTTGTCCCGTGGTACGGTTCCTCAAGTAGTAGACTTTGTATATTCGTGGGCATGGCGGGCCCCGTCCGTCATTATGGTTTCAAAATTCTTAGAGGTTTGTAGACTTGTAGGCGAGTTTGTATGGGATGTAACTGCTTCAAGTTTTAAATTATGTATAAAAAGGTAACCGTTTGGGTTAGCCTACTTTCTTATTTCATTGCTTTCATTCTTGAGTTTTTATTTCCGCTGGTTTTTCTCTGATGTTGTATCACTAGGGTGCCCGGGGTAAGGCACCAGTCACGGGCCCGGGTTCGGGTCGTGACATTATCTTGCCCCTCTATTGTAATTGGAAATTACATGTTGTTAGATTATATAGTTGAAGTATACTATATATAGATCGAACGTTGTTATCGCAATGTCTTTGACTTAAGCTGAATAATAAGAAACCTTTTCGAAAAGAAGAATCGAATTGTATTTACATGTGATCAGATGAGACTTGTAGCTTTTCGTGAGTAGAATTGTACCCGTCGGGTTAGATGTATAACCCCCGGTTGGCTTGGTAGCCTACCGATAAAGGAGGAGATTTACGCTGCCATGTGGGAGGTGCCAATTTTCGGTAGAATGTTCTACGATGAGGTCTAAATGTTAATAAGCGCCTTGTGGCCTTATAGGTTGAAGTACTACGTGTGGCGCGACCGCTTGGCTTAAGGAGTAGCCGACGGTTGGAAGTACTTGAGCGTTTTGCTATTAGTCGATACTGCCGCGAGGTATGTGAACCTCTTCCTATCTCTTCTAGCATGATATATGTGAACTATGTAGTGCGGTAGACGCATACGTGCTAAATGTATTTGATTGGTTTAACACATAAAGTGTTATAACGGCTTTATGAGAAGTTGGTTATAACAACTTTATGTTGGTAAGAAAATACTTGTGGTTTTTAAAAGGTAACTGATTTGAACTATAACTGGCTTGTTATGTGTTAATAAAGAACTTGAAGTATTTCAAAAGATTTTTGAATCATTTTGAAAAGAAGTAATACTTGGTTTTTGAAAACTTAAGAGTTATACTAGCTTTATGGGAAGTTAGGTAATAACGGCTTAAGAATGTTTTACTGATTTCGAAAATCAGAATGTGTATCGACAACCCACTGCAGCGTTAATAAAAGGAAATGTTTTGGCAGATTAAGTATTATTAAAACCAGTAGAAACTTCCATCTGCATAGAAGCTAAGATGAGACAAAATGATATTTCCTAGATCATGGTCTTTGTAATAAGATTGTTATAAACAAGAATATCCTACTCACATATAAGACTTATGTTTCTCAGATAGTTTAAAAGAGAATTATATTCTTAAATGAATAAGACTATGAACTACGAAACCTTTCTAAAATAAGAAACGTGAACATTTGAAATTAGGCAAACTTGGACGTTTGGATAATAATGTTGTTACTTGATTTTACAAAGATAAGTGTTTTGATTCACTTCAAAGGATAATCACTCTATTTTCATATACTACGGGTATTGTGTGACTTTTGTGAAAGTAACGTATCTTTTAAAAAGTTAATGTATGAAGTACTTTGGGGATAGAAACCGAACATGTTGACATATAGTAGAAAGTACCTTGTGTGTATAACTTGATTGTGTTGGTTTGTGATAGCCTTGTAATACCTTCGTGATGCTTTGATAAGTAATCATATTAGGACGCTACGTGTGTTAGTGATACGTGATGTTTGTGTAAAGGGTTTTCCCTTGATTGTGCTTATGTTGTTTAAGCGATAAACCGTTATGTTGGTATTATACCACTCGCGTGTTTAGGGGTTAAGCGCCCTCCGATGCGGGGTAGACTTCGGTGATGCAGGACCATGATTCGAGAATACCTCACGCGGGTCGGGGGCTATGCGGGCTCTGAGAGTTCGGGTTAGTGTGCGGCCTTTATGGTCATGCGATGCATGTGGCCATGCGGATGCGAGTCGGGGCGATCTTGGGAGTAGCTACCCTCGATGCGGGGTTATACCTCATGCGGGCCTATGAGGCGGCCTATGCGGGCTGCGGGAGTTCGGGGCTAGACGCGATATTTGATATTGCGAGCGGCGACCGGCTTTGATCATGTGACGGTCTGACAGATATCATGATACATTTATGACCTTGTTAGTCGTAGGTGTTAGTAGTCGGCTATGCCTTCGCACTTACCGTCTTCGTTTTATTTGGACACAGTGGGACTTTGTTCATGTGTATTCCTTGGTGCTTTTCTATCATTGATTGCTTGGCGGTGAGGAAGGTATTCCAGGGCATGATTGATGTTGTGGGCGTGAGACCCGTTGTTATATTGGAGTGATGACTTAAGGCGTGAGTCCCCGACTTGATATATCGCTTATTTATTGTGAATCGTAGTTTGGTTATCATACATGTCTCTGCTTTATATAGACTACTATGATTTCATTTACGGTATTTTCGATTTCACATACTCTGCACTTTTGTTATCGACCTCCCCGGGCTGCGTTCATCTGCCGCGAGTAAAGGTACACGATCGTTGATCCTCGCTCTTAGGAGTCTGATTCGGCGTTGGGAAGCTCCGCTTCTCGGAGCTTATCTTGGTATAGTCCTGTTGTTGTAGTGCTTACATTCGGGGTATGGCGAGCCCTGTCCGTCGTTGTTGTCATATCATTCGTAGAGTGCAGTAATCTTTGTTGTGGGCGGGGGTTTGTAAAAGGATTAAAGCTGTTCATTTGGAAAGAGTTGTTATTTATATATCTTGTGATGTCGTTTTTGGTTAGCCTGTCTTCTTATTTCACTGTCGTCTTACATTGATTTCATGTATGTGTTTTATGTTCCGCTGATTACTCTGATGTTGTATCACTAGGGTGCCCGGGGTAAGGCACCAGTCACGGGCCCGGGTTCGGGTCGTGACATTAACAACCTTCTAACTGATTTATATCATATGTCTCAACACCCCTACAAACTGGTTACTAAAAATAGTTTCTTCATACCCAGTTTGGACAATAAGTAAGCATGATGCCCTTGAGTTAGACTCTTAGTTAGAACATTTACAGGCTGTTCAGCAATGGCCAACTATAGAGTTGAGATCAGACCTTTCTGCACCTTATCCCAGATGAAATGACAATCAATGTCTATGTGTTTGGTGCGTTCACGGAAGACTGGATTTACAGTTATCTGAATAGCAGACTTACTGTCATAGAATACTGGAATTGGTTGTCTCAGAGTAATGTCCAGTTCAGCAAACAATCCTGAAATCCACACCACCTCTGCTACAACAGAAGCTAGGCTCCTCTACTGAGCTCTAGATATTGTAGGTTGCTTTTTGGATTTCCAGGAGATCAGAGAAGCTCTATAGAAAACAAAATACCCAGTAACTGATTTCCTGATGTTGAGACAGGATTCCCAGTAAACATCGCAATATGAAGACAACTCAGGTGACCCTCCTGCAGGCATAAAGACCCATAGCCCTGGAGCTTGTTTGATATATCTCACTACCCTAGTAGCTGCCAACATGTGAGATACTTTGGGTGCTTGCATGAATTGGCTCAGGTTTTGAACAACAAAGGCTATGTCAGGCCTGGTATTAATTTGATATACGAGACTCCTAATGAGTCTTTGGTAACTTGCAGGTCCTCCAATAAAGTATCACTTCCCATATTTGTTGCACCACTACCTTTGTTTGCATCTACCTCATCCACATATCTGTCAAAGGTAACTGAAGTTAGTTTAGCATTCAACTCCATTGGTGAACCAACTGATTTGGCATATACAAGTCCTATATCAGCTAACAACTCAAGTGAATATTTCCTCTGGTGCATCACTATTCTAATTTTGTTTCTTGCAAATTCAAACCCTAAAAAATACCTCAATTCTCCCAAATCTTTAATCTTAAAATATTGTTGCAATACAGTTTTGGTTACACCAATAAGACTCTCATCATTTCCAGTTATGAGCAAATCATCTACATAGATGAGAACTATAACCATCCTATCTCCATCCCTTTTTGTAAGAAGTGAATAGTCAAAATGGCTTTGTGTAAAACCAGATGAAACCAACACATCAATTAGTTTGATATTCCCCTGTCTGGAATCCTGCTTAAGTCCATATAATGACTTAAGTAATCTACATACTTTCCCCTTTCGGTGTGAAAAACCCTGAGGCAATTGCATATAGACTTGTTCGTTAATATTTCCTTGTAGAAATGCATTGAATACATCCATTTGATGCACAATCCAACCTTTTGCAGCAGCAAGTGAAATAACTGATCTTACAGTAACCATTTTAACCACTAGTGAGAAAGTATCCTGGTAATCAATGTCTTCCTTCTGATTATACCCTTTTACGACCAGGCTTGCTTTAAATCTTTCAACTTCCCCTGAAGCTTTGTCTTAATTTTATATACCCATTTTAAGCCTATTTCCTTCTTACCACTTGGTACATCAACTATCTCCCAAGTCTTGTTATCTTCCAAAGCTTGAACCTCAGCTTTCGTTGCTTCCACTCATCTATTATCCTTTTCTTCCTATAAGTATGATAATGGTTCATGCTCTTATGAGATTTTAGCTATGAAACTGTGATAAGACACAGACAGTCCATCATAGCTTACTGTATCAATCAATGGATATGTAGTCTTCCTTGATCCTACTACTGGTTGAACAAAGTCATTCATCTATTTTGGTGGTTTCATTTCCCTGACATTCCTTCTCTTTTCCAGAGGTGCATGACTCCCAGATGTGTCATGAGAGGACACCACATCTCCAGATAGAACGTATCAGCATTTATTGCATCAATCTGAGAAAGAGGTAATGCATCTTCAGATAAGGAAACACCAACATTCATTTTACCATTTTCTTCTCCAATGGCAGTTGAGTGCTTTGTGCAGGTTTCTTCAATCATGGACCCTTCTGTGCCTTCTTGATTACTTGAAGCGATAGCACTTATGCCTTAATATCTCGATCATCCATACGTAGTTGAGTAGGAAAATAATTGTCTTCTTCATCTGAATTTTGCTGAATCATATCAGCCTGCCTGCTCTGCTAAAAGGGAAATATGTCTTCATAAAAAGATACATCTTTGCTGATGAAAATAGTTCTGCTGTGTAGATTTAGTAGTTTGTATCCCTTTTGTCTAGTGGCATATCCAAGCATTACTGATTTAGTGGCTCTGACATCAAACTTATATTTATTGACTAAATTGGTAGCATAACACAATCTTCTTAAACAATTTTTCATAGGGTGACAAGTTTCCTATCACCAGAAGGGATCCTATTAATTACATACACTGCAGTTTCTACACAATCACCCCAAACCCTTGCTGGTAAGTGACTTTGGAATTTGATAGCCTTTGCAATTTTCAGAATATGCCTGTCTCATTTCTACCACCCCATTTTGTTATGGAGTGTATGGGCAAGAACTCTGATGTATGATTCCCAATTGATTAAATAGTTCACTACATGAACTATTAAAGAACTCAGAACCATTATCAGATCTAATGCTTTTAACATCCATATTGAATTGTGTTTTTATTACTATAAATAAGGTTCTCAACACAGTAACCACATCTGATTTTATGTGTATTAAAACACCCAAGTCCATCTAGTATAGTCATCAACAACTGTAAGGAAATACCTCATTCCATTATAAGTAGGAACTCTATAAGGTCCCCACACATCAAGATGCAACAATTGAAAGGTCATTTCTGACTTACTAGTACTAAAAGGGAATGGTAATCTAGTTTGCCTAGCAATGGGGCAAACTTCACAATGTTATATTTCAAAACTAGATTTGTCACCAAGACCTTTTATTTTCGTGAGTACACTCGTTGACACATGACCCATTCTTCTATGTCAAAGTTTTGCCTGCAATTCTGCTACTGGAACTACAACTGATGCATGAGCTTGAGTCTGCATTATATCAGAACAGTCTCTCCTGGACTCCAGCATATACAATCCATCTACTTCTTTACCAATCTCTTTCACCTTCCCAGTGAAGAGATCCTGTAGTATAAAAAAGTCAGGAAAAAACATGCACAACAGTTTGACCCTCTTGTCAATTTTGAGACTGATAAGAGGTTAAACTTAAAACTGGGCACACACAATACATGTCTTATGAGATCACCTCCTGTCAGTTTACAACTTCCTATCTGAGTAATAGCAGCTGTATCACCAGTTGGTAATTGAACTTGTCATGCATGTTCTATTGAATCATTTTTTTCAATCATATTTTTATCATTCACCATATGATTTGTTGCTCCTGAATCTACTATCCAGCTAGATTTACCTGTCTTATTGAATGCAATTTTACCTGTCATGTGAGCTTTATGTGCTGATCCATTGTTGTGATAAGCATTTGATTCCAAGGCTTGGTTTAGCATTGCCATTATCTTTTCACATTTTTCTGGAGTACATATTCTTAGTACATAACTGATTTGTTCTTGCTGGATGTGTGTCAGTTTTCCCATACATTTCTGATTATAGGATTGCTGATATGAATTGCTCCCATCACCATATGAGTCATTTGTCATTGCTGCATTCACCTTCTTTTTATCTTTAAAGTTATTAGAATATCCTATTAGTTTGTAACAGCCTTCCCTGACATGTCCTTTGTTCTTTCAATAATCACAATACATCAGCTTGTAGCAAGTTTCCCTAGTGTGTCCCTTCATCTGACAGAAGTCACAGAATGCATTTGAATTATAAGACTTCTTTCGTTTGTACTGTGGAAACCTACTCACCATAGCCATTGGTTCACCAGTTTCCCCTCCAACTGTGCTTCCTTCAATGATCAGCTTCTGACTCTCATCTTGTGCTATCAGGGCATAAGCCTGATTTACACTAGGGGTAGGTGACATTAACAAGATGTGGTTCCTTGCCTGATTGTAACTATCATTGAGTCCCATAAGGAATTCAAGCAGTATTTGATTGGATAAATGTTTTATGTATTCTCTAGGACTATCACAATTGCATGTAGGTGGTGGTACAATTGAGTCTAGCTCATCCCATAAATCTTTCATTCGTGAATAATAGATGGATACAGGTAGAACACCCTGATGCAACATTGCTAACTCCTTTTTCAATTGATAGACTCTGGATAAGTTAATTTTATCAAATCTCTCATTCAGATCCTTCCATACTGCATATGCAGTGAATCTGTACAATATACCACTGAATAAACTTTTGTTCACATTCCTCATGATCCAAGAGATCACTATTGCATTACACATATCCCACTGCTTAGTTTGATTTAAACCATAAGTGTCTCGCTTAACAGATTCATCAATAAAGCCAATTTTGTTTTTCGTCAATAAATTAATTTCATTGCTCGACTCCATAAGGTATAATTTTCCATTTTTATTAATTGAATCTCTACTTGCACAGCTCCTGGAGTATCAGAAGCACTTAAGAAAAGTGGATGGTTATGATCCACAATATTCAAGCTCGTAGTCAAGCTTTCTTCGACAATCGATGAAGTATTCAGTAATGTATTCTCCATAATTGGTTATAAAGCTTCAATAATAATGTGGTTTTTCACTAACACGAATGAGTACAGATTACACGGACCTCAATTCAGCATCTGTCATTTGCAATTGATAATTGTCCGAAATTGCACTGAGTTCTTCACGATCTGATGTGAAGCACTTCGATTTATGCAACCCTAGGCTTTGATACCATGTTAATTACTGAATCTGAGTTTGCATGTATTCATAGTGATTTGATTCTGGGAAAAATAGAATATAAAAATTGAACGAGATAGAAAGAAAAGGAAGAGGAGAGAGAAGTTATTTGTGGGAGCTTTTCTATTTTCTCTTCATTATAAAATCTGAAAATTACAATGTTTGGGTATCTTATTTATAGAGGTGAGATTACCCTCTAACTAACTTAGTTGTACTACTAACTAACTTGTACTACTAATCAACTTGTACTACTAACCAACTCTTAACAATTATAACAAACTAACTAACTCTAACAACTTGTAACAAATTTAACCACTACCACTTAACAACCTCCTAACTGATTTATATCATATGTCTCAACATTTTGTTGCTCATATCTCTCTCTTTTCTTTTTTTGCAGATAATAGATTTCTTTAAATTTCTCTATGAGAAACTGAAACTCAAGCAAATCATTCAACTCTGCCATTATAGCTTCTGTAAGTTCAATATGTTGGAATGGACATACATGAAAATTTATGTTTTTCCATTGGCTTCATTTTGATGTTCGAAAATGAATATTCACAAGCTATCATAAAAATTAATTTCTGGTGGAGAATGTTTATCCTTATCTCCATAATGAAATCATCTATATGTATATCTAATAGTTGATAAACCAGTGTTAGGAGCTTTGTGCGAAAAGGGGAAGCTAAATTATGTTGTTTACCGTTTGATTAGTTCGAGCATTTCATAGGATGTGTACCAATGCTAAGGCGACTGATATTTACTTCTGATGCTCCACTTTACTTCTTCACTGACAACTGTTTGATACTTGGGTAAGTTTGATTTCATTGCATAATTTTTTTCATGAAACAATTGAAGTATTGCACTACATACAGAAGTTCCTGCAGTATTGTATATCAGTGTTATATCAACATTTTGGTTTGCTGTAATAATATAGAGCATCTTATCTAAATGGTCTGGCAGTGACGAATCTATGATTTTTTATCTTTGTTAAAGATTTTCTTTCATCATTAGATATTCATATGGAGTAGGATCCCTCAAAATCTTATTTTACTAGGTCCTCCTCCACTAGAATGCTTCTAGTTAGCAAAACAGTCGTGTACGATTAATTGGTCATTGTCTTAGTGGTGAAAATACTTTTGCTGGTAAGATTGTAGTGGAAAATGCTATTCTCATATAAATGTCAATAGAACCTATTGAGTATGATGATGCCTAGTCGAGCTAAATATTTTGATGCCTTTTTTTACACCCCGTAGTTCCAACACAAGAATAAGAGAACGTACGTAAGACGATAAGAGTTAAATCGTGAAACGATAGAAGAAACGCTTTTTCCTTAAAAGAAATCTCGGAACCCATGAAGGAAAAGTGTTTAGTAATGAGAATTGAGTTCTCAAATTTGGGATTTGGAGTTTTTGGAATATAATAGAATTATGGATTTTTAAATCCGAAATTGGTCAGGGCCCACGGGAAAAATTTACGGTTTTGTGGGGCCCACAATATTTTTTGAGATTTTGGCCAATATGGATGTTTATGGGAGATGAAAATATTTTGGACGAATCGGAGGGTGACACGTGGCACACCCCACCCCCCACTTGTCTCGGTTGACTATTTGACTTTAGATATTTGTTGAAGTAGGACAAGTGGACATGGATCCCACATCCACTTGTCCATACACTTGTCATGATCTCACCCTTAAAGATATTTATATATACATAAGAGGCTTGCAAGACTTGTCTCTACACTTAACCATATTTCTTCATCTTTTTTTCTTCCTTTGAGCTCAAGAACAAGAACACCTAGTGTTGATTAGTTCATTTCATCCTAGATTAAGCTCCTAAACCAAGTGCTAAGCCTAGATTAATATCCCAACTTTGGAAAGCATTGTTGGCCGAGATTGGGGTGAGAAAAACCCTAGGTTCCGTGGACTTTTTGGAAGCGAAATACAAAGTGAAGTTGTGTATAAGTTCACAGGGGTAACGTATATGTGATTGGAACTTGAAAAAGTGGAGCGAAACGAAAACTGCGGACCAAAGTATAACGTTCTTCCCGGGGCGTTTTTAAGGCTAAAAATGAGGTAATAATTCTTCTTTTTCCGCAGTAATTGGATATTACTCATTGTTATAGTATATGGATGAACTTTCATGAAGGAAGATATGGAAAATAAGATGTGTATGTCCTACTTTGGGTGAGTGGTCCGAAACTAGCTTTTTCGGGCCATGTGATTCGTTGATTTTTATTGTCGTCATCTACACTTTTCGCATGTTATATAATGAAGGAAATATAGTTGATAAATGGATATAACCTATATAACATGTTGGAACTTGAGTTGGAGTAAAAAGGAATTAAGGAGAATGGATTTGGATGTTGGCCGAGAATGGCCCTAAAAATGTTGGTATATTATTGACTGTTTTGTTTAGATTATGGGGCAGAATTTTACACGTCCAGTTAGGCGTGTAATCCCCTTTGGCTAACTGTTGGTTGCGCCTTAAATGTGGCTTGTTGGTTATGGAAATACGGACCTTGGAAAAGGTGGAAAAGTACGTAGAAACAAAGGAAGTGCTGCCCAAATTTCCGTAGAATTAAAGGGCATTATTTGGTATAAGTCTTATACTAGAAAGTAATATATTGATAGAAGTACTATGGCCATTTTTAGGTTGAAGTACTACGTGTAGCATGGTCTACTTGACTTAAGGAATAGCTGATGAAGTGAAGTACTTGGAGCGTTTTGCTACGTGTCGAAATGGTTAGTCGTTGCGAGGTATGTGGACTTCCTCTTCTCTAAGACATGAGTATTTTTATCGTATACTTGCCTTGTTGTTAGGAGTATACATGATTTGTTATTTGAGTATACTTCCTTGTTGTTGGGAGTATATGCATGACTTGTTGTTTGAAGTATACTTGCCTTGTTATTTGGAGTATACGTGACTTGCCTTCTTGAAGTATTTGCCTTGTAATTAGGAAGTATTCACGTGATAGATTTTAGGCTAAAAACATGTCTAGAATATTCCTAAGTTCTTACCAAGTCTTATGAGGGATGTTGGTAAGAGTCGTTAGGAAGTAGTGGAGTCTAGTTGACATTGCTAAGTTACTACATTAATGAATATTTATTTTGAAAGTTATGAGACTTGATTTTCAAAGTATTGAGATTTGACTTTAAAGATTATGAGACTTTGATTTAAAGTTATGAGACTTAATTTTCATAGTATGGAGATTTGATTCCTTTAAAGATTATGAGACTTTGATTTAAAGTTATGAGACTTGATTTTCAAAGTATTGAGATTTGATTCCTTTAAAGATTATGAGACTTTTATTTAAAGTTATGAGACTTAATTTTTAAAGTATGGAGATTTGATTCCTTTAAAGATTATGAGACTTTGATTTAAAGTTATGAGACTTAATTTTCAAAGTTATGAGATTTGATTCCTTTAAAGATTATGAGACTTTGATTTAAAGTTATGAGACTTAATTTTCAAAGTTATGAGATTTGATTCCTTTAAAGATTATGAGACTTTGATTTAAAGTTATGAGACTTAATTTTCAAAGTATGGAGATTTGATTCCTTTAAAGATTATGAGACTTTGATTTAAAGTTGTGAGACTTAATTTTCAATGTATGGAGATTTGATTCCTTTAAAGATTATGAGACTTTGATTTAAAGTTAGGAGACTTGATTTTCAAAGTATTGAGATTTGATTCCTTTAAAGATTATGAGACTTTGATTTAAAGTTATGAGACTTGATCTTCAAAGTTATGAGATTTGATTTCCTTAAAGTTATGGGACTTGATTTTAAGAGCCTTGAATTACTTAAAACATAAGTGTTATAATAGCTTTATGGAAAGTTAGTTATAACGACTTGAGGAGGATAAAAGAACGGTTTACTAACTTGATTTTAAAGGCCGTGTAATGATTTCTGAAGGTGTAGTAATTTGGTTTGATAAGTAAACGTGTCTTGATACTACGAGTATTAATGTCTTGAGACTTTTTGTGTTAAGGAGGTCTTCCTAACTTGCTTATGTTGTTTACGATGGTCGGTTGCGTGTGTATATTATCACTTAAACCCCTGGCCATGTTACATTGTTCATATTCCGCAGGTTTGCTACCTCCGATGCGAGGAATACCTCATGCGGGTCCACGTGACCTATGCGGACTGTAGGGGTGGTAGTCCAGGAATTACCGCAGGTTTTCTACCTCCGATGCGAGGAATACCTCATGCGGGTCCACGTGACCTATGCGGACTGTAGGGGTGGTAGTCCAGGAATTACCGCAGGTTTGCTACCTCCGATGCGACGAATACCTCATGTGGGTCTACGTGACCTATGCGGACTGTAGGGGTGGTAGTCCAGGAATTACCGCGGGTTTGCTGCCGCCGATGCGAGGAATACCTCATGCGGGTCCACGCGACCTATGCGGACTGAAGATGGGGTAGTCCAGGATTAGGATTTGCACAACGATACTATGGGTGAATGGCCCTAGTTTGATCATTGGCTGTCTATTCAGAACCGGCCAGGTTACACTTGTTTACTCTCGTATATACTATGGCACTGTGTACTGTTAATTGGTTTTTCATATATGCATGTGGATTGGTAGTTGTCCTTACTTGCACCGATCACGGGCACACTTTAGATACTTGTCCTGGTCATATCTCGTGAATCAGTAGGCTCTGGTATGTTGGTTTAAGATACTTGGCCGTCGGTTTATAGCAGCGGGATCCGTGTTCGTACATATTGGTGTTATATTATATCATGGACTGCCGGCAGTGAGGAAGGAATTCCACGGGCATGATTGATATTAGGGGCGTGAGACCCATGGTTATATTTGAGTAATGATTTTGAGGGCATGCGTCCCTGACTTGGCATGACTGCTTATATATTGTGAAATGGTCTTTTAAAAGATGAAGTTGATTTTCATTACTCTTATTGATTAATTTGGTTATCATACTTGTTTCATGTTTTGTATTTGGACTGTGTGATATTATATTCTTGAAAACCTGATCGACTCTTGGAGTTGTTATAGTCTGATGATACAAGGTGCGATTGGCTTTTAGGTTATGTGACACGGTAGGATCTCGGTATTTGATTTTCTATACTTGCCACTGTCATTCTTGTACACACCATGATTTTATCATGTACTTTATTTGATTCCATACTTAGTACTTGTTATCGACCTCGCCCGAAGTGCGTTCATGTCCGCAGTCTAGGTACTCGATTGTGGATCCGCGAGCTTAGGATCCTTGTTCATCATGTTGAATAGCTCGATGTTAGAGCTTATCTTTATGACTAGGTATTAAGAAGTGCAGCGGGGCCTTGTCCGTCACGATTGTTGTCAAACTCTTAGAAGTGCGTATTCATATGTAGGTTGTGTTGTGATCAATTTTGACGTTTTTGTATATTTCGTGCAATTTTAAGTATTTTAGCACACCATTTTAATCGTTATTTTGCATATTTTTACATAATATTCTATGTTTATTTATTCACAAAATGACATTGCATCTTTTATTTTAATTTAAGCATTATGTTTTGTTAATATTATGTTTATAATAATATTTTGCATCTCTTTAAATAATTAATTGACATCAGCTTTAATTTTTAGACATTAAACATTTGTTAAATATCGTATTTTTATTATTATTGCATCGACATTTGCATTTTTATAATATTGCATCTTTTAAATAATTTTTCTTTTAAATAATTAACCCGCTTTACATTTTGTCAAACCAGTCCAGTACGGAACCCAATCCGAATCGTTCCAATCCAACACCATTTCTATTTCATCCAAACACCCTTTTATTCCCCACGTTTTAAATTTCAAACTCCACTTTTCATTTCCTAAAATACCAAACCCTAATTCAACCCTATTTATTAAACATTACCCCATTAAAGAGAGCCCACAACGTTGATTTTAAAGAGGGGGCCATGCTCACAAAAATAAGGGCATCACCGTTTCCCATTTTGAACAAAAGGAAAAGGGTGCCTCCCTCTCTTGCCGCCGCCGCCACGGAGTTCTAAAAACTCGTGAACCCCTTTAAACCACCGCACACCCTGCCTCTCTCCACTCATCTCCTCGCTGTTCCATCGACCTCCATACCTCACGGCGAACCACCGCCATCTTGCACCTCCCGCCGCCCTGCTCCGGTCGACACCTCACCATGCGCACACACACGCGCAACAACCCACCATCTCGGCGAGCCGCACTCGCCGCCACCATCCCGTCGACCGTTTGTTGGCTCGTATTTTAGGCGTTGCTCGTGAAAACCGCAAGCAACGTCGGGCTTCCATTCCTCTGTTTGCCGGTTCTCCACGATTTGACCATCGCGGCGGACACTACGCGATGTTGTTTGTTTCTCTGTTATTGCAACTATATTTTGCGTTTGTTGGTGATTTTGACTTTTGGTAACTTTCGGAGTTTAAAAACTCGTGAATCTTGTTGGCTTTATTTCGATATATGATTTTACGATTTTTGTTGTATCGAATTTAAAACTCCGGCGACCTTTGTTCTTGACTGCATTTTCAGGCATTGGTTGTTATCTCGGCTTAATGGGCTGATTTTATGTTTTTGAGGCATCTGCCGGAGTTTTAAGACTCCGGCGACGTTTTGAAAATTCCGTTGGGACTGTTTCCGCTGACTTTCCCCACTGCGCGAATGTTCCGTGACATCGCTCGAACTGCTATCGCTCGTGACGAATTCTTATTCATTGCTCATTGGGTTCTGCATTAATTTTAGGCTATTTGGGTTAATTTATTTACTGATTTTTGAACAAGTTACTACACTTGGTATTTTACTGATTTTTGAACAAGTTACTACACTTGATATTTTACTTATTTTTTTTAATATAATGCTACATTTGATATTTTACTTATTTTTTAAATATAATGCTACACTTGGTAGTTTACTGATTTTGAACTTGATACTACAGCCTCTGAAGGATTTATCCGTCGATCCGAGAGGCCAGTGGTAAGCGAGACGGAATATGTGGGCGAGGAGGAAAGTGAAAAGATTAGACGAGAATGCATAGTATCGTTCACCGGGAGGTGAGTCGACCGCAGCCGAAACGATATTGGCTTCTCATGTCTTAGTATCCTTGGCATAACACTAGCTGAGCCCACACTATATAAAAATATATCTTTTACAATATCTTCTACATATATATCTATATATATATACATACATTGTGTTTGTTTGGTAATTTATTTATTATTTACTAACTCTTCTACTAAGTGTCTTTTGCAGTGCGGGCCTTTAAGTTAAACATTCACATAAGATAAAGTAAAAGCGAAATATCACTAAATTCTCTTCATTCCCTCTTTTTATAATTATTTGCTTTCATTACTATCTCTTTAAATATATATCTATTTTAAATATTTGCATGTCTAGTTTAAATATCTTTTTGTTAGTTTAATAATTAGAACACCTTTAGAATTGTAGATTGCATGTTAGCACAATAATATTAAGCCTAAGTTTGAACGGATAACATGAGTTAGCGGATCTTAGAGGTGCCTAACCCCTTCCCTTTAGGATAATAAAGAACCACTTACAGAATCTCACATAGTTTATGGACCTTTAAAATGGAGATCATTCGTAGTATTTTATGCTACATTTTTAGTGTCCTAATTCACTATAATAATTAGGTGGCGACTCCTTAAAAATGCATTTTAGGAATCCAACCATATGTAGCAGTAATCCCGTTTCACGACTCCGGTTGAAAAATGGGGTGTTACAGCATGACGACTCCACTGGGGATTTTAGGTTCTTAACCATAACAAACATAGTTTAATTACTGTGCTTTAATTTTTTTATCTGCTTAAAATTGCTTCTTCTGTGTTATACATTCATTTGCTTTTATGTTTTGTCTAAATTATTCTACTTTACATATAAATATTTGCATATTGTCTTAACTGCTATTTGTTACCGCTTTCCTTAAACTGACATTCCGCTCATATTTCTTCCACTCTGGAAAATTCACACAATCACACACTACACGCGAGGTGCGCTTTGCACACCCGCAAATTTATTTCAAATACCCAAATTTAGAAGAGTTGGCATTTTACGCGGAGAATCCGGTCCAATCGGTGGCCGCGTAGCCTTCTCACTCGAGTTGTCCGCTCGGGAACCTTGCATCTAGTAAAGCCAAATCTTAGAAACTCAGGATAGAGCTATACCACTCTTTATTTTAAGGCATGCATGCATTTACCTTAGGTGGGTCGGTCCTTGGTATCGACGCCACAGTTAGAAAAATACCAAACTTGTCGACGGGTTTCTCAACCCAACGACCAACCAGCATACTATGTGTAGCGCGACAATGATAGACAAATCCAAGCCTAAACATGACATGCTGAATTGGAAAAAGTGCACTGTCATTTGGTCGTCATTCCCAACAAAAACATTGCAGTTTAACGACTTGGACCTATTTATCATAATCTCGCATATTTGGCGTTTAGGCCCACCTCTGGCATTAAAAGAGGTCCCAAACATGCTAGGACGCGCATTTGATATCTATATAGCCTGCTTGCTATTATAATGTTTGTTGCTTTCAGCTATGTGCACTTTACTACATTATTTTGCTACTTCAACTTTGTGCATTCGCTAAGTATTAATTACGAGCTATACTAGCTTGGTTTTCTGGGGCTGTGTTATCCCTTGCATTATCAGCGCGATACGCGGAAAACCCATATCTCAAACAAAATTTTCTCAAAATTTTATCACATTTGGAACTACGTGTGACCTGATTCCCACGGCGGGATACGTAGGCGGCAATTTCGGTCTCGGTCCCACCTTTTAGAAAAAAAATCCTAATTTTTCATCTATTAAGAATCTCCTTATTTTGTCACACATTGGAACTACGTGTGACCTGATTCCCACGGGATCGTGGCGGCCATTTGGTCTCGGTCCCACCTTTTAAAAAATTCTAATTTTTTCATCTCTTAAAAATTACTTTATTCTCCGTCACCGGCAAACTATGGTTTAAACTGGTTCCTTTGGCAAAATGCATAGGCGGCCATATCAGCTTTGGTCCCATCTTAAAAAAAAAAAAAAAAAAAAACTCGAAGTCTAATCGACGAACCCAACTTCAATAGGGCTAGGCTCCTAGACTATGTATCTACTTGATCTCTATGGCGAGACACGTAGGTGGCCACATCGGACTCAGTCCAACTCTTTTTAAAATCTTTTGCCCTTACTCTACCGGCTACAAATCACACTCCATCCAATCTCTGCAATAGTATAGTAAAGGTTTTTTCATATCAATTCGGTCTCGTCCATTCGACATCCGCTTATGACAAAACTGTGGCTGCTTAAAAAAAAGAAAAAAAACTTGCAAGAAGAGTCAGTCAGTACCTAATATCATATTATCGAATACGCTCTTGTAGCCAAATACTTAAAGCCAGGCAACAGTTACAAGTCCGAACAGATCGGGCATGCTAGTGGTCAGAGTTAAAGCTACAAAGTCCGCGCAAATCAACAGCCCCTTTCAAATCTCACAAATTTTCTCTTGAGTACAGATAACATGGGCATGAAATTTGACGACGTTGAAGGAATTTTCAGATAGCGGCTCGGCTCGCGGGGCGTTCTTATCTTCGTTCATTCGTTTTGCATATCTATAACACTAATTATTACATCTATCTTTAATTTTTGTAGGAAGTTTCACATGTGACTCGGCTGCAAAGCCATGTCACGCGTCTCTCAAGGCGTCATTTGGCTCACAGGGCCATTCTCATCCGCATTTCTCAATCATTTTACAACTCTAATTATTTTATTCGGTTTATATTAGGCAGGTATTTTCATCATAGTAGCCTGGCACACCAGGTCGAAATTACTTTATTACATCCGCACAACGACGTTCATCTTATTAAGTTCGGCAGCGCAAGTCTATGCGGCGTCATCTCATCAAAGCCTATCTGGCGACTTCATCTGCGTTTCGTCCATGCAACGACGAACATCGCATCACGTCTATGCAACGGCGTCATCTCATCAAAGCCTATCGCAACCATTCGCATTTCGTCCGTACGCAGCGATTTAACATCGTCAGCGTCTATGCGACGACGTCTCATCAAAGCCTATGCAGCGGCCGTGCATTTCGTCCATGCACGGCGAACATCTGCATCACGTCTACAGCAACGTCATCTCATCAAAGCCTATCTGGCGGCCGTACGCATTTCGTCCATGCGGCGGCGAACATCTGCATCACGTCTATCACGGCGGCGATCTCATCAAAGCCTATCTGGCGGCCATCGCATTTCGTCCATGCGGCGAACATCATCGCACGTCTATGCAACGACGGCGTCATCTCATCGAGCTTATGCAGCGGCCATCAACATTTCGTCTATACAACGATGAGAATCAGTATCGCGTATACAACGGCGTCGTCTCAAAGCCTATCTGGCGGCCATCGCATTTCGTCCATGCGGCGACGAACATCGCATCACGTCTACGCAACGGCGTCATCTCATCAAAGCCTATGCAGCGGCCATCGCATTTCGTCCATACAACGGCGAACATCTGCATCACGTCTATCTGGCGGCGTCGTCATCAAAGCCTATCTGGCGGCTTCATCGCATTCCGTCCATGCAACGGCGAACATCTGCATCACGTTTATGCAACGGCGTCATCTCATCAAAGCCTATCAGCGGCTTCATGCATTTCGTTCATGCGGCGAACATCTGCGTCACGTCTATGCAACGGCGTCTCATCAAAGCCTATCTGGCGGCATCTACATTTCGTCCATGACGGCGAACATCTGCATCACGTCTATGCAACGGCGTCTCATCAAAGCCTATCGGCTTTATCGCATTTCGTCCGCAACGGCGAACATTTGCATCACGTCTATGCAACGGCGCCATCATCAAAGCCTATGCAACGGCCATCTACATTTCGTCCGTGCAACGGCGAGCGTGCGTCGCGTCCATCCAATGACGCCATCAACATTTACAAACACCACGTCTTTTTCAGCACCACGTCACCTGCAACCCAGTGTCAATCATAATTCGACACTGGACATTTTTAAATCTGCATCAGCTTTACTTTTTACTTTAGCATCGCAACAATCCAGTGTCATCGTAATTCGACCGAGACATTTCAAATCTGCGTCAACTTTGCTTTTATTTTCTAGCATTGCGTGACCCGATGTCATCATGATTCGACAACCGGGACATTTTAAATTAGCGTCGACTTTGCTTTTATTTTCGCATCGCCAACCCGATGTCATCATGTCGACCTCGACAATTTAGTCTGCATCATCCCCACTTTTAAGTTCTAATTTTTAAAAACAGGACAAAATTGGCTACGAGTCAACATCTTTGTCCGAAGACTCTTCCATCATCTCCGTACAAAGAGGGACATGCTGTTGACAGTCAATTTTGACCCGTTTTTTGTATATTTCGTGCAATTTTAAGTATTTTAGCACACCACATTTTAATCGTTATTTTTGCATATTTTTACATAATATTCTATGTTTATTTATTCACAAAATGACATTGCATCTTTTTTATTTTAATTTAAGCATTATGTTTTTGTTAATATTATGTTTATAATAATATTTTGCATCTCTTTAAATAATTAATTGACATCCGGCTTTAATTTTTAGACATTAAACATTTGTTAAATATCGTATTTTTATTATTATTGCATCGACATTTGCATTTTTATAATCTTGCATCTTTTAAATAATTTTTTCTTTTAAATAATTAACCCGCTTTACATTTTGTCAAACCAGTCCAGTACGGAACCCAATCTGAATCGTTCCAATCCAACACCATTTCTATTTCATCCAAACACCCTTTATTTCCATTTTTAAATTTCAAACTACACTTTTCATTTCCCCCCTAAAATACCAAACCCTAATTCTACCCCTATTTATTAAACATTACCCCCATTAAATAGGGGAACCCACAACGTTCAGATTTTAAAGAGGGGGGCAGCCCACGTTCAGCACAAAAATAAGGGCATCAGCCCATTTTCCCATTTTGAACAAAAAGGAAAAGGGTGCCCTCCCCCCTCTCTTGCCGCCGCACTTCGCTGCCCTTCGCCGGAGTTCTAAAAACTCCGGCGAACCCCCCTTTAAACCAGCCGCACACCCCTGCCCTCTCCCTCTCCACTCATCTCCCTGCTGTTCCGTCGACCTCACACCTCACGGCGAACCACCGCCGTCTTGCACCTCCGCCGCCATCGCTGTTCCGGTCGACACCTCGCACACACACACACACACGCAACAACAACCCACCATCTCCGGCGAGCCCTTGCTCCTGTCGCCACCATCCCGTCGACCATCTGTTGGCTCGTATTTTAGGCGTTGCTCCGGTGAAAACCGTTGAAGCAACGTCGGGCTTCCATTCCCCTCTGTTTCGTTCTCCACCGTTTGACCAATGGCGGCGGACACTACCGGCGATGTTGTTTGTTTCTCTGTTATTGCAACTATATTTTGCGTTTGTTGGACTGATTTTGACTTTTTGGTAACTTTCCGGAGTTTAAAAAACTCCGGCGAATCTTGTTGGCTTTATTTCGATATATGATTTTCTGATTTTTGTTGTATCGCCGGAATTTAAAACTCGTGACCTTTGTTCTATCGCATTTTCAGGCATTGGTTGTTATCTCGGCTTAATGGGCTGATTTTATGTTTTTGAGGCATCTGCCGGAGTTTTAAGACTCCGGCGACGTTTTGAAAATTTCGTTGGGACTGTTTCCGCTGACTTTCCCATCGTATTTGAATCACATCGTTCGTGACGCCATCGTTCCGTGACCGTTCTTATTCGTGGCTGTCCGCTGTTCATTGGGTTCTGCATTAATTTTAGGCTATTTGGGTTAATTTATTTACTGAAATATGAACAAGTTACTACACTTGGTATTTTACTGATTTTTGAACAAGTTACTACACTTGATTTTTACTTATTTTTTTTAATATAATGCTACATTTGATATTTTACTTATTTTTTAAATATAATGCTACACTTGGTAGTTTACTGATTTTGAACTTGATACTACACTGACCTACGAAGGATTTATCCGTCGATCTGGAGGCCCCCGTGGTAAGCGAGACGGAATATGTGGGCGAGGAGGAAAGTGAAAAGATTAGACGAGAATGCATAGTATCGTTCACCGGGAAGTGAGTCGACCGCAGCCGAAACGATATTGGCTTCTCATGTCTTAGTATCCTTGGCATAACACTAGTTGAGCCCACACTATATAAAAATATATCTTTTACAATATCTTCTACATATATATCTATATATATATACATACATTGTGTTTGTTTGGTAATTTATTTATTATTTACTAACTCTTCTACTAAGTGTCTTTTGCAGTGCCGGGCACTTTAAGTTAAACATTCACATAAGATAAAGTAAAAGCGAAATATCGCTAAATTCTCTTCATTCCCTCTTTTTATAATTATTTGCTTTCATTACTATCTCTTTAAATATATATCTATTTTAAATATTTGCATGTCTAGTTTAAATATCTTTTTGTTAGTTTAATAATTAGAACACTTTTAGAATTGTAGATTGCATGTTAGCACAATAATATTAAGCCTATGTTTGAACGGATAACCGCAAGTTAGCGTATCTTAGAGGGTGCCTAACCCATTTCCTTTAGGATAATAAAGAACCCTTACCTAGAATCTCACATAGTTTCGCAGACCTTTAAAATGGAGATCATTCGTAGTATTTTATGCTACATTTTTAGTGTCCTAATTCACTATAATAATTAGGTGGCGACTCCTTAAAAATGCATTTTAGGAATCCAACCATATGTAGCAGTAATCCCGTTTCACGACTCCGGTTGAAAAATGGGGTGTTACAGGCTGGACTGACTAGAGTTGTATTACATCGTTGTACAGTGTAGACCCAGTTGGGTATGGTATATATATATATACGGCAGCCTTATCGGCCTTGCCTTTGCTTTTAAGAAAAAAAATTGAATGATGAGTGTTATTGTCTTCCGCGTGTTACTCATGTTGTGTGTATAGAAGGGTGCCCAGGTAGGGTACGATCGCGAGCCCGGTTCGGGCGTGGCAGTGGTATCGAGCGATTAGTCCTCGGAATGTCTACAGACCGTGTCTAGTAGAGTCTTGGGTATGGGTATGTGTGCACCATACTTATACACAGGAGGCTACAGGATATTTAGGATTGGTTTCTATTCTTCTTACTCTAAGGTCGTGTGATAGAGTTGTGTTGTTAGGATGGTCTTTCCCTAACAGTTATTGTGATTGCATCTTTGAGAAAGGAGACAGTGGCCCAGAACAGATTATATGGATTGCGTATCCAGGTTGATAAAATTATCGTATAAAGGGTATGTTGATGAGGTGTATCTGTACGAGCGTATTTGTTTGGGGCTATGTGTGTTGCCTAGAATGATTATGAATTACCATGAGTTGGTTAAGCCTTAGTAAATTCTTGGAAGGTGTAAAGCTTGATTATTGAATCCACACCTAGGCTTTATATATGTACTGATTTGGAATATCAGGAGATAATGAACTGAATAAGATGGTGATAGACTCTTGGTAGAGCAGGTTCAAGTGAATTAATGACATACCCGGTTGATAGGATAAGCTATGATTATAGGCTTAAGTGTCATATACGAATGATATTCGTATGGAGTAAATAGAGTTGTTGTGAGTAAGACAAAAACACTTTGAGATATTAAGAAGCTACATTTCCCGTATTGTGGGGATTGATAATGTAGGCTCGGGACATTGTGAACCTTAGAATATTGATAACCGTTGAGACCTTAGATACAAGGTCGTCTTGAGTAAAAGATTTTACGGTTAATCTTGGTCGAAGTACATAGTATACGTGGAGTATATAAGCGTGATAACTCCATGGGTTGTGTGAAATGAAAATGGATAGTTAATCTAAGAAGACCACTGAGCTTTCATGACTTGAATAGTAAGAGTTGTTCCGGACTAGGAAGGAGAATTTAGTGTGATAATGGGTCGGGTTGAGGACAATCGCGGGTCAAACAACCCGGAATGGAGTAAGTCGGTTGAGGTGGTCATTAGGTGATAGGGTCACGAAGGTGCAAGACCCAGTATGGTTAATCGTTATCTTGGTTCGTGGATCGTTCCACGAGAACCAGTCGGGAGAAGGCGAGAATGGCCTTAAAAGAAATTGAAGCTTGTATAATGACCAAGTTTGGGTAGTAACTCAGGGTTTTGAGAAATGAAGCAATGGCGGAAATGTGAGTGCGTGTACTAGAAAGAGTTCGGTTATCTGAATGAGAGTCTGACGAGTAAGAAAAGAAGTGAACATGTGTTAAAAGAAAGGAAGTGATTATATACGTAGTGAAGGTACGAAGAGAGTATCCTTTTAGGCCATGAATGGGAGTTAATAGTGATGTTATACACTTTAGATGTGATTCCTCGTTGGCTTGGATTTATGTTTATGCGCGTGTGTTATATGGTGGCCATTTATGGCATAATTGGTTTGGTGAGTGTTATACCCCGTATTTCCAGAGTAAGTACGTGGGGGACGTACGTAGAAATTTTCGAACTTCATTAGGCTTGGCCGAATTCATTTTGGGCACAAGTGCGATTTGAGTCGTTTTTGAAGCGTTTCCACGACTTACGTTGGGAAAATTCGGCTATGTCATTTATATTTTTGCGGATTTTTAGAGAGAAACATTTTTGGACCAACGGAGGGTGACACTTGTCACCTCGTTTGAGCGATTTGGAGGCGGTCGAGTTGGTTGGCCTTGGCCGATTGGCCCTTGATTTGTGCCTTGCTTTGTGGCTTGTTTTGTGGAGTGTTTTGTGGAGTAGGGTTTAGGGGGCACTTGGCTTAATCTGGTCCTTACACTTGCTATACACTTGGAAGGATCTTGGCCCTTGGTTGGCCTTTGGTTTTGCTATAAATACCCACTGAGTGTGAAGACTTCATCCATTCCAAAAACTTCCAAGTCTTGAAAACCCTCCTCTCCCTCTTGCTTGTGATTCGTCCAAAAGCCCTCCTCCCCCTTTGTGGTGCCTTGGTAGTGGGTACCCCACTGCTAGTTGTTTTCGTATTATACCAGTTGTTGTGGTATAGAAATACTCTCCTAGTATTGTTGTAATGTCCAAATACCTTGTCCCAAATACCTTGTAGTATTCCCAGGTTACACCTATACAAAAGCCAGAAAATACGATTATACTTCCTTTAGCCACAAAAACCACTAAGGAAATCTTCACCCGTTGTTGAAGTTGTAAGTAAAAGTTGGTTAGAACTTAAGGGTTGTTTGGGCGCTCGGAGTAGGAGCTAAGCGTTGCTCGGGATCGACTTTATACTTGGATAATTTTGGGCTTATCGAGGTAAACACTCTCGTCCTTATATTGTAATTGGAAATTACATGTTAGAATATATAGTTGAAGTATACTATATATAGACGAGCGTAGTATTGTGGCAATGTCTTTTGACTTAAGCTGAAGAATAAAGAATCGAATCGTAATTACATAGGTGTATGCGGTAGACTTGTGTAGTATTCGAGTAGAATTGTACACGTCCGGTTAGGCGTATAAACCCCGCAGTTGGCTTGGTAGCGGCCTCGATAGAGAGGAGATTCTGTTGTGGCGGGGAGAGTCTTCTGAATTTTTACGTAGGAAGATAGAAACTTGTGTTTTGGGGTTAATAGGCGTTTGTGACCTTTATAGGTGAAAGTACTAAGAGTAGCGTATTCTACTCGAGGAGTGGAAAGGGCTAGCAAGGTTGTAGTACTTGGAGCATTTTGCTTATTGTCGATAAATCGTCGCGAGGTATGTGAACCTCTCATATCTCTTCTAGCATGATATGTGTGAACTATGTAGTGCGGTGAGCGTCGTGTTAAGCGTGTTTGATTGTTCTTAAAACATAAAGTGTTATAACGGTTTTATGGGAAGTTGGTTATAACGACTTTATGTAGGTAAGAAAATACTTTGTGGTTTTAAAAGGTAAGATGTGAATTATAGCGGCTAGTTATAATAAAGAACTTGATGTATTTCGAAAGATTTATAAATCGTTTTGAAGGGAGAGTAACACTTGGTTTTAAAGGTTTTAAAAAGAGTTATACTAGCTTTATGGAGAGTTAGGTATAATGTCTTAAGAGAGGTAAAGAAAATGGTTTACTGATGTTAGAAGTTAAGAGACTTGATCTTATAAGATAAGAGACTTAACTTATTTGTTTTAATGTGAATGTTTGTGTGAAACCTCATTCGTGAGTAATGAGTACTTGGTTTTATTTAAAGGGATAATGTTTCTTGATTTGAAATCGAATGTGTATCGACAGGACCACTGCGGCGTTAATAAAGGAAAATGTATTGAATAATGATGTATAGTATTAAAACCAGGTGAAACCTCGTTCTGAATAGAAACTAAGTTGAGACAAAATGATCTTACATTTTTTAGATCATGGGCGAGTAATAAGAATGTTGTAAACAAGAATAACCTACTCTCACGTGAGACATATATTACTCAATTGTTCTAAAAGGAATCAAGTGATTAAGTTTGGGAACTATGAAACCATTTGAAAATGAGAAGCTTGAGTAATTGAAACTAGGCAAACCTGGAACTTAGGAAAAGAATGTTGTTACTTGATTTTGAAAAGGAATGTGGGTTGGTCATTCTAATACTACGTGTCGGGTGACTTTTATAAAAGTAATGGATCTCTTTTAAAGGAACTTAACGTATGTAGTACTTTGGGGTTAAAAACCGGACTTTGGCATAAAATGAAAGTACTTTGAGTTAGGTGAAACTTACTATGCTTGTTGTGTGAAACTTGCCTATGCTTGTTGTTGTGAAACTTGCCTATGCTTGTTGTTGTGAAACTTGCCTATGCTTGTTGTTGTGAAACTTGCCTATGCTTGTGATGATAGCCTTTGTTGTGCAAGTGTGGTATTTACGTATTCTGGCGTCTCGATAGAGGCGGTTGACTTATTGAGAACTTACTTGGGCGTCTTTGGCGGTGATGGAGAATTCCACGGGTATGTTTCCATTTTGATTCTGTCTTGTTGTTGATGTCACATGGGCGTATCTGCCGTCACGATATTCAGGGGCATGCGGCCGTGCGGCGGGTTGATTACCGATATATGGTTATTACCGCAACATGGGCGTGTCTACACCGTCGCGATTCCGGGGCATGTGGCGTGCGGCGGGGTTGACCACCCGATATATTGTTATTGAGGTTACATGGGCGTATCTACACCGTCACGATGATTCCGGGCATGTGGCCACGCGGCCTTGTTATTGTGTTGCATCATGGACATGTCTACACCGTCGCGATTCGGGGCATGTGGCCATGATGCGAACATGATGGATGTGGTGGGCGTGAGACCCAGTTAGATTTGAGTGGTGACTTTGAGGCGTGAGTCACGACTTGGCTTTTATGTTGCGTCTTGTATTTTGGTTATCATACATGTCTCCCGCTTTATATAGTTATGATTTAAGCTGCAGATATTCTGATTTCACATACTTGGTACTGTTGTCTCGACCTCGCCGGAGCTGCGTTAAATCTGCAGGTAGAATGCGTCGATCGTGGATCCTCGCCATAGGATCATGATTCAGCGTATTAGGAAGCTCCGTTTCTCGGAGGCTTATCTTTTGGTATGTGTTTCCACTGAGTTGTAGGTTCTTGTACATTCAGGGGGTATGGCGGGGCCTGTCGTCATAGTCGTTGTAAATCTTAGAGTGCAATAATCTTGTTGTGGCGGGGTTGTAAAAGGATTAAGCTGTTCGAGTTTTATGTATATCTTGAAGCAAGCTGTTTTGGTTGCTTTATTTATTATTATATCTCTTGTTGCATGTCTAAGTTTTTATTTCCGCTGGTTTTTCTCTGATGTTGTATCACTAGGGTGCCCGGGGTAAGGCACCAGTCACGGGCCCGAATTTCGGGGTGTGACAGTGAGTATAGTAGTGAAGACTATACCGGTGCAAGTATTGTTGGAGGCTTAGAAGGAACATTCGGGACGAATGTTTCTAAGGGGGGGAGAATGTTATACCTCGTAGTTCCAACACAAGAATAAGAGAACGTACGTAAGACGATAAGGGTTAAATCGTGAAACGATAGAAGATGCGCTTTTTCCTTAAAAGAAATCTCGGAACCCGTGAAGGAAAAGTGTTTAGTAATGAGAATTGAGTTCTCAAATTTGGGATTTGGACTTTTTGGAATATAATAGAATTATGGATTTTTAAATCCGAAATTAGTCACGTGGGGCCCACGGGAAAAATTCTGATTTTGTGGGGCCCATGATATTTTTGAGATTTTGGCCAATATGGATGTTTATGGGAGATGAAAATATTTTGGGCGAATCGGAGGGTGACACGTGTACACTTTGCCCGCGTGTCTCGGTTGACTATTTGACTTTAGATATTTGTTGAAGTAGGACAAGTGGACATGGATCCCACATCCACTTGTCCATACACTTGTCATGATCTCACCCTTAAAGATATTTATATATATATATAAGAGGCTTGCAAGACTTGTCTCTACACTTAACCATATTTCTTCATCTTTTTTTCTTCCTTTGAGCTCAAGAACAAGAACACCAAGAACACCTAGTGTTGATTAGTTCATTTCATCCTAGATTAAGCTCCTAAACCAAGTGCTAAGCCTAGATTAATATCCCAACTTTGGAAAGCATTGTTGGCCGAGATTGGGGTGAGAAAAACCCTAGGTTCCGTCAACTTTTTGGAAGCGAAATACAAAGTGAAGTTGTGTATAAGTTCACAGAGGTAACGTATATGCGATTGGAACTTGAAAAAGTGGAGCGAAACGAAAATTGCGGACCAAAGTATAGCATTCTGCCCGCGTCATTTTTAAGGCTAAAAATGAGGTAATAATTCTTCTTTTTCCGCAGTAATTGGATATTACACATTGTTATAGTATATGGATGAACTTTCATTAAGGAAGATATGGAAAATAAGGTGTGTATGCCCTACTTGGGGTGAGTGGTCGAAACTAGCTTTTAGGGCCATGTGATTCGTTGATTTTATTGTAAGTCATCTACACTTGTCGTGTTATATAATGAAGGAAATATAGTTGATAAATTGATATAACCTATATAACATGTTGGAACTTGAGTTGGAGTAAAAAGGAATTAAGGAAAATGGATTTGGATTTAAAGTGATGTTGGCCGAGAATGGCCCTAAAAATGTTGGTATATTATGGACTGTTTTGTTTAGATTATGGGGCAGAATTTTACGTCGATTAGGCGTGTAATCCTTTGGCTAACTGTTAGTTGCGCTTAAATGTTGCTTGTTGGTTATGGAAATACGGACCTTGGAAAAGGTGGAAAAGTACGTAGAAACAAAGGAAGTGCTGCCCAAATTTCCGTAGAATTAGAGGGCATTATTTGGTATAAGTATTATACTAGAAAGTAATATATTGATAGAAGTACTATGGCCATTTTTAGGTTGAAATACTACGTGTAGCATGGTCTACTTGACTTAAGGAATAGCTGATGAAGTGAAGTACTTGGAGCGTTTTGCTACGTGTCGAAATGGTTAGTCGTCGCGAGGTATGTGGACTTCCTCTTCTCTAAGACATGAGTATTTTTATCGTATACTTGTCTTGTTGTTAGGAGTATACATGATTTGTTATTTGAGTATACTTCCTTGTTGTTGGGAGTATATGCATGACTTGTTGTTTGAAGTATACTTGCCTTGTTATTTGGAGTATACGTGACTTGCCTTCTTGAAGTACTTGCCTTGTAATTAGGAAGTATTCACGTGATAGATTTTAGGCTAAAAACATGTCTAGAATATTCCTAAGTTCTTACCAAGTCTTATGGGGGATGTTGGTAAGAGTCGTTAGGAAGTAGTGGAGTCTAGTTGACCTTGCTAAGTTACTACATTGATGAATATTTATTTTGAAAGTTATGAGACTTGATTTTCAAAGTATTGAGATTTGACTTTAAAGATTATGAGACTTTGATTTAAAGTTATGAGACTTCATTTTCATAGTATGGAGATTTGATTCCTTTAAAGATTATGAGACTTTGATTTAAAGTTATGAGACTTGATTTTCAAAGTATTGAGATTTGATTCCTTTAAAGATTATGAGACTTTGATTTAAAGTTATGAGACTTAATTTTCGAAGTATGGAGATTTGATTCCTTTAAAGATTATGAGACTTTGATTTAAAGTTATGAGACTTAATTTTCAAAGTATGGAGATTTGATTCCTTTAAAGATTATGAGACTTTGATTTAAAGTTATGAGACTTAATTTTCAAAGTATGGAGATTTGATTCCTTTAAAGATTATGAGACTTTGATTTAAAGTTATGAGACTTAATTTTCAAAGTATGGAGATTTGATTCCTTTAAAGATTATGAGACTTTGATTTAAAGTTATGAGACTTAATTTTCAAAGTATGGAGATTTGATTCCTTTAAAGATTATGAGACTTTGATTTAAAGTTAGGAGACTTGATTTTCAAAGTATTGAGTTTTGATTCCTTTAAAGATTATGAGACTTTGATTTAAAGTTATGAGACTTGATCTTCAAAGTTATGAGATTTGATTTCCTTAAAGTTATGGGACTTGATTTTAAGAGCCTTGAATTACTTAAAACATAAGTGTTATAATAGTTTTATGGGAAGTTAGTTATAACGACTTGAGGAGGATAAAAGAACGGTTTACTTACTTGATTTTAAAGGCCGTGTAATTATTTCTGAAGGTGTAGTAATTTGGTTTGATAAGTAAACGTGTCTTGATACTACGAGTATTAATGTCTTGAGACTTTTTGTGTTAAGGAGGTCTTCCTAACTTGCTTATGTTGTTTACGATGGCCGATTGCGTGTGTTTATTATCACTTAAACCCCTGGCCATGTTACGTTGTTCATATTTCGCAGGTTTGCTACCTCCGATGCGAGGAATACCTCATGCGGGTCCACGTGACCTATGCGGACTGTAGGGGTGGTAGTCCAGGAACTACCGCTGGTTTGCTACCTCCGATGCGAGGAATACCTCATGCGGGTCCACGTGATCTATGCGGACTGTAGGGGTGGTAGTCCAGGAATTACCGCAGGTTTGCTACCTCCGATGCGAGGAATACCTCATGCGGGTCCACGTGACTATCACGGTGTATGGGTGGTAGTCCAGAATTACCGCAGTTTGCTACCTCCGTCGAGAATACCTCATCAGTCTCGTGACCTACGCGATGTAAAGGTGGTAGTCGGGAATTACATGAGTTTCTGCCCCGTCTGAGAATACCTCATACGGGTCCACGCGACCTATGCGGAATGAAGGGGGGGTAGTCCAGGACTAGGATTTGCACAATGATACTATGGGCGAATGGCCCTAGTTTGATCATTGGCTGTCTATTCAGAACCGGCCAGGTTACACTTGTTTACTCTCGTATATACTATGGCACTGTGTACTGTTAATTGGTTTTTCATATATGCCTGTGGATTGGTAGTTGGCCTTCGTACTTGCACCGGTCACGGGAACACTTTAGATACTTGTCCTGGTCATATCTCGTGAATCGGTAGGCTCTGGTATGTTGGTTTAAGATACTTGGCCCGGTCAGTTTTATGACGCAGGCGGGATCTGGTGTTCCGGTACACATATTGGTGTTATATTATATCATGATTTGGCGGTGAGGAGAATTCCAGGCATGATTGATATTAGGGCGTGAGACCCGTGGTTATATTTGAGTAATGATTTTGAGGCGTACGTCCACAACTTGGCATATTTGCTTATATATTGTGAAATGGTCTTTTAAAAGATGAAGTTGATTTTCATTACTCTTATTAATTAATTTGGTTATCATACTTGTTTCATGCTTTGTATTTGGACTGTGTGATATTATATTCTTGAAAACCTGATCGACTCTTGTAGTTGTTATAGTCTGATAATCTGAGTGCGATTGGCTTTTAGGTTATGTGACACGGTAGGATCCGGTATTTGATTTTCTATACTTGCCACTGTCGTTCTTGTACACACGTGATTTTATCATGTACTTTATTTCAGTTCCATACTTAGTACTTGTTGTACTAACCTCCTTCGGGGGGTTGCGTTCATGTCTGCAGGTCTAGGTACTCAGTTGTGGATCCGCGAGCTTAGGATCCTTGTTCATCATGTTGAATAGCTCCAATGTTCCGGAGCTTATCTTTATGACTAGGTATTAAGGGGTACGACGGGGCCTTGTCCGGTCACAGTTGTTGTCAAACTCTTAGAGGTCTGTATTTATATATGGGCTGGACTGGCTAGAGTTGTATTACATCGTTGTACAGTGTAGACCCAATTGGGTATGGTATATATATATACGGCAGCCTTATCGGCCTTGTCTTTGCTTTTAAGGAAAAAAAACGAATGATGAGTGTTATTGTCTTCCGTGTGTTACTCATGTTGTGTGTATAGAAGGGTGTCCAGGTAGGGTACCAGTCGCGGGCCCGGGGTTCGGGACGTGACACCTTTATTGCTTATTACCAGAGACACCATGATTCCTTGCATATTGTTGGCTTTAGGAGGCAACCTTGTTGATGGAAAGATCACTCCCTCTTCTTGATAAAGCGCATTGTCTTGTATCACTTTCTGGTTGTCCTAAACTGCCAAGCACTGAACATTTAATTACGTGCAGGACCAGGACCGGGAAGTGCAAAGCTTGGTCTAAAGACAACTGCCGCCATTATTTTTGGGCGGCTGGTATTTGTTCCTCCAACTGGGCTTGGCATAGTTACTTTAGCTGATAAGCTTGGCTTCCTTCCCCCTGATGATAAAATGTTCAGATTTGTTCTACTTCTTTAGCATACAATGCCCACATCTGTACTTTCTGGTACGAGTACTGTTTTCATTATAATAAGACATGTAGTGAGAAGTAAAATTCCCCCAGATTTTAGACATTTAGAGCTTTTAGCTCTCGTGTGCATTTATCTGTATGCTGAGTTTGATTATTTCTGGTATCGTAGGTGTTGTTGCTAACTTGAGAGGATGTAGGAAGGAGACAGCTTCTATCTTGTTTTGGGTTCATATCTTTGTTGTCTTCTCTATGGCTGGATGGATTACTCTCTATCTCAACATACTCTTTTGAGTCAGATCCAGTGGTGTTGCAACAAAAGGATCTTGATGGAGAAATTTTATTCCTCTTCCAAGATTGTGCCACCATGTCCAAAGTTGCTGCTTTTTGCTCTTTCTATTCCCTCATTGTTAATAGTTATAAGATGTACTCATTATTTTGTAGACCAGGCTAAACGATTATTGATGGTGAAGAAATGGTCCTTTTTCGTTGTTTGCTATTTCCTATTCTAAAAGCAACTTATGACCTAACAGAAATATCATAGCAATGAAAAAGCTTAATTTCTGAAAAAATCTGTAAATGGGAAAGTCTCTTGCATTTTTAACCAGTATATAATAGCTCCGAGCTAGTAGTACCACTGGATGTGGAACCCTCTGAATTTTCCCAAATTGTCTGGGGAATATTAATGGAAATGTTAAAAGCAAATCAACTAGTACTTACACATTTACAAGTCAACCGAGGTCACCTAAGCTGCCCTGATGTATCCAAGAGCAGAGTGAGCTTCATCATCAATCGAGATGAGGTAGTCTGGAAAAATCTAAACACAAACATGTGTATTCACACCATAGGACCTTAATGGTGCCTCAAATAGGTCTCTTCACGGATTTTGTGAAGCTTTACCAATTTGATTATCAGGAACATGTTAAAACAGACAAATAAGAAGTTAAAACAGAGACCACCATCTCCTGCCTCGGTTATTAACCTGCTGAGAAGGTAAAGACTGATTTGTGTGTCGCCCTCGTGAACAGAAAATAGGAAGACTAAGGCTCCTCTCCATCAATGGGTTTCCTAACCACAACATCAGAACAACTCCAACAACACCAACAACAGGAGCAACAACTTCAAAAAACCATCGTCCTCGTGCACCCTCACCACCAGATTGTTCATTGACAGCCTCATTATGGATCACTTCCCCTGATTCTGTTATACCATGACCAAATTCATCATTTTCTCCGTCACTGCTATACGAAGACCCATCTACATTTATTTCATGCTGTGGGGTTCGATTTATCACCAAATTACTACTGGCCCTCTTCTTTCTGTACTCATAATCCAGGTCATCAGTTGGAAGTTCATAGCGGCAGAGGGGGCACGAGTTTCTTGATGCTAGCCAAGGCAAAATACAGGAGGGGTGATATAAGTGAGAACAAGGAAGTCTGTTTACAACTGTGCCAACAAAAAGAGAATCCTTGCAGATTGCACAAGACAAACTGTCAAGCAGCTCGTGGTCTTCTTTAACAACCAAACGCGACAGATTATTTAAAACAGAGATAGCTGCAGGTGGTGCTCCTCTTCTTAAACCATCTATTTCAGCGAGATGCTCTAGTAACTCCTCAAAAGTTCTAGCATCAAGATAGTCACTGGCGTCAGTCCGTTGTTCGAACTCCTGCGAGTTGGCCGACATGTCAGTAACATGTCTTTGCCTGCCATCGGGAATTCTGAAATGAACTGTACCCTGCAATTCAGGAGAATGAAACTGTCCGTGCCAATTTCCTGTGCGATTGCTTTCATTTAGGTGTAATGGCCTTTGAAGTTCAGCTCTAGCACCCAGAGAGTGTACTGCATCAGTATCAACCTCCTCCCATTCATTGTCATCTTCATCTTCCTCATTATCAGAGTTCCAGTGATACATACCAGCATACATTGGGTCAATATCAGTATCAGTTTCAAAGCCACTTCCTTCATCTGAGTGAGAAGAATGGTCATTATCAAGGTAACTATTACCATCAACAGAAGCATCAGAGTTACCTCCATAAGCACTATAAGAAATGGACTCAAATTCACTATTAAAGTTCCTATACCCGTTGAATGTGAGGTTTGATTCAGTCTCCCCAAAGAGAGAATCAACACCATCACTTTCAGTGTCAGAATGAACCCTCATCCACCTCCTAGACCCACTTGGAGTGGTCCGGGAACTGGTGCGCTGCACTGACCTTAAGCCAGCATCTCCTTCTATTGATTGATTATCATGCTCTAGACCATTGGCTGGGTTTTGCCTTGCCAGATTAATCATTTGTGAGAAGTGTTGAGAAAAGAGATTCTCAATTGACTCAGAACTGATGTACAACCTTCTTCTTGGCACAGCTGTCCCCCTTTGATAATCTCGCATGGGTGTCCCAAAATCTTCCAGGAGTAAGAATTTACAATCACTACATATATTTATTGCTTCAAACTAACCAACCTCGTTATCTAAAATCAACAATCTATGACATAAAGCACATGAAGGAGCAACTCCAGTTTGTCCAACAACCAAAATGTTACTCATGTGGCCAAGCAAAGAAGAATCAGACAATTCTGGTGAAACAGAATCTGAGTTTGCATCCATCTGCATACAAGACAGAGAGTGCAAGATGAAGTCAAAGAAATAGATGAACATTCAGCAACTGAAACATGCACAAAACTAATGATTCAGATAAGGCAAAAAACAGAAAGTACAAGTGGGAAGAGGAGCCATATTTAGATGAGTTAGACATTGAGAAATTGATTTCAAAAGTACAAAACACTCGACAGCAATGAGGAACTTGGCTGGCTATTTTACAACCCTCATTCTTTACTGAGATACAATGATATTTACCTCCCATGCTAAAAAAAATAGAAGAGTGTGGATGATGCATGCATTTTGATGACTACTCCTTAGATTAACTCTAGAATGAACTTAAGACAAGATTTTGCAACTAAAGAACAACAAGCAACAAGTGTTTGAATTGAAAAGGCTGGAGATGCATCATCCACGTCACTTTGGGGGATCATGTTCTGATACATAATCTGAGTGTTTGGGAAGTTGAAAGTTGAGGATGGAGGCTACCATCTATTGTCACTGAAAGCTAAATAGATGCTAAATTTGAAAACCTTTACATCATGATTCGGTGGTTTTCACTCAGTTTGACTGGTTTTGGAAGGGGTTGGCATCTTTGTAAAGAAGATATCCTTCTTCCTCTAAATAATTTCTCCTTCTTGAATTACCCTTCAGTCTTCACAATACAGAATGCATTTGTTTAATTAATAGAGTATCATCTTATGCTCTTCTTCTATGGTGACCTATATGATAATAATTGCCAATTCACTTAGACTTCCAAAGTTCTGCTAGTATATGACCATGTAGTAACATTGTACATGATTATCAAAATATAGCCCTTATCTACCAATATGCACCGTGGAAAGGACGACTGTTTAAGCTTGCAATCTTCTTTAACAAGCACATGAATTTCTTGTTTATTAATAACCACTCACCATGGAAACATTAACCGCGAAAAAGAGCTATCTTTAAAAATAGGGGGAAGAAGGCCAGTCCTAAAAAACATATGGACATTCTGCTGTTATTTCTTTTTCTGATTGTTGTGGTTTTCTTTTCTTTGAGCCGGGGGTCTATTTGAAACATCCTCTCTACCTCCATGGTAGGGGTAAGGTCTGCGTACACTCTACCCTCCCCATACCTTACACCGGGTATGTCGGTGATTGTTGTTGTAGACATTATTCTGGATAGCTGCTTCACAGATTTAAGGATCATCATAATTAACCTCTCAGTTGGTGGTCATTCCACTTTCTCACAATATTTACCATGAAAGTTCCAATATAATGGTTCAAATTTCATTTCTAACCATTGATTAAATATCCATAGTTTTCAATCTCATTGTTTCTGTCATCTAAATGTTGACATAAAAGAGACCATCATGCCCCAAATAAAGTTGTATAAAAACAAATAAGCTGAAATTACATTAGGCATCAATTCAACAGTTAACCAAAATAATTCACATCAGATTTAAATAAGCACATTTGAGATAGGAAAATACACACCAGGAAGATTAGGGATGGTCAATAAAGGCAGCACAGTGATTTTTGGGAATTAATTGACAAAATGAAAAAAGGAAATTAGTGAATGAAAGGAGAAATTAGGGTTTACCTAATCTGAACATGGGAAATGAAGAAGAAAAGGCGTGAGATATGGAAAGAAAATAGGGGAGCTTTGGAAGAAACAAGGTTGATGCGGAGGGAGGGCTTTGCCCATTACCCACCAAATACTACTAAAACATTTTCCTACTTTTGGGAGAGATAATATAAAAGATGCTTTTGTCTTTTGTGGGCCCCATTTCTTTGACCTATGAACACATGCGGAACACCTAAAGGGCTTCATTATATAACAATTATTGTGGTCCCGCTCAGATTCCGTGTATAACAAAAATTTAGTACACTAAGTTATTCTTTTTTTACTACTGAAATTTTATACCAATTAGGCACTTTTTGTTGACATAGATATAGTGAGTTTGATACACTCATTAGTGACGCTTTATTTTGCAATTTTTTTTCTTCTTTTCCATTACCTCCCACCATTTTTCAAGTTTAAACTCCTTCAATGGAGGTCAGATTTTCAGACTCAAATATGTTCTTTAGTAGTCGAATTTATGAGTTAGATGTGTAGTTAGAACGGATCTGTCACGACCCGACCTCAGGCCCGCGACTGGTGCTTTACCCCGGACACCCTAGTGATACAACATCAGAGAAAATCAGCGGAAATAAAAACTTAAACATGAAACAAGATATAAAATAAGCAAAGTAACCAAAGCGGTCACTTTACGTATATATACAAAATATGAGCGATTCATCCTTTCTGAACCCCGCGCAATAGTCTACAGCACTTACAGAGTTTTATAACAACAATGACGGACGGGCCCGCCATACCACAGATGTACAAGAACTACAATCTCGAGAATCATGCAAAAGATAAGCCTCGGAGAAAGCGGAGATTCCCAAAATGACTGTGATCTAAGGCGAGGATCAACCAGCGGTGTACCTCTGCGGCGTGACGCGGCCGAAGGTCGATCTGTGGATACAGTATGTGAAACTAAAAATATCGTAATGAAATCATAACGATCATATAAAGCAGGAGCGTGTATGATAACCAAACTGATGCACGTATATAAACGATCGTATCAAGTCGAGGACTCGCGCCGCCAAAGTCATCACTCGTACGTGGAATTCCTTCGCTCATCGCGATCTATGACATAAATCATACTCTTGTGGCGCGTGACATCTTACCTCGTTGTCGGCGTACATATCTGATACATATATATATATATAACATGCCGGCGTCCTCGCCGATGGATATGTTCGTGGGAACTAGTCCGTGGGTAAAATATAATGTAGTCGCGTGCCGGAATCCTCATCGTACAAACATGGCCATGAGTAATGATCGTGCATCGCGTGCCGGAATCCTCATCGTAGGTGCAGTCTTCGTGGGAGCTAGCCCGTGGAGTAATAATATAACGTGCCGGAATCCGCCATCGTAGATGCGTGTCTTCGTGGGGAGCTAGCCCGGAGTAAAAATATAACATGGTCGCGTGCCGAATTCCTCGCCGTATAAGCGTGGCGTGGGGTAATAAAACGTCCGGCATCTAACGCGTCTGGCGCGTGCCGGCGTCCTCGCCGTATAAGCGTGGCGAAGATCGATCACTGATGGAAGCATACGTGGAATCCTCGTCGCGGCGGGTATGTCAGTAAAAATCACAATAGTCGGTGACCTCCAGTGAGAGACGTGGTAACATAGTAATACCACCAAAGGCTATCACAACTAGCATAGACAAGTTTAACATACTTTTAGACTTTCATTTTATGACAACAAAATCCGGGTTTTAACCCCAAGTACTACGTACTTAAATTCTTTCAGAAAGATCCATTTCTTTTACCAAGGTCACACGATACCCGTAGTATCAAAATAGAGTAACTATCATTTTAAGTAAACCAAAACAATTTCCATACCTTCTTTTTGAATAAACCAAGACAATACCATGCCTTCCTTTGGAATTTAAGAAAACGATACTTGTTTATAATGATCTCATTAAAGCAGCCATGATCTAGAAAATATAATACAATTTTGTCTTATCTTAGCTTTTATGCAGATGGAGGATTCTACTTGTTTTAATATAATTATTTGTCATTACATTTTCCTTTATTAACGCTGCAATGGCTTGTTCGATACTTATTTCCATTTCCGAAATCAATATAACTTATTCCTTTTTTTCTAGACCAAGTACTCATTACTCACGAATGAGGTTTCATTACTTTAACACAACTCAAGTTCTTAACATTTCATATCAAGTCAAATATAAGTCAAGTCTCTTACCTTTTAAAATCAACAAACCATTCTTTTACCTACATAAAGTCGTTATAACCAACTTCCCATAAAGCCATTTTAACACTTTATGTTTTAAACCAACCAATTCTGTTTAGCACACGTACGTCTACCGTACTACATAGTTCACAACAATCATGCTAGAAAGGATAGGAAGAGGTTCACATACCTCGCAACGATTATCGACAAATAGCAAAATGCTCCAAAGTACTATACCCCTTCTAGCTTTTTCCACACTTCAAGTAGAATACGCTACTCGTAGTACTTCAACCTATAATGGTCATAAAACGTCTATTAACTTCTAGATCTCTTCGTAGAACATTTCTAAGTACAAGGTTCCTTATTCTACGGAAAATTCGCAAGACCTCCCTGACTACTTACCACCACCTCTTTGAGGCTCGATACGATAGCGAAAACTTCGAAAGGGGTTACACGCCATCGGGCGTGTACAAAGCGCCAGCGATAATACTACACAAGTCTCATGTAAATACGGTCAATGTAAATATTCAATTCTTTTCAATATTCATTCTACATATAGTATACTCAACTATACATTACTCTGACATGTAATCTCGATTCTGATAGGGGATAAAGATCATTACCGATAAGCCCAAAATTATCCAAGATTTATAAGTCGATCTGAGCAACGTTTAGCTCTATTCCTTACGCTCCAATCCGCTCCAAGCAACCCTTAGAAGTTTCTAAACAACTTCTCTTGGTCGACTCAAAAAGTGAAGAACACTCTAGGTTCCAAATTTACAAGTTTCGGCCAAGGGGTTTCTTTTAGGCTAGGGGTGTGAAATCTTTTCTAACACTTGGTTTACAATCTTCCTAACACCTTAAGGAAGAACACTTAAAACTTTAAGAATTTTGGACAACTATAGCTCCAAAATCAGCCCATGGCCGAGAGCACAACAAGGAAGGGAGGGAGAATTTTTCCTTGGAAATCTCTAAGTGTGGATGAATAAAGTCTTGCAACAAGGGGGATATTTATAGAGAAATCAAGGGCTAGGATGCAAGGCAAGTGTGTGGTATAGATTGGGGACATGTGTGTGTGGGTCCCACAAACCACATGTCCCACACAAACTTGAGACATGTGGCTTGCCACATGTCTCTAAAAAACGGCAATGATGGACAAGTGGCTAGCCACTTGTCCCACCATTTCGGCCAGCGTGGCCACCTGGGGGTGACACGTCGCCTCCTATTCGTCAAAATATTTCATCTTCCGTAAATATCCACAATGTCCAAAATCTCGAAAACAAAGTGGGCCCCACAAAACCGTAATTTTCTCCCGTGGGCCCCACGTGACCAATTCCGGAAATAAAATTCCATAATTTTCTAATATTCCAAGAAGTTCAAATACCAAATCTGGGAATCCAATTCCCATTAACGAACCTTTTTCCTTCACAAAATCCGGAAACTTTTCCGTCGAAAAAATCACATCTTCTTCCTTTCCAATTTTAATGTCGTATTCTCGTACGTACGTCCTCATATACATACCCTGAAACTACGGGGTGTAATAGGATCACGAGGGGTTCGAGTGAGATTTGGATTCTTGGTTGAGAAACTAGTTGAAAAGATGAATTGGAGTTGCCCACAGTTAATATCGGGTCAAGACGATCCTGAATTGGTGTTTTGAGTTTGCAAGCAGGTTCATAGCATGTTTTATGACTAAAATGTATATTTGATTTGTGTCCTGGGGTTACGAATGTGTTCTGGGGATTAAATATGTGAATCGAGGTGTTAAGAGAGTTTGGCTTCAATTGTTATCTAGTGTATCTCAATCTAGAATTGCATGTGTTAAGAATAACATTGGGTTCATTTAGAAAGATCGAATTCGCTCTTCAAGAAGTTGCTCGTCCCATACCTTCTGCATGTCTCATATGTGTGGAACCTGGTCTTTTTCGGTTCCAGCCTCTCCCTCGAATCTAAAAACCTGGTCATCGGCTATGAAATCGATTCCTTGCGCACTTCGCCCTTTGGGGATCCGCGCTGCGCTTTTCAGATACGAGTGAGTGAGCGTTTTTTCTGCTATGAATTAATGACCTCTCCATTTATTTTCAAGCTTGCTCTTCAAACCGGCATATCGCTCTCCTCAATTGCGACAAGAGCACATTCAATATCAGCCTTGTTACACCCCGTAATTCCAGGGTATATTTAAGAGAAGGTACGAAAGGAAATCAGGGCTTTAAAAATTTGTACGAAAGGAAGAATTGTTTTCCAAGGAAAAATCTTCCGAACCTCGGGAAGGAAAAAATTGTTCGTTAATGAGAATTGAGTTCTTAAATTTTTTATTTGAGACTGTTGGAATTTATCGGAATTATGGAATTCTATTTTCAGAGTTGGATACGTGGGGCCAACCCGAGAAATTTTACGTTTTTGTGGGGCCCACGAGGTTTCCGATATTTTGACCAATTATGGAAATTTCGGGAAACAAAATATTTTAGACCAATGGGAGGGCGACACGTGTCACCCTCCACATGGGCTTGTTGGATGAATAAAAATGGACCAAGTCAACTAAAAAGTGTAGCTTGAGATAATTGACCCAATCCTAGCCATCCATTTGGTTTAATCCAAACCCTTGATTGTAGTATATATCTACACTAGTGCAAGACTATTTCCATACTTAGAAAAAATTCAAGAACATTTTCTTGTTCTTAAGAGCTCTCGGCCAAAGGGTCTTGTTGAGAGAATATTTTTGCAATTGTGGATCATAATTCACAAGACTTTAACCCAAGGTTCCTAGGGGTATTGTAAGGATATCTCAATAGAAAGATCCCGGAAAAATGACGTTTTTACGTTAGTCGCAATGTGAAACCCTAAGGTGTTCTTCAACTTTGAAGATGGAGCTTGAAGAGGAGTTCTTTATGAGTTTCTAAGGAGTGTTTGGAGCGGGTTGGAACATAAGAAGAGGAGTTAAGGTTGCTAAGGATCGACTTTGAATCTTGGATTGGATTTGGGCTTATTGAGGTATAAATTTTTGTCTTACTATTGTGATTGAAAATTTCATGTTATGATAAGTTAGAAATAATCATGTGATATATATTATGAAAATTGATAAGTGTTATGGAATTTTGGAAGCCTAAATCCGAAAAGTTCATGTTAGCCTTTAAGATTGTAATTCAATTTAATTGTTAGTTACGATCGTTGCATGTTATAGAAAGAAGGGATTATAGTTGTTATAATCGTTTGAGGCTATATAACAAGTTAGAATAACAATTTGGATTGAAAAGGAATTGGAATGAACTTTATGTGTTACACATTTTGAGCCGAGAATTGCCTTAATCTTTGGACAGTTTCGTATTAATTGTGGGGCAGAATTTTACACGTCCTGTTAAGGCGTATAATCCCCTTTGGTTAGCTGAATTGATTGAGCCTTAAATGTGGCGTTTGGTTATTGAATTCGGGCCTTGAAAAAGGTGGAAAAGTACGTAGAAACAAAAGAAGTGTTGTCCGATTTTTCGTAGAATTTGGTGACTTTACACTTAGAATATTCTATGTTTGAAGCTAGAGGTTAATGGACGTATTATAGCCATTATAGGTTGAAGTACTACGTATAAGCGTATTCTACTTAAAGGATGGAATAGCTATCAAGGTTGAAGTACTTTGGAGCATTTTGCTACTTGTCGATAATCGTCGCGAGGTATTTGAACCTCTTCCTTCTTTTGACATGATTCTATCTATGGAATATACATGTGGTGCTATTTCATGATTCCTTCTACTCTTAGAAGTTAAGAGGTACGTATGTTGATTTACTCTATGTAAAAGTTACATCTAAGTTATCCTAAGTTCTTACCAAGTCTTATGGGGAATGTTGGTAAGAGTCGTTAGGAAGTATTTGGAGTCAAGTTGACTTTGCTAAGTTCTTTATGAATGAGAATAAGTATCGAACAAGCCATTGCAGCGTTAATAAAAGAAAATGTATCGGCAATCAATTAAATTAAAATGAGTAGAATTCTCCATCTGCATAGAAGCTAATATAAGACAAAATTGTATTACATTTTCTAGATCATGGTTGCTTTAATAAGATCGTTATAAACAAGTATAACCTATTCACAACGCATAAAAGTATATGTTACTTAATTTAAAGAGTTTACGTATGAAGTTTTAAGACTATGGACCTTGAATTCTAAAAAGGTTAAGAGACTTTATTTTTCAAGTAATGGGACTTGATTCTTAAAGGAAGGAATGACTTAATTTAAAAGTATAGAATGCTTGATTTGGGAAGAGCATTGATAACTTGATATTCTAAGTTAAGAAACTTGATTTTCTTAAAAGTTAAGAGACTTGAAGTATTTTGAAAACTATGTAACTTGATTTGAAAGTATAAGTCTCTTGGTTAATCAAGGAATGAATTTGTCTAAGACATAAAGAGTTATAACGGCTTTATGGGAAGTTGGTTATAACAACTTTATGGAAGGTTAAGAGAATGGTTTTCTCTAGTAATGTAAACAAAGAAATGACTTGAAATAAAAAAGGGCAATTTGATTTAAAGGTACCCATTTGCTTAAAGTTTTAAAGTAAGGGTCACTTGATTTAGAAGCCTAGAAATGTATTTCTAAAAAATGTAGTGACTTGTTTGAAATGTAGACATGCCTTGATACTACGAGTGTTAGTATCTTGGGGGTTTTATATGAAAAGGAGTCTTTTGAAAAGAATGGAAGTACATGGTACCTTGGGTTAAATTTCCGGATTTTTAATGACATGTTAGTGTCTTAAGTTTGAATAAAATGAGAATGCTTAATAATTAAGGCTAATAAGAAGTTAAGGGATTTCTTAACTTGCTATGATATTTATGATAAGCCGGTGGTGCTTATGTTTTGTATGATAAGCCGGTAGTGCTTATGTTATGTATGATGAGCCGGTAGTGCTTATGTTATGTATGATAGCCGGTTGAGCTAGGTTATGTTATTCTTGCGGGGTAAACCCCTGGGTTACTACTTATTTCATGGATTTGCTACCCATGATGCGAGTGCGGCGTTTGTACTCATTGCGGGCCCATGCAGGTGAAATAGTCCTATGCGGGTGAAATAGTCCCATGCGAGGCGGATGACCTCATTGCGGGTCCACAGGACCTATGCGGGTGAAATAGTCCCAGTAGTAGGATTGCCAAATGATACTATGGGCAGGTGGCCCTAGTTGATCATAAGCTTCCTATTTTTATACAGTATACCTTTATGGGCAGACTTATGTGACATCCCAGATTGGGCCGGACAGTATACCTTTATGGGCATACTTATGTGACTTTATCGCGTCCCAGATTGGGTCGGGCAGTATACCTTTATGGGCAGACTTATATGACTTTATCGCGTCCCAGTTGGGGCGGCAAGATACCTTATTGTCAAGACCGAACGGCCCGTGATCGTGCCTTACCGGGCACCACGGTGATACAACATCGAGAAAATCGTGGAAATAAAAACATGAACATAAATTAAGAGACATGATAAATAAACAAAGCAACCAAAATTGCCTTCGCGTATATACATAAATACCAACAGCTTATCCTTTTTACAAACCCCGCCCACAAATCAAGGCTGCACTTAAGATTTTTACACGGCTATGACGGACGGGCCCCGCCATACCACGAATGTATAAGAATCTACGGACTTAGGGTAACATACCACAAGATAAGCCTCCAAGAAATGGGGCTTCCGACACGTGACTGTGATCACATGGCGAGGATCCACAACCGATGTACTTTCCTGCGGCGTGAAACGGCCGATAACGAGGTCGATAACGGTACCAAGTATGTGGAAGCGTAAAAGGCGTAAATGAAATCATAATAGTCTATATAAAGCGGGAGACATGTATGATAACGGATGGAATACGTGTCCTCGCCATCTCGGGACTCGGTGTATAATCGGATGAAATCGTGTCCTCGCCCATCTCGTGGGACTCGGTGTATAATCAGATGTAAAAATTGTCCCTGCCCATCTCGTGGGACTCGGTGTATAATCGGATGGAATCGTGTCCTGCCCGTCTCATGGGACTCGGTGTATAATCGGATGGAATACGTGTCCGTACCCATCTCGTGGGACTGGTGTATAATCGGATGGAATACGTGTCCTCGCCCATCTCGTGGGACTCGGTGTATAATCGGATGGAATACGTGTCCCCCGTCGCCATCTGGGACTCGGTGTATAATCGGATGGAATACGTGTCCCGCCATCTCGTGGGACTCGGTGTATAATCGGATGGAATACGTGTCCTCGCCATCGTGGGACTCGGTGTAGAATCGCTCATAACAAATCAACCGGCCTCCATCGAGACGCGGTGCAGAAATACAACAAAGGCTATCACAACAAGCATAGGCAAGTTTCACAACAACAAGCATAGGCAAGCTTCACAACAACAAGCATAGGCAAGCTTCACAACAACAAGCATAGGCAAGCTTCACAACAACTCAAAGTACTTTCATTTTATGCCAAAGTCTGGGTTTTAACCCTAAAGTACTACGACGTTAAATTCCTTTTAGAGATCCATTTCTTTTACAAAGGTCACCCGATACCCGTAGTATAAAAATAGAGTGACTAACATTGTTAAGTAAACCAAAATGCTTTCCTTTGTAAAATCAAGTAACAACCTTATTTTCCAGACGTTCAAGTTTGCCTAATTTTAAATGCTCAAGTTTCTCATTTTAGAAAAGGTTTCGTAGTTCATAGTTTTAATCCTTTAAAACATAATTCTCCTTTAAACGTTTTGAGAAACATATGTCTTATATGTGAGTAGTTATTCTTGTTTATAATCAATCTTATTAAGCGACCATGATCTAGGAAATGTAATATCATTTTGTCTCATCTTAGCTATGCAGGATGGAGGTTTCTACCGGTTTTAATAATACTTCATTATTCAATACATTTTCCTTTATTAACGCCGCATGGTTTGTCGATACTCATTCCGATTTCCAAATCAAGAAACATTATTCCTTTTAAAACCAAGTACTCATTACTCACGAATGAGGTTTCACACTTTTAACAAAATTCATATCAATACCATTAAGTCAAGTCTCTTATCTTCTAAAAATCAAGAAACCATTCTTTTTTTCACTCTTAAGACGTTATACCTAACTTCCCATAAAGCTAGTACAACTCTTATGTTTTCAAAGCCAAGTATTACTCTTCTTTCAAAAGGTCTTTTGAAACACTTCAAGTTCTTTATTACTACACATCAAATCCGTTATAAGTCAAATCGATTACCCTTTGAAACCACAAAGCATTTTCTTACTTACATAAAGTCATTATAACCAACTTCCCATAAAGCCGTTATAACACTTTATGTTTCAAACCAATCAAATACATTAAACACATGTACGCTACCGTACTACATAGTTATACACATATCATGCTAGAACAGATAGGAAGAGGTTCACATACCTGCGACGATTATCGACTAATAGCAAAATGCTCCAAGTACCTCAAACCGCTTGGCCACTCCTTAAGCCAAGTAGATCACGCCATATGTAGTACTTCAACCTATAGAGGCCACAAGGCGCCTATTAACATCCTAGATCTCAATGTAGAACATTCTACGTAAAATTCTAAAGACTTCCTCCCACAACAACAGAAATCTCTCCTCTATCGAGGTGGCCACCAAGCCAACCAGTGGGGTTGCACGCCTAACCTGACGTACAATTCTACTACACAAAGAATGCTACACAAGTCTCATGTCTGAATACACCTATGTAATTACATCAGCTTCTCTTCTTTAAATTCAGGCTTAAGTCGCAAGACATTGCCGTAAGTATTATTCAGGCCTAAGTCAAAAGACATTGCCGTACAATTATGTTCAGTTCTATATATAGTATACTTCAACTATATATTCCTACAACATGTAATTTCCAATTACAATAGAAGGTGAAGAGTGATTTACCTCGATAAGCCCAAAATTATCCAAGTTATATGTCGATCCTGAGCAAGGTTTAGCTCCTACTCCGTGCGTTCCAACCCGCTCCAAACAACCCTTAGAAGTTCTAACCAACTTCTACTCAATTACTTCAACTATCAATGAAGATTTCCTTAGGGTTTCGTTTTTGCGACTGAGGGAAGTATAATAGTATTTTCTGGGCTTTTTGTATAAGTGTAACCTTGGGAATACTACAAGGTATTTGGGCCAAGGTATTTGGGCATTATAACAATACTTGGAGAGTATTTTAATACCACAAAAAGGGGGTATTATACGAAGACAACTAGGCTAGGGGTACCACGGCTAAACACCACAAAGTGGAGTGGGGAGGCTCTCGCCGAGGCTCTCAAAGGGGAGGTGATTTGGACGAGAACTACACTTAAGGGGGGGGAAGAGATTTTAACACTTAGAAAGGATTTTTGGATGATGAAGTTCATCAACATAAGAGGGGTATTTATAGGCTAACCAAAGGCCAACCAAGGGCCAAGATGAAGCCAAGTGTATAGCAAGTGTAAGGCCAAGATTTAGCCATGTGCAACCTTATCCATCTACACAAAATATCCTACCTAACCCTTGACCAAGGGAAAGGCAAGAAAATCGTCCAAACTAGCCCATTTGCCGTCCAATGAGGGTGACAAGTGTCACCCTCCCGTTGGTCCACAATATTTCATCTCTCGGAAAAATCCGCAAAAATAATAAATGACATAGCGGAATTTTCCCTACGTAAGTCGTGGGAAACGTTTCGTCGGAAAAACGACTCTAATCGGGTGTGTGTACAACGTGAATTTCGGCCTTACACTTTAAGATTCAATTTCACGCACGCCCCACGCATATACTGGAAATACGGGGTATAACATTCTCCCCTCCTTAGAAACATTCGTCCCGAATGTTCCTTCTCAAGACGGATAACGATAAAGTTCTCTTAACAAGTTGCCAACGCCACAACTGGCTACGAAATAACACTTGCGCGCAATTACTTAAATCCAGGCCAACGAGGAACCACTTCGATGATGCAAAACAATACCAACTCTCGCTCTTGATCGAGGACACTCGTGACATTCATTTCTCAAAAATGTTTACTTCCATTTTTCAGCACAAGTTCACTTCCTTCCTTACTCGTCGTACTTTTCTCGAACACTCGAACTCTTCTAGTATACGTACCACAATTCAGTCATCGCTTCAGTTTCCACAACCTTGGAGTCACCATCTCCAACTTGGTCATCTTACTAGCCTCAATATTCCTTAAGGCCATTCCCGGCCTTCACGATCCGCTTCTGGTCGAACATATCCACGAACTCATACGATGGTCAACTAAACTTGGGCCTAGCACCCTCGTGACCCTACCACCTGGAGGGACCACCCAGAGCTGACCCCACCTCATTCCGGGCTACGGGTTGACACGCAACACGTCCTCAACCCGAGCCTCTGTCACGCCGACTCTCTCGTTTCTCGATCCGGAACAATCTTACCTATACAAGTCATGAAAGCTACCACTTCCATTTTACACTACCCAAGGAATTATCCCAAAACACATTTATACGCAAACCAAGTATTTCAACAAAGACTAACTGTAAAATCTTTTATTCAAGATGACCTTACCTCTAAGGTCTCAACACGAAATATTCTAAGGTTCACACTTTCCATGCTTTCTAACTCATAATCAACATAACGCTATCCGAACGTAGCACACAATAAGAAGGTCATCATATCATGCATACAAAACTCTAGAGGGTTAAGGATATACCGATACCGCTCACTCTAATCATAAGCACGCCTGCCAGGCGCATGCATAGTAAAAGCGCGACACACGGCTCACGGTAGGTGAGTCATTCTGTTTGCATCCTTCCTACTAGACGCTTTCTTCATATGGCTCGACGGCCGCAGAAAACAAGCACGATAAAAAGACGACATTCTCGATGGCGTCGCCACATCGCGCACACCGAGGAAAACTCGAACCCGTGGCTAGAACCACGTATATCTCGTGAACCGGAAGCCCCCGGAGCTCGACCAGCCCCGAATACCCGAACGCCCCGACGATCGTGGGGGGACCACTGCATCGGTGGAGGTACATAACTGGGACGCCTTGGCGGTCCGCTCGAAAGTTACCAAAGGACCGCTGCTCGCCCTCTTCTTGATCTCGGTCATTCCGTCGACCTCTCCGTGCCTCACACCCTATTGAATGAGCCTGCATGCGGTCAATGTCCATGCCGGTGAAGAGCTACACCCGCATGCCTCGCTAAGTAATCATCTAGCCCGTGACGTGGCGGTGTACTCGGCCCTCCATATCGCCTACTCTGGAACATACCGAGCTAATGAGTCGAACTCCACATTGTACTCTCTAACCGTCCGCCCGCCCCGCTCAACGCGTAAAAATGCTACCGAGCCCTCGTTATACCGTATTTTGCAGTATGTGCGTGAGACGACGTAGAAAATTTGAGCCTTAAGTTAGGCAAGTTTGAAATTTGTACACAACACCCGATTAGAGTCGTTTTGACAAACGCGTTTCCACAGCTTTTGTTGGGAAAATTCGGCTATGTCATTTATAATTTTTGCGGATTTTTCCGAGACGAAACATTTTGGACAGCGGGAGGGTGACAAGTGTCACCTCACATCGCCTCGAGTGGGCGGCAAAAGGGACGAACAAGGTGGCTTGTTTTGTCTTGGAGTTGGTAGGATATTTTGTGTGCAAGTTGGCTTAGGACACTTGCCCAAATCTTCGCCTTACACTTGCCTTGCACTTGCATAATCTTGGCCATTGGTTGGCCATCCTCGACCTATAAATACCCTCTAATGCAAGAGTTATTCTTCATCCACACTTGTGAAATTCCAAGAAAAATACTCCTCCTCTTGTGAGCAATTAGTCCGCCACACTACCCCCAGGTGAGCCTTGGCCGAGAGCCACCCCTCCCTCATGGTGTTTGGTAGGGTACCCCTTAGCCTAGTTGTTTCCGTATAATACCCTTTGTTGTGGTATAGAAATACTCTCCTAGTATTGTTATAATGTCCAAAATACTTTAGCCCAAATACCTTGTAGTACTTTCCAAAGTACCCTTTGTACGAAAAGCCCAGAAAATACGATTATACTTTCCTTTAGCCTCTAAACGAAACCCTAAGGAAATCTTCACCGTAGTTGAAGTTGTAAGTAGAAGTTGGTTAGAACTTAAGGGTTGTTTGGAGCGGATCGAGCACTCGGAGTAGGAGCTAAACGTTGCTCAGGAGCGACATTATACTTGGATAATTTTGGGTTTATCGAGGTAAACACTACTGTCCTTCTATTGTAATTGGAAATTACATGTTGTTAGAATATATAGTTGAAGTATACTATATATAGAATCAACATAGTATTGTGGCAATGTCTTTTGACTTAAGCTGAAGAATGAAGAATCGAATCGAACTGTAATTACATAGGGTCGTATTACAAGAGACTTGTATAGCATTCTTGTGTAGTAGAATTGTACACGCCAGGTTAGGCGTGTAAACCCCCTGGTTGGCTTGGTAGCGGCCTCGATAGAGAGGAGATTTACGCTGTTGTTGCGGGAGTCGCCGAATTTTCTGTAGATTATGGAGCGTTGAGATCTAGATGTTAATAAGCGCCTGTGGCCTTATAGGTTGAAGTACCACGTGTGGAGTGATCCACTTGGCTTAAGGAGTAGCCGCGGTTTGAGGTACTTGGAGCGTTTTGCTATTAGTCGACAATCGTCGCGAGGTATGTGAACCTCTTCCTATCTCTTCTAGCGTGATATGTGTGAACTATGTAGTACGGTGACGCATACGTGTTAAGCGTGTTTGATTGTTCTTAAAACATAAAGTGTTATAACGGCTTTATGGGAAGTTGGTTATAATGACTTTATGTAGGTAAGAAAATACTTTGTGGTTTTAAAAGGTAATCGATGTGAACTATAATCGCTAGTTATAATAAAGAACTTGATGTATTTCAAAAGATTTATAAATCGAGAGTAACACTTGGTTTTAAAGGATTTAAAAAGAGTTATACTAGCTTTATGGGAGTTAGGTATAATGTCTTAAGAGAAGTAAAGAAAATGGTTTAATGATGTTAGAAGTTAAGAGACTTGATCTTATAAGATAAGAGACTTAACTTATTTGTTTTAATGTGGATGTTTGTGTGAAACCTCATTCGTGAGTAATGAGTACTTGGTTTTATTTAAAGGGATAATGTTTCCGATTTGGAAATCGAATGTATCGGCAGCACCACCGCGTTAATAAAGGAAAATGTATTGAATAATGATGTATCGTATTAAAACCAAGAAACCTCCATCCGCATAGAAACTAAGATGAGACAAAATGATATTACATTTTCTAGATCATGGTCATTGTAATAAGAATGTTGTAAACAAGAATAACCTACTCTCACGCGTGAGACATATATTACTCAATTGTTCTAAAAAGGAATCAGTGATTAAGTTTATGAACTATGAAACCATTTGAAAATGAGAAGCTTGAGTAATTGAAACTAGGCAAACCGAACTTAGGAAAAGAATGTTGTTACTTGATTTTGGAAAGGAATGTGGGTCGGTCATTCTAAGGCTACGGTATCGGGTGACTTTTATAAAAGTAATGGATCTCTTTAAAAGAACTTAACGTATGTAGTACTTTGGGGTTAAAACCCGGACTTTGGCATAAAATGAAAGTACTTTGAGTTGTTGTGAAACTTGCCTATGCTTGTTGTTGTGAAACTCGCCTATGCTTGTTGTTGTGAAACTTGCCTATGCTTGTGATGATAGCCTTTGTTGTGCAAGTGTGGTATTTACGTATTCTGGCGTCTCTCGATAGAGGTCGGTTGACTTGTTGAGAACTTACTTGGGCGTCTTTGGCGGTGATGGAGAATTCCACGGGTATGTTTCCATTTTGATTCTTCGCTTGTTGTTGATGTCACGTGGACGTATGTCTACACCGACGCGAGAAAGGCGGCACGCGCGTGCGGCCGGGTTGATTACCGATATATGGTTATTACCGCAACATGGACGATGTCTACCGTCGCGATTCCGGGGCATGTGGCTACGGCGCAGGTTGACCACCCAAGATATATTGTTGTGAGGTTACATGGGCATATACTGCCGTCACGATTCCGGGGCGTGTGGCGTGCACGCCTTGTTATTGTTGCATCATGGACACGCCTACACCGACGATATTGGGCACGCGCCATGACGAACATGATGGATGTTGTGGCGTGAGACCCGTAGTTATATTTGAGTGGTGACTTTGAGGCGTGAGTCACGACTTGATCGCTTTTATGTTGCGTCTTGTATTTTGGTTATCATACATGTCTCACCTTTTAAGCTATTATGATTTCATTCTGATGTTGTGATTTCACATACTTGGTACTGTTGTCGACCTCGCCGGGGTGCGTTACGCCGCAGTAGAGGTACATCGGCCGTGGATCCATTTACGAGGATCTCATTTCAGCGTGTTGAAAGCTCGTTCCTTCGAGGCTTATCTTTGGTATGTTTCACGAGTTGTAGGTTATTGTACATTCGTGGTATGGGCGCCCCGTCCGTCATAGTTGTTGTAAATCTTAAGTGCATAACCTGTGGCGGGGTTTGTAAAAGGATAAGCGTTCGGGTTTTTATGTATATACCGGCAAATTTATTTTGGTTGACCTGTTTATTTATTATATCTCTTGTTTCATGACTCGTGTTTTATTTTCCGCTGGTTTTCTCTGATGTTGTATCACTAGGGTGCCCGGTAAGGCACGATGTGCCCGGTTGGGCGTTACAAAGTGGTATCGAGCGATTAGTCCTCGGAAAGTGTCTACGCGACCGTGTCTAGTAGAGTCTTGATTATCTGTGTGTTGTGCACCACATCTATAATCTGGAGGCTATAGGACATTTAGGATTGGTTTCCATTCTTCTCATTCTGAGATCGTGCCTTAGAGTTGTGTTGTAAGTTGGACCCCTCTGACGTGTTTCGTTTTTACCAGTTATGCCTCTGCGAAAGGCAACGAGGCGAGAAGGGCAAAGCGGCGGAGGCGCTAGTAGGATTCAGAGGAGTACGGTGGCGCAGCGGCCAAGACTGAGTAGTGCTTGAGACGGCGAGTTTTGCGGCGCCGCCAAAGACCAAAGAGAGTTTAGAGCCGCATGGCAGCTGCCGAGACTACGATACTGAGCCTCCATCCCACGATGCAGGCGGGGAGACGGGTCATGAGAGATGGCGATTATCGCCGTTGTGGCGAGATATGAGATAGGCCGGACGCAGCAGCCAGTTCAAAGAAGACTGTAGTGCACCCGAGGCGCACAGTTTGAGGCTACGGATTTCTTAGTTGTAGCCCTTTGAGTTTTACGTCGAGGTCGGAGGATGATCCGCAGGAGTTCATCCGTCGATTCTGCAGAGATCACGCGGTGATCAAGGCTTGAGATCGAGTCTGCGACATTTAGTTCGCATCGGTGCGTGATACCGCGATCGATTGGTTTGACTCGTGGGAGCTTTCGGGAAACATGCACTTCCACCGCTTGGGACGAGTTTTGGGGCCTTCGCACATTTCTTGCCTCCACAGATGAGAGGGCTCGGGCAGATTTTTGATGTTGAGGCGTAACGTCTGATTCGGGAGTACAATGTGGAGTTCGACTCATTGGCGGTATGTTCCCGCATTAGTAGCTAGTATGGAGGATCGAGTGCACCGATATGTTGTGGCTCGATGATTACCTAGCGAGAGTTGTTGGTGTTTCTCTTCACCGGGCATGGACATTGCCCGCGTTCGAGCTCGTGCACTGGGTGCGAGGAGCGCAGATCGACGCAGGTGGGACCGGCGTGAGAAAGAAGGCCAAGACGGTCCGGATATTTTGGCGACTTTCGAGGCGAACCGCCAAAGACTAGTTATGTACCTCCGCCATTGCAGAGTGGTCCCCGCAGCCGGGACCCTCGGGATATTCAGAGCAGTCGGGGCTCCCGTGCTTGATGTTGGGGAGTAGGGTGTTGGCGGATGCGATCACCCTACCTCGGTGTGGTCGATGTAGTAGACCGCATTTCGAAAGTGTCGTAGTACGAAGGAGCTTGTTATTCTTGCGCCAGCAGGGCCATATGACGAGACTGTCCGACTGTGGTAGCGGGTAGGATAGCACAGACTCCGGAGCGATTGCGGGTTCTTCACTTTCCATAGCCAGCAGAATGTTCGACATGCAGCCGGTAGAGGTCGCGGTGGGAGTTCCCGATTAGCGGTCCTTTGAACCGCCTACTTTCAGGTATAGCCTTAACCATCTAGAGTTTTGTATGTTATGATAATGTGTTAAGTGTTATGTTCGGATAGCTTTGTGCTAAAATGTGACTTAGAAGCAGGCTTAGTGAAAGTGGTAAGCAGGGGTGAGAAAATGATGAACCTTAGAATATTACAGAGGAGACCTTAGATGTAAGGCGTTTGAGTACAAGTTTTGCAAGTGATCCTTGTCGGAGTGCATTTTATGCCTAGAATGTATTGTGTGATAAGTCCTGGTTGAGTAAATGAAAGTGGTAGCTTTCGTGATGTGATTTAGCAAGATTGTTCCGTGTCGGTGAGCAAGAGTTGGCGCGATAGTGGTCGGGTTGGGGCGTGTTGCGGCCAACCCGTCCCCGTTCGGCGGGGTCGATCTGGGTGGTCCCGCCGGTGGTCACGAGGGTGCTAGGCCCAAGTTTAGATGACCGTATGAGTTCGTGGATACGTTCGACCAGTAGATCGTGAAGGCCGGGAATGGCCTTAAGGAAGATTGAGGCGAGTAAGATGACCAAGTTCGAGGTAGTGACTCCAAAGTTTTGGGAACTGAAATGATGGTGAAGTATGGTGCGATACTAGAAGAGTTCAAGTGTTCGGCGAGGCACTACGAGTAAGGAGGAAGAGAACGTGTGTTATGTTTGTGGCTACGTGTGGCATCGCAACTTGTTAGAAGATCTTCTTCCGTGTCCGTCTTTAAAAGGAACATTCGGGACGAATGTTTCTAAGAGGGAGAATGTTATACCGTATTTTCAGAGTATGTACGTGAGCGCACGTAGAAAATTTGAGCCTTAAGTTAGGCAAGTTTGAAATTTGTACACAACACCCGATTAAGTCGTTTTCGTAAACGCTTTCCATGACTTTTGTTGGGAAAATTCGCTATGTCATTTATAATTTTTGCGGATTTTTCCGAGACGAAACATTTTGGACCAACGGAGGGTGACAAGTGTCACCTCACATGGCCTGAGTGGGCAAAAAGGGACGAACAAGGTGGCTTGTTTTGTCTTGGAGTTGGTAGGATATTTTGTGTGCAAGTTGGCTTAGGACACTTGCCCAAATCTGCCTTACACTTGCCTTGCACTTGGCATAATCTTGGCCATTGGTTGGCCATCCTTGACTATAAATACCCTCTAATGCAAGAGTTATTCTTCATCCACACTTGTGAAATTCCAAGAAAAATACTCCTCCCTCTTGTGAGCAATTGTCCGCCACACTACCCCCTCGAGTGAGCCTTGGCGAGAGCCACCCCTCCCTTTGTGGTGTTTGGTAGTGGTACCCTTAGCCTAGTTGTTTCGTATAATACCCTTTGTTGTGGTATAGAAATACTCTCTAGTATTGTTATAATGTCCAAAATACTTTAGCCCAAATACCTTGTAGTACTTTCCAAAGTACCCTTTGTCTGAAAAGCCGGAAAATACGATTATACTTTCCTTTAGCCTCTAAACGAAACCCTAAGGAAATCTTCACCCGTAGTTGAAGTTGTAAGTAGAAGTTGGTTAGAACTTCAGGGTTGTTTGGAGCGGATCGGAGCACTCGGAGTAGAGCTAAACGTTGCTCGTGAGCGACATTATACTTGGATAATTTTGGGCTTATCGAGGTAAACACTATCGTCTTCTATTGTAATTGGAAATTACATGTTGTTAGAATATATAGTTGAAGTATACTATATATAGAACTGAACATAGTATTGTGGCAATGTCTTTTGACTTAAGCTGAAGAATGAAGAATCGAATCGACTGTAATTACATGGTGTATTACGATGAGACTTGTATAGCATTCGTGTAGTAGAATTGTACACGCCCGGTTAGGCGTAAAACCCCACCCGGTTGGCTTGGTGGCCACTCGATAGAGAGGAGATTTACGCTGCGGGAGAGTCGCCGAATTTTACGTAGATTATGGAGCGTTGAGATCTAGATGTTAATAAAGCGCGCGTGGCCTTATAGGTTGAAGTACTACGTGTGGAGTGATCCACTTGGCGTAAGGAAGTAGCCGGCGGTTTGAGGTACTTGGAGCGTTTTGCTATTAGTCGACAATCGTCGCGAGGTATGTGAACCTCTTCCTATCTCTTCTAGCATGATATGTGTGAACTATGTAGTACGGTAGACGTACATGTGTTAACTGTGTTTGATTGTTCTTAAAACATAAAGTGTTATAACGGCTTTATGGGAAGTTGGTTATAACAGCTTTATGTAGGTAAGAAAATACTTTGTGGTTTTAAAAGGTAACTGATGTGAACTATAACTGGCTAGTTATAATAAAGAACTTGATGTATTTCAAAAGATTTATAAATCGAGAGTAACACTTGGTTTTAAAGGATTTAAAAAGAGTTATACTAGCTTTATGGGGAGTTAGGTATAATGTCTTAAGAGAAGTAAAGAAAATGGTTTAATGATGTTAGAAGTTAAGAGACTTGATCTTATAAGATAAGAGACTTAACTTATTTGTTTTAATGTGGATGTTTGTGTGAAACCTCATTCGTGAGTAATGAGTACTTGGTTTTATTTAAAGGGATAATGTTTTACTGATTTCGGAAATCAGAATGTGTATCGACAGACCACTGCAGCGTTAATAAAGGAAAATGTATTGAATAATGATGTATCGTATTAAAACCAGTATAAACCTCCATCTGCATAGAAACTAAGATGAGACAAAATGATATTACATTTTCTAGATCATGGTCATTGTAATAAGAATGTTGTAAACAAGAATAACCTACTCTCACGTGAGACATATATTACTCAATTGTTCTAAAAAGGAATCAAGTGATTAAGTTTATGAACTATGAAACACTTTGAAAATGAGAAGCTTGAGTAATTGATACTAGGACAACTTGAACTTAGGAAAAGAATGTTGTTACTTGATTTTGGAAAGGAATGTGGGTCGGTCATTCTAATTCTTCGTGTTTCGGGTGACTTTTATAAAAGTAATGGATCTCTTTTAAAAGAACTTAACGTATGTAGTACTTTGGGGTTAAAAACCCGGACTTTGGCATAAAATGAAAGTACTTTGAGTTGTTGTGAAACTTGCCTATGCTTGTTGTTGTGAAACTTGCCTATGCTTGTTGTTGTGAAACTTGCCTATGCTTGTGATGATAGCCTTTGTTGTGCAAGTGTGGTATTTCTGTGTTACCGCGTCACTCGATAGAGGGCCGGTTGACTTGTTGAGAACTTACTTGGACGTGCTGGCAGTGATGGAGAATTCCACGGGTATGTTTCCATTTTGATTACTGTCTTGTTGTTGATGTCACATGGACATGTCTACACCGATGCAGTATTCCGGGGGCATGCGGCCATGCGGCGGGTTGATTACCCGATATATGGTTATTACTGCAACATGGACGTGTCTACACCGTCACGCAGATTCCGGGGCGTGGCGTGCGCGGGTTGACCACCCGATATTGTTATTGAGGTTACATGGGCGTCTACACCGACGCAGATTCGGGCGTGTGGCCACGCGGCCTTATTATTGTTGCATCATGGACATGTCTACACCGTCACGATTCCGGGCACGCGGCCATGATGCGAACATGATGGATGTTGTGGGCGTGAGACCCGTAGTTATATTTGAGTGGTGACTTTGAGGGCGTGAGTCCCTGACTGATCGCTTTTATGTTGCGTCTTGTATTTTGGTTATCATACATGTCTCCCGCTTTTAAGCTATTATGATTTCATTTACTGATGATTTGATTTCACATACTTGGTACTGTTGTGCGACCTCCTTCGGGTGCGTTCATGCCGCAGGTAAAGTACATCGGTCGTGGATCCCGCTCACGAGGATCTCATTTCGTGTGGGAAAGCTCCGTTCCTTAGGAGGCTTATCTTTGGTATGTTTCGCTGAGTTGTAGGTTATTGTACGTTCAGGGGTATGGCTGGGCCCTGTCCCGAAATAGTTGTTGTAAATCTTAGAGTGCATGCACTGTTGTGGGCGGGTGGTTTGTAAAAGGATAATCGTCGGGTTTTTATGTATATACCGGCAACTGTTTTGGTTGCTGTTTATTTATTATATCTCTTGTTTCATGACTCGTGTTTTATTTTCCATTGGTTTTCTCGATGTTGTATCACTAGGGTGCGGGGTAAGGCACGATGCCCGTTGGGCGGCGTTACACCTCATCTCGGGGCAAGAAATGTGCAAAAGCCTCGAGAACTCCCATACTACTTGGAAGTGCATGCTCTTCCCGATGACTCACGAATCAAACCAAATTGCGGTATCACGCGGTGATGCGAACCCAATACCACCGACGCCTCGAGACTCGATCACTCTACGATCCGTGTGGTAGTCGGATAAACTCCCGAGGTCATCTCGGCTCTTGATCCATAGAACATCGGCGGGCTCTTACAACGCAGAAAGTCACGTAGCCTCAAAATGCGCTCGGGGTGAACTACGGGTGCTCGGTGGAGGCTGTGCATCTAGCCTATCCTCATATCGCCACGACCGCGGCGAATGGCCATCTCCTTGTACCCCATCTCATCCGCTCCGGTGTGGGACCGGAGGCTCAGTGCGTAGTCTCAGCAGCCAACCGCCGCGGCTCTAAACTTCTGGTCTTTGGCGGCGCGCGAAACTCGCCGTCGGAAGCACTGTCTCAATCTTGGCCGGCTGCGCCTCGTACTCTCTGTATCTCACTAACTCCTTCGATCGCTTGCCCATCTAGGCACAGGTTGCCTTACGCGAGGCATAATCGTAAAGGAAAGGAATACGTCGGAGGGTCCAACTTATCACACGCCTCTAGGCACGATCTCGGAATGAGAAGAATGGAAACCAATCCTAAATGTCCTATAGCCTCGATTATAGATGTGGTGCACAACACACCGATAATCAAGACTCTACTAGACACGATGCAGACACTTTCCAGAGACTAATCGCTCTGATACCACTTTGTCAGGCGAACCGGGCCCGTGATCGTGCCTTACCCGCACCCGGTGATACAACATCGAGAAAATCAGCGGAAATAAAAACATGAACATAAATTAAGAGACATGATAAATAAACAAAGCAACCAAAACATTTGCCTTCCGCGTATATACATAAATACGACGATTTATCCTTTTACAAACCACCGCGATGCTCTGATGCACTTAAGATTTTACAGCTATGACAGGACAGGGCCCCGCCATACCCCTGAATGTTTAAGAATCTACAGACTTAGGGTAACATACCACAAGATAAGCCTCCGAAGAAATGGGGCTTCCCGACACGCTGAACTGTGATCCTATGAGCGAGGATCCACAATCGATGTACTTTCCACTGCGGCATGAACGCACTTCGGGCGAGGTCGATAACAGTACCAAGTATGAAATCAGAAGCGTAAATGAAATCATAATAGTCTATATAAAGCGAGACATGTATGATAACGGATGGAATACGTGTCCTGCCCGTCATCTGGGACTCGGTGTATAATCGGATGAAATACGTGTCCTCGCCCATCGTGGGACTCGGTGTATAATCGGATGAAATACGTGTCCTACCCATCTCGTGGGACTCGGTGTATAATCGGATGGAATACGTGTCCTCGCCATCGTGGGACTCGGTGTATAATCGGATGGAATACGTGTCCGCCCGTCGTGGGACTCGGTGTATAATCGGATGGAATACGTGTCCTCGCCATCTCGTGGGACTCGGTGTATAATCGGATGAAATACGTGTCCCTGCCCATCTCGTGGGACTCGGTGTATAATCAGATGGAATACGTGTCCCTGCCCATCTCGTGGGACTCGGTGTATAATCAGATGGAATACGTGTCCCTGCCCATCTCGTGGGACTCGGTGTATAATCAGATGGAATACGTGTCCCTGCCCATCTCGTGGGACTCAGTGTAGAATCGTTCATAACAAATCAACCGGCCCTCCATCGAGAGACGCGGGGGTACAGAAATACAACAAAGGCTATCACAACAAGCATAGGCAAGTTTCACAACAACAAGCATAGGCAAGCTTCACAACAACAAGCATAGGCAAGCTTCACAACAACAAGCATAGGCAAGTTTCACAACAACTCAAAGTACTTTCATTTTATGCCAAAGTCCGGGTTTTAACCCTAAAGTACTACGTACGTTAAATTTCTTTTAAAGATCCATTTATTTTACAAAGGTCACCCGATACCCGTAGTATAAAAATAGAGTGACTAACATTGTTAAGTAAACCAAAATGCTTTCCTTTGTAAAATCAAGTAACAACCTTATTTTCCAAACGTTCAAGTTTGCCTAATTTCAAATGCTCAAGTTTCTCATTTTAGAAAAGGTTTCGTAGTTCATAGTTTTAATCCTTCAAAACAAAATTCTCCTTTAAACGATTTGAGAAACATATGCCTTATATGTGAGTAGGTTATTCTTGTTTATAATCAATCTTATTAAGCAAATGCATGATCTAGGAAATGTAATATCATTTTGTCTCATCTTAGCTTCTATGCAGATGGAGGTTTCTACTGGTTTTAATAATACTTCATTATTCAATACATTTTCCTTTATTAACGCTGCAGTGGTTTGTCGATACTCATTCTGATTTCCAAATCAAGAAACATTATTCCTTTTAAAACCAAGTACTCATTACTCACGAATGAGGTTTCACACTTTTAACAAAATTCATATCAATACCATTAAGTCAAGTCTCTTATCTTCTAAAAATCAGTAAACCATTCTTTTTTTTTTCACTCTTAAGACGTTATACCTAGCTTCCCATAAAGCTAGTACAACTCTTATGTTTTCAAAGTCAAGTATTACTCTTCTTTCAAAAAGGTCTTTTTGAAACACTTCAAGTTCTTTATTACTACACATCAAATCCGTTATAAGTCAAATCAGTTACCCTTTGAAACCACAAAGCATTTTCTTACTTACATAAAGCTGTTATAACCAACTTCCCATAAAGCCGTTATAACACTATATGTTTCAAACCAATCAAATACATTAAACACATGTACGTCTACCGTACTACATAGTTATACACATATCATGCTAGAACAGATAGGAAGAGGTTCACATACCTCGCGACGATTATCGACTAATAGCAAAATGCTCCAAGTACCTCAAACCGTCGGCTACTCCTTAAGCCAAGTAGATCACGCCATACATAGTACTTCAACCTATAGAGGCCACAAGACGCCTATTAACATCCTAGATCTCAATGTAGAACATTCTACGTAAAATTCAAGAAGATCCCGCAACAACAGCGTAAATCTCCTCCTCTATCGAGGTCGGCCACCAAGCCAACCAGGGGGGGTTTGCACGTCTAACCGGACGTGTACAATTCTACTACACAAAGAATGCTACACAAGTCTCATCAGAATGATCTATGTAATTACGATCATTCTCTTCTTTAAATTCAGGCTTAAGTCGCAAGACATTGCCGTAAGTATTATTCAGGATTAAGTCAAAAGACATTGCCGTACAATTATGTTCAGTTCTATATATAGTATACTTCAATTATATATTCCTACAACATGTAATTTCCAATTACAATAGAAGGTCAAGAGTGATTTACCTCGATAAGCCCAAAATTATCCAAGTTATATGTCGATCCTGAGCAAGGTTTAGCTCCTACTGTATGCTCCAACCCGCTCCAAACAACCCTTAGAAGTTCTAACCAACTTCTACTCAATTACTTCAACTATCAATGAAGATTTCCTTAGGGTTTCGTTTTTGCGACTGAGGGAAGTATAATAGTATTTTCTGGGCTTTTGTATAAGTGTAACCTTGGGAATACTACAAGGTATTTGGGCCAAGGTATTTGGGCATTATAACAATACTTGGAAAGTATTTTAATACCACAAAAATGGGGTATTATACGAAGACAACTAGGCTAGGGGGGGTACCCCACGGCTAAACACCACAAAGGGGAGGGGGGGAGGCTCTCGGCCAAGGGCTCTCAAAGGGGGAGGTGATTTGGACGAGAACTACACTTAAGGGGGGGGAAGAGATTTTAACACTTAGAAAGGATTTTTGGATGATGAAGTTCATCAACATAAGAGGGGTATTTATAGGCTAACCAAAGGCCAACCAAGGGCCAAGATGAAGCCAAGTGTATAGCAAGTGTAAGGCCAAGATTTAGCCATGTGCAACCTTATCCATCTACACAAAATATCCTACCTAACCCTTGACCAAGGGAAAGGCAAGAAAATCGTCCAAACTAGCCCATTTGCCGTCCAATGAGGGTGACAAGTGTCACCCTCCCGTTGGTCCAAAATATTTCATCTCTCGGAAAAATCCGCAAAAATAATAAATGACATAGCCGGAATTTTCCCTACGTAAGCTGTGGAAACGTTTCGTCGGAAAGCGACTCTAATCGGGTGTTGTGTACAAAGTGAATTTCGGCCCTTACACTTTAAGCTTCAATTTCTCTACGTACGTCCTTACGTACATACTCTGGAAATACGGGGTATAACATTTATGGGCAGACTTATCTGACTTTATCGCGTCCCATATTGGGTCGGGAAGTATACCTTTATGGGCAGACTTATGTGACTTTATCGCGTCCCATATTAGGCCGGGCAGTATACCTTTATGGGAAGACTTATGTGACTTTATCGCGTCCCAGATTGGGCCGGGCAGTATACCTTTATGGGCAGACTTATGTGGCTTTACCACGTCCGCAAATGGGCCGGGCAGTATACCTTCGTGGGAAGGCTTTTGTATGACTTCGCCGTGTCCCGCAAATGGGACGGGTTACGTTATTACGTATGGATAATCAAAGTGAACTCCAAAATAAGACGTCCCTCCATAAAGGGTCGGATTATGTTATGCAAGATAAGTAAGTTATATGGTAATGAACTTGATGATTTTTCCTAAGTATGTACGTAAGAATTTGACTATAACTCTTATTGAAAAATGGGAAAAGATTATTATGCAATTAAGTTCATGAGTGGAAATGTCACGGTAGGATCTGGTATTTACTTTTTATACTTGCCTCTGTCATTCTTTTGTACAGGTATGATTTGTTTAATGTACCTTATTTCTGTTCCATATTCTGCACATTGTCTGACCCCGGGGCTGCGTTCATGCCGCAGTATTAGGTACAGGTTGGTGATCCTCGCTCTAGGATCTGTTGATTTGGGTAAAAGCTCCATTCACTCGGAGGCTTACCGCTTGGTTCGGATCCTGGTATTGTCGATTGTTGTACATTCGTGGTATGGCGGGGCCTGTCAAATCCACGATTATTATGTCAATACTCTTAGAGGTCTGTAGTCATATCTTGTGGGTCAGTTGTAAAGAAAAAAAATGTAACTGCTTACGGTTATATACATATATGTCCAGGGAGGTAGCCTTATCGGCTAGCCTGTTGTTTATTTTCCTGTTAATATATGTTGTGAGTTTCATGTATGTTCCGCTGATTTTATCTGATGTATACCTGTAAGGGTGCCCAGGTAGGGCACCAGTCGCGGGCCCGGGGTCGGGTCGTGACAAAAAGTGATATCAGAGCAGTTAATCCTCGGAAAGTGTCTACAGACCGTGTCTAGTAGAGTCTTGATTATCGGTGTGTTGTGCACCACATCTATAACCAGGAGGCTGCAGGACATTTAGGATTGGTTTTCATTCTTCTCACTCTGAGATCGTGCGATAGAGCTGTTTTGTTTGGGTCGTCTCTCCCTAACGAGTTATGTTGATTGCAGCTACGAGAAAGACAGCAGTGACCCAGGAAGGACTATGTGGATTGCGTATCCAGGTTGATAATAATTGTAGTATAGTTGGTATAATGACATACAGTTGTACGGAGTTATGTATGAGGGTTAGACGCATGTTGCCTAGAATGATTTTAGATTACCAAGAATTGGTAAGGACTAATTAGATGCCGGGAAGGTATGTAGCAGTTTAATAAATTCTCATCAAGGTTTTACGTACTAATTTGAGATAATTAGGAGATGATGAACGGTCTGAGAAGGTAATGAACCCTTAAGAAATCATGATAAGAGACTTAATGGAAGACTATGTAATAGATTAAGCTATGTAGTAGGCTCAAGTGTTATGTACGGATAATATGAGGTTGTTGTGATTAAGACAGTACGATTATGAGGTAACGTAAGTTTGGGGGACATGGAATATTGGAGACCTTAGAATATTGATAACCGCAGAGACCTTAGACGTACAAGGCCTTCTCGGGTAGTAAGATTTATTTCGGACTAAGAATGAGAATTAAGTGCGACAATGGATCGGGTTGTGGGCTGATTGCGGGTCAACCCGTAGCCTGGAATGGAGTGTGGTCAGTTAGAGATGTTCCCACTATGTGACAGGGTCACAAGGGTGCAAGGCCCAAGCCTAGTTAATCGTTGTACGAGTTCGTGGACGCGTTCCACCGGAACTGGGTCGTGAGAGCCGAAAATGACCCTAATTTGTTGGAAGTAGTAACTCCAAGGATTTGAAAGACAGAAGTGATGATTGAGATTTGTGCGTATGCTTGAATATGTTTGAAAGTATGAGTAGAATACGATAAGTAAGAAAAAGAGAGAACAAGGGTTGAAAGAATTGAAGTGCTTATAGCTATGACTAAAGAAAAGTACGAAAAGAGAATTCTTTTAGGCCATGAATGGGAGTAAATAGTGATGGTGCACACTTTGGATTTGTTTCCTCGTTTGGCTTATGATGGATGGATATGCATGTGCGACGTATTAAGGCCATATGTGGCATAATTAGGTTTCATTAAGTGTAGTTTTATGAGACTATACCGAGAAATGTTTAGATGAAGCTCCGAAAGAACATTCGGGGACGAATGTTTCTAAGGGGGGAGGAATGATACACCCCGTAATTCCAGGTTATGTTTAAGAGAAGGTACGTAAGGAAATCAGGGCTTTAAAAGTTTGTACGAAAGGAAGAATTGTTTTCCAAGGAAAAATCTTCCGAACCTCGGGAAGTAAAAAATTATTCGTAATGAGAATTGGGTTCTCATAATTTTTATTTGAGACTGTTGGAATTTATCGGAATTATGGAATTCTATTTTCAGAGTTGGATACGTGGGGCCCACCCGAGGAATTTTACGTTTTTGTGGGGCCCACGAGGTTTCCGGTATTTTGACCAATTATGGAAATTTCGGGAAACAAAATATTTTAGACCAATGGGAGGGTGACACGTGTCACCCTCCACATGGGCTTGTTGGATGAATAAAAATGGACAAAGTCAACTAAAAAGTGTAGCTTGAGATAATGGACCCAATCCTAGCCATCCATTTGGTTTAATCCGAACCCTTGATTGTAGTATATATCTACACTAGTGCAAGACTATTTCCATACTTAGAAAAAATTCAAGAACATTTTCTTGTTCATAAGAGCTCTCGGCCAAAGGGTCTTGTTGAGAGAATTTTTATGCAATTGTGGATCATAATTCACAAGACTTTAACCCAAGGTTCCTAGGGGTAATGTAAGGATATCTCAATAGAAAGATCCCGGAAAAACGACGTTTTTACGTTAGTCGCAAGGCGAAACCCTAAGGTGTTCTTCAACTTTGAAGATGGAACTTGAAGAGGAGTTCTTCATGAGCTTCTAAGGAGTGTTTGGAGCGGGTTGGAACATAAGAAGAGGAGTTAAGGTTGCTAAGGATCGACTTTGAATCTTGGATTGGATTTGGGCTTATTGAGGTATAAATTTTCGTCTTACTATTGTGATTGAATATTTCATGTTATGATAAGTTAGAAATGATCATGTGATATATATTATGAAGATTGATAAGTGTTATGGAATTTTGGAAGCCTAAATCCGAAAATTTCATGTTAGCCTTTAAGATAGTAATTCAATTTAATTGTTAGTTACGATCGTTGCATGTTATAGAAAGAATGGATTATAGTTGTTATAATCGTTTGAGGCTATATAACATGTTAGAATAACAATTTGGATTGAAAAGGAATTGGAATGAACTTTATGTGTTACACATTTTGAGCCGAGAATTGCCTTAATCTTTGGACAGTTTCGTATTAATTGTGGGGCAGAATTTTATACGTCTTGTTAAGGCGTGTAATTCCCTTTGGTTAGCTGAATTGATTGAGCCTTAAATGAGGCATTTGGTTATTGAATTCGGGCCTTGAAAAAGGTGGAAAAGTACGTAGAAACAAAGGAAGTGATGTCCGATTTTCCGTAGAATTTGGTGACTTTACACTTAGAATATTCTACGTTTGAAGCTAGAGGTTAATGGACGTATTATGGCCATTATAGGTTGAAGTACTACGTATAAGCGTATTCTACTTAAAGGATGGAATAGCTATCAAGGTTGAAGTACTTTGGAGCATTTTGCTACTTGTCGATAATCGTCGCGAGGTATGTGAACCTCTTCCTTCTTTTGACATGATTCTATCTATGGAATATACATGTGGTGCTATTTCATGATTCCTTCTACTCTTAGAAGTTAAGAGGTACGTATGTTGATTTAATCTATGTAATAGTTACGTCTAAGTTATCCTAAGTTCTTACCAAGTCTTATGGGGAATGTTGGTAAGAGTCGTTAGGAAGTATTTGGAGTCAAGTTGACTTTGCTAAGTTACTGTACGAATGAGAATAAGTATCGAACAAGCCATTGCAGCGTTAATAAAAGAAAATGTATCGGCAATCAATTAAATTAAAATGAGTAGAATTCTCCATCTGCATAGAAGCTAAGATAAGACAAAATTGTATTACATTTTCTAGATCATGGTTGCTTTAATAAGATCGTTATAAACAAGTATAATCTATTCACAACGCATAAAAGTATATGTTACTTAATTTAAAGAGTTTACGTATGAAGTTTTAAGACTATAGACCTTGAATTCTAAAAAGGTTAAGAGACTTTATTTTTCAAGTTATGGGACTTGATTCTTAAAGGAAGGAATGACTTAATTTAAAAGTATAGAATGCTTGATTTGGGAAGAGCATTGATAACTTGATATTCTAAGTTAAGAAACTTGATTTTCTTAAAAGTTAAGAGACTTGAAGTATTTTGAAAACTATGTAACTTGATTTGAAAGTATAAGTCTCTTGGTTAATCAAGGAATGAATTTGTCTAAGACATAAAAAGTTATAACGACTTTATGAGAAGTTGGTTATAACAACTTTATGGAAGGTTAAGAGAATGGTTTTCTCCAGTAATGTAAACAAAGAAATGACTTGAAATAAAAAAGGGCAATTTGATTTAAAGGTACCCATTTGCTTAAAGTTTTAAAGTAAGGGTCACTTGATTTAGAAGCCTAGAAATGTATTTCTAAAAAATGTAGTGACTTGTTTGAAATGTAGACATGCCTTGATACTACGGGTGTTAGTATCTTGGGGGTTTTATATGAAAAGGAGTCTTTTGAAAAGAATGGAAGTACATGGTACCTTGGGTTAAATTCCCGTATTTTTAATGACATGTTAGTGTCTTAAGTTTGAATAAAATGAGAATGCTTAATAATTAAGGCTAATAAGAAGTTAAGAGATTTCTTAACTTGCTATGATATTTATGATAAGCCGGTGGTGCTTATGTTATGTATGATAAGCCGGTAGTGCTTATGTTATGTATGATGAGCCGGTAGTGCTTATGTTATGTATGATAAACCGGTAGTGTTTATGTTATGTATGATAGACGGTTGAGCTAGGTTATGTTATTCTTGCGGGGTAAACCCCTGGGTTACTACTTATTTCATGGATTTGCTACCCATGATGCGAGTGCGGCGTTTGTACTCATTGCGGGCCCATGCGGGTGAAATAGTCCTATGCGGGTGAAATAGTCCCATGCTAGGCGGATGACCTCATTGCGGGTCCACAGGACCTATGCGGGTGAAATAGTCCCAAGAGTAGGATTGCAAAATGATACTATGGGCAGGTGGCCCTAAGTTGATCATAAGCTTCCTATTTTTATGCAGTATACCTTTATGGGCAGACTTATGTGACTTTATCGCGTCCCAGATTGGGCCGGGAAGTATACCTTTATGGGCAGACTTATGTGACTTTATCGCGTCCCAGATTGGGCCGGGAAGTATACCTTTATGGGCAGACTTATGTGACTTTATCGCGTCCCAGATTGGGCCAGGCAGTATACCTTTATGGGCAGACTTATGTGACTTTATCACGTCCCAGATTGGACCGGGCAGTATACCTTTATGGGCAGACTTATGTGACTTTATCGCGTCACAGATTGGGCCGGGCAGTATACCTTTATGGGCAGACTTATGTGGCTTTACCGCATCCGCAAATGGGTCGGGCAGTATACGCCTTGGGAAGGCTTTTATGACCCGTAGTGTCATAAGCGGTGGGTTACGTTATTACGTATGGATAATCAAAGTGAACTCCAAAATAAGACGTCCCTCCATAAAGGGCCGGATTATGTTATGCAAGATAAGTAAGTTATATGGTAATGAACTTGATTATTTTTCCTAAGTATGTACGTAAGAATTTGACTATAACTTTTATTGAAAAATGGGAAAAGATAATAATGTGCGATTAAGTTCATGAGTGGAAATGGCACGGTAGGATCTGGTATTTACTTTTTATACTTGCCCCTGTCATTCTTTTGTACAGTTATGATTGTTTACTGTACCTTATTTCCGTTCCATATTCGGTAATTTTGTCGGCCCCAAAGGCTGCGTTCATGCCCGCAGGTATTAGGTACACAAGTTGGTGATCCTCGCTCTAGGATCTCTGTTCAGTTTTGGGTAAAAGCTTCATTCACTCTGGAGGCTTACATTTGGTTCGGATCCCTGGTATTGTCGATTGTTGTACATTCAGGGGTATGGCGGGGCCCTGTCCCGTCACAATTGTTATATCAATACTCTTAGAGGTCTGTAGTCATATCTTGTGGGTCAGTTGTAAAGAAAAAAGATGTAACTGTTTACGGTTATATACATATATGTTCAGGGAGGTAGCCTTATCGGCTAGCCTGTTGTTTATTTTCCTGTTAATGTATGTTGTGAGTTTCATGTATGTTCCGCTGATTTTCTCTGATGTATACCTTTAAGGGTGCCCAGATAGGGCACCAGTCGAGGGCCCGGGGTCGGTTCGTGACAAGCCTACTCTGGGCATGAATATGAGACTAAAGTCCCTCTGTGCACTTCAATTCCTATTTTAATAACTTGAGCTCTTGACTTCGGATTTAGAAGATTTTAGTAGAGATTTTCAAGATTTATTGCAGGGGTAAGAATATAACCTCCCTTTTATCGATTTATCTTAGATTCTTGTTGGATTTGATTATCCAAATCATTATTTGAATAATAAAATTAAAATTTTAAGCTCTAAGTTGAAATTAGAAAATTCTTCGAATTAGAAGTCAAACTTTGACTCATTTCGGGATTTAGACTCTTTGGGCTTTGGGTAAATTAATTTTAGAACGAAATTACCGTTTTGCCCTCTGGAGCTCAGGGACGACTTTTTGGATTCGAAATATTAATATAGCAATATGAGTGTCTACAGACTTGTATACTTATGTAGATATTGTATTTGAACAGATTGAGATCATTCAGAATCATTAAGAAAATGCAAGATGTTTTGTGAGCTTCACACTTTGAAATCAGAAAAATTGAGACCTTATTTGACTCTATTTAAAGTTAATTGGTTGGTAATTAACTATTGATAAGGGAAATGGGTAATAAGGGAGTCCAATACTTGTGAGGTGATGACCACTCGTATGGACACTAGTGCCAGATTGAGAAAGTTGTGTAGTATTGAATTATTTACTTTGATTGTAAGAATGTGAAAGTATGTGCGCATTAGTTGATAGTTAATTGTGAATGATGTGGTCGTGACATGATAAATCTCTTACTTTATTTTTATATGAAATATGTCTCTCTTACTTGTTTGATTATGCATGTTTATTACTCCGAAATCCTTGTTTAAAGATGAAAAAAAGCTATGTTGAGTCTTTACTTTATAGTCTCATTGCTTATTTTGATTGCATGTCATATTCATACTTTCGTATGGTATCTCGTGGATATTACACTTTGAGGATACATATGTGATGTCCATTATTCTCGGCAGAGTGATGCGAATGATAGTCGAATGGGCTAAGTACAGTTAATGAGAGTCGAATTGGCTGAGAAGCCAATGTGAAATGATTCTGCAAGGTGTATGGAGTATGGACCTCGCGAGTCCCATAATCACATATTGTATATTAAGCAATATGTGTATACCGATGATAGATAGCATTTGCATTACATTTGCATATCGTATCATAATATTTTATTGATTTTTTACTATTTGACTTATTTTGAAAATTGGTTGAAATGTACTTATCTAATTTGATTCATTACTTAAATACTTGTTAAATTACTTATGTTTTACTTGTTGGATTATGAATATGCCCTTATAAACTAATAGTTGTTAAGTGTGAAAGTAAGCATTCAGAAGACCAACCATCGTCATCATTTTAGTTTAGGGTCGATCAACGATGTTGCTCAATACATGTTGTTTCCCCGTACTCACTCTCACTTGCCCCATATTTTGTATGCAGAGTTTGTTCTTAGTAGTAGTGGAGTACGATGTTTCACCGATCATTGAGGTGACTGATTTGGAGGGTTCCAAATGAGCTGCTGGCTGACCATGATACAAGATTACCTTTCGTTTTCTTATATTCAGACAATGTATTCAGATGATATTCCAGAATTGTATTTGTTATTTTAGTAGTTCTTGTACTTGTGACACCAGGTTTTGGGATTTAGTACTATTTACACATATTTATGATTATGAGACTTAGTTATGTCTTTAAACAGGTGTTACTTTACTCTTTCCGCAGATCTTACTTGTTTATAATTTTCTAAATCAGTTGTGGATGGTTCATTTACAAGGTGGGGGTAAGTACCTTCACAACTTGAAATTTGAGTCGTGACACTACTGCTGCCATTATAAGGATATATTCTTATGGAGAAGCAGATAAATCATTGGAGCAATTGAAGAGTATTGTTTGTGGTGGACTTTGTTTTCTTTTTCTTAGGAGAAAGAAAGGGAGGGTCGATGTAGTGAAGAAGACGATCAAATTGGGGTGGCATGTGACATAAAAGACAACGCAAAATGAGGGGTATGGAGAAGAAGACGAATGCGGGTGTGTGTGTGTGTGGGGGGGTGGGGGGGTGAAGTCTGCAAAATAGTTTTTTTTTAATTGGTCAAAACCTTTTCTAATTATTTAGGCAAAAAGGTCACATGTCATCGATTCATTGGCCACTTTGCCATATGTTTGGCCCTTTTTTCTTTGATTTGTTTGGGTTTATGTAAATAATATGATCCGAAAAATTAAACTGGCATGACACGATTAAAATGGCTAATTAATTCACATAAGAAACGTTTGTATACACACTCCTGAGATTTTTACAAGCATGTGTGAAAAGTGGCAAACTTGTCAATTTGGGACCTATTACAATTGTTTAATAAGTACACACCCTACTTAAGATGTCTAAGTAAAAGATCATGTTAACTTTCGATGTCTCTGTATGTATTAAACCTAAATATTTTGTAGTCTTTTTATAAATTTATATTTAGTTTTATATCTTTTTTACGAGAGATCTTCATTTCTACACATAAGAAATCTCAAAAGACTATTTGTTTCTATTCAATTTGTAGTGGCCACAAGAGTTCATTTTCTTGTGTTTTTTATTTTGTTATGTAAGTGCATGTAAATGAGTTCATATAGCATAAACCATAACCTTTTTCTTATCTTTTAGCTTCATTCTTTTATTTCTTAACTCTGTTTTTTAGCAGTAGTATCGACAAAAAAAGACAAATTAACTTGAAGCCATACTTTTTTCTTTCAATTATAGTTCTTGATACGTATATGTTGGCATTAGAAATGACAAATGTATATTTGGATGGTTGACAAAGTTAATGAACAAGGTGAATGAACCAGGTCTACAAACATATTTCATCTCAGACACAAATGCAAAATTCAATTGAATGAACTAGGTGCTTGAACCAGAACATGTTCCAGCTCAGAGTCCTGCTATGAGTAGGATTTATGTTTTATATTAAGGACTTGGCTAAAAATTACAGAATTTCTTGCCATACTTATCAAGATACTCCAGACTCCTAAAAGGATACTGAAGCCGCATAAATGAAGCAAGAAACCTAAACCAACTCAAACTCTATTTCATAGTGGATTGTACTACATAGGGTTTTGAGTTCTGCCGGTTTGCTACACACCAAGAGCTATATATACTCAAGTCATGCCATGAAGATTTTTTACACACTCACATAGAGAGAAATATTTTTCAAACAAAGACAGTCAATGCATATTGAGTGTTCTAATTCCTGAAGTGTGACCTGATACAAAGAATAAGATTAACGAACTTGTTTCATAGAGTTATGTTTTACAGTCGTCAAGTATATATTCGTGTGTTAGGATAGTTTGTCGAATTGTACCTTTATCGCTTTCATAGAAGCAATTTTCATAGGTATAAACATTTGTCAAATTCAACTTCAAGCTGAGGACAACTTGAAGTAGGCTCATTAGTCTAGGGAGATTAGTGAAATAGGAATTATAGTTTAGTTCCTAGATTACAGAGTCTGTAACTTGAATTTTCAAAGGTTCACGTAGTAGTGGAGTTTTTGAAAAAGATTCTAGAGGAGTAGGTTATGGATTTTTCACCCTTTGTGAGTGTTAAGCGTATTTTGTATACGCTTTTTGAGTCATTTTTAGTTAGTATTTTACTCGTTTTTATTGTGTTTAGTATAGTATTAGGTTTGTTTTTCTTTCTTTTGAGTCACAACGGTTCAAAAAGGCAAAATGACAAAAAGGAACAAAAAATGGGCATAAAAGAAGGAATCCGAGGCCGAAAAGGACAGAAATTGAAGACCCGAACGAAAGCGATATGTGACTGGCCGGTTCATGAGGTTATCACGCCCAAAATCGGGCGTGGATCGTGCCTTACCGGCACCCTAGTGATACATACATCGAGAAAATCAGCGAACATAAAACATGAGTCATTTAACAAGAGATATAATAAATGAATAGCAACCAAAACGATTGCCTTAGTATATACATAAACACGAGCAGTTTAATCCTTTTACAACCCCGCCACAACAAGATTACTGCACTTAAGATATCTGACTATGACGGACAGTGGCCCGCCATACCCCGAATGTACAAGAACCTACAACTCGAGGAACACATACTAAAAGATAAGCCTCGAGAAACGGAGCTTGCGTCTGTTCGTGATCCATGAGCGAGGATCCACGGCCGATGTACCTCTACGCGGCATGAACGCAGCCCGGCCGAGGTCGATAACAGTACCAAGTATGTGAAATCTGCAGCACATCAGAAATGAAATCATAACACTATACAAAGCGGAGACACGTATGATAGCCAAACTACAAGACACAACATATATGATTATACCAAGTCGTGGTCTCACGCCCACAACATCAATCATGCGTGGAATACCTTCCTCATCACGGCAGCTATGATATGATAACAACAAGACAAAGAATCCAAATGGAAGCATACCCGCGCTACGATCGTGTCGATGTCGAAAGGGAAACAATAGACAAGATTCCAAATGGACGATACCCGCGCGCTACGATCGCGTCAAGATGTCCAAAGGAAACAACAAGGCGATAATCAAAATGGAAACATACCCGCGGCGCACGATCGTGTCGATATATCCAAAGCGATTACCACAAGACATCAACCAAAATGGAAGCATACCCGCGCGCACGATCGTGTCGTGATATCCAAAGTGATTAAAGTAACATCCCACAGAACGCACTGCGGAATTTCTCCACATGGCGTATGTCCAAGTAAGTTCTCAACAAGTCAACCGACCTCCATCGAGAGACGGTAGTATAGAAACACAATTCTTGCACAACAAAGGCTATCATAACAAGATAGGCAAGTTTCACAACAACAAGCATAGCAAGTTATACACAACTCAAAGTACTTTCATTTTATGCCAAAGTCGGGTTTTTAACCCCAAAGTACTACATCGTTAAGTTCTTTTAAAAGAGATCCATTTCTTTTATAAAAGTCACCCGATACGTAGTATTTAGAATGACCAACCCACCTTCCTTTCAAAACCAAGTAACAACATTCTTTTCCTAAGTTCCGGTTTGCCTAGTTTGATTACTCAAGCCTGCTTTTTCAAATGGTTTCATAGTTCCCAAACTTAATCACTTGATTCCTTTAGAACAATTGAGTAACATATGTCATATATGTGAGTAGTTTATTCTTGTTTATAACGATTTTATTACAAAGACCATGATCTAGAAAATGTAATATCATTTTGTCTTATCTTAGCTTCATGCAGATGGAGGTTTCTACGGTTTTAATACAACACATCATTATTCAATACATTTTCCTTTTATTAACGCTGCGGTGGTGCTGCCGATACACATTCGATTCCGAAATCAGAAACATTATCCCTTTAAAACCAAGTACTCATTACTCACGAATGAGGTTTCACACAAACATCCACATTAAAACAAATAAGTTAAGTCTCTTATCTTATAAGATCAAGTCTCTTAACTTCTAACATCAGTAAACCATTTTCACTTACATAAGGTCGTTATAACTAACTTCCCATAAAGCTATTATAACACCCTATGTTTTAAACCAACCAACTCATTTAGCACATGTACGCTCACTGTACTACATAGTTTACAAAACATCATGCTCGAAGGATAGGAAGAGGTTCACATACCTGCGACGAGTATCGACAATAAGCAAAATGCTCCAAGTAACTACAACCTTGCTAGCCCTTTCCACTCTCAAGTAGAATACGCTACTCTTAGTCTTTCACCTAAAAAGGTCACAAACGTCATTAACTTCAAAACACAAAGTTCCATTTCTACAGAAAATTCGACAAGACTCACATGACAGCGTAAATCTCCTCTCTATCGGCGGCTACTAAGCCAACCAGTGTGGTTTACGTCTAACAGGACGTGTACAATTCTACTTCAACAATGCTACTGCAAGTCATGTCTGATACCTATGTAATTACGATTCAGATTCTTTCTTTAAATTGGGCTTAAGTCAAAAGACATTGCAAAAAATAATGTTCGATTCTATATATAGTATACCTCAACTATATATTCCTCTGATATGTAATCTCCATTCTGATAAAGGAACAAGAATATTTACCTCGATAAGCCCAAAATTATCCAAGTTATAATGTCGATCTGAGCAAGGTTTAGCTCCACTCCGTGCGCTCGATCCGCTCCAACAACCCTTAGAAGTTCTAACCAACTTCCACTCAAATACTTGACCAACTATGAAGATTTCCTTAGGGTTTCAGTTTGAGACTAAAGGACAAAGAGTAGTATTTCCTGGCTCTACGTATAGAGTATCTTTGGAATACTACAAGGTACAAGGCTAAGGTATTTTTGGGCATTACAACAATACTTGGAAGACAACTTTCTACGAGGGGGTAGGCTCGGCCACACCACTGGGAGGAGGAGGAACCTCTCGGCCACAAGGCCACTCAAAGGGGAGGTTTCTCGGCAAGGGCCTTTACTAGGGAGGGCTCTTGGGCGAGAGTCAAACAAGAGGAGAGGAAGGATAGCAAGACTTGGAACATTTTTGGATGAATGAAGTCTTGAGCCATGGGTATTTATAGCAAAACCAAAAGCCAACCAATGGCAAGATCAAGCCATGTGCAAGGCAAGTGTAAGGCGAATCAAGCCAAGTGCACCACAACCCTACTCCACAAATCCTCACAAATATCTACACAAATATCTACCGACTTGCCCATCCATTCGGCCTAATTCCGCCCAAGTCCACTGATGAGAGGGTGCCAAGTGTTGCCCTCTCGTTGGTCCAAAACATTTCGTCTCTCGGAAAAATCCGCAAAAATACTAAATGACATAGCCGGAATTTTCCTTCGCAGCTCTGTAAGCGTTTCGTCAAAAACGACTTAACCGGGTGTTGTGCACAAATGTCATTCGGCGAAGCCACAGGCGGGGTGACACGTGTCACCTCCTATTGGCCCAAAATAAAACATCTTAGAAAAATCCTGATGGCCAAAATCTAGAAAACAAAGTGGGCCCGCAAGTAAATTTCTCCGTGGGCCCACGTGACCATTTCAGAAAATAAAATTCCATAATTCTCTAATATTCCAGGAAGTCGAATACCAAATCTGGGAATCCAATTCCGTTAACGAACCTTTTCCTTCACAAAACGGAAACTTTTCCGTGGAAAAATCACCTCTTTCTTCCTTTCCAATCTTTCTGCCGTATTCTCGTACGTACGTCCTCGCATACATACTCTGGAAATACGGGGTATAACAGCCGCGGTGCCGGAACATCAGAGAAGCCACAGAACTTTGGGCGCCGCGGTGTCAGTCAGTAGGGCCGTGGCGTCGGTACGAAAATCAAGAATCCGAAGTTGATTTGGCCAGGGGAAGAAGGGTCCATAGGGCGCGAAAATTGCAACATACTAAAAGCCCTAGGGATTATTCTATGGGAAGAGGAGTCATTCTAACACACAACACATCACAGGGCAAGGATTGAAAGCTACAATTGGAGACTTTAGTTCGCAGTACTTTTCTTTCTTTCTTTTTAATTCAGTTTATGTTTGAAATTATATTAGTTCTTACCGTGACTATGACTAGGAGCTAAACACTTTATTAGGGCTTTCCTTTTGAATCGCTTGAAACTCTATTTCATGACTTAATGCATTAGTTGATTTCTTCTTCACTTGATTAAGATTTATTCAATAATTGGTATGAATGTTTGATAGTTAATTGATCACTAATTATCATAATCTATATGATTTCGAATCAAGAACCGAGAGGAGAGATTTGAATATGCTGTAATTGAATAGACATATGTTAAAATTGCGGACGAAAGTACCCCGATACTTGTGTAGCATTATAGGTTACTGTTCTTAATCCTCCTATGTGGTAAATCCTATCATAGAAATATAGAAGGGTTCTGCACTTGGGTTGAGCGATTATATATCCTAACCGGAATATAAGACAGTCTAGTTAACCGTTATCTTAACGTAGAAGAAGAAGTCATTCTAGTTGCATTAAAGATTAAATAGAGTGGATATTCGAGGATTTTGGAAGCCCTAATTCCTTCATAACTGATTACAACTTCAATAGTTTAGTTAATTCTTGCAATTATTCTAGTAGTTAAACAAAAACCTAACTCTATTATCGATTGCTAAATAGATAATATAAAATAGATGAATGGTAATTAGAAACCAGTCTCTGAGGACGATATTTGGTCTTATCAGACTATACTACTTGTGAACGATACGTACACTTGCGTGAACACGTGAAAATCGTCCAACAGTGAGTGGGGTGGTTTCTATGTAAAAATAACATGTCCTTACTTTTATGTTCTTTATTATTAGCATAGAACAAGTAGAATTTTTGAGGAGTAGGTTATGGTTTTTTCACCCTTTGTGAGTAGGGTGGTTTCCACGTAAAAATAATGTGTCCTTACATTTATGTTCTTTATTATTCTACAAACGCTAGCATAGAACATGTAGAGTAACATGGTCTATCCTATAGGAAAAAATTAGGTATCACGTAGGATAGGTATTTGATCATGCAAAGTATTTAATTGGTTTCAAACCAGGTTCTATTTAAGAGGCTAACACCTTAAGAGAAGATCATGATGAATGCTACACCACCAATTGGATACAATGAAGAATACTTCACTCATAGACCACCATTGTTCAACGGAAAGTACTACGTCTGGTGGAAAGGCTGCATGGAGGACTATTTACAAGCAGAAGACTATGAACTATGGGAAAAAATCACTGATGGTCCAAAATATCCCCCCATATGGGAACATTAGGAATAGATGTTAGGAAGGAGAAAAGTGAATATGAAGAAGGTGACTACAAGATACTTGAGAAAAATACAAAGGCTAAAAATGTTCTAATATGTGGACTGAGACCAGATGATTATAATAGAATTTTTAGCTATACTACTACCAAGCAAATCTGGGATGTATTGGTAAATGCTCATGAAGGGACAAGCCAAGTCAGGAAGTTCAGGAAAGCAATATTTTCCATGGACTATGAGAAATTTAGAATGAAGCCAGGAGAAATATTTCCGAGATGTTCACTAGATATACATCCTTGGTAAATAAGATGACATCTCTTGGAAAAGCCATTATCATTGAAGATTCGGTTAACAAAATTTTGAGAACCTGCCAAAGTCATTCAAAATGAAAGTCACAGCTATAAAAGAGGCCAAAGACATATGATTCATGTCCTTGGATGAACTGGTAGGAAACCTAAAAACATATGAGATATGAAAAATTCCAAGAATGAGGAAACAAGTATTGAAAGGTCTATGGTACTCAAAGATACTAAGAGTGATGATTTTGAAGCAAATGAGGAAGACATGGCCTTGATCACAAGAAATTTCAAAAAGTTACTGAAAAAGGAAAGACAAACTAGCAGGAGAAACACATTTGCAAAGGGAAGAAGTGAAAAATCTCAAAATGGTGGTTGATTCAAGTGTGAAAAGATTGATCACCTGATTAAGGACTATCCTCTATGGAAGATCAAATGAAAAAAGGAAAAAGCTCAAAATAACAAGTTGAAGGAATCGGTTCAGGGAAGCAAAAATAAAGGGACCTCAAAGGCTATAAAGACTACTTAGGACTCCAGCGATAACTCTAAATATGAAGTGAATCACCATGTCCTGATGGCCATCGTTGACTTAGATTCAGACATTGAGTAAGACGTTAAGATAAATATTCTTGACTTAAAAGATAAGATTGACATACTTTCTAAGAAAAGATTAACTTCCTTAATGATCACTCTAATTGATGAATATCATGGGATGAGTTCAAAAATGATGTTTAGTACTTTTGCTAGTCTAAAATATGAATTTATTGATGTACAAGCTAGTAAGGAGAAGCCTAAAAGAGAAATCTTCTCTATGAAAGAACAGATCAAGCAACTTGTTTTATCTAATGTGGCTCTAAAAGCCGAAGTCTTGGAACTAACTATTACTAGAAAGGAAAACTCAGTTATTGATAATGAACACCTCAAGGCTGAATGTGAACTGAAAAAGATTAATAATAAGTTTTACTTTGAGAAGGAAGGGTCTAGAAAGTTAAACCTAGAACTGGTTAGAGCAAAAATTGATCTTGACAAAGCTAGTCACTGGACTCAATCCTCTAGTATCCTCATAATCTCACTAGTAGAACATACAATATAATCACTGGATTAGGATTTAAGAGGGGAACTACTAAGAGATACCATGTCAAATAAAGATTGTGTATTATATGTGTCATGACTGATCATTACAGAACTAATTACCCAGTAAGCAAAAGGCATGAAGAAAGAAACTTGAAAGTTGCAAGAAGAAGCATCAAGTCTGCTAAATCAAATGGAATAGGTTCTCCTATGAACTGCCTAGATGGATAAAGAAATATCTAATTCATATTTTTGTTCAAGAAAAAAGTCCCAAGCTAGTCTAGGTGCCTATAACTAATCATTGATTATTTTTTCTTGCAGTTGAGAGTGAAAGAAAGCAAGAAAAACTGGTATATGGATAGTGCTTGCTCAAGAAACATGAATAGAGATAAAGAATTGTTTTTCTCACTCTCAGCCCTAGAAGGAGGGAATATGGCCTTTGGAGGAGGCAAGAAAGAAAAAGTCAAAGGCATAGGAAATATATGAAGATCAGAAGAACATGCAATTGATATTATGTACCATGTAGACGGACTATAACATAACCTCATAAGCATCTCACAACTATGTGACATGGGGAATATTATATTGTTTACTTCTGTAGGATACAATGTTTCTGATCTCAAAATAGGTAATACAATTCTAACTACCATAAGGTACAAGAATATGTACAAAGTTGACAAAATGGGGACACCAAGCAATGGTCTCACATGTCTGAGTTTGATGGACTGTAATCTATTGCCATGGCATAAAAGGCTGGGTCATGCTAACCTAGATCAACTAAATAAACTAGTCTCCCAGAACTTAGTGATTTGTTTATCTAACATTAAGTTCAATGATGACAAGATGTGTAGTTCTTGTGCAAGGGAGAAAGAAGTTAGAGCATCATTGAAAAACAAAGAAGGTAATCAACACAACCAAGTCCCTATAACAAGTTCATATTAATAAATAAGGATACAAATCTATAAACTGTTCCCATGATGTTAGAATAATAAAGTTATGATTTTACCTTCGTAGGCTCAGGGCTAATTTGGGAGTTGGACTTTTGGGTTGCTTTTAAGGGCTAGGCCTTTGTATTTGTTTTAAACTACTTAATTAATATAGAATCTATGTGTTAGACTATGATTATTTGAAGGCACTTCACAAGGGCAAGACCTTGGCTGAGGAGTAGTGTTTGTAGCATTCGCTCGACACCGAGGTAGTCTACGTTTATTCTGTCTAGACTCCGATAGAAGTATGTAGTTGTTATAAATATTGAAGGGTATTAGGTGTGTTGGGAGTCCACTTTAGTGGTTGTGATAAATATTGGGTGGGTACCAGTGTTGAACTATCTTGATGGATGATTTGGGGAATCAATCTTAGAGTTGATTCCGACTGCTGTTATGTGGGCTTGTCACCATTATTTGGGCTTGTCGCCGTTGATTAATAAATTGTTGTGTTCACTCATCACATTTGCTTCAGATATGAAAGAATGATTACATGGAATTACTTATTATTGAATTCTGAAGCATGTGATATTCATCTCCTATATTTGATTGCATCTCATACATCCTGATTACTTGCCTTATTAATGTTGCATTCATATACTCATGGTTATATGATATGGGAAATGGAGTGGTACAGAAATATTGTAGGTCCAATGAGACCAAAAAAGTAAGGATATTATTATGAGATGATCTCTTAAAATGAGTCTTGGGCTCTAGTCAAATTAATGTGTTGATTTCCGGCTGGCTAGGAGCGGTATATGGACGATGCAGGTCCTCCATTGGTTATATATATAAGGCAAATCCTATAGAGTGTGTATACCGATTGATGGAAATGTACCTTGCATTACATCACATTGCATTTGAATTCATACCATACATTCATATACATTAATTAATTGATGAATCGTACGTGATTTAGAATGATTACCATGATAAGGTGGATTCATTGAACTTCCATGATTCTGAGTTGTCTAAGTGATGAACTATTTATGTGATTGAAGGTGATCTACGTGAGAAATTATATTACTTGGTAAATATTGTTTTAACTGGTAGGGTGTCTAGTACATTAATGAGTTGCTGTGTCGACATCTTAATTACCGAGTGTATGTTGTATATAATGTCCAACTTCACCCTGTGTAGGGAATTCATGTCGTAAGCACTTGTGTGAATATAATGAGGATATATAATGAATTGACATGTACTCACACTCTTAAATGTACATATAGTAACCAAGCCTACGAGTTAGGAAAAATGTTAGATCAATAATGCTATGATAATGTCAATTAATTACTTTGCAGAAAGGTTGTTGTGTGATTGAGTGTTCTAAGTTTTAACGTGTCCTTATTAGTGGGCATTCAAGTATGTAAGGCAAGAATGAGTATGTTCCAGGCATTAATTAATGACTAGAGGACATTACTTGTATGATTCTTAAGTGTTGCTGCGAATTGGATCATAACAATGTGGAACTAATTCTTATGTGAACAAGGTGACTTAAGTGATTTACTAAACTGTGTAGAATAGGATTATGTGAGAGTCAACCTGGTATTTATGTCAGTTATGTATATTCCGTTGTTATTGGCTTATGATATCTATGGGGGTACATTGTGTACTCATGCTACACTTGTTGTATCTTTTACGTGGATGCATATACATGATTGGTTCAGGTTGTTGATTTGGAGCACATGGAGGTTAAGGAAGGTCATTCATATTATCAATGATCTTGGTCTTCATCCTATTCAGACTGCCCTTATTCACTCAAGGCGGTGTTGTTGTACCTTTATTTTCATTGTATCTTAGAAGTCCTTGTACGAGTCAGACCAGATTTTGGGAAAAATGTTGTATGGGATTTGACTTTTAAATTTATCTAATTAGAATTGTGATATCTTGTAAATTATTCTTTTTTCCCGCTTGTTTAGATTTGTGTCAAAGGATTTCGGGATGGTTCGCCTATTGGGAGAATACTGTAGGTGCCACCACGACCCCGTAATTTGGATCGTGAGAAGATGGTATCAGAGCTCTAGGTTCACCAGTCTCACAAGTACAATGACCATGTGTAGTAGAGTCTTGTGTATAGGTACGTAGACGTTCATACCCATCATTGAGAGGCTATACAAAATCTAGGAAATCTTTCATTCTTTAGTGCTACTTCATTCAAATTGGTATATGGTCGATTCTAATTGGTATTTTAACCATGTTCATCTTATTCTATCATTAATGGTGGGGTCATGTTCTTAAATTCACACGTGAGTGTTTCGATACGATATCATGCGGTAGCATATAAAGTGTGTCATTGTGATATGAACGTGTGACCAAGTTCGGTCTTCAACTATGATTTGAAGGTTCAGTTGAGTGGGGTGGTGTTTGAGATTCCTTAGTTAGGTGATAACCTTGGAGAGTGGAAATGATAATACATAGACACAAGAAAAAGGAATTGGATGGATTAGTCTTCGCTATATGAAGGCTAAAATTAGTATCTGACGTGCTCGTCAGGATGGAGTTGCAAGATATACAAGGGTGGATTTCATATAGGGGTATGAAAGGTTAAGTTTGGCTTCGACATGACAGGGTCATAGTAGCGGAGTAAGAACTAGTGGTTTGTGGGTTCCTTCAATGGATAACTATCTGTTCTAGGCCAGGTGGAAAGGTTAGTTGTGACGAGTGAAGCTTAAGGAAATAGACAGTTGCAATTTTTTAATAAAGAGTGTGTTCATAGGGTCGCTTGGTGTTTTGAGGTTATTGATAAAAAGGGATCGATGAAACCACTAGATTGTTGATTTATGATTTATGTTGCAGTTTTTAATGTAGAGTGGATATAAAGAATCATGAATGAGTCGGTATGTTTGATTATGACGTAGGTTAATGGGAGCCAATGATCAAATGATAAGATTAACTTTAGCACTGGACAAGGGTGAAGTATATTTCTAAGGAGTTACCTAATGTTGCATCTAGTTTCGGATAAGGCTTGTAGGCCTAATTCGTAAGGTTTAATATTTGAGAAGTCCTACAATTACTGGTATAATGGTTTTGTTTGAGTTGGCCGAAGGGTAGGGATAATCGAACTGTTGGATGGATTTGTTATGGTTTGGGAAAATAAGGTAAGGGTTGGTTCTTCATAAGCAAACATCGTATAAAGTCCCTCGAATGAGTGTTGTTCAATGAGAATTTACGGTAACAAATTGATGATGGTTTGAATGAATTCTAGTTGTGAACAACTTTCAGATATCGATGATTAGGTTAGTAAACTCATAAACCAAGATGGAAGAAGAATTATCTCACTTAAGGATTTTTGGCAAGGGTACTTCAGCGAACTATGTGAGAACGTTAGCAGGATTGTATGTTTTGCAATTAAGGAACAACCTTCGGATTATGGACCAGTTCAGTAATGGTTAGGTTATCGCTTGAGTACTAAATGATGTTGGATTAAGAATAACTAGAGTGGGTCGGAACCCTTTTTTGTGGAGGAATTTTATAAAGGATTTTATTTATGATGCGCCGGGTTTGGAAGAGCTTTCAGTATTAGAGTTCGAGCGAGGTGAGGAAAACTCTCGGTTATTTGGGTATACAGTGTCCTACTATCTCCAAAATAGGCTCAACGATTTTGCAAGATTTATGATATTTCGGTACACTCTGGAGTGAGTTTGAGTAATGATCGGTCGTTAGTGGTGGATATAATTTGAATGAAAGGTGGGAATTGAAGAATCAAGGTAAATGTACAATTAATGGAGAATTGAAAGGAGTAAGGTACAACATTGGGCAAGAGAAATGACTTGGATTCGAAGTAGCATGATTACTTAAGTTGGTGTGGGTTATGTTGGTGTTATCTACGCATCTTTCAGATGGGGTGAAATTATTTAGTACGCTGAGAGGAGTAAGTCTATGGTAATTGACTAAGTGTTATGGCTAATGTTCCATGGGGTTTTTGTCACACCCCAACCTCGAGGGAGCATGGCCGACTCACTCCAAGGCCCGAGCATACCAACTATAGTATCTGAACCTCACATAACAGGACTCGAGCTGATAAGGTCTCTAATCAATGGTAACTGGATAAGATACGACAAGATCCTACATGCAGAAGCAGCCCAACAAATATAAACATAATCTGAGGCGAACAAGGCCGTTATAGGTACAACAGACTATCCAAAAGAGGTGTGAGGCCAAATAAGCCGGATATCTGTAAGATCGCGTGTGACCCGAGACAACGAATGCGATCGTACTCCTACCCGGTACCTTATACTCACACATCACATATAATCAGCGGAAGCTAAGGAACAACTTATAATAACATACCAAACTTCTTCAAAAAACACAGAAAAGCCGACAAGGCCATACATAGAATAGTTCAAACGAACTAAAATTGTACATATGTCCCAAATACACATACAACCCACACCTGTCTACAATACCTCTAAGAGTTTGATAATGACATGTAATGGGACAAGGCCCCACCGTACCCCTGAATATACATAAGTATAAAATCAAAGACTGTACAAAAGTGACAAGCTCCGGAACAGTGGAGCTATCACAAAAAGTTGGGCAAGGATCCTAAGCTCGAGGATCACAAAACTGAGTACATATACCTGCGGGCATGAACGCAGCCCCCGGAGAAGGGGGTCAGTACAACAGGTACCAATTATGTAAACATAAAGTACAGTAAACAAGATCATAACTGGCCAAAAGATGACAGGGACAAGTATGAAAATAAAATACCAGATCCAACCGTGCCATATAAAATAAGATCCAACTGTACCTTTTAAAAAGTGAGTCATATACTGTCCCAGGTACCTATACCCGCATCATGGAAGCATGTCCATGGAATCATATACTGTTATGAGTATCTATACTCGTATCATGGATACATGTCCATTGAATCATATACATATAAACATTGCCGACCCTTTAGCGAGGGACTCAGTGAACAAGTGCAAGAATCTGTGCACGACTGTCATGAGTATCTATACTCGCATCATGGATTGCATGTCCATGGAATCATAGTACATTTTTTTCTCATCGTGTAGTAGGAGAATATAACATTGCTGACCCTTTAGTGAGGGACTCGGTGAACATTGTTGGCCCATTATGGGACTCGGTGGGTGGAATAATAACACGTGCACGAATAGCTATCATGAGCAACCTTATGCAATTTAAATCATCATTGGACTCTCAATAAATCTTTAAAATAAACTTTCATTTTAGAAAAACCAAGGCACTATCATATCATGTACCAATAAGGATTCAGATCCAATAAAACTATGTACGTCCGCCGTACACTCACTTTATAAAATTCAACTTTCATTTTAGAAAAACCAAAGTACTATCATATCATTAAGGATTAAGATCCAATAGAACTATGTACGTCCGTCGTACACTTACTTCATATAGACATGCCAAAAGAAGAAATGATAGTTCACATACCTTATAGGCTATATACCAACTTGACCACTAGAATACGTCTCAAGTAGTACTTTAACCTATAATAACAATAATACGTCTATCAACTTCATGATACTAGTATACACTATACCACATAATGACTCTCCTTTCATATAAAAATTCGGGCAGCACTTCCACTACTTATACATACGTTTCCACCTTACAAATAAGGCCAATAACATCAATAACCAAGTAACAATTAAGTACACAACCAAAACAACAACCAAGGTGATTCACACACCTACTTCTTATGTTAATCCGGCCTCTTAATCCATATAAAATAGTCCATATTTCAACAACAACGAGGGTAAAATGTGAAACATTTCTACACCTTTTTATACCTTATTATTTTAGGACATACGTTAGCAATTACCACATTTAAACATGCATAATTGTAACTGAATTTTCAGCATTATAACCCCACAAAGCAGTCCCTAAAACAACACAACAATATCCAACAGTTTCATGCAGTTTCGGCCAAAAATCCCATTACTAAAGCCCTTTTCATAATTCATTCTAATCCAATTCATATTCCAACACTTCATCTAACAACATGTAGCAAGTGGTGATAACAACAACAATAACCAACAAATTAAAGTAATGAAAAATAGCCTAGAATCGGCCAACATGCTAACAACAACCACATGCATTTTCTTGCTTCCAATCCTTCTAAATACATGTTCATCCATTAAATATAACATCATTTATCTACCAATAACTTATTAAGAGGAAGAACTCTTACCTCTACTTTAGCCAAAGTAGTCCTTAGGTTTTCGGCTCACACTTCACTTCCACACCACTTCTTCACGTTACAACCACATGCACATATCCTCTACAAGCTTGTAACCATCTTCCTTTCATGTTTTCCTTCCAAAAAGTTCATTTCCAAGCCTAGGGTTTCAAGACACTTTTCGGCCAAACCATGGTTTAAAGTTCTTGGAGAGTTAACTTGGCTTAGAACTTAGGTAGAGGGCTTAATCTTGGAGAATAAGTTAACTTGTTCTTCACTTGGCCAAGGGATTTTTGAAAACCTTGAAGGAGAAGGGAGAGATAAGGGTTTAAAGAGAAGACATTTGTGATCTAAAGTCTTGCAAAACTTGTATCTAAATGGTGGTTGTAGCACAAGTGGAGGGGGACCCATGAACCCCACTTGTCCATTTGTCACAAAATATCTCGGACTTGGAAAATTTCAGATGGCACGATCTTGCCTAATGGCACCGCTTTGCAGTAAATTGTGGCTGCGGCGTTATGGCACCACGGCCCTATCCACCAGATCAAGAATGTTTGCGACAGCCTTTCTCCCATAATTCTCTTCACAAAAATAATTCCATAGAGAAAATGTAAATATACTTTCTTTCCAACATTCAAACCTTATTTCCTAACTTACTTTCTCACTTATATGCCCTGGAATTACGGGGTGTAACATTTTCCCCCCCTTAGAAACATTCATCCCGAATGTTCATAATAGGTCTCAAGCTATACAAATTTCGGCATAGTCCCCTTTAAACTATACCTACCAACCTATACTCAGCAACCACAAAGATGTCTCACATGTCCACAATATAGCACATAGTCTCATTCATTAATCAAAATGGTCAAATAGGAATTGGAATTACTTACAGGCATCGGGAATAAGTGAGGATACTTCCTCTTCATCTCCTTCTCTGCTTCCCACGTCATCTCTTCCCTATTATTATTCCGCCATAATACCTTGACGGAAGCCACATCCTTAGTCCGTAACCTTCTAACTTGGCAATCAAGTATGGATACGGGACTATCCTCATACGCGAACCCCTCTATCACCTGGACATCATCTATTAGGAAGACTCTAGAAGGATCACCAATACACTTACGTAGCATCGATACGTGGAAGACTGGATGTACCGCTTCCAAATCAGATGGTAGATCCAACTCATAGACAACCTTGCCTACCCTGTGAATAATCTGATAAAGTCCAATGTATCTCGGGCTAAGCTTCCCTTTCCTACTGAACCTCATCACACCCTTCATGGGTGATACCTTGAATACCTACCATCGTGTTTGAAACTCTGGTTGTCGACGTTGATTATCTGCATACGACTTCTATCGACTCTGGGCTGCTAATAGTCTCTCCTGGATAAGCTTCACCTTATCCACAACTTGTTGAATCATGTCTGGGCCAAGTAACTTAGTCTCGCCAACATCAAACTAACCAATAGGTGACATGCACTTCCTCCCATATAAGGCCAAATGCGGGGCCATGAATGCTAGAATGGTAGCTGTTGTTATAGGCAAACTCAACAAGTGGCAAATGATCCTCCCAGCTACCTCTGAAGTCAATAATACAGGCTCTCAACATATCCTCAAGTGTCTGAATAATACGTTCTGCCTGCCCATCGGTCTGACGATGAAATGTTGTGCTGAGACTCACCTGTGTCCCCAATCCCTTCTGAAATGACCTCCAAAAGTTAGCTATAAACTGAGCTCCTCTGTCCGATATGATGGATGTAGGAACCCCATGCAGTCTCACTATCTCCCTGATGTATAGCCTAGCATAGTCCTCAGCTGAGTAAGTAGTCATAACTGGAAGAAAATGGGTTGATTTCGTCAGTCTATCCAAAACAACCCATACGGAGTCATACTTCCTCTGAGTACGAGGTAAGCCTGTAATGAAGTACATATTAATCACCTCCCACTTCCAAGTCGGGACTCTATCTCCTGTAGTAGCCCACTAGGCTTCTGGTGCTCAACCTTAACCTGTTGGCAATTTGGACACTGAGCAACAAACCCTGCTACATCCCTTTTCAGGCCATCCCATCAATATACGCATTTGAGGTCATGATACATCTTCGTTGACCCCAGATGAATAGAATAACGAGCATTGTGTGCCTCTCCCATAACCTGCCGTGGTATCCCTGCAACATCAGGTACACACAATCTACCTTCATACCTTAGCACCCCCATCAGGTGCAACCTCAAATAGAGCCTTCTCCTTTCGAAGAGTTGCATCTCTATATCGTACCAGAACAGGATCCTCATACTGATGCCTCTTCACCTCTTCTATGATATAAGACTCGGCAACTCCTCGAATAAGAACTCCACTATCTCCAAAATCGGCCAACCGAACTCCAAGGCTCTCTAGCTGGTGTATCTCATGAACCATCTCTTTTCTTTCTGGCTGCACATCCATCAAACTACCCATAGACCGACGGCTAAGAGCATCAGCTACCACATTGACTTTCCCTGGGTGGTATAAAATATCAACATTATAGTCCTTAAGTAACTCTAACCACCGTCTCTGCCATAAGTTCAACTCCTTTTGTTTGAAGATATATTTGAGACTCTTGTGATCCATAAAAATATCCACATGAACTCTATATAGATAATGTCTCCATATCTTCAAAGAATGTATCACCGTTGCTAACTCCAAATCGTGAGTAGGATAATTCCTTTCGTGCTTCCTGAGCTGTCGGGATGCATAAGCTATAACCTTACCATGTTGCATCAACACACAACTTAGCCCAACACCAGAAGCATCACAATAAATGACATAAGCCTCTAGTCCCTCAGAAAGGGTTAGAACTGGAGTCGTAGTCAACTTGTCCTTCAATAACTGGAAGCCTTGCTCACAAGAATCCGTCCAATGAAACTTAGCCGCCTTCTGATTTAGCCTAGTCAAAGGCACTGAGATAGAGGCAAACTTCTCCACAAACCTCTGGTAATACCCTGCAAGCCCTAAAAAACTGAGTACCTCTGTAGGAGTCGTAGGTCTGGGCCAAGTTTTAACTGTCTTAATCTTCTGGGTATCCACCTGAACACCATCAGCTCCGACAATATGCCCTAAGAATGCCACTGAGGCCAACCAGAATTCACACTTAGAAAACTTGGCATACAACTGCCGGTGCTGGAGGACCCCAAGTGTTGTCCTCAAATGGTCTGCATGCTCCTGCTCTGAATGATAATAATGTCATCAATGAATACTATAACAAACGTATCCAGGAATGGCTTGAACACCCGATTCATTAAATCCATAAACATCGGAGCATCGTCAACCCAAAAGATATCACCCTAAACTCATAATGCTCGTATCGGGTTCTGAATGCTGTCTTCGGGTTATCTGCCTCTCTTACCCGCACTTGATGATAACCGGACCGCAGGTCTATCTTCGAGAAACACTTAGCACCCTACAACTGGTCAAACAAATCATCAATCCTGGGGATGGGATACATGTTCTTGATGGTTACCTTATTCAACTGCCTATAATCTATGCACATCCGCAACGATCCATCCTTCTTCTTCACAAATAATACCGGTGCTCCCTAAGAAGATGTACTAGGCTTAATGAAGCCTTTTTCCAGCAAGTCTCTCAGTTGCTCCTTCAACTCTGCAGGTACCATCCTATAAGGAGGAATGGATATCGGTCGGGTATCTGGCAGTACATCTATACTGAACTCTATCTCCCGCTCTGGAAGAATACCTGGAAGATCATCAAGGAATACATCTGGGAACTCACTAACTACCAGAACTTACTGAAGAGCTGGTACTTCAGCCTCCGTATCATGCACCCGAACCAAATGATAGATATACCCTTTTCTAACCATCTTCCTTGCCTTGAGGTATGAAATAAACTTACCCCTCGGCGATGCCGTATTCCCTTTCCACTCTATACTCGGCTCACCGGGAAACTGGAATCGAACCAACTTCTCTCTACAGTCGACGTTAGCATAACACGAATCTAACCAATCCATACCCATAATCACATCAAAGTCCGTCATGTCTAATTCTATTAAATCTGCTATAGTGCGGCGACTATATATAACCACCGAGCAATCTTTATATACCCGCCTAGCCATAACCGAATCTCCTACCGGTGTAGCTACCTCAAAAGGTTCTATCGACTCATGATCTATCCCAATTTTACTAGCAACAAGGGGAGATATATAGTGTCACGACCCAACCCCGGGCCCGCGACTGGTGCCCTACCTGGGCACCCCTTACAGGTATACATCATAGAATAGCAGCGGAACATATAAAACTCATAAATACTTAAACAATAAATACCAATAGGCTAGCCGATGAGGCCACCTTCCGTAAAAATATACAAAATCCATAAATAAAACAGTACAACTCGTTTTCTTTCTTTACAACCCAAATCCACAAGATATGACTCTGCACTTAAGAATAACAATTGTGACGGGACAGGCCCCGCCATACCCCGAATGACAACAACCGAGCAATACCAGGATAAGCCTCGAGTAATGAAGCTTCTCAACAGCTGAATCAGTGATCCTAAAAGTGAGGATCAGCAACCTGTATACTCTACCTGCGGCATGAACGCAGCCCCCCGAAGGAGGTCAGTACAACATGTACCAAATATGTGAAACTGAAAGTACTGTGAAGAAATCATAAAGTCTAATATAAAACTGGAGACATGTACGATAACTCAAATAATAAGACATCAGGCCTTACTAACAATGAGAGTAAATAAGAGTATACTTTATCGCATAAAAATAGAGGCTCATGATCAAAGTAGGTCACCCGCCTAATATCATTAAGCAATCCTACTCGGGACTATTTCATCGCATAGTCCCACGGACCGCAATGGAGCGATGACTCCGCATGAGACTATTTCACCCGCACAGACTATTTCACGCTTGGGCGGTGGCCCGCAATGAGTACAAACGCCGACTCGCATCACGGGTAGCAAATCCATGGAATTAGTAGTAACTCGGGCTTTACCCGTAAGAATAACATAAACTAGCACAACTGGCTATCATACATAACATAAGCACTACCGGCTTATCATACATAACATAAGCGCTACCGGTTTATCCTAACATAACATAAGCGCTACCGGCTTATCGTACATAACATAAGCAAGTTAAGAAATCCCCCTAACTTCTTATTAGTCTTATTCATATACACTCTCATTTTAGTTTACTTGAGGCACTAACATGTCATTATAACAATCCGGGTATTTAACCCAAAGTACTACATACTTCTACTCTTTTAAAATGACTTTTTTTCATATAAAACTTCCAAGATACTAATAACCGTAGTATCAAGTCACATCTATTTTTCAAGACAAGTCACAATACCTTTTAGAAATACATTTAGACTTCTAAATCAAGTGACTTCTTTCTTTTAAAACCTTAAGCAATTGATGCCTTTAAATCAATTTGCCTTTCAATATTTCAAGTCATTTATCATACTTAAATTACTTAGAGTAAATCACCCTTTTTAACTTTCCATAAAGCTATTATAACCAACTTCCCATAAAGTCGTTATACTTGCTTTATACTTTAGAATCTTACATTCTTCTTTATAACCAAGAGACTTCAACTTTCCAAACGAAACAAGTATCATATATTTTCGAAATACTTAAAGTCTCTTAACTTTTAAAAACCAAGATATCCTTAATATTTTTAAACAAGTGAGTTAATTCCCTAACTCAACCAACTTGGACATTCTTAAAATAAGCCAAGGATATCAAATGGACTAGATTGTCAAAATCTCGTACGTCTACCGTACTATATAGTTACAACTACTCATGCTCAAGAGATAAGAAAGTTCCACATACCTCTTCGGTTCAATCCACTTGCCAAGTCCAATATGCCGTACGTAGTATGTCAACCTATAATGACCATAATACGTTTATTAACCTCTAGCTTCAACGTAGAATATTCTAAGTGCAAAGTCACTAAATTCTACGGAAAATCGGACATCACTTCCTTTGTTTCTACATACTTTTCCACCTTTTTCAAGGCCCGAATTCAATAACCAAACACGCCACATTTAAGGCTCTACAATGAAGTTAACAATAGGGGATTACACGCCTACAAGACGTGTAAAATTCCGCCCCACAATTATATCAAACTAGTCCAAAAATACAATGTCAATTCGGCCAAAGGTGTAACAACATATCAACCTTTCCAATTTCCTTTTCAATTCAAGTTGTTTAGTATAACATGTTATCAAGACGCAATTGATTATAACTACTACAATCTTCAAGTAGGTAATATGCGACGATTCTAATTATCGACCAAATTGTAATTCAATTTCAAATGACTCAACTTGTCATTTTCGGATTTGAGCTTCTAAACTTCCATAACACTTATCAATCTTCATAACACATATCACATGATCATTTATAACTTATCATAACATGAAATCTTCAATTACAAAAGTAAGACGAAGATTATTACCTCATTTAGCCCAAATATGATCCAAGATTACAAGTCGATCCTTAGCAACTTTAGCTCCTCTTTTCGACGTTCCAATCCACTCCAAGTAACCCTTAGAAGCTTATGAAGAACTCCTCTTCAAGTTCCAACTTCAAAGTTGAAGAACTCCGTAGGTTTTCGCATTGCGACTAATACGAAAACGTCATTTTTCCGGGATCTTTCTATTGAGATAACCTTACAATACTCTTAGGAACATTGGTTTAAGGTATTGTAAATTTTGAGCAACAATTGCAAATTTTCCTCTTCCAAAAGGGCCTAATGTCGTGAGCTCTATAAGAAGCAAGAACAAGATTTCAAATTTTTCTCTAAGTGTAGAATGACAAAGTCTTGCTACTAGTATACTTAAATAACACTAGGAAGGGTCAAGATTAAAACAAATGGGTGGCTTGGATGAGTTTCACAAGGATCAAGCCAAGTGGCCTTGACTAAGTCAACAATGTCAAGCTTAAGACTTTGCAAGACTTGATCATCTTAATAATGGTCAAATGACCATTCTAACCATGTCATTTTCGTCCAAGACCACTAAGGGGGGTGACACGTGTCGCCCTCCCATTCGTCGCAATACTTCGTTTTCTGACATTTCCATAATTCCGATAAATTTTTACTCGTCTCAAATCTTAACATTTTTTATTTCTTACGTACGTTCCTTATAAACATATCCTAGAATTCCGGGGTGTAACATATAGGATAAAGTAGAACCCGGATCTATCAATGCATAAACGTCACGGAAAAAGATCAGCAATATACATATGACAATATCCGGTGAGGCCTCCTGATCGTGTCTACTGGCCAAAGCATAAATGCGGTTCGAAGGACTGCCAAAACTAGAAACTCCGCCATGACCTCTACCACGGCCTGCTGGCACGCGAATACCCTTCCCTGCGGGGCGCATAGCAATAGTAGATGATGAACCAACAACTGATCCCGTAGGCTGAGTCTTCCCACCTGTACCATCTCTTAAAGGACATTCCCTCCTCATATGGCCTTGACGGCCACAAGCAAAACAAGCACCTGTAGGAGCGCGACATTCCCCAAAATGGGACCTACCATACCGAGCACTGAGGCAAAGGTGGCCTCGACTGACTAAGACCCATATTACTATGAGAACCCGAAGCTCTGGAGCTCTGAACAACTCCTGAATACCCCAGACGGACGAATCTCTGCTGTAGATCGTAGGAGCACTCATCGGGCCGGGATGAATGTCCAACTCGCATCGAGGCTGCCCGCCTCGAAACTCACCCGAATACCCCGCCGTCCTGGCCCTCTTAGGCTGGCCTCTGTCATGACCTCTATCTGGCTACTGCCCTCTTTGTCGGTCCTCAACCCCCTGTGCATACGCCTGGATACGAGTAATATCCATACCCAGATGAAGAGCCACTGCCATGCACCCATCGATCAAATAGGGGTCCGGCTCCATCACATAGCGATGCACCCGATCTGCCATATTTGCTACAATAGTGGGTGCGTATCTGGCCAAAGAATCAAACTCAAGGCTACTCACGAATGGTCCTGCCACTCTGCCTCAACTGTAGGAATCTGTCAACTCTAGCCCTCCTCATCTCTGGAGGCAAAAAGTGACCAAAGAATGCCTCTGTAAACTCATCCCATGTAGCTGGAGGAACATCCTCTCCCCTAGACAACTCCCAAGACTCATACCAGTTTGTAGCTATATCTCGCATCCTATACGAAGCTAACTCAACCGACTCAGTCTAAAGCCACGATCACCTCGCACAGCATCTGCGTCATCGGATGAACTCTTGCGGGTCATCCTCGGGCTGTGACCTGAAAAACTCTGGAGGTTTATAATTCAAGAAATCACGGACCCTCAAACTGTCAGACTTAGGGTCAACTCCTAGTCCCGGTATGCGGTTCTGCCCTGCCACCAATCTAGTCAGCAGCTGAACTGTATCTCCCTATGCTCTGCCCCTGGCTGAGGAACTGGAGGCTCAAGTATCGAGGCCTCTGGAGCTGCACTAAGCTCCTCTGGTGATGGCGGTGTAACCGAACTCGCCGACTGGCGCACAAACTCAGACATAGACTGGGCATGTGCCCTAGTAACTCTTTGTGTCTGACTAGTATCCAATGCTACTGATTTTCCCTTCTGGGCTACTGTTGCCCTCTTTGGAGGCATAACTGTAACACAATAATACGTTAGATAGGGGAATTGTCCTAATAACACAACTCTATCACACGATCTATGAGATGAAAGAATAGAAACCAATCCTAAATGTACTGTAGCCTCCTGTTTATAGGTGTGGTGCACAACCCACCGATAACTAAGACTCTACTGCACACGGTCTGTAGACATTCTGAGGACTAACTGCTCTGATACCACTTTTGTCACGACCCGAGCCGACAGGTTGCGACTGGTACCCTACCTGGGTACCCTTATACTCACACATCACATATAATCAGCGAAAGCTAAGGAACAACTCATAATCACATACCAAACTTCTTAAAATAACACAGACAAGATGACAAGGCCGCCACTTTACATAGAATAGTTCAAACGAACTACAACTGTACATATGTCCCAAATACACATACAACCCACACCTGTCTACAAGACCTCTAAGAATTTGATAATGATATGTGACGGGATAAGGCCCCGCCGTACTCCTGAATATACATAAGTCTAAAATCAAAGACTGTACAAAAATGACAAGCTCCGGAACAGTGGAGCTATCTCAAAAAGTTAGGCAAGGATCCTAAGCTCGAGGATCACCAAACGGAGTACCTATACGTGCGAGCATGAACGCAACCCCCAGAGAAGGGGGTCAGTACAACAGGTACCAAGTATGTAAACATAAAGTACAGTAAACAAGATCATAACTGGCCAAAAGATGACAGGGACAAGTATGAAAATAAAATACCAAATCCAACCGTGCCATATAAAATAAGAGCCAACTGTACCTTTTAAAAAGTGAGAGTCATATACTATCCCGGGTACCTATACCTGTATCATGGAAGCATGTCCATAGAATCATATACTATCATGAGTATTTATACTCGCATCATGGATACATATCCATGTAATCATATACATATAAACATTGCCGGCCCTTTAGCGAGGGACTCGGTGAACAAGTGCAAGGATGTACGCACGACTGTCATGAGTATCTATAGTCGCATCATGGATTGCATGTCCATGGAATCATAGTATATATAACATTGTCGGTCCTTTAGTGAGGGACTTGGTGAACATTGCCGGCCCATTATGGGACTCGGTGGATAGAATAATAACACTTGCACGAATAACTATCATGAGCAACCTTGTTCAATTTAAATCATCATTGGACTCTCAATAAATCTTTAAAATGAACTTTTATTTTAGAAAAACCAAGGCACTATCATATCATGTATCAATAAGGATTAAGATCCAATAAAACTATGTACGTCCTCCGTACACTCACTTTATAAAACTCAACTTTCATTTTAGAAAAACCAAAGTACTATCATATCATTAAGGATTAGGATCCAATAGAACTATGTACGTCCGCCGTACACTTACTTCATATAGACATGCCAAAAGAAGAAATGATAGTTCACATACCTTATAGGATATACCAACTTGACCACTAGAATACGTCTCAAGTAGTACTTCAACCTATAATAATAATAACACGTCTATCAACTTCATGATACTAGTATACACTATACCACATAATGACTCTCCTTTCATATAAAAATTCGGGCAGCACTTCCCCTACTTATACATACGTTTTCACCTTACAAATAAAGCCAATAACATCAATAACCAAGTACCAATTAAGTACACAACCAAAATAGCAACCAAGGTGATTCACACACCTACTTCTTATGTTAATCCGACCTCTTAATCCATATAAAACAGACTATATTCCAACAACAACGAGGGTAAAATGTGAAGCATTTCTATACCTTTTATACTCTTATTCTTTTAGGACATACGTTAGCAATTACCACATTTAAACATGCATAATTGTAACTGAATTTTCAGCATTATAACCCCACAAAACAGTCCCTAAAACAGCACAACAATATCCAACAGTTTCATGCAGTTTCGGCCAACAATCCCAATACTGGAGCCCTTTTCATAATTCCTTCTAATCCAATTCATATTCCAACACTTCATCTAACAACATGTAGCAAGTGGTGATAACAACAACAATAACCAACAAATCTAAGTAATGAAAAATAGCCTAGAATCGGCTAACATGCTAACAACAACCACATGAATTTTCTTGCTTCCAATCCTTCTAAATACATGTTCATCCATTAAATATAACATCATTTATCTACCAATAACTTATTAAGAGGAAGAACTCTTACCTCTACTTTAGCCAAAATAGTCCTTAGGTTTTCGGCTCACACTTCACTTCCACACCACTTCTTCACGTTACAACCACATGCACGTATCTTCTACAAGCTTGTAACCATCTTTCTTTCATGTTTTCCTTCCAAAAGGTTCATTTTCAAGCCTAGGGTTTCAAGACACTTTTCGGCCAAACCGTGTTTTAAAGTTCTTGGAGAGTTAACTTGGATTAGAACTTAAGTAGAGGGCTTAATCTTGGAGAATAAGTTAACTTGTTCTTCACTTGGCCAATAGATTTTTGAAAACCTTGAAGGAGAAGGGAGAGATAAGGGTTTGAAGAGAAGACATTTGTGATCTAAAGTCTTGCAATACTTCTATCTAAATGGTGGTTGTAGCACAAGTGGAGGGGGAACCTTGAACCCCACTTGTCCACTTGTCACAAAATATCGTGGACTAGGTAAATTTCCATATAGGCACCGCGGTACTGCCTAATGGCACCGCGCTACTGCAAGTACTATGGCTACTCAGAAGTTATGGCACCGTGTCTCGCGATCCGATCATGGCTAGTAATTTCGCCCATAATTCTCTTCACAAAAATAATTCCATAGAGAAAATGTAAATATACTTTCCTTCCAACATTCAAACCTTATTTCCTAACTTACTTTCTCACTTATATGCCCTGGAATTACGAGGTGTAACAACTGGGGTCTAGGCCCACCCCTGAACTCACCAAAGTCACCCGTAAATCGGGCCCTCTTAAGTTGATCATGATCCCGCTCTCAATTGACATGTTGTTGTCGCTTACAATCTTCCAAATTCTGAGCATATGTCTGGATGTGAGTGATATCCATTCTCAGATTCAAAGAAGCTGTAGTACACTTGTTAACTAAGTGCTGCCCCAAATAATTTACGAACTGATGTACCCTGTAACTCATCTCTACCATAATTCTAGGCATACCTGGTGAAAGAATTAAATTGAAAGCTATAATCCCGAACACTCATATTACCCTACTCCAAACATAGAAACTTGTCCTGCCTAGCTCGACGAAGCTCAACTGGTAGAAAATGTTGTAAGAAGGCCTAAAAAAAATCCCCCTCCCTACTGGTGAGGCTAGTAATCTCCGAGTCTGCTCCCAAGTCTCATACCAAGTCATGACAATATCTCACAATCTATAAGAGGCCAACTCCATTGACTAAATATTTGTAGCATGCATTACTTGCTAAGTAAGCTGCATCTGGTCCAAAAGGTTCTGCGGGTCCACATTCAGATATCATCTCGTGAAAACTGACAGGTCCAGGTTGATGAAATCCTGAACTCTTGTACTAACTACTCTATCAAAAAATCTAGGAGCCTGACATTGGTTTTGAGTGGCTACTGATCGAGTCAATAATTGAACTACACTACACATATCGAGATCCTACTCAAGAGCAACCTGGGGAGGAATTGGGGTATATCAGCTCCCCTAGGCTCATCTAGAGGTGGTGGGGGTGGAGTCCTGGAGGCTCAAGATATAAATTCATCATGTTGCTCCTGATGGCCCGTGTTAGCCGGTGGTACCTGACTGGCACCCTCTCCCGCCTCCACATCCAACCTCTGAATAGCCTCTTGTCATCTAGTAGTAGCAGGCATTGTGGAAAATATAAACCATATTTATATTAGAAGATCGAATTCAGTAAGACTTGACTCTAACTCACGATCTAAGATTAGAAAAAAAGCAATCATCCTAAACGTCCTTGTTACACCCCGTAATTCCAAGGCAATGATATGAGAACGTGCGTGAGAAATTGATATTTGAATTTTGGAAAGAAAGAAGAATTACTTTTTCTTAAGGAAAAATATCGGAAACTTGTGAAGAAAAAGGTTTATTAATTGGAATTTGATTCTCAAATTTGTTATTTGGGCCTTATAGATTATATTGAAATTTTGGATTTTAAGTTCCGGATTTGGTCATGTGGGGCCCACGGGGAAATTTTACGGTTTTGTGGGGCCCACAATACTTTGAGATATTTTGGCCAAATATAGATATTTTGGGGAAAAAATAAATTTTGGACGAATCATAGGGTGACACATGGCACCCCCCCCCCCCCCACACTTGTCTTGATCTTGGAAGACTTTGACTAATTGACCTTAGATATTTTGATAGACTTGGCAAGATATTTATGAGACAACTGGACAAGTGGGTCATGTGGGTCCCACTCCACTTGTCTTGCTCTTGGATATACATCTATATTAGAGAGGGCTTGCAAGACTTGTTCTACTCTTAGCAAAATTTCACACAAATATATTGTGTCCCTTTGAGAGCTCTCGGCCAAGGGACTTTTTGGATGACAAAAATTCTTCTATCCTTCATGATAAATCCTCAAACTCAAGACTAAGATCCCTAATGGAGTGCTAAGCCAAGATAACCCCTTAAACCCCAAGAAAATGGTGTTGGCCGAGAATGAGGGTGTGAAACCCTAAGGTTCCATCGACTTTTTGGAAGTGAAATACAAAGTGAAGTTGTGTATAAGTTCATAGGTGTCACATATATGTGATTGGAACTTGAAGAAGTGGAGCGAAACGAAAAATGCGGACCAATATAGTAGGGGCTGTTTTGGGCAATTTTTAGCACTAAAATGAGGTAATATTTCTTCTTAAATTAAAGTAATTGGATATTACTTATTGTTATGTTTAAGGGATTAATTTTTGTTAAGGAAGAAATGGAAAATAAGATGGGTATGTGATAGATATGGTGTTGGCCGATTTGAGGCAATTTTGTGCCATTGGGTTCGTTGGTTATATTGTTGTTGTTATCCACACTTGTCGCATGTTAAAATGAGGTAATATGGTTGTTGATAAGTTGGTATGTCATATATAGAAGTGTTGGAACTTGAATTGGAATAAAATGGATTAAGGAAACAGTTATCAGATCGATATAGTTGTTGTTGGCCGAAAACTGCCTAAAATTGTTAGACGTCGTGTGTCGTTTTTATGGACTGTTTTGGGGTGTTTTTATGCTGGAAAATCAGACCCTAAACATGCATGTTTAATGTGGTAAAATAACTAGTGAAAGTCCTAAGGAATAAGGGTGTTAAAAGCTTCACATGGTACCCTTAATGTTGGTTTATTATGGACTGTTTAGTGGACTGTTTTATGGACTATTTTAATGTGATTGTGGAGCAGAATTTTACACGTCAAGTTAGCCGTGTAATCCCCTTTGGTTAACTGTTGGTTGTGCCTTAAAAGTGGCGTGTTGGTTGAAGAATTCGGGCCTTGGAAAAGGTGGAAAAATACGTAGAAACAAAGGAAGTGCTGCACAAATTTCCGTAGAATTAGAGGGCATTATTTGGTATAAGTCTTACACTAGTAAAATTGGAATTGATAGAAGTATTATTATCATTTTAGGTTGAGGTACTACGTGTAGCATAATCTACTTGGCTTAAGGAATAGCCGAACATTTTGCTACTTGTCGTATTGATTAGTCGTCACGAGGTATGTGAACTTCTTCCTTCTATCGACATGACTATCCTTGAAGTATACTTGCCTTGTTATTGGAGTATACAAGACTTGTTTCTTGAAGTATACTTGCCTTGTTATTTGGAGTATACTTGACTTGTTTTTTTGAAGTATACTTGCCTTGACTTTGGAGTATACATGACTTATTCTTGAAGTATACTTGCCTTGGTATAGGAAGTATTCATGCTATTGATTTTATGCTAAAGGCATGTCTAGAATATTCCTAAGTTCTTACCAAGTCCTATGGGGGATGTTGGTAAGAGTCGTTAGGAAGTATTGGAGTCGAGTTGACCTTGCTAATTTACTACACTAAAGAGAATAAGTAACTTGATTTGAAAATTATTTGTTACTTGATTTAAAGAGAATAAGTAACTTGAGTTGAAAAGTATTTGTTACTTGATTTAAAGAGAATAAGTAACTTGATATGAAAAGTATTTGTTATTTGATTTAAAGAGAATAAGTAACTTGATTTGAAAAGTATTTGTTACTTGATTTAAAGAGAATAAGTAACTTGAGTTGAAAAGTATTTGTTACTTGATTTAAAGAGAATAAGTAACTTGATTTGAAAAGTATTTGTTACTTGATTTAAAGAGAATAAGTAACTTGATTTGAAAAGTATTTGTTACTTGATTTAAAGAGAATAAGTAACTTGATTTGAAAAGTATTTGTTACTTGATTTAAAGAGAATGAGTAACTTGATTTGAAAAGTATTTGTTACTTGATTTTGAAAGAGGAAGTAACTTGATTTAAAGGTATAAGTTAGTTGATTGATTTAAAGAGAATAAAAGATTTGGTTTGGAAAGAGTAAGTGACTTGATTTAAAGGCATAAGTTACTTGGTTTTAAAAGTGTAAGTTACTTGAGTTAAACGAGTAAGTAACTTGGTTTTAATGGTGAAAGAATTTTGGGTCCAATGCCCTAATACTTCATGAATCGATTCTTTTATAAAGAATAGATGTACATAATACTTTGGGTTCGAATTCCCTAAAATTACATGACACGATAATGCCTTGACTTCATAGGATGTGATAGTACCTTAGTTTCATGAAAGTTGTTATAACGACTTTATGGGAAGTGGTTATAACGGTTTTTTATGGAAAGTCAAAAGATGGTTTAAAATGTCTTATGGTACACGAGATGTTGGTACCTAGGTTTGTCTAAATAATAGTTCATTCTATTTGTGCTAATGAGAGTTGGAGATGGTTAAATTGTACATAGTTTCTTGTGATAGCTATAAGTGTACAATTCTTGATATTTGGACCGCGTCCCTCACTGGAGGGCCGGCAACGTTATTGTATTGTTTACATGGACATGACGACGGTGATGTTGTATTCCACGGGAATGCTTTCACTATATTGTTCCATGGACAGGATTACACGATGAAGGATTCCGTGGGCATGCGGCCATGATGCGGGTTCAATCCCCGGATGATACTATTATTCCATGGACTAGTTCTCCATGAAGACATGTACCCGAGATGCAGGATTCCACGGGCATGTTATATATATATATATATATATTACACTTTGTGCATGCCGACAGTGATGAAGGATTCCACGGGCATGCTTCATTGATACATGTTATATATACTACACTTTGTGCATGCCGACAGAGATGAAGGATTCCACGAACACGCTTTGATATTGCGGGCTTGAGACCCATGATTCGAATTTCATGCTGATTCTAAGGGCATGTGTCCCTGACTTTGACATGATTGGTTATTTATTATACTTATTACATGCTGACATTGATGGTGTGTTCCACGAGCATGCTTCTGTGATATTATATACTGAGGTCAGGTGTCCCTGATTTTGACATGGCTTTCATATTAGAAAGTAGTACAGTGATACCAGGAACGGTTGGCTCTTGTTTTAGATGACACGGTAGGATCTGGTATTTGATTTTCATACTTGCCCCTGTCATTCTTTTGTACAGTTATGATCTTGTTTACTGTACTTTATTTCCGTTCCATACTTAGTACTTGTTGTACTGACCCCCTTCGGGGGGTTGTGTTCATGTCCGCAGGTCTAGGTACTCAGTTGTGGATCTGCGAGCTTAGGATCCTTGTTCAGCATTTTGGGATAGCTCCAGTGTTCCGGAGCTTGTCATTATGGCTAGGTATATTCAGGGCTACGGTGGGGCCTTGTCCCGTCATAGTTGTCACGCCCCGAACCCCGGGCCCGTGACTGGTGCCCTACCTGGGCACCCTTCTACCTAACAGACACAAGTAAACTGCGGAATTTAAATAACACTTTTTTTTTTTAAACCAACATACGATTTAGGCAAAGCCGATGCGCTGCCATATAATATACATAAACAAAAGACACTACACCGCATACGAGTCCAATCCTACATATGAATACTGCACTCTAAGAGTTATATCGAACTATGGCGGACAAGGCCCCGCTGCATCTACCATAATCAAAAAAGCACATCAAGGAACTTATACCAAAAAGATAAACTCCCAATGAAGGAGCTATCCAAAACTATTAGCGTGGTCCTACACTGCAGATCACCAAACAAAGATACCTAAACTCGCAGATGAACGCAGCCAAGGAGGTCAAGACGAAGAATGTACCAAGTATGTGAAATCGAAATATCAGAATGAAATCATAACAGTCTATACAAAACGGGAGACATGTATGATAGCCAACCTACATTACACAATACACAAGCAGTCATATCAAGTCAGGGACGCATGCCCTCAAAGTCATTACTAAAATATAACCATGAGTCTCACCCCCATAATATCAATCATGCGTGGAATCCTTCCTCACCGCGATCCATGATATAATATAACACCAATAGGCATACATGAACACCAAGTCCCACGTGTCCTAAAATCAGACGCTAAGTAGGAAAACGAACCACCAGATCCAACTCAGATTATAAAGCTGACGGGGCAAGTACGAAAGCCAACTACTGAGATTCAACTCAAGGCTAACAATCGACGGCAAGTACAAAGCTAACTACTGATCCAACTCGGCTGCCACGAGATATGGCCGGCAAGTGCACAAGCTATCTACCGAGTTTATCGTACCAAATCGCGTAATAGCATCGACGGGGCAATACGAAAGCTATCTACTGATCCAACTCGCTATCAATCGAAAGGGCAAGTACGAGAGCTAAATACCAGATCCAGCCTGCGTCACAAAATCTCATGGAGGGCCAATCCATGGAACAACAATATCCCACGTGGTCGCATGCCCCGGAATCCCACATCGTATAAGCATGACCACGGGTAATACAAACAACCGGAATCTAACCCGCCTCGGTCACATGCCTAATACCACATCGTATAAGCATGTCCAAGGAGTAATACAAATAATGGAAGCATACCCGTGGAATCCCACATCACCGTCGGTACGTCCAAGTAAACTTACAACAAGACAGCCGGCCCTCCAACCGAGAGTCGCGGCAACGTAAATAAACATAATACTTGCACTCAAAGGCTATCACCAGCACACATAGGCAAGTTCATAAAATCTATAGACTTTCATTTTATAAACTCAAGGCACTTATAGAATAATTCTCAATTAAACAAGCCAAAGTACTTATCAAGGCACACATAGAATAATTCTCAATTAAACAAGCCAAAGTACTTATCAAGGCACACATAGAATAATTCTCAATTAAACAAGCCAAAGTACTTATCAAGGCACACATAGAATAATTCTCAATTAAACAAGCCAAAGTACTACGTACGTACATTCTTTTCAAAAGACTTTTTTTTTTATGTAAAACCCCAAGATACTAACACCCGTAGTATCAAGTTGTGTCTATTTTTCAAAGTAAGTTACTACACTTTTAGAAAACTCATTTCAAAGCTTGAAATCAAGTAACTTCAAATTTTCACAATCTAGGCAACTTATGCCTAATAATCAAAATAGACAACTTTCTTAACCTTCCATAAAGCCGTTATAACCAACTTCCCATAAAGTCGTTATAACCCTTTATGGTTTTAGACATATTCATTCCTTTTATAACCAAGAGACTTATACTTTTAAAACCAAGTATCACATACTTACAAATCAAGTTTCTTAACTTTCAAAATACTTCAAGTCTCTTAATCTTTAGAAATCAAGTTTCTTCTACTAAATCATGTCATTTCTCCTCTTTTAAAACAATTAAGTAAATCACTCCTTTGACTCCCCTAAAGTCATTATAACAACCCTTAGGTTTTGGAACTAAGGCACTAGCCAAAAGATTTGGAAACCCCTTCCTTTTCAAGACTCTATGTACTTTAAGAAAAATACTTTCACTCTTAAGAATCCAAACTCCACTAAGGCAATGGATTATACAACTTACAATTTAAACATCAAAGTACAATCAAGGAAGTACATAGAACAAATTCTATTTTAGGCAATCCAAATATAACCAAGGAATGGATCATTTAAGGAGTAGGACATACTTTCTTTATCTTAAGGAATCATGCTAGAAGAGGAGATAGTTCACATACCTTTTCGGCTAAATCCACAAGCTAAGCCGAATACGCCGCACGTAGAATTGTCAACCTATAATGGTCACAACATGACTATCAACTTCTAGTCTCTAACGTAGAATAATACTAAGTATACGGTCTCTATTCTACGGAAAATCGGGCAGCACTTCCTTTGTTTCTACATACTTTGCCACCTTTTTCAAGGCCGAATACAATAACCAACATGCCACATTTAAGGCTCAACATACCAACCAATCAAAGGGGATTAACGCCTTACAATACGTGTAAAGTTCTGCCCCACAATTCATACCAAGTAGTTTAATACTCCAAAAGCCATCTCTCGGCTAACTTAAAACAACAACACAAGTCCTTTCCAAATTCTTTTCCAATTCCAAGTTCTAAGATCTAACATGTTATATAGTCATAAACAACTTCAACAACTACAATTTCCTTCTTATACAACATGCGACGACTTAAACTAATAATCAACTTGAATTGTAATCTTAAGGCTAAACATGCTAGTTTTCGGATTAGGGTTCCAATAGCCAATACACTTATCAAACTTCATACTAAACATCTCATGCTTGCTAATATCCATAACTACAATTATAAGTAAACCTTAATTGCTAAAACGACAAGAATTATACCTTTACAAGCCCTTAAAATTTCCAAGATTCAAAGTCGCTCCTTAGCAATTCTTAGCTCCTTTCCTTATGTTCCAATCCGCTCCAAGCACTCCTTAGAAGCCTATGAAGAACTCATCTTCAAGTTCCAACTTCCAAGTTGAAGAACTCCTTAAGTTTCCGCCTTGCGACTAATACGAAAACGCCGTTTTTCCGAAATCTTTCTATTGAGATATCCTTACAATACCCTTAGGGACATTGGGTTTAAGTCTTGTGAAGAATGGATCAAAACGACAAATTTTTTTGTGTGGAAACCCCTCCAAACCCGAGAGCAACTCAAGCATAAGAACAAGGTCTCTAATTTTTCTAAGTGTTCAAGACTAGTCTTGCACTAGTGTAGTGTATATAAAACACAATGGAGGGCTTAGATTAAAACACTTGTGGGCTAGGATGAAGAGCAATTAATGTAAAGCCAAGTGGACAAGTTGACTTGGTCAACAATCTCAAGCTAGAAAGACTTATCTTCCTTGATGGTCAATGACCATTTTACCCTTACATAAAACGTCCAAGACCATATGTGGGGGTGCCACGTGTCGCCCTCTCATTCGTCCATAAAAATTTCGTAACCCTCGTGGTCCCCGCAAAACGTAAAATTCCTCGGGTGGGCCCCACGTGACCAAATCCGTAAAAATAAATTTCCATAATGTTAATAAGTTCCATACTCTCCCAATAATGCATTTTGAGAATCCAATTCTCAACAACGAACATTTTTCCTTTCCGACGATCGGAAGATTTTCTGTCGGAAAAACAATTCATCCTTTCGCACTAATTTCCAAGTCTTGTGTTCCTTACGTACTTTCTTTTATACATGTCCTGGACTTACGGGGTGTAACATTCTTCCCCCCTTAGAAACATTCGTCCCCGAATGTTCTTAGTCGGTTTTCAAGCTATACACACTCCGGCACAATCTCTATACAATGCATAACAGTCAATACTCCACAAGACCAACGATGCCATACATGGCCACCACATAACATACGTAAACATAACAATGGACCTTCCGTCCGTGGTCCCTTCTCACCATACTCGAAGGTTACAGTCTTCTCAAACACGGGATCCTTAGAGGTTCATTTCTTTCCTTACTTGTCATACTTTCTCGTACTTTCAAACTTATTTAGTACACGTACAAAATCAACTAGACTTGGGCCTTGCATCCTCGTGACCCTATCACATAGCGGGACCATTACCAACTGACATCACCCGATTCCATACTATCGGTTGACCCGAAATGAGTCCATAACCCGACCCATCGTCACACTTAACTTCTCATTCTTAGTCTGAAATAAATCTTTCTCTTATCTCAAGGTACTTCTCACCCTATCCTCTCATTCACTAGAGGTTCGTCACATAAGCCAAAGTATTTCTACTGTACATCCTTCCCTATCGGTCTTTACACTTATTATGGGGTAACTACAACTTGTGAACTCTACACAACTATAGTCTCAGTTCACTTATCATTCTTGTCAACATTCTTAACTTTTCACTTTACTAATCAAAGTATTCCTACCTCTGGGGGTACTATCACTTACAATCGCTAGCAACAAAGGGAAAACATATATGCTAGGCTAAATCTGAATCTATCAATGCACGTATGATTCAAAAGAATCGAAATATACCTATAACCCCACGCGATGTCGCCTCACGATCCTCGCCAAAGAGTCACGCCATCTACGCGGTTCGAAGGACCGCCAGAACTATAAACTCCACCCTGACCTCTACCACGATCGGCCGACATCCAACACCGCTCGGGACGCATACCGGAGGAAAGGGAACCAACCATCGGCCTCATAGCCGAGCCACCTCACCTGCTCTTTCTAAAAGGACATACCCTCGAATATGGCCTTGACGACCACAATAAAAACAAACACTGCCATAACGGCATTTCCCGAACGACGCTTACATTGGAAACATCGAGGAATATGTGGCCTCGATCGAGAAAATCCTCTCGCTTCCGAGAACTTCGAACTCGGAGCTGGACCAGCTCTTAAATACCTTGGGGTCAAACCTCCCACCGTGGGCTGCGGGGTATGTACTGGGTAGGACGAATATCTCACTCGGCCTTGAGGTGCCGTCCAAAAACTCACCGGATAACCAACCGGTCTAGCCTCTTACGCCGATCTCCGCTGCCTCTACCCTCTGTACACTGCCTGACCGCGAATAACTCTGGCTGATGAAACTGTAGCACCGCTTATCTTGGTCAATAACATAACCGCTTCCTCATGACCCTATAGTCTTCCAATCGAGAAACGGAGGCTGGTGCCGGGTCTCAAAACTGGCGCAAGAACTCGCCATCATGCACAACATCCAGATACCACAGGCATAAGCCCTATCAACTCTCTCGAGTCCGACTAGTAGCTCCTTCTACTCTTTGCCCTTCTCGGCATCAAGTGTTCTCCTCGAGGCATAATCAGAACACAAAATTACGTCGAGAGGAATTATCTTACTAACACATTTCTATGGAACGATCTTAGAGTGAGAAGAATAGAAACCAACTCCTAAATGTCCCGTAGCCTCCTGTTTATGGGTGTGGCGCAACACACCGATAATCAAGACTCTACTAGACACGATCAGACATTCCGAGGATCGATCGTTTCGATACCACTGTCACGCCCGAACCCCGCCCGTGATCGTACTGGGCACCCTTCTACCTAACAGACACAAGTAAACTGCAGAATTTAAATAACACTTTTTTTTATTTTTTTTAAACCAACATACGTACTAGGGCAAAGCCGACAAGGCTGCCATATAATATACATAAACAAAAGACACTACACCGTACATGAGTCCAATCCCACATATGAATACGCACTTAATAGTTATACTAAACTATGACGGACAAGGCCCCGCCGTGCCCATAATCAGACAAAAGTCATCAAGGAACTTATACCAAAAAGATAAACTCCCAATGTAAGGAGCTATCCAAAAATTCCGAAAGGTGGTCCTACACCGCAGATCACCAAACACAGATCTAAACTGCGGATTTAACGTAGCTCCCGGGAGGTCAAGACGTAAGAGTGTACCAAGTATGTGAAACTGAAAATATTGTAATGAAATCATAACAGTCTATACAAAACGGGAGACATGTATGATAGCCAACCTACAGTACACAATACACAAGCAGTCATATCAAGTCGTGACGATGCCTCAAAGTCATTACTAAAATATAACCACGGGTCTCACGCCATAATATCAATCATGCCCGTGGAATCCTTCTCACCGCGTACCCATGATATAATATAACACCAATAGGCATACATTAACACCAAGTCCCACCTGTGTCCTAAAAACTGTACGGGCCAAGTAGGAAAACGAACCACTAGATCCAACCTGTATCATAAAACTGACGGGGGCGAGTACGAAAGCCAACTACCAGATCCAACCTGCGTCAACAACTGACGGGGGCAAGTACGAAAGCTAACTACCAGATCCAACCTATCGTCACGAGATATGACCGGGGCAAGTGCGCAAGCTATCTACCGGAGCTTATCGTACCAAATCGCGGTAATAGCAGCGACGGCAAGTACGAAAGCTATCTACCGAGATCCAACTGCGCTATCAATCGGCGGGGCAAGTACGAGCTAACTACGGATCCAACTCGTCGCAAAATCTGGAGGGCCAATCCATGGAACAACAATATCCCACGTGGTCGCACGCCTAATCCTACATCGTATAAGCATGACAACGGGTAATACAAATAACCGAATCTAACCCGCCTCCTGGTCACATGCCCCGGAATCCCACATCGTATAAGCATGTCCAAGGAGTAATACAAATAGTGGAAGCATACCCGTGGAATCCCACATCACCGTCGGTACGTCCAAGTAAACTTACAACAAGACAGCCGACCCAACAACCGAGAGTCGCGGCAACGTAAATAAACATAATACTTGCACTCAAAGGCTATCACCAGCACACATAGGCAAGTTCATAAAATCTATAGACTTTTATTTTATAAACTCAAGGCACTTATAGAATAATTCTCAATTAAACAAGCCAAAGTACTTATCAAGGCACACATAGAATAATTCTCAATTAAACAAGCCAAAGTACTTATCAAGACACACATAGAATAATTCTCAATTAAACAAGCCAAAGTACTTATCAAGGCACACATAGAATAATTTTCAATTAAACAAGCCAAAGTACTTATCAAGGCACACATAGAATAATTCTCAATTAAACAAGCCAAAGTACTACGACGCATATCTCTTTTCAAAAGACTCCTTTTTATGTAAAACCCCAAGATACTAACACCCGTAGTATCAAGGTGTGTCTATTTTTCAAAGTAAGTTACTACACTTTTAGAAAACTCATTTCAAAGCTTGAAATCATGTAACTTCAAATTTTCACAATCTAGGCAACTTATGCCTAATAATCAAAATAGACAACTTTCTTAACCTTCCATAAAGCCGTTATAACCAACTTCCCATAAAGTTGTTATAACCCTTTATGGTTTTAGACATATTCATTCCTTTTATAACCAAGAGACTTATACTTTTAAAACCAAGTATCACATACTTACAAATCAAGTTTCGTAACTTTCAAAATACTTCAAGTCTCTTAATCTTTAGAAATCAAGTTTCTTCTACTAAATCATGTCATTTCTCCTCTTTTAAAACAATTAAGTAAATCACTCATTTGACTCCCCTAAAGTCATTATAACAACCCTTAGGTTTTGGAACTAAGGCACTAGCCAAAAGATTTGGAAACCCCTTCCTTTTCAAGACTCTATGTACTTTAAGAAAAATACTTTCACTCTTAAGAACCCAAACTCCACTAAGGCAATGGATTATACAACTTACAATTTAAACATCAAAGTACAATCAAGGAAGTACATAGAACAAAGTCTATTTTAGGCAATCCAAATATAACCAAGGAATGGATCATTTAAGGAGTAGGACATACTTTCTTTATCTTAAGGAATTATGCTAGAAGAGGAGATAGTTCACATACCTTTTCGGCTAAATCCACAAGCTAAGCCGAATACGCCGCACGTAGAATTGTCAACCTATAATGGTCACAACATGACTATCAACTTCTAGTTTCTAACGTAGAATAATACTAAGTATACGGTCTCTATTCTACGGAAAATCGGGCAGCACTTCCTTTGTTTCTACATACTTTGTCACCTTTTTCAAGGCCGAATACAATAACCAACATGCCACATTTAAGGCTCAACATACCAACCAATCAAAGGGGATTACACGCCTTACAATACATGTAAAATTCCGCCCCACAATTCATACCAAGTAGTTTAATACTCCAAAAGCCATCTCTCGGCTAACTTAAAACAACAACACAAGTCCTTTCCAAATTCTTATCCAATTCCAAGTTCTAAGATCTAACATGTTATATAGTCATAAACAACTTCAACAACTACAATTTCCTTCTTATACAACATGCGACGACTTAAACTAATAATCAACTTGAATTGTAATCTTAAGGCTAAACATGCTAGTTTTCGGATTAGGGTTCCAATAGCCAATACACTTATCAAACTTCATACTAAACATCTCATGCTTGCTAATATCCATAACTACAATTATAAGTAAACCTTAATTGCTAAAACGACAAGAATTATACCTTTACAAGCCCTTAAAATTTCCAAGATTCAAAGTCGCTCCTTAGCAATTCTTAGCTCCTTTCCTTATGTTCCAATACACTCCAAGCACTCCTTAGAAGCCTATGAAGAACTCATCTTCAAGTTCCAACTTCCAAGTTGAAGAACTCCTTAAGTTTCCGCCTTGCGACTAATACGAAAACGCCGTTTTTCCGAAATCTTTCTATTGAGATATCCTTAAAATACCATTAGGGACATTGGGTTTAAGTCTTGTGAACAATGGATCAAAACTACAATTTTTTTTTGTGGAAATCCCTCCAAACCCGAGAGCAACTCAAGCACAAGAACAAGGTCTCTAATTTTTCTAAGTGTTCAAGACTAGTCTTGCACTAGTGTAGTGTATATAAAACACAATGGAGGGCTTAGATTAAAACACTTGTGGGCTAGGATGAAGAGCAATTAATGTAAAGTCAAGTGGACAAGTTGACTTGGTCAACAATCTCAAGCTAGCAAGACTTATCTTCCTTGATGGTCAATGACCATTTTACCCTTACATAAAACGTCCAAGACCATATGTGGGGGTGCCACGTGTCGCCCTCTCATTCGTCCATAAAAATTCCGTAACCCTCGTGGGCCCCGCAAAACGTAAAATTCCTCGGGTGGGCCCCACGTGACCAAATCCGTAAAAATAAATTTCCATAATGTTAATAAGTTCCATACTCTCCCAATAATGCATTTTGAGAATCCAATTCTCAACAACGAACATTTTTCCTTTCCGACGCTCGGAAGATTTTCTGTCGGAAAAACAATTCTTCCTTTCGCACTAATTTCCAAGCCTTGTGTTCCTTATGTAGTTTCTCTTATACATGTCCTGGACTTACGGGGTGTAACAATAGTTGTCATCAAACTCTTAGAGGTCTGTATTCATATATGGGCCGGACTGGCTAGAGTTGTATTTACATTGTTGTACAGTGTAAACCCATTCGGGTGTTATATATATTATGGCAGCCTTTCCGGCTTTGTCTTTATTTTAAAGAAAAAAATGAGTGTAATTTATCTTCTGCTGTTTACTTGTGTTGTATGGGTAGAAGGGTGCTCAGGGCACTACGCATGCCCGGGTTCGGGCGTGTGAGTGGTATCGAGCGATTAGTCTCGGATTGTCTGCAGTGTATAGTAGAGTCTTGTTTATCGGTGTGTTGTGCACCACATCTATAAACAGGAGGCTATAGTACATTTAGGATTGGTTTCCCTTCTTCTCACTCTGAGATCGTGCGATAGAGCTGTGTTGTTAGAGTAGTCTCTCCCTAACGTATTATTGTGATTGCATCTTTGAGAAAGGCAACAGTGGCCCAGAACAGATTATATGTGTTATACCCCGTAGTTCCAGGGTATATAGGTGAGGATGTACGTGCGAGAATACGACAGAAATTTTGGAAAGAAAGAAAGATGTGATTTTTCGACGGAAAAGTTTCCGGGTTTTGTGAAGGAAAAAGGTTCGTTGATGGGAATTGGATTCCCAGATTTGGTATTTGGGCTTCTTGAATTATATTAGAATTATGGAATTTTATTTACGGAATTTGTCACGTGTGGCCCACGGGAGAAATTTACGTTTTTGTGGGGCCCACTTTGTTTTCGATATTTTTGCCTTTATGGATATTTTCTAAGATGAAATATTTGGGCCAGTAGGAGGTACACGTGTCACCCCCTAGTGGCCTCATGGCCGAAATTTGCTAACAAGTGGCAAGCAAGTGGCGCCTTGTCTTGCTAGATATTTTGTGTGGACAAGTGGCTTGTGGGACCCACAAACACTTGTCCCCAAACTCAACCACACACTTGCCTTCATCCTAGCCCTTGGTTGTCTTAGATATGCACCCTTAGTTGATGAAAACGTCCACACTTAACCATTTCAAGACAAGAAATTCCTCCTTCTCCCGACCTCGCTCTCGCTTTTTGAGCCCATTTCTTGACCTAAAGTTGTCCAACAATTCTTAAACTCTCAAGTGTTCTTCCCAAGGTGTTAGGAAGATTGTGTACCAAGAGTTGGAAAAGATTTAACACCCTAACCTATTGTTCATGCCTTGGCCGAAACATACTAGTTGGAAACCCTAAGTGTTCTTCACTTTTTGGAGTTGGTTCTTGAAGAGAAGTTGGTTAGGAGCTTCTATGGGTTGCTTGTAGCGGATTGAACGGAAAGATTTGGAGCTAAGACTTGCTTGGAGCGATATTAAGTTCTTGGATAATTTTGGGCTATTTGAGGTAGTAAACCTTAACCTCTTTGTGAATTGGTCATTATACATATATTATAAGTATATTATGGAGTATATAAAATATGGAGTAAAGTTTGGAAAAGTTGGATCTTGTTAACTTGTTAAAAGAAAGGATTGGCCGTTTGCCATTAAAATGGTAAAAACGTATCTTACTTGTGAAGAAGTAATTAACAAAGTAACTATAACTTATATTAAGATGGAATATAAGTTGTATGACTAATGAAGTAATTGGATAAGTAAAATGGACAAAGTTGGCAAGGACCCCAACTTAAGGATCAGATTTACTTTGGACAAATTTGATTTACTTTGGACAAGATTTACTGGATCGTATTTACATTTCAAGGGAAGATTGTTCAATCGCCCGTTTGGGCGTGTGATCCCCTTTTTAATTATTGTATTGTTATGGCGTGATAGTAAACCGCGTTACCGTTTGGGGCGTAATCCCCTTCTTTTACTTGTTGTTATTATGGAGGCGTGATAGTAAACCGCTACCGTTGGGCGCGTAATCCTTCTTTTACTTGTTGTTATTATGAAGGCGTGAGAGTAAACCGCGTTAGCGTTTGGGCGTGTAAGCCCCTTCTTTATGTTGGTGAATTATTACGCCTTATATATATATATGGTATAGATATTACGGTTCTTCGGGCCTTGGAGAAAGATGGAAAAGTGAGTAAAACGGGAAGTCGCGAATTTTCCGTAGAATTAGAGGGCTTTTTATTGGTATAAGTCTTCAATGGTAAGAAAGGTTTGATAGAAGTACTATGACCATTTTAGGAGTGGAGTACTACGTGTGGCGTGATCTACTTGGCTTAAGGAGTAGCCGACGGGTTGAAGTACTTGAGCGCTTTTGCTATTTGTCGATAATCGCCGCGAGGTATGTGAACCTCTTCCTATCTTTTCTAGCATGATTGTTGTGAACTATGTAGTACGGTAGACGATACGTGCTAAGTGATTTGGTTGGTTTAAAACATAGGGTGTTATAATAGCTTTATAGGAAGTTAGTTATAACGACTTTATGTAGGTAAAATAATGGTTTATTGATTGTAGAAAGATAAGAGACTTGACTTATACGACTTGATTTTGAAAGTTAAGAGACTTGATCTTGAAAGATAAGAGACTTGACTTATACGACTTGATTTTGAAAGTTAAGAGACTTGATCTTGAAAGATAAGAGACTTGACTTAGTTTGACTTGTTATGAATTTTGTTAAAATGTTGTAAAACCTCATTCATGAGTAATGAGTAGTTGGTTTTAAAAGAATAATGTTTCCGATTTCGAAATGAGATTAAGTATCGAACAAACCATTGCGGCGTTAATAAAGGAAATGTATTGACTAATTGTTATTAAAACCAGTAGAAACCTCCATCCGCATAAGCTAAGATGAGACAAAATGATATTACATTTCCTAGATCATGGTCGCTTATAAGATTGTAATAGACAAGAACAACCTACTCACACATAAGGCATATGTTTCTCAAATTTGTTTTAAAGGAGAATTATATTCTTAAGTGATTAAAACTATGAACTACTTAAACCTTTCAAAATGAGAAACTTGAGCATTTGAAATTAGGCAAACTTGAACGCTTGGAAAATAATGTTACTTGATTTTACAAGGAAGTGTTTTGGTTTACTTAAAAGATAGTCACTCTATTTTATACTACGAACATTGTGTGACTTTTGTGAAAGAAACGTATCTTTTAAAAGAGTTAATGTATGTAATACTTTAGGTCAGAACCGGGATTTTGGCATAAAATGATAGTACCTTAAGTTGTGTGTAACTTGCCTATGTTTGCGTGTAATAGCCTTGTTGTGCAAATCGTATTTTACTCGACTCTGGTCGTAGGATGAACCGAATGTATTTATTCGACTACCGCGTTCATGGGATGAACCGAATGTATTTCACTCGACTACCGCGTTCGTGGATGAACGGGAATGTATTTCACTCGACTACCGTTCGTGGATGAACCGAATGTATTTCACTCGACCACCGCGTCCGTGGATGGGCCGGAATGTATTCCATCCGACTACCGAGTTCACGAGATGAGCCGGAATGTATTCCACACGCTTTCTATCTGGGTCCATGAGATGGGCCGAGACATGTTATACGATCACATGGTTTGTACCTAGATAGGAAGTGAGGAAGGAGTTCCACGCGTGAGGATGACTTTGAGGCGTGAGTCACCGACTTGACATGATCGCTTTTATGTTATGATGTAGTTTGGTTATCATACATGTCTCGCTTTATATATCGTTATGATTTCATTTACTGATTTTTCGATTTCACATACTTGGTACTGTTATCTGACCTTCGGGTGCGTCATGCCGCAGTAGAGGTACATCGGTTGTGGATCCTCGCCATAGGATCACGGTTCAGTATTGGGAAGCCCCGTTTCTCGGAGGCTTATCTTTTGGTATGTTACCCTCGAGTCAGTAGGTTCTTGTACATTCGTGGTATGGCGGGGCCCGCCCCGTCATAGTTATTGTCACTTCTTAAGTGCATGTAATCTTGTGGGCGAGTTTGTAAAAAGGATAACTGCTCGGGTTTTATGAATATATACAAGCAATTTTGGTTGGCCTGTTTATTTATCATGTCTCTTGTTTCATGTTTATGTTTTTATTTCACGATTCTCTCGATGTTGTATCACGAGGTGCCCGGTAGGCACGATCGCCCGGTTCGGTCGTGACAAAAGTGGTATCGAGCGCTTAGTCCTCGGAAAGTGTCTACCATCGCGTTCTAGTAGAGTCTTGATTATCGTGTTGTGCACCACATCTATAATCGAGGTCAGCAGGACATTTAGGATTGGTTTCTATTCTTCTCACTCTGAGATCGTGCCTTAGAGTTGTGTTATAAGTTGGACTCCCTCTGACGTATTCTTATGTGCCAGTTATGCCTCCACGCAAGGCAATCGGGGCCCAGAAGGGCAAGGCAGCCGAGGGAGCTGTGAGTAGAGCACGGAGGGTTACCGGGGCAGAGGCCCAGTCGTTACCTGAGATAGTGCTTCCGACGGCGAGTTTTGCGACGCCGCCAGCGCCGGCAGAGTTTAGAGCCGCAATGATGGTCGCCGAGACTACAAGCACTGAGCCTCCATCCCACACCGGAGCAGATGAGATGGGGTACAAGGAGATGGCCCGCCATCGCCGTGGTCGTGGCCAGATATGAGGAGAGGCTGGACGCAGCAGCCGATCCAAGAGCACCCGTAGTTCACCCCGAGCGATTTGAGACTACGGACTTTCGAGTTGTAGCCCGCCAGCGTTCTATGGATCGAGAGCTGAAGATGACCCTCAGGAGTTTATCCGACAGCTACAGCGGATCATGAGAGTTATCAGAGTCTCAGAGGTAGAGTCGGTGGTATTGGGTTCGCATCACCGCGTGATATCCGCAATGATCGGTTTGATTCATGGAATCGCCCCAGGGGAACATGCGCTCCCAGCTTTGGGGCGAAGTTCTCAAGGGCATTTCTTGCACATTTCTTGCCTCGCAGATGAGGAGGGCTCGGGCCGACAAATTTTTGACGTTAAAGCGGGCCGCGTGATTTAGGGAGTACAACGTGGAGTTTGACTCGTTGGCTCGGTATGTCCCCGCCTTAGTGACCGATATGGAGGATGAGTGCACCGCCACGCCAGGCTCGATGATTACTTGGCGAGGCTTGTTCGGTGTAGCTCTTCACCGGCATGGACATTGCCCGCATGCAGCTCATGCACTTGGATGTGAGGCACGGAGAGGTCGGCGGAATGACCGGATCAGCGAAGAAGGCGAGTAACAGCAGGTCCTTTGGTAACTTGCGAGGCGGACAGCCTCCGCGGCAGGCTAGTTATGCACTTTCGCCAGTACAGAGTGGTCCTCCGCGCCTTCGTGACGTTCGGGTATTCGAGCTGGTCGAGGCTCGTGGCTTCCGGTTCCGCAGATATACGTGAGTTCTAGCCAGCAGGATTCATGTCCCCATCAGTGCACGATGTGGCAGGCGTCATCCCGGGGAATGTCGTCTTTTTACTGGTGCTTGTTTCACCTGCGGCCGTCAGGGCCATGTGACGAGAGACTGTGCTTATAGGAGGGGTACCGGCAGCATGACGCAGCCTACCGGATCAGTGGCAGGTTCATCGCCTTCTACAGCTATGCGCCCTGCAGGGCAGGCCTATGATTAGAGTGAAGCGGTAGATACAGGTATATCCTTAACCCTCTAGAGTTTTGTTTGCGCGATATGATGATCTTATTATTGTGTGCTATGTACAGATAGCATTGTGTTAAGTATAACTTAGAGAACATGACTAGTTGAAGAGGTAAGTTTGGGGTCATGGAAGGTGTGAACCTTAGAATATTATAAGTGGAGACCTTAGATGCGAGGCCGTCTTGAGTAAAAGATTTGTTTACGATTGACCTTTGTCGGAGTGCATAGTATACGAGGGGTAAAAATTGTGTGATAAGTCCACAGTGGTGTGAATTATATAAGGATAGTTATGATAAGAAGACCACTAGGTTTGCGTAACTTGATTATTGAGATTGTTCGGATCGGGAACAAGAGTTTGGCGCGACAAATGGGTGGGTTGAGGCAAGGTTGCGTGTCAACCCGCAGCCGGTTTGGGGTGGGGTCGATTCGAGGTGGTCGCGGTGGTAGGGTCACGAGTGCTAGGCCAGTGTAGGTAACCATCGTGCGGGTTCGTGGATGCGTTCGACCAGAATCGGATCGTGAAGGCCGGGACTGGCCTTAGAGTAAATTGAAGCTAGTGGGAGCTTTTTGTGAGATTAGAAATGATTCCTCATTGGCTTGGATTTGAGTTTTGCGCATGTTATATTCGGCCATTGGTGGCATGATCGGTTTGTAAGTATAGTAGTGAAGACTATACCGACGCAAGTACGTTTGGAGACTTAGAAGGAACATTCGGGACGAATGTTTCTAAGGAAGAATGTTATACCGTAGTTCAGGTATATAGGTGAGGATATGCGATGCGAGAATACGGGTAAATTTTGGAAAGAAAGAAAGATGTGATTTTTCACGGAAAAGTTTAGGGTTTTGTGAAGGAAAAAGGTTCGTTGATGGGAATTGGATTCCCAGTTTGGTATTTGGGCTTCTTGAATTATATTAGAATTATGGAATTTTATTTCGGAATTGGTCACGTGGGGCCACGGGAGAAATTCTGGTTTTGTGGGGCCACTTTGTTTTGAGATTTTTGCCTTTATGGATATTTCGGAAGATGAAATATTTTGGGCCAGTAGGAGGCGACACGTGTCACCCCTAGGTGGCCTCGTGGCCGAAATTTGCTAACAGTGGCAAGACAGTGGCCTTGTCTTGCTAGATATTTTGTGGACAAGTGGCTTGTGGGACCCACACACTTGTCCCCAATCTCAACCACACACTTGCCTTCATCCTAGCCCTTGGTTGTCTTATATATGCACCCTTAGTTGATGAAAACTTCCACTTAACCATTTCAAGACAAGAAATTCCCTCCTTCTCCCTTGACCTCGCTCTCGTTTTGAGCCCATTTCTTGACCTAAAGTTGTCCAACAATTCTTAAACTCTCAAGTGTTCTTCCCTAAGGTGTTAGGAAGATTGTGTACCAAGAGTTGGAAAAGATTTCACACCACAACCTATTGTTCATGCCTTGGCGAAACTTACTAGTTGGAAACCCAAGTGTTCTTCACTTTTTGGAGTTAGTTCTTGAAGAGAAGTTGGTTAGGAGCTTCTATGGGTTGCTTGTAGCGGATTGGAACGGAAAGATTTGGAGCTAAGACTTGCTTGGAGCGACATTAAGTTCTTGGATAATTTTGGGCTATTTGAGGTAGTAAACCTTAACCTCTTTGTGAATTGGTCATTATACATATATTATAAGTATATTATGGAGTATATAAAATATGGAGTAAAGTTTGGAAAAGTTGGATCTTTTTAACTTGTTAAAAGAAAGGATTGGCCGTTTGCCATTAAAATGGTAAAAACGTATCTTACTTGTGAAGAAGTAATTAACAAAGTAACTATAACTTATATTAAGATGGAATATAAGTTGTATGACTAATGAAGTAATTGGATAAGTAAAATGGACAAAGTTGGCCAAGGACCCCAACTTAAGGACTGTATTTACTTTGGACAGTATTTACTTTGTGGTATTTACTTTGGATGATGTTTACTTTGGGTATTTACATTTACATTGGAAGATTGTTCAATCGCGTTCGTTTGGCGTGTGATCCCTTTTTAATTATTGTATTGTTATGGCGTGATAGTAAACGCGTTACCGTTTGGTAGCGTAATCCCTTCTTTTACTTGTTGTTATTATGGGCGTGATAGTAAACGCGTTACCGTTTGGCGCGTAATCCTTCTTTTACTTGTTGTTATTATGAAGGCGTGATAGTAAACCGCGTTACCGTTTGGGCGTGTAATCCTCTTTATGTTGTTTAATTATTACGCCTTATATATATATATGGTATATATATTACGGTTATTCGGCCTTGGAGAAAGATGGAAAAGTGAGTAAAACGGGGAAGTCTTCTAATTTTCCGTAGAATTAGAGGGCTTTTTATTGGTATAAGTCTTGATGGTAAGAAAGGTTTGATAGAAGTACTATGACCATTTTAGGAGTGGAGTACTACGGGTGGCGTGATCTACTTGGCTTAAGGAGTAGCCGACGGGTTGAAGTACTTGGAGCGTTTTGCTATTTGTCGATAATCGTCGCGAGGTATGTGAACCTCTTCCTATCTTTTCTAGCATGATTGTTGTGAACTATGTAGTACGGTAGACGTACATGTGCTAAGTGATTTGGTTGGTTTAAAACATAGGGTGTTATAATAGCTTTATAGGAAGTTAGTTATAACGACTTTATGTAGGTAAAATAATGGTTTATTGATTGTAGAAAGATAAGATACTTGACTTATACACGAATTGATTTTGAAAGTTAAGAGACTTGATCTTGAAAGATAAGAGACTTGACTTATACACGACTTGATTTTGAAAGTTAAGAGACTTGATCTTGAAAGATAAGAGACTTGACTTAGTTTGACTTGTTATGAATTTTGTTAAAATGTTGTAAAACCTCATTCATGAGTAATGAGTAGTTGGTTTTAAAGAATAATGTTTCTTGATTTCGAAATGAGATTAAGTATCGAACAAACCATTGCAGCGTTAATAAAGGAAATGTATTGACTAATTGTTATTAAAACCAGTAGAAACCTCCATCTGCATAGAAGCTAAGATGAGACAAAATGATATTACATTTCCTAGATCATGGTCGCTTTATAAGATTGTAATAGACAAGAACAACCTACTCACATAAGGCATATGTTTCTCAAATTTGTTTTAAAGGAGAATTATATTCTTAAGTGATTAAAACTATGAACTACTGAAACCTTTGAAAATGAGAAACTTGAGCATTTGAAATTAGGCAAACTTGAACGTTTGGAAAATAATGTGTTACTTGATTTTACAAGGGAAGTGTTTTGGTTTACTTAAAAGATAGTCACTCTATTTTATACTACGAACATTGTGTGACTTTTGTGAAAGAAACGTATCTTTTTAAAAGAGTTAATGTATGTAATACTTTAGGGTCAGAACCGGGATTTTGGCATAAAATGATAGTACCTTAAGTTGTGTGTAACTTGCCTATGTTTGCGTGTAATAGCCTTGTTGTGCAAGTACTGTATTTTACTCGACTACCGGTTCATGGGATGAACCGGGAATGTATTTCATTCGACTACCGCGTTCATGGGATGAACCGGGAATGTATTTCACTCGACTACCGCGTTCATGGGATGAACCGGGAATGTATTTCACTCGACTACCGCGTTCATGGGATGAACCGGGAATGTATTTCACTCGACTACCGCGTCTACGGATGGACCGGGAATGTATTCCATCCGACTACCGAGTTCATGAGATGAACCGGGAATGTATTCCACACGTTTCTATACTGGGTCCATGAGATGGGCCGAGACATGTTATACGTATCACATGGTTTGTACCTAGACTGTCGGCAGTGAGGAAGGAGTTCCACGGGCATGAGGGATGACTTTGAGGGCGTGAGTCCTCGACTCGACATGGCTTTTATGTTATGAATGTAGTTTGGTTATCATACATGTCTCTGCTTTATATAGATATTATGATTTCATTTCTGATTTTTCGCCACATACTTGGTACTGTTATGCCGACCTCCTTGGAGTGCGTTCATGCCGCAGGTAGAGTACATCGGTTGTGGATCCTCGCCATAGGATCACGATCAACAGATTAGGAAGCCCGTTTCTCGGAGGCTTATCTTTTGGTATGTTACCACAGTGCAGGTTCTTGTACATTCAGGGTATGGCGGGGCCTGTCCGCCATAGTTATTGTCACTTCTTAAGTGCATGTCTTGTTGTAGGCGTAGTTTGTAAAAGGATAACTGTCGGGTTTTATGAATATATCTGCAATCGCTTTGGTTGGCCTGTTTATTTATCATGTCTCTTGTTTCATGTTTATGTTTTTATTTCCGCTGATTCTCTCTGATGTTGTATCACGAGGGTGCCCGGGGTAAGGCACCAGTCACGGGCCCCGGTTCGGGTCGTGACAATATGGATTGCGTATCTAAGTTGGTAAAATTATAGTATAGATGGTATTATAATGATGTGTATCTGTACGAGCGTATTTATTTGGGGCCCTATGTGTTGCCTGAAATGATTATGAGTTACCATGAGATTGGTTAAGCCTTAATAATTACTTGGAAGGTGTTAAACAGTTATTGAATCCACACCTAGGCTTTATTTGTGTACTAATTTGGAATAATCAGAAGGTGATAAACTGTCTAAGATTGTGTTAGACTCTTAAAAGAGATCATGTTTGATTGATTTGATAGCATACCATGTTGTTAGATTAAGCTTTGTTGTACGCTTAAGTGATATATGTGAATAATATTGGTATGGAGTAAATAGAGTTGTTGTGAGTAAGACAACATGATTTTGAGATATTGAGAAGCTACATTTCCCGTATGTGGGGACTGATAATGTAAGCTTGGGACATAGAATAATTGTGAACCTTAGAATATTGATAACCGTAGATACCTCAGATGTACAAGGCATTCTCATGTAGTAAGATTATTTCAGACCAAGAATGAGAGTTAAGTGTGATGATGGGTCGGGTTGTGGGCCAATTTCGGGTCAACCCGTAGCCTGAAATGGAGTGGGGTCAGTTGGAGATGGTCCCGCTATGTGATAGGGTCAAGACGGTGCAAGGCCCAAGTCTAATTAATCGGTGTACGAGTTCGTGGATGCGTTTGTCACGACCCGACATCGGGCCCACGACTGGTGCCCTACCTGGGCACCCTTTACAGGTATACATCAGAGAATAGCAGCGGAACATACACAACTCATAAAAATACATAGACATTAGACATCAACAGGCTAGCCGATAAGGCTACCTTTCGTAACATATACATAATATAAATAAATAAAACAGTACCTCTCTGTTCTTACAACCCAATACACAAATGTGACTATAGACCTCTAAGAATAATAACTGTGGCGGGACAGGGCCCCGCCATACCCCTGAATGTACAACATCCGACCATACCAGGGATCTGAACCAAGGGTAAGCCTCCGGAGTAATGGAGCTTCCCAACAGCTGAACAATGATCCTAAGAGTGAGGATCAAGAATCAGATACTCTACTGCAGTATAAACGCAGCCCGAAGAGGTCGACAACATATACCAAATATGTGAAACTGAAAGTACTGTAATGAATCATAAGTCTAAAATAAAGCTGGAGACATGTATGATAACTCAATTAATAGTACACTGTGCCTTACTAACAACGCGAATAAACAAGAGTATACTTTACTGCATAAAAATAGGAGGCTCGTGATCAAAGTAGGGCCACCCGCCCGTAGTATCATTAAGCAATCCTACTCCTGGGACTATTTCACCCGCATAGGTCGTGTGGACCAGTATGAGGTATTCCTCGTGATAGATCAGATCCGCGCATAGGTCGTATAGACCCGCATGAAGTATTCCTCGCATAGGACTGATCCTCCCCGCATGGGACTATTTCACCCGCATAAGCCCTTACGGACTCGCATAAGGTATTCCTCGCATCATGGGTAGCAAATCCACGAAATATGCAAATGCCACAAACCCGGGGAATTGACCCCGTAAGAATAACATAACCTAGCACAACCGGCTATCATACATAACATAAGCACTACCGGCTTACCATACAGAACATAAGCACCACCGACTTATCATACATAACATAAGCAAGTTAAGAAATCCCCCTAACTTCTTATTCGCCTTATTCATACACACTCTCATTTTAGTTTACTTAAGGCACTAACATGTCATTATAAAATCCGGGAATTTAACCCAAAGTACTACGTACTTCTATTCTTTTAAAATGACTCTTTTTCATATAAAACATCCAAGTTACTAATAACCGTAGTATCAAGTCATATCTACTTTTCAAGACAAGTCACAATACCTTTTAGAAATATATTTATAGGCTTCTAAATCAAGTGACTTCTTTCTTTTAAAACCTTAAGCAATTGATGCCTTTAAATCAATTTGCCTTTCATTATTTCAAGTCATTTATCATACTTAAATTAGTTAGAGTAAATCACTCTTTTTAACTTTCCATAAAACTATTATAACCAACTTCCCATAAAGCCGTTATACTAGATTTATACCTTAGATACTTACATTCTTCTTTATAACCAAGAGACTTAAACTTTCCAAACAAAACAAGTATCATATACTTTCAAAATACTTAAAGTCTCTTAACTTTTAAAAACCAAGATATCCTTAATATTTTTAAACAAGTGAGTTAATTCCCTAACTCAACCAACTTGAACATTCTTAAGATAAACCAAGGATATCAAGTGGACTAGATTCGTCAAAATCTCGTACGTCTACCGTACTATACATTTACAACTTATTCATGCTCAAGAGATAAGAAAGTTCCACATACCTCTTCGGTTCAATCCGCTTGCTAAGTCCAATACGTCGTACATAGTATGTCAACCTATAATGACCATAATACGTTTAGTAACCTCTAGCTTCAACGTAGAATATTCTAAGTGCAAAGTCACTAAATTCTACGGAAAATCGGACAGCACTTCCTTTGTTTCTACATACTTTTCCACCTTTTTCAAGGCCCAAAATCAATAACCAAACGCCACATTTAAGGCTCAACAATTCAGCTAACCAAAGGGGATTACACGCCTTAACATGACGTGTAAAATTCTGCCCCACAATTAATATCCAAATAGTCCAACATTTCAATGCCAAAAGGCTACAATGCAACAACAATGTAAAGTCTTTTCCAATTCTTTTTTTAATCCACGTTGTTTAGTCTAACATGTTATATATCCGCAATCGATAATAACAACTACCATCTCTTCTTTATATAACATGCGACGACTAAAACTAATAACCAAATCGAATTACACTCTTAAGGTTAAACATGCAACTTTCGGATTCCATCCAAATATTCCATAACATTCAATCGCCGTATATATATATATATATATATATATATATATATATATATATATCTCATGCTTGCATAATATATATATATGACTACAACAATAAGTACCTTTAATCACTTAAGAGGACAAAGTGGTTACCTTGATAAGCCCAAAATAGTCCAACAATCTCGCCCACTTTAGCCCTCTTTCCGAATTTCTTCTTCCCGCTAAAATCACCTCTACGAACCCCCTACAAGCTCGCCAACATATTTCCTTCTTGTTGCCTTTCCAAAAATCTCATTTGGCTTAGGGTTTTATCAACTTTTGATAGAGGAGAGCAAGTGTTTGGATGATCTTTTAGTGTAGAATGGCCAAGTCTTGCAAGACATGGCCAATATATAAGCCTTATCTTGATCCACAAGTTGGGGGGACACTTGTCACCCACCCATGGGTCCTCTACAACAAATATCTTCTATTTTTACCCTATTTTCGCAAAAAATCCCGCCTCGGCGCTGCAACTTCAGACAATTTGGGCTTTCGCCACAGCGTCTGGCCGTGCAGACCGCGACACCTGCCCCTGTCTCTTCTGTCAGCTGATCTTGTAACATCCATAACTTTCTACTCTGATGTCCTATCGACGAGCGGTTTGTTGCGTTGGAAACTAGACTCAATGAACTTCATATTAGGCTTTTGAAACACCTAAAAACTCCCAATATACTTGTAGATATACTGCTCCAAAATTGACTGAAAAACTGTCCAAAAAGAAATATTCTGGCAACAACTTTTTTTTTGTTCCTAATTCGAATCTTATTTCCTTTCGTACATTCTCAATACATGACCTGGACTTACGGGGTGTAACAGCATTCCACCAGAACCGGGTCGTGGGAGCCGAAAATGGCCTTAAATTGTTGGATATTTTATGGAACAATATGATCGAGTATCAAGGCAAGAATTGAAGTGTTTAGAGTTATGACTAATGAAAGTACGAAAAGAGAATTCTTTTAGGCCATGAAGGGGAGTTAATAGTGATGATACACACTTTAGATTTGATTCCTCGTTTGGCTTGTGATTGATGTATATGCGATATATTGTGGCCATATGTGACATATTCGATTGTGTAGGGTATAGTTAAAGGGGACTATACCTATATCTGTTTAGATTGAACCTAGTATGAACATTCGGGACGAATGTTTCTAATGGGGAAAGGATGTTACACCCCGTAATTCCAAGGCAATGAGATGAGAACGTACGTGAGAAATTGAGATTTGAATTTTGGAAAGAAAGAATAATTACTTTTTCTTAAGGAAAAATATCGCGAATTTGTGAAGGAAAAAGTTTATTAATTAGAATTTGATTCTCAAATTTGGTATTTGGAACTTATAGATTATATTGGAATTTTGGATTTTAAGTTCCGGATTTGGTCATGTGGGACCACGAGAAAATTTTACGGTTTTGTGAGGCCCACAATACTTTGAGATATTTTGGCCAAATATAGATATTTTGGGGAAGAAATAAATTTTGGACGAATCATAGGGTGACACGTGGCACCCCCCCCCCCCCACTTGTCTTGGTCTTGGAAGACTTTGACTATTTGACCTTAGATATTTTGGTAGACTTGGCAAGATATTTGTGAGACAAGTGGACAAGTGGGTCATGTGGGTCCCACTCCACTTGTCTTGCTCTTGGATATACATCTATATATTAGAGAGGGCTTGCAAGACTTGTTCTACACTTAGCCAAATTTCACACAAATATATTGTGTCCCATTGAGAGCTCTTGCCAAGGGCCTTTTTGGATGACAAAAATTCTTCAATCCTTCATGATAAATCCTCAAACTCAAGACTAAGATCCCTAATGGAGTGCTAAGCCAAGATAACCCCTTAAACCCCAAGAACATGGTGTTGACCGAGAATGAGGGTGTGAAACCCTAAGTTCCCGTCGACTTTTTGGAAGTGAAATACTAAGTGAAGTTGTGTATAAGTTCATAGGGGTCACATATATGTGATTGGAACTTGAATAAGTGGAGCGAAACGAAAACTGCAGACCAATATAGTAGGGGTTGTTTTGGGCAATTTTTGGCTATACAATGAGGTAATATTTCTTCTTAAATTAAAGTAATTGGATATTACTTATTGTTATGTTTAAGGATGAATTTATGTTAAAGAAGAAATGGAAAATAATATCGGTATGTGATAGATATGTTGTTGGCCGATTTGAGGCAATTTTGTGCCATTGGGTTCGTTGGTTATATTGTTGTTGTTATCCACACTTGTCGCATGTTAAAATGAGTTAATATGGTTGTTGACAATTTGGTATGTCATATATAGAAGTGTTGAAACTTGAATTGGAATAAAATGTATTAAGGAAACAGTTATCGGATTGGTATAGTTGTTGTTGGCCGAAAAATGCCTAAAACTGTTAGACGTTGTGTGTCGTTTTTATGGACTGTTTTGGGGTGTTTTTATGTTGGAAAATCAGCCCCTAAACATGCATGTTTAATGTGGTAAAATTACTAGTGAAAGTCCTAAGAAATAAGGGTGTTAAAGGCTTCACATGGTACCCTTAATGTTGGTTTATTATGGACTGTTTAGTGGACTATTTTATGGGCTGTTTTAATGTGATTGTGGGGCAGAATTTTACACGTCAAGTTAGGCGTGTAATCCCCTTTGGTTAACTGTTAGTTGTGCCTTAAAAGTGGCGTGTTGGTTGAAGAATGCAGGCCTTGGAAAAGGTGGAAAAGTACGTAGAAACAAAGGAAGTGCTGCCCAAATTTCCGTTGAATTAGAGGGAATTATTTGGTATAAGTCTTACACTAGTAAACTTGGAATTGATAGAAGTATTATTATCATTTTAGGTTGAGGTACTACGTGTAGCATAGTCTTCTTGTCTTAAGGAATAGCCGATGAGGTTGAAGTACTTTAGAGCGTTTTGCTACTTGTCGTATTGGTTAGTCGTCACGAGGTATGTGAACTTCTTCCTTCTATCGACATGACTATCCTTGAAGTATACTTGCCTTGTTATTGGAGTATATATGAATTGTTTCTTGAAGTATACTTGCCTTGATATTTGGAGTATACTTGACATGTTTTCTTGAAGTATACTTGCCTTGATTTTGGAGTATACATGACTTATTCTTGAAGTATACTTGCCTTGGTATAGGAAGTATTCATGTAATTGATTTTATGCTAAAGGCATGTCTAGAATATTCCTAAGTTCATACCAAGTCTTATGAGGGATGTTGGTAAGAGTCGTTAGGAAGTATTAAAGTCGAGTTGACCTTGATAATTTACTACACTAAAGAGAATAAGTAACTTGATTTGAAAAGTATTTGTTACTTGATTTAAAGAGAATAAGTAACTTGAGTTGAAAAGTATTTGTTACTTGATTTAAAGAGAATAAGTTGATTTGAAAAGTATTTGTTACTTGATTTAAAGAGAATAAGTAACTTGATTTGAAAAGTATTTGTTACTTGATTTAAAGAGAATAAGTAACTTGATTTGAAAAGTATTTGTTACTTGATTTAAAGAGAATGAGTAACTTGATTTGAAAAGTATTTGTTACTTGATTTTGAAAGAGGAAGTAACTTGATTTAAAGGTATAAGTTACTTGATTGATTTAAAGAGAATAAAAGATTTGGTTTGGAAAGAGTAAGTGACTTGATTTAAAGGCACAAGTTGCTTGGTTTTAAAAGTGTAAGTTACTTGAGTTAAACGAGTAAGTAACTTGGTTTTTGTTACACCCCGTATTTACAGGACATGTTTTAAGAACGTACGTAAGAACTCACAAGTGTTAAGATTTGAGACTTGAAAAATTTATCGGAATTATGAAATTTGTCGGAAAACGTTTTGTTGTGACGAATGGGAGGGCGACACGTGTCACCCCCCTTAAATGATGCCTTGGACGAAATAGGCATGGCCAAAATGGTCATTGACCATAGTCTTAAGATGACAAAGTCTTGCAAGTGTGAGCTTGAGAAAATTGACCAAAGTCAAAGGTCCCACAAGTCTTGATATTTAATAAGAGATCATCCAAACCACCCAATTGTTTGCATCTTGACCCTACATTACACTATATAATACTAGTAGTAGTAGACAAGCTTAAACACTTAGCCAAATTTCACAAAATTGGAAGAACCCATAGTAGAGCTCTCGGGTTTGCCCCTCTCTTCACAAAAAGAATTTTTGTTTCTTGTCCAATAAGCCTACACTTTAAACCAAGGTTCCTATGTGTATCAGAGGCATATCTCTATAGAAAAATCTCGGAAAAAAATAGTTTTCGGGTTAGTCGCAAAGCGAAAACCTAGTGGCTTTCTAGGTTTTGGATTGGAGGTATGAAGGAAAGTTGTTGGTGTGGTTCTAAGGGTCTCAAGGAGCGGATTGAGGTGTCTTGATGAGGCTCTAGGTTGCTAAGGAGCAACTTCGGTTTTGAAAATTGGATTACAATTCGTTGAGGTATAATCTTGTTCTTTGAATGTGTTACAAGATTATTTATATTGTTGTTGTTAGCTTTACATGTTGCTAGCACGGTTGTTAAGTTGAAGTTAATAAGTATTATGGATTATTTGTAGCTTAAGTTCAAATGAAAAGTAAGTCATGTTAAGTTGGAATACAATTTGATCGTTACTAGAATAAATCGCATGTAATTGACTCAAGATTATAGTAGTTATATTTAGTTGCGACTAGATATCATGTTATGCTACCAAGTTGGATTGAAATGGAAATTGGATAAGAATTAGTATTGTTGAACTCAAGGTGGCGAATTTGGACTTGTAGTTTGTATTAGTTTGTTATTCATTTGTATCGACTACCTTCTATATTGTTGTGAGCCAATTGGGGCTGTTTGGTTATTGTATTCGGCCTTGAAAAGGTGGCAAAGTGAATAGAAACAAAGGAGGTGCTGTCCGATTTTCCGTAGAATTTAGCGACTAAGCACCTAGAATATTCGTTTGAAGTAAGAGGTTAATGGACGATTGTGACCATTATAGGTTGAAGTACTAAGTATAGCGTATCCTACTTGAAGGATGGATTAGCTATCAAGATTGAAGTACTTTGGAGCATTTTGCTACGTGTCGATAATCGTCGCGAGGTATGTGAACCCCTTCTTTCTTTGGCATGATCCTACGTATGAAATATCCATGTGATAGTATTTCATGATTCCTTCTACTCTTAGAAGTTAAGAAGTATTCACATTGTTGATCCTAAGTTAAAAGTATGTTAAATTGTCCTAAGTCCTTACTAGGTCTTATGGGAGACGTTGGTAAGAATGGTTAGGAAATTTTGAGATTGGATTTAAAGCTTTGTGCCTTTTTTTATAAGTAAGTAAGTAAGTTGAATTTATTTGTGAAAAGGAGGTTGATTTTAAAAAGTGGAAGTTATATGATGTTAAAGAGAATAAGCTACTTGATTTCTAAAGTGTAGATGACATGATTTTATGTGTAAGTAAATGGACTTTAAAGAATGTATGTTATGAAGTTTTAAGACTATGAACTTTGATTTTCTTTAAAGGATTATGAGACTTTATTTTACAAGTTAGGAGACGTTATTTTTCAAGATATGGGTTACTTGATTTACTTCTAAAGTTAAGAGGCTTGATTTCGAAAGAGTATGTGACTTGAGTTTTAAAAGTATATGTTTATTGATTTAAAGAGAAGGAGTTTTACGATTCTTTTTAAGTATGTATGTACGTAGTATTTTGGGCCTAGTTTCCTAATGTTGTAAGAATGAAAGTGTCATAAGTTCTCTAAAATGAAAGGTTGTTATAATAGCTTTATGGGAAGTTGTTATGGCGACTTAATAAGAAGTGAAAAGAGGGTTTTAAAATGTTATGTAAGGAAAATCACACCGAGCCTACCAATAGGCGGATTATGTTATGAAAATACACCAAGCCTACAAATAGGCGGATTATGTTATGAAAATACAGAGCCTACAAATAGGCGGATTATGTTATGAAAATACACCGAGCCTACAAATAGGCGGATTACGTTATGAGATACACGAGCCTACACATAGGCGGATCGCCATATTACCAGAGCCTACACATGGCGGGTTACATCGTGACACGAGCCCCACAGCGGGCGGATTATCTTACATGATTCCACGATGCACCGAGCCCCAGGCGGGCGGATTATGCTACATGATTCCACAAGATGCAAGCCCCGGCGGGCGGATTATGTCACATGATTCATGATGCACGTGTCCGCAAATGGACGGATTATATTATGTAAGATATGTAAGTTATGTGAAAAAGTGGATTAAACTCTTAAGTATGTATGTAAGAATATGAGGTTAATTCTTATTGAAAGAAGGAAAGAGCGGTTAATATACGATTGATTTCGGAGTTAAAATGACATTCTTTTATGCGGTCATGATCATTTCTTATGCGTTATTTACATTCCATATTAAATTTTTGTATCTGACCCCTTGAAATTTGCGTTCAATGCCCGAGTTTTAGGTACCAGGTTGGTGATCCTTGCTCATAGGAACTTCGGTTGATTTTGAAAAGCTCCATTTGCTCGGAGGCTTATCTCTTGTACGGTTTCCTGAGTAGTAGATTCATGTATATTCGTGGTATGGCGGGGCCTGTCGCCACGATTGTTCGATTGTTATTCCTAAGTGCAGTATTCACATATGTGGTTGCTGTAGAACCGAGATGTACTTTTGATTATGTTTTACTATGGAAGCGGCTTTGATCGGCTAGCCCGTAGCGTTTTACTTACTCGTGTGTTTATGTTGTGTATGTTCACCGCTATTCTCGATGTATACCGAGCAGGTGCCTGGGTAGGGCACGATCGCGGCCGGTCGGTCGTGGCGATTTTAATGGTGAAAGAATTTTGGGTCCAATGCCCTAATACTTCATGAATTGATTCTTTTATAAAGAATAGATGTACATAGTACTTTGGGTTCGAATTCCCTAAAATTACATGACACGATAATGCCTTGGCTTCATAAAAGGATGTGATAGTACCTTAGTTTCATGAAAATTGTTATAACGGCTTTATGGGAAGTGGTTATAATGGTTTTTTTATGGAAAGTCAAAAGATGGTTTAAAATGTCTTATGGTACACGAGATGTTGGTACCTAGGTTTGTCTAAATAATAGTTCATTCTATTTGTGCTAATGAGAGTCGGAGATGGTTAAATTGTACATAGTTGCTTGTGATAGCTATAAGTGTACAATTCTTGTTATTTGGACCGCGTCCTTCACTGGAGGGCCGACAACGTTATTGTATTGTTTACATGGACATGCCGACAGTGATGTTGTATTCCACGGGCATGCTTTCACTATTTTGTTCCATGGACATGCTTACACGATGAAGGATTTCGTGGGCGTGCGGCCATGATGTGGGTTCAATCCCCGGATGATACTATTATTCCATGGACTAGCTCTCCATGAAGACATGTACCCGAGATGCAGGATTCCACGGGCATGTTATATATATATATATATATATATATATATATATATATATATATATATATATATTACACTTTGTGCATGTCGACAGTGATGAAAGATTCCACGGGCATGCTTCCTTGATACATGTTATATATACTACACATTGTGCATGCCAACAGTGATGAAGGATTCCACGGACACGCTTTGATATTGCGGGCTTGAGACCCATGATTAGAATTTCATAATGATTCTAAGGGCATGTGTCCCTGACTTTGACATGACTGGTTATATATTATACTTATTACATGCTGACAGTGATGGTGTGTTCCACGAGCATGCTTCTGTGATATTATATACTGAGGTCAGGTGTCCCTAATTTTGACATGGCTTTCATATTAGAAAGTAGTACAGTGATACCAGGAACGGTTGGCTCTTGTTTTAGATGACACAGTAGGATCTGGTATTTGATTTTCATACTTGCCCATGTCATTCTTTTGTACAGTTATGATCTTGTTTACTGTACTTTATTTCCCTTCCATACTTAGTACTTGTTGTACTGACCCCCTTCGGGGGTTGCGTTCATGTCCGCAGGTCTAGGTACTCAGTTGTGGATCCGCGAGCTTAGTATCCTTGTTCAACATTTTGGGATAGCTTCAGTGTTCTGGAGCTTGTCATTATGGCTAGGTATATTCAGGGGTACGGCGGGGCCTTGTCCCGTCATAGTTGTCATCAAACTCTTAGAGGTCTGTATTCATATGTGGGCTGGACTGGCTAGTGTTTTATTTATATTGTTGTACAGTGTAGACCCATTCGGGTGTTATATATATTATGGCAGCCTTTCCGGCTTTGCCTTTGTTTTAAAGAAAAAAATAAGTGTTATTTATCTTCCGCGGTTTACTTGTGTTGTATGGGTAGAAGGGTGCCCAGGTGGGGAACCAGTCGCGGGCCCGGGGTTCGGGGCGTGACAGTCCTGTAGCCTCATGCTTATAAATATGGTGCACAACACATCCATAAATAAGACTTTTCTAGATGCGGTTTGTAGACTCCCTAGGACAGAACGACTCTGATACCAAGTTTGTCACACCCCAACCTCGTGGTGTGTGGCCAGAACTCGGCACGCTAAGGCCCGAGCATACCGACCATAGTTTCTAAACTACATATAATAGGACTCGGGCTGACAAGGCCTCTAATAAATGGTAACTTGATAAGATATGATAAGGTCCTACATGCAGAAGAATCCCAACACCAAATATAAACATAACCTGAGGTCGGTAAGGCCGTCAAAGATACAATATACTATCCAAAAGGTAGACAAGGCCATACCAACCAACTTAACATATGACACTATTCACATGCCTCTAAAATGATATAGAGTAGCAACTGGTCAGAATAGGGACCCTCCATACCCATGATATGCATATATAAACAACAAAACCAACACCTACCAACACACTAAACAACTTCGGAAGAAAGGAGCATATTGACTAGAGCTGCTGATTTAAACCACCTACTGTGGGGGATCGTCAAATCTTCTATTTGTATATGTGGACATGAAATGCAACACCCCAATAAGGTACATAAGTACGAAATACTATACTTAATATGTAAAGCAGGTAAACATAAGTGAAGATACTAACAGGAGAAAATCAGAGTAACACAACAACCCGAACCTCGGAGGCCATGGTGGGCATATGCAATGTATAACATCATTGAAAATCACTTATATATATATATATATATATATATTGTTACACCCCGTAAATCCAGGACATGTGCAGGAGAATAGACGGGAAAGCACAAGACTTAAAAAAAAATTGAACGAAAGAAAGAATTGTTTTCCAAAGGAAAAATCTTCTGAACCTCGGGAAGGAAAATTGTTCGCTAAGGAGAATTGGATTCCCAAATTTGTTATTTAAGACTTTTAGAATTTATCGGAATTATGGAAATTTATTTTCAGAGTTGGATACGTGGGACCCACCCGAGAAATTTTACGTTTTTGTGGTGCCCACGAGGTTTCCGATATTTTGGCCAATTATGGAAATTTCAGAAAATGAAATATTTTAGACCAATGGGAGGGCGACATGTGTCACCCTCCACATGCTTATGTTGGATGAATAAAAAATTGACTAAGTCAAATAGTCAAGTGAGCTTGATATTATTGACCACATCTTAGTCATCCATATGTTTTAATCCTAGCCATTGGTTTCCTTATATAATACTACTACTAGTGCAAGACTAGATCATTCAACACTTAGAAAAAATTTGAGAAACTTTGTGTGCTCCATTAGAGGCTCTCGGCAATGGCTCCTTGAAGGAGAGAAAATTTTGCAATCTTGCTCCATAATTCCCAATATTCAAACCCAAGGTTCCTAAGGGTATTACAAGGATATTTCAATAGAAAATCCCGAAAAAACTACGTTTTTACGTTAGTCGCAACATGAAAACCTAAGGGGGTTTTCATAGTTGGAGTTGGAACTTGAAGAGGAGTTCCTCATAAGCTTCTAAGGGTTTCTTGGAGTGGATTGGAACGTCAAGAAGAGGAACTAAAGTTTCTAAGGATCGACTTGAAGTCTTGGATAATATTTGGGCTTATTGAGCTAAAAATCTTCGTCTTACTATTATTGAAGATTCCATGTTATGATAGGTTATAAATGATCATGTGATATATGTTGTGAAGATTGATAAGTGTTATGGAATTTTAGAAGCTCAAAACCGAAATGGCATGTTAGCCGTTAAGATTGTAATTCAAGTTAATTATTAATTACGATCGTCGTATGTTATTGAAATAAGGGAATATAGTTGTGGTAATTGTTATTATGTATATAACATGTTGCAATAACAACTTGGATTGAAAAGGAATCGAACGGAAATTGACATTGTTGTAGACATTGATTATAGCCGAGAATTGCCTTAATTATTGGACAGTTTTATATTAATTGTGGGGCAGAATTTTACACGTCCTGTTAGGCGTGTAATCCCCTTTGAATTACTGAATTGTTGAGCCTTAAATGTGGCATTTGGTTATTGATTTTCGGGCCTTGAAAAAGGTGGAAATGTACGTAGAAACAAAGGAAGTGCTGCCCGATTTTCTGTAGAATTAAGAGTCCTTATACTTAGAAATATTCTACGTTGAAAGATAGTAGTTGATAGACGTATTATGGTCATTATAGGTTGACATTATACGTGCGGCGTATTCAACTTGGTAAGTGGTTTAAGTCGAAGAGGTATGTGGAACTTTCCTTATCTTCTTGAGCATGAGTTTTATAAATGTATAGTACGGTGGACGTACATGGTTAAAAATGAATTTGGTTTCATTTTGGTATCCTTTCCTTGTTTTCGAAAAGGGTAGGTGACTTGATGTTACGTGGAAGGATTTCTTGACTTGAAAAGTATAGAATACTTGATTTTGAAAGTATTGATTCCTTGAACTATTCTAGGTTAAGAAACTTGATTTCTAAAGTTAAGAGACATGAAGTATTTTGAAAGTTATGTAACTTGATTTGAAAGTATAAGTCTCTTGGTTATAAAAAGAATGAATTTGTCTAAGACATAAAAAGTTATAACGGCTTTATGGGAAGTTAGTTATAACGGCTTTATGAAAGGTTAAAAATGTCTTAGTTGCTAAAGCATAAAGTTAGTATAACGGCTTTATGGGAAGTTGGTTATAACAACTTTATGGAAGGTTAAAGGAATGATTTTCTCTAGTAATGTAAACAAATAAAAATGACTTGAAATAAAGAATGGCAATTTGATTTAAAGGTATCCATTGCTTAAAGTTTTAAAGTAAGGGTCACTTGGTTTAGAAGCCTAGAGATGTATTTCTAAAGGTATAGTGACGTGTCTTGAAAAGTAGATATAACTTGATACTATGGATATTAGTATCTTGGGGTTTTTATATAAAAGGGTTCTTTTTAAAGGAACGAAAGTACGTAGTACTTTGGGTTAAATTCCCGGATTTTTATGTGACATGATAGTGCCTTAAGTTTAAATAAAATGAGAGTGCATGTTAATTAAGTCTAATAAGAAGTTAGGGGATTTCTTAACTTGCTTATGATATTTATGATAAGACGGTGGTGCTTATGTTATGTATGATAGTCGGTTGTGCTAGTGATATATTTTTCATTACGGGGTCATTCCCCGGGCTTGTTGCATTTGCATGTTCCGTGGATTTGCTCCCCACGATGCGAGGAATACCTCATGCGAGTCCGTAAGGGCTATGCGGGTGAAATAGTCCCATGCGGGGTGGACCAGTCCTATGCGAGGCGGATGACCTCATTGTGGGTCCACATGACCTATGCGGGTGAAATAGTCCCAGGAGTAGGATTGCTTAATGATACTACGGGCGAGTGGCCCTAATTTGATCATGAGCCTCCTATTTTTATGCAGTAAAGTATACTCTTGTTTACTCTCATTGTTAGTAAGGCACGATTATCTTGTTAATGTGGTTATCATACATGTCCCCACTTTATTTGAGACTATTATGATTTCATTCTGATATTTGATTTCACATACTTGGTACCTGTTGTACTGACCTTCTTCGGGGGGCTGCGTTCATGCCGCAGGTAGAGTTATATAGGTTGCTGATCCTCACTCTCAGGATCATTATTCAGCTGTTGAGAAGCTCCATTACTCCGGAGGCTTATCTTTGGTTCAGATCCCTGGTGTTGCCGGTTGTTGTACATTCAGGGGTATGGCGGGGCCCTGTCCCATCACAGTCGTTATGTAAAAATTCTTAGAGGTCTGTAGTCATATCTTGTGGATTGGGTTGTAAAGAAAAAAAAGATAACTGCTTTTTGGGTTATGTGTATACTTTTGGAAGGTGGCCTTATCGGCTAACCTATTATTTATTTCTTTTTGAGTTGTATGTATGTTCATTACTATTCTCGATGTATACTGAGGTGCCTGAGTAGGGGACCAGTCGCGGGCCTGGGGTCGGGTCGTGACATATATGTAGCCACACTTTAGGATAATGTCAATATCATATCGTACCCGTCCCTAATATGAGACTTGGTGTTATCGTACCTGACCCTAATATGGGATTCGTAGTTATCATACCCGACCATAATATAGGATTCTTTGTTAACGTATCCAACTGTAGTGGTGTGCACATATAAGTGTAATACCCGGCTGACTATAGCGCGTCTCGGTGTCACAAAATAGATACATATACGTATATATGATTCATCAATGCCATTTTAAACCCAATAGGAATAGGACTATGTGACACAAGTGTTACACCCCATAATTCCAGGACATGTATATAAGAACGTTCGTAAGAAATCAGGACGTTAAGATTTGAGACTTATATTTCAAATCAAGTTACACAACTTTCAAAATACTTCAAGTCTCATAACTTTAGAAAACAAGTTTCTTAACTTAAAAATCAGGGCTCTTATCTTTAGAATAATTCAATACTCAATACTTTCCACATCAAGTATTCTATATTTTTCATGTCAAGAAATCCTTGTCTACCTTATTAGAATAAACCATTCCTCAAGAACAAGTCAAGTATATCAAATGGATTTACTTCATTTAAATCACGTACGTCTACCGTACTATACAGTTATAACTACTCATGCTCAAGAGATAAGAAAGTTTCCACATACCTCTCCGGCTTAATCCACTTGCCAAATCCCGTATGCGTCAGTAGATGTCAACCTATAATGACCATAATCGTCTATTAGCTTCTAGCTTCAACGTAGAATATTCTAATGTAAAGTCCCTTATTCTACGGAAAATTGGACAACACTTCCTTCGTTTCTCGTCTTTTCCACCTCTTTCAAGGTCCGAATTCAATAACCAAACGCCATTTAAGGCCTGACAATTCTCAATTTCCTTTCAATTCCTTTTTATCCAACTCGTTATTCCAACATGTTATATAAATCATAACCAATAATATACCCTATTTATAACATGTAACGATTTTAGCTAACAATTGATTACAACATGAGTGACTAACGTGCCCATTTCGGTTTTCAACAAGTCGACATGATCCAAATCTTTTCAAACTTTAATATAACAACCACGCTCATTTCTTAACTACTATAACTTGAAATCTTCAATTACATAAGAAGGTGAAGGTTTTACCTCAATAAGCCCTCTTTCAGAACTCTTCTTCACTTTAAAAATCACCCACACGAACCTACAAGCTTGCAAACCTTTCCTTCTTGATGCCTTTCCAAAAATCTCATTCAATTTGATTTGAGAGAGAAGAGAGGAATTTTTCTTTAGGAAACCCTTGCAAATGAGACTTGGTCCTAAAATAAGACCCTCTCTTGGTCAAAAAGATGGGAGAGACACTTGTCACCATCCCATAGGCCTTATATCAAAATATCACCTATTTTTCTCCCCTTTCCGCGGAAAAATCCCGCCTTGGCGCTCGCAATGGCGCCGTGGCGCTGCAACCTCAGAGAATTTCAGAATTATCGGCGACCCTGGCTGGCGGCGCGTACTGCTGACGCCGCTGGAAAATCATCCTCTGCGTCGCCTAGAACTTACGCCATAACTTCCTACCCGATGTCCAATCGAGAGGTTTGTTGCGTTGGAAACTAGACTCAACGAACTTCATACTAGTCTTTTGAAACACCTCAAAACTCCTAAAGAACCAGGAGATAAACCGCTCCAAAGTTTGAAAGTCTGCCCACAACATTTTGCCAACCTAACTTTCCAAATTCAAATTTTATATCCTTTAACGCGTCTTAGCTTATCCTCTCTTGAATTTACGGGGTGTAACATTCCTCCCCCCTTAGAAACAGTCGTCCCCGAATGTTCTTTTGGAGTCAATCTAATATTTCTCGGTACATCCTCGTACTTTATACCTAATGGAACCTATTATGCCACCTATGGTCCTAAGATACCGCACTCGCGTATCCATCCATCATCACAACCAAGCAGATCCAAGGGTGCACCAGCGCTATTTACTCCCGTTCAAGGCCTAAAAGGATTTTCTTATCGTACTTCCAACCTACTTCTAGCATACATACACAGTCTCAATATAATCCGTTCATGACACTTAAACATACAACAATTTTATCATGTATACAAGTCTCTAAAAGATCTAAGATATACCTGAAATCACATAGGCGGGTAAAATTGGGAGCTGCTACCCACGACCTGTCGCGGCTGCGGTGCATGAACATCTGCCTAGCCATTGAAGGCGAAGAACATGGCTGATCTAGTAGGTGTGCTATCCCACCGCGATGCCACTCTGGTTGGGCGATCTCTCGCCAAATAGCCTGCTTGCGCATGGCATAACAAATGTCGACCTAGTCCGATACTCCCAAAATGAGATCTACCACGGTGACCACACCGAGGCAAAGGTGGCCTCACGCTCTTATCCGGACACTGTGAAGCAGCGACCTCGGGCCGACGCTCGAATATCCCGGCGGTCAAACCACCACGGAAGGCGGGAAGGGCACTGCGTCGGCGGAAATGTAGACCCAGCCTGCTTCTGAGGCTGTCCACCCCGAAAGCTATCACGAAACCTGTCGTCCCGGCCTCTGGCCGATTGGACTGGCCGCCCTCTCTCCTGTCCTCATTCCGCGTGCATAAGCTGCATCCCGGCAATATTCATACTGGTGAAGAGCTACTCGGACATACGGTAACCATATAACGGTCTAGCCCGTCATAGCGGTGAACTCTGTCGCCCGTGTCGCCACAATAGTGGCGCGTACGGCGAGTCAAACCGGGTTGTACTCGATGGTCCTCATTACGTCTCAATGCGAGAACCTATCAGCGGGCTCTCCTCTCGGGAGGCAAAAAGTGATCGAGGAAGGCTTAGTGAAATCATCCCAAGGTGGAGGAGCACTCACACCTCTGCAGATGACTCCAATGAGCCAGTTCAACCTAATATCGCGTAACGGTAGAAGCTAACACAGCGGACTCGTATCCAAGCCCTAAGCACTGCATAGTCTGCTGCACGCCGAATGAACTCGATGATCCTCGCCGGACCTCGAACCATATAACTCGGGTAGATTACAACTTCGAAAGTCAATCCTCAATCGCTTGGGTTAGCCTACGGCTCCCGCTCGCCGCCTCCAATGCTAGTCGATAACCCGACCGCTCTCAGTAATCTCTATACTAAGCCCTGCCGTGGCGGAGGCTCAGTGCAGAACCACAGGGGCTACGGCGCTCTCGGCTCTCCAATCTTGTCGGCGTGGATGAACTCGCCGACCCGCCCATAACCTCAGGCATAGTCTGGGTCTGAGTCCTAGTAATCCTCTGTGCACCACTAGCAACTCTTGCTGCTTGCCTCTGCCGCCACGTCGGTCTCCGTGGAGGCATAAGCGATACATAAGAATAGGCGGAGGATTGACCTGGTAGGGCTCTGCTGCGCGATCTCAGAGAGAAGAATGAAACCAATCCTAAATGCCTGCGACCTCACGATTATAGATGTGGTGCACAACACACCGATAATCAAGACTCTACTGAACCTGCGTAGACACTTTCGAGGACTAAGCGCTCGATACCACTTTTGTCACGACCCGACCGCATGGGTGCCCTACACAGGCCTTCCGTAAACATCAGAGATAATCAGCGGAACATACATAGACTTAACAATGAAATAAATAATAGGTTAGCCGATAAGGCTACCTTCCTGGATATATATGAATCCAAAAGCAGTTATCTCAATTTTTGTTTTTAAAAAGTGACCTACAAGATATGACTACAGACCTCTTAAGAGTTTAGACATACTGTGTGACGGACAGGGCCCTCCGTACCTGAATGTACAAAGTCTACAACCTCGAACCGTACCAAAAGACAAAGCCTCCGAGAAATGGAGCTTTCAAGAAGCGGCGGTGATCACAGAGTGCGGATCGGCAAGCTATGTACCTCGACTGCGGCATGACGCGGCCAGAAGGAGGTCGATGGCGTGTACCAAGTATGTAAAACTAAAAATGCGTAATTTAAATCATATAGTCTAAAAATAAAGTGAAGACATGTATGATAACTTGATTAACGATAATCGCCTTCACCGAAGTGAAAGTAATGAAAGTCAGTTTTACCCTGTACAACCTGTTTCAACATCTGACGATAGTCACACGGGGCTATGAACACCCTCCCGAATATCAAAACGCCCGGTGGATCCCCATCACCGCCACCGCTAGGTATAAAAGCTAAACATGTGATGGCGCGTGGCATCCTACCTTTGTCGGCGTACACATACAACACATATACATAAATCCTCGCCCATGGAATCCCCGAATCAAGCGTAGTAGAGTAAAATACAACCGTGACGTGGCGTGGCATCCTACCTCACTATCGGCATACACATCCACGTATATACATAAATCCTGCCCGTGGAATCCCGTCACCGCAACGTAAGAGTAAATACAACCATGTGGCGCGTGGCATCTACCTCACTTGTCGGCGTACAATCAATACACACATATATATATATATATATATATATATATATATATATACATATATATATATATATATATATGTATATATATATATGTATATATGTATATATATATATATATATATATATATATATATATATATATATATATGAATATATATATATATGAATATATATATATATCTCTAAGTGGAAGTCCGGTAGTGTCTCGATCGATGGGTGATCATCAATACATATATACATATATATATATATATATATGTATATATGAATATATATATATATGAATATATATATATGTATATATGAATATATATATATATGAATATATATATATATCTCATGCCGTGGAATCCTCATCTCGGTACATGACTTCAATGAGCTAATCCATGGGGTAATAATCGTATATAACATGCTCGTGGAATCACTCATCTCGGGTCCATGGCTTCTTGGAGAGCTAATCCATGGAGTAATAGCCGTATCAGGAATTTAACCGTCTGGTCGCGTGCCTCGAATCCTCATCGCAAGCATGTCCAAGGATCGACCATGATACGTGCGTGGAATACCACATCACCGCTTCGATGCGTCTGGTAAACTCATACTAAGACAATGGAAGCATGCGTGGAATCCCACGTCACCGCTTCGATGCGTCCAAGTAAACTCATACTAAGACAATGGAAGCCTACGTGGAATCCCACATCGCTTGATGCGTCCAAGTAAACTCATACTAAGACAATGGAAGCATACCCGTGGAATCCCACATCATTGTCGGTACGTACAAGTAAATTCATAACTTCTATAGACTTTCATTAACATACAAAATGAATCTCATTTTTATGACCTTAAGGCACTTTCATATCGCCTAATCAAATCAGAATTTAACAGAAGTACTATGTATTCTTTCAAAAGATCCTTTTCGCATAAGACCCAACATACTAACCCCGTAGTATCAAGGCTTACCTACATTTCAAACAAGTCACTACACTTTTAGAAATATCGCTTCTAAATCAAGTGACCATTTACTTTAAGCAATTGATGCCTTTAAATCAAATTGCCTACTTAATTTGATTCTTTTGTCACGACCGAACCGGGCGTGTAGTGCCTACCGCACCCAGTAGACATACATCCAGTAATCGGCGAAATATAAAACACAACATGAAACAATGTAAAAGAGACAGTTTATCGAAGAAAAGTTGCCTTCGGCATATATATATAAAAACTTAAATCGACGATTACATCCTTTACAAACTCGCCACAACGATTACAGACCTCTAAGAATGATATAACAACAATGGCGGACGGGCCCGCCATACCACTAATTTAAGTACCTACTGACGGGGGACTATACGAAGATAAGCCTCAGAAAGCGGAGCTTCCCAAGTCAACTGTGATCCTAAGGCGGGGATCAACGGTGTGCACTGCGGCATGAACGCGGCCCCGGAAGGTCTGCAGACAATTACAGTATGTGGCGAAAATCGTAAATGAAATCATAGTAGTCTATATAAGCGGAGACATGTATGATAACCAAACTACGATTCCTGATAATATAAGCGATCATGTCCCGAGGACTCACGCCTCAAGTCATCACTCAATATAACTATGGGTCTCACGCCCACAACATCAATCATGCCCATGGAATACCTTCCTCACTTGGCGATCTATGATATAAAGCACCAGAATACATATGAACACGGTCCCACTGTGTCATAATAAAAACCGTCGGGGTAATGCGAAGGCATAGCCACTACTAAAACCCGATGCAGCAAGGTCATAAAGCGTATCATGAGATCTGTCTAGACCGCCACATGATCGAAGCCGCTTCCGCGCGATATCTAATGTGCGCGTCTAGTCCTGAAACTTCCGACTCGCATAGGCCACTCGCGTAGGCGCGTGAGGTATTTCCGCGTCGGTGCTACTCCCGAACGTCCTGGACTCGCACGCGTAGCCGTAGACCGCATGACCACAAAGGTCGCACACTAACCCGGAACTCTCGTAGCTCGCGTAGGTCCCCGACCCGCATGAGGTATTCTCGAATCATGGTCCGGATCGCTGAGTCTACCCAGCGTCGGAGGCGACTTAACCCGGGATCAAGTCAAGGTGAGTGATATAATACTAACATAACTTATCGTTAAACAACATAAGCACAATCAAGAAACCCCTTACACACATAACAAGACACTAACACACGTGGCGTCCTAACATGTTTATTTATCAAACCAACAAGAAAGTATTCTGAGGCTATCACAAACCAACATAGTCAAGTTATTCACACAGGTACTTTCTATTCTATGTCAATAAGTTCGGGCTTTCAAACCCCAGTACTACGTGCGTTAATTCTTTAAAAGATCCGTTTCTTTCACAAAGTCACCTGATACGTAGTATAAAAATAGAGTGACTATCTTTTAAGTAAACTAAAACACTTCCTTTGTAAAATCAAGTGACAACATTATTTTCCAAACGTTCAAGTTTGCCTAATTTCAAATGCTCAAGTTTCTCATTTTCGAAAGGTTTCGTAGTTCATAGTTTTAATCACTTAATAAATATAATTCTCCTTTAAAACAATTTGAGAAACATATGTCTTATGTGTGAGTAGGTTATTCTTGTTCATATCAATCTTATTAATGCTGACCATGATCTAGGAAATGTAATATCCTTTTGTCTCATCTTAGCTTCTCTGAGGATGGAGGTTTCTCTTGGTTTTATAATACTTAATTAGTCAAAACATTTCCCTTTATTAACTGCGATGGTTTGTTCGATACTTACGATTTCCCAAATCGATGAAACATTATTCCTTTTAAAAAAAAGTACTCATTACTCACGAATGAGGTTTCACACTTTTAACAAGATTCATATTAATTCAATTAAGTCAAGTCTCTTATCTTTTAAGATCAAGTCTCTTAACTTTTAAAATCAATAAACCATTCTTTTTATCTCTCTTAAGTCGTTATACCTAACTTCCCATAAAGCTAGTATAACTCTTAAGCTTTTAAAACCAAGTATTACTCTTCTTTCAAAAGGTTTCTTAATTCTTTTGAAATACTTCAAGATTCTTATTATTTAAACTCAAGTCAAAAGACACTGGAGTAAAACCACGTTCGGTTAACATCACGTCGTCTCGTACTATATATATATTCTTTTAAAATATCATGCTCAAGAGGATAGGAAGAATCACATACCTCGCGACGATTATCGACTATTAGCAAAATGCTCACGGCTATAACATTAGCCTTGTCCACCATTCAAGTAGAACACGCTACTCGCGATCTCAACCTATACTGATTATACAAGTCTATCAATGTCTAGACTACTCGGTAGAATAAATCTAGATACAAGATTCTACGGAAAATTGGGCAGCACTCCTACCAGTCAAACTACAAGTCATCGTAAATCTGGTCCTAAGTAATGATTTAATCTTCTTTAATATTCTTCCGATGTGATTTCATTCAAGTCTTTTCTGTAATATCCTTCTATTACAGTTCAATTCTCTTCTGTAATATCCTTCTATGAATCTTATATTCATTTCAATACTACTACCGTATGTAATTTCCAATTACAATATAAGGACAAAAGTATTTACCTCGGTAAGCCCAAAATTATCCAAGTTTAATGTCGATCCTGAGCAACGTTTAGCTCCTACTCTGGGCGCTCAACCGCTCAAACAACCCTTAGAAGTTCTACGCAACTCTACTTAACACTTCAACCGACTATGAAGGTTTTCCTTAGGGTTTCGTTTTTGAGACAAAAAGGACATAAGGTAGTATTTCCGGGCTCTACGTATAGAGGTATCTTTGGAATACTACAAGGTATAAAGCTAAGGTATTTTGGTATAGTAACAATACTTGGAGAGTATTTTCTACCAAAAGGGGGGGTATTTTACGAGAACAACTAGGCAAGGGGGGGTGTGTCTCGGCCAACACAACTAGGAGGGGGGGATATCTCTCGGCCAAGGGGCCTCACAAAGGGTGCTCTTTGGGCGAGAACACTACTAAGGGGAGAGGGCTTCAAGACTTGGAAAGTGTTTTGGGATGAAGAAGTCTTCAACAAGGGGGTATTTATAGGAGATCACTGGCCAAGATCACGCCTAGTGGGGGGCAAGTGGAGGGTCAAGATTTGCCCAAGTGCACCCTAACCCTACTCCACAAATCCCTCACAAACATTGACCCAAGTTTTAGGCCACAAAAAAAGGAAGAAAACGTGCACCAATCGGCCACCACAATCGTCCACTTGAGGGTGACAAGTGGCGCCCTCTCGTTGGTCCAAAATATTTCATCTCTCGGAAAAATCCGCAAAAAATATAAATGACATAGCCGTAATTTTCCCTTCGCAAGTTTTGTAAAACGTTTCGTCGAAAAACGATTCTTTTCGGTAGTTGTGAACAAAATTTTCGTCCCTAATGCCAACTTAAGACTTAAACTTTGTACGTACGCCCTTACGTATATACTCTGGAAATACGGGGTATAACATCTTTCATCTTTGTTTACCTTACTCAAGAAGACCATTCCTTTAACCTTCCATAAAGTTATTATAACCAACTTCCCATAAAGTCGTTATACTAACTTTATGCTTTAGAAACTAAGACATCCTTATCCTTTCATAAAGCCGTTATAACTAACTTCCCATAAAGCCGTTATAACCCCTTATATCTTAGACAATTTCATTCTTCTTATGACCAAGAGACTTATATTTCAAATCAAGTTACACAACTTTCAAAATAGTTCAAGTCTCATAACTTTAGAAAACAAGTTTCTTAACTTAAAAATCAGGGCTCTTATCTTTAGAATAATTCAATACTCAATACTTTCCACATCAAGTATTCTATATTTTTCATGTCAAGAAATCCTTGTCTACCTTATTAGAATAAACCATTCCTCAAGAACAAGTCAAGTATATCAAATGGATTTACTTCATTTAAATCACGTACGTCTACCGTACTATACAGTTATAACTACTCAAGCTCAAGAGATAAGAAAGTTTCCACATACCTCTCCGGCTTAATCCACTTGCCAAGTTCCGTATGTCATCCGTAGATGTCAACCTATAATGACCATAATACGTCTATTAGCTTCTAGCTTCAACGTAGAATATTCTAATGTAAAGTCCCTTATTCTACGGGAAAATTGGACAACACTTCCTTCGTTTCTACGTACTTTTCCACCTCTTTCAAGGTCCGAATTCAATAACCAAACGCCACATTTAAGGCACAACAATTCTCAATTTCCTTTCAATTCCTTTTTATCCAACTCGTTATTCCAACATGTTATATAAATCATAACCAATAATATACCCTTCTATTTATAACATGTAACGATTTTAGCTAACAACCGAATTGATTACAACATGAGTGACTAACATGCCCATTTTCGGTTTTCAACAAGTCGACATGATCCAAATCTTTTCAAACTTTAATATAACAACCACACGCTCATTTCTTAACTACTATAACTTGAAATCTTCAATTACATAAGAAGGTGAAGGTTTTACCTCAATAAGCCCTCTTTCCGAACTCTTCTTCACTTTAAAAATCACCCACACGAACCCTCTACAAGCTTGCCAACCTTTTTCCTTCTTGATGCCTTTCCAAAAATCTCATCGGGGTTCATCAATTTGAGAGAGAAGAGAGGAATTTTTCTTTAGGAAACCCTTGCAAATGAGACTTGGTCCTAAAATAAGACCCTCTCTTGGTCAAAAAGATGGGAGGGACACTTGTCACCCTCCCATAGGCCTTATATCAAAATATCCTGCTTTTTCCCCTTTCCGGAAAAATCCCGCCTTACGCGCATGACGCAGTGGCGCCGAGGAGCTGCAACCTCAGAGAATTTCAGAATTATCGGCGGCGCGGCCCTGCTGACGGCGCTGCGACGCCTGCTTGGAAAATCTGTCCTCTGCGTCTTCCCACAGAACTTCTAACGCCCATAACTTCCTACTCCGATGTCCAATCGACGAGCGGTTTGTTGCGTAGGAAACTAGTCTCAACGAAATTCATACTAGTATTTTGAAACACCTCAAAACTCCTAAAGAACCAGGAGATATACCGCTCCAAAGTTGACTGAAAGTTTTCCCACAACATTTTTGCCAACCTAACTTTCCAAATTCAAATTTTATATCCTTTCGTACGTTATTAGATTATCCTCTTGAATTTACGGGGTGTAACAGTGCTCTTCCAGTTGTTTGGAATGAGTTCACAGAGGCCTTCCTTGATCACTTTTGCCTCCTGAGATGAGGAGAGCCCGCGTGGATAGGTTCTTGACATTGAGACAGAATGGGAGGACCATCAGAGAGTACACCCTGGAGTTTGACTCATTGGCCAGGTATGCACTCACTATTGTGGCTGACATGGCTGATAGAGTTCATCGCTATGTGATGGGGCTAGACCGCTATATGGTCACTGCATGCCTGGGAGTGGCCCTTCAGCCAGGTATGGATATTTTCAGGATGCAGGCATATGCACAGGGGATTGAGGACCGAGAGAGAGGACCGGCAGATCGAGGCCACCAAGAGAGCCAGACGCAGTGGTTTCGTGGTAACTTCGAGGCGGACACCTCAGCGAGCTAGGTCTACATTTCACCGACAGAGTACTTCTTCCCGCCGCGGGAGGTTTGATCGGGCCGGTCATTGAGCAGTCGGGCTTCGGGTTTCAGGAGGCGAGCAGATCCTAGCCGATCGAGACCACCCCCTATCTCGGTGTGTTTGATGCGGTATATCACCTTGGGGAGTGTCGTACTGCTTCGGGAGCTTGTTTATCTTGCGACCAGCAGGGCCATATGAAGAGGGATTGTCTGACCAGATGCGGAATGGGTGGTATGGTTCAGCCTACAGTGGTCGATTCCGGGTCTTCATCTTCGGGCTATCGTCCCGGAGGCGGTGTTCACGCCGCCAGGTCGGCGCAGAGGTCATGGAAGGGGTCCTAGTTCTAGCGGTCCACAGAATCGCATATATTCCTTAGCCAGTCGGCAGGATCATGAGGCTTCCCCGGATGTCGTCACAGGTACATTATTTATTTCATGTTGTGACGTTTATGTTTTGATAGATCCAGGTTCTACCTTGTCCTATGTGTCCCCTCTTATTTCTGGTAGAATAGGGATAGAGCCGGTGTCGATAGAGCCTTTTGAGGTAGCTACGCCAGTGGGTGATTCGATGTTAGCTGAGCGGGTGTACAAAGATTGCCCGGTGTTCATATACATTCATCAGACCCTATCAGACTTGATAGAGTTGGAGATGACAGATTTTGACGTCATTATGGGTATGAACTGGTTGGCTTCTTGTTATGACAATGTTGACTGTAGAGACAGGTTGGTCCGATTCCAGTTTCCCGGTGAGACGGTTATCGAGTGGAATGGCAATACAGCATCGCCGAGGGGTAGGTTTATTTCTTACCTCAAGGCTAGGAAGATGGTTCAGAAGGGGGTACATCTATCATCTGGTTCAGGTATTCGATACGGTGAGGCCGAGTGCCGCTTCTTGATCGATTCGGTGGTTAGAGAGTTTCCGGATGTATTCCCAGATGATCTCTCAGGTATTCCTCCAGAGAGGGAGATAGAGTTCTGTATTGATACGTTGCCAGACACTCGACCTATATCTATTCCGCCGTACAGGATGGCACCTGCTGAGTTGAGGGAGTTGAAGGACCAGCTGAAAGATTTGCTGGAAAAATGCTTTATTAGGCCTAGTATTTCTCCATGGGGAGCGCCGGTTTTGTTTGTAAAGAAGAAGGATGGGACGCTGCGTATGTGTGTTGACTACAGGAAGTTGAATAAGGTAACCATCAATAATAGATACCTCCTCCCCAGGATTGATGATTTGTTTGACCAGTTGCAGGGTGCGAGGTGTTTCTCCAAGATAGACCTGCGGTCCGGTTATCATCAGGTGCGAGTTAGAGAGGCAGATATCCCAAAGACTGCATTCAGGACCCGGTATGGGCATTATGAGTTCAGGGTGATGTATTTCGGTTTGACTAACGCTCCAGCGGTATTTATGGATTTGATGAACCGGGTGTTCAAGCCATTTCTGGATACGTTTGTTATAGTATTCATTGATGACATCCTGGTTTATTCTCACACAGAGCAGGAGCATGCAGATCACTTGAGGACGATACTTGGGGTCCTCCGGAGCCGGCAGGTGTACGCCAAGTTCTCCAGTGTGAGTTTTGGTTGGCCTCAGTGGCATTCTTGGGGCACATTATCGGGGCTGACGGTATTCAGGTTGATACGACAAAGATTGAGGCGGTCAAGACTTGGCCGAGACCTACTACTCCGATGGAGGTGCGCACCTTCTTGGGGCTGGCAGGTTATTACCGTAGATTTATGGAGCAGCTCGCTTCGATATCATCACCATTGACTAGGCTGACTCAGAAAGCGGCTAAGTTCCAGCGACGAAGCTTCCGAGAAGGGCTTCCGATCAAGGAAAAGTTGACGACGGCTCCAGTTCTTACTCTTCCCGAGGGATTAGAGGGTTACGTGATTTATTTTGATGCCTCGGGTATCGGTCTAGGGTGCTTATTGATGCAGCACGGCAAAGTTATAGCCTATGCTTCCCGGCAGCTACGGAAGCATGAGAGGAATTACCCTACTCACGACTTAGAGTTGGCCGCAGTTATTCATGCCTTGAAGATTTGGAGACATTATTTATACGGGGTTCATGTGGATATTTATACAGACCACAAGAGCCTCCAGTACATCTTCAGGCAGAGGGAGTTGAACTTGCGGCAGAGACGGTGGTCAGAGTTGCTGAAGGATTATGATATTGATATCTTATACCATCCGGGAAAAGCCAACGTGGTTGCAGATGCTTTGAGTCGTAGATCTATGGGGAGTCTGTCCGAGGTACAGCCAGATAGACAGGACATGGTCCGTCAGATCCATCAGCTAGCGAGTCTTGGGGTTCGGTTGGTCGATACCGATGATAGTGGGGTACGGGTCCGAGAGGTTGCCGATGTCACGCCCCGAACCCCGGGCCCGTGACTGGTGCCCTACCTAGGCACCCTTCTACCTTAACAACACAAGTAAACTGCGGAATTTAAATAACACCTCCTTATTTTTTTTCAAAACCAACATACTTACAAGGGGAAAGCCGACAAGGCTGCCATATAATATACATAATAAAAGACACTACACTGCACATGAGTCCAATCCCACATATGAATACAGACCTCTAAGAGTTTTACTGAAATATGACGGGACAAGGCCCCATGCATCCATAACCGCATAAAAGCCTGCATCAAGGAACTATACCAAAAGATAAACTCGCGAATGAGAGCTATCCAAAACTACGAAAGGTCCTACACTGCAGATCACCAAATCTGCGTACCTAAACTGCGGCGTGATTTAACGCACTCCGGCGAGGTCAGACGAAGAATGTACCAAGTATGTGAAACAAGAACATCAGAATGAAATCATGATCTAAACAAAACAGGAGACATGTATGATAGCCAACCTACAAGCACAATACATAATCACTCATATCAAGTCGTGGATGCATGCCTCAAAGTCATTACTAAGATATAACCACGGGTCTCACGCCATAATATCAATCATGCGTGGAATCTCTTCTCATCGGCGATCCATGATATAATATAACACCAATAGGCATACATGAACACCAAGTCCCACTGTGTACTAAAATCAGACGGGCGCAAGTAGGAAAACGAACCACGGATTCAGCTGCATCATAAAGCGACGGGGGCAATGAAGCTAACTACAGATCCGGCTGCGTAACAATCGACGGGGCAAGTAAAGCTAACTACGATCCGGCTAAGATCACGAAATATGACCGGGCAAGTGCGAAAACTATCTACCGAGCTCTGTACCAAATCGTGATAGAACGACGGGCAAGACGTAAAGCCAACTACGAGATCACGGCTATCAATCGACGGGGCAAGTACGAAAGCTATCTACGGATCCACTAGGCGTACTAATCTCATGGAGGCGAATCCATGGAATAACAATATCCTCGTGGTCGACGCCTAATCCCACATCGTATAAGCATGACCATGGGGTAATACAAACAACCGAATCTAACCCGCCTCGGTCACATGCCTTAATCCCACATCTTATAAGCATGTCAGGAGTAATACAAATAATGGAAGCATACGTGGAATCCCACATCACCGTCGATGCGCCAAGTAAACTTACAACAAGACCCTACCCAACCGAGAGTCGCGGCAGCGTACAAATATAATATTTGCACTCAAAGGCTATCACCAGCACACATAGGCAAGTTCATAAAATCATTAGACTTTCATTCTATAAACTCAAGGCACTTATAGAATAATTCTCAATTAGACAAGCCAAAGTACTTATCAAGGCACACATAGAATAATTCTCAATTAAACAAGCCAAAGTACTTATCAAGGCACACATAGAATAATTCTCAATTAAACAAGCCAAAGTACTACGTACGTACATTCTTTTCAAAATACTCCTTTTTATGTAAAACCCCAAGATACTAACACCCGTAGTATCAAGGTGTGTCTATTTTTCAAAGTAAGTTACTACACTTTTAGAAAACTCATTTCAAAGCTTGAAATCAAGTAACTTCAAATTTTCACAATCTAGGCAACTTATGCCCATTAATCAAAATAGACAACTTTCTTAACCTTCCATAAAGCCGTTATAACCAACTTCCCATAAAGCCGTTATAACCCTTTATGGTTTTAGACATATTCATTCCTTTTATAACCAAGAGATTTATACTTTTAAAACCAAGTATCACATACTTACAAATCAAGTTTCTTAACTTTCAAAATACTTCAAGTCTCTTAATCTTTAGAAATCAAGTTTCTTCTACTTTTAAACCTCAAGTAACTCACACCTTTAAAACAAGTTACTTCTCTTAAATCATGTCATTTCTCCTCTCTTAAAACAATTAAGTAAATCACTCCTTTGACTCCCCTAAAGTCATTATAACGACCCTTAGGTTTTGGAACTAAGGCACTAGCCAAAAGATTTGGAAACCACTTCCTTTTCAAGACTCTATGTACTTTAAGTAAAATACTTTCACTTTTAAGAATCCAAACTTCACTAAGGAAATGGATTATACAACTTACAATTTAAACATCAAAGTACAATCAAGGAAGTACATAGAACAAATTCTATTTTAGGAAACCCAAGTACAACCAAGGAATGGATCATTTAAGGAGTAGGACATACTTTCTTTATCTTAAGGAATCATGCTAGAAGAGGAGATAGTTCACATACCTTTTCGGCTAAATCCACAAGCTAAGCCGAATACGCCGCACGTAGAAGTGTCAACCTATAATGGTCACAACATGACTATCAACTTCTAGTCTCTAACGTAGAATAATACTAAGTAAACGGTCTCTTATTCTACGGAAAATCGGGCAGCACTTCCTTTGTTTCTACATACTTTGCCACCTTTTTCAAGGCCGAATACAATAACCAAACATGCCACATTTAAGGCTCAACATACCAACCAATCAAAGGGGATTACACGCCTTACAATACGTGTAAAATTCCGCCCCACAATTCATACCAAGTAGTTTAATACCCAAGCCATTCTCGGCCAACAACATAACCAACAATTCAAAGTCTTTTACAATCCTTTTCCAATTCCAAGTTCTAAGGTATAACATGTTATATAGTCATAAATAACTTCAACAACTACAATTTCCTTCTTATACAACATGCGACGACTTAAACTAATAATCAATTTGAAATGTAATCTTAAGGCTAAACATGCTAGTTTTCGGATTAGGGTTCCAATAACCAATATACTTATCAAACTTCATACTATATACCTCATGCTTGCTAATATCCATAGCTACAACAACAAGTAACCTTAATTACTAAAACGACAAGAATTATACCTTTATAAGCCCTTAAAATTTCCAAGATTCAAAGTCGCGCCTTAGCAATTCTTAGCTCCTTTCCTTTACGCTCCAATCCTCTATTTGAAGCCTTTAGAAGTTCACAACCAACTTCTCTTCCATTTCCAATCCAAAACTAGGAAAACTACTTAGGTTTTCGCCTTGCGACTAACGTGAAAACGTCGTTTTTCCGCAATCTTTCTATAGATATATCCTTACAATATACTTAGGGACCTTGGGTTAAAGTCTTGTGAATAATGTATCAAAACTACAAATTTTTGTGTGGGAGATATGTCAAACCCGAGAGCTATGTATGAAGAACAACAATGTGTGAAATTTTTCTAAGTGTTTCAAGAGCTTGTCTTGCAATAGGGTAGTATATAAAACACATTGGAGGGCTTAGATTAAAATACTTGTGGGCTAGGATGAAGGACAATTAATGTTAAGCCAAGTGGACAAGTTGACAAGTCAACAATCTCAAGCTAGCAAGACTTATCTTCCTTGATGGTCAATGACCATTTTACCCTTACTAAAATTCATCCAAGACCATATGTGGGGGTGCCACGTGTCGCCCTCTCATTCGTCCATAAAATTCCGTAACCCTCGTGGGCCCCACAAAAATGTAAAATTCCTCGGGTGGGCCCCACATGACCAAATCCGTAAAAATAAATTTCCATAATGTTAATAAGTTCCATACTCTTCAAATAATGCATTTTGAGAATTCAATTCTCAACAACGAACATTTTTCCTTTCCGACGTTCGGAAGATTTTCTGTCGGAAAAACAATTCTTCCTTTCGTACTAATTTCCAAGTCTTGATTCCTTACATACATTCTCTTATACATGTACTGGACTTATGGGGTGTAACAGCCGAGTCTTCCATCGTTGAGGAGGTGAAGAGGCAACAGTATGAGGATCCCGTTCTGATGCGGTATCGAGATACGGCTCTTCGAGAGGAGAATAATTTATTTGAGGTAGCACCTGATGGGATGCTAAGATACGAGGGCAGATTATGTGTTCTCGATGTTGCAGGACTTCGTCAACAGATTCTGGGGGAGGCACACAGTGCTCGTTACTCTATTCATCCGGAGTCGACTAAGATGTACCATGACCTCAGATGTATGTATTGGTGGGATGGCCTGAAGAGGGACGTAGCAGAGTTTGTTGCTCAGTGTCAGAATTGTCAGCAGGTCAAGGTTGAGCACTAGAAGCCCGGTGGGATATTGCAGGCGATTGATATTCCGGCATGGAAGTGAGAGGTGATCAACATGGATTTTGTTACAGGGTTACCTCGTACTCAGAGGAAGTGTGATTCCATCTGGGTTATTGTAGACAGACTGACGAAATCAGCCCACTTTCTTCCAGTCAGGACTACGTATTCGACTGAGGATTATGCTAGACTGTATATCAGGGAGATTGTGAGACTGCACGGAGTTCCTATATCTATTATTTCAGATAGAGGAGCCCATTTTACGGCTAATAACTGGAGGTCTTTCCAGAAGGGGTTAGGGACACAGGTGAGTCTCAGTTCCGCGTTTCATCCATAATCGAGCCAAGGCAGGCGGAGCGCACTATCCGCACCGCGAGGATATACTGCGGGCCTTTGTTATTGATTTAAGGTGTAGCTGGGAGGATCATTTTCCTCTGGTTGAGTTTGCATATTACAACAGCTACCATTCTAGTATTCAGATGACGCCATATGAGGCTTTGTATGGGCGGAAGTGTAGGTCGCCGATTACTTGGTTCGACGTGGGCGAAGTTCAGTTAGTTGGACCAGAATTGATTCAGCAGGCTATGGATAAGGTGAAGCTTATCCAGGAGAGACTGTTAGCAGCTCAGAGTCGGCAGAAGTCTTATGCAGATAATCGGTGTCGACACTTGGAATTGCAGGTTGACGATTGGGTCTTCTTGAAGATATCACCCATGAAGGGTGTAATGAGGTTCGAAAAGAAGGGGAGACTTAGCTCAAGGTACATTAGGGCCTTATCAGATCGTCCGTAGAGTAGGCAAGGTTGCCTATGAGTTGGAATTGTCGTCCTACTTGGAGGCAATACATCCGGTCTTTCATGTTTCTATGTTGCGGAAGTGTATCGGAGATCCATCGAGAGTTTTCCCAGCTAGTGATATCCAGGTGACAGAGGGATTATCGTATGAGGAGAGTCTCATAGCGATACTCAATCGCCAGGTCAGGCGACTGCGGACCAAGGATGTGGCTTCCGTCAAAGTCTTGTGGCAGAACGATAATAGAGAGGAGATGACTTGGGAAGCAGATGAGGACATGATGAATAAGTATCCTCACTTATTCCCTACACCTTCAGGTAATCCTTTTCCCTTACTTGTTAGTTTTAATTGACGTATTCGCTTGAGTGCTATTATGTGGCCATGTGTGGCATAATTGGTATGTAGGGGTTGTAAAATGAGACTATGTCGCTATCTATTAGATTGACTCCGAAAGAACATTTAGGGACGAATGTTTCTAAGGGGGGAAGAATGTTACACCCCGTAATTCCAGGACATGTATATAAGAACGTTCGTAAGAAATCAGGACGTTAAGATCTGAGACTTGTAGAATTTATCGGAATTATGGAAATGTCGGGAAAAGAAATATTACGACGAATGGGAGGGTGACACGTGTCACCCCCTTGTATGGTCTTGGTCGAATTGGACCAAGGATAAAATGGTCAAATGACCAAGGTTAGATGATCAAGTCTTGACAAGCCCAAAGCTTGATATAATTGACTAAGTAAATGAGATCACTTGACTAGAGATATTTAAATCTCCTTCATCCAAACCCCACAAGTGTTTTAATCTTGACCCTCAAATTAATTATATATACACCCATATAGCAAGACAAGTCTCAACACTTAGAAAAAATTTCAAGAACTTGAGCTAGGCATTGAGAGCTCTCGGGTTTGGCTATTTCTCCACACAAAAAAAATTCGTTTGTTGTTCATAATTCACAATACTTCAACCCAAAGTTCCTAGAGGTATTGTAAGGTTATCTCAATAAAAAGATCTCAGAAAAGCTACGTTTTTGCATTAGTCGCAAGATGAAAACCTAAGTTGTTTTATAAGTTTTGTTTGGAAATTGAAGGAAAGCTGTTTATGAACTTCTAAAGGCTCCAAATAGCGGATTGGAGCGTGAAGGAAAGGAGCTAATTTGCTAAGGAGCGACTTTGAATCTTGGAGTTATATAAGGGCTTATAAAGGTAACAATCTTGTCGTCTTAGTGATTAAAGATTACTTATTGTTGTAGTTATGGATATAAACAAGAATGAGATATATATTATGAAGATTGATAAGTGTTATGGATATTGGAACCACTAATCCGAAACTAGCATGTTTAGCCTTTGAGTTTGAAATTCAATTTGGTTATTAGTTTAGTCGTCGCATGTTATATAAAGAAGGAATTATAGTTGTTAAAGTTGTTTACGACTATATAACATGTTAGACTTAACAACTTGGATTGAAAAGAATTGAAAAAGACTTTGTGTTGTTGTACATTGTTAGCCGAGAGTGGCATTGCCTATGGAACTACTTGGTATTAATTGTGGGGCAGAATTTTACACGTCATGTAAGGCGTGTAATCCCCTTTATTTGGTTGATGTGTTGAGCCTTAAATGTGGCATATTGGTTATTGATTTCAGGCCTTGAAAAAGTGGAAAAGTATGTAGAAACAAAGGAAGTGATGTCCGATTTTCCGTAGAATAAGTGACTTTACACTTAGAATATTCTACGTTAGAAAGCTAGAAGTTGATAGACGTGTTATGGTCATTATAGGTTGACATACTACGTGCGGCATATTGGACTTAGCACGTGGATTGAACCGAAGAGGAATGTAGAACTTTCCCTATCTCTTGAGCATGAGTTTTATAAATGTATAGTACGGTAGGCGTACGAGTTTTAAAGAAATTCGGTTTTGTTTTGATATCATTAACTTGATATAAGAATGTCTAAGTTTGGTTGAGTTAGGTAATTAACTCATTTGATTTTTAAGGAATGAAAATGTCTTAGTTCCTAAAGCATAAAGTTATTATAACGGCTTTATCGGAAGTTGGTTATAACAACTTTATGGAAAGTTAAGGGAATGGTTTTCTCTAGTAATGTAAACAAAGCTAAATGACTTGAAATGAAGAAGGGAAAATATTGATTTAAAGGCATCAATAACTTAAAGTTTTACAGTAAAAGTCACTTGGTTTAGAAGCCTATAAATGTATTTCTAAAGGTATGGCGACTTGTCTTGAAAAGTAGATATGACTTGATACTACGGTATTAGTATCTTGGGGTTTTATATGAAAAAAAGTACGTAGTACTTTGGGTTAAATTACCGGATTTTTCATGATATGATAGTGCCTTAAGTTAAATAAAATGATAATGCATGTTAATTATGTCTAATGAGAAGTTAATGGATTTCTTAACTTACTTATGTTATTTATGTTAGCCGTTTGTGCTTGTGATATATTATTCATTACGGGGTCATTCCCCGGGCTTGTTGCATTTGCATATTCCGTAGATTTACTCCCCACGATGCGAGGAGATTACCTCATGCTAGTCCGCAGGGCTTATTGTCACGACCCGACCCCGGGCCCGCGACTGGTGCCCTACCTGGGCACCCTTACAGGTATACATCAGAGATAATCAGCGGAACATACATGAAACTTATAAATAAATCAACAAAAGTAAAACAACAGGATAGCCGATAGGGCTACCTTCCTGGACATACATATATACAACCGAAGCAGTTGCCTCCTTTCCTTTACAAACTGACCCACAATACGTGACTACAGACCTCTAAGAGTTTTAACATAACAACTGTGGCGGGACAGGGCCCCGCCATACCCCTGAATATACATGAATCTACTACCTCAGGGAAAACCGTACCAAGAGATAAGCCTCCGGAGCAAATGGAGCTTTTTCCCAAAAACTGAACCGAGATCCTAAGAGCAAGGATCACCAACCTGGGTACCTAAAACCTGCGGGCATGAACGCAGCCCCCCGAAGGTCGATACAACAGTACGAATATGGAACGGAAATAACGTCAAGATGTGATCATAATCAGACAAAAGAATGACAGGGACAAGTATAAAAATACATACCAGATCCTGCCGTGTCATTACCACTTATGAACTTAATCGCACCTTATTATCTTTTCCCATTTTCAATAAAAGTTATAGTCACATTCTTATGTACATGATTAGGAAAAATCATTAAGTTCATTACCATATAACTTACTTAACTTTCATAACATAATCCGGCCCCTTATGGAGGGACGCATATACTACCCACCAACTGGGACGCGATCACGCCACACAAATATCAAAGCGTGCGGAATCCCCATCACCGCCGGCGCCTATAAGTGTAAAATATAACCATGTGACGCGCCTGCGGCATCCCACCTCAACGCCGCATACATACACAACATATATATATATATATATATCTCCGCCTGGAATCCTACATCATCGCCGGCCGTAGGTGTAACATATAACTATGTGACGCGCCGTGACATCCCACCTCACCGTCGCATACATACACACACACACATATATATATATATATATATATATATATATATATATATATATATATATATATAACGCGTCGCATGCCCCGAGATCCCATATCGTATAAGCATGTCCATAACGTGCCTCTGCATCCTCATCGTAGGTGCAGTCTTCATGGGAGCTAGCCCATGGAGTAATAATATACGGTCGCATGCCCTAATCCCACATCGTATAAGCATGGCCATGGAGTAATAAAACACGCGGGCATCTAACCCGCATCCTGGCTGCATGCCCCGGCATCCCTCATCGTATAAGCATGGCCAAGATCAATCACAATGGAAGCATACCCGTGGAATTCCATCGCCGGTACGTCCAATAAAATGTCCGGGCATCTAACCCGCATCCTGGTCACATGCCCCGGAATCCTACATCGTATAAGCATGTCCAAGGATCAATCATAATGGAAGCATACCCGTGGAATCCCACATCACTGTCGGTACGTCCAAGTAAACTTATAACAAGACAGCCGGCCCTCCAACTGAGAGTCACGACAACGTAACATATAATACTTGCACTTAAAGCTATCACAAGCAAACACCGGCAAGTTCATTAAACCTTTAGACTTCCATTTTTATAAACTCATGGCACTTCCGTTTCTCACATAAAAATCCGGGAATTTAACCCCAAGTACTACACACCTCTACTCCTTTAGAAAGACTCTTTTTCAAATAAAACTTCCAAGATACTAACGACCGTAGTATCAAGTCATATCTACCTTCAAAACAAGTCACGATACCTTTTTAGAAATACATTTACCGGCTTCTAAATCAAGTGACTTCATTCTTAAAAACTTTAAGCAAGTGATACCTTTAAATCAAATTGCCCTTCCTTAAATCAAGTTATTTCTTTGCTTACCTTATTAGAGAAAACCATTCTCTTAACCTTCCATGAAGCCGTTATAACCAACTTCCCATAAAACCGTTATAACCCTTTATGGTTTTAGACAAACTCCTTCCTTTTATAACCAAGAGACTTATGATTTTTAAAACCAAGTATTAAATACTTTCAAATCAATTCTCTTAACCTTTAAAAATACAATTAGTCTCTTAACCTTAAGAAATTAAGTCATTTATCTTTCCATAAAGCAAATATAACCAACTTCCCATAAAGTCGTTATATTCACCTTATACCTTAGCCAAAATATAATTTCCTATCCAAGGGACTTATACGTTTAAAACGGAACAAGTATCGCATACTTTAAAACTCTTCAAGTCCCTTAACTTTAATAAAACATTAGACATCCTTAATACTTTCAAAGAAGTGAGTTAATCTCCTAACTCACCCGACTTGGCTATTTATAAAACTAGTAAAGGACATCAAGGTGTGGTACGTCTACCGTACTACATACGTGCAACTAGTCATGCTCAAAAGATAGGAAAAGTTCTACATAGAGTAAATCACACAACTACCTCTTAACTTCTAAGAGTAGAAGGAAACATGAAATGATACCACCGGTATATTCCATACATAGAATCATGCCAAAGGAAGGAAAAGGTTCACATACCTCGCGACGATTATCGACAAGTAGCAAAATGCTCCAAAGTACTTCAATCTTGATAGCTAATCCATCCTTCAAGTATGATACGCTATACTTAGTACTTCAACCTATAATGGTCACAATACGTCCATTAACCTTTCACTTCAAACGTAGAATATTCTAAGCGCTAAGTCACTAAATTCTACGGAAAATCGGACAGCACCTCCTTTGTATCTACTTACTTTGCCACCTTTTTCAAGGCCGAATACAATAACCAAACACGCCACATTTAAGGCCCAATCAATGCAATCAACAATAGGGGATTACATGCCTACTAGACGTGTAAAATTCCGCCCCACAAACGATATCAAATTAATACAACTTACAAGGCCAATTCGGCTAACTTGAAGTACTACAACATCAATTCTTATCCAATTTCCATTTCAATCCAAGTTATTAGCCTAACATGAAATCAAGTCACAAACGATTATAACTACTATAATCTCCAAGTAGTTAACATGCGACGATTCAAATAAACGACCAATTTGTAATCCAACTTCACATGGCTTACATTACATTTCCGATTCTAAGGCTACAAGCAATCCATAATACCTATGAACTTCAACATATCAACTTCATGCTAGCAACACGTAAAGCTAGCAACAACAATATATATAAAATCTTGTAACACTAATTAAGAGACAAGATTATACCTCAACGAATCTCAATCCAACTCCAACCAAGTCGCTTCCTTAGCAACTTAGAGACTCTTCGAGACACTTCAATCCGCTACTGAGACCCTTAGAACAACACCAACCAATTTCCTTCAAACTTCCAACCAAAACCTAGAAAAGCCACTAGGTTTTCACTCATGACTAACCCGAAAACTATCTTTTTCCGAGATTTTTCTATTGAGATATGCTTACAATACACTCAAGAACCTTGGTTTAAAGTGTGGAGCTAAATGGATAACAAACAAAAATTCTTTTGTGTAGAGAGGGGCAAACCCGAGAGCAACGCTCTCTTGCTCTTCAATTTTAGTGAAATTTTGGCTAAGTGTTTAAGCTTGTCTAGCACTACTAGTATTATATAGTGCAATGGAGGGGCAAGATATAAACAAATGTGAGGCTTGGATGTAGTCTTATTAAATATCAAGACTAATGTGGGTCCTTTGACTTAGTCAATTCTCTCATGCTACAAGTTGCAAGACTTAGTCATCCAAGACTATGGTCAATGACCATTTTGTCGATGGCATTTCGTCCAAGGCAACAACAAGGGGGGTGACACATGTCGCCCTCTCATTCGTCACAATAGTACGTTTTCCGACAATTTCACAATTCCGATAAATTTTTACAAGTCTCAAATCTTAAAACTGTGAGTTCTTACGTACGTTCTTAAAACATGTCCTGTAAATACGGGGTGTAACACTTATGCGGGTTCGATTCCTATGCGGGCGGATACTTACGCGAGAGATTACCTCACGCGGTCCATACGCCTACGCGAACATGATCTATGCGAGAAGATTACCTCATGCGGGTCCACACGGCCTATGCGAGTGAAATAGTCCAGGAGTAGGATTGCGTGATAATACTATGGGCGGATGGTCCTAGGTTAATCACATGCTTCCTATTTTAAGAACTGGAAATGTTTATTTTGTTACTCTCATTGTTAGTAAGGCACCGTATACTGTTAATTTGATTATCATACATGTCTCCAGCTTTACTTTAGACTTATGATGTAAATTACAGTATTTCCAGGTTTACATACTTGGTACATATTGTGTACTGACCTCCTTTACTCGGGGGTTGCGTTCATGCCGCAGGTAGCGGTAAGCAGGTTGTGGATCCTCACTCTTAGGATCACTGATCAGTTGTCAGAAGCTCCATTTCTCCGTAGGCTTGTCTTTTGGTACAGTTTCCCTGATATTGTAGATTTATGTACATTCAGGGGTATGACGGGGCCCTGTCCGTCACAGTTGTTATGTAAAAATCCTTAGAGATCTGTAGTCATATCTTGTGGATTGGGTTGTAAAAACAAATATGTAACTGTTTTTTTTTGGGTTATGTATATTTTGGCCTTATCGGCTAGCCTGTTGGTATTTAATGTCTAGTACATTATGAGTTTATGGATGTTCCGCTGCTATTCTCTGATGTATACCTGTGAGGGGTGCCTAGGTAGGGCACCAATCGCGGGCCCGGGGTCGGGTCATGACAACAAGGTCGTTAACGCTCTGTCAATTGTTATGAAACTCATTTACAACTAACATTACAATTTGTCATGAACTCAAGGTCAATAATATAATGACAACTCTCAAGAGATATGAGACACAATCACGACAAAGGAAAACCAACAAATTTCAATAGAATACAAAGAACCCTTTTGACAAGGAAAATTTAAAGATCATAGGTTCAATAGTATAACAAAGGTAACGAAGATCTCTATACAATTGCGACAAGGAAACAAGCTTGATAATTTTATTAGAATTCAAGAATAACCTTTGATAAGAAATATACGATGATCATGGAACCAATTTCAAGAGTTACTAATAAGTACAACATCAACAATTGAAAGCACCCATGTTTATATCTTCTACAATAGGAGTTTCTTTTGGAATATTCGGTTTGACAATGTTTAACTTTGAATCATGCCAACGATGAAGAAGAAGGTAAAGCCTTACATACCTTATAGATGTTCTACTCTAGTAGTCACCACACCCCGCTCGTTATACTTCAATTACGACCTATAATAATAGAGCAATTTTATTATCACCATTTGCTAATTTCGTCTTTACGTACTTCAGTGATGAGTAATTCTATGATAATTCAGGCAACATTTCCCATGATTTCTTACATTTTCTAGATCCATAGTGATATCAATATCAATAATACAACCTAATTCAAGTTCATATACATCAATTTCAAACCAATAATTCATTACATCGAACGACAACCTCGGCTTATCGACCCATAAGGTTACTTTTCATTTTTCGATTCATTACCGACAACAATTTCAAGATAATCATATTCCCAATTTCAATCTATAACTAAAACACCCATGAAACCCATTTCCAATACAATTATCAAGATACAATGCCAATTATCAAAACCTAGTCATAATTTCATGAATTACCAACCTTATGCTCACATGCAAGCCAATTTTACCCAATTGCATGTAGAAGGGGATGATATCTTACCTTAATTGCCTCAAACAATCCTCAATCATAGTTGGGTTTAGTTTATCTCCACTTCAATTCCAAGAATAAGAAGTAAGACGACGATCCCGCAATATCCACGTACCTTCCGAGACTCCAACTTATGTAGATTCTCTTGGATTTGATATATATTGGTGTATATATCTTAGAGATAGAGAGAGAGAAAAAATTTAGAGAGAAAGATGAGCCCCTTTTGGGGTGAGTTAGAATGAAAGAAATTCAGCATAACACCTTTATATACTAGATCCACCGCCTCAATGTGGGCCGTATTTTGTATGGGCCGTACCGAGGACAATACTTCTCTGATTTGCGAACAGTCAGTTGCATTATAAAGAAAACTATCTGAACTTGAATTTGAATAGGTTATGCATACCATAATTCCTTATATACTAGGAGATATACCTCCTGAAAGTTAGGCCAAAATCTCATCTAGAATTATGCCAAATGTTCCCCGGGTTTCGACGAACTTAAATTTCTTCAATTCGTATTGTCTCGAAAGATTCACATACTCAGTAAACATGTTCACAAAACTTATTATCCTTGGGATGAGCATAGTTGTACCACTTGAATTCTCATGAAACTTTCGTTCTTATACTTATATGGCCTTAGTTTTACAGAGGACTTAGCGTACGAAGGGGCGGGATATAACATTCTCCTCCCCTTAGGAACATTCACCTCGAATGTTAGGATATTATAGCATTAGAACTAAATTCAGGTTATTTTGAAAAATTTCATCAGAGTTTATCTATAAACAGGATTACCCAAAACCTGTCAAGCAGCCAGAATACATATCCAATGCCATACAAGGCTACAAGAAATATAATATTATAATATTAGTCCCACACAACCGCTTATCTATCCAGAAGTTAAAAGGGTTAATCAGAACTCACCGCAACTGTCAACTTCCGAGACTTGGGCTGCATTTGTATCCTCTGACTCAATAATGTCGCTTAAACAAGATGTATAGAATGAGCCTGATAGATAGAAAAGAGGAATAGAGAAGTCGTATCACACGAGTGTCAATGTAACATGAAGTCTAAAATAAATGAGGATATCTGTCACGACCCGAACCTCAAAGCTCGTGATCGTGCCCTACCTGGGCACCCTCCTACCTAAATGACACAAGAAAACCGCGGAACTAAATAACACCTCATTTTTTTTTTGAAAACCAACGAACATGCAAGGGCAGAGCCGACAAGGCTGCCATATAATATACATAATCAAAAAGTACTACACTGTACACGAGTCCAATCCCACATATGAATACAGACCTCTAAGAGTTTTATCGAACTATGACGGACAAGGCCTCATGCATACCATAATCAGATAAAGCTCAGAATGAAGGATCTATACCAAAATGATAAGCTCACGAACAAATGGATCTATCCAAAACTCTGAGCAAGGGTCCTACACTGCAGCTCACCGAATCGCACCTAAACTCGCAAAGGCGTAACGTAGCCCCGGAGAAAGGGTCGCGAAAGAATGTACCAAGTATATGAAGCAAATAAGTATTGTAAATGAGATCACACAATCCACATATAACAAGAAACAAGTATGCTAATTCAAAACAAAAGCACACTGAACCTTGCAAACATGAGAGCAATGCAATCATTTTTACCTTTTAAGTTATGCTTTTAACAATGAGATTAACTGTTCCACTTTAAGTCATGAACACACTGCACCTTTTCATTAATGAAATCACTACCATTTCAAAACATGAAGGTCGTGCCAGTGGCAGGGTCAACCACCCTCTGTATTATTATGCAACCTATCATAGGACTATTTCACCCGCAAGGGACTATTTCACCCGCATAGGTCATGTGGACCCGTAATGAGTCATCGGTACACGATACTTGCATCACGGATAGCTAATCTATGGCTTATATCCCAGGAATTTAACCCGCCCGAGTCTATCCGACCCGCCGTGAGTGTGTACCACTCACACCATGGGAGCTACTCCATGATATCTCTTGAACCAAGTTACCGGCCCTTTATGGAGGGACGCGGAGATGTGGAAATACGACACTTGCACAAATGTCTATATGAGAAACCCATATGCAAGTAAACCATTCTTGACCTTTATTTATAAAATGAATAAACCATCATTTTAGCAAACCAAGACAATACCATGTCACACGACCGATCCTCGGCATGGATCGTGCCTTACCCCGGGCACCCTAGTGATACAACATCAGAGAAAATCAGCGGAAATAAAAACTTAAACATGAAATAAGAGATATGATAATAAAACAGGCCAACCAAAACGGTTGCCTTCTTGCATATATACGGAAATTGAACAGTTACATCCTTTACCACCTTGCCCACAACAGTACTACAGACCTCTAAGAATGTAACCACAACTATGATGGGACAGGGCCCCGCCATACCCCTGAATGTACAAGAACCTACAACTCAGGGAAACATACCAAAAGATAAGCCTCGAGAAACGGAGCTTCCCAATGAACCGTGATCCTGGAGCGAGGATCAACAACCGACGTACCTACCATGCGGATTAACGCGGCCCGAAGGAGGTCGATAACAGTACCAAGTATGTGAAATCGAAAATATCGTAAATGAAATCACAATACTAAATAAAACAGGAGACATGTATGATAACCATGCTACGGTTCACAACATAAAAGCAGTCATGTCAAGTCAGGGACTCACGCCCTCAAAGTCATCACTCAAATATAACCCGGGAATTTAACCCGCACAACGGCAGCATGCCCCGGCATTTTACCTCGGTATAAGCATGGCCGTAGAACCATCCTAATGGAAGCATACCCGTGGGCCACCCATCGTGTCAGTATGTCCAAAGGAAATAACAAGATAACAATCAAAATGGAAGCATACTCGTGGGCCACCCATCGTGTCAGTATGTCCAAAGCAAATAACAAGATAACACTCCTAATTGAAGCATACTCGTGGGCCACCCATCGTGTCAGTATGTCCAAAGCAAATAACAAGATAACACTCCTAATGGAAGCATACCCGTGGGCCACCCATCGTGTCAGTATGTCCAAAGCAAATAACAAGATAACACTCCTAATGGAAGCATACCCGTGGGCCACCCATCGTGTCAGTATGTCCAAAGCAAATAACAAGATAACACTCATAATGGAAGCATACCCGTGGGCCACCCATCGTGTCAGTATGTCCAAAATGATCGATATATTGGAAGCATACCCGTGGGCCACCCATCGTGTCAGTATGTCCATCAATCAACCAGATAGTCGGCCCTCCAATGAGAGACGCGGTAGCACAGAAATACAACACTTGCACAACAAAGGCTATCACAACAAGCATAGGCAAGTTCAACGTACTTGTAGACTTCCATTTTATTACAACAAATCCGGATTTTTACCCCCAAGGTACTACGTATGTTAAATTCTTTTTAAAAGATCCATTTCTTTTACAAAGGTCACCCGATGCGTATACAAAATAGAGTGACTAATATTTTAAGTAAACCAAAACAACTTCCACACTTTCTTTTAAACCAAATTAAGACAATACCATGCCTTCTTTTAAACCAAAAACTCTTGATTTCTTAAGTCTCTTTTTCTTTTAGAAATTCAGTTCCTTACTTTGGAAATTTAGGAAAATTAATGCTTGTTTATAATGATTCTTATTACAGCAGCCATGATCTAGGAAACGTAATACAATTTTGTCTTATCTTAGCTTCTATGCAGATGGAGGTTTCTACTGGTTTTAATAGTAATTAATTAGTCAATACATTTTCCTTTATTAACGCTGCAGTGGTTTGTTCGATACTTATTCTCATTTCCGAAATCAATATAATATTATTCCTTTTAAAACCCAATTACTCATTTCTCATAAAAGTGGTTTCACCACTGTTTAACACAAACCAAGTCCTTAATATTTCACATCAAGTCATTTATAAGTCAAGTCTCTTATCTTTTAAAAACCACAACCCATTTCTTTACCTACATAAAGTTGTTATAGCAAACTTCCCATAAAGCCGTTATAACACTTTATGTTTTAAACCAACCAAATTTGTTTAGCACACGTACGTCTACCGTACTACATAGTTCACACAATCATGCTAGAAAAGATAAGAAGAGGTTCACATACCTCGCGACGATTATCGACAATAAGCAAATTGCTCCAAGTACTACAACCTTGCTAGCCTTTTCCACCCTTCAAGTAGAATACGCTACTCATAGTACTTCCACCTATAAGGCCACAAAACGGCTATTAACTTCTAGATCCCTTCGTAGAATATTCTTAAATACACGGTTCCATATTCTACAGAAAATTCGGCAGCCCCCCCCCCCCCGTAACCACACAACTCTCCTCCTCTACTCAGGCCCGCTACCAGGCCAACAACTCCCAGGGGATTACACGTCTAACCGGACGTGTTCAATTCTACTTCACAGATATACTACACAAGTCTATCAGAATACTGATTCAATCCTTTTCAATATTCATTCTTCATATAGTATACTCAACTATACATTACTACAACATGTAATATCCAATTACAATAGGGGGATAAAGATCATTACCTCGATAAGCCCAAAATTATCCAAGATTAAATGTCGATCCTGAGCAACGTTTAGCTTCTATTCTGTACGCTCCAATCCGCTTCAAGAAACCCTTAGAAGTTCCTACACAACTTCTACTTAGTACTTCAACCAACTATGAAGATTTTCCCTAGGGTTTCGTTTTGTGACTAAAGGGAAGTATAGTAGTATTTTCCGGGCTTTTAGTATAGAGGTAACTTTGGAATACTACAAGGGATTTGGGCTAAGGTATTTTGGATAACAATACTTGGAGAATATTTTTCAACCAAGGGGGTACTTCAACGAGAACAACTTAGGAAGGGGTGTGTTTCGTAGAGGCTTCACAAAGGGGGAGGGGGAGTTTGGACGAGAGCTTTCAAGAGGGGGAGAGGGATTTTGAGACTTGGAAAATGTTTAAGGGATGAAGATTTAGTCTTGCACTTGAGGGGTATTTATAGGACACTCAAGGGCCAAGATTAAAACATGTGTAAGGTGTACATTTGGTTGCTTGTGCAAGTGAAGTCTTCCACCAAGTGTCCACCACAAGTTTGGGACATATGTCCACCACAACATTGGGACATATGTCCCCCACAACAATGAGCCAAGTGGCTAATCACTTGCTCCTCCAAACCCCTCCAAAACCGTCCATACCTAACCCCACTCACCAAAAGAAAATGTCTTCCAAGACTTGACTTGTTGACTTGGCCACTAGCCCATTCATTTCGTCCAACATGTGCCATATAAGGGTGACACATGTCGCCCTCCTATTGGTCCAAAATATTTCATCTCTCGGAAAAATCCGAAATTCCAAAAAAACCGAAAACAAAGTGGGCCCCACAAACCGTAAATTCCTCCCGTGGGCCGTACGTGATAAATTCCGGAAATATAATTCCATAATTCTCAATTATTCCAAAAAGTCCGAACATCAAATCTGGGAATCCAATTCCTATTAACGAACCTTTCCTCACAAAACCCGGAAACTTTTCCGTCGAAAAAAATCCTACCTTTCTTTCTTTCCAATATTACTGTCGTATTCTCGTACGTATGTCCTCACATACATACCCTGTAACTACGGGGTATAACACATGCCTTTCCTTTTTACACAAACCAAGACAATACCATGCCTTTCTTTTTTACACAAACCAAGACAATACCATGCATTTCCTTTTTACACAAACCAAGACAATTACCATGCCTTTCCTTTTTAACAAATTAAGAGAAATTCTCATTTAAGCAAGACAAAGTACTATCAAAGCACAAATAGAATAATTCTCATTTAAGCAAGCCAAAGTACTATCAAGGCACAAATAGAATAATTCTCATTTAAGCAAGCCAAAGTACTATGTACGTCCGCCGCACGTTCTTTACCTTTTTCATAAAATCCCAAGGCCCTAGCCTTGCAACATCAAGTTACATATTCTTCAAATTAAGTGACTTACACTCTTTATACTCTAGTCACTTATTTTAGGTACTACAATGAAGCCAAATTCATTTATGACCCCTAATACACTAACACTCGTAGTATCAAGCCACTTCCATTTTTCAAATCAAACTACACTTTTAAAACTTCAATTCAAGGTTTTGAAATCAAGTAGCTTCTACTTTTAAATCCCAAGTAACTCACACCTTTAAAACAAGTAACTTCTCTTTAAATCATGTCATTTCTCCTCTTTTAAATCAATTAAGTAAATCACTCCTTTGACTCCCCTAAAACCGTTATAAATAACTTCCCATAAAGCCATTATAACAACCTTTAGGTTTTGAAACTAAGACACTATCCAAGAGATTATGAACCACTTCCTTTTTAAGACTCTAAGTACTTCAAGTAAAACACTTTCACTTTTGAAAATCCAAATTTTATCAAGGGAATGGATTATAACAACATCCAATTTAAACATCCAAAGTACAATCAAGAAAGTATATAGAACAACTTCTATATTAGGACATCCAAGTACAATCAAGGAAGTATATAGAACAACTTCTATATTAGGACATCCAAGTACAATCAAGGAAGTATATAGAACAACTTCTATAGTAGGCAATCCAAGTACAATCAAGGAGTATATCATTTAAGGAGTAGGATTTACTTACTTTACCATAAGGAATCATGCTAGAAAAAGAGGAGATGGTTCACATACCTTTTCGGCTTAATCCACAAGCTAAGTCGAATACGCCGCACGTAGAATTGTCAACCTATAATGACCACAACACGACTATAAATGTTATACCCCGTATTTCCAGAGTATGTACGCAGGGACGTACGTAGGAAATTTCGAACTTCAAGTAGGCTTGGCCGATTTAATTTTGTGCACAACACCCGGTTAGAGTCGTTTCGAAAACGTTTTCACACTTCGTAGGGGAATTTCCGGCTATGCCATATTTTATTTTTGCGGATTTTTCCGAGAGACGAAACATTTTGGACCAACAAGAGGGCGACACTTGTCACCCTCTCATTGGAACACCTTGGGCGGTCAAGCTTGGCCGAAAGTTGGCCATTTTTGTCATGGAGTAGGTAGGATATTTGTGTCACGACCCGTTCCGGGGTCCGTGACTGGTGCCTTACCCCGGGCACCCTAGTGATACAACATCAGAGTAATCAGCGGAACATAAAACGATACAAGACATATTATGAAATATGAAACAATAATCTGAGAAAAACTTGCCTTTCGGCATATATATAAATAACAACCTTTTCAACATGAACAGTTTAATCCATTTTACAAACCACGCCCACAACAAAGATTACTGACTTCTAAGAAATGATACGATAACAACGATGGCGGACAGTGGCCCGCCATACCCCTGAATGTAAATACCTACAACAGCAGGGGACTATACCACTGATAAGCCTCCGGAGAAACGGAGCTTTCCCAACGCTGGACTGTGACCCTAAGAGCGAGGATCAACGACTGGTGTACCTTTTCCTGCGGCATGAACGCACTTCCAAGGAGGTCGATAACAGTACCAAGTATGTGAAATCAAAATATCAGTAAATGAAATCATAGTAGTCTATAAAACAGAGAGACATGTATGATAACCAAACTACGATCACGATAAGCAAATATGTCAAGTCGTGACTCACGCCTCAAAGTCATCACAATAAAACCGTGACGGTAAGTACGAAGGCATAGCCGACTACTAAGACCCCGGTACACAAATGCCATAAATCGTATCACAAGGTCTTTCTAGACCGCACCACATGATCGGCTCGCCACTCGCGCGCAGATCACCGAGCGCCTATTCTCGAACTCGCAGCCCGCATAGGTCACACACGACCGCACGAGGTATCCTCGAATCATGGTCCTGCATCGCCGAGGTATACCCTCGCATCGAGGCTTAACCCCAGATCCGCCTAGGCTCCCGCAACCCGCATAGTCTCAAAAGACCGCATAGTCTCAACAGATCGCATAGGAATCCCGCGTCGCTAAACACCCGAATGATCAATCCTCGAGCTACCGTGACTGCGATAGTCACAAGGACCGCATAGCCGTATAGACCGCATCAAGGGTGGCAAGCCCTCGGTATAATAAGTCAAAGGGGTATGTGATACAATAATGATAACTGCTTAACGCTTAACAACGTAAGCACAACAAGAATGACCCCTTACATCACGATCACACAAGATACTAACACAAGTAGCATCCTAACATGTTTACTTATCACATCAACAAGAAAGTATTTACAAGGCTATCTCAAACCAACACAATCAAGTTATTCACACAAGGTACTTTATGCTAACAAGTTCGTATCTATCCCTAAAGTACTTCATACATTAAATCTTTTAAAAGATCCGTTGCTTTCACATAAGTCACACGATACCCGTAGTATAAAATAGAAATCGCTCTTTTTAATTAAACTAAAACATTTACCTTTGTAAAATCAAGTAACAACATTATTTTCCAAACGCCCAAGTTTGCCTAATTTCAAATGTTCACGCTTCTTATTTTAGAAAGGTTTCGTAGTTCATAGTCTTATTCATTTAAGAATATAATTCTCTTTTAAACAATCGAGAAACATAAGCCTTATATGTGAGTAGATATTCTTGTTTATAACAATCTTATTACTGTAGTGATCTAGAAATATCATTTTGTCTCATCTTAGCTTCATGCGGATGGAAGTTTCTCTCGGTTTTAATAATACTTAATTAGTCAAAACATTTCCTTTTATTAACGCCGCAGTTTGTCGATACACATTACGATTTAAATCAAGAAACATTCTTAAGCCGTTATACCTAACTTCCCATAAAGCTAGTATAACTCTTAAGTTTTTCAAAAACCAAGTATTACTTCTTCTTCAAAATGATTCAAAATCTTTTGAAATACTTCAAGTTCTTTATTAACACATAACAAGCCGCTTATAGTTCAAATCGATTACCTTTTAAAGACCACAAGTATTTTCGTACCAACATAAAGTCATTATAACCAACTTCCCATAAAGCCGTTATAACACTTTATGTTTTAGACCAATCAAATACATTTAACACACGACGCCTACCGCATCACATAGTTACACACATATCATGCTAGAAGAGATAGGAAGAGGTTCACATACCTCGCGACGCAGTATCGACTAATAGCAAAACGCCCAAGTACTTCAAACCGCTTCGCTACTCCTTAGCCGTAAGATCGCGCCATACGTAGTACTTCAACCTATAAGGCCACAAGGCGCTTATTAACATTTATATCCCTTCGTAGAACATCCTACGTAAAATTCGCAAGACCTCCCACCCCGCAACAAACAGAAATCTCCTCTCTCTATCTGGCCGCTATCAAGCCAACCAGTGGTTCATACATCTAACCTGACGCACAATTCTACCTCACGTAAAAGCTACACAAGTTCATCAGAATACGATCTATGTAAAAAACAAGATTTTCTTTCAAAAGATTTCTTATTATTGAGCTTAAGTCCAAAGACATTGCACGACAACAACGCTCAGTTCTATATATAAAGTATACTTCAACTATATGGTCTAACAATCATGTAATTTCCAATTACAATAGAGGACAAGATATTTACCTCGATAAGCCCATAATTATGCGCGTATAAAGTCGATCCTGGGCAATCGTTTAGCTCCAACTCCGCGCCCAACCCGCTCCAAACTACCCTTAGAAGTTCTAACCAACTTCTACATACTACTCCAACTAACTACGGAGATTTTCCTGTGGTTTCGTGGTGATCGACGAAGTATAATAGTATAACTGGCTTTTTGTAAGGTATGACCTTAGAATACAACAAGGTATACTACTAAGGTAATTTGGGCATTATAACAATACTTTTGAGAGTATTTCTACCAAGAGGGGTATATACGAGACAACACCACAAGGGGGTGTATACCTCGCCTACTCCCACTGTGGGGTACTCGCCAAGGGTGGGAGGGGCTCTACCAAAGTGCCAACTCAAAGGGGGAGAGGGGTGTTGGACGAAAACACCACACAAAGGGAGGGAGGATTTTTAACACTTAGGAAATATTTGGAATGGATGAAGAAGTCTTCCAAGGGGGGGTATTTATAGGTCTAGCAAAGGCCAACCAATGGCCAAGATCATGCCAAGTGCATAGCAAGTGTAGGGCCAAGATCTTGCCAAGTGCACCCTAACCAACTAACACACAAAATATCCTACCTACTACTTGACAAAATTGTCACCAAATCGTCCAAGCCAACCGCCCACACTCCATCAATGAGAGGGTGACAAGTGTCGCCCTCTCGTTGGTCCAAAATGTTTCGTCTCTCGGAAAAATCCGCAAAAATTAAAAATGACATAGCCGGAAATTCCCCTACGAAAGCTGTTAAAAGGTTTCGTCGAAAAACGACTCTAAACGGGTGTTGTGAACAAAATAAATTCGGCCAAGCCACTTTACACTTCAAAAATTTTCTACGCACGCCCCACGCATATACCGAAATACGGTGTATAACATTCTCCCCTCCTTAGAAACATTCGTCCCGAATGTTCCTTCTAAGTCTCAAAACAAACGCGCGCCGGTATAGTCCTCACTGCTATACTTACGAAAACAATCCTCCCACGCATGGCCACGGAACCAACTTGCGCAAAATACTTACCTCCAAGTCCACGAGGACCCACCACTAACATCACCACAAACACCTCTCTCCGGGTCTAAAATATACTTCATTCGCACCTTCTCTTTACAAAAGAAATGATACCACTTTTGTCACTTTGCGCGAGGTTCACTCCGCGACCCAACAAATGGTACCGGCCGCATGCGATCCCCGAGGTCGACGTACACTCGAACTCTTACCACATTTACGAGCATCGCTTTCCAAAACTCGAGGTTACTATCTCTAACGTGGTCATCATTAATCGGAACACTGACGGATGGATCTCGATACTTTCCAAACATAACAATACGAAGACCGGACGATCGCCTCCCAAGTCGACGCAAGCAAAGCTAACATATAGGCAATCGGCCTATTCTTCACATGAACTTAAAAGGCCCAAAACAACTCGGCTAAGTTTCCTCTGTTTTTCCAAAGCTCGCCACACCTAATCGGGTGGTACTTTCAAGAAGACCAACCACAACTGAACTCTAAGCGCCGCCGATTTTTCCGACGATTTCTCCGAACGCGTAACTTCTTCTAGACAAGCTTCACTATCCATACCGCCGGAACAAGCTGAACCAATCTATCAACCTTGCCAACATCGAACCACTCGACCGACAACTTACACATCCGCCCTACAAGGCTTTATAAGGCGACATCCGAACACCGAAATGGTAGCTTAAACACTCTCCACAGAGACAACAATCCCACAACTACCCCGAAATCCAACCACTGGCCCGAGGGCGAATGCGATTCTGAGACTCACCTGAGTTCTTAACACATGCTTGGCAAAGCTTCCAGAAACAAAAACAGTCGTAACCTGAGCTCCACTGTCTGACATAAGGTGAAGGTAGGCACCTGCAGCCTTACAACCTTTACGATATAACAACACCTGCCGAGTACATGGTCTCGACCAAAAACACGACGGCTGCCCTCATCGCCCGACCACCGGTCGAACGCATCCACGAACTTCGTCTGTGTTAACTAAACTTGGGCCTAACACCTCGTGACTTCACCACCCGGCGGACCACCACGAACCGACCCCACCAACAAACAGGCGCTGGTTGACCCGCGCATGGCCTCAACCCGACCCACTCGCAGAAACACTTGCTCCCTGTCCCGAACAACTTTTCTAATCACGCTACGAAACCTAGCGGTCTTCTTAGCTCAACTACCCCCTTTCATTCCACACTACTCGTGGACTTATCATACAATATATCTCACATGCACTAAGCACTCGATAAGGATCAAACATAACACTACACCTTTACTCGAGATGGCCTTACCTCTAAGGTCTCTACGCATAGAACTCTAAGGCTCACACCTTCTCTATCCCCAAATCTTACTCTGCTAAACAACCACGATCTAATCACAACTAACACAATCGCTATCGTAACATAGCACTTAAGGTATACTCACCTTATCACATAAACAAAACTCTAGAGGTTAAAGATATATCTATATCTACCGCTTCACTCCCTTAGTCGTTCTAATCAAACTCGCCACGTAGGCGATAGCTAGGGAAGATGACGAACAACCCACCGATCCCGGCTAAGTCCTCCTACAAGGACATTCTATCGACATCGACCACGACGGTCGTAGGTACAACAAGTACCAACTAAAAGACGACATTTCGGGATGACGTCACATCGCGAACCGAAGCCACGAGTTCGACTAACTCGCACACCCCGAACGCCCCGAATCCGTGGAAGACCACTCAGATCGCGAGGTGCATATCTAATCACCGTGAGGTGACTCGCCGAAAGTTACCAAAGGACCTTGCCGCTCGCCCTTCTTCGCCCTTTGTTAACCCGTCGATCTCTACGCTGGCTCGCGCATAAGCCCGCATACGTGCCATGCTCAAGCCCAATCAAGAATTACTCTTGCACAACCTCTTTTAGATAGTCCTCAAGACTCGCAGACGTCGGTATACTCGGTAGCCAAATCCATAGCTAGTAACAGGTTGTCTCGCAATCTATATTCTCTGCTCTGGCCGTGGACTGAAGGTTCAAATATCATGGCCGCAGTAGGCACTGCTGCCGCCGTACTAAACTCTGCTGGGGCTAGTGACGTCGCAGAACTCCCCGAAAGAAGCACTACCCTAGGTAATGATTGGGCCTGTGCCCTCGCCACCCTCTGAACTCTACTCGCAGCTCCCTCGGCTGCCTTGCCCTCCTGGGCCCGGGTTGCCCTACGCGGAGGCATAACGGTAAGGGAAAGAAATACGTCAGAGGGTCCAACTTACAACACAGCTCTAAGGCACGATCTCAGAGTGAGAAGAATTAGAAACCAATCCTAAATATCCTATAGCCTCCTGATTATTGGTGTGGTGCACAACACACCGATAATCAAGACTTCATCGATACTGCCAGACACTTTCCGAGGATTAATCGCTCGATACCACTTTTTGTCACGACTGCCCGGTCCGTGGATCGTGCCTTACCGGGCACCCTAGTGATACAACATCGAGTAATCAGAACATAAAGCGATACAAGACATATTATGAAATATGAAACAATAACTGAGAAAACTTGCCTTTTCGATATATATAAATAACAACCTTTTCAACATGAGCGCTTTAATCCTTTTACAAACCCCGCCACAACAAGATTACACGGACCTCTAAGAAATGATACGACAACAATGGCGGACGGGGCCCCGCCATACCACGAATGTAAATACTACAACAGCAGGGACTATACCACCGATAAGCCTCCGAGAAACGGAGCTTTCCCAACGCCGATTGTGACCAAGAGCGAGGATCAACGATCGTGTACCTTTTCTGCGGCATGAACGCACTTCCGGCGAGGTCAAGATAACAGTACCAAGTATGTGAAATCGAAAATCGTAAATGAAATCATAGTAGTCTATAAAAACAGGAGACATGTATGATAACCAAACTACAGCTCACACAAGGCCATATGTCAAGTCGTGACTCACGCCTCAAAGTCATCACAATAAAACCGCACGGTAAGTACGGCATAGCCGACTACTAAGACCCCCGCACCACAAATGCCATAAATCGACAAGGTCTTTCTAGACCGCACTACATGATCGGTGCCGCCACTCGCTCGCAGATCACCGAGCGTCTATTCTCGAACTTCGCAGCCCGCATAGGTCACACACGACCGCATGAGGTATCCTCGAATCATGGTCCTGCATCGCTCGAGGTATACCCCGTGATCGAGGGCGCTTAACCCCAGATCCGCCAGGCTCCCGCAACCCGCATAGTCTCAAAAGACCGCATAGTCTCAACAGACCGCATAGGAATCCCGCATCGGGCTAAACACCCGAATGATCAATCCCGAGCTACCGCGACTCGCATAGTCACAAGGACCGCATAGGCCGATAGACCCGCATCAAGGGTGGCAAGCCCTGTATAATAAGTCAAAGGGGTATGTGATACAATAACAAGATAACGCTTAACGCTTAACAACGTAAGCACAACAAGAATGACCCCTTACATCACGATCACACAAGATACTAACACAAGTAGCATCCTAACATGTTTACTTATCACATCAACAAGAAAGTATTTACAAGGCTATCTCAAACCAACACAATCAAGTTATTCACACAAGGTACTTTATGCTAACAAGTTCGTATCTATCCCTAAAGTACTTCATACATTAAATCTTTTAAAAGATCCGTTGCTTTCACATAAGTCACACAATACCGTAGTATAAAATAGAGTGACTGCCTTTTTAATTAAACTAAAACATTTACCTTTGTAAAATCAAGTAACAACATTATTTTCCAAACGCCCAAGTTTGCCTAATTTCAAATGTTCACGTTTCTTATTTTAGAAAGGTTTCAGAGTTCATAGTCTTATTCATTTAAGAATATAATTCTCTTTAAACAACTGAGAAACATAAGCCTTATATGAGTAGGATATTCTTGTTTATAACAATCTTATTACAAAGAAATGTGATCTAGAAATATCATTTTGTCTCATCTTAGCTTCTATGCGGATGGAAGTTTCTACCGGTTTTAATAATACTTAATTAGTCAAAACATTTCCTTTTATTAACGCTGCAGATGGTTTGTCGATACATTCCGATTTCCAAATCAAGAAACATTCTTAAGCCGTTATACCTAACTTCCCATAAAGCTAGTATAACTCTTAAGTTTTTCAAAACCAAGTATTACTTCTTCTTTCAAAATGATTCAAAATCTTTTGAAATACTTCAAGTTCTTTATTAACACATAACAAGCCGCTTATAGTTCAAATCGATTACCTTTTAAAGACCACAAGTATTTTGCACCAACATAAAGTCGTTATAACCAACTTCCCATAAAGCCGTTATAACACTTTATGTTTTAGACCAATCAAATACATTTAACACATGTACGCCTACCGCACTACATAGTTACACACATATCATGCTAGAAGAGATAGGAAGAGGTTCACATACCTCGCGACGAGTATCGACTAATAGCAAACGCTCCAAGTACTTCAAACCGTCGGCTACTCCTTAGCCAGAAGATAGCGCCCTACGTAGTACTTCAACCTATAAGGCCACAAGGCGATTATTAACATTTATATCCCTTCTTATAACATCCTACGTAAAATTCAAAGACCTCCCGCAACAAGCGTAAATCTCCTCTCTTCATCGTGGCCATCAAGCCAACCAGGGGGGGTTCATACATCTAACCGGACGTGCACAATTCTACCTCACAGAAAAGCTACACAAGTCTACTGTAATACAGTCCTATGTAAAAACAGTTCAGTACTCTTCTTTCGAAAAGATTTCTTATTATTCAGGCTTAAGTCCAAAGACATTGCCGACAACAACGTTCAGTTCTATATATATAGTATACTTCAACTATATGGTCTAACAATCATGTAATTTCCAATTACAATAGAGGGACAAGATATTTACCTCGATAAGCCCATAATTATCCGAGTATAAAGTCGATCCTGGGCAATCGTTTAGCTCCAACCCGCTCCAAACTACCCTTAGAAGTTCTAACCAACTTCTACATACTACTCCAACTAACCATGGAGATTTTCCTAGGGTTTCGGTTTGGTGACTGACGGGAAGTATAATAGTATAACTGGGCTTTTTGTAAGGTATGACCTTAGAATACAACAAGGTATACGGCTAAGGTAATTTGGGCATTATAACAATACTTTTGAGAGTATTTCTACCAAGAGGGGGGGTATATACGAGACAACACCACAAGGGGGGTGTATACCTCGCCTACCCCCACTAGGGGTACTCTCGCCAAGGTGGGGAGGGCTCTCGCCAAAGTGCCAACTCAAAGGGGAGAGGGGTGTTGACGAAACACCACACACAGGGAGGGAGGATTTTTAACACTTAGGAAATATTTGGAATGGATGAAGAAGTCTTCCAAGGGGGGGTATTTATAGGTCTAGCAAAGGCCAACCAATGGCCAAGATCATGCCAAGTGCATAGCAAGTGTAGGGCCAAGATCTTGCCAAGTGCACCCTAACCAACTAACACACAAAATATCCTACCTACTACTTGACAAAATTGTCACCAAATCGTCCAAGCCAACCGCCCACACTCCATCAATGAGAGGGTGACAAGTGTCGCCCTCTCGTTGGTCCAAAATGTTTCGTCTCTCGGAAAAATCCGCAAAAATTAAAAATGACATAGCCGAAATTCCCTACGAAGTCAGGAAAACGTTCGTCAAAAACGACTCTAAACGGGTGTTGTGAACAAAATAAATTCGGCCAAGCCACTTTACACTTCAAAAATTTTCTACGTACGTCCTTACGTACATACTCTGGAAATACGGGGTATAACAATTTGTGTGTTAGTTGGTTAAGGGGCACTTGGCAAGATCTTGGCCCTACACTTGCCTTGCACTTGGCATGATCTTGGCCATTGGTTGGCCTTCACTTGACCTATAAATACCACTCTTTGGAAGACAAATTCATCCACAAATTTGCCTAAGTCTTGAAAGCTCTCCTTCTCCTCCCCTTTGTGTTGAGTTCGCCGAGGGCCTCCCTGTGGTCGAGAGCACCCTCTAGGGTGCTAGCGAGAGTATACCCCTAGCCTAGTTGTTTCGTATAATACCCTCTTGGTAGAAATACTCTCAAAAGTATTGTTATAATGCCCAAATTACCTTAGCCAGTATACCTTGTAGTATTCTAAGGTTATCCCTATACGAAACACCCAGAAATACTAGTATACTTCCCCTCAGGCCCATAACCCAAACCCTAAGGAAACTCTCCAAAATTAGATGGAGTGTTATGTAGAAGATGGTTATAACTTCTAAGGGTGGTTTGGAGCGGGTTGAGCGCCGGAGATCGGAGCTAAACGTTGCCGGATCGACTTTTTACTTGGATAATTATGGGCTTATCGAGGTAATTATCTTGTCCCCCTATTGTAATTGGAAATTACATGTTGTTAGAATATATAGTTGGAGTATACTATATATAGAACTGAACGTAGTCTGTCGGCAATGTCTTTTGACTTAAGCCTGAAGAATAAAGAACTGAACTGTAATTACATAGGACTATATTACAGTAGACTTGTGTAGCATTACTGTGAGGTAGAATTGTACACGTCCGGTTAGATGTATAACCCCCCCCCCTGGTTGGCTTGAGAGCCGGCCTCGATAGAGGAGGAGATTTACGCCGCATGTGGGGAGGTGTCACGAATTTTCTGTAGAATGTTCTACGATAAGATCTAAATGTTAATAAGCGCCTTGTGGCCTTATAGGTGGAAGTACTACGTGTGGCGCGATCTACTTGGCTTAAGGAGTAGCCGACGGTTGGAAGTACTTGGAGCGTTTTGCTATTAGTCGATACTCGTCGCGAGGTATGTGAACCTCTTCCTATCTCTTCTAGCATGATATGTGTGTAACTATGTAGTACGGTAGACGTACATGTGTTAAATGTATTTGGTTGGTCTAAAACATAAAGTGTTATAACGGCTTTATGGGAAGTTGGTTATAACAGCTTTATGTATGTAAGAAAATACTTGTGGTTTTTAAAAGGTAACTTATTTGAACTATAACTGGTTGGTTATGTGATAATAAAGAACTTGAAGTATTTCAAAAGATTTTTTGAATCATTTTAAAAGGAGAGTAATACTTGGTTTTTGAAAACTTAAGAGTTATACTAGCTTTATGGGAAGCTAGGTAATAACGGCTTAAGAATATTTTACTGATTTCGGAAATCAGAATGTGTATCGACAAACCACTACAGCGTTAATAAAAGGAAATGTTTTGACAGATTAAGTATTATTAAAACCAGTAGAAACTTCCATCTGCATAGAAGCTAAGATGAGACAAAATGATATTTCCTAGATCATGACTGCTGTAATAAGATTGTTATAAACAAGAATATCCTACTCACATATAAGGCTTATGTTTCTCAGATAGTTTAAAAGAGAATTATATTCTTAAATGAATAAGACTATGAAATACGAAACCTTTCTAAAATAAGAACCGTGAACATTTGAAATTAGGCAAACTTGGACGTTTGGAAAACAATGTTGTTACTTGATTTTACAAAGGTAAGTGTTTTGATTTACTTCAAAAGATAATCACTCTATTTTCATATACTACGGGTATTGTGTGGTTTTTGTGAAGTAACATATCTTTAAAGAGTTATTGTATAAAGTACCTTGGGGATAAAAAACCCGATCTCGTTAATCATATAGTAGAAGGTACCTTATGTGTGAATAACTTGATTGTATTGATTTGTGATAGCCTTGTAATACCTTCGTGTTGATTTGATAAGTAATCATATTAGGATGCTACGTGTGTTAGTATTCTGTGATGTTTGTGTAAAGGGATTTTCCTCGATTGTGCTTATGTTGTTTAAACGATAAATCGTTATGTTGGTATTTATACCACTCACCGTGTTCGGGTTAAGCCGCCTCCGTCGCGGGGTAGACTCGCGGTGCAGGACCATGATTCGAGAATACCTCATGCGGGTCCCGGGGCCTGCGGAGCTACGAGAGTTCCGGTTAGTGTGCGGCCTTTATGGTCATGCGGTCTATGTGGCCATACACTGATCGCGAGTCGGGGCGATGCCGGGGAGTAGCTACCCTCGATGCGGGCTATACCTCACGCGGGCCTATGAGATTGGCCTATGCGAGCTGCGGGAGTTCTGTGGCTAGACGCGCATTTGATATTGCGAGCGGCGACCAGCTTGATCATGTGACGGTCTGACAGATATCATGATACGCTTTATGACCTTGTTAGTACTTGTGGTGTTAGTAGTCGGCTATGCGCCATGCCTTCGCATTTACCCCGCATCGCTTTTATTTGGGCACGTGGACCCGTTGTTCACGTGTGTTCCTTGGTGCTTTTCTATCATCGATCGGCGGTGAGGAAGGTATTCCACGGGCATGATTGATGTTGTGGGCGTGAGACCCATATTTATGTATTTGAGTGATGACTTCCGGCGTGAGTCCCCGACTTGATATGATCGCTATTTATTGTGAATCGTAGTTTGGTTATCATACATGTCTCCCGCTTTACATAGACTACTATGATTTCATTTCTGATTTTCGCCGCATACTTGCACTGGGCCAGATCGACTTTCCGCGCGTTCATGCCATGCGTAAAGGTACACGCCGTTGATCCTCGCCTAGGTCACATTCGGTTGGAAAGCTCCGCTTTCTCCGAGGCTTATCTCGTATAGTCCCGTCGTTGTAGGTATTTACATTCGGGGTATGGCGGCCCCGCCCGCCATTGTTGTCGATCGCTTTTCTTAGAGGTGCAGAAGATCACGCGTGTGGTTTGTAAAAAGGATTAAACTGCTCATTTGTAAGAGTTGTTATTTATATATGCCGAAAGGCAAGTTTTCTCAAATATCGCTTTTGTACCTCATTTGTTTCATGTATGTGTATTATGTTCCGCTGATTACTCTGATGTTGTATCACTAGGGTGCCCGGGGTAAGGCACCAGTCACGGGCCCAGGTTCGGGTCGTGACAATAAACTTCTAGTTTCTAACGTAGAATGATACTAAGTATAATGTCTCTTATTCTACGGAAAATTGGGCAGCACTTTGTTACACCCCGTAATTCCTGGACATGTTAATAAGAACATGCGTAAGAACTCAAATGTTAAGCATTGAGACTAGTAAAAATTTAACGGAATTATGGAAATGTCAGAAAACGAAATATAGCGATGAATGGGAGGGAGACATGTGTCACCCCCCCTTAGTTGGTCTTGGACGAATTGGACATGGACTAAATGGTCATTTGACCATAATTTAAGATGACCAAGTCTTGCTAAGTCTTAGATCTTGATATAATTGACTTAGTCAAAGGGCCACTTGGCTTGATCTTTAATGAATTGTATCTAAGCCACCCATTTGTTTAAATATTGACCCTCCATAGTGTTATATATGTATACTAGTAGCAACACAAGGCTCTTAACACTTAGAAAAATTTGATGAACTCTTGTCTTGCTAGTTGAAGCTCTCGGGTTGGGTTCCAAGATCAAGAGAAAAAAATTAGTTTGTTGAGTAATAATCTCCATACTTTAAACCAAGGTTCCTAAGGGTATTGTAAGGGTATCTCAATAGAAATATCCCGGAAAAATATCGTTTTTGTATTAGTTGCAAGGTGAAAACCTAGTCACTTTCCTAGGTTTGGATTGAAAATTGAAGGAAAGTTGTTTGTGATCTTCTAAGGGCTTCAAGTGGCGGATTTGAGTGTCAAGGAGAGGCTCTAAGTTTCTAGGGAGCGACTTCAGATCTTGAAGTTGGATTAAGGCACGTCAAGGTAACAATCTTGTTCTCTTAAGTGTTATAAGATTACATATTGTTGTAGCCTTACTTTTTAACTAGCATAAAGTATATGTATAGTAAGATTGATAAATGGTATGGATAGTGGGAGCCTAGAATCCGAATTGACATGGCTAGCCATTTGGAATTGAAATACAATTTGGTCGATAATTAGAATCGTCGCGTGTTATCTACTTGAAGATTGTAGTTGTTATAATCGATTGTGGCTTTATAACATGTTATACTAAACAACTTGGATTGAAAAGGAATTGGAAAAGACTTTGTGTTGTTGTCCCTCTAATGGCCGAGAATGACATTGTATTTTAGACTAGTTGGATATCAATTGTGGGCCAGAATTTTACACGTTCTATTAGGCGTGTAATCCCCTATTGTTAACTTCATTGTTGAACCTTAAATGTGGCGTGTTTGGTTATTGAATTCGGGCCTTGATAAAGGTGGAAAAGTATGTAGAAACAAATGAAGTGTTATCCGATTTTCCGTAGAATTTAGTGACTTTGCACTTGGAATATTCTACGTTTGAGTAAGAAGTTAATAGACATATTATGGTCATTATGGGTTGACATACTACGTACGGCATATTGGACTTGGCAAGTGGATTGAACCGAAGAGGTATGTGGAACTTTCCTATCTCTTGAGCATGAGTAGTTGTAAATATATAGTACGGTAGACGTACGAGATTTTGATGAATCTACTTTCATCTGATATCCTTGAATTGTTTTAAGAATGTCCAAGTTGGTTGAGTTAGAGAATTAACTCACTTGTTTTTAAAGGATAGAAATGCCTTGGTTTCAAAAGCATAAGGTTGGTTAATAACCTTATGGAAAGTAAAAAGAATGGTTTACTAATAAGGTAGACAAAGATTTCTTGACTTGAAAATGTATAGGATACTTGATTTGGAAAGTATAGATTCCTTGAGCTATTCTAAAGTTAAGAAACTTGATTACTAAAGTTAAGAGACTTAAAGTATTTTGAGAGTATATGATACTTGTTTTATTTGGAAAGGTTAAGTCTCTTGGTTATAAAGAAGAATGTAAGTATCTAAAGTATAAAGCTACCATAACGACTTTATGGGAAGTTGGTTATAATAGCTTTATGGAAAGTTAAAAGGGTGGTTTACTCTAAGTAATGTAAATAATGATAAATGACTTGAAATAATGAAAGGCAAATTGATTTGAAGGCATCAATTTCTTAAGGTTTTAAAAGAAAGAAGTCACTTGATTTAGAAGCCTATAAATGTATTTCTAAAAGGTATTGTGACTTGTCTTAAAAAGTAGATATGACTTGATACTACAGTTATTAGTATCTTGGAAGTTTTATATGAAAATGAGTCATTTTAAAAGAATAGAAGTACGTAGTACTTTGGGTTAAATTCCCGGATTTTATAATGACATGTTAGTGCCTTAAGTAAACTAAAATGAGAGTGTATATGAATATAGCTAATAAGAAGTTAGGGGATTTCTTAACTTGCTTATGATAATTGTGATAAGCCGATAGTGCTTATGTTATGTATGATAAGCCGGTAGTGCTTATGTTATGTATGATAAGTCGGTAGTGCTTATGTTATGTATGATAGCCGGTTGTGCTAGTGATATATTGTTCATTACGGGGTCATTCCCCGGGTTTGTGGCATTTGCATATTCCGTGGATTTGCTACCCATGATGCGAGGAATACCTCATGCGAGTCCGTAGGGCTTATGCGGGTGAAATAGTCCTATGCAGGGCGGACCAGTCCTATGCGAGGAAGTTACCTCATGCGGGTCCATACGACCTATGCGGGCGAATACAGTCTATGCGAGAGTGTTACCTCATGCGGGTCCATACGGCCTGTGCGGGTGAAATAGTCTCAGGAGTAGGATTGCTTAATGATACTACGGGCGGGTGGCCCTACTTTGATCATGAGCCTCCTATTTTTATGTAGTAAAGTATACTCTTGTTTACTCTCATTGTTAGTAAGGCACAGTGTACTGTTAATTGAGTTATCATACATGTCTCCAGCTTTATTTTAGACTTGTGATTTCATTACAGTACTTTCAGTTTCACATATTTGGTACATGTTGTACTGACCTCCTTCGGAGGGTTGCGTTCATGCCACAGGTAGAGTATACAGGTTGTTGATCCTCACTCTTAGGATCAATGTTCAGCTGTTGGGAAACTCCATTACTCCGGAGGCTTATCCTTGGTTCAGATCCCTGGTATGGTCGGTTTTTGTACATTCAGGGGTATGGCAGGGCCCTGTCCCATCACAGTTGTTATTCTTAGAGGTCTGTAGTCATGTCTTGTGGATTGGGTTGAAAAGAAAAAAAAAGAAAATGTAACTGATGTTTTTAGGTTATGTATATTTTAAGGAAGGTGGTCTTATCGGCTAGCCTGTTGATTTTTATTGTCTAAGTATTTTTATGAGTTGTGTATGTTCCGCTGCTATTCTCTGATGTATACGGAGGTGCCTGTAGGGCACGATCCGCGGGCCCGGGTGGAGTCGTGACAAAAGTGGTATCAGAGCAGTTAGTCCTCGGAAAGTGTCTACAGACCGTGTCTAGTAGAGTCTTGGTTATCGGTGTGTTGTGCACCACATCTATAACCAGGAGGCTACATGACATTTAGGATTGGTTTCCATTCTTCTCACTCTGAGATCGTGCGATAGAGCTGTGTTGTTAGGGTCGTCCCTCCCTAACGAGTTATGTTGATTGCAGCTATGAGAAAGGCAGCATTGACCCAGGAAGGATTATGTGGATTGCGTATCCAGGTTGGTAATTTTTGTAGTATAGTTGATATTATGACATATAGCTATACGGATTTATGTATGAGGGTCACATATGTGTTGCCTAGAATGATTTTAGATTACCAGGAATTGGTAAGGACTAAATAAATACCGGGAAGGTATGAAAGAGTTTAATGAACTCTCATCAAGGTTTTACGCACTAATTTGAGATAATTAGGAGATGATGAGTTGTCTGAGAAGGTAATGGACCCTTAAGAAGTTATAATTAAGATACTTAATGGAAGATTATGTTAATAGATTAAGCTACGTGGTATGATTAAGAGAATGGTACGGATGAGACCCGTATGGAGTAAGTTTGGTTGTTGTGATCAAGACAACACGATTATGGTATTATGAGAAGTTATTGTACCCGTTTACGGGGGGGACTGATAAGGTAGGCCTGGAGCATGGAAATTGCGAGCCTAAGAATATTGATAACCACCGAGACCTTAGGTATATAAGGCCTTCTCGGGTAGTAAAAAGTTAAGTCAGACCAAGGATAAGAGTTAAGTACGACGCCGAGTCTGGTTGAGGACCTATTAAGGGTCGCCCCATAGTCTGAAATGGAATGGGATCAGTTGGTAGTAGTCCCGCTACGTGACAGGGTCACGAGGGTGCAAGGCCCAAGTCTAGTTAATCGTTTTATAGGTTCGTGGACGCGTTCCACCAGAAACCGGGTTGTGAGAGCCGGAAATGGCCTTAGATTGTTTAAAATTATAACTCCAAAGATTGGAGGCCAGAATTAGTATGGAAGTATGTACGTATGCTAGTATAAGTTTGGAAGTACGGAAATAGTACGACCAGTGAAAAAGAGAGCAACCAAGTGTAAAGAAATAGAGCCTGAATCCATAAGGACCTTTCGGGGTGACTACACCCGTGAGTGATGGGTGGTAGCTGAGCGGGTATGTAATAATTGCCCGGTGACGATACAGTCATCGGACCCTAGCTGCCCTAGTAGAACGGTTATGACATACTTTGAGGACATTATGGGTACGGGCTAGTTGGCCTCTTGTTATGCCAACGTTGACTGCAGAAAGAGATTTGTTCGATTCCAGTTTTCCGGTAAGCCGATTATCGAGTGGAAAGGAAGGGAAGTGGTGGTAACCGGTAAATTATCCTTCCTTCTTTGGCATCATTGTTTTTAATAAGTCTGTGTGACTTGTTCATTTGAGGTAAATTGATGCAGAAGGTAAGTAATACTTGAATTTGAAGGAGTTTATGTTAAGTGCCCTTGGAGGTACTTGGAGTTGGTTTGGTGTGGCGGTCAGGGCCACGACCTTTCGGATAATTTCAGGAAAGCGCGCAGGTAAGAATGAGGTAAGTACGAGTGCTGCCTGCGGAAAACAGAAGACATCGTTTGTAGGTTTTGAAAATCTATACGATTATAAGGTGGCGCTTGATGATTAAGATTTTTGTAAGGGAGATAAGTTCTCTCCCCCACGTAAAAGGATAGTTTTACGTATTATGGGATTATGTGCACCTATGTTGTTAGACGAAGGATATGAGACTGGTAAGGTCTTCAGTATCGTCATGCCATAGGTTACAGTTTTAGACAACCGTGGGAAAATTATTGTGTTGGGGTAATTGAGAACGACGTTAGGAAGTGGTCGAAGAAGTGTCGTAAGAAAATAAATGCAGGTAGTAAGCATGAAACAGTATGATTATGAATCAAGATAGAAATACTTTTGCTAATAATAAGCAGGAGGAAGGGTTATGACCAAAATGATAAAAGAGAATACAACTATGGTTATGTAAGTTGCACGAGGTATGATTACCCCAGACTAGTGTAAAGACCATTAGTAGATGATGGACAGTAAGAACACCTCGAGGAAAGGTGGTAACATCTGTACTAACGAGAAAGATAGTAAGAAAATACGGGGTAAGGGACCCCAGGACAACTTGAAATAACTTAAAAAGGAAAGACGAGTAGACACTCGAACGATAAGAAATCTTGACAAGTCATTGGATTATGTAATATCGTGAACTGAGGTTGAACACCTGACTATAAGCTCTACGAGCTGGGAGAGAATAATCGGGTTACTACTTGACGAGATCAAGGAAATCTCCCCCCTTAAATTGTGATTGGCAGGAAGTCTTAGCCATGCGGCAAACAAAGGAATCAAATCTAAGTATAGTGACCAAGTTTGGTTGCAACAGAGAAAGGGAAACAGGAACCATAATTGAGATTAAAGATGCCCGAATATTTCGCAAGTATGAGCAAGGCTTCCAGTTATTGGGAGATAAGTTGACCGCGACTATAGTTCTAACCCCTCCTGAGAGACTGGAGGGTTAGGTTATTATCGCAACATTTTGGGTGTTAGGCTAGGTTGTGTGCTGATACAACACAATAAGGTTAGAGCCTATGTTTCCCGGCTATTACGGGAGCATGAAAGGAATTACGCTACTCACGATTTAGAATCGGCGGCAGTTAATCGTGCCTTGAAGATATGGAGGCATTCCTTATATAGACTTCATGTGGATATTTGTGCAGACCACAAGAGCCTCCGGTATATCTTCAGACAGAGGCAGCTGATTTGCGACAGAGATGGTGGTTAGAGTTACTCAAGGATTGTGATATTGATATCCTATACCACCAGGGGAAATCCGAGACGGTTACAGATGCTCTTGGTCGTGGATCTATGGGTAGTGCATCGGATGGGCAGCAGATAGGCGTGACATGATCCGTCAGATCCATCAGCTAGCGAGCCTTGGGGTTCGGTTGGTCGATACCGATGATAGTGGGGTACGGGTTCGTGAGATTGCCGAGTCTTCCATCGTTGATGAGGTGAAGAGGCGACAGTATGAGGACCCAGTTATGATACGGTATCGAGACACGGCTCTTCGAGAGAAGAAGAGTTTGTTTGAGGAAGCGCCTGACGGGGTGCTTAGATTTGAGGGTAGATTGTGTGTTCCCGATGTTGCTGGGCTTCGTCAGGAGATTCTGGGGGAGGCACGCAGTGCTCATTACTCTATTCACCCGGGGTTGACTAAGATGTAACATGACCTCAGAGGTATGTATGGGTAAGATGGCCTGAAGAGGGACGTAGCGGAGTTTGTTGTTTAGTGTCCGAGTTAGTAGCAGGTCAAGGTGGAACACCAGGAGCCCTGTGGGCTACTACAGGCGATTGAGATCCCAACTTAGATATGGAAGGTAATTAATATGGATTTTTATTACAGGGTGGTATCGTACTCAGAGGAAGTGCGACTCCCTGAGGGTCATAGTAAGCAGGCTGACGAAACCAGCCCGTGTTCTTCCGGTTAGGACCACCTACTCGGCTGAGGATTATGCTAGATTATATAGCGAGGAGATGGTGAGACTGCACGGGGTTCCTACATTTATGATGTCGCAGATGAGCTCGATGGATAACTTCAAGGTTTTCGAAGGGTTAGGGACACGGTGAGTCTCGGTGTTGCATTACACCTCGGACCAACGGACAGCGAGCATACTATCCATGCACGCGAGGATATCGCGGCCACGTGTTATTGATTTCGTGGTAGGGAGGATCACTTGCCTCTTGTTGAGTTTGCTTATAACAACAGCTACCATTCTTGCATTCAGATGATGCCATATGAGGTTTTGTATGGGCGGAAGTGTAGGTCGTCAATTGGTTGGTTCGACGTGGGCGAGGTACAGTTAGTTGGCCCAGACTTGATTCAGCAGGCTGTGGATAAGGTGAAGCTTATCCAGGAGAGTCTGTTAGCAGCTCAGAGTCGGCAGAAGTCTTATGCAGATAAACGGGGTCGACGCTTGGAGTTCAGGTTGACATTTTAGTATAAGTGCTATATTGTGGCCACGTGTGGCATTATTGGTATGTAGGGGTTGTAAAAAGGAGAATATGTCGCTATCTATAAGTTTGACTCCGGAAGAACATTCGGGGATGAATGTTTCTAAGGGGGGAAGAATGTTACACCCCGTAATTCCTGGACATGTTAATAAGAACGTGCGTAAGAACTCAAATGTTAAGAATTGAGACAAGTAAAAATTTACCGGAATTATGGAAATGTCGGAAAACGAAATATAGCGATGAATGGGAGGGCGACACGTGTCACCCCCCTTAGTTGGTCTTGGACGAATTGGACATGGACTAAATGGTCATTTGACCAAGTCTTGCTAAGTCTTAGAGATTGATATAATTGACTTAGTCAAAGGGCCACTTGGCTTGATCTTTAATGAATTGTATCTAAGCCACCCATTTGTATAAATCTTGACCCTCCATAGTGTTATATATGTATACTAGTAGCAAGACAAGGCTCTTAACACTTAGAAAAATTTGATGAACTCTTGTCTTGCTAGTTGAAGCTCTCGGGTTGGGTTCCAAGATCAAGAGAAAAAATTTCATTTGTTGAGTAATAATCTCCATACTTTAAACCAAGGTTCCTAAGGGTATTGTAAGGGTATCTCAATAGAAAGATCCCGGAAAAATATCATTTTTGTATTAGTCGCAAGGTGAAAACCTAGTCACTTTCCTAGGTTTGGATTGGAAATTGAAGGAAAGTTATTTGTGATCTTCTAAGGGCTTCAAGTGGCGGATTGTAGTGTCAAGGAGAGGCTCTAAGTTTCTAGGGAGAGACTTCGGATCTTGAAGTTGGATTAAGGCACGTCAAGGTAACAATCTTGTTCTCTTAAGTGTTATAAGATTACATATTGTTGTAGCCTTACTTTTTAACTAGCATAAAGTATATGTATAGTAGATTGATAAGTGGTATGGATAGTGGGAACCTAGAATCCGAATTGACATGGCTAGCCATTTGGAATTGAAATACAATTTGGTCGATAATTAGAATCGTCGCATGTTATCTAATTGAAGATTGTAGTTGTTATAATCGATTGCGGCTTTATAACATGTTATACTAAACAACTTGGATTGAAAAGGAATTGGAAAAGACTTTGTGTTGTTGTCCCTCTAATGGCCGAGAATGACATTGTATTTTAGACTAGTTGGATATCAATTGTGGGGCAGAATTTTACACGTCCTATTAAGCGTGTAATCCCCTATTGTTAACTTCATTGTTGAGCCTTAAATGTGGCGTGTTTGGTTATTGAATTCGGGCCTTGAAAAAGGTGGAAAAGTATGTAGAAACAAATGAAGTGCTGTCCGATTTTCCTTAGAATTTAGTGACTTTGCACTTGGAATATTCTACATTTGAGTAAGAAGTTAATAGACGTATTATGGTCATTATAGGTTGACATACTACGTACGACATATTGGACTTGGCAAGTGGATTGAACCGAAGAGGTATGTGGAACTTTCCTATCTCTTGAGCATGAGTAGTTGTAAATATATAGTACGGTAGACGTACGAGATTTTGATGAATCTAATTTCATCTGATATCCTTGACTTGTTTTAAGAATGTCCAAATTGGTTGAGTTAGAGAATTTACTCACTTGTTTTTAAAGGATAGAAATGTCTTGGTTTCAAAAGCATAAGGTTGGTTAATAACCTTATGGAAAGTAAAAAGAATGGTTTATTCTAATAAGGTAGACAAAGATTTCTTGACTTGAAAATGTATAGGATACTTGATTTGGAAAGTATAGATTCCTTGAGCTATTCTAAAGTTAAGAAACTTGATTACTAAAGTTAAGAGACTTAAAGTATTTTGAGAGTATATGATACTTGTTTTATTTGGAAAGGTTAAGTCTCTTGGTTATAAAAAAGAATTTAAGTATCTAAAGTATAAAGCTAGCATAACGACTTTATGGGAAGTTGGTTATAATAGCTTTATGGAAAGTTAAAAGGGTGGTTTACTCTAAGTAATGTAAATAATGATAAATGACTTGAAATAATGAAAGGCAAATTGATTTGAAGGCATCAATTTCTTAAGATTTTAAAAGAAAGAAGTCACTTGATTTAGAAGCCTATAAATGTATTTCTAAAAGGTATTGTGACTTGTCTTAAAAAGTAGATATGACTTGATACTACGGTTATTAGTATCTTGGAAGTTTTATATGAAAAGGAGTCATTTTAAAAGAATAGAAGTACGTAGTACTTTGGGTTAAATTCTCGGATTTTATAATGACATGTTAGTGCCTTAAGTAAACTAAAATGAGAGTGTATATGAATAAGGCTAATAAGAAGTTAGGGGATTTCTTAACTTGTTTATGATAATTGTGATAAGCCGATAATGCTTATGTTATGTATGATAAGCCGGTAGTGCTTATGTTATATATGATAAGTCGGTAGTGCTTATGTTATGTATGATAGTCGGTTGTGCTAGTGATATATTGTTCATTACGGGGTCATTCCCCGGGTTTGTGGCATTTGCATATTCCGTGGATTTGCTACCCATGATGCGAGGAATACCTCATGCGAGTCCGTAGGGCTTATGCGGGTGAAATAGTCCTATGCGGGGCGGACCAGTCCTATGCGAGGAAGTTACCTCATGCGGGTCCATACGACCTATGCGGGCGGATACAGTCTATGCGACGAAGTTACCTCATGCGGGTCCTGTTACACCCCGTAATTACAGGACTTGTTTTAAGAACGTACGTAAGAATCCCAAATGTTAAGATTTGAGACTAGTAAAAATTTATCGGAATTATGAAATTGTCGGAAAACGAAATATTGTGACGAATGGGAGGGCGACACGTGTCACCCCCTCCCCCTTAAGTGGCTTTGGACGAAAATAACATGGCTAAAAGGGTCATTTGACCATTATTAAGATGACAAAGTCTTGCAAGTAGTAGAGCTTGATATTATTGACTTAGTCAATGGGGCCACTTGACTTGATATTTAAGAGAGTTTCATCCAAACCACACATATGTGCAAATCTTGACCCTCCATGTTACTATATAAGTATACTAGTAGTGAGACAAGCATTCCATACTTAGAAAAAATTTCAAGAAAATTGGATGAAACATTGAGGAGCTCTCGGGTTCCACATTTTCAAAAGGGAAAAAAATTGTTTGTTGTCCAATAAGCTACACACTTTAAACCAAGGTTCATGAGGGTATTGTAAGGGTATCTCAATAGAAAGATCCCGGAAAAAGATTGTTTTTGTATTAGTTGCAAGGTGAAAACCTAGTTGCTTTCCTAGGTTTTGATTGGAAGATTAAAGGAAAGTTGTTTGTGATATTCTAAGGGTCTCAAGTGGCGAATTGAAGTGTCAAGAAGAGGCTCTAAGTTGCTAGGGAGCGACTTTGGATTTGAAGTTGGATTAAGGCTCGTTGAGGTAACAATCTTGTTCTCTTAAGTGTTATAAGATTACATATTGTTGTAGCCTTACTTTTTAACTAGCATAAAGTATATGTATAGTAGATTGATAAGTGGTATGGATAGTGGGAGCCTAGAATCCGAATTGACATGGCTAGTCATTTGGAATTGAAATACAATTTGGTCGATAATTAGAATCGTCGCATGTTATCTACTTGAAGATTGTAGTTGTTATAATCGATTGCGACTTTATAACATGTTATACTAAACAACTTGGATTGAAAAGGAATTGGATAAGAATTAGTGTTGTTGTATATCTGTCACGCCCCAAATCCCGGGCCCGTGACTGGTGCCCCTACCTGGGCACCCTTCTACCCATACAACATAAATAAACCGCGGAAGATAAATAACACTCATTTTTTTATTAAAAAAAAAGGCAAAGCCGAAAAGGCTTCCGTATAAATATAAATCACCCGAAAGGGTCTACACTGTACAACAATGTAAATACAACTTACACCACCCAAATTTACATATGAATATAGACTCTAAGAAGGTGACAATAACTATGACGGACAAGGCCCCGCTGCACTTCGAATATACCTAGCCATAATGACAAACTCCTAACTTGGAGCCATCTCACAATCTTGAACAAGGATCCTAAGCTCATGGATCCACAATCGTACCTAGACTGCGGACATGAACGCAGCTTCTGGGGTCAAGCACAACAAGTACTAAGTATGGAACGGAAATAAAGTACATTAAACAAGATCATAATCTGCATAAAAGAATGACAGGGCAAGTATAAAAATTAAAATAGTGATCCTACCGTGCCATTTTAACTCATGAAATCAATCGTACATTAATCATTCTTTTCCTTCTTTCAATAAGAATTAACATCGTATTCTTACATACATACTTAAGAATTCAATTAAGTTTTTCCACATAACTTACATATCTTACATAACATAATCCTACTTTATGGAGGACTTCTTATTTAGGAGCTTACTTTGATTATCCATACGTGATAACGTGTCCGCCCATTTGGACACGGTGTCTTGATGAATCATGTGGCATAATCCGCCCGCTGGGCTCGGTATTGTGGAATCATGTAGCATAATCCGCCCGCTTTGTGGGCTCTGCAACGTGGAATCATGTAGCATAATCCGCCCGCTGTGAGCTCTGTCTTTGTGGAATCATGTAGCATAATCCGCCCGCATGGCTCGGTGTAAGATGACGTAACCCGCCTATGTGTAGGCTCTGGGTAATATGGCGAATCCGCCTATGTGTAGGCTCGGTGTATCTCATAATATAATCCGGTCTATTTGTAGGCTCGGTGTATCTCATAACATAATCCGACCTATTTGTAGGCTCGGTGTGATTTTCCTTACATAACATTTTTAAACCATCTTTTCACTTCTTCTTAAGTCGTTATAACAACTTCTTATAAAGCTATTATAACAACCTTTCATTTTAGAGAACTTAAGACACTTTTATTCTTGCAACATTAGGGAAACTAAACCCAAAAATACTACGTACATACATACTTAAAAAGAATCATAAAACTCCTTCTCTTTAAATCAATAAACGTATACTTTTAAAACTCAAGTCACATACTCTTTCGAAATCAAGCCTCTTAACTTTAGAAGTAAATCAAGTAACCCATATCTTGAAAAATAAAGTCTCATAACTTGTAAAGAAATCAAGTCTCATAACTTTAAATCAAATCTCTTAACTTTAGAAATCAAGTCCCATATCTTGAAAAATAAAGTCACATAACTTGTAAAGAAATCAAGTCTCACAACTTTAAATCAAATCTCTTAACTTTAGAAATCAAGTCCCATATCTTGAAAAATAAAGTCTCATAACTTGTAAAGAAATCAAGTCTCATAACTTTAAATCAAATCTCTTAACTTTAGAAATCAAGTCTCATATCTTGAAAAATAAAGTCTCATAACTTGTAAAGAAATCAAGTCTCATAACTTTAAATCAAATCTCTTAACTTTAGAAATCAAGTCCCATATCTTGAAAAATAAAGTCTCATAACTTGTAAAGAAATCAAGTCTCATAACTTTAAATCAAATCTCTTAACTTTAGAAATCAAGTCCCATATCTTGAAAAATAAAGTCTCATAACTTGTAAAGAAATCAAGTCTCTTAACCTTAAATCAAATCTCTTAACTTTAAAGTACTTCACGTAACTTATACAATTTTGACTAAGTCACTCATACTTTCATAATCAAGACTCATATATTTCCAAAATCGACTTACTTACTTCAAATGAATTAAGTCGCATAGACTTACCAAATCAAGTCACATAGACTCACTAAAATTTAGTCACATAGACTTACCAAATAATCATGTCAAAGGAAGGAAGAAGTTCACATACCTCGTTGGCGACTAACCCAAACGACAAGTAGCAATACGCCCAATGTACTTCAACCTTATTGCTATTCCACAAGCCAAGTAGAATGTGCTACACGTACTTCAACCTAAAATGACAATAGCACTTCTATCAACTACAAGCTATCAAGTGTAGGACTTATACCAAATAATGGCCCTCTAATTCTACGGAAAATTGGGCAGCACTTCCTTTGTTTCTACGTACTTTTCCACCTTTTCCAAGGCCCGTATTCATCAACCAACAAGCCACATTTAAGGCACAACCAACAGTTAGCCAAAGGGGATTACACGCCTAACTGGACGTAAAATTCTGCCCCACAGTTATACAAAACAGTCCACAAATCAGCCCATAAAAACAGTCCACAGTCCAACCATAACGAGGGTAAAATGTGAGGCCTTTTAACGCCTTTCCACACCCTTATTCCCTTAGGACTCTCATTAGCAACTACTACACTTAAACATGCATAACAACAACTAAATTTCCAGAATTTAATACCTCAAAACAGTCCACTAAACGACACAACAACGCCTAACGCTTTGGGCGGTTCGCCACAACAACTACAACCCGATAACTCGTTCCTTAATCCATTTTATTCCAATTCGAGTTCCAAAACTTCTACATAAGTTATAACAACTTATTAACAATAATATTAATCCATTATAACATGCAATAGGTGAAGATAACAACGACAATAACCAACGAATTCCATTTGCACCAAATCTGTCCCAAATCGGTTTTAGCCCCAAAAATTGCTCAAACGCTTCTTATTCTTAATTATTTTCTAACACAAGTTCATACATAAATAATAACAATAAGTAATATCCAATTACTTTAAAAGAAGAAGGTCTTTTACCTCATTTTCCACCAAAAACGCCCCAAAACAGTCCGGTCTTTATTGGTGTGCGCTGCTTTCGCTCCACTTCTTCAAGTTCCAATCACATATATGTACTACCTACAACCTTAGAGCAACTTCTCTTTGAATATCACTTCCAAAAGTCGACGGAACCCCTAGGGTTTTGGCATCAACTTTCGCCAAGACAAGTAAAACGTAGAATATTAATCTAGGCTTAGCACTTGGTTTAAGGGCTTAATCTTGGAGAAATAAATTGATCAACAATGGTTGTTCTTAGCCGCGGCTCTCGAAATTATGGAGCTAAAGGAGAAGATGAGAGCTTATTTTTTGGTCTAAGTGTAAAGTGATCCAAGTCTTGCAAGACTTGGATATGTATAGCCAAGTGGAGTGGGACCCATGTCCACTTGTCCCCTCTCAAAATATCTAATTTGTTGTCATCTTAGCAAGACAAGTGGAGGGGTGTCACGTGTCGCCCTCCAATTGGTCCAAAATATTATAATTTTTCGAACGTCCCCGCGAAATCGTGAAATTCTCGGCGGACCCCATATTATCAATTCCAACACCTTATAATCCAATACTAAGTCCATAAATCCAATTAGAAGTATTATACTCCAAGTTAATAATTTTTCCGTCGTCACATTTTTTCCCGAAATTTTCCTTAAGAAAATGTAATTATTCTTTCCTTCCAAAATTCAAATCTTAAATCCTTAATCACGTTCTCAATTAGTAGCCCTGGTATTACGGGGTGTAACAGTATCAAAGTTGCCGAATTGGCCTTGTAGTTTGTACTAGTTTGATATCAATTGTGGGGCGGAATTTTACACGTCTTATAGGCGTGTAATCCCCTATTGTTACCTACATTGTTGGGCCTTAAATGTGGCGTGTTTGGTTATTGAATTCGGGCCTTGAAAAAGGTGGTAAAGTATGTAGAAACAAAAGAAGTGTTGTCCGATTTTCCGTAGGATTTAGTGACTTTGCACTTATAATATTCTACGTTTGAAATAAGAAGTTAATAGACGTATTATGGTCATTATAGGTTGACATACTACGTGCGGTATATTGGACTTAGCGAGTGGATTGACCCGAAGAGGTATGTGGAACTTTCCTATCTCTTGAGCATGAATAGTTGTACCTATATAGTACGGTAGACGTACAAGACTTTGATATCCTTTACTTGTTTTAAGAATGTCCAAGTCGGTTGAGTTAGGGGATTAACTCATTTGTTTCAAAGTAGTAAGGATGTCTTAGTTTTCAAAGTTAAGGGACTTGAATTGTTTTAAAGTATATGATACTTGTTTCGTTTTAAACGTATAAGTCCCTTGGATATAGGAAAAGGTAATTGACTAATGTGTAAAGTTAATATAACGACTTTATGGGGAGTTGGTTATATTAGCTTTATGGGAAGTTAAAAAGAGAGATTTACTCTAAGTAAAATAAGTAAGGATAAATGACTTGAATTTGTGAAAGGCAAATTGATTTTAAGGCATCAATTGCCTAAAGTTTTAAAAGAAAAGGAGTCACTTGATTTAGAAGCCTAATTATATTTCTAAAAGGTATTGTGACTTGTCTTGAAAAGTAGTTGTGACTTGATGCTACGGTTATTAGCATCTTGGAAGTTTTATATGAAAAAGAGTCATTTTTAAAAGAGTAGAAGTATGTAGTACTTTGGGTTAAATTCCCGGATTTTTATAAAGACATGTTAGTGCCTTAAGTAAACTAAAATGAGAGTGTATATGAACAAGACTAATAAGAAGCTAGGGGATTTCTTAACTTGCTTATATATTGTATGATAAGCCGGTAGTGCTTATGTTATGTATGATAAGTCGGTAGTGCTTATGTTATGTATGATAGCCGGTTTGTGCTAGTGGTATATTATTCATTACGGGGTCATTCCCCGGGTTTGTGGCATTTGCATATTCCGTGGATTTGCTACCCATGATGCGAGGAATATCTCATGCGGGTCCGTAAGGGCTTATGCGGGTGAAATAGTCCACGCGGGCGGACCATCCTATGCGAGGAATACCTCATGCGGTCTACACGACCTATGCGCGGATACGCCTATGCGAGGAATACCATGCTGGTTCACACGACTCGGGTGAAATAGTCCCAGTAGGATACGGAGGTGCCTGTGTAGGCACGATCGCGGGCCCGGGGTCGGGTCGTGACACACTTCCTTTGTTTCTACGTACTTTTCCACCTTTTTTAAGGCCCGAAATCAATAACCAATATGCCACATTTAAGGCTCAACATATCAACCAATCAAAGGGGATTACACGCCTTACAATACATGTAAAATTCTGCCCCACAATTAATACCAAGTAGTTCAATAGCCAATGTCATTCTCGGCTAACATGCACCACAATGTAAAGTCCTTTCCAATTATTTTCAATCAAAGTTGTTAAGTCTAACATGTTATATAGTCATAAACAACTTTAACAACTATAATTCCTTCTTTATATAACATGCGACGACTAAACTAATAACCAAATTGAATTACAATTTCAAGGGCTAAACATGCTAGTTTCAGATTAGCGGTTCCAATATCCATAACACTTATCAATATTCATTATATATATCTCATGCTTGTTTATATCCATAACTACAACAATAAGTAATCTTCAATCATTAAAACGACAAGATTGTTACCTTGATAAGCCCTTATATAACTCCAAGATTTAAAGTCGCTCCTTAGAAATCTTAGCTCCTTTCCTTTACGCTCCAATCCGCTATTTGAAGCCCTTAGAAGTTCACAAACAACTTCCCTTCACTTTCCAATCAAAACTATGAAAACAACTTAGGTTTTCATCTTGCGACTAACGTGAAAACGTAGTTTTTCCGGAATCTTTCTATTGTAAATATCCTTATAATACCCCTAGGAACCTTGGGTTTAAGTATTGTGAATTATGAACCACAAACGAAAAAATTTCTTGTTCTACGGAGAGCAAACCCGAGAGCCTCAATATGCAAGAACAAGGTCTTGAAATTTTTCTAAGTTTGGAGACTTTTCTTGCTACTAGGATGAATATATAACACAATGGAGGGTCAAGATTAAAACACTTGTAGGGTTTGGATGAAGAGGATTAAATATCTAGTGCCAACTTAATTTTCTCAAGCTTGATCATCCACATTTAGGCTACTTAACCTTGGTCACAAGACCACTTAATCTTGGTCAATTTCGATCAAGCCCATGTGGGGGTGGGGGGTGACACGTGTCACCCTCCCATTCGTCCATAAATTTTCGTTTTCCGAAATTTCCATAATTGGTCAAAATATCGAAAACCTTGTGGGCCCCACAAAACGTAAGATTTCTCGGGTGGACCCTACGTGTCCAAATCCGAAAATAAAATTCCATAGTTCCGATAAATTCCATCAGTCTCAAATAACAATTCTGAGAACTCAATTCTTACCGACATACATTTTCCTTCCCGAGGTTCGGAATATTTTCCCCTTAGAATTAACAACTCTTTCTTTCGTTCAAATTTTTAAGTCATGATTCCTTACGTACATTCTCTTAAACATGTCCTAGAATTACGGGGTGTAACATTCTTCCCCCCTTAGAAACATTCGTCCTCGAATGTTCTTAGTCGGTTTTCAAGCTATACAAACTCCGGCATAGTGTCCTTACTATGCCTATCACTCAATATTCCACAAGACCAATGATGCCACACACGACCACCATATATCATATGTATACATATCAATGGACCTTCCAACCGCGGTCCCTTCTCACAAAACTCGGAAGTTACAGCCTTCAAAACGGGATCTTTAGAGGTTCTTTTCTTTTTCCCGTATAAAGGGATGGCCCTGTCGTATTCTAAGTCATGGGAATAACACTATTTGAACCCTTCAGTCGGACTCCCACTCAGCTAACTGATTTTTCCCCTCGCTACTTCCCTTCTCTATCTCACTTAGTCAAATTACTAGTTGGGGCATGATCCTATAATCTGCCTAGCTTAGTTTACCAACCGGTGTAAACTCTAATATTAGTAGAATCTCAATCACGAGCACCTATGGACAGTGTTACTGAACCTAAGGCGTGTGTATCATCACAATTAACCTCCACTCATGGCCTAAAAAGGATTCTCTCTACGCACATTCATTACTCATAACTATAACCATTTTAGTTCTTTTAACCCTTGTTCCTTCCTTTTCTTACTTGTCATACTTTTCTCGTACTTCCAAACTTATTTTAGTACACGTACAAAATTTCAAATATTGTTTCTGTTCTCCAATCCTTGGAGTTTCTATCCAAACTTGGCCATTATGCTGCTTGAATTTCCGTTAAGGCTCTTCTCGGCCCTCACGACCTGGTTCTGGTGAAACACATCCATGAAATCGTACAACGATTTACTAGACTTGGGCCTCGCATCCTCGTGACCCTATCACATAGCGAGACCATTTCCAACTGGCACCACTTCATTCCATGCTACCGATTGACCCGAATTTGGTCCACAACCCGACCCATCGTCACACTTAACTTCTCATTCTTAGTCTGAAAGGAATCTCTCTCCTATCTCAAGGTACTTCTTACCCTATCCTCCCATTCACTAAAGGTTCGTCACCTATGCTGAAGTATTTCTACTGTACATCCTTAACTATCGGTCTTACACTATTATGGGGTAATTACAACTTGTGAACCCTACACAACTATAGTCTCAGTTCACCTTATCATTCTTGTCAACATTCTTCACTCTTCACCTTACTAATCAAAGTATCTCTACCTCTGGTGGTGCTATAAATTTACAACTACTAGCAACAAAGGGAAATATATACGCTAGGGCGGAATCTAAATCTATCAATGCATGTATGATTCAAAAGAATCGAAATATACCTGTAACCCCATGCGATGTTGCCTCTTGATCCTGCCCAGTAGCCACGACATCTATGCGGTTCGAAGGACCGCCAGAACTATAAACTCCACCCTGACCTCTACCACGGCTGGCTGACATCTGAATACCCCGCCCTGGGGGGCGCACAACTGTAGAAGAAAAGGAACCAACCACCGACCTCATAGGCTGAGCCACCTCACCAGTGCTCTTTCTAAAAGGACATTCCCTCAGCATATGGCCCGGACGGCCACAATAAAAACAAACACCTGTGCCATAACGGCATTTCCCCATATGACGCTTACTACATCGGAAACACTGAGGAATAAGTGGCCTTGACTGAGAAAATCCTCTGCTTCTCTGAAAACCTCGAACCCTGGAGCTCGGACTGGCTCCTAATACCTTGTGGGGTCCAATATCCCACCTGTGAGCTGCGGGGGTATGCCCTGGGTAGGCTGGGATGAATATCTTACTCGCTGCTGAGGCAGCTCGTCCAAAAACTCACCGGAATAACCAACCGGTCTAGCCCTCTTACGTTGATTTCTGCGTTGGCCCTCTACCCTCTGTACACCTATCTGTACTGGCCGAATAACCTCCTGCTGACGAAACTGTATCACCGCTATCTTGGTCAATAACATAACTGCTTCCCTTATGACCCTATAGTCTTCCCTAAGCGAGCTGGAGGCTCGTGCTGGGGCCTCAAAACTCGCGCAGAAGAACTTCACATCTGCGACAATATCCGGTATATCACGGACATGAGCCCTATCAACTCTCTCGAAGTCCGGTAGCTCTCTTATCGCTTTTGCCCTTCGGCAGCTTGTTGCCTCCTTGGAGGCATAGCTGTAACACAATAATACGTCAGAGATGGATTATCTTAATAACACAACTTTGTGGCACGATCTCAGAGTGAGCAGAATAGAAACCAAATCCTAAATGTCCTGTAGCCTCCTGTTTATGGGTGTGGCGCGCAACACACCGATAACCAAGACTCTACTAGACACGATATGTAGACATTCCGAGGACTGACTGCTCTGATACCACTCTGTCATGACGCGAATTAGGGCCACCTGCCCATAGTATCATTAAGCAATCCTACTCCTGCAATTATTTCACCCGCATAGGTCATGTGGACCCGCAATGAGGTCATCCGCCTCGCATGAGACTATTTCACCCGCTTAGGCCCGGTGGGGCCGCAATGACTACAAACTCCGCACTCGCATCATGGGTATCAAATCCATGGAATAAGTAGTAACCCGGGGGTTTACCCCGCAAGAATAACATAACACTAGCACAACCGGCTATCATACATAACATAAGCACCACCGGCTTATCATACATAACATAAGCACCACCGGCTTATCATAATTATAATAAGCAAGTTAAGAATTCCCCTAACTTCTTATTTGCCTTAATTATCATGCACTCTCATTTTATTTAACTTAAGGAACTAACATGTCATTAAAACATCCGGGAATTTAACCCAAAGTACTATGTACTTCCGTTCCTTTAAAAAGAACTTTTTTTATATAAAAACCCCAAGATACTATCACCCGTATTATCAAGGCATGTCTATTTTTCAAATCAAGTTACTACACCTTTAGAAATTCATCTCAAGGCTTTAAAACCAAGTAATTTCTACTTTCACAACCTAGGCAACTCGTCCCTATAAATCAAGTAGACACTCTCTTAACTTTCCATAAAGCCGTTATAACTAACTTCCCATAAAACCGTTATAACTCTTTATGGTTTAGACAATTACATTCTTTTTATAACCAATAGACTTATACTTTCAAAAACCAAGTATCATATACTTTCAAAATACTTCAAGTCCCTTAACGTTAGAAATCAAGTTTCTTAACCTTAGAATATCAAGTTTCAATACTTCCAAATCAAGTATTCTATACATTTTCAAGTCAAGAAATCTGTGTATACTAACTTTATGCTTCTGAAACTAAGGCATTTTTATTCTTTAAAACAAGTGAGTTAATTCTCTAACTCAACCAACTTAGAAATTCTTAAAACAAGTCAAGGATATCAAATGAACTGAATTCATTTAAATCTCGTACGTCTACCGTATTATACATTTATAACTACTCATGCTCAAGAGATAAGAAAAGTTCCACATATCTCTCTGGCTCAATCCACTTGCCAAGTTGAATACGCCGGGCGTAGAATGTCAACCTATAATGACCACAATACGCCTATTAACTTCTAGCTTTCAACGTAGAATATTTCTAAGTATAAGGACTCTTATTCTACGGAAAATCGGGCAGCACTTCCTTTGTTTCTACGTATTTTTCCACCTTTTTCAAGGCCCGAAAATCAATAACCAAATGCCACATTTAAGGCTCAACAATTCAGAAATTCCAAGGGGATTACACGCCTAGACGGACGTGTAAAATTCTGCCCCACAATCAATATAAAATTGTCCATATCCTTAAGGCACATTCTCGGCAACTATCAATATCAACAACAATGTCAATTTCCGTTCAATTCCTTTTTAATCCAAGTTGTTATTCCAACATGTTATATACATAATAACAATTACAACAAGTATAAATCCTTTCTTCCTTGACATGCGACGATTGTAACTATCGACCAAATTGATTACAACATTAATGGCTAACTTGCCCATTTTCGGTTTTTAACATGTCGACATGATCCAAATCTTTTCAAACTTCAATCTATATATATCACATGCTCATATCAACTACTATAACATGTAATCTTTAATCACATTAAGAAGATGAAGATTTTACCTCAATAAGCCCTAATAATATCCAAGCATCAAAGTCGATCCTTAGCAACTTTTAGATCCTCTTCTTACGTTCTAATCCGCTCCAAGCACTCCTTAGAAGCTCATGAAGAACTCCTCTTCAAGTTCCAACTTCAAAGTTGAAGAACACCTTAGGTTTTCATCTTGCGACTAACGTAAAAACGTGGGTTTTCCGGGATCTTTCTATTGAGATAACCTTAGAATACCCTAAGGGATCTTGGGTTTGAATATTGGGAATTATGGAGCAAGATTGCAAAAAATTTCTCTTATTTTCTTGTTATTGCCGAGAGCTCCTAAGAGTGCAACATAAGATCTTGATTTTTTTTCTAAGTATGGAAGTCATCTTGCACTAGTATAGGATATATACTACAATGAAGGGTCTATATTAAAACATATGGATGGCTAAGATATGGTCAATAATATCAAGCTCACTTGACTATTTGACTTGGTCCATTATTTTCTTCATCCAACAAGCCATGTGGAGGGTGACACGTGTCTCCCTCCCATTGGTCTAAAATATTTCGTTTCCCGAAATTTCCATAATTGGTCAAAATATCGAAAACCTCGTGGGCCCCACAAAAACGTAAAATTTCTCGGGTGGGCCCCATGTATCCAACTCTGAAAAATAAAATTCCATAATTCCGATAAATTCTTAAAAGTCTTAAATAAAAATTTGAGAATCCAATTCTCCCTAACGAACAATTTTCCTTCCCGGGGCTCGGAAGATTTTCCTTAGAATTTACAACTCTTTCGTTCAAATTTTTAAGTCTTGTGTTCTCCCGTCTATTCTCATATACATGTCCTGGAATTTCGGGTTGTAACATTCTCCCCTCCTTAGAAACATTCGTCCCCGAATGTTCCTTCGAGGTTCCATCTAAACGGATATTGGCATAGTCCCTTGACTACACCCAACATAATCACACTTGCCACACATGGCCACATAACAATACTTATGCTAAAACGTCAACCTGAACTCCAAGTGTCGACGTCGGTTATCTGCATAAAGCTTTTATCGACTCTGAGCTTGCTAATAATCTTTCCTGGATAAGCTTCGCCTTATACACAGCCCACTGAATCAAGTCTGGGCCAATTAACTGAACCTCGCCTACGTTGAACCAACCAATCGGCGATCTACACTTCCTTTCATACAAAGCCTCATACAGGGCCATCTGAATACTGGAAGGGTATCTGTTATCGTACGTAACTCAATCAAGAGGCAAATAATCCTCCCAGCTATCTCTGAAATCAAGAACACAGGCCCGCAACCTATCCTCAAGTGCCTGGATAGTACGCTCTGCCTGTCCATCGGTCTGTGGGTGAAATGCAACACTGAGACTCACATGTGTCCCTAATCCCTTCTGGAAAACCTCCGAGTTATCAAGAACCGAGCTCATCCGTATGACATCATAAATGTAGGAACCCCGTGCAGTCTCACAATCTCTCTGCTATATAATCTAGCATAAACCTAAGCCGAGTAAGTGGTCCTGACCGGAAGAACATGGGCTGGTTTCGTCAGCCTGTTTACTATGACCCTTAGGGAGTCGCACTTCCTCAGAGTACGATGCAACCCTGTAACAAAATCCATATTAATCACCTCTCATGTCTAAGTCGGGATCTCAATCGCCTGTAATAGCTCACTGGGCTTCTGGTGTTCAACCTTGACCTGCTACTAATTCAGACACTAAGCAACAAACTCTGCTACGTTCCTCTTCAGGCCATCTTACCAATACATACATCTGAGGTCATGATACATCTTAGTCGACCCCGAACAAAATAGAGCAATAAGCACTGCGTGCCTCTCCTAAAACCTGCTGACAAGTCCTGCAGCATCGGGCACACATAATCTATCCTCAAGTCACATCACCCTATCCGTTGCTACCCAAACAGGTTCTTCTCCTCTTGGAGGGTCGTATCTTAAATTCGCCCTAGAACTGGATCCTTATAATGTCGCCTCTTCACCTCCTCAACGAGGGAAGACTCGGCAACCTCTCGAATCTGAGCTCCACTAGCATGCTCCCGTAGCTGCCGGGAAATATAGGTTGTTACCTTATCGGGTTGCATCCGCACACGACCCAGCCAAACACTCAAAGCCTTACCATAATAACCTAACCCTCTAGTCCCTCAGGCCTCAGGAGGGGTTAGAACTGTAGTCGTAGTCAGCTGATCTTCCAATAACTGGAAGCCTGTCTCATACTTCCGAAATAGTCGGGGACATAATCTTAATTATGACTCATGTTTCCATTTCTCTGTTGCAACCAAACCTGGCCACTATACTTAGATTCGATTCCTTTGCTTGTCTCATGGCTAATACTTCGTGCCAATCACAATTTAGGGGGGAGATTTTCTTGACCTCGTCAAGTAGTAATCCTATTATTCTCCCCAGCTCCTAGAGCTTATAGTCAGGTGTTCAACCTCAATTCATGGTATTACATAATCCAATGGCTTGCCAATATTTCTTATCGTTCGAGTGTCTACTCGTCTTACCTTTACTTTTCATTTCTAGTTGCCCTGGGGTCTCTTACCTCCCCGTATTTTCCTGCTATCCTTCTCGTCGGTACAAATTTTGCCACATTTCATCGAGGTGCTCTTACTGCCCATCATTCACTAATGGCCTTTACACTAGCCTGGGATAATCATATCTCGTGCAACTTACATAACCATAGTTGCATTTTCTTTTATCATTCTGGTCATAACCCTTCCTTATGCTCATTATTAGCAAAATATTTCTATCTTGATTCTTGATCATACAGTTTCATTCATGCGTACTACCTGCATTTATATCCTTACGACACTTCTTCAACCATTTCCTAGTGTTGTCCGCAATTACCCCAACCCAATACCTTTTTCCAAGGTTATTTAAAATAGTAACCTATTACATAACGAAGCTGGGGACTTTACCAGTCTCATATCCATCGCCTAATAATATGGGTACGCATAGCCCTAGATAATACGTAAAACTATCCTTTTACGCAGGGGAGAGGGCTTATCTCTCTTTCATAAATTTTCCTTGAAGTTACAACCCTATTCACCGAGTCCTCTTGTTGTCCTGTAAATCAAATCATCAAGCACCGCCTTAAAAATCGTGTAGATTCTCAAAACCTACCAATGATGTCTTCGGTCTTCCGCAGGCAGCACTCGTACTTATCTTATTATTGCCCTGCGCATTTTCCTGAAATTATTCGGGAAGTCGTGGCCCTGACCGCCACACTAAACAACTCCAAGGGCACTTAACAAAATCCTTCAATGATCGTACTTTCTTATCTCCGTTTCTTAGCTTTCAAATTCATGTACTACATACTTCTAACATCAATTTATTTACTTCAACCGAACAAGTCACATAGACTTCCTAAAATCAAGTCTGCCAATTGTATATCATCACTGGGCAATCCCTATGTACCCGCTCAGCTACAACCCAAATACTCACTGGTGTAGCTACCTCGAAAGGTCATTATGGACTCCGGCTCTATTCCCTTACACTTGTTTGCTCTCTTTCTTACTGGTTGTACTCTTCCTGTACTTCCAAACTTATACTAGTATACGTACATAAATTCCATACTAATTCTGGCCTCCAATCTTTGGAGTTACTTACATCGAACAGTTTAAGGCCATTTTCGGCTCTCACAACCTGGTTCCGGTGGAATGCGTCCACGAACCCGTAAAACAATTTAACTAGACTTGTACCTTGCATCCCCGTGACCCTGTCACGTAGCGGGACTACTACCAACTGATCCCAATGCATTTTAGGTTATGGGGCAACCCGTAATAGGTCCTCAACCCGACTCACCATCGCACTTAACTCTTACCCTTAGTCTGAATTAAGTCTTATTGTCGAGAAGGCCTTATATATCTAAGGTCTCGGCAGTTATCAATATTCTTAGGCTCGCATTTGCCATGCTTCAAGCCTACCTTATCGATCTCCCCATGCAGCGGGTAAAATAACTGGTAAAATAACTTTCATTAACCCATCGTGTTGTCTTAATCAGAACAACCATAAGTACTTCCCTACGGATCTCATCTGGACAATGTTCTTAAGCATCCTACTTAGCTTAATGTATTAACATAGTCTTCCAGAAAGTCCCAATCACGATTTTCTTAAGGTTTCATTACCTTCTCAGACAGCTCATCATCTCCTAATTATCTCAAATTAGTATGTAAAACCTTGATGAGAATTCATTAAACATTTCATACCTTCCGGTATCTATTTAGTCCTTACGAATCCTTGGTAATCCAAAATCATTCTAGGCAACACACGCCCGACCTCATACATAAATCCGGTATGGTATGTCATTATACCAACTATACTACAATCATTACCAACTGGATACGCAATCCACATAGTCCTTCGGGTCATTCTTTGCGCTTTCTCGTGGCGCAATCAACATAACTCGTTAGGGAGAGACGACCCTAACATCACAGCTCTATCGCACGACCTCAGAGTGAGAAGAATGAAAACCAATCCTAAATGTCCTGCAGCCTCCTAGTTATACGTGGTGCAACATACCGATAACGAAGACTCTACTAGACGCGGTGCGTAGACACTTTCGAGGACTAAGCGCTCTGATACCACTTTTGTCACGACCGACCGGCCCGCTGGTGCCCTACTGGACACCGCGGTAACCATCAGAGAAAGTCAGCGGAATATACATAGAACACACAACTTAAATCAGTAAGAAGTAAACAACAGGCTAGCCGATGAGGCTGCCTTCTTGGATATACATATATAAATAGTCAAAAGTAGTTACATCATTTTCTTTACAATGACCACATACGTGACTACATACCTCTAAGAATTTTTACATAACATTGTGATGGGGCAGGCCCGCCATACCTCTGAATGTACAACAACCGACAATACCAGGGATCTGAACCAAAGATAAGCCTCCGGAGTAATGGAGCTTCTCAACAGCTGAACATTGATCCTAAGAGTGAGGATCAGCAACCTGTATAACTCTAACTGCGGCATGAACGGCCCGAAGGAGAGTCGATCTGGTACCAGTATGTGGCGAAATCTTGTAATGAAATCATAATAGTCTAAAATAAAGCTGGGGACATGTATGATAACTACATTAACAGTACACTGTGTCGTACTAACAATGAGAGTAAACAATAGTATACTTTACTGCATAAAATAGGAGGCTCATGATCGAATTAGGGCCACCCGCCCGTAGTATCATTAAACAATCCTACTCCTGGGACTATTTCACCCGCAAAGGTCATGTGGACCCGCAATGAGGTCATCCACCTCGCATGAGACTATTTCACCCGCACAAGACTATTTCACCCGCTTAGGCCCGGTGGGCCCGCAATGAGTACAAACGCCGCACTCGTATCATGGGTAGCAAATCCATGGAATAAGTAGTAACCCGGGGGTTTACCCCGCAATAATAACATAACACTAGCACAACCGGCTATCATACGTAACATAAGCACCACCGGCTTATCATACATAACATAAGCACCACCGGCTTATCATAATTATCATAAGCAAGTTAAGAATTCCCCTAACTTCTTATTAGCCTTAATTATCATGCACTCTCATTTTATTTAACTTAAGGCACTAACATGTCATTAAAACATCCGGGAATTTAACCCAAAGTACTATGTACTTCCGTTCCTTTAAAAAGAACCCTTTTTATATAAAAACCTCAAGATACTATCACCTGTAGTATCGAGGCATGTCTATTTTTCAAATCAAGTTACTACACCTTTAGAAATTCATTTCAAGGCTTTAAAACCAAGTAACTTCTACTTTCACAACCTAGGCAACTCGTGCCTATAAATCAGGTAGACACTCTCTTAACTTTCCATAAAGCCGTTATAACTAACTTCCCATAAAGACGTTATAACTCTTTATGTTTTAGACAATTACATTCTTTTTATAACCAAGAGACTTATACTTTCAAAAATCAAGTATCATATACTTTCAAAATACTTCAAGTCTCTTAACTTTAGAAATCAAGTTTCTTAACCTTAGAATATCAAGTTTCAATACTTCCAAATCAAGTATTCTATACATTTTCAAGTCAAGAAATCTTTGTATACCTTATTAGAATAAACCATTCTTTTAACTTCCCATAAAGTTATTATAACCAACTTCTCATAAAGCCGTTATACTAACTTTATACTTCTGAAACTAAGGCATTTTTATTCTTTAAAACAAGTGAGTTAATTCTCTAACTCAACCAACTCAGACATTCTTAAAACAAGTCAAGGATATCAAATAAACTGAATTCATTTAAATCTCGTACGTCTACCGTACTATACATTTATAACTACTCATGCTCAAAAGATAAGAAAAGTTCCACATACCTCTCCGGCTCAATCCACTTGCCAAGTTGAATACGCCGCGCGTAGAATGTCAACCTATAATGACCACAATACGCCTATCAACTTCTAGCTTTCAACGTAGAATATTTCTAAGTATAAGGACTCTTATTCTACGGAAAATCGGGCAGCACTTCCTTTGTTTCTACGTACTTTTCCACCTTTTTCAATGCCCGAAAATCAATAACCAAATGTCACATTTAAGGCTCAACAATTCAGAAATTCTAAGGGGATTACACGCCTAGCCGGACGTGTAAAATTATGCCCCACAATCAATATAAAACTGTCCATATCCTTAAGGCACATTCTCGGCAACTATCAATATCAACAACAATGTCAATTTCCGTTCAATTCCTTTTTAATCCAATTTGTTATTACAACATGTTATATACATAATAACAATTACAACAACTATAAATCCTTTCGTCCTTAACATGCGACGATTGTAACTATCGATCAAATTGATTACAACATTAATGTCTAACTTGCCCATTTTCGGTTTTTAACATTTCGACATGATCCAAATGTTTTCAAACTTCAATCTATATATATCACATGCTCATATCAACTACTATAACATGTAATCTTTAATCACATTAAGAAGATGAAGATTTTACCTCAATAAGCCCTAATAATATCCAAGCGTCAAAGTCGATCCTTAGAAACTTTTAGCTCCTCTTCTTACGTTCCAATCCGCTCCAAGCACTCCTTAGAAGCTCATGAAGAACTCCTCTTCAAGTTCCAACTTCAAAGTTGAAGAACACCTTAGGTTTTCATCTTGCGACTAAAGTAAAAACGTGGTTTTTCCGGGATCTTTCTATTGAGATAACCTTAGAATACCCTAAGGGATCTTGGGTTTGAATATTGGGAATTATGGAGCAAGATTGGAAAAAAAATCTCTTATTTTCTTGTTATTGCCGAGAGCTCCTAAGAGTGCAACATAAGATCTTGATTTTTTTTCTAAGTATGGAAGTCATCTAGGTATAGGATATATACTACAATGAAGGGTCTATATTAAAACATATGGATGGCTATGATGTGGTCAATAATATCAAGCTCACTTGACTATTTGACTTGGTCCATTATTTTCTTCATCCAACAAGCCCATGTGGAGGGTGACACGTGTCGCCCTCCCATTGGTCTAAAATATTTCGTTCCCGAAATTTCCATAATTGGTAAGAATATCGAAAACCTCGTAGGCCCCACAAAAACGTAAAATTTCTCGGGTGGGCCCCACGTATCCAACTCTGAAAAATAAAATTCCATAATTCCGATAAATTCTTAAAAGTCTTAAATAACAATTTGAGAATCCAATTCTCCTTAACGAACAATTTTCCTTCCCGGGGTTCGGAAGATTTTTCTTAGAATTTACAACTCTTTCATTCAAATTTTTAAGTCTTGTGTTCTCCCGTCTATTCTCATATACATGTCCTGAAATTTCGGGGTGTAACAATAACAATGACTCTTAGGAGATATGAGACATAATCCCGACAAGGAGAAACCTACCAATGGATTTAAATATAATACAAGGAACCCTTTCGACAATGAAAATTGAAAGATCATAGGTTCAATAGTGTAACAAAGGTAACGAAGAGCGCTAAATAACTCCGACAAAAAAACAAGTTTGATAATTTTATTAGAACACAAGAAACACCTTTGATAAAGAATGTATGATGACCATGGAACCAATTTCAAGAGTTACTAATAAACACAACATGAACTGAGAGCAACCATGTTTGTATCTTCTACGAATAAGAGTTTCTTTCGGAACGTTTGGTTTGACTATGCTTAACAATGAATCATGCCAACAATGAAGAAGAAGGTAAAGCCTTACATACCTTGTAGATGTTCCACTCTAATCGTTACCACACCCCGCTCGTTATACTTCAATCTCGACCTATAATCATAGAGCAATTCTATTATCACCATTTGCTAATTCCTTCTTTACGTACTTAAGTGATGAGTAATTCTATGATAATTCGGGCAGAATTTCCCCTGTATTTCTTACATTTTCCAGATCCATAGTGATCTCAATAACAACAATCCAACCTAAGTCAAGTTCATGAATTCTCAACTTTATGCTCACATGCAAGTCAATTTTACCTAATTACATGTAGAAGGGGACGAGATATTACCTTAATTTCCTTAAACAATCCTCAATATTAGTTGGGTTTAGTTTATCTCCATCTCAATTCCAAGAATAAGAAGTAAGATGATGATCATGCAATATCCACAAACCTTTCGAGACCTCAACTTGTGTAGATTCCCTTGAATTTGATATATGTTGGTTTATATATCTTAGAGAGAGATAGAAAAGTTTTAGAGAGAATGAGGAGCCCTTTTGGAAGTGAGTTAAAATAAAAGAAATTTGGCCTAGAACCTTTATATACTAGACCCAACGCCTTAATGTGGGCCGTATTTTTGTATGGGCCGGATCGAGCATAGTACTTCTTTGATTTGCGAACAGTCAGTTGCAAAACTCTTTGAACTTGAATTTGGGTAGGTTATGCATCCCATAATTCCTTATATACTAGGATACATACCTCCTAAAAGTTGAGCCAAAATCTTATCCAGAATTCTGCCAAAGTTTACTTGATTTTTGACGAACAAATATTTCTGCAATTCGTATGGTCCCGCAACCTTCCCATACTAACTAGACTTGTTCACAAAACTTATTAGCCTTGGGATGGGCATAGTTGTACTACTTTAGTTCTCATGAAATTTCCATTCATGTACTTATGTAGCCTTAGTTTTACAGCAGACTTAACATATGAAGGGGCGGGATGTAATAGTGTTTGATTGGCGACTGACGTTTTATCAAGATGGGTAATTATGCAACATTCATATATGAATGGTCTAGATTATGGTGGTAGGTTATGTCGAAGCATTATGGAATAATAACATGAATGAATAGTTCAATACTAAATACTTGAGAGTAAATGCAATAGGTAAGATACGTGGATGGTAATAATGATACGTCAGGAAGTGGTAATGATGGTAAATTGGAAGATTCGATAAATTTTTTGCATGGTTAATGCATAGTGAGAGATTACAATTAGAAGTTTGATGAGGTGTTCAGAGTTGTGGGCGAGTTAAGAGAAGGCATTAGGAAAATTTGATATATTTAGAGTTCATAGAGTTTTAACAGATTGTGTATCGAGTCGAAGTTGAGAAACATGAAGATTATAATCATAAGGTATAATCTTCGATACTAAATGGGATGACTTGGATAAAATTTAACTTTATGAATTAATGGCTTTAGTTCAGAATTGAAGTATGGCAGCGTTGCCGGGTCTCATCGAGGTTCGTAAGTAAGATTGATGATAATTTTTATGGATGGAAACTATTCGAACAATTTGAATAGGTTATACCGGTACTTGACATGGTATGATGAGGTACAATTGATCATGAAAAGTTTATGAAGTGGTTAGTGGATTTTCTATGGATTAGGCATAACAAGGTGATCAGTAAATGTGCATATAGTATGGCGATTTGAAGACTTGAGTAGATTTGGGTGATGGGTTTGACAAGAAAGTTTCAACTCAGGATTACGAAACTAGCAGAATTGGAGATGTCATAATCGTCCTTGAGTAAGATCAGTTTTTGAATAGGATTGTTTAGAGTTTTCTAAGATAAATAAAGCATTCTTTTCTATCAAAAAAGGAAGTCATGATTTGGGCATGCGACATGTTTCTATATGTTTTTAAAGAATTCTGGTATGAAGGACAACTTTGATAGTTGAGAAAATGGAGTAGTAAAATCAGATTATTTCATCGGTATATATTGGACTATGGTTTTGGGCTATGACAGGAGATGTGTTGTGGTTACAGTGGTATTAGCGGAATCAATATACGTATAGAGTTATGGTTCTGATCAAATCATAGAATTCAAGCGGAGTCTTTTCTTACATTTGAGAATCGACTGTGAAAGAAATTTCAATTATAAAGAAATAGAAATTTGGGTTTTGAGCAAAGTTAAAGGAAGTTTTTATTTCTACATGTATAATTCTAGCCTGTTAAGGCTTTCATGAGGCTATAATGGAGAATCCTTGTTACTAGTTGGCTTTTGTATTTCCCTTTTTCCATTCGAGGACGAACGTTTGTTTAATTGGTATCTGATGTAATGACTTGTTGGTCATTTATACATTTTACCCTTAGACACCTATTGACCTTTCTCCTAGAATTATTAGAGTGTATTCATCTTGCAGGGATGGGTGGAGCGATTCTTGAGGTAGTCAGTTGAGTCTTAGTTGATTTTGAGGTAATTAGAAGCTTTTAAGTTGAATAAGTGAAAATGTGTTGACCAAAAGTTGACTTTTGAGTATATGGGTTCATTTCCGGGTTCTGTCACTTCTAGTAGGTCCGGAGCATCATTTACAACTTAGTCGAGTCCTTAGTTTGCTTATTGTGGCATTTAGAAGTATTTTGTGACACTATTTGTAAAATTGTGAAATTTGGATATTTTGTAGAAAAATGAGTCTTAGATCATTATGATAAATCAAAATGCACGAGTGAGCTTATAGCATCATTTACCTTTTGATAGCTTTTTTGGATTATATCTGAGCGGTCTCGGGAATGTTTCAGATATTTGGTAAATAATTTACTAAATTATTATGTTGTTGGTTTCTAGTGTCTTAAACTAATGGGCCTTGGTGGGATTGGTGTGTCCACTTCTACGGACATTGTCACGCATAGGCGATCTGCCTCTGCGGTGATTTCCCGCTTCTGCGTCCTATCGGTTAGGCACGAACAGCTGAAGCATATTGTTCTACAAATAGTAAGTTATTCCACCTTGGCAGTGTATTTTCTACAGAAGGCAATCCGCTTTGGCGAGGTCGATTCTGTGGAAGCGGGATCACTATTTTCAAACCTAGAATTTAATGCTTTTTCGAAGATCATTTCCCCATAATCATATTTTGGAGTTTGAGCTCGGTAGAGAGGAGATTTTGGGGACTTTCAACATCTTTCATCTTTGGGGTAAGAATTTACATCGCCCTTTACTTACTCATCATTATTATATCTTCTAATCTAGGTTGAATTTCTTAATTAGGTAAGAACTAACCTAGGTTTTTTGAAAGAATAAAAGGCTTAAAAATCATGAAATTTGAGGGTTGCTAATGATCATATTGCTTTGATATTGTAAACTTGGGTTGATTAATGTTAGTAGAAAGTATTGTAATGTTTAATTTGATGATAGGAATCCAATTTGGGGTTTTTCCTAAATATTAAATTGGAAGCCCAAACATGTTTAGTTTTCAAATTACTTAAGGATATGAATCTATAGAGTGTTCTCATGATGTTAGAATAATAAAATTTTGATTTTACCTTTGTGGGCTCGGAGCTAATTTATGAGTTGGACATTTGGGTTACTTTTAAGGGCTGGGCCTTTGTATTTGTTTTAGACCACTTAATTAACGTAGAATTTATGTGTTAGACTATGATTATTTGAAGGCGCTTCGCAAGGGCAAGGCCTTGGCTAAGGAGTAGTGTTTGTGGCATCCGCTCAACACCGAGGTAGGCTACAGTTTATTCTTCCTAGACTCCGATAGAAGTACGTAGTTGTTATAAATATTGAGGGGTATTAGGAATGGTGAAAGTTCCACCTTAGCGGTTGTGATGAGTGATTGAGTGGGTACCAATGTTAAACTATATTGATGGGTGATTTGGGGAATCAACCTTAGGGTTAATTCTGACCGATGTTATGTGTGATTGTCGCCATTACTTGGGCTTGTCACTATTGATTGATAAATTATTGTGTTCACTCATCATATTTGCTTCTAATATGAAAGATTGATTACATGGAATTACTTGTTATTGAATTCTGAAGCATGTGATATTCATCTCCTATATTTGATTGCATCTTCTACATCATGATTACTTGCCTTATTATTGTTGCATTCATACACTCATGGTTATATAATATGAAAAGTGGAGTGGTGTGGAAATATTATGAGTCCAATTATACTGGAAAGATAAGGATATTCTTATGAGATAATGAAAAACATGTATATGGCTCGACAATGAGTCTTGAGCTCTAGTCAAATTCATGTGTTGAATTCTGGCTGGCTAGGAGCAGTATATGGATGACGCGGGTCTCTCATAGGTCATATCTATAAAGCAAAGCTTATAGAGTGTGTATACCGGTTGATGGATTGTGTGTGATTTAGATTGATTACCGTGATAAGGTGGATTATGTTGATTGAACTTTCATGATTCTGAGTTGTCTAAGTAATGAACTATTTTTGTGATTGAAGGTGATCTACATGAGAAATTGTATTACTTGGTGAATAATTGTGTTAACTGGTAGGGTGTCTATTTGATTAATGAGTTGATTTACTGTCATCTTATTTACCGACTATATGTTGTATATTAATGTCCAACTTAAAGGGAATTTATGATGTAAGCACTTGTTTGAATATAATGAGAATGTATAATAAACTGGCATGTACCCACACTCTTAAGTGTACATATAGTAACCAAGCCTACGAGTTAGGAATAATGTTAGATCAATAAGCTATGGTAATGTCAATAATTGCTTTGCAGAAAGGTTGTTGTGTGATTTGGTGTTCTAAGTGTTACCATGTCCTTATTAGTGGGCATTCAAGTATGTTAGGCCAGAATGAGTATGTTATAGGCATGAATTAATTACTAGCGGGCATTACTTCTATGATTCTTATGTGTTGCTACGAATTAGATCATAAATTAAATGTGAAATTAATCCTTATGTGAACAAGGTGACTTAAGTGATTTACTGAACTGTGTAGAATAGGATTATGTGAGAGTCAACTTGGTATTTATGTCAATAACGTATTTTTCGTTGTTGTCGGCCTATGATGCCTATAGAGTTATGTTATGTCTCATGTTATATGTACTGCATCTTTTACGTGGATGCATGTATATGATTGGTTCAGGTTGCACCTTCGAAGCGCGTAGAGGTTAAGACAGGTCATTCATCATATCGGCGGCCTTAGTCTTCATCCTAGTCATACTTCCCTTATTTAGTTAGGGTGGTGTTGTTGTACCTTTATTTTCATTGTATCTTGGAAGTCCTTGTATGAGTCAAACCAGGTTTTGGGAAAAGTGTTGTATGGAATTTGACTTTTAAATTTATTGAATAAAAATTTTGATAGCTTGTAAATTATCCTTTTATTTTCGCTTGTTTAGATTTGTGTCAAAGGATTTTGGGATGGTTCGCCTAACAGGGGATAGTGTAGGTGCAACCACAACGCTCTTGATTTGGGTCATGACGTTAATGGTACTGACCGTGACTTCTCTGCACGTAGGACCCCGCAACAAAATAGGGTGGTAGAAAAAAAAATAGGACCCGAGAAGAAATGGATAGGACTGTGATGCTTGCTAGTGAGATTGCTAGAAATTTCTGGGTTGAAGCTATCAACATTGCATGCTATATACTCAATAGATGCATGACTACATCAACAAAGAAGACTCCCTATGAATTACTTAAAGGAAGAAAACCTAACATTTTCCATTTAAGAGTAGTTGGAGTAGATGTTTCATTCACAATAATGAAAAAGACTCATTAGGAAAATTTGATGCCAGAAATGATGAGGGAATTTTTCTGGGTTACTCGCATAATAGTAAAGCACATAGGATGTTTAACAAAAGAACTATGTGTATAGAAGAAAGTGTGCATGTTGTTTTTGATGAGTTGAGTGTTGTATTAGAAAAACAAGTGCAGGATGATGATGAGGAACCTATGTTCAACCAAACCATTGAGTAAGCAATAAGTCAAACTATGGTAATGAAATAGGTAACCTTACATATACCCGTAGTTCGAGTATATATGTGAGGATGCGTGCGAGAATCTGACGAAATTTTGGAAAGAAAGGAAGATGTGATTTTTCGCGGAAAAGTTTAGGGTTTTGTGAAGGAAAAAGGTTCGTTGATGGGGTGGATTCCCAGTTTGGTATTTGGGCTTCTTGAATTATATTAGAATTATGGAATTTTATTTCGGAATTGGTCACGTGGGGCCAGGAGAAATTCTGATTTTGTGGGGCCCACTTTGTTTTCGAGATTTTTGCCTTTATGAATATTTTCGGAAGATGAAATATTTTGGACGAGTAGGAGGGCGACACGTGTCACCCCCCTAGGTGGCCTCATGGCCGAAATTTGCTAACAAGTGGCAAGACAAGTGGCCTTGTCTTGCTAGATATTTTGTGTGGCCAAGTCTTGCTAGATATTTTGTGTGGACAAGTGGCTTGTGGGACCCACACACACTTGTCCCCAATCTCAACCACACACTTGCCTTCATCCTAGCCCTTGGTTGTCCTATATATGCACCCTTAGTTGATGAAAACTTCCACACTTAACCATTTCAGACAAGAAATTCCCTCTTCTCCCTTGACCTTGCTCTCGTTTTTGAGCCCATTTCTTGACCTAAATTTGTCCAACAATTCTTAAACTCTCGTGTTCTTCCCTAAGGTGTTAGGAAGATTGTGTACCAAGAGTTGGAAAAGATTTCACACCACAACCTATTGTTCATGCCTTGGCGAAACTTACTAGTTGGAAACCCTAAGTGTTCTTCACTTTTTGGAGTTGGTTCTTGAAGAGAAGTTGGTTAGGAGCTTCATGGGTTGCTTGTAGCGGATTGGGCGTAAAGATTTGGAGCTAAGACTTGCTTGGAGCGACATTAAGTTCTTGGATAATTTTGGGCTATTTGAGGTAGTAAACCTTAACCTCTTTGTGAATTGGTCATTATACATATATTATAAGTATATTATGGAGTATATAATATATGGAGTAAAGTTTGGAAGAGTTGGATCTTGTTAACTTGTTAAAAGAAAAGTTGGCCGTTTGCCATTAAAATGGTAAAACGTCTCTTACTTGTGAAGAAGTAATTAACAAAGTAACTATAACTTATATTAAGATGGAATATAAGTTGGATGACTAATGAAGTAATTGGATAAGTAAAATGGACAAAGTTGGCCAAGGACCCCAACTTAAGGACTGTATTTACTTTGGACTGTATTTATTTTGGTATTTACATTTACATTGGGAAGATTTTTCAATCGCGTTCGTTTGGGCGTGTGATCCCTTTTTAATTATTGTATTGTTATGAAGGCGTGATAGTAAACAAGCGTTACGGTTGGCGTAATCCCTTCTTTTACTTATTGTTGTTATGGGCGTGATAGTAAACCGCGTTACCGTTTGGGCGTGTAATCCCCTTCTTTATGTTGTTTAATTATTACGTCTTATATATATATATGGTATATATATTACGGTTATTCGGGCCTTGGAGAAAGATGGAAAAGTGAGTAAAAACGGGGGAAGTGCTGCCGAATTTTCCGTAGAATTAGAGGGCTTTTTATTGGTATAAGTCTTGATGGTAAGAAAGGTTTGATAGAAGTACTATGACCGTTTTAGGAGTGGAGTACTCGTGTGGCGTGATCTACTTGGCAAGGAGTAGCCGACGGGTTGAAGTACTTGGAGCGTTTTGCTATTAAATCGATAATCGTCGCGAGGTATGTGAACCTCTTCCTATCTTTTCTAGCATGATTGTTGTGAAATATGTAGTGCGGTGAGCGTCATGTGCTAAGTGATTTGGTTGGTTTAAAACATAGGGTGTTATAATAGCTTTATGGGAAGTTAGTTATAACGACTTTATGTAGGTAAAAGAATGGTTTATTGATTGTAGAAAGTTAAGAGACTTGATCTTGAAAGATAAGAGACTTGACTTATACACGACTTGATTTTGAAAGTTAAGAGACTTGATCTTGAAAGATAAGAGACTTGACTTAGTTTGACTTGTTATGAATTTTGTTAAAATGTTGTAAAAACCTCATTCGCGAGTAATGAGTAGTTGGTTTTAAAAGAATAATGTTTTACTGATTTCGGAACGAGAATAAGTGTCGAACAAACCACAGCAGCGCTAATAAAGGAAAGTGTATTGACAAATAACTAATTGTTATTAAAACCAGTAGAAACCTCCATCTGCATAGAAGCTAAGATAAGACAAAATTGTATTACCTTTCCTAGATCATGGCTGCTGTAACAAGATTGTTATAAACAAGAATAAGCGACTCACACATAAGACATATGTTACTCAATTGTTTTAAAAGGGATTAAGACGATGAGTTATGAAACCTTTCTAAAATGAGAAACTTGAGCATTTGAAATTAGGCAAACTTGAACGTTTGGAAAATAATGTTGTTACTTGATTTTACAAAGGGAAGTATTTTAGTTTACTTAAAAGATAGTCACTCTATTTTTATACTACGTATTATGTGACTTTTGTGAAAGGAACGGATCCTTTAAAAAGAGTTAATGTATGTAGTACTTTGGGGTTAAAACCCGGATTTGTTGTAATAAAATATAAGTCTATGAAATTGTTTAACTTGCCTATGCTTGTTGTGATAGCCTTTGTTGTGCAAGTATTGTGTTTCTATACCACCGCGTCTCTCGATGGAGGGCGGTGATTGTGATGGGCGTTTCTATCCGGTTCGTGGGATGAACAGGAATGTATTCCACTCGACTCGCATTCATGGGATGAACCGGAATGTATTCCACTGACTACCGCGTTCGTAGGATGAACAGAATGTATTTCACTCATTCGCGTTGCTAGGATGAACAGGAGTGTATTTCACTCGACTACGCGTTCAGGATGAGCAGAATGTATTTCACCCGACTACGCGTTCGTAGGATGAACAGAATGTATTTCACTCATTACCGCGTCCATAGGATGGACCGAATGTATTCCATCCGACTACCGAGTTCATGAGATGAACCGGAATGTATTCCACGTTTCTATCGGGTCCATAAGATGGGCGAGACATGTTATACGTATCACATGGTTTGTACCTAGACCGCTGGCGGTGAGGAAGGAGTTCCACGAGCGTGAGGATGACTTTGAGGCGTGAGTCCACGACTTGACATGACCGCTTTTATGTTATGAGTTGTAGTTTGGTTATCATACATGTCTCTGTTTTATATAGATCGTTATGATTTCATTTCTGATATTTTCAGTTTCACATACTTGGTACTGTTATCGACCTCGCCCGGGGCTGCGTTCATCTGCAGTAGAGTACATCGGTTGTGGATCCTCGCTCATAGGATCACGATTCGATGTTGGGAAGCCCCGTTTCTTGGAGGCTTATCTTTTGGTATGTTACCACAGTCTGAGGTTCTTGTACATTCGGGGTATGGCGGGGCCTGTCCCATCATAGTTGTTGTCACTTCTTAGGTGCATGTAATCGTTGTGGGCGAGTTTGTAAAAATGATAAGCTCGGGTTTTTATGTATATATCTGAAGGCAAGCTTTTTGGTTGCTGTTTATTTATCATGTCTCTTGTTTCATGTTTATGTTTTTATTTCCGCTGATTTTCTCTGATGTTGTATCACGAGGGTGCCCGGGGTAAGGCACCAGTCACGGGCCCCGGTTCGGGTCGTGACAAAAGTGGTATCGAGCGATTAGTCCTCGGAAAGTGTCTACGCACCGTGTCTAGTAAGTCTTGATTATCGGTGTGTTGTGCACCACATCTATAATCGGAGGCCGCAGACATTTAGGATTGGTTTCTATTCTTCTCACTCTGAGATCGTGCCTTAGAGTTGTGTTATAAGTTGGAATCCCTCGGACGTATTCGTTTGTACCAGTTATGCCTCTGCGAAAAAGGCAGCCTGCCCCCTGATGCAAGAGACAGCAGAGGGAGCTACGAGTAGAACACAGAAGGTTACGAGGCACAAGCCTGGTCATTACCTGAGATAGTACTTCAGACGACGAGTTTTATGACGCCGCTAGCCCCAGCAGAGTTTAGAGCGGCAACAGTTTCTACGGAGGCCACGATACCTGAGCCTCCAGATCCACGGCCAGGAGCTGAGGATGATCCTCAGGGTGTCATGCTAGTTTGGGAGATTGTTATGCTTGCGGCCAGCAGGACCATTTGGTGAGAGTTTGTCCGATTAGAGGTAGCACAGATGTAGAGACTCAGCCTTCGGTATCGGTGGCTGGTTCATCGCCTTATATAGCTAGGCGCCCTGCAGGGCAGGATTATGGTTAGAACGACAAGGGGAAAGTGAGGCAATAGTGGCAGAGATATCTTTAGCCTTTAAGAGACTTGGTTATGTTGTTATGGTGGGTACGTGTGAAGTTCTATACATATAGCATTGTGTTAAGTATAACTTAGAGAACATGACTAGTTGAAGAGGTAAGTTTGGGGTCATGGAAGGTGTGAACCTTAGAATATTATAAGTGGAGACCTTAGATGCGAGGCCGTCTTGAGTAAAAGATTTGTTTACGATTGACCTTTGTCGGAGTGCATAGTATACGAGGGGTAAAAATTGTGTGATAAGTCCCTGAGTGGTGTGAATTATATAAGGATAGTTATGATAAGAAGACCAGGTTTTGCGTAACTTGATTAGTGAGATTGTTAGGATCGGGAACAAGAGTTTGGCGCCGCAAATGGGTCGGGTTGAGGCAAGGTTGCGTGTCAACCCGCAGCCCGATTTGGGGTAGGTCGGTTCGAGGTGGTCCCGCCGGTGGTAGGTCACGAGGGTGCTAGGCCCGAGTTTAGGTAACCATCGTGCGGGTTCGTGGACGCGTTCGAGAATCGGATCGTGAGGCGGGATGGCCTTTGTGGGATTGAAACTAGTGAGATGACCAAGTTTGGAGGTAGTGACTCCAAGGTTTTGGAAATTGAAGCGATGGGAAGTGTAGTGCATTATCGGAAAGAGTTCGGGTGTTCGAAGTGTACGACAAGTAAGGAAAGAAGTGAGCGTGTGCTAAGAGATGGAAGTGATCATGTTTGTGAAGTAAAGGCGCGAAGGAAGTATCCTTTGGACCGAGCGAAGTTGGTGTTGTTTTTACATCGTCGAGGTGATTCCTCGTTGGCTTGGATTTGAGTTTTGCGCACATGTTATATTACGGCCATTGGTGGCGGGATCGGTTTGTAAGTATAGTAGTGGAGACTATCTGCAAGCGCAAGTACGTTTGGAGACTTAGAAGGAACATTGGGACGAATGTTTCTAAGGAAGAATGTTATACCCGTAGTTCGAGTATATATGTGAGGATGTGCGTGCGAGAATCGGCGAAATTTTGGAAAGAAAGGAAGATGTGATTTTTCACGGAAAAGTTTAGGGTTTTGTGAAGGAAAAAGGTTCGTTGACGGGAATTGGATTCCCAGTTTGGTATTTGGGCTTCTTGAATTATATTAGAATTATGGAATTTTATTTAGGAATTGGTCACGTGGGGCCACGGGAGAAATTCTGGTTTTGGGGCCCACTTTGTTTTGAGATTTTGCCTTTATGAATATTTTCGGAAGATGAAATATTTTGGGCCAGTAGGAGGCGACACGTGTCACCCCACAGGTGGCCTCGTGGCGAAATTTGCTAACAAGTGGCAAGACAAGTGGCCTTGTCTTGCTAGATATTTTGTGTGGCCAAGTCTTGCTAGATATTTTGTGTGGACAAGTGGCTTGTGGGACCCACACACACTTGTCCCCAATCTCAACCACACACTTGCCTTCATCCTAGCCCTTGGTTGTCCTATATGCACCCTTAGTTGATGAAAACTTCCACACTTAACCATTTCAAGACAAGAAATTCCCTCCCTTCTCCCTTGACCTTGCTCTCGTTTTTGAGCCCATTTCTTGACCTAAATTTGTCCAACAATTCTTAAACTCTCAGGTGTTCTTCCCTAAGGTGTTAGGAAGATTGTGTACCAAGAGTTGGAAAAGATTTCACACCACAACCTATTGTTCATGCCTTGGCCGAAACTTACTAGTTGGAAACCCTAAGTGTTCTTCACTTTTTGGAGTTGGTTCTTGAAGAGAAGTTGGTTAGGAGCTTCTATGGGTTGCTTGTAGCGGATTGGAACGTAAAGATTTGGAGCTAAGACTTGCTTGGAGCGACATTAAGTTCTTGGATAATTTTGGGCTATTTGAGGTAGTAAACCTTAACCTCTTTGTGAATTGGTCATTATACATATATTATAAGTATATTATGGAGTATATAATATATGGAGTAAAGTTTGGAAGAGTTGGATCTTGTTAACTTGTTAAAAGAAAGGATTGGCCGTTTGCCATTAAAATGGTAAAACGTATCTTACTTGTGAAGAAGTAATTAACAAAGTAACTATAACTTATATTAAGATGGAATATAAGTTGGATGACTAATGAAGTAATTGGATAAGTAAAATGGACAAAGTTGGCCAAGGACCCCAACTTAAGATTGTATTTACTTTGGTGTATTTATTTTGGTGTATTTACATTTACATTGGGGAAGATTTTTCAATCGCGTTAGTTTGGGCGTGTGATCCCTTTTTAATTATTGTATTGTTATGAAGGCGTGATAGTAAACCGCGTTACGGTTGGGCGCGTAATCCCCTTCTTTTACTTATTGTTGTTATGGAGGCGTGATAGTAAACGCGTTACGTTTGGGCGTGTAATCCCTTCTTTATGTTGTTTAATTATTACGTCTTATATATATATGGTATATATATTACGGTTATTCGGCCTTGGAGAAAGATGGAAAAGTGAGTAAAGCGGAAGTCTCGCGAATTTTCCGTAGAATTAGAGGGCTTTTATTGGTATAAGTCTTCAATGGTAAGAAAGGTTTGATAGAAGTACTATGACCGTTTTAGGAGTGGAGTACTACGTGTGGCGTGATCTACTTGGCTTAGGAGTAGCCGAAGCGGGTTGAAGTACTTGGGCGTTTTGCTATTCGTCGATAATCGTCGCGAGGTATGTGAACCTCTTCCTATCTTTTCTAGCATGATTGTTGTGAAATATGTAGACGGTGAGCGTCATACGTGCTAAGTGATTTGGTTGGTTTAAAACATAGGGTGTTATAATAGCTTTATGGGAAGTTAGTTATAACGACTTTATGTAGGTAAAAGAATGGTTTATTGATTGTAGAAAGTTAATGTTATACCCCGTAGTTCCAGGGTATGTATGCGAGGACGTACGTACGAGAATACGACAGAAAGATTGGAGAGGAAGAAAGAGGTGAATTTTCCACGGAAAAGTTTCCGGTTTTTGTGAAGGAAAAAGGTTCGTTAATGGGAATTGGATTCCCATATTTGGTTTTTGGACTTCTTAGATTATATTAGAATTATGGAATTTTATTTTCGGAAATGGTCACGTGGGGCCCTCGGGAGAAATTTACGGTTTTGTGGGGCCCGCTTTGATTTTGAGATTTTGGCCGTTATAGATATTTTCGGAAGACGAAATATTTTGGACGAATCGGGGGGCGACACGTGTCACCCCCATGTGGCACCTTTGGGCCGAAATATGTTTGTGCACAACACCCGGTTAGAGTCGTTTTTAAACGTTTTCCACGACTTTCGTAGGGAATTTCCGGCTATGTCATTTAGTATTTTTGCGGATTTTTAGAGGCGGAACATTTTGGACCAACGAGAGGCGGCGGCACCTCTCATTGGTGGGCAAAGTGGGCGGCACATGGACGATTTTGGGAAGGCAAGTGGGAGATATTTTTGGTAGATATTTTGTGTGCAAGTTGGCTAGGTACACTTGGGTGAATCTTGGCCCTACACTTGCCTAACACTTGGTGTAATCTTGGCCATTGGTTGGCTTTCACTTGACCTATAAATACCCCTCCCTTTGAAGACTAATTCATTCACAAAATGCCTAAGTCTTGAGAGCCTTCCCCCTCCCCTTTTCGTGAGGCCCCCTTGGCCGAGAGTTCCCCCCCTAGTGGGGTAGGCCGAGGCAGCCACCCCTCCTTTGTGGTGTGGCCGTGGGGTACCCACTAGCCTAGTTGCTTTAGTATAATACCCCTTTGTGGTATAGAAATACTCTCAGTATTGTTATAATGCCCAAATTACCTTAGCCTTATACCTTGTTGTATTCTAAGGTTATACCTTTACAAAAGCCCAGTTATACTATTATACTTCCCGTCGATCCTGGCAAAACCACCCTAGGAAAATCTCCATAGTCAGTTGGAGTATTGTGTAGAAGTTGGTTAGAACTTCTAAGGGTGGTTTAGAGCGGGTTGGGCGCTCGGAGTTGGAGCTAAGCGATTGCCCGGGATCGACTTTATACTTGGATAATTATGGGCTTATCGAGGTAAATATCTTGTCCTCTATTGTAATTGGAAATTACATGTTGTTAGATTATATAGTTGAAGTATACTATATATAGAACTAAGCTTAATCTTTGCGCAATGTCTTTTGACTTAAGCCTCAAGAATCGTATTCTGATGAGACTTGTGTAGTAATGCAGTGGAGTAGAATTGTACCCGTTAGGGTTAGATGTATAACCCCCGGTTGGCTTGGTAGCGGCCTACCGATAGGAGGAGATTTCTGTTGCGGGAGAGTCTTTGCGAATTTTCGGTAGAATGTTCTACGATGAGATCTTAATGTTAATGGCGCTTGTGGCCTTATAGGTTGATGTACTACGTGTGGCGCGACCACGTGGCTTAAGGGTAGCCGACGTTTGGAAGTACTTGGGCGTTTTGCTATTAGTCGATAATCGTCGCGAGGTATGTGAACCTCTTCCTATCTCTTCTAGCATGATATGTGTGCACTATGTAGTGCGGTGAGCGTCGTGTGCTAAATGTATTCGATTGGTTTAAAACATAAAGTGTTATAACGGCTTTATGGGAAGTTGGTTATAACGACTTTATGTAGATAAGAAAACACTTTGTGGTTTTAAAAAAAGGTAAATGATTTGTTTATAAGCGGCTTGATGTGTGATCATAAAGAACTTGAAGTATTTCAAAAGATTTAAATCGTTTTGAAGAGAAGTAATACTTGGTTTTTGAGAACTTAAGAGTTATACTAGCTTTATGGGAAGTTAGGTATAACGGCTTAAGAACGTTTTACTGATTTTGGAAATCAGGATGTGTATCGACAAACCACTGCAGCGTTAATAAAAGGAAATGTTTTGAATAATTAAGTATTATTAAAACCAGTAGAAACTTCCATCTGCATGAAGCTAAGATGAGACAAAATGATATTTCCTAGATCATGGTCTTTGTAATAAGATTGTTATAAACAAGAATGTCCTACTCACATATAAGGCTTATGTTTCTCCGATTGTTTAAAAGAGAATTATATTCTTAATTGAATAAGACTATGAACTACGAAACCTTTCTAAAATGAGAAACTTGAACATTGGAAATTAGGCAAACTTGATCATTGGAAAAGAATGTTGCTACTTGATTTTACAAAGAGAAGTAATTGATTTACTTTAAAAGGATAGTCACTCTATTTTATATTACGGGTATTGTGTGACATTGTGAAAGTAACGTATCTTTTAAAGAGTTGATGTATGAAGTACTTTGGGGATAAAACCGATTTTGTTAATCATATAGTAGAAGGTACCTTGTGTGAACAACTTGATTGTATTGGTTTGTGATAGCCTTGTAATACTTTCTTGATTGCGTTGATAAGTAAGCGTGTTGGGATCTTCGTGTGTTAGTATCTTGTGATGTTTGTGTGAAGGGTTTCCGCGATTGTGCTTATTAACTATCGATCGTTATGATAGTATTGTGGCATTCATCTCTTGAGATGATTAGGAGTTAAGGCGCCCTCCGATGCGGGGTAGACTCAGCGGGTCGATGGACCTATGATTCGAGAATACCTCATGCAGTCCCGGGGGCTTTATGCGGAACTACGAGAGTTCCGTGTTAGTGTCGTCCTTTATGGGCATGCGGTCGCTTGTGGCGTGCGGTCGCGAAGTCGGGGCGATGCCGGGAGTAGCTACCCTCGATGCGGGGATGCCATGCGGGCGATGAGATTGGCCTACGCGAGTGCGGGAAGTTCGGGACTAGACGCGCATTAGATCTGCGGGCAAGTGGCGGCTTTGATCATGTGGCGATGCAGCGGATCTTATAATCTGATTCATGACCTTGTTGATGCGTAGGTGTTAGTAGTCGGTTATGCCTTCGTACTTACCGTCACGGTGTTATTATGGCACAGGTGGGACTCGGTGTTCATGTGTGTTCCTTGGAACTTTTATATCATAAAGCTGGCGGTGAGAATGTGTCCCACGGGCACGATTGATGTTGTGGCGTGAGACCCATTTGTTATGTTCTTTGGTGATGACTTGAGGCGTGAGTCACGACTTGATATATTTGCTTAGTTATTGTAAAGCGTAGTTTGGTTATCATACATGTCTCTGCTTTATAGACTATTATGATTTCATTTGCGATATTTTTAGTTTCACATACTCAGACTGTTATCTTGACCTCGGCCGGTGGCGTATAAAGAGGCGAGCCTCTACCACGAACGTACCAACCGTGTGTGGCTCTCCGTATGGCACGTCTGAGAAGGTCCAAACCTCGAGGATGCCCGCGTACCATTTGTTGTCGTCGGAGCAAGGCTCGCGACAAAGTGACAAAAGTGGTATCGAAGCGATTAATCCTCGGAAAGTGTCTGAGGCCGTATCCGATGAAGTCTTGATTATCGGTGTGTTGTGCACCACACCAATAATCGAGAGGCTATAGGATATTTAGGATTGGTTTCTATTCTTCTCACTCACGAGATCGTGCCTTAGAGCCGTGTTGTAAGTTGGACCTCCGACGAAATTCATTCCGCATCGTTATGCCTCGCGTGCACCGGGCCCGGGAGGCGCGGCCGAGGAGGCTGCGAGTTGAGTTGAGAAGGTTGCGAGCGCAGGCCCAATCATTACCTAGGGTAGTGCTTCATTCGGGATTTCTGCGGCGTTACTAGCCCGCAGAGTTTAAGAATGGCGGCGGCGGTTCCTACTGCGTCGCGATAATTGAACGCCGGGTTCCACGGCCGAACGATGAATATAGATTGCAAAGCGACCACATGTTACTAGCTATAGATTTGGCTACGGAAGATTATACCGATGTACCGAGTCTTGATGACTACAAGAGAGGTTGTGCAAGAGTAATTCTTGATTGGGCTTGGCGTGGCACGTATGCGGGCTTATGCAGCAGCGAAAACGTAGAGATTGTGGGTTAACCAGGGCGAGAAGAGGGCGAGCGTGAGGTCGCCGGTAACTTTCAAGGTGAGTATACCTTAAGTGCTATGTTACGATAGCGGTGTGGTAGTTGTGATGAGAAATCATGGTGGAGTTAACCGAGTAAGATTTTGGGGAATAGAGAAGGTGTGAGCCACAGAGTGTTATACGTCTGGACCTTAGAGGTAAGGCCATCTCGAGTAAAGGTGTAGTGTTATGTTTGATCCTTATCGGAGTGCATAGTGCACGTGAGCTATGTTTGGGATAGGTCCCAAGTGGTATGAAATGAAAGAGGGTAGTTGAGCTAAGAAGACCGGGTTTTAAACGTTTTTAGTGAGATTGTTCATTAGGGGAGATAGTGTTTTGCGCAATGCCGGGTCGGGTTGAGGCCACGTTGCGGGTCAACCCGCGGCATGTTTGGTGGTGGGGTCTGGTTGTGGTGGTCCCGCCTTGTGTCAGGGTCACGGGGGTGTTAGGCCCAAGTTTAGTTGACCAGCGTACGAGTTCGTGGATGCGTTCGACCAGTGGTCGGTCGATGGGGGCAGCCCATCGTGTTCTTCGGTCGGGACCGTTCACTCGGCTGTGTGGGGTTATCAGAAAGGTTGTAAGGTTGCACGGGGTGCCTACCTTCACCTTATGACAAACAGTGGAGCCCAGGTTACGGCTGTTTTTGTTTCTGGAAGTTTTACCAAGCAGTGTGTTAAGAACTCAGGTGAGTCTCAGAATCGCATTCGCCCCGGGCGGTCGTGGATTTGAGGGTAGTTGTGAGGATTGTTGTCTCTGTGGAGGAGCGTTTGAGCTACCATTTGGTGTTCGGATGTCGCCTTTTGAAGCCTTGTAGGGCGGAAGTGTAAGTTGCGGTCGATTGGTTCGATGTTGGCAAGGTTGATTAGTTGGTTGAGCTTGTTCCGTGATGTGGATAGTCTGAAGCTTGTCTAGAAGATGTTACGGCGGCTCGGAGAAATCGTGCGGATAATCGGCGACGACGCTTAGAGTTCAGTTGGTCGGTCTTCTTGAAAGTACCACCGGTTAGGGTGTGACGAGTTTGGAAACGAAGGAACTTAGCCCGAGTTACTTTTGGGCCCTTGAGAGTTCATGTGAAGAATAGGCAAGGTTGCCTATATGTTAGCTTTTGCCGTCCGACTTAGGAGGCAGGACGTCCGGTCTTTCGTATTGTTATGTTTGGGAAAGTATCGAAGATCCATCCAGAATGTTCCCAGTTAATGATGCCCACGTAAAGAGATAGTAACCCCGAGTTTTGGAAACTAAAGCGATGATCGAAATGTGGTAAGGGTTGGTGTCGGCGACGGTGATCGCGTGCGGCGGTACCATTTGTTGGGTCGTCGGAGCAAGGCTCGCGACAAAGTGACAATAGTGGTATTATTTGTGGTAATGTTAGAGGTGTTTCCTCGTAGACTTGGATATAAGTATGTTGCGCAGGTATTTCTGTGGCCAGGTATGGCAGGATTGTTTCGTAAGTATAGTAGTGAAGACTATACTGGCGAACGTTTGTTTTGAGACTTAGAAGGAACATTCGGGACGAATGTTTCTAAGGAAGAATGTTATACCCGTAGTTCCGTGGTATGTATGCGAGGGCGTGCGTGCGAGAATCTGACGTAAAGATGGAGGAAGAAAGAGGTGAATTTTCCACGGAAAAGTTTCCGGTTTTTGTGAAGGAAAAAGGTTCGTTAATGGGAATTGGATTCCCATATTTGGTTTTTGGACTTCTTAGATTATATTAGAATTATGGAATTTTATTTTCGGAAATGGTCACGTGGGGCCCACGGGAGAAATTTACGGTTTTGTGGGGCCCGCTTTGATTTTGAGATTTTGGCCGTTATAGATATTTTCGGAAGACGAAATATTTTGGACGAATCGGGGGGAGACACGTGTCACCCCCATGTGGCACCTTTGGGCCGAAATATGTTTGTGCACAACACCCGGTTAGAGTCGTTTTTAAATAAACGTTTTCCACGACTTTCGTAGGGGAATTTCCGGCTATGTCATTTAGTATTTTTGCGGATTTTTCCGGGAGACGGAACATTTTGGACCAACGAGAGGGCGGCACTTGGCACCCTCTCATTGGTGGGCAAAGTGGGCGGCACATGGACGATTTTGGGAAGGCAAGTGGGAGATATTTTTGGTAGATATTTTGTGTGCAAGTTGGCTAGGTACACTTGGGTGAATCTTGGCCCTACACTTGCCTAACACTTGGTGTAATCTTGGCCATTGGTTGGCTTTCACTTGACCTTTAAATACCTCTCCTTTGAAGACTAATTCATTCACAAAATGCCTAAGTCTTGAGCCTTCCCCTCACCGTGAGGCCCCCTTGGCGAGAGTTCCCCAGTGGGGTAGGCGAGGGTAGCCACCCCTCCTTTGTGGTGTGGTAGTGGGGTACCCCTAGCCTAGTTGCTTTCGTATAATACCCCTTTGTGGTATGAAATACTCTCAGTATTGTTATAATGCCCAAATTACCTTAGCCTTATACCTTGTTGTATTCTAAGGTTATACCTTTACAAAAGCCCGGTTATACTATTATACTTCCGTCGGTCACAAAACCGAAACCTAGGAAAATCTCCATAGTCAGTTGGAGTATTGTGTAGAAGTTGGTTAGAACTTCTAAGGGTGGTTTAGAGCGGGTTGGGCGCTCGGAGTTGGAGCTAAACGATTGCCCGGGATCGACTTTATACTTGGATAATTATGGGCTTATCGAGGTAAATATCTTGTCCTCTATTGTAATTGGAAATTACATGTTGTTAGATTATATAGTTGAAGTATACTATATATAGAACTAAGCTTAATCTTGCGCAATGTCTTTTGACTTAAGCTCAAGAATCGAATCGAATCAGACTGATGAGACTTGTGTAGTAGTAGTGGAGTAGAATTGTACAGTTAGGGTTAGATGTATAACCCCCGGTTGGCTTGGTAGCCGGCCTCGATAGGAGGAGATTTCTGCTGTTGCGGGAGAGTCTTTGCGAATTTTCGGTAGAATGTTCTACGATGAGATCTTAATGTTAATAAGCGCCTTGTGGCCTTATAGGTTGATGTACTACGTGTGGCGCGATCTACGTGGCTTAAGGGGTAGCCGACGTTTGGAAGTACTTGGAGCGTTTTGCTATTAGTCGATAATCGTCGCGAGGTATGTGAACCTCTTCCTATCTCTTCTAGCATGATATGTGTGCACTATGTAGTACGGTGAGCGTCGTGTGCTAAATGTATTCGATTGGTTTAAAACATAAAGTGTTATAACGGCTTTATGGGAAGTTGGTTATAACAGCTTTATGTAGATAAGAAAACACTTTGTGGTTTTTAAAAAAAAAAGGTAAATGATTTGTTTATAACTGGCTTGATGTGTGATCATAAAGAACTTGAAGTATTTCAAAAGATTTCTGAAATCGTTTTGAAAGAGAAGTAATACTTGGTTTTTGAGAACTTAAGAGTTATACTAGCTTTATGGGAAGTTAGGTATAACGGCTTAAGAACGTTTCTTGATTTTGGAAATCGGGATGTGTATCGACAAACCAACTGCTGCGTTAATAAAAGGAAATGTTTTGAATAATTAAGTATTATTAAAACTAAGAGAAACTTCCATCTGCATAGAAGCTAAGATGAGACAAAATGATATTTCTAGATCATGGTCTTTGTAATAAGATTGTTATAAACAAGAATGTCCTACTCACATATAAGGCTTATGTTTCTCGATTGTTTACAAGAGAATTATATTCTTAATTGAATAAGACTATGAACTACGAAACCTTTCTAAAATGAGAAACTTGAACATTGGAAATTAGGCAAACTTGATCATTGGAAAAGAATGTTGCTACTTGATTTTACAAAGAGAAGTAATTGATTTACTTTAAAAGGATAGTCACTCTATTTTATATTACGGGTATTGTGTGACATTGTGAAAGTAACGATATCTTTTAAAGAGTTGATGTATGAAGTACTTTGGGGATAAAAACCGATTTTGTTAATCATATAGTAGAAGGTACCTTGTGTGAACAACTTGATTGTATTGGTTTGTGATAGCCTTGTAATACTTTCTTGATTGCGTTGATAAGTAAACGTGTTGGGATGCACGTGTGTTAGTATCTTGTGATGTTTGTGTGAAGGGGTTTCCGCGATTGTGCTTATTAACTATCGGTCGTTATGATAGTATTGTGGCATTCATCTCTTGAGATGATTCCGGGGTTAAGCCGCCTCCGACGGGGTAGACTTCAGCGGGTCGATGGACCTATGATTCGAGAATACCTGCGCAGTCCCGGGGCTTTATGCGGAACTACGAGTTCCGTGTTAGTGTCGCCCTTTATGGGCATGCGGTCCTTGTGGCGTGCGGATGCGAAGTCGGGGCGATGCCGGGAGTAGCTACCCTCGATGCGGGGACGCCTCATGCGGGCGATGAGATTGGCCTATGCGGGCTGCGGGAAGTTCGAGACTAGACGCGCATTAGATCCGCGGGCAAGTGGCCGCTTTGATCATGTGACGATGCAGGCAGATCTTATGATCTGATTCACGACCTTGTTAGTGCGTAGGTGTTAGTAATCGGTTATGCCTTCGCACTTACCCTGCGGTGTTATTATGGCACAGTGGGACACGGTGTTCATGTGTGTTCCTTGGAACTTTTATATCATAAGCTAGCGGTGAGAATGTGTCCCACGCACGATTGATGTTGTGGGCGTGAGACCCACTGTTATGTTCTTTGGTGATGACTTGAGGCGTGAGTCCACGACTTGATATATCGCTAGTTATTGTAAAGCGTAGTTTGGTTATCATACATGTCTCGCTTTATAGACTATTATGATTTCATTTGCGGTATTTTTAGTTTCACATACTAAATTTTTGTTATGCGACCTCGCCCGGGCCGCGTTCATGCCGCAGTTGAGGTACACGATCGTTGATCCTAGCTCTCGAGTCGCGATTGACGTTTGGGAAGCTCCGTTTCTCGGAGGCTTATCGATGGTGTAGTCCCATGCGTAGTAAGTGTTTACATTCGGGGGTTTGGCGGGGCCCCGTCCCGCCATTGTTGTCATATCATTCTTAGAAGTGCATGTAATCTGTTGTGGCGGGGTTTGTAAAAAGGATTAAACTGCTCATGTTAAAAGTTGTCATTTATATATATATGCGAAAGGCAAGTTTTCCTGATTATTGTTTTATACTTCATTATCTCATATTGTTGTGTTTGTTACTGATTACTCGATGTTGTGTCACTAGGGTGCAGGGTAAGGCACGATCACGGGCGATTTGGTCGTGTGATTAAGAGACTTGATCTTGAAAGATAAGAGACTTGACTTATACACGACTTGATTTTGAAAGTTAAGAGACTTGATCTTGAAAGATAAGAGACTTGACTTAGTTTGACTTGTTATGAATTTTGTTAAAATGTTGTAAAAACCTCATTCGCGAGTAATGAGTAGTTGGTTTTAAAAGAATAATGTTTTAATGATTTGGAGCGAGAATAAGTGTCGAACAAACCACGCCACGCTAATAAAGGAAAGTGTATTGACAAATAACTAATTGTTATTAAAACCAGTAGAAACCTCCATCTGCATAGAAGCTAAGATAAGACAAAATTGTATTACATTTCCTAGATCATGGCTGCTGTAACAAGATTGTTATAAACAAGAATAAGCGACTCACACATAAGACATATGTTACTCAATTGTTTTAAAAGGGATTAAGACGATGAGTTATGAAACCTTTCTAAAATGAGAAACTTGAGCATTTGAAATTAGGCAAACTTGAACGTTTGGAAAATAATGTTGTTACTTGATTTTACAAAGGGAAGTATTTTGGTTTACTTAAAAAGATAGTCACTCTATTTTTATACTACGGGTATTATGTGACTTTTGTGAAAGGAACGGATCCTTTAAAAAGAGTTAATGTATGTAGTACTTTGGGGTTAAAACCCGGATTTGTTGTAATAAAATATAAGTCTATGAAATTGTTGAACTTGCCTATGCTTGTTGTGATAGCCTTTGTTGTGCAAGTATTGTGTTTCTATACCACCGCGTCTCTCGATGGAGGGCCGGCTGATTGTGATGGACGTTTATCTGGGTTCGTGGATGAACCGGGAATGTATTCCACTCGACTACGCGTTCGTGGATGAGCAGGAATGTATTCCACTCGACTACCGCATTCGTAGGATGAGCGGAAATGTATTTCACTCACGCGTTCGTAGGATGAGCAGGAGTGTATTTCACTCGACTACCGCGTTCGTAGGATGAGCGGGAATGTATTTCACCGACTACGCGTTCGTGGATGAACCGGGAATGTATTTCACTCAACTACCTCGTCCATGGGATGGACCGTGAATGTATTCCATCCGACTACCTAGTTCGCGAGATGAACCGGAATGTATTCCACACGCTTTCTATCGGGTCCATAAGATGGGCCGAGACATGTTATACGTATCACATGGTTTGTACCTAGGCTGCGGTGAGGAAGGAGTTCCAGGCATGAGGATGACTTTGAGGCGTGAGTCCACGACTTGACATGGCTTGCTTTTATGTTATGAGTTGTAGTTTGGTTATCATACATGTCTCTGTTTTATATGTATTATGATTTCATTCTGATATTTTCAGTTTCACATACTTGGTACCGTTATCTTGACCTCGCCCAGCTGCGTTCATCTGCAGTAGAGAGTACGTCGGTTGTGGATCCTCGCCATAGGATCACGATTCGTGTTAGGAAGCCGTTTCTTGAGGCTTATCTTTGTAAGTTACCCTGAGTCTGTAGGTTCTTGTACATTCAGGGGTATGGCGGGGCCCTGTCCCGTCATAGTTGTTGTCACTTCTTAGAGTGCATGTAATCTTGTTGTGGCGAGTTTGTAAAAATGATAATCGCTCGGGTTTTTATGTATATATCTGACAAGCTATTTTGGTTGGCCTGTTTATTTATCATGTCTCTTGTTTCATGTTTATGTTTTTATTTCCGCTGATTTTCTCTGATGTTGTATCACGAGGGTGCCCGGGGTAAGGCACCAGTCACGGGCCCCGGTTCGGGTCGTGACACCTTCATAATGAACTAGGTTCATTAACCAGTGAAGAGCAAATTACACAGACAGAGGGAACCACTAATGAAGCCCCTGATAAACCTAGTTCACCTAATGATGCTGAAAATGAAAATTCTAGAAATTTTCAAGGTTAATTATAAAATGATATAAATATCAGGGATCTTATTCTATAGACAATGTCCTAACAGGTCTAAATGCTGGAATAATAACCAGATATGGATTATAGAATCTGTGTGTTTTCAATACCTTTTTATCTATTATTAAGGCAAAGAAAGTTAACAAAACTTTTCAGGATGCAAATTATATTGTTGCTATGTAGGAGGAACTCAATCAGTTTGAAAGGAACAAGATATGGAATCATGAACCTAGGCCTAAGAATAGAACAATAATTGACACCAAGATCTAAAGCGACGTATTTTGGGGCAATTAGATTGAAACCACTTCTGGGACAAGGATAGAAAAGAGTTCCCAAAAGGTGGGCTAAAGGTGGGGAAGGTAGCGAAAACATGCAAAAGAAAGGAACTGGATGTTCAAAAACATATTGGATGAGTATGGAACAATCACACAGAACATGAAATGATTGGTGGTCCAAGGATACAATCATAAAGAAGGCATAGACTATGATAAAACCTTTTCTTCAGTGGCAAGATTACAAATAATAAGAATTCTCGTAGCATTTGTTGCTCACATGGAGTTTACTTTTTATCAAATGGATGTGACAAGTGCCTTCCTAAATGAGTACTTGAAAGAGAATGTATTAGTCAGGAAACCCCTAGGGTTTGAAGATATTGAACATCTTATCATGTTTACAAGCTTGATAAAGCTCTCTATGGGATCAAACAAGCCCCAGGAGCTTGAGGTGAGAGGCTATCAAAATTCCTCTTGGCGTATGTCCACACAAGAGGTAACATTGGCAATCCACTATATTTTTGAAGGTTAAAGGAAATAATTTGTTAATTGTGCAGGTTTATGTGGATGACATCATTTTTGTAGCAACAAGTGAGCCATTGTCCAACGAGTTTACTACAGTGATGTGGAGTAAATTTGAGATGATCATGATAGGAGAACTTAATTTCTTCCTAGGGTTACAAATCAAGAAAACCTCAACTTGCATAATGATTCATCAACAAAAGTATGTCAATGAACTACTGAAAAGGTTTAAAACGGAAGATGCAAAGCCAATTGATATTCATATTGCTACTACCACAAAACTTTGACCTTAATGAATATGGTTCACCCGTGGAGCAAAAACAATACAGAGATATGATTGGGTCTCTGTTGTATCTCACTGCTAGTAGACCTGACATAGTATTCAGTTTGAGGTGTTGTGCAAGATATCAAGTCAAATCCTAAAGAATCTCACCTAAGAGTTGTGAAAACAATCTTACGATACTTGAATGGAACAAGTGACTTAGATTTATGGTGCCGAAGAGGAAGTAACTTTAATTTAGTTGGGTATGCATATGTTGACAATGCAGGGTATTTGTTGATAGAAAAAGCATTATAGGCATGGCACATTTTCTTGGATCATGTTTAGTCTCCTAGGCTACCAAAAGCAAAACTCTGTAGCTTTATTTACTACTGAGGTAGCTTATATGGCTACTGCTTCTTGTTGTGCTGAGTTTTTATGGACCAAGCAACAATTAAGAGATTTTAGTATAAAATTGATTGTGTTCCCATATTCTGTGATAACACTAGTGCTATTAATATTGCAAATAATCCTATTCAGTATAAGAAACTAAACATATTGATATAAGATATCACTTTTTGAGAGATAACGTTGAAAAATGTCTTATTTCAATGAGGTTTTATGCTACTGATAAGAAAATATTAGATATCTTCAAAACCCTTAGGAAGAGATCACTTTAAAAAGAATATGTTAGAGTTGGGAATGATTAAGATTGCATAAGTATCCCTTAATGATTGGCTCGAGAAGTTTCTTCAGATTAAACATGTTTTTAATTGAATAATGTTCTACACAATATTGTACATTTGGTTGTATGTCTCATACTCTAATAATTTCATGATCTTATAAACATTAATGTGTACTTTTGTCACAACATTTGGCTTGAAATAGTCGCATATATTCATTCATAATTCAGGTATGTTTCTTATCCTTTGTAATTGGTTATACATTCAGGACATAGAACATGTTACATAACATGTTCTCCTCTACGCTTGTCAAGGTCTGCCTTCAGGAAAGGACTTGTTCACATTAGAAGGGTTTGTGCTTACAATAGTCAATCTTTGAAAGTTTTCTCTGAAATAAATGTCATCCCTCTAAAAACCTAACCATCAAATCACTCTCTTCCCAAGACAACCTTATCTCTACCCTGTTTCACACACTCGTTCTCCCTCACACTTTTTCTACTTAAACTGACCTAACCCCTCTCTATTTCATCATATTAGAATTTCTTGCTCACTACAACCCTAACTGAAAAATGCTCGAATCTTCTTACTCCGATGACTTTCCATTTACACCCTGCACTCTCTTGTAATAGACAACCCAAACTACACTATACATATCTCCATAATCCAAAATTCCCCTTTCCCTGCAGTCCTGATTCACCATCACACCATCGACTCCACCACCACCAATTAGTCCACCATCACACCACTAATGACACCCATACGTTCCTCGATGGAAATTGTGACAAACTCACTAAAATCGATGTCCTCTGCCACCAATACTTCTCGTCAGGGGGGAACTAATGAATACACCTAACACTACAAAAAAGGACTTATGGTGACAGTTTGAGTGTGACGACTTTAAAAACCGTCACACGTTATGACGGTTTTTGCATTGACTTTCTGGTCAATGGACCTTCGTGACAGATATGTGACGTTTGTTTTAACCGTCACAACTTTGTGACAGAGATGTGATGATTATTTCAACCATCACATATTTTTGTGACGGTTTTCTAAATTAGCATTTTATTTTTATTTTTTTTAATTGTATCCATCTGACCCGACTCATTTAACTCCAAACTCGTTTTTCATTACTAAAATTGACCAAATTCAAAACAACACAAATTTCTCCAGCATCCAAATAAGACCTTCAACACATAACCCTAATCCACCCCATTTAAAAAAAAACCTCTAAAATGCTCTCAAATACGGCGAATTTTTTGCCGCTAAAGTAGCGCCACCAGTTAAACGCCATTTTCGGTGGTGTCCAGCGGCCATTTGCGACGTCCGCCATACCAACAGAATCGTCTTGTCGTCCTCTTTCATTGTATCATACCCACATCCATCGATTCTTACCCATTCACCTCCAAAAATCAGATCGAAAATCAGACTCTTTTACCATTTTAATAATTTGCATTTTCTGATGAACTTTGGTGGAATCGAGCTGCGATTTTGGTACCATTGTGTTCGTATCATCTTCCTCCATCTTTGTATACCATCTTTCACCTTCGTATCATCGTCTACAACCAATTCAATCTTTCACCTTAACCGCCGCTGGTCTTTTTCTGGCGTCCTCATGCAACGGTGTAAGGTCGAAAGTGGTCTCATTGTGTTCGTCTAACTCTCCTCTACAATTGACACACACACCCGCTGTCTGATTCAACTCCCAACAGTTTTGGCACTTTCGAAAGCGGGTGGCATATATATCTTTGTTCTTTGGAACAACAAAAAACCTATAAAAATTCCATATTATTATTAAACAACAAAAAACATAGTAATCTAGTTACATACTGCTCATGAACCTTCAACAAATCCAACTACAAAAATCTAAATTAAATAGAGAGAAAAAATAAAACAAACAGATAATTTAGATTTAGAGCTATACCTGACAGAGAAATTCTAAAGTGCTAGGGACCTAGGGTTTTGAATTCTTGATTTTGTTTGATTTCCTATCGGTGCAGAAGTTCAGGTTGATATAAGAGAGTTAGGAGAGACTATTAGCTCATCTACAAAGGTGAAAGTTTAATTTCTGAACTAGTTAGGGTGAGTGGTGGAGAGAAAGCTTTTGTAAACGTAGTGAATAATGATTTGTTATTTGAGTTTATATGAGGGTTTATTAGAGATTTTTTAGAGTCCAAAAAGATGTGATGATTGTGTATTTTGACCCCTAAAGTTTTGGTTATTGTTGTATTTAATAGTGATTTTTTTTCAAAAAATATGCCCTAATCCATTGCATTGACTGCTTTGGCTCAGGGATGGTACTGGTTTCATGAAGGAATGTATCAGAATCTCGAACAGTTTGAGGTCTGCTTTCCCTCTAAATTGCCATTTCTCTTATTATATCACTTGTAATCATCTTTTGTTCTTTTACACTTGATTGGAATTTAAATGTTTATTTTCTTTATCTGAGTGTTAGGAAAATCTTTTACATCCTCTCTTGTCCTTTTACTTTTCCCTTCTCTTGCTATTTTCAGATGTACTCTGATCAACTATATGTGGTCATTTTTACTAACATGGATTAATAAATAACTCGGTCTGAACAATCTTGAGTACTTGAAAATGTGCAGCTCTCAATTCTAAAGTCAGAACTGTATTTTTGTTGTAGCTTAATCATCTTTTGAAACTCGTGATTCTGCAGCATGATGCATTTCTGATTCCAAAAAATGTGATGCATTTCAACTCCTCTGGTACTGTTCATTTCAGACAGGTAATTTGATACAATCCTTAAAGCATTTGACAATGTATAAACAATTTGATTTTTAGAAGTATCATGAGAACCAACAATTTGTAACAAATTCCTAATGATTTACATGCTTGTGCTATAGATGAACTAGCTAAGAAAGTATTTCATGTCCTAAAAACTAATCTCGGGAACTTAGAAGTGGAATTTCCGGTGACCAGACGAAGATCGATGAGGAGATTGCAAAATGAGGCCAGGGATACAAGACACTCTCGAGATGTCATACCAGATGGTTCCCGTGATGTTTCTTCCAAAAATATCGGACTTGGCCCAAGTGTTCCATCAACATTTAAGAGAAACAGCAAAGAAGGACCTTCGTTAACCACCAATGTTGTTGCTCCGATTGACAGTTGATTCTTATTAGGTAAGACACTTGTGCTCTCTGAGATTTATACATGTTTTTCTTCGATTATCAGTTAGCTGCAAAAAGTTAACACTCTTGAGAAGTATTCAAATTTGAAAAGTAGTAGTATAATTCTGATTCCTTGTTCTTCATTGTGTTTAAACAGGTAATAAACATGGTCAAATATTGTCTTCTCTTGATGCTGGTCGTCGTTCTACATATGAATCTTTCAGGCCTTCACCTTACCATGAGACTAGCTCATTTATGTGTAACAAGAATCCCCAGTCACTGGTTCTTGTAAGTTCTTCTCTCCAGCCCAAATCACAGAATTCAGCTCCTTTGACGTGCAGTTTATTTCGAGACTATTTTTTGTCATGTATTTTGTACTAAGCTACAAAGTACATGACAAAAATGTAGGTGCATTATGATAATACATGATTTTTTTTCACTTGTAGAACAGCAATGATAGTTATAGAGAGAGTTTGATGTCATTTGCCAAAGATTTAGGACCAATAGCACAAATGGTTGCCAACCGAAAACTGCAAGTGAACCATTCATTTCTTCCCTCTCACACAACCAAATCTCTAAACGTTGGAGTTGATCAGCCTCCACCCTCCAACGTTCTTGGGATTCGCTGCCTTTGCTACTGTACAAAGTCAATCTAATACTGAAGTTCTAACCTCTTCTCAGAAATCGTCTAGTCCTGTTCGAGGTTTTGGCTCAGTGCTCAAAATCACCAGTGATAAGATTGATCGACTAATCCGCAAAGGAGAAAGCGACGAAATACCCCTTCCTCGCATGCAAAATTCAGAGAAGAATAGTACATCAATTTTGTGCTACAAAAGGAATGTTCATAAAGTAACAGAAGAAGCGGCCAAGAAAACTCAAAATGGAAGAAGAGCAGAGAGAATAACTTGAGCTTGAAAACTCAAAATGGAAGCTAGAGAAGAGAGAATAACTTGGGCACTCATATCTCCACTAATGGGACATGCAGCGAATCTGAAGAAACTTCGGCAAAAAAGTGCTAAGGTGGAAGAAATCAAAGTTCTGTCAGCTGTACCAGCTCTAGAGCAACCTCGTTCAAGTCTATCTGAGTTGAAGTGGAGAAACAAGAAGAGTTCCAATCCCACATCACATATCACACGATCAAAAAGCAAGATTGCAGAGTCCAATGTCACTGGGAATTTTCCTGATCAAACCAAAAATAACAGCTTTGGATCAAAGCATGAAAAGAAAGCAGCTATTTGTGATCAAAACAACAATGTTGGCAGCAGCAGCTGCAGTGGCAACCGAAATTTTCTTGAGCCAATCTTTGGAGTTGAAACTGAACAAGGCAATGCCTGAGCGAATGAGCCAATCTTTGGAGTTGAAACTGAACAAGGCAACGCCTGTATTGCCATTTCCAGCAAGAGTGAGCTCCAGGTTCATATTTGATATGCCATTCTTGAAGCCCAGCTAAATAAAATGAATCCACTAGGGGAAAATGAGATGTCACATGTATCGAGAGGTAACATGGAGAGGTCCTTGTATGGTCAGGGAAATTATAATAAATAATAATATGAGCAGGGAAGTAAATCCATCATTATCTCTACTTGACGAACCAAACACTCCGCAGACCATGCCATCTTTCATTTACAATAATCAATCATCACATCGTTCATTGGCTCCGTTAGACACCGATTTGGCCCTTCAGCTCTGAGTTAGCTTGAACAAATGCTATTAGTTTCTCATAAATAGATTGGTTGCTGGACACTCTTTTATCATGTAAAACTTATACATTGAATTAAAGTTATCCTCTGAGCAAGTTGTTTGAGTTAATCCTTGTAACAACTTAAAATCATTGTATAGGTTATTATTAGAATAATTATGGGGAAATCTCATAATTATCTCTAATCACCAATAATTATGAATATGATGAATATTGTAATATCTTTAATTTAGGTTTATAATCACATTAATTAGGATGATTGTAAATTAGTATCTTATAATTTAGGTTAATTAGATAAGTCTTTCTTAAGACTAGTATTATACCTTTGTATATATATTCTACCATTGGAATGAAATCACTTAAGAAAACAATTTTCCTCATGGTAGCAGAGTCAGACTCATTCTAATTCATTGGTCACCGATGTTGGGGCCCCAAATTATATTATTCACACTCCAGTTAACAAGGTCTGGACGTACAGAGTGTTGAGAGTCTCACATCGGATATGGAATGAAAACATGGACTCCTTATATGAAGTTGGATAATCCCCACCCTACAAACTAGCTTTTAAGGTTGAGGTAGGCGTAAAAAATCTATTATTTACATTATATCAGAGCCAAAAATATCTTTCACTAAAACTTTCCCCTCTTATTCTTAGCCGATAGTTTTCCTTCTTTGTTTTTGTCACCCACTTAAACAATAAAGTTTTCTAGAAACCCTCATACAAAACCATTTCAAACAGAAAACTTTTTATTTCGGCCACAATTATCTAACCCCTATACATAATCCCTAATTCTAAATATCTACCCCCCCCCCTTAGTTGGCTATACCTAATAACATCATATTTTCTTATCTTTTCTTTTCTCTTCTACTGCCAACCCTAGCCGACCCATTAGGGTTTTTTCCACCAATTTCCACCGATCACAAAATACTCTTTCTTCTTCTCTTCTCCGTGTTTTGTTTTTTGAATGGCCGAAAAATAAAAATTTCATCCTGTTCTTGTCGTAAACAACGTCAAGAAATTTATTTCAATAACACTTGAAATTGAAAAAGGGCAATACACATCATGGGGAAATTGTTCAAAATTCATTGTCGCGCTTATGAGGTGATAGACCATATCATCCCTTCTGAATCATCGTCGGACACCACTACGGTGGACAAAAACTTATGGTCCCGTTTAGATGCTATAGTCCTTTAATGGATTTATGGCACTATATCAAACGATCGTTTACATACCATATTAGATCCGAACTCTAGGGCTTAACAGGCGTGGGAACGTTTACAAAACATATTTCAAGATAATAAACTTTCTAGGGTTGTATACCTTGAACACCAATTCACTATATGTATGGAGTTCACATTGATATTTTCACATATTACAAGAGCCTTCAGTACATTTTCAAGAAGCGGAAGTTGAATCTCAAGCAAAGGAGATGGCTCGAATTGATAAAGGATTATGATGTATATGTTCTCTATCATACAGAGAAAGCAAATGTGGTAGTCGATGCTCTTAATCGGTGATCCATGGGAAGTTTGGCTCATATTGAGAAAGGTAAGAAAATCATGATGAAGGAGATTTGTCGACTAGCCAGTCTAGGAGTTAGACTCATGGACTCCGAAGATGGTAGTGTTGTTATTCAGAATAAGTCTGAATCCTCCTTAGTAGCCGAGGTGAAAGAGAGGTAGTTTAGTGATCCCTACTTGTTGCAGTTAGCAAAAATCATGGCTGCCAGTTCTAGATCATGAGTCGGATAATTCTTTTCATGATGTTTAAGCTATCTGGATGCATAAGTTATAATCTTACCATGTTGCATTAAATCACACCCAAGACCATCTCCTGAAGCATCACATTATATAATGAGCCCCTTGGTCCTCTATGAAAAAGTTAACACTGAAGTGAAAGTTAGTCTCGTCTTCAATTCTTTGAAATTATGCTCACAAACATCTGACCACTAAAATTTGACTTTTCTGAGTTAATCTAGTCAATGGATGCGATGGAGAAACCCTACAAATCAAATGTAATATCCTGACAAAAGACAGAAACTCTGAATATCCGCGAGTGGAGTGCAGGTCAATTTAACAACATCAATTTTCTAAAAGTCAACTCGACGCCTCACCAAATCACATTGCCTAAGAATCAATTTGAATTTAGTGAAATTCACACTTGGAAAAATTCGCATAAAGCTCGCTGAATTATCCATAATGTCTGATTCGATTTTGGACGCATTCAAGCATAAGGCTTGAAGACCCCGTTTGTAAGATCCATAAAATTAACTAAGGCATTCGTCAATCTGAATGACATGACATAAAATTCGAAATGATTATAATGAGTTTTGAAGGCGGTTTTCAGAATATCAACTTCCTTAACCTTAAGTTGATAGTAACTTGATATGAGGTCAATCTTTGAATAACATTGAGCACCCTGGAGTTGATCGAATAAATCATCAATTCTGGGAAGAAGATATTTGTTCTTAATAGTAATCTTATTCAAGCTAGGTAGTCGATGCATCTGTGAGACCCATTTTTTGAACAAATAGAACTAGTGCACCCGTGGTGATACATTTGGTCTAATAAATCCCTTATTAAGAAGATATTTCAACTGGTCTTAATTCTGTTGGATCCATTCTGTATGGATAAATAGATATCGTCTTGGTGTCGGGAAGTAGATTGATTTCGAATTCAATCTCTATCGGAGGAACTCAGGGAAGATCTTCAAGAAAGACTTCGAAACTCATTGACAATGCACCGACTAGAGAGTTGGGGTGCGGGTATACGATCCCTAACTTGAACTAGATGGTAAATATACTCCTTAGATATCATCTTTCTAGCATTAAGATGGGAAATAAATCTACCCATGGGTAATACTGAATCATCTTTCCACTCTATAACTGGCTCATCTGGAAATTCGAACTTTACAATTTTGGTTCTACAACCCATTGTGGCATAACATAATGACAACCAATTCATACAAATGATTACATCGAAGCCTGTCATTTTTTAACTCTACTAAATTAGCTATGGTAATCAATTAATTGCTGAATTGAATGAATAATAGGATGGAGTCGCTACGTTTATTCAACAGAGCAATCCATTGCCTCCATTCAACGAGGCTCGGTCGAGGTTGATTATTGAAGAAACGGAGAAAGAAAAATAGGCATCCTCCGGAGCAGTCAACATCGGAACCGCCCTCATCTCTACCAATTCTTTTTCCACATATTTGCAACAAAAAATTCTGGTTCGGGTGCGGAAACAGAAATAATAATGGTATAAAACGCAGCTCAAACCGTAATAATAACAAAGGGAAAGTAGTGGAAAAGGACGGGGAAAGGGCACAAGGTAGTTGACTGGTGGTAACTGTTGAGTGTATTTTATACACTCTTTCGAGTCCTTTTTAGTTAGTATTTTACTCTTTTAGTTTGAGTTTAGTAAAGTGTTAGGTGTGTTTTTCCTTCATTTTGTGTCACAGCGGTTGTAAATGAGAAGATACTACTTTTGAAATGGAATTGCACACTAAAAAGGCCAAGAAATGAAGTCTAGAAATGCTGGAAGTATAGAAATCGACCAATCCGGATGAAACAAGGACCAAAATCACGAAATTCCGAAAATGGCCGCCACCGGCACCGCGGCGCTAAATGTCCTGCGTGCTCTGATTTTGTTGCAGTATTTTCGGTGCCGTGGCACCAGCCTGCAGGACCACTGCGCCGACGCGGAAAATCTGATTTTTTGGTAGAATTTCAGAGGGTTAAAAAGTTCTGAAGCGCAAGTTTTCTCAAGTATAAAACCCTAAAACCCTGCTCATTAAACAATACCTTATACCATATCACAAATCATACTTTTGGGAGGCAAGAAGGAGGCTACAATTGGAGACTCTTGTTCAAGTTCTTTTTCTTTCCCTTATTATATTTCAGTTTATGTTGGATTGTAAATTAGTTTTTGACATGACAATGTTTAGGAGCTAATTACTTTAGTAGGGTTTTCGTCGATTCTTCTTGAAACTCTTTCATATAGTTAATGCATTGATTATTGATTTCTTCTTCAGCATATTAAGATCTATTCAATATTGTTATGATTTTTTGATAATTAACTAGCTATAAATTGTCGTCAGTTATATGATTTCGAATCAAAAGTCTGAAAGGTGAGATTTGAATATGCTGTAATTGTCTAGACATGGGTTAAAATCGTGGACGAAAGTACTCCGATACTTGTGTAGTAATTAAGGTTACTGTTCTTAATCCTCATGTGTGGTAAAATCTATCATAGAAATATAGAAGGTTTCTGCACAAGGTTGAGCTCTTGTATGTCTTAACCGGAATATAATAACAGATTAGTTAACCTGCTATCTTAATAAGAAGAAGAATCATTAGCATTGCATTATCACGTGAAATAGTGGATAGTTGAGGAGGTTGGAAGCCTCATTTCCTTCATAACTGTTATAAACCCAAAGTATTATAATCTTTAGTTATTTTCTGCACTTAGTCATAATGCTTAGTTATAATCTTCAAACTAAAGAACGTCAACCAAATTGATACCATAGGATAGATAATCGATACTTAATAAACCAGTCTCTGTGGATGAAAACTCGATCTTACAGATCTTTATTACTTGAACGATATGTACACTTGCGTAAGCATCTAGAAATATCACAATAAGTTTTTGGCATCGTTGTCGGGGACTGTCGTACTGTTAATATCGATTTATCTGTTCTTATTTCTAATTTGGTTTTTATTTTCAGTTTTTTTTTGTTTTAGTGATGTTTGCCGTGATCTATTTGTTATTTTGATTAGTCTCAGGAACTTAGTTTATGCGAAATAGGAGAGGAGCTGACATTCTTATCCCTCTTAACCCTGAGATTGAGAGATTGTGCAGACAGAACAGGAAAAGAGAAAAGAGCAGTTGATTCCTTAGCAATGGGAGATCAGTGAAATAACAACTTGGTGAATGATGAGTTACCGCCTATCTTAAGATAAGTCCCTGCAGAAAGGGGCTTGGGGGACTCTGTGATGTCGACTATTACAGGGGTTCAGGCTTGCATCAGGCTTCCAACTGTTGAAGCCAATAATTTTGAAATCAAACCAGCCATATTGCACATGGTTCAAGGTTCAGTCCAGTTTGGGGGGTTACCGTCTAAAGATCCTCATTTGCATCTAGCAAATTTTCTAGAGCTGTGTGCAACTTTCAAATACAATGGTGTTACTGATGACACCATTTGGTTGACACTCTTCCCATTCTCACTCAGGGATAGAGCAAAGTGCTAGCTGAACTCATTATAGGCAAACTCCATCACTACATGGCAAGACAGCCCAGACGTTTCTTGCCCAGTTCTTCCCCCCAGCTAAGGCAGCGAAGCTCAAAGGTGAGCTTAATAACTTCTATCAGCTGGAGGGAGAACCATTATATGATGCATGGAAGACGTTCAAAGACTTGCAGAGAAAGTGCCCACATCATGGGATTGAGAAGTAGATGCTACTCCACATATTTTACAATGGGTTGTGTGGTAAAACTTGTACCATCATTGATGCTGCAGCAGGAGGTACGTTCATGAGAAAGAGTGCCAATGAGGCACATGATTTGCTAGAGGATATGGCCACAAACAACCATCAGGGGGCCGATGAGAGAGCAATGAACAGTAGGAAAGTGGCTGAGATTCATGAGCTAGATGCTATCACTGCATTGACTGCGCAGGTAACCACTTTGACAAAGCAGATGCAGCAGAGCACCATGGCAGTTAAAGCAGTTCAGACACAAGTGAGATGTAAAATTTGTGGGGGTCCCCATACTTTTGATAGGTGTAAAGCAGTGGACCCAAATAATGTGTCCATGGAGCAGGTTCAGGCAGTGGGGAATTTTCAGATGCCTTACAATAATCCATTCTCCAACACATATAATCCAGTGTGGAGAAATCACCCAAATTGTTCATGGAAGAATGAACAAGGGAAGCAACCACAATTTCAGTCCACCAGATCCACAAGAGAAGCCAGATGACATAAAAGCAGCATTGTTGACCCTGGCTAATTCTCAGACCCAATTCATGGCTGAAACTAGGTCCTCCATTTCATCTTTGGCCAATACCCAGACATAGTTTATGACAGAGATAAAGCAGTTCATGACAGAAACAAGATCCTCTATTAGGAACTTGGAGACTCAGATGGGGAAGTTGGCAGGAAAGTTGAATGACAGACCTCAGGGGGCTCTCCCTATTAATACAGTGATCAATCTCAGGGAGCAGTGTCAGGCAATCATTTTGAGAAGTGGGAAGCAGTTAGAGCAGAGGGCACCCCAACCAGTGGTTGAAAATGAGAAGGATGTGGAGAAGACAACTGAGGTAGAAAATGAGGGGGTTACTGATGACCACCCTACTTTAGAGAAGGCTCCACCCGCAGTGATGAGGGAGTACACAGACAAAATCTCTTACCCTCAAATTGTTATACCCCGTATTTCCAGAGTATGTACGTGAGGGCGTACGTATTAAAAATTTAAGCCTTAAAGTTAGGCTAGGTTCGAAATTTGGGCACAAGTGCCGAAAAGAGTCGTTTTTCGACGAAACGTTTTACTAAACTTGCGCGGAAAATTCCTATGTCATTTCTTATTTTGCGGATTTTTCAGAGGCGAAACATGTTGGACCAACGGGAGGGTGACATGTGTCACCCTCACATTGGAGGAAGTGGGGCGGCTAATGGACGAAAATGGGAGCACTTTAGTTGGTAGGATATTTTGTGCAAGTTGGTGTGGTAGATGGATAAGGTGCACTTGGCTTGATCCTAGCCCTACACTTGCCTAACACTTGGATGGATCTTGTCCATTGGTTGGCCATTCCTTGACCTATAAATACCCCTCTAACTTGATGAACTTCTTCATCCTAAAATCTTTCTAAGTCTTGAATTCCTCCTCCTCTTAAGATAGTTCTCGTCCAAAGAGTCTCCCCCTTTGAGGAGCCTTGGCCGAGAGCCACCCCTCCCCTTTGTGGTGTCTGGCAGTGGGGTAACCCCCTAGCCTAGTTGTCTCGTATAAATACCCCTTTTTGTGGTATAAAAATACTCTCCAAGTATTGTTGTTATGCCCAAATACCTTGTAGTATTCCCAAGGTTACACTTACAAAAGCCAGTAAAATACTATTATACCTTTTTTAGCCACTAAACGAAACCCTAAGGAAAATCTTCATTGATAGTTGAAGTATTTAAGTATAAGTTGGTTAGAACTTCTAAGGGTTGTTTGGAGCGGATGGAGCACTTGAGTAGAGCTAAGCATTGCTCGTGAGCGACTTTAAACTCGGATAATTTTGGGCTCATCGAGGTAAATACTCTTCCTTCTATTGTAATTGGAAATTACATACTGCGTAGTAGAAATGAATATAAGATTCATAGAAGAGAATTGAAGCGTAATAGAAGGATATTACGAAAAGTTGAGTGAAATCACTTCGGAAGAATATAAGTAGAAGTTAAAGTACTTACATAGAATTTGTATATACGATGGCGATAACCTTTATTGGTTGAATGTTCGCAAGTAGCATGGGCTACTTAGAAGGTGGACCGTGCTAAGCGGTTATGGCCGTGGAGCGTTTTGCTTATAGTCGATAATCGTCGCGAGGTATGTGATTCTTCTTATACTCTTGAGCATGAAGTATTTTAAAAGTATATATATATAGTACGGTAGACGTACGTGTGGCAATGTCTTTTGACTTAAGCCTGAATAATATCTATATGTAGTACGGTAGACGTACGTGTGCTAACTGAATATAATTGTACGGCAATGTCTTTTGACTTAAGCTGAATAATAAGAACCTTGAAATATTTTAAAGAACATATATATAGTGCGGTAGGCGTCGTGGTTAGCGAATGTAGTATTATGGCAATGTCTTTTGACTTAAGCCTGAATAATAAAGAATCTTGAAGTATTTCAACAGAATTAAGAAACCTTTTTGAAAGAAGAGTAATGCTTGGTTTTGAAAACATAAGAGTTATACTAGCTTTATGGGAAGTTAGGTATAACGTCTTAAGAGAGATAAAAAGAATGGTTTACTGATTGTTAGAAGTTAAGAGACTTGATCTTATAAGATAAGAGACTTAACTTAAATGAATTAATATGAGTTTTGTGTGAAACCTCATTCGTGAGTAATGAGTACTCGGTTTTTAAAAGGGAATAATGTTTTACTGATTTCGGAAATCAGAATGAGTATCGATAAACCACTGCAGCGTTAATAAAATGTAATGAATAATGAAGTATTATTAAAACCAGTAGAAACCTCTATCTGCATAGAAGCTAAGATGAGACAAAATGATATTACATTTCCTAGATCATGGCTGCTTTAATAAAGATGGTTATAAAATAAACTACTCACACATATGGCATATGTTATTCAATTGTTTTAAAAGAGATTAAGACATTGAACTATGAAACTTTTCTAAAAAGAGACTTGAGTAATTGGAATTAGGCAAACCGAACTTTAGGAAAAGAAAGGCGTTATTATGTCTTAAATTGGTTTAAAACATAAAGTGTTATAACTTTATGGAAAGTTAGTTATAACGACTTTATGAAAACAAAGAAGGGTTTTATCATTGGTTTTAATGTGATAACTTGGCTTTAATAAGAGAAGTGTTTTGGTTTGCTAAAAATGTAGTCACTCTATTTTATACTACGGGTATTGGGTGACCTACATAAAAGGAATGGATCTCTTTAAAAGGAATTTAACGCACGTAGTACTTTAGGTTAAAACCGGACTTTGATATAAAATGGAAGTACCTCGAGTTGTATATAACTTGCCTATGCTTGTTGTTGTGTAACTTGCCTATACTTGTTGTGATAGCCTTTGTTGTAGAATTGTGTTTCTATACTACCGCGCTCTCGTTGAGGGCGGTTGACTTGTTGAGGACCTACGTGGACATGTCTACACCGATGCACTTAGGGGCATGTGTGGCTGCGGCGGGGTTGATTACCCGATATATTGTTATTGTGGCTACATGGACATGTCTACACCGGCGCAGTCCGGGGCATGGCCGTACGGCGGTTGATCACTGATATATTGTTGTTGATGTTACATGGACATGTCTGCACCGGGGCATGTGGCGTGCGGCATTGTTATTATTATTGTTGCATCATGGACATGTCTACACCGACGCAGTATGGCGTGCGGCATTGTTATTATTATTGTTGCATCATGGACATGTCTACACCGGCGCAAAGTCGGGCATGTGGCGTGATGCGAACATGATTGATGTTGTGGGCACGAGACCCGTAGTTATATTTGAGTGGCGACTTTGAGGCGTGAGTCCACGACTTACATGATGCTTGTTTATCGTGAATCGTATTTTGGTTATCATACATGTCTCGCTTTATATAGATGTTATGATTTAAGCTGCAGATTTTCGCCACATACTTGGTACTGTTATCGACCTCCTTCGGGCCGCGTTACGCCAGCAGTAAGTACATCGTATCGCCGACTTCGCTTAGGATCACCGCCAGATCGGAAGCTCCGTTCCTGAGGCTTATCTTTTGTATGTGTTCCACTGAGTTGTAGGTTATTGTACATTCGAGGTATGTGGCCCCGTCCGTCATAGTTGTTGTAAATCTTAGAGTCCATGAAATCTGTTGTAGGCGAGGTTGTAAAAAGGATTAAACTGTTCAAGTTTTAGTTTTATATATATGCCGAAAGGCGATTTTCTCTCAGATAAAATGTGTCTCATTTTACAGTCGTTTCATGTTTTATTTTTATGTTCCGCTGATTACTCTGATGTATGACTACTTGGGTGCCCGGGTAAGGCACCAGTCACGGGCCCCGGAACGGGTCGTGACACAAATATTGTAGAAGAAGGCTTTGGATAAGCAGTTTTCGAAATTTTTGAAGGTATTTAAAAATTGCACATTAACCGTCCTTTCATTGAAGCCTTGGAGCAAATGTCAGCCTATATGAAGTTCATGAAAGACATCCTGTTTAAGAAGAGGAAGCTGACAGATTATGAGACAGTGGTGCTGATAGAGGAGTGTAGTGCTATATTGAAGAACAAACTTCCCCTTAAGTTGAGAGACCCATAGAGTTTCACCTTACCTTGCACTATATGGAATGTTACATGTAAAAGGGTTTTATGTGATTTGGGGGTAAGTATCAACCTGATGCCCTCTCTGTGTTCAAAAGGCTTGGTTTGGTGGAAGCAAGACCAAACATAGTCACCATGCAGCTAGTTGATCGCTCGATTGTGCATCCCCAAGGAATAATTGAAGATGTGTTGGTACAAGTGGGTAAATTCATTCTTCCTGCTGATTTCATCATTCTAGACATAGATAAAGATGAAAATATGCCCATGATCCTTGGGAGACCATTCCTAGCCACAGGGAGACCCCTCATTGATGTTGAAAAGGGGGAGTTAAAACTCAGAGTCCAGGGTGAGGAAATGGTATTCAAAGTTTTCAAGTAGCCCACTGAACCTCAAGTCGATGCTAGATGTTTTGCTATTGGAGTAGTTGATAAAGTTGTGCCTAAGAAAAGCCTCACAAGTACTGATGCTAGTTGGGTACCACCAAAGCAGCATGAAGAACCTGAGGGTAAGACTTCTGAACTAGCTCTTGTGAAAAAGAATTGAACTCATCTGAAATCAGAACTGTGAAAAAAAAAAGAGGAGGAGAAAAGAAATGGTGCTAAAATGGATATGCGGAGGGTACACTCTACCCCCTTGATTTAGTAAGTAATATGCGTCCGGCTAAAAGACGTTAAAGACAGCGCTACTTGGGAGGCAACCCAATGGTTTTAATTATGTTATTTCAATTCTTGTTTTAGTTGTTTTTTTTTGTCTTGAACAGTCTCACGGTCTTGTTTTTTTGTCTTATGTTTTGATGGCATGTGGACTAGGGACTGAACCAAAGTGGAAGAAGGAGCAAAAATGCTGAAAAGTGAAAAAATAGGCAGCAGCGCCGTGGTGCCAAAATGCAGGGCCACGACGTTGAAACTTCAGAGGGCCCAAAAGTTGTGCAATGTCCAGAATTTTCTCTCAGACCTCCGTTATGACCGTTGTGTAGTGTCTGTAAGTTTTCCCTTTATTGTTAGTCTTCACACATTGGGGACAATGTGTCGATTAAGTTTGGGGGTGTCTTATTTTGTTTTATTGTCTTGTTTTTGAGTCTTTGTGATTGTCTTTGTGTTGTTTTATGTGTTTTTTAGTCATAATTTTTTTATGGATCATGCATGTTGTAGTTTCTAACGATATTGAGTGGATAAAATAGGATAATGTAATGGAATGGAAAGCAACAATCTGTGTGCTTAAGTTAGATATGCCAAAAAATGTATGACATCTAATTATTTGGGATATTTGTGCTTAGTCTATGTGTGTCAGTTATGGAAAGAAAGGTTGAAAAATGTCTAGAAAATCTGTTTGTTTGTTATTTGAGGCGAAATTGTTAAGATGTACATGTTTAGGGAGATGATTCAGACATTTCTTTGATAGCCCTTCCGACAATTTATTACCTATCCTATCAGCCCCTTTTGAGCCTAAAATAAAATCTTTCTTTGACACCCTATGATTTATTTGTTGTGCTATAAGTGATAATTGAAAACTCTTGAAATAAAAAGTGTTAAAAAAGAAACAAGAAGAGAGTGAAAATTTGATGCACCCCAAATGAAGAATATGCAAAAATCTAAGTTTGAGGGTGCTTGTTATTTATAATGTATCTCATTCTCTTAAAAGAAAAGAGGAAGAAAATAGGTATGAGACTAAAAAGAAAGTCAAAAAGAAGGAAAAAGAGTTGAGTGAAAATGCTTATGGTACGTAATTGAGCCTAAATGCCTACTTTTATCTACCCCAACCTTTGCCTACATTACAACCCTTGAAAGTCATGATGATCTTTAATATGTATATATATTGACATGCATAGGTTAAGTGTTTGTAATTCCAGTGATTATGATATAATTGAATTTGCGAAATATCTAACTTGAAATTCTAGATTGCTAAATATCCATGCTATGTATGTTCTAACATATTATCTAAATTTTCATCCATGATTTTGAAGAAGCATTGATATAACTACTTGATCCATTTCATAGAGTCTTTGTTTTTATTTTTGTTTTTGTTTATTGCTTTACTCGAGGGCGAGTAAAGTGTAAGTTTGGGAGTGTTTGTTGAGTGTATTTTATACACTCTTTCGAGTCTTTTTTAGTTAGTATTATACTATTTTATTTTGTGTTTAGTAAAGTGTTAGGTGTGTTTTTCTTTCATTTTGTGTCACAGCAATTGTAAAGGAGAAGATACTACTTTTGAGATGGAATTGTACACTAAAAATGCCAAGAAATGAAGTCTAAGAAGTCCCGGGAAGTATAGAGGAAAAATCAGACGAAGTCCAGATGAAAAAAGGACCAAAATCGCGAAATTCCAAAAATGGCCGCCATCGGCGCCAGCCAGCAGCGCCGCCGTGCTAAAAGTCCTGCGTGCTCTGATTTTGTTGCATTATTTTCAGCGCCGTGGCACCAGCCTGCAGGACCATGGCGCCGACGCGGAAAATCTGATTTTTTGGTCGAATTTCAAAGGGTTAAAAGGGTCCGAAGCGCAAGTTTTCTCAAGTATAAAACCCTAAAACCCTGCTCATTAAAAAGGACTCTTGTTCAAGTTCTTTATTTTATTTCAGTTTATGTTGGATTGTAAATTAGTTCTTGACATAACAATGTTTAGGAGCTAATTACTTTAGTAGAGTTTCCGTCGATTCTTCTTGAAACTTTTTCATATAGTTAATGCATTGATTATTGATTTCTTCTTCAGCATAGTAAGATCTATTCAATATTGTTATGATATCTTGATAATTAACTAACTATTAATTGTCGTCACTTATATGATTTCGAATCAAAAGTCTGAAAGGTGAGATTTGGATATGCTGTAATTGTCTAGACATATGTTAAAATCATGGACGAAAGTACCCCGATACTTGTGTAGTAATTAAGGTTACTGTTCTTAATCCTCCCGTGTGGTAAAATCTATCATAGAAATATAGAAGGTTTCTGCACAAGGTTGAGCTCTTGTATGTCCTATGTTATACCCCGTATTTCCAGAGTATGTACGTGAGGGCGTACGTATTAAATTTTTGCCTTAAGAATTGACAAGTTTCGAAATTTGTACACAAGTGCCAAAAGAGTCGTTTTTTAAACGTTTCCACTTTTCGTAGGGAAAATTCCGGCTATGTCATTAATATTTTTGCAGATTTTTCCAGAGGCGAAACATTTTGGACCAACGGAGGGTGACATGTCACCTCACATTGGAAGGAAGTGACGAAAGGGGAAGGTTGGCACGTTTTTTGTGCAAAAATTGTGGTCAAGGGTTAGGTAGGATATTTTGTGTAGTTGATGAGCAAGTGGGACCCACAAACACATGGCTTCATCTTGACCTTACACTTGCCTTACACTTGGATAGATCTTGGCCATTGGTTGGCCATTTCTTGACCTATAAATACCCTCTAAGTTGATGAACTTATTCATCCAAAAATTGTCTAAGTCTTGAAAATCCCTCCTCTCCCTCTTGTTGTTTCGTCCACCACACCCCTCCCCTTTGAGAGCCCTTGGCCGAGAGCCTCTCCTCCCCTTTGTGATGTTTAGTAGTGGGTACCCCCAGCCTAGTTGTCTCGTATAAATACCCCCCTTTTTTGGTATAGAAATACTCTCCAAGTATTGTTATAATGCCCAAATACCTTGGCCCAAATACCTTGTAGTTTTCGCAAGATTACACTTATACAAAAGCCCGTAAAATACTATTATACTTCCTACCACAAAAACGAAACCCTAAGTAAATCTTCACCCGTAGTTGAAGTTATAAGTAGAAGTTGGTTAGAACTTCTAAGGGTTGGTTGGAGCGGGTCGGAGCGCACGGAGTAGGAGCTAAACCTTGCTCAGGATCGACATATAAACTCGGATAATTTTGGGCTTATCGAGGTAAACACTCTTAACCTTCTGTTGTAATTGGAAATTACATGTTGTTGGAATATATAGTTAAGGTATACTATATATAGAATTGAACATAGTTGTGCGGCAATGTCTTTTGACTTAAGCCTGAATAATACTTACGGCAATGTCTTGCGACTTAAGCCTGAACTTTAAGATGAGAACTGAACTGTAATTACTTAGGACTGTATTACAGTAGACTTGTTTAGCATTACTGTGAAGTAGAGTGTACACGTCCGGTTAAACGTGTAAACCCCCCCCCCCCCTGGTTGGCTTGGTAGCCGGCCTCGATAGAGGAGGAGAATTACGCTGTTGCGGGGGGGGGGAGGTGCTGCCGAATTTTCTGTAGAATATTCTACGTCGGGATCTAAAGATATTAATAGGCGCCTTGTGGCCTCTATAGGTTGTAGTACTACGTGTGGAGTGATCTGCTTGGCTTAGAGTGTAGCCGACGGTTTGAGGTACTTGGAGCGTTTTGCTATTAGTCGATAATCGTCGCGAGGTATGTGAACCTCTTCTTATCTGTTCTAGCATGATATGTGTATAACTATGTAGTACGGTAGACGTACGTGTTAAATGTATTTGATTGTTTTTAAACATAAAGTGTTATAACGGCTTTATGGGAAGTTGGTTATAATTTATGTAAATGAGAAATGCTTTGTGGTTTTTTTTAAAAGATAACTGATTTGACTTATAACCGACTTGATGTGTGATAATAAAGAACCTTGGAGTATTCTAAAAGATTAAGAAACCTTTTTGAAAGAAGTGTATACTTGGTTTGAAAACATAAGAGTTATACCAGCTTTATGAGAAGTTAGGTGTAACGTCTTAAGAGAGATAAAAAGAATGGTTTAATGGTCTAGAAGTTAAGAGACTTATTCTTAAAAGATAAGAGACTTGACTTAATATGGATGTTTGTGTGAAACCTCATTCGTGAGTAATGAGTACTTGGTTTTTGAAAGGAATAATGTTTTACTGATTTCGGAAATCAGAATGTGTATCGACAAACCACTGCAGCGTTAATAAAGGAAAATGTATTGAATAATTAAGTATTATTAAAACCAGTAGAAACCTCCATCTGCATAGAAGCTAAGATGAGACAAAATGATATTACATTTTCTAGATCATGGCTGCTTAATAAGATTGATTATGAACAAGAATAACCTATTCGCCTATGGTATATGTTACTCAATTGTTTTAAAAGAGATTAAGACATTGAACTATGAAACTTTTCAAAAAAGAGTCTTGTGTAATTGAAATTAGGCAAACTGGAACTTTAGGGAAAAGAAAGGCATTGTGTTGTCTTAAAATGGTTTAAAACATAAGGTGTTATAACAACTTTATGGGAAGTTGGTTATAACGACCTTATGAAAACAAAAGAAAGGTTTTATCATTGGTTTTAATGTGGTAACTTGACTTTAAAAAGAGAAGTGTTTTGGTCAAAAAAAAGAAAGCATGGTGTTGCCTTAATCTGGTTTTAAAAAGGAAAGTATGGAAGTTGTTTTGGTTTACTTAAAAGATATAAGTCACTCTATTTTTTTATACTACGTATCGGGTGACTTTTATAAAAGGAATAGATCTCTTTAAAAGGAATTTAACGACGTAGTACTTTAGGTTAAAACCCGACTTGGGCATAAAATGAAAGTACTTGAGTTGTGTATAAACTTGCCTATGCTTGTTATGAAACTTGCCTATGCTTGTTGTTGTGAAACTTACCTATGCTTGTTGTTGTGAAACTTGCCTATGCTTGTTGTGATAGCCTTTGTTGTGCAAGAATTGTGTTTCTATACTACCGCGTCTCGATGGAGGTCGGTTGACTTGTTGAGAACTTACTTGACGTGACCGGCAGCGACGATAAATTCCACTGCACGCTCCTCGTTGATAGTGTTACTTTTGTTAATCGCTTTGGACATACCGACACGACGCGTAGCGCACGTATGCTTCCACTGATTACCGCTTGTTGTCTTATTGTTTCCTTTGGACATATCGACACGATCGTAGCGCACGTATGCTTCCATTTGGAATGCTGTCTTATTATTTCTTTGGACTCATCGACACGATGCGTAGCGCACGTATGCTTCCATTTGGAATGTTGTCTTATTTGTTCCTTCGACATACCGACACGTTGCGTAGCGCACGGGTATGCTCCCATTTGGATGGTCATCTTGTTGTTATCATATCATGCATCGCAGCGGAAGGTACTCACGCGTGATTGATGTTGTGGGCGTGAGACCGAATTGATATAATCATGCGTGTATCTTGTAGTTTGGTTATCATACCGCTCGCTTTTATAGACTATTATGATTTCATTTACGATTTTTACGCCACATACTTGGTACTGCAGATCGACCTCCTTCGGGGCCGCTCATGCCGCAGTAAGTACATCGGCCGCCGATCCCGCGTTTAGGATCTCATTTCACGTTTTGGGAAGCTCCGTTTCGTCGGAGGCTTATCTTTGGTATGTTACCACGAGTCCGTAAGTTCTTGTATGTTCAGGTATGGCGGCCCCCCCGCCATAGTTGTTGTATAAATCTTAGAGGTCCGTAGCACCGCTGCGTGTGTAAGGATTGTAAATCGCTCAAATGTTTATATATATATGCTGGAAGGCAACCGTTTTGGTTGGACTAATTGCTTTTATTTATCATGTCTCTTGTTTCATATTTATGCTTTATTTTCCGCTGATTTTCTATGATGTTGTATCACTATGGTGCCCGGTAGGCACTACCACTGCCCCGGTTGGTCTTGACAAAGTGGTATCGAGCGCTTAGTCCTCGGAAAGTGTCTACGCACCGTGTCTAGTAGAGTCTTGATTATCGTGTGCAGGCACCACATCTATAATCGTGAGGCTATAGGACATTTAGGATTGGTTTCCATTCTTCTCATTCTCGAGATCGTGCCTTAGTCCGTGTGGTAAGTCGACCCTCCGACGATCTCGCTTTTTACCGCTTATGCCTCGCGCAAGGCAACCCTGCCTGGCGGCAAGGCAAAGAGGAGATACGAGTAGAGAACAGCCTCTACAGAGACCACAAGACCGAGCCTCCACCCTACAGCAAAGTGCAGGAGATGGGTTACAAGGAGATTGCCCAGTTAATGGCCAGGGTTGTGGCCAGACTTGAGGATAAGCTGGACGCAGCAGTTCCAGTCCCAGTAACACCCGTAGTTCAACCCCGAGCAGACAGTTTGAGACTACGGGATTTTCTGAGGTGTAACCCGCCAGAGTTTTATGGGTCGAGGCCTGAGGATGATCCGCAGGAGTTCATCCGACAGTTACTGGATCATGAGAGTGATCAAGGCCTCGCAGACCGAGTCGATGGTCCTGGTTCGCATCGGCCGCGCGTGATACCGCACGATTGGTTTGATTCGTGAGCTGTCCCGGGAGAGAATGACTTCCGCTTTACGGGACGAGTTCTCAAAGGCATTTCGCACACTTCGCCGCCACGGATGAGGAGGCTCGGCCGACAGATTTTTGGTGTTGCGCAGAGCGCGACGGATGCGGAGTACAATGTGGAGTTCGACTCATCGGCGACGCCCCCGCATTAGTAGCTAGTATGGAGGATCGAGTCCACCGATATGTTCTGTGGCTCGATGATTACCTAGCAGAGTTGTTCGTGTAGCTCTTCACCGGCATGGACATTGCCCGCACGCAGCTTATGCACTGGAGGTGAGGAGGAGAAATCGACGGAATGACCAAAGTCGCATAAGAGGCCGAATCGCAGGTCCTTTGGTGATTTTCGAGGCGCACCGCCTCAAAGAACAGACTAGTTATGCGCTCCGCCAAGATCTGAGTGGTCCTCTACAATCTTCAGAGCGTCGAGTTTTCGCGAGCAGTCGTGGCTCCAAGGGTTCAGATTTTCGGAGAGCAGGGGTGTTAACCACCAAGCCACCCATACCTCCAGGACTGTGGTAGACTCCACATGGAGAGTGTCGTGCTAGTCCGGAGTTTGTTTTACATGCACAGCAGGCCATTTTGGGAGAAACTGTCCCACTGTGGGTAGCGCTGGTAGGATAGCATGCATCACGGATCGCTATGCGGTTCTTCACCTTCCATAGCCAGCAGATGTTCATACACCGGGCCACGGAGAGGTCGCGGTGGAAGTTCCCGCTTTAGCGGTCCTCCAATCGCCTATTTTCGTATATCCTTAACCTCTAGAGTTTTGTATGTATTGATGATGTGATGATGTGTTTAGTGTTATGTTCGGATAGCTTTGTGCTAAAACGTGATGTAGAACCCGGTTGTGAGAAGGGTCACTGAGGTGAGAAAATGATGAACCTTAGAATATTACAGTTGAGACCTTAGATGTAAGCGCCGCCTTGAGTACAGATTTTGCAAGTGATGCTTGTCGGAGTGCATTTTTATGCCTAGAACGTTTTGTGTGATAAAGTCCCTGGGTAGTGTGCAATGGAAGTGGTAGCTTTCATGACCTGTAGAGGTAAGATTGTTCCGGATCGGGGAACAAGAGCGTGACGCGTGGGTGGTTGGGCTACGTTGAGGGCCAACCCGCGACCTGTTCCGAGGTAAGGTCAGCTCTGGGTGGTCCCGCCAGGTGGTAGGGTCACGAGGGTGCTAGGCCCAAGTTTAGATGACCATCGTATGAGTTTGTGGATATGTTCGACCAGAATCGGTTCGTGAAGGTCGGGAATGGCCTTAGAGGAAAATAAAGCTAGTAAGATGACCAAGTTTGGAGGTTGTGACTCCAAAGTATTGGAAATCAAGCAATGATGAAGTATGGTGCGTATACTAGAAGAGTTCAAGTGTTCGGCGAGGCACGACGAGTAAGAAAGGAAGAGAACGTGTGTTAGTTCGTGGCCAGGCGTGGCGTTGGCAACTTGTTAGAAGATCTTCTTCGTAATCCACCTTGAGAAGGAACATTTGGGACGAATGTTTCTAAGGAGGGGAGAATGTTATACCCCGTATTTCCAGAGTATGTACGTGAGGGCGTACGTATTAAATATTTGCCTTAAGAATTGACAAGTTTCGAAATTTGTACACAAGTGCCAAAAAGAGTCGTTTTTCGAATAAACGCTTTCCACGACTTTCGTAGGGAAAATTCCGGCTATGTCATTAATAATTTTTGCAGATTTTTCCGAGAGACGAAACATTTTGGACCAACGGGAGGGTGACATGTGTCACCCTCACATTGGAAGGAAGTGGACGGCCAAAGGGGAAGGTTGGCACGTTTTTTGTGCAAAAATTGTGGTCAAGGGTTAGGTAGGATATTTTGTGTAGTTGATGAGCAAGTGGGACCCACAAACACATGGCTTCATCTTGACCTTACACTTGCCTTACACTTGGATAGATCTTGGCCATTGGTTGGCCATTTCTTGACCTATAAATACCCCTCTAAGTTGATGAACTTATTCATCCAAAAATTGTCTAAGTCTTGAAAAATCCCTCCCTCTCCCTCTTGTTGTTTTCGTCCACCACACCCCCTCCCCCTTTGAGAGCCCTTGGCCGAGAGCCTCCCCCCTCCCCTTTGTGGTGTTTAGCCGTGGGTACCCCTAGCCTAGTTGTCTCGTATAAATACCCCTTTTTGGTATAGAAATACTCTTCTAGTATTGTTATAATGCCCAAATACTGGCCCAAATACCTTGTAGTTTTCCCAAGGTTACACTTATACAAAAGCCTAAAATACTATTATACTTCCTCACCACAAAAACGAAAACCCTAAGTAAATCTTCACCCGCGTTGAAGTTATAAGTAGTTGGTTAGAACTTCTAAGGGTTGGTTGGAGCGGCCTGAGCGCACTGAGTAGAGCTAAACCTTGCTCAGATCGACATATAAACTCGGATAATTTTGGGCTTATCGAGGTAAACACTCTTAACCTTCTGTTGTAATTGGAAATTACATGTTGTTGGAATATATAGTTAAGGTATACTATATATAGAATTGAACATAGTTGTGCGGCAATGTCTTTTGACTTAAGCTCGAATAATACTTACGCAATGTCTTGCGACTTAAGCCTGAACTTTAATATGAGAACTGAACTGTAATTAATTAGGACTGTATTACAGTAGACTTGTTTAGCATTACTGTGAAGTTGAGTGTACACGTCCGGTTAAACGTGTAAACCCTCGGTTGGCTTGGTAGCACCGATAGAGAGGAGAATTACGCTGTCATGCGGGGAGGTGTCGCGAATTTTCTCAGAGAATATTCTACGTCGGGATCTAAAGATATTAATAGGCGCCTTGGCCTCTATAGGTTGTAGTACTACGTGTGGAGTGATCCGCTGCTTGGCAGAGTGTAGCCGACGGTTTGAGGTACTTGGAGCGTTTTGCTATTAGTCGATAATCGTCGCGAGGTATGTGAACCTCTTCTTATATGTTCTAGCATGATATGTGTATAACTATGTAGTACGGTAGACGCATACGTGTTAAATGTATTTGATTGTTTTTAAACATAAAGTGTTATAACGGCTTTATGGGAAGTTGGTTATAATACTTTCATGTAAATGAGAAATTCTTTGTGTTTTTTTTAAAAGATAACTGATTTGACTTATAACCGACTTGATGGGTGATAATAAAGAACCTTGGAGTATTCTAAAAGATTAAGAAACCTTTTGAAAGAAGTTGTATACTTGGTTTGAAAACATAAGAGTTATACCAGCTTTATGAGAAGTTAGGTGTAACGTCTTAAGAGAGATAAAAAGAATGGTTTAATGGTCTAGAAGTTAAGAGACTTATTCTTAAAAGATAAGAGACTTGACTTAATATGGATGTTTGTGTGAAACCTCATTCATGAGTAATGAGTACTTGGTTTTGAAAGGAATAATGTTTCCGATTTCGAAATCGTGTGTATCGACAAACCACCGCAGCGTTAATAAAGGAAAATGTATTGAATAATTAAGTATTATTAAAACCAAGAGAAACCTCCATCCGCATAAGCTAAGATGAGACAAAATGATATTACATTTTCTAGATCATGGCTGCTTAATAAGATTGATTATGAACAAGAATAACCTATTCGCCTATGGTATATGTTACTCAATTGTTTTAAAAGAGATTAAGACATTAAACTATGAAACTTTTCAAAAAAGAGTCTTGTGTAATTGAAAGTAGGCAACTGAACTTTAGGGAAAAGAAAGGCATTGTGTTGTCTTAAAATGGTTTAAAATATAAGGTGTTATAACAACTTTATGGGAAGTTGGTTATAACGACCTTATGAAAACAAAAGAAAGGTTTTATCATTGGTTTTAATGTGGTAACTTGACTTTAAAAAGAGAAGTGTTTTGGTCAAAAAGAAAGCATGGTGTTGCTTAACTGGTTTTAAAAAGGAAAGTATGGAAGTTGTTTTGGTTTACTTAAAAGATATAAGTCACTCTATTTTTTTATACTACGTATCGGGTGACTTTTATAAAAGGAATAGATCTCTTTAAAAGGAATTTAACGACGTAGTACTTTAGGTTAAACCCGACTTGGGCATAAAATGAAAGTACTTCGAGTTGTGTATAAACTTGCCTATGCTTGTTATTGTGAAACTTGCCTATGCTTGTTGTTGTGAAACTTGCATATGCTTGTTGTTGTGAAACTTGCCTATGCTTGTTGTTGTGAAACTTGCCTATGCTTGTGATAGCCTTTGTTGTGCAAGAATTGTGTTTCTATACTACCGCCTCTCGATGGAGGGTCGGTTGACTTGTTGAGAACTTACTCGACGTGACCGCAGCGACGATAAATTCCACCGCACGCCTCGCTGATAGTGCTACTTTGTTAATCGCTGACATACCGACACGACGCGTAGCGCACGTATGCTTCCACTTTGATTACCGCCTTGTTGTCTTATTGTTTCCTTGGACATATCGACACGACGCGAGCGCACGCATGCTTCCATTTGGAATGCCGTCTTATTGTTTCCTTCGACTCATCGACACGATGCGTAGCGCACGTATGCTTCCATTTGGAATGTTGTCTTATTTGTTCCTTCGACATACCGACACGACGCGTAGCTCACGTATGCTCCCATTTGACGGCTGTCTTGTTGTTATCATATCATGATCGCCGCAAATGAGAAGGTACTCCACGCGTGATTGATGTGGGCGCGAGACCCCGAATTGATATAATCACGCATGCAGTGTATCGTAGTTTGGTTATCATACCGTCTCCCGCTTTATAGACTATTATGATTTCATTTACGATTTTACGGGCCACATACTGGTACCGCAGATCGACTCTTCGGCCGCTCATGTCGCAGTAAGTACATCTACCGTCGATCCGCGTTTAGGATCTCATTTCAGCGTTTTGGGAAGCTCCGTTTCGTCGGAGGCTTATCTTTGGTATGTTACCCTGAGTCTGTAAGTTCTTGTACATTCAGGGGTATGGCGGGGCCCTGTCCCGTCATAGTTGTTGTATAAATCTTAGAGGTCTGTAGAACCGCTGGCGGTGTGTAAGGATTGTAAATCGCTCAAATGTTTATATATATATGTTGGAAGGCAACCGTTTTGGTTGGCCTATTTGCTTTTATTTATCATGTCTCTTGTTTCATATTTATGCTTTATGTTCCGCTGATTTTCTCTGATGTTGTATCACTAGGGTGCCCGGGGTAAGGCACCAGTCACGGGCCCCGGTTCGGGTCTTGACATCCTAACCGGAATATAATGACAGATTAGTTAACCTGCTATCTTAATAAGAAGAAGAATCATTAGCATTACATTAACACGTGAAAGAGTGGATAGTTGATGAGATTGGAAACCTTATTTCCTTCATAACTGTTATAAACCAAAAGTATTATAATCTTTAGTTATTTTCTACACTTAGTCATATTCTTAGTTATAATCTTCAAACTAAAGAACGTCAACCAAATAGATACCATAAGATAGATAATTGGTACTTAATAAACCAGTCTCTGTGGACGATAAACTCGGTCTTACAGATCTTTATTACTTGAACGATACGTACACTTGCGTAAGCATCTAGAAATATCGCAATAAAGAATAATTAGTCGGGCATTGGCCCAACCGTGGTAGCCCACCATCAAAAATCGCAGGAAGTACTCCACCGTACGCTTGATCCCCATAAATGGTTCCCGCAATGCACATACCCAAATTCAAATTGGACCAGGCCTTCTTCTTCTTCAAACTGCCAGTCTGGAATTCTCGGATCTCATCCACAACATGCATTTGCAGCCCAGACACCATCCTCTGTTGGCTATGCACCCACGGATATTGAACAGCATGAATCTGAATGTTCCAGATGAGTCGTGGTATATGGACACATGAGTTATGTCTCAAGGTAATCTCTCATCTTATTTTAATATGAAGAGTAATAAAAATATTGTTGTTGGCAATGGGCAAGAAATTCTAATTCGTGGTATTGGTCAGGTAAATCTATCCTTTCCACACCCACCATTACAGTTGAAAAACGTCTTACATGCCCCAAAACGGATTAAATTTTGATATATGTACGACGTTTTACAGCTAACAATAATGTTTCTGTGAATTTTTTGCTGTTTGGTTTTTCTGTGATGAATTTTCATACGGGGATGCCACTAATGAGATGCAATAGCATGGGAGATTTGTATCCTCTCACGACTGTTTCCAATAATCGCATCACCAAACCTTCTACTTTTGTAGTCATTTCTCCTACTTTGTGGCACAACCGGTTGGGATGCCCAGGAGCACCAGTTTTAGATAATCTTAAGAAGAATAGGACTCTTCTGTTTGCCAGACTTGCATATTTGATAAACATGTTAAACTTCCTTTTGCATCTTCTACTTCCAGTACTCTTATGTCATTTGATCTATTGCATTGTTGTCACGACCAACCTCGGCCGCTGATCGTACTTACCGGGTACACTGTATATGTCGAGAATAGCAATGAACATACATAACACATAAATTTATAAAAGGGTAACATCATCGCCACCGATAAGGTCGCTTCCATAAAACATTCTTAAACAAAAGTATAGTAGTACAACTGGTTCTTATAGCCCAAAACACATAGGTGACCACTGCACTTAAAGATAATAATCGGGACGGGATTCCCCGCCATACCTCGAATGTACAAAATACCTATAGATCGTGGAATATCCGTACTCAATAAATAAGCTTCCGAGGAATGGAGCTTCGACACCTAATAGTGATCCTAAGAACGAGGATCCACACCGCTTACTTACCGCGGCATGATTTAACGCAGCCCCCGAGTAAGGGGGTCAATACACAATATGTACCAAGTATGTAAAGCTGGAAAATACTGTAATAATGATATCATAAGTCTAAAAGTGGAGTCATAGAAGAAAATCAAAATACCTTTTATCAGGCCTTACTAACAATGAGAGTGACAAGTATATATATATAATATCGCATAAAATAGGGCCTTAGGATCAAAACAGGTACTCGCCTGTAGTATCAATAAGCACCCCTACTCCTCGGGACTATTTCACCCGTGATAGTCCCGTGGACCCGCATGAGGTATTCCTCGTGATAGGTCAGACTCGCCCGCACGGGACTATTTCACCCGTATAAGCCCATAAGGACTCGCATGAGGTATTCTCACATCGTGGGTAGCAAATCCACTAACAGTGTGGTATAACGATCTGGGACTTACCGCCGTATATACTCTTACCCCGCAGATGGTATAACGATCTTGGGACTTTCCTCGATATACTCTACAATCGGCAAACTGGTATAACGATCTTGGGCTTGCCTCGATATACTCTTACATCAAGAAGGTGGTATGACGATCTTGGGCTTGCCTCGCATACTCTACCCCGGAGAAGTGGTATAACGATCTGGGGCTTGCCTCGATATACTCTTACCCTAGCTCAATCTGTCATCATATCATAATCATAAATAAGTTAAGAAAACTTATAACTTCTTATTAGTCTTTTTCATATACCCTCTCATTTTAGTTTACTTAAGGCACTTAATCATATCTTTAATAAAGGAAAACCGGGAATTTAACCCAAGTACTACATACTTCAATTCTTTTTAAAAGTGACTCTTCTTTATACATAAAAAAAAACCTTAGGCAATTGATGCCTTAAAACCAATTTGCCTCTTCATATACTTATCTTACTTTAGAGTAAATCTCTTCTCATTAACCTTTTATGAAGCTAATAAACCAACTTCCCATAAAGTTGTTATATTAACTCTATACTTTAGTAAAATCATACTTTCCCCCTAACCAAGGGACTTATACATTCTTAAAATGAAACAAGTCATTATATACTTAAAACAAGTAAGAATACCAAATTTTATACGTCTACCGTACTACATAGTTTCATCTATTCATGCTCAAGAGATAGGAAAGCTTCACATACCTCTTTGGTCAATCCACTTGCTAAGCTCAACTACCGCAAGTAATATTTTGACCTATAATAATCATGATACGTTTATTAACCTCTAATTTCAATGTAGAATAATCTAAACTCAAAGCCACTAAATTCTATGGAAAATTGGGCAGCATTTCCTTTGTTTCTACATACTTTGCCACCTTTCACAAGGCCGAATTTATCATCCAAACGCCACATTTAAGGCTCAACAATCCAACATTTCAAAGGGGATTACACACCTAAACTTGGGTGTGTAAAATTCTGCTCCATTAGGTACAACAATTCACTTAACAATTCTAAGGTAGTTTTTAGGCTACAACATGCTCATAATATCTTCTTAACCAATTCCTTCACATTCAAACCATAGTTCTTACATGCAATGAGTCTAAGAGCATTATTTACTACCACAAGTTCTTTCTTCTTAACATGCAATACTAAAAACTAATCATAAAAGAGGAACCATTACCTTAGAGCTCTAGCCAAATTTATTCCAACAATTTTGCTAGCCTCCTTTCCAAGAATACCACCACAACAACCTTCACAAACTAGCCACAAGTTTCCTTCTTGCCTTTTACTTTTCAGATTTCTCCTAAGGCTAAAATATCTCTTGGAATTTTAGAGAGAAGTGGGAGCTTAAGCTTTAGAGAGAGAGAGAAATTGGAAGATGACCAAGTCTTCAAGACTTGGTCAATATATTGCATGCAAGAAAGCAGATGGGGGGGGGGGGGACACTTGTTACCCTCCCAAGGTCTTTTAAAAGAAAATTCTGACTTTTCCTAAGTTTTTCCGCCCAAAATCCTCGCGGGCGCCGCCCCCGCGGCTGCGCTAAACCTCCGCAGCCTTCCGAACTTCCGCGCGTGGCCTCGCTGTCTCAGCTGGCGCTGCAATCTCAGCGACCTCGCATTTCGGCGCTGCCCTCGCATCCGGCCGCGCCCGCTGCATTTTTCCGAAACACATTTTTGTCCGATCTGCACTGAACTTGTAACTCTCATAACTTTCTACTCCGACGTCCTATCGACGAACGGTTGGTTGCGTTGGAATCTAGACTCCAAGAACTATGCACTAGGCCTTTGAAACACTTAAGAACTCTCAATGCATCGGGTCATAACCCGCCCCAAAGTTGACTAAAACCCGTCCGGAATAATCCGTCAACCTATCCTTTGAAAAATTTAAGTCTTACATGCCAGACGCTCATATGTAGGGTCAGAACTACGTGGTATAACATTTCTTAGAATCATTCGTCCGGATTGTTCCTTCTAGGCTTAGTCAAATCACTATTTCGGAATAGACACTCTTAACTATTCTTTTGCAAAGTAAAGAAGCTCCACGAGCCACAACATATCAAGCGTAAATGCTAAATCAAAACTAACAAGGTGAAAGTGGGTTACCCGAGGTATAGGAAATAGGTGAGGGTACTTCTTCATCATGTCATCCTCTCGCTTCCCACGCCATTTCCTCCTCGCTCATTCCGCCATAGACATCGACTAAGCCACGTCTTTCGTCCGAAGTCATCTAACCTGACGATCGAGTATCGCTATGGGACTTTCCTCATATGATAACTCCTCTGTCACTTGGACATCATGAACCGGGTGCACTCTAGATGGATCTCCAATACATTTCCGAAACATGAACACATGGAAAACTGGATGTACCGCCTCCAAATCGGACGGCAGATCTAACTCATAGGCAACTCTGCCTACTCTACGGACAATTTGATACGGCCCAATGTATCTTGGGCTAAGCTTCCCCTTTTTTCCAAATCTCATCACGCCCTTCATGGGCGATACCTTTAGAAAAACCCAATCATCTATCTCAAATTCCAAGTGTCGACGCCGATGATCCGTGATACGACTTCGCCGACTCGAGCCGCTAACAACCGCCTGGATAAGCTTCACCTTATCCACTGCCTGCTGAACTAAGTCTGGCCCGACTAACTGAACTTCTCCCACCTCGAACCAGCCTATCGGTGACCTGCACTTCCTCCCGTATAAGGCCTCATAAGGCGCCATCTGAACACTGGAGTGGTAGCTGTTGTTGTAAGCAAACTCCACAAGAGGCAAATGATCCTCCCAGCTACCCCTGAAATCAATAACACAAGCCCGCAAAGATATCCTCGTTGTCCGGATAGTGCGCTTCCCGTCCGTCGGTCTCGAGGATGAACGCATCGAGACTCACTCGGTCCCTAATCCCTTCCAAAAGACTCTGGTTAGCCGAGAATCGACTCTATATTCGATATAATCGACACCGACTCGTGAAGTCTCACAATCTCTCTAATATATAATCTGCATAGTCTCACCGAGAACGCTGCTCGATCGGAAGAAAATGGGCTGATTTTCGCCACCACGACAATCACCCAAATGGAATCATGCTTCCTCCGAGTGGTAGGTAGCCCGTAATAAAATCCATATTTATCACCTCCCACTTCCAAGTCGGAATATCAATAGCTCGCAAATGTACCACCGGCTTCGGTGCTCAATCTTAACTCGCGATAATTCGCACCGTGCACGAACTCCGCAACGCCCTCTTTAGGTCATCCCACCAATACACGACCGAGGTCATGATACATGAATAGAATAACGAACCGCGTGTCTCCCCGTAACTGGCCGACGAAGTCCTCGCTACATCGGAACACACAACCGCCTAATCTTAGCACCCCATCAGCGCTACCTCAAATAGACTCTTCTCTTCCGAGAGCCGCATCTCTGCATCGCATCAAAATCGATCCTCATCTGCCGCTTCTTCACCTCCTCGACGATGGAAGACTCGCAACCTCTCGAACCCGAATTCCATCACTATCGAGATCAACCAAACGAACCCCAAGGCTCGCTAGGCGATGTAACTCTGACCATATCCCTTTCTCGTTGAACATCGCATGCACTACCCATCGACCGCGACTAAGGGCATCCGCAACTACATCGCCTTCCCCGGTGGTACGTAATATCAACATCGTAATCCTTAAGTAGCTCCAACCACCGCCTCGCCGCAAGTTCACTCCTCCGTCAAGATGACCGAGACTTTGTGTTCGTGTAAATGTCCACATGAACTCTATATAAATAATGTCCTGCATCTTCAAGGTATGAATCATCGCCGCTAACTCCAAGTCACGTGGGATAGTTCTTCTCATGTTTCATAAGTCGCCGAGATGCATAAGCTATAACTCGCTGCGGCCGCATCAAAGACGCACTCCAAGCCCGACACCGACGTCCACAAGAAACCACATATCCATCTAAGCCCTCTGGAAGAGTAAGAACTGGGCGGTCGCCAACTTCTCCTTTAGAAATCGGAAACTTTCTCACAAGTATCCGCTCATCTAACATACCGCTTTCCGAGTCACAGTCAAAGGTGCCAAATAGAAGCAAACTTTTCTACAAACCTCCGATAATAACTCGCAAGGCCCAAAGCCGCAGACTCCGCTCAGGTTGGTCCGCCAAGTTCGATCGCTTCAATCTTCGTTGATCAACCCAATACCATCTACCCGATAACATGTCCTAAGAAAGCCACTGCAGCCTAAAACTCGTGATTTCGAGAACTTGGCATACAATCGCGGCCTCTGAGGACTCCCAATACCGCCCTCAAATGACCAGATGCTTCCCGCTCAAGCGCGAATACACCAAGATATCATCAATAAACACTATAACGAACATATCCAAGAATGGCCTAAACACCCTATTCATCAAATCCATGAATATCCTGGGCGCTGTCAAACCGAAAGACATCACCGAACTCATAGTGCCCATACCGGTCCCGAATGCGCTTTGGGATATCCGCTTTCTAACTCGCACTGATGGTAACCGCACCGCAAGTCTATCTTGAAAACACTTTGCACTCGCAATCGGTCAAATAAATCGCCAATCCCGGGAGGGATATCTGCTTTTGATAGTTACCTTGTTCACCGCCTCAGAATCAATACACATACGCAGCTGGCCCCATCCTTCTTCTTTACAAATAACACCGTGCTCCTGTGGAGAAACACTTGGCCTAATAAAGCCTTTCTCCAAAGAAATCTTTCACCGGTCCTTCAACTCCTTCAACTCGGCAGTGCCATCCGTATGGAGGAATAGATATCACGAGTATCCGCGCCAAATCAATGCAAAACTCAATCTCCTCTCGGAGGATACCCAAGCTCATCCGAAATACGCCCGAAACTCCCTAACGATCGGAATCGATCAAGGTCCAGATCTCACCTCGTGATTTAATACCCGAACCATATGATAGATGTACCCTTTCCGCACCATCTTCCTAGCCTCGAGGTAAGAAATAAACGCACTTCTGGCGATGCAAAGATTCCCTTCCACTCGGCAACCGGCCACGAACCGAACCGAACTAATCTCTCATACCACGTTGGCATAGCAAGACGCTAGCCAATCCATACCCATAATCACATCAAAGTTCGTCATATCCAACTCTATCAAGCTCGGCCAGAGTCCGACGGCTATCTATAGTCACAGGCAAGCCTTATACACCCGCCGCCTACCATCGAATCACTCATCGCGTAGCCACCTCAAAAGGTCTTATGGACTCGCTCTATCCCTATTCTACCGCAATATGAGGAGATATGTAGGACAAGGTAGAACTGGATCTATCAAAGCATATACATCACGTAAAGAAACCAATAATGTACTGTGACGACATCCGGGACGCCCCGGTCCCGCTGACCGACATAGCATATACGCGCTCGAGGACCGCTAGAATCGAACCCCTACCACGACTCGCTCTCGCCGCCCATAAGCCCGCCGCATGCCTAACCGGCGCGCCTAACCATCAAGATCGAAGATCCCGCCCGTCGGCTGAACTGCAACGCCCCGCCGCCTAAGGACAATCCTTCTTCGCTACGGCCACAAGAGTAGCATGCTCCGAACCCATACGCAAGACTCCTTGACGCACTACCGCACCGGAGCTTTAGAGGTGGTCTCGACGCGCTGGGCTCGCCTCTAAAACTCAAGAAGTCCCGAGCCCTGCCTCGCCCTCAATAACCTCGGGCCGACGCTTCTCCACGGAAATCGGAAAGGAGCACGCGCCCGGGAATGGACCTAGTTCGCCGCTGGAATGTCGCCCGCCTTAAAATCGCCTCGAACTCGCTCCGCCTCAAGGTCAAGAACCTATCTACGCTGGCTCTCTCACCTCGTGAGGCAAGAAGTGGTCTAGGAATGCCTGCGTGAACTCCTCCCAATCACCGGAAGAGCATCCTCACCCTCGACAATACCCATGACTCAAACCGCCAACGCAATATCGCGAGAACCAGTAGTTTATTATAATGCACTCGCCTCCATGCCCTAAGCGACTGCATGGTCCTTGTGAATCGCCGACAAACTCCCGCGGATCCTCCTCAAATATCGAACCATAGAACTCGTGGTGACAACTCAAGAAATCCCGAACCAGAAATCGCCGGCTCTAGGTTGGCGCCGTTCGCTTGGGCCGCTCGCCACTACGCTGGTCAAGAATCGACCGCTTCCTCGTAATCTCGTATCGCACTTCGATCGGAACCGAGGCTCCGGCATCGCGTCTCGTGAGCCGCGTCCGCCGCCGAACTGCTGAGGCGACGACGTGGAACTCGCCGCCTAAACATCATCTCTCGTAAGGATCGGCTCGTGCCTCGTGACTCTCAAGGCCCCACTAGCAAGACTCTCACCGCTTTGCCCTTCTCGGGCCGCGGTTGCCTTGCCGAGGCATAATCGATACATAAAGGAAAACATCGTAGGAGGTTCAACCTATAACTCACTTCATTGCACGATCTTAGAGTGAAAGAATGGAAACTAATCCTAAATATCCAGCCTCACGATTATAGATGGTGCACGACACACCGATAATCAAGACTCTACTAGACACGTCATGGACACTTTCCAAGACTAATCGCTCGATACCACTTTTGTCACGACCCAACCTCGGCCGCGATCGTACTTACCGGTACTTCGTCAGTATATGTCGAGAATAGCAAATGAACATACATAACACATAACTTTATAAAAAGGGTAACATCACCGCCACCGATAAGTGTCGCTTTCCATAAAATATTCTTAAACAAAAGTATAGTAGTACAACCGTTCTTATAGCCCAAAACACATAGGTGACCACTGCACTTAAAGATAATAACCGTATGGACAGGCCCCGCCATACCCCGAATGTACAAAATACCTATAGCATCGTGGAATATCCGTATCAATAAACAAGCTTCCGAGGAATGGAGCTTCGACACCTAATAGTGATCCTAAGAACGAGGATCCACACCGCACTTTACCGCAATTTAACGCAGCCCCGAGGAAGGGGTCGACACAATATGTACCAAGTATGTAAAGCTGAAAATACCGTAATAATGATATCATAAGTCTAAAAGTAGTCGAGTCATAGAAGAAAATCAAAATACCTTTTCTCGTGGCCTTACTAACAATGAGAGTGACAAGTATATATATATAATCGCATAAAATAGGGCCTTAGGATCAAAACAGGGTACCTCGCAGTAGTATCAATAAACACCCCTACTCCCGGGACTATTACGCATGATAGTCCTGTGGACCCGCATGAGGTATTCCTCGTGATAGTCAGACTACCGCACGGGACTATTTCACTCGCATAAGCCCATAAGGACTCGCGTGAGGTATTCCTCGCATCGTGGGTAGCAAATCCACTCAATGTGGTATAACGATCTGGGGACTTACCTCGATATACTCTTACCCCGGCAGATGGTATAACGATCTGGGACTTTCCCATCGATATACTCTTACACCAAGCAAATGGTATAACGATCTTGGGCTTGCCACTCGATATACTCTACACCGAAGAAGGTGGTATGACGATCTGGGCTTGCCTCGACATAATCTTACCCCGAGAAGGTGGTATAACGATCTGGGCTTGCTCGATATACTCTTACCCTAGCTCAATCTGTCATCATATCATAATCATAAATAAGTTAAGAAAACTTATAACTTCTTATTAGTCTTGTTCATATACCCTCTCATTTTAGTTTACTTAAGGCACTTAATCATATCTTTAATAAAGGAAAACCGGGAATTTAACCCAAGTACTACATACTTCAATTCTTTTTAAAAGTGACTCTTCTTTATACATAAAAAAAAACCTTAGGCAATTGATGCCTTAAAACCAATTTGTCTCTTCATATACTTATCTTACTTTAGAGTAAATCTCTTCTCATTAACCTTTTATGAAGCTAATAAACCAACTTCCCATAAAGTTGTTATATTAACTCTATACTTTAGTAAAATCATAATTTCCCCCTAACCAAGGGACTTATACATTCTTAAAACGAAACAAGTCATTATATACTTAAAACAAGTAAGAATATCAAATCTTGTACGTCTACCGTACTACATAGTTTCATCTATTCATGCTCAAGAGATAGGAAAGCTTCACATACCTCTTTGGTCAATCCACTTGCTAAGCTCAACTACCGCAAGTAATATTTCGACCTATAATAATCATGATACGTTTATTAACCTCTAATTTCAATGTAGAATAATCTAAACTCAAAGCCACTAAATTCTATGGAAAATTGGGCAGCATTTCCTTTGTTTCTACATACTTTGCCACCTTTCACAAGGTCGAATTTATCATCCAAACGCCACATTTAAGGCTCAACAATCCAACATTTCAAAGGGGATTACACACCTAAACTTGGGTGTGTAAAATTCTGCTCCATTAGGTACAACAATTCACTTAACAATTCTAAGGTAGTTTTTAGGCTACAACATGCTCATAATATCTTCTTAACCAATTCCTTCACATTCAAACCATAGTTCTTACATGCAATGAGTCTAAGAGCATTATTTACTACCACAAGTTCTTTCTTCTTAACATGCAATACTAAAAACTAATCATAAAGGAGGAACCATTACCTTAGAGCTCTAGCCAAATTTATTCCAACAATTTTGCTAGCCTCCTTTCCAAGAATACCACCACAACAACCTTCACAAGCTAGCCACAAGTTTCCTTCTTGCCTTTTACTTTTCAGATTTCTCCTAAGGCTAAAATATCTCTTGGAATTTTAGAGAGAATTGGGAGCTTAAGCTTTAGAGAGAGAGAATGAAGATGACCAAGTCTTCAAGACTTGGTCAATATATTGCATGCAAGAAATCAGATGGGGACACTTGTCACCCTCCCAAGGTCTTTTAAAAGAAAATCGACTTTTCCTAAGTTTTTCCGCCTAAAATCTCGCCTGCTGCGCGGCCACGTCGGCTACTGAAACCTCCGCAGCCTTCTTCAACTTCCGCGCTGCCCTCGTTGTCTGGAGCCGCGGCGCTGCATCTCAGCGACCAAGATTTCGGCGCCGCGACTCGCATCCGCGCCACTGCCGCTTTGTCCGAAACACATTCGTCCGATCACAAGACCGAACTTGTAAGTCTCATAACTTTCTACTCCGACGTCCTATCGACGAACGGTTGGTTGCGTTGGAATCAAGACTCCACGAACTACTCCCTAAGCCTTTGAAACACTTAAGAACTCTCAATGCATCAGGTCATAACCCGCCCCAAAGTTGACTAAAACCCGTCCGGAATAATCCGTCAACCTATCCTTTGAAAATTTTAAGTCTTACATGCTTTCGTACGCTCTCATATGTAGGGTCAGAACTACGGTGTATAACAATTGTGATTTGTGGACATCACCAATTTTGAGTTCTGCAGGTCATAAATATTATTTACTTATTTTACATGATTATTCGAATTTTATGTGGACCTTTCCATTGGGGAATAAATCGCAAACCTATATCAATTTTTAAACAATTTAGTGTTTTTATCAAATCACATTTTGAAAGTCCATTAAATGTTTCCAATGTGACAATGGGGGGAAATTCATAAATGCCCAATCTAATGATTTTTGTCACCAAAATGGGATGTCTCTGCGTGTTTCATTTCCACATACTCTCCGCAAAATGGAAAAGCCGAAAGAAAGATTCGAACAATTAACAATATGATCGCACTCTCCTTGTGCATTCGTCTACACCATCAAATTTTGGCACCATGCACTTCAAATGGCCACAGATCTTTTAAATATTCTTCCTAGTAAACTACTCTCCAATGTGTCACTAACACAAATATTGTACCACAGTCTCCCATCATTTACACATTTACGAGTTTTTCGGTGTTCGTATTATCCTTTGTTTCCATCAACCACAATTAACAAACTTCAGACTCGTTCCACTTCTTGTGTATTTTTGAGATACCCACAAAATCATAGAGGATATAAGTGTTATGATATGTCAAATTGGAAAATCATTATTTCTCGTCATGTCATCTTTGATGAATCTACATTCTAGTTTGCAAAATCTCAAGTGGCATCCTCGCCTTCATATGATTTTTTGAACGACGGAATACAACCAATTTTGAGGTATCATCTAAACACACAAAATAATGTTGTGGGGCAAAACCAACAACCTCACGACCTGACCTAACCAGAAAATGTGAATGGGCTGGTCTGAGGAGTAGAGGCCACTGTCTCTCTTCCCTCGGTCTCGGCCCAATCCATATTTGGTGGTGGGCAGGCCCAACAAAGGGAAACCTCTACACCTCTACCCGTGGTACAACCCGATACCACTAGTCGGGTTACACAGGCCTAGTTCCATAGTCAAACCGAGCCTAGTACCCAGGCCCAAAATATGTCAACCACCTAGCTATCAGCATACCCGAAAGCCCAATTGTCTAACCTCGGACCATTAAAACCTGTGCAATGTAGTCCCATAAATAAAGGTAGGTCGGAATTGGTGAAAGAAGGACTGGAATTTTTTGACCTAAGCGTAATTTTAACCTAACCACTTCCATCCAACCATCACCAATACAAAAAAAAATCCAAAGTTGTTTTATCCGACCCGAATTAGAAAGATGTCATGTTAGCCGAAAATGATGCTCTTATTAAAAATAAGACGTGGGAATTAGTACCATGTCTATCTAATTTGAACATAATTCTGTCTATGTGGTTTTTTGTCATAAAAAGAATTTTGATGGTTCTTTTGCAAAATACAAAGCTCGTCTTGTTGGTGATGGCAGGTCTCAGCAAGGTTGGAGTGGATTGTGGTGAAACATTCAATCCGGTAGTTAAGCCGTCAACTATCAGGATTGTTCTCAGCCTGACACTTTCAAAATATTGGTCCATTCATCAGTTGGATATCAAAAATTGCATTTTACATGGCCACTTATAGGAAACAATATACATGCATCAGCCTTTGGGTTTTCGAGATTATACCCGTCCGGATCATATTTGTCTTTTGAAGAAATCCTTATATGGTTTGAAACAGGCTCCTCGGGCATGGTATAACAAGTTTGCAGGATTTGTTTCTAAATTGGGGTTCTCTCACAGCAAGCCCGATCAGTCATTGTTCATTTATAGGAAGAGACCTGACATGGCATATATACTTTTGTATGTCGATGACATTATTCTCATGACATCATCGATTTCACTTCGTCAATTTATTATGTCTCTTCTTGCGGCCGAATTTGCAATGAAGGACTTGGGTCCGTTAAATTATTTTCTTGGAATTATTGTAACTCAATATGCAAGTGGTATGTTTCTCAGTCAAAATAAATATGCCGAAGAAATAATTGACAAAGTCAGGATGTCTTCCTGCAAACCATCATATACTCCGGTTGACACAAAGGCGAAATTGAGTAACTCTGCAGGTACTCTATACAACGATCCTACATATTACCGTAACCTAGCAGGGGCCTCACAATATCTGACTTTAACAAGACTCGATTTTTCCTATCCGGTCCAACAAGTATGTTTACACATGCATGATCCGAAGAAAGAACATATGGGGGCACTCAAGTGAATTATGCGGTATGTTAAGGGTACTCTTCGTTTTGGATTACATTTGTATTAATCCTTTCGAGTCTCTCATCCTATACAGATAGGGATTGGGGTGGCTGCTCGAACACACGGCGTTCCACCTCCGATTATTGCATGTTCTTGGAGGACAATCTTATTTCACGGTCGCAAAATGATAATCCACACCGCTTGGCCAAGTCCGGGAAGAATACTGAGGGGTAACCAATGTGGTTGTTAAATCATGTTGGCTTCATAATCTTCTGTTAGAGTTACATTGTCCGATTGAAAAAGCAATTGTGGTTATTATGATAATGTGAGTGTGATATACTTATTCGGAAATCATGTTCAGCATCAGCGCACAAAACACATTGAAATCGATATTTTATTTGTCCGAGAAAAATGTTGCACGTGGACAAGTATGTGTTCTTCATGCTCATCCGTTATCGACATGCATATCTTCACAAAAGGTCTTTCGCGCATTTCTTTTAGTTATTTCAGCGATCTCAAAGATACGAGAATCTCCGTTAAGATCATGGATCGTTAGAATAATTATGGAGCAATCCCATAATTATCTCTAATCACCAATAATCATGAATATTGTAATATCTTTAATTTAGGATTATAATCACTTTAATTAGGATGATTATAAATTAGTATCTTATAATTTAAATTAATTAGACAAGTCTTCTTTAAAATTAGCATTATACCTTTGTATATATATTCTACCATTGAAATGAAATCAGTCGAGGAATCAATTTCACCGTTATAAACCAAGCTTCTCTCCCTTTTTCTTTTTTCCTGTTTATATTATTACTATTTAGTTTTGGTTGGTCTTTAATGTGCAAGGTGAAGGATCGAAAGACAAAGTAGCATATATCACATGCTTCATGAATAAGTGAAGTTAACTTGAGAAAAGATGGGATGGCTAAAGAAAAGAAGGGATGGCTAAAGAAAAGAAGGGCCACCAGATAAATAAGAAAAGGGTCATCATGACAAACTAGCAGCGCATTTTGGTGGAAAGTAAGAAGAATATGTAAATCCATATTGTTTAATACTGAAATTTTTTAATTTGAAGGTTATGTGTGTGTTTTCCACTTTGGTGACATTTACATTAAAAAGTAGAGAAAATACACCTGAACGGAGTATCATTTTTTATGAGTTTCAGTTTGTGAGTTTTCTATCTGAACTATCACTAATTATTTATTAAAACACACCTTTTATTATTAATTGTTCACTTTTCTTACTTCATCGTATAGGTCGGAACTCACGAAAAAGTGATGACTTAAATGTGTTTTTGATCATTATTTTTAAAACCAATCAACAAAAATGATCAAATTTGACAAATACTATCTGAAATTGAGCAACTTTTTCCTCAATTATACTTTGGGTCTAATTGTACCTCCCTTCTCATTTTGAAAACATCTCATTTTTTTGCTATTAACCCCTAGCAGAGCTCCAACATGCGGGGAACTTCAAACCACAATCAAGCGTAAAAGGGTAAATAAGATATTTTTTTTCCAAGTATTTTGACACGTGACATTCACTCATTCAAGTTGAAAATTTTGTTAATGACAAGAATAAATACGAGATGATTTGATAACGATAATAATTTGAGTGGATCCAAAATATAACAAAGGATAAATTGGAATAACAACAATATTTAAACGTTTTCCCTACAATAAAGCTGACAGCTCTAATTTTTATAAGAATTCAGAAACAAAATGTTTAAATCAACAAGTAGAAAGAATAATTGGCTGAATTAAAATATATGCCGACAATAATGTGATGGGCCTATTTTATGTAAAACTGAAAAAGACATTCCAGTTGTCAGACGGTGGATTTATAAATAAAATAAAGGCTTTAAATAGTGTGAAGCTGAGTTGGGATTCCTTTCCCTCACATTTCGCTCTAAAATCAAATCCAACTTGGTGGCGCCGGCCTCCCTTTCTGCTTCGTCGTTGATGTTGTATTTGTTAGGGTAGTTACCGTTGGAAATTTACTAATATGTGGAAATAAGATTATCTCATTATTTATGATTTGAACAATTAGAATTTCGCATGTCGAAACGCTGCCACACAAGATCGTGAAATTTCACGTGAAAGAGACGCAGACGTAAGTAAACGTTTGAGACATGAAATGATGGACGATTATTGGTTAAATGACACGTGTTCCATGTTGGTAAATGAAGAAAGAAGTGTACTAAGTCTAAGATCGAAATGAGTCTGAAAAGGGCCGCGACGCCGCCGTAGAGCCGGGGCGCCACCATCCCGGCGGCCGCGAGTCGTACGCCCGCCGCTAACGGTGTGTCTGGTCCGATGGAATCCCAAAAGTTTGGTTGTTGAGGAGTTTCAATGGCATTGAATCCACCAAATAACGCCATTACTGACCATTATTTTGTTGAATTACTTGGGATTAAAGGTCATCCATTACATGGCAATCAATGCCATTGTGGGAAATTGAAAGGCCATCTTACACACCTATATCGAGGCTTTAGGCTCAATCAAGACTACACTCATTCTCGATTTTCCGAAAACTCTTCTTCAAAGATACTTTCACACACTCAAAGGTTCTTCTTGAGAAACACTTGAGTTTCCTTTGCTTATTTGTTTAGTTGTTGTTTTATCTTGGGAGACAGTTGTCCATATCGTAAAAGGATATATACGGGTTAATAATGTCTTAAGGACAGAGTGAATATCACTCGACTCAACAGTGCATGATCTATAACGCTACCATATTTAGTGTATTTTGGTTTCAGGTGATAAAAGATCAAGGGCTTGCTGCAACTGGAACGAAGAACCAAGAAAGACTCAAGAACGCAGATTCAAGACCATTCAAGAACTCTCAAGTTTGTTGTAGCCACAACTCTTGTTGGCTACAAGATTGTTAACCATTGTAATTGTAGTTTATCCTTTCAAATCACTAATAGTTGTTATATACTATTTTCGTTCATCCATGGTAACCCACAATCTTAAGACCATATTTGTACTAGTGCTAGAAAGATGTATGCCAACCAATATGATCCTAGATCTGGCTGTGTTTTTCTTGTTGAAATCAGTTCTGTTGACAGTTCTATAAACAGTTCAAACAATGTCTCTGTCAACAAATCTGGTCCTAGTTTTGGGTCTCTCTTTGACGATAGTTACAGATCTGTTTCACAAAGGGAGATCTCTCGCTGATGATCCCGAAATCAAGATACTCATTGATAGTCATGCTAGCAAGCTAAGGATAAAGGAAGAGTTGTTGTCACTGCTCGAGAGTGGTGGAAACAAGTCCACGAGAGATCGAGGACGCCAATCGGAACTTGGCGAGGCGTGAATATGATGTTCCATCTTGTAGCGTAAAGCCTACATCTCGTGGAAATGAGGATTTGGACACGCCACCGACGCGCCGTAATCCAAAAGGTATGAGTTAACTATTTATTCCTTGTCCATAATATGTTTAGAGAATTTCTGAATAAAAGGGAATAAAGGAAGGCTAGGAATATGAAGTGTTTTCATTAAAAACTTATATTCCCTACTCCCTAAAATCAGAAATTGGACTACTCACCTTCTTGTTTAAAGATTGGACTGTTATAAAGAACGACCTAAAAGATATGGACTTAGATTGTAATAAATTGGATTTGGGGACAATCCTAAGTAAGGGAAGAGGACTAGAGACAAACATGTCACCATTTTCGATAGAAGATCCGTCTTTTGACATGATAATATTGGACACTCAGTCATACAAAGCCTACGGGCAACTGGAGCGGGTCAGAGTTATCCAGATCTTAAAAGATTTGAAGGCAAAAAGAAAGGCAGAAAAGAAATTAGACACTCAGTCTACCAAGGCAACTGGAGTGGGCCAGAGTATCTAGATCTCACACGATCCAGTTACGCCCTAACCACGGGAAAGAGGTTGTTCATGTGAAGCAACGCCACCTCCAAAGTAAAAGAAATTGAATAGGTTGTCCTCTAAAGGACTTAAGGGAATGTGATCACTCTAACAAGAGGTGATACATGTCCCAAACTTGGTTCAAGGACGTTGTTGGTCAAACTGGCTTGCGTCTAGTCCAACAGGTCTATAATAACTAAGAGTGGTGCAGTAAGACTGTAGCCAAGTGAATGATATATTTGTAATCCGTGCATCTATGCCTTCATAGATTGAGACACGTTAAATAGAAAGTCATTCAAAACTAATTAAGTTGAGATTGTTGCCATCTGTCGACATAAACCCTCAAATGAATGTGAGGTAGACGAAGAGGCAAAGACACATTTCTATTCCATCAAAATAATAGCGAAAAAAGCACTGCTCCTTTATAACATAGTCACACATACGTGGGTGATTTGAAGCTTGTACAAATAGAGGGGGAAGACAAGAACGTTGTGATCTTCATCGACGATGGTACAACGTATTAAATCCTTTATTTGTTGAAAAGAAAAGATGAAACCGCTAAGCTCGTCACATCGAATCAGCGTCGCGCACTCAGCGTGGCGCAAGGCCTGGCGAGTTGAAAACCTACGGATTGAGGAATCGTAGGATAGAGGGAGAATGTGAAGCGCCGCTTATCAAACGATCGCCTTACTCACCTCAGACCAACGGTGTTTTCCAAGTGCAGATCCGTATGCCCAAGATATTTGGGGCAAGACGATCCTTACCGCTAATGCGATTCTCAACAGAACTCTGCATAAGGATAAGGATAATCCTCTATGTGAAACATGGAAAGAATCACATATACAGATGTTGTGATATAAGTGTTACACCCCGTAGTTTCAGGATATGTATATGAGGACGTACATAAGAGAATGCGACTTTAAGTTTGGAAAGGAAGAAATTTTTTTTTTTTCTACGGAAAATATTTCGAACCTCGTGAAGGAAAAAGGTTTATTATTGGGAATTGGATTCTCAATTTTGGTAATTGAGACTTGTAGGATTTATAAGAATTATGGAATTTTATTTCCAGATTTGGTCATGTGGGGTCCACCCGGAAAATTTTACGATTTTGTGGGTCCCACAAGGTTTTCGATATTTGACCAATTATTGAAATTTTGGGGAGATGAAATATTTTGGACCAATAGGAGGGCGCCACGTGTCACCCCATGGGGCCCATGTTGGGCAAGAAAGAGAGGACAAGTGGCAAGCCATGTGTCTCAAGATATTTGTTGGACAAGTGGCTTGTGGGACCCACACACACTTGTCCCCAATCTCAACCACAAACTTGCTTTAATCCTAGCCCTTGGTTGTCTTATATATACACACCTTTGGGTTGAAGACTTCATCACTTAGAGATTTTTCAAGAACAATACTCCCTCCCTTGATAGAGCTCTCGGCCACACCCCCTAATTGAAGAACAATTCTTCAATTGTTGTTGATAAATATCATTACTAAAACCAAGTGTCCCTAGTAGTGTTCTAAGGATATCCCAACACAAAAATCCCGGAAATACTACGTTAATCCGTTAGTCGCAAAGTGAAACCCTAAAGTGATCTTCATATTTTTGGATGAAGTTTTAAGAGAAGTTGAATAGGAACTTCTGGCGGTTGCTTGAGGTGGAACGTATGAATCGAGCTAAGATTCCTAATGATCGACTTATAATCTTGGAAAATTTTGGGCTTATTGAGGTAATAATTTTTGTCCTTTTAATGAAGTTGGAAATTACATGTGTTAGTAGTAAATAAATGAGTATATGATATGTGGAAAGAAGATTGAAAAGAATTGGACCTTAGTAAGATGTTAAAAACCGAAATTGGCATGCTAGCCATTAAAGTTGTTAAAACCGAGAAATTGACATGCTAGCCATTAAAGTTGTTAAAACATTACCTATTACTTGTTGACATGAAGGAATCTTGTTGATAACAAGTTAATATAACTTATATAAAGATTGGAATATAAGTTGGAGGATTATTAAAGAAGTAATGAAATAATATTGGCATGTTAGCCAAAAACTGGACAGTTTTGATCGTAGTAGTTGGCCAAGAACACCAACTAAAGGACTGGACTAATGGACTGTTTTTACATTGGACTATGGACTGTTTTTACATTGGACTATGGACTATTTTTACATTGGACTATGGACTTGTATTAATGGACAGCTTTTGTAAATTAAGGGGCTGAATTTTACACGTCCAGTCAGGCGTGTAATCCCCTTTGACTTGCTGTATTGTTGCGCCTTAAATGTGGCATTTGGTTATTAATTTCGGGCCTTGAAAAAGGTGGAAAAGTACGTAGAAACAGGGGAAGTGCTGCCCAATTTTTCGTAGAATAAGAGACCTTATTCTTAGAAATACTCTACGAAGAAAACTAGAAGTTGATGGACGTGTTATGATTATTATAGGTTGATACTCTACGCGCGGCATATTCGACTTGGCAAGTGGATTAAGCCGAGGAGGTATGTGTGTCACGACCCGACCTCGGACCCGTGACTGGTGCCTTACCCCGGGCACCCTGGTGATACAACATCAGAGAAAATCAGCGGAAGTAAACTCACCAACAGGAAACCATATACAATATGAAACAAAGCAACCCAAAATGGCTACCTTCCGTAAACATAAATATAACAAAACGAACAGTTACATCCTTAACAACCCAATTTAAAACAGACTACAAGCTCTAAGAGTGTGTAACCACTATGACGACAGAGTTCGCCATACCCCGAATGTACATAATATCTACAATATCGTGAGAACTGCATCAACAGTCAAGCCTCCGGAGAAATGGAGCTTCTGACACCTGAGCAAAGATCCTAAGAATGAGGATCCACCACCTGCTTACCCCTACATGCGGCATGAACGCAGCCCCCGAGGAAGGGGGTCAGTACACAATATGTACCAAGTATGTAAAACTGGAAAATACTGTAATAATATCATAAGTATAAAATAAGCTGGAGTCATGGATGAAAATCAAATTACATTGCAATGTGCCTTACTAACAATGAGAGTAACTAGTATAACTTTACTGCATAAAAATATGAGGCTCATGATCAAAATAGGGTCTCTCGCCCGTAGTATTATTAAGCAATCCTACTCCTGGGACTATTTCACCCGCATAGGTCCTGTGGACCCGCATGAGGTCATCCGCCTCGCATGGGACTATTTCACCCGCATGAGGTCATCCGCCTCGCATGGGACTATTTCACCCGCATGGGACTATTTCACCCGCATGGATCCGGTGGGCCCGCATGAGTACAAGCGCCGCACTCGCATCATGGGTAGCAAATCCATGGAATACGTAGTAATCATCCTAATGGACGCATACCCGTGGACCATCCATCGTGTCAGTATGTCCAAAGGAAATAACAAGAATAACCCGGGGTCTACCCCGTAAGAATACATAAACTAGCACAACCGGCTATCATACATAACATAAGCGCTATCGGCTTACCATAACATAAGCAAGTTAAGAAATCCCCTAACTTCTTATTAACATTATTAATCTATCCTCTCATTTTAGTTCACTTAAGGCACTAACATGTCATTTAAGAGAAAATCTAGGAATTCAACCCAAGTACCACGTACCTCTAACCTTTTAAGAAATGACTCCTTTTTTATATAAAACTTCCAAGATACTATAATCGTAGTATCAAGTCACGACTACTTTTCAAGACAAGTCACATTTCCTTTTAAAAATATCATAGGCTTCTAAATCAAGTGACTTCATTTCTCTTAAAACCTTAGGCAATTAATGCCTTAAAATCAATTTGCCTTTCACAAATTCAAATCATTTATCCGTACTTATTTTACTTAGAGTAAATTTTTCTTCTGTTAACCTTCCATAAAGCTAATATAACCAACTCCCCATAAAGTCGTTATATTAACTTTATACATTAGTCAAATACATTTCCCTAAATCCAAGGGACTTATACTTTTAAAACGAAACAAGTATCGTATACTTAAAACACTTCAAGTCCCTTAACTTTGAAAACTTAGGACATCCTTAAAAAAAATTAAAAAAAAAGTGAGTTAATCCCCTTACTCACCCAACTTGGCAATTCTTAAAACAAGTAAGGGATATCAAGTCTTGTACGTCTACCGTACTATATAAGTGCAATTATTCATGCTCAAGAGATAGGAAAGTTCCACATACCTCTTTGGGTCAATCCACTCGCAAGTCCAATATACCGCACGTAGTATGTTAACCTATAATGACCATAATACGTTTATTATTAACCTCTAGCTTCAACGTAGAATATTCCAAGTGCAAAGTTACAAAATTCTACGGAAAATCGGACAACACTTCCTTTGTTTCTACATACTTTGCCACCTTATTCAAGGCCGAATTCAATAACCAAACACGCCATCTTTAAGGCTCAACAATGTAGTTAACAAATAGGGGATTACACGCCTATTAGACGTGTAAAATTCCGCCCCACAATTTATATCAAACTAGTACAAACTACAAGGTCCAATTCGGCAACTTGAGGTATAACAACATAAATTCTTATCCAATTCCTTTTTAATTCAAATTCTTATCCAATTCTTACATGCAATATATCTAAAGGCAATATTGACAACTACAAGTCCTTCCTTTCACACATGCAATCCAATTTACTAGCAAAAGAGAAAGGATTGTTACCTTAGAGCTTACCCCAAATTAGTCCAACAATTTCACTAGCTTCCTTTCCACAATCACCTCCACAAAACCCCCTACAAGCTTGTCAACATGTTTCCTTCTTGCCACCTTTTCAAATTTTCTCTAAGCCTTGGCTTCTTCTTGAATTTCTAGAGAGAAGGGGGAGGAATTTTAGAGAGAAGGAAGAACTTTTTAGAGAGAAGAAGGAGCTTTGAAGAATGACCAAGTCTTCAAGACTTGGTCAATAAATAGGGCATGCAAAAATCAGATGGGGGGGACACTTGTCACCCTCCCATGGCTTTTAAAACAAAAAGCTTCGATTTTTCCCCCGCAGAACCCGCTCGCGCCATGGCCGCGCTAGCCGCGTCGCTGAAACCTCTGCGAACTCTCGGAACTTCCGGCGTCGCGGCCCTGCTTCCCGACGCCGTGGCGCTGCAACCTGCATCCGGCGCCGCGACGCTGTTGTCCCTGACCGAAGTTGCTTTTCGGCTTGACTGCGCACTGAACTTGTAATTTCCATAACTTTCTACTCCGATATCCTATCGACGAACGGTTTGTTGTGTTGGAAACTAGACTCAATGAACTACGTACTAGGCCTTTGAAACACCTAGGAACTCTCAATGTAACTGGAAATAAACCTCCTCAAAGTTGACTAAAAACCCGTCCGAAACATTCTGTCGACCCATCTTTCAAAAATTTAAGTCTCAATTCCTTTCGTACGTTCTCAAAAGCATGACCTGAACTACGGGGTGTAACAATGTGACTCTTCCTATCCTCTTGAGCATGATTGTTGTGAAATATATAGTACGGTAGACGTACGTGTGTTAAATGAGTTTGGTTTCAGTTTTGATGTCCTTGATTGACTTCTAAATCTTAAGAGCCTTGAAGTATTCTAAAAGTTGTGTGTCATGACCCGACCACGGACCCGTGACTGGTGCCTAACCCCGGGCACCCTTGTGATACAACATCAGAGAAAACCAGCGGAAGATAAAGTCACAACAAGAACCCATACATATAAAAATAAGCAGGCTCACCCAAAATGGCTACCTATATTACAACAAAACTAAACAGCTATATCCTTAACAACCCAAGCTATAGCAGGACTACAAGCCTCTAAGAAAGAGTAAACACTACGACGGGACAGAGCCCCGTCATGCCCCTGAATGTACAAATATCTACACACCGGGAGAACTGCACTAAAAGTCGAGCCTCCGGAGAAATGGAGCTCCTGACACCTGAGTAAAGATCCTAAGAATGAGGATCCACCACCTATTTTCCCTTACCTGCGGCATGAACGCAACCCCCGAGGAAGGGGGTCAGTACACAATATGTACCAAGTATGTAAAACTAGAAAATACTGTAATAATAACATATGTTTAAAATAAACTGGAGTCATGGAAGAGAGTCAAATACCATACACTGTGCCTTTCTAACAATGAGAGTAACAAGTATAAACTTTACTGCATAAAATAGGAGGCTCATGATCAAAACAGGATCTCCCGCCCGTAGTATCATTAAGCAGTCCTACTCCTGGGACTATTTCACCCACATGGGTCCTGTGGACCCGCATAAGGTCAACACCTCGCATGGGACTATTTCACCCGCATGGGACTATTTCACCCGCATGAGGTCATTCGCCTAGCATGGGACTATTTCACCCGCATGGGACTATTTCACCCACATGGAACCCGTGGGCCCGCATGAGTACAAGCACCGCACTCGCATCATGGGTAGCAAATCCATGGCATAAATAGTAACAATAATAATAATAATACATAAATCATCGCAATCGGCTATCGTACATAACATAAGCGCTACCGGCTTATCATAACGTAAACGTAAGCAAGTTAAGAATATCTCCTAACTTCCATATAACATCTCTAGTACATCCTCTCATTTTAGTTACTTAAGGCACTACATGTCGTTTTAAACAGAAAATCCGGGAATTCAACCCAAGTACCACGTTCCTTAAACCTTTCAAGAAAATGACTCCTTTTATGTAAAACTCCCAAGATACCAATAACCATAGTATCAAGTCACGCTTATCTTTAAAAAAACAATATGCTTCTAAATCAAGTGATTTCATTTCTTTCAAAACCTTAGACAATTAACGACTTAAAAACAATTTGTCATTCACAAATTCAAATCCTTTATCCGTACTTATTTTACTTGGAGTAAACCTTTCCTTATTAACCTTTCATAAAATCAATACAACCAACTTCCCATAAAGTTGTTATATAAACACATCCCCCTATATCCAAGGGACTTATACTTTTGTACGAAACAAGTATCATATACTTAAAACAAGTGAAGAATGTCAATTCTTGTACGTCTACCGTACTACATAGGTACAACTACTCATGCTCAAGAGATAAGAAAACTCCACATACCTCTTCGGTCAATCCACTTGCTAAGTCCAAAATACCGCACGTAATATGTCAACCTATAATGACCATAATACGTTTATTAACCTTCTAAATTTCAATGTAGAATATTCCAAGTTCAAGTTACTAATTCCTAAGGAAAATTGGGCAGCATTTCCTTTGTTTCTACATACTTTGCCACCTTTTTCAAGGCCGAATACAACATCCAAACGCCACATTTAAGGCCCAACAATCCAACCATATCAAAGGGGATTACACACCTAAACTTGGGTGTGTAAGATTCTGCCCCATAAGGTACAACAATTAACTTAACAAGTTTAAGGTAGTTTTTAGGCTACAACATGCTCATATAATCTTCTTAGCCAATTCTTTCACATCCAATCCACATTTCTTACATGAAATGAATCTAAGAGCATTATTTACTACTACAAGTTCCTCCTTCTTCACATGCAACACAAATAACTAGCTACAAGAGAAGAATTGTTACCTTAGAGCTTTAGCCAAAATTATTCCAACAACTTTGCTAGCCTCCTTTCCAAGAACACCACCACAATAACTCCTACAAGCTAGCCACAAGCTTACTTCTTGTCCTTAACTTTTCAGATTTTCTTTAGGCTTTGAATTCCTCTTGGAATTTTAGAGAGAAGTGAGAGCTTTAGCTTAGAGAGAGAGAGGAATTTGAAAGATGACCAAGTCTTCAAGACTTGGTCAATATAAGACATGCAAGAATTCAGATGGGGGGACACTTGTCACCCACCCATGACCTCTTTAAAACAAAACAAAGGCGTAAATCCCCACTCAACTCGCAGAACCCGCCTGGCGGCGCGCAGAGGTTTCAGCACGCGTTCGCAATGCCGCCGCGGCTGAAACCTCTGACTTTGAACTTCCGCGCGGCCCGCTCCGCGCCATACCCCGAAATTACCTGCTCGCGCTGCCTCGCCCGGCGGCCACAGGCCCCGACCGAAATTATTCGTCAACCTATTTTTAAGTTTTAACTCCTTTCGTACGGCCCCATACGTATGGTCTGAACTACGGGGTATAATATTTTTCCCCCCTTAGAAACATTCGTCCCGAATGTTCCTTCTAGGCTTACCCAAATCACAATATCGACATAGACCCTCTTAACTATTCCTTTTTGCAATTAAAGACGCTCCACATGCCACAACAATACTCAAGCATAACTGCTAAGTTAAAACTAACAAGCAGGAAAGTGGGTTACTTGGAGGTATAGGAAATAAGTGAGGATACTTCTTCATCATGTCATCCTCTGCTTCCCACGTCATCTCCTCCCTGTTCTCGTTCCGCCATAATACCTTGACGGAAGCCACATCATTCGTCCGAAGTCGCCTAACCTGACGATCGAGTATCACTATGGGACTCTCCTCATACGATAACCCCTCCGTCACTTGGACATCATGAATCGGGTGCACTCTAGATGGATATCCAATACACTTCCGCAACATAGACACATGGAAAACTGGATGTACCGCTTCTAAATCGGACGGCAAATCCAACTCATAGGCAACCTTGCCTACCCTACGGACAATCTGATAAGGCCCAATATACCTTGGGCTGAGTTTCCCTTTCTTCCCAAACCTCATCACACCCTTTATGGGTGACACCTTCAGAAAGACCCAATCATCTACCTCAAACTCCAAGTGTCGACGCCGATGATCTGCATACGACTTCTGTCGACTCTGAGCTGACAATAACCGCTCCTGGATAAGCTTCACCTTATCCACTACCTGCTGAACCAAGTCTGGCCCGACTAACTGCACTTCTCCCACCTCGAACCAGCCTATCGGTGACCTGCACTTCCTCCCATATAAGGCCTCATAAGGTGCCATCTTAATACTAGAATGGTAGCTGTTGTTATAAGCAAACTCCACTAGTGGTAAATGGTCCTCCCAGCTACCCCGGAAATCAATAACACAAGCCCGCAGCATATCCTCAAGTGTCTGGATAGTGCGCTTCGCCCGTCTTCGGCCCGAGGATGAAACGTCGCATCGAGACTCACCGCGTCCTAAGCCCTTCCGAAAGACCTCCAAATTATCCATGAACCGGCTCCTGTCTCAAATAATCGATATAGGAACTCCGTGCGCCTCACAATCTCTCTGATATACACCGCATAATCCTACCAAAAAGTTGTCCTGACCGAAGAAATGGGCTGATTTCACACCGTCGACAATCACCCAAATGGAATCATGTTTCCTCCGAGTAGGTAACTCAAATAAAGTCCATGTTGATCACCTCCCACTTCCACATCGAATATCGATATCGCAATGCCCACCAAGCTTCGTGCTCAACCTTAACTCGCGATAATTTGGGCAATCGTGCAACAAAACCGCCACATCCTCTTCGTGCCATCCCACCAATATATACACCGAGGTCATGGTACATCTTAGTTGACCCGGTGAATAGAATAACGAGCACCGTGCCTCCCTGCAATCACGACGGTCATGTCACCTCGGAACACACAACCGCCGAATCTTAGCACCCCATCGTGCTACCAAATAGACTCTTCTCCTCGAAGAGTCGATCTCGATACCGCATCAGCATCGATCCTCAAATCGCCGCCTCTTCACCTCCTCGACGATGGAAGACTCGGCAACCTCTCGAACCGAACTCCATCACTATCGAATCAACCAAACGAACCCCAAGGCTCGCTACTGATGTAACCCTGACCATATCCCTTTTCTCCGATCAGACATCGACTACTCATCGATCTACGACTGGGCATCCGCAACTACATTGGCCTTCCCCGGTGGTATAGAATGTCAACATCGTAATCCTTAGCCTTCAACCACCGTCTTCGCCGCAGTTCACTCTCGTGAAGATATACCGAGACTCTTGTGGTATGTGTAAATATCCACATGAACTCCATACAAATAATGTCTCTGCATCTTCAAGGCATGAATCATCACGCTAACTCCAAGTCATGTGTGGATAGTTCTTCTCATGCTTCCTGCCGCTTGACGCGTAGTTATAACTCGCTGCCCGCATCAAAGACGCACTCCAAGCCCGACACCCGACGCTGGCCACAATAAACCACATATCCATCTAAACCCTCCGAAGAGTAAGAATCGGGCGGCCATCAACTTCTCCTTTAGCAATCGGAAACTTTCCTCACAAGTATCCGTCCACCTAACATACCGCTTTCTCGAGTCACCTTAGTCAAAGGTGTCAAATAGAAGCAAACTTCTCCACAAACCTCCGATAATAACTCGCAAGGCCCAAAAGTTACGCACTCCGTTGGTGTAGCTGGTCTAGCCAAGTCTGATCGCCAATCTTCGCCAGATCAACCCAAATACCATCTACCGATAACATGCCCTAAGAAAGCCATCAGAGCTAACCAAAACTCGCGATTTCGAGAATTTGGCATACAATCGCGGCCCCGAGGACTCGAATATCGCCCTCAAATGATCCGCATGTTCTCGCTCGCGCGTGAATAAACCAGGATATCATCAATGAAAACTATAACGAACATATGAAAGAATGGCTTGAACACCCGGTTCATCAAATCCATGAATACCGCCGGGGCGTTGGTCAACCCGAAAGACATCACCCTGAACTCATAGTGCACATACCGGGTCCTGAATGCGATCTTCGGGATATCTCGCCTCTAACCCGCACCTGATGATAACCAGATCGCAGGTCTATCTTGGAAAAACACCTCGCACCCTGCAACTGGTCAAACAAATCATCAATCCTGGGGAGGGGATATCTGTTCTTGATAGTTACCTTGTTCACCGTCAGAATCAATACACATACGCAGCTGGCCCCATCCTTCTTCTTTACAAATAACATTGGCGCCCCGGGAGAAACACTGCCCGATAAAGCCTTTCTCCAAAGTCCTTCACCGGTCCTTCAATTTCTTCAACTCGGCAGGTGCCATCCTCGTATGGTGGAATAGATATCGATCGAGTGTCCGCGCCAAATCAATGCAAAACTCAATCTCCTCTCGGGAGGATACCCAAGCTCGTCTGAAATACGCCCGAAACTCTCTAACGGCCGAATCGATCAAGGTCCAGATCTCACTCGTGATTTAATACTCGAACCATATGGTAGATATACCCCTTCCGCACCATCTTCCTAGCCTTGAGGTAAGAAATAAACCTACCGCTGCGATGCAAAGATTCTCTTCCACTGAGCAACCGGCCACTAAAACCGAACCGAACCAATCTCTCTCTACAGTCCACATTGGCATAGAAATACGCTAGCCAATCCATACCCATAATTACATCAAAGTCCGTCATATCCAACTCTATCAAGTCAGCTAGAGTCTGACGACTGTCTATAGTCACTGGGCAAGCCTTATATACCCGCTCAGCTACCATCGAATCACTCATCGCGTAGCCACCTCAAAAGGTCTTATGGACTCGGGCTCTATCCCTATTCTACCAAAGAATATGAGGAGATATATAGACAAGGTAGAACTCGGATCTATCAAAGCATATACATCACAAGATGCAATCAATAATGTACTGTGACGACATCCGCGACGCCTCGATCCCGCTTACCGACATAGCATAGATGGGTTCCGAGGAACGCTGAATCGGGACCCTACCACGACCCGCCGTGGCTCGCTGGTCCGTGAACACCACGCCCCGGCGCATTGCCATCAAGACGAAGATCCAAACATCGACCGCCGGCCGAGCCATACCATCTCGTCGCCTGACGGACAATCTCTCTCAAATGGCCTCACGCCACAAGAATAACAAGCTCTCGGAGCAGACGACACTCTCCATAATGGCAATCGCCAGATCGACCACACCGAGGTATAGGTGGCTCATTCGACGAACCACGTTCCTCTGGGAACCCGAAGCCCTAGAACTTTGTCCTGCCCCTGAATTCCCTGTACGTCCGGAAGATGGTGGAGGAGCGCTCTGAACCGGCTGAGGTGTAAATCCGGTCACGCCGAGGTTGTCTACCTCTAAAACTACCAGAGGACCTCTGCTGTCTCCGCCTCTTCGCTGATACGCCAATCCGCGGCCGGGTTCTCACATCCAAGTACATATGCTCGCATGCGGCAATGTCCATTCCCGGCCAAGAGCTACTCCGTGCAACTCTCGCCAAGTAATCATCGAGCCACGTGACATAGCGGTGCACCTCGTCCTCTATGCGCACCAAAGCGTACATATCGAGCCAAAGAGTCAAACTCTACAGTACTCCCGAATGCGCGCCACTCTGTCTCGTCAAAATCTATCGGCCGAGCCTCTCATCTGCGGAGGCAAGAAATGGCCAAGCGCCTCGAGAACTCGTCCCAAACACTGGAAGCGCTGCTCCCCGGGATAGTTCCCATGAATCATACGACCAAGCGCAGATATCCGCGACGTGAGCCCAATAATATCGATTGTCTCAAGCCTCGATCACCTCATGATCCGTCAGAACTATCGGATAAACTCTTGAGGGTCATCCTCGTGTCTCGACGTAGAACTCGTGGATCAGAATCAAAAGTCCCGCAGCCTGCTATCACTTCGTGGGCTACGGGCACAACCGTAACTGCTGCCTCCCGCCTATCCTCCTGCCTAGCCACGATCCTGGCTAATAACTGGGCCATCTCCTTGTAGCCCATATCCTCCGCTCCAGGCTGTGCAACTGGAGGCTCGTGTATCGCGGTCTCAATAGCCGCGCCCCAAACTGCTTGGAGTTGAGACGCCGTGGAACTCATTGTCCAAACATCTCCTTCGTAAAGATCGGGCTCGTGCCTCGTAACCCGTGTCCTACTAGTAGTTCCTCACTGTCTTGCCGCTTCTCGGGCGCGTTGCTCATGGAGACATAACTGATACAGGAAAAATATGTCAGAGGGAGTTCAACCTATAACACAGCTCTATTGCACGATCTTAGAGTGAAAGAATGGAAACCGATCATAAATATCCTGCAGCCTCCTGATTATAGATGTGGTGCACAACACACCGATAATCAAGACTCTACTAGATACGGCCTGTAGACCCTTTCCGAGGATTAACTGCTCTGATACCACTTTTGTCACGACCCGACCACGGACCCGTGACTGGTGCCTTACTCCGGGCACCCTTGTGATACAACATCAGAGAAAACCAGCGGAAGGTAAAGTCACAACAAGAACCCATACATATAAAAATAAGCAGGCTCACCCAAAATGGCTACCTATATTACAACAAAACTGAACAGCTATATCCTTAACAACCCAAGCTATAGCAGGACTACAAGCCTCTAAGAAAGAGTAAACACTATGACGGGACAGGGCCCCGTCATGCCCCTGAATGTACAAATATCTACAATACCGGGGAGAACCGTACCAAAAGTCGAGCCTCCGGAGAAATGGAGCTCCTGACACCTGAGTAAAGATCCTAAGAATGAGGATCCACCACCTGCTTTCCCTTACCTGCGGCATGAACGCAGCCCCCGAGGAAGGGGGTCAGTACACAATATGTACCAAGTTTGTAAAACTGGAAAATACTGTAATAATAACATATGTTTAAAATAAACTGGAGTCATGGAAGAGAGTCAAATACCGTACACTGTGCCTTACTAACAATGAGAGTAACAAGTATAAACTTTACTGCATAAAATAGGAGGCTCATGATCAAAACAGGATCTTCCGCCCGTTGTATCATTAAGAAGTCCTACTCCTGGGACTATTTCACCCGCATGGGTCCTGTGGACCCGCATAAGGTCAACACCTCGCATGGGACTATTTCACCCGCATGGACCCCGTGGGCCCGCATGAGTACAAGCGCCACACTCGCATCATGGGTAGCAAATCCATGACATAAATAGTAACAATAATAATAATAATAATACATAAACCAGCGCAACCGGCTATCGTACATAACATAAGCGCTACCGGCTTATCATAACGTAAATGTAAGCAAGTTAAGAATATCTCCTAACTTCCATATAACATCTCTAGTACATCCTCTCATTTTAGTTACTTAAGGCACTACATGTCGTTTTAAACAGAAAATCCGGGAATTCAACCCAAGTACCACGTTCCTTAAACCTTTCAAGAAAATGACTCCTTTTATGTAAAACCCCCAAGATACCAATAACCATAGTATCTGTTATACCCCGTATTTCCAGAGTATGTACGTAAGGACGTACGTGGAGAATTTGAGCCTTAAGTTAGGCTTTGGTTCGAAATTTGGGCACAAGTGCCGAATAGAGTCGTTTTCCGACGAAACGTTTCCACAGCTTACGTTGGGAAAATTCCGGCTATGTCATTTAGTATTTTTGCGAATTTTTCCGAGAGACGAAATGTTTTGATCAACGGGAGGTGACACTTGTCACCTCCAGTGGCGTTGGGTTGGCCGATTGGGTCACGCTTTCTATGGCCTATCGGCTCCTTGTTTTGGCCTTGTTTTGTGGCTTATTTGGTGCCATGTTTTGTGCCTTGTTTTGTGGAGTAGGTTTAGGGTGCACTTGGCTTAATCTTGTCCTTACACTTGCTATACACTTGGAAGGATCTTGCCCTGGTTGGCCTTTTGGTTTTGCTATAAATACCCCTAAATGTGAAGACTTCATCCATTCCAAAACTTCCAAGTCTTGAAACCCTCTCCTCCCCTTTGTGAGCTCTAAACCGAGAGCCTTCCTCCCCTTTTCGTGTGGCCTTGGCCGAGAACACCCTCCCCTAGCCTAGTGTGCTAGCCGAGCCTACCCCCTTGGTAGAAAGTTTTCTTCTAAGTATTGTTATAATGCCCAAAATACCTTAGCCTTGTACCTTGTAGTATTCCAAAGATACCTCTATACGTAGAGCCCGGAAATACTACCCTTTTGTCCCTTTAGTCTCAAACCGAAACCCTAAGAAAATCTTCATTGATTGATTGAAGTATTTAAGTAGAAGTTGGTTAGAACTTGTAAGGGTTGTTTGGAGCGGATGGAGCACGAGTCGAGCTAAACGTTGCTAAGGATCGACATTTAACTTGGATAATTATGGGCTTATCGAGGTAATTATCTTGTCCCTCTATTTGTAATTGGAAATTACATGTTGTTAGAATATATAGTTGAAGTATACTATATATAGAACTAAGCTTAGTACTTCGTAAATGACTTTTGACTTAAGCGTGAAGAAAAAAGAAAAGAATCGCATCAGTATTTACATAGACTGTATTGCAAGAGACTTGTGTAAGACATCGAGTAGAATTGTACACGCCCGTTAGGCGTGTAAAACACCTGGTTGGCTTGGTGGCCGGCCTCGATAGAGGAGGAGATTTACGCTGTTGCGGGGGGGGGAGGTGCTGCCGAATTTTCTGTAGAGAAATGGAACCTTGTGTTTTGAAGTTAATAGACGTTTGTGACCTTTCTAGGTGAAAGTACTAAGAGTAGCGTATTCTACTTGAGGAGTGGAAAGGGCTAGCAAGGTTGTAGTACTTGGAGCATTTTGCTTATTGTCGATACTCGTCGCGAGGTATGTGAACCTCTTCCTATCTGTTCTAGCATGATATGTGTGTAGCTATGTAGTACGGTGGACGTACAGGTGCTAAGTGTATTTGTTTGGTTTAAACATAAAGTGTTATAACGGCTTTATGGGAAGTTGGTTATAACAGCTTTATGTAGGTAAGAAAATGGTTTACTGATGTTAGAAGTTAAGAGACTTGATCTTATAAGATAAGAGACTTAACTTATTTGTTTTAATGTGGATGTTTGTGTGAAACCTCATTCGTGAGTAATGAGTACTTGGTTTTTAAAGGGATAATGTTTCACCGATTTGAAATCGAATGTATCGGCAGCACCGCGGCGTTAATAAAGGAAAATGTATTGAATAATGATGTGTTGTATTAAACCAAGAGAAACCTCCATCCGCATAGAAGCTAAGATGAGACAAAATGATATTACATTTTCTAGATCATGGCTGCTGTAATAAGATCGTTATAAACAAGAATAAACTACTCACATATATGACATATGTTACTCAATTGTTTTAAAAGAGATTAAGACTATGAGTTATGAAACCTTTCTAAAATAAGTGACTTGAGCATTTGAAAATGAGAAGCTTGAGTAATTGAAACTAGGCAAACCGAACTTAGGAAAAGAATGTTGTTACTTGATTTTGAAAAGGAATGTGGGTTGGTCATTCTAATACTACGGGTATAGGGTGACTTTTATAAAAGTAATGGATCTCTTTAAAAGAACTTAACGATGTAGTACTTTGGGGTTAAAACCCGACTTTGGCATAAAATGAAAGTACTTTGAGTCAGTGAAACTTGCCTATGCTTGTTGTTGTGAAACTTGCCTATGCTTGTGATGATAGCCTTTGTTGTGCAAGTGTGGTATTTACGTTACCGCGTCTCGATAGAGGCCTGGTCGACTTGTTGAGAACTTACTTGACGTCCGGGCGGTGATGGAGAATTCCACGTATGTTTCCATTTTGATTCTTGTCTTGTTGTTGATGTCACATGGACATGTCTACACCGACGCAGATTCGGCACGCGCCACGCGCCGTTGATTACCCGATATATTGTTATTGTGGTTACATGGACATGTCTACACCGAGGTAGAATTCCGGGGCACGTGGCTACGCGCAGGTTGATCACCCAAGATATTATTGTTGATGTCATACGGACGCGTCTACACCGAGGTAGAATTCCGGCACGGCCGTGGGGCATTGGTATTATTGTTGCATCATGGACATGTCTACACCGGCGCACTCCGGCACGCGCCGATGCGAACATGATTGATGTTGTGGGCGTGAGACCCATAGTTATATTTGAGTGATGACTTGAGGCGTGAGTCCCCGATCGACATGATCGCTTTTATGTTGGAATCGTAGTTTGTTATCATACATGTCTCCCGCTTTATATAGACTAGTATGATTTCATTACGATTTTACGCCACATACTTGGTACTGTTCAGATCGACTCTTCTGGGCTGCGTCACGCCGCAGTAGAGGTACATCGGCCGAGGATCCTCGCCTAGGATCTCGCCGTTGGAAGCTCCGTTTCTCGAGGCTTATCTTTTGGTATGTGTTCCACGAGTCAGGTTCTGTACATATCTGTGGTATGGGCCCCGCCCCGTCATAGTTGTTGTAAATCTTGAGGTCTGTAGTCTTTGTGGCGGGGTTTGTAAAAAGGATTAAACTGTTCGTTTTGAAAGAGTTGTATTTATATATGTTATTGGAAGGTAACCGTTGGGTTGGCCTGTTTTATGATCATATATCTTGTTTCTTGTTTAAAGTTTTATTTTTCGCTGGTTTTCTCTGATGTTGTGTCACTAGGGTGCCCGGGATAAGGCACTGCAGAAAGCCCCGGACGTCGTTACAAAAGTGGTATCGAGCGCTTAATCCTCGGAAAGTGTCTACGCACCGTGTCTAGTAGAGTCTTGATTATCGATGTGTCGCGCACCACATCTATAATCGTGAGGTCGCAGGACATTTAGGATTAGTTTCATTCTTCTCATTCCGAGATCGTGCCTTAGAGCCGTGTTGTAAGTTGGACCCTCCGACGTATCTCGCTTTTACCGTTATGCCTCCGCAAGGCAACCAGAGCCCTGGCGGCAAGACACCGAGGGAACCGCTAGTGAGATACAGAGGAGTACGAGGCGCAGCCCGCAGACACTCGAGGTCAGGCTTCGACGGCGGGTTTTGGACGCCGCCACCAAAGAGAGGTTAGAGCCGCAGCAATGGCCGCCGAGACCGCAGCACTGAGCCTCCGCCCCACACCGGGCAGGAGATGGGTTACAAGCGAGATGGCGGGCCGCCGTGGTCGTGGCCGATATGAGGATAGGCCGACGCAGCAGCCTGGCCCAGAGCACCGCGTTCACCCCGAGCAGATAGTTTGAGGCTACGGACTTTCTCGAGGTCTAGCCCGCCAGAGTTTTACGGGTCGAGGCTCGAGGATGATCCGCAGGAGTTCATCGGCAGCTACGCGATCACGCGGGTGATCAAGGCTTCGAGACCGAGTCCGTGACTTTGGTTCGCATCGGCCGCGCGTGATACCGTAGTCGATTGGTTTGATTCACGGAGCTTTCGGGAGAGCATGCACTCCAGCAGTATGGGATGAGTTTTCGCGGGCTTTCTCACTCACTTCTTGCCTCCGCAGATGGCGAGGGCACGCCGGCAGATTTTTGATGCTTAGACAGAGCGCGCATCGGGAGTACAATGTGAGTTCGACTCATTGCCCAGACGCCCCGGCGTTGTAGCTAGTATGGAGGATCGAGTGCACCGATATGTTACAGGCTCGATGATTACATGTCGAGGCATGTTCGGAGTAGCTCTTCACCGGGCACGGACATTGCCCGCACGCAGCTCACGACCGGGATGCGAGGCACGAGAGGTCGACGGAATGACCAAGATCAGCAGAAGAGGCCGTAACAACAGTGGTCCTTTAGTGACTTTCGAGGCGGACCGCCAAAGAAGATACTAGTTTTGTACCTCCGCCAAGGCAGAGTGGTCCTCCACAACCTTCAGAGTATTCGGAGCAGTCGTGGCTCCAAGGGTTGTGTTTCGCGAAGTGGTGTTGGCTGACGCGGTCACCCCTACCTCGGTGTGGTCGATGTGGTAGACCGCATTTCGGGAGTGTCGTGGTGCCAGGGAGCTTGTTATTTTGGCGGCAGGCCATTTTGCGAGGAACCGTCCACCAAGGGTAGCACGGATGCACTGACTCACCACCGGATCGATGGTCGGTTCATCGCTTTCATACATGCGCATACTGCAGGCGTGCCTATGATTAGCGAGCGGTAGCTTCGGTATATCCTTAACCTCTAGAGTTTTGGTATGCTTGTTATGATGGTCTCCTTATTATGTGCTATGTACGAATAGCGTGGTGTTAATGTGAGTTAGAAAACATGCTTAGTTGGGAGGATACGTGTGGGCATGGTAAGTGTGAACCTTAGACTATGTCACGACCGAGACCTGTGGTAAGGTCATCTTGAGTTAAAGATTTATTTTATGTTTGACCCTTATCAGAGTAGTAGTATACGTGGGATTTATTTGGGTGATAAGTCCGTGGGTAGTGTGAGATGGAAGTGGTAGCTTTCATGATGTGAATTAGTAAGATTGTTCCGGATCGGGGAACAAGAGTTTGGCACGTTGGGGTCGGGTTGAGGACCATTTCATGGTCAACCAGAACCCGCCAGCGGGTCGGCTCGGGTGGTCCGCCAGGTGGTAGGTCACGAGGATGCTAGGCCCAAGTTTGTATGACCATCGATGAGTTGGTGGATATGTTCGACCGAGCGGATCGCGAGGCCGAACGGCCTTAGAGAAGATCGAAGTTAGTAAGATGACCAAGTTCGAGGTAGTGACTCAAGGGTTGGAAACGGCGTTGACTGAGTGTGGTGCAGATACTAGAAAGAGCCGAGTATTCGAGAAGCGGTACAACAAGATAGGGTAAAGTGAAAGTGTGTGATCGTTCTTTTGTGAAATGAAGGCGTGAAGGAGTATATTTTAGACCTCGTGCGGGTTTTGTGATGATTAGAGGTGTTTCCTCGTTGACTGGTTTAAGTATCGCGCGTTTGTTATTTTTATGGCCAGCGTGGCATGATTGTTTTCGCAGATAGCGATGAAGGCTATACTAGCGCATGTTTGTGTTGAGACTTGAGAAGGAACATTCGACGAATGTTTCGGGCGAGGGAGAATGTTATACCTCAGATTTCCGCAGTATGCACGTAAGGACGACGTGGAGAATTTGAGCCTTAAGTTAGGCTTTGGTTCGAAATTTGGGCACAAGTGCGAATAGAGTCGTTTTCCGACTAAACGCTTTCCAAATTACGTTGGGAAAATTCGCTATGTCATTTAGTATTTTTGCGAATTTTTCCGAGAGACGAAATGTTTTGGATCAACGGGAGGGTGACACTTGTCACCCTGCCTGGCGTTGGGTCGGGCCGATTGGGTCACGTTTCTATGGCCTATTGGCTCCTTGTTTTGGCCTTGTTTTGTGGCTTATTTGGTGCCATATTTTGTGCCTTGTTTTGTGGAGTAGGTTTAGGTGCACTTGTCTTAATCTTGTCCTTACACTTGCTATACACTGGAAGGATCTTCGCCCTTGGTTGGCCTTTGGTTTTGCTATAAATACCCCTAAATGTGAAGACTTCATCCATTCCAAAACTTCCAAGTCTTGAAACCCTCTCCTCCCCTTTGTGAGCTCTAAACCGAGAGCCTTCCCTCCCCTTTTCGTGGCCTTTGGCCGAGAACACCCTCCCCTAGCCTAGTGTGCTAGCCGAGCCTACCCCTTGGTAGAAAGTTGTCTTCCAAGTATTGTTATAATGCCCAAAATACCTTAGCCTTGTACCTTGTAGTATTCCAAAGATACCTCTATACGTAGAGCCCTAAATACTACCCTTTTGTCCCTTTAGTCTCAAACCGAAACCCTAAGAAAATCTTCATTGATTGATTGAAGTATTTAAGTAGAAGTTGGTTAGAACTTCTAAGGGTTGTTTGAGCGATGGAGCACCGAGTCGAGCTAAACGCTAAGGATCGACATTTAACTTGATAATTATGGGCTTATCGAGGTAATTATCTTGTCCTCTATTTGTAATTGGAAATTACATGTTGTTAGAATATATAGTTGAAGTATACTATATATAGAACTAAGCTTAGCATCGCGCAATGTCTTTTGACTTAAGCTCAAGAATAAAGAAAAGAATCGCATCAGATTTACATAGATGTATTGCAATGAGACTTGTGTAAGATATCGAGTAGAATTGTACACGTCCGGTTAGACGTGTAAACCCCCGGTCAAGCTGTGGCCTCGATAGAGGAGGAGATTTACGCCATGCGGGGGGTCGCCGAATTTTCTGTAGAGAAATGGAACCTTGTGTTTTGAAGTTAATAGACGTTTGTGACCTTTCTAGGTGAAAGTACTAAGAGTAGCGATTCTACTTGAGGAGTGGAAAGGGCTAGCAAGGTTGTAGTACTTGGAGCATTTTGCTTATTGTCGATACTGTCGCGAGGTATGTGAACCTCTTCCTATCTGTTCTAGCATGATATGTGTGTAGCTATGTAGACGGTGGACGACAAAGTGCTAAGTGTATTTGTTTGTTTAAACATAAAGTGTTATAACGCTTTATGGGAAGTTGGTTATAATACTTTATGAGGTAAGAAAATGGTTTATCGATGTTAGAAGTTAAGAGACTTGATCTTATAAGATAAGAGACTTAACTTATTTGTTTTAATGTGGATGTTTGTGTGAAACCTCATTCGTGAGTAATGAGTACTTGGTTTTAAAGGGATAATGTTTTACCGATTTGAAATCGAATGTGTATCGGCTGCACCAACGTAGCGTTAATAAAGGAAAATGTATTGAATAATGATGTTGTATTAAAACCAGAGAAACCTCCATCTGCATAGCTAAGATGAGACAAAATGATATTACATTTTCTAGATCACGGTCTTTGTAATAAGATCGTTATAAACAAGAATAAACTACTCACATATATGACATATGTTACTCAATTGTTTTAAAAGAGATTAAGACTATGAGTTATGAAACCTTTCTAAAATAAGTGACTTGAGCATTTGAAAATGAGAAGCTTGAGTAATCAAACTAGGCAAACCGGAACTTAGGAAAAGAATGTTGTTACTTGATTTTGAAAAGGAATGTGGGTTGGTCATTCTAATACTACGGGTATAGGTGACTTTTATAAAAGTAATGGATCTCTTTTAAAAGAACTTAACGATGTAGTACTTTGGGGTTAAAACCCGACTTTGGCATAAAATGAAAGTACTTTGAGTTGTGTGAAACTTGCCTATGCTTGTTGTTGTGAAACTTGCCTATGCTTGTGATGATAGCCTTTGTTGTGCAAGTGTGGTATTTACGTGTTACCGCTCTCGATAGCAGGTCCGACTTGTTGAGAACTTACTGACGTCCGCGGTGATGGAGAATTCCACGTATGTTTCCATTTTGATTCATCGTCTTGTTGCTGTCACATGGACATGTCTACACCGACGCAGATTCGGCACGCGGCCACGCGCCGAGTTGATTACCCGATATATTGTTATTGTGGTTACATGGACATGTCTACACCGAGGTAGAATTCCGGGGCATGTGGCTACGCGCAGGTTGATCACCCAAAGATATTATTGTTGATGTCACATGGACGCGTTCACACCGAGGTAGAATTCCGGACATGTGGCCAGGGCATTGGTATTATTGTTGCATCATGGACATGTCTACACCGGCGCAGACTCCGGGCACGCGCCATGATGCGAACATGATTGATGTTGTGGGCGTGAGACCCATAGTTATATTTGAGTGATGATTGAGGCGTGAGTCCCCGATCGACATGATCGCTTTATGTCATGAATCGTAGTTTGGTTATCATACATGCTCCGCTTTATATAGACTAGTATGATTTCATTACGATATTTACGCTTCACATACTGTACTGCCAGATCGACTCTCCTTCGGGCCGCGCTCATGCCGCAGTAGAGGTACATCGGCCAAGATCCTCGCCTTAGGATCTCGAGCGTTTTGGGAAGCTCCGCTTTCTCCGAGGCTTATCTTTTGTATGTGTTCCACGAGTTGTAGGTTCTTGTACATTCTGTGGTATGGCGGCCCCGTCCCGCCATAGTTGTTGTAAATCTTAGAGGTCTGTAGTTGCTGCAAGTGGTTTGTAAAAAAGGATTAAACTGTTCGTTTTGAAAGAGTTGTATTTATATATGTTATTGGAAGGTAACCGTTGGGTTGGCTTGTTTTATGATCATATATCTTGTTTCTTGTTTAAAGTTTTATTTTCCGCTGGTTTTCTCTGATGTTGTGTCACTAGGGTGCCCGGGATAAGGCACCAGTAACGGGCCCCGGGACGGGTCGTTACAGTATCAAGTCACGCTTATCTTTAAAAAAACAATAGGCTTCTAAATAAAGTGACTTCATTTCTTTCAAAACCTTAGGCAATTAATGACTTAAAAACAATTTGTCATTCACAAATTCAAATCCTTTATCCGTACTTATTTTACTTGGAGTAAACCTTTCCTTATTAACCTTTCATAAAATCAATACAACCAACTTCCCATAAAGTTGTTATATAAACACATCCCCCTATATCCACGGGACTTATACTTTTGTACGAAACAAGTATCATATACTTAAAACAAGTGAAGAATGTCAATTCTTGTACGTCTACCGTACTACATAGGTACAACTACTCATGCTCAAGAGATAAGAAAGCTCCACATACCTCTTCGGTAAATCCACTTGCTAAGTCCAAAATACCGCACGTAATATGTCAACCTATAATGACCATAATACGTTTATTAACCTTCTAAATTTCAATGTAGAATATTCCAAGTTCAAGTTACTAATTCCTAAGGAAAATTGGGCAGCATTTCCTTTGTTTCTACATAATTTGCCACCTTTTTCAAGGCCGAATACAACATCCAAACGCCACATTTAAGGCCCAACAATCCAACCATATCAAAGGGGATTACACACCTAAACTTGGGTGTGTAAAATTCTGCCACATAAGGTACAACAATTAACTTAACAAGTTTAAGGTAGTTTTTAGGCTACAACATGCTCATATAATCTTCTTAGCCAATTCTTTCACATCCAACCCACATTTCTTTTATGCAATGAATCTAAGAGCATTATTTACTACTACAAGTTCCTCCTTCTTCACATGCAACACAAATAACTAGCTACAAGAGAAGAATTGTTACCTTAGAGCTTTAGCCAAAATTATTCCAACAACTTTGCTAGACTCCTTTCCAAGAACACCACCACAATAACTCCTACAAGCTAGCCACAAGCTTCCTTCTTGTCCTTAACTTTTCAGATTTTCTTTAGGCTTTGAATTCCTCTAGGAATTTTAGAGAGAAGTGAGAGCTTTAGCTTTGAGAGAGAGAGGGATTTGAAAGATGACCAAATCTTCAAGACTTGGTCAATATAAGACATGCAAGAATTCAGATGGGGGGGGGGCACTTTTCACCCACCCATGACCTCTTTTAAAATAAAACAGTGCAGAAATCCCCACTCAACTTCGCAGAACCCGCGGCGCACGCTGCTCGCGCGCGCTAACCGCTATTACACCCATAATTTCAGGATATGTTTATAAGAACGTACGTAAGAACACAAAAATGTTAAGGTTTGAGACGAGTAAAAATTTATCAGAATTATGGAATTGTCGGAAAACGAAATATTGCGACGAACGGGAGGGCGACACGTGTCACCCCCCTTTATGGACATGGACGAAATGTGCATGGGTGGAATGGTCATTTGACCATATTTTATGATGAAAGTCTTGCAAGGCTTAGAGCTTGACAACATTGACCAAGTCAATGACCCCACTTAGCTTGATATTTAAATGAATCTCATCCAAACCTCACAAGTGTTCTAATCCTAACCCTCCAATTGGTTATATATGCATCCATTGAGCAAGACAAGGCTATTTTTACACTTAGAAAAATTTCAAGAAGCTTGTGCTTCAATGGTGCTCTCGGGTTTGGGGATTGTTAGAAGACAAAAAATTTTGTTTGTTGTCCAATAAGCTCCATAATTTAAACCAAGGTACCTAAGGGTATTGTAAGTGTATCTCAATAGAAAGATCCCGGAAAAATGGCGTTTTCGTATTAGTCGCAAGAAGAAAACCTAAGGAGTTATTCAACTATGAAGATGGAACTTGAAGAGGAGTTCTTCATAGGCTTATAAAGGTTGCTTGGAGTGGATTGGAACGTCGAAAGGAGGAGCTAAAGTTGCTAAGGATCGACTTGAAATCTCGGATCATATTTGGGCTAAATGAGGTATAATCTTCGTCTTACTTTTGTAATTGAAGATTCCATGTTATTATAAGTTAGAAATGATCATGTGATATGTATTATGAAGTTTGGCAAGTGTTATGGAAATTTGGAAGCTCAAATCCGAAAATGACATGTTGAGTCATTTGAAATTAAATTATAATTTGGTCGTTAACTAGAATCGTCGCATGTTATCTACTTGAAGGTTATAGTTGTTATAATCAATTGCGGATTTATATCATGTTATACTAAACAATTTGGATTGAATAGAAATTGGAAAAGAATTGGTATTGTTGTCCCTAATTGCCGAATGGACATTGTATTTTTGGACTAGTTTAATGTCAATTGTGGGGCGGAATTTTACACGTCTTGATTAAGTGTGTAATCACCTATTGTTAACTACTTTGTTGAGCCTTAAATGTGGCATGTTTGGTTATTGAATTCGGCTTTGAAAAAGGTGGCAAAGTATGAAGAAACAAAGGAAGTGCTGTCCGATTTTCCGTAGAATTTAGTTACTTGAAATATTCTACGTTTGAAGTAAGAAGTTAATAGAAGTACTATTGTCATTATAGGTTGACATACTACGTACGGCGAATTGGACTTAGCAAGTGGATTAAACCGAAGAGTTATGTGGAACTTTCTTATCTCTTGAGCATGAATAAGTTGTAAATGTATAGTACGGTAGACGTACAAGTTTTTGACAATCTAGGTCCATTTGATATCCTTGGCTTATTTTAAGAATGTCCAAGTTGATTGAGTTAGGGAATTAACTCACTTGTTTAAAAAGTAAGGATATCTTGGTTTTCAAAAGTTAAGAGACTTTAAAGTATGTTGAAAGTATTATTGACACTTGTTTTGTTGGAAAGTTTAAGTCTCTTGGTTATAAATAAAGTATGTAAGTTGCTAATGTATAAAGCTAGTATAACGGCTTTATGGGAAGTTGGTTATAATAGCTTTATGGAAAGTTAAAAGAGTGGTTTACTCTAAGTAATTTAAGTATGTTAAATGACTTGAAATAACGAAAGGCAAATTGATTTAAAGGCATCAATTGCTTAAGGTTTTAAAAGAAAGAAGTCACTTGATTTAGAAGCCCAAAAATGTATTTTCTAAAAAGGTATTGTGACTTGTCTTAAAATGTAGTTATGACTTGATACTACGGTTATTAGTATCTTGGAAGTTTTATATGAAAATGAGTCATTTTAAAAGAATAGAAGTACGTAGTACTTTGGGTTAAACTCCCGGATTTATAATGACATGTTAGTGCCTTAAGTAAGCTAAAATGAGAGTGTATATGAATAAGACTAATAAGAAGTTAGAGGGATTTCTTAACTTGCTTATTTATTGTATGATAAGCCGGTAGGGCTTATGTTATGTATGATAAGCCGGTAGGGCTTATGTTATGATACGGTTGAGATAGGGTAAGAGTATAAATGAGGGTAAACCCCAAGACGTTATACCACCTTCTAGGGTAAGAGTATAAATGAGGGTAAACCCCAAGACGTTATACCACCGCCTGGGGTAAGAGTATAAATGATGGGTAAACCCCAAGACGTTATACCACTGCTGGATTTGCTACCCATGACGCGAGGAATACCTCACGCGAGTCCTATGGGCTTACGCGAGTGAAATAGTCCCACGCGGGCGGTACATCCTATGCGAGGAATACCTCATGCGGTCCACACGACCTACGCGGTGAAATAGTCCCGCGAGTAGGATTGCTTAATGATCTGCGGGCGGGTGGTCCCGCTTTGATCGCGAGCTTCCTATTTTTATGTTGTAAGTATACTTTTGATTACTCTCATTGTTAGTAAGGCAATCGTGTCGTTAATTGAGTTATCATACATCTCGATTTTATTATAGACTTATGATTTCATTACGCATTTCACATATTTGGTACATGTTATCGACCTCCTGGGGCTGCGTTCATGTCGCAGTGTAAGTCTGATTCTTGATCCTCACTCTTAGGATCACCACTGTTGTGTTGAAGCTCCTTTATTAGGAGGCTTATCCTGGTATTGTCGGTTGTTGCACATTCAGTGGTTATGGCGGGGCCTGTCCATGAGTTGTTATTCTTAAGGTGCGTAGTCACATTGTGGTTTGGGTTGTAAAGAAAAAAATGTCTTTATTTTATTTGTATAGTTTACGGAAGGTGGCCTTATCGGCTAGCTTTGTTGTTATTTTATGTTTTAAAAATTTTATCGATTGTGTATGTTCTGATATTCTCGATGTATCTGAAAGGGTGCGGGTAGGGCACGATCGCGAGCTTGGGGTCGTGATAAAAGTGGTATCAAAGCGCTTAGTCCTCGGAAAGTGTCTACGAGTGTCTAGTAGAGTCTTGATTATCGGTGTGTTGTGCACCACATCTATAATCAGGAGGCTGCAGGACATTTAGGATTGGTTTCCATTCTTCTCACTCTAAGATCGTGCGATAGAGCTGTATGGTTAGGGTCGTCTCTCCCTAATAAGTTATGATTGTTGCAGCTACGAGAAAGGCAGCAGTGACCCAGGAAAGATTATGTGGATTGCGTATCCAGGTTGGTAATGTTTGTAGTTGGTATTGTGACATACAACTATGCGGATTTATGTATGAGGGTCAGACGCGTGTTGCCTAGAATGATTTTAGATTACCAGGATTTGGTAAGGACTAAATAAATATCAGGAAGGTATGAAACAGTTTAATGAATTCTCATCAAGGTTTTATGTACTAATTTGAGATAATTAGGAAATGATGAGCTGTCTGAGAAGGAAATGGACCCTTAAGAAGTTATTATTAAGGGAAATAATGGAAGACTATGTTAATAGATTGAGCTACGTAGTAGGATTTCGAGAATGGTACGGGTGAGATCCGTATGGAGTAAGTATGGTTGTTGTGGTCAAGACAACACGATTATGGTATTACAATAAGTTTTGTACCGTTTGCAGAGGTGATAAGGTAGGCTTGGAGCATGGAAATTGCGAGCCTAAGAATGTGATAATCACCGAGACCTTAGGTATATAAGGCCTTCCGGGTAGTAAAAGTTAATACGACCAAGGAAAAGAGTTAAATACGGCCGAGTCGGGTTGGGTACCTATTAAGGGTCGCCCATAGCTTGAAATGAAATGGGATCAGTTGGTAGTAGTCACTACGTGGCAGTCACGGTGTAAGGCCCAAGTTTAGTTAATCATTTTACGGGTTCGTGGGCGTGTTCCACCGAGTTGTGAGCCGGAATGGGCCTTATATTGTTTAATTTAGTATCTCCAAAAGTGGAGGCGAATTAGTATGGAATTTATATGCGTATGCTTGTATAAGTTTGGAAGTATAGAAGAAATACGACCGGTGAAAAAGAGAGATTGGCTCGATTCGGTTTTAAGTGGTGATTATCCATGTAAAGGAAGAGAAGTGGTAGTAACCATGAATTATCCTTCCTTCTTCGGCATCATTGTTTTTCTTTTTAAGTCCATGTGACTTGTTCACTGAGGTAAATTGACTCGAAAGTAAGTAATAATTGAATTTGAAGGAATTTATGTTAAGTGCCCTGAGGTACTTGGAGTTGGTTTGGTGTGGCGGTCGGGGCGACCTTCCGGATAATTCGGGGAAAATGTGCAAGGCAAGAATAAAATAAATCACGAGTCTTTGCCGGAAATCGAGGGCATCTTGGTAGGTTTTGAAAATCTACATGACTTTAAGGAGGTGCGTGATGATTAGATATTTCTTGGACGCGAGAGGACCTGTGATTAGGGTTGTGACTCCAAGGAAAGTTTAAGTAAGGAGATAAGTTCTCTCCCTACGTAAAAGAGCGATTTACGGATTATGGGGTTACGTTTACCCATGTTGTTAGACGAAGGATATGAGACTGGTAAAGTCTTCAGTATCGTCATGCCATAGGTTACAATTGTGGATAACCGTGGGAAAAGTGTTGTGTTGGGGAAATTAAGAACGACGTACGAATTGGTCAGGGGAGTATCGTAAAGATATTAATGCAGGTTGTACGCTCGTATGAAACTGTACGATTATGAATCAAGATAGAAATACTTTTGCTAATAATAATCCTAAGGTAAGGATATGGCCGGAATGATGAGGGAGAATACGACTATGGTTATGTAAGTTGCACGAGATATGACTACCCCAGACTAGTGTTAAGACCATTAGTAAATAATGGGAAGTAAGAACATTTCGAGGAAATGTGGTAACACCTAGCTATAGGCTCTACAAACTGGGAAAGGAAAATCGGGTTACTACTTTACGAGATCAAGGAAATCCCCCCCCCCCCCCTAAATTGTGATTGACAGGAAGACTTAGCCAGGAGGCAAGCAAAGGAATCAAATCTAAGTTTAGTGACCAAGTTTGGTTGCAACAGAGAAAGGGAAACAGGAACCATAGGTGAGATTAAGGATACCCGAATATTTCGCAGGAATGAGAAAGGCTTTCAGTTATTGGAAGATAAGTTGACCACGACTACAGTTCTAACCCCTCCTGTGAGACTAGAGGGTTAGGTTTTTGTGATAGTACGTTGGGTGTTGGGCTAGGTTGTGTCTTGTATGACCCGATAAGGATAGAGCCTATGTTTTCCCGGTAGTTAGGGAAGCAAGAATGGAAATTACGCCACTTCCGATTTAGAGCTGGCGGCAGTTAAATCATGCCTTGAAGATTTGGGGGCATGACGTTTATGTAGACTTCATGTGAATAATTGTGCAGACCACAAAAGCCTCCGGTATATCTTGACAGGCGAGAATTTCTGGCGACAAAGAACGGTAGTTAGAGTTATTCAAGGATTGTGTTATCGATATCCTATAGCACCCGGGGAAAGCCGAGACGGTTACAGACGCTCTTAGTCGTGGATCTATGGGTAGCCTGTCAGATGGGCAGCCAGATAGACTGGACGTGGTCCGTGAGATTCTTCAGTTACCGAGCCTAGGGGTTCGATTATTTGTTTCCAAGGTTAATGAAGTTTAGATCCGAGGTTAGGAGTCTTCCGTCGTTGAGGAGGTAAAGAGGCGACAGTATGAGGATCCAGTTATGATACGGTATCGAGATACGGCTCTCCGATAAGAGAAAAGCCTGTTTGAGTAGCACCGGATGGGGTGCTGTGATATGAGGATAAATTGTGTGTACCGTGACTGAGACTAGTCACAGAGTTTTAGGGGAGGCATACAGTGCTTATTGCTCAAATTGTTCGGGGTCGACTAAGTTGTGTCGTGACCTCAGATGTATGTATGGGTAAGATGACCGGAAAAGGGACGTAACAGATGTTATACCCCGTAGTTCCAGGGTATGTATGTGAGGACGTACGTACGAGAATACGACAGAAATTTTGGAAAGAAAGGAAGATGTGATTTTTTTTCGACGGAAAAGTTCGGTTTTGTGAAGAAAAGGTTCGTTAATGGAATTGGATTCCCAGTTTGGTATTTGGACTTCTTGGATTATATTAGAATTTTGAGGTTTTATTTTCGAGAAATGGTCACGTGGGACCCACGGGAGAAATTTACGGTTTTGTGGGGCCGCTTTGTTTTGAGATTTAGGTATTTTGGATATTTTGGAAGACGAAATATTTTGGGAATGGGGCGACACGTGTCACCCCGTGTGTGGCTGCGAAATGGGTGGACAGTGGCTAGCTGTCCCTTGGGCCGATTCGCCTTCAGCACCATTTCGTTTGGCCATGTGGTGTGGTGGGACCCACACACATGGCCCAATCTTGACCCTACACTTATATTGATCTTGGCCTTGGTTCTTCTATAAATACCCGGCTTGAAGAGTAAAATCATCCTCGGCAGAAAGCTTTCCAAGCAAATGTTTTCCCTCCTTTGTGTAGATTTCGTCCCCCTCGCCTCTTGTGTAGAAAATACTTGGTGTATTGTTGTATAATCCCAAATACCTTGGCCTAGTATCCCTAGTAGTATTCCAAAGTTATTTCAATACTAGGAGCAGGAAATACTACTTTATTCCAATGGCAGTAAGCGAAACCCTGAAAAATCTTCCTAGCTTGGTGGAAGTATTTAGAAGTTGTTTAGAAACTTCTAAGGTCGCTTGGAGGCGGGTTGGAGCGTAAGGATTGGAGCTAAGCGTTGCTCGGGATCGACTTATAACTTGGATAATTTTGGGCTTATCGAGGTAATGATCTATGTCCCTATTGTAATTGGATATTACATGTTGTAGTAGTTATACTTGAGTATATTATATTGGAAGGATGATTATAAAGGATTGAAGTATTTACATTGGGTGTACTTCGATGAGACTTGTAAGTATTATTGTGAAGATATTTGAACACGTCCGGTTAGGCGTGTAATCCCCAGGAGTTGTTGGCACGTAGCGGGCACGGTTAGGAGGAGATTTATGTGATAGCGGGGAGGTCTGCGAAATTTACGTAGAATAAGGAATCTTGTGTTTAGAATATTCTACTGAGAGTGCTAGAAGTTGATTTATATATTGTGGTTGTTATAGGTGGATCTTTCACGCGGCATACTTGACTTGGCTTGTGGTTTAAGCTAAAGGTATGTGATTCTTCCTATACTCTTGAGCATGATTGTTGTGAACTATATAGTACGGTAGGCGTGCGTGTGTGAAACGATTTTTGTTTGTTTTAAAACATAAAGTGTTATAATGGCTTTATGGGAAGTTAGTTATAACGACTTTATGAAGATAAAAGAAAGATTTGGTTTGTGACAAAGCGACTTGATTTTGAAAGTTAAGAGACTTGATCTTGAAAGATAAGAGACTTGACTTATAACGACTTGTTTCGGAAAGGAGAAGTAACTTGATTTAAGTATAGGTTACTTGTTTTGAAAAGAGTAAGTTAATTGGGTTTTAAAAGAGTATACTTGATGTTGTTCTAAAAGAAAAGCACTTAGTTTATAAAGTATAGAGTACTTGATTTTAAAAGCCTTGTAAAGATTTTCTGAAGGTGAAGTAATTTGGTTTTAAAAGTAAAGCGTGTTTTCTTTATATACTACGCAGTATTAGTATCATGTGGCTTTACGTAGAAAGAGGTCTTTTGAAAGAAGGAAAGTATGTAGTATTTTGGGTTTGAAACCGGATTGTTGATTAAAATGAATGTATGTTAAACTTGCCTATGCTTGTTGTGATAGTCTTTGATGTGCAAGTGTTTTGTTGATGTCTTGCCGTGACTCTGCAGGAGGCGGCTATCGATTGATTGTTGGACATCACGACGTTGGGTGGTCGCAGTATCGTCCACTTTGAGTATTGATCGGTTGTTTACGATCGTGACTGCGGGAGGCCGGCTATCTGATTTATTTCCTTTGGACATCGACGTGATGGATGTTCCACGGGCATGCGTCGATGGGATGGTTTCATGGCGTGACTTCCGAGGTAAGATCGGGGCATGCGGTCATTGTGAGGTTGATTTGTTAGTCCATGGACCGCTAATCCATGAAGCTTGCGCGGTGACGGCAATCACGGGCTTAGTTTATGCGTGTGGTTCGAGCACTTTAGATACTTGTTACGGTCATTTTCGTGTCTGGTAGCCTCGGTAGATAGCTTAAGATACTTGCCTCGGTCATATCTTGTGAGGCGGTAGGCTATTATGCGTTAGCTTAAGATACTTGCCTCGGCGATTGCGTGGCTAGCTTTTGGACTAGTAGTTGGCTTAGTACTTGCCGTGATGGGATATGACTAGCTTTTGGGTGGTAGTTGGCTATTCTACTTGGCCGTCGGTTTGATAGCCTTGGCGGGATCTAGTGTTGAGTTCACATATGGGTGTTGTTTACATCATGCATGCCGGCGATGAGGAATGAGTTCCACGGGCGAGTGGTATTATGGCGTGAGACCCGTAATTATGTGTGAGTGATTATTCGGGGATATGCGTCCCTTACTTGACATATTTACTTATTGCGAAATGGTTTTATAAAATGATGAAATGTGATTTCATTACAGTATTTTCGGTTTCACATACTTGGTACCCGTTATCGACCTCGCTCGGGGCTGCGTTCATCACCGCAGTAGAGTACACCAGTTGGTTGATCTCGCTCATAGGATCGTGATTCAGCGTTAGGAAGCTCCGTTCCTCGGAGGCTTATCTTTTAGTATAGTCCTGTCATTGTAGGTACTTGTACATTCGAGGTATGGCGGGGCCACTGTCCGTCATAGTTGTTGTATATCTTAAGTGCAGCTTATTGTGGCGGGGTTTGTAAAAAGGATAAGCTATTCGGTTTTATGTATATATCTTGAAGGCAGCGGTTGGGTTGCTGTTTATTTATTTATGTCTCATTTCATGTGTAAAGTTTTTATTTCCTTGGTTTTCTACGATGTTGTATCACTAGGGTGCGGGTAAGGCACGATGTGGCCCGAGTTTGGGCGTCGCAAGTGGTATCGAGCGATTAATCCTCGGAAAGTGTCTGACGTGTCTAGTAGAGTCTTGATTATCGGTGTGTTGTGCACCACGTCTATAATCGAGGCTGCAGACATTTAGGATTGGTTTCTATTCTTCTCACTCTGAGATCGTGCCTTAGAGCGATGTTGTAAGTTGGACTCCTTCTGACGTGTTCTTTTCTGCCAGTTATGCCTCCGCGCAAGGCAACCCGGGCCCAGAAGGGCAAGGCAGCCGTGGGAGCTGCTAGTGGGACACAGAGGAGAAGTCTGGCGCGAGCGGCCATTACGAGATAGTTCTTGACGGCGAGTTTTGCGGCGCCGCCCGGCCCAGCGAGAGGTTAGAGCGCAGCGGTGGCTGCGAGACCACACACTGAGCCTCAGTCCGCGGCTGGAAGCGAGAGAGATGGGTTACAAGGAGATGGCGATTCGGCGGGATCGTGGCGACACGAGAAGGCTGAATCTGGCGATTCGGTTCAGTAGCCCCGTAGTTCATCCCAGATCGGATAGTTTGAGGCTACGGGATTTTACGAGTTGTATCCCTTGAGTTCACGGGTCGAGGCACGAGGATGATCCGAGGAGTTCATCCGTCGATTCTGAAGGATCATCGCAGTGATCGAGCTTGAGACCGAGTCAGTGATTTTCGGTTCGCGTCGGCCGCGTGATACTTGATCGTGGTTTGATTCATAGGAGCTGTCGGGGAGCATGCGCCCGGTATTTGGGACGAGTTCTCGGAGGCATTTCGGCCATTTCTTGCCGCCCGCATGAGGAGGGCGCGGGCGAGTTTACGATCTTGAGAGCGAGGAGGGCGCCGCAGTGAGTACAACGTAGAGTTCGACTTCGTTGGCTCGATATGTCCTGCGTTAGTAGCTAATATGGAGGGCGAGTGCACCACTACGTCCGCGAGGCTTGATGACTACTTGGCGAGTCTTGTTGGTGTATCGCTTGGCCGGGCATGGACATCGCGCGTGCGAGCTCAATGCACTAGGGTGTGAGCGCGGAGAGGCCAGCGGATTGACGATATCGAGAAGAGGGCCGGGGCAGGGTCCTTTGGTAACTTTCAAGGCGGACCGCCTGTGTGAGAACTAGTTATACGCCGCCGCCCGATGCAGTGGTCCTCTACAGTCTTGGGGCCTCCAGTATTGAGGCGGTCGAGGCTCGAGGTTGAGTTTCGAGGAGTTGGGAGTCTTGGCGAGAGAAGCCACCCGACCTAAGTGTAACGATGTAGTAAGCCCATTCGAAGTGTCGAAGGACTTGTTTTACATGTGGCGGCGGGGCCATTTTGCGAAATTGTCCTACGAGTAAGCGCGGATGTTGAGACTCGGCCGGGATTTGTTGCGGGTTCTTCGCGCCCGATAGCTAGCGGGGTGTTCATATCTGGCGAGGCGAGGCGGTCGTGGTGGAAGTTCCGATTATAAGCGGTCCTGAAATCGCCTATTTGTTTTTGTGATATCGGTATATCCTTGACCTCTAGAGACTAGTATGCATTTGTATTAAGATAAGTATATTTTTAATTATTATGTTACGATAGCATTATGTTGGTGTGATAATTCCATGGGTAGTGTAAGATGGAAGTGGTAGCTTTCATGGCGTGAATTAGTAAGATTGTTCGGATCGGGAGCGAGAGAGATTAGGCGCGATGGCGAGTCGGGTTGAGGCCAAGTCGCGGGTCAACCCGGCCGGATTGAGGTGGGGTCGGTTCGAGGTGGTCGTGGGTGGTAGGGTCAGCGAGTGCTAGGCCCAAGTTTAGGTAACCATCGTATGAGTTCGAGGATGTGTTCGATCAGAATCGGATCGTGAAGGCGGAGATAGGCCTTAGAGTAAATTGAAGCTAGTAGGGCTGTTGTGAGATTAGAAATGATTTCCTCGTTAGCTTGGATTTGTATGTTATATGGCCGTTGATGGCGTGATTGGTTTCGTAAGTATAGTAGTGAAGACTATCTGGCACAGCGTTAGTTTGGAGACTTAGAAGGAACATTGGGACGAATGTTTCTAAGGAAGAATGTTATACCGTAGTTCGGTATGTATGTGAGGACGTCGTGCGAGAATCTGACGAAATTTTGGAAAGAAAGGAAGATGTGATTTTTTCTGGAAAAGTTCGGTTTTGTGAAGAAAAGGTTCGTTAATGGGATGGATTCCCAGTTTGGTATTGGACTTCTTGGATTATATTAGAATTTTGAGGTTTTATTTTGAGAAATGGTCACGTGGGACCCACGGGAGAAAATTACGGTTTTGTGGGGCGCTTTGTTTTTGAGATTTAGGTATTTTGGATATTTTCGGAAGGCGAAATATTTTAGACGAATTGAGGCGACCGTGTCACCCCGTGCACTGGCGAAATGGGTGAATGATGGCTAGGCAGCTGTCCGCTGACCATTGGCCTACTGGCAGCAGCACATTTCGTTTGGCCATGTGGTGTGGTGGGACCCACACACATGGCCCAATCTTGACCCTACACTTATATTGATCTTGGCCTTGGTTCTTCTATAAATACCCGCTTGGCGAAGAGTAAAATCATCCTCCGGAGAAAGCTTTCCAAAGCAAATGTTTTCCCTCCTTTGTGTAGATTTCGTCCCTCCTCTTGTGTAGAAAATACTTGGTGTATTGTTGTATAATCCCAAATACCTTGGCCTAGTATCACTAGTAGTATTCCAAAGTTATTTCAATACTAGGGCAGGAAATACTACTTTATTCGATAAGTAGTAAGCGAAACCACAGAAAAATCTTCCTAGCTTGGTGGAAGTATTTAGAAGTTGTTTAGAAACTTCTAAGGGTCGCTTGGAGCGGGTTGGAGCGTAAGGATTGGAGCTAAGCGTTGCTCGGGATCGACTTATAACTTGGATAATTTTTGGGCTTATCGAGGTAATGATCTATGTCCCTATTGTAATTGGATATTACATGTTGTAGTAGTTATACTTGAGTATATTATATTGGAAGGATGATTATAAAGGATTGAGCTGTATTTACATTGGGTGTACTTCAGTGACTTGTGTAAGTATTATTGTGAAGCATATTTGAACACGTCCAGGTTAGGCGTGTAATCCCTGGGAGTTGTTGGCACAGTAGCGGGCACTGGTTAGGAGGAGATTTATGTGATAGCGGGGAGGTCTGCCAAATTTACGTAGAATAAGGAATCTTGTGTTTAGAATATTCTACGGAGAGTGCTAGAAGTTGATTTATATATTGTGGTTGTTATAGGTGGATCTTTCTGCGCGGCATACTTGACTTGGCTTGTGGTTTAAGCTAAAGGTATGTGATTCTTCCTATACTCTTGAGCATGATTGTTGTGAACTATATAGTGCGGTAGGCGTGCGTGTGTGAAACGATTTTTGTTTGTTTTAAAACATAAAGTGTTATAATGGCTTTATGGGAAGTTAGTTATAACGACTTTATGAAGATAAAGAAAGATTTGGTTTTGATAAGAAACGACTTGATTTTGAAAGTTAAGAGACTTGATCTTGAAAGATAAGAGACTTGACTTATAACGACTTGTTTTGGAAAGGAGAAGTAACTTGATTTAAGTATAGGTTACTTGTTTTGAAAGAGTAAGTTAATTGGGTTTTAAAAGAGTATACTTGATGTTGTTCTAAAGAAAAGCACTTAGTTTATAAAGTATAGAGTACTTGATTTTAAAAGCCTTGTAAAGATTTTCTGAAGGTGAAGTAATTTGGTTTTAAAAGTAAAGCGTGTTTTCTTTATATACTACAGTATTAGTATCATGTGGCTTTACGTAGAAAGAGGTCTTTTTGAAAGAAGGAAAGTATGTAGTATTTTGGGTTTGAAACCGGATTGTTGATTAAAATGAATGTATGTTAAACTTGCCTATGCTTGTTGTGATAGTCTTTGATGTGCAAGTGTTTTGTTGATGTCTTCTGTGACTGCAGGAGGCTATCTGATTGATTATTTGGACATCACGGCGTTGGGTGGTCCACGAGTATCGTCCACTTTGAGTATTGGTCGGTTGTTTTACATGCTGTCGTGACTCTGCAGGAGGCGGCTATCGATTTATTTCCTTTGGACATCTTGGCGTGATGGATGTTCCACGGGCGTGCGTCCGGTAGGATGGTTTCATGGCCATGACTTAGAGTGAGATGGGCATGCGGTCGTTGTGAGGTTGATTTGTTAGTCCATGGACGCTAATCCATGAAGCTTGCGCGGTGACGAGCAATCACGGGCTTGGTTTTATGCGTGTGGATTCGGCACGCTTTAGATACTGTTACGGTCATTTTCGTGTATGCGGTAGCCTGCGGTAGATAGCTTAAGATACTTGCCTCGGTCATATCTTGTGAGGCGGTAGGCTATTGTGCGTTAACTTAAGATCTTGCCTCGGCGATTCGTGGCTAGCTTTTGGGTAGTAGTTGGCTTAGTACCTTGCAGTGATGGGATATGACTAGCTTTGGGTGGTAGTTGGCTATTCTACTTGGCCGTCGGTTTGATAGCGGCGAGGATCTAGTGTTGAGTTCACATATGGGTGTTGTTTTACATCGTATGCTGCCGCGATGAGGAAATGAGTTCCACGGGCGAGAGTGGTATTATGGGCGTGAGACCCGTAATTATGTGAGTGATTATTGCAGGGATATCGTCCGCTTACTTGCCTGCTTGTTTACTTATTGCGAAATGGTTTTATAAAATGATGAAATGTGATTTCATTCTGAGTATTTTGATTTCACATACTTGGTACCGTTATGCGACCTCGCCGGGGCTGCGTTCATCTGCGCGGTAGAGTACACGATTGGTTGATCCTCGCTCATAGGATCGCGATTCGGCGTTGAAGCTCCGTTCCTCGGAGGCTTATCTTTTAGTATAGTCCCTGTCATTGTAGGTACTTGTACATTCGGGTATGGCGGGCACATCCGTCATAGTTGTTATATATCTTAGAGTACATGCTTGTTGTGGCGGAGTTTGTAAAGGATAAGCTGTTCGGGTTTTATGTATATATCTTGAAGGCAGCGGTTGGGTTGCTTGTTTATTTATTTATGTCTCATTTCATGTGTAAAGTTTTTATTCCATTGGTTTTCTACGATGTTGTATCACTAGGGTGCAGGGTAAGGCACGATGTGAGCCGAGTTTGGGCGTACAATGAGTTGTTGTTAATATCCGAATTAGTAGCAGTCGTGGTTGAACACGAAGCCAGTGGGCTATTACGCGATTAGACCAGACTTAGCCATGGGAGGTAATTAAAATGGATTTTTGTTCTGAGGTGGCATCGTACTGAGAAGTGCGACTCCGCAGGCCATGTTAAATAAATGGTGTGAAACTAGCCGTGTTCTTTTAGGGACCACTTACCTGGTGAGGTTAGTGCTAGCTTTATAGCGGGGATTGTGAGGCTGCGGGGTTCCTACGTTTATGATGTCGAACCGGATGAGCTCGATTCTGGATAACTTATAGGTTTTTTTTCGAAGGTTTTAGGGACACGGTGAGTGCGGTGTTGCATTACACCCCGGCGAGACGGCGAGCGTACTATCGACGAGCGCGAGGATAGGTTGCAGGCGATGTTATTGATTCGAGTTAGTGAAAGAATTATTGCCTCTTGTTGAGTTCGTCACGATAACAGATACCCTTCGATGTCGGATGGCCTGTATGAGGCCTTGTATGTAGAAAGTGTAGGTCGTCGATTGGTTGGTTCGGCGTGGGCGTCTGATTAGTTGGCGAGACTTGATTCAAGTGTGGATAAAGCGAAGCTTATCGGGAAAGATCGATAAAGCTTGAGTCGAGCTTTGCGGATAAGCGTCGACAACTGGAGTTCGAGTTGACGTTTTGGTATAAGTATTGTTATGTGGCCACGTGTGGCATTATTGGTATGTAGGGGTTGTAAAGAAGACTATGTAAATACTTATAAGATTGACTCGAAAGAACATTCGGGCCGAATGTTTCTAAGGGAAGAATGTTACACCCGGAATTTGAGGATATGTTTATAAGGCGTGCGTAAGAACACAAAAATGTTAAGGTTTGAGGCGAGTAAAATTTATCGAATTATGGAATTGTCGGAAAGCGAAATATGCGACGAGCGGGAGGCGACACGTGTCACCCACTATATGGACATGGACGAAATGTGCGTGGGTGGAATGGTCATTTGACCATATTTTATGATGAAAGTCTTGAGGCTTAGAAGCTTGACAACATTGACCAAGTCAATGACCCCAAACGATATTTAAATGAATCTCATCCAAACCTCACAAGTGTTCTAATCTAACCCGATTGGTTATATATGCATCCGTTGGGCAAGACAAGGCTATTTTTACACTTAGAAAAATTTCAAGCGTGCTTGATGGTGCTCGGGTTTGGGATTGTTGAAGACAAAAATTTTGTTTGTTGTCAATAAGCTCCATACTTTAAAAGGTACCTAAGGGTATTATTGTAAGTGTGTATCTCGATAGAAAGATCCAGGAAAAATGGTGTTTTCGTATTAGTCATAGGAAGCGAAAACCGAGTTATTCAACTTTGAAGATGGAACTTGAAGAGGAGTTAACACTTGGAACTACAAGGTTGCTTGGAGTGGATTGGAACGTCGAAAGGAGGAGCTAAAGTTGCTAAGGATCGACTTGAAATCTCGGATCATATTTGGGCTAAATGAGGTATAATCTTCGTCTTACTTTTGTAATTGAAGATTCCATGTTATTATAAGTTAGAAATGATCATGTGATATGTATTATGAAGATTGGCAAGTGTTATGGAAATTTGGAAGCCCAAATCCGAAAATGACATGTTGAGTCATTTGAAATTAAATTACAATTTGGTCATTAACTAGAATCGTCACATGTTATCTACTTGAAGGTTATAGTTGTTATAATCAATTGCGGCTTTATATCATGTTATACTAAACAATTTGGATTGAATAGAAATTGGAAAAGAATTGGTATTGTTGTCCCTAATTGCCGAATGGACATTGTATTTTTGGACTAGTTTAATGTCAATTGTGGGGCAGAATTTTACACGTCTTGATTAAGCGTGTAATCCCCTATTGTTAACTACTTTGTTGAGCCTTAAATGTGGCATGTTTGGTTATTGAATTCGGCCTTGAAAAAGATGGCAAAGTATGAAGAAACAAAGGAAGTGTTGTCCGATTTTCCGTAGAATTTAGTGACTTGGAATATTCTACGTTTGAAGTAAGAAGTTAATAGACGTACTATGGTCATTATAGGTTGACATACTACGTACGGAGAATTGGACTTAGCAAGTGGATTAAACCGAAGAGGTATGTGGAACTTTCTTATCTCTTGAGCATGAATAAGTTGTAAATGTATAGTGCGGTCTGATTCTGAGTTTTTGATAATCTAGGTCCATTTGATATCATTGGCTTATTTTAAAAATGTCCAAGTTGATTGAGTTAGGGAATTAACTCACTTGTTTAAAAAGTAAGGATATCTTGGTTTTCAAAAGTTAAGAGACTTTAAAGTATGTTGAAAGTATTATTGACACTTTTTTTGTTGGAAAGTTTAAGTCTCTTGGTTATAAATAAGTATGTAAGTTGCTAATGTATATAGCTAGTATAACGGCTTTATGGGAAGTTGGTTATAATAGCTTTATGGAAAGTTAAAAGAGTGGTTTACTCTAAGTAATTTAAGTATGTTAAATGACTTGAAATAATAACGAAAACAAATTGATTTAAAGGCATCGATTGCTTAAGGTTTTAAAGAAAGAAGTCACTTGATTTAGAAGCCCAAAAATGTATTTTCTAAAAAGGTAGTGTGACTTGTCTTAAAATGTAGTTATGACTTGATACTACGGTTATTAGTATCTTGGAAGTTTTATATGAAAATGAGTCATTTTAAAAGAATAGAAATGCGTAGTACTAGGTTAAACTCGGATTTATAATGACATGTTAGTGCCTTAAGTAAGCTAAAATGAGTGTATATGAATAAGACTAATAAGAAGTTAGAGGGATTTCTTAACTTGCTTATTTATTGTATGATGGAGGTAGGAGCTTATGTATGATAAGCGGTAGGGCTTATGTGTATTGTTGTATCCAGTCGATGCATGGTATGGTAATCAAGGGTAGTGGTATATAAGTTATTTAAAACACGAGGCCGTTAGACATACCAGCTTGGGGTCAAAGAGTGATATAAATGAGGGTAAACCAGAAAAATCGTTGCCTGAACGCTTGAGTGGAAGTATTATAAAGTTGTTTAGAAATAAGCCCCCGAGGCGTAGCAGGCACTGGTTAGGCGTGGATTAAGGAAGCTAGTTTTGCTGCGAGGAGATCGACCTTATAGCTTGCGATAATTTTTGGGCTTATGCGGTGAAATGATCTGTATCCACTATTGTACATCTATGGAGGATTACATGTTGTAGTAGATCCGCGACCTATATAGGTATATTATATTCCCGGAAGGATGATTGCTGAAGTTAATCTGCCCGGGCGGGTATTCTACATTGTTTGATGCTGATCAGAGCTTGTGTATTTATTATGTTGTAAGTATACTTTTTGATTACAATCCAGTTTGTTAGTAAAAGACGCGTAATCCACCTCAGAGAGTTGAGTTGGCATACAGTAGCGGGCACAGTTTAGGAGAGATTTATGATTTGTTCTGATAAGCTGGGGAAGTCTTTACTTGCAGAAATTCACAATAGAATAAGGAATCTTGACCTGTTTGGAGATATTGCGTTAAATGGAGGAAGTCTTTAGAAGTCTGATTTATTGATCCTACCGACTTGTAGGATCAACTGTTATAGTTTGTGAATCTCATTCTACTGTGTGGCAGAGGCTTATCCAGCAGTATCCGGTTGTTTAAATTTAAGGTATGGTGATTCTTCCTATATCTCTTGAGCATGATTGTTATGAACCCAAGTGCGTGTAGTCACATTGATGGTTTGGGTCGTGTAATAAACGATTTTGTTTAATTTAAAACATAAAGATGTTATAATGGCTTTATGGGAGATTGAATTTATGTGACTTTATGAAGATAGGTTGGTTTGTGATCATGACTTAGTTAAAGTTAAGAGACTTGATCTTGAAGATGAGAGAAGCTTGACTATAACGACTTGTTTTGGAAAGATAACAGTTTAAGAAATTATAGTTATATTTTAGAAAGAGTAAGTTAATTGGGTTTTAAAAGTATGTGATGTTAATTCTAAAAGAAAAAGCGCAGTTTTATAAAGTATAAGTACTTGATTTTTAAATATGCTTATGAATTTTTTACGAGGTAGAGTAATTTAGTTTTAAAGTAAAAGCGTGTTTTCTTCCCATATACTACAGTATTAGTATCGTTATATTTTCGTAGAAGTCTTACAGAAGAAGAAATTATGTAGTATTTTGGTTTGAAACAGTTGTTGATTAAAATGAATGTATATTTAAAACTTGCTATACTTACATTTGTGATAGTCTTTGATGTGCAAGTGTTTTGTTGATATCTTCTGTATTTCTACCCCGGGTAGGCTACTCGGTTAGGTTGTTGGACATCTGTGATTAGGTGATCGGCGGTATCGTCCGCTTTGAGTATTATTTAGTTGTTCTGTCTTTGTCGACTATATGGATGTTCTCGATTCTTCGTGGACGTGCCAGCGTGATGGATGTTCGGGCGTCGTCAGATTAGGATGGATTTTCATAGCGTGACTTAAAGGAAGTGAATCTGGCGTCGCGGTCGTTGTAGGGAGTTGTTTGTTATTGGTCAGTGATAGTAATCTGCATCTGAAAACTGCCGTGACCTTGGCGATCAGGCTTGGTTTATGCGTGTGGTTGGTGAGCACAGATACCAATCTGGTCGTTTCTAGTGTCTGTGCTTTGCGAGTGAATGGGCAAGATCGCCATATCGATCGTATCTTGTGAGGCGGTGGTATTATGGGTCAACCAAGATCACTGCGCCGGCGGTCATTAGCTGGGTACGGGTAGTAGTTGGCTTAAAATTTTGCACGTATTAGGATATGACTAGCTTTAGGTATTAGTTGGTAATCTGCCAGCCGTCCCGGTTTGCCAATGGAAATGAGCGGGATGTAGTGTTGAGTTCACGTATGGTGTTATTTTTACATCGTATACTGTAGCGATGAGAATGAGTTCACGGGCGTAGGGCGGGTATTATGGCGTGGGACCGTAATTATGTGTGATGATTATGCAAAAAGGGATATCGTCACCTTGTATATTATTTACTTATTCTTGAAATGGTTTTATAAAATGATGAAATGTGATTTCATTCGAAGTATTCGTTCACGTACTTAGTACTGTTATGCTTGACCTCGTGAAATTTGCGTTAAGTCTTGTGGTAGAAATCTGCCCGATTAGTTGATCTCGCTCATGGATCGTGATTGGCGTTGGAAGCTCGTTCCTCCGAAATATCTTTTAGTATAGTCCTGTCATTGTAAATCTTTTTTATTCAGGAGCATGGCGAACATCGTCATAGTTATTAATATATCTTAAGTATAACCTTTGTTGTGGCGGGTTGTGAGATAAACTGACCGGGTTTATGTATATATCTGAAGAGCAGCAGTTGGATTTTGCTTTATTTATTTATTTATATCTCTCGTTTCATGTATAAAAAGTTTTATTTCCAGCTGGTTTTCTCGATGTTGTATCGCTGGTTGCGGGGTAAGGCACTTGGAGTGTGGGCCGGGTTTAGGCGTGACATAAAATACCTCATTCCTCTTCTTATTATTTTCACAAATCTTTCTACTCTCTAATCTCTCAATCGATCTCTAATTCTCTATCTGACATTGTCTACGTATTCAATCTATTTATTAATTTGAGAATTGGGAGTGAAGTTGGCAACTAGCTTTGAGGATTATCTATCGAGCAAAGTTTCAATTTTCAACCTCTCGATTACGTCGACTCGTCGGCGTTTGGTACGATCGTTCTCTCATTAAATTATTATTTTGTTTTTATTTCATTTAGCACATTTAATTTCATTATCTTTAACTATTTATTAGCATAATTAAAATGAAAGGACTAAGAGGCATGTTGGGTAAGGGTAAGTCGCTTCTTCTAGTAGGGGTGGTAACAAGGGCAAGAGTACTTCTTCTAGTATTCTGTTCGATTATTCCTAGACAAGATGATTTTATAGATCTGAAATGTTTCTGAAATACCATATGATCTTGACACAAATGATTATCACGAAATTGAAGAAGATTTTAATTTAGATGACACTCACAGTTGATGATACACCTATTAATGAAGATGATGATACACCCATCAGTGAAATGCCTCCTATCCCCTACTATGAGGCAGGTCAAAACGACCATTAAAATCGGTTGTATGGAAATATTTTGAGGGACGTAGCTAATCAAGTAGTTGTATGTAAAACTTGTAAAAATGTTTATTCTTTTAAATGGACAAGGTCATGGTGGGACGGGGTTTAGGAAGACACCTATTGCAAAACACAAAGCCTTGCATGCTCAATACATGATTGAAAAAGAGGTGAGAGACGTCCTCTCAATCGGGACAAGGTTCACATACTACTGTCTGGAGAAATCTGGTCAAATTAACCCTATAATGGGGAGTTGTAGGCCACTAAATACGATAAACATAAAGATAGGAAGCAGCAAAATTAGTTCTTTGTGGAGGGTTTGCCTTTTTCATTTCTGAATCTCTGGTTTTATTCATTATATTAGAGATATGTATAATCCTTATAAAGGTTTTCCTAGATCAATTGTTAAAAGAGATGTATTTAAATTTGCATGAATATCAACGATGTATTTACGTTATGCATTATATCATTTAAATTGCAAAGTCGCTTTAACTTGATATAGTCGTAGTATATGAACGTGATTATTTAACGGTAACTTTGTCATTGGATAGATTATAAATGGTCATGCAAAAGCGTATTTTAGCATATAGATATATAGATAGTAGACACCTTGGTGAGTTTATTTGAAAATATTTATTCGATCGCGATTATTACGGAATAGCGATAAAGTTATGAGTATTACATTAGATAATGCATCTTAACAATTGCTATTAGTATTTTAAGAAATGTTTTAACTCGTCTTTTCAACACATTTTCATATCAAATGTATGTGCCATATTTATAACTTAGTTGTAAAGGATGGTCTTTCACTTTTCAAGATATTCTTGAAAAAATACAATTTGCTATACACTTTATTTTTAAAAATAATAGAATTCAACAAAGAAAAGAATATAAAAAACTTGCCACGATTGTGGACTATCTTACAGAAAAATTCCCGAAGAAGTACCAACTAGGTGGAATTCTTTATATGACCAACTAGTTGTTGCTTATGACTATAGAAAACCTATTACTTTATTTTTTAACGCCATAATCAAAATCCAAATGATATGATTGTGGATGCGATTGGGAGAAAATTAGAGAACTTATTGTATTTTTAGAAAATTTTCAACGAGCAACAAAAGAATTTTCTACTTTATATTATCCTACTATTTCAACTATGTTGTTTTATATAGCTATAATATTTTTACTTCTTAAAGAATATATGGGAAAACACCTTATCTGCAATTATTAAAAAATGTTTATGAAATTAAAAAATATTTTATTCCTATCCTATTTATATTATTGGTGTTGTATTAAACCCACTATTAAAGTAGAGGGTTGTAAAAGTCTTATTGAAAATATATATAAGCAGTATGGACGCATTACTACCTCCAACTCCCAAAAATTTAAATGTTGAACCACCTATTGAACTAACGCTAGAAGAAGTGTTGAATAGCGTAGAAGATGAATGCAAAAAAGTATATCGGCATTACCAGCAAGAAAGTGCTAGTAACCAACCGACTTTTGTATCATCTTCTTCTTCAACAACCTAAAAAAAGACAAGCAGTTTCTGTGGCTAGGCCTAATATTAATTCTATTGAAAGCCTCAGAAATAAAATGTGCGGTGGTAGCAGTGCTAACCAAATTAGTGAGTTCGATGTTTTGTTTTGCGGGTAATTTACCTTACCAAGCGCTTATCAATGAAGAAGGAAAGGAAGACTTGTGAAATATTGGAGCGAATGAGAAGACATTTCCGACTTTCAATGATGGCGAGATATTTTGAACATTCAAGCGTCATCGCTTCGAAGCGCTTTTACGCAGCAGATTTCAAATAGAGAGCAGACACTCATTAGCCGAGACACTTGGAGATGGCGATACTATTGAGAGATTGGATACGAGCGGAGCGAAGGAGTCTGATCGACCGAAAATTAACGAAGAAGATGGCGACAACTACAACGACATTTTATCTGCAGGCGTGAGTAGCGACGTGGAACAATTTGATCAAAATATACCAATTCCAACCGAAGAACCACAAGAAATTATAAAGAAATTAGAAAAAATATTTTCAAATTGGTAATTTATTTCATTGCAATTTTTAAATTTTTCTATGTCTTTCACTCTTTTGCAATTTTTTTCAACAACAGTGCACTACAATGTAATTTTGAATCTTGTATATTTGATATTTCATATTTCAATGAAATTAATAATATAAAAGGCACAAAAACAAATTAGGATGTTTTTACACTATTCTTGTCTTTGTTTAATTATTTAGTTTATAACTTTATACTTTATAGTTTATACTTTATAGTTTATACTTTATACTTTATAAATATATTATATATATGACTATATGAGTATAATACTATAATACTATAATTATAAATTATAATACTATAATTCTATAATATTATAGTTTTTGTATATTACATTAATTTTTCTTTGTTATTACTTAGTAATTTATTATTTTTAATTTTGTTGAAAAAAAAAAAACCCGCCAACCCGTCCCGTCCCGACCCGTCCCGGTCCGTCCGACTTACTGCAGCGGACCAGGATCGGGGCGGGACATGGTATGGTCCCGCCTGACCACTTCTCCAGGCGCCCGCCTGACCGACCGCCTTTTCTCCGCCCGACCGCCCGACCCCGCTAAACCCGACCGGTGGGCCGTCGACCATCGCCAGCCCTACACAAGGTAGTGTGGGCGTTGTGGTCATACTTTAAGCCCAAACAGTCAAGTTGAACCTAAGACGTAGAGAGTGTATATCCACTAACTGCAAATATGAAGGCTTATGACATTTTGGGTCAAAGAAGGTTGAATTCTTTGAAGATAACTTTCCTTAAGAAGGAAAAAGAAATAATTGCTTAAGATTAACAAGAACTCGCGAGTGTCTGATCTATAGGACTCAAAAGTTGCTGACTATCCAGAGCTTAATGCTCCAGATCTACAGAACTCAGTGATTCTAGATGTTGAACCAAACCGGAGAAAAAGAGGGGAAAAAGACTTGTGTCAGTCTTCTAGCTTATATGGTTGAGAATGAACCATGGACAGTTATAGAATCGTCATCTCCAAAGCGCTGCTTTGGAAATAAGCTAAAAATGATAAATAGACTCCGTCATATAGAACCACACTTGTGTGATGGTTGATCTTCCTCCGGAAAAAGAACCCTTGGCTGTAAAAGTTGATACCCAAATTGATTACAAAATAGATGGATCTACTGACAAGTATAAGGCCTTGGCTATTTGGACATGTTCTCCTATGTGAATAGCTTAACCTCCAGGGTGACCCTGGACTGCAGTCTTGCGAGACATGGATGTTGAGACAGCCTTCCTAACCAGAGAGTTGGTTTTGTGGACTGTTAGGCTTCTTCTTGAATTTCCATTCTGGTCCCTGAAATGTTTACATTTTGGTCTTGGAAGTTTCAGATAAAACAGAAACATTGACTTTGAAGCTAGAAATCCAACAGTTGGAAAACCAAAAGTCTGAAAGTTGAAGAAGAAAGTAATACGGAACAACCAGAGTGGTATGTGGTTCCAGGGAAGATAACAAATTTTGTCGACTTGTTAAATCTATGTGCGTGCAAAAACAAGCCCCGAAGCAATGACTCGAAAACCTTGATAGTACTCTACTATCGAAGGGTTTCTCCATTAATGAATATGACAAGTGTGTCGGCATGAAAGGTAATTCTGACCTATTCGTCATGATGGTCCTTTACGTAGACGGCAGGTTGATCACAGAGAGAAGTCCTAGGTTGATCCTAAAGACTAAGAGTATGTTAAAATGATGTTTCAATATGAATGATATGGGTATTGCAGATGACATCTTAAAAATTGGGATTTCTAAGACATCTAATGGACTGGTCTAAACCAAACTCATATGTGAGGTGTTTTGAAAGTCTCGTTGAAGTCACCAATGGATATGAATCATAGAATTGGTTGGAATCATGGTGCACCCATATATCAGGAGCGATAGGCGCAAGTCACATGTAGTTCAATGTATTTTACACACTACAACTGACCTGGTATCGACTCATAAATAAGATCAGTTGAGGTTCACACGTGATTCTGGGAAATATCGATAGAAGGCGTTAAATCAAATGTGACAACATCTGAACTATTTGCTTATCTATGGATTATGGTATTCTGGATGTCCAGCGGTTTTGGGAGAACACAGTGATGTAAACTGGACATCTGACTTGAAGAACAGCACAACCACACGTGGATGTGTATGGTGTGTCTTTGTAAAATCCTCTAAGCAAACTTGCATCGGCCGATTTGTGATGGAATCAGAGTTTATCGCTTTGTACAAAGCATGATGAGAAGTTGAGTAACTTCACGACCTCTTAGAGGATATCCCTTATTGGGAGTAACTCATGCCTTCGTCAGTTATACATTGTAAGGGCACATATGACGACATCTGAACATATATGTCGCAGACATAAGACCGTATGGTAGTTGATCGGGTGACACATCTTTGATTACTAAATCAAAGGATATAACGAATCCTTTAATTAAGTAATTACCCAAAGAACAAGAGTTATGTCGGTCTAAGGGAATGGGCTTAAAACCCAAACTATATGAACTGATATGGTGGATACCCAATCATACTGACTGGAGATCCCAGGAATTTGGTTCAATAGGAAAACTAAGTCGTAAAGGTTCAGTTGAGCGCTTCGGTTGAAGCAAGAGTACTTCGAATAATGATTTCTGCATAGAAACATTAATTCAAGGATGTTCCCGTGATAGACATTAAGTGCTATCTGCAGTGTGGGTAAAGGTTATGTTTTCAAAACATTTAATGATCCTCAATGGTTGATGTTAGGTTTAGGGAAACTTTTAATGGTTCCTAACACTCGTGGAGTGGGGTATAGCAGGATACCTTGTAGGAGACCACATATTTAAGTGACAGGACTGACCACCTCAAATAAACGCACTTAAGAATCCAAGTGTGTCTACGACCACAACGGACAAAACATTAAGAAGAATAGAGTAAGGAAAGTTGTTGTATTGGTACTAATGTCTTGTCTTACACTAAAAACTGACGGTTCAAGACATCACATTCACCGCGCAGTAAGTAAGTCCGATGGTATTCTACTATGGAAGGTTCAAAGTCACGGCTACTTATCGAGATGCAATATCGATCCGCCGAAAGATTGCTAGAAAGACATCTTGTGGGTGCGCCAAAATCTCTTTCAATAGGGGATTATTGGAAATTTATGAATATATGGAATTAAGATTATCCCATTATTTATGACTCGAACAATTGGGATCCCGCACGTCAGAAACGTCATTTCCACACACGTGCACATGTAGTGCCAAGTATCATAAATTTCATTGGTGAAAGAGATATTGGTACGTGAGTAAACATTTGAGACATGAAATGATGGACGGTTATTGGTTAAATGACATATTTTCCACGTTGGTAAATGAAAGAAGAAGTGTACGAAGTGTAAGATCAAAATGAGTCGGAAAAGGTCTGTGATATCGTCGTAGAGCCAGGACGTCGCGACACCGTCACCCCAAGGGCCACGACTCATCAGCGCCCCAAGGGTAGGGTCGCGGTGCTGGATGGTCCTCTGGTCACTGGAGTCGGGGCGCTAACGAGGCAGTGTCTGGTCCGATGGAATCCCAAAAATTTGGCTGTTAAGGGAGTTTCAATGGCATTGAATCCACCAAATAATGGCCATTACTTGGACCATTATTTTGCTGAATTACATGGGGATTAAAGGTCATCTATTACATGGCAATTGAATGCCATTGTGGGGAAATTGAAAGGTCATCTTACACACCTATATATTGAGGCCTTAGGCTCAATTGAATACTACACTCATTCTCAGATTTTCTGGAAAACTCTTCCTCTCTAGCATACCTTCACACACTCAAAGGTTCTTATTGAGAAACACTTGAGTTTCTTTTGCTCATTTGTTTAGTTGTTGTTTTATCTTGGGCGACAGTTTCCCATATCGTAAAAGGATATATACGGGGCAATAATGTCTTAAGGACAAAGTGAATATCACTCGACTCAGCAACGCCTCTATAACACTACCAAATTTAGTGTCTTTTGGTTTCAGGTGACAAAAGATCAAGGGGCTTGCTGCAACAGGAACGAAGAACCAAGAAAGACTCATATTCAAGACCATTCCAGAACTCTCAATTTTGTTGTAGCGCAACTCTTATTGGCTACAAGATTGTTAACTGTAGTTTATTCTTTCAAAGCACTAGTAGTAGTTGTATACTATTCCCGTACATCCATTATAACCCACAATTACATTTAGATTTTTTTGGAGGAGTTTACAGGAGGAGGCAAGGGATCAGAAAAGCGTCAATTATCAATGAGGACAACATTTTCCCTCCGCCACCGACCGATGACGGAGGAGATTCGTGTTCAAAGCCAAATACGGGCGAGATGGGATTGAAAGTATATATATGTCCTAGAGACAATCTGTATTAGGACACAATGTACTTTATACACATTCGTATTTATATTAATGATGATTAATATTATGGCATTTGCATTTGTTGAATTATTTGTTGATTGTTTATAATATTCTATAAATGCATCTCTAGAGTTTACGTGTTTATTAATGATGTAAGAATTAATGTTATAATGTAACTCTTAAATTACCTCGACTAATGATCATCGAAATTGGGATATCGATGATATGTGATACATCGACATGTAGTCTGCATCATATCCTTAGGGGATGTAGTATGTCTCACTTGCTACGAGTTATGGCAACTCGTGATGGACACATGGATACTTGTTGAAGTATTTGTTTACCCTGCTGATGCACTATTTGTTATATGTCTATAATGTCATTGGCATGTGGGAGATATAAGTCCTTAGACTTGAGGTCAATATCATCTTGTTTACGGAGTAATGTACTTTGATCCTGTCATAAGCTCAAATGTCTTATACGGCTTGTTTTGAGTGCATTACGAAGTAGATTAAAGGTGATATGTGAGCCAAGAAAGGATTTATTCCTTGAATTTATATTCGAGTGAACACTCAGGTACTCATATGGTATTAGGTTGACTAAGTCATTGGCCAATGCAATGGACATGTATGTGATATGGTCCTGTTGTCAACTAATATAGATGAGTTATAATAATCGTTATTTGGATGACATTAGACATATCCTAAGCTTGATTGGAGTGTGTCGTGAATGAAAGGATTTTATCTTACCACGTAGAGGATTGTCACATATTTTGTGTAGCTAAACTTTACATATTGGGTTAGCCTTAGGTGCATTCTAGAGTTCGCGAGGATCTAATGTAATTAGTGACGATATGTAAAGGCCTGAAGGGTAACACTAAGTCAAATGTTCTGTCGATTGAAGGATGTAATTAGAAGGAGATACATATATGTTCGGTTGATGACCGGGACATTAAAATGGGAAAATGGGCAAAAAATAGGAAGGGACCGCGGTGCCTTGATCCAGACGCGGTGCCGAGAACGCGTGTCGACCGCGGTACCTCTCATCGAGACCGCGGTGCAGGCTGGCACGGCCAAATTTTACGATCGTTTATGTTGGGCAGCCTCGAAACTTTGAGCTCTTATTTTATCCTATAGTGAGGCTCTTCATTTAGAGATATACATAAAACCTAAGAGAGATCAATCTCTTCTAAAGGTCTGTCAGTATCCCTAGCATTACTGACTTGGCAAATTACATCATAGTTTCCAGAACTTAAAAATCGAGAGACGTGCGTGTGCACCGACGGACTCACAGAACACAAAGATTCAACTGCTTGGCTGATTGCTACAACAATGTAAGTCTTCGATCGAAGTTTTACATATTACTTTGTGTTTGTATTTTCATTACATATCATACTGCAGTTCGACCGTCATCGGGTTTGAATATGTCCGATGACGTTATAATTAAAGATTCAGCCAAGTAGTTTAATCTTTGTGTTCTGTGTAGTCTGAGGGTGCACACGCAAACGTCCCTCGATTTGTAAGTACTGGAAACTATGATGTAATTTGCCAAGTCAGGAATGCTAGGGATTCTGACAAAGTTTTAGAAGAGATTGACCTCTCTTAGGTTTTATGTATATCTCTAAATGAGAAGAGGAGCCTCCTATTTATAGGATAAAATAAGAGCTCAATGGTTTCGCAGGCCGTGCCCGCAGAAACGAATCGGTAAAATTCGACCGTGCCACGCCGCACCGCGTTCTCGAAAAGGCACCGTGTGCCGTACGTGTTCCTGGCACGGCGGTCCTGGATCAAGGCACCGCGGTCCCGTCCTATTTTCTGCCAATTTTCCCATTTTAATGTCCCGGTCATCAACCGAACATATAGGTATGTCCTTCTAATTACATCCTTCAATCGACGGAACATTTGACTTAGTGTTACCCTTCAGGACTTTACATATCGTCACTAATTACATTAGGATCCTCACGGAACTCCTAGACTACGTCGGAAGACAAACCCAATATGTAAAGTTTAGCTAAACAAAATATGTGAACTGAACCTCTATGTGGTAAGATAAAAAAAATTCATTTATGACACACTCAATCAAGCTTAGGATCTGTCTACTGTCTATCCAAATGACTTGATTATTATAACTCATCTATATTAGTTGACAACAGGACCATATCACAGACATGTCCATTGCATTGGCCAATGACTTAGTCAACCTAATACCATATGAGTACCTGAGTGTTCACTCGAATATAAATTCAAGGAATGAATCATTTCTTGGCTCGCATACCACCTTTAATATACTTCGTAATGCACCCAAAACAAGCCGCGTCTCAACCTATAAGACATTTGAGCTTAGGACAGGATCAAAGTACATTACTCCGTAAACAAGATGATATTGACCTCAAGTATAAGGACTTCTATCTCCCACATGCCGATGACATTATAGACATATAACAAATAGTGCATCAGCAGGGTATACCAATACTTCAACAAGTATCCATGTGTCCATCACGAGTTGCCATAACTCGTAGCAAGTGAGACATGCTACATCCTCTAAGGATATGATGCAGACCACATGTCGACGTATCGCATATCATCGATATTCTAATTTCGATGATCATTAGTCGAGATAATTTAAGAGTTATGTTATAACATTAATTCTCACATCATTAATAAATACGTAAACTCTAGGGATGCATTTAATGAATATTATAAACAATCAACTAATAATTCAACAAATGTAAATGACATAATATTAATCATCATTAATATAAATACGAATGTGTATAAAGTACATTGTGTCCTAATACAGATCATCTCTAGGACATAAATATACTTTCACTTATGGCCTCACAAACGAAAAATAATAAAAGTCGACTGAAGTTTTAGGATACCCCTAGATAGTAACTTTCCGGAATCCTTCTCATAGGATGAAAAGAAGCTATTCTCTCTCAATTTCTACCAAACAAGTTGAATATACTTTTAGCTAAGGGAAGAAGCAAATCAGTGATTAGTCCTTCCTCTAACTCTTCTCTTTCCCTTACTTGATCGAGACATATTAATTCCTCTATAATTTTGGTGATGCTGGATAGAGAGAGCCAGAGAGGAGAGGGTTTGTTTATAAAAGAGTTATATTTTTTTTAGTTGGGGCGTGGATCGGATATTAGAGGGTTTGTTTATAAAAGAGTTATATTAAAAAAAATTAGTTGGGGGGCCATGGCCACCCCCAGGGCCTTCTAAGCTCCGCCACTGAGTGCAAGCACCAAGCGAGACTAGAATAGGAGATGAATTAGGTATGTGTGATAACCATATATTCGATAGTGTTCCTATATAGAAAGCTTTAGTACATAAAAAATACTTAAAGGATATGGGATATGAATGTTGAATATGTTAATCGTCACCGTCCTCGGCGTAAGACAAACATTATTAACGATTTTCATTATCGTGTGGAATGTTTTAATGGCATTATGGATCAGTAAATTTTAGAGATTAATGATCTATTCAATGGGGTCAATTCTGAGTTGCTTCTTTGTGTTGCTTGTTTGAATCCAAGTAATGATTTTGTTGATTTCAATATAGCAAAATTGGTATGAATGACTCAGTTTTATCCGGATGACTTATCTCTAGTTGATTGTATGATGCTTGAAAATCAACTAGAGACATATATTATGGATTTACGATCAGATGACAGATTCAGTCGATTTGAGGGGTTTGTTGATCTATCTACATTGCTTGTGCAAACACGAAAATACTTGTCGTACCCATTGGTGTGTCGTCTTTTGAAGTTCGCATTGATTTTGCCGGTAGCAACAGCAAGCGTGGAAAAATGCTTCTCTACAATGAATATTGTCAAGACGGATCTACGAAACCGAATTTGTGATCAATTTTTAAGTGATTGTCTTGTATGTTTTATTGAAAAATATTTGCTTAAGAGTGTTACAAATTATGATTTGTAAACTTTTATTAAATTTGGGCATTCGGATGATTTGTAAACTTTATTAAATGTGTGCACCCAATTTGAAAATTTTGCACCCGCCATCAGACACCATGTTATCGAAGCACATTGAATATGTCATGTTCTTTCTTCAGTTTGTTTGATATCTATACTAGATTGGGTATCTGATATAAAATGTCATACAATTTAGTTTAGGAAGTTTATAATTTCATTTTTACTTGTATTTTCTTTACCTTAGATAGATGGATCCCAACAAAATTATGATTTGATTATAAATGTCTTGAGTTCTGAATATTTTTCTCTTCATGTTTTGGTGCTCCAGAGAACAAAAATAGATATATCCCCTTTCATTTGTCTCTCTTTCCTCCAACCAGTCACATAAAAGAAGCCATTCCTCCCCAAATCGAAAGAGACTGACCAAAGAAAAATATATTTATTCACAAATTTCCTCTTTCTGAGAAGATTCACTTAATTTTTCAATCATGTTTTACTCCTGCATCGTGAAAATCTTCCCATTCCTCTTCCTCTTTTTGGTGCCAAGGTAGACTATATATTGGAAAGACAATCTTGAAGATTTCTTTTTCATTGATTAACCTTTTGCCTGTTTAAGTTTTTGTACGCCTTGCTTGGTGCTTGATTATTCACTATGTTCTGCTGCCAGTTTGAGAGGAGAGAACATGCCCTTTACGCAGGCTTTAGTAAAATTTGTTGATCTTAAATCATTTGTTGATGGTTCAACTAGTCTCTTTACGATTATTACGAAGGGATAGATAATGTGAGGGAGTTTCGATTTAAAGTAAACAACTCGCTAGAGCAGATCTCCATCAACAGAGAGAAATTGACACTCCATAGGACTCTGATTGTCCCTACCAGAAATTAGAGTGGCTTGTCACGATTTATGAGGCCATTGTTTATATGCTGATCCATAGGAGCAGCAACTGTTGTTCATAGGTTTGTAACGGAAAAATGTATTTATTGGTCCACTAATCAACAAAATTACCAGTTTGAAAACTCATGGTAAGGCTAGGGATGACAGGATCTGGACCGGATCCTACTAGATTCAGATTCAGATTCGTTTTTCATACTTGTATCCAGATCAGGTCTAGATCCATCGGGTCCATAAAAATCAGATCCATCGGATCCATCGGGTCCATAAAAATCAGATCCATCGGATCCACAGGGTCAACGAATCGGATCTGGATCCACATGTAAAAACAATTGTCTTGAATAATATTCCAACATTCAACATACAATATTTTGTCACCCTGAATAATTTTCCAGGATCCATAGAGAACATAATTGTGTTGTGATTCTGTTATTCTAGTCATTTCTACTCTTTAAGGCAACTACTTTAGTTGATATGTTGAAGCATTCATTTTTACTCTAAGTAAATCAGTAGACCAGAAATACTTATCAAACAATAATAATCAGTAGGTTGGAATGAACTTGTAATATGAAACATGTACTATTCATTCTCAGTAGTATGTGTCTTGACTTTAGCTGAACTTGTAATGTGGAATTCCAAAAGATACGACTGATATAATTATATATATTTCAAGTTGGGCCTGGTCAAGAAAACACAGGAACTCTTCCCCCAGGCTTAGGCATTCTGTTTCCGAATTTGGAAGAGTTTTATTTAGGTGATAATGAACTTACAGGATTTATCCCAAGCTCTATCGCTAATGCTTCACAACTTTCGTTAATATACATGAGCAGCAACTCGTTCACTGGCTCGATACCCCACTTTGGCAATTTAATACTTTTGAAGAGGCTATTGCTAGAAGGGAATAATCTTACAGGGGAATCTTCCAAAGGAGAATTAAAGGGACCGGTCTTAACTCTTATGGATGTATAAATGTATAATGTATTTAATAAAAAATGGATCCACGGATCGGATCTGGACCGGATATAGATCTCAAAGACAAGATCCAGATCCAGATCCGATCCATCGTAAATGGATTCGGGTCCGATTTAGATTCGTCTGGTCCAAATTTTGAAGATCTGTATCCTATAAAACGGATCTGGATCCACCAGATCAGTTGCCATCTCTAGGCGTAACCAAGCGCATTAACTGCATTCTCATTTGGCTACTAATCGTTAAATAGGTAAACCATCTTTGGGGGAAAAGCTCAGTTCTTGGGAGCTCTATAATGCGCAAGAGGCTTGAAGTTTCAACAGTTCGAATTTGAAATGTTAACAAATGGTAAAGATTACATTTCCGCGGAAAACAATTTCCATTTTCTTATTCCGATGGAGATATTTTCCATATATTCTTATATGTTAAGCTCTACACAAGCATGCCACTACTCAGCCAGAAATTGAAAGGATCGGTGTCTTCATCCCATGTATTCGTGCATAGTAATGACTGTGGAAGGAACAAAAGTGTCATGGTGGGTTTAGTCAGTTCATGATCCATGTGGCCATATTTGTGGTACTGATTCTCTACGTGGATTAACGTTACATTTGATTTGTATGCTATTTTGATTGCTCAATCACTAGATTTAAAGGCTAAAGCTGAGAATTATAACTCTACATTCTGTTGAAACAATCATTTTAGAGACAAGTATCCGTTTTTAGATACTAATATACATGTAATATACAATCGATATACAGAACCAGAAAATTGTAGTTCATGAATAAGATGAAGTAGTGGCAACTTTCTTATTCATTAGTATTTCGATAGATCATCTTTACAATGGCATATGTATGCCTTCTATACATCTCATAATTAGATTTTAGTTTGAGATATTATAACTTCTTCTAACAACCTCTTAGGCTCCTAACTAACTAACTAGTTAATTAACTAACTAACTAACTAATTCTTTAACTACTTCTAACTAACTTTGACCTTCTCAACATGCCCCCTCAAGCTGGCTGCTTGAAAAATATTCGGCATCAAGCTTGGAACACGTATGTTGACTTTGACTCGTCACTTTTATAAGTAAATCTGCTGGTTGGTTTGTAGTGTGTATATATTATGTCTTCACTATTCCTTTCTGGATCTTTTCTCTTACAAAATGTAGATCAATCTTTATATGTTTAGTCCTTTCATGAAAAATATGATTTGCTGCAATTTGTATTGCTGGTTTGTTGTGCGTGAATACCGCCATCGATGGTTGATGTCAATGTCAATATCTTTCAATAAGCCAAGTATCCAAGTTAGTTCAGCTACTGTACCTGCTAAACTTTTGTATTCTGATTCAACTGAGCTTTTAGAGATTGTACTTTATTTCTTTGACTTCCCGGATATAAGAGAATCACCAAACTTTATTACATAACATGTAATTGATTTTCTTGTATGAGGCAGGCAATCCAGTCTGCATCACAATAGGCTGTTATTGTTTTATGTTTGTTTCTAGACATAAGAACACCTTGTCCAGGCTGACTCTTTATATATCTCATTATTCTTAGAATTGCATTAAGATGTGACTTTTTTGGTTGTTATAAAAACTGGCTAAGTGTCTGAACAGTGTAAGCTATATCTGGTCTTGTAATTGTGAGATATAGTAACTTACCTATTAATCTTTTATATGAATTGATGTCATCTATTGATTCATCTTTTGATGTGGATTTACATTTTTCTGTTTTCTGTTGCTTCTGTGTATAATCATCATACTCTCTTGTAATTAGTTTTATATTACAATATATGGGTGTATTAATTGGTTTTGCTGCAGCTAGTCCTAGATCAGAAATAAGTTAATAGTATATATTTCCTTTGATGCATTAGAATTCTTTATCAGATTTTGAAAATTCTATTCCTAGAAAGTATCTTAGTTTACCTAAATCCTTCATCTTGAAGGTTTGATGTAGAGATTGTTTTGTTCCTTCTATTAGTGTTAGATTAACTCATGTAATTAGCATGTCATCCACATATACTAATATTATAGTTAATCCTTGTTCAGTCTGTTTTATAAACAATGAATGATCATACTAAGATTGTCTAAACTTCATTTGTATTAAGGCTTCTGTAAGTTTAAAGTTTCATTGCCTAGGTGCTTGTTTAAATCCATACAAGAATTTAATCAGCCTACATGCTTGTATGTCCCTCTGGCTGATGAATCCTTGTGGCAGTTCCATATATATATTTCATCATTTAGATCTCCATAGAGAAAGGCATTATACACATTCATTTCGTGTATGTGCCACTTTCTAAAGGTTGTTATTGATATAATGGACCTCACAGTAACCATCTTAACAACTAGAGAAAAAGTTTCATGATAATCTATTCCTTTTCTCTGACTATATCTTTTTGCTACATGTCTAGCTTTGAGTCTTTCAATCTCGCATGTGTTCTTATATTTTATCTTGTAGACCCAGTTACACCCTATTGGAACCTTATCTTTTGGTAAAGTAACAATATCCCCTGTGTGATTATCTTGTAAAGCTTGTATTTATGTTTTCATGGCTTCTATCCATCTAGGATCTTTAGATGCCTCATTATATATTTTTGGTTCAACTACTTCTGAAAAAGAGGTAAGAAATGCTTTATATTTTTGATTGATCTTCTCATACGATATAACTAGCTATGGGATATGGAGTGCTGTCAGATTTCTTTGTGATAAAATCTTTAAGCCATATGGAGATTGTTTTGTCCTAGTTGATTTCCTTACAACTATTATATTAGTAGACTAATTTGAATCTTGTTTCTGGGTTGATAAGTCTTGATGTGTTATGTTATCTATGTTAGCATGACTAATGTTCTCTTGTGTATCATATATAATGTTACTGTTTCCTGATGTATTATGACAGTTGTTGTTACTTGTATTTTTTTGTGAGCCAGTTATTGGCATAGATATCTCAGTTAGTTGATAGTTACTTGAATTATCTTGAAACACTGATCTTTCTGGTGTGCTTATTGTGAAAGAAAATTCAATTTCTCTAAACACGACATCTCTGTTAATAAAAAACACTTTACTTTCTATATCATATAGGACATATCCTTTTTTATTTCAGAGTATCCCATAAACACACATCTTCTTGCTCTAGGTTGCAACTTATCAGTTATAGACAGATCATTAGCAAAACATAAGCAAAATAAGACTCTTAAGTGACTGATAGATGATTTTTTATTGTAGAGTCTCTCGTAAGGAGTTTCCAGTTATAGAAGATGGAAGCATATTTATTAAGTAAACTGCAGTCTGAACACACAGCCCCCAGAATCTCAATGGAATGTGACCCTAAAATCTTAAGGCTCTAGTTATCTCAAGTATATGCATGTGTTTCCTTTATGCCACACGATTTTGCTGTGGTGTATAGGCACAAGTAGGGGTGGCAACAGATCAGATATGGACCGGATCCTACTAGATCCAGATTCGTTTTTCATACCTAGATCCAGATCCGAATCTAGATTTATCGGGTCCATAAAAATCAGATCCAAATTCGGATCCACCTGATCCACGGATCGGATCTGGATCCAATATTCCCACCTGTTAAATTTTTTTGACAAAATAAAATTCAATCTAATTGAAAAAAATGCTTGAGATCATTCAATTAAGAAAAGATAGTGTGTGATTTTACTACGGTTCTCATATTAAGAAAAGATAGGGGTCTGTAACTTTATAAAGTTTGCCAAGACCAGTTAAGATCAGACAAGTTCAAACATGAAAACAATCTCCAACTCCCTGCCACCTAGTAATATAAGCATACAAAGTGAATCTTAATTAATAAATAGAAAAATGATGCTGCTAACAGTTTGTATAACTCTTAAGGGAAAGACCATAGGAAGCTGAGCATTTCAGGCCTAATTCCAGGGAAAATCAAAAGTCATTTACTTTCAACGTAGAATAGGTAAAAAAATTCAAATAAGATCAAAAGGCGGATAGGACGAGACACGAAGCTTTAAATTGCCCAACAACTAAAACTAGAAATGCAAGCATTTGAGGCTCAAATAAAAAATAAATCATAGACAAGTAATGACCAGAAAAAAAACTACCTCTCAATTTGCACTTGAAAAGATTGTTACATAAACATAAACATATTCCGATTTAAAGAGAAGGAAAAATCTTCTGACCTTTGAACATCAAGACTTTAAAAAGATCAAATAGAAAATAGGTGAGACCTTACTGATGTAAGCATGTAGGGAAATCCTACACACGGTAAACAAATAAAAAATCAATACATTCTATGTTATAAAAATCAATTAATGTAAAATACAGAAGTTATAGAAAACTTTAAGAAAATATTTATAAAATTATATTGTAGGTTATGGATATATTTAATAAAAATGGATCCACGGGTCGGATTTGGACCGAATACGGATCTCAAATACAAGATCCAGATCTAGATCCGATCCGGATCCGAATTTTGAAGATCCATATCCTATAAAACGGATCTGGATCCACTAGATCCGGACCGGGTCCAGGATCCACTGTCATCTCTAGGCACAAGACCTCTGATGTATAACTCCTAGTTTAAGAAATATATTAGCACAAACTTCATTTACAAACTCAGTATCATTATCAGTCCTAATTATCTGCACTGTCTTATTGAACTGAGTTTGTACAAACATCATAAACTGTTGTAAGATAATACACACATATGATTTAAGTTTATGTAAGTATATCTAAGTCATTCTAGTATAATCATCTACTATTGTAAGAAAATACTTATTTCCATTATGAGTTGACACTTTGTAAGGACCTCAAACATCCATATGAACAAGATCAAATTCTTTATTACTTGTATTATCACTCAAAGAAAAAGATAATCTACATTATTTTGCACATGGACACATGTTACACTTCTTTATAGTTCTAGTTATAGTCTCAGGTCTTGCTCTAATTACTTTACTCAAGACATTACTAGGTGTATGTCCAAATCTTCTGTGCCGCATCTCTTTTTCCTCTTCAGCAATTGCTTCATGCTTAGTAATCCTTCTTACATTTAGGCCTAACTTCACTTGATCATTTAGGAGTTGTGATGAATGTTGGTTTACTAGTATGTATAATCTATTTTGTAATCTATCAATCTCTTTCACCTTTTCACTGTAAAGATCGTGAAAGATGCAGAATTCAGGATAGAAAGTTGTTGCACACTTTAGTTATTTGGTTAGTTGAGTTGTGTTTTGTTGTAGAATGAACCCCTCTTCATAGAATAATTCCTAGGGCTTTAAATATGTTGCAAATTTCGTGCCCTATGGACCCTTCTGTCCCTGGCCAATTTCTCCTGACTGGAATTTCCGCTACGACTGCGTGATCTTGAAATCGCCCTTCTCAAAGACAAATGACAACGCGGCCGCTTCACGGCATGATGGCCGGAAAGTCTGTGGCTCCAGTAAATATGAAACCGCGATTCGTGATAAGTGGCACCGGTTTGTTACACCGTATTTCCAAGGCAATGAGATGAGAACTTACGAAGGAAATTGAGATTTGAATTTCGGAAGGAAAGAAGGATTACTTTTCTTAAGGAAAAATCTCGGGAATTTGTAAAGGAAAATGTTTATTAATTGGAATTCGGTTCTCAAATTTGGTATTTGAGACTTTTGGAATATATTGGAATTATGGATTTTTATTTTCGGATTTTGGTCATGTGGGGCCCACCCGGAAAATTTTACGGTTTTGTGGGGCCCACAATATTTTGAGATATTTTGGCCAATTATGGATTTTTTGGGTGATGAAATATTTTTTTGACCAATGAGAGGGTGACATGTGGCACCCCCTTTGACTATTTGACTTGGTCTTGGAAGATATTTTGGAGACAAGTGGAGGTGGGTCCCACTCCACTTGTCTTGCTACACTTAGGCCCTCCATTTGTCAAGCATCCAACCCTTGAGATACATTATATACACATAGAGACTTGCAAGACTTAGCCATATACATTTTCATCCAAGAAAGCTCTCATCTCTTTCCCTCTTCTCTTATGCTCTCGGCCAAGGTTGACAGATTTCAGCCAACTTTGAAGAAGTATATCTCCTGGTATACGAGAAGTTTTTAGGTGTTTTAAAAGCCTAAAATGAAGTTCGTCGAGTCTAGTTTCCAACGCAATAAACCGTTCGTCGATCGGACATCGGAGTAAAGTTTTATGGACGTTACAAGTTCAGCTGACAAAACAGTGAGCAAAAACGCTACACTAGGTCGAGAATAGAGGGTGAAACCCTAGGGGTTCCGTCGACTTTTTGGTGATGGAATGTGAAGGGAAGTTGCTCCTAAGGTTGTAGGGGATACATATATGTGATTTTATCTTGAAGAAGTGGAGCGAAACGAAAACTACGGGCCATTGTTGAGCATTCTGCCCGGGATGTTTTTGGACACAAAAATGAGGTAATAGTTCTTCAAAAATTAAAGTAATTGGATATTACTTATTGTTATAATGTATATATGAATTCATGTTAAGGAAGAAATTAAAAATAAGATGTGTATGAGGTAGATATGTTGTTGGCCGATTTGAGATAATTTTGTGCCCTTGATTTCATTTGTTATATGATTATTGTTATCCACACTTGTCGCATGTTAAAATAAGGTAATATGGTTGTTTATAAGTTGGTATGTCATATATGGAAGTGTTGGAACTCGAATTGGAATAAAATGGATTAAGGAAAGAGTTATCGGATTGTAGTTGTTTTAGCCGAAAAACTGCCCAAAACTGTTAGACGTTGTCGTATCATTTTATGGACTGTTTTTGGGGTGTGGTTATGCTGGAAAAATCAGCCCTAATATGCATGTTTAAGTGTAGTAGTTGCTAATGAAAGTCCTAAGGAAATAGGGGTGTGGAAATGTGTTGAAACACCTCACATTTTACCCTCGTTATTGTTGGATTACGGACTGTTTTAATGGGCTGATTAGTGGACTGTTTTGTATAACTGTGGGGCAGAATTTTACATGTCCAGTTAGGCGTGTAATCCTCTATGGCTAACTGTTGGTTGCGCCTAAAATGTGGCTTGTTGGTTGATGAATACGGGCCTTAGAAAAGGTGGAAAAGTACGTAGAAAGTATGATATTGATAGAAGTACTATGGCCATTTTAGGTTGAAGTACTACGTGTAGCAGAGTCTACTTGGCTTAAGGAATAGCCGATGAGGTTGAAGTACTTCGGAGCATTTTGCTACTTGTCGTATGAGTTAGTCGTCACGAGGTATGTGAACTTCTTCTTTCTATAGACATGAGTATTTTTATGGTATACTCTCCTTGTTGTTAGGAGTATACATGACTTGTTGTTTGAAGTATACTTGCCTTGTTGTTAGGAGTATACATGACTGGATATTTGAGGTATACTTGCCTTGTTGTTAGGAGTACACATGATTTGTTCTTGAGTATACTTTCCTTGTCATATAAAGTATTCATGTTATTGATTTTATGCTAAAGGCATGTCTAGAATATTCCTAAGTTCTTACCAAGTCTTATGGGGGATGTTGGTAAGAGTCGTTAGGAAGTATTGGAGTCGAGTGACCTTGTTAATTTACTACACTAATGAGAATAGGTATCGAACAAGCCATTGCAGCGTTAATGAAAATGTATCGACAATCAATTATATTGAAATGAGTAGAATCCTCCATCTCCATAGAAACTAAGATAAGACAAAATTGTATTACATTTTCTAGATCATGGTTGATTTAACAAGATCGTTATAAACGAGAATAACCTATTCGTGGCTCATAAAAGTATTAATTATGTAAGTACATGAAACTTGATTTTTTAAAGTACTTGGGACTTGAATTTCGAAAATGTGTAGTAACTCGTTTTGAAAAGTATATGTTACTTGATTTAAAGAGATTAAGTGACTTGTGTTGACACCCAATTTTGACCCTCTCGTCCCGTCATTAACTATAAAATTACACTAATTTTGCAAAATAATTTCTTATAATTGTTTATAATAAAATGAAGCGATAAAACATTAATACAGGCATAAATAAGCAATTTAATAATGGCACCACATCTTACGTAGAAAATTAAGCACTTAGAGTCTCGCGCCCGCATTAATTAATTTTAAGCCCTGTCATGATTCTTAATTAATAATAAAATAAACAAATTAGCAATGACGTCGTGTCAAGTAGCATAGCCGCATTTATTAATACGCAAAGCAATTTCATAACTTATTTTAAATAATGATAAATATTGCAATAAATAAGATTTTAAATGATAGCGCCGCATTCTAAAATATTAAGCACTAATTAAATAAAGACGCCGCATTTATAACAATTAGACTAATAAAGCACCTAAATAATTTAATTTACCACTAATTAACTAATTAAATACCTAATTAATTAACTCTAAATTCTACCCACATCTATTAATACACGCATTTACCCCGTAGCCCAACTCATTTCACTCTTATTTCCACGATCACTTATTTCCTCTAGTCTTCACCTTGATTTTCAAATTTCACTCATTTTCCTCACCGCCTATCCCCATCGTCTACAACAAGAACAAAACGCAACCCTTAAACCTAACCCTAAAAGTTTCAATCGCCGCACCTCGTCCCAACACCCATGCCGGGATTCTCGCCGGAGAATCCGGCGAATCAGCTACCATATCAACACCCTGTCCTTACCATTCACAACCAAGATCTCTCTTTAACACCTCAATCATTTCCTTACCTTACCGGTTCAAATCGCACGAATCATACACAAATCGTCCAAAATCAGCCTTTATTACTTACCAACATTAGAACTCGAACCAGGGCTATATAAAGCACATGCAATAGGCATTTAGAGGGGGGACAGTAGAGCTTATTCGAGCAGACGGGGGGAGGGCACAATAGAGCTCATTCGAAGAGCGAGAAGGGCAGAGCACAGAAGGTCGGGCTCAGTCAGAGCAGCAGAACATCGGGAAGAACACATAGCTTGGAGGACAAAACCAGCTCATACAGGAAGGCAGAGCTCAGTCGGGAGAGGAATCGAGAGCAGCGGAACATCGAGAGGAGGAGAGCAAGGGTGGCCAGCAATCCAGACCTCCTTTCCTTTTCAATTAACAAAAGCCGATCGACATACATGCAATGGTATCTTCTATCGTCCAGAACCTAGCACCTTTCTGAAACCCTGAACCAGTAAATCGACTCTCACATTAAAGAACCAGCAATTATTTTCCAAGCACCAGCTCTGCCCTTTTCAATCGCATCGCAATAACCCGTCGAGTGAACCGACGACTTGATACGCTGCCCCGGTTCGCTGCCCGGAGAAGGTAAACCCAAACTCTTTTTAGTTCATTTGGTATTTCTGTGCATTTTCTGTATTAAACGTGTAGTAGTTTAGTTTTATGCGCATAATCTGAGATTAATATGATACAGTAATGTATTACGTATTGTGTTGAGTAATATTGTGTTGTTGTGAGTTGTTTGAGACTGTTTTGAATGTTAACAGCGTGCGATTGTTAGTGTAGGTGTGTGTGCATCTCTTAAGCATGATATAGTTTTGGGATCTGAACTTAACCCAATTCTAAATGGCTTTAAGACTTGTTAACTTAAATACTTGTGTTTGTTGCTGATTTGCTACTCGTATCGATATTTTTGATTTAATTTTCTTAATCCGTATGTGTCTGCCTTAAACCATAATATGACAACATGTTAGCAAATGTGTGAATTGGTCATGTCTATTTTGGAATCTTTAGAGATGTTCTAGATCGAATGATGTTTGCATATTGAGTTAAATGTAGGTTTATTCTTAGAGTCCAGCAGACAGTATGCTTAATACACAATTTGTAGATGTTTGTGTGTCTGCTCCAATTTATAAAGTCCTACATGTTATCAGTAATAGGGTTGCAATGGTCGTGTATGAGCCTGACTTGTTTACTCCCTGTTTTTGACTTAAGACCAATAATGAAGCATGTATATTTTCTCTGGATAAAAATAGTCATATATTTGTAGATGTAATCTAAATCTTGGTCATATCTGAGTCTGTTTGGTTATGTTTTTCCTATATATATGAGTCCTGGGTTAAGAATCCTTAGGACTTAAGACTGTCCGGAAATGGTTCATCCTGCCTAAAAATCATGTCGTATGCTCTGAATCACTTGCTTAGGCGCTAATGGCCTGCAATCATGCCCTGCCCCCATTTGGGTGAGTCGGATATATACTGAATAACTTATTTATGTCTGAACCGGAGTCAAATGAGTTTAGCGATTAAAGTACTATACTTGACTTGCATGCTAAATGAATGACATAACCTTTGTGTGATGTTTCTGGATGCCAATATGAATTGGTGTTGTCTATGTATATGTCTTAGCTTTGTGTAATTTTGTATGATTGGAATGTCCCGGGTGATTTGAGGTGCAGTTTTCCCACTTTGTATGGATCACGAATATTTGTAAACTGCTGACTATACCTAAAATACGATTATGCATTTCCTTTGTTTTTCTCCCTGCCTCTGCCTTATCCAGTTTATATGCATGTTTGGGTCAAACCCGTAAGATTCCTTATTTATTTTGGGTTACTTATTGATCTTCAGATTCAATCATCGTGCATACGTGCCTTAAAAATTATATGCATGAATCGCTTGCTTACTATTCTCGATATTTTTGGGCACATACTAATCCTTATCTTTCTTTACTTTCACATGGCACGCATTGGAGCAAAATGAAGAGTCTCATGGCGAGACTCATCACGAGCTATTTCAAATGGCAACCAGATCTACATCCTTCGAGTTCCTCTTCTAATTCCTAGAAAAACAAATAGGACGGAGTCATCCGCTTCAATCCCTTACTCATTTTATTCCTTTATTTGTTTATTGCAATTTTATTATTTAACTTTGTAATTAATAGGAGAACTAGTCCAATTAGTCTTTAAACATAAAGGTGGGAAGGTAATTTAGAATTAAATGCACTTCTAATCATTTGTCCTATACTTGTCATTTCATATCTAATCTTTCGCCTAATCATTAAAATTGCATATCTAAAACTAACGCGCCATTTTTTGATTCCGCAGATAAATGCATATCCATAGTCTATGAATCAACTTGGCACCGCTTGCATCATAAACAATATAAACGCACACTTTAAAACTTTATATATATTCTTTATAGCCTTAGTCTTACAACTTTATTCAACATGCCTTCCTTTTTAATATTTTGAAGCACTTTTTATATTTTCAAAACATGCATTCTTAGCATAATAATTAACCCTAGGTTTGGCAGAACAACCGCAAGTTAGCGGATCTTAGAGGGTGCCTAACCCCTTCCCTCTAGATTAATAAAGAACTCATACCCAGAATCTCATTAAGTTTAGCAGACCGTTAAATGGAGTTAATGTTTACTTTAAACTAGTTAACATGTAGGTGTCCTAATTCACCCAATTAATTAGGTGGCGACTCCGCGAACCCCTTAGCATTTAAGCACCTCCCTTAGCACCTTTTGCACTTTAACATCCTTGGCACCTTACTTTGACCTTTCTAGCATTTAGCATTTTTTCGCACCTTTAGCATTTTAGCATTCTTTTGCACTTTTAGCATTTTATTTTACTTTCTAACCTTTTTATTAAGCAGGAGTTTCTATATAAAATGTCGCGGCCGAAAATGGGCGTGACAGAAATGGCGACTCCGCTGGGGATTTAAGGTTCTTAACCATAACAGACCTAGGGTTATTATTTGGCATTATTTTTTTGCATTTAAATTTTGCGTGCTGTATTTTGTTTTATTTATTTTTAATTGCTACTTGTTTTACTGCTTTCCTTAAACTGGCATTCCACTCATATTTCTTCCACTCTGGAAAATTCACACTATCACACACAACACGCGGATGTGCTAAAGCACAAGACTGCAAATTTCTTTCAAACACCCAAATTTAAGAGAGTTGGTGTTTTGCGCGAGAATCCGATCCAACCTGGTCACAGAGCCTTCTCACTGAGTTGTCCGCCTGAACTCAAGGCCTAGAAAAGCCAAATCTTAGCAAACTTAAGATAGAGCTATACCACCTTTATACTAAGTCATGCACATTTATTTACCTTAGGTGGCCTGGCCGGTATCGACACCACAATTAGGAAGACACCAACTTTTCGACGGGTATCTCAACCCAATGACCAACCAGCATACTACGTGTAGCGTGACAATGATAGACAAATCCAAACCTAATCTTGTCATGTTGAAATTGGAAAAAGTGCACCGGCCATTTGGTCGTCATTTCCAACAAAAGCATTACAGTTGACGGCGGACAAATCCATCATGACCGCATACGTGACGCTTAGGCCTACCGCATAAAAGTGGTCCCCACGCACGTTAGGGACTCGCTGGTCAATTTATGCAACATGTACTTGCTAAATGCTATTTACACTTTTGCAAAATCACGCATAACACGCTTGTCTAAAAGGATTTATCATCTCCCGGGCGTCGATTTGTATTTGACTAAGCAAATGACAGAGCATCAATATTTCACAAGATCAAAGGCACGGTCCAACAACACCGATTCGGGCATTTGAGTAACGAGCCTGAACCCGCTCGTTCCTATAGGCAAAGCAGGGTCTTAGAGAAGAAAACAGCATAGATCGCTTGGAACTACGCTCGACCCGACACTTGGCGGATACGCAGGCCACATCGGCTCATGCCCCACCTTTAGCATTTACCTAATATTCGGCCAGAATGAACTACGCCATGACCTGATTCCCTCATGGGGATACGTAGGCGGCCTAAATCGGCTTCGGTCACACCATTAGGAAGCTTTCCCTCCGCCTGAAAATAACAACATACAAGCAACTCCATTGAGACCCACTTTAGGCCAAACACCCTTTTCAAAACTGGGACAATGTAGGAAACTGCAGTATTGCAGTCCAAGCAGTTGCACGCAGATGTGGAACGCGCGTAAGTCAAATGCGACCGACCCCCAAACTCACAAATTTTCTGAGCGCAGTTTTTCATATTACTGTACAGAAGTAAAATAGCCAAGCGTAAAATACGCAAAAGTTTTCTTCGTAAGCAAGAAGCAGAGGCAGAGGATATTACAACAATCCAAAATTCAAAGCCCCCATCAGAAGCAACAGAAGCAGAAAAAGGCATCGACAATCAACACTCAGAACTCTGAATTCCGCAACAAAGGCTAGCACATCAACTCGGGCATAAAGTTAAATTTGCAACCAACGCATCACACACAACAAAGGCATCATGGCAGTTCGTCAGTTGCAACATTTAGCATGTCCGTGCAAGGATAACATCTCAGTATTCACATCATCTGACATATCAGGGACGACATTTTTACCCACATAACTGCATTTTCATATATTTATCATTTTGCTTTAACAGTTATACACTAATTTTTCTCAAGATTAGCTCGCAGGAGCATATATTCCACATGAGCAACAAAGAATACGCTTAGGCAACGACGCCAAAGAAGAACACGCCCGTGCAACGACGCTATCAACATCGCGTCTACGCAACGACGCCAAAGAAGAATATGTCCGCAACGACGCGACGCGATTATGTCCATGTAACGATCATCAAGACGCGTTTACGCAACGACGCCATCAAGAATACGCCCGTGCAACGACGCGACGCGATTATGTCCAGTAACGATATCATCGCGACGGCCCACGCAACGACGCCAAGCAGAATACGCCCAGTAACGACGCTATCAAGATCGATCTACGCAACGACGCTTATCGCGATTGGCCCACGCACGACGCCAAGAAGAACACGCCCAGTAACGACGTTACACGCGACGCGTTTACGCAACGACGCCGCAAGATCAACACGTCCGCAACAACGCGACGCATTAGGTCCAGTGCAACTACATCATCACGCGATCGCTCACGCAACGACGCCAACAAAGAACATCGCCCAGTAACGACGCTATCAAAGATCGCGTTCACGCAACGACGCCATCAAGAATACGCCCAGCAACGACGCATCGCATTATGTCCAGCAACGACATCATCGCGATTACGCCCACTTTAACGACGCCAAAGAAGAATACGCCCAGAAACGACGCTATCAAGATCGCGTCATTACGAATTCCGGACTTCGGCCGCCACCGATCGTGCCCTACCGGGCACCTCGCTCGTATACGCCGAGAATAGCAATGAACATACACAACATAAACACATGTGTAAATAATATAACAACACACTAGCCGAGTGCCGCCTATAACATAAACAAGGTCAAAGTACAACTTACAACATGCTTCTATAGCCCAACCAGACAGTGAATACGCACTTCAGAATAACAATCGTATGATGTTTTCCGCCATACCCCGGTACGAATCTATCTACAACATCGTGACAAGATCGTACTAAAAGAAAGACAAGCCTCCGAGACGGAGCTTCCGACGGATCCAGTAAGCCGATCCTAACGTGGATCCGCAACCTCGCTACTCTTTCTCGCATTTAACGCACTGCACGCCCAAACTCGGCCCACATCGTGCCTTACCCCGCACCCTAGTGATACAACATCGAGAAAACCATGAAATAAAAACTTTACACATGAAATGAGAGACATAAATAAATAAACAAAGCAACCCAACCGCTTTTCAAGATATATACATAAAACCCGAACAGCTTATCCTTTTTACAAACCCCGCCACAACAAAGCATGCACTTAAGATATACAACAACTATGACGGACAGGCTCCCGCCATACTTCAATGTACAAGTACCTACAATGACAGGGACTATACTAAAAGATAAGCCTCCGAGGAACTGAGCTTCCTAACGCTGAATCGCGATCCTATGAGCGATCAACCAATCTGGTGTACTCTACCGCAGATGAACGCACTCCGGGCGAGGTCGCATAACAGTACCAAGTATGTGAAATCGAAAATATCAGAATGAAATCACATTTCATCATTTTATAAAACCATTTCGCAATAAGTAAACAAGAGGTACAAGTAAGCGGGACGATATCCCTCGTAATAATCATCACACATAATTACGGGTCTCACGCCATAATACCACTCACGCTCGTGGAACTTCATTCTCATCACGGCAAGACATGATGTAAAACAACACCCATATGTGAACTCAACACTAGATCCCCGCCGCTATCAAAACCGACGCCAAGTAGAATAGCCAACTACCACCCAAAAGCTAGTCATATCCCATCACGCAAGGTACTGCCAACTACTACCCAAAAGCTAGCCACGCGAATCGCCGAGGTAAGTATCTTGTTAACGCATAATAGCCTACCGCCTCACAAGATACGCATCGAGGCAAGTATCTTAAGTTATCTACCGCAGGCTACCAGTGACACGAAAATGACCGTAACAAGTATCTAAAGCGTGCTCGAACCACACGCATAAACTAAGCCCGCGATCGCCACACCGCGCAAGCTTCATGGATTAATGGCCCACGGACTAACAACAACCTCACAACGACCGCATGCCCCAAGATCTTACCTCTAAGTCACGGCCATGAAACCATCCTATCGACGCACGCCCGGAACATCCATCACGCCGATGTCCAAAGGAAATAAATCGATAGCCGCCCTCCTGCAGAGTCACGACGCATGCAAAACAACCACCAATACTCAAAGTGGACGATACCGCGACCACCCAACGCCGCATGTCCAAATAATCGACCGATAGCCGCCTCCTGCAGAGTCACTAAGCAGACATCAACAAAACACTTGCACATCAAAGACTATCACAACAAGCATAGGCAAGTTTAACATACATTCATTTTAATCAACAATCCTGTTTCAAACCCAAAATACTACATACTTTCCTTCTTTCAAAAGACTCTTTCTACGTAAAAGCCACACGATACTAATACTGTAGTATATAAAGAAAACACGCTTTACTTTTAAAACCAAATTACTTCACCTTCGTAAAATCTTTACAAGGCTTTTAAAATCAAGTACTCTATACTTTATAAACCAAGTGCTTTTCTTTAGAACAACATCAAGTATACTTTTTAAAACCCAATTAACTTACTCTTTTCAAAACAAGTAACCTATACTTAAATCAAGTTACTTCTCCTTTTCCAAAACAAGTCGTTATAAGTCAAGTCTCTTATCTTTCAAGATCAAGTCTCTTAACTTTCAAAATCAAGTCGCTTTATCACAAAACCAAATCTTTCTTTTATCTTCATAAAGTCGTTATAACTAACTTCCCATAAAGCCATTATAACACTTTATGTTTTAAAACAAACAAAAATCGCTTTCACACACGCACGCCTACCGCATCATATAGTTCACAACAATCATGCTCAAGAGTATAGAAGAATCACATACCTTTAGCTTAAACCACAAGCCAAGTCATATGCCGCCAGAGAAAGATCCACCTATAACAACCATAATATATAAATCAACTTCTAGCACTCTCCGTAGAATATTCTAAACACAAGATTCCTTATTCTACGTAAATTTTGCAAAGACCTCCCCGCTATCACATAAATCTCTCCTAACCAGTGCCCGCTACTGTGCCAACAACTCCTGTGGATTACACGCCTAACCTGGACGTGTTCAAATATGCTTCACAATAATACTTACACAAGTCTACTGTAAGTACAAACCCAATGTAAATACAGCTCAATCCTTTATAATCATCCTTCCAATATAATATACTCAAGTATAACTACTACAACATGTAATATCCAATTACAACAGTGGACATGTATCATTACCTCGATAAGCCCAAAATTATCCAAGTTATAAGTCGATCCCGAGCAACGCTTAGCTCCAATCCTTACGCCCAACCCGCCTCCAAGCGAATTCTTAGAAGTTTCTAAACAACTTCTCTAAATACTTCCACCAAGCTAGAAGATTTTTCTGTGGTTTCGCTTACTACTATCGAATAAAGTAGTATTTCCTGCTCCTAGTATCAAATAACTTTGGAATACTACTAGGATACTAGGCCAAGGTATTTGGGATTATACAACAATACACCAAGTATTTTCTACACAAGAGAGGGGGACTAAATCTACACAGGAGGGAAAACATTTGCTTGGAAAGCTTTCTGGAGGATGATTTTACTCTTCTGCCGCGGGTATTTATGTAAGAACCAAGCGGCCAAGATCAATATAAGTGTAGGGTCAAGATCGGGCCACGCGTGTGTGGGTCCCACCACACCACATGGCCAAACGAAACGGTGCTGTCACAGGCCAATCGCCAGCGGACGTCGCTCAGCCATCATTCCACCCATTTCGCCAAGGCCACATGGGGTGACACGTGTCGCCTCAATTGGCCCAAAATATTTCGCCTTCCAAAATATCCAAAATACCGAAATCTCAAAACAAAGCGCCCCACAAAACCAGAATTTCTCCCGTGGGTCCCACGTGACTATTTCAAAATAAAACCTCAAAATTCTAATATAATCCAAGAAGTCCAAATACCAAACTGGGAATCCACCCCATTAACTAACCTTTTCTTCACAAAACCTAACTTTTCCGTAAAAAAATCACATCTTCCTTTCTTTCCAAAATTTCCGTGATTCTCGCACGCACGCCCTCACATACATACCCCGAACTACGGGTATAACATTCTTCCTTAGAAACATTCGCCCCAATGTTCCTTCTAAGTCTCCAAACGAACGCAGCCAGATAGTCTTCACTACTATACTTACTTAAAACCAATCACGCCATCAACGGCCATAGTATAACATACAAATCCAAGCTAACGAGGAAATCATTTCTAATCTCACAACACTCCTACTAGCTTCAATTTACTCTAAGGCCTATCTCCGCCTTCACGATCCGATTCTCGATCGAACACATCCCCGAACTCATACGATGGTTACCTAAACTGCCTAGCACCTCGCGACTCTACCACCCTACGACCACCTCGAATCGACTCCCACCTCATCCGGCCGCGGTTGACCCGCGACTTGCCTCAACCCGACCGCTATCGCGCCTAATCTCTCTCGCTCCCGATCCGAACAATCTTACTAATTCACGCCACGAAAGCTACCACTTCCATCTTACACTACCCATGGAATTATCACACCAACATAATGCTATCGTAACATAATAATTAAAAATATACTTATCTTAATACAAATGCATACTAGTTCTTAGGTCAAGGATATACCCGATATCACAAAACAAATAGGCGATTTCAAGGACCGCTTATAATCGGGAACTTCCACCACGACTTCGCTCGCTCGCGCAGATACGAACACCCCGCCTAGCTATCGGGCGCTAAGAACCCGCAATGATCCCGGCGTCGAGTCTCAACATCCGCGCTACCTCGTAGGACAATTTCGCAAAATGGCCCCGCCACATGTAAAACAAGTCCTTCGACACTTCGAACGGGTTTACCACACCGTTACACTTAGGTCTGGTGGCTTCTCCGCCAAGACTCCCAACTCCCCGAAACTCAACCTCGAGCCCCGACCGCCTCAATACTCGAGGCCCCAAGATCAGAGACCACTCAGATCGGGCGTGGCGTATAACTTGTTCTCGCCAGGCGGTCCGCCTTGAAAGTTACCAGCGACCTCGCTGCCCCGCCTCTTCTCGCCGATATCGTCAATCCGCTTGCCTCTCCGTGCTCACACCCTAGCGCATGAGCTCGCATGCGGCGATGCCCATGCCCGGCCAGCGATACACCCAACAAGACTCGCCAAGTAGTCATCAAGCTCGTGGACGTAGCCGTGCACTCGCCCTCCATATTAGCTACTAACGCAGGACATATCGAGCCAACGAGTCAACTCTACGCTGTACTTCCGAATCGCGCGCCCTCCTCGCCTCAAAGATCGTAAACTCGCTGCCCGCGTCTCTCTCATTCGCGCGCAAGAAATGGCCGAGAAATGCCTCCGAGAACTCGCCCCAAATAGCCGGGGCGATGCTCCCGACACTCCCATGAATCAAACTGGGCCGATCGCAGTATCACGCACCGACGCGAACCGAAATCACGACTCGGTCTCAAGCTCGATCACCGTGATGATCCTCTCAGAATCGACGGATGAACTCGCGATCATCCTCGTGCCTCACCCAGAACTCAAGTGATACAACTCGTAAAATCCCGTAGCTCAAACTATCCGACCGGGATTTAACTACGGCTACCGAATCGAATCGCCAGATTCAGCCTTCTCTCGTGTTCGCCACGATCTCGCCAGAATCGCCATCTCCTTGTAACCCATCTCTCTCGCTTGTGCCGCGGACCGAGGCTCGTGTACTGGTCTCGCAGCCCACCGCCGCGCTCTAACCTCGCTGGGCCGCGGCGCCGCAAAACTCGCCGTCAAGAACTATTCGTGTAATGACCGCTCGCGCTCGCATTTCTCGTGTCCTACTAGCAGCCCCACGGCCGCTTTGCCCTTCGGGCCCTGCTGCGGCGCGGAGGCATAATCGCGTAAAAGAACACGCCAAGGAGTCCAACTTACAACATCGCCTAAGGCACGATCTCAGAGTGAGAAGAATAGAAACTAATCCTAAATGTCTCGCAGCCTCCTCGACATAGATGCGCGCACAACACACCGATAATCAAGACTCTACTAGACACGTCATAGACACTTTCCGAGGATTAATCGCTCGATACCACTTGTAACGCCCAAACTCGTTCACATCGTGCCTTACCCGCACCCTAGTGATACAACATCGTAGAAAACCAATGAAATAAAAACTTTACACATGAAATGAGACATAAATAAATAAACAAAGCAACCCAACCGCCGCTTTCAGATATATACATAAAACCCGAACAGCTTATCCTTTACAAACCCCGCCACAACAAAGCATGCACTTAAGATATACAACAACTATGACGGACAGGCTCCCGCCATACCCTCGAATGTACAAGTACCTACAATGACAGTGGACTATACCAAAAGATAAGCTCCGAGGAACGGAGCTTCCTAACGCTGAATCGCGATCCCATGAGCGAGATCAACCAACCGTGTACTTACCGCTGCATGAACGCAAATTTCGGGCGAGGTCAAGATAACAGTACCAAGTATGTGAAATCGAAAATACTGTGAATGAAATCACATTTCATCATTTTATAAAACCATTTCGCAATAAGTAAACAAGCAGGCAAGTGCGGACGATATCCCCGTAATAATCATCACACATAATTACGGGTCTCACGCCATAATACCACTCATGCCCGTGGAACTCATTCTCATCGCCAGCATATGATGTAAAACAACACCCATACGTGAACTCAACACTAGATCTCGCCGGCTATCAAAACCGACGCCAAGTAGAATAGCCAACTACCACCCAAAAGCTAGTCATATCCCATCACTGCAAGGTACTAAGCCAACTACTACCCAAAAGCTAGCCACGAATCGCCGAGGCAAGATCTTAAGTTAACGCACAATAGCTCACCGCCTCACAAGATAATGACCGAGGCAAGTATCTTAAGCTATCTACCGTGAGGCTACCGCATACACGAAAATGACCGTAACAGTATCTAAAGCGGCTCAACCACACGCATAAAACTAAGCCCGCGATCGCCGTCACCGCGCAAGCTTCATGGATTAGCGTCCACGGACTAACAAATCAACTCACAATGACCGCACGCCCCAAGATCTTACTCCTAAGTCATGGCCATGAAACCATCCCATCGACGCACGCCCGCGGAACATCCATCACGCCAAGATGTCCAAAGGAAATAAATCGATAGCCGCCCTCCTGCAGAGTCACGACAAGCATGCAAACAACCACCAATACTCAAAGTGGACGATACCGCGACCACCCAACGCCGTGATGTCCACTAATCAATCGATAGCCTACCCTGCAGAGTCACTAAGACATCAACAAAACACTTGCACATCAAAGACTATCACAACAAGATAGGCAAGTTTAACATACATTCATTTTAATCAACAATCCTGTTTCAAACCCAAAATACTACATACTTTCCTTCTTTCAAAAAGACCTCTTTCTATGTAAAAGCCACACGATACTAATACTGTAGATATAAAGAAAACACGCTTTACTTTTTAAAACCAAATTACTTCACCTTCAGAAAATCTTTACAAGGCTTTTAAAATCAAGTACTCTATACTTTATAAACCAAGTGCTTTTCTTTAGAACAACATCAAGTATACTTTTTAAAACCCAATTAACTTACTCTTTTCAAAACAAGTAACCTATACTTAAATCAAGTTACTTCTCCTTTCCGAAAACAAGTCGTTATAAGTCAAGTCTCTTATCTTTCAAGATCAAGTCTCTTAACTTTCAAAATCAAGTCGCTTTTATCACAAACCAAATCTTTCTTTTATCTTCATAAAGTCGTTATAACTAACTTCCCATAAAGCCATTATAACACTTTATGTTTTAAAACAAACAAAAATCGCTTTCACACACGCACGCTCACCGCACTATATAGTTCACAACAATCATGCTCAAGAGTATAGGAAGAATCACATACCTTTAGCTTAAACCACAAGCCAAGTCAAGTATGCCGCGTAGAAAGATCCACCTATAACAACCATAATATATAAATCAACTTCTAGCACTCTCCGTAGAATATTCTAAACACAAGATTCCTTATTCTACGTAAATTTCGCAAAGACTCTCCCCGCTTATCACATAAATCTCCTCCTAACTGTGCCCGCTACTGTGCCAACAACTCAGTGGATTACACGCCTAACCTGACGTGTTCAAATATGCTTCACAATAATACTTACACAAGTCTACTGTAAGTATACCAATGTAAATACGCTCAATCCTTTATAATCATCCTTCCAATATAATATACTCAAGTATAACTACTACAACATGTAATATCCAATTACACAGGGACATAGATCATTACCTCGATAAGCCCAAAATTATCCAAGTTATAAGTCGATCCCGAGCAACGCTTAGCTCCAATCCTTACGCTCCAACCCGCCTCCAAGCTTAATCCTTAGAAGTTTCTAAACAACTTCTAAATACTTCCACCAAGCTAGGAAGATTTTCCTGTGGTTTCGCTTTTACTATTATCGAATAAAGAGTATTTCCTGCTCCTAGTATTGAAATAACTTTGAATACTACTAGGATACTAGGCCAAGGTATTTGGGATTATACAACAATACACCAAGTATTTTCTACACAAGAGGGGAGGGGACGAAATCTACACAAAGGGAGGGAAAACATTTGCTTGGAAAGCTTTCTGCCGGCGGATGATTTTACTCTTCGCCGCGGGTATTTATGTACAACCGCGGCCAAGATCAATATAAGTGTAGGGTCAAGATTGGGCCACGTGTGTGTGGGTCCCACCACACCACATGGCCAAACGAAATGGTGCTAAGTGAGGCCAAATCGCCATGCGGACAGCTGCCTAGCCATCATTGCTCCACCCATTTCGCCAGTTACACGGGGTGACACGTGTCGCCCCAATTCGCCCAAAATATTTCGCCTTCCAAAATATCCAAAATACCGGAAATCTCAAAACAAAGCGCCCCACAAAACCAGAATTTCTCCCGTGGGTCCCACGTGACCATTTCAAAATAAACCTCAAAATTCTAATATAATCCAAGAAGTCCAATACCAAACTGGGAATCCAATTCCCATTAACTAACCTTTTTCTTCACAAAACCTAACTTTTCCGTCAAAAATCACATCTTCCTTTCTTTCCAATATTTCTGTCGTATTCTCGTACGTACGTCCTCACATACATACCCTGGAACTACGGGGTATAACACAAATTTCGAGGAAGGGTGCATAATAACATGTACTAAGTATGCAAACCGAAAGTCGTAATTACAACATAAGTTTAAAAGAAAGCTGAGACACGATGCTAACAAAATTTCAAGACTGCCTTACTAATAATGAGTATAAATAGGTGTATACTTACAACGAAAAATAGGATTGGAATCCTACTCGACTATTTCACCCGCATAGGTCCTGGACTGCGTGAGGTATTCTCAGACGGGACTATTTCACCCGCATAAGCTTTACGGACTCGCACGAGGTATTCCTCGATAGGTCGGACCCGCCCGCACGGGACCATTTCACCCGCATAAGCCCTTACGACCGCATGAGGTATTCCTCGTGATAGGTCGGACCCGCCCGCACGGGACTATTTCACCCGCATAAGCCCTTACGACTCGCACGAGGTATTCTCGCATCGTGGTTAGCAAATCCACTAAATATACAATGCCACAATCCCGGAACGACCCCAAGAACGAATAATATATCATTAGCCCAACCGCTATCACACATAACATAAGCTCTATCTACTTATCATGCAATATATAAGCAAGTTAAGAAATCCCCTAACTTCTTACTATTCTTATTCATATACACTCATTTTAGTTTACCTAAGGCACTATCATGTCTTTATGAAAATCCGAATTTAACCCCAAAGTACTACGACTTCTATTCTCTTAAAATGACTCATTTCATTATAAAACTTCCAAGATATTACTAGCCGTAGTATCAAGTGACAATTTCTTTTCAAGACAAGTCACAATACTTTTAGAAATAAAATATGGCTTCTAAATCAAGTGACTCGTGTCTTATAAAACCTAGGCAATCGATGCCTTAAAATCGAATTGCCTTCCATTAAATCAAGTCATTTATCTTCCATAAAGTCAATATAACCAACTCCCCATAAAGTCGTTATATTCACTTTATACCTTAGTCCCGCATAATTTCCTATCCAAGGACTTATACGCTTTAAAACGACCCAAGTATTACATACTTTAAAATTCTTCAAGTCCCTTATCTTTAACAAGACTTAAGACATCTTTAATATTCTCAAAGAAGTCGAGTTAATCTCCTAACTCACCCGACTTGGCATTTCATAAAACAAGTAAAGAATGTCGTCTCAGACGCTCACCGCACTATATACGTGAAACTAGTCATGCTCAAAGATAGGAAAAGTTCTACATACCTTGCTGTCAAACCACTTTGCCAAGCACGAAGTCCCGCCTGCACTATGTCAACCTATAATATTCACAATACGCCTATTAAAGCCTTACTTCAAACGTAGAATATTATAAGTGTTAAGTCTCTAAATTCTACGGAAAATCGGACAGCACCTCCTTTGTTTTTACTTACTTTGCCACCTTTTCCAAGGTCGAAATACAATAACCAAACAACCCCAATTGGCTCACAACAATATAGAAGATAATCCAATGCAAATGACTAACTAAACAGCCCCAATTGGCTCACAATCAATATAGCAGGTAGTCCAATACAAATGACTAACTAAACAGCCCCAATTGGCTCACAATCAATATAGCAGGTAGTCCAATACAAATGACTAACTAAAAAATTTCCAATTGGCTCACAATCAATATAGCAGTAGTCCAATACAAATGACTAACTAAATGTTCCAATTGGCTCACAATTATATTTCAACCCAAATTTGTAGCATATCATGATATCAAGTCGCATTTGATTATAATAACCATAATCCTTAAGTCAATGACATGCGACGGTTCTAACAACGATTAAATTGTAATTCAACTTAGTAATGGATTACATTACATTTCAGATTTCCAAGACTATAATCAATCCATAATCTTTATAACTTCAATATAACAATTTCATGCTTGCAACATACAAAGCTAACAACAACAAAATGAATAATCTTGTAATACTTTCAAAGAACAAGATTATACCTCAATTATTCTTAAAACAACTCCAACCAAGTCGCCTTAGTAGTTTATAGCCTCTCCAAGACACTTCAATCCGCCATTGAGACCCTTAGAACAACACCAACAATTATCCTTCAAGTCTTCAAATAAAACCTAGAAAGCACTCTTAGGTTTTCGCCATGACTAACCCGTAAACAATCTTTTTCCAAGATTTTTCTATTGAGACGTGTTTACAATACACCTAGGAACCTTGGTTTGTGCTGGGGGAACTAAAAGAACAAGGAACAAATTTTTTCTTGCTAAGTGAACCCGAGAGCTTAAGCCTATGTTCTTCCAATTTCAGTGTGAAATTTTCTAAGTGTTGCCTCTCTAGCACTACTAGTATTATATAGAGTAAAGGATGGTCAAGATATAACCAAATGTGAGGCTTGATAAGCTCTAGCAAGTCAAGACTTATCGACTAATTGACTTGGTCAAGATTGTCATTACACATACGTTGCAAGACTTGTCTTGCAACAAAGGTCCAATGACCTTCACGCCTCGCACATTTCGACCAAGGCATCATCTATGGGGGTGACACGTGTCGCCTCCCATTCGACACAACACAAAGTTTTTCCGACAATTTCATAATTTCCGATAAATTTTTACAAGTCTCGAATCCTTAACATTTGTGAGTTCTTACTTACGCTCTAAGGTACGCCCCGTAATTACGGGTGTAACATTCTTCCCCTTAGAAACATTCGCCCCGAATGTTCTTTCGAGTCACACTTACTATTAGCGACATAGTTTCCTTTCACACTCGACATACCAAAATGCCACTCATGGCCACATAAAAACATTTAAGCAAAAGAAACACTTCAATTAAAGCCCGATAAGTGTGGCAAAATGAAATACCAAGGTATAGGAAATAAGTGAGGATACCTCCTCAACATGTCCTCTCCGCTCCCAAGTCATCTCTCCCTGCTATCATTTCTCCACAGACTTTGACGAAGCTACATCCTTGGTCCGCAGTCGCCGACCGCGATCGAGTATCGCCATGGACTCTCCTCATACGATAACCCCTCTCACACCGACTCACTAGTAGGAAAACTCGCTGGATCTCCGATACACTTCCGCAACATAGAAACATGGAAGACCGGATGTACCGCTCTAACTCACGGCGCATCCAACTCATAAGCAACTCGTCCCACTCTACTGACGATCCGGGTAGGCCCAATGTACCTTGGGCCGAGTTTCTTCTTACCGAATCTCATCACACCCTTCATGGGTGACACCTTCAAGAAGACCCAATCGCTTCACCAAACTCCAAATGCCGACGCCGACATCCGCATATGACTTCGCCGACTCAGCCGCTATCGCCTCTCTCGGATAAGCTTCACCTTATCCACACCGCCGTATCAAGTCCGCCAACTAATCGCACTCACCCACGCCGAACCAACCAATCGATCTACATTTCCGCCCATATAAAGCCTCGTATGGCGCCATCCGTATACCGGAATGGTAGTTGTTGTTATAAGCAAACTCCACAAGAGGCAATGATCCTCCCACTACCATCGAATCTATCACGCAGCTCGCAGATATCCTCGCGTCCGGATAGTGCTCGCCGCCCGCCCACCGAGGGTGAAATGATGGCCGAGACTCACCGTGTCCCTAAACCCTTCCGAAAGACCTCTGGTTAGTCAGAACCGGGCTCTATCGACATAATCGACACCGAACACCGCACCTCACTATCTCTGATGTACAATCAGCATAGTCCTCACCAAAACGCTGCCCCGATCGAAGGAAATGGGCTGATTTCACACCACAACAATAACCCAAATGGAGTCGCATTTCCTCCGAGTACGCAGGTAACCCCAGAACAAAGTCCATGTTGATCATCTCCCACTTCCAAGTCGGAATCTCAATAGATCGCAATAAACCATCGGGCCTCGTGCTCGACCTGACTCCGGGCAATTAGGACATCAGGCAACAAACTCGCCACGCCCTCTTCGTGCCATCCCACCAATACAAACATTCGAGGTCATGGTACATCTTCGTCGCACTTTGATGAATAGAATATCGAGCGCCGTGCCTCTCTGCACTGGCCGACGAAGTCCTCGATACATCGGAACACACAACCGCCTCAAATCTCAAAGACCCATCAGCGCTACTCGAATAGACTCTCTCCTCCCAAGAGCTACATCACGGCATCGCATCAACACCGGGTCTCAAACCGCCGCTTCTTCACCTCATCAACGATGGAAGACTCGCAACCTCACTAACCCGCATCTACTATCGCTTGATCGATCTATCGAACCCCAAGGCTCGCTAATCGGTGGATTCGACGACCATGTCCCGCTCTCTCGGTTGTACTGATAGGCTCCCATAGATCTACGACTCAAGGAATCAAGAACTACGCTTGGCCTTCCCTGATGGTATGTAATATCAACATCATAATCTTTCAAAGAACTCTAACCACCGCCTCGCCTCAAGTTCAGCTCCTCTCGTCAAGATATACCGAGGCTCTTTGGTCTCAGATAAATATCCACACGAACTCCGCATAAATAATGTCTCCAAATCTTCAAGGCATGAATAATCGCGCCAACTCTAAGTCACGGGTAGGTAATTCCTCTCATGCTTCCAGAATCGCGGAAGCATAGGCTATAACCTGCCGTACCGCATCAAAACACACCCTAGCCCGATACTCCGAGGCATCACAATAGATCACGTATCTATCTAACTCTCCGAAGAGTAAGAACGGAGTTGTAGTCAACTTTTCCTTCAACAACCGAAACCCTTCTCGCAAGCCTCGCCCATCGGAACTTGGCCGCCTTCCGAGTCACCCTAGTCAACGGTGTCAAATCAAGCAACCGCTTCCACAAACTCGCGATAATAACTCGCGCCCTAAGAAATCGCGCACTCGGCCGGAGTAAGAGGTCTCGCCAAGACTTGATCGCTTCACCTTTGCCGTGATCTACCCGAACACCGCACCCCAATAATATGCCCCAGTGAATGCCATCGAGGCCAACCAAAACTCACACTGAGAACTTGGCGAATAATCGCGGCCCGAGAATCCCAAGTACCGCCTGTGATTCGTGATGCCTCGCTCGTCCGCGAATAAACCAGATGTCATCACGAATACAATCACAAATGTATTCAAGAATGATTTGAACACCCGCTCATCAAATCCATAAATACCGCTGAGCGCTGTCAAACCGAAAGACATAACCTCAACTCATAGTGCCCATACCGGTCCCGAATGCGCTTTGGGATATTCGCCTCAACTCGAACTCGATGATAACTGCATCGCAGTCTATCTTTGAGAAACACTCGCACTCGCAGAATCGTCAAACAAATCATCAATCCCGGGAGTGGGTACCTATTCTTAATGGTTACCTTATTCACCGCTCGTAGTCAACACACATACGCAGCTGGCCCCATCCTTCTTCTTCTTCACAACAACACCGCGCCCCTGTGGAGCTACACTAGGCCTCGAGCAAAGTCTTTCTCCAAAGAAATCTTTCACCTGGTCCTTCGCCTCCTCAACTCCGCAGTGCCATCCGTAGCGGAATGGAAATAGGTCGAGTGTCCGCAACGTGTCAATACAAAACTCGATCTCCTCTCGTGAGGATACCCAAGATCATCCGAAACTCCCTAACCATCGCATCGATCAAGAACTGCACCTCACCAGACGTAATACCCGACCGCATGATGATGCACTTTCTCGCACCATCTTCCTAGCCTTGAGGTAAGAAATAAACCTACTTCTACGACGCCGTGTTGCTTCTCCACTGATAATCGCTCGCCAGAAATCGAACCGAACCAACTCGTCTTTACAAATAACGCTGGCATAACAAGAAGCCAACCACCCATACCATAATGACATCAAAATCTGCCATCTCCACTCTATCAAGTTCGCAAGGTCCGGACGATCAGAATAAATACCGACAACCTCTATACACCCGCCGCCTAACACCCAATCACCCATCGGCGTAGCTACCTCAAACGGCCTATCGACACCCGCCTATCCCGATTCTACCTACAATAAGAGGGACACGTAGGACAAGGTAGAACTCGATCTATCAATGCATAAACATCACAAACAAATCGCGAATGTACCAGAACGACGCCGTGGAAGCCTCCCGATCCCGGGCGGCCGGTTAGAGAATATATGCGGTTCGGGACCGCGAATCGAACTACCACCACGCCTCTACCGCGCCCGCTCGTCCGAGTACTTCTCCGGTGCATAACTACGTAAGGAAGAAGACCCAAAGAATCGATCCCGCTGGCCGTGTACTCACCCATGCCGCTTCTAGACGGACAATCTTCTTCAAATGGCCCACCGCCACAAGAGTAACAACCTCCTCGCGAACACGACACTCGCCTCGCGAGATTCGCCGCATCGAGCACACCGAAGCCGCTGGTGGTCTCGACGGCGAGGATCTTCGCCTCCCGAAACCTCAAGACTGGAGCCCGACCGCCCCGATCGACCGCCGATCGGACCTCCCGCCGTAAAATCGTGGACGAGCACTCGCGGCCGGCCGGAAAGTGGACCTAGTTCGCCGAGGCCGCCCGCCTCGATAATCGCCCCGAGACCTCGATGTCCTCGCCTTCGGGCCGCTCGCTAACCGGGTCCTCCTTTCTATCCTCTATCCTCGAGCATAGGCCCGCATCCTAGCAATGTCCATACAGGTCAAGAGCTACCCCAAACATGCCAGAATCATACGACGGCCCAGCCCCATCACATAACGATGAACTCTATCCGCTATGCTAGCTACAATAGTGTGAGCATGTTCGCCAAGGAGTCAAACCTGTGATGTACTCCCTACCGCCTTCCGCTCGCCGCAAGGTCAAAAACTGTCACCCGGCTCTCTCATCTCGAGGTAAAGTGATCCATAAAGGCCTCTCAGAACTCCTCCCAAACACCGGAAGAGCATCATCACCTCTCGAAAGCAACCACGACTCAAACCGCTTCAACGCAATATCGCGCAACCTAGAAGAGGCTAGTGTAATGCACTGCCTCAAGCCCTAAGGACTCGCAGGTCCGGTCAGAGTCGCGAACGAACTCCCGCGATCCTCATCGCACTCAACCATAAAACTCGCGGGTGACATCCGTAAAATCCCTAATCCGCAAACCGCCGTAGCGGGTCGCCGCTCGCTTGCCACGCCCGACTACTATATCGGCCAATAATCGGACTGCTCTCGTAGTTCTATACTCGCAGCTGGCCGGGAACCGAGAGGGTCTGCACGAACCTCGAGCTACCGCGCCTTGGCCTTCTAAAATCGCAGCGTGGCCGAACTCGCCACCCGCCTACTACCTCACGATAGTCCGGCTCGAGCCTGTAACCTCTCGAGTACCGCTAGCAGCCTCGCCGCCGCTTTGCCCTTCCGGGCCCCGTAGCTTTCCGCGAGGCATAGTTGTTTCATAAGAAGAGGTCGAGAGGATTCAACCTAATAAGACACTCTAATGCACGATCTCGCAGAGAGAAGAATGGAAACTAATCCTAAATGTCTCGTAGCCTCTCGACATAGATGTGGTGCACAACACACCGATAATCAAGACTTACTAGACACGGCTCAGACACTTTCCGAGGACTAATCGCTCGATATCACTTTTGTCACGACCGACCCTCGGCCGCGATCGTGCCCTACCCGCACCTGCTCGTATACGCCGAGAATAGCAATGAACATACACAACATAAACACATGTGTAAATAATATAATAACACAAAGCAGCCGATAAGGCCGCTTTCCATAACATAAACAAGGTCAAAGTACAACTTACAACACGCTTCTATAGCCCAACCACATATGTGAATACGCACTTAGAATAATAATCGTGGCGACAGGCTCCCGCCATACCCTCGAATGTACATAATCTACAACATCGTGGACAAGATGCATCAAAAGAAAGACAAGCCTCGAGTGACGTAAGCTTCCGACGTCCGATAAGTGATCCTAAGAATGTGGATCCGCAACTCGCTACTCCTTTCCTCGCAGATGAACGCAAATCGGAAGGGGGTCGCGACACAATATGTACTAAGTATGCAACCGAAAGTACTGTAATTACAACATAAGTTTAAAAGAAAGTCGAGACACGATGCTAATAAAATTTCAAAGACTCGCCTTACTAATAATGAGTATAAATAGGTGTATACTTACAACAAAAATAGGATCGAATCCTACTCGAGACTATTTCACCCGTGATAGGTCCCGTGGACTCGCGTGAGGTATTCCTCGCACGGGACTATTTCACCCGCATAAGCCCTTACGACCGCATGAGGTATTCCTCGATAGTCGGACCCGCCCGCACGGGACTATTTCACCGCATAAGCCCTTACTGACTCGCACGAGGTATTCCTCGTGATAGGTCGGACCCGCCCGCACGGGACTATTTCACCCGCATAAGCCCTTACTGACCGCATGAGGTATTCCTCGCATCGTGGTTAGCAAATCCACTGAAATATACAATGCCACAATCCCGGAACGACCCGCAAATCTAATAATATATCATTAGCCCAAATCCGCTTATCACACATAACATAAGCTATATCGCTTATCATGCAATATATAAGCAAGTTAAGAAATCCCTAACTTCTTACTATTCTTATTCATATACACTCTCATTTTAGTTTACCTAAGGCACTATCATGTCTTTATGAAAATCCGAATTTAACCCCAAAGTACTACGACTTCTATTCTCTTAAAATGACTCATTTCATTATAAACTTCCAAGATACTACTAGCCGTAGTATCAAGTGACAATTTCTTTCAAGACAAGTCACAATACTTTAGAAATAAAATATGGCTTCTAAATCAAGTGACTGTCTTATAAAACCTTAGGCAATTGATGCCTTAAAATCGAATTGCCTTCCATTAAATCAAGTCATTTATCTTTCCATAAAGTCAATATAACCAACTCCCATAAAGTCGTTATATTCACTTTATACCTTAGTCCTGCATAATTTCCTATCCAAGTGGACTTATACGCTTTTAAACGACCCAAGTATTACATACTTTAAAATTCTTCAAGTCCCTTATCTTTAACAAGACTTAAGACATCTTTAATATTCTCAAAGAAGTGAGTTAATCTCCTAACTCACCCGACTTGGCATTTCATAAAACAAGTAAAGAATGTCAAAGTCTCAGACGCTTCACCGCACTATATACGTGAAACTAGTCATGCTCAAAGATAGGAAAAGTTCTACATACCTTGTCGGTCAAACCACTTTGCCAAGCACTAAGTCCCGCCTGCATTATGTCAACCCATAATATTCACAATACGCCTATTAAAGCCTTACTTCAAACGTAGAATATTATAAGTGTTAAGTCTCTAAATTCTACGGAAAATCTGACAAAGACTCTCCTTTGTTTTTACTTACTTTGCCACCTTTTCCAAGGTCGAAATACAATAACCAAACAGCCCCAATTGGCTCACAACAATAGAAGATAATCCAATGCAAATGACTAACTAAACAGCCCCAATTGGCTCACAATCAATATAGCAGTAGTCCAATACAAATGACTAACTAAACAATTTCCAATCGCTCACAATCAATATAGCAGTAGTCCAATACAAATGACTAACTAAACAAATTTCCAATTGGCTCACAATTATATTTCAACCCAAATTTGTAGCATAACATGATATCAAGTCGCATTTGATTATAATAACCATAATCCTTAAGTCAATGACACGCGACGGCTTCTAACAACGATTAAATTGTAATTCAACTTAGTAATGGATTACATTACATTTGATTTCCAAGGCTATAATCAATCCATAATCTTTATAACTTCAATATAACAATTTCACGCTTGCAACATACAAAGCTAACAACAAAATGAATAATCTTGTAATACTTTCAAAGAACAAGATTATACCTCAATGATTCTTAAACCAACTCTAATCCAAGTCGCTCCTTAGTAGTTTATAGCCTCTCCAAGACACTTCAATCCGCTATTGAGACCCTTAGAACAACACCAACAATTATCCTTCAAGTCTTCAAATAAAACCTAGAAAGACCCTTAGGTTTTCGTTGCGACTAACCCGTAAACAATCTTTTTCCAAGATTTTTCTATTGAGACGTGTTTACAATACACCTAGGAACCTTGGTTTAAAGTGGGAAACTAAAAGAACAAGGAACAAATTTTTTCTTCTTTTGCTAAGTGAACCAGAGCTTAAGCCTATGTTCTTCCAATTTTTGTGTGAAATTTTCTAAGTGTTGGCTCTCTCTAGCACTACTAGTATTATATAGAGTAAAGGATGGTCAAGATATAACCAAATGTGAGGCTTGGATAAGCTCTTAGCAAGTCAAGACTTATTGACTAATTGACTTGGTCAAGATTGTCACGCATACAAGTTGCAAGACTTGTCTTGCAACAAAGGTCCAACGACCTTCACGCCTTGCACATTTCGACCAAGGCATCATCTAAGGGGGGGTGACACGTGTCGCCCTCCCATTCGACACAACACAAAGTTTTTCTGACAATTTCATAATTTCCGATAAATTTTTACAAGTCTCGAATCCTTAACATTTGTGAGTTCTTACTTACGTTCTTAAGGCATGTCCTGTAATTACGGGGTGTAACAGCGTCTACGCAACGACGCCATCAGCATTGCGTCCACGCAACGACGCCAAAGCAAAGAACATCGCCCAGTAACGACGCCATCAAGATCGGTTCACGCAACGACGCCAAGAAGAACACGCCCGTGCAACGACGCCATCGCGATCGCGTTCACGCAACGACGCCATCGCAATTCCCAGCAACGACGCCATCGCGATCGGCGTCTACGCAACGACGCCAGCATCAATACGTCCAGGCAACGACGTCATCAGCATCGCGTCTACGCAACGACGCCAGCAGCAATACGTCTACGCAACGACGCCATCAGCAATACGTCCAGGCAACGACATCATCAGCATTGCGTCTACGCAACGACACCATCAGCAATACGTCCAGGCAACGACGTTATCAACATTATGTCCAGGCAACGACGTCAGCATCAACACGTTCAGGCAACGACGTGATCAGCATTATAAGTCCGAAAACGACGCCAACAGCAATATGGCTACGCAACGACGCCAGCAGCAACACGCCAAGTCCGAAAACGACGCCAGCAACAATACGTCCAGGCAACGACGTCATCAGCATTGCGTCAACGCAACGACGCCAGCAGCAATATGTCTACGCAACGACGCCAGCAGCAACACGCCAAGTCCGAAAACGACGCCATAACGCCAAAGTCCGAAAATGACGCCATCATCAACATATCACATCTACGCAAGGATGATTTCTATACTCTCAAAATTGCACTTCTTATTCATGCTTTATTATTCTGTCTTAGCAGTTATGCACTAACTCTTTCTTGAGCTTTAGTCTACAGGGGCAGTTGCAGCAAGGACAGCATATCCGCATTCACAATCGCAACACGCCTGTGCAAGGGCGAAATCACAGCATTTGTAGCAGGCATCACATTTTTGCAGGATAACATTTTCTACTCACAGTTGCATTGCTTTTAAAAATTATGCATCATCATTTTGCCTTAACAGTTATGCACTAACCGTTTGTTTAAGTCTTAGCATGCAGGAAAGCACAACGTGGATTTTCTCTACAACAAGGGGCAATTTGTTGGGGGCCAACCTTCCCAATGAACGGCGTAAACCTCTGCGTCGGTCCACTCGTTCCGCATCACCATAAAACCCAGCACCATAAGCCATAGCGGTACACCTCAGGTTCAAGCCAGTTATTTTTATTTTTTTACTTTTTGCACTACCCTCAGTCGCCATAACTCGACATCGACAAATTCTTGAGTCCGTTAGCCCACCTCGTGTTTGACCATGGTAGTCCGTGTCGCCATAACTCGACACCGGGACAAATTTGAGTCGCGTTAGCGCGCGGTATTTGACTCGGCCCAAAGGTCATCATAACTCGACATCGACGATTTTGATTTTGCGCCAGCCTTGTCTACCTGCCCAACATTTTTGCAATTCTGAAGATCGAGACAAAATTGGCTATGAGTCAACGTCTTTGTCCGAAGATTCTTCCATCATCTCCATACAAAGAGGGACAAGTTGTTGACACCCAATTTTGACCCTCTCGTCCCGTCATTAACTATAAAATTACACTAATTTTGCAAAATAATTTCTTATAATTGTTTATAATAAAATGCAGCGATAAAACATTAATACAGACATAAATAAGCAATTTAATAATGGCACCGCATCTTACGTAGAAAATTAAGCACTTAGAGTCCCGCGCCCGCATTAATTAATTTTAAGCCCTGTCATGATCTTAATTAATAATAAAATAAACAAATTAGCAATGACGTCGTGTCAAGTAGCATAGCCGCATTTATTAATACGCAAAGCAATTTCATAACTTATTTTAAATAATGATAAATATTGCAATAAATAAGATTTTAAATGATAGCGCCGCATTCTAAAATATTAAGCAATAATTAAATAGCACGCCCGCATTTATAACAATTAGACTAATAAAGCACCTAAATAATTTAATTTACCACTAATTAACTAATTAAATACCTAATTAATTAACTCCTAAATTCTACCCAAATTTCATCTATTAATACATCGCAAATTTCATACCCGCAGCCCAACTCGCTCACTTTATTTCCACGTATCACCCTTATTTCTCAAGTCTTCACCTTGATTTTCTCGGCCAATGAGCCTCATTTTCCCTCAGCCCTCGCCCATCCCCATCGTCTACAACAAGAACAAAACGCAGCCCTTAAACCTAACCCTAAAAGTTTCAATCGCCGCACCTCGTCCCAACACCCATGCCGGGATTCTCGCCGGAGAATCCGGCGAATCATCTACCATATCAACACCCTGTCCTTACCATTCACAACCAAGATCTCTCTTTAACACCTCAATCATTTCCTTACCTTACCGGTTCAAATCGCACGAATCATACACAAATCGTCCAAAATCAGCCTTTATTACTTATCAACATTAGAACTCGAACCAGGGCTATATAAAGCACATGCAATAGGCATTTAGAGGGGGGGACAGTAGAGCTTATTCGAGCAGACGGGGGGAGGGGACAATATAGCTCATTCAAGAGCGGCAGGCGAGCAAGCGATGGCTCGATCGAGCGAAGAACATCGGGAAGAACACATAGCTTGGAGGACAAAACCAGCTCATACAGGAAGGCAGAGCTCAGTCGGGAGAGGAATCGAGAGCAGCGGAACATCGAGAGGAGGAGAGCAAGGGTGGCCAGCAATCCAGACCTCCTTTCCTTTTCAATTAACAAAAGCCGATCGACATACATGCAATGGTATCTTCTATCGTCCAGAACCTAGCACCTTTCTGAAACCCCGAACAAAGAATCGACTCACATTAAAGAACAGAATTATTTTCCAAGCACCCGCCGCTTCTTTTCAATCGTGATCGCAATAACCCGTCGAGTGAACCGACGACTTGATACGCTGCCCCGCTTCGCTGCCCGGAGAAGGTAAACCCAAACTCTTTTTAGTTCATTTGGTATTTCTGTGCATTTTCTGTATTAAACGTGTAGTAGTTTAGTTTTATGCGCATAATCTGAGATTAATATGATACAGTAATGTATTACGTATTGTGTTGAGTAATATTGTGCTGTTGTGAGTTGTTTGAGACTGTTTTGAATGTTAACAGCGTGCGATTGTTAGTGTAGGTGTGTGTGCATCTCTTAAGCATGATATAGTTTTGGGATCTGAACTTAACCCAATTCTAAATGGCTTTAAGACTTGTTAACCTAAATACTTGTGTTTGTTGCTAATTTGCTACTCGTATCGATATTTTTGATTTAATTTTCTTAATCCGTACGTGTCTGCCTTAAACCATAATATGACAACATGTTAGCAAATGTGTGAATTGGTCATGTCTATTTTGGAATCTTTATAGATGTTCTAGATCGAATGATGTTTGCATATTGAGTTAAATGTAGGTTTATTCTTAGAGTCCAGCAGACAGTATGCTTAATACACAATTTGTAGATGTTTGTGTGTCTGCTCCAATTTATAAAGTCCTACATGTTATCAGTAATAGGGTTGCAATGGTCGTGTATGAGCCTGACTTGTTTACTCCCTGTTTTTGACTTAAGACCAATAATGAAGCATGTATATTTTCTCTGGATAAAAATAGTCATATATTTGTAGATGTAATCTAAATCTTGGTCATATCTGAGTCTGTTTGGTTCTGTTTTTCCTATATATATGAGTCCTGGGTTAAGAATCCTTAGGACTTAAGACTGTCCGGAAATGGTTCATCCTGCCTAAAAATCATGTCGTATGCTCTGAATCACTTGCTTAGGCGCTAATGACCTGCAATCATGCCCTGCCCCCATTTGGGTGAGTCGGATATATACTGAATAACTTATTTATGTCTGAACCGGAGTCAAATGAGTTTAGCGATTAAAGTACTATACTTGACTTGCATGCTAAATGAATGACATAACCTTTGTGTGATGTTTCTGGATGCCAATATGAATTGGTGTTGTCTATGTATATGTCTTAGCTTTGTGTAATTCTGTATGATTGGAATGTCCCGGGTGATTTGAGGTGCAGTTTTCCCACTTTGTATGGATCTTGAATATTTGTAAATCGACTATACCTAAAATACGATTATGCATTTCCTTTGTTTTTCTCCCGCTCGCTTATCCGGTTTATATGCATGTTTGGAGGTCAAACCCGTAAGATTCCTTATTTATTTTTGGTTAATTATTGATATTCAGATTCAATCACTGCATACGTGCCTTAAAAAAAAATTATATGCATGTGAACTGCTTGCTTACTATTCTGTCGATATTTTTGGGCACATACTAATCCTTATCTTTCTTTACTTTCACATGGCACGCATTGGAGCAAAAATGAAGAGTCTCATGGCGAGACTCATCACGAGCTATTTCAAATGGCAACCCGCATCTACATCCTTCGAGTTCCCTCTTCGGCAATTCCTAGAAAAACAAATAGGACGGAGTCATCCGCTTCAATCCCTTACTCATTTTATTCCTTTATTTGTTTATTGCAATTTTATTATTTAACTTTGTAATTAATAGGAGAACTAGTCCAATTAGTCTTTAAACATAAAGGTGGGAAGGTAATTTAGAATTAAATGCACTTCTAATCATTTGTCCTATGCTTGTCATTTCATATCTAATCTTTCGCCTAATCATTAAAATTGCATATCTAAAACTAACGCGCCATTTTTTGATTTCGCAGATAAATGCATATCCATAGTCTATGAATCAACTTGGCACCGCTTGCATCATAAACAATATAAACGCACACTTTAAAACTTTATATATATTCTTTATAGCCTTAGTCTTACAACTTTATTCAACATGCCTTCCTTTTTAATATTTTGAAGCACTTTTTATATTTTCAAAACATGCATTCTTAGCATAATAATTAACCCTAGGTTTGGCAGGACAACCGCAAGTTAGCGGATCTTAGAGGGTGCCTAACCCCTTCCCTCTAGATTAATAAAGAACTCATACCCCGAATCTCATTAAGTTTAGCAGACCGTTAAATGGAGTTAATGTTTACTTTAAACTAGTTAACATGTAGGTGTCCTAATTCACCCAATTAATTAGGTGGCGACTCCGCGAACCCCTTAGCATTTAAGCATCTCCCTTAGCACATTTTGCACTTTAACATCCTTGGCACCTTACTTTGACCTTTCTAGCATTTAGCATTTTTTCGCACCTTTAGCATTTTAGCATTCTTTTGCACTTTTAGCATTTTATTTTACTTTCTAACCTTTTTATTAAGCAGGAGTTTCTATATAAAATGTCGCGGCCGAAAATGGGCGTGACAACTTGATTTGAAGGCATAAGTTACTTGGACTTAAAAGTATAAGTTACTTGAGTTTAAAAAAGTAAGTAACTTGGTTTTAATGGTGAAAGTACTTTCGGGTCCAACGCCCTAATATTTCATGAAATGATTCTTTTATAAAGAATAGATGTACAAAGTACTTTGGGTTCAATTTCCTTACGTGGCATGATAATGCCTTGGTTTTTATAAAAAGGAAAGAGGTAATGGTGCGTTAGTTGTCTAAAAATGAAGTGGTTATAACGGCTTTATGAGAAGTTTGTTATAACAAGTATTAGTGGAAAGTCAAGGGATGGTTTAAATTGTTTTAAGGAAATCGTGCGAGAATGTCCATGATTAAGTCCTTAATATAATACATGATATGTGGCACTTTGATGTTCAAGATGTTTAAAGTAACACGTGAGGTCTAGTGCCTTGATTTGCCAAAACCATGTCTTAGAAGGATACTTGGTACGATAAGTGTCTCGATTTTCTAAATGATGGTTCCAAAATGATACATGTATTGGATCCTATTTCCTAGCGATAGATGTAGTACTTGGGCTTTCCTAAAATGGAAATTTAGTTCATAAAGTGAATGTACGGCTCACGTACATTGTCGTAATGGACTTTAATCCTTAGTAAAACAAGGTATGTTAGTGCCTTGATAGTACTTTGGCTTGCTTAAATGATAGTTATTCTATTTTGTGCCTTGATAGTACTTCGGCTTTCCTAAATGGTATTGTCTTGATTTGTTAAAAAGGAAAGGCATGATATTGTCTTGATTTGTTGAAAAAGAAGGCATGGAAATTGTCTTGGTTTGTTAAAATGATGGTTTATTCATTTTATGATGTTGAGAGTCAAAGATTATCTTAACTTGCATATATTGTTCATGATAGCCATTGGTGCTAGTGTTATGAGTATAAATGTGGGGTAAACCCCCAAGACGTTATACACATCCTGAGTATAAATGCGGGGTAAACCCCCAAGACGGTATACACCTCCTGAGTATAAATGCGGGGTAAACCCCCGAGACGTTATACACCTCCTTAGTATAAATGCGGGGTAAACCCCCAATACGTTATACACCTCCTGAGTATAAATGCGGGGTAAACCCCCAAGACATTATACACCTTCTGAGTATAATTGCGGGGTAAACCCCCAAGACATTATACATCTCCATGAATTTGCTACCCATGATACGAGCATGGCGTATATGCTCATTCGCCCGTAGGTCTAAGCGTGAAATAGTCACATGCGGGTGAAATAGTCCTATGCGGGAAAATTGTCCTATCTGCCCACAAGACCTGCGGGTGAAATGATCCCGTGAGTAGGTTTGCATAATGATACTACGGGCGGGTGGCCCTAGATTGATCATAAGCTTCCTATTTTAAAGCATGTAAAGTTTACTCATTGTTAAAAAGGCACAGTGTGCGGGTAGTTGTATGTTATACTTGTTACATGCTGATAGTGATGTTGTATTCCACGAGCATGCTTCTGTGATATTATATGCTGAGGGCAGGTGTCCCGGATTTTGACATAGCTTTCATATTTGAAAGTGGTGCGTGTTCTGAAGAGTACGGTGATACAGTACAGTTGGCTCGATTTTTATATGACACGGTAGGTGTAACGACTGCCCGGGCGCATCGGTGCCTTACCGGGCACCCTAGTGATACAAACATCGAGAAAATCAGCGAACACAAAACAAGAGTCATTTAACAAGAGATAAATGAATAAACAAAGCAACCAAAACAGTTGCCTTCAAGATATACATAAAACACAACGCTTTAATCCTTTTACAACCCCGCCCACAACAAGACATGCACTTAAGATATCATGACTATGACGACATGGGGCTCCGCCATACCCCGAATGTACAAGAACCTACAACTCAGTGGAACACCTACCAAAAGATAAGCCTCGGAGAAACGGAGCTTCAAATGCGCTGAATCGTGATCCTATGAGCGAGGAACCACGACCGATGTACTTCTACCGCAGATGAACGCACTTCAAGGAGGTCGATAACAGTACCAAGTATGTGAATCAGCAATCAGTAAATGAAATCATACTAGTCTATATAAAGCAGAGACATGTATGATAACCAAACTACGCTTCACAACATAAAACGATCATCACTCCAATATAACTATGGGTCTCACGCCCACAACATCAATCGTTCGTGATGGCCGCATGCCGAATCGCATCGGTGTAGACATGTCCATGATGCAACAATACCAATGTCCCATGGCCACATGCCCCCTAATCGGTGTAGACATGTCCATGTGACCTCAACAACAAGACAAAGAATCCAAATGGAAGATACCCGCGCGCTACGATCGTGGTCGCATGTCCAAAGGGAAAATAAGACAACATTCCAAATGGACGATACCCGCGCGCCACGATCGCGGTCGGATGTCCAAAGGGAAATCACAAGGCGATAACCAAAATGGAAACATACCCGTGCGCTACGCATCGTGTCAGTATATCCAAAGCGATTAACAACAATAATACTATCAACAGGAACGCACTGCGGAATTTCTCCACACGCCGCAAGACGCGTCCAAGTAAGTTCTCAACGGTCAACCGACCTCTATCGAGAGCGGTAACACGTAAAACACAACGATTGTACAATAAAGGCTATCATCAAGCATAGGCAAGTTTCACAACAACAAGCATAGGCAAGTTTCACACAACTCAAAGTACTTTCATTTTATGCCAAAGTCGGGTTTTTAACCCCAAAGTACTACATCGTTAAGTTCTTTAAAAGAGATCCATTACTTTTATAAAAGTCACCCGATACGTAGTATTAGAATGACCAACCCACCTTCCTTTTCAAAATCAAGTAACAACATTCTTTTCCTAAGTTCGGTTTTCTAGTTTCAATTACTCAAGCTTCTCATTTTCAAATGGTTTCATAGTTCCCAAACTTAATCACTTGATTCCTTTTTAGAACAATTGAGTAACATATGTCATATACGTGAGTAGTTTATTCTTGTTTATAACGATCTTATTACAGACCATGATCTAGAAAATGTAATATCATTTTGTCTCATCTTAGCTTCATGCGGATGGAGGTTTCTACCGGTTTTAATACAACACATCATTATTCAATACATTTCCTTTATTAACGCTGCAGCGTGCGTCGATACACATTCTCGATTCCCAAATCGAAACATTATCCCTTTAAAACCAAGTACTCATTACTCACGAATGAGGTTTCACACAAACATCCACATTAAAACAAATAAGTTAAGTCTCTTATCTTATAAGATCAAGTCTCTTAACTTCTAACGTGATGAAACCATTTTCATTTACATAAGGTCGTTATAACTAACTTCCCATAAAGCTATTATAACACTTATGTTTTAAACCAACCAAATCATTTAGCACACGTATCGCTCACCGCACTACATAGTTCACAACAATCATGCTAGAAAAGATAGGAAGAGGTTCACATACCTCGCGACGATTTATCGACAATAAGCAAAATGCTCCAAGTACTACAACGCTAGCCTTTCCACTCCTCGAGTAGAATACGCTACTCTTAGTACTTTCACCTATAAAGGTCAAAACGTCTATTAACCCCAAAACACAAGTTTCTATCTTTCTATAGAAAATTGAAGACTCCCCGCAACAACAGCGTAAATCTCCTCTCTATCGAGGCGGCTACCAAGCCAACTGACGTGGGGTTTACACGTCTACCCCGACGTGTATAATTCTACACAAGTCTGCTGCAATGCACCCTATGTAAATACAGGTTGATTCAGTTCTTTATTCTTCAGGCTTAAGTCAAAGACATTGCTGAATACTAAGTAGTTCGTATATAGTATACTTCAACTATATATTCAACCAAACATGTAATTTCCAATTACAATAGAGGGACAAGATAATTACCTCGATAAGCCCAAAATTATCCAAGTTATAATGTCGATCCTGAGCAAGGTTTAGCTCCACTCCGTGCGCTCCAAACCACTCCAAACAACCCTTAGAAGTTCTAACCAACTTCTACTCAAAATACTTCAACCAACTATGAAGATTTCCTTAGGGTTTCGGTTTGAGACTAAAAAGGACAAAAGGTAGTATTTCCGGACTCTACGTAAAGAGGTATCTTTGGAATACTACAAGGTACAAGGCTAAGGTATTTTGGGCATTATAACAATACTAGGGGAGTATTTCTATACCACAACAAGGGGTATTATACGAAAACAACTAGGCTAGGGGGGGGGTACCCCACGGCCACGCCTCCCGCCCCGGGGGGGGCCTCTCGGCCAAAGCTCCACACGGGGGGGAGGGCTTTGGACGATTTCAACTCACAAAGGGGGAGAGATTTCAAGACTTGGAAAATGATTTTTGGATGAAGAAAGTTCATCAACTAAGGGGGTATTTATAGCAAACCCAAAGGCCAACCAATGGCAAAGATCTAGCAAAGTGCAAGGCAAGTGTAAGGCCAAGATCAAGCCAAGTGCACCCTAGCCCTACTCCTTAAAACCCTCACAAATATCTACACAAATATCTAGCACCACAAGCCCGCCGATGCGCCCCAGTTCTTGTCTCATTGTGAGGGTGACACGTGTCACCCTCCCGTTGGTCCGAATGTTTCGTCTCTCGGAAAAATCCGCAAAAATACAAACGACATAGCGAATTTTCCCTTCGCAGTTACGCAAAACGTTTCGTCAAAACGACTCTAACAGGGTGTTGTGCACAGGTCATTCGGCCGCCACCTAGGCGGGGTGACACGTGTCACCCTCCTATCGCCCTCAGCGTCTTCGAAAAAATCCACAATGGCCAAAATCTCAAAACAAAGTGGGCCCACAAACCAGTAAATTTCTCGTGGGCCCACGTGACCATTTCCAAAATAAAATTCCATAATTCTCTAATATTCCAGAAGTCCGAATACCAACTGGGAATCCAATTCCCATTAACGAACCTTTTTCCTTCACAAAAACCGGAAACTTTTCCGTGGAAAAATCACCTCTTTCTTCCTTTCCAATCTTTCTGCCGTATTCTCGTACGTACGTCCTCGCATACATACTCTGGAAATACGGGGTATAACAGTAGGATCTGGTATTTGATTTTCATACTTGCCCCTGTCATTCCTTGTATAGTTATGGACTTAATTGATGTACTTTATTTACGTTCCATACTTAGTACTTGTTGTGCTGACCCCCTTCGAGCGGCTGTGTTCATGTCCGCAGGTTTAGGTACACAGTTGTGGATCCGCGAGCTTAAGATCCTGGTTCAGCATTTTGAGATGGCTCCAATGTTCCGGAGCTTGTCATTATGACTAGGTATATTCAGGGGTACGGCGGGGCCTTGTCTCATCATAGTATTTGTCCAAAATCTTAGAGGTCTGTATTCATATGTGGGCTGGACTGGCTAGAGTTGTATTTACATTATTGAATAGTGTAGACCCTTTTGGGTGATTTATATTATGGCAGCCTTATCGGCTTTGCCTTTGTTTTAAGAAAAAAAAATTAGTGTTATTTATCTTTCGCGGTTTATTGTGTTGTATGAATAGAAGGGTGCGTAGGCACCGATCCAGCTGGTTGGGCGTACAGTAGTATCGAGCGATTAGTCCTCGAAATGTCTGACGGTGTATAGTAGAGTCTTGTTTATTGTTTTTGTGCACACATCTATAAACGAGGCTATAGTACATTTAGGATTGGTTTCTCTTCTCACTGAGATTGTGCGATGGGTGTGTTGTTAGCAGGTGGTCTCTCCTAACGTGTTATTGCGGCTATGAGAAAGGCAATAGCCCAACAAGGATTATATGGATTGCGTATCGAGTTGGTAAAATTATCGTATAGATGGTATTATGATGATGTATATGATGCGGCGTATTTATTTGGGGTTATGTGTGTTTGCCTAGAATGGTTATGAATTACCATGAGTTGGTTAAGCCTTAGTAAATTCTTGGAAGGTGTGAAACGATTGATTGAATCCACTTTGGGCTTTATGTATGTCTTGATTTGAAATAGTCGAAGTAATGAAGCTATGCAGGATGGTGATAGACTCTTGGGAGATCATTTTTAATTGAGTTGATAGCATACCATGTTGTTAGATTAAGCGGTGTGAAGTGCGCTTAAGTGATTGCGTGAATAATAATGGTATGGAGTAATTAGAGTTGTTGTGAGTAAGACAACATGTTTGTGAGAGATTGAGAAGCATTTCGTATTAGGGATTGATAATGTAAACTTGGAACATGGAATAATTGTGAACCTTGGTACATTGACGCAGACCTTAGATGTACAAGGCGCTTCGGTAGAAAGATTTATTCGCACCAAGTGCGGTCCTCAATCCCACGTGGTCGCACTTAATTCTCATTCTTGGTGCGAAATAAATCTTTCTGCAGAAGGCCTTGTACATCTAAGGTCTCTGCGGTCATCAATGTTCCAAGGTTCACAATTATTCCATGTTCCAAGTTTACATTATCAATCCCCACATACGGAAAATGTAGCTTCTCAATCTCTCACAAACATGTTGTCTTACTCACAACAACTTTAATTACTCCATACCATTATTATTCACGCAATCACTTAAGCGTACCACACTGCTTAATCTAACAACATGGTATGCTATCAACTCAATTAAAAATGATCTCCTAAGAGTCTATCACCATCCTAGACAGTTCATTACTTCCTGACTATTTCAAATCAGTACATACATAAAGACCATGTGTGGATTCAATCAACTGTTTCACACCTTCCAAGAATTTACTAAGGCTTAACCAACTCATGGTAATTCATAACCATTCTAGGCAACACACATAACCCCAAATAAATACGCTCGTACAGATATACATCATCATAATACCAACTATACTACAATCATTACCAACCTGGATACGCAATCCACATAGCCCTTCCTGGGTCACTGCTGCCTTTCTCATAGCTGCAATCAACATAACTCGTTAGGGAGAGACGACTCTAACAACACAGCTCTATCGCACGATCTCAGAGTGAGAAGAATGGAAATCAATCCTAAATGTCCTGCAGCCTCCTGATTATATATGTGGTGCAACACACCGATAATCAAGACTCTACTAGACACGGTCTGTAGACACTTTCCGAGGACTAATCGCTCGATACCACTTTTGTCACGACCACCTCTGTGCGCGATCGTTCCCTACCCGCACCCTTACTGTGTATACATCAGAGATAATCGTGAACATACATAAACTTAACAGAAAATAAATAATCAAGCCGATAAGGCCACCTTCCAAAATATACACGTAACCCAAAAGCGATTACCTCTTTTTTCTTTACACAACCCAATCCACAAGATATGACTGCACTTAAGAATTTCGACATAACAATTGTGACGGACGGGGCCGTCATACCTGAATGTATATAAATCTACAACCTCGAGAATGCCAAAAATACAAAGCCTCAAATAATGGAGCTTTCCAACCACCAACAATGATCCTAAGAATGAGGATCGCAGCTATGTACCTCAACTGCGACATGAACGCATTTGGGAGGTCAAGATAAATATGTACCAAGTATGTGAAACCAAAATATCAGAATGAAATCATAACGATCTATATAAAAGGCCGAGACATGTATGATAACCAAAATAACGACATTGTGCCTTGCCAAAGTGAAAGTAATGAAAGTCGGTTTACTTTTAAAGACTATTTCAACACATGAACAATAGTCACACAGACTACGACCCTCAAATATCATCACATAGTCCGATGGGGTCTCGCCCACAAATATCAAAGCGTGCGTGGAATCCCCATCACCTTGCCGATACCATAAGTGTAAAATATAACCACGTAACGCGCCTGGCATCCTACCTCCGTTGCCGCATTACATACAATACATATATATATATATCTCATGCCCGTGGAATCTCTCATCTCGGGTACATGACTTCATGGAGAGCTAATACATGGGGGTAATAATCGTATATAACATGCCCGTGGAATCCCTCATCTCGGGTACATGTCTTCATGGGGAGCTAGTCCATGGAGTAATAGTACATAACATGGTCGCATGCCTCGGAATCCCTCATTGTATAAGCATGGCCATGGGGTAATAATCATATATAACATGCCCGTTGAATCCCTCATCTCGGGTACATGTCTTCATGGGGAGCAAGTACATGGAGTAATAGTACATAACATGGCCGCATGCCCCGGAATCCCTCATCGTATAAGTATGGCCATGGGGAAATAAAATAAATCCGGGAATCTAACCCGTCTCTGCTCGGTCGCGTGACCGAATCCTCATCGTATAAGCATGTCCAAGGAGTAATAAAACAATTCGGAATCTAACTCGATCACGGTCGCGTGCCCTAATCTCACATCGTATAAGCGTGTCCAAGGATCAATCACAATGGAAGCATACGTGGAAGCCTCCGTCACCGCTTGACGCTCCAAGTAAATTCACAACAAGACAGTCGGCCCTCCAACTGAGAGTCACGGCAGCGTAAACATATAATACTTGCACTCAAGGATATCACAAGCAAGCATAGGCAAGTTCATAAAATCTTTAGACTTTCATTTTATATACTCAAGGCACTTTTCGTTTCACATAAAAATCCGGGAATTTAACCCAAAGTACTACGTACTTACATTCTTTTCAAAAGACTCCTTTTCATATAAAACCCCAAGATACTAACACCCGTAGTATCAAGGCATGTCTATTTATCAAACTAGTCACTACATTTTTAGAAATACATTTCTAGGCTTCTAAATCAAGTGACTCTTACTTTAAAACTTTAAGCAATTGATACCTTTAGATCAAATTGCATTTCCTTATTTCAAATCATTTCTTTGTTTACCTTACTAGAGAAAACCATTCTTTTAACCCTCCATAAAGTTGTTATAACCAACTTCTCATAAAGCCGTTATACTAATTTTATGCTTAGACAAATTCATTCTTTTTATAACCAAGAGACTTACACTTTCAAATCAAGTTACATAGCTTTCAAAATACTTCAAGTCTCTTAACTTTTAAGAATCAAGCTTCTTAACTTTAGAAATCAAGTCTCTTATCTTTAGAATGGCAAGAAATCAATACTTTACAAATCAAGTATTCTATACTTTTAAATCAATTCCTTTATTCCTTTAAGAATCAAGTCTCATAACTTGAAAAAAAAGTCTCTTAACCTTTTTAGAATTTAAGGTTCATAGTCTTAAAACTTCATAACGTAAACTCTTTAAATTAAGTAACATATACTTTTATGCGTGTGAGTAGGTTATACTCTTTTATAACGATCTTATTAAAGCAGCCATGATCTAGAAAATGTAATACAATTTTGTCTTATCTTAGCTTCATGCATGGAGAATTCTATTCATTTTAATATAATTAATTGTCGTTACATTTTCCTTTATTAACGCTGCAATGGTTTGTTCGATAATTATTCTCATTCGTGCAGTAAATTAGCCAATTCAACTCGACTCCAAATACCTCCTAACGACTCTTACCAACATCCCCCATAAGACTTGGTAAAAACTTAGGATAACTTAGACATAACTTTCACATGTAGTAAATCAACATACATACCTCTTAATTTTTAAGAGTAGAAGGAATCATGAAATAACACCACGTATATTCCATACATAGAATCATGCCAAAAGGAGGAAGAGGTTCACATACCTCGCGGCGATTATCGACAAGTAACAAAATGCTCCAAAGTACTTCAACCTTGATAGCTATTCCATCCCTTAAGTAGAATCGCTACTCGTAGACTTGAACCTATATTGATCATAACATGTCTATCAACTCCCACTTTTAACGTAGAATCATACTGTGTAATGTAACGCCCGAGCCCGGCCCGCAGATTCTTGGTGCCTTACCGGCACCCTAGTGATACAACATCAGAAAACCAGGAAATAAAAACTTTAACAATATAACAATAGTTATGACAAAAGCAAGCAACCAAAACGGTTGCCTTCATGCATATATAAAAACATTTTTTCAATCAATAAAGATAATCCTTTTTACAACCCCGCCCACAAATAAAGGCTGCACTTCTAAGAATAACAACCTATGACGGACAGGGCCCGCCATACCCCGAATGTACAAGAACTTACAACTGGAAACCTACCAAAGATAAGCCTCGAAGGAACGAGCTTCCAAAATAAACGTGATCCTATAAGTCGGATCGGCTAACGATTTCTACTGCGGCATGAACGCGGCCTAAGCGAGGTCAAGATAACAGTAAGTATGTGAAAATGTAAATACTGTAAATGAAATCATAATAGTCTATATAATGCAGGAGACATGTATGATGACCAAACTACGATATAACATATAACGATATCAAGACAGCGGACTCACGCTCCAAATTATCACTCGTTCGTGGAATTTCTTCCTCATCACGGCAGCTTATGATATAACCATACCAAGGATTATCATGAACACCATGTCCCACCTGTGTTATAAAAACCGCACAGACAAGTATAACTACCAGATCCGACTGTACCAATAATACAATGCAACCAAACACGGCCGTCACGGCAAGTGAGAGCCGACCACAGGATACCAAGGCCGGTCACGCGGTGACCGGGCAAGTACGAGGGCTGACCACTGTGGACCAAGCGTCAGATCACGAAACTTCCATCAGATCGAACGGGCAACGCGAGGTCGACTACCGATACCAAGGCCGAATCGCCACGAGACGGCAAGACGAGAGCCACCACCGATACCCAGCCGAACAAGAAGAAACCCCGTGGAGAGCTAGTCCGTGGAATAACACTATCACCGTGAGCATACCCGTGGAATTCTCCATCACCGCCAGATGTCCAAGTAAGTTCTCAACAAGTCGTCGCCTCTATCGAGACGCCAGAATACGTAAATACCACACTTGCACAACAAAGGCTATCATCACAAGCATAGGCAAGTTTCACAACAACAAGCATAGGCAAGTTTCACAACAACAAGCATAGGCAAGTTTCATACAACTCAAAGTACTTTCATTTTATGCCAAAGTCCGGTTTTTAACTCCAAAGTACTACATACGTTAAGTTCTTTAAAAGAGATCCATTACTTTTATAAAAGTCACCCGACACCGTAGTATTAGAATGACTAACCCACATTCCTTTTCAAAATCAAGTAACAACATTCTTTCCTAAGTTCCGGTTGCCTAGTTTCAATTACTGCTTCTCATTTTCAAATGGTTTCATAGTTCATAAACTTAATCACTTGATTCCTTTTAGAACAATCGAGTAATATATGTCTCACGCAGAGTAGGTTATTCTTGTTTACAACATTCTTATTACAAAGTGCCATGATCTAGAAAATGTATATCATTTTGTCTCATCTTAGTTTCATGCAGATGGAGGTTTCTACCGGTTTTAATACAATTCATCATTATTCAATACATTTTCCTTTATTAACGCCGCAGTTGGTCTGTCGATACACATTCGATTTCCAAATCAAGAAACATTATCCCTTTAAATAAAACCACGACTCATTACTCACGAATGAGGTTTCACACAAACATTCACATTAAAACAAATAAGTTAAGTCTCTATCTTATAAGATTAAGTCTCTTAACTTCTAACATCAAGAAACCATTTCCTTTACCTCTCTTAGACATTATACCTAACTCCCATAAAGCTAGTATAACTCTTTTTAAAACCTTTTAAAACCAAGTGTTACTCTTCCTTCAAAACGATTTATGAATCTTTTGAAATACATCAAGTTCTTTATTATAACAAGCCGCTTATAATTCACATCGCTTACCTTTTAAAACCACAAAGTATTTTCTTACCTACATAAAGTCATATAACCAACCTCCCATAAAGCCGTTATAACACTTTATGTTTTAACAACAATCAAACACGGTAAACACGTACGCCTACCGCATTACATAGTTCACACATATCATGCTAGAAGAGATAGGAAGAGGTTCACATACCTCGCGACGAGTATCGACTAATAGCAAAACGCTCCAAACAGTCGGCTACTCCTTAAGCCAAGTAAATCGCGCCACACGTAGGTACTTCAACCTATAAGGCCACGCGCGCTTATTATCATCTAGACCACAACGTAGAATATTCTACGTAAAATTGGCAAAGATCTCCCGCCACAACAGAAATCTCCTTCTCTATCGAGGCCGCTACTAAGCCAACCAGAGGGGTTTTACACGCCTAACCTGGACGTGTACAATTCTACTACACAAGAAACTACACAAGTCTATCAGAATACGCTCAGCTTCTTAATTCTTCAGGCTTAAGTCAAAAGACATTGCCACAGTACTAAGTATAGTTCTATATATAGTATACTTCAACTATATATTCTACAACATGTAATTTCCAATTACAATAGAAGGACAGTAGTGTTTACCTCGATAAGCCCAAAATTATCCGAGTTATAATGTCGATCCTGAGCAAGGTTTAGCTCCACCCGAGCGCCCAAACCACTCCAAACAACCCTTAGAAGTTCTAACCAACTTCTACTCACATACTTCAACCAACTATGAAGATTTCCTTAGGGTTTCGGTTTGAGACTAAAAGGACAAAAGGTAGTATTTCCGTACCCTAAGGATAGAGGTCTCGTTGGAATACTACAAGGTACAAGTCTAAGGGAGTTTGGGCCTTAGAACCATACTAGGGAGTATTTCTATACCACAACAAGGGTATTATACTAAAACAACTAGGCAGTGGGTACCACTTAGACCTCATGAGGGAGTGGAGACCTCACGCCAAAGGCCACTTTCGAGGGAGAGAGAGCTCTTGGGCGAGAGTCAACAAGAGGGAGGGGAGGATTCAAGACTTGGAAACATTTGTGGATGAATGAAGTCTTCACAGTGGGGTATTTATAAGAAACCCAAATGCCAACCAACGGCCAAGATCAAGCCACGCAAGGCAAGTGTGCCTTGATCAAGCCAAGTGCACCCTAACCCTACTCCACAAAACATTGCACCAAACAAGCCACAAAACAAGGCCAAAACAAGGCACAAAACAAGGAACCACAGGCACAAAACGTGAGCCAAAGATCGAGCCAAAAACGTGAACCAATCGCTCACTGACGCCCACTGCTTCAATGTGAGGGTGACATGTCACCCTCCCGTTGGTCCAAAATGTTTCGCCTCGGAAAAATCCGCAAAAATACAAAACGACATAGCCGGAATTTTCCTACGAAAGTGTGGAAACGCTTTCGGAAAACGACTTAGTTTCACCTTGTGCCTAAATGTAACTTCGCTGTTACCTAGGCGGTGACACGTGTCACCTCCTATTGGCCCTCAAAAACGTCTTTCAAAAATAACCACAATGGCCAAAATCTCAAAACAAAGTGGTTCTACAAAACAGTAAATTTCTCCCGTGGGCCCCACGTGACCATTTCCAAAATAAAATTCCATAATTCTCTAATATTCCAGAAGTCCGAATACCAAATCGGGAATCCAATTCCCATTAACGAACCTTTTCCTTCACAAAAGCGGAAACTTTTCCGTGGAAAATCACCTCTTTCTTCCTTTCCAATCTTTCGTCAGATTCTCGCACGCACGCCCCACGCATATACCGGAAATACGGGTATAACATTCTTCCTCAGAAACATTCGTCGAATGTTCCTTCTAGGTCTCAAACAAACAAAGCGCCGCGATAGTCTTCACCGCTATACGCATTTAAAACAATCATGCCACACCGCCACAAAACACACGCTCACTTCTCCCTTCTCGTAGTACTGCCACGAACACTGAACTCGCTCTAGTATCCGCATTCACACTTCTTTCAACGCTTCGCTTTCCAACCCTGAGTCACTACCTCCAAACTTGGTCATCTCACTAACCTCGACTCCCTAAGGCCATTCCCGGCCTTCACGAACAGATTCGATCGAACGATCCACGAACTCATACGATGGTCATCTAAACTTGGGCCTAGCACCCTCGTGACTCTACCACCGCGGACCACCTGAATCGACCCCACCCCAAACCGGTTACTGTTGACCCGCAAATGGTCCTCAACCCGACTTCAATCATACGACTCTTGTTCCCGATCCGAACAATCTTACTATTTCACATCAGAAAGCTACCACTTCCATCTCACACTACCTGTGGACTTACCCTTTTCACTAACGGGTTTCTAAATCACATTTTAGCACAAAGCTATCCAAACATAACATTAAACACATCAAAGAACATCAATACAAACAAAACTCTGAGGTTAAGGATATACTCAAACTAGCGCTTCAAGGACCGCTAAAACCAGGAACTCCCATCGCGACTTCTACCGGGCCTTCCGTACAAACATCCCGCTCGCTACGGAAGGTGAAGAACCCGCGAATCGCCTAGTAGTCCATGCTATCCTACCATACTCGCCTGACAATCTCTGCGGACGGCCTCGCTGGCGCAAAAATAACAATCTCCCGAGTTAGTACGACACCCTCCTTGCGAAGCTTTCCACAACGCCACACTGAGACAAGGGCAACCTCATCCGGCGAGCACTCGCTTCTCCCAAAATCTGAAACCTGGGAGCCTGACCGCCTCGAATATCTCGGGTCCCGAAGCCGGGAGACCACTCATCGACGAGGTACATAACTAGTTCTGGCCGAGGCGGTCCGCCTCGAAAGTCACCAAAGGACCTGCTGTTCGCCTCTTCACGACTTTGGTCATTCCGCCGATTTATCCGCCTCACATCCAAGTGTATACGCTGCACGCGGCAATGTCCATGCCCATCAAGAGCTACACCGAACAACTCTGCAAGGCAATCATCGAGCCTCAGAACATATCGGTGCACTCGATCCTCCATACTAGCTACTAACGCGGGACGCACGCCAATGAGTCGAACTCACATTGTACTCAACTGCACGCCTGCTCGCCAGAACACCAAAATCATTTACCGAGCCCTCCTCATCCGGGAGGCAAGAAATGTGCAAGAAAAGCTCAGAACTCGTTCCATACCTGAAGTGCATGCTCTCCTCGACGGCTCCCAAGAATCAAACTGGCCGATCGCGTATCACGCATTGATGTGAACCTGTGGCCACCGACCGACCTCCGATGCCTTGATCACTCATGATCCGTCAGAATCGCTTGATGAACTCGCGCGATCATCCTCGCACTCGACCCATAAAACTCGCGCCTACAACTCGTAAAAATCCGAAGCCTCGAACTATTCGATCTAGCGAGCCATCGCATCGAATCGGCCGGCCCACTTATCCTCAAGTCGCCACAACCCCGCCATTAATCGCCCACTCTTGTAACTTCATCTCTCGCCTGCATCGCGGATCGAGGCTCAGTATCGTGGTCTCGCCGCTTTACTCGCAGATCCTCTCACGCTTGCCCTTCGCCCGGCCGTTAGTTCGCAGAGGCATAATCGTAAAACGAAACACGCCGGAGGGTCCAATCTTATCACTCACTAAGGCACGATCTCGTAATGAGAAGAATGGAAACCAATCCTAAATGTCCTATAGCCTCACGGATATAGATGTGCACAACACATCGATAATCAAGCACTTACTAGACACGGTTCGTAGACACTTTCCGAGGATTAATCGCTCGATACTACTTTGTAACGCCCGAGCCCGGCTCACATCGTGCCTTACCCCGCACCCTAGTGATACAACATCGAGAAAACCAATGGAAATAAAAACTTTAACAATATAACAATAGTTATGATAAAAACAAAGCAACCAAAACGGTTGCCTTCATGCATATATAAAAACATTTTTTCAATCGAATAAAGATAATCCTTTTTACAACCCCGCCCACAACAAAGGCTGCACTTCTAAGAATAATAACCTATGACGACAGGGTTCGCCATACCCCGAATGTACAAGAACTTACAACTCGTGGAAACCTACCAAAGATAAGCCTCAAGGAACGGAGCTTCCCAAAATCAAACGTGATCCTATAAGCGGATCGATACCAACGATTTCTACCGCAGATTTAACGCACTTCGGGCGAGGTCAAGATAACAGTACTAAGTATGTGAAATCAGAATATCAGAAATGAAATCATAATAGTCTATATAAAGTGAGACATGTATGATGACCAAACTACAGATATAACATATAACCAAGCACATCAAGACAGTGGACTCACGCCCAAATTATCACTGCGTGCGTGGAATTTCTTCCTCATCACGGCTAGCTTATGATATAACCATACCAAGGATTATACATGAACACCATGTCCCACTGTGTTATAAAACCGCAGACAAGTATAACTACGGATCCGACCGTACTCAATAATACAATGCAACCAAAACGGCCGACACGGGCAAGCGCGAGAGCCGACTCGGATACTCAAGGCGGCCACGCACCGACCGGGCAAGTACGAGGGTCGACCACCGGGACCAAGGTCAGATTACGAAACTTCACATCAGACCGAATCTGGCAAGCGAGGGTCGACTACCGATACCAAGGCCGAATCACCACGAGACGGCAAGTACGAGAGCCACCACCGATACCCAGCCGAACAAGAAGAAACCTCATGGAGAGCTAGTCCATGGAATAACACTATCAATGCGAGCATACCCGTGGAATTCTCCATCACCGCCAAAGATGTCCAAGTAAGTTCTCAACAAGTCGACTGCCTCTATCGAGACGCCAGAATACGTAAATACCACACTTGCACAACAAAGGCTATCATCACAAGCATAGGCAAGTTTCACAACAACAAGCATAGGCAAGTTTCACAACAACAAGCATAGGCAAGTTTCATACAACTCAAAGTACTTTCATTTTATGCCAAAGTCCGGTTTTTAACTCCAAAGTACTACATACGTTAAGTTCTTTAAAAGAGATCCATTACTTTTATAAAAGTCACCCGATACGTAGTATTAGAATGACCAACCCACATTCCTTTTCAAAATCAAGTAACAACATTCTTTTCCTAAGTTCCAGCTTGCCTAGTTTCAATTACTCAAGCTTCTCATTTTCAAATGGTTTCATAGTTCATAAACTTAATCACTTGATTCCTTTTAGAACAATTGAGTAATATATGTCTCACGTGAGTAGGTTATTCTTGTTTACAACATTCTTATTACAATGAACATGATCTAGAAAATGTATATCATTTTGTCTCATCTTAGTTTCTATGCAGATGGAGGTTTCTAATGGTTTTAATACAATTCATCATTATTCAATACATTTTCCTTTATTAACGCCGCAGTTGGTCCTGTCGATACACATTCTGATTTCCAAATCAAGAAACATTATCCCTTTAAATAAAACCACGCATTACTTCATTACTCACGAATGAGGTTTCACACAAACATTCACATTAAAACAAATAAGTTAAGTCTCTTATCTTATAAGATTAAGTCTCTTAACTTCTAACATCAAGAAACCATTTCCTTTACCTCTTAGACATTATACCTAACTCCCATAAAGCTAGTATAACTCTTTTAAAACCTTTTAAAACTAAGTGTTACTCTTCCTTCAAAACGATTTATGAATCTTTGAAATACATCAAGTTCTTTATTATAACAAGCCGCTTATAATTCACATCGCTTACCTTTTAAAACCACAAAGTATTTTCTACCTACATAAAGTCATTATAACTAACCTCCCATAAAGCCGTTATAACACTTTATGTTTTAACAACAATCAAACACGATAACACACGTGACGCTCACCGTATTACATAGTTCACACATATCATGCTAGAAGAGATAGGAAGAGGTTCACATACCTCGCGACGAGTATCGACTAATAGCAAAACGCCCAAACAATCGCTACTCCTGCCAAGTAAATCGCGCCACACGTAGGTACTTGAACCTATAAGGCCACGCGCGCTTATTATCATCTAGACCACAACGTAGAATATTCTACGTAAAATTGGCAAAGATCTCCCGCCACAACAGAATCTCTTCTCTATCGAGGCCTGCCTACCAAGCCAACCAGAGGGGGTTTTACACGCCTAACCTGGACGTGTACAATTCTACTACACAAGAAAACTACACAAGTCTCAGAATACGCTTCGCTTCTTAATTCTTCAGCTTAAGTCAAAAGACATTGCCACAAAGATTAAGTATAGTTCTATATATAGTATACTTCAACTATATATTCTACAACATGTAATTTCCAATTACAATAATGACAAAGAGTGTTTACCTCGATAAGCCCAAAATTATCCGAGTTATAATGTCGATCTGAGCAAGGTTTAGCTCCACTCCAGCGCCCAAACCACTCCAAACAACCCTTAGAAGTTCTAACCAACTTCTACTCACATACTTCAACCAACTATGAAGATTTCCTTAGTGGTTTCGGTTTGAGACTAAAAGGACAAAAGGTAGTATTTCGACTCTACGCAAAGAGGTATCTTTGGAATACTACAAGGTACAAGTGCTAAGGTATTTTGGGCATTATAACAATACTAGGGAGTATTTCTATACCACAACAAGGGGTATTATACGAAAACAACTAGCAGTGGTGGTACCCTACTCAGACTCACAAGGGGAGTGGAGACCTCACGCCAAAGGCCACTTTCGTGGGAGAGGAGCTCTGACGAGAGTCAACAAGAGGAGAGGAGGGATTCAAGACTTGGAAACATTTGTGGATGAATGAAGTCTTCACAGGGGGTATTTATAGCAAACCCAAATGCCAACCAACGGCCAAGATCAAGCCACGCAAGGCAAGTGTAAGGCCTTGATCGCCAAGTGCACCCTAACCCTACTCCACAAAACATCGCACCAAACAAGCCACAAACAAGGCCAAAACAAGGCACAAACAAGGAACCAATAGGCACAAAACGTGAGCCAAAGATCGCCAAAAACGTGAACCAATCGCTCACTGACGCCCACTTGCTTCCAATGCAGGGTGACACATGTCACCCTCCCGTTGGTCCAAAATGTTTCGCCTCGGAAAAATCCGCAAAAATACAAAACGACATAGCCGGAATTTTCCTACGAAAGCCGTGGAAACGCTTTGCGAAAAACGACTTACGCAGACTGCGCTCAAATGTAACTTCGCTAAGTTACTTAGCGGGGTGACACGTGTCACCCTCCTATTGGCCCTCAAAACGCTCTTCAAAAATAACCACAATGGCCAAAATCTCAAAACAAAGTGGCTCCTACAAAATCAGAATTTCTCCCTGGGCCCCACGTGACCATTTCCAAAATAAAATTCCATAATTCTCTAATATTCCAGAAGTCCGAATACCAAACTGGGAATCCAATTCCCATTAACGAACCTTTTTCCTTCACAAAACCGAAACTTTTCCGTGGAAAAATCACCTCTTTCTTCCTTTCCAATCTTTCTGTCAGATTCTCGCACGCACGCCCCACGCATATACCGGAAATACGGGTATAACATGTAAGGTCTCTTATTCTACGAAAATCGAGCAAGACTTCCTTTGTTTCTACGCATTTTCCACCTTTTTCAAGGCCCAAAATCAATAACCAAACGCTACATTTAAGGCCCAACAATTCAACAATACAAATGGGATTACACGCCTAATAGGACGTGTAAAATTCTGCCCCACAATCAATATAAAACTGTCTAATAATTCCAAGCCCTATTCGGCTACAATGTCACAACAATTATCAATTCCCTTTCAATTCCTTTTTCAATCCAAGTTGTTATTCCAACATGTTATATACATAATAACAATTACAACAACTATAAATCCTTTCTTCCTTAACATGCGACGATTGTAACTATCGACCAAATTGATTACAACATTAATGGCTAACTTGTCCATTTTCGGTTTTAACATGTCGACATGATCCAAATCTTTTCAAACTTCATTCTATATACCACATGCTCATTTCTTAACTACTATAACATTAATCTTCAATTACATTAAGAAGATGAAGATTTTACCTCAATAAGCCCTAATAATGTCCAAGCGTAAAAGTCGATCCTTAGCAAATTTTAGCTCCTCTTCTTATGTTCCAATTCACTCCAAGCACTCCTTAGAAGCTCATGAAGAACTCCTCTTCAAGTTCCATCTTCAAAGTTGAAGAACACCTTAGATTTTCGCCTTGCGACTAACGTAAAAACGTCGTTTTTCTGAGATCTTTCTATTGAGATATCCTTACAATACCCTTAGGAACCTTGGGTTAAAGTCTTGTGAATAATGAACCAAATTTGCAAAAATTTTGTGTGGGAGTTCCATCAAACCCGAGAGCAACTTAAGGGACAAGACCAATGTCTTGAAATTTTCTAAGTGTTTGAGACAAGTCTTGCTACTTAGGATGACTATATAAAACATTGGAGGGTTTAGATTACAACACATGTTGGGTTTGGATGAATGAGATTAAAATATCAAGCCAAGTGGCTCTTGACTTAGTCAATTATCTCAAGCTCTTAGCTTGCAAGACTTTGTCATCTATACTTTGGTCAAATGACCATTTCACCCTTGTCCAAATCGTGCAAGTCTATGTGGGGGTGACACATGTCGCGCTCCCATTCGTCCATAAAATTTCAGAACCTCATGGGCCCACAAAACGTAAAATTTCTCGGGTGGGCCATACGTGACCAAATCCGTAAAATACATTTCCATAATGATAACAAAGTCTATACTCCTCAAATAATGCATTTTGAGAATCTAATTCTCATCAACGAACATTTTTCCTTTCCAAGTTCTAAGATTTTCCTCCTAAAAATAATTCTTTCATTCGTACTAATTTTCAAGTCTTGCGCTCTCGTCTATTCTCTTATTCATGTCCCGAATTACGTGGTGTAACAATATGTATGTGTGATATATCAGGTCATATGTGGCATAATTGATTTCGTTGAAGTGTAGTTTAAGGAGACTATACCAAGATTTGTTTAGCATGTACCTAGTATGAACATTCGAGACGAATTTTTCTAAGGGGGAAAGGATGTTACACCCCATATTTCCAAGGCAATGAGATGAGAACGTACGAAGTAAATTGAGATTTGAATTTCTAAGGAAAGAAGGATTACTTTCTTAAGGAAAAATCTTGAATTTGTAAAGGAAAAGGTTTATTAATTGAATCAGGTTCTCAAATTTGGTATTTGAGACTTTGGAATATATTGGAATTATGGATTTTTATTTTGATTTTGGTCATGTGGGCCCACCCGAAATTTTATTTGTTTTGTGGCCCACAATATTTTGAGATATTTTGGCCAATTATGGATTTTTGGGTGATGAAATATTTTTGACTAATGAGAGGTGACATGTGACACCCCTTTGACTATTTGACTTGGTCTTGGAAGATATTTTGGAGACAAGTGGAGGTGGGTCCCACTCCACTTGTCTTGCTACACTTAGGCCCTCCACTTGTCAAGCATCCAACCTTTGAGATACATTATATACACATAGAGGCTTGCAAGACTTAGCCATATACATTTTTTTCATCCAAGAAAGCTCTCATCTCTTTCCCTCTTCTCTTATGCTCTCGGCCAAGGTTGGCAGATTTCAGCCAACTTTGGAGAGGTATATCTCCTGGTATACGAGGATTTTTTAGGTGTTTGAAAAGTCTAAAATGAAGTTCGTCGAGTCTAGTTTCCAACGCAATAAACCGTTCGTCGATCGGACATCGGAGTAAAGAGTTATGGACGTCACAAGTTCAGCTGACAAAACAGTGAGCAAAAACGCTACACTAGGTCAAGAATAGAGGGTGAAACCCTAGGGGTTCCGTCGACTTTTTGGTGCTGGAATGTGAAGGGAAGTTTCTCTTAAGGTTGTAGGGGATACATATATGTGATTTAATCTTGAAGAAGTGAAGCGAAACGAAAACTACGGGCCATTGTTGAGCATTCTGCCCGGGACGTTTTTGGACACAAAAATGAGGTAATAGTTCTTCAAAAATTAAAGTAATTGGATATTACTTATTGTTATAATGTATAGATGAATTCATGTTAAGGAAAAAATTGAAAATAAGATGTGTATGAGGTAGATATGTTGTTGGCCGATTTGAGACAATTTTGTGCCCTTGGTTTCGTTTGTTATATGGCTGTTGTTATCCACACTTGTCGCATGTTAAAATAAGGTAATATGGTTGTTGATAAGTTGGTATGTCATATATGGAAGTGTTGGAACTCGAATTGGAATAAAATGGATTAAGAAAAGAGTTATCGGATTGTAGTTGTTTTAGCCGAAAAACTGCCCAAAATTGTTAGACGTTGTCGTATCATTTTATGGACTGTTTTGGGGGTGTGGTTATGCTGAAAAATCAGCCCTAATATTCATGTTTAAGTGTAGTAGTTGTTAATGAAAGCCCTAAGGAAATAGGGGTGTGGAAAGGTGTTGAAACACCTCACATTTTACCCTCGTTATTGTTGGATTACGGACTGTTTTTTTGGGCTGATTTGTGGACTGTTTTGTATAACTGTGGGGCAGAATTTTACACGTCCAGTTAGGCGTGTAATCCCCTTTGGCTAACTGTTGGTTGCACCTTAAATGTGGCTTGTTGGTTGATGAATACGGGTCTTAGAAAAGGTGGAAAAGTACGTAGAAACAAAGGAAGTGCTGCCCGATTTTTCATAGAATTAGAGGGCAATTATTTGGTATAAGTTTTATACTAGAAAGTATGATATTGGCAGAAGTACTATGGTCATTTTAGGTTGAAGTACTACGTGTAGAAGAGTCTACTGGGCTTAAGGAATAGCCTATGAGGTTGAAGTACTTCGGAGCATTTTACTACTTGTCGTATGGGTTAGTATGTGAACTTCTTCTTTCTATAGACATGAGTATTTTTATGGTATACTTTCCTTGTTGTTAGGAGTATACATGACTTGTTGTTTGAAGTATACTTGTCTTGTTGTTAGGAGTATACATGACTGGATATTTGATGTATACTTGCCTTGTTGTTAGGAGTATACATGATTTGTTCTTGAGTATACTTTCCTTGTCATAGAAAGTATTCATGTTATTGATTTTATGCTAAAGGCATGTCTAGAATATTCCTAAGTTCTTACCAAGTCTTATGGGGGATGTTGGTAAGAGTCGTTAGGAAGTATTGGAGTCGAGTGACCTTGCTAATTTACTACACTAATGAGAATAGGTATCGAACAAGCCATTGCAGCGTTAATGAAAATGTATCGACAATCAATTATATTGAAATGAGTAGAATCCTCCATCTGCATAGAAACTAAGATAAGACAAAATTGTATTACTTTTGCTAGATCATGGTTGATTTAACAAGATCGTTATAAACGAGAATAACCTATTCGCGGCTCATAAAAGTATTAATTTTGTAAGTACACGGCTTGATTTTTAAAGTACTTGGGACTTGAATTTCAAAATGCAGAACTCGCTTTGAAAAGTATATGTTACTTGATTTAAAGAGATTAAGTGACTTGATTTGAAGGCATAAGTTACTTGGACTTAAAAGTATAAGTCAACGAGTTTAAAAAGTAAGTAACTTGGTTTTAATGGTGAAAGTACTTTTGGGTCCAACGCCCTAATATTTCATGAAACGATTCTTTTATAAAGAATAGATGTACAAAGTACTTTGGGTTCAATTCCATTACGTGGCATGATAATTCCTTGATTTTTATAAAAAGGAAAGAGGTAATGGTGCGTTAGTTGCTAAAAATGAAGTAGTTATAACGGTTTTATGAGAAGTTTGTTATAACAAGTTTTAGTGGAAAGTCAAGGGATGGTTTAAATTATTTTAAGGAAATCGTGCGAGAATGTCCATGATTAAGTCCTTAATATAATACATGATATGTGGCACTTTGATGTTCAAGATGTTTTAAAGTAACACGTGAGGTCTAGTGCCTTGATTTGCCAAAACCATGTCTTAGAAGGATACTTGGTACGATAAGTGTCTCGATTTTCTAAATGATGGTTCCAAAATGATACATGTATTGGATCCTACTTCCTAGCGATACATGTAGTACTTGGGCTTTCCTAAAATGGAAATTTAGTTCATAAAGTGAATGTACGACTCACGTACATTGTCGTAATAGACTTTAATCCTTAGTAAAGCAAGGTATGTTAGTGCCTTGATAGTACTTTGGCTTGCTTAAATGATAGTTATTCTATTTTGTGCCTTGATAGTACTTCGACTTTCCTAAATGGTATTGTTTTGATTTGTTAAAAAGGAAATGCATGATATTGTCTTGATTTGTTGAAAAAGAAGGCATGGAAATTGTCTTGATTTGTTAAAATGATGGTTTATTCATTTTATGATGTTGAGAGTCAAAGATTATCTTAACTTGCATATGTTGTTCATGATAGTCATTGGTGCTAGTGTTATGAGTATAAATGCGGGGTAAACCCCTAAGACGTTATACACCTCCTGAGTATAAATGCGGGGTAAACCCCCAAGACGTTATACACCTCCTGAGTATAAATGCGGGGTAAACCCCCAAGACGTTATACACCTCATGAGTATAAATGCATGGGTAAACCCCCAAGACGTTATACACCTCCTGAGTATAAATGCGGGGTAAACCCCCAAGACGTTATACACCTCCTGAGTATAAATATGTGGTAAACCCACAAGACGTTATACACCTCCTGAGTATAAATGCGGGGTAAACCCCCAATACGTTATACACCTCCTGAGTATAAATGTGGGGTAAACCCCAAAGACGTTATACACCTTCTGAGTATAATTTCGGAGTAAACCCCCAAGACATTATACATCTCCATGGATTTGCTACCCATGATGCGAGCATGGCGCGTATATGCTTCAGCAGCCCGTAGGGCCTAAGCGTGAAATAGTCTCGCGGTGAAATAGTCCTATGCGGTGCAAATTGTCCTACGCGGTCCACAAGACCTTGGGTGAAACGATCCCCACGAGTAGGTTTGCATAATGATACTACGCGGGTGGCCCTAGATTGATCATAAGCTTCCTATTTTAAAGCATGTAAAGTTTACTCTCATTGTTAAAAAGGCACGCCATGCCAAGGGTAGTTGTCTGTTATACTTGTTACATGCTGATAGTGATGTTGTATTCCACGAGCATGCTTCTGTGATATTATATGTTGAGGGCAGGTGTCCCGTATTTTGACATGGCTTTCATATTTGAAAGTGGTGCGGTGTTACAGTAGTACAGTGATACAAGGTACAGTTGGCTCTGATTTTTATATGACACGGTAGGATCTGATATTTGATTTTCATACTTGCCCCTGTCATTCCTTGTATAGTTATGGACTTAATTATTGTACTTTATTTACGTTCCATACTTAGTACTTGTTGTACTGACCCCCTTCGGGGGACTGCGTTCATGTCCGCAGGTTTAGGTACACAGTTGTGGATCCGCGAGCTTAGGATCCTGGTTCAGCATTTTGAGATGGCTCCAATGTTCCGGAGCTTGTCATTATGGCTAGGTATATTCAGGGGTACGGCGGGGCCTTGTCCCGTCATAGTATTTGTCCAAAATCTTAGAGGTCTGTATTCATATGTGGGCTGGACTGGCTAGAGTTGTATTTACATTATTGAATAGTGTAGACCCTTTTGGGTGATTTATATTATGGCAGCCTTATCGGTTTTTCCTTTGTTTTAAGAAAAAAAAATTAGTGTTATTTATCTTCCGCGGTTTATTGTGTTGTATGAATAGAAGGGTGCCTGTAGGGCACCGATCCATGAGGTTCAGGGCGTGACAGCGGTGCTGCCTTCTTTCGCTCTGAGTTGCCAACTTTTCGTCCTTTTCGCCTTGGGAGCACCTTTTCTACCCATTTCTCGTTCCTTTTTAGCCATTTTGCTTTTTCGCACCGCTGTGACTCAAAAGAAAAACAAATCTACTACTATACTAAACACAACAAAACGAGTAAAATACCAACTAAAATGACTCGAAAGGCGTATACAAAATACGCCTAACACCCCCAAACTTAACATTTGCTCGCCCTCGAGCAAAGATCAAAACAAAGACAAAGACACAAAAATAAAAGACTCAAATCAAGCAGCTGCACAAAGACTTAGAAACACATGAACGTCAGTTGGGATAATATGCAAGAACAGATGTAGCATGAATTCAACAATCTAGAATTTCAAGTCAGATATTTCGCAAATTCATTTCAATCACAAGTAATGGAAGCATGAATACCTAACATATGCATGTCAATTTCATTTAGTTCTACGGGTTTGTGTACTTGCTATTCTCCACTAATCATAGACATACATACAAGAGATCCTCAGGACTTTTCAGGGTTGTAATGTAGGCTTAGGCAAGGGTAGGTAAAAGTAGGCATTTAGGCTCAATTTACGTACCATAAGTGTCTTTCTCATTCAACCATTTTGTCATTCTTTTTGGTATTATTTTCAGTTCATACTATCATTCCTCTTTTCTCTTTTTTGCGATCATGAATCAATTCATATAAGCACCCCCAAACTTAAGCTTTTACATTCTTTTTCATTGGGGTGCATCAATTTTTTTACTCTCTTTTTGTATTTCTTTTTTTCACTCTTTTTCATCTCTTTATTCAGTTACTGTTTATGGCACATGAGGGAATCATGGGGTGTCAAAGAAAATAACTTATGTTAGGCTCAACGGAACTGACTAGTGATACAATTTAGTGCAAGATAGGCAATGAATGGTAAGAAAGGCTAACAACGAAATGCCTGAATCATCTCCCTAAGCATGTACATCCTAACTATTCTCCTCAAATATCAAGAAAACAGACTTCACAAACAATTTCAATTGACAACACATAGGCTAAGCATCCAATATTCCAAATAATCAGATTTTCATGAATTTTTGGCATATCTAACTTAAGCACACAGATTTTAGCTTCTCATTCCTACTACATTATCCCCCTTGGTTCACTAGGCGTTTTCAAGTAACTACAGCATGCATGACTTATAAAAAAATTGACTCATATAAAACACAAAAACAAACAAAAGACTCACAAAAATAAATTAAAATGAAATAAATAAAATAAAAACTCCCCCCAAACTTAAACTACACATTTTCCCAAATGTGTAAAAGAATAAAAAATTAGAACGGGACGACTTACAGACATACAGCGGCTCAAAATGATGGTGTTGGCGGCGGATACTGCATTGTCCATTGGGTGAACATGGAACTCAAATTATCAACACGCTGGGTCAGGTGTTGATGATCTTGCATCATTTTCTCTCGATTCTGCAGTATCCTTTGTTGGTTCAAGAGCATCTGCTCCATCATTGGCATTGAAGGCTCTAAGGAAAGGGGAGGTTGATGGTTGCTTTCTCCTGCTTCATTGTGTGTCTCTGCCTCAGGCTCCTCCTCATCCATGGCTGATGCGCGTCACGCTTTTTTGGGCCCTTTGCCGCCGGGTCACGGATGTGGGTCAAGGAATGAGTTCACTAAACTGTATGTCACAACAGACTGACTCTTCTCTAGGATATCAGTGGCGAATGTTGGGACTCCATGCCTATGACATAAGGCAGTAATGAGTGAACCATGTCCCAATCCACCCGTAGTAGTCAACCTACTAATCTCCATTATGCTCTGCACTATTTCTCTCCCCACATCAATTGTCATGCCCATCATGATGCCACAAATGAGCTTGATTCTGTCTGAGGGCACATTTATAAAATAAGTTGACGGAATCAAGCGTGCACTTATGAAATATAGCCATCATTTGGCTGTTCTATTAAATTAGCATCGGGCAAGTCTCCTGGATCTGATGGCAAAACTAAACTCAAACTCCCGAGTAGCACAATGTATCGCAACTACATCCCACGTGATGTGTTGGCGTTTCGTGACCAACACGAAATGGTTTGGATTATCGCATTGGTCCTCCACATCATAGGTCCTTAGTATCGCGTTCATTGTTTCGGAACCGACAGGCACATATTTCCCTCTAACAAAGCACCGCCCATCTTCTTGCTCGGGATAATTCACATAGAATTCCCTCAAAAGTCTAGAATTCTAAAGTGTGATCCTCATGGATTGGTGAATCTTCTCCACCCATTTGCCTCAATCATGACCCTAAAATTCTCGTATTCATCATTATCATCAAATGAAATGGACAGGTAATCCATGCCTCTTTCTGGTAACAATGCACTAGTACTAATCTATTGTAACGATTCTCACCGTTTGTTGGTGAATTAGTCACATCATACTCGGGTGATGAAGATGGAGAAGCTCTTGAAGTTCGTTTCCTAGAGACCATAATGAAGGTTGTTGGAAAATTTTCGGCAGCATTTCCTTTGTTTCCTCAAGGTTTCCCGACAACTAACACTTCACACAATCAACAATAACCAACCAAAATTCGGTCCACAACAGCTACACCACAATAAGCCTCAATCCACATAACTACACAGCACAACTACATAGTCGCCCAACACACTTTCGCTCAACACCCTACCAACAAAGCCCGTACACCCCCAAACTTATAAGTTACTTTCCCTACTAGCCTTGAAATTGCAAGAACAATGATGAAGATTACCTTTTTCAAGGGTTGTTCTTCACCAATTTCTTGACCCAATTGGAAGGAATGATTGTGGTGCAAGATGTGAGGGTTTGTGTAGGGATTTTGGAAGATTTTGGGAAGTTTGTTGGAGATTTTTATGGGTAGAGAAAGGGATTTTCAGAATTTTTAGAGAGATGAAGGATTTGTGTTTGTGTGGGAAAGGATTTGGGAGATTAGGGCTTTTAATTTGGAAATCCTGCTCGCATCGTCTTGCAGACGCCTCGATTGCCAAAAGTATTGTGGCCCCTCTGCTTCTCCGACACCGCGGTCCTGCACAATGGCACCGCGGTGCATAAACTCGCGACTCTCGCACATTAGCACCGCGTCTTCGCACAACGCACCGCGCTTCGCCGATCTGTGTTTTCCATCCTCTTTCGTGCTTAGTCTCGCTTCTCCACCTATCATCACAACGCCACACCCTGCCCGTGATCGGTGCCTTACCCGAACCGTAGTGATACAACATCGAGAAAACCAATGGAAAATAAAACATGAGTCAAACAAGAGATATAATAATAAACAAAGCCAACCAAAGCGGTTGCCTTCGATATACATAAAACTGACAGCTTTAATCCTTTACAACGCCTACAACAAGATTACTGCACTTAAGATTTACAACGACTATGACGGACAGTGGCCCCGCCATACCACGAATGTACAAGAACCTACAACTCGAGGAAACACATACCAAAAGATAAGCCTCCGAGAAACGGAGCTTCCCAATACGCCGAATCGTGATCCCATGAGCGAGGATCCACGATCGATGCACTTCTACTGCAGATTTAACGCAGCCAAGGAGGTCAAGACAACAGTACCAAGTATGTGAAATCAGAAATATCTGAAATGAAATCATACTAATCTATATAAAGCAGAGACATATATGATAACCAAACTACGATTCACAACATAAAAGCGATCATGTCGATGGGACTCACGCCTCAGTCATCACTCAAATATAACTATGGGTCTCACGCCCACAACATCAATCGTGTTCGCATCACGGCCGCATGCCGGAATTCGCATCGGTGTAGACATGTCCATGATGCAACAATAATACCAATGCCCCATGGCCACATGCCCCGAATTCTACCTCTGTAGACACGTCCACGTGACATTAATAACAATATATCGGGTGATCAACCCGCCGCACGCCACATGCCCTGGAATTCTACCGGTGTAGACATGTCCATGTAACCACAATAAGACAATAATCAAAATGGAAACATACCCGTGGAATTCTCCACACCGCCAAAGACGTCCAAGTAAGTTCTCAATAAGTCAACCGCCTCTATCGAGAGCGCCAGAATACGTAAATACAACACTTGTACAATAAAGGCTATCATCACAAGCATAGGCAAGTTTCACACAACTCAAAGTACTTTCACATAAGTCACACAATACCCGTAGTATAAAAATCGTGACTATCTTTTTAAGTAAACAAGACACTTCCCTTTTGTAAAATCAAGTAACAACATTATTTTCCAAACGCTCAAGTTTGCCTAATTTCAAATGCTCAAGTCACTTATTTTGGAAAGGTTTCATAACTCATAGTCTTAATCTCTTTAAAACAATTGAGTAACATATGTCATATATGTGAGTAGTTTATTCTGTTTATAACGATCTTATTACAAAGAAATCATGATCTAGAAAATGTAATATCATTTTGTCTCATCTTAGCTTCTATGCAGATGAGGTTTCTACTGGTTTTAATACAACACATCATTATTCAATACATTTTCCTTTATTAACGCCGGTGGTCTGTCGATACACATTCGATTCCCAAATCAAGAAACCTTATCCCTTTAAAAACCAAGTACTCATTACTCACGAATGAGGTTTCACACAACATCCACATTAAAACAAATAAGTTAAGTCTCTTAACTTCTAACATCAGTAAACCATTTTCTTACCTACATAAAGCTGTTATAACCAACTTCCCATAAAACCGTTATAACACTTTATGTTTAAACCAAACAAATACACTTAGTACACATGACGCCCACCGTACTACATAGTTACACACATATCATGCTAGAACAGATAGGAAGAGGTTCACATACCTCGCAAGAGTATCGACAATAAGCAAAATGCTCCAAGTACTACAACCTTGCTAGCCCTTTCCACTCCTCAAGTAGAATACGCTACTCTTAGTACTTTCACCTAAAAAGGTCACAAACGTCTATTAACTTCAAAACACAAGGTTCCATTTCTCTACGTAAAATTCTAAGACTTCCCGCAACAACAGTAAATCTCCTCTCTATCGAGGCTGCCACCAAGCCAACCAGTGGGGTTTACACGTCTAACCGACGTGTACCATTCTACTACACAACAATGCTACACAAGTTCATCGTAATACACCCTATGTAATTACAGTCAGCTTCTCTTCTTTAAATTCAGCTTAAGTCAAAAGACATCACAAGACAAATAATGTCGATTCTATATATATACCTCAACTATATATTCCTACTACATGTAATCTCCAATTACAATAAGGGACAAGAATATTTACCTCGACAAGCCCAAAATTATCCAAGTTATAATGTCGATCCCGAGCAAGGTTTAGCTCCTACTCTGCGCCCAATCCGCTCCAAACAACCCTTAAGTTCTAACCAACTTCTACTCAAATACTTCAACCAACTATGAAGATTTCCTTGTGGTTTGGTTTGAGACTAAAAGGACAAAAGGTAGTATTTCCTGCTCTACGTATAGAGGTAACTTTGGAATACAACAAGGTAAAGGCTAAGGTATTTTGGGCATTATAACAATACTCTGAGAGTATTTCTACCAAGAGGGTGTATTATACTAAACAACTAGGCTGGGGTACCCCACGGCTAGCACCACAGGGGAGGGAGGCTCTCGGCAGAAGGCCACCTGGGGGAGGGGAAGGCTTAGGGCGAGAACACACTCAAAGGGAGGAGAGGACTCAAGACTTGGAAGATTTTAGGAATGGATGAAGTCTTCAAGCCAGGGGGTATTTATAGCAAAACCAAAGGCCAACCAATGGCCAAGATCAAGCCATGTGCAAGGCAAGTGTAAGGCCAAGATCAAGCCAAGTGCACCCTAGTCCCTACTCCTTAAAACCCTCACAAATATCTACACAAATATCTACCATCAACTTGCCCCTTCAATCGGCCAAGTGCCCACTGCTTCATTGAGGGTGACACATGTCAGCATCCCGTTGGTCCAAAATGTTTGGTCTCTCGGCTATATCCGCAAATATAAGTAAAGTCATAGCCGGATTTTTCGCCTCGAAAGGTTTGTAAAACGTTTCGTCAAAAACGACTTAACCGTGTTGCAGACAAATGTCATTCGGCCAAGCCACCTAGGCGGGGGGTGACACGTGTCACCCTCCTATTGGCCCTCATAAAACGTCTTCCGAAAAATATCCACAATGGCCAAAATCTCGAAAACAAAGTGGGCCCCACAAAACCGTAAATTTCTCCCGTGGGCCCCACGTGACCATTTCCGAAAATAAAATTCCATAATTCTAATATAATCTAAGAAGCCCAAATTCCAAATCTGGGAACCCAATTCCTTCAACGAACATTTTTCCTTACAAAACCGAAAACTTTTTCCGTGGAAGAATCACTCTTTCTTCCTTTCCAATTTTCTCGTGCTCTCGTACGTACGGCCTCGCATACATACCCTGAGAATACGGGGTATAACATTCTCCCCGCCTTAGAAACATTCGTCCCGAATGTTCCTTCTCAAGACGGATATCGATGAAGTTCCTCTAACAAGTTGTCAACGCCATTAGCGCCACGAAATAACACACGTTCTCTTCCTTCCTTACTCGTCGTGCCCTTCTCGAACACTTGAACTCTCCCAAGACGCACCATACTTCACCATTACGCCGTTCCCAAAAATCTCCGAGTCACTACCTCCAAACTTGGTCATCTTACTAACTTCAAACTTCCTTAAGGCCATTCGGCCTTTACGAACCGCTCGGTCGAACGCGTCCACGAACTCATACGATGATCATACAAACGGGGCCTAGCATCCTCGTGACCCTACCACCTGGCGACCACCAGCTGACCCCACCTTAATCCGGCTACGGTTGACCGTATCACGTCCTCAACCCGACCCACAATCGCCAAGCCCTCGTTCCCCGACACGGAACAATCCTGCTAAATCACATCATGAAAGCTACCACTTCCATCTCACACTACCCATGGACTTATCACACAAATAAAACCCACGTATACTACGCACTCTGATAAAGGTCAAACATAAAACGAATCTTTTACTCAAGACGACCTTACCTCTAAGGTCTCAATCGTGACAGTCTAGGGTTCACACTTACCATGCCCCATACTTACCCTTCTACAATAACCAGGTGTCTAAATCACATTTAGCACAAAGCTATCCGAACATAACACTAAAACACATCAGTATACAAAACTCTAGAGGGTTAAGGATATACCTGTCTCTTCCGCTTTCTAATCAGTCACCGCAGGCGCATACTAGTGAAGGTGATGAACCACCATCGATCACGGGTGAGTCGTAACATCCGTGCTACCCTTGGTCTGATTCCTGCAAAATGGCCCGCGCCGCAAAAATAGCAAGCTCCTTGGCACCACGACACTCCCAAATGCGGTCTACCACATCGACCACACCGAGGTAGGGTGACCGTGATCCGCCAACACCCTTACTTCCCCGAAACTCGAACCTCGAGCCACGACCGCTCCCGAATACTCTGGATGCTCAAGGTTGTGGAGGACCACTGCGACCGGGCGGAGGTACAAAACTAGTATCTTCTGAGGCGGTCCGCCTCGAAGTCACCAGGACCTGTTGTTCGCCCTTCGCGATCTTGGTCATTCCGTCGACCTCTCCGTGCCTCACATCCCAAGATGAAGCTTGCGTGCGCAATGTCCATGCCCTGAAGAGCTACACTCGAACAAGCCTCGTCAAGCAATCATCTAATCCGTGGCGTAGCGGCACTCTATCCTCCATGGTTGCCACTAAAGCGGGACATACCGAGCCAACGAGTCAAACTCCACGCCAGACTCCGAATCAGACGCCTCTCGTCTCAAAGATCACAAATTGTCGCCGTGCCCTCCTCATCCGCGGAGGCAAGAAGTGAGTGAGAATGCCTCCGAACTCGTCCCATACCGCCGGGAGCGCATGCTCTCCCGGGGACAACTCCCACGACCAAACGGTCCGCTGCGGTATCACGCACCGACGCGAACCTAAGACCACCGACTCGGTCTCCAAGCCTTGATCACTCTCATGACCAGTCAGAATCGCCGATGAACTCCCGCGATCATCCTCGTGCCTCGACCCATAAATCTCGCGGGCTAACTCGTAAAGTCCCGCCTCAAACTATTCGCTCGGGTGAACCATCGTGCATCAAATCGAATCGAATCTGCCGTGATTCCAAATTTATCCTCATATTCGGCCCACGACCGACCAAAGAATCGGGCCATCTCGCGTAACCCATCTCCTCCGCCTCTGCATCGTGGATCGAGGCTCGTGTATCGTGGTCTCGGCAGCCCACTGCCGCGCTTCTAAACTCGCTGGGCAAGGGCGCCACAAAACCCGCTGTCAAGCACAACTCACTGTCCCTGCGCTCGCGTACTCCTCTCAGATCTCACTAGCGGACCTCGCCGCCTTGCCCTTCTCGGCTCTGGTTGCCTTGCGCGAGGCATAAGCGTAAAAACGAGATACGTCGAGGTGTCCAACTTACAACAGCCTCTAAGGCACGATCTCGAATGAGAAGAATGGAAACCAATCCTAAATGTCCTATAGCCTCACGATTATAGATGTGGTGCACAACACACCGATAATCAAGACTCTACTAGACACGATGCAGACACTTTTCGAGGACTAATCGCTCGATACCACTATGTCACACCGAATGGCCCGTGATCGTGCCTTACCGGGCACCTAGTGATACAACATCGAGAAAACCGTGGAAAATAAAACATGAGTCATGAAACAAGAGATATAATAATAAACAAAGCAACCAAAGCGGTTGCCTTGATATACATAAAACACGAGCAGTTTAATCCTTTACAACCCCGCCACAACAAGATTTCATGCACTTAAGATTTACAACGACTATGGCGACAGGGCCCCGCCATACCACGAATGTACAAGAACCTACAACTGAGTGGAAACACATACCAAAAGATAAGCCTCGGAGAAACGGAGCTTCCCAATCTGTTGAATCGTGATCCTATGAGCGAGGATCCACGGCCGATGTACTCTACTCGCGCAGATGAACGCAGCCAAGGAGGTCGATAACAGTACCAAGTATGTGAAATCAGAAAATCAGAAATGAAATCATACTAGTCTATATAAAGCAGAGACATGTATGATAACCAAACTACGATCACAACATAAAAGCGATCATGTCGATCGGGACTCACGCCTCAAGTCATCACTCAAATATAACTGGGTCTCACGCCCACAACATCAATCGTGTTCGCGTCACGGCCGCGTGCCCGAATTTCTGCCGGTGTAGGCGTGTCCATGATGCAACAATAATACCAATGCCCCATGGCCACATGCCCGAATTCTACCTCGTAGACACGTCCATGTGACATTAATAACAATATCTTGGTGATCAACCCGCCGCGTGGCCACATGCCCGAATTCTACTCGGTGTAGACATGTCCATGTAACCACGATAAGACAATAATCAAAATGGAAACATACCCGTGGAATTCTCCACATCGCCAAAGACGTCCAAGTAAGTTCTCAACAAGTCGACCGACCCTCTATCGAGAGACGCGGTAACACAGAAATACAACACTTGTACAACAAAGGCTATCATCACAAGCATAAGCAAGTTTCACACAACTCAAAGTACTTTCACATAAGTCACACAATACCCATAGTATAAAAATCGTGACTATCTTTTTAAGTAAACAAGACACTTCCCTTTGTAAAATCAAGTAACAACATTATTTTCCAAACGTTCAAGTTTGCCTAATTTCAAATGCTCAAGTCACTTATTTTGGAAAGGTTTCATAACTCATAGTCTTAATCTCTTTTAAAACAATTGAGTAACATATGTCATATATGTGAGTAGTTTATTCTTGTTTATAACTATCTTATTACGCATGATCTAGAAAATGTAATATCATTTTGTCTCATCTTAGCTATGCGGATGGAGGTTTCTCTTGGTTTTAATACAACACATCATTATTCAATACATTTTCCTTTATTAACGCCGCAGCGTCCTGTCGATACACATTCCGATTCCCAAATCGGAAACCTTATCCCTTTAAAAACCAAGTACTCATTACTCACGAATGAGGTTTCACACAACATCCATATTAAAACAAATAAGTTAAGTCTCTTAACTTCTAACATCAGTAAACCATTTTCTTACCTACATAAAGCTATTATAACCAACTTCCCATAAAGCCGCTATAACACTTTATGTTTAAGCCAAACCAATACACTTAGTACTGTGACGTCCACCGTACTACATAGTTACACACATATCATGCTAGAGCAGATAGGAAGAGGTTCACATACCTCGCGAGTATCGACGATAAGCAAAATGCTCCAAGTACTACAACGCTAGCCCTTTCCACTCCTCAAGTAGAATACGCTACTCTTAGTACTTTCACCTAAAAAGGTCACAAACGTCTATTAACTTCAAAACACAAGGTTCCATTTCTACGTAAAATTAAAGACCTCCCGCAACAGCGTAAATCTCCTCCTCTATCGACGCCGCTACCAAGCCAACGAGGGGTTTACACGTAACCGGACGTGTACCATTCTACTACACAACAATGCTACAAGTTCATCTGAATACACCCCTATGTAATTCTGATTCGATTCTCTTCTTTAAATTCAGCTTAAGTCAAAAGACATTGCTGCAAATAATGTTGTTCTATATATAGTATACCTCAACTATATATTCCTACTACATGTAATCTCCAATTACAATAAGGACAAGAGTATTTACCTCGACAAGCCCAAAATTATCCAAGTTATAATGTCGATCCTGAGCAAGGTTTAGCTCCTACTCCGTGCGCTCCAATCCGCTCCAAACAACCCTTAGAAGTTCTAACCAACTTCTACTCAAATACTTCAACCAACTATGAAGATTTCCTTAGGGTTTCGGTTTGAGACTAAAAGGACAAAAGGTAGTATTCCCGGGCTCTACGTATAGAGGTAACTTTTGGAATACAACAAGGTAAAGGCTAAGGTATTTTGGGCATTATAACAATACTCGGAGAGTATTTCTACCAAGAGGGTGTATTATACGAAACAACTAGGCTGGGGTACCATGGCTAGCACCAAAGGGGAGGGGAGGCTCTCGCCACAAGGCCACCCAAGGGGAGGGGAAGGCTTAGGACGAGAACACACTCAAAGGGAGGGAGAGGGACTCAAGACTTGGAAGATTTTAGGAATGGATGAAGTCTTCAAGCCAGTGGGTATTTATAGCAAACCAAAGGCCAACCAATGGCCAAGATCAAGCCATGTGCAAGGCAAGTGTATGGCCAAGATCAAGCCAAGTGCACCCTAGTCCCTACTCCTTAAAACCCTCACAAATATCTACACAAATATCTACCATCAACTTGCCCTTCAATCGGCCAAGGCCGCCCACTTGTTTCCGTTGTGAGGTGACACACGTCACCCTCCCGTTGGTCCAAAATGTTTCGCCTCTCGGAAAAATCCGCAAAAATAAGAAAAGACATAGCGGAATTTTCCTCGCAAGTTATGTAAAACGTTTCGTCAAAAACGACTATAACAAGGGTGTTGTGCACAAATGTCATTCGCCAAGCCACTGGCGGGGGTGACACGTGTCACCCTCCTATTGGCCCTCGTAAAACGTCTTAGAAAAATATCCACAATGGCCAAAATCTCGAAAACAAAGTGGGCCTACAAAAGCAGTAAATTTCTCAGTGGGCCCCACGTGACCATTTCCAAAATAAAATTCCATAATTCTAATATAATCTAAGAAGCCCAAATTCCAAACTGGGAACCCAATTCCTTCAACGAACATTTTTCCTTACAAAACCGGAAACTTTTTCGTGGAAGAATCACCTCTTTCTTCCTTTCCAATTTTTACTGTCGTGCTCTACGTCGCCCTCGCATACATACCACGAGAATACGGTATAACATTCGATTCTTTGAAAGAGGCGGCGGCCGCCCGTTCTTACTCTTCCGGAGGTCGAGGCGGTTATGTTGTGTATTGTGATCGTCGGGCATCGGGTTGGGATGTGTTGATGCGGAGGCAAGGTTATAGCGTATGCATCCCGACAGCTGAAGAAACACGAGAGGAACTACCCCACCCATGATTTGGAGCTGGCAGCGGTGATTCACGCTTTGAAGATCTGGAGGCACTATTTGTATGGGGTTCACGTGGATATTTATACAGACCACAAGAGCCTCCAGTATATCTTCGGAGAGGAGCCGAACTTACGAGACGGTGGTTAGAGTTGCTTAAGGATTACGATGTTGATATCTGTACCACCCGGGAAAGCCAATGTTGTGGCGATGCTCTTAGTCGTAGGTCGATGGGAGCCTATCGATGTGCGGTAGAGAGGAGGGACATGGTTCGTGATTTGCATCAGTTAGCGAGCCTTGGTGTCCGTTTGATTGATTCTGATAGCAGTGGGGTTCGAGTTCGTGAGGTTTCCGAGTCTTCCATCGTCGAGGAGGTGAAGAGGCAACAGTTCGAGGATCCAGTTTTGACACGTTATCGTGATACAGCTCTTCGTGATTGAGGTAGCACCTGATGGGGTGCTAAGGTTTGGCGAGTTGTGTGTTCCGATGTTTGAGACTCGGCGAGTTCTTGGGAAGCACACGCAAGCGGCGTTACATCCATCCGTGGTCGACCAAGATGTACCACGACCTTAGATCCGTATTGGTGGGATGGCTTGAAGAGGGCGTTGCGAGTTCGTAGCTCGGTGCCCGTGTTGTCGGCGGTGAAGGTAGAGCACGCAGGCACGGTGGTTTTGTTGCAGCGATAGAGATCGAGCACGGAAGTGGGAGGTAATCAACATGGACTTCATCACGGATTACCTCGCACTCGGAGAGACATGATTCTATATGGGTTATCGTCGACAGTCGATTTAAATCAGCCCACTTTCTTCCGTCGGGGCGACTTTTGGTGAGGATTATGCGAATTTACATCAGAGAGATCGTCGGTGCATGGAGTCCCTATTTCGATCATATCGCACGAGGAGCCCGATTACGCTAACAGGAGGTCTTTCGAGAGAGGTTTAGGACGCGAGTGAGCGAAATCGCATTCCATCCGCAGACGGACAAAGCCGAGCGCACTATCCGGACTGCTTGAGGATATCTTTGCGAGCTGTGTTATCGACCGTGGTAGCCGGGAGGATCATTTGCCTCTAGTTGAGTTCGCGTACAATAATAGCTACCACTCGATTCGGATGGCGCCTTGAGGCCTTGTATGGGAGGAAGTGCGGATCGTCTATAGGTTGGTTCGATGTGGGCGAGGTGCGGCTAGTGGGACCAGATTTGGTGCAGCGAAGTGGATAAGTGAAGCTTATCAGAGCGGCTATGGCGGCTCGAGTCGGCCAGTCGTATCAGATCATCGTCGTCGGCATCTTGAGTTCGAGGTTCATGATTGGGTTTTCTAAAGGTGTCACCCATGAAGGGTGTGATGAGATTCGGGAAGAAGGGAAACTCATTGAGGTATATTGGGCCATTTCAGTTGTCCGCAGGTAGGCAAGGTTGCCTACGAGTTGAATCTGCCGTCCGTCTGAGGCGGTGCATCCGGTGTTTCACGTATCTATCTTTGAGAGATGTATCGGGGATCCATCTAGGTGCACCCGATTGACGATGTCAGTGGCCAGGGGTTATCATATGAGAGGTTCCCATAGCGATAATCGATCGTCCGTTAGGCGTCTGCGGACCAGGGCGTGGCTTCGTCAAAGTCTTGTGGCGGAACGAGCTCAGGGAGGAGATGACATGGGAAGCCGAGGAAGACATGAGGCAGAAGTATCCTCACCTATTCCCCACACCTCCAGGTAATTCACTTTCCTACTTGTAAATCTTCATTATCGTATATGCCTAAGTGTTACGTGGCGTGTGTGGCATTTGCAATTGTTTAAGTTATGAAGAATCTTATCGTTAACTGTCTTGGGAAGGAACATTCAGGATGAATGTTTCTAAGGGGGGGAGAATGTTATACTCCGTATTTCCGGAGTATGTACGTAAGGGCGTAAGTACGAAAGTTTGGCCTTAAAAGTTTAAGCCTTGGACGTTTTTATTTGTGCACAACTCACTAAAAGAATCGTTTCGACGAAACGTTTCCACGCTTTCGTAGGAAAATTCCGCTATGTCATTTAGTATTTTTGGATTTTTCCGAGAGGCGAAACATTTTGGACCAGCGAGAGGCGACAGGCACCTCCGATTGGTGGACTTGAAATCGTCCGTTGGACGAATTGGACATAGAGTTGCACGTTTTTTATGCCTTTGCACAAGTCAAGGAGTTGGTAGGATATTTTGTGTGCAAGTTGGCTAGGTACACTTGCCCTAATCTTGGCCTTACACTTGCCTAGCACTTGGCTAAATCTTGGCCCTTGGTTGGCCATCCTTGACTATAAATACCCTCTTGTGATGAAGAGTTCTTCGTCCACAAAAGCTTTCAAGTCTAAAAATCCTCTCCTCTCCCTTAAAGCCATTTCATCCAAACACCTTTCCCATGAGTAGAGTTTGGGTGAGGCCCCCAGACTAGCGAAATCTACCCCTCCTTGGTAGAAAAGTTGCCTTCTAGTATTGTTATAATGCCCAAAATACCCTAGCCCAAATCCCTTAGTACTTAGTAGAAGTTGTGAAGAACTTCTAAGGTTTCTAGAGCTATCGGAGCGTCTGACTTAGGAGCTAAGCCTTGCTCGGATCGACTTTTATCTAGGATATTATTGGGCTTACCGAGGTAAATAATCCTAACCCTCTTTTGAATTAGAAAATACATCTGTAGTAGTATAAGAATAAGTATTAAATACTTAGAAGAATATTACAGAATAGAATTGAGCTGTTATCACGATAGAAGGGTTTAAAGAAGAATAATCAAAGCAGACTTACTTAGGACTGTTTTCCTGATGAACTTGGTAGCTCACCGTAGGGAAGTGCTGCCCAATTTTCCGTAGGATAGAGAACCCTCTCGCTTAGAATTGTTTGAGTAGTCTAGACGTTGATAGGCGTGTCGACTATTATAGGTCGATTCTCTGCGCGACATATTGACTTGGCGGTGGTTTTGAGAAGGTGTGTGATTCTTCCTAAAGCATGATATTTTACAATATATATGTAATGCGGTGAGGCATACGTGTTAAGCGAATAATAACTACGGCAATGTCTTTGACTTAAGCTTTGAATAATACTTACGGCAATGCCTCACGCTTAAGCTGAATAATAAAGATCTCAAAGCATTTCAAAAGAATCTTTGAATCATTTTTAATGAAGAGAACTAATTGGTTTTTAAAGCGAAGCTTAAGAGTTATACTAGCCTTATGGGAAGTTAAGTATAACCACTTAAGAATGATAAAAGAAACAGTTTGCCTAGGTGTTTATAACAGACTTATATTGAATTGTGAAAAGAATATTAAGATGGTTTGATAAGTAGACTTGATATGATGCTATGTGTGCTAGTGTCTTGTAACGTTTGTATAAGAGAGTATTCTTGTTGTGTTTATGTTGTTTAACGATAAGCTGTTATGTTAGTGTAATATCACTCACCTCTTGACATATTACCAGGGGTTAAAGCGCCTCCACGCGGGGTAGACTCGAGCGATGCAGGACCGTGATTCGAGAATACCATGCGGTCCGAGGGACCTATGCGAGCTACGGGAGTTCGGGTTAGTGATGTCGGGTTATACCTCATGCGGTCTATGTGGCGTGCGGACTACGAGTCGGGGCGATGCCGAGGAGTAGCTACTCGATGCGGGGTTATGTACCACTACGCGGGCCTATGTGAGTGGCCTATGCGGACTACGGAGTCGTGATTAGGCTTGCATGGTGATACTACGGGCAATTGGCCTGCTCGATCATTCGCGACCTAGAAAAGACATTACTGTTTACCTATTTTGCTCTTGTTTGTGATGTGACTATGCGTTTTCTTGGTTGTTTCATACATATTTGTAAACCGTTTTAAAAATGATATGTTTTCATTTAAGTACTTTACGATTCGCATACTTAGTACTGTTGTCTTGACCTCCTTGGAAGTGCGTTCATGCCGCAGGTAAGCGGCGAGTGCTAGATCCGCATCCTTAGGATCTTTTGCGTTGGTGTCGGGAGCTCCGTCTTCTCGGAGGCTCTCTTGTTGGGTATGCTCTCCTGTTGTAATTAGTTTTGTTGATCGGGGTATGGTGGCCTGTCCCGCCATAGTTGTTTACTTCCAGAAGTACGTAGTCGGTTATGCGGTTGGGATGTAGCGCAAAAACTTGGGTTATATATATGCCGAAAGACAAGCTTTTCATCAGATAAATTGTGTCTCATTTTACAACTGTTTCATGTCTTGTTTTATATTTCCGCTGATTTTCTCTGATGTATGATTGCTTGGGTGCCCGGCGGGTAAGGCACGATCCACGGGCCCCGAGCGGTCGTGACAAAGACAAAGGCAAAGTAAGCGATTTTCGTTTATGACTCGGCTTATTTTGACTTATGATATTACTACGGTATTTTCCGATTTTACATACTTGTGCGTTGTGTATCGACCCCTTCCTGGGGCTGCGTTCATGCCGTAGGTAAGGGTAGCGGTTGTGGATCCTCGTTCTTAGGATCACTATTAGGTGTCGAAGCTTCGTTCCTCTGGAAGCTTGTTTATTAGTACGGACATTCCACGATCTTATAGGTATTTTGTACATTCAGGTATGGCGGGGCCTGTCATCCACGATTGTTATCTTTAGAGGTTTGTGGTCACATTTATGTTTTGGGCTCTAAGAACCAGTTGTACTACTATACCTTGTTTAAGTATGTTTTATGAAAAACGATCTTATCTACGGCGATGATGTTTACCATTCATAAGTTACGTGTTATGTATGTTCATTTATTCTCGACATATACGACAGGGGTACCCCAGGAAAGTACGCGGCCGAGGTTGGGTCGTGACATTTTATTTATATATTATGCATCATTTTAACATGTTCTTCGTAATTTATATGTTGACTGAATTGCTACATAGCCTCTAAATCTGGAGTATTAATTCTAGTCCCGCTTCCGCCGTAACTTGTGCTCCCGCTATCCAAAATATTGTCGATTTCTTCATCTTCCGCAGAATCAACGTCTTCTAATCCTTGATTTCTTCTCTCTGATCTGATCGAATATCCCTTAAGCAGACTAACACTTCTAATGTGGTTCCGCCCAATGAGTGACGTGTGTCTCCTATTTGGTCTCGTGCTTGGCTGAATGCACTTTCAGAAGCTATTGTTGATATTAGGCACATTAAGAACATCCTGCCATAGCTGCAAGTATCGGAAATTACCTTTTGTTATCCTGCCACCATTGTAAAGGTTGAAAGTTCTTCTTCGACTTCGTTGGCTTTTATAAATAAAATTGTATCTAATCACAATTTCAACTTGTGGTTGCTTGTGATGTTGTAAAAGTGCTCCAAATATCTAAAGATTCATTATCATCGTCTTCATCGAATCATGCAGATGTAGACATAGAAGCAGAACTAGAGGAATATTAGTAGCAAAGTTGTTATTATCAAACAATGTAGCATAATATTCATATAATGTAGTTAAATTACTATCAAGTTTACTTATGCAATCAATTGAAGATGGAGTTTCTTCTCGACCTACTTTCATATAATTATATAAACTAAATATTAAATTATGACAATCTATTTTTTTAATAGAATGATTTAAGACTGCACCAATACTGATAAATATCGGATTAAGAAAAAATTAAACTTTTCAAACATAACTGGAACTGCAGCTTTATATTTTATATTTGATTTTAAACCCCAAAGTAAATATGAAATTTCAGCTATATGAGCTAAACCATTACAAACTGTTGGGTAATAAAATCTTGAAAATTCAACAGTAGCATTGTAAAATTTACGTAAATTTTTTAAAAATTCAGCAATTGATTTCCAATGTTTTTCGGTTAACATATGAATCACGTTCTTACAATGAGCATTTGAAACATATGTTATGGGGTCTTTATATTTATAACATTCTTTTAAAAATAAATAAGTATAATTTTACCGTGTAACAATCTCACCTGACATGAATTTTGGTTTCAAATTAAATTGTTTACATTTTTCTTTATCATATTCATTATCTTTTATTCCAAAATCTTCTTGCATTTGATCATAATCAATATTTTGATTAGATGATGAATTAGAACCTTTAGATTTTGTACCCCTTGAACTAGATTTACCCATTCTCTTTAGCCTATTCATTATAAAATATTTAATTTAAAATTTAATTAAATAATCAATAAATAAATATGAAAATTTAATAAAATAATTAGAGAATGAAATGAGTGTACCAAACTTCGGGATTCAGAATCCAATTGAAAGTCGAAGCTCGAAGTCTTGCGTCTTGCTACTTTGAAAATTAATAATAATAATAATAATAACTTGAGAATTGATAATAGAGTGAATTACGAGAGTATGAGAATTGAGAGAATTGTAGAAATAATTGTGTGATAAAAACGAGAAGAATATAGAGTATTTCTAAATTTTTTAACGGGTAAAAATGTAATTAATAAAAAATAATAAACAAACAAAATAAGGCCCAAACGACCGATAGTTGGCAACCCAACGGTATTGTTACCGTTGCCAACCGCCCATTTTTTTTGCGTTACCGGTCCGGTCCGGTCCGATTAACCGATTTTCGTTACCGGTTCCAACCGGTCCGGACCATATCGGATTTTATCATAATCCGTGCGGGTTGGGTTGGGGGCCAAACCAAACCCCAACCCGTTAAATATTACCGGACCGGATTCGTTCTGAGGCGACGGTCGGTTACGATTAATCGGACCGGTCAGGTTACGATTAATTGCACTGAAGCAGGTCTACTTTATACTTGAAAAACGTCTTACATGCACCAAAATTGATTTAAAACTTGATCTATGCTAGATGTTTTACAATTGACAACAATGTTTCTGTGAATTTTGATTTGTTTGGTTTTTCTGTGAAGGATTTTCATACGGGGATGTTACTCATGAGATGTAATAGCACGGGGGACTTACATCCCATCACCTCTGTTTCCACCAATCGCAGGGTCAAATCTTCCATCTGTGCGGCTATCTCTCCTAGTATATGACACAATAGGTTGGGACATTCAGGAACACCGATTTTTAATCAATTACGGAAGAATAATTTGTTTTCTTGTAATAGAACTTTGGACTCTTTTGTTTGTCAAACCTGTGTGTTTGATAAACGTATTAAGCTTTCGTTTTCTGCGTCTACTACTAATATTGTTCTGCCATTTGATATTTTGGATTGTGACAAAAAAATAAAATTAAAACACATGTGCAAAAACGCTCTTATTCAAACAAAACTAAAAACAGGGGTTGTGGTGTCTTTTTTTATTAGATACTTTCGAACTCAAACGACTGAAACTTCAACTTCTCTCAAACCCTTCGTCCTCCTTCACTGTTACTGCAAATAAAGAACTAATCTTGAAACACAAAAAGGATAATGAGAGAGACAATTTGATCAAGTGTTCAGAAAAGAAAAGATGAATCATAACAGTGAAAGAAGAATGGCGAAGGGTTTGATAGAGGATGAGGCTCCGCTTGCTTGGGTTTGAATGACTCAATTAAGGCTTACATAATGACTCAATTAAGGCTTACATAATGACTCAATTAAGGCTTACATATCAAGTCAAAGACCAGCTGAATTATAATTAATATTGGCCCAACTACTTAACAGGCCACCCGACCTAATTATGTTCCAAGCGGGCGTAGTCGTTTACAATTGTGACATCTCATTTCCCTTGTAGAAAAAACAATTATATCTGTCATTAAGGGTCCAACTCCGAAAATTGAGATTTCATGAATGAATAGTTTTACTAAGTAGATTCCTTCTTTGACAAATTGTCCCACTGAACCAAGTAGGGTTGTCCAATGGGACGGATCGGCCCGATCCCAACCCGACCCGTCCCGCATACCGCTCCGCCTCGATTTCCCTTAAAAAAATGGCAGCGGGGTTCGAATTTGGGACGGGACTAGGACTCGTCCCGACACCCCCCCCCCCCCCATCCTTTGCAAAAATAACCGTTGTACACCAACTAAATTTAAATTTTGGTCGTTGTGCAACGTCTATAGCAGTCATTTTTTCTTCCCCTACCCCTTAATATGTATTTTTAACCCCTAAGTCAGTATATTTATATTTATGCATTATATCATTTTAATGGCAAAGTGGTTATCACTTATGATATAGGCCGTAGGACTAACTGTAATGATTATTTAACTGTAACCTGTCATTGGATAAATCAGAATTGGTCTATACAAAAACGTAATTTAGCATGTAGATATATTGATGATAGACACGTTGAATCTTTTATTGCAAGAAATATTCATGAAATTTGTGAATATTATGGAATAACTGATAAAATTATGACTGTTACATTAGATAATGCTACTTCTAATGATTATATTGTAAACCTTTTAAAAACTCGATTTACTCCATCTTTTTCCGATATTTTTCATATAAGATGTCCATGTCATATTTATTACTTAGTTGTAAAGGATGACCTAAAACTTTTTGAAAACATCATTGATAAAGTACAATTTGTTATAAACTTTATTTTTAAAGGTAATAAAATACAAAGAGTATAAAAATAAAAACTTGTCATGATTGTAGATTACCTTATAGAAAAATTTCAGAAGAAGTAGCGACTAGATGGAATTATCTGTATAAACAACTACTTGTTGCTCGCGAATATAGAGGACATGTAACTTTATTATTTGACGCTCATAATCAAAATCCAATGGATATGCTTGTAGATAATGATTGAATTTTTTTAGAAATTGGATTTTTAGAGAAATGTTTTATAGCTACTAAAGAATTTTCTGTATTTTTTATCCTACTATTTCAACTATTTATTTTATGTAGTTCTAATATTTTTGTTACTTAGTGAATATATGCAAAAAAGCATCTTACGCTTAAAAAAATCTTTTTTTCTATTCTCACTATATATATTATTGGTTGTTGTATTAAATCCGACTATTAAAGTAGACGATTGTAAATCACTTGTTGAAACGATTTTATGAGAGTATAGAAATACTTCCACATCCAAGTCCAACAGACCAAAATAATGAATCAACTTACGAACCAACTAGAGAAGAAGTTACGTCTAGCATACACTGAATGCAAATATATATATATATTACCAAGAACAAAGTGCAAATAATTTTTTGGCTTCTGTACCATCTTCTTCTACTTCATTGCAACCTTATAAAAGACACGTTGTTTCTGTCTCAAGTATTCAAGGCCTTAGAAATAGAATGTATAGTGGTTCAACTTCTTCACAAATTAGCGAGTTTGATGTTTATGTCTTGCAAGGTATTGTACCGTACAAAATAATTGTCAATGAAGGTGGATGTGAAGACTTGCTGAGATATTGGAGGGAGAATGAGAAGACATTTTTGACACTAGCAAAGATGGCTCGAGATGTGTTGAATATTCAAGCGTCATCAACAACTTCGAAAATCATTTTTCCTGCTGGAAGGTTTCAAATAGGAGAGCATAGACACTCATTGACGGGAGACAACTTGGAGATTGTAGTTTATACAGAGATAGGATTAGAGCGGAGCTTAGAAGGTGTTGTCAACCAGAGATCAATGAAGAAGACGACTACAACTATAACGAAATCTTATCTGATGGAGCAGGAAGCGACGTCGGACAATTTGACCAACAACTTCCAATTCCGACAGAAGATCCTCAAGAGATTGTGAGGAAATTAGAAAGAGTATGATTGACTATGTAATTTTTTAATGACAATTTTACTATGTGATTTGCAACTTTTGAATTACTAAACAAAGTTGCAATTTTGAAATTGTATTACAAAAAATCATATTTCTGTTAAGTAATATAAGATGTACAAAAACAACATTGAGATATTTTTATTCATTATCTTATTCAATTATTTAAGTGTTAAAATATATTTTTTTTAAATTAAGTGTCTAAAAGAAATCTCTCAAATTCCGGCCCCTCCGTAAGTCTTGTTTTGACCGCGGGAAGGTGAACTTTGCAAAAGTGCTTATTTGATTGGGAAGAATAGAGAGATCAACCTGCGCTAAGTGGCGTAGCTGTTCTAAGAAAACTATTACTATAAGTTACGTAGTTGTTCTTCTTCTTTCTTTATAGTCAAGCAAGTGCAAAGTCCGGACCCATATCTGGTAAAAGTGGTGGGCTTTACTAGGGAACTTTCATTCCCAGTAGAAGTCCTCGAGCAACTTTATTAATACTAATAAATAAGGGTTTTCTTTTTGGTCATACTCGTAACTCATAGAGGCATTCTCAACTCTTCTATTTTACTTTCCACCCAAAAGTTTCGGACTAATTAATGTCTCTTAAAAGTCTCAATGACTAAGGTTCTTTAATTAGAACTGCTACGCAACTAATTTCACTATTCTATTACGATAATTGTAGCAATAGGATATAGGAGAGACTAAGGAATGATTGGCCTTAGCGATTCTTCAAAGACGACCTCACCTTCTCGCGATAGGGGCTTCGGGGGATAACATTCATCGTATAAGTCTGAACCCTATTAGTTATGTTCTTCCCCTTCAAGAGCTTTTGTTCGAAATCGGGATAGTGTTCAATAAACCAAAGTTGATGCAATATCTGGTGGGTCGTGCTATCTCTTTATTCGAAAACCAATCCGTCTATGATTCGATTCCTTCTCTCATCGATCTTATTCGAAGTCGTAGAGCGCCTTTTAGCCGACGATTTTGTTCAAACCCAGGAAAATTTAGGCACCCTTTCGATCGCAAAGAGGGAGATGATCAAAATGAAACCACAGACTCGGATACTTAAGTGGGACCTGCACTATGAGCAAGCTGTGCGAATAACCGCCTCTTTTTTCCGGTTTCGAAACAACTTGGGCGAAATAGGGTTCTACCGGAAAACCATGAATTTTTTAGTTTTCGCCATTAGTTCTTGGTTGGCGCCATCGACTTCTTTCTAGCCTAATGTCGCTAGATTTTGAACTCTCAGGCTTGAATGCGCAACGGAATGATTATCCCTCCAAAGAAATACAATAATAATATAAATGTTAAGGGAGTCGCCACCTAATTAATTGGGTGAATTAGGACACCTAAACGCCAACCGATTAAAGTCAACATTAACTCCATTTAATGATCTGTGAAACTTAATAAGATTTTGGGTAAGAGTTCTTTATTATTCTAAAGGGAAGGGTTTATGCATCCTTTAGAATCCGTTAACTTACGGTTGTCCGTTCAAACTAGGTTAATTATTATGTTAAATGAGTGCATGTTTTGAAAATATTTTAAGTAAGGGGTATTTACAAGTATATAAAATATATGTATATTTAACAATGTAAGGATTTATGATATTTATTTCACAAGAATATATATATAAGATAGAAGTAACATTATTTGGAATATATAAAATCGTTGTAAAAAATATATGTATTATTAGCATAGTATGAAAGGAAAGAGTAATGCGAAAATTGATTTCCATGAGAGGATGCACTTAACAACATAAAATGACCTAGCGTGGTTTGTAAAAAAAAGAGCGAGGTTAATTAAAATACGCATGTAATCACAAAAAATAATTGATTTTTTCACATGATATATGAAGTGTTTATTATATGATGTTAATAACGAGCCCGTGAGAATATGTATCTCTTTTGTTATGAAAAATGATGTCTTAGTTATATAATATAGGTAAAGGATAGTTAAATTATCTCCTAATTTAGCCCTATGTGACAAACCTAGAATAAGTAAGTGAGGATGAGTTCATATTTTAAAACTACCCTCTCAATCTATTCAAAGGCTAATAGAGTTAGTATCCTATTAATTACAAAGTTAAGCATATAAAGTTACGACAACACAATAAATAAATAAATAAATAAATAAATAAATAAACAGATAAATAAAGAATGAGATTAGAATTGATGTAGTTTTTAGGATGGATGACGACGCCATCTCATCCCATTTTACGTTTGGAGGTTCTGAGGCTGACGTCAATGTGGAGATCATGATGAGGCTCATATCGAGACTCTTGATTTAGATCTCGATACATGTCATGTAAAATAAGAAAAGAAAAGAGAAGGAATAGTAAGTATTCCAAGTTCATCGATAAGACAAGTAACTAACACATATGCAAATATACCCAAACCTCATCAAGTAATAAACTGGTATACAATGTAAACACTTGGTCACTTTATTTCAGCAACAGAAAAGACAAACAGGCCCAAATCAATAATAAGTTAAGCCTTTAAATATAAATCGGCCTTATAGCCTAGGACTAATCAACTGTATTAAAGCACCAGTATATGCAGCATGTTCTTTATTATGCCATTCTCAGATTCGTTACATCTCATCTTATAAACATAGAGCAGACACACATAAACAAAAGAGACAAATCTACCCTATGTATTATAAACCACATACGAACATGTCAAACAAACCTGCCATTTTTAGTAAAGCAACTGACACCCAACTCATGTAAACACTCAAAACTTCTTGTACTAAACATAGTTCTTATTTCGGACTGCAGGCTTAGCGATAACATGATACTGGGCAGGTTTCAAGGTATGTGGCATTTCACATATCAAAGAAAAAAAAGAGAATTCATTTATCCTACTTGCATATACAATCAACCAAATCTAACAGCCTAATTCCCACCCTTTATTACATGTTTTATATTGAGTAGGCAGGTCATCAAGAGACATAGGTGCGCTTTTAAGCAATCTTTTCAGAGGTCCAATTAGGACTTCATCAGATTCATGGTTTAAGCCATACAACATGTATAACCAAACAATATAACAAGTCCAAATTTCATATAAACATAAATCATTCGTAGCTTAGTGAGTCTAGTCACATAGAAACCAAACCTTTCCACAGTGTAGGACTAGAAACAGGTTAACAAAATCACCTGCACAGGCCATTTCTTTAGACATTGGACATGTATTAACATTCAGAACATAGAGCTAGAAGATGAATGCAAAATGGTAGGAACATGATTTGAACTTAGCATAGAATGGATTGACATGACTTTCTTAGACTCAACCTAGGAATCCTATTGCCACTTAACAAATCAAGCATTTACGGTGATTTTATTACAATTCCTAAATAGTACGGATTAAACTACCCCAACAATGGGAACAAAGTAAAAATATATATTATGATACATATTAAACTCGTATAGTTAGCTTGAGAGTAAAATACATTAGTCATCTTAAGAGATGAGAACGTGAAGATTTTATTTTAAAATTAAAATGTTTGTTACTTTATCGGGATGATAACACGACACTGTAAATCATGTATCCTGATCCTAGTAACATTTTGATTGGAGGTCGGTCTTAAGTTATTAAAATACAATAGTGATATTTTAGAAAAATAAGTAAAGATTCGAAATCTTTTGAATATAGGCACATAAATATACATACACATAGACACACATAATCCTTTTGAATTTTGATGTTGTTATTTCCGGGAGCGTGTCGGCTTAATTTGAAAATTTGGGATTAGACCTCGTAATCCCTTTTACTTCCCGCTAACTATTTTCTAGGAGAAGTATTTATTTATAGAGAGAGTTACAAGCAGTTCACATGATTACTACCACTCCTGAAGTAATATGCCAAGCACCTTGATTTACCTAATCATATAAGGCAATGAAATTTCATACAGATTTGCAGCTATCCATATAGAGGATTCATAGCTAGTTTTAGCATAATGAATCAGCTAGTTCCATGCCTTCCAGAATTTGTACATTCAATGGTTTCAATATGATGAGCACTTAATATGCACAAACGGCTGTTATAATACCAATAATGATCATAGATAACAAGCATTAGCAACACCACTCGACCAACCTATAACACGGACGATAAACACTATATTCAACCATATATCGAGATACCAACAACTATTAGTGAAGCTCGTGATGATCGCGATCACGAAAGCCAATAACAATCAATACTACCTTTTTATGTGTGGTGAATCTGAGGCGACGACGAGCGTACCTTCGAATCGTCAAAGAAGAGTTTCCAGTAACTTGTTTGCGAAGATGAGAAGGAAGTCAAAAAACACTGAACCGAAAAGAGAGTGTCTTTAGAGCCACCCCCGTCTTGTTGCATTGCATGTTTAGAGACTCTGTATTTATAGTTAGGATTTTAGGTTCTAAGTTTGGTAAAGTTCTTAGGGCTGATTTAGTGCTGATTTTAGGTGCGATTTCGTGTGATTGTAACTGCGATTTTGTGTTTATTAGGATGCTTTTTATGGGCTGATTTGGTTACTGGCTTCAGGCGATTTGTTACCATTTTTGGGTTCTGAGATTCTGGGCGCGATTTGGTTAAGGATTCGTTACCATTTTCGGCCAAATCTCTGACGATTCTTACCGAAATTAATAGGGAGAGGTTTTATGGTAAGATGGGGAAAGGTCGCCGGATTCTCAGGCGAGAATCTCGGCTGGGGTGGTGGCGTGAGGGATTTGTGTATGCGGCGGATGGCTTTAGGGTTTTTTAGATTAGGTTTTCTTTTTTCGTTCTGAAGAAGATGAGGGTAAAATGTCTGTGGGCTGCTGGATATAGAGGCTGGGGAAGGTTTGGGCGCGGGTTTTGGGCCGAGTGGAGCGGGTTGCTGGTGTGGAAAAAAATGGGTTTGGATATTAGTTTTAGGATAATTATTATTTAATTAGTGGGATTTAGGTAGAGTTTTAGGTGTATAATTTAATTAGTGGTAAATTAAATTATTTTAATACACCCTTAGTTTTAGCTTGGATTTAAATTATTACAACCATAAATGAGGGCATGCTAATTAATTAGTGCTTAATATTTTATAATGCGAGACCATTATTAAAAACTTATTTATTATGCCTACTTTGTTGAATTAAAATTAACTTGATGGGGTTTTAAATTATTATTAAATTACTTAAATGCTAAATGTGGATATGATATTTAAGGATTGTTTAATGCTTTTATAAATGCGACGCTATTATTTAGAATCTTATTTTATTGTGCATTATTTATCATTATTAAAGTTAAAATTAAAATATCTTAATATGACTTCAGGTGCTCTATTAATTTTAATTTGGGTTTAAATTATTACAATAATTATGAAATTGTTTTGCGTATTAATAAATGTGACTATGTTATTTAACACGACGTCATTGCTAAATTATTTATTTATTTACGTATTTATTATTATTAAAATTATTAAGAATTAATGGAAATAGAGTAGACCTTAAAATTGATAAATGCGGGCGCGAGACCCAAAGTGCTTAATATTCTACGTAAGATGCGATGCCATTATTAAATTGCTTATTTGTGCCTGCATTAATGTTTTATTGTTGCATTTTATAGTTAATGACTGGACGGGAGGGTCAAAATTGGGTGTCAACAACTTGTCCCTCTTTGTGTGGAGATGATGGAAGAGTCTTCAGACAAAGACGTTGACTTATAGCCAATTTTGTCTCGATCCTCAGAATTTTAAAAAATGTTGGGCAATTAAGACAAGGCTGGCATGAAATTCAGAATTTGTCTCAGTGTCGAGTTATGACGACACTGGGCTACCATGGCCAAGCACCAAGGCAGGCTAATGCGGACTCAAAATTTGTCCTAGTATCGAGTTATGACGACACTGGGCTACCATGGTCAAACACGCGCGGTGTCAGACTCAAAATTTGTCGATTTGATTTATGGCGACTGGTCGACGTGATGTTAAAATTAAATAACAATAAACTAGCCTGAACCTAGGGGTGTACCGGTATCGACTTATGATGTTGGGTTTATTGATGATGTGGAATGAGTGGACCGACGCTTGAGGCCGCTTCTGCCGCTCGTTGGGAAAGTTATACCCCCAACAAATTGCCCCGACTCGCGGTAAGATAAAAACACGTGCTCCTGCATGCTAATTTCTAAAGCTCAAGAAAAAGTTAGCGCATAACTGTCAAAGCAAAACAATGTAAGAGTGCGAATTTTGTGTTGTGGTTGCAGTCAAATTGTGTATACTATGTAATAACATGATGTGATGGTATGTCGTCTTGCCTGGATGAAATGCAAATGACGTCTTGTATGGACGTTACGCAAATAAACGTCTTGTATGGATGTTACCGTCTTGTATGGACGGGATACAAATGACGTCTTGTATGGACGTTATGCAAATGACGTCTTGTATGGCCATTGTGCAAATGACGCCTTGTATGGACGTTATGCAAATGACATCTTGTATGGACGTTACGCAAATGACGTCTTGTATGGCCGTTGTGAAAATGACGCCTTGTATGGACGTTATTCAAATGACATTTTGTATGGACGTTATGCATATGACATCTTGTATGGAAATGACCCCTTGTATGGGCAAAATGCAAATGACACTTTCTATAGACGTTGTCGACTTGTATGGACGAAATGCAAATGACGCCTTGTATGGGCGTTGTCGTCTTGTATAGACGCGATGCAAATGACGCCTTGTATGAGCGTTGTCGTCTTGTATGGACGGAATGCAAATGTCGCCTTGTGAGGGCGTTATCGTCTTGTATGGACGAAATGCAAATGTCGCCTTGTGAGGGCGTCATCGTCTTGTATGGATGAAATGCAAATGACTCTTGTATGGGCGTCGTCGTCTTGTATGGACGAAATGAAAATGACGTCTTGTATGGGCGTTGTCGTCTTGTATGGACGAAATGCAAATGACGCCTTGTATGGGCGTTGTCATCTTGTATGGACGAAATGCAAATGACGCCTTGTATGGGCGTTGTCGTCTTGTATGGACGAAATGCAAATGACGCCTTGTATGGGCGTTGTCGTCTTGTATGGGCGTTGTCGTCTTGTATGGACGAAATGCAAATGACGCCTTGTATGGGCGTTGTCGTCTTGTATGGACGAAATGCAAATGACGCCTTGTATGGGCGTTGTCGTCTTGTATGGACGAAGTGCAAATGACGCCTTGTATGGACGTTATCTTCTTGTATGGACAAAGTGCAAATGACGCCTTGTATGTACGTTATCGTCTTGTATGGACGAAGTGCAAATGACGTCTCCTAAGGGGTAGATAAAATGGCTTCGCCCTCTGTAGGCGGAACATAAATAAAGAAATTAATGCATAAAGTGTAAATGATGTAGACTGGGTGAGAAGAAGATGATTATGGGAGCTACGTTTGATGTAGACTTGTTGTAGCTTGACTTTGTGAGCTGATCCATTGTATTGGAATGTTGTTGTTATCTTTGTTCCTATTATCCTGCAAAAACTTACTCAAAGAAAATTTGTGAGTTCGGGGAGGGGTCGGCTGATTTGCGTTGGCTCTTGCACGCGTTGTCTTGTTTGGACCTGTAACCCCTGTCTGATTTCAAATCCTTGTTGAAAACATTCGTTAAAGATATTATATATTGAGAAAATATACTTATATATGTTAGTAGGGAATTGTGTCGATCTTTGAATAGCAACACGTTGTGAAACATAGCGAACATCCTTATTTGAAATTGGCGATATGTTCTCCCATTATTCTCGGTGCTTCTTTGCAGTGAAATTCTTTAAAATTTTGTCCCAGTTTCTGATAGGTGAAGCGGAGTCTGATATATATCGTTCATCTATCTTGTTTGTATGACCGGACGGAGTACCGCTCACTACAAATGCCAAATGAGGAGAAAGAAAATTTCCTAATGGTGTGACCGAGGCCGATGTAGGCCGCCTACGTATCCAACAAAGGAGTCAGGTCAAACGTAGTGCGTTACAGACAAGACTTAAATTTTTTTTAAAGACGGGACCGAGGCCGAAGTGGTCGCCTACGTATCCGCCGGGGGAATCAGGTCACACGTAGTTCCGATTACAAACAAAGTAATTGGGCTTTTCTAGAAATGGGACCGAAGCCGATATGGCGCCTACGTATCCCGCCAAGGGAATCAGGTCAAACGTAGTTCAAAATACAAATGAAGGGAAATTACATGGAAAACAAAGCACTCTAAATGTAGTATCTTTTCACTGCATCTGCGTTGATGGCTCTCCTTTGAAATTTGTGGCGCCTCATGTAAGCACTCGGTGAACCATGTAAGGGCCTTGCCAATTGGGTGTGAATTTCCCTTTCGCCTCACTTTGATTGGGGAATATACATTTCAGCACCAGCTGTCCTGGTTGGAAGTCTCTTGGTCGTACCTTTTTATTAAAAGCTCTGGCCATTCTGTTCTGGTAAAGTTGTCTGTGACAGACTGCATTCATTCGTTTCTCATCAATAAGCATCAATTGCTCGTACCTACTCTGTATCCATTTGGCTTCGGTTAGTTCAACTTCCTGGATGATTCTTAAGGATGGTATTTCTACCTCATTGGCGGCCTGACCATTCCATAAACCAAGAGGTACGGTGTTGCTCCTGTGGAGGTCCGGATTGTAGTACGGTAACCTAAGAGGGCGAAAGGCAAATTTTCATGCCAATGCTTGTAGTTATCTATCATTTTCCTCAGTATCCTCTTGATGTTCTTGTTGGCCGCTTCGACTGCTCCATTCATTTGTGGTCGATATAGAGTAGAGTTGCGATAAGTGATCCTGAACTTCTCACACGTTGACTATTGAGATTGGATCCGTTATCGGTTATGATTGACTCTGGAATTCCAAACCGACAGATGATGTTGTGGTAAACAAAATTCACTACTACTTTCTTGGTCACTGACTTGTACGATGATGCTTTTACCCATTTTGTAAAGTAATCGGTCGCTACTAGGATAAACCTGTGTTTATTTGACGTTGTCGGCTCAATAAGACCGATGACGTCCATTCCCCAAGCTGCGAATGGCCATGGAGAACTCATGACATTGAGCTCATTTGGCGGCACGTGAATCAAATCGCCATGGATCTGGCATTGACGACACTTCCGCACGAAACGGATGCAATCTGTTTCCATTGTCATCCAGAAGTAGCCTCCTCGTAGTATCTTTTTTGCTAGCGTGAAACCGTTCATATAGGGTCCACACATACCCCCGTGTATATCTTCTAATAATTTGTTTGCTTCTTGGGTGTCAACATATCTTAACAAACCCAAATCCGGAGTTCTCCGATAAAGGACCTCGCCGCTAAGGAAGAAATGGTTTGCTAACCTCCGAAGAGTCTTCTTCTGTATGTTGGTCATGCCTTCCGGGTACTCGCCTGCCTTGAGATACCTCTTGATTTCGTCATACCAAGGTTTGCCCTCTGATTCTTCATCTATCTGAGAACAATAAATTTGCCGCTCTGCACATCTACTTTGATTGGGTCAATATAGTTCTTGTCTGGATGTTGAATCATGGAGGACAGTTGCTAAAGCGTCAGCAAACTCATTTTGAGCCCTCGGAGTATGCATGAACTCTATCTTAACGAACCTTTTGCGCAATTCTTTCACGCAGTGTAGGTAAGGAAGTATCTTCATATTCTTGGTGGCCCATTCGCCTTGCACTTGGTGAATCAACAAGTCTGAATCTCCTATGACCAGCAATTCTTGTATGTTCATTCGATAGACATTCAGAGTCCCAGTATGCAAGCCTCATATTCTGCCATATTATTGGTGTACGGAAATCTGAGCTTTGCTGATATTGGGTAGTGTTGTCCTGTTTCTGATACCAAAACCGCTCTGATACCTACTCCTTTGAAATTTGTGGCGTCATCGAAGAACATTCTCCAACCTGGGTACTCTTCTAAGATGTCTTCTCCTACAAACATCACTTCTTCATCTGAAAAGTAGGTCCGCAAGGGAATATATTCCTCGTCTACCGGATTCTCCGCGAGATGATCTGCTAACGCTTGCCCTCGGTATCTTTTGGGTGACATATACGATGTCGAATTCACTTAAAAGGATCTGCCATTTTGCAAGTTTTCCAGTAGGCATGGACTTCTGAAAGATATACTTGGCCAGTGCATCACGACCGATTCGAACCGTGTTGGTGCCTTACCCTAGTGATACAACATCGAGTAATCAAGGAACATAAAGCGATACAAGACATATTATGAAATATGAAACAATAATCTGAGAAAAACTTGCCTTCGGCGTATATGTAAATAACAACTTTTTCAACATGAGCAGTTTAATCCTTTTTACAAACCACACTTGCGATACTACGGACCTCTAGAATGATATGACAACAATGGCGGGGCGGGGCCGCCAAACCCACGAATGTAAACACTTACTACGACGGGGACTATACGTGATAAGCCTCGAGAAGCGGAGCTTCCCAAATGGCTGTGACCACGAGAGCTAGGATCAACGGCGGTGTACCTCGACTGCGGCATGAGCGGCCCGGGAGGTCGATAACCAGTGCAAGTATGTGAAACTAAAAATACGTAAATGAAATCATAATAGTCTATAAAGCGGGAGACATGTATGATAAGCAAACTACGATTCCTGACAAATAGCGATCATGTCAAGTCGGGAACTCGCGCCTCAAAGTTATCACAATAAAACCGTGCGGGGCAAGTGCGAAGGCATAGCCGACTACTAAGACCCACGGTACCAAAAATACCCTGGCTGTATTCGAGGTCTTTCTAGACGCACCACGTAATCGAAGGCGGCCTCGCCGCAATATCAATGTCGCGTCTATCCACTGGAACTCGCTGACTCGCGTAGGTCACACGCGGACCCGCGTGAGGTATTCCTCGAATCGTGGTCCCCGGACCGCTGAGGTATACCCGCGTCGAAGGCGGCTAACCCTCGGTATCCGCCTAGGCTCCGCGACCCGCGTAGTCTCAAAAGACCGCATAGTCTCAGCCAGACCGCATAGGAATCCCGCGTCGGGCTAAACACCGGAATGATCAATCCGGAGCTCTGCGCTCGCGTAGTCACGAGGACCGCGTAGGCCGTAAAGACCGCGTCAAGGGTGGCAAGCCCTCGGTATAATAAGTCAAAGGGTATGTGATACAATAATAGTACAGCGGGCTTAACGTTTAACAACGTAAGCACAACAAGAATGACCCACATCACGATCACACAAGATACTAACACACGTAGCATCCTAACATTTTCACTTATCACATCAACAAGAAAGTATTTACAAGGCTATCTCAAACCAGCACAATCAAGTTATTCACACAAGGTACCTTAAGCTAACAAGTTCGGGTATCTACCCCTAAAGGACTTCATACATTAAATCTTTTAAAAGATCCGTTGCTTTCACATAAGTCACCTGATACCCGTAGTATAAAATAGAGTGACTGTCTTTTTAAATACCAAAACACTTACCTTTGTAAAATCAAGTAACAACATTATTTTCCAAACGTCCAAGTTTGCCTAATTTCAAATGTTCACGTTTCTTATTTTAGAAAGGTTTCGTAGTTCATAGTCTTATTCATTTAAGAATATAATTCTCTTTTAAACAATCTGAGAAACATAAGTCTTATATGTGAGTAGGATATTCTTGTTTATAACAATCTTATTACAGCAGCCGTGATCTAGGAAATATCATTTTGTCTCATCTTAGCTTATGCGGATGGAAGTTTCTACTGGTTTTAATAATACTTAATTAGTCAAAACATTTCCTTTTATTAACGCTGCAGTGGTTTGTCGATACACATTCTGATTTCCGAAATCAGTAAAACATTCTTAAGCCGTTATACCCAACTTCCCATAAAGCTAGTATAACTCTTAAGTTTTTCACAAACCAAGTATTACTTCTTCTTTCAAAATGATTCAAAAATCTTTTGAAATACTTCAAGTTCTTTATTAACACATAACAAGCCAGTTATAGTTCAAATTAGTTACCTTTTTAAAAAAACCACAAGTATTTTCTTACCAACATAAAGTTGTTTATAGCGACTTCCCATAAAGCCGTTATAACACTTTATGTTTTAAACAATCAAATACATTTAGCACGTATGCGTCTGGTACTACATAGTTCACACATATCATGCTAGAAGAGATAGGAAGAGGTTCACATACCTCGCGACAGTATCGACTAATAGCAAGCGCTCAAGTACTTCCAAGCGTCGGCTACTCCTTAAGCCAAGTAGATCGCGTCTGCGTACTTGACCTATAAGGCCACAGTGACTTTATTAACATTTAGGTCTAATCGTAGAATATTCTGAGAAAATTCGTGACGCCTCCCCCCAGCAGCGTAAATCTCTCCTCTATCGAGGCCAGGCTACCAAGCCAACCGGGGGTTATACATCTAACCTAACGGTACAATTCTACTTCCGCGGTACTACTACACAAGTCTCGTAATACACCTATGTAATTCTGATTCGGTATTCTTCTTTTATTGGGCTTAAGTCGCAAGACATTGCGATAACTATGTTCGATGCTATATATAGCATACTTGACTATATAATCTAACAACATGTAATTTCGATTACAATAGAGGAACAGATATTTACCTCGATAAGCCCATAATTATCCAAGTATAAAGTCGATCTGGGCAATCGTTTAGCTCGACTCAGGCGCTCCAACCCGCTCTAAACCACCCAGAAGTTCTAACCAACCACACAATACTCAACGGACTATGGAGATTTTCCTAGGGTTTCGGTTTTGTGAATGGACGGGAAGTATAATAGTATTTACGGGCTTTTCGTATAGGTATAACCTTAGAATACTACAAGATATCTGGCTAAGGTAATTTGGGCATTATAACAATACTTTTGAGAGTATTTCTACCAAGAGAGGGGTATATCTGAAAGCAACTAGGCTAGGGGTACCCGGCCACACTACTAGGAGGGGGTGTACCCGCCGGCGAAGGCCTCTAGGAGAGGGGAGGCCTCTTGGCGAACTCAACACAAAGGGAGGAGAAGATTTAACACTTAGGAACATTTAGGAATGGATGAATAAGTCTTCAAAGGGATGGGTATTTATAGGCCAAGTGAAAGCCAACCAATGGCCAAGATTGAGCCAAGTGCTACCTGAGTGTAAGGCCAGATTCACCCAGTACACCTTATCCATCTACCACACCAACCAACACAAATATCCTACCTACTCCTAAGCCCAAATCGTCCATAATGCAGTCGAGGTGTTCCAATGAGAGGGTGACAAGTGTCGCCCTCTTGTTGATCCAAAATGTTTAGTCTCTCGGAAAAATCCATAAAAATAAAATATGGCATAGCGGAAATTCCCTACGAATTTGTGAAAGCGTTTGTAGAAAACGACTCTAGGGTGTTGTGCACAAAATTAAATCGGCGAGCCTACTTTGCCTACTCAAGGCTTTAAACTTTTATCGTCGCCCTGGCGTACGTACTGCGGAAATACGAGGTATAACATTCTCCTCGCCAGAAACATTCGTCGAATGTTCCTTCAGAATCTCAAAACAAGCGCGGTATAGTCCTCACCGCTATACTTACGAAAACAATCACGCCACGCGCGTACGGAACCAACTTGCGCAAAGTACTTACCTTCAAGTCCACGAGGACACGCCTCTAACATCACAAGCGCTCCCGTCAGGGTCTAAAATATAATTTCTTCGCACTTTCTCCACAAAGAAATGATCACATCTACGCCGCCATACGCTCGCTAACCACTTCGTGTCGTGCCGCTTCGTACACTCGAATTCTTACCACATGATACCACTTTTGTCACTTTGCCCGAGGCATAAACCTTCTCGGCGACCCGACAAATGGTGCCGGTGCGTGTGATCAACTGCGGTGTCGTACTCCCAAACTCTTGATCTGCTTGATTCAGAAACTTCGGGTTACTATCTCTAACGGTCATCATTAGCGGGAACACTCTGGATGGATCTCGATACTTTCGAACATAACAATCTGAAAGGCCAGGACATCCGCCTCTAAGTCGGACGGCAAAAGCTAACATATAGGCAACGGCCTATTCTTCACATGAACTCAAAGGGCCCAAAACAACTCGGGCTAAGTTCCTCTGTTTCGAACTTCGTCACACCCGACCGGGGTGGTACCTTCAAGAAGACCGTCAACACGAACTCTGGCGTCGTCGCCGATTATCCGTCACGATTTCCTCGAGTGCTAGAACTTCTTCTAGACAAGCTTCTCGCGACCACGATCTGCTGGAACAAGCTGAACCAGTATGCGAACCTTGCCAACATCGAACCAATCGGCCGGCAACTTACACTTCGCCGCTTACAAGGCTTCGTAAGGCGACATCAGAACAACGAAATGGTAGTTAAAAACATTTCCCTCTCCGAGAGACAACAATCCCGCAACTACCTCTGAAATCCAAACAACGGCCCGAGGCGAATGCGGTCGAGACTCGGCGAGTTCTTAACCTTGCACGTAAAACTTTCGAGAAACAAAAGCGATCGTGCCACGGGCTCCACATGCGTCATAAGGTGAAGGTAGGCACCGTGCAGCCTTACAACCTTTACGGTAAAATCAACAACTGCCGAGTAAGCGTAACTTTGCTAGAAGACAAGGCGGTGACCTCGCCGGCGACCAGCGGTCGACGCGTCCACGAACTTCGTATCTTTGGTTAACTAAACTTGGGCCTAACACCCTGCGCCCTAACACAGGCGGGACCACCACCTGACCCGCGCCCAAACCTACCGCGGGTTGACCGGCGTGGCCTCAACCCGAGCCGTGTAACGCGCATACTAGCTCCGTCCGGAACAATCTCACTAATCACGTTTGAAAACCTAGCGGTCTTCTAGCTCGACTACCTCTTTCAAATCACGCTACTCGGGGACTTATCCCATAAACATAGCTCGCGTGCACTATGCGCTCGATAAGGATCAAACATAACACTACACCTTTACTCGAGGCGGCGCACCTCTAAGGTTCCTACGCGTAAAACTCTAAGGCCCACACTTTCTCTATCCCCGTCTTCCGGTTACTAACCATGATTTCTAATCACAAATATTAACACCTTGCTATCAAAACATAGCACTTATGCTATACCCGTCTTATCACACATCACGAACTACAGAGGGTTAAGGATATGCACGAATCTCTTCTTCACTCCTAGTCGTTCTAATCAAACTGCCGTAGAGCGCGTAGCTAAGGAAGGTGACGAACTACCGCGATCACGAAGGCTAAGTCCTCTACGGGACACTCTTTCGACAACGGACCACGGCGGTCATAGGTGCAACAAGTACGAACTAAAGGCGACATTCCCGGGATGGCGTGCATCGCGTGTGAGCGGAAGCCACGGAGTTCGACCAACTCTGCTGCATACCGAGCGTCACGAAATCCGTGGAAGACCACTCTGCGTTGTGGATGTGCATGTCGAATCTCTTTGGTGAGGTGACTCGCCTCGAAAGTTACCAAAGGACCTTCTGCTCGGCCTCTTCTGCATCGCTTGGTTAACCCGTCGATCTCTACGTTTCTCGGACTGCTTGTGTATAAGCTCATTACGTGCCATGCTCGAAACTAAGCGAAGAACTACTCTTGCACAACCTACCGTTGATATTCATCAAGACTCGCGGTACATCGGTATACTCTCTGGTAGTTAAATCCATAGCTAATGTGAGTCGCCTCTTTGCAATCCATATTCTCTGTTCTGGTCGTGGGCGAAGGTTCAAATATCATGGCGCGGTAGGAGGCGCGCGCCGTGCTAAACTTTCTGGGGCTAGTGATGTCGCGAAATCCCGAATGGAGCACCTAACTTTCGGTGATGATTGGGCTGTGCCTCGTAACCCTCACGAACTCTACTCGCGGCTCGCCATTGCCTTGCCTCTGGGCGGGTTTGCCTGCGCGGAGGCATAGCGATAAGAAATAATTTCGTCGGAGGGTCGACTTACAACACGGCTCTAAGGCACGATCTCGAGTGAGAAGAATAGAAACCAATCTAAATACCTATAGCCTCACGATTATTGATGTGGTGCACAACACGCGATAATCAGACTCTCTTGGATCTGATGCAGACACTTTCAGAGATTAAGCGCTCGATACCACTTTTGTCACGACCGATTAGGACGTGGTAGTGCCTTACCGGGCACCCTGGTGATACAACATCAGTAATGTGAACATAAAGCGATACAAGACATATTATGAAATATGAAACAATAATCGAGAAAAACTTGCCTTTCGGCATATATGTAAATAACAACTTTTTCAACATGAGCAGTTTAATCCTTTTACAAACCACACACAAAGATTACTACAGACCTCTACAGAATGATATGACAACAATGGCGGGACGGGGCCCGCCAAACCCACGAATGTAAACACTTACTGACGGGGACTATACGTGATAAGCCTCGGAGAAGCGGAGCTTCCCAAGCAGGCTGTGACCACGAGAGCTAGGATCAACGGCGGTGTACCTCGACTGCGGCGTGAGCGCGGCCGAAGGAGGTCGATCTGACAGTGCAAGTATGTGAAACTAAAAATGCGTAAATGAAATCATAATAGTCTATAAAGCGGGAGACATGTATGATAAGCAAACTACGATTCCTGACAAATAGCGATCGTGTCAAGTCGGGAACTCGCGCCGAAGTTATCACAATAAAACAAATGCGGGGCAAATGCGAAGGCATAGCCGACTACTAAGACCAGCGTACCAAAAATACCACAAAGCGTATTGAGGTCTTTCTAGACCGCACCATGATCGAAGGCCCGCTCGCGCGATATCAATGTCTTGGCGTCTATCCACTGGAACTCTCGCGACTCGCGTAGGTCACACGCGGACGCGTGAGGTATTCCTCGAATCATGGTCCTGCATCGCTGAGGTATACCCCGCGTCGGCGGCTAACCCTCGGTATCCGCTGAGGCTCCATGACCCGCATAGTCTCGAAAAGACGCATAGTCTCAGCGGACCGCATAGAATCCGCGTCGGGCTAAACACCGGAATGATCAATCACGGAGCTCTGGCGCTCCGCGTAGTCACGAGGACCGCGCGTAGGCGTAAAGACCGCATCAAGGGTGGCAAGCCCTCGGTATAATAAGTCAAAGGGTATGTGATACAATAATAGTACAGCGGGCTTAACGTTTAACAGCGTAAGCAACAAGAATGACCCCTTACATCACGATCACACAAGATACTAACACGTAGCATCCTAACATTTTCACTTATCACATCAACAAGAAAGTATTTACAAGGCTATCTCAAACCCGGACAATCAAGTTATTCACACAAGGTACCTTAAGCTAACAAGTTCGTATCTACCACAAGGACTTCATACATTAAATCTTTTAAAAGATCAGTTGCTTTCACATAAGTCACATGATACGTAGTATAAAATAGAGTGGTATTGTCTTTTTAAATACCAAAACACTTACCTTTGTAAAATCAAGTAACAACATTATTTTCCAAGCGTCCAAGTTTGCCTAATTTCAAATGTTCACGTTTCTTATTTTAGAAAGGTTTAGTAGTTCATAGTCTTATTCATTTAAGAATATAATTCTCTTTTAAACAATCGAGAAACATAAGTCTTATATGTGAGTAGGATATTCTTGTTTATAACAATCTTATTACAGTAGTGATCTAGGAAATATCATTTTGTCTCATCTTAGCTTATGCGGATGGAAGTTTCTCTGGTTTTAATAATACTTAATTAGTCAAAACATTTCCTTTTATTATGCATTGATGGTTTGTCGATACATTCGATTTAGAAATCGAGAAAACATTCTTAAGCCGTTATACCCACTTCCCATAAAGCTAGTATAACTCTTAAGTTTTCACAAACCAAGTATTACTTCTTCTTTCAAAATGATTCAAAAATCTTTTGAAATACTTCAAATTCTTTATTAACACATAACAAGCCGATTATAGTTCAAATTAGTTACCTTTTAAAAAAACACAAGTATTTTCTTACCAACATAAAGTTGTTTATAACCGACTTCCCATAAAGCCGTTATAACACTTTATGTTTTAAACAATCAAATACATTTATACGTATGCGTCTACGTACTACATAGTTCACACATATCATGCTAGAAGAGATAGGAAGAGGTTCGCATACCTCGCGACAGTATCGACTAATAGCAAAGCGCTCAAGTACTTCAAGCGTCGGCTACTCCTTAAGCCAAGTAGATCGCGTCACGTAGTACTTGAACCTATAAGGCCACAACGCTTATTAACATTTAGGTCTAATCGTAGAATATTCTCTGAGAAAATTCGGCGCCTCACCCCGCAGCGTAAATCTCCTCCTCTATCGAGGCCAGGCTACCAAGCCAACCGGGGTTATACATCTAACCCTAACGGTACAATTCTACTTCACGGTACTACTACACGAGTCTCATGTCTGACTCTATGTAATTACGATTCGATTCTTCTTTTATTGGGCTTAAGTCGCAAGACATTGCCGATAACTATGTTGATACTATATATAGCATACTTCAACTATATAATCTAACAACATGTAATTTCCAATTACAATAGAGGACAAGATATTTACCTCGATAAGCCCATAATTATCCAAGTATAAAGTCGATCTGGGCAATCGTTTAGCTCGACTCAGGCGCTCAACCGCTCTAAACCACCCTTAGAAGTTCTAACCAACTTCACACAATACTCAGCGGACTATGGAGATTTTCCTAGGGTTTCGGTTTTGTGACAGACGGGAAGTATAATAGTATTTACGGGCTTTTAGTATAGGTATAACCTTAGAATACTACAAGATATCGGCTAAGGTAATTTGGGCATTATAACAATACTTTTGAGAGTATTTCTACCAAGAGAGGGGTATATCTGAAAGCAACTAGGCTAGGGGGTACCCACGGCCACACTACTAGGAGGGTGTACCTCCGGCCAAGGCCTCTAGGAGAGGGAGGCCTCTTGGCGAACTCAACCTGAGGAGGAGAAGATTTAACACTTAGGAACATTTAGGAATGGATGAATAAGTCTTCAAAGGGATGGGTATTTATAGGCCAAGTGAAAGCCAACCAATGGCCAAGATTGAGCCAAGTGCTACACAAGTGTAAGGCCAGATTCACCCAGTACACCTTATCCATCTACCACGCCAACCAACACAAAATATCCTACCTACTCATTAAGCCCAAATCGTCCATAATGCCGTCGAGGTGTTCCAATGAGAGGGTGACAAGTGTCGCCCTCTTGTTGGTCCAAAATGTTCGTCTCTCGGAAAAATCCGCCAAAAATAAAATATGGCATAGCGGAAATTCCCCTACGAAAGGCGGAAAAGCGTTTGCGAAAAACGACTCTAAGGGTGTTGTGCACAAAATTAAATCGGCCAAGCCTACTTTGCCTACTCAAGGCTTTAAACTTTTATACGTACGCCCTCACGTACATACTCTGGAAATACGGGGTATAACAGGGTCCATCCTCGAAATGAGGTAGGTGGTGTATGCGGATAAATAGTGTCTGAATTTTTGTGCGACCCAGTCAAGCGCGGCCAGTGCGTTCGAAATTGTGTAACGAGCTTCATAAGGCGTGAACTTTTACTCAAGTAGTATATTGCTTGTTTCTTCCTTCCGTCTCATCATGTTGCCCAACACACATCGACGCATCTTCCAATCTGAGATAAGTATAACAAAAAGGCCTCGAGGTTACGGAGGCACGAGGCCGGCGGTTGTGAGATACTCTTTGATTATCAAGGGCTTGTTGGCACTCCATTGTCCACTTAGTGGCAGCATCCTTATTTAGTAACTTGAATATTGGTTCACATATCACTGTTGATTGTGCTATGAACCTGCTGATATAATTCAAACGACCGAGAAAACTCATCACCTCTTTGTGACTTTTCGGAGGAGGTAGTCCCTGAATGGCCTTTATCTTCGAAGGATCCAACTCTATTCCCCTTCTGCTCACGATGAAACCCAATAATTTTCCCACTGGAATGACGAAGGCACATTTTGCCGGATTCAACTTCAGGGTATATTGCCTCAACCGCTCAAAAAAATTCTTCAAATGAACCAAATGGTCCGTAGCCCTCTGTGACTTGATGATAACGTCATCCACGTAGACTTCAATTTCCTTATGGATCATATCATGAAAAATGGTAGTCATGACTCTCACGTAAGTGGCACCTGCGTTTTTAAGTCCAAACGGCATGACTCGATAATAATATACCGCGGAGTGAGCCTTGATGCCTGCGTCTTCGTTCATTAAGATCTGATGATACCCAACGAAACAATCGACAAATTACTGCAACTCATGCTTCGCACAATTGTCGATGAGTATATGGATGTTCGGAAGGGGAAAATCATCTTTAGGGCTTGCCTTGTTGAGATCCACATGTCGACACAAACTGCGTATCTTACCATCCTTCTTACTAGTACAATATTGGCTAACCAAGTAGGGTACCTTGCTACCCGAATAACCTTACGTCGATTGTTTGGAGATCTCCTCCTTGACTTTCAAACTACGATCGGCTTGATTTTCCTCGGTTTTGCTTCTTTGGATGGCGGGATGGCTCGATGGGAAACTTATGAAAGCGATGTCCGTGCTTAGACACGGCGTATCATCATAAGACCAAGCGAATATGTCAACATCTTTGCTTGATAGGGCGCCAAATCTTCTTTCATGCGGCATTCAAGTGGGCGATCCTCGTCTCATGCGACTTTATCATCTCTTAGGTTCACTGTTTTCGTTTCGTCCAGATTTGGTTTCGGTTTGTCTTCGAACTTTCCTAGCTCTTCAGTTAGTTCTTCTAATGGAAAACTTCCTTCGGGTTCTGTTGGATTATTTTCGCGGTTATGACTTTGTTCGCTTGTTTCATGACATGTCACATTTTCATTATCGACAAGTATATTATTTTGTATGCTGAAATAAAGGGAATAAAGAATGTTGATTAAAACATAACTTGTTATTAAAACTTCAAAAGGGAAATAAGCTCATAAAAAAATGTGTTCCCACAATTCAGATTAAAAATATGAATTGAATTGTTTGAGAGCGACTAATATTAATTCTACCCAGACTCGTGAAAAAACAGCGTTGGGGTATAGGTCCAATTGCTCAAGACATCTCCTGGCTCTGCACTCCAAATGGTCTGGTCATCTGTGTAGTCTTCCAAAATCGCATGACACTCTGCTTCCTCCTCAGAAATGAAAAGGCCCTGAAGTCCCTCCGCGAGATTGTCTGCATCCTCCTCTTTTGGTAGCTGAGCAGTGTATGCTTTGACAAATGAATGATTCAGGGGAGGAACCGGTCTTGGTAGATGAGACTCATCCTTCCTTCTGTGATCAAATAACAACATCTCCTCGGTAGTGGGCTGATATCCGAGGCCAAAAGTGTCCTTCTTCTCCGGCAGGTGAATCAGCTCTGTGATCCCTCCTAATTTTGGTCCAAGTCCTCGACCTGGCTCTAAACCATTTCTTAGCATCTCTCGGGCCACCATTTTGGGAGTGCTGGGTATTCGCATTCGTTTAGCCTTGCTAACATCTACGGTCTTGTTCATATGGTAAACAGACCCATCTAGCCTTTCCATACTCTCGATGGCTGGAATTGCCCCTTTGGTGTTAGCAGTGTTGTCCTTGTCACCCTCAACCACAACTTCATGATGATTCCAGATGAATTTTAAGACTTGATGCAAAGTGGAAGGGATGGCTCCGACCACGTGGATCCAAGGCCTCCCAAGTAATAAATTATAGCATGTGGATATGTCCAATACCTGGAATTCTATCACGAACTCTGTGGGTCCAATCTGCAGTGTCAAGTCAATCTCGCCTGCGACGCTCCTCAGGGTCCCATCGAAACCTTTTACCCTCATGTAGCTCTCACGGAGTTCCCCAATGTCGACTCCTAAAGTTCAAAGAGTATCCAAAGGGCATACATTAACAGCTGAACCTCCATCGATCAAAACTCGAGAGATAAACTTATTCGCACAACTGATTGTTATGTTTAACACCTTATTGTGTCCACGACCCTCAGGAGGTAACTCACTCTCATGGAATATTATCTTTCGTACCTCTTTAATTTGCCTGATCAATGCTGAGAAGTTTTCATCGGCAGTCTCGGCTGGCACATGAGCCTCTTTCAGAACCTCTATCAAAGAGATCCGGTGGTTCATGGAATTCATCAACAGTGACAATAGAGAAATTTGTGCTGGTGTTTTACTCAACTGTTCTACAATGGAATAGTCTCTTGTAGGCATTCTTCTCCAAAATTCCTCTACTTCTGGTTCAGTCACAGTCTTTTTCAGGGGCACCTTCCACGATACTTCTACAGATGCGTAACGTTGTTCAGACCTCGTCACTCCCGCCGCAGCAACTTCTACCACCTGTTTCTGTTTACCCTCATTATGTTGTTTGATCGAATGGCTCCAACCTGGTACTAAGACTGGCAGTAGTGGCTTATGACGGCTCAACTCTACTTCCAACGACGGCCTAACCTTGGTTATAATCACATGAGCAATGTGGGCTAAAGATCTCCCTGTCTCTTTCTCTTTGATTGACACAATAATCCCTTTCATATCGTACCCATCATCAAGGGTGATCATGTGCACGCTAACATTGTCGTGATTTGGCAAGGGATTGTTGTTGACATTAGGGGAAGGTTCTTTCAACTGGATAGCTCCTTCTTTGATTAGCTCCTCAATTCTATTTTTCAAAGCATAACAACTATCTGTATCGTGTCCGGATGCTCCAGAGTGGTATGCACAATGCTTATTCTCATCATGCCATGGTGGGAGTGGATTGGGAGTTCGCCCTGGGATCGGCTGTATAAAACCAGCGGCTCTCAGTCTTTCATATAGTTGGGAATATGGTTCGGCCAACGGGGTGTATGGTTTTGTGGGCTTCTTCTCGGTGTTGGTTCGGGTCTGGGTGTGTTTTGTGCGTGGTATTGTTGTGGGGGTGGGTATGCTGGTCGGTATTGTGAGGGATTTGTGTGGGCGAACGCCCGTGGCAGATTGTATATTGGTTGGGTGGTGTAGACAGGGTATGATACAGGTGAAGGTTGATAGTACGGGGGAGGATTTTGGCTAAAGTGATCATAGTAAGAGTTTTGGAACGTCGGACTTTGGTACGTAGGGGTTTGGTATGTTTGGGTTTGGTATGTTTGTGTTGTTGTCTGAAGTCATGATAGAAATTTGCTCCGTCCTTTTTCTTCTTATTCATTCCTCAGATTGATTACGATTGTATCGCTTTGCTTTTTGCTTGCAGCGGCCCAGTTCATGATTCTACTGTTTTAATTCCTCTTCCACAAAATCTCCCATCTTTACTACTTGAAAAATTACGCCCAATGTGATCAACCTCTGCGTAATGCGTGGGGTCCTTGAGGATTGTACAAATAGTGTTGTCATTTCACTTTCGCCATAGGCGGTGGACCTCGCCATTCTTGGACCTACCTTATCGCGTATTCCTAAAAGTCTCGTCGACTTTTTCTCCATTTCATGAGGTAGAATCTATCGGGGCGTTGTCGATGTTAAATCTGAATCTGTCCACAAAGTCTTGTGCCATCGCCCTCATACGCCATTTTCTTGGATCACGGTTAGTGTACGGTCAAGGCTTCTCGATCGAAGCTCTAATAAACAACCGTGATGATCGTTGATCCTTTCCACACCCGCTAATTTGTCGATAGGACCTCAAATGTGCGGGGATTACCTTTGCCATCAAACATGTCAAACTTTGGTACTTTATATCCGACGGTAGCTCGGCGTCGGGATGCGTACCTGAGTCCTCGTACTCACAATCCTTCATGACATTTGTTCGCTGAAGGCTCTTGAAACTTCCTTCAAATCGTGGATCTCTCTAGTCATGTTTTCATCATCACGGTTCTTGTTCTTTTCTCCATCTCTTCATACTGAACAAACTCCGGGGAAGGTATTGGTATGGGTGTGTTGAGATGTGGGGCATGGGTCACATATATGGGTGGTTCGTATTATTTGTTGTGGTATGTCATTGGCGCGGGTTGGGCAGGTTGGTTGTCTTGGGTGGTCGGGGCGGTTTGTATAACCTGGGGTTAAGGCATGTATGGGTTAGGGTTATGTCACGACCCAGGCCACAGGCGCACTGGTACCTGCAGGGTACTGTCGGTATATGTCGAGAGAATAGCGTGGAACATACATAACACATAACTTATAAAAAGGTAAACATCACTGGCCAGCCGATAAGGCTGCCTTCCATAAAACATTCTTAAACAAAAGTATAGTAGTACAACTGGTTCTTATAGCCCAAAACACATAGGTGACCACAAACCTCTAAAGATAACAAGCGTGGCGGGACGGGGCCGCCATACCCTGAATGTACAAAATACCTATGGCATCGGGGAATATCCGCACCCGATAAACAAGCTTAGGAGGAATGGAGCTTCGACAGGAATAGTGATCCTAGGCGAGGATCCACAATGCGCTTACCTTACTGCGGCGTGAGCGGCCCAGGAAGTCGATTACCACAATATGTACCAAGTATGTAAAGTGGAAAATCTGTAATAATGATATCATAAGTCTAAAAGTAAGTTGGAGTCATAGAGAGAATCAAAATACCTTTTCTTGTGCCATACTAACAATGAGGTGACAAGTATATATATATAATCTTTGCGTAAAATAGGGGCCTTAGGATCAAAGCAGGGTACCTCGCCAGTAGTATCAATAAGCACCCTACTCGGGACTATTTCACCGCATAGGTCTGTGGACCGCATGAGGTATTCTCGCATAGGTTGTACCGCCCGCGTGGGACTATTTCACCGCGTAAGCCCATAAGGACTCGCATGAGGTATTCCTCGCATCGTGGGTAGCAAATCCACGGAGCAGGTGGTATAACGATCTTGGGGACTTACCGCCGGATATACTCTTACCCCGGCGGATGGTATAACGATCTTGGGGTCTTTCCTCGGATATACTCTTTGCAGGCGGTGATATAACGATCTTGGGGCTTGACCTCGGATATACTCTTACGAAGAAGGTGGTATGGCGATCTTGGGGCTTGCCGCCGGACATACTCTTACTGGAGAAGGTGGTATAACGATCTTGGGGCTTGCCCGCCGGATATCTCTTACCACTAGCTCAAATCATATCATAATCATAAATAAGTTAAGAAAACTTATAACTTCTTATTAGTCTTGTTCATATACCCTCTCATTTTAGTTTACTTAAGGCACTTAATCATATCTTTAATAAAGGAAAACCGGGAATTTAACAAGTACTACATCTTGATTCTTTTAAAAGTGACTCTTCTTTATACATAAAAACCTTTAGGCAATTGATGCCTTAAAACCAATTTGCCTCTTCATATACTTATCTTACTTTAGAGTAAATCTCTTCTCATTAACCTTTTATGAAGCTAATAAACCAACTTTCCATAAAGTTGTTATATTAACTCTATACTTTAGTAAAATCATACTTTTCCCCTAACCAAGGGACTTATACATTCTTAAAACGAAACAAGTCATTATATACTTAAAACAAGTAAGAATACCAAATCTTGTCGTCTCTGTACTACATAGTTTCATCTATTCATGCTCGAGAGATAGGAAAGCTTCACATACCTCTTTGGTCAATCCACTTGCTAAGCTCAACTACATGAGTAATATTTAGACCTATAATAATCATGATACGTTTATTAACCTCTAATTTCAATGTAGAATAATCTAAACTCAAAGCCACTAAATTCTATGGAAAATTGGGCAGCATTTCATTTGTTTCTACATACTTTGCCACCTTTCACAAGGCCGAATTTATCATCCAAACGTCACATTTAAGGCTCAACAATCCAACATTTCAAAGGGGATTACACACCTAAACTTGGGTGTGTAAAATTCTGCCCCATTAGGTACAACAATTCACTTAACAATTCTAAGGTAGTTTTTAGGCTACCACATGCTCATAATATCTTCTTAACCAATTCCTTCACATTCAAACCATAGTTCTTACATGCAATTAGTCTAAGAGCATTATTTACTACCACAAGTTCTTTCTTCTTAACATGCAATACTAAAAACTAATTATAAAGGAGGAACCATTACCTTAGAGCTTTAGCCAAATTTATTCCAACAATTTTGCTAGCCTCCTTTCCAAGAATACCACCACAACAACCTTCACAAGTTAGCCACAAGTTTCCTTCTTGCCTTTTACTTTTCAGATTTCTCCTAAGGCTAAAATATCTCTTGGAATTTTAGAGAGAAGTGGGAGCTTAAGCTTTAGAGAGAGAGAGAAATTGGAAGATGACCAAGTCTTCAAGACTTGGTCAATATATTGCATGCAATAAATCAGATGGGGGGGGACACTTGTCACCCTCCCAAGGTCTTTTAAAAGAAAAATCTGACTTTTCCTAAGTTTTTCCGCCCAAAAATCCCGCCTCGGCTTGGCTGAAACCTCATGACCTCTGCGAACTTTCTGCGCGACCTGCTGTCTGGCCAAGGGCGCTGCAACTCAGCGACCCTCGGTACTTTGGCGCGGCGGCCGCCGCGCTTTGTCCGAAACACATTTACGTCCGATTGCGCCCGAACTTGTAACTCTCATAACTTTCTACTCCGACGTCCTATCGACGAACGGTTGGTTGCGTTGGAATCTAGACTCCACGAACTACGCCCTAGGCCTTTGAAACACTTAAGAACTCTCAATGTAACTGGTCATAACCCGCCTCAAAGTTGACTAAAACCCGTCCGAAATAATCCGTCAACCTATCATTTGAAAATTTTAAGTATTACATGTTTTCGTACGCTCTCATACGTAGGGTCAGAACTACGGGGTATAACATTCTCCCCCCCTTAGAAACATTCATCCCGAATGTTCCTTCTAGGCTTACTCAAATCACAACATCGGCATAGACCCTCTTAACTATTCTTTTGCAAATAAAGAAGCTCCACGAGCCACAACATCTTGAGCGTAAATGCTAAATCAAAGCGACAAGCGGGAAAGTGGGTTACACGGAGGTATAGGAAATAGGTGAGGGTACTTCTTCATCATGTCATCCTCTGCTTCCCGTCATTTCCTCCACTGTTCTCGTTCGCCATAGGACCTTGCGGAAGCCACGTCTTTCGTCGAAGTCGTCTAACTTTGACGATCGAGTATCGCTATGGGACTTTCCTCATACGATAACTCCTCTCACTTGGACATCATGAATCGGTGCACTCTAGATGGATCTCCAATACATTTCCGCAACATGGACACATGGAAAGCGGATGTACCGCCTACAAATCGGACGACGGATCTAACTCGCAGGCACCCGCTGCCCTACGGACAATCGATCTGGCCCAATGTACCTTGGGCTAAGCTTCCCTTCTTTCCAAATCTCATCACGCCGCCCGGGCGATACGCTAGAAAAACCCAATCATCTATCTCAAATTCCAAGTGTCGACGCGGATGATCTGCGTCGACTTACGCCGACTACGGTGCCAACAACGCTCTGGATAAGCTTCACCTTATCCATCGCTGTGAACTAAGTCCGCCCGACTAATCGAACTTCTCCACCTCGAACCAGCCTATCGGTGACCTGCACTTCCTCCCGTATAAGGCCTCATAAGGCGCCATCTGAACACTGGAATGGTAGCTATTGTTGTAAGCAAACTCCACAAGAGGCAAATGATCCTCCCAGCTACCCCTGAAATCAATAACACAAGCCCGCAACATATCCTCAAGTGTCTGGATAGTGCGCTCGGCCTGTCCGTCGGTCTGAGGATGAAACGCCGTACTGAGACTCACCTGTGTCCATAATCCCTTCTGAAAAGACCTCCAGAAGTTAGCCGAGCTGGGCTCCTCTATCGATATAATCGACACCGACTCCGTGCGGTCTCACAATCTCTCTAATATATAATCGGCATAGTCCTCGGTGAAGCGTCGTTACGTAGGAAGAAAATGGTGATTTAGTCACTGTCGACAATCACCCAAATGGAATCATGCTTCCTACGAGTGGTAGGTAGCCCGTAATAAAATCCACATTTATCACCTCCCACTTCCAAGTCGGAATATCAATAGCCTCACGACCAGAACCGGTGCTCAACCTTAATCTGGCGACAATTCAGACGCGCGCCACGAACTCGCAACGTCCGCAAGGCCATCCCACCAATACACGCATCGAGGTCATGATACATCTTAGTCGACCCGGATGAATAGAATAACGAACATGTGCCTCCCGATCTGGCGGGAAGTCTGTCACATCGGGAACACATGGCCGGCCCTCGAATCTTAGCACCCCATCTGGTGCTACCTCAAATAGACTCTTCTCTCCTTGCGAGCTGCATACCGATGCCGTGCAAAATCGGGTCCTCATATCGCCTCTTCACCTCCTCGACGATGGAAGACTCGACAACCTCTCGAACCGACTCGTCACTAACATAATCAACCAACCGAACCCCAGCTCGCTGGCGATGTAACTCTCAGACCATATCCCTTTTTTCTGGCTGAACATCAGACAGACTACCCATCGATCTGCGACTAAGGGCATCTGCAACTACATTGGCCTTCCCTGGGTGGTACAGAATATCAACATCGTAATCCTTAAGTAGCTCCAACCACCGTCTCTGCCGCAAGTTCAGCTCCCTCTGGCTGAAGATGTACTGGAGACTCTTGTGGTCTGTGTAAATGTCACATGAACTCCATATAAATAATGTCTCCAGATCTTGAGGCATGAATCACTGCGCGACTCCAAGTCATGTGTGGGATAGTTCTTCTCATGCTTCCTAATGCCGAGATGCATAAGCTATAACTTCTGCCGTCTTTGCGACAAAGCCCAGCCCGACACTGGCGTCACGATAAACCACGTATCCATCTAAGCCCTCGGAAGAGTAAGGCTGGGCGGTCGTCAACTTCTCCTTTAGCAAATGGAAACTTTCCTCACAAGTATCCGTCCATCGGAACATAGCTGCCTTCTGAGTTAGCTTAGTCAAAGGTGCTGAAATAGAAGCAAATTTCTCTACAAACCTCCGATAATAACCTGCAAGGCCCAAAAAGCTGCGCACCTCCGTCGGTGTAGTGGAGTGCAGGCCAAGTCTGATCGCCTCGATCTTAGTTGTATCAACGAATACCATCGGCCGATAACATGTCCTAAGAAAGCCACGACGCCAACGTAACTTCGCTGCGAGAACTTAGCATACAACGGTCTCGGAGGACTCTCAATACCGTCCTCAAATGATCAGTATGCTCCGCTCAGGCGAATACACCAATATCATCAATAAACACTATAACGAACATATCCAAGAATGGCCTAAACACTCTATTCATCAAATCCATGAATCTTTGGGGCGTTGGTCAACCCGAAAGACATCACCGAACTCATAGTGCCCATACAGGGTCTGAATGCGTCTTTGGGATATCTATCTCTCTAACTACTGATGATAACCGGACTGCAGTCTATCTTGAAAACACTTTGCACCACTGCCTGGTCAAACAAATCGTCAATCACGGGAGGATATATGTTTTTGATAGTTACCTTGTTCACCGCTTGTAATCAATACACATACTGGCGTCCATCCTTCTTCTCTACAAATAACAGGTGCTCCCGGAGAAACACTTGGCCTAATAAAGCCTTTCTCGGAAATCTTTCACTGGTCCTTGACTCCTTCAACTCGGCGGGTGCCATCTGTATGGCGGAATAGATATCGGTCGAGTATCCGCGCCAAATCAATGCAAACTCAATCTCCTTTCGGGAGGATACGGAAGCTCATCCGGGAATACGCCCGAAACTCCTAACGACGGAATCGAAGGTCGGTATCTCGACCTCGATGTCGAATACCCGAACCATATGATAAATGTACCCTTTCGCACCATCTTCCAGCCTTGAGGTAAGAAATAAACTTACCCTCGGCGATCAAAGATTCCCTTCCACTCGATAGCAGGCTCGTGAAAGCTGAACCGAACTAATCTCTCTACGGTCCACGTTGGCATAGCAAGACGCTAGCCAATCCATACCCATAATCACATAAAAGTCTGTCATATCCAACTCTATCAAGTCGGCCAGAGTCGCGGCTATCTATAGTCACAGGCAAGCCTTATACACAGCTCGGCTACCATGAATCACTCATGGCGTAGCCACCTCAAAAGGTCTTATGGACTCGGGCTCTATCCCTATTCGGCAATATGAGGAGATATGTAGGACAAGGTAGAACTGGATCTATCAAGGCATATACATCACGGAAGAAACCAATAATGTACCTGGCGACATGCGGGGCGCCTCGCGGTCTGTCATTTGGACATAACATATATGCGGTTACGAGGTCCGCTAGAACCGAACGCCTACCACGACCTCTGCGCGGCATCTTTGGCCCATAAGTACCACGCCTCCGGCGTCTAACCATCGAAGATGAAGATCCGCAATGCACCGTCGGTGAACCATAACGCTACCGCCGCTGGGACGGACAATCCTTCTTGGATGGCCGCCACAAGAGTAGTATGCTCCCGAACCCATACGCGACTCGCCGGATGAGACCTACCGCATCGAACACACCGAGGTAGGTGGTCTCGATGGTGTTGGTCTCGCCTCCAGAAAACACGAAGTCTGGAGCCACGACACGCTCGCGAATAACCTGGCGATCGGACCTCCCGCGGAAAATTGAGAAGGAGCACTCTGTCTTTGGTGGAATGTGGACTGTTCTGCCGAGGCTTCGCCTCAGCGCCACGAACCTGCTTGTCACGGCCTCTTGGGTGGCCCAAATCTGGTGATCTCGCCTCTATGTCCTCAATCCCGCGATGCGCTGCGTCTGGCAATATCCATCCACGGTGAAGAGCTACAGCGTCACGATAATCATATGACGGTCTAACCCGTCACATATCGATGAACCACATGCGCCGTATGAAGCTACTATGGTGTGCGCATATCGGCCAAGGAGTGAACTCGGTGTATTCACGATAGTCCTCCGCTGTCTCAAGTCAAGAACTATCTCGCGGGCTCTCCTCCTCGGGAGGCAAGAAGTGGTCTAGAAGCGCCTCGTGAACTCCTCCCAATCAGTGGAAGAACATCCTCACCCTCAACAATACCGTGACTCAAACCAGTTCAACGCAATATCGCGTAACCAGGTAAGCTAGTATAAGACTCGATCCCGATGCCTAAGGACTGCGTGGTCGTAACTTCAGAAAAAATCCTGCGGATCCTCGCCAAATCTCGAACCATAGAACTTCGGGTGGGTGACAACCCAAGAAATCCGAATCGTAAGCTATCGGCTCACAGGGTTGGCGCCGCTCTGTCGGCGCCTGCGACTATCTTTGGTCGATGGCGAATTTGTTCCCATAATCTCGTACTCGGACCACGACTGGGGTGGAGGCTCGCATCAGCGGTCTCGATGGCGCGTCGGCGCCTCGAACTTTCTTTGGTAGGCGACGACGTGGAACTTCGCCGCCTAAACATCATCTGGTAGGGCCGGGCACGTGCCCTCATGACTCTGCGTCACTAGCGGCACCTCGCTGCCTTGCCGCCGGGCGCGGTTGCCTTGCGTGGAGGCATAAGCGATACATAAAGGAAAACATCGTAGAGGTTCAACCTATAACTCGGCTCTATTGCACGATCTTAGAGTGAAAGAATGGAAACCAATCCTAAATATCCTGTGACCTCACGATTATAGATGTGGTGCGCGACACCGATAATCAAGACTACGCTAGAACGCGATCGTGGACACTTTCAGAGGACTAAGCGCTCCGATACCACTTTTGTCACGGCGGAGCCACGGGCGGCGGCGTACCCTACCGGTACCTGTCAGTATATGTCGAGAGAATAGCGGCGGAACATACATAACACATAACTTATAAAAGGTAAACATCACCGGGTCGGTAGATAAAATTTCCATAAAAGATTCTTAAAAAAAAGTATAGTAGTACAAAGGTTTCTTTTAGCCCAAATCACATAGGTGACCACAGACCTCTAAAGATAACAGCGTGGCGGGACGGGGCCGCCATACCACGAATGTACAAAATACCTATAGCGTCGGGGAATATCCGCACCAATAAACAAGCTTCCGAGGAATGGAGCTTCGACAGGAATAGTGATCCTAAGAACGAGGATCCACAATCGCTACCTTACCTGCGGCATGAACGCGGCCAGGAAGGGTCGATTACCTGATATGTACCAAGTATGTAAAGCAGAAAATCTTGTAATAATGATATCATAAGTCTAAAAGTAAGTGGTGTCACGACCGATCCGGGCCGTGGATCGTGCCTTACCGGGCACCTGGTGATACAACATTAGAGAAAATCGTGAAATAAAACTTAAAAATGAAACAAGATATATGATAAAACAGGATAACCAAGCGGTCACCTTCCATAATATATATACAAATCTTTCAAACCGAGCAGTTTAATCCTTTTTACAAACCACACTTACACAAGATTTCTGCACTTCTAAGAGTTTTTATACAACATGACGGGACGAGGCGCCATACCCACAGAATGTACAAGTACCTACGATGTGAGGACTATACCAAAGATAAGCCTCCTGAGAAACGGAGCTTCGATATCTTTGGCTGTGATCCATGGCGAGGATCAACGATCGTGTACCTCTACCTGCGGCATGAACGCGGCGAAGGAAGTCGATACAAGTACCAAGTATGTGGCGAAAATCACGTAAATGAAATCATAGTAGTCTATATAAAGCGGGAGACATGTATGATAACCAAACTACGATCCTGATAAATAGCCATGTAAGTCGGGGACTCACGCCTCCAAGTCGTCACTCAATTATAACTATGGGTCTCACGCCTCAGCGTCAATCATGCCCGTGGAATACCTTCCGCCATGCCGGCGATCTATGATATAATAACACCAAGGAGTACATATGAACACCAAGTCCTACGAGTCATAAAAACCGTGACGGCAAGTCACGGCTAACTACCGGATACGAGCCATACTAACAATACTATACAACCAAACCACGGAGTCGTCACGGCAAGTACGGCCGACTACGGATACCAAGGCCGTGTCACGTGGCGGCCGGGGCAAGTATGGTGGCTAACTACCGATACCGCGTATCACGAGACTCACGGCGAAGGCGTCACGGGCCGTCTGGCCGACTACGGATACCAGGTCGTGTCACGTGGTGGCCGGGCAAGTACGAGGGCTAACTACGGACACCGCGTCAGATCAGAGACTTCGCCACTAAACCGAGCGGGGCAAGTCACGAGGGCTAACTACAGTACCAGGCGAATCGCCCACGAGGCGGGGCAAGTCAAAGCCGACCACGGATACCAAGGCGAATCGAAGAAACCTCATGGAGAGCTAGTCCATGGAATAACACTATCAGCGAGGCGCACCGCTTTGAATTCTCCGTCCGCCAGAGTGCGCCCAAGTAATATCATAACAAATCAATGACCTCCATTGAGACGCGGTGGTATAGAAATACAATGCTAGCACGACAAGGCTATCACATGCAAACATAGGCAAGTTACACACAACCCAAGGTACTTTCATTTTATGCCAAAGTCCAGGTTTTAACCCCAAAGTACTACGTACGTGAAATTCTTTTTAAAAGATCCATTTCTTTTACAAAGGTCACCGATGCCGTATTATAAAAAGTAGAGTGACTAACATTTTTAAGTAAACCAAAACAACTTCCATACTTTCCTTTTTAAACCACATTAAGACAATACCATGCCTTCTTTTTAGACCAAAACACTTCTTCTTTTTTAAAGTCAAGTTATCACTTTAAAACCACTGATAAAACCATTCTTTTGTTTTCATAAGGTCGTTATAACTAACTTCCCATAAAGCTGTTATAACACTTTATGTTTTAAACCAATTTAAGACAAAACAATGCCTTTCTTTTAAACCAAAACTCTTCATTTCCTCAAGTCTCTTTTAGAAATCAAATTCCTTACTTATTCTCATTTCCGAAATCAGTAAAACATTATTCTTTAAAAACCAAGTACTTATTACTCACGAATGAGGTTTCACACTTCTTAACAACTTTCATATCAATTCAATTAAGTCAAGTCTCTTATCTTTTAAAATTAAGTCTCTTAACTTCTAAAATCAATAAATCATTCTTTTATCTTTCTTAAGTCGTTATACCTAACTTCCCATAAAGCTAGTATAACTCTTAAGCTTTTAAAACCAAGTATTACTCTTCTTTCAAAAACGATTCTTAATTCTTTTGAAATACTTCAAGATTCCTATTATTTAGGCTTAAGTCAAAAGACATTGCCGTAAAACTACGTTCAGTTAACACACGTACGTCTATCGTACTATATATATATATATACTTTTAAAATATCATGCTCAAGAGTATAGGAAGAATCACATACCTCGCGACGATTTATCGACTATTAGCAAAACGCTCCAAAGTATGATCTGTTAGCCTTTTCCACCCATCGAGTAGAATACGCTACTCGCGATCTTCAACCTATATCGGCCATATAAGTCTATCAATGTCTAGACTATTACGTAAAATATTTCTAGATCTGATTCCTTTATTCTACGGAAAATTGGGCAAAGACTTCCCTACGCCAACTACACAAGTCTCAGTAAATACGGTCCCATGTAAGTCTGATTTAATTTTCTTCTTTAATATTCTTGATGTGATTTGATTTAATTCTTTTACGTAATATCCTTCATGAATCTTATATTCATTTCTATACTACTCTGATATGTAATTTCCAATTACAATAGAAGGGAGTATTTACCTCGGTAAGCCCAAAATTATCCAAGATTTAATGTCGATCCCGAGCAACGTTTAGCTCTACTCGGCGCCCAACCTGCTCCAAGCAACCCTTAGAAGTTCTACACAACTTCTTCTTAATACTTCAACTCGCTATGAAGATTTCCTTAGGGTTTCGTTTAGTCGTAAAGGAAGTATAATAGTAGTTCTGGGCTTTTAGTATAGATGTAACCTTGGAATACTACAAGGTATTTGGGCGAGTATTTTGGAATAGTAACAATACTTGGAGAATACTTTTCTACCAAGGGGGTGTATTCTGAAAAACAACTCAAAAGGAGGAGGGGGTTGGTTTCGGCCAAGGCTCACAAAGGGGGGAGGGGTCCTCTTGGACGAGAGCTTTGCTAAGAGGGGAGGGAATTTGCCTTGGATTTTCACAAGTGTGGGTGAAGAAATGGTCTTGCACTAGAGGGGTATTTATAGGACATTCAATGGCCAAGATCAAGCCAAGTGGGGGGGGGGCAAGTGGAGGGTCAAGATTTGGACAAGTGTTTGTGGGTCCCACTTGCTCATCAACTACACAAAATATCCTACCAACTCCTTGACAAAAATCAAGGCCAAAACGCCCAATCGTCCCACTTAGCAGTCCACTTGAGGTGACACTTTTCACCCTCTCGTTGGTCCAAAATATTTCATCTCTCGGAAAAATCCAAAAATTATAAATGACATAGCCGTATTTTCCCTTATGAAAGTCCGGAAAGCGTTTCGTCTGAAAAAAAACGACTCTTTCGCTAGTTGTGCACAAATTTCGCCACTTTGCCTACTTAAGGCTTAAACTTTTATGCGTGCGCCTCACGTACATACTACGTAAATACTGGTATAACATTCTCCCTCCAGAAACATTTGTCCCGAATGTTCCTTCTCAACAGATAACGATAAAGTTCCTCATAACAGTTGCCAATGCCACACCGCCACCAAATAACACATACGCAAATACTTATCCCAAGTCAACGAGGAATCACCTCTAGCATTACAAAAGCTTCCACCGGTCTAAAAGATATCCGCTGCACCTTTTCTTCACAAAAGTAATGATCATTTCTATTCTCTCGACATGTTCACTTCTTTCCTTACTCGTCGTACTTTTCCGAACACTTGAACTCTTCTAGTATCGTACCATACTTCATCATCGCATTTCCAAAACTTTGGAGTCACCACCTCGAACTTGGTCATCTTACTAGCCTCGATCTCTTTTAAGGCCATTCCCTTCACGATCCGATTCGGTCGAACATATCCACGAACTCATACGATGGTCATCTAAACTTGGGCCTAGCACCCTCGTGACCTACCACCGCTGGCGGGACCACCTCGGCCCGAACCACACTGGCTGAGGCGCGGGTTGACCGCGTCGGTACTAACCGACCGCTATCGCGCCAAATACTTGTTCTCCGATCCGGAACAATCTTACCTATTCAAGTCTGAAGGCTACCACTTTCATTTTACCTGACCCATGGAATTATCCCACAATACATTTATACGCATACCAAGTATTTGACAAAGACTAGCAGTAAAATCTTTTATTCAAGCCTACTTACATCTAAGGTCTCAACGTGTAATATTCTAAGGTTCATACCTTCCCGACCCATACTTATTCTTTCAACTAACCATGTCTCTAAACCACAATATACACAATGCTATCTGCATAGTACTCAACATATAATCATCGCATCACGCATGCTAAACTCTGAGGTTAAGGATATACGAAGCGATAGGCGGTTCAAAGGACCGCTAAAGGCGGGAACTTCTATCGCGACCTCTGCGTGGCTAACGGTGTATGAGTATCTGCCTAGCTATGGAAGGTGAAGAACCCGCGATCTCGTAGCTTTGTGCTATCCTACCGGTGCTACCCCTCGAGACAGTCTCTCGCCAAATGGCCTGTTGGCGCAAGCATAACAATCTCCCAAATTAGTCGACATTCTCCCTTATGAAGTTTTCCACAACGGCGCGCTTTGAGACAAGGGTGACTTTATCTGGCGAGCATTCCTACTCTCGAAAACACGAAACACAGGAGCCACGACCTGCTCACCGAATATCCCAACGTCCCAAGCGGAGGACCACTCTGTCTTGGCGGAGGTACATAACTAACTCACTGGCGGTCCGCCTCGAAAGTTAACGAAGGACCTGCTGTTCGGCCCTCTTATGGCGATCTTGGTCGTTCCGCCGACCTCTCCGCTCACACCTGGTCGTAAGCTGCGTGCGGGCAATGTCCATGCCCGGCTGAAGAGCTACACCCGCGCAACTCTCTGCCAAATAATCGTCGAGCCCTGTGACATAGCGGTGCACTCTGTCCTCCATACTGGCTACTAACGCGGGGACATCACAGAGCGATGAGTCGAACTCCACATTGTACTCGCGACCGACGCCTCTGCCTCAACACCAAAAATCATCGGCCGAGCCCTCGCCGTGCGTGGAGGAAAGAAATGTGCAAGAAATGCCTCAGAACTCGTCCCAAATACTGGAGGCGCATGCTCCCAGGACAGCTCGCGAATCAAACGATCGGCAGTGATATCACGCAGCCGATGTGAACCCAAGACCACTGACTCGGTCTCCGAAGCCTTGATCACTCTCATGGTCCACTGTAACTGTCTGATGAACTCCTGCGGATCCTCCTCAGGCCTTGATCCATAAAACACTGGCGGGCTGCAACTCAGAAAGTCCGCGATCTCAAACTATCCGCCTCGGGTGAATTACGGGTACTACCGTCTGGGAATCGTGCGTCCGCTTATCACCGTGCCTTGCCACTATCACGGCCAATAAGCGGGCCATCTCAGCATACCCGTCTCTTCGCTCCGGTGAGGGGTGGAGGCTCAGTGTATCGTGGTCTCAGCAGCCACTGCTGCGGCTCTAAACTCTACTGGGGATGGCGGCGTCGCAAAACTCGCCGTCTGAAGCACTATCTCAGGTAATGACTGGGCATGCGCCCCCGTACTCCTCTGTATCCTACCAGCAGTTCCCTCGGCTGCCTTGCCCATCTGGGCCCGGGTTGCCTTGCGCGGAGGCATAAGCGGTAAAACGAAATCGTCGAGAGGGTCCAACTTATAACACGACTCTAAGGCACGATCTCGGAATGAGAAGAATGAAAACCAATCCTAAATGTCCTGCTGACCTCGCGATTATAGATGTGGTGCACAACACACCGATAATCAAGACTCTACTAGACACGCTGTAGACACTTTCCGAGGATTAACGCTCACGATACCACTTTTGTCACGACCGATCCGGGCGTGATCGTGCCTTACCCCGGGCACCCTAGTGATACAACATTAGAGAAAATCAGCGGAAATAAAAACTTAAAAATGAAACAAGATATATGATAAGAACAGGATAACCAAAACGGTCACCTTCCAATAATATATATACAAATCTTTCAAACCGAACAGTTTAATCCTTTTACAAACTACACACTTGCATTACATACCTCTAAGAGTTTTATACAACATGACGGACAGGGCCACATACCACGAATGTACAAGTACTTACGATGTGAGGGGACTATACCAAAAGATAAGCCTCCGGAGAAACAGAGCTTCCCGATATGCTGAACTGTGATCCTATGAGCGAGGATCAACGACTGGTGTACCTCTACCTGCGGCATGAACGCGGCCACGAGGTCGATCCGCAGTACAGTATGTGGCGAAAATCGTAAATGAAATCATAGTAGTCTATATAAAGCAGGAGACATGTATGATAACCAAACTACAGTCCACAATAAATAAGCAGTCATGTAAGTCAGGGACTCACGCCCTCCAAGTCATCACTCAATTATAACTATGGGTCTCACGCCCTCAACGTCAATCATGCCCGTGGAATACCTTCCTCACCGGCGATCTATGATATAATAACACGAGTACATATGAACACCAAGTCCTACGATCATAAAACCGTGACGGCAAGTACGAAGGCTAACTACCGATACGAGCCATACTAACAATACTATACAACCAAACCACGGAGGCGATACGGCAAGCACGAAAGCCGACTACGGATACCATCGTGTCGATGAGTCGACGGGCAAGTACGAGGGCTAACTATCAGATACGAGTCGTATCACGATACTCTCCACGCTGATACGGCAAGTACGGCCGACTACCAGATACCAAGCGCCGTGTCACGTGGTGATCGGCAAGTACGAGGGCTAACTACCAGATACCAAGGTCGTATCACGAGACTTCGCCACTAAACTGAACGGGGAAAGTGCGAGGGCTAACTACCAGGTACCAAGGCCGAATCAGCCACGAGACGAGCAAGTACGAAAGCCGACCACCAGATACCAAGGCCGAATTAGTAAGAAACCTCATGGAGAGCTAGTCCATGGAATAACACTATCAGCGAGCGCACTGCGGAATTCTCCACCACCGCCAGACGTCCAAGTAATATCATAACAAATCAGACCTCCATCGAGACGCGGTGGTATAGAAATACAATGCTAGCACGACAAGGCTATCACACGCAAACATAGGCAAGTTACACACAACCCAAGGTACTTTCATTTTATGCCAAAGTCCAGGTTTTAACCCCAAAGTACTATGTACGTTAAATTCTTTTTAAAAGATCTATTTCTTTTACAAAGGTCACCCGATGCCCGTATTATAAAAGTAGAGTGACTAACATTTTAAGTAAACCAAAACAACTTCCATACTTTCCTTTTAAACCACATTAAGACAATACCATGCCTTCTTTTTAGACCAAAACACTTCTCCTTTTTTAAAGTCAAGTTATCACTTTAAAACCACTGATAAAACCATTCTTTTGTTTTCATAAGGTCGTTATAACTAACTTCCCATAAAGCTGTTATAACACTTTATGTTTTAAACCAATTGAAGACAAAACAATGCCTTTCTATTAAACCAAAACTCTTCAATTTCCTCAAGTCTCTTTAGAAATCAAATTCCTTACTTATTCTCATTTCGAAATCAAGAAACATTATTCTTTAAAACCAAGTACTTATTACTCACGAATGAGGTTTCACACTTCTTAACAACTTTCATATCAATTCAATTAAGTCAAGTCTCTTATCTTTTAAGATTAAGTCTCTTAACTTCTAAAATCAATAAATCATTCTTTTATCTTTCTTAAGTCGTTATACCTAACTTCCCATAAAGCTAGTATAACTCTTAAGCTTTTAAAACCAAGTATTACTCTTCTTCAAAAACGATTCTTAATTCTTTGAAATACTTCAAGATTCTTATTATTCAGCTTAAGTCAAGACATTGCCGTAAAACTACGTTCGATTAACACACGCACGTCTATCGCACTATATATATATATACTTTTAAAATATCATGCTCAAGAGTATAGGAAGAATCACATACCGCGACGATTTATCGACTATTAGCAAACGCTCCAAAGTACCGCATGATCGCGGTAGCCTTTTCCACCCATCGAGTAGAATACGCCACTTTCGCGATCTTCAACCTATCTCGGTCATATAAGTCTATCAATGTCTAGACCATTCTGTAAAATATTTTTAGATACAGATTCCTTTATTCTACGGAAAATTGGGCAGCACTTCCCTACCCGCCAACTACACAAGTTCATCAGAAATACACCCCATGTAAGTACTTTAATTTTCTTCTTTAATATTCTTCGATGTGATTTCGTTCAATTCTTTTTCAGAATATCCTTCTATGAATCTTATATTCATTTCTATACTACTACAAGATGTAATTTCCAATTACAATGAAGGACAAGAGTATTTACCTCTGTGAAGCCCAAAATTATCCAAGATTTAACGTCGATCCTGAGCAACGTTTAGCTCCTACTCTGGGCGCTCCAACCCGCTCCAAGCAACCCTTAGAAGTTCTACACAACTTCTTCTTAATACTTCAACTCGCTATGAAGATTTCCTTAGGGTTTCGTTTAGTCGTAAAGGAAGTATAATAGTATTTCTGGGCTTTTAGTATAGATGTAACCTTGGAATACTACAAGGTATTTGGGCCAAGGTATTTTGGAATAGTAACAATACTTGGAGAATACTTTTCTACCAAGGGGGGGGTGTATTTACGAAAAAAACTCAAACGGAGGAGGGGGTTGGTTTCGGCCAAGGCTCACAAAGGGAGGGGTCCTCGACGAGCTTTGCTAAGAGGAGGAATTTGCCTCGATTTTCACAAGTGTGGGTGAAGAAATGGTCTTGCACTAGGGGTATTTATAGGACATTCAATGGCCAAGATCAAGCTGAGTGGAAAGTGGAGGGTCAAGATTTGGACAAGTGTTTGTGGGTCCCACTTGCTCATCAACTACACAAAATATCCTACCAACTCCTTGACAAAAATCAAGGCCAAAACGCCCCAATTCGTCCCACCTTAACCGTCCACTTGAGGGTGACACTTGTCACCCTCTCGTTGGTCCAAAATATTTCATCTCTCGGAAAAATCCGCAAAAATTATAAATGACATAGCTGTAATTTCCTTCGCAAAGTCCGGAAAACGTTTCGTCGGAAAACGACTCTTTTCGCTAGTTGTGCACAAATTTCGCCACTTTGCCTACTTAAGGCTTAAACTTTTGTACGTACGCCCTCACGTACATACTCTGAAAATACGGGGTATAACAGCTGGAGTCATAGAAGAGAATCAAAATACCTTTTACTGTGTCATACTAACAATGAGAGTGACAAGTATATATATATAATACTGCATAAAATAGGGGCCTTAGGATCAAAACAGGGTACCTCGCCCGTAGTATCAATAAGCACCCCTACTCCTGGGACTATTTCACCCGCATAGGTCCTGTGGACCCGCATGAGGTATTCCTCGCATAGGCTGTACCCGTCCGCATAAGCCCATAAGGACTCGCATGAGGTATTCCTCGCATCGTGGGTAGCAAATCCACGGAACAGGTGGTATAACGATCTTGGGGACTTACCCCTCAGATATACTCTTACCCCGAAGCAGATGGTATAACGATCTTGGGGACTTTCCCCTCAGATATACTCTTACACTGAAGCAGCTGGTATAACGATCTTGGGGCTTGCCCCTCAGATATACTCTTACACTGAAGAAGGTGGTATGACGATCTTGGGGCTTGCCTCGCATACTCTCTACCACGGAGAAGGTGGTATAACGATCTGGGCTTGCCCGCCGGATATACTCTTACCCTAGCTCAAGTCATCATATCATAATCATAAATAAGTTAAGAAAACTAATAACTTCTTATTAGTCTTGTTCATATACCCTCAAATTTTAGTTTACTTAAGGCACTTAATCATATCTTTAATAAAGGAAAACCGGGAATTTAACCCAAGTACTACATACTTCAATTCTTTTAAAAGTGACTCTTCTTTATACATAAAAACCCTTAGGCAATTGATGCCTTAAAACCAATTTGCCTCTTCATATACTTATCTTACTTTAGAGTAAATCTCTTCTCATTAACCTTTTATGAAGCTAATAAACCAACTTCCCATAAAGTTGTTATATTAACTCTATACTTTAGTAAAATCATACTTTTCCCCTAACCAAGAGACTTATACATTCTTAAACGAAACAAGTCATTATATACTTAAAACAAGTAAGAATACCAAATCTTGTACGTCTACCGTACTACATAGTTTCATCTATTCATGCTCAAGAGATAGGAAAGCTTCACATACCTCTTTGGTCAATCCACTTGCTAAGCTCAACTACCGCAAGTAATATTTCGACCTATAATAATCATGATACGTTTATTAACCTCTAATTTCAATGTAGAATAATCTAAACTCAAAGCCACTAAATTCTATGGAAAATTGGGCAGCATTTCCTTTGTTTCTACATACTTTTCCACCTTTCACAAGGCCGAATTTATCATCCAAACGCCACATTTAAGGCTCAACAATCCAACATTTCAAAGGGGATTACACACCTAAACTTGGGTGTGTAAAATTCTGCCCCATTAGGTACAACAATTCACTTAACAATTCTAAGGTAGTTTTTAGGCTACCACATGCTCATAATATCTTCTTTACCAATTCCTTCACATTCAAACCATAGTTCTTACATACAATGAGTCTAAGAGCATTATTTACTACCACAAGTTCTTTCTTCTTAACATGCAATACTAAAAACTAATTATAAAAGAGGAACCATTACCTTAGAGCTTTAGCCAAATTTATTCCAATAATTTTGCTAGCCTCCTTTCCAAGAATACCACCACAACAACCTTCACAAGCTAGCCACAAGTTTCCTTCTTGCCTTTTACTTTTTCAGATTTCTCCTAAGGCTAAAATATCTCTTGGAATTTTAGAGAGAAGTGGGAGCTTAAGCTTTAGAGAGAGAGAGAAATTGGAAGATGACCAAGTCTTCAAGACTTGGTCAATATATTGCATGCAAGAAATCAGATGGGGGGGACACTTGTCACCCTCCCAAGGTCTTTTAAAAGAAAAATCTAACTTTTCCTAAGTTTTTCCCCTAAAAATCCGCCGGCTGAAACCTCCGCAGACCTCTCGAACTTTCGCGCGCGCGCTGCCTGCGCAGCGGCGCTGCAACTTCAGCGACCCCTCAGTACTTTGGCGCGCGGCCGCATCCGCGCGCTGCCCGCGCTTTGTCCGAAACACATTTTTGTCCGACTGCGCACTGAACTTGTAACTCTCATAACTTTCTACTCCGACGTCCTATCGACGAACGGTTGGTTGCGTTGGAATCTAGAATCCACGATATACGCCCTAGGCCTTTGAAACACTTAAGAACTCTCAATGTATCGGGTCATAACCCACCTCAAAGTTGACTAAAACCCGTCCGGAATAATCCGTCAACCTATCCTTTGAAAATTTTAAGTCTTACATGCTTTCGTACGCTCTCATACTCAGGGTCAGAACTACGGGGTATAACAGGTTATTTGTGGTTTGTGGGTTAGGAGGAGGTGTGTTGTTGTGTTGTGGATTAGTGGGCTGCGGGTTATTTGTTGGGTGTTGGGGAGGGCGTCGAAAAGATGGTGAATTTGGAAGTGTGGGTAGTTGTGCATTGAGGCTTATGGATAGCTTAGTGATGTCTCGGAGTCGATCCATTTCCGCTTGCATGACCGCCATTTGTTGCGATTTGAGCGAGGTATTAAATCGGAAGATGTGGCATTCTCCCTTTCTGATGTTTTTGGTTCCTCTCGTTGAATGGCAATGAGTCCCAAACCATCTTGTTCGTTTACCCCTGAATTATTCATTTTTGTTGCTCGTGCTTTGGATCTTGTGAAGTATGGGTGTTCAGCCAGTGCTTGCCAACACAAACCAGCCGAGAAGGGGAGTAATACAGCAAAATCCCTTTTATGTGAAACATGTGTTAGCATCAACATAAATAGAAGAACATATGGGGGCATACAATGAAACTTCAAAAATATAGTAGATTAATGTGCGTCCTAATATGCAAAGGGCCTCTATTATGCTAGAGGTAGGCCTAAGTGTCATATATGCAAAGTCATGTTAGATGTACCCAAGCCATTGTATTGAAATGATTTTATTGGAAATAAAGCTAATCGAAATAACACTTATAAGAAAAACAATGAGAATCTCAAACTAAATGCATATAACTATGTTGCCGATGTGATGGTGAAGCTTAGACCTGTCTGTTCCAAAAACTGCACTGCATCCTGCATTAGAACCCACATGTCTGGAGTGATGACTTTATCTTTGAGTTGAGGATCCTTTATCCTATTCCTCGTGCCCACGTCCTCGAAACCTTGCTCTCATTTTAGGCTGTAGGTTGCGTTGTTGTGATCCTCTTGCAACCATGTCTGATATTCGGGTGTGCGCCCTGCTTGTTCATCTCCGATGTCTACCTTGTTAGTGTCGTCCCATTCTCTCAAAATTTGTCCAGTTCGGGGCACGATAAAGTTTGGTCCAAATGTGACTTCTGAAACTCCCATGTCTGACCGGAGCGGGATTATCTGTTCTTGGCCGAATTGTCGGAGTACGCGTAGTGGAGCGTATGGTTATAGACCCTTTAGACCAATGAGCTCAATATAGCATAGTTCTTTGCCGCGTATAAAGGCTCCAGTATTGTGAAGGAGTAAGGGATATTTCCACTGGATTTTATCCTGGGTGCGGGATGTCAAAAACTTGCACCAATCTTTGGTGCTGACTGGTGACACAAACCATTTCGTCCTATCATAGAAGCTGCCGATCTTATAAGATGTGGTGAAACAAACATCCGTCATATTTGACCGTTGGTAAAAATGCTCTATGGCCCACATTTGTAAAATAAGATTGCAACCTTCAAAGAAGTTTGTCTGGCCTCTTTTGCATTTCCCAAGAGCTCGGAATATCTCTGCCAAGATCATAGGAACTAAAGTGGGTTGCACGCCGTCAATTCCCTTGAAAAGTGATCTGGCCACGGAACATATGCAAGTACTTATTTTGCCATACTCAAGTGGGAAAATCAAGGTGTCAAGTAAAGTGACAGTGAATGCAATAGGACGCCTATTTTGCCAATGTCGTAGAGTACATGAGAATTCTGTTTTGCACGCCTTGTAAGCGTTATTATGTCCATACCTCTCGTAAAGATAGTCAAGAGACACCCAGTTATTCTCGAAGCAACGCAATTCCTTAGTATTCTTTAGACCCATGTAGCGGAGAAATTTCTTCCCTGATTGGTTGTTGGGAATAATTTATCTTCTACCTTGGTAAACTAGACTGGTGAAATAATGCACTTCTTCCAATGTAGGAGTTATTTCGAAATCGTTGAATCTGAAGACGACGACTCAGTCTGGATCCCAAAACTGGATTAAAGCTCGGATCAAATGCGGATCTGGCGAAATACCAAATAGTGAGATGAGACACCCTAATTTCTTCCTAATCATCGTATTACTGCTGATGTCGAAATCCTCCCACCATACTCTTAGCTTATTAGAACTCCGCTTACCATTCTTATACGATCCATGCTATGATACAAATGCTGAAAAAGTAGAAATAATAGACTTACATTTCCAACTTTGGCATGTCTTTTGGCTTGGATAAATCTATCATGATTATGCAACACATAATATGCTGATTTGGTCAATTGGGTCATGAGACCCAATTGACGATTTGGAGGGTTCCTAGTCGTTGAAACGATTCCAAGGATCGACTCACCTAAGGTGTATGCATGCATGACTTAGTATAAAGGGTGGTATAGCTCTATCTTAAGTTTGCTAAGATTTGGCTTACTGGACGCGAGGTTCTCGAGCGGACTACTCGAGCGAGAAGGCTACGCGACCACCGGTTGGACCGGATTCTCCGCGCAAAATGCCAACTCTCTTAAATTTGGGTGTTTGAAAGAAATTTGCAGGTGCGCAAAGCACACCCGTGTGTTGTGTGTGATAGTGTGAATTTTCCGTAAGTGAGAAAATATGAGCGGAATGTCAGTTTAAGAAAAGCGGTAACAAATAGTAGCATGCTAATATTTATGTAAAGAATAACAGTTTAGGCAAAGGATAGATAAGAGCAAGTAAATGTAAAAAACACAAAATAGCAACTAAGCAAATAAAGAAAAATAAAGCACGATAATTAACCTAAGTTTGTTATGGTTAAGAACCTAAATCCCGTATTCCCCAGTGAAGTCGCCATGTTGTCGCACCCTATTTTGAACTCTCAGGCTTGAATGCGCGACAGAATGGTTATCCCCCCCAAAAAATGAAATAAAAATGTAAATGTTAAGGGAGTCGCCACCTAATTAATTGGGTGAATTAGGACACCTAAACGCCAACCGATTAAAGTCAACATTAACTTCATTTAATGATCTGTGAAACTTGATAAGATTTTGGGTAAGAGTTCTTTATTATTCTAAAGGGAAGGGTTTAGACATCCTTTAGAATCCGCTAACTTACGGTTGTCCGTTCAAACCTAGGTTAATTATTATGTTAAATGAGTGCATGTTTTGAAAATATTTTAAGTAAAAGATATTTACAAGTATATAAAATATATGTATATTTAACAATGTAAGGATTTATGATATTTACACAAGAATATATATATAATATGGAAGTAACATTATTTGGAATATATAAAATCGTTGTAAAAATATATGTATTATTAGCATAGTATGAAAGGAAAGAGTAATGCGAAAATTGATTTCCATGAGAGGATGTGCTTAACAACATAAAGTGACCTGGCGTGGTTTGTAAAAAAAAGAGCGAGGTTAATTAAAATACGCACGTAATCACAAAACAAATTGATTTTTGACATGATATATGAAGTGTTTATCATATGATGTTAATAACGAGCCCGTGAGAATATGCATCTCTTTTGTTATGAAAAATGATGTCTTAGTTACATAATATAGGTAAAGGATAGTTAAATTATCTCTTAATTTAGCCCTATGTGACAAACCTAGAATAAGTAAGTGAGGATGAGTTCATATTTTAAAACTACCCTCCCAATCTATTCAAAGGCCAATAGTTAGTATCCTATTAATTACAAAGTTAAGCATATAAAGTTACGACAACAAAATAAATAAATAAATAAATAAACAGATAAATAAAGAATGAGATTAGAATTGATGTAGTTTTTAGGATGGATGACGACGTCATCTCATCCCATTTTTCGTTTGGAGGTTCTGGGGCGGACGTCGATGTGGAGATCATGATGAGGCTCATACCGAGACTCTTGATTTAGCTCTCGATACATGTCATGTAAAATAAGAAAAGAAAAGAGAAGGAGTAGTAAGTATTCCAAGTTCATCGATAAGGCAAGTAACTAACACATATGCAAATATACCCAAACCTCATCAAGTAATAAACTGGTATACAATGTAAACACTTGGTCACTTTATTTCAGCAACAGAAAAGACAAACAGGCCCAAATCAATAATAAGTTAAGCCTTTAAATATAAATCGGCCTTATAGCCTAGGACTAATCAACTGTATTAAAGCACCAGTATATGCAGCATGTTCTTTATTATGCCATTCTCAGATTCGTTACATCTCATCTTATAAACATAGAGCAGACACATATAAACAAAAGAGAAAAATCTACCCTATGTATTATAAACCACATACGAACATGTCAAACAGACCTGTCATTTTTAGTAAAGCAACCGACACCCAACTCATGTAAACACTCAAAGCTTCTTAGACTAAACATAGTTCTTATTTCGGACTGCAGGCTTAGCGATAACATGATACTGGGCAGGTTTCAAGGTATGTGGCATTTCACATATCAAAGAAAAAAAAATTCATTTATCCTACTTGCATATACAATCAGCCAAATCTAACAGCCTAATTCCCAGCCTTTATTACATGTTTTATATTGAGTAGGCAGGTCATCAAGAGACATAGGTGCGCTTTTAAGCAATCTTTTCAGATGTCCAATTAGGACTTCATCAGATTCATGGTTTAAGCCATACAACATGCATAACCAAACAATATAACAAGTCCATATTTCATATAAACATAAACCATTCGTAGCTTAGTGAGTCTAGTCACATAGAAACCAAACATTTCCACAGTGTAGGACTAGAAACAAGTTAACAAAATCACCTGCATAGGCCATTTCTTTAGACATTGGACATGTATTAACATTCAGAACATAGAGCTAGAAGATGAATGCAAAATTGTAGGAACATGATTCAACTTAGCATAGAATGGATTGACATGACTTTCTTAGACTCAACCTAGGAATCCTATTGTCACTTAACAGATCAAGCATTTACAGTGATTTTATTACAATTCCTAAATAGTACGGATTAAACTACCCCAAACAATGGGAACAAAGTAAAAATATATATTATGATACATATTCAACTCGTATAGTTAGCTTGAGAGTAAAATACATTAGCCATCTTAAGAGATGAGAACGTGAAGATTTTATTTTAAAATTAAAATGTTTGTTACTTTATCGAGATGATAACACGACACTGTAAATCATGTATCCTGATCCTAGTAACATTTTGATTGGAGGTCGGTCTTAAGTTATTAAAATACAATAGTGATATTTTAGAAAAATAAGTAAAGATTCGAAATCTTTTGAATATAGGCACATAAATATACATACACATAGACGCACATAATCCTTTTGAATTTTGATGTTGTTATTTCCGGGAGCGCGTCGACTTAATTTGAAAATTTGGGATTAGACCTCGTAATCCCTTTTACTTCCCGCTAACTATTTGCTAGGAGAAGTATTTATTTATAGAGAGAGAGTTACAAGAAACAGTTCACACATGATTACTACCACTCCTGAAGTAATATGCCAAGCACCTTGATTTACCTAATCATATAAGGCAATGAAATTTCATACAGATTTGCAGCTATCCATATAGAGGATTCATAGCTAGTTTTAGCATAATGAATCAGCTAGTTCCATGCCTTCCAGAATTTGTACATTCAATGGTTTCAATATGATGAGCACTTAATATGCACAAACGACTGTTATAATACCAATAATGACCATAGATAACAAGCATTAGTAACACCACTCAGTCAACCCTATAACCTGGACGATAAACACTATATTCAACCATATATACAGATACCAACAACTATTAGTGAAGCTCATCAGTAGTCGCAATCACGAAAGCCAATAACAATCAATACTACCTTTTTATGTGTGGTGAATCTGAGGCGACATGAGCGCATCTTCAATCACAAAGAAGAGTTTCCAAGAACTTGTTTGCGATATGAGAAGGAAGTCAAAAATCGAACCGAAAAGAGAGTTTCTTTAGAGCCACCTCGCCTCATTGCATTGCATGTTAGAGACTCAGATTTATAGCTAGGATTTTAGGTTCTAAGTTTGGTAAAGTTCTTAGGGCCGATTTAGTGCTGATTTTAGGTGCGATTTTGTGTGATTCTAGCTGCGATTTTGTGTTTATTAGGATGTTTTTTATGGGCTGATTTGGTTACTGGCTTTAGGCGATTTGTCATCATTTTTGGGTTCTGAGATTCTGGGCGCGATTTGGTTAAGGGTGTGTTACCATTTTCGGCCAAATCTCTGACGATTCTTACCGAAATTAATAGGGAGAGGTTTTATGATAAGATGGGGAAAGGTCGTCGGATTCTCAGACGAGAATCTCGATTGGGGTGGTGGCGTGAGGGATTTGTGTATGCGGCGGATGGCTTTAGGGTTTTTAGATTAGGTTTTCTTTTTCGCTCAAGAAGATGAGGGTAAAATGTCCGCGTCTGGATATAGAGGTCAAAGGTTCGGGCGCGGTTTTCAGTCGGTGGAGCTTTGTCACGTGTGGAAAAAATGGGTTTGGATATTAGTTTTAGGATAATTATTATTTAATTAGTGGGATTTAGGTAGAGTTTTAGGTATAATTTAATTAGTGGTAAATTAAATTATTTTAATACACCCTTAGTTTTAGCTTGAATTTAAATTATTACAACCATAAATGCGGGCGTGCTAATTAATTAGTGCTTAATATTTTATAATGCGAGACCATTATTAAAAACTTATTTATTATGCCTACTTTGTTGAATTAAAATTAAATTGATGGGGTTTTAAATTATTATTAAATTACTTAAATGCTAAATGCGGATATGATATTTAAGGATTGCTTAATGCTTTTATAAATGCGACGCTATTATTTAGAATCTTATTTTATTGTGCATTATTTATCATTATTAAAGTTAAAATTAAAATATCTTAATATGACTTGTGTGCTTTATTAATTTTAGCTTGAGTTTAAATTATTACAATAATTATGAAATTGCTTTGCGTATTAATAAATGCGACTATGCTATTTGACACGACGTCATTGCTAAATTATTTATTTATTTATGTATTTATTATTATTAAAATTATTAAGAATTAATGGAAATAGAATAGGGCTTAAAATTGATAAATGCGGGCGCGAGACCCAAAGTGCTTAATATTCTACGTAAGATGCGGTGTCATTATTAAATTGTTTATTTGTGCCTGAATTAATATTTTATTGTTGCATTTTATAGTTAATGACTGGACGGGAGGGTCAAAATTGGGTGTCAACACCTAATTGATAGCAGTCCCTTTTTAGTACCCCTTTCCTTCACCAATGTGCAAAAGCTCTATTTGCCTCTGTCATTCTATGAGTCTCTTCCTTGCTTCAAATTAAAAAAAATCCCTTTATGTCGTTGTGTCTAACTACCTTCTTCTTCAGAGCGGAAAGGGACATGGCCAAAACATATAAAGATCAGCGTAGTCGGTGAGATAGGCAAGAGGTAGCTTGCTTCCAAGCTGGCCCGGCCGATTCGAACTGCTACGCAAATAATTTACGTCTACCCGGTCGAGCTTCCTTCCCCTTTCGTCTTAACTATAACTACATTACGCAAGCTCCACCGGAAATACTCCTTGGCGACTAGAAGGAATTCGATCACCAATAAAACCGACATGAACGACTGGACGGGACCTCTTCCTGTCCCGCCAGTCCCACCCTGACCCGGTCCTGACCCCAAATCTCGTCCCAATGGATCCCTCTCCGCCCCGGCCCACTGGCCACCCCTATAACCAAGACTTGTACTGTCGTGTTGCCCTTCTTAATTATCTTTCACCAAAATTGCAATTGATTCTGTCATATCTACCGTCTGAACAAAAAGGGATATGTTTGGACGAAATTATTTTATCTTCCACATTCTTCTTCTTCAGCTAAAAGACTTGGAATATTAGGTGAACTTTGGAAGTAGCAAGCAATTTGATCGAGTTCATATGCTGCTAGACTTAATCTTCGAATTACTGCCACAAACATGCTACTAGTGTTTCAATTTCAGTAATATCATATCTCCAACTAGGCTTGTTTTAAAATCTACATACTGTTTCATCCGATTCCTAGCTTTGTTCAAATTGATTTTGTTGGTAACCTGCCCTTTTTTAACAACGTATGAATTGACTCCAGCTTGAATTGCAAAATAAGCTCGAATGATGTCAAATTAAAGGAGGATCATAACTGTATAGGGATTTGAAAGGCGTCATCCCTATAATTGGTGCTATACCAAAATTCAACCATTGAAATCCATTTTCTCCATTCCAATAACTCTTGCATCCACGATCAATCACATGAGAATCAAATCATCTATCAATCTTGTCCTTAACACTTACTTCCACATAGGTCATCTTAAAAACGTTCAAGCACTTAGAATAATGTTCACAGCAGTCTAATCAAACTCCAAAAAATATAGTTTAGGCTTAAGTAATCAGAGGTGATATCTTTGGTGTGATAGTGTAGTAGAAAGAGTATGTCTTGTATTCGTGGATGCAAAAATGGAGGTTTACAAAGTATAAATTGGTATTTGGGCAAAAGAAAATGAGGTATTAGAATAGTAAATGGGCATTTGGACTATGGTAAGTGTTTGCGTTTTCATGATAGACAATGGAACATAGATAGCAAAAGTAAAAGAATTAACAGAGGACTGGAAGCTAGATGTAGTAAAAGGATATGCTTGTGAAGACTCTAGATGACCTACTGAGTGAAACGGGAATGACAGTGAAAGAATGAGAGAAATAGGAAATCATTGGAGCAAACGAAATGGGCTTCACTGAATGCCGGGGCAGCAGAATCTAGACGTGAAATAACATGATTTTGGGTAGTCAAAGAGAGACCACAACTTACATTCGAAAACATTGGACCGGAGATGACATCGGTCAGAAAGCTCCGCTAACCAATGACTGGCATGGTTCAACGTAAGAGCCACCATGTAGACGAAATATTTTCCTTGCCCGCTTCATTCCACAATCTGTGTTAATATATAATTGTACATAATTAGTGAGAATCATGGCTCAATATCCTCTAATTGATAATGCTAATCTTCCTAATAACGATAATGATAATAAGAGATATGACTAATCTTCCTAATAAGGATAATCTATCAAATAAGTATTTTACTTACTATCAAATATACAAGATGCTACATTAATTACAATAATTAATAATAATAATAATGATTATTCTATCACTCTCCCGTAGTCGAAGCGGGAGACAAGCGGATGGTCCCGAAAATCTTCAAATAATATCAGCGGACGTCCTTTAGTAAAAATATCAGCAATTTGATGGCGCGATGAGACATACAGTACTCGCACTTGTCCGCGAGAGATTTTTTCACGGACAAAATGGATATCCAACAATATATGTTTTGTACGTTGATGATTGACCGGATTTCCAGAGAGGTAGATAGCACTAACGTTATCGCAATATATCAATGTGGCTTTCGAAATAGGACAGTGAAGCTCAAGTAAAAGATTGTGAAGCCAACATGATTCAGATACAACATTTGTCACACCCCTGTATTCTGCCTCTATACTAGATCTGGATAAGGTAGCTTGTCTTTTTGAAGACCAAGACACTAAGTTATCCACGAGAGTGGATGTTGACGAAGGATATAAGTGCAAACCACATTTCAGAGTGCCTTGTATATACCGTACAATACGCTTCAGAGCATGCATATGAACATCCATCATATTATGCATGAATAAGCACAACTGTTGTACAACATAGGAAATATCTGGCCTGGTGAAGTTCAAATATTGCAACGCACCTGCCAGGCTGCGATAAAAGTGTCAGATCAAAAATGATTACCTCAGAAGTGGCACTTAATTTTGATTTAGTATCCACCGAGTTGCAGATTTGCCATAAAAAGGACATGCGTATCGCTCAATAATATCTGCTATGCATTTATTTTGTGATAGGAATAAACCACCTGCATGACGTGTTACTACAATGCCTAAAAATAGTTTAGAGGTCCAAGGTCCTTCATTCCAAATTCAGAGCTAAGTTGTGACATGATGAACTTTCGGAGAGTATCTGATGAAGTTGAAGGGTTTTGTTGGTCTAAAACACACAAGTAAGACACAACGGAAGTTTAAAATTTTGTTAACTTACTTGCCCCAACAATTCTGTCTGGTATGTTTACGCTACAATTGAAATCTGCAAAGACAGAAGGAATCTTACAGTTTGCAAGCTTTAGAATCTCTACTAAAGGGAGCGCACACAATTGTCCTTACGACTGCAAGTCTTCGCTGCGGTATACTCCTCTATCAGGAAAGCCAGGAAATCTTGGCAGAGGTTTGAGAGTATTTTAATTCCTGAACTCTGAGTTCAGAAAGTAAGAATTCAAGTGTATATTCTATGTAGAATCAGTAACCTGAATTATGAGGTTAAGTTCTGAATATATATGGGAGATTAGGATACAAATCAGATTGGGATTAGGCTTAAAAACCTGACCCAAAACGGAGTCGCAGGGCCACGATCGCCCATCGTCGCATCAGCGCGACTCAGCCTCTGAGGCGCCGCGATACTTCCCCTTTATTTTAAAGTTTCAGCACGTTTTAATTTTAATTAAATCCAAAATCTAATTTTGACTTAATTAATTAATTTCCATCAAATGGAATATATCTCATAATTTATTATTGGTTAAAATATCTCGATTCTAAATCGAATATTTTATACTCTCTCAATGTACCCTTTAGACCGAAAAGACAATCGACTTAGTGTGACCCTTTAGGCCTTCACACGTCGACACTTAATCAAATTAAGGTTCACACGGAACTCCTAGATTGCGCCACATGACGAACTCAATATGTGAAGAACGTTTACAAGACTCTAATAAACACAACCTCTATGTGGGATGATAAATTACTTTCATTCGCAACACACGATCAAGCTTAGGATTTTTCAAGTGTCTATCCAAATGACTTGATCACTTTATCTCATCTATATTAGTCGACAACCAGATCATATCTCAAATATGTCTCTTGCATTGACCAATGACTTGGTCGACCTAATATCACTGAGAAGCTGAGTGTTCTCTCTCGAATATCTAATCGAGGAATGAATCTTATTCTTGGCTCAACTACCACCTTAGTCTGTATCACAATGTACTCAATTCAAGTCATGTATTATGCTATAAGAAATTTAAGCTTAGGACAGGATCAAAGTACATTACTCTACAAACTAGGTGCGTATTGACCTCAAGTCAAAGAACTTCTATCTCCCACATGCTGATAATACTCTAGACATGTATAACAAATAGTTTATCAGCAGGGCATGACAATACCCTCTAAGAGTAACCATTTGTCCATCACTAGCAATCATTACTAGTAGTAAGTGAGACATACTACATTCTCTAAAAATGTGATGCATATCACATGTCAACTTATAATATATCATCGATATCTCATTCTCAATGATCATCAGTCGAGACTTCTTTAAGAACTACGCTCTATCATTAATATATCATCATATTAATGACAACGTTAGCTCAATGAATGCACATTAATGAATAACATAAACAATCAAATAATAATTCAGTAATTACAAAAGTCATAAATATATTAATCTCATTAATAATACGAATGTGTTAAAGTACATCTGCCCCTAAAATGATTGTCTCTAGGACATATATACTTTCAATCTCCCACTCGGCCTAGAGTCAATCTCCAACGTATCTAATGTCCATATTTTCGAAATGACCATTATGCTTGACTAAGCTTAATAATTTAGTAAATTGGTCTGCTAGATTTTCATCTGTGGGAACGTAGTCTAACTTTATTTCTTCAGTTTCCACCATCCCTCTAAGTATGTGGTATTTATTTGGTACATGTTTATTTATGTTCATTGATCTTGGTTCCTTAGCTTGCGCAATCGCGCCAGTGTTATCACAATAAATCGTTATTGGACAAGTGGCACTTGGAACAATCCTTAGTTCTTTTAAGAACTCAGATATCGCGACAACTTCCTTACCAGCTTCCGATCCAGCAATGTACTCGGCTTAAATAGTTGAATCAGCAGTTGTAGCTTGTTTGGAACTTTTCCAACTCACTATTCCACTATTTAAAATGAAGGCATAACCAAACTGAGACTTGAAGTCATCAAGATCTGTCTAGAAGCTAGCATCAGTATACCCAGTAACTAGATTTTCTTGTTAACCATAGACTAAGAAATATTCTTTAGTTCGTCTAAGATACTTAAGAATACTCTTGACTGTTTTCCAGTGTTCCTCCACATAATTCTGCTGGAATTTGCAAGTCATACTAAATGCATAGGCCACATCTGGGCTTGTACAGGTCATGACATACATGATTGATCCTATAACTGAAACATATGAGATCCTCTTCATGCGTTCAAGTTCTCGCAATAGAAGGATCGCCCTTCTTTGATAACTCACGCCTTGACCTATAGGAAGATTTTCTTTTTTGGAATTCTCCATAGAGAAATGTTTTAGCACTTTGTCTATGTATATGGATTGTGACATCCCCAACAATATATTAAGTCTATCTTTGTAGATCCTAATTCCAAGAATGTAGCAGGCTTCACCCAAGTCCATCATCATGGAGGTGATGGATAACCATTCCTTAACTGATTGCATGAGAGTCTTATTATCTTCCATTATCAATATGCAATCTACATATATGACAATGAAGATAATACTCTCATATGTGTGTTTACTATAAACACATGGGTCTTCTTTTCTTCTAACAAAGTTAAAAGATTTGACTGATTTGTCAAAGCAAATATTCCAACTTTCTTAGGCTTGCTTAAGTCCATAAATGGACTTCTATAGCTTGCATACTGCTTTGGGTTGAGTCTTGGATGTAAAACCCTCTGGTTGTATCATATACACCTCCTCAATTAGGTTACCATTGAGGAAAGCAGTTTTAACATCCATTTGTCAAATATCATAACATAGTATGCAACTATTGCAAGCAAAATACGAATGGACTTAATCTTTGCAACAGGTGAAAATGTTTCGTCATAATCGACCCCAGGTCGTTGATTATAATCTTTAGCCACCAATCTTGTTTTATAAGTCTGTACTTTGCCATATGCATCAATCTTCTTCTTGAAGATCCACTTGCATCATATGGGTCTAACCCCTGTTGGCAAATCAACCAAGTTTCATACTTGATTTATGTACATGGATTCCATTTCAGATTTCATGGCTTATTGCCATATCTGTGAATCAATATCTAACATTGCTTCACTGTAGGTAGTAGGCTCATCATCATCAGAAATATCTATCTCATTGTGTGTTTTAACAAGGAGGTTAAGTCTTTCAGGTACACGATGAGTCCTAGTGGTCCTACGGAGTTGAATATTCTCGCGCTTCGCTTTATTGTATTTTGATTGTGAGAAAGTGTTTGTGTGTTGGACAATCCAACACCTTGAGAGCTTTCAGGAATATCATTTTGAATAGGATGATGCACAACCACTGTGTCATCTTCCATTGGTTGTGTATGAGAGTCTTGCATTTTTGCATTATCCCTCACTTCACTCCCGCTGGATGAAGGGAGTACTCTAAGTACCCAATCATCATCAAATACTCCCACTGAATTCTTGCCTAATTCTTTTGACAAGGGTTCATCCTCTATATTATTGTGTACTTCTTGAATTTCTTCAAGTTCTATCTTGTTGTAACTTTGTTCCTTGTAGACATAGTCTTCTTCAAGGAAAGTTGCATTTCTGGAAACAATAATCTTATGTTCGCCAGGAAAATAGAAGTAATATCCCCTTGTTTCCTTAGGATACCCCACAAAATAATACTTTCCACTTTTAGATTCCAATTATAAGTAAGAAACTTCTTTACATATGCAGGGCACCCCAGGGTCGCATGTGTCTAAGTGTTGGCTTCTTGTCGTTCCATATCTCATATGAAGTTTTCTCTACTGACTTTGAAGGAACTCTGTTCAAAATATAGATTGAGCTTTGTAATGCATATCCCCATAGGTATGTTGGTAGAGCTGAGAAGCTCATCATGGATCTAACCATATCTAATAAGGTCTGATTTCTCATCTCAGCAACACCATTCATTTGTGGCATTCCGGGAGGTGTCCATTGTGATTGAACTCCATGAAGCTTCAGTAATCTAGAAATTCTTTACTTAAGTATTCACCTCCTCTATCTGATCAAAGAGTTTTAATACTTGTTTCAAGTTACTTCTGACTTGTACTCCATGAATTTCTCAAAAGCTTCGTACTTATGATTCATGAGTTACATATTCCCAAACCTTGAGAAACCGTCTGTAAAAGTGATGAAATAAAGAAAGCCTCCCTTAGCTTGAGTTGAAAACGGCCCACATACATCAGTATGGACTAACTCAAGCACCTCTTTGACATGTACCCCTTTCCCAGAAAGTGATTTGGTTGTCATCTTTCCTCTTAAGAAAGATTCAGAATTACCATATGACTCTAAGTCAAATGGTTCTATGTAATCTAAAGAGCTATAACAGCTTACGATGCAGTTGATTCGGAAACATACGCCAGGGCGGTTGGGTGGGGAGTCAGATCAGGCCAACGGTCCTGCTTCACTTTATACTAAGTGAGTGTGGTTGGTCTTATTTCCTTAATTTTGTTATCCTTGATTAATTGATGTGACCAAGTATTTAGTGCCATCAGTAGGTGGGATTTCTTGGACTACTTATTTTAGCTCATTTATTTTGATTATTGGAATTCCATGGCTATAGTTTAAAACATACAATTCATCCATAAGCAGTGCATTTTCACAAATAAAACCATTATAAGATAAAACATAACTTACATTGGTAATAAATGAGGAAAACCCCTCAATGTCTAACATAGAGACATAAATAATATTCCTCGTTAACGAGGGAACAAAATAATAATTATTGAGTTCTAAACAAAAGCCCGAAGGTAAATCTAGTCTATAAGTCCCCACGCATTCAGCATTAACTCTTGCTCCGTTTCCAACGCGTAGATCTACTTCCCAAGGTCCAACCTTTCACACAATTAGCCCCTGCACATTGTTACAAATGTGTGAGCTACAAGCGGTATCTAATACCCAACAGTGAGAATTAGTTATAGACATATTTATTTCAATAACAAACATACCTTGTCCAGCAGGGCCAGAAGCACTTTGTGCTTTGTCTCCCCTGGGGCTATACAATCCTTCTTCCAATGTCCATTTCTCTTACAATTGAGGCAAACATCAGCAGCTACCTTGGCCTTCTTTTGAACAACTCCTCGAGGTCTCATAGTTGTGGGTGTGGCGGCAACCACCTTACCCCTTTTCTTCTTCTGCACATTCTTACCCTTAGGCTTGAACTTGCTAGATGAGTCTACCATGATCACAACTTTACCTGTGGAGGTGTACAATTCGAAGGTTTTCAACATATTATGAAGCTCTGGGAGATTCTCTTTGGTTTCATTCATGTTGTAATTTACAATAAAGTTCTCAAATGAAACATGAAGTGAATTCAAGATTAGGTTGATAGAAATCAGCATGCAGCTGCTCCAATCAAGCTAACCTTTCTATTAACCCAATCATCTTCAAAACATGTTGTGACACGACACTCTTTCGCTCAAATTACATTTAAAGAGGTCTCTCAGCAGCTCGTACTCCATAGTCTGAGACTGTGAGTCATAGAGACTCTTCAGATATTCCAGCATCTCGTTAGGGCCCATATTTCATGTTTTCTTTGTAACTCTGGAGTCATAGAAGACAACATGACACATTGTGTCGCAATAGCATCATCAAGATATTTCTGATAGGCTTCCTTGTCAAACATGGCATACGCTTCAGAATCTTCAGCAGGGACTGTAGGGAGTGTTGTATCCAATACATACTCAATCTTTTATAATCACAACACTAAACGCAAATTTCTTAACCAGTCAGGAAAATTGGCTCCATTCAGCTTGTTTGTTTCAACCAACATTTTAAGTGGCAGATTCGACATTGTAACTAAAGAAAAGATAGACTTGAATTAACATTCTAACATAATTTCTATTGAACACATTCGTTAACTAATTTACATGGTCTTTAGTTTAATTAACTCCCACTATTTTAACATACTCTTTTACCCCATGAAAGAATACAGACTCATATCAAATACAGTCATAATGGGCCAAGATCCAGACACATGTTGTCTCCGCGTTTGCTGAGGCTTATAACTTCAACAACATGATCCAGTAGGTCTCTAAACCAATTACAAACAATTTGCAACTCTTGGTTGATCGCATGTTCTAAACAATATGATCTGCGTCCCTCGGTTGTCCGACACTGGGGCGCCAATACAACCTAGCAAGTCAACCCCGTTATGCGACTGCAATTATGTATCTAAGTGCATGTTTGGATTGGCTTTTGGGTCACTTCTGGGTACCTACTTTCGTGAAAATCATAAAATTGACATGTTTGGATTGCCATAATCAATTTTGTCATTTATTTCAATTTGAATTTTACCCTTTTCTTTATTACCCTCTTTAATTTTCATCAACAACTCTATCCACTTTCATTACTCTCTTTAAATATCTAGAAATAATTACTAACAAAAAATTTCAAATATACACCTTTCATTACCCTCTTTAAATATTTAGAAATAATTACTAAAATAAATTCAAATATACAACTTTCATTACCCTCTTTAAATATCTAGAAATAATTACTAAAAAAATCAAATATACTACTCATGTTCTGTTTTAATTAAAAAAAATCAAATATACTACTAAAGTTGACATTTGTTCATGTGTAATTGCAGAATGAAACTTTAAACTCCTCAAACATCCTAACGTCCGATTATACGAGGATTATCCTTCTCTTTTTCCTATTGTCTTCTTTCAAATACTTCAAATATTATTACTATAATATATTATATTTTGAACAAACAAGAAATAAATATACCCAAGTTGAAGTATTTATGCAAAGAACAATGTAGAGTAGTGAACTAACAGGTCATGCATGGATTCAAGAAATATTGCAAGGTAACCCCACTCGTTGTTATGAGATGTTTCGGATGAAAAACATACTTTTAATCTCTTGTGCACTGAATTAGTTAAGCATGATTTAAAGTCTTCTAAAAAAATGGGAGTTGAAGAAATGGTTGCAATGTTTTTAGTTGTTGTTGGCCACATGGTAGGTAATAGAATAATTCAAGAAAGGTTTCAACACTCGGGTGAGACTGTAAGTAGACATTTTCATCGTGTACTTCATGCTTGCCTTAAGTTGTCAATGAAATATATTAAACCCGAAGATCCTATGTTTCGTGATTGTCATTCCAAAATAAAAAAAATGATCAACGATATTGGCCATTTTTTAAGAATGCTATAGGAACAATTGATGGTACACATGTTTCATGTGTAGTTAGTGTCAGCGAGCAACCTAGGTTTATTGGAAGAAAGGGATATCCAACACAAAATATAATGGATGTATGTGATTGGAATATGTGTTTCACTTTTGTATTAGCTAGTTGGGAAGGTACTACTGATCGGTGTATTTTATATACACCTTTTGAGTCAGTTTTAGTTAGTCTTTTGTCCCATTTTGCACATATAAGTGTCGTATTAGGATAGTTTTTCTTTCTTTTGAGTCAAAAGTGGTTAAAATGGCCAAATGGCGGAAAAAGAGCTAAAAGAGGGCAAAAGAGGAGATGCCAGAGCTGGAAACAGAGAAAGTGGCGAACGAAGGAAAAATCAAGACCCGGCGGCGCGCTCCCGCGATCAGCGGGCCGCGCGCCACTATCCGTAGAGGTCGAAGACTCGGCCGCGCGCCTCGCATGCAAAGAAAAGGTGGTCGCGCGCTAAACATCCGAGGAGCTACAGAAGACTGGTGCGCGCGCTCGCATGCCAGATATCGGCCGCGCGCCAAAACACCCGGATTGCAGAACTTTCAGGCCGCGCGCCGTTCTGCCGCGACGCCGACGCGGAAAAATTAGGTCTTTTGACGAAAATCTGGGCCAGGCCTGAAGGAAAAGAGGGAGGCGGTTTTCAGCCTATAAAAGGAGAACCCTAGGCAGTTTTTGAGGGTTCCCCTTCTTGCACAACACAAGACTTTGGCTTGGAGATTGGATACCCTTAGTTTAGTAATTTCTTTTCCTTTTCTTTACTTTATTTCAGTTTTTATGATGAACTTTGAATTAGTTCTTGTCATATTTATGGCTAGGAACTAATTCTCTTATAGGGCTTTCCATGTTGAATTGCTAGAAACTTATGTTATAAATTAATGCATGCTTATGGTTATTTTTCTTATCAGAGATCTATCCAATAATTAAGTTGAATTCTTGGTAATTAATTGACAACTAATTATCACTATATGATTTCTAATCGATTCAAAATGGGAGATTGTGAATATGTCGTAAGTTGTAGACATTCTCGATTGGGGATGAAAATACCTCAATTATTTATGTAAGCGTTGATGAGAGGCTTAACAACCCTAATTTTGCGATTGTGCGTGACGGCCAACTAGGTTTTTGTTCTTAATCCTCCTATAAAGTTATCCTTATCACCGAAAGGTAGGTAAGGTGCGACATCAGGTCGAGTGTTTATATAACCCTAATGAGTATAAACGATTTCGTAAACCTGCTTTCTCCTAAAGAAGAATACCATAAGTTAATGCATTAGTAAGTAGCATAAGCAGATAGTAAGGATACATGAAAGCCTTATTCTCATCACCACTGAAGTAAATCTTTATATTAAAATAGCTTGCATAATTCGTAGTTATAAACAACAAATCAATCATAAATTCACCAAATAGATACTAGAAAATAGATAGTTGGTAATTGAACCATAATCCTTGTGGACGATATTCGGTCTTACTAAGACTATATTACTTGTCACGATAACGTGCACTTGCGTTTAAAGTGTGTGCATCTTACCGCGCATCAAGTTTTTGGCGCCGTTGCCGGGGATTAGGCATTAGTTCAATATCAAATTTGTCTATTTTTAATTTCTAATTTGGTTTTTATTTTAATTTTTACGTTTTTCTTTTGAAAATTCGAGGTGCCGTGATTTGTTGTCTGTTTTTGATCTATTTCAGGAAGTCAGTTTATGCGAAGGAGAAGAGGAGCAGACACTCTTGTTCCCTTCAATCCAGAAATTGAGAAAACTCGCAAGCGAGCGAGAAAGAATCGGATTGCAACATTGTTAGAGATGAACGGCGTTCAGAACAACAACGGGATGGGAGAAGGGTTAGGAGAGAATCAACCCCACCCAGGAATACCTAGGCAAGCACCCGTGACGTGGAAGAGAGTCCAAATCCAGCCGTAGCGAGTTTGGGAGACTATGTGCTACCAAGAGTGAATGGAGCCAGACATGCATTAGGCTCCCGCAATGAGCCAACAACTTCGAGATAAACCGGCGATTACGAGCATGATGCACATATGCACATAGCTAATTTCTTGGAGCTATGTGCAACTTTTCGATATAACAAATATCGATGATGCCACGAGTTGAGGATCTTTCCTTCTCACTCATGGATAGAGCAAAAGTATGGTTGAATTCCCGCCGCCGATTCGATTTTCACATACGGTACGTAAATTCTTAGCCAAGTTCTTTCCTCCGTGTAAAGCAGCAAAACTAAGAGGGGAGTTGAACAACTTCTACCAAGCAGATGGGGAGTCCTTATATGAAGCTTGGGAAAGGTTCAAAGATCTACAGAGAAAGTGCCCACACCATTGCATTGAGTTGTGGAACTTGGTCCACATCTTCTACAACAGCGAGCAAAGACAACCGAACTATCATAGATGCAGCGGGTGGAGCATTCATGAGGAAAACAGCCCACGACGCTCATGAGTTATTAGAAGACATGGCCACTAACAACCATGTCACGGAAGAGAGGTCGACAAATGGGAGAAGAACAGTGGGAGTCCATGAAATAGATGCTATTGCTGCCTTGAATGCCCAAGTGGCCCTCCTAGCGAAACAGTTGCAGCAACATACAGTGTCAGTGAATGCGGTGCAGATGCCTAAAAGCTGTGAGATATGTGGTGGCCCACATACATTTGATAGGTGTCCTTCAGCTGATCCCAATAATATACCAATGGAGCAGGCAGAGTGTCAGGCCATAGGTAATTATCAGAGGCAACAGAACAACCCCTACTCCAACACTTATAATCCAGGGTGGAGGAACCACCCAAATTTCTCATGGAGAGGAGACTGCGGCGCAGAATCAGCACTGAACCGCAGAATCCAATACCAAGGGCAATGTAACCAGATTGGCGGCGAGAACCAGATCGTGGCGCAGAATCAGATAGGGCGACAGTAATCGCAGAGCTAATCAGCAACCCTTCATTCAAGCCCCACAGCCTCAACAGTTCAATGCACCGGTTCAGAAAGAAAAGCCAGATGAGCTGAAAGCAGCTGTGACAACACTTGCCAACGCCCAGACGCAGTTCATGACAGAAGCTAGATCCTCGTTCAGAAACTTGGAGACACAGGTGGGTCAGCTAGCAAAACAGGAAAACAGCAGGCCACAGGGGACATTGCCAAGCAATACAGAGGTAAATCCGAGGGAGCAGTGCAGTTGAGAAGTGGAAGACAGTTGGAGCAGCAGTCACCTCAGCCAGTAGTTGAGAAGAAAACAGAGTTAGAAAAAGAGAAGGTGATTGAGCCTAGCCCAACAGTAGAGAAAACTCCAGAGAAGGAGTATACAGAGAAGATCCCTTCCCCCAGAGACTACAAATAAAGGTCATTGATAAACAATTCTCCAAATTTTTGAGACATTCAGAAAGTCAGATATCAACATACCTTTCATAGAAGCATTAGAGCAAATGCCTCCTATTTCAAGTTTATGAAGGAGATTTTGGGGAAGAAGAAAAAGCTGGCAGAGTATGAAATAGTAGCACTAACAGAAGAGTGTAGTGCTATCTTGCAGAAAAAGTTGCCACCAAAGCTAAAGGATCCCGGAAGCTTTACACTACCTTGCACAGTGGGCAGGGTTACTTGCAACAGAGCCTTGTGTGATTTAGGGGCGAGTATAAATCTGATGCCCTTATCAGTTTTTAAAAGATTAGAGTTGGGTGAGGCCAAACCAACCACGAAGTTTCCACACCGGCCGACAGACGATGGTTCATCCACGAGGCAAGATTGAAGACGTGATTGTGAAAGTAGGAAAATTCTTCTTTCCTGCAGATTTCCTCATTCTTGATATGGAAGAAGATGCGGAGATACCTATCATATTGGGGAGGCCATTCCTAGCAACGGGGAGAGATTTGATTGATGTTGAAAGAGGAGAATTAACACTAAGGGTGGAGTCTGAAGAAATGGTGTTTAAAGTTTTTAAACACGTTATTGAGCCACCAACAAGGAGTGGGTGCTTTGCAATCATCACCATCAAAACCCCATGCGAGCCAATACAAGTCAACCAAAGAGCGATGAGCCCAAGAAAGCAGACATGGTTTGCTGAAATGCCACTAAAGGAGGTAAGTATTCCTGAACTCCCCCTTACTGATAATGCTAAGAAGAAAAGAAGAAAAAGAAAACGCCAAATGTGGAGGAAATGGATAGGTTGGGGGCTTAATCCACCCCAGGGTTATTAAGGCTAAGGAACCTGCGTCCGGCTAAAAGACGTTAAAGACAGCGCTTGTTGGGAGGCAACCCAATATTTTTAATTATGTTATTTTAATTTCTGTCTTTATTTTATTTTATTTTGTCTTGAACAGTCTCACGGTCTAGGGTTCTTGTTTTATGTTGTTGGACAGTGGATGAAAGTCAAACCGAGGAAAAGGAGCAAAACATCGAAAAAGGAAAAGTAGCTGCCAGGCGCACATGAACCTGTAGGCCACAAGATAGCAGTACCGCGCTGAATCTCGTGTCGCGCCCGAACTTCAGAGAGCCATATTTCCGTGCAAATTCCAGAATTTTTCCTCCTAGACCTCCATTATGACCGCTGTGTTGTGTCAGTAAGTTGTCCATTTTTTTTTTTTTTAGTATTGCACACATTGGGGACAATGGGTGATTTAAGTTTGGTGGGGTGTTTTATTTGTGTCTTGTTATGTTTCATTTAAGTCTTTTTGATTGTTTTATGTATATTTTGAGTCACCAATTTTTTTTCCCCCCTTTTGAGTCATAATTGTCTGTCAAAGATCATGTATGTTGTAGTTGCTAGAAACACCTAGTGAAGGAAGGTGGAATAATGTAACGGAATTGAAGCAACTATCTAAACACCTAGGTTAGATATGCCAAAAACTCAAAAAATCTGTCTATTTGGAGTTTCTTGCTTGAATTACGCATACTAAATGATAAATGCTTATGTGTTATGATTGCTTGCTATTTGAGGCGAAATAGTTAGGATATGCATATTAGGGAGATGACTCAGGCATTTCTTTGATAGCCAATTCTTACCATTCTTTTCTATCCCGTACTTTAAAAATATCCCTAGTCAGCCCCATTGAGCCTAAATTTGAAACATCTTCTTTGACACCCTATATTCCCACAAAATTGTACCATAAGTGAAAATATGAAATAGTGGAATACATTGTGTTAAAAAAGAGACAAAAAGAGTGAATAAGTCTGTTGCACCCCAATACAAAAGTAATAAGAAATAGGCAAAAGCCTAAGTTTGGGGGTGCTTGTCATTATTATATACTTCACTCTCCCAAAACAAAAGAGGGGAAAGTAGAATCGAAATGAAGAAAAGAATAAAAAGAAAAAAAGGGAATACTGAAAAGCTGAAGAGCTTATGGTACACGAAATGAGCCTAAATTGCCTATTTTTACCTACCTATACCTAAGCCTACAATACAACCCTTAAAAGTCCTGAAGATCTCTTTTATGCATATCCAGAATTAGTGGAGAATAGCAAGTAAGCATGTCATAGGAATTCTTGAATTTATATGCATGGTTTAGTATATTGACTTCCATTAAGCATGATGAATATGAGTTTGCGAAATATTTAACTTCATGTGTTTAGTGTGCTGAAATTTCATGCTATATGTTTCTGCATATTATTTTGCTAACCTTCATATTTTTCTAGTTAACACTAATGCAGCAAAATTGATCAATGGCAGTGAGTCTTTTTATTTTTTTGTTCTTTGAGTTTTTTATTTTATTTCTTTCTATCTTTGCTCGAGGGCGAGCAAAGGTTAAGTTTTGGGGTATTTGATCGGTGTATTTTATATACACCTTTTGAGTCAGTTTTAGTTAGTCTTTTGTCCCATTTTGCACATATAAGTGTCGTATTAGGATAGTTTTTCTTTCTTTTGAGTCAAAGTGGTTAAAATGGCCAAATGGCGGAAAAAGAGCTAAAAGAGGGCAAAAGAGGAGATGTCAGAGCTGGAAACAGAGAAAGTGGCGAACGAAGGAAAAATCAAGACCAGCGCCGTGACGCCTCCTGCAGCGGACGCGGCGCCACTATCCGAGAGGTCGAAGACTGCGCGCCTCGCTCGAGCAAAAGGTGGCCGCGCGCTAAACATCCGGAGAGCTGAAGACTCAGTACGCGGCGCCTCGCACAGCCAGATATCGGGCCGCGCGCCAAAACACCCGGCGATTAGAACTTCCGCGGCGCGCATGCCGCAGTGGCGCCGACGCGAAAAATTAGGTCTTTGACGAAAACCGGGCCAGCACGAAGGAAAAGAGGAGGCGGTTTGCGGCCTATAAAAGGAGAACCCTAGGCGCTTTTGAGGTTCCCTTCTGCACAACACAAGACTTTGGCTTGGAGATTGGATACCATTAGTTTAGTAATTTCTTTTCCTTTTCTTTACTTTATTTCAGTTTATATGATGAACTTTGAATTAGTTCTCATATTTATGGCTAGGAACTAATTCTCTTATAGGCTTTCCATGTTGAATTGCTAGAAACTTATGTTATAAATTAATGCACGCTTATGGTTATTTTTCTTATTGTGAGATCTATCCAATAATTGAGTTGAATTCTTGGTAATTAATTGACAATTAATTATCACTATATGATTTCTAATCGATTCAAAAGGATTGTGAATATCCGTAAGTTGGGTAGACATTCTTGGATTGGGGATGAAAATACCTCAATTATTTATGTAAGCGTTGATGAGAGGCTTAACAACCCTAATTTTGCGCATTGTGCGTGACGGCCAACTAGGTTTTGTTCTTAATCCTCCTATAAAGTTATCCTTATCACCGAAAGGTAAGGTGCAATCAAGGTTGAGTGTTTATATAACCCTAGCGGGAGTATAAAACGATTTCGTAAACCTTCTTTCTCCTAAAGAAGAATACCATAAGTTAATGCATTAGTAAGTAGCATAAGCAGATAGTAAGGATACATGAAAGCCTTATTCTCATCACCACTGAAGTAAATCTTTATATTAAAATAGCTTGCATAATTCGTAGTTATAAACAACAAATCAATCATAAATTCACCAAATAGATACTAGAAAATAGATAGTTGGTAATTGAACCCTAATCCTTGTGGACGATATTTGGTCTTACTAAGACTATATTACTTGTCACGATAACGTGCACTTGCGTTTAAAGTGTGTGCATCTTACCGCGCATCAACTACCCATGATGCTCGTGTTTTTTTAGCAGGCTCTCACAAATGCGAACCTTAATTTTCCACTCTCCTTCAGGTAAGTATTATTTGGTAGATTCTGGTTATCCAAAATCAATTGGGTACATTGGTCCCTACAGATGTGAACGCTATCACCTTCCTGATTTTAGACGTTCTAACGGGTTTGCAAATCATAATGAAATATTCAATTATTACCAAAGTTTAAGGTCTACAATAGAAAGAACTTTTGGGTATGGAAGAACAGATTTGGAATATTACGTCGCACGCCCAAGTTCAATTTTGAAACACAGGTTCAAATAGTTGTCGCAACAATGACTATACACAACTTTATCAGAAGGAATGCAGAAATGGATAATCATTCACCATGATGATTATCATAGATCATCTAACTTGGATCACTCACCGATTTTTAATGTAGCTTCTTCATCAGAGATGAATCACGTTCGAGACTTAGTCCGCAATCAAATTATAGAGTACACTTTAAATTAGTATTGTAATAATATTTAAATACTATTTGCACTTTAAATTAATATTGTAATAATATTCTACTAATATTTAAGTACTATATTGCACTTTAATTTATATTATCTATTTGTAATTTTTATTTACATACTTTCATTTTTTAGTAATTTTTATTTATATATATTGACTAAATATTCATTTTGGTAATTCTACATTCAAAAACAATTTTGATCAAACTATCCAAACATAAATCAATTATAACAATCATTTTTACATTATTGCATCCAAACATAAATCAATTCTGTCAGAATCAATTCTGCCAAAATCAATTTTGTCAGAATCAATTTTGCTCACCGCTAATTCAAACATAGCCTAAGTGGGCTTTGCCTTCATCGAACAAACACTGGGTGTAAATACTCACGAATGTTTATCAACTACTACAATATTTATATGCATCTATGAAACGGTCTGAGTCCTCATAGACTTAGAGCAAATGTTGGGGCATAAATATTCATCTCGCCGAAATGGATTTTTCACCACAATCAATTATAACGGACGACGCGTTCATTTTAAATGAGACTTTTATTAAATTTTTGGGAACATTTGAATTCATGGTTATATTCAAGATCAACTATTACATGTTTCAAACATTACTCAAAGCATATAAACATGTATTTGGGCGGCGCCTACCCAAGCATGATTGCAGACTCTAAACTAGTTTTGGGCGCCGCCTACCCAAGCATGATTTGCGGACTCTAAAACTTAGTAAAGTAAATGACAATCATTTAGCACGTAAATAATATACCAACATACTGTGTAATGAAAATCATAGATTAAATTTCAAAACTGAGATTTTAATTTTTTGGACATCAGCGTCGCGCTTCCGCGAGCCGCTACGTAACAATGGCGAAACTTTTGATTGCTTCGTGAATTAGGGTTGCGGCGCCGCCGTGAAACCCTAGTTGGCGCCGACTTCCTTTTCAGAGCGATTTTGGTGTTAATTTTCTAAAATATTGTCCAACCCCTAAATCTAATTTAAGGTTTAGACTACGGGTCCCTTACTACCACCCACCATTATCAATACCGCACATATCGACCATCATCCATTCATATACGTTCTTCGTCGTGCACCATGTTCGCCATGAACCGGTTTCTGCACAAGGCTTAGTTCGTGCTTGAACGGAATGACTTTCTCGATTTAGCATAGTTGATAATTTAGGGTGATTACAAAGGTTAATCGCTCATCCAAAGTATGTCAGATTTCAAGTAGCCTTGTTTTAATTCAGATTAAAATCAATTTTACGTTTAACCATATTATTATATCTTTCAATTGTTATGTAACCATTGAACCAGCCTAGGCTCTGATACCACTGAAGGATTTTATTGGGTCTAAAACACACAAGTAAGGCACAATGAAAGTTTAAAATTTTGATAACTTACTTGCCCTAACAATTCTGTCTGGTATGTTTACGCTACAATTGAAATCTGCAAAAGACAGAAGGAAACTTACAGTTTGCAAGCTTTAGAATCTCTACTAAAGGGAGTGCACGCAATTGTCCTTACGACTTCAAGTCTTCGCTATGGTATACTCCCCTGTCAGGAAAGCCAGGAAATCTTGGCAGAGGTTTGAGAGTATTTTAATTCCTGAACTCTGAGTTCAGAATAAGAATTCAAGTGTAAATTTTGTGTAGAATCAGTAACCTACTTTTGTGTAGAATCAGTAACCTAAATTATGAGGTTAAGTGATGAATATATATGGGAGATTAGGATACAAATCAGACTGGGATTAGGCTTAAAAACCTAACTCAAAATGGAGTTGTAGTGGGCCAGATCGGGCCCATCGTCATCAGCCACGATCACATTTCTAAGGCGCCGCGACACTGCCCCTTTATTTTAAAGTTCAGCACGTTTTAATTTTAATTAATTCCAAAATCTAATTTTGACTTAATTAATTAATTTCCATCAAATGGAATATATCTCATAATTTATAATTGGTTAAAATATCTTGATCCTAAATCGAATATTTTATATTCTCTCAATATACCCTTTAGATCGAAAAGACAATCGAATTAGTGTGACCCTTTAGGCCTTCACACATCGACACTTAATAAAATTAAGGTTCACACAGAACTCCTAGACTGCGCCACATGACGAACTCAATATGTGAAAAATGTTTACAAGACTCTAGTAAACATAACCTCCATGTGGGATGATAAATTCCTTTCATTCGCAACACACTTGATCAAGCTTAGGATTTGTCAAGTGTCTATCCAAATGACTTGATCACTTTATCTCATCTATATTAGTCGACAACTAGATCATATCTCAAATATGTCTCTTGCATTGGCCAATGACTTGGTTGACCTAATATCACTGAGAAGCTGAGTGTTCTCTCTCGAATATCTAATCGAGGAATGAATCATATTCTTGGCTCAACTACTACCTTAGTTTGTATCACAATGTACCAAATTCAAGTCATGTCTTAGCCTATAAGGAATTTAAGCTTAGGACAGGATCAAAGTACATTACTTTACAAACCATGTGCGTATTGACCTCAAGTCAAAGGACCTCTATCTCCCACATGCTGATAATACTCTAGACATGTATAACAAATAGTTTATCAGCGGGGCATGCCAATACCCTCTAAGAGCATCCATGTGTCCATCACTAGCAATCATTACTAGTAGTAAGTGAGACATACTACATTCTCTAAGAATGTGATGCAGACCACATATCAACTTATAATATATCATCGATATCCCATTCTTAATGATCATCAGTAGAGGCTTCTTTAAGAACTACGCTCTATCATTAATATTTCACCCTATTAATGACAACGTTAGCTCAAGGGATGCACATTAATGAATAACATAAACAATCAAATAATAATTCAGTAATTGCAAAAGTCATAAATTTATTAATATCATTAATAATACGAATGTGTTCAAGTACATCTGCCCCTAAAATGATTGTCTCTAGGACATATATACTTTCAGAGGTAGTCAATATAATGTCATCCACATATACAAGAAGATAAGAAATATTATTATCCCGACGATAAATAAAAAGAGAATGATCTGAACGTATGTTTGTAAAACCAATTTGTGAAATAAAATTTGCAAACCGTTTGTACCATGCCCTGGGGGCTTGTTTCAGGCCATATAGATATTTCTTGAGGAGACACACATGGTTCGGATACTTGGGTCCTTGTATTTGATGCATGTAAACTGTCTCATTTAGCTGGTCATGAAGAAAAGCATCTTTAACATCTCACTGATGAAGTGGCCATGACTTTGACAATGCCAAACTCAAAACTATTCGGATGGTTTTCGGCTTGACCACTGGGCTGAATATTTTACCATAATTTACTCTAACACGTTGTGTTTTGCCATCACCTACAAGACGAACTTTATGCCGCTCAAAAATACTATAGGAGTTTTCTTTGTGACTGAAAATCTACATAGACCGAATTATATTAGCATTAGTTGGACTAGGTACTAATTCTCACGTCCTATTATTAATGAGAGCATGATATTCATCATTCATAGTCATTTTTCAATTCGGATCATGGAGTGCAGACACATGGTTACGACCTTACGGGGTAATGGTTATTTTGAGACTTGGGTGTGTAGGCTATATTTGGTGTTGGGTTTGACAATACCATGTTGACTCCGTGTAACTGGTCGTTGGGAGGTAGTTTGGACCACGACACCGCATTGACTGGGTGTTGGTCACGCCCACTTCACCGCTGACGCGATGTTAACGAGCGTTGGATCATGCATGGTATTGGGCCTATTTGGCAGTGAACTGAACAGTGGTGGAGCAGGCAAAATATTAGGCATGTTTGGCAGTGAACTGGACAGTGGTGGAGCAGGCAAAATATTGGGCCTGTTTGTTTGGCCAGTGGTGCCGATGTTGGGCCGTGTTGTTTGGACATTGGGGCTAAAAATGATCTAGAATTTAATGGGTAATTGTTGGGCCGTAATGATTTTGGGGAGTTGGGGACGGTAATAGATTTGGGGCCTATGACAGTGGCCTAGTAACTGGATTGGACTATCTTGTGGCTGGGTCACTGTTTTGTGGCCCAATTGGCCCAAATTTGTTGGGTTATCCGACACATTAGATTTGGGATGTGAAAAAAATTTGGTTATCCATGAGAACTGATTTTCATCCAAAAATTCATAGGTGTGGGGTCCAGACTTATGTAGAAAAGCAAATGGGAAAGTCGTTTCATAAAAAATGACATGACGACTAATGATTATTGTATTGGAAGAAAGATCATAACATTTGTAGCCTCTATAGTTAGATGGGTAGCCCAAAAAAACACAAGGAGTGGACTGTGGTTGAAGTTTGGTGATGGTAGTGGATGAAAACAAGGGATAACATAGACACCCAAAAACCTTTAAATGTGAGTAGGATGGATCTCGTATGTAAAGGATTTTTAGTGGGGCTTGGTAGGCCAAGTTTTTGTGAGGTAGTATGTTCAATATGTGTATAGTCATTTGAAGAGCATGGTGCCAAAAATTGTGGTTAATTGAGCATGAGTAAGGGATGTACGAATTTCGGGTTCTTATTTTTGTTTCGCCTTCCCATTTTGAGAGGATGTGTGTGGACAAGTGAAACGAAAGTTCAAACCATAAGACTTGCAAAAATCCTAAAATTTCCTATTATCAAATTTCCCACCATTATCACATTGAATATTTTTTATCTCCCATTCAAATTGATTTTTGATAAAAACTCGAAATTGAAGAAAAACACACCTTTACTATCCACCGTTTCAAACATAAAAACACATGTTTCCGTTACTCTTGAGATGAAAAATATTCACTACGCAACATGAGCAGAACTATTTAAAATATGTTGCCGCTCTCACCGGGTTATTCATCACATAATCCCGCCTGAAAATAACAGGATTAACAAAAAAAGGATTAAGCAATCAAGAAGAAACAAAAAAGGAAAAAAGGACTTTTTTGACCAATTCTTCTCAATTCGCCAACTTCATCTCCCCACATATGCCACAAAACCGAAGAAGAAAAAATGTGGTATCCTATAATATTATAACTTGAAAGAAATTCAGGATTCGCAATTCAGCGGCAGCAGCAGCATATCATTGACTTCTCAAATCTTCCCCCGTGGAAGTTGGTGGAGCTTCATTCTGAGAAACATCTGCTGTTACTTGGGGTGCAAGAGCCGTCACTGAGGGGCTGCGGGATATGGATACCTCTGAGGGGGTACGTGGGGATGCAGGTGTTGGAGGGGAAGTAGAAAGCATACTTCAATGCCTTCATCCAGATACACAACATCTTGCATAGTTAATTGGTGGTACTCCACTATCTCTCTTAAGAAGCGATTCTCACGAGCATACACAGAATTCTCATGTGCTAGGCGAGCCTTTTCTGCTAATAGTGTCAAGTTGAAGGCGTATCTGCAATTTCAGATTATAGGAAAAGCTTTAAGTGCACAATAAATGTGGTATAACGATTTCAAATGTTAAAACGAATGGAATAAAAGCATTGAGTAGGTTGTTACGCCCATTTCAATGAAATATTGAATGGTATACTAGCAGAGCAAGGAGCACATATATGAATTGAAGTCACTAGAAATTGTAACCATCACAATGGCCAGTCACAGGAGAAGCATCCGTGAGATTTATGCCACTATTTGCTTATTGTAATGAATATCAAATCTCACAGAGGTAAATGCTCTTATTATAAAGTTGTTAAGTTAATGTTTACGTTCTTATGCACTGTCTCACTCTTCAAAGTGAACAACTCAAGGGGGGGGGAAAACTAAATCTCTAAGACAAATTTTCCAGTAAATCCAGTGCTTCTTGCTGTTTCCAGATGACTCAAGAAGGAAGAAGAAGATGTACCATCAAAGGAATGCTTATTACATGAAAACGCATATTACATTTGTACAAGTAGGTGGAGGAATTACATATCATCATCAGCAGGATTGTCTCCCTTTTAACAAGACTCCCGAAGGATTTTATTTTCTTCTTCAAGCTGAGAACACCTTAGTTTTGCAAAAGCAAGATCTACTTTAAAAGTTTTCAGTTCCCATAGAAGAAGCTTGGCTTTGGCAGAAGTTGCCATCGCCACCTGAAACCCAATATACAGGCCAATGATGCACTTCACCAGTAAAGAGATATTACCAAAGGAAGTTCACAGTAAAATAACACACAAGAATTCAGAACAATAAGGGAGCTACTTAAACCTGTGCCCTACCATTTAAAGAATCCATGAGATTTCATTCTATTAAGTTATATAGACCAACTATGTTGTATGGGGCGGAATATTGGCCAGTCCAGAACTCTCACGTTCAGAAGATGAAGGTGGCGGAAATGAGGATATTGCGGTGGATGTGTGGGAATACAAGGAGAGATAGGATTAGAAATGAAGATATCCGGGACAAGGTGGGGGTGGCCTCTGTGGAGGCCAAGATGAGCGAAGCTAGGCTTAGATGGTTCGGGCATGTGAAGAGGAGATGCACGGATGCCCTGTGTGGAGCTGTGAGGAGTTGGCTATGGATGATTTCAAGAGAGGCAGAGGTAGGCCGAAGAAGTATTGGGGAGAGATGATTAGGCAGGACATGGCGCAGTTACAACTACCGAGGACATGACCGTAGATAAGGGATCATGTAGGACACAGATCAGGGTAGATTATCACGTTTCGTATTACTCGTGGTTTCTTGTCATTTGATTTATGTTATTACAGGTTGTGTCTTGCACTTCGATGGTCGTATGATTTGGTGTTAGTTACCTTATTATTACTTTTTCAGTGCTTTGGCATGCTTTATTTAGTTGACGTGACTTCTTTACTTCTATTACTTCTTTTTTCGGATTGCTTTCTTTGAGCCGAAGGTCTATCGGAAACATCCTCTCTACCTCTCATGGTAGGTAAGGTCTGCATACACTCTACCCTCCACATGCCCCACTTGTGGGGATTACACTGGGTACGTTGTTGTTGTAAGTTATATAGTAGTATTGAGGTTAATCAGATAAACTACTGCTAATATATGAATGCAAAAATATGTTACCTGAGATAAATTGCCCCATTGTGTGCTTTGCTCAAATAATCTCTTTGAAGCTCGTGCTTAATTTTCTTTTATAAAAGTTCTTGTTCTCATATTTGTTGCTGTTACAGCATTACTAATGCATTACTTAGTCAATAGGACACCTCCACTTGCCTAACAACAAAATGTTGCAAAGTTCAGATTTTGAACTACAGCTGTGAAGTAGACTTGAAATTTGGAAAAGCATTCTCTCTGGATATTTTGTGGCCTTAGTTCTAGATGAGCAAGAAACACATTATAACGAGTTCCCAACTTACATCACGAGATGCCTTTAGTTGATCTTCATGATTGGTTTGTCTTGAGGATTGCTGCCATTGGCTATTTAGACCAGAGACATGATTTTGTTCCTCGGAGTTGGGACCTTTTCTCCTGATCTGCAGTTTGCGTGTCTCTTGAATAATGTCAGCGGTCTTGTTCTCTACTCCTGAGATTCAAGAAAAACTTATGTTGGAGTAGCACATACCTGATTGGGAAATCGTATACACTATAAGCTATTCTTGTGAAAATCAACTTGGCGTCAGATGACAAATTGAGCCATGATCCTCATTCTTAGGCACAATAGAGCAAAAAGAGATGAGATAATTTCCAAATAAACTGTTCATTATATATTAAACACGTAAATAGTGGAGATGAGGAATTATGAATATGAAATTAGAGAAGAACCTTGCACTGAGATAAATCTATTCGCGTTGGTCATTCAATGAGAATATAATAATACTACAGGCTAAAAACTTCAGTCCTAAAAAACTGTATCAACTAACAAATATTTGAAACAGATAAAACATTTTCAGGAAAATAGGAAAGTATAAATTAGTGTAGAAGTCATGTCAGACAATTAATGGAAATGGGAAATACAACAGTTTAACAAACTTCAAAAGCTAGCATAAATGAGGGGAAGTCTATAGAGCTAGTTAAGATTCTTAAGAAGAGAATGATTAATATAGCATGTGTCCAGGAGACCAAATGAATAGTACCTAAGGATGTGGACGGGTATAAGTTATGATTTTCGGGTAGGTCGAGGTATAGGAATGAGGTAGGCATTTTGGTAGACATCGAGCTAAGGGATCAGGTGGTAGAGGTTAGGAAGGTAAATGACAGGATGATGGCGATTAAGTTGGTAGTTGGAGGGTTCACTATGAACATTATTAGTGTTTGCGTGTCGCGGGCGGGCTTGGATGAGGAGGAGAAGAGGCGCTTTTGAGAGGATTTGGACGAGGTGGTGGGAGGTATCAGAGAAGTTATTTGTAGGAGGGGATTTCAATGGACATATCGGGTCACTTCCGGAGGTTATGACGACGTGCATGAAGGCTTTGGCCTCGGGGACAGGAACGGGGAAGGCGTCTCACTTTTGGAGTTCGCTAAAGCTTTTGGGAAGGTGATAGCCAATTCGAGATTCATGAAGAAGGAGGAGCACTGGGTGACTTTCTGTAGTTCGGTGGCTAAGACTCATATAGACTTTTTGCTCCTTAAGAAGGTTGACATAGGTTTTTGTAGAGACTGCAAGGTTATTCTGAGTGAGTATCTTACAACCCGACATACGCTTTTGGTCATGGATGTGGAGATCAAGATGGAGAAGAAGATAAGGGTTGTGGATGACAGGATAAGAATCAAATGGGGGAGTTTGATCATGGCTAGTGCAAAGGAGATGAGTGAGAGGTTGATGGTCAGGGGGATTGGGGGAGTAGTGGGGATGCGACCGGTATGTGGGACATGATGGTCAGTTGCATTCGGGAGGTAGCTAGATAAGTGTTAGGGGTTTTGCGGGATAGCCGTGGTGGGCATCGAAGGGTCTGGTGGTGGAATGATAAAGTTCAAGAGAAGGTGGAAGCAAAATTGGTAGAAAGCAAGGATGAGGTGGAGAAGTGGACGAATAGGGAATTATAAAAGATGGCAAGGAAGGAGGCAAAACTAGTGGTTAGGCGGTGAAAATGGCGGCTTTTGAACGCATGTATGTGGAATTAGAGGAAAATAACGGGGATACGAAGTTGTACAGACTAGCCAAGGCGAGGGAGAGGAGGACCCGTGACTTAGATTACGTGAGGTGCATCAAAAACGAGGACGACAATGTAAACGTGCGTATTAGACAGAGGTGACGGTCTTACTTTCATAAACTCTTGAACGAAGAAGGATATAAAGACATTGTGCTGGGAGATCTGGAGCAATGCGGAAGGTACCAGGATTTTGGATATTGTAGAAGTATTAAGGTTGAGGAGGTTAAGGGTACGGTTCGCAGGATGCGCAGAGGACGAGCGACCAGACCTGATGAGATTTCAGTTGAATTTTGGAAGAGCGTAGGCAGGGCAGGTTTGGAGTGGCTGACTGAGTTGTTTAATGTCATTTTTAAGACGACAAGAATGACCGAAGAATGGAGGTGGAGTACAATGATTCCTTTGTACAAGAACAAAGGTGACATCCAGAGTTGCAACAACTATAGAGGTATTAAACTGCTAAGCCACACTATGAAAATTTGGGAAAAGGTCGTGGAAATGAGGGTGAGAAGAGACGTGTCTATTTCCGAGAACCAGTTTGGATTCATATCGGGACATTCGACTACAGAAGCCATTCATTTTATTAGGAGGTTGGTGGAGCAGTATAGGGAGAGGAAGAGTGACTTACATATGATTTTCATCGACCTCGAGAAGACATACGACAAAGTCCCTAGGGAGGTTCTATGGAGATGTTTGGAGGTTAGAGGTGTACATGTGGTGTACACTAGGGCGATCAAGGATATGTATGATAGAGCTAAGACCAGGGTACGAACATTAAGAGGAGACTCGGAGCACTTTTCAGTGATGATGGGGCTGCACCAGGGATCAACTCTTAGCCCATTTTTATTTGCCTTGGTGATGGATGGACTGGCGCGACAAATTCAAGTGGAGGTGTCATAATGTATGTTATTCGCAGATGATATAGTCCTTATTGACGAGACTCGAGCGGAGTGAACAATAAGTTGCAGGTTTGGAGACAAACTCTGCAGTCTAAAGAGTTCAGACTGAGTAGGAGCAAGACAAAATACTTGGAGTGCAAATTCAGTAACGAAAGCGACCATGAGATAGACATGGAGGTGAGGCTTGATACTCAAGTTATTCCAAAGAAAGGAAGTTTCAAGTATCTCGGGTCTATTATCCAAGAGAATGAAGAGTTTGATGATGATGTCACACATCGTATTGGTGCAGGGTGGATGAAATGGAGCATCACATCTGGAGTCTTGTGCGATAAAAAAATGTCACCAAAACTTAAAGGCAAGTTCTATAGGGTGGTGGTTATACCGACTATGTTGTATGGGGCAGAGTGTTGGCTAGTCAATACTTCACACATCCAAAAGATGAAAGTTGTGGAGATGAGGATGCTGAGATGGATGTGTAGGCATACAAGGAGGGATATAATTAGAAATGAGGATATCCGGGACAGAGTATGAGTGGCCTCGGTGGAAGATAAGATGCGGGATGTGAGGTTGAGATGGTTCGGCCATGTACAGAGGAGAGGCACAAATTTTCCAGTGCAGAGGTGTGAGAGGTTGGTTATGGACGGATTTATGAGGGGTAGAGGTAGGCCGAAGAAGTATTGGAGAGAGGTGATTAGACGGGATATGACGTGTGTGCAACTTACTGAGGACATGACCTTAGATAGAGGGTTGTGGAGGACACAGATTAGGGTAGTAGGTAATTGAGCGTAGTTTACTTACGCTTACATACGGGTAGTTGTAGTGTTATTATTGTAGTCCCGCATAGTCTATTATACTAGTAGGTGCAGTATTATTTTACATTCCTATGTCATTTCATTTCTGCTGTTGTATGTTCATTCGTGTACTTTGTTTATCTTATTTACCTGCGTTAGTTACTGCTTCTTTTTTTCATAATGCTTTATCATGTCGTATTCGCTTTTGTTATCATCATTTTCATACTGCTTCAAATTTCTTGTCCGGGCCTGATCATTTCTCTTGTTTTGCTTGTGTCTATGCTTTGTCTTGAGCCGAGGGTCTTTCGGAAACAACCTCCCTACTTACCAAGATAGAGGTAAGTTATGCGTACATTCTACCCTCCCCAGACCCACGTTGTGGGACTTCACTGGATATGTTGTTGCAAAGAAATGAATTTGCTCATTATACCTACAATGCATTTCCAATGGTATCACCAATGTGGTTCAAAGAAGATGTGAGTGCATCCAGGCCTTTCCGCAGCTCATAAAATATATGATAATCACAATGAACATGATCAACCTCAAACATACAAGGAAACTTGATAGGCATCACAAAATATAGAACCTAGATTACTTCCCCCTCCGCTATAGAGAAGGTCAGCTAAGATAGGGAAAGGACAAAAGGAGGAAAACAAAATGAGAGGACAATGAACAAAGAGAGGAGGGGAAGTGAGCTCTTCATCTAGCAAGTAAAAAACAAGAGAAGACAATGACATTATCATAGAGCATTCACAAGACAAAACACACCATGCAGTTCAAGGAATACAGTGGGACAAAGTGTGTTGGTATTTGATCCAAATAAAAACTATAGTCCTTACCAACTATAAAATAAGAAACATAAATTCCTCCCTAACAACAAAAAGAGTGATGTATAAATGCAATACCCTAATTTCATATACACAAACTGGCCGAGGTAGGAGGCACATATGAAAGACAAACCTGTTGAGTCATCAGATACAACTGTTAAACAGTGTCCGAAAATCTGAGCTCAGCGTCGCGGCCCTTGTGAACAGTGTTTCGATTTTGTGTATATTTGGTATATATTAGAATTAGTCTTTTACCTTAATTACTATTGTAATATTACCATAATTGTATTGTAGTCTACTTATAGAATAGAGTTTTAGATGTAAAGTAGGAATATGATTCTCCTATTGTAACTTATATATATATGCCTTTCATTAATAAGAATATCAATGGATTAATTCTTTCATGGTATCAAGAGTCTAGGTTCTCTTTACCTTGCTTCCGCTCCTAAATTTTTCTTTCTTTTTCTCGGATTTTTTACCTTAACAGCCGCGGCGCCTACCTCTCAGTTTTGCCCAAAGTCGCGGCCCTTCTCCTTCAAAAAATCCTCTCTCTCACAAATTTTCTTCTCCGAATCTTGTTGTTCTATTCCCTATGGCTGATAAGAACACTTTTCATCCTGCCCTCACCGTTTCTAACATCAAGAGCGTTCTTCCTATCGTTCTTAATCTAGAGAACGTTCAATATGGAAGTAGACAGAATTATTCAAGATTCATGCTATGGCACATAAAGTTATTCACCATATCATCCTTCCCACTACTCCTACGGGGTGATACGACGTCTACGTCTACAACGGTTATGCCCACTAAAGCAGCAAATCCCGACTTATGGGGTATGCTTGATGCCAAGGTTTTCCAGTGGATTTATGTCACTATCTCCTTCGATCTTTTACAGACGATTATGGAACCCAACTCCATAGCTATGGCAACGTGGAATCGATTGTATGACATCTTCCAAGTTAACAGTCATTCTCACATTGTTATCCTTGAGCAGGAATTTTCTCAAGTTTCTATGGCGAATTTTCCAAACGTTTCTTCTCATTGCAAACGCCTCAAGGACTTGGCAGACCAACTTCGCAACGTGGGTTCTCCTGTTTTTAATAGTCATCTAGTTCTTCAGATGGTTGCCGGTCTATCCGAGGCCTATACAGGGGTTGCTTCGGTTATTCGTCAAAGTAACCCCCTGCCGGAGTTCTATCAAGCCCGCTCCATGATCACTTTGGAAGAAGCGGGTTTGGCTAAAAGGGCATCGATCGAAGCAAATCTCGTCGCCATGATGACTGCTTCCAATTTTTCCCCTTCCAATCCAACCAACGTGACCCAAATCACAACAACGGGAGTGGTAAGAAGGGCCAAAATCGGAAGAATAATGGCAAGAATCGCGGCGGCAACAACGGGGGCAACCGTCAGCAGCAGCAGTTCTGGGGCCCCTGGACAGTGGCAGTGGGTCCCAGCGCCGCGGCGCCTCAGTATCAGCCAGTGCAAGCGCCGCGGCCCAGCTTCTTCCCAGGTCAGACTCCAGGGTTCAGACCAGCGTATGGGCAGCCCCAGCAGTCCAGTATACTTGGGTCTCAGGCCCACCACGCAATGGGCCCCACTCAGACCGATATTGAAGCAGCGATGCACACTCTTGGCTTGACTCAACCGGACCCTAATTGGTACATGGATACAGGTGCCACTACCCACATGACATCCGACCAAGGTAATCTCTCGTCTTATTTCAATTTGAGCAGTAATCGTGGTATAATTGTTGGTAATGACAGTTCTATTCCAATAAAGGGTTATGGTAATAAAACTTTGTCCCCTCCTCATCCACCACTTGTCCTGAAACATACCCTTCATGCCCCAAAATTGATTAAAATTTGGTGTATGCCCGTAAATTCACCAATGATAATTGGGTCTTTATTGATTTTGATCCTTTTGAGTTTCTGTTTCAAGACGGGGATTCCTCTCATGAGGTGTGACAGTAGGGGGATCTTTATCCAATCACACTGAGTCTCAGCATCTCGCGTCAAGCTATGTCATCCACTTTTGTAGCTCTTGCTCCTTCCTTGTAGCATGCTCGTCTAGGTCATCCAGGGTCGTCAATTTTATCTATTTTAGATAAAAATAAGTTTATTTCTTGTAAGGGTACGCGTAGTACTCCAAATTGTCAATCTTGTTCTTTAGGAAAAATTATTAATGTCACGACCCGACCTCGGGCCCGCGACTGGTGCCTTACCCCGGGCACCCTAGTGATACAACATCAGAGAAAATCAGCGGAAATAAAAACTCATAAAAGATAAATAGTGAAATAAGAAAACAGGCTAACCAAAACGGTTACCTTTCTGTATATATAAATAAAAACTTGAACATTTACATCCTTTACAAACCCTGCCCACAACAGTACTACAGACCTCTAAGAGTTTTATAACAACGACGACGGGACAGGGCCCCTCCATACCCCTGAATGTATAAGAACCTACAATCTCAGGGAATCATACCACAAGATAAGCCTCTGGAGAACCCAAAACGCTGAACTGTGATCCTATGAGCGAGGATCAACAACTGGTGTACCTACCGCTGCAGATTTAACGCAGCCTCGGGGAGGTCAATACAACAGGTACCAAGTATGTGAAACTGAAAGTACTGAGAGGAAATCATAATAATCTGTATAAAAATAGGAGACATGTATGATTGCCAAACTACAGTACACAATATATAAGCAGTCATGTCAAGCCAGGGACTCACGCCCTCAAAGTCATCACCCAAATATAACCATGGGTCTCATGCCCACAATATCAATCATGCCCGTGGAATTCCTTCCTCACTGCCGGCAGTCCATGATATAATAACATCAAGGAATACACATGAACACCAGGTCCCACCTGTGTTATAAAAACCGTACGGGGTAAGTACGAAGGCATAGCCAACTACTAGAACCTACCGTACCAACAATGCTATAAAACTGTATCGCGAGGTCTTTCTAGACCGCCAAATGATCGAAGCTGGGCCATTCGCCCTCAGTATCATTTGTGCGAGCCTAATCCTGGAACTCCCGCAGTCCGCATAGGCCACCTAGGCCCGCATGAGGTATATCTCGCGACGGGGTAGCTAACGCGCAACATCTCGACTCCCGCAATCCACATGGCCACATGGACGCGTGAGGTATTCTCGACGGCGTAACACACCCGAGTGATTCCCGAACTCCCGCAGCCCGCATAGGTCCCATGGACCCGCGTGAGGTATTCTCGTGATCGGTAGCTAACCCGCGTCAACAAAACAAGTTAGGGGGGTATGTGATGTAATACAAGCGTAACCGGCTTATCGTAAACAACATAAGCACAACAAGAAAACCCCCTTCACATAAAAGTCCCAAGATACTAACGCCCGTAGTATCCTAGCATTTTTACTTATCAAACCAACAAGAAAGTATTACAAGGCTATCACAAGCAAAACATAGGCAAGTTACTCACACAAGGTACTTTTATTTCATGTCAACAAATCTGGATTTTAACCCCAAAGTACTACATACTTCAACTCTCTTAAAAAGAACCCTTTTTAAGTACAAAATCGCGCGATACTAATACCCGTAGTATCATTTCATAGAGTAACTATCATTTTAAGTAAATCAAAACAACATCATGCCCTCTTTTTTAAACCAAAACAAGACAATACCATGTCTTCCTTTAAAACAAAGACACTTTTCCTTTTTAAAGTCAAGTAGCAATATACCTTTTAAACCAAGTGTCTTACTCTTTTCAAAACAAGTAACCTATACCTTTAAATCAAATTACTTCTCCTTTCCAAAATCAAATTGTTTGTAAGTCAAGTCTCTTTACTTTCAAAAATCAGTCTCATAATCTTTAAATCATATCTCATATCTTTTAAGGAAACCAACCTCCAACTTTTAAAATGTCAAGTTATCATTTTAAATCTAATAATAAAACCATTCTTTTGTTTTCATAAAGTCGTTATAACTAACTTTCCATAAAGCTATTATAACACTTTATGTTTTAAACCAACCAAAAACAACTATTCTCATTTCCGAAATCAAGATAATATCATTCTTTAAAAGACCACGCACTCATTACTCATGAATGAGGTTTTACAACTTTTTAACCTAATTCAAGTCCTTAATATTTCATAACAAGTCACTTAACTTTAAAATCAAGTCGAGGACACAAAAGGAAAATCAAATCCCTTTAACACACGTGTGTCTACCGCACTATATATATTTCACAAATATCATGCTCAAGAGAATAGGAAGAATCACATACCTCGCGACGATTATCGACAATTAGCAAAACGCTCCAAAGTACTATAACCTTGCTAGCCTTTTCCACCATTCAAGTAGAATACGCTACTCGTAGTACTTCAACCTATAGTGGCCATAAAACGTCTATTAACTTCTAGATCTCTTCGTAGAACATTTCTAAGTACAAGGTTCCATATTCTACGGAAAATTCGCAAAGACCTCCCTCCCGCAACCACATAAAAATCCTCCCATATCAAGGCCCGCTACTAAGCCAACAACTCCAGGGGATTACACGTCTAACCTGACGTGTACAATTGCCCCACAATAATACTACGATCAGAATACACCCAATGTAAATACAGTTCAATTCTTTTTAATCATCCTTCCATATATCATATACTCAATTATACATTACTACAACATGTAATCTCCAATTACAATAGGGGGATAAAGATTATTACCTCGATAAGCCCAAAATTATCCAAGATTTATAAGTCGATCCTGAGAAATGTTTAGCTCCAATTCCTTACGCTCCAACCCGCTCTAAGCAACCCTTAGAAGTTTCTAAACAACTTCTCTTAACACTTCATCCAACTATGAAGATTTCCCTAAGGTTCATTTTGCGACTATTGGAATAAAGTAGTATTTCCGGGCTCTTATGTTGGGATTACTTTAGAATACTACTAGGGATACAAGGCTAAGGTATTTGGGATTATACCACAACAATTGAAGAATTCTACACAATGTGGGGGAGTTTGGACGAGAACACCTAAGGGGAGGGCGTATAATTTTTGCCTTGGAAAATCTCTAAGTGGATGAAATAAGTCCTGCACTTAAGGGGGTATTTATAGAGAAATCAAGGGCTAGGATTAAAGAAAGTGTAGGGATTACTTTAGAATACTACTAGGGATACAAGGCTAAGGTGTCACGACCCGACCCCGGGCCCGCGACTGGTGCCCTACCTGGGCACCCTTACAGGTATACATCAGAGAAAATCAGCGGAACAGACATGAAACTTATAAAATAAAACACAGAAGTAAAACAACAGGTTAGCCGATAGAGCTACCTTCCTGGACATATATATACAACCGAAGCAGTTGTCTCCCTTTTCTTTACAGACTGACCCACAATATGTGACTATAGACCTCTAAGAGTTTTAACATAACAACTGTGGCGGGACAGGGCCCCGCCATACCCCTGAATATACATGAATCTACAACCTCAGGGGAAACCGTACCAAAAGATAAGCCTCCGGAGCAAATGGAGCTTTTCCCAAAACTGAACCGAGATCCTAAGAGCAAAGATCTCCAACCTGTGCACCTAATACTGCGGCATTTAACGCACTCGGCGGGGTCCGCATAACAAAAATTTAATATGGAAATGTAAATAACGTCTGAAATGATCATAATTGTACAAAAGAATGACAGGGACAAGTATAAAATGTACATACCAGATCCTGCCGTGTCATTACCTCTTATGAACTTAATCGTACCTTATTATCTTTTCCCATTTTCAATAAAAGTTATAGTCACATTCTTATGTACATGATTAGGAAAAATCATTAAGTTCATTACCATATAACTTACTTAACTTTCATAACATAATTCGGCCCCTTATGGAGGGACGCATATACTACCCGGCCCAATCTGGGACGCGATCAAGTCACACAAATATCAAAGCGTGCCCGTGGAATCCCCCCATCACTGCCGACAGCTATAAGTGTAAAATATAGCCATGTGACGCGCCCGTGGCATCCCACCTCACTGTCGGCGTACACATACACAACACATATATATATCTCCTGCCCGTGGAATCCCACATCACTGCCGGCAGCCGTAGATGTAACATATAACCATGTGACGCGCCCGTGGCATCCCACCTCATTGTCGGCGTACACATACACTACACACACACATATATATATATATATATATATAACGCGGCCGCATGCCCCGGAATCCCACATCGTATAAACATGACCATAACGTGCCCGCGGCATCCCTCATCGTAGGTGCAGGTCTTCATGGGGAGCTAGCCCATGGAGTAATAATATAACATGGTCGCATGCCCCGGAATCCCACATCGTATAAGCATGGCCATGGAGTAATAAAACACGCGGGCATCTAACTCCGCATCTCCGCCGCACGCCCGACATCCTCATCGTATAAGCATGGCCAAGATCAATCACAATGGAAGAATACGTGGAATCCTCACACGCCGGACGCCCAATAAAATGTCCGGCATCTAACGCGCATCTCCGGTCACATGCCCAAAGCCCACATCGTATAAGCATGTCCAAGGATCAATCATAATGGAAGCATACCCGGAATCCTACATCACCGCTTGCAGACGTCCAAGTAAACTTATAACAAGACAGCCGACCCTCCAACTGAGAGTCACGACAACGTAACATATAATACTTGCACTTAAAGCTATCACAAGCAAACACCGGCAAGTTCATTAAACCTTTAGACTTCCATTTTTATAAACTCATGGCACTTCCGTTTCTCACATAAAAATCCGGGAATTTAACCCCAAGTACTACGCACCTCTACTCTTTTAGAAAGACTCTTTTTCAAATAAAACTTCCAAGATACTAACGACCGTAGTATCAAGTCATATCTACCTTCAAAACAAGTCACGATACCTTTTTAGAAATACGTTTACCGGCTTCTAAATCAAGTGACTTCATTCTTAAAAACTTTAAGCAAGTGATACATTTAAATCAAATTGCCCTTCCTTAAATCAAGTTATTTCTTTGCTTACCTTATTAGAGAAAACCATTCTCTTAACCTTCCATAAAGCCGTTATAACCAACTTCCCATAAAGTCGTTATAACCCTTTATGGTTTTAGACAAACTCATTCCTTTTATAACCAAGAGACTTATACTTTTTTAAAACCAAGTATTAAATACTTTCAAATCAATTCTCTTAACCTTTAAAAATACAATTAGTCTCTTAACTTTCAAGAAAACAAGTTTCTTAACTTTAGAAATCAAGTCTTTCCAAATCGAGTATTCTATACTTGTAAATCAAGTAAATCAATTCATTTCTTTCTTTAAGAATCAAGTCTCCTAACCTGAAAAATAAAGTCTCTTAACCTTAAGAAATCAAGTCATTTATCTTTCCATAAAGCAAATATAACCAACTTCCCATAAAGTCGTCATATTCACTTTATACCTTAGCCAAAATATACTTTCCTATGCAAGAGACTTATACGTTTAAAACGAACAAGTATCACATACTTTAAAACTCTTCAAGTCCCTTAACTTTAATAAAACATTAGACATCCTTAATACTTTCAAAGAAGTGAGTTAATCTCCTAACTCACCCGACTTGGCTATTTATAAAACTAGTAAAGGACATCAAGGTGGTACGCTCACCGTACTACATAATGCGCAACTAGTCATGCTCAAAAGATAGGAAAAGTTCTACATAGAGTAAATCACACAACTACCTCTTAACTTCTAAGAGTAGAAGGAAACATGAAATGATACCACCGGTATATTCCATACATAGAATCATGCCAAAGGAAGGAAAAGGTTCACATACCTCGCGACGATTATCGACAAGTAGCAAAATGCTCCAAAGTACTTCAACCTTGATAGCTATTCCATCCTTCAAGTAGGATACGCTATACTTAGTACTTCAACCTATAATGGTCACAATACGTCCATTAACCTCTTACTTCAAACGTAGAATATTCCAAGTGCTAAGTCACTAAATTCTACGGAAAATCGGATAACACCTCCTTTGTTTTTACTTACTTTGCCACCTTTTTCAAGGCCAAATGCAATAACCAAACACGCCACATTTAAGGCCCAATCAATGAAATTAACAATAGGGGATTACACGCCTACTAGACGTGTAAAATTCTGCCCCACAATAGATATCAAACTAATACAAACTATATGTCCAATTCGGCCACATTTGAGTACCATAACACCAATTCTTATCCAATTTCCATTTCAATCCAAATTGTTAGCATAACATGATATCAAGTCGCAATCGATTATAACTACTATAATCTTCAAGTAAGTAAAATGCGACAATTTCTAATAAATGACCAATTAGTAATCCAACTTCAAGTGGCTAATATAACATTTCGGATTTAAGCTATCATCAATCCATAATACTTATAAACTTCAACACATACATTTCATGCTAGCAACATGTAAAGCTAACAACAATATAAATAGTCTTGTAACACTTTTAAGAGACAAGATTATACCTCAACGAATCTCAATCCAACTCCAAATCTGAATTTGCTCCCTAACAACTTAGAGACTCTTCGAGACACTTCAATCCGCTACTTGAGACCCTTAGAACAACACCAACAAATTTCTTTCAAACTTCCAATCCAAAACCTAGAAAGCAACTAGGTTTTCGCTTTGCGACTAACCCGAAAACTATCTTTTCCCGAGATATTTCTATTGAGATACCCTTACAATACACTTAGGAACCTTGGTTTAAAGTGGGAAGATTCTTGGACAACAAACAAATTTTTTTTTTCTTCTTGTTGATGAACCCGAGAGCACATTGCTCTAGTTCTTCAATTTCTCTTGAAAATTTGGCTAAGTGTGGACTCTCTCTTGCTACTAGTAGTATTATATAGGGACATGGAGGGTTAAGATGTGCACAATTGGGTGGCTAGGATGAGGTTCTCTTAAATATCAAGCTTGTGGACCCATTGACCAAGTCAATTATGTCAAGCTTTACTACTTGCAAGACTTGTCTTCCTAACAAGGTCAAATGACTTGTGCCCATGTAATTTCGTCCAAGACATCCAATAAGGGGGGGGGGGGGTGACACGTGTCGCCCGCACATACATCACAATATTACGTTTTCCGACAAATTCCAAAATTCGATAAATTTTTACAAGTCTCAAATCTTAACACTCGTGAGTTCTTACGTACGTTCTTAAAACATGTCCTGTAAATACGGGGTGTAACATTCTTCCCCCCTTAGAAACATTCGTCCCCGAATGTTCTTTCAGAGTCAAAATTATAATTAGCGGCATAGTTTCCTTTCACGATCCCGACATACCAATAATGCCACACATGGCCCTAATACCTCGCACACGCATATCTGTCCATCATAAGCCCAAAAGAGATTATCTTTTCGTACTCCCAACTCTTTCTAACATATATATGGTCTCAATATAATCTGTTCATGACAATTAAACATACCACAACTCTATCATGCATACAAGTTTCTAAAGGGCCAAAGACATACGAATCATATAGGCGGTTCAAAGGACCGCTAAAATCGAACTTCCACCACGACTCACACACGCCACGGCATAAACATCCCGCCTAGCTATGGAAGGCGAAGAACCCGCAATCGACTCAGAGATCGTGCTATCCCACCGGTGCCACTCTGGTTGGGCGGTCACGGGAAATGTCCTCGCTGCCGCAAGCATAACAAGTCGTCAAGTAGTACGACACTCCCAAAATGGAATCTGCGGTGACCACACCGGGCAATGGTGGCTTCCTCGCTACTATTCTGACATTCGCAGAACTCGCAGCCTCGAGCCACGACCGCCCCGAATATCCCGGAGACCAAACCTCCGCCAAGATCGGAAGGAGCACTGCGTGCCGAGATGTAGACTTAGTTCGCTGTTGAGGTTGTCCGCCTCGAAAGTTACCACGAATCTCGCCGCCCCGACCTCTTGGCGCTCGCGTCTAGCCGACTCTCTCTCTCGCCCTCTATCCTCGCGCATAAGCTTGCATCCCGCAATATCCACACGGTGAAGGGCCACTCCTGTGCACGCAGAATCATATAATGGTCTAGCCCCATCACATAACGGTGAACTCGTCCGCCATATCATCCACAATAGTGTGATACAGCCAACGAGTCAAACTCTGTTGTATTCCCGATGGTCTTCCCATTCTCGCCTCAATGACAAGAACCTATCAACACGGGCTCTCCACATTTCAGGAGTCAAAAATTGATCAAGAAAGGACTACGTGAACTCATCCCAAACCGGACGAGCACCCACACCTCTCGACGCTCCCAAGACTCAAACCAGTTCAACGCAATATCGCAGAATCGTAAGAAGCTAACACAATCGACTCTGTCTCGAGGCCCTAAGTACTGCATAGTCCGATGTAGCCGCGAACGAACTCGGGGATCATCTCGATCTCGAACCATAAAACTCGTGGACTACAACCCGTAAAATCCGAATCCTCAAACCGCTTCGGCCAGGTTAGCTACCGCCATGTCGACGCCGCCTACCACTATGCTATTCAATAGCCCGATCTTCTCCATAATCTCTAAACTCGCCTCGGCGCGGATGGATCGAGGCTGCACGGAACCTCTGAGCTACCGCCTCGGCCTCTAATATCGCGGCGTGGCCGAGCTCTCCGATCCGCCTACTACCTCGGGCATAGTCTGCCCGAGTCTCGATAACCCTCTGCTGCACTTCTAGCGCCTCCTGCCGCTTTGCCCTTCTGGTCCCGGTCCGCCTTCCGAGGCATAATCATAAGAAGGGGTCGAGAGGATTCACTTACTAGACAGCTCATCGCACGATCTCAAAGAGAGAAGAATGAAACCAATGCTAAATGTCCTGCAGCCTCGATTATAGATGTGGCACAACACACCGATAATCAAGACTTACTAGACACGGCTCAGACACTTTACGAGGACTAATCGCTCGATACCACTTTTGTCACGACGACCCGGGCATGATCGTGCCCTACACGGGCACTTACAGGTATACATCAGAGAAAATCAGAGGAACATACATGAAACTTATAAAATAAAACACAGAAGTAAAACAACATGTTAGCCGATAGAGCTACCTTCCTGGACATATATATACAACCGAAGCAGTTGCCTCCTTTCCTTCTGCATCGACCCACACATGTGACTACGCACTTCTAAGAGTTTTAACATAACAAGCGTGCGGACAGGCCCCGCCATACCCCGAATATACATGAATCTACAACCTCGGGAAACCGTGCAAGAGATAAGCCTCCGAGCAAATGGAGCTTTTCCCAAAATCAACCGAGATCCTAAGAGCAAGGATCACCAACTGCACCTAATACTGCGGCATTTAACGCACTGGCGGGGTCGATAACAAAATTTAATATGGAACAGAAATAACGTACAGTAAACAGATCATAACTGTACAAAAGAATGACAGGGACAAGTATAAAAAGTACATACCAGATCCTGCCGTGTCATTACCTCTTATGAACTTAATCGTACCTTATTATCTTTTCCCATTTTCAATAAAAGTTATAGTCACATTCTTATGTACATGATTAGGAAAAATCATTAAGTTCATTACCATATAACTTACTTAACTTTCATAACATAATCCGGCCCCTTATGGAGGGACGCATATACTACCCGGCCCAATCTGGGACGCGATCAAGTCACACAAATATCAAAGCGTGCCCGTGGAATCCCCCCATCACTGCCGACAACTATAAGTGTAAAATATAACCATGTGACGCGCCCGTGGCATCCCACCTCACTGTCAGCGTACACATACACAACACATATATATATATCTCCTGCCCGTGGAATCCCACATCACCGCGGCACGTAGATGTAACATATAACCATGTGACGCGCGTGGAATCCCACCTCACTGCGGCGTACATACACTACATATATATATATATATATATATATATATATAACGACGCATGCCCTAATCCCACATCGTATAAGCATGGCCATAACGTGCCCTCGCATCCTCATCGTAGTGCAGTCTTCGAGGAGCTAGCCCATGGAGTAATAATATAACACGGTCGCATGCCCTAATCCCACATCGTATAAGCATGGCCATGAAGTAATAAAACACGCGCATCTAACCCGCATCTCCGCTGCATGCCCCGCATCCTCATCGTATAAGCATGGCCAAGATCAATCACAATGGAAGCATACCCGGAATCCCGCCAGCCGGTGACGTCTAATAAAATGTTCGCATCTAACCCGCATCTGGTCACATGCCCCGGAATCCCACATCGTATAAGCATGTCCAAGGATCAATCATAATGGAAGCATACCCGTGGAATCCCACATCACTGTCGGTACGTCCAAGTAAACTTATAACAAGACAGACGGCCCTCCAACTGAGAGTCACGACAACGTAACATATAATACTTGCACTTAAAGCTATCACAAGCAAACACCGGCAAGTTCATTAAACCTTTAGACTTCCATTTTTATAAACTCATGGCACTTCCGTTTCTCACATAAAAATCCGGGAATTTAACCCCAAGTACTACGCACCTCTACTCCTTTAGAAAGACTCTTTTTCAAATAAAACTTCCAAGTTACTAACGACCGTAGTATCAAGTCATATCTACCTTCAAAACAAGTCACGATACCTTTTTAGAAATACGTTTACCGGCTTCTAAATCAAGTGACTTCATTCTTAAAAACATTAAGCAAGTGATACCTTTAAATCAAATTGCCCTTCCTTAAATCAAGTTATTTCTTTGCTTACCTTATTAGAGAAAACCATTCTCTTAACCTTCCATAAAGCCGTTATAACCAACTTCCCATAAAGTCGTTATAACCCTTTATGGTTTTAGACAAACTCATTCCTTTTATAACCAAGAGACTTATACTTTTTAAAACCAAGTATTAAATACTTTCAAATCAATTCTCTTAACCTTTAAAAATACAATTAGTCTCTTAACTTTCAAGAAAACAAGTTTCTTAACTTTAGAAATCAAGTCTTTCCAAATCGAGTATTATATACTTGTAAATCAAGTAAATCAATTCATTTCTTCCTTTAAGAATCAAGTCTCCTAACCTGAAAAATAAAGTCTCTTAACCTTAAGAAATCAAGTCATTTATCTTTCCATAAAGCAAATATAACCAACTTCCCATAAAGTCGTCATATTCACTTTATACCTTAGCCAAAATATACTTTCCTATCCAAGGGACTTATACGTTTAAAACGGAACAAGTATCACATACTTTAAAACTCTTCAAGTCCCTTAACTTTAATAAAACATTAGACATCCTTAATACTTTCAAAGAAGTGAGTTAATCTCCTAACTCACCCGACTTGGCTATTTATAAAACTAGTAAAGGACATCAAGGTGTGGTACGTCTACCGTACTACATACGTTCAACTAGTCATGCTCAAAATATAGGAAAAGTTCTACATAGAGTAAATCACACAACTACCTCTTAACTTCAAAGAGTAGAAGGAAAGATGAAATGATACCACCGGTATATTCCATACATAGAATCATGCCAAAGGAAGGAAAAGGTTCACATACCTCGCGACGATTATCGACAAGTAGCAAAATGCTCCAAAGTACTTCAACCTTGATAGCTATTCCATCCTTCAAGTAGGATACGCTATACTTAGTACTTCAACCTATAATGGTCACAATACGTCCATTAACCTCTTACTTCAAACGTAGAATATTCCAAGTGCTAAGTCACTAAATTCTACGGAAAATCTGACAAAGACCTCCTTTGTTTTTACTTACTTTGCCACCTTTTTCAAGGCCGAATGCAATAACCAAACACGCCACATTTAAGGCCCAATCAATGAAATTAACACAGGGATTACACGCCTACTAGACGTGTAAAATTCCGCCCCACAATAGATATCAAACTAATACAAACTATATGTCCAATTCGGCCACATTTGAGTACCATAACACCAATTCTTATCCAATTTCCATTTCAATCCAAATTGTTAGCATAACATGATATCAAGTCGCAATCGATTATAACTACTATAATCTTCAAGTAAGTAACATGCGACAATTTCTAATAAATGAACAATTAGTAATCCAACTTCAAGTGGCTAATATAATATTTCGGATTTAAGCTACCATCAATCCATAATACTTATAAACTTCAACACATACACTTCATGCTAGCAACATGTAAAGCTAACAACAATATAAATAGTCTTGTAACACTTTTAAGAGACAAGATTATACCTCAACGAATCTCAATCCAACTCCAAATCCGAATTTGCTCCCTAGCAACTTAGAGACTCTTCGAGACACTTCAATCCGCTACTTGAGACCCTTAGAACAACACCAACAAATTTCCTTCAAACTTCCAATCCAAAACCTAGAAAGCAACTAGGTTTTCGCTTTGCGACTAACCCGAAAACTATCTTTTTTCTAGATTTTTCTATTGAGATACCCTTACAATACACTTAGGAACCTTGGTTTAAAGTGGGAAGATTATTGGACAACAAACAATTTTTTTTTTCTTCTTGTTGATGAACCCGAGAGCACATTGCTCTAGTTCTTCAATTTCTCTTGAAAATTTGGCTAAGTGTGGACTCTCTCTTGCTACTAGTAGTATTATATAGGGACATGGAGGGTTAAGATGTGCACAATTGGGTGGCTAGGATGAGGTTCTCTTAAATATCAAGCTTGTGGACCCATTGACCAAGTCAATTATGTCAAGCTTTACTACTTGCAAGACTTGTCTTCCTAACAAGGGTCAAATGACCCTTGTGCCCATGTAATTTTGTCCAAGACATCCAATAAGGGGGGTGACACGTGTCGCCCTCCCATTCGTCACAATATTACATTTTCCGACAAATTCCATAATTCCGATAAATTTTTACAAGTCTCAAATCTTAACACTCGTGAGTTCTTACGTACGTTCTTAAAGCATGTCCTGTAAATACGGGGTGTAACATAAGGTATTTGGGATTATACCACAACAATTGAAGAATTCTACACAAGGTGGGGGAGTTTGGACGAGAACACCTAAGGGGAGGGAGTATAATTTTTGCCTTGGAAAATCTCTAAGTGGATGAAATAAGTCTTGCACTTAAGGGGGTATTTATAGAGAAATCAAGGGCTGGGATTAAAGCAAGTGTATGGTGAGGATTGGGGACAAGTGTGTGTGGATTCTACCAACCAAATGTCCACCACAAAAAATGGATGTTGTCTTGCCATCATTCACCACCAAATCGTCCATGGACACTTGTCCAACCATAATCGGCCAACTTGGCCACATGGGGGTGACACGTGTCGCCCCCCTACTCGTCCAAAATATTTCATCTTCCGAAAATATCCGCAATGCCAAAAATCTCTAAAACAAAGTGGGCCCCACAAAACCGTAAATTTCTCCCGTGGCCCCACGTGACCAATTCCGGAAATAAAATTCCATAATTCTCTAATATTCTAAAAAGTCCGAATACCAAATCTGGGAATCTAATTCCCATTAACGAACATTTTTCCTTCACAAAATCCGAAAACTTTTCCGTCGAAAAATCACATATTCCTTTCTTTCCAATATTAATGTCGTATTCTCGTACGTACGCCCTCACATACATACCCTGGAACTACGGGGTGTAACATTCTTCTCCCCTTAGAAACATTCATCCCGAATGTTCCTTCTAAGTCTCCAAGCATACCTGTGCCGGTATAGTCTTCCCTATTATACTTACGGAACCAATTATGCCACACATGGCCATAATACAACATACGCGCAAAAACTCACATCCAAGCCAACGAAGAATCATCTCTAAAGCGTATAACAATACTAATAGCTCCACCCATGGTCCAAAGGATACTTTCTTCACATCTTTACTTTATAAAAAGGACACTTCCATCTTCTTAACACATCTTCGCCTCTTTTCTTACTTGTCGCATCTCCTCGTACACTCGAACTCTTCCTAATATACGCATTACATTTCTTTCATTGCTTGATTTCAAAATATCGGTTACTATCTCCAACTTGGTCATCATTAATCGGGAACACTGATGGATCTCGATACTCTTCCAAACATAGCAACATGGAAGACGGACGCATCGCCTCCTAAGTCGGACGCCAGCTAACTTATGTGCAACCCGCCTATTCTACAAATGATGAAAAGGCCCAAACTACCTCGGCTAAGTTTCGCTTCCAAATCTCGCCACACCTTCCGGGGTGGTACCTTCAAGAAGACCCACCGTCAACCTGAACTCTAAGTGTCGACGCCGATTATCCGCACGACTTCTGTTGACTCTGAGCTGCTAATAACCTCTTCTAGATAAGCTTCACCTTATCCACATCCTGTTGAATCAAGTATGGACCAACTATCTGAACCTTGCCAACATCGAACCAATCGACCGACAACCTACACTTTCGCCCATACAAGGCTTCATAAGGCGTCATATGAATACTGAAATGGTAGATATTATAATACTCACTCAACAAGAGGCAAATAATCCTCTCAACTACCCCTGAAATCAAAACACCGGCCCGTAACCTATCCTCAAATGTCTGGATAATACGCGCTGTTTGTCCGTCGGCCCGAGGGTGGATGCAATACCGAGACTCACTAACCAAAGTCCTGCCCTGCAGGGCGCATAGCTAGAGAAAGCGATGAACCACCATCGATCCCGGCGTCGAGTCTCTACATCCGCGCTACCTGCCTGGACAATTTCTCGAAATGGCCTGGCCGCAAGCATAACAAGTCGTCAAGTAGTACGACACTCCCACAATGACACGCACAACGACCACACCGGTGGGGTGGCCTCTCAAGCTAACACCCCTTCCTCTCAACCACCAATCAATCGACACGGTAGTCGAGTCATCCCATCTGTATCCCCCCTACTAGGACATTCTCTCCTCACATGGCCCTGACGGCCGCAGGTAAAACAAGCATTAGTAAAAAGACGACATTTTCCGGGATGACGCCTACCACATAGTGAACATCAACTGGGCCGCTAGAACCATGTAAATCTGCGAACTAAACCCCGAGCTCGACCAACTCTCGCATACCGAACATCCAAGCTCGTGGAGGACCACTTATATTGGCGGAGGCGCATAACCGGGCCTCGAGAAGGTCCGCCGAAAGTTACCAAAGGACCTGTTGTTCGCCTCTTACGATTCGTTAATCCGTCGATCTCTACGTTCCTCGGGCCACGCGCATAAGCTGTATGCGGCAATGTCCATGCCTAATCAAGAGCTACTTTGTACATCCTTCACTAGATAATCATCTAGACCCGTGATATATCGGTGCACACTATCCTCCATGTCCGCCACTAAAGCGGGGACATAACGAGCCAATGAGTCAAACTCTACATTGTACTCCCGGACCGTCCGCCCGTTCTGCCTCAACATCATAATCTATCTTCCCGAGCTCTCCTCATCTGCGAGGGCAAGAAGTGTGTAAGAAATGTCTCTGAGAACTCGTCCCAAACAGCTGGAGGCGCATGCTTCCCCCGGGATAGTTCCCATGAATCAAACCAGTCGACCGCAGTATCACGCAGCCGATGTAAACCCAATACCACCGACTCTGTCTCTGAGGTCTTGATCACTTTCATGATTTGCTGCAACTGTCGAATAAACTCCTGAGGATCTTCCTCAGTTCTCAATCCATAGAACTCGGGTGGAATGCAACTCAAGAAGTCCCAAAATCTCAAACTATCGGATCTAGGGTGAACTACTGGTACTACCGGAACCTCCGACTCTCGTCTGTCCTCATTCCTAGCCACAAGACTAGCTAGTAATCGCCATCTCCTTGTAACTCATATCCTCGGCCAGTCGGTGGAATCGAGACTCGGTATCGTGGTCTCGTGAGCTACCGCTCGCTCTAAACTCTCCTGGGGCTAGCGGCGTCGCAGAACTCCCCATCTGAAGTACCACCTTAGATAAAGACTGGGCCTGTGCCCTGGTAACCCTCTATATTCTACTCGCAGCTCCTCTCGCTTCTTCTCGGGCTCTGGTTGCCTTGCGTAGGCATAACTAGCACATACGAATACGCGGCAGAGTCCAACTTATAACACAACTCTAAGGCACGATCTCGAGTTAGAAGAATGGAAACCAATCTTAAATATCTGCCGCCATCGATTATAGGTGTGGTGCACAACACGCCGATAATCAAGACTCTACTAGATACGGTCTGTAGACACTTTTTCGAGGATTAACTGCTCTGATACCACTTTTGTCACGACCCAATCTCGGGCCCGCGACTGGTGCCTTACCCCGGGCACCCTAGTGATACAACATCAGAGAAAATCAGCGGAAATAAAAACTCATAAAAGATAAACAGTGAAATAAGAAAACAAAGCAACCAAAGCATTACCTTCTCAGATATATATAAATAAAAACTTGAGCATTACATCCTTTACAAACCCGCCCACAACAAGACTACATGCACTCTAAGAGTTTTATAACAACGACGACGGGACAGGGCCCCGCCATACCCCTGAATGTATAAGAACCTACAATCTCAGGGAATCATACCACAAGATAAGCCTCCGGAGAAACGGAGCTTCCCAAAACGCTGAACTGTGATCCTATGAGCGAGGATAAACAACTGGTGTACCTCTACCTGCAGCATGAACGCAGCCCCCCGAAGGAGGTCAGTACAACAGGTACCAAGTATGTGAAACTTAAAGTACTTAGATGAAATCATAATAATCTGTATAAAAATAGGAGACATGTATGATAGCCAAACTACAGTACAGAATATATAAGCAGTCATGTCAAGCCAGGGACTCACGCCCTCAAAGTCATCACCCAAATATAACCATGGTGTTACACCCCGTAAATTCAAGGAGTTAAGATAAGAACATACCAAGGAAAATAAGTTTTGAGAGTCGATAGATAAGTTGACAAACATGTGTTGGACGGATTTTGAGTTTACCTTGGAGTGTTGTACCCCAGTTGTTAAGAGTTTCGAGGTGTTTAAAATCCTAATATGTAGTTCATTAAATCTAGATCCCAACGCAACAAACCGCTCGGCCGATAGGACACTGAGTCAAAAGTTATGGAAGTTTGCTGTGCGCGCAGTGCCGCAGCAGCTTGCTTCGGTACAGTACGCTGCGCCGGACGTCTGGGCCGCGCGCCGGTTGTTCTGGGGGTTCGCAGGGGTTGCAGCGCCGCGGCTGAATGGCCGCGGCGCCGAATGCAGAACTTTCTCGAGTGGCAAGACCACGGGCGAAAGCGGATTTTTGCGCGATGTCAGTGAAAACAGGGATATTTTGTTTATAACCTATGAGGTGACAAGTGTCCCTCCCATCCTTTTATCTAAAGTGGTCCTATTTTAGGGCCAAGTCTTGGAAGACTTGGCCATTCCATTCCATTCCATTTCATTTCAAACCCTCCCAAGAAAGATCCTCTCCCTTCTCTCTTGAATTTTGAAGAAAACCTAGCCTAAGAGGAAATTGTTGGAGCGGCGGCAAGAAGGAAAAGTGTGGGTAAACCTGTGGGAAGCACTGGTGGGCGATTTTGACGGAAAGAGGTTGAAGAAAAAGGGGCTTTTGTGGGCTATTCCTTAAGGTAAAAGTTTCCCCTTTCTCTTGGTTATGAGCCTAAGGCTGTTATATTTTAGTAGTATAGATGTGAGCCTAAGGCTGTTATATTTTAGTAGTTTAGAATTGAGCCTGAGGCTGTTTTATTTGAATAGATTTGGATCTTGTTGTCTTGTTGAAGATGTCTAGGGCTAGATATCATGTTAGGCCTAAGAACTTGGATTGGAAAGAGTTGAAAGGGGTTTAGGATTGGTTTATTGTTGGCCAAGAATGGCATGGGATTATTGGGCCATTTTGCATTATTGTGGGAGTTTGGTTATTGAATTCGACCTTGAAAAAGGTGGCAAAGTTAGTAGAAACAAGGGAAGTGCCGTCCAAATTACCGTAGAATTTAGGGACTTTGCACTTAGTTATTCTAATGCTCGCTAGAGTTTGATGACGCTTTGCATTTTATAGGATCAAGTACTACGGTAGCATATTCTACTTAAGGCGATAATCGTGGAGCATTTTGCCTATTGTCGACAATCGTCGAGAGGTATATGATTCTTCCTATCCTCTTCACATGACTATTTGTAAATATATAGCGGTAGACGCACGCGTGTGTTAAAGGAATTTGATTTCCTTTTGTGTCTTGACTTGATATGAAGTGTTAAGGGCTTCATTGTGTGGAAATAGTAGTAAAGTCTTATCCGTTAGTAACGGGTACTTGAGTTAAAAGAATGAGCCCTATTGGTCTCATAAATGTTTATAGTGGTAATTGGTTGGTTTAAAACATAAAGTGTTATAACGGTTTTATGGGAAGTTTGTTATAACCACTTTATGTAGCTAAAAGAATGGTTTGTTGATTTCAAAAGATAAGAGACGTGACTTATAATTGACCTAAATGGTGTTGAAAAGTATAAAACCTAATTCGTGAGAAAGGAATACTTGGTTTTTAAAAGAATAACGTTACAAATTTGGAAATGGGAATAAGGATCGAACAAGCCAACGCAGTCGATAAAGGAAAAAGTAATGACAATTAATCATATTAAAACCAAGAGAAACCTCCATCCGCATAGAAGCTAAGATAAGACAAAATGGCATTACATTTCCTAGATCATGGTCATCTAATGAGAATTATTGAAATCAAGTTTTGATCTTCTTAAATTCCAAAGTAAGGAATTCGATTTCTAAAAGAAAAGAGACTTAAGAATTGGAAGTGTTTTGTTTCAAAAGAAAGGCATGGTTTTGTCTTGTATTGTTTTAAAACATAAAGTGTTATAATAGCTTTATGGGAAGTTAATTATAACGACTTTATGAAAATAAAGAAATGGTTTCATTATTAGATTTAAAATGGTAACTTGATTTTGGGAAAAAGGAAGTAACTCGTTTTCAAATATTGAACTCCTTGTGATGGAAAAACATAAGTGACTTGTTTATAAAAGGTAGGAGTACCTTGATCCTAAAGGGGCTAAGTACTTGGGTTTTAAATGGTATACTTGACGTTGTGTTAAGAAGTATTTATAGTACCTTGAGTTGTGTGTAACTGGCCTATGCTTGTTGTGATAGCCTTGTTGTGCAAGTGTTTGGTTGTGTGCTACCGAGTCTCTCGATGGAGGGCCGGCTATCTGGTTGATTGATGGGCATACTGACACGTTGGGTAGCCCACGGGTATGTTTCCATTAGGAGTGTTATCTGGTTAGTTGTTTGGACATACTGACACGTTGGGTAGCCCACGGGTATGCTTCCACAGTGAGTATTGTTTTGTTAGTTGTTTGGACATACTGACACGTTGGGTAGCCCACGGGTATGCTTCCACAGGGATTGTTATCTTGTTATCTCCTTTGGGCATACCGACACGTTGGATGGTCCACGGGTATGGGCCCACTAGGACGGTTCCAGGGCCATGCTTATACCGAGGTGAGATGCCGGCACGCGCCTTTGCGAGTTAAATTCGGTTGTATTTTAGTGATGATTTCAGGCATGAGTCCCTATCGTGATATGACTGCTTATATGTTGTGGTGCTGTAATTTGGTTATCATACATGTCTCCTACTTTATATAGACTATTATGATTTCATTTACTGATTTTTCGCCACATACTTGGTACTCAGATCGACTCTTCGGGCGCTCATGCTGCAGTTGAGGTACATACTTACCGGGTCCACTCTTAGGATCGCTGTTCGGTTCTCGGAAAGCTCCATATTTCCTAAGCTTGTCATTCCGTGGTACGGTTCCTCAAGTAGTAGACTTTTGTATATTCAGGGCATGGCGGGCCCTGTCCCGTCATTATGGTTTCAAAATTCTTAGAGGTCCAGAGATCACAAGGCAGTTTGTAAGGGATGTAATCGCTCAAGTTTTAATTTATGTACAAAAGGTAACCGTGGTTAGCTCGCTTATTTCATCGCTTTTCTTTCATGAGTTTTTATTTTCGCTGGTTTTCTCTGATGTTGTATCACTAGGGTGCCCGGGGTAAGGCACCAGTCACGGGCCCGGAGTCGGGTCGTGACACATGGGTCTCATGCCCACAATATCAATCATGCCCGTGGAATTCCTTCCTCACTACCGGCAGTCCATGATATAATAACATCAAGGAATACACATGAACACCAGGTCCCACCTGTGTTATAAAAACCGTACGGGGTAAGTACGAAGGCATAGCCAACTACTAGAACCTACCGTACCAACAATGCTATAAAACTGTATCGCGAGGTCTTTCTAGACCGCCAAATGATTGAAGCTGGGCCATTCGCCTCGATTATCATGCGAGCCTAACTCGAACTCCCGATCTCATAGGCCACCTAGGCCCGCATGAGGTATTCCTCGCATCGGGGGTAGCTAACCCGCGGCAACATCCTGGACTCCCGCAATCCGCATGGCCACATGGACCGCATGAGGTATTCTCGTGACGCCAGAACACACCCGAGTGATTCTCGAACTCCGCACTCGCATAGGTCCTATGGACCCGCATGAGGTATTCCTCGCATCGGGGGTAGCTAACCCGCGGCAACAAAACAAGTCAGGGGGGTATGTGATGTAATACAGCCAGAATCGCTTATCGTAAACAACATAAGCACAACAAGAAAACCCCCTTCACATAAAAGTCTCAAGATACTAACGCCCGTAGTATCCTAGCATTTTTACTTATCAAACCAACAAGAAAGTATTACAAGGCTATCACAAGCAAAACATAGGCAAGTTACTCACACAAGGTACTTTTATTTCATGTCAACAAATCCGGGTTTTAACCCCAAAGTACTACATACTTCAACTCTCTTAAAAGAACCTTTTAAGTACAAAATCATGATACTAATACCCGTAGTATCATTTCATAGAGTAACTATCATTTTAAGTAAATCAAAACAACATCATGCCCTCTTTTTTAAACCAAAACAAGACAATACCATGTCTTCCTTTAAAACAAAGACACGTTTCCTTTTTAAAGTCAAGTAGCAATATATTTTTTAAACCAAGTGTCTTACTCTTTTCAAAACAAGTAACCTATACCTTTAAATCAAGTTACTTCTCCTTTCCAAAATCAAGTTGTTTGTAAGTCAAGTCTCTTTACTTTCAAAAATCAGTCTCATAATCTTTAAATCATATCTCATATCTTTTAAGGAAACCAACCTCCAACTTTTAAAATGTCAAGTTATCATTTTAAATCTAATAATAAAACCATTCTTTTGTTTTCATAAAGTCGTTATAATTAACTTCCCATAAAGCTATTATAACACTTTATGTTTTAAACCAACCAAAAACAACTATTCTCATTTCCGAAATCAAGATAATATCATTCTTTAAAAGACCACGCACCCATTACTCATGAATGAGGTTTTACAACTTTTTAACCTAATTCAAGTCCTTAATATTTCATAACAAGTCACTTAACTTTAAAATCAAGTCGAGGACGCAAAAGGAAAATCAAATCCCTTTAACACACGTGCGTCTACCGCACTATATATATTTCACAAATATCATGCTCAAGAGAATAGGAAGAATCACATACCTCGACGATTAGCAAAACGCTCCAAAGTACTATAACCTTGCTAGTCTTTTCCACCCTTCAAGTAGAATACGCTACTCGTAGTACTTCAACCTATAATGGCCATAAAACGTCTATTAACTTCTAGATCTCTTCGTAGAACATTTCTAAGTACAAGATTCCATATTCTACGGAAAATTCGCAAAGACCTCCCCGTAACCACATAAAAATCCTCCTATATCAAGGCCCGCTACTAAGCCAACAACTCCCAGGGGATTACACGTCTAACCGGACGTGTACAATTCTGCCCCACAATAATACTACAGTCTACTGTAAATACAGTCCAATGTAAATACAATTCTATTCTATTTAATCATCCTTCCATATATCATATACTCAATTATACATTACTACAACATGTAATCTCCAATTACAATAGGGGGATAAAGATTATTACCTCGATAAGCCCAAAATTATCCAAGATTTATAAGTCGATCCTGAGCAATGTTTAGCTCCAATTCCTTACGCTCCAACCCGCTCCAAGCAACCCTTAGAAGTTTCTAAACAACTTCTCTTAACAATTCATCCAACTATGAAGATTTCCCTAGGGTTCATTTTGCGACTATTGGAATAAAGTAGTATTTTCGGGCTCTTATGTTGGGATTACTTTAGAATACAACTAGGGATACAAGGCTAAGGTATTTGAGATTATACCACAACAATTGAAGTATTTCTACACAAGGTGGGGGAGTTTGGACGAGAACACCTAAGGGGAGGGAGTATAATTTTTGCCTTGGAAAATCTCTAAGTGGATGAAATAAGTCTTGCACTTAAGGGGGTATTTATAGAAATCAAGAATCGGGATTAAAGCAAGTGTATGGTGAGGATTGGGGACAAGTGTGTGTGGATTCTACCAACCAAATGTCCACCATTAAAATGGGACAAGTGGCAAGCCACTTGTCCACCAAATCGCCCATGACACTGTCGTAACCATAATCGCCAACTTACATGGGGTGACACGTGTCGCCCCCCTACTCGTCCAAAATATTTCATCTTCCGAAAATATCCGCAATGCCAAAAATCTCTAAAACAAAGTGGGCCCACAAAATCAGAATTTCTCCCGTGGGCCCCACGTGACCAATTCCGGAAATAAAATTCCATAATTCTCTAATATTCTAAAAAGTCCGAATACCAAATCTGGGAATCTAATTCCCATTAACGAACATTTTTCCTTCACAAAATCCGAAAACTTTTCCGTCGAAAAATCACATCTTCCTTTCTTTCCAATATTAATGTCGTATTCTCGTACGTACGCCCTCACATACATACCCTGGAACTACGGGGTGTAACATTCTTCTCCCCTTAGAAACATTCGTCCCGAATGTTCCTTCTAAGTCTCCAAGCATACCTGTGCCTGTATAGTCTTCCCTACTATACTTACGGAACCAATTATGCCACACATGGCCATAATACAACATACGCGCAAAAACTCACATCCAAGCCAACGAAGAATCATCTCTAAAGCGTATAACAATACTAATAGCTCCACCCATGGTCCAAAGGATACTTTCTTCACATCTTTACTTTATAAAAAGGACACTTCCATCTTCTTAACACATCTTCGCCTCTTTTCTTACTTGTCGTACCCTCCTCGTACACTCGAACTCTTCCTAATATACGTACCACATTTCTGTCATTGCTTCAGTTTTCAAAATCTCGGGGTTACTATCTCCAACTTGGTCATCATTAACTGGGAACACTCTGGATGGATCTCCGATACTCTTCCGAAACATAGCAACATGGAAGACCGGACGCATCGCCCGTCGGATGGCGGTGCTAACTTATAGGCAACTGTCCTATTCTACAAACGATCTGAAAGGCCCAAAGTACCTCGCTAAGTTTCCTCGCTTTCCAAATCTCACACCTTCCGGTGGTACCTTCGAAGACCCACCGTCAACCTGAACTCCAAGTGTCGACGCCGATTATCCGCACGACTTCTGTTGACTCTGAGCTGCTAATAACCTCTTCTGGATAAGCTTCACCTTATCCACATCCTGCTGAATCAAGTATGGACCAACTATCTGAACCTTGCCAACATCGAACCAATCGACCGGCAACCTACACTTCCGCCCATACAAGGCTTCATAAGGCGTCATCCGAATACTGAAATGGTAGATTTTATAATACTTACTCAACAATAGGCAAATAATCCTCTCAGCTACCCCTGAAATTAAAACACCGGCCCGTAACCTATCCTCAAATGTCTGGATAATACGCGCTGTTTGTCCGTCGGCCCGAGGGTGGATGCAATACCGAGACTCACCTGAGTTCTTAACCCCGTCTGGTAAAACCTCCAGAAAAAAGAAATAACCGTAAACTGGGCTCCACTGCCTGTCATTAAATAAAAGTAGGAACCCCGTGCAGCCTTACAACCTTCCTGATATATAACATCTTGCATAACCCTCCGCCGAGTAAATGCCCGATCGAAAGACAAGATGGGTTGACCTCATCGCCCGATCATCGTCGAACGCATCCACAAACTCGTACGATGGTTACCTAAACTTGGGCCTAACACCCTCGTGACCCTATCATCTAGCGGGACCACCTCAAACTGATCCCACCACATTCCGGGCTACGGGTTGACCCGCGATATGGCCTCAATCCGACCCACTTCGTACTAAACTCTCGTTCCTGGTCCGGAACAATCTCATCATTCAAGTCATGAGAACCTAGTGGTCTTCTAAGCTCAACTATCCACTTCCATTTCACACCACTCATGGACTTATCACCTGAATATACTCCACGTATACAATGTACCCCGATAACGATAAAACGTACAATCCTTTACTCAAGACGGCCTTGCATCTAAGGTCTCCAAGGTTATCTGTATTCTATGGCTCACAATCTCCATGGCCCCAAACTTACCCTTTTCAACTAACCATGTTTTCTAATCACAACTTACACAATGCTATCCGAACATAACACTTAACATTAGGTCATCATATCACGCATACTAGTCTCTACAGGGTTAAGGATATACCTGTAACTATTGCTTTACTTTCCCTTTGTCTCACTAACCAAAGTCACGCAGGCGCATAGCTAGAGAAAGCGATGAACCACCATCGATCCCGGTCGAGTCTCTACATCCGCGTTACTCCTGTTGTTGGACAATTTCGCAAATGGCCTGCCGCCGCAAGCATAACAAGCTGTTGAAGTAGTACGACACTCCCCACAATGACACCTACCACAACGGCCACACCGAGGTGGGGGTGGCCTCCTCTGTCTAACACCCCTTCCTCTCTGAACCACTGAATCCGCAATTAACCTGGTAGGCTGAGTCATCCCATTTGTATCCCTCCTACTAGGACATTCTCTCCTCACATGGCCCTGACGGCCGCAGGTAAAACAAGCATTAGTAAAAAGACGACATTTCCCGGGATGACGCCTACCACATAGTGAACACTGAGGGAAAACTGAATCTGGCTGGCTAGAACCTATGTAAATCTGTGAACCAGAAACCCTGGAGCTCTGACCAACTCCTGCATACCCCGAACGTCCTGAAGCCTGTGGAGGACCACTCTGTACTGGCGGAGGCGCATAACCACCTGCCGGTAAGGTCCGCCGAAAGTTACCAAAGGACCTCGCTTTGGCCCTCTTCTGCTGATCTTGGTTAATCCGTCGATCTCTACGTTCCTCAGTCTGCTGCGCATAAGCCTGTACGCGGGCAATGTCCATGCCTGACTGAAGAGCTACTCTTGTACATCCCTTCACTAGATAATCATCTAGACCCGTGATATATCGGTGCACACTATCCTCCATGTCCGCCACTAAAGCGGGGACATAACGAGCCAACGAGTCAAACTCTACATTGTACTCCCGGACCGTCCGCCCGTTCTGCCTCAACATCATAATCTATCTTCCCGAGCTCTCCTCATCTGCGAGGGCAAGAAGTGTGTAAGAAATGCCTCTGAGAACTCGTCCCAACCAGCTGGAGGCGCATGCTCCCCCCGGGATAGTTCTCATGAATCAAACCAGTCGACCGCAGTATCGCGCAGCCGATGTGAACCCAATACCACCGACTCTGTCTCTGAGGTCTTGATCACTTTCATGATCCGCAGAATCGCCGAATAAACTCCACGAGGATCTTCCTCGATGTTATACTCGTATTTCAGTAGTATGCGAGGACGACGCACGTAAAGTTTAAGCCTTTAGATAGGCAAGTGGTCGAAATTTTATTCACAACCCCAAAAGAATCGTTTCCTAAACGCTTTCCAAACTTTGCGTAAGGAAAATTACTACGCAACATTTATTATTTTTATGGATTTTTCCGAGAGATGAAATATTTTGGACTAAGATGGTGACAAGTGTCACCCTCAAGTGGGCGGAAGTGTTGGACGATTCATGGCACATTTTTGGCCTTTTTTTTTGGTCAAGGATTAGGTAGGATATTTTGTAGATATTTTGTGTAGTAGATGAGCAAGTGGGACCCACAAACACTTGTCCAAATCTTGACCCTCCACTTGCCCACCACTTGTCTTGATCTTGGCCATTGATTGCCTATAAATACCCTTAGTTGAAGGATTTCTTCATCCTCAAATGACTTCTAAGTCTTAAAAATCCTCCTCCTCTTGTAGTGAAGCTCTCGCCCAAAGAGCTCCTCCCCTTTGAGGCCTTTGGCCGAGAAGTACCCTCCCCTTCCTTTGTGGTGCTAGCCGAAAGTACCCCTACCTTGAGTTGTTCTCGTGAAATACACCCCCTTGGTAGAAAAGTATTCTCCAAGTATTACTATTCCAAAATACCTCGCCCAAATACCTTGTAGTATTCCAAGGTTACCCTATACTAAAAGCCCGTAAATACTATTATACTTCCTTCACCACAAAACGAAACCCTAAGGAAAATCTTCATTGTCGGTTGAAGTATTAAGAAGTTGCGTAGAACTTCAAGGGTTGTTTGGAGCGGTGGAGTGCAGAGTAGAGCTAAACGTTGCTCAGATCTACATTTAAACTTGGATAATTTTGGGCTTATCGAGGTAAATACTCTTGTCCTTCTATTGTAGTTGGAAATTACATCTGTAGTAGTATAGAAATGAATATAAGATACATGTAAGGATATTCTGAAGAGAATTGAACTGTAATAGAAGGATATTACGTAAGAGAATTGAATCAAATCACATCAAGAATATTAAAGAAGAATTAAATCAGATTTACATAGGATTGTATTTAGATGAGACTTGTAGCTTAACGGGTAGGGAAGTGCTGCCCGATTTTCCAAAATAGAGAACCTATCGCTTAGAATATTCTACAGTAGTCTAGACGTTGATAGACGTATATGGCCTTTATAGGTTGAAAGTTCGCAGTAGCATGTTCTACTTGAAAGGTGGACAAGGCTAGCCGGGTTATAACCGTGGAGCATTTTGCTATTAGTCGATAATCGTCGCGAGGTATGTGATTCTTCCTATCCTCTTGAGCATGATATTTTAAAAGAATATATATATAGTACGGTAGACGTACGTGTATTAACTGAACGTGGTTTTACTCCGATGTCTTTTGACTTGAGTTTAAACAATAAGAATCTTGAAGTATTTCAAAAGAATTAAGAAACCTTTTTGAAAGAAGAGTAAGGCTTGGTTTTAAAAGCTTAAGAGTTATACTGGCTTTATGGGAAGTTAGGTATAACGACTTAAGAGAGATAAAAAGAATGGTTTATTGATTTTAGAAGTTAAGAGACTTGATCTTAAAAGATAAGAGACTTGACTTAATTGAATTAATATGAATTTTGTTAAAAAGTGTGAAACCTCATTCGTGAGTAATGAGTACTTGGTTTTTAAAAGGAATAATGTTTTACTGATTTCGGAAATCATAATAAGTATCGAACAAACCACTGCAACGTTAATAGAGGGAAATGTATTGACTAATTAAGTATTATTAAAACCAGTAGAAACCTCCATCTGCATAGAAGCTAAGATGAGACAAAATGATATTACATTTCCTAGATCATGGCTGCTTTAATAAGATTGTTATAAACAAGAATAACCTACTCACATATAAGGCATATGTTTCTCAAATTGTTTTAAAGGAGAATTATATTATTAAGTGATTAAAACTATGAACTACGAAACCTTTCGAAAATGAGAAACTTGAGCATTTGAAATTAGGCAAACTTGAACGTTTGGAAAATAATGTTGTTACTTGATTTTACAAAGGGAAGTGTTTTGGTTTACTTAAAAAAAATAGTCACTCTATTTTGATACTACGGGAATTGTGTTTAATTTTGTGAAAGAAACGGATCTTTTAAAGAGTTAACGTATGAAGTACTTTGGGGACAAAAAACCCGAACTTGTTAACATAAAGTAGAAGGTACCTTGTGTGAATAACTTGATTGTATTGGTTTGTGATATCCTTGTAATACTTTCTTGTTGATTTGATAAGTAAACATGTTAGGATGCTACGTGTGTTAGTATCTTGTGATGTTTGTGTAGGGGGTTGTGCTTATGTTGTTTAACGATAAGTATTATGTTAGTATTATATCACACCTCTTGACATGACACGGTTGGTTAGCGCCTCCGACGCGGTATACCTCAGGCAGGTGACTATGATTCGAGAATAATGCGGGTCCGGGGACCTATGCGAGCTACGAGAGTTCAGTTAGTGCAGCGCTATGCTCATATGCTCATGTGGCTACGGATCGTGTAGTCCGGATCGCGATGTCGGGAATAGCTACCTACCGACGCTGGGGGTAATACCTCATACGCCATGCGAGTGGCCTATGCGAGTCGCGGAAGTTCCAGACTAGACGCCGACATTTGATATCATGCGCGAAGGCGCAACCGATCATGTGGCGGTTCAGACAGACCTCGTGATACGCTTTATGACCTTGTTGGTACCGTGGGTTTTAGTCGGATATGCCTTCGCATACTTACCCCGCACGATTTATTATGACACAGGGACGTGGTGGTATGTATTCCTTGGTGATTTTATATCATGGTGAGATCGAGGAAGGTATTCCACGGCGCATGATTGATATTGTGGGGCGAGACCCATAGTTATATTTGAGTGGTGACTTTGAGGGCATGAGTCACGACTTGACGCATCGCTATTTATTGTGGAATTGTAGTTTGGTTATCATATATGTCTCCGCTTTATATAGACTACTATGATTTCATTTACGATTTTCGCCACATACTTGGTACCTGTTCTGCATCTTCCTCGGGGCCGCTCATGCCGCAGTAGGTACACCGGTGATCCTCGCCATGGTCACAGTCACAGCTCAGCGTTTGGGAAGCTTCTTCTCCGAGGCTTATCTTTCGTATAGTCCCCGCCATTGTAGGTACTTACATTCAGGTATACCATGTCGTCCCGCCATCGTTATATATCATTCCTGGTATTCAGTAGCATCGCTGTAAGTGTAGAGTTTAAAGGATGTAATCGTTCGATATAAGTTTTTATATATATATTGTTATACCGTATTTCGCAGTATGTACGTAAGTGAATACGCATAAAAAGTTTAGCCTTAAAGTTTAGGCGGACGATTTCTTTGGCACAACTCACAAAACGAATAGTTTTCCGACTAAACGCTTCCACACCGTAGGTAAATTCCGGCTATGCCATTTCTAATTTTTGCGGATTTTTCCGAGAGACGAAACATTTTGGACCAACGGAGGGCTTACACTTGTCACCCTCCAATTGATGGACTTGAAATCGCCCATTTGGACGAATTGACACGGTGAGCACGTTTTTGTGCCTTGTGCACAAGTCAAGGAGTTGGTAGGATATTTGTGTATAGTTAATCCTCACCCTACACTTGCCTTGCACTTGTCTTAATCTTGGCCATTGGTTGGCCACTTGACCTATAAATACCCCCCAGAGATGAAGAGTTCTTCATCCACAAAGCTTTCCAAGTCTTGAAAATCCTCTCTCTCCTTGTAGCCTTTTAGGCCCAACACCTCCTCCCTGTGAAGGCCCTCGCCGAATACACCCTCTAGCCTAGTAGTTTGGCCGAGGCCCCAGCCTAGCCAAAATCTACCCTCCCTTGGTAGAAAAGTTGCCTTCTTGTATTGTTATAATGCCCAAAATACCCCAGCCCAAATACCTTAGTACTTAGTAGAAGTGAAGAACTTCTAAGGTTTCTGAGCATACAACTTAGAGCAAAACCTTGCTCAGTGCCGACTTTTTCTAGGATATTATTGGGCTTACCGAGGTAACTAATCCTAACCCTCTTTGAATTAGAGAATATATATTGTCAGAGTATAAGAATAAGTATTAAATACTTAGAAGAATATTGCAGTAGGAATTGAACTCATACTACAAAGAAGGGTGGTTTAAAAGAAGAATAATTAAATCAGATTACATAGGACTGCTTTCACAAAGAGACTTATATAGCTCACCGCAGGGAAGTGCTGCCCGACTTTCCGTAGAATTGTGAACCCTCTGCTTAGAATGACCTTCAGAGTAGTCTTTGATAGATATCCGTGACTATTATAGTCGACTCTCAAGGACATATTCAACTTGGCGTGGTTTTCATTGGTATGTGATTCTTCCTAAAGCATGATATTTTACAATATATATAGTACGGTGAGACGCATACGTGTTAACTAAAATATAACTACTGGCAATGTCTTTGACTTAAGCCCGAATAATACTTACGGAATGCCTCACGCTTAAGCCCGAATAACACTTACTATGAATGCCTCACGCTTAAGCCCAATAATAAAGATCTGAAAGCATTTCAAAAGAATATCGAATCATTCTTAATGTAAGAGAACTAATTGGTTTTTAAATGTGCTTAAGAGTTATACTAGCCTTATGGGAAGTTAAGTATAACCACTTAAGATTGATAAAAGAAACAGTTTGCCTATGTGTTTATAATGACTTATATTGAATTGTGAAAAGAATAATAAGATGGTTTGATAAGTAGACATGATATGATGCTATGTGTGTTAGTGTCTTGTAACGCTTGTGAAAAAGAGTATTCTTGTTGTGCTTATGTTGGTTAACGATAAGTCGTTAGGTTAGTGTAGCATCACTCACCTCTTGACATATTACCGGGTTGTCGCCTCCGACGCGGGGTAGACTCAGTGGTCCGGGACCATGATTCGAGAATACCTCGCTGGTCCAAGCGACCTATGCGGAGCTACGGAGTTCCGTGTTAGTGTGCGGGTTATACTCACGCGGCCTATGTGGCCATGCGGACGACGAGTCCAGACGACGCCGAGGAGTAGCACCGACGCGGGTTACGTATCTTACGCGCCTATGTGATTGGCCGGCGCGACTACGGAGTCCGTGATTAGGCTTGCATGGTGATACTACGCAATTGTCTGCCGATCATTCGCAACCTAGAAAAGACTCGTTACGCATTACCTATCACGCTTGTTTGTGATGTGGCACTATGCGCGCTTCTCGTTGTTTCATACATACTTGCAAAACTGCTTTTAAAATGATATGTTTTCAGTTAAGTATTTTACAGTTTCATATACTTAGTACCTGTTATCGACTCCTTCGGGGCTGCGCTCATGCCGCAGTAAGGGCAAGCAGTGCTAGATCCACATTCTGTGATCTCTACGTTGGTGTCGAGCTCCATCTTTTCCGAGGCTCTACTGGGTATGATCTCCCGTTGTAGATAGTTTTGTATCCAGGTATGGCGGGCCCCGTCCCGCCATAGTTGTATATTTCCTTAGAGGTGCTGTAGTCATGTTGTACGGTCGGATGTAATCGCTAAACCATGTCTATATATATACGCCAAAGGCGATGTTTTCTCACATAAATCGTGTCTTGTTTTATAAACTGTTTCATGTCTTGCTTTATATTTCCGCCGATTACTGATGTATGACTACTGGTGCCCTTAGGCACTACCACGCCCCGAACGGTCGTGACAAAAGTGGTATCGAGCGCTTAATCCTGAAAGTGTCTATGCACCAGATCTAGTAGAGTCTTGATTATCGGTGGGACCCTCTAACGTATTCCTTTCTCAGAATAGCTTATGCCTCCACGTAAGGCAACCCGCCTGTATGGGCAAGGCAGCCGAGGAGCCGCCAGCAGGACACCCAGAGTCACGAGGGCCTGTGCCCGGGCCATACCGCAGACGGCGAGTTCTATGACGCCGCCACTCAAAGAGACCACAGCACCCACACCTCCCGCCCCACACCGGGAGGAGTTAGGGTACAAGGAGACGGCCCACTTTGGCCAAAGTCAGGCCCGACACGAGAGAGGCCGGATGCGGCGCCCAGCCTGGCCCAGCCACGGCCGCACCCGTGGTACACCCGAGGCGTATAGTGAGGCTACGAGATTTCTTGAGTCAGAGCCCGCCGCAGTTTTACGGTCGAGGCCGAGGATGATCCGCAGGAGTTCATCCGTCGCCTTCAGAGGATCACGAGGGTGATCAAGGCCTCAGAGACAGTAGTCCGGACTGGTTCGCATCGGCCGCGTGATACCGCACGATTGGTTTGATTCATTGAGTTATCCCGGGAGAGCACGCGCCTCAGCCTACTGGGATGAGTTCTCGCAGGCTTTCTCACTCACTTCTTGCCTCCACAGATGGCGAGGGCGCGGCCGATAGATTTTTACCATCGAGGCGCAGAGGACGACCGTCGTGAGTACAATGTCGAGTTTGATTCATCGCTCGATATGTCCCAAAGATTGGTAGCAGATATGGAGGATGTGGTGCACCGCTATGTCACCGCCAGACGACTATATGGCCGAAGTCATGCGCGGGTGTTTCTCACCGTATGGACATTACCCGCACGCAGCTCATGCTCTAGATGTGAGGAGCAGAGACCGCCGGTTGACAGCAAAGCAGGTTAAGACCAGACGGCAGGTCTTTGGTGGCTATCGTGGTGGGCGCCTCGCAGCAGCCTAGATTTGCACCACGCCAGCCAGAGCACTCGCGCCGGCCCTCAAGACCCAGATATTCGAGGGCGCATCAGTGGCCCAGTGACTTCGTGACGCCCGTGAGCGGCAGAGGTATCGCCGACGACCACCTCTCAGGTGGCCGACGCGAGATCCCACTTCGAGTCAGGTGCTACGAGTTTGTTTCGCCAGGGCCGCAGGTCACTATGCGAGGAACCGTCCACTGCGGCGCAATACGATGGTAGGGTCACTTGCTGTGTTCTTTCGCCGTCTTCTTCATCCTCGACAGCACTCGCCCGAGGGCAAGGTACTCATGGACCGCAGGTCGCGGCAGGTCGTGGCGCTGGTCTCAGCTTCTAGCGGTCCTCGTAACCGCATTTATGCTTTGTCCACCGACAGATCGTGAGGCCTCACCGATGTCGCCATGTACTTTATCGGGCCGGGTTTGATGTGTATGCTTTGATAGATCCGGTTCTACTCGCCCTATATATCTCCCTTGTTGCTAGTAGGATAGTGGATAGACCGAGTCCATAGACCCTTTCGAGGTAGCTACGCCAGCCGGGTGATTCGTGGTAGCTCGGCGTATATAGAGCTTGTCCCGTGACTATTTACAATGCCGTCGACCCAGCCGACTTGACAGAGTCGAGATGACCGACTTCGACGTGATTATTGGGACGGATTGGCTAGCTTCTTGCTACGCCAATGTTGACCGCAGAGAGAGAGTAGTACGGTTCCAGCTTCCGGCGAGCTTGGTTGAGTGAGGGGAGCACGCAGACGCTGGTGGGTAGGTTTATTTCCTACCTCAAGGCTAGTAAGATGGTGCGCAGGCGGGTATATCTACCATCTCGCTCGGGTGTTTGATAATCAAGCCGCGTACCAGATTTTCGCCGCCAAAGAGTCACGAGTTCCCACGCAGCCTGCATGACCTCCCGTATCCTCCCGAGAGGAGATTGAGTTTTGTATTGACATATTGCGGCACACTCGCCTATTATTTCCATTCCGCCATACGTAACGGCACCCGCCGAGTTAAGAGAGTCAAGGATCACCTTAGAGATTTGCCGAGAAGCGGCTTCATCGTGCCCAGTGTTTCTCCCCGGGAGCGCGTATTGTTCGTGAAGAAGAAGGACGGACGCCGCGCATGTGTGTTGATTACAGCACCAACAAGGTGACCATTAAGAATGTATACCCCTTCCTGTGATTGATGATTTGTTCGACCATTGCAGGTGCGAGATGTTTCTCCAAGATTGATTCGCGATCGCTATCATCAAAGTGCGAGTCGAGAGGTGGATGTCCCTAGATCGCATTCAGACCCGTGACGCATTATGAGTTCGTGGTCATGTCTGGTTGACCAATGCCCGCAGATTCATGGATTTGATGAACCGAGTGTTCAAACCATTTTTGACACGCTTGTGATAGTGTTCATTGATGATATCTTGGTTTATTCTCGCCAGAGCAGAGCACGCGAGCATTTGAGGATCAGGCCGACGCTTCCAGATCAGCAGTTACGCCAAGTTTTCCAAATGTGAGTTTTGCTGACTTCGCATGGCGCTGGGCATATTGTCGGGCTGACGGTATTCGAGCGGATACGCCAAGATCGAGGCGATGTGACTTGGCCTAGACCTACTACTCCGGCTGCAGGTTCGCAGCTCGGGCCTCAGATATTATCGGGTTCGAGAGAAGTTTGCTTCTATCTTCGCACCATTGACTAGCCGACTCGTGGCGGCCAAGTTTCTGGATCGATGTCAGGAGCGTGGTTTCCAGCTGTCGAAAGAGACCGACGCATCGCCCGCTTCTTACTTTCCGCAGGTCCAGATGGTTATGTCGTATTGTGACGCGTCAGCATCGGGTTGGGACGTGTTGACGCAGATGGCAGTGGTTATAGCATACGCATCCCGACACCAAGAAACACGCAGAGGAACTACCCCACCCATGATTTGAGTCGGCATACCGTGATTCACGCCAAGATCCGAGGCACTATTTGTATGGGGTTCACGTGGATATTTATACTGTACCACAAGAGCCTCCAAGATATCTTCACCGCAGGAGCCGAACTTACGGCGAGACGGTGGTTAGAGTTGCTTAAGGATTACGATGTTGATATCCCGTACTCACCCGGAAGGCCAATGTCAGGCGTATGCCTTAGTCGAGGTCGATGGGAGCCTATCGATGTGCAGCTAGAGAGGAGGGACATGGTTCGTGATTTGCATCGCTTAGCGAGCCTGGTGTCCGCTTGATTGATTCCGATAGCAGTGGGGTTAGAGTTCGCGAGGTTGCCGAGTCTTCCATCGCCGGCGAGGCGAAGAGGCAACAGCCGAGGATCCACTTTGATTCGATATCGTGATACGCCTCTTCGTGAGGCAAGGGTCTTTGAGGTAGCACCGATGGGTGCTAAGGTTTGAGGCAGATTGTGTTCCAGATGTTTCAGACTTGGCAGCAGTGTTCGGGAAGCACACAAATACAAGCGTTTCATCCATCCGGGTCGACTCAAGATGTACCACGACCTTAGATCCGTGTATTGTGGATGGCTTGAAGAGGACGCTGCGCAGTTCGTAGCTCGCCCGTGTTGTCGCAGTGAAGGCAGAGCACCGCAGGCCCGGTGGTTTGCTACAGCGATAGAGATCCCGACTGAAGCCGGAGGTAATCAACATGGATTTTATCACAGGATTACCTCGCACTCAGGAGACATGATTCTATATGGGTTATCGTCGACAGGCTGACAAAATCAGCCCACTTTCTTCCCGTCAGGACGACTTTTTCGGCTGAGGATTATGCCGACTTACATCCGAGAGATCGCCGATCGCATGGAGTCCCTACTTCGATCATATCGCATGCAGGAGCCCGGGCCACGCTAACTTCTGGAGGTCCTTCCAGAGGGGTTTAGGGACGCAGGTGAGCCTGAGTACGGCATTTCATCCACAGACAGACGGACAGGCAGAGCGCACTATCCAGACTCTTGAGGATATGCTGCGAGCCTGTGTTATTGACTTCAGTGGTAGTTGGGAGGATCATTTGCCTCTAGTTGAGTTCGCAGATAATAAGAGCTACCACTCCAAAGATTCGGATGGCGCCTTATGAGGCCTTGTATGAGGAAGTGCAGATCGCCTATAGGTTGGTTCGATGTGGGCAGGCGCTGAGTGGGACCAGATTTGGTACAGCAGTGATGGATAAGGCGGTTTATCCGAGATGGCTATCGACACTCGTAGTCGATGTAAGTCGATGCGCATCATCGCCGCGATCTTGAGTTCGAGGTTCATGATTGGGTTTTTAAAGGTGTCACCCACGGCGGTGTGATGAGATTCGGAAGAAGGGGAAACTCACCAGGTACATCGGGCCGCTTCGCATTGTCCGCAGGTAGGCAAGGTTGCCTACGAGTTGGATCCGCCGTCCGATCCGGAGGCAAAGGCATCCGCTTTTTCACGATCTATGCCGAGGAGATGATCGGATCCATCTAGGGTACACCCGATTGACGATGTCCAGTGACCGAGGGGTTATCGATGAGGAGATTCCCATAGCGATAGTCGATCGTCAAAGTTAGCGCCCGCGACCAAGGACGTGGCTTCCACAAAGTCTTGTGGCGAACGAGCTCAGTGAGGAGATGACGCGGAAGCCGGCGAGGACACGAGGCGTAAGTATCTCACCTATTCCCCACACCTCCGTGTAATTCACTTTCCTACTTGTAAATTTTCATTATCGCTTATGCCTAAGTGTTGTTTTGTGGCGCGTGGCATTTGCAAACCGCTTTAGTTATGAAGAATCTTATCGTTAATCGTTCAGGAAGGAACATTCGGACGAATGTTTCGGCGAGGGGAGAATGTTATACCTCGTATTTCCAGTATGTACGTAAGGGAATACGACAAAAAGTTTAGCCTTAAAGTTTAGGTCGACGATTTCTTTGGGCACAACTCACAAAACGAATAGTTTTCCGACGAAACGCTTCCACACTTCGTAGGTAAATTCCGCCATGCCATTTCTAATTTTTATGATTTTTCCGAGAGACGAAACATTTTGACCAACGGAGGGCGACACTTGTCACCTCCAATCGATGGATTTGAAATCGCCCATTTGGACGAATTGACACGCGAGCACGCTTTTTGTGCCTCGTGCACAAGTCAAGGAGTTGGTAGGATATTTGTGTATAGTTAATCCTCACCCTACACTTGCCTTGCACTTGTCTTAATCTTAATCTTGGTTGGCCACTTGACCTATAAATACCCCCTAGATTTAAGAGTTCTTCATCCACAAAGCTTTCCAAGTCTTGAAAATCCTCTCTCTCCTTTGTAGCTTTTAGCCTTTCGCCCAACACCTCCTCCCCTTGTGAAGGCCCTTGGCCGAATACACCCCCCCCTTTAGCCTAGTAGTTTGGCCGAGGCCCCCCCCCCTAGCCTAGCCAAAAATCTACCCCCTCCCTTGGTAGAAAAGTTGCCTTCTTGTATTGTTATAATGCCCAAAATACCCTAGCCCAAATACCTTAGTACTTAGTAGAAGTTGTGAAGAACTTCTAAGGTTTCTCGAGCATACAACTTAGGAGCAAACCTGCTCAGCGCGACTTTTCTAGGATATTATTGGGCTTACCGAGGTAACTAATCCTAACCCTCTTTGAATTAGAGAATATATACTGTTGTAGTATAAGAATAAGTATTAAATACTTAGAAGAATATTGCGTAATAGAATTGAACTGCTACTACGTAGAAGGGTTTAAAAGAAGAATAATCAAATCAGATTTACATAGGACTGCTTTCACAAGAGACTTATATAGCTCACCTGTAGGGAAGTCACGCTCGACTTTCCGTAGAATTGTGAACCTCTGCTTAGAATGACCTTCAGAGTAGTCTTTGATAGATATCCGTGACTATTATAGTTGACTCTCACGCGACATATTCAACTCAAGGTGGTTTTCACGGTATGTATGTGATTCTTCCTAAAGCATGATATTTTACAATATATAGTACGTAGACGCATACGTGTTAACTAAAATATAACTATGGCAATGTCTTTGACTTAAGCCCGAATAATACTTACTAAGAATGCCTCACGCTTAAGCCCTAATAACACTTACAGAATGCCTCACGCTTAAGCCTTCAATAATAAAGATCCGAAAGCATTTCAAAAGCACATCGAATCATTCTTAATGTAAGAGAACTAATTGGTTTTAAATGAAGCTTAAGAGTTATACTAGCCTTATGGGAAGTTAAGTATAACCACTTAAGATTGATAAAAGAAACAATTTGCCATGTGTTTATAATGTACTTATATCAATTGTGAAAAGAATAATAAGATGGTTTGATAAGTAGACATGATATGATGCTATGTGTGTTAGTGTCTTGTAACGCTTGTGAAAAGAGTATTCTTGTTGTTCTTATGTTGGTTAACGATAAGTCGTTAGGTTAGTGTAGCATCACTCACCTCTTGACATATTACCGGGGTTGTCGCCTCCGACGCGGGTAGACTCAGCGGTCCGGGACCATGATTCGAGAATACCTCACGCGGTCCAGGACCTATGCGGAGCTACGGAGTTCCGGTGTTAGCGCTGGGTTATACCTCACGCGTCTATGCGCTGCGCGACGACGAGTCCGGGACGACGCCGAGGAGTACGCCTCGACGCGGGTTACATCTCTACGCGCCTATGTGATTGGCCTACGCGACTACGGAGTCCGTGATTAGGCTTGCATGGTGATACTACGCAATTGGCCCTGCCGATCATTCGCAGCCTAGAAAAGACTATTCTGCGCTTACCTATCACGCTCTTGTTTGTGGATGCGCACTATGCGTTTCTCGTTGTTTCATACATACTTGCAAAACTGCTTTTTAAAATGATATGTTTCATTTAAGTATTTTGATTTCATATACTTAGTACTGTAGATCGACTCTCTGGGCTGCGTTCATGCCGCAGGTAAGGCAAGGTGTGCTAGATCCACATTCTGTGATCTCTACGTTGGTTCTGAGCTCCATCTTTCCGAGGCTCTACTTTGGGTATGATCTCCTGTAGATAGTTTTGTACAGGTAGTATGGCGGGCCCCGTCCGCCATAGTTGTATATTTCCTGAGGTCTCAGTAGTCATGTTGTACATGTTTGATGTAAATCGCTAAACCATGTCTATATATATACGCTAAAGGCGATGTTTTCTCACATAAACCGTGTCTTGTTTTATAAATCGTTTCATGTCTTGCTTTATATTTCCACCGATTACTCGATGTATGACTACTTGGGTGCCCTGCAGGCACCACCACGCCCCGAACGGTCGTGACATATATGCCGAAAGGCAACTTTTCTCGGATAATCGCTTTCACACTTCATGTTATTTCACGTCTTGTCTTATATTCCACGATTACTCGATGATGTCTACTTGGGTGCGGGAAGGCACCACGCCCGCCCGGTTCGTGACAAAAGTGGTATCGTAACGATTAATCTCTGAAAGTGTCTACGCATCGTATCTAGTAGTCTTGATTATCGGCATTGCGCACTACACCAATAATCGTGAGGCTATAGGATATTTAGATTGGTTTCATTCTTCTCACTCGCAGATCGTGCCTTAGAGTCGTTATAAGTCGACCTCTAACGTATTTCTTTCCTTACCGCTATGCCTCCGTAAGGCAACCCGCCTGTATGGCAAGGCACGAGGAACTGCGAGTAGAGTACAGAGGGTTACGAGGGCACAGGCCCAATCATCACCTAGGGTGGTGCTGCATTCGGGGAGTTCGGCGACGCCGCCAGTCCCAGCAGAGTCTAGCACAACGGCAGCAGTTCCTACTGCGGCCATGATATTTGAACCTTCAGTTCCACGACCAGTAACGGAAAGAATAGATTGCAAAGAGACGACCCTGTTACTAGCTAGGGAGTTAGCAACCAGAGAGTATATTATGTATCGATTTATCGCGGGTTTTGATAACTATCTAAGAGAGGGTTGTGCAAGAGTAGCTCTTCAGTCAGGCTTGAGCATGGCCTGTGTACGGGCATATGCGCAGCAGGCCGAGAAACGTAGAGATCGACAGATTAATCAAGGACAGCAGAAGAGGGCCCGATCGGCAGGATCCTTTGGTAACTTTCAAGGCGGACCTTCTCAGCAGCAGATTGATTACGTACCTCCGCCAATGCAGAGTGGTCCTCCACAGACTTCAGGACGTTCGGGGTATGCAGGAGTTGGTCAGAGCTCCAGGACTTCTGATTCACAGCTACACGTAGGTTCCAAGCGGGATTCAGTTTTTTTCCCAGTGTTCACAGTGTGACAGGCGTCATCCCGTGGAATGTCATCTTTTGTTGGCCGCGCCGTCGGGCCATGTGGTCGAAGCGGTGTCCTAGTAGGAGGGATGCAAGTAGGAGGACTCACCTACCGCATCGCCATGGATTCGGGCTCGGAGATGGGGTGTTAGCTGCAGGAGGCCACCCTACCTCCTGGACGTTGTTGCCACGACCAACCTGCCCGCGGATCGTGCCTTACCGCACCCTAGTGATACATCATCGAGAAAATCAGCGGAAATAAAAACATGAACATGAATTAAGAGACATGATAAATAAACAAAGCAACCAAAACAGCTTGCCTTTCAGATATATACATAAATACCCGAACAGCTTATCCTTTTACGCATCGCCACAACAAGATTCATGCACTTAAGAAGGATAACAACTATGACGGATGTGGCCCCGCCATACCCGAATGTACAAGAACCTGCTGCACTGTGGTAACATACCAAAGATAAGCCTCAAGGAACGGAGCTTCCCAACACGCCGAATGTGATCCTATAAGCGGGATCGATAACACGATTTTTACTCGCAGATGAACGCAGCCTCGGGCGAGGTCGGCATAACAGTACCAAGTATGTGAAATCAGAAATATCAGTAAATGAAATCATAATAGTCTATATAAAGCGTGAGATATGTATGATAACCAAACTACGCCACAACATAAGAGCAATATGTCAAGTCGTGGACTCACGCCTAAAAGTCATCCTCATGCCCGTGAACTCCTTCCTCACCGCAGCCTAGGTACAAATCATGTGATACGATATGTGTCTCGCCCATCTTATGGACCTAATATAGCAACGTGGAATACATTTCCGCTCATCCCACGAACCTAGTCGAGTGGAATACATTCCCGATGAACCGTAGTCAAGTGAAATACATTCTGGATGAACCTAATCAAGTGAAATACATTCTGATGAACCCAGAGTCGAGTGAAATACATTCCTGGATGAACCAGAATCAAGTGAAATACATTCCTGGATGAACCGTAGTCGAGTGAAATACATTCCCGGATGAACCGTAATCAAGTGAAATACATTCCTGGATGAACCGGTAGTCGAGTGAAATACATTCCTGATGAACGTAATCAAGTGAAATACATTCTGATGAACCAGAGTCGAGTGAAATACATTCTGATGAACCTAGTCGAGTAGAACACAGACTTGCATAACAAGGCTATCACACGTAACATGGTCAAGTTTCATAACAACAAGCATAAGCAAGTTACACACAACTCAAGGTACTTTCATTTTATGTCAAAGTCCTGATTTTAACTCCTAAAGTACTACGTGACGTAAATTCCTTTTAAGAGATTCATTCCTTTCTAAAAGTCACCCGACACGTAGTAAAAAAATTTGTGACTTATATCATTTAAGTAAACCAAAACAACTTTCATACTTTCCTTTTAAGATCAAATTAAGGCAATACCATGCCTTCCTTTGACCAAAATACTTCTCTTTAAAAGTCAAGTTACCGCATTAAAACAAATGATAAAACCCTTCTTTGTTTTCATAAAGTCGTTATAACCAACTTCCCACAAAGTCGTTATAACACTTTATGTTTTAAACCATTTTAAGACAACATAATGCCTTTCTTTTCCTAAAAGTTCCAGCTTTGCCTAATTTCAATTACGCAAGTCTCTTTAGAAAAGTTTCATAGTTCAATCTCTTAACCTCTTTTAAAACAATAGAGTAACATATGCCATAAAGTAGGTTAATCTTGTTCATAATCAATCTTATTAAGCACCATGATCTAGAAAATGTAATATCATTTTGTCTCATCTTAGCTTCATGCAGATGGAGGTTTCATCGTTTTAATAATACTTAGTTATTCATTACATTTTCCTTTATTAACGCTGCAGGGTTTATTGATACACATTTTGATTTCCAAATCAAGAAACGTTATTCCTTTTAAAACCAAGTACTCATTACTCACGAATGAGGTTTCACACAAAATCCATATTAATTCATTTAAGTTAAGTCTCTTATTTATAAGATCCAATCTCTTAACTTTTGAAATTAATAAACCATTCATTTTACCACTTAAGACGTTATACCTAACTTTCCATAAAGCTAGTATAACACTTATGTTTTAAAACAACCAAATACGCTTAACACATGTACGCCTACCGCATACTACATAGCTCACACATATCATGCTAGAAAAGATAGGAAGAGGTTCACATACCGCGACGATTATCGACTAATAGCAAAATGCTCCAAGTACCTCAATCCGCTACTCTACTCCTTAAGCTAGATCACGCCACACGTAGTACTACAACCTATGAGGCCACAAAGCGCCTATTAATATCTTTAGATCTCAATGTAGAATATTCTACGTAAAATTCGGCAAAGACTCTCCCGCAACAGAAATCTCCTCCTCTATCAAGGCCGCTACCAAGCCAACCAGGGGGTTAACACGCCTAACCGACGTGTACAATTCTACTACTCAAGAATGCTACACAAGTCTATCAGAATACACCCCATGTAATTACTGTCACTTCACTTTTAAAATTCAGCTTAAGTCAAAAGACATTGCCGCACAACTATGTTCGCTTTATATATAGTATACTTAACTATATACTCCTACAACATGTAATTTCCAATTACAACAGAGGTCAAGAATGTTTACCTCGATAAGCCCAAAATTATCCAAGTTTAAATGTCGATCCCGAGCAAGGTTTAGCTCCTACTCCGTGGCGCTCCAACCCGCCTCCAAACAACCCTTAGAAGTTCTAACCAACTTCTACTTAACACTTCAACTACGGTGAAGATTTACTTAGGGTTTCGCTTTTTGGATCGAGGGAAGTATAATAGTATTTTCTGGGCTTTTGAAAAGTGTAACTGGGAATACTATAAGGTATTTGGGCCAAGGTATTTGGGCATTATAACAATACTAGAGAGTATTTCTATACCACAAAAAGTGGGTATTTATACGAGACAACTAGGCTAGGGGTGTACTCGGCTAGGGCACCACAGTGAGGGGAGGCTCTCGCCAAGGGCCTTGCTCAAAGGGGAGGGACTTGACGATATAGCAAGACAAGAGGAGGGAGTATTTGAGACTTAGATAGATTGCTCAAGTTTTGATGAAGAAAGTCTTCAACTTATGGGTATTTATAGGTCAAGTGAAGGCCAACCAATGGCTAAGTTGAAGACAAGTGCATAGCAAGTGTAAGGCCAAGATTTAGCCATGTGCTACCTTATCCATCTACACAAAATATCCTACCTAACCCTTGACCAAAAATTCAACACCAAAACGTGAAAAGGCTAGCTTTTGCCCACTCTTCCAATTGAGGGTGACAAGTGTCGCCTCGCTGGTCCAAAATGTTTCGCCTTTCGGAAAAATGCAAAATTAAAAATGCCATAGGAATTTTCCCTACGAAAGTCGTGGAAACGCTTTCATTTAAAAACGACTTAATCTAAAGGTCAGGTACAAATTTCAAACTAGCCAACTTTAAGGCTCAAATTATAATACGACGCGCCACGCATACATACTGAAATACGGTATAACATTCTCCTCCTTAGAAACATTCATCCCGAATGTTCCTTCTCAAGACGGATAACGATAAAGTTCCTCTTAACTTTAAACAAATTTCCAATGCCACACACGGCAACAAAGTAACACACGATTTCTCCTCGCTTTACTCGTCGTGCCCTTCCGAACACTTGAACTCTTCTCATATACGCACTACACTTCGCCATCGCCTGCCAAAACCTCGAGTCACCACCTCCAACTTGGTTATCTTACTAGCCTCAATCTTCCTAAGGCCATTCCCGCCTTCACGACCGCTTCTGGCCTGACACACCCACGAACTCATACGATGGTCAACTAAACTTGGGCCCAAAGACTCGTGATCTACCATCTGGCGACCACCCAGAGCTGACCCCACCTCGAATAGCGGGTTGGCCCGCAACATGGCCCCAACCCGACCCACTGTCGCGCCAACTCTTGCTCCGACACGAACAATCTTGTTAAATCACATCATGAAAGATACCACTTTCATTTACCCAACCTGTGGACTTATCACACAATACATTCCAGCATAAAATGCACTCGACCAGATCACTGCAAAATCTTGTACTCAAGACGGCCTTACATCTAAGGTCTCAACTGTAATATTCTAAGGTTCATCATTTTCTCACCCCAAAGTGCTTACCCTTTTTCCCCAACTGTGTTCCTAAATCACATTTTAGCACAAAGCTATTCAACATAACACTTAACACATTAACATAACATCAAAACATACAAGCCTCTGAGGGTTAAGATATACCAAGCTACCGCCCACTCTAATCATAAGTCTCGCAGGCGCATAATCGTAGGCGAGATGAACCCGCCATCGATCCAGGTAGGTTGCGCCATGCCGCTGCATTCTCCTATAAGCACGCCTTCGTCACATGGCCTCGACGGCCGCAGTGAAACAAGCACCGTGAAAAAGACGACATTCCCGGATGATGTTTGCCACATCGCACACCGAGGGGACATGAATCCCGCCAGCTAGCACTCACGTAAACTCGCGGAACTAAGCCCCGAGCTCACCAGCTCCCCGAATATCCCGAACGACCAAGATCGCGAGGACCACTGCATCGCGGAGGTACATAACTAGATCGGCCGAGGCGGTCCGCCTAAAGTTACCAAAGGACCTCGCTGCTCGCCCTCTTCGCCGATCTCGCCATTCCGGCCGACCTCTCCGTGCCTCACATCCTAGTGCATGAGCTTGATGCGGCAATGTCCATGCCCTGGCCAAGAGCTACACCTGCATAAGCTCGCCAAGTAATCATCCACCCGTGACGTAGCGGTGTACTGGCCCTCCATATCGCCTACCACGGCACATACCGAGCTAATGAGTCGAACTCCACATTGTACTTCTAACCGTCCGCCCGCCCCGCCTTAATGTCAAAAATTGCTACCCGAGCCTCTCATCCGTGGAGGCAAGAAATGTGCAAGAAATGCCTCGAGAACTCGCCCCAAACTGGAAGTGCATGATCTTCCCGGGACAGCTCCCACGAATCAAACTACCAATCGGCAGATCACGCACTGATGCGAACCCAATACCACCGACTCGCTCGAGGCTCGATCACTCACGATCCGTCAGAGTCGCTTGATAAACTCCCGAGGGTCGCCTCGCCTCTCGATCCATGTAACACCGGAGGCTACAACTCAAAGTCACGTAGCCTCAAACCGCTCGCTGGGGTGAACTACGGTGCTACCGGGCCGAATCGCCATCCACCTATCTCATATTCGCCACGACACTCGCCAAGAATCGCCATCTCTTGTACTTATCTCATCTCGCTTCCAGCCGTGGATCGAGGCTCGTATCAGAGTCTCAAAGACCATCGACGCGCTTAACTCGCTGGCCGGGCGGCGCCGCGAAACCCGCCGTTCAAGGCACTGCTCGTATCGACGCTCGCGCTGCATTTCTCTCAGATCTCACTAATAGCCTCCTCGATCGCTTGCCCATCTGGCTCAAGTTTTACGCGAGGCATAATCGTAAAGGAAAGGAATACGTCGAGGGTCCAACTTATCACACGCTTTCTAAGGCACGATCTCGAATGAGAAGAATGGAAACCAATCCTAAATGTCCTATAGCCTCCGATTATAGATGGTGCACAACACACCGATAATCAAGACTCTATTAGACACGGTTCAGACACTTTCCGAGGACTAATCGCTTCGATACCACTTTTGTCACGACCAACCTGCCCGTGGATCGTGCCTTACCCCGCACCCTAGTGATACATCATCGAGAAAATCAGCGAAATAAAACATGAACATGAATTAAGAGACATGATAAATAAACAAAGCCAACCAAAAATGCTTCAAAGTGATATATACATAAATACCAACTTATCCTTTTTACTGCGCCACAACAAGATTCATGCACTTCTAAGAAGGATAACAACTATGACGGACAGGCCCGCCATACCCCGAATGTACAAGAACCTGCACTCAGGTGGTAACATACCAAAGATAAGCCTCAAGGAACGGAGCTTCCCAACACGCGAATGTGATCCTATAAGCGGATCGATGGCCGATGTACCTTTACCGCGCAGATGAACGCAAACCCGGCGAGGTCGCATAACAAAGTACCAAGTATGTGAAATCAAAATATCAGAATGAAATCATAATAGTCTATATAAAGCAGAGACATGATGATAACCAAACTAAGATTCACAACATAAGAGCAATATGTCAAGTCGTGACTCACGCCCTAAAAGTCATCCTCACGCTCGTGGAACTCCTTCCTCACCGCCAGCCTAGGTACAAATCATGTGATACGCATAATGTGTCTCGCCCATCTTATGGACCTAATATAGCAACGTGGAATACATTTCCTGCTCATCCCATGAACCGAGTCGAGTGGAATACATTCGGATGAACCTAGTCAAGTGAAATACATTCTCTGAACCAGAATCAAGTGAAATACATTCGGATGAACCTAGTCGAGTGAAATACATTCCTGATGAACCTAATCAAGTGAAATACATTCTGATGAACCTGAGTCGAGTGAAATACATTCTACGGATGATAACCTGTAATCAAGTGAATACATTCCTGGATGAACCTGAGTCGAGTGAAATACATTCCTGATGAACCTAATCAAGTGAAATACATTCCTGATGAACCTAGTCGAGTGAAATACATTCCGGATGAACCTAATCAAGTGAAATACATTCCTGATGAACCGGTAGTCGAGTGAAATACATTCCCGGATGAACCGGTAATCAAGTGAAATACATTCCCGGATGAACCGGTAGTCGAGTGAAATACATTCCCGGATGAACCGGTAGTCGAGTAGAACACAGTACTTGCATAACAAGGCTATCACACGTAATATGGTCAAGTTTCATAACAACAAGCATAAGCAAGTTACACACAACTCAAGGTACTTTCATTTTATGTCAAAGTCCGGATTTTAACCCTAAAGTACTACGTACGTAAATTCCTTTTAAGAGATTCATTCCTTTTCTAAAAGTCACCCGATACCCGTAGTAAAAAAAATGTGTGACTTATATCATTTAAGTAAACCAAAACAACTTTCATACTTTCCTTTTTAAGATCAAATTAAGGCAATACCATGCCTTCCTTTGGACCAAAATACTTCTCTTTTAAAAGTCAAGTTACCGCATTAAAACAAATGATAAAACCCTTCTTTTGTTTTCATAAAGTCGTTATAACCAACTTCCCACAAAGTCAAGTATAACACTTTATGTTTTAAACCATTTTAAGACAACACAATGCCTTTCTTTTCCCTAAAAGTTCCAGTTTGCCTAATTTCAATTACGCAAGTCTCTTTTTAGAAAAGTTTCATAGTTCAATGTCTTAACCTCTTTTTAAAACAATAGAGTAACATATGCCATAGGTGAGTAGGTTAATCTTGTTCATAATCAATCTTATTAAGCAGCCATGATCTAGAAAATGTAATATCATTTTGTCTCATCTTAGCTTCTATGCAGATGGAGGTTTCTACTTGTTTTAATAATACTTAGTTATTCATTACATTTTCATTTATTAACGCCGCAAAGGGTTTATTGATACACATTCGATTTCCAAATCAAGAAACGTTATTCCTTTTAAAACCAAGTACTCATTACTCACGAACGAGGTTTCACACAAAATCCATATTAATTCATTTAAGTTAAGTCTCTATTTATAAGATCCAATCTCTTAACTTTTGAAATTAATAAACCATTCATTTTACCACTTTAAGACGTTATACCTAACTTCCCATAAAGCTAGTATAACACTTATGTTTTAAAACAACCAAATACAAGTTAACACATGTACGTCTACCGTCACATAGCTCACACATATCATGCTAGAAAAGATAGGAAGAGGTTCACATACCTCGCGACGATTATCGACTAATAGCAAAATGCTCCAAGTACCTCAAACCGCTTGGCCATCAGAACGACTCGCCCGGTCTGCATCGTGCCTTACCCCGCACCCTAGTGACACAACATCGAGTAATCAGCGAACATAAAGACAATACATGAAACCAATGTAAAATGACGTTGAAATAAGAAGACAGACTAACCAAAAGCGTTACCTTCAAGATATATATAAATAGCAATTCGAATAGCATAACCTCTTACAAATTCTGCCCACAACAGCATTACGCACTTCTAAGAAATGATACGACAATAATGGACAGTATTCCCGCCAAACCCCCGAATGTAAACACTTACTACGACAGGACTATACCAATCGATAAGCCTCCGAGAAACGGAGCTTCCCAAAGTCAATCGTGATCCCAAGAGCGAGGATCAACGATCGTGTACCTTTACCGCAGATTGAACGCAGCCTCGGGCGAGGTCAAGATAACAGTGCAGTATGTGAAATCGAAATAAATATCAGAAATAAAATCATAGTAGTCTATATAAAACAGAGACATGTATGATAACCAAACTACGCTCACAATAAATAAGCAAATATGTCAAGTCGTGGACTCACGCCTCAAAGTTATCACAATAAAACCGCACGGTAAGTACGAAGGCATAGCCGACTACTAAGACCCACGCATCAAAATACCACAAATCAGATCCCGAGGTCTTTCTAGACCGCACTACATGATCGGCCGCCCTCGCCCGCAATATCAATGCGCGCTGCCTATCCTCGAACTCTCGCAGCCCGCATAGGTCACACACGGACCCGCATGCAGGTATTCCTCAATCATGGTCCTGCATCACCGAGGTATACCTCGCATCGGGCGCAGCCTAACCTCAGATTCGCCAGGCTCCCGCGAACCCGCATAGTCTCAAAAGACCGCATAGTCTCAACAGATCGCATAGGAATCCCCGCATCAGGCAAACACCCGAATGATCAACTCGAGCTACCGCGACTGCATAGTCACGAGGACCGCATAGCCGTGAAAGACCGCATCGCGGTGGCAAGCCCTGTATAATAAGTCAAAGGGTATGTGATACAATAATCGTATAACGCTTAACGCTTAACAACGTAAGCACAACAATAATAACCCCTTACATAATAATCACAAGATACTAACACACGAGCATCCTAACACGCTTACTCATCAAATCAACAAGAAAGTATTACAAGGCTATCACAAACCAATACAATCAAGTTATTCACACAAGGTACTTTCTACTAACAAGTTCGTACCTATCCCCAAAGTACTTCATACATTAAATCTTTAAAAGATACGCACTTCACAAAAATCACACAATACCCGTAGTATATAAAAATAGAGTGATTATCTTTTCAAAGTAAATCAATTACTTCTCTTTGTAAAATCAAGTAGCAACATTCTTTTCCAATGTTCAAGTTTGCCTAATTTCCAATGTTCAAGTTTGCCTAATTTCCAATGTTCAAGTTTGCCTAATTTCCAATGTTCAAGTTTCTCATTTTAGAAAGGTTTCAGTAGTTCATAGTCTTATTCATTTAAGAATATAATTCTCCTTTAAACAACTGAGAAACCTAAGCCTTATATGAGTAGGATATTCTTGTTTATAACAATCTTATTACAAAAATTGTGATCTAGGAAATATCATTTTGTCTCATCTTAGCTTCTATGCAGATGGAAGTTTCTACCGTTTTAATAATACTTAATTAGTCAAAACATTTCCTTTTATTAACGCCGCAGTTGGTTTGTCGATACACATTCGATTTCCAAATCAAGAAACATTCTTAAGCCGTTATACCTAACTTCCCATAAAGCTAGTATAACTCTTAAGTTTTCAAAACCAAGTATTACTTCTTCTTTCAAAATGATTCAAAAATCTTTTGAAATACTTCAAGTTCTTTATTAATACATAACAAGCCGCTTATAGTTCAAATCGCTTACCTTTTAAAACCACATGTATTTTCTTACCAACATAAAGTCGTTATAACCAACTTCCATAAAGCCGTTATAACACTTTATGTTTTACACCAATCAAATACATTTAGCACTGTGACGCTCACCGTACTACATAGTTCACACATATCATGCTAGAAGAGATAGGAAGAGGTTCACATACCTCGCGACGAGTATCGACTAATAGCAAAATGCTCCAAGTACCTCAAACCGCCGGCTACTCCCAGCCCTAGATCGCGCCACACGTAGTACTTCAACCTATAAGGCCACAAGGCGCTTTATTAACATTTAGGTCTAACCGTAGAACATTCTACGTAAAATTCTAAGAAGACCTCCCCACCCCGCAACAACGTAAATCTCCTCCTCTATCGAGGCCGGCTACCAAGCCAACCAGGGGGGGGGGGTTATACATCTAACCCTAACGGGTACAATTCTACTCCACGGTATTACTACACAAGTCTACTGTAATACAGCCCTATGTAAAAACAGTTTAGTACTCTTCTTCGAAAAGGTTTCTTATTATTCAGGCTTAAGTCCAAAGACATTGCCGACAACAACGTTCAGTTCTATATATACAGTATACTTCAACTATATAGTCTAACAATCATGTAATTTCCAATTACAATAGAGGGACAAGATATTTACCTCGATAAGCCCATAATTATCCGAGAATAAAGTCGATCCTGGGCAATCGTTTAGCTCCAACTCCGAGCGCTCCAACCCGCTCCAAACTACCCTTAGAAGTTCTAACCAACTTCTACATACTACTCCAACTAACCATGGAGATTTCCCTTAGTGGTTTTGGCCAGACTGACGTAAGTATAATAGTATTTCTGGCTTTTCAGATAGTATAACCTTAGAATACAACAAGGTATATGGCTAAGGTAATTTGGGCATTATAACAATACTTTGAGAGTATTTCTACCAAGAGGTATTATACTAAAACAACTAGGCAGTGGGGTACCCACTGGCTAGCACCCAAGGAGTGGTGTATACCCTCTACTACCCCACTGTGGGGAACTCTCGCCAAGGGAGGGGAAGGCTTTTGGACGAGAACCACAAGAAGGGAGAGGGAGGGATTTTAACACTTAGAAGATTTTAGGATGAAGAAAGTCTTCAACATAGAGTGGTATTTATAGCCAACCAATGGTCAACCAATGGCCAAGATCATGCCAAGCAAGGCAGAGGCCAAGATCTTGCCAAGTGCCCTTAACCAACTAACACACAAATATCCTACCAACTAAAGCCATTCCAATCGCCACAATAACGCCACATCCATCAATTGGAGGTGACAAGTGTCGCCTCCCGCTGGTCCAAAATGTTTCGCCTCTAAAAATCCGCAAAATAAAATATGGCATACCGAAATTCCCATACGAAAGTCAGGAAAACGCTTTCACTAAAAACGACTCTAACCGTGTCAGGCACAAAATTAAATCGCCAAGCCTACTTGAAGTTCGAATTTCCTACGCACGCCCTCGCAGACATACTGGAAATACGGTATAACATTCTCTCCTTAGAAACATTCGTCCCGAATGTTCCTTCTAAGTCTTAAAACAAACGCGCGCCGGTATAGTCCTCACTGCTATACTTACGAAAACAATCCTGCCACGCATGGCCACGGAACCAACTTGCGCAAAAAAAATACTTACCTCCAAGTCCACGAGGACACACCTCTAACATCACAAACGCTCCCATCCAAGGGTCTAAAATATAATTCCTTCGTACTTTCTCCATACAAAAGAAATGATCACATCTACGCTCGCCATACACGCTCGCTTCTTCCCTTACGTGTCGTACCCTTCTCGTACACTCGAATTCTTACCACATGATACCACTTTTGTCACTTTGCCCGAGGCATAAACCTTCTCAGGCAACCCAACAAATGGTACCGATCGCACGCGATCATCGCGCTATCGTACACCCAAACTTCGATATCGCTTCGCTCAAACTCGGTTACTATCTCTAACGGGTCATCATTAACTGGAACACTGGATGGATTTCGATACTTCCCGATCATAACAATACGAAAGATCGACGCATCGCCTCCTAAGTCGGACCAAGAAGAACTAACATATAGGCAACCCGCCTATTCTTCACATGAACTCAAAAAGGGCCCAAAGTAACTCGCTAAGTTCCTCTGCTTTTTCCAAAACTCGTCACCCCTATCCGGTGGTACCTTCAAGAAGACCGACCACAACTCGAACTCTAAGCTGCCGCCGATCATCCGCACGATTTCCCGAGCCGCTAACTTCTTCTAGACAAGCTTCACTATCCACGGTCTGCCGGAACAAGCTCAACCAATCGTCAACCTTGCCAACATCGAACCAATCGACCAAGAACTTACACTTCCGCCTCTTACAAGGCTTCATAAGGCGACATCCGAACACCGAAATGGTAGCTTAAACGCCTCCTCAACAGAGACAACAATCCCCACAACTACCCTCAAATCCACACACCGCCCGAGGGTGAATGCGATTCCGAGACTCACCGAGTTCTTAACCTTGCTCGTAAAACTTCCAAACAAAAACAGCCGTAACTGGCTCCACTGTCGCCATAAGGTGAAGGTAGGCACCGTGCAGCCTTACAACCTTTTGATAACTCAACACACCGAGTAAACGGTCCCCGACAAAAACACGATGGGCTCGCTTCATCGCCCGACCACCGGTCGAACGATCCACGAACTCGACACGTTAACTAAACTGGGCCTAACACCCTCGTGATCCCACCACCGCGAGCACCACAACCGACCCACCAACAACAGTTGCGGGTTGACCCGCAACGCGCCTCAACCCGACCCGCAACGCCGCACAATACTAGCTCCCAAGGAAAACTCTCACTAATCACGTTACGAAAACCTAGCGGTCTTCTTAGCTCAACTACCCTCTTTCATTTCACACTACTCAGGGACTTATCCCACAAACATAGCTCACGTGCACTATGCACTCCTATAAGGATCAAACATAACACTACACCTTTACCCGAGATGGCCTTACCTCTAAGGTCTCTACGTATAAAGCTCTAAGGCTCACACTTTCTCTATCCCTCAACATCTTACTCGGTTAAGCAACCATGATCTAATCAAAACTAACACACTGCTATCAGAACATAGCACTTAAGGTATACTCACCTGATCACATAAACAAAACTCTAGAGGGTTAAAGATATACCTGTAACTACTGTTTCACTCCCCTTAATCGTTCTAATCAAACCTGCCCCGTAGGGCGCATAGCTGAGGGAGATGACAAACTACCCACCGATCCTGAAGGCTAAGTCCTCCTTACTAGGACACTCTTTCGACATTAGACCCTGACGGTCATAGGTACAACAAGTACCAACTAAAAGACGACATTCCCCGGGATGACGTCTGTCACACTGTGAACCGGAAGCCCTGGAGTTCTGGCCAACTCCTGCACACCCCGAACGTCCTGAAATTCGTGGAAGACCACTCTGCACTGGTGGATGTGCATAATCAAATCACGCGAGGTGACTCGCCGAAAAGTTACCAAAGGACCTCGCCGCTCGCCCTCTTCGTTGTCCTTCGTTAACCCGCCGATCTCTACGCTTTCGGCCGCCGCGCATAAGCCCGCATACGTGCCATGCTCAAGCCTAACTGAAGGATTACCCCTTGCACAACCTTCTCTTAGGTAGTCATCAAGACTCGCGATACATCGGTATACTCTCTGGTAGCCAAATCCATAGCTAGTAACAGGGTCGCCTCTTTGCAATCTATATTCATCGCTCCCGATCGTGGAACCAAGATTCAAATATCATGGCCGCAGCAGGAACCGCCGCCGTGCTAAACTTTATCGCTAGTGATGTCGCCGAAATCCCGAATGAAGCACCTAACTCGGTGATGATTGGGCCTATGCCTCGTAACCCTCTGGACTCTACTCGCAGCCTCCTGCCGCTTTGCCTCCTCGGCCCGGTTGCCCTACGCGAGGCATAGCTGTAAGTGGAAAGAAATACGCTAGAGGGTCCAACTTACAACACGCCTCTAAGGCACGATCTCAGTGAGAAGAATAGAAACCAATCCTAAATACCCTATAGCCTCCTCGATTATTGGTGGTGCACAACACACCGATAATCAAGACTCTACCTGATACGGTCAGACACTTTCCGAGGATTAACCGCTTCGATACCACTTTTGTAACGACTGCCCGGTCTGCATCGTGCCTTACCGGCACCCTAGTGACACAACATCGAGTAATCAATGAACATAAAGACAATACATGAAACCAATGTAAAATGACAGTGAAATAAGAAGACAGACTAACCAAAAGCGGTTACCTTCAGTATATATATAAATAGCAATTCGAACAGTTACAACCCTCTTACAAATTCTGCCCACAACAGTACTACAGACCTCTAAGAAATGATACGACAATAATGGCGGGACAGGGCCCCGCCAAACCCCTGAATGTAAACACTTACTACGACAGGGGACTATACCACTGATAAGCCTCCGGAGAAACGGAGCTTCCCAAAAGCTGAACTGTGATCCTAAGAGCGAGGATCAACGACTGGTGTACCTTTACCTGCGGCATGAACGCACTTCGGCGAGGTCAAGACAACAAATTTGAGTATGTGAAATCGAAAATAAATCAGAAATAAAATCATAATAGTCTATATAAAGCAGAGACATGTATGATAACCAAACTACGCTCACAATAAATAAGCAAATATGTCAAGTCGTGACTCACGCCTCAAAGTTATCACAATAAAACCGCACGGTAAGTTCGAAGGCATAGCCGACTACTAAGACCCACGCATCAAAAATACCACAACCGTATCCCGAGGTCTTTCTGCACCGCACTACATGATCGGCCGCCCTCGCCCGCAATATCAACGCGCGTCTATCCTCGAACTCTCGCAGACTCGCATAGGTCACACACGGACCGCATGAGGTATTCTCGAATCATGGTCCTGCATCGCCTGAGGTATACCCCGCATCGAAGGCAGCTAACCCCCGGTATTCGCCTAGGCTCCCGCAACCCGCATAGTCTCAAAAGACCGCATAGTCTCAACAGACCGCATAGGGAATCCCCCGCATCAGGCTAAACACCCGGAATGATCAATCCTGGAGCTACCGTGATCGCATAGTCACGAGGACCGTGATAGCCGTAAAGACCCGCATCGCGGTGGCAAGCCCTATAATAAGTCAAAGGGTATGTGATACAATAATCATATAACGCTTAACGCTTAACAACGTAAGCACAACAATAATAACCCCCTTACATAATAATCACAAGATACTAACACACGTAGCATCCTAACATGCTTACTCATCAAATCAACAAGAAAGTATTACAAGGCTATCACAAACCAATACAATCAAGTTATTCACACAAGGTACTTTCTACTAACAAGTTCGGGTACCTATCCCCAAAGTACTTCATACATTAAATCTTTAAAAGATACGTTACTTCACAAAAATCACACAATACCCGTAGTATATAAAAATAGAGTGATTATCTTTTCAAAGTAAATCAATTACTTCTCTTTGTAAAATCAAGTAGCAACATTCTTTTCCAATGTTCAAGTTTGCCTAATTTCCAATGTTCAAGTTTGCCTAATTTCCAATGTTCAAGTTTCTCATTTTAGAAAGGTTTCGTAGTTCATAGTCTTATTCATTTAAGAATATAATTCTCCTTTAAACAATCTGAGAAACCTAAGCCTTATATGTGAGTAGGATATTCTTGTTTATAACAATCTTATTACAAAGTGATCTAGAAATATCATTTTGTCTCATCTTAGCTTCTATGCAGATGGAAGTTTCTACCGGTTTTAATAATACTTAATTAGTCAAAACATTTCCTTTATTAACGCCGCAGATGGTTTGTCGATACACATTCCGATTTCAAATCAAGAAACATTCTTAAGCCGTTATACCTAACTTCCCATAAAGCTAGTATAACTCTTAAGTTTTCAAAACCAAGTATTACTTCTTCTTTCAAAATGATTCAAAATCTTTTGAAATACTTCAAGTTCTTTATTAATACATAACAAGCCGCTTATAGTTCAAATCGCTTACCTTTTAAAACCACATGTATTTTCTTACCAACATAAAGTCATATAACCAACTTCCATAAAGCCGTTATAACACTTTATGTTTTACACCAATCAAATACATTTAGCACTGTACGCCTACCGCACTACATAGTTCACACATATCATGCTAGAAGAGATAGGAAGAGGTTCACATACCTCGCGACGAGTATCGACTAATAGCAAAATGCTCCAAGTACCTCAAACCGTCGGCACTCCTTAGCCCTAGATCGCGCCACACGTAGTACTTCAACCTATAAGGCCACAGCGCTTATTAACATTTAGGTCTAACCGTAGAACATTCTACGTAAAATTCGAAGACCTCCCCCACCCCAACAGCAGAAATCTCCTCCTCTATCGAGGCCGCTACCAAGCCAACCGGGGGTTATACATCTAACCCTAACGGTACAATTCTACTCCACGGTACTACTAAACAATTCTACAGTAATAAAGCCCTATGTAAAAAGCTTTAGTACTCTTCTTGAAAAGGTTTCTTATTATTCAGCTTAAGTCCAAAGACATTGCCGACAACAACGTTCAGTTCTATATATACGATACTTCAACTATATAGTCTAACAATCATGTAATTTCCAATTACAATAGAGGACAAGATATTTACCTCGATAAGCCCATAATTATCCGAGTATAAAGTCGATCCCGGCAATCGCTTAGCTCCAACTCCGCGCTCCAACCCGCCTCCAAACTACCCTTAGAAGTTCTAACCAACTTCTACATACTACTCCAACTAACCATGGAGATTTTCCTTGTGGTTTCTGGCCAGTGACTCCAGTAAGTATAATAGTATTTCGGCTTTTCAGATAGGTATAACCTTAGAATACAACAAGGTATATGGCTCAGGTCATTTGGGCATTCTAACACTACTTTTGAGAGGATTTCTACCAAGAGGGGTATTATACGAAACAACTAGGCAGTGGTACCCCACTCTAGCACCCCAGAGGGTGTATACCTCGCCTACCCCACTGTGGGGAACTCTCGCCAAGGGGAGGGAAGGCTTTTGGACGAGAACCACAAGAAGGGAGAGGGAGGGATTTTAACACTTAGAAGATTTTAGGATGAAGAAAGTCTTCAACATAGAGTGGTATTTATAGGCCAACCAATGGTCAACCAATGGCCAAGATCATGCCAAGTGCAAGGCAAGTGTAGGGCCAAGATCTTGCCAAGTGCCCCTTAACCAACTAACACACAAATATCCTACCAACTAAAGCCATTCCAATCGCCACAATAACGCTCACATCCATCAATTGGAGGTGACAAGTGTCGCCTCCGTTGGTCCAAAATGTTTCGTCTCTCGGAAAAATCCGCAAAAATAAAATATGGCATAGCCGAAATTCCCATCTAAAGTCAGAAAACGCTTTCTAAAAACGACTCTAACCGGGTGTTGTGCACAAAATTAAATCGGCCAAGCCTACTTGAAGTTCGAAATTTCCTACGTACGTCCCTGCGTACATACTCTGGAAATACGGGGTATAACAGCTACTCCTTAAGCTAAGTAGATCACGCCACACGTAGTACTACAACCTATAGAGGCCACAAAGCGCCTATTAATATCTTTAGATCTCAATGTAGAATATTCTACGAAAATTCGAAGACTTCCCCGCAACAACAGAAATCTCCTCTATCGAGGCCGCTACCAAGCCAACTAGGGGTTAACACGCCTAACCTGGACGTGTACAATTCTACTACTCAAGAATGCTACACAAGTCTATGTCTGATACCCCATGTAATTACAGTTCCACTTTTTAAAATTCGTGCTTAAGTCAAAAGACATTGCGCACAACTATGTTCGATTCTATATATAGTATACTTAACTATATACTCCTACAACATGTAATTTCCAATTACAACGTGAGGTCAAGAATGTTTACCTCGATAAGCCCAAAATTATCCAAGTTTAAATGTCGATCCCGAGCAAGGTTTAGCTCCTACTACGTGCGCTCCAACCCGCTCCAAACAACCCTTAGAAGATCTAACAAACTTCTACTTAACACGTCAACTACGGGTGAAGATTTACTTAGGGTTTCGTTTGTGTGATCGAGGAAGTATAAAAGTATTTTATGGGCTTTTGAAAAAGTGTAACCTTGGGAATACTATAAGGTATTTGGGCCAAGGTATTTGGGCATTATAACAATACTAGGAGAGTATTTCTATACCACAAAAAGTGGGTATTTATACGAGACAACTAGGCTAGGGGGTGTACTTCTGGCCAGTGGCACCACAAAGGGGGAGGGGGAGGCTCTCGGCCAAGGGCCTTGCTCCAAGGGGAGGGGACTTTGACGATAGCAAGACAAGAGGAAGGGAGTATTTGAGACTTAGAGAGATTGCTCAAGTTTTGGATGAAGAAAGTCTTCAACTTAGAGGGGTATTTATAGGTCAAGTGAAGGCCAACCAATGGCCAAGATGAAGACAAGTGCATAGCAAGTGTAAGGCCAAGATTTAGCCATGTGCTACCTTATCCATCTACACAAAATATCCTACCTAACCCTTGACCAAAATTCAACACCAAAAACGTGAAAAGGCTAGCTTTTGCCGTCCACTCTTCCAATTAGAGGTGACAAGTGTCGCCTCTCTGGTCCAAAATGTTTGCCTCTCTCGTAAAAATCCGTAAAAATTAAAAATGCCATAGCCGGAATTTTCCATACTAAAGCTGTGGAAACGTTTAAAAACGACTCTAATCGGGTGTTGTGTACAAATTTCGAAACTAGCCAACTTTAAGGCTCAAATTATAATACGCACGCTCACGCATATACCGGAAATACGGGGTATAACTTGTGGTAAGTGTCATTGTGAGTGTCGCATTTCTTCGATAAATTGTTTTGCTTGCACAGGCCATTTTGCGAGAAATTGTCCGACCAGATGTGGCGCGGATGTAGCGACTCAGCCTTCAGGATCAGCGGCTAGTTCATCACCTTTCCTAGCTATGCGCCTAGCAGGGCAGGATTGATTAGAACGACAAAGGGGAGTGAAGCAGTAGATACATGTTTATCCTTAACCCTCTAGAGATTAGTACGTGTGATAAGATGAGTATATCTTAAGTGTATGATCAGATAACATTGTGTTAATTGTGATTAGAAATCATGGTTAGTTATAAGGGTAAGATTGGGGATAAGGAAAGTGTGAGCCTTAGAGTTTTATACGTGGAGACCTTAGAGGTAAGGCCATCTCGAGTAAAAGATGTATTTTTTTTTTGACCCTTATCGGAGTGCATAGTGCACGTGAGATATATTTGTGTGATAAGTCCCTGAGTAGTGTGGAATGAAAGAGGGTAGTTGAGCTAAGACCACTAGGTTTTCGTAACTTGATTAGTGAGATTGTTCCGGATCGGGGAACAAGAGTTTTGCGCGATAGCGGGTCGGGTTGAGGACCGATCGCGGGTCAACCTGCGGCCTGCAATGTGGTGGGGTCAGTTCGAGGTGGTCCCGCCAGGTGGTAGGGTCACGAGGGTGTTAGGCCCAAGTTTAGTTAACCATCGTACGAGTTCGTGGATGCGTTCGACCAGTAGTCAGCCGATGAGGTCAGCCCATCTTATCTTTCAGTCAAGACCGTTTACTCGGCAGAGGGTTATGCGAGATGATTATATCAGGAAGGTTGTAAGGCTGCACGAGGTGCCTACTTTCACCTTATGACGGGCAGGGGAGCCCAGGTTACGGCTATTTCGTTTTCTGGAAGTATTACCAGGCAGGGTTAGAAACTCAGGTGGGTCTCGATGTCGCGTTCGCCTCTGCCGGTGTTTGATTTCGGGGCGGTGAGGATTGTTGTCTCATGTTGAGGGAGTGTTTTATAGCTACCATTTCAGCATTCGGATGTCGCCTTATGACACCTTGTAGGGGCGGAAGTGTAAGTTGTCGGTCGATTGGTTCGATGTTGGCAAGTTTCGGATAGTTGGTTCATACTTGTTTCGGCAGGATGTGCATAGGGTGAAGCTTATCCAGAAGAGGTTATTGGCAGCTCAGAGTCAACAGAAGTCGTGCGGATAATCGGCGACGACGCTTAGAGTTCAGGTTGACGGTGGGTCTTCTTGAAGGTACCACCCCGGAGAGGGTATGACGAGTTTTGGAAAGCAGGAAAAACTTAACCCAAAGTACTTTTGGGCATTTCCAGATTGTTTGTAGAATAGGCCAGGTTGCCTATAGTTATCATCGCCGTCCGACGTAGGAGGCAGTACGTCCGGTCTTTCATGTTGTTATGTTCGGAAAAGTATCGGAGATCCATCCAGAGTGTTCCCAGTTAATGATGACCAAGTTGGAGTTAGTAACCTCGAGATTTTGGAAACTGAAGCAGTAATAGAAATGTGGTAAGTTATGAGAAAGAGTTCGAGTCTACGAGAAGGGTACGACGAGTAAGGGAAGAAGCGAGCATGTGTTAAGAACATAGTTGTGATCATTTCTTTTGTAAAGCGAAGGTGCGAAGGGAGTATATTTTAGACCTCGGGTGGGAACTTTTGTAATGATGGAGGTGATTCCTCATGGACTTGGATGTAAGTATTTGCGCGTGTGTTATTTTGTGGCCATGTGTGGCATTGGCAACTTGTTTAAGTTAAGGGGAACTTTATCGTTATCCGTCTTGAGAAGGAACATTCGGGACGAATGTTTCTAAGGAGGGGAGAATGTTATACCCCGTATTTCCAGAGTATGTACGTGAGGACGTACGTACGAAAGTTTAAGCCTTAAGATAGGCAAGGGTCGAAATTTTGTTCACAACCCCCGAAAAGAATCGTTTTCCGACGAAACGTTTTCCAAACTTTGCGAAGGGAAAATTACGGCTGCAACATTTATTATTTTTGCGGATTTTTCCGAGAGATGAAATATTTTGGACCAACGAGATGGTGACAAGTGTCACCCTCAAGTGGGCGGAAGTGTTGGACGATTCATGGCACATTTTTGGCCTTTTTTTTTTGGTCAAGGATTAGGTAGGATATTTTGTAGATATTTTGTGTAGTAGATGAGCAAGTGGGACCCACAAACACTTGTCCAAATCTTGACCCTCCACTTGCCCACCACTTGTCTTGATCTTGGCCATTGATTGGCCTATAAATACCTCTTAGTTGAAGGATTTCTTCATCCTCAAATGACTTCTAAGTCTTAAAATCCCTCCTCCTCAGTGAGTGAAGCTCGTCCAAAGAGCTCCTCCCCTTTGCAGGCCTTTTGGCCGAGAAGTACCCTCCCCTTTCCTTTGTGGTGCTAGAAAGTACCCCCTACCTTGAGTTGTTCTCGTGAGATACCCCTTGGTAGAAAAGTATTCTCCAAGTATTGTTACTATTCAAAATACTGCCCAAATACCTTGTAGTATTCCAAGGTTACCCCTATACTAAAAGCCCAGAAATACTATTATACTTCCCTTCAGTCACAAAACGAAACCCTAAGGAAAATCTTCATTGTCGGTTGAAGTATTAAGAAGAAGTTGCATAGAACTTCTAAGGGTTGTTTGGAGCGGGTTGGGCGCCAGAGTAGGAGCTAAACGCGTTGCTCGGGATCGACATTTAAACTTGGATAATTTTGGGCTTATCGAGGTAAATACTCTTGTCCTTCATTGTAATTGGAAATTACATACTGTTTTAGTATAGAAATGAATATAATTTACATATAAGGATATTACGTAAGAGAGTTGAATCTGTAATAAGGATATTACGTAAGAGAATTGAATCAAATCACATCAAGAATATTAAAGAAGAAGAATTAAAGCGTACTTACATAGATTTGTATTTACTGATGAACTTGTGTTAACTTGGTAGGGAAGTGCTGCCCGATTTTCCGTAAAATAGAGAACCTACTGCTTAGAATATTCTACAGAGTAGTCTAGACGTTGATAGACGTATATGGCCTTTATAGGTTGAAAGTTCTGCGAGTAGCATGTTCTACTTGAAAGGTGGACAAGGCTAGCCGGGTTATAACCGTGGAGCATTTTGCTATTAGTCGATAATCGTCGCGAGGTATGTGATTCTTCCTATCCTCTTGAGCATGATATTTTAAAAGAATATATATATAGTACGGTAGACGTACGTGTGTTAACTGAACGTGGTTTTACTCCGATGTCTTTTGACTTGAGTTTAAACAATAAGAATCTTGAAGTATTTCAAAAGAATTAAGAAACCTTTTTGAAAGAAGAGTAAGACTTGGTTTTAAAAGCTTAAGAGTTATACTAGCTTTATGGAAAGTTAGGTATAACGACTTAAGAGAGATAAAAAGAATGGTTTATTGATTTTAGAAGTTAAGAGACTTGATCTTAAAAGATAAGAGACTTGACTTAATTGAATAAATATGAATTTTGTTAAAAAGTGTGAAACCTCATTCGTGAGTAATGAGTACTTGGTTTTTAAAAGGAATAATGTTTTACTGATTTCGGAAATCAGAATAAGTATCGAACAAACCACTGCAGCGTTAATAGAGGGAAATGTATTGACTAATTAAGTATTATTAAAACCAGTAGAAACCTCCATCTGCATAGAAGCTAAGATGAGACAAAATGATATTACATTTCCTAGATCATGGCTGCTTTAATAAGATTGTTATAAACAAGAATAACCTACTCACATATAAGCCATATGTTTCTCAAATTGTTTTAAAGGAGAATTATATTATTAAGTGATTAAAACTATGAACTACGAAACCTTTCGAAAATGAGAAACTTGAGCATTTGAAATTAGGCAAACTTGAACGTTTGGAAAATAATGTTGTTACTTGATTTTACAAAGAGAAGTGTTTTGGTTTACTTTAAAAAAATAGTCACTCTATTTTGATACTACGGGTATTGTGTGACTTTTGTGAAAGAAACGGATCTTTTAAAGAGTTAACGTATGAAGTACTTTGGGGACAAAAAACCTGAACTTGTTAACATAAAGTAGAAGGTACCTTGTGTGAATAACTTGATTGTGTTGGTTTGTGATAGCCTTATAATACTTTCTTGTTGATTTGATAAGTAAACATGTTAGGATGCTACGTGTGTTAGTATCTTGTGATGTTTGTGTAAAGGGGTTTCCCTTGTTGTGCTTATGTTGTTTAACGATAAGTTGTTATGTTAGTATTATATCACTCACCTCTTGACATGATACAGGGTTAAGCGCCTCCGACGCGGGTATACCTCGAGCGACAGGTGACTATGATTCGAGAATACCTACGCGGTCCAGGGGACCTATGCGGAGCTACGAGTTCGGTTAGTGTGCGCCTATATGGTCACGCGGTCTATGTGGCACGCGATGCGAGTCCAGACGATGTCGGGAGTAGCTACCGCCGATGCGGGAATACCTCATGCGGGCTATGTGAGTGGCCTGCGCGAGTGCGGGAAGTTCCAGGACTAGATGCGCACATTTGATACTACGGGCGAGTGGCCAGCTTCGATCATGTGGCGGTCTAGACAGACCTCGTGATATATTTTATGACCTTGTTGGTACTGTGGGTTTTAGTAGTCGGTTATGCCTTCGTACTTACCCCGTACGGCTTTATTATGACACAGGTGGGACCTGGTGTTCATGTGTATTCCTTGGTGCTTTTATATCATGATCTGGCGGTGAGGAAGGTATTCCACGGGCATGATTGATATTGTGGGCGTGAGACCCATAGTTATATTTAGTGGTGACTTTGAGGCATGAGTCACGACTTGACATGGCCGCTATTTATTGTGAATCGTAGTTTGGTTATCATATATGTCTCCGCTTTATATAGACTACTATGATTTCATTTACGATTTTCAGTTCCACATACTTGGTACTGTGTAATCGACCTCCTTGGGCTGCTCATGCCGCAGTAGGTACACCGATGTTGATCCTCGCCATGGTCGATTCAGCGTTTGGGAAGCTCCGTTTCTCCGGAGGCTTATCTTTGGTATAGTCCCCTGTCATTGTAGGTACTTACATTCAGGGGTATGGCGGGGCCCTGTCCCGCCATTGTTATTATATCATTCCTAGAGGTCTGTAGTACTGTTGTGGGCAGAGTTTGTAAAAAGAGATGTAACTGTTCGGATTTAAGTTTTTATATATATATGCCGAAAGGCAACTTTTCTCAGATAATTGTTTCACACTTCATGTTATTTTATGTCTTGTCTTATATTCCGCTGATTACTCTGATGTATGTCTACTTGGGTGCCCGGGGTAAGGCACCAGTCACGGGCCCGGGTTCGGGTCGTGACACTCAGTTCTTAATCCATAGAACTCGGGTGGACTGCAACTCAAGAAATCCCGAAATCTCAAACTATCAGATCTAGGGTGAACTACTGGTACTACCGGAACCTCCGACTCTCGTCTGTCCTCATTCCTAGCCACAAGCCTAGCTAGTAACTGGGCCATCTCCTTATAACTCATATCCTCGGCTCCTGGTGATACTATGAGCGAGGATCAACAACTGGTGTACCTCTACCTGCGGCATGAACGCAGCCGAAGGCGAGGTCAAGACAACAGTACCAAGTATGTGGCTGAAAGTATCGAGATGAAATCATAATAATCAGTATAAAAATAGGAGACATGTATGATAGACAAACTACGATTACAATATATAGCGTCATGTCAAGCGAGGATTCACGCCTCAAAGTCATCACCCAAATATAACCACGGGTCTCATGCCCACAATATCAATCATGCGTGGAATTCCTTCCTCATCACGATACCCACGATATAATAACATCAAGGAATACACATGAACACCGAGTCCCACTGTGTTATAAAACCGCACGGTAAGTACGAAGGCATAGCCAACTACTAGAACCTACCGTACCAACAATGCTATAAAACTGTATCGCGAGGTCTTTCTAGACCGCCAAATGATTGAAGCTGGGCCATTCGCTCTCAGTATCATTGTGCGAGCCTAATCCTGGAACTCCCGCAGTCCGCATAGGCCACCTAGGCCCGCATGAGGTATTCCTCGTGACGGTAGCTAACCCGCGGCAACATCTGGACTCCCGCAATCCGCATGCCACATGGACCGCATGAGGTATTCTCGCGTCGTAACACACCGAGTGATTCTGAACTCCAGCAGCTCCGCATAGGTCCCATGGACCCGCATGAGGTATTCCTCGCATCGGGGGTAGCTAACCCGCGGCAACAAAACAAGTCAGGGGGGTATGTGATGTAATACAAGCGTAACCGGCTTATCGTAAACAACATAAGCACAACAAGAAAACCCCCTTCACATAAAAGTCTCAAGATACTAACGCCCGTAGTATCCTAGCATTTTTACTTATCAAACCAACAAGAAAGTATTACAAGGCTATCACAAGCAAAACATAGGCAAGTTACTCACACAAGGTACTTTTATTTCATGTCAACAAATCCGGGTTTTAACCCCAAAGTACTACATACTTCAACTCTCTTAAAAAGAACCCTTTTTAAGTACAAAATCGCGCGATACTAATACCCGTAGTATCATTTCATAGAGTAACTATCATTTTAAGTAAATCAAAACAACATCATGCCCTCTTTTTTAAACCAAAACAAGACAATACCATGTCTTCCTTTAAAACAAAGATAATTTTCCTATTTAAAGTCAAGTAGCAATATATTTTTTAAACCAAGTGTCTTACTCTTTTCAAAACAAGTAACGTATACCTTTAAATCAAGTTACTTCTCCTTTCCAAAATCATGTTGTTTGTAAGTCAAGTCTCTTTACTTTCAAAAATCAGTCTCATAATCTTTAAATCATATCTCATATCTTTTAAGGAAACCAACCTCCAACTTTTAAAATGTCAAGTTATCATTTTAAATCTAATAATAAAACCATTCTTTTGTTTTCATAAAGTCGTTATAACTAACTTCCCATAAAGCTATTATAACACTTTATGTTTTAAACCAACCAAAAACAACTATTCTCATTTCCGAAATCAAGATAATATCATTCTTTAAAAGACCACGCACCCATTACTCATGAATGAGGTTTTACAACTTTTTAACCTAATTCAAGTCCTTAATATTTCATAACAAGTCACTTAACTTTAAAATCAAGTCGAGGTCACAAAAGGAAAATCAAATCTCTTTAACACACGTGCGTCTACCGCACTATATATATTTCACAAATATCATGCTCAAGAGAATAGGAAGAATCACATACCTCGCGACGATTATCGACAATTAGCAAAACGCTCCAAAGTACTATAACCTTGCTAGCCTTTTCTACCCTTCAAGTAGAATACGCTACTCGTAGTACTTCAACCTATAGTGGCCATAAAACGTCTATTAACTTCTAGATCTCTTCGTAGAACATTTCTAAGTACAAGGTTCCATATTCTACGGAAAATTCGGCAGCACCTCCCCCCCCCCCCGCAACCACATAAAAATCCTCCTATATCAAGGCCCGCTACCAAGCCAACAACTCCCAGGGGATTACACGTCTAACCGGACGTGTACAATTCTGCCCCACAATAATACTACAGTCTACTGTAAATACAGTCCAATGTAAATACAATTCTATTCTATTTAATCATCCTTCCATATATCATATACTCAATTATACATTACTACAACATGTAATCTCCAATTACAATAGGGGGATAAAGATTATTACCTCGATAAGCCCAAAATTATCCAAGATTTATAAGTCGATCCTGAGCAATGTTTAGCTCCAATTCCTTACGCTCCAACCCGCTCCAAGCAACCCTTAGAAGTTTCTAAACAACTTCTCTTAACAATTCATCCAATATGAAGATTTCCCTAGGGTTTATTTTTCGACTATTGGAATAAAGTAGTATTTCCGGGCTCTTATGTTGGGATTACTTTAGAATACAACTAGGGATACAAGGCTAAGGTATTTGGGATTATACCACAACAATTGAAGAATTTCTACACAAGGTGGGGGAGTTTGGACGAGAACACCTAAGGGGAGGGAGTATAATTTTTGCCTTGGAAACTCTCTAAGTGGATGAAATAAGTCTTGCACTTTGTCACGACCCGTTCCCGGGCCCGTGACTGGTGCCTTACCCGGGCACCCAAGTAGACATACATCAGAGTAACCAGCGGAATATAAACTTGCAAACATGAAACAGTGTAAAATAAGACGATCTATCGAAAGAAAAGTTGCCTTCGGCGTATATAAATACCAAAAGTGAACAGTTACATCCCAACCTTACAACAGGACTACAGACCTCTAAGAAGGTGTAAACACTATGACGGGACAGGGCCCCGTCATACCCCTGAATGTACAAAACATCTACAACACCAGGGAGAACCATACCAAAAGTCGAGCCTCCGGAGAAATGGAGCTCCTGACACCTGAGTAAAAGATCCTAAGAATGAGGATCTACCACCGCTCCCACTCAGATTTAACGCAGCCTGGGCATGAGGTCAAAGTCGATAACAGTACCAAGTATGTGAAATCAGAAATCTTGATATATATATAACTATAACATTTTAAAACCAATTCACAAATATATACGAAACAACCAAGTTAACCGCACATAGTGCCACATCATAAACAAGGGTAAAAATAGATATAATGTAACTGGTCCTTTCTAGGCCGCTAATGATCGAAGCAAGGCCAATCGCCCATAGTATCATTATGCGTGCCTAATCCTCGAACTCCCGATCCGCATAGGCCACCTAGGCCGCATGAGGTATTCCTCGCATCGAGGGTAGCTACACTCGGCATCGCCCCGACTCGCATCCGCATGGTCACATAGACCGCGTGAGGTATTCTCGCATCGCATTCCCGAACTCCCGCGACTCGCGATAGGTCCCATGGACCCGCGTGAGGTATTCCTCGTGACGGGGCGCTAACCCACGACATCATAACAAGTCAGGAGGGTGAGTGATATACTACTACACAACAGCTTATCGTTAAACAACATAAGCACAATAAGAATAACCTCCTTACACAAACGTCACAAGATACTAACACACGTAGCATCACAACATGTTTATCGAACCAACTTACCATACCTTCAAACATCATTTCAAGCATTTGATAAACAAATAGTTAAACCGTTTTTCTTATCTTTCTTAAGTCGTTATAGCTAACTTCCCATAAAGCTAGTATAACACTTAAACTTTTTATGAAAACCAAGTATTACTTTTCTCAAAAAAAAATGATTCATAACTCTTGTTGAAATATTCAAGATTCTTATTATTTAGAACTCAAGTCAAAAGACATCAAAGTAAAGCCAAATTTAGTTTAACACACGTACGTCTACCGTACCATATATATTTCACAAATATCATGCTCAAAGAGATAGGAAGAATCACATACCTCCTCGGCTAAATCCACTTGCCAAGTCGGATATGTCGCGCGCAGAGTGTCAACCTATAATAGTCAAAACACGCCTATCAACTTCTAGTTTTACGTGGGATTCTTCTAAGTAAGATTCCTCTTAGTCTACGAAATCACAAAGACTTCCCGCTTCTACTCAATTCTCCACCTTTATCAAGGCCCGATAATAGTAACCAACATGTCATAAATAAGGCGCAATAATTCCGATAATTTAAAGAAGGGGATAACACGTCCAAACGGAACGCGATTAACAATCTCTCCTTCATAACAACAATAATTAAAGAAGGGGATAACACGCCCAAACGGAACGCGATTAACAATCTCTCCTTCATAACAACAATAATTAAAGAAGGGGATAACACGCCCAAACGGAACGCGATTAACAATCTCTCCTTCATAACAACAATAATTAAAGAAGGGGATAACACGCCCAAACGGAACACGATTAACAATCTCTCCTTCATAACAACAATGTAAATACGGTCCAAAGTAAATATAGTCCAAAGTAAATACGGTCCAAAGTAAATACGGTCCTTAAGTTGGGGTCCTTGGCCAACTTTTACAATTTTACTTATCCAATTACTTCATTAGTCCTTCAACTTATATTCCAATCTTTATATAAGTTATAGTTTCTTTGTTGTTAACTTCTTAGTCAAGTAATGGATACATTTTTACCATTTTAATGGCTAATATGTCAATTCTTCTTTTAACATCTTAACAAGATCCAAATCTTTCCTTATTATATCATACTCCATAATATACTTCTAATATATGTATAATATCCAATATACATAATAATCAACTTCACAAGGAGGTTAAGGTTCATTACCTCAATAATAGCCCAAAAATATCCAAGAACTTAAAGTCGTTCCATAGCAAGTCTTAGCTTCAAATCTTTGTGTTCCAAACCACCACAAGTCACCCTTAGAAGTTCCTAACCAACTTCTATTCAAGAATTAACTCCAAAAAGTGAAGAACACTAAGGTTCCAAATAAACTAGCTCTCGGCTTTGTGGGGTTTTTGAGTCTAGGGGTGTGAAATCTTATCTAACTCTTGGTTAATAATCTTCCTAATACATTAAGGAAGAACACTTAGAAGTTTAAGAATTTTTGGACAATATTTGCTCAAGAAAGGGGGGCTTTGGACGAGAACTAGCTAGAAGGGAGAGGGAAATATTTTCAAGTCTTGAAATGTTCTAAGTGTGGAATATTTTCATCAACTAGAGGGGTTTATATAGTACAACCAAGGGTTAGGATTGAAACATGTGTATGGTATAGATGATTTGTGTAGGTTCCTTTCTCCACTTGTCCCACAAATGCCATGCAAGACTTTGACCATTTGACTTGCCCACTAATTCTTGCAAAAACCGTGTACTACCATGCAAATGCCATGCAAGACTTTTGGCCACTTGTCTTGCCCACTAGTCTTGAAAATAATCGTCCAACATGGCTCTTGGGGTGACACATGTCGCCCTCCTATTGGTCCAAAATATTTATCTCTCGGAAAAATTCCATAATCGGTTAAAATATTGAAAACGTAAAATTTCCTTCACAAGGTTCGGAATAATTTCCGTCGGAAAACAATTCTTTCATTCTTACCCTAATTAGGGCGTATACATTTGTACGTACGTCCTCACATACATACTCCGGAACTACGGGGTATAACACACTTAAGGGGGTATTTATAGAGAAATCAAGGGCTAGGATTAAAGCAAGTGTATGGTGAGGATTGGGGACAAGTGTGTGTGGATTCTACCAACCAAATGTCCACCACAAAAATGGGACAAGTGGCTTGCCACTTGTCCACCACCAAATCGTCCATGGACACTTGTCCAACCATAATCGGCCAACTTGGCCACATGGGGGTGACACGTGTCGCCCCTACTCATCCAAAATATTTCATCTTCCGAAAATATCCGCAATGCCAAAAATCTCTAAAACAAAGTGGGCCCCACAAAACCGTAAATTTCTCCCGTGGGCCCCACGTGATCAATTTCGGAAATAAAATTTCATAATTCTCTAATATTCTAAAAAGTCCGAATACCAAATCTGGGAATCTAATTCCCATTAACGAACCTTTTTCCTTCACAAAATCCGGAAACTTTTCCGTCGAAAAATCACATCTTCCTTTCTTTCCAATATTAATGTCGTATTCCCGTACGTACGCCCTCACATACATACCCTGGAACTACGGGGTGTAACAATTAAGTTACTATTTGTAGCCTCGAATTCGAATACTTCAATGTCATTTGACATTATTCATAGCGATTTATGGACATCTCCGGTTCTCAGTTCTATGGGTCATCGATATTATGTTTTATTCTTGGATGATTACTCTAAATTTTTATGGACGTTTCCAATTGCGAAAAAATCACAAGTTTTTTCCAGCTTCGTAAAATTTAGAGTTTTCATAAGAACCCAATTCGAATGAAAAATAAATAACATCCAATGTGATAATGGTACAGAGTATGACAATAGGGAGTTTAGGGAGTTTTGTGCTCAAAATGAGATAAATTTTCATTTTTCTTGTCCTCATACTTCACAAAATGGGAAAGATGAACGAAAAATTCGTACCATTAATAACATTATTCGGACTTTATTGGTTCATTCTTCCGTTCCTCCATTGTTTTGGTATCATGCGCTACAAATGGCTACAGCTCTACTTAATATTATTCCCTCTAAAGGTTTGACATATTCCTCCCCTCTTCAAGTTTTATACAAAAAGACTCCTACGTATTCTCATTTTAGGGTCTTTGGATGCTTATGTTATCCACTGTTTCCATCCACCACGATCAACAAAATTCATGCACGTTCTACCCCGTGTGTGTTTTTGGGCTATCCGTCAAATCACTGTGGTTATAAATGATTTGATTGTCCTCTAAACGAATCATCATTAGTCATCATGTTCTTTTTGATGAATCCCAATTTCCATTTTCTAAAGTAGAAAAACTCGTGCCTAGTTCTTATGATTTTTTGGATGATGACGTCTCTCCCTATGTTCTCCGTCATTTTCGGGATGTTTGGAAAATACGCCGTATGCCCTTGGGGCCAGCGCGCCAAAACTCGTGAGAATTTTGCGCTTCTTCGGTAGCAAGACTCTCCGACGGAAATTTGGACACTTAAAAATTCTCAAAATTCACCCAATCCAGTCAGAGTCATGGTTCAATCACTCGTAGTCAACGGGGTATTTTTAAACCAAAAAGACATTTTAATTTGAATTCTAATGTTGTTAAATCACCCTTACCCCGTAATCCTGTGTCTGCACTAAATGATCCTAATTGGAAAATTGTCATGACCGATGAATATAATGCTTTTATTGATAATAAGACGTGAGAGTTGGTGTCATATCCATCTGGTGTTAATATTATTCGGTCTATGTGGATTTTTGCTCATAAAGAGAATTTTGATGGTTCGTTTGCAAGGCATAAGACTCGTCTTGTAGGTGATGGTAAGACTCAGTAGGTTGGTGTGGATTGTGGTGAGACTTTTAGCCCGGTGGTCAAGTCGGCGACTATTCGTACTGTACTCAGCATGGCTCTTTCGAAATCATGGCTCATTCATCAGATGTGAAGAATGTTTTCCTACATAGTGATCTTCATGAGACAATGTATATGCATCAGCCCTTAGGGTTTAGGGATACTAGATATCCTAATCATGTTTGTTTATTGAGGAAGTCCTTGTATGAGCTTAAGCAGTCTCCACTGGCTTGGTATAAGAGGTTTGCTGACTATGTTTCGATTATGGGTTTCTCTCACAGCAGGTCTGATAACAGTGTTTCGGTTTTGTGTATATTTAATATATATTAAAATTAGTGTTTACCTTAATTACTATTATAATATTACCATAATTATATTGTAGTCTCCTTATAGAATAGGATTTTAGATGTAAAGTAGGAATAAGATTCTCCTATTATAACTTTCATATATATGTCTTTCATTAATAAGAATAATCAAGGTATTAATTCTTTCAACAACAACCTACTAGTGTAGAAAAACTCAATCAGCATATATATCACAAACCAGCCTTCCTAATTAACTGAGCAAAAAGTACCATGGTTACACAGAAGTTCTGGCATTGCTCTAGCACCTAAAAAGCCCCTTGCAGTCTAAAATATGCTGAAATCAAGCAAACACACCAAACAATATTTGTCCAAATGATTTAGTTACCATAAGGAGAATATTGCACTACCTTGCAAATGCTGCCGAATGAAAACAACCAACAAAAGCAAAGCGAAGGGGAGAACTTGCTCGATTCCACCTAGCAGCTTGTTGTATATCATATAATGTACTTCCGACAAAAATACCCAAATTAAGGGTAGGGAAATGAGGATTTGAAGGTGAAAGCTAATCTTGGAGATTGAAAATCCGTTGAAGAAACTATGTGATCATATTCCTGGAAAAGAGACGAATAGTCATCAATGGATAAAGTTGGGCGACGAAATGCAATCAACAGTCTGCGCCTGTGGCTATGGTGTCATCTTCACAATTCCTTACGACCTACACCTCTCTTTCCTGTATCCTTCTTTGCCAGAGACAGAGAGACTGGTGAGGCCTCATTTCTTTCTTTTAAATAAATATAGGTGGACTTGTTTATAGACTAAATTCTTAATGATTATTCTGAATGTAGATATAAAATTAACCATTATATTAATAAAATATTATAAAAAATTCATTTTTGTAAAATAAATTTAATTTTGATAGGAAATAATATTTAAATATTTATATTTGATTAATGATTTGAACTATCTCATTTTTTTCTACAAATATAAAATTTGAACTATCTCCTTTTTTTTCTACAAATATAAAATTTAAACATCTGAAAGCAAATAAAATTTATATCCATATAAAAAAAGTATTGTAACACGTAACATAATTTTTTTAAGAATTTGTGCATACTATTAAAATAGTAAACATTTCTCTATCAACTGAACTTGATTTAAAGAGAATTGTTATGGTCGAATCCCATAAGATATTTTCTAGTAAGAAAATTTATTAAAATAAGATAAAAAGGAGAAAACTTTTCAATGTTTGATATAATTTATGAGTGTTTGTTGTTATTTCTTGAAGCTTGGTATTATATATTTAATTTCAAATTTGATTAGAGGGTTACATAATATTCAAGTTATTTTTAAATTTATTTTATTATCTCGAGAAACTCTAATTTATAGAGTCATTGCGATCTTACAAAGATTGAGAAGTGAAGGTAGAGATTTTATTGATAAGATGGATTCCACATGTTTAATTCTTTTGGTGCAAAATAGATCATGAACTGGGTTTATACATAGGATTTCAAACACAATTTTTGATAGATTCAAGAAACAATTTTATTGTTGTAGTTATCTATTTGCGGCAACAAGAGTTCTTCATAATATTTGGTTGAGAAATAATAGCTTGAGGCGTGAAAATCTTGATGAGAAGAGAAGTTGTGAAAGTTTTTGTGAAATAAGACGTATCATTTTAGATGCACTGATACTTCGGAAAAAAATTACTCATGTTATAAAATAAAGACTATAAAGTAAATACACCAGACACAAATATAGAGATAGATTGATATATTATTCAACTTCAAACTGATACACAAATGAATTGAATTAGCTTCCTATTTATAGAGGAAAAGAAGCAGCTGCAATGCTTTTCAGGATGTTGGTGCAAGGATTTTCAGAAGTTGCTGACAAGTTGTCTGTCTGAGCTACTTGCAAACTATCTGCTTGAGCTACTTGCAAAATGTATGTTTGATTGTAAGCCTTAGGAAACTATTGGCGCTTGAGCTATTTGCAACCTATATGTTTGAGCTACTTGCAAGCTGTCTGCTTGATTGTAAGCTTAGCCAAAAGACCGTGTATCTGAATGGACATCCATAATACAATGTATTTAACACTCTCCCTTCGATGTTCATTAATAGATAATGTGTCTCGTTAAAGCTTTACTAAAAATATTCAGTGATAAAAAAATACAAGTGAAGGAAAAAAAGTACACATCTAGTGATATGCTTTATAAGCTACCTCGTTAAAAACCTTACCAGAAAAATCCAATGGACCAAAATCTTGATTAAGAAAAAAGAGTACAACGCGTATTTTACTCCGTCTGATGAAGACCACAATTCAGATGTCTAAGTCTTCGCATTTCTGTCATTTTTACCATCTTCTCAAAAGTTGAAGTCGGCAAAGATTTAGTGAACAAAATTGCAGGATTGTTACTTGAACGAATTGCAGCACATCAATAGCATCATTTTTCTGGAGATCGTGTGTGAAGAATAATTTTGATGAAATGTATTTTGTTTCATCTTCTTTTATGAATCGTCCCTTTAATTTTGCTATGCATGCATCATTATCTTTATATAAGACTGTTGGTATTTTTGTATCACATTTCAGGCCACATCTTTCTTTCATGAGATGTATCGTTGATCTCAACCACACGCATTCTCTATTTTCTTCATGAATAACATTATTTCAGCATGATTGAAGAAGTACCAACTATAGACTGCTTTGCAGATCGTCATGATATAGAAACACCTCATAATGTAAACAAATAGTCTGTTTGAGATCGAGCTTTATGTGGGTCAGATAAATCACTTACATCTGCATAACCAACAAGATTTGCACTATCTTTGTTAGCATAAAACAGATCCATATCAATAGTTTTCTTTAGATATTGCAGTGTATGCTTAGTTATGTTTCAATGCCTCTGTGTAGGAGAAGAACTATATCTTGCTAGCAAATTAACAGAAAATGTTATGTCAGGTCTTGTAGCGTTAGGAAGATACATAAGTGCACCAATATAGTACTTCAAGATCAAGAAGCTCTTCATTTTCTTTTTGAGATCGAAATGGGTCTTTACTCACTTCAAGTGAGCGAACAACCATTGGAGGAGTACTTAAAAGATGTGTGTTGTCCATGTAAACCCGTTTTAAGATTTTCTCAGTATAGATAGATTGATGGATAAAGATCTCATTTTCTAAATGTTCAATTTGCATACCAATACAAAATTTTGTTTTTTTAAGATGATTTATTTCGAATTCTTTTTTTATATATGCAATTGCCTTTTTGAGCTCTTCTGGAATCCCAATGAGATTTATGTCATCAACATAAATAACAAGTATAACAAATTCTTTTTATGTTTTTTATTAAAAACACATGGACAAATGACATCATTTGCCTAACCTTCATTTATCAAGTATTCACTAAGGCGATAAAACCACATGCGCCCTGATTGTTTTACACCATATAATGATCATTGTAATCTAATTGAGTACATTTTCTTAGATTTTGAACTATATGTTTCAGATATCTTTAATCCTTCTAGAACTTTCATATAAATTTCATTATCAAGTGAGCCATAAAGGTAAGCTGCAACCACATCTATTAGATGTATTTCAAGATTTTCATGTACAGCTAAACTGATGAGGTATCAAAATGTTATTGCACCCATAACAGGTGAATATGTTTCTTCATAGTCGACATCGGGTCTTTTAGAGAATCCTTATGGAACAAGGTGTGCCTTGTAGCTCATAATTTCATTTCCCATTTTTTTCGCACAAAGACCCATTTATGGCCAACTAGTTTTACACTATCAGGCGTTCGGTCCAAAAACCTCACGTTTAACAAGTGAATCAATTCTGATTGAATTGCCTCTTGCCATTTTAATCAATCACATCCTCGTCGACATTTTTCGACAGATAAAGGTTCTTGATCTTTAATATTTTTATAATATCCATTGCAACATTATATGCAAAAACATTATCCACCACAATTTTTATCGATTCAAATATATCCCATCACCAGTAGAACTTAATGATAGTTATTTACTCACTTGAGTCTCGGGTTCACTGATATCTTTAGGAATATCAGGATTAATGAGATCTTGATTCTCTTCATGAGATTCTTTTATAGTGTCATTTGATCATTTTTTTTAGATTTTTTATCCTTGGAACCCATGGTCTACCATGCTTCAGGCATGTATGAGATTCAGTAGCTATGACACTAGTAGATGATCCTGATGGGATATCAATTCGGATAGGCACATTTTCTGCAGGAATATGTAACTTAATTATTCTTTTCAAATCAGTAAATATCTATGGCATCTGATTTGCTATTTTCTACAAGTGGATGATCTTCTGGACCTCATGTACACATATAGGGACACGTGGATCAAAATGTGATAGTGATGAAACTTTACACATAATTTCTCTTTTAATTCTTTAATCTCTCCCTATAATAGTGGAAAATTTAGTTTATCAAATCGACAATCTGCAAATCGAGCAGTGAATAAATCTTCTATTAATGGTTCAAGGTAGTGAATAATAGAGGGTGATTCAAACCCAACATATATTCCTAACCTTATTTGGGGGCCCATATTAGTGTGTTGTGGTGGTGAAATCGGCACATATACAACACAACAAAAAAATCGGAGATGAACAATATTTGGTTCATGACCAAATACTAATTGTGACGAAGAGTATTTATTATAAGATCTTGTGGAATCATATTGAATATTTGACGATACATTTTGTACCTTGCTAAAAAATTGATTCTTGTTTACCAATCACACATTGTCTAACCAAATCCAATTCTCTCGATACGTTTTCGATCTCCGCCTTTTGGGGTGAGAGTGTTTGGTCGCTATAAAATATGAGTGTTCTCCCTTAGTCTACGCGGATCAAGACCCCAACTAATGCGTGAAATACTCCGCCTGGGGAGTATGGTCAATTGTTCACTAATTATGATGGTTCATAAAAGCCTTTTTCCTTCTCCCTTTTCTGCTCATTCGTATGGGTTGGGACCGAGTCGGTCTGAGACGAATAAGAGATATTGCATGTAATATAGCATGACACTAGATGGTAGTGGGCAACCATATTTTCATAAGTAGTGATCTTGCTATCAATTGCAAGTGCTTAATAACGATTTAACAAGATCATTTTGACTATGAGCATGAGCTACAAAATGTCAACTTTTATCCCAATTGATAAACAATAATCATCAAAAGGTTGAGGGAATGAGATAGTACCAGTAGGTCGATTTTCATGATTTCTTATTAATGGTTCATTATGTTGTTCAACCACTAAAAGATGTAAAATTAGGTGAGAATATTTCTTGAACCTTATCTCTCGGTATTGATGCTATAGGAGCATAATTGTTAGGCGTATTTTGTATACGCCTTTTGAGTCATTTTAGTTGGTATTTTACTCATTTTTGTTGTGTTTAGTATAGTAGTAGATTTGTTTTTTTTCTTTTGAGTCACAGCGGTGCCGGTGTGCAGAACCGCGGTGCCGACGCGGAAAATTTCAGTTCCGAAGGAAAATTGGCTAAGGGAAGATTGGTCCATATGACACGAAAATTAGAGGATATTTAAGCCCTAGGGATTGGTTTAGTGAAGGAGGTTGGTCATTCTACCACACAACACAAGGCGGATTTGGAGCTACAATTGGAGACTTTGTTATACGTAATTTTCTCTTTAGTTTTTAATTCAGTTTATGTATGGATATTGTGTTAGTTCTTAGCGTGACTATGACTAGGAGCTAAACACTCTATTAGGGCTTTCATTATGAATCACTTGAAACTTTTATTCATGAATTAATGCAGTAGTTTGATTTATTCTTCACTTGATTAAGATTTAGTCAATATTTGGTATGAATGTTTGATAATTAATTGATCACTAATTATCATAACCTATATGATTTTGAATCAAAATTCTGAAAGGTGAGATTTGGATATGATTGACTAGACATAGGTTAAAATTGCGGACGAATGTACCCCGATAATTGTGTAGCATTATAGGTTACTGTTCTTAATCCTCCTATGTGGTAAATCCTATCATAGAAATATAGAAGGGTTGTCGCGCCCGTTTTTTACCTCGGGGTCTGAACGGTATCCGCAACGTTGCTCTTTGGCGCGGTTCCCTGGATGGGGCAATAATGCTGATTTTGATGAGTCGCCATCTAATTAGTTAAGTGAATTAGGACACTTGATTTATTGCAGTAAAATACTACAATTAATCTCCATTTAATGGTCTGCGAAATTAATGAGATTCTGGATCAGGGTTCTTTATTATCCTAAAGGGAAGGGATTAGGCATCCTTTAAGATCCGCTAACTTGCGGTTATTCGTTCAAACCTATGTTAATTATTTATTGCCCTTTTTTTATTCTACCTATTCTAAGAATTTTTCATAATTTATAATTAAAATAAAATGCAATACAAAATAATAAAATTAAAATTAAATGCGACATACAATAAAACTCCGGGATATCTTTTAGCCCTTTTTAGGCCTTCTGCACAAGATGATCTCCGGGTACCTGCATAAACACTTAGTAAGCTGCTAAAAAAACGCGTTCGAGTGGACTAAGCTCCAATACAATACCACACAGGGTAGAAGTTCAGTTTCTATTGAATTGAGTCAGATCCTTGTTTGGTTTAAAAATGAATATCAGATGTCCATGAAAAAAAAAGAAATTGATAGAGGAAGATTAAATAGCAGCTTTAGTAATAGAATAAATAATTTTAAAGCAATGACAGAAATTAATAAGTAAAGCCAAAAAAATAAATCTGTCTTTTGCACAGAGGAGGCCTTGGAAATCAGACGGAGATTCCTTCATCGGCCAATATTGTTAAAAACAAAAAAATAAATAAAACCTTCAGATCTGCGCCAAAACAGTAATAGTTTTAAACACGGAGGGCTCAGATATATATAAAAATAAAGTGGGACATCCTAAACAAATGCGGCTGCGAGAATTCGCCCTGCCAGCGCATGTTGGTTATCCTGTGTAAGTAGAAGAAATCATCAACGCCCGGAAAGCTTCATTTATTTTATTTTCCGTCTTTGCAACTGTGGAGACCTCAAAAATCGACGGATAACTTTTTCATTGGCCAATCAAGTGTAGTATCAATTCAAACCAGTAAAATAAGCGTAGCCTATGTTCATTTGGAACTAAGAAAATGTATTCCAATCAGTCTATTAAAAATAAAGGGGGCAAAAATGTCAAAAGTCAGCCCGAATGCAGCAAAAACAACAGTGTTCTCTTTGGAAACAACAATCACGCAGCCCTGAAGGCCAACCAAAATGAACCAAAAATGCCTTAAAAGTAATTAGCAAAAATGGCCATAAATATCTGTTCAAGACCAGTTCCAATCCAAAAAGTAAGAGACAAAGTTGTTGAAAACAGTAAAAAAAATACAGGAAGAAGAGAGCAATAGCAGCAACATAGTTCCTGGGATAACCAGAGATTCGCCGGAGTTTAAAACTCCGGCGAGATACAAAATTTCAAAATCAGTCCAACCAAACCACAATATGTATAATAGAAACAAAAAGAAGAACCAAACAACGCCCGCTGGACGCGGTGGTCGACTCGGCGAGGCAGACGGTGCATAACAATGGGGTTGTAGTGTGGTGACAGTGGGGTTCGACGACGGGAAATGGCTGATGGTGGAGGTTCGCTGGAGGTTTGGTTCGCCGGAGCTTCTAGCTCCGGCGTTAAGGTGACAGAGGTCGGTGTTCGAACGAGAGTGTGTGCTCAGTGGCGAGGATGGTTCAACGACGGGGTTGGTGTTCGAACTCCGGCGGCGTGACTTCGCCGGAGTTACGGTGGTGTAGCTGACAGTTGGCGGAACAGAAGAGAGCGACGGCAGGCGTGTGTGTGTGGGGTTCGCGCGAGGTTAGGGACAGTGGTGTTGGTGAGCGACGAAGGAGGTGGGTGTCTTCACTGGAGATGGTGAAGTGAGGGAGATGATGAGAGTGTGGGGTGAGTTTATAGTATAAGGGTGTGGGCTGTGAGGGTGGGCTGATTTATTTTTTTTTTTTTTTTTTAGGTAAATGCAAATATTATTACTAATAACGAAAAGGAAGTGGCTACAATCAGTCGTTGAGGTATCTCAAGCCTCAACGTAATGCAAACAAGAAGTGATAGAGGGGAGGGGTGGTCACTCAAAAGGTGCCATTACAAGAGGGGATAAAATCATTCCCTTTGTCCGCAAAGACCACGGACATTCCAACAAAGTATTTTCATTAGGAAACAAATGAGGTTTTATTAGCACCTCCGCGCTTAGCTGCCTTCACTTTCCCACCGCTTATCGGCCCATTCTTTTTGGACAAAACCTCTTGCCATCCATCATCTTTGTTGCTGGAAGCCATAACTTGTGTACCAGCCAAGCTACGTTCCCCGCATTCAAAGTTAACGTTACTTGACACAAGCTGAGCTTTTACCGTAGCACCGTTGTATGTAACTTCATCCAATGAAGGTGGCGGGTTCATAGGCAACTCAGAATCAGAATGTTTTGACTCACCCCTCATCCTAACATGTTGTGTACTGCCATTGTGAGAATTAGGCAGTGAGGACTTTGCTAGAGAATCCCGCAAACATGATGGGCCAGAATGACCTAAAACCGGAGGACCCGCGGCATGTGATACTTCTCCCAAGCTTCCGATACCAGGAGGTGTTGTGTGCTCAGTTTCTTCAATGTCCATCAAGTTATCAGCATCTACGGGATGTTGAGAAGTTGGTAGATGAGGGGGAGGAGGGTTGGTTCCACCCGTACCTTTGTTGACCTTCAAACGAGTAGAATCATCCTTGTTACAGTGGTACCTCAAGATGTGCGTGTTTTGGAGCTTCTTCATTGTTGACATCATCCCTCAGCTTTCTACACTTCAAATGGTTGTGTCCAAAAGCCGCACAATGATAGCAAAAGTCCGGGTAATTCTCATATTTTACCCTTTGAGTATACCTTCTGCTATCGGGGAGTTTGACGACAAAATCCATTATCGGCTCCTTGCTAACATCCACTTCCACTAGAACTCTTGCATAGTTCATTTTAGACCTTTCCTTAGTATATTGGTCAGTGTAAAGAGGTTTTCCTACACGTGAAACAATCTTACTAAGGTCCGTTGCACTCCAAATAGAAAGGGGAATGTCCGAAAAAGTGACCCAAATAGGAATGTCCATAAACAAATCATCCGTTATAAGAACTCCTTTATTGATAGCCTTGAGCATCATGGTTTTCCCGTAGACCATATAAGGGCCTCCGTGAAGTACATTAGTGCGCTCTTCCTCCGTCATGAATTTGAACACTGTCCAGCCTTTGCCATATGGTATAATACGGCATTTAACTCCCCATCCTTTCACAATCGTATTCAATGCTTCTCTTCCCGGGAAAGGACCCGTGAAGCAACCTATTAGGCAATAGCCCCAAGTTTCTATGAAAGGAACTTCATCCTCAGCTTTATATCTACTTCCTCCCCTTGTTGTTCAATAAATTGTAACTTCATACCTTTTGCCTCAATCCTAGTTCCCGCAAAGACTCCAGCATAAGTCTGTTTAGGAGGGAATGGACCTTTGCCATGGTTTGGGGGAAGATTGTTATGAGTTGTGGCCGTGGTAGGGATATGATGTGGTTTAGAAGATGCATTAGTGTGTAAATCATTGGGAGGTATATCTGGAGGTATAGGCAGAGAGGGAATGGTAGAAGGGAGTGAGCTTGGGCCCGCAATAGAAGAGATGATTTGCGTGCCATTTGGGAGGGTAGGGAATTTGTGTTGGTTTTCAGAAGGAAGAGGAGATAGAAGGGGTGAGGTGTTGTGAAATTCAGGAAGTAGTGAAGTGGTATTAGATGAGAGAGGGGGGATGTTTAAGACTCTATTCAAATCCGAGGAAGTGTTAAAGACGAAAGGAGTGTTGTGATTCTTGAGATTGCCTCCACTTAGCAAACTAGCTAAAGTTGGGAAGGCTTCATTGGTGACACTTAAAGAAATCTGGGGTTGTTGTCTTGAATCACGAGAGGCACTTTGAATCCCGCATCATTCAATGCTGACCCCTCGGCTCTCGCATTATTGATGGTTATGGAGTTCCTAGGCTCCTTGGACATAGAAATAGCTTTGTTTCTCACAATTGACTTGGCTCTTTGTGTAACGTGAGTAGTCAATGCCCCTAGATTATCCCCCTGATCCGTCTTGGAAATAAGACCATCATAAAGTCCCGGTGTTATGAGATATTCATTGGTACCCGCCTCATAAATGTGCGATGCCTCGGCACCCTCAATAAAAACGTTAGAACACACAACTGACTTAGCTCCTTGTAAAACGGGGGTAGTTAATGTCCCTAGGTTATCCCCCTGCCCCGCCTTGGAAATCAGACCATCATAAAGGCCCGTGGTTGTGAGTGAAAAGTTGATACCCGCGGCATTAATGTGTGACGCCTCGGCACCCTCAATAATGACGTTAGGGTCTCGGGGATAGAAACCCTTCGTATTCCACATCTGATCTTGATCCTTGCATAGAGTGCATATTCCTAGTATCATTGTTATCCTCGTGGCCCGCCTTAGCCTTCTGACCCAAGACCCGACCCGTAATAGGAGCAGTCACATCGATTCCCGGGGCATTGAAGTTTGCTCTCTTGACAGCCGCGTTGAACTTCTTGAGGATAGGAGTACCATCAATGCTTTCAACTGACTTTGAATCAAACAAGACGTGATTACTCTTGGACCCATGAACACCTGCACGACCCGCCATGAACTTCTGACCCACGTCCTGACCCGGTTTAGACCCGAGAATGCCATCGTGTATTGCTTCTCCAATTGCAATGTCTGGCCTAGATTTTGACCCTTTACCGGCTAACCTGAGAGAATTTCCAGGTAGTGTTGGGGTACTAATGCTGGAGTGACTGTCTAGTTCTTCCGAAATGATCCCTTTACCAACAAATTGGCCCGTGGAATGATCAACCACCATAGTAGCATTAGGGGCGTCAATGGTCCTGCCGGAAGTTCTGCCTTCAAACTCACTTATATCCAAGCTTTCAATTTCTATATTTTTGCCCCATTCATGTATCCTTTGTAGCATAGAATCATCTACTACATTTTCTAAAGGAAAGCGAGTGCGGAGTAACATGAACTAACACAGAAGGTCCGAGATTGCGGAATAAGATTTTCCGCGCAATTGTTGGACTATCGCCATTCTTTTTTTCTTCTTTGTTCTAGCTTTAGCCGAACCGCTGAACCTCACGAATCATTGCTAGAACGTGTGTGACGTTTAGACTTTTTCATATTGTGGACAATAACAATTAAACCATAATGAAACAAACGAAAATCTAAGGGAAGAAGAGGAAGAAACCGGGAGCAACTAAGGGAAACGTTGAGAGCGTTTTCTTAGTGAGAGAAACTTCTCTCTAACTCCTGAGTGGAAAGTACATATTTGTAAAATTATGGGCTGATTTTTTGTTGGGAGGGAAAGTGGAGAGTGTAATGTTTTATTTATAGGGTGGATATTTTAGGTTTAGGTTTAGGTTTAGGTTTTGGGGGGAAATGAAAAGTGTGGTATTGTTTTGGGGGGAAAATAAAAGAGTGTTGGATTAAAAAATAAAAAATAAAAGGGTGTTGGATTGGACTGATCCGAATTAAGCCTCGAATTGGGACTGATTTGATAAAATGCAAAACGGGTTAATTATTTAAAAGAAAATTATTTTAAAAGATGCAAGATTATTAAAATGCAAATGCCGATACAATAATAATAATAAAAAAACAATATTTAAGAAATGTTTAATGCTTAATTAAAAGTAAAAACGAGATGCCAATTAATTATTTAAAGAGATGCAAACATAATAATAATAGAAACATAATACTAACAAAGACATAATACTTAATTTAAAATAAAAAGATGCAATGCCATTTTGTGAAGAAATAAACATAGAATATTATGTAAAAAATGCAAAAAATGATGATTAAAATGCGGTGTCCTAAAACACATAAAATTGCAATAAATATACGAAAAACGGGTCAAAATTGACTGTCAACAAGGGTTCTACACTGAGGTTGAGTGATTATATGTCCTAACCAGAATATAAGACAGTATAGTTAACCGCTATCTTAACGAAGAAGAAGAATCATTCTAGTCGCATTAAAGATTGAATAAAGTGGATAGTCGAGGATTTTGGAAGCCCTAATTCATTCATAACTGATTACAACTTTATTAGTTTAAATCTTGCAACTATTCTAGTAGTTAAACAAAAACCCCAATCAAATATCGATTGCCAAATAGATAATATAAAATAGATGAACTGCATTAGAAACCACTGTGGATTTATATTCGCCTTACAGACTATATTACTTGTGAACGATGTGTACGCTTGCGTGAGCAGTCGCAATATCGCTAACAAGTTTTTGGCGTTGTTGCCGGGGACTGACGTACATCTAATATCGAATCATCTATTTTTATTTCTACTTTGGCTTTAATTTTTTGTTTTTTATTTTAATTTTTACTGTTAGAACCGTGTGACTTGATTTGTTTGTTGATTTTGATTTGTTTCAGGAATCTAGTTTATACGAAGAAGAAGAGGGGCAGACACACGTGTTCCTTTCAACCCTGAAATTGAGAAAACCTGCAAACAAAACAGGCGAAATAAAAGGATATATGAGTCAGTGACCATGAACAACCAACAACCAAATCAGAATGGGGAGGACAATGAGGTTCCTGGGAATGCAGGAGAGCCAGTACAGGTCCCAACAGAGAGAAGTTTTGGGGACTATGTTCTTCCCACGGTCACAGGTGCATAGACTTGCATCAGGCTCCCAACTATAGGGGCCAACAACTTTGAGATCAAGCCAGCCATCCTGAGCATGGTCCAGAACACAATACAATTTGGCGGATCGCCATCCAAGATCCCCACATGCACATTGCAAACTTTCTGGAGTTGTGTGCCATTTTCAAATACAATAGCGCATCGACGACGATGCCATTAGGATCGAGGCTCTTTCCGTTTCACCAAGGATAGAGCCAAAGTTGGTTGAACTCACACCGCCAACTCCGTCATTACACCGCGCGACCGGTCCAAAAGTTTCTAGCAAAGTTCTTCCTCCTTCCAAGGCCGCAGTTAGAGAGCTGAACAATTACTACCAGGTGGATGGTGAGTCGCTCTATGATGCATGAGAGGGATTCAACGATTTGCAAAGGAAGTGCCCACATCATGGCATAGAGAAGTGGATACTTGTCCATATTTTTTATAATGGATTGAGTGATACTACTCGTATCATCATTGATGCTGCAGCAGGTGGAGCGTTCATGAGAAAGAGTGTCAATGAGACACATGACTTACTAGAAGACATGACTGCCAACAATCATTAAGGGGCAGATGACAAGTCAGTGAATAGCAGGAATACTATGTGCATACATGAAATAGACGCCATCACTGCCTTGAACGCACAGGTGGCCCTTCTGACGAATCAACTGCAGCAGAACACCATGTCTGTGAATGCAGTCCAAATGCCAGTGAATTGTGAGATTTATGGTGGTCAGCATTCCTTTGACAGATGCACAGCTATGGACCCTAATAATGTGTCAATGGAGCAGGTACAGACGGTTGAGAACTTTCAGAGGCCTTATAATTCCAACACATACAACCCAGGGTGGAGAAATCACCCTAACTTTTCGTAGAAGAACGATCAGCCTCAGCAGCAGTCATATCAAGGTGGTTATCAAAACCAGCAGACACAGAATCAGGCTACATCATCCCAACAGTTTAGACCACCTACACAACATGAGAAGCTGATGAGCTGAGAGTTGCATTGCTGACACTCACCAATTCGCAGAATCAGTTCATGTCTGAAACAAGGTCCTCTCCCAGGAGCTTGGAAACACAGGTTGGGAAACTTGCAAAGATGGTAACCAACAGGCCGTAGGGCACTCTCCCAAGAAATACAGAGGTAAATCCTAGAAAGCAGTATCAAGCAGTGTTGTTGAGGAGTGGAAAGCAGTTGGAGCAGGTTGCTCCCCAGCCCGCATTGGTAAGTGAGAAGGTAGTTGAGGAAGAGAATGAGGGGGTCACTGAATACCGCCCTACAGTTGAGAAAGCTCCACCAGCACCTTTGAGGGAATACGTCGATATAATCTCTTACCCTCAGAGGCTACAAAAGAAGGCAATTGACAAGCCGTTCTCCAAGTTTTTGGAGGTGTTTAAGAAGTTTCACATAAATATACCCTTCATTGAAACACTAGAATAGATGCCAACATATTTTAAATTCATGAAGGAGATACTTGGAAAAAAGAGAAGGCTGGCGGAGTATGAGACATTATCTTTGACAGAAGAGTGCAGTGTCATCCTGCAAAAAAAACCGTCTTCAAAGCTGAAGGATCCAGGAAGATTCACCTTGCCCTGCACTATTGGTAATGACATGTAACAAGGCGCTGTGTAATTTAGGGGCTAGTATCAATCTCATGTCTCTGTCTGTGTTCAAGAGATTGGGTTTGGGGGAAGTCAAACCAACCACGGTAAATCTGCAGCTAGTTGACCGAACCGTGGTACACCCTAGAGGCATAGTGAAAGATGTGTTTGTCAAGGTGGGAAAGTTCTTCTTCCCAACAGACTTTCTCATTCTTGACATGGAGGAGGATGATGAAATACCCATCATTTTGGGGAGACCTTTCCTTGCAACGGAAAGAGCTCTAATTGATGTAGAAATGGGAGAACTGAGACTAATGGTTCAGGAGGAAGAGATGGTGTTCAAAGTGTTCAAATCCACCATTGAATCCCAAGCCATCAACAAGTATTTCGCAGTCAGCACAGCTGACACATCAGTTCAGCCAGCACATGCCAAAGCTAGGGAGATCATTCTTATAGTGGTGAACCCACAGGTCAGCAAGAAAGCTGCAACAAAAGTAGATGATGTGAAAGCTGACAAACAGGTAAAACCTACTGAACCCCCTCATGTGAAAAAGAAAAACAGAGTGAGAAAGAGGAGAATGATCCTTAAGTGGATAGGTTGTGGGGTTAATTTACCCCAATGATTTAATAAGGAACTTTCGTCCGGCTAAAAGACGTTAAAGACAACTCTACTTGGGAGGCAACCCATTTTTTTTTAAAATTATGCAATTTAGTTTAATTAGAACAGTCTCACTTTTGGTATATTTTTTGTTGTGTTGTGAAGCCAGGTGAAGGAATGAGACACTAAGCACGAACAAAAAGACGCTGAAAACACGAAATAGTGTCAGCACCGCGGTATCATTCTGCAGGACCGCAGTGCTGAAAGTTCAGAGAGTCTCCAGTACTTTAGGCACCGCGGTGCCGATTAGCGACTTCCAAAAAAAAATAAAAAAAGGCCCTGAATCGCCAAAACTCCTCCCACAGATATCGTCACTATGCAGTATCCACCGCCACCACCACCATTTTGAGCAGCTGTATGTCTTTAAGTCGTCCCATTTTAATTTTTGAGTCTTTTACACATTTGGGACAATGTGTAGTTTAAGTTTGGGGGGAGTTTTTATCTTATTTTTATTTTTGTGTGTCTACTTTTGAGTTTTTTGTTTGTTTTTGTATTTTATATGAGTCAATTTTTTTAGCATGTTGTGCTTATTTGGAACGCCTAGTGAACTAAGTGGGATAATGTAGTGGAATGAGAAGCTAAAATCTGTGTGCTTAAGTTAGATATGCCAAAAATTCATGAAAATTTGATTATTTGGAATATTTGAGGCTTAGCCTATGTGTTGTCAATTAAAAAATGTCTGTGAAGTCAGTTTGCTTGTTATTTGAGGCGAAATAGTTAAGATATACATGTTAGAGAGACGATTCAGAAATTTCTTTGCCAACCCTTCTTACCATTCATTGCCTACCTTGCACTAAAATGTATCCCTAGTCAGCCCCTTTGAGCCTAAAATAAGTTGTTTTCTTTGACACCACATGATTCTCTCGTGTGCCATAAACAGTAATTGAAAAATTGGGATGAAAAAAGAATATAAAAAGAGAGTCAAAAAAAGTGATGCACCCCAATAAAAAAAAATTATTGTAAAAGCTTAAGTTTGGGGGTGCCTATATGAATGGATTCATGCTCTCAAAAAGAGAAAAAATGAATGATAGGTATGAACTGAAAAGAATACCAAAAAGAAGGACAAAACAGTTGAATGAGAAAAACGCTTATGGTACGTAATTGAGCCTAAATGCCTATTTTTGTCTACCCCTGCCTAAGCCTACATTACAACTCTGAAAAGTCCTGAGGATCTCTAGTATGTATGTCTATGATTAGTGGAGAATAACAAGTAAACAAGCCCATAGAACTAAATGAAATTGATATGCATATGTTAGATATTCATGCTTCCATTACTTATGATTGAAATGAATTTGCGAAATATCTGACTTGAAATTCTAGATTGCTAAATTCATGCTATATTTGTTCCTACATATTATCTTAACTGACGTTCATGTGTTTCTAAGTAACCTTGTGCAGTTGCTTGATTTGAGTCATTGAGACTTTTGCTTTTGTGTCTTTGTTTTGTTTTGATCTTTGCTCGAGGGCGAGCAAAAGTTAAGTTTGGGGTGTTTGTTAGGCGTATTTTGTATACGCCTTTTGAGTCATTTTTAGTTGATATTTTACTCATTTTTGTTGTGTTTAGTATAATAGTAGGTTTGTTTTTCTTTCTTTTGAGTCACATCGGTGCAAAAAGGCAAAAAGGAATGAGAAATTGGCAGAAAAGGTGCTCCCGAGGCGAAAAGGACGAAAGTTGGCAACTCAGAGCGAATGAAGGCAGCACCGTGGTGCCACTATGCAGAACCGCGATGCCATAATTACCGAGGAGCCACAGGACTTTCAGCACCACGGTGCCATCAGACAGTACCGCAATGTCATTTGTACTGAGAAGCTGCAGGAGTTTCGGCATCGCGGTGCCGACGCGGGAAATTTCAGTTCCGAAGAAAAATTAGCTAAGAGTAGATTGGTCCATAGGGCACGAAAATTAGAGGATATTTAAGCCCTAGGGATTGGTTTAGTGAAGGAGGTTGATCTTTCTACAACACAACACAACACAAGGCGGATTTGGAGCTACAATTGGAGACTTTGTTCTACGTAATTTTCTTTCTTTAGTTTTTAATTCAGTTTATATATGAATATTGTGTTAGTTCTTAGCGTGACTATGACTAGGAGCTAAACACTCTATTAGGGATTTCCTTATGAATCGCTTGAAACTTTTATTCATGAATTAATGCAGTAGTTTGATTTCTTCTTCACTTGATTAAGATTTAGTCAATATTTGGTATGAATGTTTGATAGTTAATTGATCACTAATTATCATAACCTATTGTCACGACCCGACCCCGGGCCCGCGACTGGTGCCCTACCTGGGCACCCCTTACACGTATATATCAGAGAATAGCAGCGAAACATACACAATTCATAAAGACACTTAGACATAATACATTAACTGGCTAGCCGATAAGGCCACCTTTCGTAAAACATACATAACAAAAGAAACATCAGTTACAATTCTTTCTTTACAGCCCAAACCCCTAGACATGACTACAGACCTCTAAGAATAACAACTGTGGCGGGACAGGGCCCCGCCATACCCTTGAATGTACAACAACCGACAATACCAGGGATAAGCCTCCGGAGTAATGGAGCTTCTCCACAGCTGAATCAGTGATCCTAAAAGTGAGGATCAGCAACATGTACTCTACCTGCGGCATGAACGCAGCCCCCCGAAGGAGGTCAGTACAACATGTACCAAATATGTGAAACTGAAAGTACTGTAATGAAATCATAAGTCTAAAATAAAACTGGAGACAGGTATTATAACTCAATTAACAGTACACTGTGCCTTACTAACAATGAGAGTAAACAAGAGTATACTTTACTGCATAAAAATAGGAGGCTCATGATCAAAGTAGGGCCACCCGCCCGTAGGTCATTAAGCAATCCTACTCCTGAGACTATTTCACCCGCACAGGTCCTGTGGGCCCGCAATGAGGTAACTTCCTCGCATAGGTTGTATCCGCCCGCATAGGTCGTGTGGACCCGCATGAGGTATTCCTCGCATAGGACTATTTCACCCGCACAGGACTATTTCACCCGCTTGGGCCCGCAATGAGTACAAACGCCGCACTCGCATCATGGGTAGCAAATCCATGGAATTAGTAGTAACCCGGGGCTTTACCCCGTAAGAATAACATAAACTAGCACAACAGGCTATCATACATAACATAAACACTACCGGCTTATCATACATAACATAAGCGCTACCGACTTATCCTAACATAACATAAGCGCTACCGGCTTATCATACATAACATAAGCAAGTTAAGAAATCCCCCTAACTTCTTATTAGTCTTATTCATATACACTCTCATTTTAGTTTACTTAAGGCACTAACATGTCATTATAACAATCCGGGAATTTAACCCAAAGTACTACATACTTCTACTCTTTTAAAATGACTCTTTTCATATAAAACTTCCAAGATACTAATAACCGTAGTATCAAGTCACATCTATTTTTCAAGACAAGTCACAATACCTTTTAGAAATACATTTAGGCTTCTAAATCAAGTGACTTCTTTCTTTTAAAAATCTTAAGCAATTGATGCCTTCAAATCAATTTGTCTTTCATTATTTCAAGTCATTTATCATACTTACATTACTTAGAGTAAACCACTCTTTTTAACTTCCATAAAGCTATTATAACCAACTTCCCATAAAGCCGTTATACTAGCTTTATGCCTTAGATACTTACATTCTTCTTTATAACTAAGAGACTTAAATTTTCCAACAAAACAAGTATCGAAAATACTTTCAAAATACTCAAAGTCTCTTAAGTTTTAGAAACCAAGATATCCTTAATATTTTTAAACAAGTGAGTTAATTCCCTAACTCAACCAACTTGGACATTCTTAAAATAAGCCAAGGATATCAAATGGACTAGATTGTCAAAATCTTGTACGTCTACCGTACTATACATTTACAACTTATTCATGCTTAAGAGATAAGAAAGTTCCACATACCTCTTCGGTTCAATCCACTTGCCAAGTCCAATATGCCGTACGTAGTATGTCAACCTATAATGACCATAATACGTCTATTAACTTCTTACCTCAAACGTAGAATATTCTAAGTGCAAAGTCACTAAATTCTACGGAAAATCAGACAACACTTCCTTTGTTTCTATATACTTTGCCACCTTTTTCAAGGCCGAATTTCAATAACCAAACACGCCACATTTAAGGCTCAACAATGTAGTTAACAATAGGGGATTACACGCCTACAAGACGTGTAAAATTTCGCCCCACAATTGATATCAAACTAGTCCAACATACTATGTCACATTCGGCAAATTTGAGTTACATCACTACAAAGTCTTTTCCAATTCCTTTTCAATCCAAGTTGTTTAGTACAACATGTTATAAAGCCGCAATCGATTATAGCAACTATAATCTTCAAGTAGATAACATGCGATGATACTAGTTAACGACCAAATTGTAATTCAATTTCAAACTACTCAACATGTCATTTTCGGATTTGAGCTTCTAAACTTCTATAACACTTATCAATCTTCATAACACATATCACATGATCATTTCTAACTTATCATAACATGGAATCTTCAATTACAAAACTAAGACGAAGCTTATTACCTCATTTAGCCCAAATATGATCCAAGATTACAAGTCGATCCTTAGCAACTTTAGCTCCTCTTTTCGACGTTCCAATCCACTCCAAGCAACCCTTAGAAGCTTATGAAGCACTCCTCTTCAAGTTTCAACTTCAAAGTTGAAGAACTCCTTAGGTTTTCGCCTTGCGACTAATACGAAAACGCCACTTTTCCGGGATATTTCTATTGAGATACCCTTATAATACTCTTAGGAACCTTGGTTTAAAGTATGGGGATTATTGGACAACAAACTAAAAATTTTCTCTTGAAAAATGGCTCAATGCCGTGAGCTTTAACAAAAGGAGAAAGAACAAGATTGAAATTTCTCTAAGTATTGAGAATACTACTAGTGAACATATATAACATAATGGAGGGTCAAGATTAGTACATATGGATGGCTTGGATGAGTTTCACATGGATCTAGCCCAAGTGGCCCTTTGACAAGTCAACAATGTCAAGCTCTTAGTCTTAGCAAGACTTTGTCATTTAAATTATGGTCAAATGACCATCCTAACCATGTCAAATTCGTCCAAGTCCACTAAGGGGGTGACACGTGTCGCCCTCCCGTTCGTCGCAATATTTCGTTTTCCGACAAATTCCAAAATTCCAATAAATTTTTACTCGTCTCAAATCTTAACATTTTTGAGTTCTTACGTACGTCCTTAAAAACATGTCCTGGAATTCCGGGGTGTAACACCTATATGATTTCGAATCAAAATTCTGAAAGGTGAGATTTGGATATACTGTAATTGACTAGACATAGGTTAAAATTGCGGACGAATGTACCCTGATACTTGTGTAGCATTATAAGTTACTGTTCTTAATCCTCATATGTGGTAAATCCTGTCATAGAAATATAGAAGGGTTCTACACTGGGGTTGAGTTATTATATGTCCTAACCAGAATATAAGACAGTGTAGTTAACTGCTATCTTAACGAAGAAGAAGAATCATTCTAGTCGCATTAAAGATTGAATAAAGTGAATAGTCGAGGATTTTGGAAGTCTTGATTCATTCATAACTGATTACAACTTTATTAGTTTAAATCTTGCAATTATTCTAGTAGTTAAACAAAAACCTCAATCAAATATCGATTGCCAAATAGATAACATAAAATAGATGAACGGTACTTAGAAATCAGTCTCTGTGGATGATATTCGGTCTTACAGACTATATTACTTGTGAACGATGTGTACGCTTGCGTGAGCAGTCGAAATATCGCTAACAATACTCGAGGTAGGAAAAGTGAAGAATGTTTTCTCCAGTATATCATGATTAGTGATATTTTCATTCAGCTGAGAGAAAATTTTGAAATTGAGGAATTATACTCACAGATAGATTTAAAATCGTGTAGCCTCAAATGGGTTCAAACAAAACGTGCTTGTGGAAGAACAACAATTACCTTGACTTGACACAGTTTTAATTTGATGCCTGATTTTTTTATCTTTGATGGTGTCTGTCAGACCCATCGCATCAAGATGAATTTCTGCATCAACCACCCAAGACATGTAGCTTTTTCCCAATATATCCAGGACAACAAATTCACGTTTACTCTATCAAGGGTCATTTCCTCGTTAAGTTGAAGTTGTGCCATATCCATAATCATCTCTCCCAAAGATTTTTTTGGCCTAATCCTCCCTCTCATCAAGCCCACGACTGCCAACCTCTCACACCTTCTCACTAGAGCATCTGCGCATCTCCCCTGCACATGATCGACTCATCTCAACCTTCCTTCCCGCATATTGTCCACCAAGGGGTCACTCCATGTAGTCCCGAGTCACTTCATTCCGAATCATATCTCTTCTGGTATGCCCGCACATCCATTTCAGCATCCATATCTCAGCTACCTTCATCTTCTGGGCATGAGCTTTCTTAACGGGCCAACACTCCGCCCTATATAACATAGTCGGTCTGACCACTACTCTGTAGAACTTTCCCTTAAGTCTAGGAGGCACATTCTTATCGCACAACACACCTGATGTGAGTTGCGGTAGAGTAAATAGAATATGTTTATATGAGACTCCCGTGAGCAAATATTTAAAAATTGTGATAATTTGATAGAGTAAACATAATACATATATTTACGATACTTTGAGTTAAATTCGAAATGACAATTTGGGTAGAGTGAATGGAATGATTTTATATGAGTTACCATGAGTAAAAATTATAATAAATTGGTAGAGTAAATCTAATAAATGAAATAAGTTTACACGGGGTAGCAAAAACTAGAAATTGTGACAATTTAGAGGGTAAATAGAATACATTTATATGAGATACCATGAATGTAAACTAAAATTCATAACAATCACTTAGAGAAATGGAATACGTTTAAATGAGGTACCACGAGTGAAAACTAAAAATCATGACGATCCGATAGGTTTTGTAAGTAACCCAATAAAATAACTCGATTAAATATAGCACGAAATCTTATCGATTTATCATGACGTGCATGTCACAGTTATCGAGTCACTTTACCATCTCTGCATGCTTAATTTAAAGGCATTTTAGTCCTTTTTCTAATAAAACGTAAGAAGTCCATTTTGAACAATTGTCAATCAGGGGCAATCTTTATATACCGGCGTGAAAATAACTGTTAGCGATTTTCCAAATGCTCACGCAAGTGTACGTATCATTCCAAATAATATAGTCTGTAAGACCGAATATCGTCCACAGAGACTGGTTTTGAATTACCGAACATCTACTCTATGTTATCTATTTGGCTAACGATAGTTTGATTTGGATTTTTTTGTCTAAAAACTACTAGAGTAATTGCGAGAATTAAACTAAATATGATGTGATGTAAATCAGTTATGATGGAATTAGGGCTTCCAATATCCTCGACTATCCACTCTTTTCAATCCTTAATGCAATAATAATGGCTTCTTCTTCTACGTTAAGATAGCAGGTTAATTAGTCTGTCTTATATTTCGGTTAGGATATATAAACGCTCAATACCAGTGCAAAAACCTTATATATTTCTATGATAGGTTTTACCACATAGGAGGATTAAGAACAATAACCTAAGATGCTACACAAGTATCGGAGTACTTTCGTCCGTGATTTTAACATATGTCTATTCAATTACAACATATCCAAATCTCTCCTCTCGGTTCTTGATTCGAAACCATATAAATTATGATAATTAGTGATCAGTTAACTATCAAACATTCAAACCAATATTGAATAAATCTTAATCAAGTGAAGAAGAAACCAAACTAATGCATCAATTCATGAAAGCGAGTTTCAAGCGATTCAATGGAAAGCCCTAATTAAGAGTTTAGCTCCTAGCCATAGACATGCTAAGAATTAATACACAATCCAACATGAACTGAATTGAAATAAAGAAAAGGAAAAGAAAATACTTAGAACTATGTCTCCAATTGTAGCCTCCCAACATTGTGTTGTGTTGTGTTGTGTTGTGAGAGATGAGATATGAAATATTTACCAGATGTCTCATTAAGGTCAGAGTTTTAGGGTTTTATATTTGAGAAAACTTGCACTTCGCACCCTTTTAACCCTCTGAAATTCGGCCCAAAAATCAGAAATTCCGCGTCGGCGCCGTGGTCTCGCAAATGGCGCCACGGCCAAAAATATCGCGACAAAATCAGACTCCTAGGTTAATTAGCGCCGCGTGCCCGTGACGTTCGCCGATTTTGCGATTCTGTGTCCTCTTTCGTCTGCACTTTCGCGATTTATTCTATGCTTCCCGGGACTTCTTAGACTTCATTTCTTGGTCTTTTCTTGTGCAATTACACCTCAATTAAGCCCATTTTATCTTTTTTTGTCATTTCTCCATTTAGGACTGCTGTGACTCAAAAGAAGGAAAAACGACCCTAACCCGACACTAATTTAAAAGAAAATAAGAAAAATACTAACTAAAAATAATTCAAAAAGTGTATATAAAATATGCCTAACAATAGCCTATCTGTACAAATCACCTAAAGTTTCTTAGCTCATCACCCATCCATCGGGTTGAGTTGAGTTGACCTCACGGGCTAAGCTCATTTTGACGGTTCTACCGTAACATCTTTGAAGGAAATAATTTGAAATCACAAATGAGCACATATAATCAAAGTTCAAATTGTTGGTATTATAGTGGATGTATGAGAATAATATACAACTATCACTAGTTCTTAGAAAGGATAAACAATTATAATTCCAATATAATAGACTTGAAGCCTAACATCAGTTGTGACACCATCAACAGGTGTTGATGATCTTGATCTTCGGTCTTTGATCTTCCTTCCAATATTGTGATCCTTGTTGAAACTGCAGCAAGCCCCTTGAGAACAACAACAATAATATGTTTATAATCTGGAAATATAACAAGATAATTGGCTTGCTGAGTCCATCAAATTCTTGATCTATCCTTAAGATAATATTGCCCCGTATATCCTTTCAATGGTTGTAATGACAACTTATCTCCCAAGATAAAATAACAATCAAACAAATGAGCAAAGAAGTGTTCGCTATAATAGAAGGATCTTTGAATATGTAAGATTGCAAGAAAGGAAGAGATTTCATGAACTAGGAAGAACTTATAGAAATATGTATTCTATGTGTGTTCTTCCTCTATTTTCTGCTCTGTATATGTTCTCATATATTGTGTGTTCAATGTATATTATGCCTCTTACTCAAATTTGAAACAAGGCTTGTTTATATAGTTTGGAGGATGATGAGAGGTGTTAATGGATGTTAAGAGGGCTGCTAATGGCCTCCATAAAAGCCATAAACGTTGTGGCATAAGTGCCAAACGTTTTAGCAAGTAATGACCATCAATTCTGACTTATTACCGTTGCCTGGAGCTCATTGGACGCGCAGAACCGCGATGCAAATAATGAGACACCGCGATATCTGCCTTCCAGAAATTCCAGGGACCAAACTGTAATAATCAAAGTTCTGAGTTCCAAGTGCATGTTAAACGTGATATGTAATGTAGGAAATCATTATGTACTAGCCTCCAAGTGCATCAAAAGAAAAGAAAGAGGAGGAGAAAACAACTTCATTATCAGCTCTGGGGGGGTCTGCGAAGAGAACGGTGATGGGGATAGGCTGGTAGAGAGAGAGAATGATTAGTATTGGGTGGTATAGAGTAGGGCTGGCCAGTGGGCGCCGACCGACTCCGTCGGTCCAGCCTGACCGACCACACGACAGGTATTAAAAAAAAAAAAAGCGGGCGGGGCTCGGCAGGCGGGGTATGGTCGCCGACTCGCCAGTGCCGATCCCGCTGACCCGCCTGAGCCCGCCTTCAAATCCCGCTCGATTTTCACAAAATAGCGTTGTCAACGCCATTTTATTTTGGCCGTTGACAGCCATTTGCCTCCCCAACCTCACTCCTTTATATTTATTTTTAACCCTATAAATACCTCATTCCTCTTCTTATTATTTTCACAAATCTTTCTACTCTCTAATCTTCAATCAATCTCTAATTCTCTATACAACATTGTTTACATATTCAATCTATTATTTGAGAATCGAGTAAGTTGGCAACTAGTCGAGGATTATCTATCGAGCAAAGTTTCAATTTTCAACCTTCCGATTACGTCGACTTCACGTCGGCGTTTGGTACATCGCTCTCATTAAATTATTATTTTGTCTTTATTTCATTTAGCACATTTAATTTCATTATCTTTAACTATTTATTAGCATAATTAAAATGAAAGGACAAGAGGCATTGGGTCAGGGTAGGTCGCTTCTAGTAGGTGGTAACAAGGGCAAAGTACTTTTCTAGTATTCTGCTCAGTTATTCCTAGACAAGATGATTTTATAGATCTGAAATGTTTCGAAATACCATATGATCTTGACACAATGATTATCTGAAATTGAAGAAGATTTTAATTTAGATGACACTCTAGTTGATGATACACCTATTAACGAAGACGATGATACACCACTTGGTAAATGCCTCATATCTTCTCACATGAGGTTCAGAAAATTCAAAATCAGTTGTATGGAAATATTTGACAGCGTAGCTAATCAGTAGTCGTATGTAAAACTTGTAAAAATGTTATTCTTTTAAAATCGACAGTCACGGTGGGACGGGGTTTAGGAAGACACTGCTGCAAAACACAAAGCCTTGCATGCATACATGATTGAAAATCGTGAACAACGTCCTTCAATCGGGACAAGGTTCACATACGTCTTGTAGTACGTGGTCAAATTAATGACGGGAGTTGTAGGCCACAAATATGATAAACATAAAGATAGGAAGACTAGCAAAATTAGTTATCGTGAGGGTTTGCCTTTTTCATTTCTGAATCTCTCGTTTTATTCATTATATTAGAGATATGTATAATCCTGTATAAAGGTTTTTCTAGATCAATCGTTAAAGAGATTTATTTAAATTTGCACATGAATATCAACAATATTTACGTTATGCATTATATCATTTAAATTGCAAAGTTGCTTAACTTCGATATAGTAGTATTAACGCCATGATTATTTAACGGCACTTTGTCATTGGATAGATTATAAATGGTCTATGCAAAACGTATTTTAGCATATAGATATATAGATAGTAGGCACATCGGTGAGTTTATTTGGAAAATATTTATTGATCGCCGATTATTACGGAATAACCGATAGTTATGAGTATTACATTAGATAACGCATCTTCAATACCGTTATTAGTATTTTAAGAAATGTTTTAACTCGTTTTTTCAAAACATTTTCATATCAAATGTGCGTGCCATATTTATAACTTAGTTGTAAAGGATGGTCTTTCACTTTTCAAGATATTCTTGAAAAATACAATTTGTTATACACTTTATTTTTAAAATAATAGAATTCAACAAAGAAAAGAATATAAAAAACTTGCCACGATTGTGGACTATCTTCTGAGTAAAATTCAGAAGAAGTACTAGGTGGAATTCTTTATATGACCAACTAGTTGTTGCTTATGACTATAGAAAACCTATTACTTTATTTTTAACGCCATAATCAAAATCCAATGATATGATTGTGGATCGATTGGGAGAAAATTAGAGAACTTATTGTATTTTTAGAAAATTTTCAACGAGCAACAAAAGAATTTTCTACTTTATATTATCCTACTATTTCAACTATGTTGTTTTAAGAAGTAAAAATATTATAGCTATATAAAACAACATAGTTGAAATAGTAGGATAATATAAAGTAGAAAATTCTTTTGTTGCTCGTTGAAAATTTTCTAAAAATACAATAAGTTCTCTAATTTTCTCCCAATCGATCCACAATCATATCATTTGGATTTTGATTATGGCGTTAAAAATAAAGTAATAGGTTTTCTATAGTCATAAGCAACAACTAGTTGGTCATATAAAGAATTCCACCTAGTTGGTACTTCTTCTGAATTTTTCTCAGAAGATAGTCCACAATCGTGGCAAGTTTTTTTATATTCTTTTCTTTGTTGAATTCTATTATTTTAAAAATAAAGTGTATAGCAAATTGTATTTTTTCAAGAATATCTTGAAAAGTGAAAGACCATCCTTTACAACTAAGTTATAAATATGGCACGACATTTGATATGAAAATGTTTTGGAAAAGACGGAGTTAAAACATTTCTTAAAATACTAATAGCGTAATTGTTAAGATGCATTATCTAATGTAATACTCATAACTTTATCGCTATTCCGTAATAATCGGCGATCGAATAAATATTTTCAAATAAACTCACCATGTGCCTACTATCTATATATCTATATGCTAAAATACGCCAGATAGACCATTTATAATCTATCCAATGACAAAGTTACCGTTAAATAATCACGGCGTTAGACTACGACCTATATCGGTTAAAGCAACTTTGCAATTTAAATGATATAATGCATAACGAAATATTGTTGATATTCATGTGCAAATTTAAATACATCTCTTTTAACAATTGATCTAGGAAAACCTTTATAAGCAGGATTATACATATCTCTAATATAATGAATAAAACCAGAGATTCAGAAATGAAAAAGGCAAACCTCCACAAAGAACTAATTTTGCTAAGGCTTCCTATCTTTATGTTTATCATATTTAGGCTCACAACTCCCCGCCATAGGGTTAATTTGACCGCATTTCTCCAGATGGAGATGTGAACCTTGTCCCGATTGAGAGGACGCTTGTTCACCGTTTTTTCAATCATGTATCGGGCATGCAAGGCTTTGTGTTTTGCAACAGTGTCTTCCTAAACCCCGTCCACCATGACCTTGTCCATTTTAAAAGAATAAACATTTTTACAAGTTTTACATACGTTACTTGATTAGCTACGTCCCTCACAAAATATTTCCATACAACCGATTTTAATGGTCGCTTTCGACTCGCCTCATAAGAGTGGGGATAGGAGGCATTTCACTAGTGGGTGTATCATCATCTTCATTAATAGGTGTATCATCAACTAGAGTGTCATCTAAATTAAAATCTTCTTCAATTTCGTGATAATCATTTGTGTCAAGATCATATGGTATTTCAGAAACATTTCAGATCTATAAAATCATCTTGTCTAGGAATAATCGAACAGAATACTGAAGAAGTACCATTGCTCTTGTTACCACCCTACTAAGAAGCGACTTACCTCTACTCAACATGCCTCTTAGTCCTTTCATTTTAATTATGCTAATAAATAGTTAAAGATAATGAAATTAAATGTGCTAAATGAAATAAAGACAAAATAATAATTTAATGAGAAACGAATGTACCAAACGCCGACGTAGTCGACGTAATCGAGGTTGAAAATTGAAACTTTGCTCGATAGATAATCCTCGTTAGTTGCCAACTTCACTCCCAATTCTCAAATTAATAAATAGATCAATACGTAGACAATGTCAGATAGAGAATTAGAGATTGATTGAGAGATTAGAGAGTAGAAAGATTTGTGAAAATAATAAGAAGAGGAATGAGGTATTTAGGGGTTAAAAATAAATATAAAGGGCAGGCTTGGGGAGTGGAGGTTAAAACGGTAGTTCCAACTACTAAAATAAAATGGCCGCTGACAACCGCTATTTTCAGGCAAAGTCGAGCTGGCGGATTCGGCTGGTCGGGCGGGGTTCGGCGGGGCTCGGCGGATAGTTCGGCATACTCGCCCCGCTGCCATACGGCCCCTGGCCCCGCTTTTTTTTTTTTTTAATACCTGGTGTCGGCCTGGTTGGATCGATCGGACGGTCGGCTCGCCCGCCATCGCCATTCTAGCTTATACTGCAGTTTATTAAAAATGTTTATGAAATTAAAAATATTTTATTCCTATTCCCTATTTATATTATTGGTCAGTATTAAACCCGACTATTAAAGTAGAGGGTTGTAAAAGTCTTATTGAAATTATATATACATGTACGGACGCACTACCACCTCCAACTCCCAAAAATTTAAATGTTGAACCACCTATCAACTAACGCTAGAAGAAGTGTTGAATAGCGTAGAAGATTAATGCAAAAGTATATCGGCATTACCAAAGAAGAAAGTGCTAGTAACCAACCGACTTTTGTATCATCTTCTTCTTCAACACAACCTAAAAACGACAAGCGCTTCGTGGCTAGGCCTAATATTAATTCTATCAAAGCCTCGTAAATAAATGTGCGGTGGTAGCAAAGTATAACCAAATTAGTGAGTTCGATGTTTTTGTTTTGCAGGGTAATTTACCTTACCAAGCTTATCAATGAAGAAGGAAAGGAAGACTTCTTTAAATATCGAGCCGTAATGAGAAGACATTTCCGACACTTTCAATGATGGCCCGAGATATTTTGAACATCTGCCGTCATCGCTCGAAGCGCTTTTTCGCAGTGATTTCAAATAGAGAGCATGTGACACTCATTAGCGGAGATACTGAGATGGCGGTGATTATTCAGATTGATACGAGCGGAGGCGAAGGAGGTCACAACGTGAGATTAACGAAGAAGACGACAACTACAACGACATTTTATCTCAAGGCATGAGTAGCGACGTGGAACAATTTGATCAAGATATACCAATTCCAACCAAGAACCACAAGAAATTATAAAGAAATTAGAAAAATATTTTCAAATTGGTAATTTATTTCATTGCAATTTTTAAATTTTTCTATGTCTTTCACTCTTTGCAATTTTTTCAACAACAAGATACTACAATGTAATTTTGAATCTTGTATATTTGATATTTCAATGAAATTAATAATATAAAAGGCACAAAACAAACTTTGGGATGTTTTTTTACACTATTCTTGTCTTTGTTTAATTATTTAGTTTATAACTTTATACTTTATACTTTATAGTTTATACTTTATAGTTTATAGTTTATACTTTATACTTTATAAATATATTATAAATTATAATACTATAAGTCTATAATATGACAAGTATATGTTATACTTAATGTTACTTTGTTAGTACTTAGTAATTTTTTATTTTTAATTTAGTGTAAAAATTAAAAAAAAAAAAACGCCCGTCCCGTTCCGTCCTGACCCGACTGGCCGCCCCACTTACCTAACGGACCGGATCGGACGGACATGGTATGGTCCCGCCCGACCCGACCCTCCGTGCCCGCCCACCGACTCCCGCCCTTTCTCGCCTCGCCCGCCAAACCCGATCCTGGGCTGTCCCGACCGGCACTCTTGGTATAGAGATATCAAAATATGGGCCCTAAATCAAAGAACCCTATTTTTTGAAATTGCTACATTTTGAAAAGTGTTGCTATGTTGGGTAATTAATTGAAAGTGCCTATAAAACCTATAATTAGGGATCCTTTTTCGTCTCTACGTGTACATTCTTTTAAAATAAACAATAAATAAAACTATTATAGGGAAGGGAAAAGTTGAGAAATTGCATTTAGAATCTAGAGATAGAGATAGAGACGTTAACAATGTACGTATAGAAAAAGAAAATAAAGGTAAAAAATATAAGTATGTACATTGGTATTATAGAGGTGAATTTCATAATCTCCTAACATATCTTTGAGCGGAACAAAGTGTTAAAACATGAAAAAGAACTTAAATTATAAGTAACATAATTAAGAGTCGTATTTAGCGATAGAAACACTTGGACTTTCAAAAATGAGATATTTCGTGCTACATCTCATAGGACCAAAATCACATAAATAGATAAATAAATAAACATATGGAGTATATACATAGAGATTGATCCAAACTTTAAATTTAATAGCTTCAATCTTTATGTTTTTTTTTTAATTATATAGGAGATAGGAAAAGAGGAAATAGGAGAAGAGATTACAAAGTGGGGAATCGAACCCTCAGTAACAAGGTGAAAACTCGACAACCAACTAAGCTATTAAGATCTCCAAACTATGTTTTATCATTTGAAATTATTACTTAGTTTTTTCAAACTACGGAGGCTAAAATTTAAAATATTTTTTTAGTAATTTGTTATATATATTTATATATATATGGAAGGTAAAATTACATAATGCACTTTCAGTCCGATCTTTTCTGATCCCGCATATAATGGAGAACAGACCTGATTGACTTGTGTGTGTTTAGAAATGTATAAGTACACAAAGTTAATAATAATGTTTAAGTGTTAATCTGAGCAAAATAATAAAATAAAAAATTTAAGATAACTATGAAAAACTAATTTCGTCTATAAATGATTAATATATAAATGTTTCATGGCTCGGGTAGTTACCAAACATACCCTCCAATCCAGTCGACAGAGAGGAAGCACTTTTTTTTGGTACTAGTTACTCTATTTTTTCTTTAATTAAAAAATCACTGATTTTGATATATTCACAAAACTGTACTCCTTGACAGAAGTGAGTTCATGTTTGACTTGATTCTCCATTTGGACATTCACACTGTGCACAGCTGTATAAAGCTGGTGTGAAAAAAAAACATTAAAATTAAAATAATACACAAATAAGGGAATTAAGTACTACTCCTTCCGACCTAACTTATGATTTGATACGAAATTTAAAAAAACTTTTGAAATATTTGGTATAAAACAAGTTTTATATAAATGAATAATGATAAATTATTTCATAAATTTAAATTACTTTTAAATATAGAAAGATGATATTTTGTTTAGACATATCAAAAATATAAATAAATAGGGAAGGAGTAATTATTAAAGTGTATTCACATTTTAGCAGTACTACTTAAATAAGTGATTGCAAATTATTTTTAAATATAGAAAGATAATATTATTTTTGTAGATATTGAAAAGAAATAGTGTTACCTACATAAATAGGAAATAGGAAGGAGTAATTATTAAAGTGTATTCACATTTTAGCCCAAAAAAGGCCCACTCAATCTGTCTTGTATCATTTCTACACTCTCCACCAAGCTTATCCTCTCTGTACAAACAAACTTGTAGATTTCCTTCCCCGATTCAATCTTCTCCCTCCATTTTCCGGCCGCCGTAGTGTGCTGTACTCAATTGTACCTTACCGAGATCTTTGTTTCCTTACGGAAGTTAGCTATACCGTCGGAAGAATGCAGAATTATAGGAGCCTACTTAGGTTTTTGGAGCGGTCTGCTTTAGTGATTCTAGCATCATAGCAATGCCGGATTTTCTTTGAATCTTCCGCTACAGTCAATTTTTTCTATATTAAGCTTCCATTTTCTCCAACATTTTATATGTAATCTCATGGTGTGAGAGCTTCAATTGCATTTTGAAGTGAAGGCCGATAAGCTTGTGCCTCTTGGATTAGGGTTTTGGAAGTGATACTGGAAGCCGCAATCAACTCACTGATAGCAGGAAATATTCGGGTGTCTGACGAATCTACATTGCTCTATTTTCCTAAAATGCTCGAATCTGAGGAGCCAAAATTACTGTTTGAAGTTGAGTAATTTGGGTTTTCAGGGATAATTTAGGTCTTACTTTTATTTAAGGTAAAAAGGTGTTTTGGAGCTTGTAACTTTGTTAATGCCAACTCTACTTGCTTTATCATACCCAAATATAATGGATCTTTTTCGTACAGCTGTCTTTACATTTCATTTTCACTACTAGATTCATCTGAAGTTGGAGCCACGTCGAAGAATTAAAATATCGGGATTTTGTTTAATGGCTAATTTTGAATCTGAAGACTCATTCCTATATAAGTAGTACTGTCTTTTTAGGGTTGACCTTTATTTGGTGGTTTGCAGTCTGCAGTGTGACATTGTACTGGTTATCTGATATTGTGAAGCATCGATGTGGCTTCTTGAAAGTCTCTCGATGCTTCTTCTTCTAATGTGGCTATGTTTCTTGCCACGGTTAGGGAGTTCTCAGCTTGTTGGTTCTTCCCTGGGAGCTGCACGGGCATTAGATGCAGTCCTCCAGGATTATGCTTATCGTGTATTTGCTTGTCCAAGGACAGGTGTTGTTTATGATGGAGATGTGCCGTTGAATTTGACAGGGATTAAGGTGTCTGCCATGAGGCTCAGGAGTGGCAGTTTAAGGGCCAGAGGTGTTCCACTATACAAAGAGTTTCAGATACCGGTTGGTGTCGTTGAGCAGCCTTATGCTGAGAGGCTTGTTTTGGTCTACCAAAATTTGGGCAATTGGTCTGTAAGATATTATAGTTTACCTGGCTACATGTACTTGACTCATGTGGTGGGTCTTCTTGCTTATGATGCATCAAACCTTTCAGCAACTAACTTGCCTGGGTTAGACATCAGGGCTTCTGGTCAGCCCATCTCCATAAGGTTTTCAGATGTCAAGCCAGCGCCTGCGGGATCATCCGCGATGTGCATTTCATTTGATTTAAAAGGATCAGTGAATTTCAGCAGTGTATTGTTGGACAACATATGCACGACATTTCAACAGGGGCATTTCTCTATTGTTGTCGAATCAATCGCTCCTTCTCCAGCTCCACCAGGAGGCCCTCCGAAGGAAGCACCTGTACCAGCTGGTAAGGGAAAGAAAAACAAGTCAAAGGTCTGGATAATTGTTGGTTCAGTGACAGGAGGACTAGTATTGTTGTTTTTGTTAAGCCTTCTGATAGCATGGGTGGGCAAGTACAAGAGGAGGAAGAAAATGCAACAGATGGAGAGGGCTGCGGAGGTTGGAGAAGCATTGCATATGACTAGAATTGGGAGCACAAAAGCACCCGCTGCTACCGTGACACGAACACAACCAACCCTAGAGAGTGAATACGTGCCTTAGTCAATTCATTCTGTACAAGCTGCCTCAGACATTCTATTCATGTTTCATTTGTTGCAGTTAGATATTCTTCCAACACACCTCTCTTTCACAGTGTTTTATTTTTATATTTTGTTGCCGTATTCAATTCTTTTCTAGGCTTTTGGTAGCAGCGTGGGTAGTACAGAGTTGTCGCGTAAATGATGTTCTGTTACTCTCACAGGAACCATTTGTGTTTGCATGATAAATTGTGGTGTGCATTGTAGCGTAAGGTGAGTTTAATTGTGATGATATTGACAGTGAATAAAAGTTTTTCAATGGCATTCTTCTTCATATGTTATGAGTTCTTTCAGCAACAAAGTTACTCTGATGTGATCCCTGTTGGTGTAATAAAGAATAAGAAGGAAAGAAAAACAGAAGTTTTGATTCTTTTTCTTCAGAAGTTTTGATTTAGAGAAATGACAAACCAAGATTTGAGGCGTGTATAAACACTTTTGTTTAAGATTTTATTTGCCCTCACCAACACAAAGTTTGCTAAGAGTTTATGACAAATTACCCCAAGATACAACAAATCCTAAACACTATCTCAAGCAAATAAGATGGTGTTTCTAGAACTAATAAATAAATCTGTTTTGATCTATTTCTAAATCTGTACTAAAATATGGATTTATAGACCTTTAAGTCTCTTTTCATAATGGACACAACCCTTCAAGAAGAGGTATCATTTCATAAGTTCACAACCTTTCAATGGTCTCCATTCATAAAGACACAACCATTCAAATATTATGAATAATATTATAATATCACCTACAATCCCCCATTAGATTGTAATATTATTCCAGATTTACAATGATAAATTTATACATACAAAAAGGCATCTTTCGAGTTTAACCTTTAATTAGTGAATGTATTTCAAAGTATCTACAAGACAATAGTGTGCTTAGCATTTAACATTGTCTCTTAAGCAAATACCGGAGATACATCACATATAAGCTATCCCAGATTTAAAATTATGTTTTAATTTATGTAGCACTATTTGCAGCCTTGTGCTCTATCTTGGATTCATGAGCATTTACAAGATTAAACCACGATCTTGTTAGAAACGACACAATTTCTTATGCTCACTTAGGTGAAGTTTTAAAATTTTGTCTTTAGCTACTATGAGACTTGAACTTCATTAAGAGTTAATACTCAACCTCTACTTCGTAGCTATTTGCACTGAACATCTTGGAAGGGACTAGTTATATATATATATATATATATATATATATATATATATATATATATATATATATATATATATATATATTTTGGTGCCAAACCCGTCACTAAACAATGACTTGTTCTCACCCATTTAACTATGGAATAGCGGTATAACTATTACATAGTTGGGCTACCATCATTGGTGACTGTAAAACTAAAAGGTTTCAGCCTCATTCCACTGGATGTATCCTTAACTAAGTCTCTTGAAAGACCTTTTGTTAAAGGATCCGCTAGGTTTTTATTTGTCCTAAAGTAAATCACATTAATAATACCATCAGTTATTAATTGTTTCACATACTCATGTCTCAAGCTAATGTGTCTTGACTTTCCATTATACACTTTATTATAAGCCATAACTTCACTATCGCAGTACACAGAAATAGATGACATCGATTGTGGCCACAACTTTATATCAAATAACAAATTTCTCAGTCATTCAACTTCTTTACTTCTTTGCATGCTGTTGCAAGTGCTATAAACTCACTTTCTATTGTTGAGTGAGTTATGCACGTTTGCTTCTTGGATGCCCAAGATACGACTCCTCCAACAATTGTAAAGATTCATTCTGGATTTATTATCACTTATATTGGTTATCCAACTAGCATCTGAATACCATTCAAGTACCTCAGGATAATTGTTATAATGCAAACCAAAGTCATGGTCCTTTTAAGATAACAAGTATTCGTCCAATTGCTTTCCAGTGCTCAACGCCCTGGGTACTCGTGAATCTAGAGATTTTACGTACTGCAAAAGCTATATCAGGTCTTGTACAATGCATAACATACATTAAGCTACCAATCGCACTAGCATCTTCAAGCTGTGCTACAGCTCGACCTTAGTTCTCTAGTAATTTAATACTAAAATCAAATGGGGTATTAGCTTCTTTAAATTTTAAGTGATTAAATTTAAGTACTTTCTCAATATAGTGAGATTGACACAACGAGTAACCCCCACTATTTTCCGCACTTTTACACCTAAGATAATATCTACTTCACCAAGATCTTTCATCTTAAATTGTGAAGCTAGATAATTCTTAGTGTTTTTTACCCCTTGCATGTTCGTTCCAAAGATAAGCATGTCATCAACATATAAGCATAATATCACACCAAAATCACTTGTAAATTTGGAATATATGCACTTATCTGCATTATTATGCTTAAAACCATAAGATAAAATGACTTTGTCAAATTTATCATGCCATGTTTGGTGCTTGTTTAAACCATAAAGAGATTTGACTAACTTGCATACCTTTTTCTCATTTCCAGACAAAACAAATTCCTCGTTCCATATAGATTGTTTTATCAAGATCACCATTAAGAAAAGCCGTTTTCACATCAATTTGATGCACATGCAAATTGTTCAAGGAACCAATTGCAAATAACACTTTAATACATGTTAATCTTGCTACCAGAGCATATGTGTCAAAATAGTCAATACCATGTCTTTGTTTAAACCCTTTGGCTACCAATCTAACCTTGAAAGTTATCAAAGAGCCATCAGTATTATACTTTCTACGAAAGACCCATTTATTTGTAATTGGTTTAGATCCCAATGAAAGATCAACCAAAATTCATGTCTGATTTGACATAATTGAATCTATTTCATCATTTATCGCCTCTCTCCAAAAGGAGACATCTCTTGAAGTCATAGCTTATTTAAATATTTTTGGATCTGCTTCAACATTCAACAGTAATGGTATTTTATTTAGTACAATATTTCTATCCCCTTCAACCAAGAAGAGTATTGCTTGTGATGAAATAAAATCATGTGGTAAATCTTTTTCTTTTCTTTCTCGTTGACTTTTTCTTGGTTCGAAAGATGTCATAGACTCTTTCCTTTTATAATCAGTAGAAACACCAAGAGAATCATCACATGATTGATCAATGATAGATTATAATTGAGTTACAGAGTCATGATTAAACTTATTTTCAATAAATTGAACATCTCTTGATTCAACAATGATATTAGAATTTAAATTTAATAATCTATAAGCCTTGAAATTTTTAGCATATCCCACAAAAATATTTTTAATACCACTAGCATCTAACTTAGACGATTTTGGGTCATGCTTTCTGTAAAAGGCTAAACAATCCCACACCCTTAAATACATCAAGTTTGATTTTCTTCTTTTCCAAATTCATAGGGAGATACATGTGTTTTTAGAGGTAATTTTATTATGAACATGACATGCGGTGAGTAATGCTTCCCCCCATAAGTTATTTGGTAACTTAGCATTAAGAATCATAGAATTTATCATCTATGTAAAAAAATTATTCTTTCTTTCAGCCATACCGTTTTGTTGAGGATAAAAGGTGTTATTCTTTAGTGAATAATTCCATGTTCTTCACAGAAATTATCAAATTCATTAGAAAAATATTCACATCCTCTATCACTTTGAACCATTTTGATTCTCTTATCTTTTTGGTTCTCAACTTCAGCCTTGAAAATTTTAAATTTCCCAAAAGCTTCATCTTTTATTCTAAGTAAGTACATATGAGTGTATCTTGAACAATCGTCAATTAAAGTGATAAAGTATCTTTTCCCTCCTCTAGTCAAAACACTGTTATACTCACAAATATCGGTATGAATCAAATCTAATAATTGAGTATTACGTTTAGCACTTCGAAAAAGTTTCTTAGTCAATTTTACTTGGATGCATATTTTACATTTATCATTTTTTATATCTTTGAAATTAATCAAACCATGCTTGTACATGTACTTCAAAGATCGAAAATTTAAATGTGCTAATCTAGCATGCCAAATATCAAAAGACTCAACAATATAAGCAGAATTAAAATTATTATTATTAATACTTAGCTTATACATTCCATCACAAGAATATCCTTTCCCCACAAACATTGCATTCTTTGATACAATACAATTATTGCCCTCAAGAACAATCTTAATCTCATTCTTACACAAGCAACTAGCAGAAATAAGATTCTTCCTAATGGAAGGCACATGGAAGACATTGTTCAATGTGACTTTCTTTCCAGAAGTGAAATTTATTTCCACCATACCTTTAGCAGATACCACGACTGAATCATTGTTCCCCATAAGAACCTTTTGTCATTCATTCTCCATTTTGTAATACTTAAATAGATTATTGTCATTACAAACATGAATGGTTGTGTCCGAATCGAGACACCAATCCGAAGACTTTGTTTCAATCACATTGATTTGGGTAATCATGCCAATTTGCATTTCAGAGACCATAGCACAAATTCTTCAATTTTCTCCTCAATGACATTGGCTTTGTTGAAATTTTCTTCTTCCTTCTTCTTAAATCTGCAGTCACTTTTGCGATGACCCTTTTTTCCGCAATTAAAATAATTTTCGAAGAATTTTTGTGGGCCATTACTAGACTTCTTGAATTTCAGATTGTTCTTGACTTTGAAATTCTTTGAGAACATACTAGATTCAACGACATTAACTTTGGAAGAATCATATTTATTCTTAGAATCACGAGATCCAATCTCTTCTTCGATTCTCAAATGTTTTTCTAATTCTTCCAAAGGCATGTTCTCTCTTTTATGAATAAGTTTCTTTCTATAGCTATTCCAATTTTGAGGCAATTTAGCAATAATTGTCCCCACTAGAAATGGTTCAGAAATTTCAACTTTCAATTCTCGAAGCTTAGTAACAATGACTTGCAATTCATGTATTTGATCAAGAACGGACTTTGTGTCAGTCATGGTAAATTCAAGATATTTATCTGTATCTTCTTTCTCCGTCTTATATTTATACTCTGGAGCATTCCAAATTTCAACTGGAGATTCCATCAAGTTGTAGAGATCATAGTGCGTATCGGAAGAGTGTTGAGAATGTGACCTCTACACATTACTTCATCATCTTCGCATTTTTTTCTAGTGGCCTTGATCACTTCTGTGTCATCTTCATTTGGCTCTGGAAGTGGTGACAATTTTGGATCAAGCACATAAGCAATCTTGAGCACAGTGAGAAGAAAGAACAACTTTCCTTTCCAGCTAGTGAAGTTGGTGCCGTCAAAACGATCAAGTTGAACATTTGAATTGAGGAATGAAGTCATATCTTTAGAAGCCTCCATTGCAACAAAACAAATTAAAACCTTAAAGATTGTTGGTGTAATAAAGAATAAGGAGGAAAGAAAACAAAACTTTTGATTATTTATTTCAGAAGTTTTGATTATTTTTTCCAGAAGTTTTGATTATTTTCTTCAGAAGTTTTGATTCAGAGAAATGATAAATCAAGATTTGAGGCGTGTATAAACACTTTTCTTTAAGGTTATATTTGCCCTCACCAACACAAGATTTGCTAAGAGTTTATGACAAATTACCTCAAGATACAACAAATCCTAAACACTAGCTCAATCAAATAAGATGATTTTTCTAGAACCAATAAATAAATCTGTTTTGATCTATTTCTAAATCTGTAGTAAAATCTGAATTTATAGATCTTTAAGTCTCTTTTCATAATTGACACAACTCTTCAACAAGATGTATCATTTCATAAAATCACAACCTTTGAATAATGTCCTTTCATAAAGACACAACCATTCAAATATTATGAATAATATTATAATACCATCTACAATCCCTAATATATCAAATGAATGTGATGGCCCTGTGTTCTGGTTTCAAACTGTTGATAGTTAACATGATTGTTCTGTTGCTTTTGGTGGGAAAATCAGTTTACAAGGATACCTTAGTGAAAAGGAACAGAATCGTCTTATTTACGAGCAGGGGCAAAGTATGATTCCGGGCTAGGGGGAGCCTATTTTGGTCCAGTTGTCCACATTTTAAAAGTAGAAGTGTAAAGAATTGAGGATTCTATTGTAATATCATGAATATTAATAGTAGTATACTAGAAAAATTTAATTTGAGGGGGAGCCTGGGCCCCCCTGATTACATGGTGGCTCCGCCACTGTTTACGAGGATATCTTAGCTTTTTTTTGTTTACTTCAGGTCAAAAGTCGTGTACGTGAGAATTATTCAGATATTCAGACGCTAATGAGCAGAAATCCTATACTCACGAAACTGTTTGATAAAAGATTTGAAGATATATATTAGTATAAGGCTTAATACATAGTCAACCCTTTAAATTTGTGAGAATATTTCATTTAGACATTGTCATATTTCAATTGAACACCTCAACTCTTAATAAAGTGTTCCAATTAGACACTTTCAATTAAAAATTTGAAAAACATTTTACATGTATTTACTTTCGTTTATCAAGTGGTTAAGTAACTCACATAAAATATTTCATCTCATTTAATTATGTGCATTAACGTCTCAAGTAGAAAATTTTTGGGATTTTACGACTTATTGAGGTTAATGCGTAAAATTAAAGTGAATGATATATTTTATGTGGTTAATTTAACTATCTAATTGACAAATGAAAATCCATGTAATTTATTTTTTTAAAATTTGAACTGAAAGTATTTAATTGGAACACTTTATTAAGAATTGAGGTGTTAAATTGAAACATGACTTAATTTGGGTGTTTAAATAAAATATCATGACAAGTCTTAATATAATGATGTAGACTAGCTTTTCTTGCTGTTTGATGCCTATGATATTGCCCGGATCTGTAGTGTCCCCCCACAAAGTGCAGTCGAAACATCACTACGTGGTTGCAAACTCTAATGAAGAATTAAGAATGATTTTCAGAACATGGAGGTTTATTATTGAAGGGGACCTATTGACCTTTGCCGCAATTAAATAAGCTGCGCTGCTCAGGTAACATAATAAAATTAAACGAGGAAAAGGAAATTTAGCCTGGAATTATTTACAGTACAATTAATGCGCTAAAGATTATAGCAGCAATTAGCAAACAATTATTATCTGCAGACTGCAGTGATGAATACGAGCTGGCTGTATTTTTCTCTAATAAAATAGCAAAGCACACTTGAAGACTTCATACTAACTATGTGTTGGAAATTTACTAATGTGGAATTAAGTTTAACATATTATTTATGACTCGAACAATTGAGGTCTCACACGTCGGAAACGTCGTTTCCACACACGTGCACTCGTAATGTCAAGTATCGTAAATTTCATTAGTGAAAGATATATTGATATGTGAATAAACGTTTGAGACATAAGATGATGAACAGTCGTTGATTAAATGACGCGTGTTCCACATTGGTAAATTAAGGAAGAAGTGTATGAAGTGTAAATATCGAAACATGTCGGAAAAGGGCCGCGGCGTCACCGCGGAGTCGGGGAGTCGCGACGTCAAGAGTCGCGGCGCTCGGTTATGTTCCAGCTACTGGAGCCGCAGCGCCGCAACGCCTTTGAGGCCGAGTCACGGCGCTTCCGAGGCAGTAACTACGACGGAATTCCAACCTGTCACGACCCGAACCCCGGGCCCGCGACTGGTACCCTACCTGGACACCCTTATCCCAAACAACCCATACACAATAATTAACTTAAACAACTCATATATAAATAAAACCGACTAGCCGACGAGGCTGCCACTGTACATAAAAAGATCCCCAAGGGACTCCTGTTTATACAACACACACACCCGTCCCACATATGTATACAGACCTCTAGGAACAAAACAAAATGTACAACATGACGGGATAAGACCCTGAAATACACGAAAGTCCAAACCAACCGTACCAATGGTAAGCTTCGGGCATGAAACACAGCCCCCCGAGGAAAGGGGGTCAGTACGAAAGATGTACCAAGTATGTAAAACTGTAAGTACTGTAAATGAAATCATAACAGTCCAAAATATAACAGGGAGCAAGTATGAAAATCAAAATACCAGTACAACTATGCCTTGTAAAAAGTGATAGAAATGAGAGTCAACGTACCTTTTAAAATATGCCTTTTAAAAGTAAGATCAACTATGTCATTTTATATTATGAAATCATTTCCATTTCGAAATATGAAATCAACTTTGCCTTTTCAATTAGAGTCATATCAACATCATGAATGCTTACTCAGAGAATCATCAAGTTCATATACATATAGTTAACGTATCTCATATAACATAAATCGACCCTTTATTGAGGGACTCGATGGACTCATCAATATAACGTAACCCGACCCATTTTGGGCTCGATGTAATTATCAATATATGTGACGTAACCCGGCCCATTTGCGGGACTCGTACGCTCAACACGTGACGAATCCCGCCCATTTGGACTCGGTGTAATGATGCAATATGTGACGTAACCCGACCCATTTGTGGGACTCGGTGTATGCAGCAATATAACGTAACCCGACCCATGATGGGACTCGGTGTATGCATCTACATGACATAACCCGACCCATTGTGGGACTCGGTGTAATGATGCAATATGTGACGTAACCCGGCCCATTTGTGGGACTCGGTGTATGCTTCAACATGTGACGTAACCCGCCTATTCATGGACTCCTGTATTGATCTATAACATAACCCGTTGTGGGACTCGGTGTATCAATGCAACCATATGACCTTTTAAACCATCTTTTGACTTTCCATAAAACCGTTATAACAAACTTCATTTTAGAAAACTAAGACACTATCACATCTTCCCTTTTAATAAAACCAAGGCATTATCACTTTCAGATTCAAGTTACTAACACTTTTAAACTCAAGTAACTTATACTTATAAAATCAAGTCACATTCACATACAAAATCAAGTCATCTTCTCATATAAACTCAAGTCATCTTCACATATATAATCAAGTCATCTTCTCATATAAACTCAAGTCATCTTCACATATATAATCAAGTCATCTTCTCATATAAACTCAAGTAATCTTACTTCATGTACCACAAGGAATCCGAATTCATTTAAAACAAGTACGTCCACCGTACACTCATTTATAAAGTTCATGCTCAAAGAAGAAAGGAAGAGTTCCACATACCTCTTCGGCTAATCCACACGCTAAGTAGAATACGCCTTACATAGTACTTCCACCTATAATACCAATAACACGTCTATCAACTACATGCCTTCTAACGTAGATTATAGGCTAAGTAAGTTATCATTTTCTACGAAAATTTGGGCAGCACTTCCTTTGTTTCTACGTACTTTACCACCTTTCAAGAAGGCCAAATTTCAACAATAACCAAACCCCGACTAAGGGAACAATCAAAACAACAATCAAAGGGGATTACACGCCAACTTGACGTGTAAAATTCTGCCCCACAATGTATACAAAACAGTCCATAAACACTCCACAATTACATCCACAATAAGGATAAAATATGAAGCCTTTAACTACCCTTTTTCACCTTCATTTCTTAGGACTTTCATTAACCAATTCTACCACATTAATCATACAATATAACCACCAATTTCCTGCATATATACATGTCACGACCCGACCCCGGGCCGCGACTGGTGCCCTACCTGGACACCCTGTTCAGGTATACATCAGAGAATATCAGCGGAACATACACAACATATAAACAAGTTTAGATAATAGACATCACAGGCTAGCCGATAAGGCCGCCTTCCATAAAATATACATAATCAAAAGTAAAACAGTACAACTCTGTTCTTACAGCCCAAACCACTAATGTGACTACACTCTAGAATAACAATCGTGGGACAGGTCTCGCCATACCCCTGAATGTACATAAAATCTACAACATCAGGGAAAAACTGTACCAAAAGACAAGCCTCCGGAGAAATAGAGCTTCCGACACCCGATCGGTGATCCTAAGAATGAGGATCCACCACCTGCTTACCCCTACCTGCGGCATGAACGCAGCCCCCGAGGAAGGGGGTCAGTACACAATATGTACTAAGTATGTAAATCGAAAATATCGTAATTACATCATAAGTCTAAAACAACCGAGACATGTATGATAATCAAATTACGATTATCGTGCCTTACTAACAATGAGAGTAAATAAGAGTATACATACTGCATATAAATAGGAGGCTCTCGATCAAAGCAGGACAACCCGCCCGCAGTATCATTAAGCAATCCTACTCCTGGGACTATTTCACCCGCAAGGGTCGTGTGGACCCGCATGAGGTATTCCTCGCATCATGGGTAGCAAATCCATGGAGTATAATGTCTCGGGGTTTACCTCAATCATACTCAGAAGGTGGTATAACGTCTTGGGGGTTTACCCCTCATTTATACTCTTACCCTGGAGAAGGTGGTATAACGTCTTGGGGGTTTACCCCTCATTTATACTCTTACCCTAGCTCAATCCGGCCATCATACATAACATAAGCCCTACCGGCTTATCATACATAACATAAGCACTACCGGCTTATCATACAATATATAAGCAAGTTAAGAAATTCCCTAACTTCTTATTAGTCTTGTTCATATACACTCTCATTTTAGTTTACTTAAGGCACTAACATGTCTTTATAAAAATCCGGGAATTTAACCCAAAGTACTACATACTTCTATTCTTTTAAAATGACTCTTTTTCATATAAAACTTCCAAGATACTAATAACCGTAGTATCAAGTCACAATTACTTTTCGAGACAAGTCACAATACCTTTAGAAATAAAATTAGGCTTCTAAATCAAGTGACTTCTTTTCTTTTAAAACCTTAGGCAATTGATGCCTTAAAATCAAATTGCCTTTCATTAATTCAAGTCATTTATCCTTATTTATCTTTCCATAAAGCTAATATAACCAACTTCCCATAAAGTCGTTATATTAACTTTATAACTTAGCCAATTACAATTTCCTATCCAAGGGACTTATACGTTTAAAACGAACCAAGTATCATATACTTTAAAACACTTCAATTCCCTTAACTTTGAAACTTAAGATATCCTTAATACTTTTAAAGAAGTGAGTTAATCTCCTAACTCACCCAACTTGGCTATTCTTAAAACAAGTAAAGGATATCAAGGTCTTGTACGTCTACCGTACTATATACGTGCAACTATTCATGCTCAAGAGATAGGAAAGTTCTACATACCTCTTCGGGTCAATCCACTTGCCAAGTACAATATCCCCCACGTAGTATGTCAACCTATAATGACCATAATACGTCTATTAACTTCTTACTTCAAACGTAGAATATTATAAGTACAAAGTCACTAAATTCTACGGAAAATCGGACAACACTTCCTTTGTTTCTACATACTTTGCCACCTTTTTCAAGGCCGAATTCAATAACCAAACACGCCTCATTTAAGGCTCAATCAATGTAGTTAACAATAGGGGATTACACGCCTATAAGACGTGTAAAATTCCGCCCCACAATTGATATCAAACTAGTACAAACTACTAGGCCAATTCGGCAACTTGAGATACAATAACACCAATTCTTATCCAATTTCCTTTTCAATCCAAGTTGTTTAGTATAACATAATATCAAGTCGCAATCGATTATAACCACTACAATCTTCAAGTAAGTAACATGCGACGATTCTAAATTAATGACCAAATTGTAATCCAACTTCAAATGGCTTAAATGACATTTCAGATTTTAGGCTACAACAATTCATATCACTAATCAAACTTCAATACATATACTTCATGCTAGTAAAATGTAAGGCTAACAACAATATATAATCTTGTAACACTATAAGAGAACAAGATTATTACCTCAACGAATCTTAGCCCAACTTCAAATCCGAAGTCGCTCCCTAGCAACTTAGAGCCTCTTCTTGACACTCCAATCCGCCACTTGAGACCCTTAGAATATCACAAACAACTTTCCTTCAATCTTCCAAACAAAACCTAGGAAATCAACTAGGTTTTCATCTTGCGACTAATACGAAAACTATCTTTTTTCGGGATTTTTCTATTGAGATACCCTTACAATACCCTCATGAACCTTGGTTTAAAATGTGGAGCTTAATGGACAACAAACAATTTTTTTTCTTGTTGGGACTTAGTGAACCCGAGAGCACACTCCTTGTGTTCTTCAATTTCTTGAAATTTTTTCTAAGTGTAGAAGTTAGTCTTGCTACTAGTACTACTATATAGCACAATTGAGGGTCAAGATGTGCACAAATGTGTGGCTTGGATGAAGTTCTTTTAAATATCAAGACTTGTGGCCCCATTGACTAAGTCAATTTTATCAAGCTCTTCAACTTGCAAGACTTTGTCATCCTAACAATGGTCAAATGACCCTTATACCCATGGTATTTTTCGTCCAAGACCACTTAAGGCGGGGGGGGGGGGGGTGACACGTGTTGCCCTCCCATTCGTCACAATAATTCGTTTTCCGACAATTTCATAATTCCGATAAATTTCTACAAGTCTCTAATCTTAACATTTCTGAGTTCTTACGTACGTTGTTAAAACATGTCCTGTAATTACGGGGTGTAACAATATAAGTCTAAAACAGCCCATAAAACTGCCACAAAACTGCACCAAAATATTCCAAATTCTAGCCCATTCTCGGCTTCTAACAACAACAACATAAACCTTCATTAAATCCATTATACTTCAAGTCATACTTCCACACTTATACATAATCCATACCAACATTTAATTACATGATTTCCTTCAACCTATAACATTTAATTAACGAAGATAACAACGACATTAATCAACGAAAGCTTAAGGCGACAAAACTGTCCAAAATCGGCTACAACAACTTCCACATTCCAAAGTCCTTTTCTTTAATTCTTTATGATCCAATTTACATTTCAACACTTATATACATCCCATAACACATATCAATGGCAAGATTACTTCATTTTAACATGCGACAAGTGTAAATAACAACGATTATAACCAACGAATCCAACGACGCCACAAATCTCCATTCTCGGCCCAACCAATATCTAATACATACAATTCTTATTTTCCATTTCTTCCTTAACACAAATTCATCCCTTAAAGATAACAATATGTAGTATCTAAATACTTTAAACGAATAAGAACTCTTACCTTATTTTGTGTCCAAAAACCGTCCAAAGCAGCCCCTATCCCACGGGATTAGCTCCACCTTTTCCACCTCTTTTTCAAGTTCCAAACATTCACACGTAACCTCTACGAGCTAGTCTTCATCTTGCCTTCTTATGGTTCATCCAAAATGTTCATAAAATTTCTAGGGGTTTGTAGAATTTTAGGGCAAAACCGTGGGCCTCTCTTTCTTGGAATACTAATCACTTGGCTTAAACACTTAATGGAAAGTTAATCTTTGATTAACAACTAAACTTGGAGGATTTAGGAATTTTTGTTCTTCTATTTTGCTTGGGGCCGAGAGCTTTAAGGGTAAGAGGATGAGGGAAATGTTGTAAAATGTTCTAAGTGTTATGTCTTGTGTTACACCCCGTAGTTCCAGGACATGTTAAGAGAAGGTACGTAAGGAATTGGGACGTTAAAAATTTTTAACGAAAGAAAGATTTGGTTTCCAAAGGAAAAATCTTTCGAACCTCGGAAAAAGAAATGTTCGTTAATGAGAATTAGATTCTCAAAATGTGTTATTTGAGAACTTGGGGAATTTTTAACATTTGAAAATTTATTTACGGATTTGGTCACGTAGGGCCCACCCGAGAAATTTTACGTTTTTGAGGGGCCCGCAAAGTTTTCGATATTTTGACCAATTATGGAAATTTCGGAAAACGAAATATTATGGACGAATGGGAGGGTGACACGTGTCACCCCCTCCCCACATGGACTTGGTCGAACATGACCTAGGAAATATGGTCAAGTCTTGAAAGTAAAAGCTTGATATTATTGACTAAGTCAACTAGCCCACTTGACACAAAATCTTTAGTCTTGTTGAATCTAAGCCACACAAGTGTTTTAAATCTTGGCCCTTGAATGTGTTATATATCATGCTAGTAGCAAGACTTGTTCCAACACTTAGAAAAAATTGCAAAACTTTTCTTGCTCATTGAGGAGCTCTCAGGTAAGCCTCACTAATCCCACAAAAAAACATTCGTTTGTTGATCATAAATAACAATACTTAAACCAAGGGGTCCTAGAGGTATTCTAAGGATATCCCAACACAAAAATCCCGGAAAAACTACGTTTTTACGTTAGTCGCAACATGAAAACCTAAGTTGCTTTTCATAGTTTTGCTTGGAAATTGAAAGGAAGTTGCTTGTGATCTTCTAAAGGTTGCAACTAGTGGATTGGAACGCAAAGGAGAAGAGCTAAAGTTGCTAAGGATCGACTTTAGGTTTTGGATTGTATTTGGGCTTAACAAGGTAATAATCTTCGCCTTACTTATGTAATTAAAGATTATATGTCGTAGTAGTTGATAATTGATCATGTGACTTATATAATAAAGAGTGATAAGTGTTATGGAATATTGGGAGCCTAAATCCGAGAAGGAGCTTATTAGCTATTGAAATTGCAATGCAAATTGGTCGATAGTTATAATCGTCGCATGTTATCTAAATAAGGGATTATAGTTGTTATAATTAATTGCGACTATATAACGTGTTAGACTAAACAACTTGGATTGAGAAGAAATTGGAAAAGACTTTATGTGGTTGCCCATTATAGCCGAGAATGGCATTGAATATTGGACTATTTTGATATTAATTGTGGGGCAGAATTTTACACGTCCTGTTAGGCGTGTAATCCCCTTTGGTTATTTGAATTGTTGAGCCTTAAATGTGGCATGTTTGGTTATTGATTTCGGGCCTTGAAAAAGGTGGAAAAGTACGTAGAAACAAAAGAAGTGCTGCCTAATTTTCCGTAGAATAAGAGACTTTATACTTAGAGTTATTCTACGATAGAATGCTAGAAGTTGATAGACGTATTATGGTTATTATAGGTTGATATTATACGTGAGGCGTATTCAACCTAGCGAGTGGATTAAGTCGGAAAGGTATGTGGAACTTTCCCTATCTCTTGGGCATGATGTTTTATAAATATATAGTACGATAGACGTACGAGCTTTAGATAGATTCGGCTTTGTTTTTTATATCAGTGCCTTGATTGAATTGTCCAAGTTGGTTGAGGTAGAGAATTAACTTCCTTGAGGTTAACGTATGAAAATGCCTTAATTGTCTAAAACATAAAGAGTTATAACGGCTTTATGAGAAGTTAGTTATAACGGCTTTATGGAAAGTTAAGAGAGTGTTCTACTTGATTTATAGGCATAAGTTGCCTAGGTTGTGAAAGTAGAAATGCTTGATTTTAAAAGCTTTGATTTGAATTTGTTGAACCGTCTTAATGGGTGATTTGGTGAATCAACATTAGGGTTGGTTCTGACTGTTGTTATGTGGGCTTGTCACCATTACTGGGGCTTGTTGCAATTGATTGATAATTGTTTGTTTGCTCATCACATATGCTTCTGATATGAAAGACTGATTACGTGAAATTACATATTATTGAATTATGAAGCATGTGGTAATCATCTCCTATATTTGATTGCATCTCATATACCATGATTACTTGCCTTATTATTGTTGCATTCATATACTCATGATTACTGTGATATTGAAATTAGAGTGGTATGATAATGATGTGGGTCTAATGAGATCGGAAAGGTTAGAATATTCTTATGAGACGGTTGAAAACAATTGAGATGATGATAATGATTTAATATGACATGACAAATAAGTTTTGAGCTCTAGTCAGATTTTTATGTTGAATTCATGCTGGCTAGGAATGGTATATGGAGGACGCGGGTCCCCTATGAGTCATATCTATAAGACAAAGTCTATAGAGTGTGTATACCGATTTATGAAAAGGTACTTTGCATTGCATTGCATTCATATCATTCATTCATACATATTGATCACTTGATATTTGTACTTGATTCAGTGGATTCATTTGATTGAACTTTCATGATTTCTGAGTTGTCTAAGTGTTGAACTCTTTATGTGATTGAAGGTGACCTATGTGAATAATTTCTTACTTGATAGGGAGTCTAGGAGACTAATGAGTTGTTATGTTGTCATTGCAACTATCATCTCGTGTGTTTATATATAGGTCCAATTTCATCCTAAATAGGAGATCCATGAATGTAATCATCTGTTCGAACATAATAAGGTTATATAAAATCTTGCACGTACCAATATTTTTAATGTACTGATAGTAATAAGACGTATTAGGTAGAGGGAATATAAGACCAATAAGACTAATAAGAGTCTAATACATGCTTATGTGAAATGTTGTGACATGAATGAGATGGATTAAATATTTAACTTTCCATATTAAGAAGACCTTTGATGTTTATGTGGTTAGGTTAAGTGTGACTCAGATTGATGATTAAAGATAAGTGGATTTAATTCTATGAGGATATTGTATTTATATGTGTTAAGATCTGTTATATGATGTGACTTATGTGCTTAACCAAACTGAGTAGATTAGGGTTATCTGTGAGTCAACTTGATATTTATGTCAGTTATGTGTCTTCCGTCGTTGTCAGCCTATGTTGCCTACGAGGTACGTTGTGTACTCATGCTACACTTGCTGCATCTTTTACGTGGATGCATATACAACTATTGATCCAAGTTTACAACTTTCGAAGTGCGTGGAGGCTTAGGGTGGCCCTCTTATCCCATCGGCAACCCTAGTCTTCCTATTTGGTCGTGTTGTCCTTATTAGTTCAAGGCAGCCAATTGATTTACTTTCCTTTTTCATCATATTCATAATAACTCTTGTATGAGTCAGACCAGGTTTTGAAAAAAGCTATGTTGTAAAGGAAATTTGATATTTATAAGTTTTAAATGAAGTATTGTTTTATCTCTAAAGATCTCTTTATTATTCCGCATTTTTCAAATATTTGTTAAAAGAATTTTGGGGATGGTCGCCTGCCGAGGGAATAGTGTAGGTGCTACCACGACGTTCGTAAATCATGACATATACTAAGGAAAAACAAAAGAAGGAAAATTGTTTAAAAAGGGTTGTTTCCTTTATCATATACTAGTATATGTACCCGCGCGATGCGCGAAGTGTTAGAAAAAATATTATAAATAACTTAATCTTATATTACTTGATCATATTAATTTTTTTTTTATAAATTGTGAAATTTAAACGATGACTCTTGATTATATATAATTTTACTGAATATTATAATTTTTTGATCGTGGTGAATATTAACTATTTTTTATACTAATATTTTTTCCTAGGAGGGATAACCAAGCATGTCACAATTATGGGGCTAAAATAGTCTTTCTACCATTTATATCAGTTCATTTCAGGGTTAATTTAGTTTTCGCAGAGACAACTCCTTATACTAGAGGCTTAACACATGGATTCCTATTCACACCGCGGTAGTGACTGCTTCACTTTTGTTATCAATTTAGCACATTAGATAAGTACCACTGCCGAGGTGTAGATAAGAGACTCATTTGCTCTCCGGTATGTTTTGTCTCTTCGTTCTAGGGGTGGCAATGGGGAAAGTTAGGGCGGGTTAGGGCAGGGCAAACCTTGACCTGCTAAGATGTTGACCTGTCCTGCCCTGCCCCGTTTAGCATTTTTTTAAAATTTGCCCTGCCCTGTGTATGTTATTTTTTATTTTTCACTTTCAACTTGGTATTTATTTTGTTAACTTCTTTTATTTTATTTTTATAAAAATGGATGAACAATCAGTCTATTGTCATAATTTCTTAATATCAAGTAATTTATGAACTGGGTTTATTTTTTAAATGTTATTCATCTCTTTCAACCTTTCGCACTTTCCACTTGTAAGGGTTACAACTCTCAAACCGTAACCCCAAATAAGGTATTTCTTATGTCGAGCTGAAGGTAACACAGAGAACTAACACTATCCCAAGTTTACTCTTGAAACACTTAGTGTAACTAGTACAAATTCACGCAAGAACAACCATATAAAAACTGTTTCGTCAGAATTTTTATGAAACAAGACACAATCTTAAAACAGTCATAACTTCTTATCCGTAAGTCGTATTAATCCCCATAAAGTATCAAACTGGCGAGAACAGAGAAAGCTAGAACTTTTTTACAGCACAAACTTTCAGATTCTTTACCGATTTGTATAGTTTTACGTTATACATTTTGTCCTTTCATATTTCGGTTGATTCGAGGCAGAAAGTTTAAACAGTGATAACTTTTAAATCGTAAGTCGGATTTATCCCCGTAAAGTCTCAAACTGTCGATAATGGGGTAATCCAGAACTTTTATTCAGCCCAAACTTTCAGATTCTCTACCGATTTTACAGTTTATACGTTATACATTCTGCCCTTCCAGATTTCGGTTGATCCGAGACAGAAACTTTAAACAGTGATAACTTTCACAATGTAAGTCGGATTAATCCTTGTAAAGTCTCAATATGACCGTAACAGAAATATGTACCAATCTATAGACTTTTATCCAATTCTAACTAGTACAACCCAGCTTAACAAATTATATCTTTAAATATGCACAAAGAAAGCTTTGCCCTATTAACTGCCCTCCCTATTTAGAATTTACTAAAAATGTGTTTTGACCTATACCGACCTGCCTTTTCCCATTTAAGCATTGTCCTGCCCTGTCCCGTTTAACGTTTGACCTGTCCTACCCCATCATGTCTGCCCCATTTTCCATCCCTACTTCGCTCCTTTTGTTGTTTTTTCGTCGATCGTTGCTTTGGGGCTGGTAGTTGAGAATCATCGTTCTTATAGCTTCATCGGAATGAACAGTTTCAGTGGTGGGTTCTCTTCTCCTCATCTTTTGTTTCGTTATTGGTTACACACTGTTTTTTCTATTTCGTTTTAGAGTATTGAGCTTAATGCATAGAAAATTTAAAATATATTTTGTTTTCTAGGTATTTGCGAAAATTACTGACCGAATCACCTACTATTTGCTTTTACAATTTTTTTGAAATTTCTTGCGAAAATTGCCATTTGTCTGTCTTGTAGAGTGTTGGATTTTGTAAGTCTCCTCTTGGTAATGAGAAGTAAGCACTTTTTCCATGGGCATCATCTTTAGTATTGTTAACATTAAAAAATGATTTAAGTGTTCAGTTGAAATTCAGTGACAGCGGAACTATTCTGGAGCCGAATTTACTCCTAACTCTCGACCACAAGAACTTCATTGGCTATTAAGGAATATTAGCTGAAGTTGTTAGTTAGAGGTACGACTGAGATCCACTCAGATGCAGACACCTCAGCTATCAAGTCAAAAGTGTTTCTAGACCCCTAAAAGCGATAAGAGCCAACAAAAGCCATTACCTGAGCAAAAGGAGTAGAGGGCGAGAAAATCGGCACCACCTCCCTCATGATCGTCCATTGAACTTAGTGAGTTACTTGATGGCTGACTTGGGGGCACATTTGTATAGTTTTTCTTCATTTTTGTATTATAAATTGAAACATTCTTTTGTATATACGACAGACATAATCAATCAAAAAAATTAAAATTTATCTATCTTTATCTTTTATACTTACTTTATCCCTTTATCTTTACTGTACTCAGCTGTATTTATGCTTTCTTACCTCTTAGTTCACTAGTAACACTGTCCTAATGCTTTCTAGAGTAGTTGGGTAACCCATTGCTGGAAATTAGAGTTCTGTTTCTAGCCCGAATCGCTTGAGTTAAGGAATCAATTTGTCTCCCAATTCGATCAGCCGATACAACAACAGAAGGCAGAATTTGGGGCGAGAACAAATTTAGCATGCCCAATGGGACCATAGGTGAATTAATAGCGAAGTTTGATTCTCCAGTTCAGGATAATTTTTGGCGTATGCACCTAAGGTTAGATAAGAAAATGAATCTTGAGCCCATTCCACATCCTAAACAAAATCCTTTCAGAATGAACAATAAACCAACATCCTCCTCAGGTATTCCTACATCGGTTGATACCTCTCCACTTCCTCCATTAACCTCAGCTGTGGAAGACTCTAGCCAATCTGAAGGTCCAACTATAATTACCACGTCTTTTATTAGACAACAAATCGACTTGATCATCCACAACATTATGTACCAAGTTTCTAAACAGTTGGCTGACATTGCGAAGCATGTGATACATAATGAGGTTCAGCAAGCGAGGGAGATGGAGACCAATCGAATGCACCTAGGAGAATGCTCGGCTAGTTCTGCCATCCCTTTGACGAGCTGTGTTGTTCAACATGAGATCGTGAATCTCGATATTGTTCCTCAACCACATGTGTATCAGTCAGAGCCTACTCAGGTGCAGCCGATAGCACACCTAGGCACACAAACCCAATCGTCTGGCAACCAGCACATTGCATGGTCACCGCCGAAATTTGGGGCGAAAAATATGCCGCCTGACTAAGCGAGTCTGCATTATGGACAGATCAAGATGGATCAGAGACCAGTTCAGGATGTAGGACACTTTGGATTGTCACTCGTTATGCCATACGTTTCCACGAACGACCCTATGATGCAGGCGAACAATGTTGGCCAGCCGAATTAGCCCCTGATGGCCCCCGACTATGACTTAGCTCTGCTATCTGGTGACACTGTTTATAGTGGATTACTATTCCAGAAGTCATTGCTGGTACCCAATCCATACCTTACATGAAGCGTAAACTTTCTAAGAACGACCGACGTCCGAGGAGAGCAGGGCATAATATTCCACCTTATCCCCAGGTTCCGTTAGCCGTTCCAAGAGCTCAGGTTGCAGGCTGTGTTGGCCAAACCTAACAGTAGCAATGGGGTATTACCCCACCTATTGGTAATGGTCAGCAGGCTACCTACAACCTTCAAAACTCTATCCAACAAAGTACAGAATGGAGGCCGCCAGTGCAGAATGCCTACCAGGCGAATCCAGTCGAGAATCGAAAAGGGACGTCGCAACTGATAAATCCATAAATTATTGCTAACACCATGCGGAGGTACTTCAGCATCCAACTGAAACCTTTGGACATGCCTATTTATAATAAGCCTTACCTTAATTGGGTAGATCGGATATCACCTTTGCCAATAGGCTTCAGAACACCGGAGCTTGTCATCTTATCTGGCGACGATGAAAAATCCACTATCGAGCACATCGGTAACCGCCCTATATGGCAAGGTTGACCAGAATGAGTATCATAAGCTACAGCTATTCCCTCTCTCTCTAATGAGAACATCCTTTGCATGATACTCCTCTTTAGCTCCTGATTCCGTACAGAGCTGGCTGACATGGAGGGTTGCTTTAATGATAGGTTCGATTGGACAAATCCTTAGGTTACCGTAACTGACCTAACAAATCTCAAGAAGCAGGCCAATAAATCAGATGTCAATTTAATCGAGAGATTCAGGAAGAAGGTTGGGAGATGCACCATACACTTCCCCGAATCTGAGTGTGCCCACATGATAATCAACAATATGTACCCTCAGTTAAAAGAGAAGTTGGTGGGACAATCCTGCTCTGACCTAAGCCAGTTAGCCTAAAAGGCTATCCAAATAGAGCATTACGTCTAGGAGAATGAGCGTAGAAGAGCCAGCCAAAATCGAGGGTCCCACTTGGTATCCATCATTGAAGCGGATGGGTCCGATTGAGTCGGTGACTACCACGATCTGATGGTGGACGAGATTGTTAGGGGTAAGGTTTACTCTTGTCCAGCCTTGAAAGCTGTCAAAGGCAAGGAAACAATTTCATTCGATGACAGGATTGGTTACTTGTTTGATATCACGAAGGCAGATCAGATCTTTGATCATATGCTCAAAGATTGCTTGATGGTCACAGGATTTCGCATGCTGAGGAACTCAAAGATAAGAAGTATTGTAAGTGACACGATTAATACGGTCACTCTACTTCTAATTATGTGGTTTTCAGTAAGGCGATCCAAAACGGCATCAGGGAGGGGAGGTTCAAACTAGACGACAAAAGCATGGCTGAAATATCTATTGATACTGACCTCTTTCCTGCGGTACCAATATATATGGTATCTTTTGCTAAGCCCGACGAGTCAATGGACACTAAAGGGAAACAACCGATGAGAAGGGTATGGGTTGCAAAGAAACTTACCGAAGGGGAGAAGGCCACAAAGACCTCTGTGTTCAATCGATTAGGCAGCCTACATGACATTCGTTGTTACACCCCATATTTTTAGGGTATATAAGTGAAACATAAGTAAGGAAATAATATTTGAAGGTTGGAAGGAAAATATATTTACATTTTCTTATATGGAATTTTTTTGAATACAACAAATGTGACGACGAAAATTTATTAACTAGTTGTTAAATTCTTTCCAATGGATTTATGGACTTAGTATTGTATTATGAAGTCTTGGCAAAGGTGGGCCCAACGAAATTTTAAGAATTTTGGCAAGTGTGGGAGATATTTTGTGAAGAGAAATATATGACCAACTTGTCTTACAAGTTGCACACTATATAGATATGTATTGCAAGACTTAGGCTCATAATATCTTCATCATCCAAACCCTTCTTATCTTTTCCTTCTCCTTCAAGATTTCGAACCATATCAAAGTGAAGAACAAGCTTTACTTATTTTCCAAGATTAAGCACCTTAATCAAGTTCCAAGCCAAGTTAAATACTTGAAGCAGTGGTCACATTTTTTGGGCAAAAAAAATTGTCTTGAAACCCTAAGCTTATTTATGAACTTTTTGGAAGAAAAACAAGAAAGTAAGATGGTTACAAGCTTGTAGAGGATACATGTGTGTTGTTGTAACTTGAAGAAGTAGAGCAAAGAGAAAACTGTGAGCCAAAACTTGTGGACTGTTTTGGGATAAAAATTAGGTAAGATTTCTTATTCCTCTTGAAGTAATTGGAAATTACATGTTGTTACAGTTAAGGGACGAACATGTGTTAAGAGAAATGGAGAATAAGAAGTGCATGTGACAGTTTTCGGTGTTGGCCGATTTTGAGGCAGTTTTTAGTATCTTGGATTCGTTGGTTGTTATTGTTATTATCATCACTTATTGCATGTTATAAATGAAAGGAAATCTTGTTATTTAAAGTTGAAATGGGTTATATTAAAGTGTTAAGACTTGAATTGGATTATAAGGATTATGAAAAGGGAAATGGTATTAGGTCTTGTTGGACGAGATTGTATAAAACTGTTGGATATTGTGGTGCTGTTTTAGGGACTATTTTGTGGTGTTATAATGCTGAAAATTCAGTTACCATTATGCATGTTTAAATGTGGTAATTGCTAATGTAAGTCCTAAAGGAATAAGGGTGTAGAATGGTGTAGAAAGGCTTCACATTCTACCCTCGTTATTGTTGGAATATGGACTGTTTTTATGTGGATTAAGAGGCTGAATTTACATGAGAAGTGGGTGTGTAAATCCCCTTTGTTGCTGTTTGGTTGTGCCCTTAATTGGTGTTTGGTTATTGATGTTATTGACCTTATTTGTAAGGTGGAAATGTATATATAAATAGGAGAAGTGCTGCCCAAATTTTATATGAAAAGAGAACCATTACTTGGTATATGACCTACACTAGTAAGCATGAAATTGATAGATGTGTTATCGTTATTATAGGTTGAAGTACTACTTAAGGCGTATTCTATTTGTCGTATTGGTATAGCCGATAAGGTATGTGAAACTATCCTTTCTTCTTTTGGCATGATTTATATGAAGTGAGTGTACGACGGACGTACATAGTTCTATTGGATCTTAATCCTTAATGATACATGACATGATAGTGCCTCGGTTGTTCTAAAATGATAGTTCATTTTAACGATTTATACATGATATGATAGTGCCTTAGTTTTTTCTAAAATGAAAGTTCATTTTAATGATTTATACATGACATGATAGTGCCTTGAGTTTTCTAAATGAAAGTTATTCTATTTATTCCATTGAGAGTCAAAAACGATTTTACTGTGTCCCAGAAAGGGCCGGGCAACATATGATTTTATTGAGAGTCAAAAGATGATTTAAATTGCACATGGTTGCTCATGATAGCTATTCGTGCAAGTGTTATTATTCTATTTCACCGAGTCCCATAATGGGCCGGGTATGTTCGTGCGCAGATTTATTCCATTTCATCGAGTCCCATAATGGGTCGGGTATGTTCGTGCACAAATTGATTCCATGGACATGTATCCATGATACGGGTATAGATACCCATGATTCACCGATACCCTCACTAGGGGGATGGGTACGTTATATGTATATGATTCTGTGGACTTGCAACCTATGATGCGAGTATAAATACTCATGACAATATATGATTCTATGAACTTGTATCCATGATGCGGGTATAGATACCCATGAACATCGTGACCCTCACTAGGAGGCCGTGTATGGTATGTATATGATTTCATGGACATGTATTCATGATGCGGGTATAGATACCCATGACAGTATATGATTACATGCACGAACATTCATGAGTTTGATATGACTCTCAGTTTTAAAAAGGAACAGTTGACTCTAATTTTTATAAGACGTAATTGACTCTCTATTTTTACAAGGTACAGTTGACTCTTATTTTATATGGCGCGGTTGGATCTGATATTTGATTTTCATACTTATCTCTGTCATCTTTTGGCCAGTAATGATCTTATTTACAGTACTTTATGTTTACATACTTAGTACATTATTATGCGACCACTACCGGTGGGGAGAAATTTGTGTTCATGCCCGCAGGTATAAGTACTCAGTTGAGTGATCCGCGAGCTTAGAATATTTGCTCAGCTTTTGGGATAGCTCCATTGTTCCGACTCTTGTCATTTGGTATAGATCAGCTGTTATAGACTTGCGTATATTTAGGGGTACGACGGGGCCTTGTCCCGTCCTAGTTCACTGTCTTACTCTTCGAGGTATGTAGTCATGTGTGGGTTGGACATGTACAGTTGTAGTTCATTTTGGCTATTGTGTATATAATGGCAGCCTTGCTGGCTTGTCTATGATGTTATATGACAGTTCAGGGGACAGGATCCCTTTGTTAGGAGATTCTGAGTTTTTCTTAAGCTTCCGCTGGTTATATGTGATGTGTGGGTATAATGGTGCCCAGGTAGGGCACCAGTCGTGACCCGTCGGTTCGGGTCGTGACAAAAGTGGTATCAGAGCAGTTAGTCCTCGGAATGTCTGATGCCGTGTGCAAGAAGTCTTGGTTATCGGTGTGTTGTGCACCACACCCATAAACAGGAGGCTACAGTACATTTATGATTGGTTTCTATTCTTTTTACTCTAAGATTGTGCGATAGAGCTATGTTGTTAGGATAGTCCCTCCCTAACAAATTATTGTGGTTATAGCTATGCCTCCAAAGAAAGCGATAGTGATCCAGAAGGGAATATATAGACTTTTATGCAGGTTGGTAAAATTGTTGTATAGTTGGTGTGATGATGATGTACATCTATACGAACATATTTACTAGGGCCATGTGTGTGTTGTCTGAAGTGATTTGGGGTTATCATGAGTTGGTTAAACTTTAATAATTGCTTGGAAGGTATGAAACAGTTTACTGAATTCACATCAAGGCATACTGGGTGTGCTAATTTGGAATATTTAGGAGGTGATGAGCTGTCTGAGATGATGATGAACTCTTAGAAGATCATGTTTAATTGACTTAATGGAATACCATGTTGTTAGATTAAGCTGTGTTGTATGCTTAAGTGATATGTACGAATAATATTTGTATGGAGTAAATAGGTTTGTTATGGTTAAAACAACATGATTTTGAGATTATAAGAAACTATCTTACCCGTATACGGGGAGAGATAAGGTAATCTTGGGACATAGAATATTGGATAATCGTTGAGTCCTAAGATATACAAGGCCTTCTTGAGTAAAGTATCTTATGTTTGATCTTAGTTTAAGTACATAATATATGTGAAGTATATTAGTTGTGATGATTCATTGGTTTGAGCATAAACCACTTGTGTTGTTAAAGTTGGAGATAATATTAAATATGGATTTGAAGGATAAGGCATCCTTTGGAGGTACACGGAAGTACATTGGTTTAGATGGATGTTTTCTCAAGTATATAAGAACCCAGTGGCAGTAGAGGAATTAAGGAAAGATTATGTATCATCAGTCCTACCACCGGCTCCATCTAATTAGGATGTAAGGAGGTCGATGCAGGTATTGAATCAATGAGTTGCCTCCCAGGAATGACTTCAGCCTAGAGTGTCGGATACAGATAGGCCCTTGAGGGGTCAGGGATTTTATTAGCTAAGGATCGCTGGTTTTTCTAGGATTCGAAAAGGCCCATTTCTTGGGACCAAAGTTGCAAAGGTCGAGTGAGACTACCCCGACCATCTTGTAGTTAGTATGGTCGAGCGCATGCTGGAATGTGCCGTAAAGGTACAGGAGATTGGTTTGGTGTGGCAACCATGGCCACAATGTTTCGAAGTATCCCAAGTTGATACGCATGATAAAAAGAGTATAAGTAATGCAAATGAAAAAGAAACAGAAGACATCATTGGAAGATTCGGTAGGTTATGAAAATCTACACGTTTTGAGGTGACTCTTGCTGATTAGAATTCTAGAGGGAACTGCAACAGGACCCTATGAAAGTTGATTTGATTACAAATGAAGTAAAATGTGATAAGTACTATTAGAGGTGGAAAAGGAAAGAACAAAATGATTTCAACATAATTGCAAAAATAATAATTCAATATATAGGACAAAAAGGGCGATATTGCGTATTATTAAGAATTTCATGTATCAAGGTTAGTAAGCTATGATATGCTATAGATATTGGACTGGTAAGTTCCTCGGCTTCGGCTACGTGGTGCAACAAGTTACAATTCTACATAACCTATGGATAATAATAGTGTGTTGGGGTTAATTGAGGACGACGGAACAATCAAAGAAGTGTTGTAAGAATATGAAAACAGTTAATAACTATGAATGAAACTGTATGATCGAGTATCAAGGTATAAATATTTTTCATTTAATGAGGAGTAGAATGAAGGATTATGACAAGAATGATAACAGTGAATTAAATTATAGTTATGCAGATTTCATAAGGATTACTCCAGAATAGTGTAAGGACCAATGGTAGCGCATGGACAGTAAGAACACTTCGGCCAAAGGTGACGAATCTTTGATGTTCAGGAAGGTAGTATGAGAAATACTTAAGATAAGTGACCCCCAAGGCAACTTGAAATAGAAATGTAAAGGTAAGACGAATTGGCACTTGGTCGATGAGAGATCTAATGATGATAAGATAAGAAATCTTGACAAGTCATTGGATCATGTAGCACCGTGAATTAGATCTTAACATATGAAGCATCGATTTCACGACATATGCGATCATACCTTTCAGAAAGTATGTAAACGGAAGTAACAGTGAGTAAAGCTCGAGATTAGCACCTAAACAGTTGAAAAGAGGCCAATGATGTCTATGGATATAAGTATAAGGTAGACAGTGAATATATATGTCAAGAAATAATGACATTATAGAACAGATAAGTTGTCAGACAAATGCAGATGTCTATGAGCATTTTTGAACTGACCATAAGTTCAATGAGATAGGCAAAGTAATGGGTTTACAGCTTAACGAGATCAAGGAAATCTTTTTCTAAAACGCCATTAACAGAAAGTCTTAGCCATGAGGCCAGTGAAGGAATTTGAATCTAAGTATAATGACCAAGTTTGGATATAGTAACGCCAAAGATTGGAACCAAGAGTAATAATTAAGATTACGTGTGTATACCAGAGTATTTTGGAATTATGAAAAGTACGCAAGTAAGAAAATGAGTGAACAAGTGTCAAAAGAAATGAAGTCATTTATAATTACGAGTAGTGAGAAGGTACAAAAAAAAGGGATTTCTTTCAGACCATGAATGAGAATTAACTGTGAGGATACACACACTTTAGATTCTATGACATTGTTCATAAAGTGTTCACGTTTGAGATACTACAAATATAAGAGTTTCCAGCATACCAGTCAGTAAACAAAACTAAGTTGACAATGATCATTTACCACTCGTTGAGTTTGCGTATAACAACCGCTACCATTCTAGCATTCAGATGGCCTCATACAAAGTCTTATATGGAAGGAAGTGCAGGTCACCTATTGGTTGGTTTGAGGTAGGCGAGACCAAGTTACTTGGCCCAGACATAATTCAACAAGCTGTGGATAAGGTGAAGCTTATCCAGGAGAGATTATTAGCAGCCCAGAGTCGACAGAAGTCGTATGCAGATAATCAACGTCGACACTTAGAGTTTCAGCTTGATGATTGGGTATTCTTGAAGGTATCACCCATGAAGGGTGTGATGGGGTTCGGTAAGAAAGGGAAGCTTAGCCCGAGATACATTGAACCTTATCAGGTTATTCGTAGGATAGGCAAGGTTGCCTATGAGTTGGATCTACCATCTGATTTGGAAGCGGTACATCCAGTATTTCATGTATCGATGCTACGTAAGTGTATTTGTGATCCTTCTAGAGTTTTTCCTGCAGATGATGTTCAGGTGACGGAAGAGTTGACTTACGAGGAGAGTTCTATAGCCATCCTTGATCGCCAGGTTAGACGGTTACGTACTAATGATGTGTCTTTCGTCAAGGTGTTGTGGCAAAATAATAATAGGGAAGAGATGACGTGGGAAGCAGAAAATGAGATGAAGAAGAAGTATTCCCACTTGTTCCATATGCCTACAGGTAATTCCATCCCCTATTTGACTATTTTGATTTATGGATGAGACTATGTGTTATATTGTGGCCCTATGAGGCCTCTATGGTTTTCTGCATATTGGTTGATAGGTATAGTTAAATGAGACTATGCCGAAATTTGTATAGCTTGAGACCTTTGATGAATATTCGAGGAAGAATATTTCTAAGGGGGGGAAGAATGTTACACCCCATATTTTCAGGGCATATAAGTGAGAACGTAAGTAAGGAAATAAGATTTGAAGGTTGGAAGGAAAGTATATGTACATTTTCTTATATGGAATTTTTTTGGATACAAGAAATGTGACGATAAAATTTATTAACTAGTAATTAAATTATTTCTAATGGATTTATGAATTTAGTATTGTATTATGAAGTCTTGGCATTGATAATATGAGGTCCACCGAAAATTTCACAATTTTGTAGGCCTATCGAAATTTTAAGAATTTTGGCAAGTGTGGGAGATATTTTGTGAAGAGAAATATATGACCAATAAGAGGGTGACACATGTTCCTCCACACTTGTCTTACAAGTTGCACACTATATAGATATGTATTGCAAGACTTAGGCTCATAATATCTTCATCATACAAACCTCTCTTATCTCTTCCTTCTCCTTCAAGATTTCGAACCATAGCAAAGTGAAGAACAAGCTTTACTTATTTTTCAAGATTAAGCACCTTAACCAAGTTCTAAGCCAAGTTAAATACTTGAAGCAGTGGTCACAATTTTTGGGCAAAAAAAACTGTCTTGAAACCCTAAGCTTGTTTATGAACTTTTTGGAAGAAAAACAAGAAAGTAAGATGGTTACAAGTTTGTAGAGGATACATGTGTGTTGTTGTAACTTGAAGAAGTGGAGCAAAGAGAAAACCGTGAGCCGAAACTTGTGGACTGTTTTGGGCTAAAAATAAGGTAAGATTTCTTATTCCTCTTGAAGTAATTGGAAATTACATGTTGTTATAGTTAAGGGACGAACCTGTGTTAAGAGAAATTGAGAATAAGAAGTGCATGTGACAGTTTTGGATGTTGGCCGATTTTGAGGCAGTTTTTAGTATCTTGGATTCGTTGGTTGTTATTGTTATTATCATCACTTATTGCATGTTATAAATTGAAGGAAATCTTGTTATTGAAAGTTGAAATGGGTTATATTAAAGTGTTGAGACTTGAATTGGATTATAAGGAATTATGAAAAGGGAAATGGTAATAGGTCTTGTTGGCCGAGATTGTAAAACTGTTGGATATTGTGGTGTTGTTTTAAGGATTGTTTTGTGGTGTTATAATGCTGAAAATTCAGTTACCATTATGCATGTTTAAATGTGGTAATTGCTAATGTAAGTTCTAAAGGAATAAGGGTGTAGAAAGGTGTAGAAATGCTTCACATTCTACCCTCGCTGTTGTTAGAATATGGGCTGTTTTTGTGGACTGTTTTAATGTGGATTAAAAGGCTGAATTTACATGAGAAGTGGATGTGTAAATCCCATTTGTTGTTGTTTGGTTGTGCCCTTAATTGATACTTGGTTATTGATATTATTGACCTTATTTGTAAGGTGGAAATGTATGTATAAATAGGGGAAATGCTGTCCAAATATTTATATGAAAAGAGAACCATTACTTGGTATATGACCTACACTAGTAAGCATGAAGTTGATAGATGTGTTATCGTTATTATAGGTTGAAGTACTACTTGAGGCGTATTCTACTTGTCGTGTTGGTATAGCCGATAAGGTATGTGAAACTATCATTTCTTCTTTTGACATGGTTTATATGAAGTGAGTGTACGGCGGACGTACATAGTTCTATTGGATCTTAATCCTTAATGATACATGACATGATAGTGCCTCAGTTTTTCTAAAATGAAAGTTCATTTTAATGATTTATACATGATATGATAGTTCCTTGATTTTTCTAAAATGAAAGTTCATTTTAATGATTTATACATGACATGATAGTGCCTTGAGTTTTCTAAATGAAAGTTATTCTATTTATTCCATTGAGAGTCAAAAACGATTTTAGCGTGTTCCAGAAAGGGCCGGGCAACATATTATTTTATTGAGAGTCAAAAAATGATTTAAATTGCACATGGTTGCTCATGAAAGCTATTCGTGCAAGTGTTATTATTCCATTTCACCGAGTCTCATAATGTGCACAGATTTATTCCATTTCACTGAGTCCCATAATGGACCGGGTATGTTCGTGCGCAGATTGATTCCATGGACATGTATCCATGATGCGGGTATAGATACCCATGATTCACCGAGACCCTCACTAGGGGGCCGGGTACGTTATATGTATATGATTCCATGGACTTGCAACCCATGATGCGAGTATAGATACTCATGACAGTATATGATTTCATGGACATTTATCCATGATGCGAGTATAGATACCCATAAACACCGAGACCCTCACTAGGGGTCAGGGTACTGTATGTATATGATTCCATGGACATGTATCCATGATGCGGGTATAGATACCCATGACAGTAAATGATTACATGCACGGACATTCATGAGTTTGATATGACTCTCAGTTTTAAAAAAGAACAGTTGACTCTCATTTTTATAAGGCACATTTGACTCTTTATTTTTACAAGGTACAGTTGACTCTTATTTTATATGACAAGGTTGGATCTGGTTTTTGATTTTCATACTTATCCCTGTAATCTTTTGGCCAGTTATGATCTTATTTACAGTACTTTATGTTTACATACTTAGTACATTGTTGTACTGACCCCCTCTCCGGGGGGTTGCGTTCATGCCCGCAGGTATAAGTACTCAGTTGGGTGATTTGCGAGCTTAGGATATTTGCTCAGCTTTTGGGATAGCTCTATTGTTCCGGGGCTTGTCATTTGGTATAGATTAGCTGTTATAGACTTGCATATATTCAGGGGTACGGTGGGGCCTTGTCCCGTCATAGTTCACTGTCTTATTCTTAGAGGTCTGTAGTCATGTGTGGGTTGGACATGTACAGTTGTAGTTCATTTTGTCTATTGTGTATACAATGGCAGCCTTGCCGGCTTGCCTATGATGTTATATGACAGTTCACGGGACAGGATTCATTTGTTAGGAGATTAGGAATTTTTCTTAAGCTTCCGCTGGTTATATGTGATGTGTGGGTATAAGGGTGCCCAGGTAGGGCACCAGGCGCGGCCCGTCGGTTCGGGTGCGATGACCGACAGCCAGCTAGAAACAATTTACATGGCTGCCCTAAAAACCTGAGGTACTTTGAATGAGAACTTCAGGAATAGACCATGAGGTTCAGAATGGTCCCTATTGACGTCGGGAGTAGGCTTGGTGGGAAAGTACGAATGCCAACCAACTGGAAGCCGAGCATGCCTCAAATAGATGAATAACCACTCCCTAAAAGCAAACAAAGGGTGGGCGAGTTTAATGTAGTGAGGGTGTTTCATCCTTACGCATCACTGTGAGAAATGAGAACCAGGTGAGACCCAGAGAATGATTAAACCAACCGCCAACACAGAAGAAGGGAAATGGTTTATCAATTAGGCTCCTGTAAAGAAATAGGCACCACCGAGAGTCGCATCCAGAACCCAGAAAAGAGGGATGAAACGTGCCAAGACCTTGCGTAAGATGCAACAGACATTTCATCTAATTTCCAACACCAAAGCAGCAAAAAATTAGAAGATTCCTGAGTCTTTCGTAGCCGAGGCAATAGAGCGTGCATTCGACTCAGTTGCTTCCGGGGAAATTACACCTGAAGGAGAAACGTTGGGTCAACCAAAACTGGATGAACAACCTACCGACAACCCGATGAAGGAACCACAATGACGAACCAACTCTGGCAGCCGATGAAGTCGAGCTGCCGATGGAATTTGAATTGCCCATAAAAAGGGCTATGCCTAGTTTTGAGTCTCAGGATCCTTTGGAAGATATCAACCTGGGAACCAAAGAAGTCCCCCAGCTAACACATATTAGTTGGTTGTTGAAGGAAGATGATAAACAAGGCATGACGACCCTTCTACTGCAGTATAAAAAATACTTCGCATGGGATTATCATGAGATGTCTGGATTGGGGTAACTCTTCGAATGCACGATTAGAATACATTGGGACTGATTAGTGGTCACAAAGACGCCTCGGTTGAAGGGAAAACCTAATTTAGAAGAAATCATCATTGCATGCACTGGAGATTAGACGATTGAAGTGACATGTGCGACTGTCAGACTGAAATGACAGCTATTTTCGAATATGTTAACTCAACAGTCACACTTGAGTTAATGTAGAGGGGAAATTGTTAGCACTAAAAAATGATTCAAGTGTTCAGTCGAAATTTAGTGACAGCCGAACTATTATGGAGCCGAATTTACTCCTAACCCTCGACCACAAGAACTTCATCGACTACTAAGGAATATTAGCTGAAGTTATTAGTTAGAGGTACGACTGAGACCCACTCAGATGCAGACGCTTCACTATCAAGTCAAAAGTGTTTCTAGACCCCTAAAAGTGGTAACAACCAACAACAACTAAAAATAAAAGCCATTACCCTAGCAAAAAGAGTAGATGGCGAGAAAATCGGTACCACCTCCCTCATGATCGGCCATTGAACTTAGTGAGTTACTTGATGGCTGACATGGGGGCACATTTGTACATTTTTTCTTCCTTTTGTATTATAAATTGAAACATTCTTTTGTATGTACGACAGACACAATCAATCAAACAAATTAAAATTTATCTATCTTTATCTTTTATCCTTACTTTATCCCTTTATCTTTACTGTACTCAGCTGTATTTATGCTTTCTTACCTCTTAGTTCACTAGTAACACCGTCCTAACGCTTTCTGGAGTAGTTGGGGAACTCATTGCTGGAAATTAGAGTTATGTTTCTAGCCCGAATCACTTGAGTTAAGGAATCACTTTGTCTCCCGATTCGATCAGCCGATACAACAGCAGAAGGCAGAATTCAGGGCGAGAACAAATACATACAAATATTACACTTTTTCTTGATTCTGGTTAGTTTATTTTTGTCAGTTTTGAAGAGCAGGGGGGCTATTTCACCCTGTATCTTGCTAAAATTTTCCATCCCATTTTGTCATCAAATTAAGCCAAAGGTTTATATTCATTATTTCTTGTGAATATTTCAGGAAGATAATTTGCTTTGTTCTGCCTACTACTAAGGCTTAAAGAAGAACAAAAACAACAATGGATATATCTTTATATTAGGTGATGGGTTAAATTATTTTGAAAAGAATATGTGTAAATTTAAAAGGCAGAATTGCTTGGGGAAAAATAGTAGATCATCTCTTTTTCTAACAGATAAAAGAATTTAAAAATCAATATTCGATCGAACTGTCTTTTTTCCTTCGATTTGTGAATCCAATAGAGAAGAATATACTCTTGTGGGTACATTGGACTCGTTACTTTTGGTTCGAACTATATGTTAGTGATAATATAGACCTTTTAATAAGCAATCACAATAATATAATAATGATTCAAATGCAATAGAAATTAACAACAGTGAAAAACAACAAATTTGAGATATACACTAACTTGTGTCGATAGAGGCCGGCAATGCAGTGACCTAAGACATAAATTCGCCCCCACTCGTGCTGTAGTTTCATGGACATCTATCTTGAGGATACAACTATATGGTTCAGGTTCTTGCACGAGAACTTGATCCCTGACTAATTTACTTTAAGTGTTTTTCCAGAAAATATCTTTTGAGGAAGAAGAAGAAGATTGAGAAACAATCTTAGTTGATTAATTGCATTAATGAAAGATTGTAATGTATTGAGTATTGTGTCTTTGTTGTGATATTTCTCTATGCTTACGCAAGTGTACGTATCGTTCAAGTAATACAGATCTGTAAGACCGAATTATCGTCCACAAAGACTAGTTTGTCAAGTATCGATTATCTAATCTATGGTATCTATTTGGTAATCGTTCTTTTGTTTGAGATTTATAACTTAGAACTATAACTAAAGTAAAGTGCAGAAAAAAAACTAAAGATGATAATACTTTGATTTAAAACAGTTATGATGGAAATATGGCTTCCAATCTCCTCAACTATCCACTATTTCACTTGTTAATGCAATGCTAATGATTCTTCTTCTTATTAAGATAGCAAGTTAACTAATATGTTCTATATTCCGGTTAGGATATATAAAAACTCAACCTTGTGCAGAAACTTTCTATATTTCTATGATAGATTTTACCACACAGGAGGATTAAGAACAATAACCTTTAATACTACACAAGTATCGGGGTACTTTCGTTCACGATTTTAACCTATGTCTCAACAACTACAACATATTCAAATCTCCCCTCTCAGATCTCGATTCGAAATCATATAAGTTATGACAATTAATGGCCAGTTAATTATCAAGCAATCAAAACAATATTGAATAGATCTCAATATGCTGAAGAAGAAATCAATAACTATGCATTAACTGTACGAAAGAGTTTCAAGTGATTCGACGGAAAACCCTAATAAAGAGATTAACTCCTAGACATTGTCATGCTAAGAACTAATACAAAATTCAACATAAACTGAAATAAAATAAAGGAAAGAAAAAGAACTTGAATAAGAGTAGTCTCTAATCTTGTGTCTTTTCCTCCTTTCTTGCTTCTCCCAAGTATGATATAAAGTATGACAGGGTTTCAGGGTTTTATATCTGAGAAAAACCTCACTTCGGACCCTTTTACCCTTCTGAAATTCGGCCCACTTTTGTAAAATCCTGCGTCGGAACCATGGCCCTGCATTCTGGCGCCAAATATCTTGCAGCTCTCTAAAATTCCAGCGCCGTGGCCCTGCATTCTGGCGCCACGGCGCTGTCGACGATAATTTCCAGATTTTGTCCGATTTTCTTCTATTCTTCTTGGGACTTCCTAGACTTCATTTCTTGGGTTGTGCTTGTGCAATTTCACCTCAATTAAGCTCATTTCATTCTCAATTATGATTTCCTCCTTTAGGACCGCTGTGACTCAAAAGAAATACAAACAACCCTAATACTATACTTAAACACAAATGAAAAGAGGAAAATACTTAACTAAAAAGAGTGTATAAAATACACTCAACAAACACCTCCAAACTTACACTTTACTCGCCCTCGAGTAAAGCACCTAACAAAAGCAAAAACAAAAATGAAAACAAATAAAAGACTCAATGAAATGGATCAAGTAGCTATAGCAATGCTTTCTCAAAATCATGGATGAAAACTGAGATAATATGTTAGAACATCATATCATGAATATTTCGCAATCTAGAATTTCAAATTAATTATTTCGCAAATTCAATTAGATCATAATCATTGGAAATACAAATACCTAACTTATGTATGTCAATTTCATTTCATCTTTCCCAAAATTATATAGACCTGTTTACTTGTTATTCTCCACTAATCATAGACATACACCTTAGAGATCATCACGACTTTCAAGGGTTGTAATGTAGGCTTAGGCAGGGGTAGGTAAAAGTAGGCATTTAGGCTCAAATTACGTACCATAAGCATTTTTCATTCAACTCCTTTTTAATTCTTTCTGACTTTCTTTTTAATCTCATACCTATTTTCTCACCTCTTTTCTTTTGAGAGAATGAGACACATTAAAAAAACAAGCACCCCCAAACTTAGGATTTTGCATATTTTTCATTGGGGTGCATCAACTTTTTCATCTTTTTTTTTCAACACTTTTCATTCCAATACTTTTCCATTATTACTTATGGCACAGTAGAGGAATCATAGTGTGTCAAACAAAAGTATTATTTAGGCTCAAAGGGGCTGACTAGTGATACAATTTTTGTCAGGGTAGGTAATGAATGGTAAGAAGGGCTATCAAAAAATGCCTTAATCATTTTCTTAAACATGTATATCTTAACTATTTCGCCTCAAATAACAAACAAACAAATTTTCTAGACATTTTTAACCTTACTTTCCATAACTGACAACATATAGGCTAAGCACAAATATCTCAAATAATTAGATGTCATAAAATTTTGGCATATCTAACTTAAGCACACATATTTGTTTGCTTTCAATTCCATTACATTATCCCACTTAATCCACTCAATATCTTCAGTCACTATAACATACATGATCCATAAAAAAATTTATGACTCAGAAACACATAAAGCACAACAAAAAGACTCAAAACAAAATAACAAAACAAAATAAGACACCCCCAAACTTAATCGACACATTGTCCTCAATGTGTAAAGATTAAAAATAAAGGGACAACTTACTGACACAACACATCGGTCATAACGGAGGTCTGGGAGGAAATTCTTGAAATTGCATAGCATCTGGGCTCTCTGAACTTCTGCCGTCGCGACCCTGCTGGTTGGCGCCACGACGCTGATCATGGGAAATACTCTCTGAAGTTCTGGCACCACGGCCTTGCATTCTGGCGCCATGGCGCTGTGCCAAATTTACGTCTTTTTCGGCATTTTTATCCCCTTTTCCACTCGGTCGGTTCTAGTCGGTACCATAAAAACCATAAACCAAGCCAAGCGAGCGGTGAGACTTTTCAAGAACAAAATAAGACAACTAAAACAAAAATAGAAATAACATAATTAAAAACATTGGGTTGCCTCCCAAGTAGCGCTGTCTTTAACGTCTTTTAGCCGGACGCAATTTTCTTACTCAATCAAGGGGGTAGATTATCCCCTCCGCATATCCATTTCAAAATCATTCTCTTTGTTCTTCTCCTCTGTTTTTTCACAAGGCTTAGTTCAGAGAGGTTCACCTATTGGTCAGTATTCATAGAATCATTCACAGGTTCAGAATTCTTACTCTCCTGTTCTGCACCTTGCTTCAATGTTACCCCACGAGCATCATTGCTTGTGCGGCTTTTCTCATAGACACCCTTGTTAACTATCCCAATGGCAAAACATCTATTATTTACTTAAGGTTCAGTGGGTGTTTTGAAAACAGTGAAGATCATCTCCTCATCTTGAACTCGGAGCTTGAGCTCTCCCTTTTCAACATCAATCAGTGCCCTCCCTATGGCTAGGAATGGTCTCCCAAGGATGATGGACATATTTTCATCGGCTTCCATATCTAGGATGATGAAGTCAGCAGGAAAGATGAATTTACCTACTTTTACCAATACATCTTCAATTATTCCTTGGGGATGCACAATTGAGTGATCAACTAGCTGCAAGGTGACATTGGTTGACCTTGTGTCACGACCCGAAACTGGGCCCGTGACTGGTGCCTTACCCCGGGCACCCTAGTGACACAACATCAGAGTAATCAGCGGAACATAAAACAACAACATGAGATAACAGAAATATAAAACAATAATCTGTGAAAACTTGCCTTTCGGCATATATATAACCATCAACTCTTTTACAAATGAACAGCTTAATCCTTTTTACCAACCCTGCCCACAACAGTACTACAGACCTCTAAGAATGATACGACCACAATGGCGGGACAGGGCCCCGCCAAACCCCTGAATGTAAACACTTACTACGACAGGACTATACGTGATAAGCCTCGGAGAAACGGAGCTTCCCAAACGCCGACTGTGACCACGAGCTAGGATCGGCGATGTACCTCAACTGCGGCATGAACGCGGCCCAAGGAGGTCGATCAGTGGTGCAGAGTATGTGAAACTAAAAATAAATCGTAAATGAAATCATAGTAGTCTATACCAAGCGGGAGACATGTATGATAACCAAACTCTGATTCACCACATAGCGATCATGTCAAGTCGTGGTCTCGCACCTCAAGTCATCACTCAATTTAACCATGGGTCTCACGCCACAACATCAATCGTGCGTGGAATACCTTCGCTCATCGGCGGTTTATGATATACAAGCACCAAGGAAAACACATGAACACTGGTCCCACTGTGTCCTAATAAACGTGCGGGGTAAGTACGAAGGCATAGCCGACTACTAACACCAGCGATACAACAAGGTCATAAATCGTATCATAAGATCTGTCTAGGCATCACATGATCAAAGCGGCCACTTGCCGCATGATCTAAGGTGCGCGTCTAGTCCTGGAACTTCCCGCGACTCGCATAGGCCAATCTCATCGGCCCGCATGAGGTATTCCCGCGTCGGTAGCTACTCCGGCATCGCCACGGACTTTCGAGTCCGCGCCACGCGACCGCGTGCCCATAAAGGGCGACACTAACACGGAACTCGTAGCTCGCGATAGGCCCCAGGACCCGCATGAGGTATTCTCGAATCATGGTCCTGCATCGCTGAGTCTACCGCATCGGAGCGGCTTAACCCGGAATCATCTCGAGATGAATGCCACAATACTATCATAACGACCGATAGTTAATAAGCACAATCAAGGAAACCCCTTACACAAACATCACAAGATACTAACACGTAGCATCCTAACACGTTTACTTATCAAAGCAACAAGAAAGTATTACAAGGCTATCACAAACCAATACAATCAAGTTATTCACACAAGGTACTTTCTACTAACAAGTTCGGGTATCTATCCCCAAAGTACTTCACACATTAAAATAAAAAAAGATCTGTTTCTTTCACATAAGTCACACAATACCCGTAGTATAAAATAGAGTGACTGTCCTTTTAAGAAAACCAAAACTCTTACCTTTGTAAAACCAAGTAACAACATTATTTTCCAAACGTCCAAGTTTGCCTAATTTCAAATGTTCACGTTTCTTATTTTAGAAAGGTTTCGTAGTTCATAGTCTTATTCATTTAAGAATATAATTCTCTTTTAAACAATCTGAGAAACATAAGCCTTATATGTGAGTAGGATATTCTTGTTTATAACAATCTTATTACAATGACCATGATCTAGGAAATATCATTTTGTCTCATCTTAGCTTACATGCAGATGGAAGTTTCTCTGGTTTTAATAATACTTAATTATTCAAAACATTTCCTTTTAACGCCGCGATGGTTTGTCGATACAAATCGATTTCCAAAATCAAGAAAACGTTCTTAAGCCGTTATACCTAACTTCCCAAAGCTAGTATAACTCTTAAGTTCTCAAAAACCAAGTATTACTTCTCTTTCAAAACGATTTCAGAAATCTTTTGAAATACTTCAAGTTCTTTATAATCACACATCAAGCCAGTTATAAACAAATCATTTACCTTTTTAAAGACCACAAAGTGTTTTCTTATCTACATAAAGCTGTTATAACCAACTTCCCATAAAGCCGTTATAACACTTTATGTTTAAACCAAACAAATACACTTAGCACGTATGCGTCTGCCGTACTACATAGTTCACACATATCATGCTAGAAGAGATAGGAAGAGGTTCACATACCTCGCGGCGATTATCGACTAATAGCAAAATGCTCGAAAGTACCTCAAGCGTCGGCTACTCCTGCCAAGTAGAAACGCGCCACACGTAGTACTTGACCTATAAGGCCACAGCGCTTATTAACATCTAGATCTTATCGTAGAACATTCTCACAGAAAATTCGACAAAGACTTCCGCACAACAGCGTAAATCTCCTCCTCTAACGGGGCCTGCTATCAAGCCAACCCGGGGGGGGGGGGGTATACGTCTCATCCGGACATGCACAATTCTACCTCACAGGAAAGCTACACAAGTCTCGTAATACGGTCTATGTAATTCTGATTCGGTACTCTTCTTTGAAAAGGTTTCTTATTATTGAGCTTAAGTCGAGGACATTGCCACAACATTAAGTTGATACTATATATATAGTATACTTGACTATATATTCCTCTGACATGTAATATCCAATTACAATAGGGGACAAGATAATTACCTCGATAAGCCCATAATTATCCAAGTATAAATGTCGATCCTTAGCAACGCTTAGCTCGACTCAGGCGCTCAACCCGCTCTAAACCACCCTTAGAAGTTCTAACCAACTTCTACACAATACTCCAAACGGACTATGGAGATTTTCCTAGGGTTTCGGTTTTGTGGTGACGGGAAGTATAATAGTATTTTACGGGCTTTTGTATAAGTGTAACCTTGGGAATACTACAAGGTATTTGGGCAGGTATTTGGACATAACAACAATACTAGGAGAGTATTTCTATACCACAACAAGGGGTATTATCTGAAAACAACCTAGGCTGGGGTACCCACGGCTAGCAACTCTAGGAGGGGGTGTCTACCTCGGCCTACCACTAGGGGACTCTCGGCCAAGGGGAGAGAGGGGCTCTCGGCAAGACACTACACTAAGGGGAAGGAAGAAGCTTTCAAGACTTAGGCAATTTTGTGAATGAATTAGTCTTCAAGGGGTATTTATAGGTCAGTGAAAGCCAACCAATGGCCAAGATTACACCAAGTGTTAGGCAAGTGTAGGGCCAAGATTCACCCATGTGTACCTAGCCAACTTGCACACAAAATATCTACCAAAAATATCTCCCACTTGCCTTCCCAAATCGTCAGTCGCGCCCTTGCCCTGATGAGAGGGTGCCAAGTGTCGCCCTCGTTGGTCCAAAATGTTCCGTCTCGGAAAAATCCATAAAAATAAGAAAAGACATAGCGGAATTTTCCGCCGCAAGTTATGTAAAGCGTTTAGTCGAAAACGACTCTAACAGGGTGTTGTGCACAAATGCCATTCGGCGAAGCCACCTAGGCGGGGTGACACGTGTCACCTCCTATTGGCCCAAATAAAACATCTTCGAAAATATCCATAATGGCCAAAATCTAGAAAACAAAGTGGGCCTTAAAGCAGTAAATTTCTCCGTGGGCCCACGTGACCATTTCCAAAATAAAATTCCATAATTCTCTAATATTCGAAGTCCGAATACCAAATCGGGAATCCAATTCCCATTAACGAACCTTTTTCCTTCACAAAACCGGAAACTTTTCCGTGGAAAAATCGCCTCTTTCTTCCTTTCCAATCTTTACGCCGTATTGTTCAAATGCGTGCGTCCTCGCATACATAGCCTAGAACGACGGGGTATAACATTCTCCTCCTTAGAAACATTCGTCGAATGTTCCTTCTAAGTCTCAAAACAAGCGGCGCCAATATAGTCTTCACTACTAAACTTACGAAACAATCCTGCCATACCTGGCCACAGAAATACCTGCGCAACATACTTATATCCAAGTCTACGAGGAAAACACCTCTACATCACCACAATAATACTACTTTTGTCACTTTGCCTGAGATACCACTTTGTCACTTTGCCGCGAGCCTTGCTCCAACGACCCAACAAATGGTACCGGTCGCATCGATCTGAAGGTTCGTACACTCGAATTCTTACCACATTTCTGATACTGCTTTAGTATCCAAAACTCGGGGTTACTATCTCTAACGTGGTCATCATTAACTGGGAACATTCTGGATGGATCTTCGATACTTTCCCGAACATAACAATACGAAAGACCGGACGTCCTTCCTCCTAAGTCGGACGGCAAATGCTAACATATAGGCAATCTGGCCTATTCTTCACATGAACTCACAAAGGCCCAAAGTAACTCGGGCTAAGTTCCTTCTGTTTCCAAAACTCGTCACACCCTGTCCGGGGTGGTACTTTCAAGAAGACCGACCGTCGGCACGAACTCTAGCGTCGTCGGATTATCATACGATTCCTCTATTGCGAGAACTTCTTCTAGACAAGCTTCACACTATCCACAGTCTGCTGGAACAAGCCTGAACCAACTATCTGAACCCTGCCAACATCGAACCAATCGACCGGCAACTTGCATTTCTGCCCCTACAAGGCGTCACAAGACGACATCCGAACACTGAAATGGTAGCTTAAACACTCCCCCAACCGGAGACAACGATCCTCATTACCGCGAAATCAAAACAACGGCGAGGCGAATGCGTCTGAGGAGACTGCTTTGAGTTCTAGCCTGCTCGTACAAACTCGAGAAGAGAAACAGCCGTGCCACTGGCTCCATCATCGTCATAAGGTGAAGGTAGGCACCCGTGCAACCTCACAACCTTTTCGGATAACATCAACACCGCAGAGAACGACACGACCAAGAACACGATAGGCTGCCCCATCGGCCCGACCACCGGTCGAGCATCCACGAACTTGCGGCTAACTAAACACGGGCCTAACACCCTCGTGACCCTACCACAAAGAGGACCACCACAAACTGACCCCACCACCAAACCTACCGCGGGTTGACCATGCGTAGCCTCAACCCGACCGAAGGCGCGAAATACCATCTCCCGGAAGGAACAATCTTACTAAACACGTTCACGAAAACCTAGCGGTCTTCTTAGCTCAACTACCCTCTTTCATTTCATACTACATAGGGACTTATCCCAAACACACCACGTGCACTATGCACTCCTATAAGGGTCAAACATAAACATACGTCTACAGAGATGGCCTTACCTCTAAGGTCTTTGCGTATAAAGCTCTAAGGCTCACACTTTCTCTATCCTCCAAAATCTCACTCGGTTAACCCACCATGATTTCTAATCACAACTAACACTTCTTATCGTAACATAGCACTTAAGGTATACTCACTTGAAAGTTAGAAGGACGCTCGCTCGCCCGCCTCTTGCTTTGTCCTTGGTTAACCCGTCGATCTCTACGTTTCTCGGCTGCGCATAAGCCCGCATAGGCCATGCTCGAAGCCTAGCGAAGGATTACTCTTGCACAACCTTCTCTTAGGTAGTCATCAAGACTTGCGATACATCGGTATACTCTGCGGTAGCCAAATCCATAGCTAGTAACAAGGTTGTCTCTTGCAATCTATATTCTCGGTTCGGTGCGTGGGCGAAGGTTCACATATCATGGCGCGATGGAGCTGCCGTCGCCATGCTTAAACTCTCGGGGCTAGTGGCGTCGCAGAAATCCCGAATGAAGCACTACTAGGTAATGATTTGGCTGTGCCCTCGCCACCTCCGAACTCTACTCGCAGCTCCGCCGCGCGCCTTGCCCTCTGGGCGGGTTTGCCCTGCGGAGGCATAGCGGTGAGGGAAAGAAATACGTCGGAGGTCTAACTTACAACACGACTCTAAGGCACGATCTCAGAGTGAGAAGAATAGAAACCAATCCTAAATATCCTATAGCCTCACGATTATTGATGTGGTGCAACACACCGATAATCAAGACTTCATCTGATACGTTCAGACACTTTCCGAGGATTAATCGCTCGATACCACTTTTGTCACGACGGCGGGCGTGATGGTGCCTTACCGGGCACCCTAGTGACACAACATCAGTGTCGGCGAACATAAAACAACAACGTGAGATAACGAAATATAAAACAATAATCAGGAAAACTTGCCTTTCGGCATATATATAACCATCAACTCTTTTACAAATGAACGGCAATCCTTTTTACCAACCCCGCCTAGCAAGATTACTACACCTCTAAGAATGATACGACCACAATGGCGGGGCGGGGCCGCCAAACCCCCGAATGTAAACACTTACTACGGGGACTATACGTGATAAGCCTCCGAGAAGCGGAGCTTCCCAACGCGAGCGTGACCACGAGAGCTAGGATCAACGGCGATGTACCTCAACTGCGGCATGAACGGCCCGAGAGGTCGAGACAACAGTGCAGTATGTGAAACTAAAAATAAATCACGTAAATGAAATCATAGTAGTCTATACCAAGCGGGAGACATGTATGATAACCAAACTACTGATTCACCACAATAGCGATCATGTCAAGTCGTGGTCTCACACCTCAGTCATCACTCAATTTAACCATGGGTCTCACGCCCACAACATCAATCGTGCGTGGAATACCTTCGCCCGCTGGCGGTTTATGATATACAAGCACGAGAAAACACATGAACACCGGTCCCACCTGTGTCCTAATAAGCATGCGGGGTAAGTGCGAAGGCATAGCCGACTACTAACACCTACGTATCAACAAGGTCATAAATCGTATCATAAGATCTGTCTAGACCGTCACATGATCAAAGCGGCCACTTGCCCGCGATGATCTAAGGTGCGCGTCTAGTCACGGAACTTCCGCGACTCGCGTAGGCCAATCTCATCGGCCCGCATGAGGTATTCCGCGTCGGTAGCTACTCCCGGCATCGCCACGGACTTTCGAGTCCGTAGCCACAAGGACCGCGTGCCCATAAAGGACGACACTAACACGGAACTCGTAGCTCGCATAGGCCCCGGGACCCGCATGAGGTATTCTCGAATCATGGTCCTGCATCGCCGAGTCTACCCCGTCGGAGGCGGCTTAACCCGGAATCATCTCAAGAGATGAATGCCACAATACTATCATAACGATAGTTAATAAGCACAATCAAGGGAAACCCTTACACAAACATCACAAGATACTAACACACGTAGCATCCTAACACGTTTACTTATCAAAGCAACAAGAAAGTATTACAAGGCTATCACAAACCAATACAATCAAGTTATTCACACAAGGTACTTTCTACTAACAAGTTCGCATATCTATCCCCAAATTAATTCACACATTAAAATAAAAAAATAAGATCTGTTTCTTTCACATAACTCACACAATACACGTAGTATAAAATAGAGTGGTATCCTTTTAAGAAAACCAAAACTCTTACCTTTGTAAAACCAAGTAACAACATTATTTTCCAAACGTCCAAGTTTGCCTAATTTCAAATGTTCACGTTTCTTATTTTAGAAAGGTTTGTAGTTCATAGTCTTATTCATTTAAGAATATAATTCTCTTTTAAACAATCGAGAAACATAAGCCTTATATGTGAGTAGGATATTCTTGTTTATAACAATCTTATTACTGACCATGATCTAGGAAATATCATTTTGTCTCATCTTAGCTTCATGCAGATGGAAGTTTCTCTGGTTTTAATAATACTTAATTATTCAAAACATTTCCTTTTATTAACGCGATGGTTTGTCGATACAAATCGATTTCCAAAATCAAGAAAACGTTCTTAAGCCGTTATACCTAACTTCCCATAAAGCTAGTATAACTCTTAAGTTCTCAAAACCAAGTATTACTTCTCTTTCAAAACGATTTGAAATCTTTTGAAATACTTCAAGTTCTTTATAATCACACATCAAGCGCTTATAAACAAATCATTTACCTTTTAAAAACCACAAAGTGTTTTCTTATCTACATAAAGTCGTTATAACCAACTTCCCATAAAGCGTTATAACACTTTATGTTTTAAACCAATCAAATACATTTAGCACGTACGCGTCTACCGTACTACATAGTTCACATATCATGCTAGAAGAGATAGGAAGAGGTTCACATACCTCGCGACGATTATCGACTAATAGCAAAATGCTCCGAAAGTACCTCGGCCGTCGGCTACTCCTTAAGCCAAGTAGAACGCGCCACACGTAGTACTTCAACCTATAAGGCCACAAGGCGCTTTAACATCTAGATCTTATCGTAGAACATTCACCAAAATTCGACAAAGACTTCCCCGCAACAGCGTAAATCTCCTCTCTACGGGCCGGCTATCAAGCCAACCAGGGGGGGGGTTATACGTCTAATCCGGACGTGCACAATTCTACCTCACAGGAAAGCTACACAAGTCTACTGTAATACAGTCCTATGTAATTACAGTTCAGTACTCTTCTTTCGAAAAGGTTTCTTATTATTCAGGCTTAAGTCCAAGGACATTGCCACAACATTAAGTTCAGTACTATATATATAGTATACTTCAACTATATATTCCTACAACATGTAATATCCAATTACAATAGGGGGACAAGATAATTACCTCGATAAGCCCATAATTATCCAAGTATAAATGTCGATCCTTAGCAACGCTTAGCTCCAACTCCGAGCGCTCCAACCCGCTCTAAACCACCCTTAGAAGTTCTAACCAACTTCTACACAATACTCCAACGGACTATGGAGATTTTCCTAGGGTTTCGGTTTTGTGACTGACGGGAAGTATAATAGTATTTTCTGGGCTTTTGTATAAGTGTAACCTTGGGAATACTACAAGGTATTTGGGCCAAGGTATTTGGACAGAACAACAATACTAGGAGAGTATTTCATACCACAACAAAGGGTATTATCTGAAAACAACCTAGCAGGGGTACCCGGCTAGCAACTCTAGGAGGGGGTGTCTACCCGGCCCCCACTAGGGGACTCGGCCAAGGGGAGAGAGGGGCTCTCGGCCAAGACACTACACTAAGGGGGAAGGAAGAAGCTTTCAAGACTTAGGCAATTTTGTGAATGAATTAGTCTTCAAAGGGGGGGGGGAATTTATAGGTCAAGTGAAAGCCAACCAATGGCCAAGATTACACAAAGTGTTAGGCAAGTGTAGGGCCAAGATTCACCCGTGTACCTAGCCAACTTGCACACAAAATATCTACCAAAAATATCTCCCACTTGCCTTCCCAAATCGTCAGTCACGCCCTTGCCCGCTGAGAGGTGCCAAGTGTCGCCTCTCGTTGGTCCAAAATGTTCCGTCTCTCGGAAAAATCCGCAAAAATAAGAAACGACATCGCCGGAATTTTCCCCGCGCAAGTTATGTAAAACGTTTCGTCGAAAAACGACTCTACCCGGGTGGTGTGCACAAATGCCATTCGGCAAGCCACTAGGCGGGGTGACACGTGTCACCCTCCAAATGGCCCAAAAAAAAAAAACTTACGAAAATATCCATAATGGCCAAAATCTCGAAAACAAAGTGGGCCCCACAAAACCGTAAATTTCTCCCGTGGGCCCCACGTGACCATTTCGAAAATAAAATTCCATAATTCTCTAATATTCCAGGAAGTCCGAATACCAAATCTGGGAATCCAATTCCCATTAACGAACCTTTTTCCTTCACAAAAACCGGAAACTTTTCCGTGGAAAAATCGCCTCTTTCTTCCTTTCCAATCTTTCTGTCGTATTCTCGTACGTACGTCCTCGCATACATACCCTAGAACTACGGGGTATAACACCTTGCTTCCCCTAAACCAAGTCTTTTAAACACAGAGAGGGGAATCAGGTTGAAACTTGCCCCCAAATCACACAGAGTCTGCTTGCATGTCACCTTCCCTATAGTGCAAGGTAAGGTGAAACTCCCTGGATCTTTCAGCTTTGGGGGAAGTTTCTTCTGCAATATAGCACTACACTACTCTGTCAGCACCACTGTCTCATAGTCTGCCAGTTTTTTTTTTTAAAAGGATGTCTTTCATAAACTTCACATATGCTGACATTTGCTCCAAAGCTTCAATGAATGAGAGGTTGATGTGCAGCTTTTTGAAGACTTCTAAAAATTTCGAAAACTGCTTATCTAGAGCCTTCTTCTGCAGCCTTTGAGGGTATGGAATTCTATCTGTGTACTCCCTCATAACTGCTGGTGGAGCCTTCTCTAAAATAGGGCGGTCATCAGTAACCCCCACTTTCTCTACCTCATAAGTCTCTGTGACCTCATCTTTCTTCTCCATCTGTGGTTGGGCTGCAACTTGCTCTAATTTCTTACCACTCCTTAAGCTTATTGCCTGACACTGTTCTCTTGGATTTACCACAGTATTGCTGGGAAGATTTCCTTGCTCTCTATTGTTCAGCATGTTTGCCAGATGTCCCACTTGTGTCTCCAAATTTTTGATAGATGACCTAGTCTCTGTCATGAATTGGGTCTGAGAATTTGTAAGGGTTAACAGTGCTGCTCTTAATTCATCAGGCTTCTCTTGTGGCTGCTGGTTCTGATGTTGGCCCTGAAATTGCGCTTGATACCCTTGGTCATTCTTCCACGAAAAATTTGGGTGATTTATCCACCCATGATTATATATGTTGGAGAATGCATTATTGTAGGGCCTCTGAAAATTTTCAACTGCCTGAACCTGCTCCATAGACACATTATTTGGATCCACGGATATGCACCTATCAGAGGTATGGGGACCCCCACAAATCTCACAACTCAATAGTGTCTGGACAACATTAATGGGCATTGTACTCTGCTACAACTGCTTTGTCAAAGTGCGCAGTCAATGCAGTGATAGTATCTAACTCATGAATCTCAGCCACTCTCCTGCTGTTTGTAGCTCTCTCATCGCCCCCCTGATGGTTATTTGTGGCCATGTATTCTAGCAAATTATGTGCCTCATTGACACTCTTCTTCATGAACGTTCCCCCTGCTGCATCATCAATAATGGTACGAGTTGTACCACATAGCCCATTGTAGAATATGTGGACTAACATCCACTTCTCAATCCCATGATGCGGGCACTTCCTCTGTATGTCTTTAAACCGCGCCCATGTATCATATAGTGATTCTCCCTCCAGCTGGAAAAAGTTATTCAACTCTCCTCTGAGCCTTGCTGCTTTGGATGGAGGGAAAAATTTAGCAAGAAACTTCTGAGCCAAGTCTTGCCATGTGGTAATCGAGTTCGCCTGTAATGAGTTCAACCAGCTCTTGTCTCTATCCCTGAGTGAGAATGGGAAGAGTCTTAATTGAATGGCATCATCAGTAACACCATTGTATTTAAACGTTGCACACAATTTCAGGAAATTTGCCAAATGCATATGGGAATCTTCAGACGGTAACCCCCCAAACTGAACTGAACCTTGAACCATGTGCAATATTGTTGGTTTGATTTCAAAATTATTAGCTTCCACATCTGGAAGCCTGATGCAAGTCTGGACTCCTGTAATTGTAGACATCACATAGTCCCCTAAGCTCCTCTCTGCAGGGTGCGAAACTTGCCTCATCACAGCCGGTATTCTCCACGTTGTTATTTTGCTGATTTTCCTTTGCTAAAGAATCAGCAATTCACTTGTCTTTCCTATTCTGTCTGCACAATCTTTCAATCTCAGGGTTCAGATGGATAGGAGTGTCTGCTCCTCTCCTACTTCGCATAAACTAAGTTCTTGAAATCGATCAAAAACAAGCAAACAGATCAAAGCAAAAATGTTCTAAAATAAAAAATAAAAAAAATCAAATTAGAAATAAGAATAGATAATTCGATATTGATAGTACGCCAGTCCCCGGCAACGGCGTCAAAAACTTTTTGCGATATTTCTCTATGCTTAAGCAAGTGTACGTATCGTTCAAGCAATAAAGATCTATAATACCGAGTTATCGTCCACAAAAACTGATTTGTCAAGTACCGATTATCTAATCTATGGTATCTATTTGGTAACCATTTTTTTTTATATTTATAACTAAGAACTATAACTAAAGTAAAGTTCAGAAAATAAACTAAAAATGATAATACTTTGATTTGAAACAGTTATGATGGAAATAGGGCTTCCAATCTCCTCAACTATCCACTCTTTCACTTTTTAATGCAATGCTAATGATTATTCTTCTTATTAAGATAACAAGTTAACTAATATATTTTATATTCCGATTAGGATATATAAAAACTCTACCTTGTGCAGAAACTTTCTATATTTCTATAATAGATTTTACCATTCAGGAGGATTAAGAACAATAACTTTTAATATTATACAAGTATCGGGGTATATTCGTCCACGATTTTAACCTATGTCTCAGCAACTACATCATATTTAATTCTTCCCTCTCGGATCTTGATTCGAAATCATTTAAGTTATGACAATTAATGTCCTGTTAATTATCAAGCAATCAAAATAATATTGAATAGATCTCAATATGCTGAAGAAGAAATCAATAACTATGAATTAACTATATGAATGAGTTTCAAGCGATTCGACGAAAAATCCTAATAAAGAGATTAGCTCCTAGACATTGTCATGCTAAGAACTAATATAAAATTCAGCATAAACTGAAATAAAATAAAGGAAAGAAAAAGAACTTGAACAAGAGTAGTCTCCAATCTTGTGTCTTTTCTTCCTTTCTTGCCTCTCCCAAGTATGTTATAAAGTATGACAGGGTTTCTGTTACACCCCGTATTTCCAAGGAATTAATATGAGAACGTACTCAAGGAGCTAAGGTTTGAATATTAGAAGGATAATATGATTACATTTTCCTTCGGAAAAATTCGAAAAAATGTGAAGACGAAAAATTTATTAACTCGGAGTTAGATTCTCTAATGTGGATTTACGGGCTTAGTATTGGATTACGAAGTAATGGGATTGAAAATATGAGGCCCGTCAAAATTTCACAATTTTGGGGGGGGGGGGGGGTTCAAAAATTTTAAGTATTTTGGCTAAGTGTTGGATTATTATTTTGTGAAGGGAATTATGGGCGAGTAAGAGGGTGACATGTGTCCCTCCCCACTTGTGTAGCAAAGGTCTAATTATATATATGTATATGTATATGTACATATATTGCAAGAATGTCTAGAAAGGGAGATATTTTCATCCAAGTGGACAAGTGTGGAAGATATTTGTGAGATATTTTCATCAAGACAAGTGGACCACTTAGGTCCCCCTCCACTTGTAGGATTTCATCTATATAAGAGAGGTGATAGCAAGACTTAGAGACATTTGCATAATATCTTCTTCATCCAAAACTCTCTTCTCCCTTCCTTAACCTTGAGGTTTTCGAGATTCTTCAAGCATTAATGAAGAACAAGAATTGATTATTCTCCTAGATTAAGCACCCTAACCAAGTTCTAAATCAAATTAACTCTCCAAGGTATCACAAACATGGTTTGGCCGAAAGTTAGGTGAAATTCCTAGGCTTGTTTATGAACTTTTTGGAAGTAAAACAAGAAGGAAAGATGGTTACAAGCTTGTAGTAGATTCATGTGTGTGATTGGAACTTGAAGAATAAGGAGCTAAGACTAAACCATGGACCGACTTTAAGTGGATTGTTTTGGGAATAATTAAGGTAAGGATTATTCCTCCTCTTGAAGTAAATGAATATAACATGTTGTAGTAATTAATGAAGGAACTTATGACTAAAAAAATGAAGAATAAGAAGTACATGCCACAATCTTGGCATGTTTGCCGATTGTGGACAGTTTTGGTGTTGTCGGATTCGTTGGTTATTATTGTTGTTAAACATCACCTATTACATATTGGCATGAAGGAAATCTTTTTGTTAACAAGTGGATATAACTTATATAAAAGTATTGGAATATAAGTTGGATTATAAGAAGTTATGAAAACAGTTTTGGTTGTAGTAGTTGGACGAGAACACTAAATAAATGATTGTTTTTACATTGGACTATGAACTGATTTTAGCGGACTAAATGACTGTTTTTACATTGGACTATGGATTGATTTTAGTGGAATGTTTTGGGTAGATTAAGGGGCTGAATTTTACACGTCAAGTAGACATGTAATCCCCTTGGTTAAACTATTGATTGTGCCCTTAATTGGTGCTTTGGTTATTAATGAAATTGGCCTTCAAGAAAGGTGGAAAAATACGTATAAACGGGGGAAGTGCTGCCCAAATTTTTATAAAATAAAGAAGATTCATTGAGTAGTATAAGTGTATACTAGTATCATGAAGTTGATAGAAGTGTTATTATCATTATAGGTTGAAGTACTACTTGTGGCGTATTCTACTTAGCGTGTGGATTAGCCGAAGAGGTACGTGAACTCTTCCTATCTTGAGCATGAACCTTATAAAATGATACTTGATATTATAAGTGTCTTGAATTTTCAAATGAGGATTTTAAATGAATTCGGATTTCATTGTGGTGTTTCCTTGATTTGGAAAGAATAGGTTACTTAAGGTGTAGTAACTTGATCTTAAACTAAGGAAGTGCCTTGGTTTTAAAAGAGTAAGTTACTTGAGTTTAAAAGAATACTTGATTTGATCTTAAAGGTGGAAAGTGTCTTGATACTACGAGTGTTAAGTGTCTTGAGGTTTATAAATGAAAAAGATGTGCGGCGAACATACATGGTTCTAGTTGGTTTGTCTAGAAAGGAAGTGGTTCTATCTATTTCATTAATAGTACTTTGGGTTTTGTAAAAAGGGAAGTTATTCTACTCTTAGAAGTTAATGGTATTCATGTTGTTGATTCTATGCTTAAGACATGTCTAAATTATTCCTAAGTCCTTACCAAGTCTTATGGGAGATGTTGGTAAGAGCTTTAAGTAAACATTGGAGTCGAGTTGATCTTGCTAAGTTATAGCACTAATGAGAAAAAGCATCGAACAAGCCACTGCAACGTTAATGAAAAAAACTAATCCACAATCAATTATATCGAAATGAGTATAATTTCCATCTGCATAGAAGCTAATATATAACCAGTTCGTTTTACATTTTCTAGGATCACAGCTGATTAGATAAAATCTCATGATATATTAATCACGGCTCATAAAATGGAAGTTGTTAGATACACTCCCTTGATAGTACCTTGGGATTTCTAAAACGAAAGTTCATTTTAAATGTTTTTGAAAAGGAATACATGGTATTGTCCTGAAAAGGAAGGCATGGTATTATCTTAAAAATGAAGGCATGGTAATTGTCTTGGTTTGTTAAAATGATGGTTTATTCATTTTATGATAATAAGAGTCAAAGAATATTTTAAACTTGCATATGTTCGCTCATGATAGCCTTTCGTGCAAGTGTTATATTTCTATACCACCGCGTCCCTCATTGGATGGCCGTCCATCTTATTGTGTTATTTACTTGGACGTGCTTACATGATGGAGGAATTCCATGGGAATGCTTCCACTATATTGTTCCATGGACATGCTTTCACGATGAAGCAATTCTGTGGGCGTGCGACCATGATGCGGGTTCAATCCCCGGGTGATATTATTATTCCATGGACTAGCTCTCCATGATGACATGTTCCCGAGATGCATGAATTCCACGGGCATGTTATATATTATACTTTGTGCATGCCGACAGTGATGAAGCAATTCCACAGGCATGCTTTGATATTACGGGTATAAGACCCATGGTTGGAATTGCATAATGATTCTGAGGGCGGATGGCCCTGACACGGCTTTCATATTTTGAAATGGTATTTATTTCATAATTTGAAATGACACGGTGGATCTTACTTTTAAAAAGGAATATTTTTAAAAGGCTCAGTTGACTCTCATTTGTTTATACAAAGTACAGTAGTACAGTGGTACAGTGATACAAGGTACAGTTGGCTTTTATTTTATATGGCATGGTTGGAGATGGTAAGGTTTTTAGTTGTCCCTGTCATCTTTTGGCAAGATGGTTTATTAATCATTACTTTATGTTTACATACTTACTTGTCAGATCGACTTTTCCTGGGATTGCTTTTCATGCCGCAGGTTTATATACACAGTTTGGTGATCCTTGCTCTTGGGATCTCTACTCAGTTTTCATGGGATAGCTCCATTATTTCGGAGGCTTGTCATGTTGGTATGGACCCTGGTTACGTACATTCAGGGGTGTGGCGGGGCCCTGTCCTGTCATAGGTTACTGTCCAAACTCTTAGAGGTCTGTATTCATATGTGGGCTGGATTTGCGGGAGTTGTGTATATATGTTGTTGACCAGTTGTACTACGGTGTTGTAGGGATGTTGTTATACCCCGTGGTTCGTCCGACCGCGGTCGTGGTCTCGGCCGCGCCAGAGCGAGGCCGCGCCAAGACGGGTGATTGTAGGGCCGCTACGGAAGAACCGAGGGTCGCTGAAGTTTCAGCCGCGCCGGAGTCGGGCCGCGGCGAAGATATGGTCCGCAGGAGTTGCGTGCCGCGACGCCGGAAGCGCGCCGAGGCGGAAATCGCGGAAAAACTTAGGAAAATCTGATCTTTTCTTTTAAAGGGCATGGGTGGGTGACAAGTGTCCCCATCTGATTTTCTGCATGCATTATATTGACCAAGTCTTAAAGACTTTGTCATCTTTCATCTCTCTTAGAAAAAGCTCCTCCTTCTCTCTTAATTATTTCAAGCTCCTCCTTCTCTCTAAAACTCCAAGAGATATTCTAGCCTTAGGAAAAATCTGAAAAGTAAAAGGCAAGAAGGAAGCTTGTGGCTAGCTTGTGAAGGTTGTTGTGGTGGTGTTCTTGGAATAGAAGCTAGCAAATTGTTGGATAAATTTGGCTAAAGCTCTAAGGTAATGATTCTTCCTCTATTATTAGTTTTTAGTGTTGCATGTTAAGAAGAACTTACTTGTGGTAGTAAATAATGCTATTAGAGTCATTGCATGCAAGAAATGTGGGTTGGTAAGGATTTGGCTAAAGAGATATTATGAGCATGTTGTAGCCTACAAACTACTTTAGAATTGTTAAGTGTATTATTATAACTTATGGGGCAGAATTTTACACACCCAAGATTAGGTGTGTAATCCCCTTTGTGTTGGTTTGGATGTTGGGCCTTAATGAGGCGTTTGAGTGTTGAAAATCGGCCTTTGAAAAAGATGGCAAAGTGAGTAGAAACAAAGGAAATGCTGCCCAATTTTCCTTAGGAATTGGTAACTTGAATTTGGAATTTCTACATTGAAATTAGAGGTTAATAAACGCACTATGGTTATTATAGGTTGACATATTACTCATGTAGTTGGACTTAGCAAGTGGATTGACCAAGAGGTATGTATAGCTTTCCTATCTCTTGAGCATGAATAGTTGTATCTATGTAGTACGGTATACGTACAAGATTTGATAATCTACACTTGTTTTAAAGTATATGATACTTGTTTCATTTCAAAAGTATAAGTCCCTTGGATTTAGGGAAAATGTATTTGACAAAGGGACAACACTAATATAATGACTTTATGGGAAGTTGGTTATATTGGTTTTCTTGAAAGGTTCACAAAGAAATGTTTACTCTAATTAAAACAAGTACGGGTAAAGGATTTGAAACTAAGAAAGGTGAATTGATTTTTAGGCATTGGTTGCCTAAGGTTTTAAAGGAAATGAAGTCACTTGATTTAGAAGCCTATTATATTTCTAAAAGGAAATGTGACTTCTCTTGAAAGAAATCGTAACTTGATACTATGGTGAATAGTATCTTGGAATCTTTGTATAAAAAGAGTTTTTCTTAAAAAAGTTAGAAGTACATGGTACTTGGGTTGAATTCCCGGATTTTCTATTAAAAGACATGTTGGTGCCTTAGGATACTAAAATGAGAGGATATATTAATAATGTTAATAAGAAGTTAGGGGATTTCTTAACTTGCTTATGTTATGGTAAGCCGGTAGTGCTTATGTATGATATGATAGGCCGGTAGTGCTTATGTTGTGATATGATAGGCCGGTAGTGCTTATGTATGATATGATAGACCGGTAGTGCTTATGTTATGTATGATAGCCGGATGAGATATGTTATATATTTGTATTATTACGGGGTAAACCCCGGGTTATTATCTATGCCATGGATTTGCTACCCATGATGCGCGTGGCACAGACTCACGCTGATCCGACCACGGGATCCACGCGGTGAAATAGTCCCACGCGAGTATGGCGATGGTACTCATGCGGGTCCACATGATCCATGCGGTGAAATAGTCCCACGCGGGTGAAATAGTCCCATGACGAGGCGATGGCCTCATGCGGTCCACAGACCCGTGCGTGAAATAGTCTCAGGAGTAGGATTACTTAATGATACTACGGGCGAGGTACCCTGTTTTGATCGTGAGCCTCCTATTTTTATGCTATAAGATTTATACTTGTTACTCTCATTGTTAGTAAGGCACAATGCAAGGAAATTGATTTTATCTATGACTCCAGCTTATATTTTGACTTATGACATTACTACGATTTTCCGATTTACATACTGCACGTTGTGCATCGACCTTACTGGGATGCGTTCATGCCGCAGGTAAGGAAAAACAGGTGGTAGATCCTCATTCCTAGGATCTTTTACTCAGGTGTCAGAAGCTCCATTCCTCCGGAAGCTTGTTTTTGGTACGGATATTCCCTGATGCTATAGGTATTTTGTACATTCAGGGGTATGGCGGGGCCCTGTCCCGCCACAGTTGTTATCTTTAGAGGTCTGTGGTCACATATATGTTTTGGGCTATAAGAACCAGTTGTACTACTATACCTTGTTTAAGTATGTTTTATGGAAGGCAGCCTTATCGGCTGGCCAGTGATGTTTACCCTTTTTATAAGTTATGTGTTATGTATGTTCCGCTGCTATTCTCTGACATATACCTGACAGGGTACCCCGGTAGGGTACCAGTCGCGGCCCCGGGGTTGGGTCGTGACAAAAGTGGTATCAGAGCAGTTAGTCCTCGGAAAGTGTCCACGATCTGTCTACAGTAGTCTTGATTATCGGTGTGTTGCACCACATCTATAATCGAAGTCGGGATATTTAGGATTGGTTTCCATTCTTTCACTCTAAGATCGTGCAATAGAGCTGAGTTATAGGTTGAACCTCCTCTGATGTTTTCCTTTATTTATCAGTTATGCCTCCACGCAAGGCAACCGCGCCCGTGGCGGCAAGGCAAGAGAGGGAACTACTAGTAGGCACCGAGGTTACTGTGGCACATGCCCAGTCCTTACCGGATGAGGTGTTTCGGACGGCGAGTTCTACAACGTCGCCAACCCCAAAGAGTCCGAGGCAAAGAACAACGGCCATCGAGACCGCGTACTGAGCCTCGAAACAGCCGTGCGGGCAGAGGATATGGGCTACAAGAGATGGCCCGATTAGCCGTGATCGTGGGCGATACGAGGATAGCCGAGATGCAGCCTCCATTGTATACGTAGTTCAAAGACAGAGCCGCTAGCTGAGGCGAGGACTTTTGAGTTGCGACCACCGAGTTTTATGGGTCGAGGCACGAGGATGATCTCGGGAGTTTATCCGATAAATGGATCGCGAGGGTGATCGGGCTTCGAGACCGAGTCGGTGGTACTAGGTTCGTGACGGCCGCGGACACCGAAGTTGATTGGTATGATTCATGGAAGCGTCCGGGAGCATGCGCTTCACTGCTTGGGACGAGTTCGAGGCGCATTTGGCCATTTCTTGCCTCCGCAGATGAGGAGGGCTCGGGCCGATAGATTTTTGACACTGAGACAGAGTGGGCGGACGGTCCGGGAGTACAACGTGGAGTTTGACTCATTGGCTCGGTATGTGCCCGCTTTGGTAGCAGACATGGAGGACAGGGTGCACCGCTATGTCACAGGACTCGATGATCACTTGGCCGAGAGTTGCACGGGAGTGGCTCTTCAGCCGGGCATGGACATTGCCCGCATGCAGGCATATGCACTTGGGTGTGAGGAACGCAGGGGCCGACGGATCGACAGGTATCAGCAGAAGAGGGCCAGGACAGCAGGGTCCTCTGGTAGTTTTAGGGGTAGACAACCCCAGCAGCAGACCAGATTTGCACCACAGCCGGTCCAGAGCGCTCCTCCACCATCTTCGGGACGCATGAGTATTCGGGAGCGGGACAGGTTCCAGGCTTCGGTTTCCTGCAGGACGAGTTCGGCCGAGATGAGGCCACCTATGCCTCGGTGTGGTCGATGTGGTGATTGCCATTATGGGGGGTGTCGTGTTCCTCCAGGAGCTTGTTACTCTTGTGGCCAGCAGGGCCATTTGAAGAGAGATTGTCCGACCAGAGGCGGCGGAAATGCTATGGCTCAGCCGACCAGTTCAGTTGCTGGGTCTTCATCTTCAGTTGTTGTGCGCCCCGGAGGGCAGGGTGCGCCCCGGAGGGCAGGGGTTGTGGCAGGGGTCTAGTTCCAGCGGTCCTCAGAACCGCATCTATGCTATGTCCATGCCGGGACCGTGAGGCGTCACCCGATGTCATCACTGTACATTTTTGGTTTCTTCTTTGTGATGTATATGCTTTGATAGATCCGTGTTCTACCTTGTCCTATATATCTCCTCATATTCCGTAGAATAGGATAGAGCCCGAGTCCATAGAATCTTTTGAGGTGGCTACGCCGTAGGTGCTTCGGGTAGCTGAGCGGGTATATAAGGCTTGCCCAGTGACTATAGATGGTCGTCAGACTCTAGATGACTGGATAGAGTTGGATGTGATAGACTTCGATGTGATTATGGGTATGGATTGGCTAGCGTCTTGCTATGCCAATGGACCGCAGATAGAGGTTAGTTCGGTTCCGCTTCTGGTGAGCCGTTATCGAGTGGAAGGGAATACCGCATCGCCGGGGGTAGGTTTATTTCTTACCTCAAGGCTAGGAAGATGGTACGGAAGGGTATATTTACCATTTGGTTCGGTATTCGACATCGAGGTCGAGATACCTGACCTTGATCGGCCCGATCGTTAGGAGTTTCCAGACGTATTCCCGCACGAAGCTTCCGCATCCTCCCGAGAGGAGATTGAGTTTTGCATCGATTTGGCGCGGACACTCGACCGATATCTATTCCGCCATACGGATGGCACTGCCGAGTTGAAGGAATTGAAGGACCACCAAAGATTTCTTGGAGAAAGGCTTTATTAGGCCAAATGTTTCTCCCCGGGAGCACGGTGTTATTTGTAAAGAAGAAGGATGGGACGCTGCGTATGTGTATTGATTACAGGCAGCTGAACAAGGTAACTATCAAGAACAGATATCCCCTCCCCAGGATTGACTATTTGTTTGACCAGTTGCAGGGTGCAAAGTGTTTTTCCAAGATAGACCTACGGTTTGGTTATCATCAGGTGCGAGTTAGAGAGATAGATATCCCAAAGATCGATTCGGGCCCTATGGGCACTATGAGTTCAGTGGTGATGTCTTTCGCCGACCAACGCCCAAAAGATTCATGGATTTGATGAATAGAGTGTTCAGGCCATTCTTGGATATGTTCGTTATAGTGTTTATTGATGATATCTTAGTGTATTCGCGCACAGAGCAAGAGCATACAAATCATTTGAGGACGGTTTTGGGAGTCCTCCGAGACCGGCAGTTGTATGCCAAGTTCTCGGCGCGAAGTTCGTTAGCTTCAGTGGCTTTCTTAGGGCATGTTATCGGGGCCGACGGTATTCTGTTGATACAACTAAGATTGAAGCATCAAGACTTGGCGCACTCCACTACAGCGACGAGGTGCGCAACTTTGGGCCTTGCAGTTATTATCGAGGTTTGTAGAAAAGTTTGCTTATTTCAAAGACTTTGACTGTCGACTGTAAGGCGCTATGTTCCGCCGACGGATACTTGTGAGAAAGTTTCCATTGCTAAAGGAGAAGTTGACGACCGCCCCAGCCTTACTCTTCAGAGGGCTTAGATGGATATGTGGTTTATTGCGACGCCGGTGTCGGGCTTGGAGTGCGTCTGACGCAAAGACGGCAAGGTTATAACTTATGCATCTCGACAGCTTAGGAAGCATGAGAAGAACTATCCCACACATGACTTGGAGTTGGCAGCAGTGATTCATGCCTTGAAGATCTGGAGACATTATTTATATGGAGTTCATGTGGACATTTACACAGACCACAAGAGTCTCCAGTACATCTTCACGGCAGGAGCCGAACTCATGCGAAGACGGTGGTTGGAGCTACTTAAGGATTACGATGTTAATATTCTATACCACCCAGGGAAGGCCAATGTAGTTGCAGATGCCCTTAGTCGCAGATCGATGGGTAGTCTGTCTGATGTTCAGCCAGAGAAAAGGGATATGGTCCGAGAGTTACATCAGCTAGCGAGCCTTGGGGTTCGTTTGGTTGATTCTGATAGTGACGGAATTCGGGTTCAAGAGGTTGCCGAGTCTTCCATCGTCGAGGAGGTGAAGAGGCGACAGTATGAGGATCCGATTTTGGTACGGTACCGAGATGCAACTCTCCAGAAGGAGAAGAGTCTATTTGAGGTAGCGCCTGATGGGGTGCTAAGATTCGAGGGCCGGTTGTGTGTTCCCGATGTGACAGGACTTCGTCAGCAGATTCTGGGGGAGGCACACAATGCTCGTTATTCTATTCATCCGGGGTCGACTAAGATGTATCATGACCTCAGATGCGTGTATTGGTGGGATGGCCTAAAGAGGGACGTTGCAGAGTTCGTGGCACGTGCAATTGTCGTGAGGTTAAGATTGAGCACCGTAAGCGGTGGCTGTTGCGCTATTGATATTCCGACTTGGAAGTGGAGGTGATAAATATGGATTTTATTACAGGGCTACCTACCACGAGAGGAAGCATGATTCCATTTGGGTGATTATCGACAGTCGACGAAATCACCATTTTCTTCCGGTCGAACGACGTTTCACCGAGGACTATGCCGATTATATATTAGAGAGATTGTGAGACCGCACGAGTCGGTGTCGATTATATCGATAGAGCCCGGTTCTCGCTAACTTCGGAGGTCTTTTGAAGGGATTAGGGAAACAGTGAGTCTCGATCTGCATTTCACCCTCGACCGACGGACAGCCGAGCGCACTATCCGCATAACTCGAGGATATGTTGCGGGCTTGTGTTATTGATTTCGTGGGTAGCCGGGAGGATCATTTGCCTCTTGAGTTTGCTTACAACAACGCTACCATTCCAAGATTCGATGGCGCGCTTTGAGGCCTTATACGAGGAAGTGCAGTCACCGATAGTGGTTCGAGGTGGGAGAAGTTCGATTAGTCGGGCCGACTTAGTTCGTGAGCAATGGATAAGGTGAAGCTTATCCAGAGCGGTTGTTGCGGCTAGTCGGCAGGTCGTATGCAGATCATCGGCGTCGACACTTGGAATTTGAGATAGATGATTGGGTTTTTCTAAAGTACGCCCACGGCGGCGTGATGAGATTTGGAAAGAAGGGAAACTTAGCCCAAGGTACATTGGGCCTTACGATTGTCCGGAGGGTAGGCAAGGTTGCTATGAGTTGATCTGCCGTCCGATCTAGAGGCAAGACATCCAGTGTTTCATGTGTCTATGTTGCGAAATGTATCGAGACCCATCTAGAGTACATCCGATTCATGAGGTTCAGTAATGAGGAGTTATCGTATGAGGAGAGTCCCATAGCGATACTCGATCGTCAGGTTAGGCGATTACAGACAAAGGATGTGGCTTCCGTCAAGGTCTTATGGCGGAACGAGAACAGAGAGGAGATGACGTGGGAAGCAGAGGATGACATGATGAAGAAATATCCTCACTTATTCCCTATACCTCCAGGTAACCCACGTTCTAAATTGTTGGTCTTTAAATTTAGTATTTATGCTTGAGTTTTGTTATGGCCGTGTGGAGCGTCTTTATTTGAGTCTATGTCGATATTGTGATTTGAGTAAGCCTAGAAGGAACATTCGAGACGAATGTTTCTAAGGGGGGGAGAATGTTATACCCCGTGGTTCGGGTCTGGACCGCGATCCCGGTCTCAGCGGCTGAGGTACGCGCGCCAAGGCGGGTGATCGTAGGCCGCGCGCCGGTCGGGCCGCGGAAGAACCGAGGGTCGCTGGTTTCAGCGCCACGCGCCGAAGCGCTGGGCGGATGATCGAGGGTCCGCAGAGTTGCGGCGCGCCGAAGCCGGGAACGCCGAGGCGGGAAATCGCGGGAAAAACTTAGGAAAATCGATCTTTTCTTTTAAAGGGCATGGGTGGGTGACAAGTGTCCCCCCCATCTGATTTTTGCATGCATTATATTGACCAAGTCTTAAAGACTTGGTCATCTTTCATCTCTCTCTTAGAAAAAGCTCCTTCTCTCTTAATTATTTCAAGCTCCTCCTTCTCTCTAAAACTCCAAGAGATATTCTAGCCTTAGGAAAAATCTGAAAAGTAAAAGGCAAGAAGGAAGCTTGTGGCTAGCTTGTGAAGGTTGTTGTGGTGGTGTTCTTGGAATAGAAGCTAGCAAATTGTTGGATAAATTTGGCTAAAGCTCTAAGGTAATGATTCTTCCTCTATTATTAGTTTTTAGTGTTGCATGTTAAGAAGAAAGTACTTGTGGTAGTAAATAATGCTATTAGAGTCATTGCATGCAAGAAATGTGGGTTGGGTATGAAGGATTTGGCTAAAGAGATATTATGAGCATGTTGTAGCCTACAAACTACTTTAGAATTGTTAAGTGTATTATTATAACTTATGGGGCAGAATTTTACACACCCAAGATTAGGTGTGTAATCCCCTTTGTGTTGGTTTGGATGTTGGGCCTTAATAAGGCGTTTGAGTGTTGAAAATAGGCCTTTGAAAAGGTGGCAAAGTGAGTAGAAACAAAGGAAATGCTGCCCAATTTTCCTTAGGAATTGGTAACTTGAATTTGGAATTTCTACATTGAAATTAGAGGTTAATAAACGCACTATGGTTATTATAGGTTGACATATTACTTGCGGTAGTTGGACTTAGCAAGTGGATTGACCGAAGAGGTATGTAGAGCTTTCCTATCTCTTGAGCATGAATAGTTGTATCTATGTAGTACGGTATACGTACAAGATTTGATAATCTACACTTGTTTTAAAGTATATGATACTTGTTTCATTTCAAAAGTATAAGTCCCTTGGATTTAGGGAAAATGTATTTGACAAAGGGACAACGCTAATATAATGACTTTATGGGAAGTTGGTTATATTGGTTTTCTTGAAAGGTTCACAAAGAAATGTTTACTCTAATTAAAACAAGTACGGGTAAAGGATTTGAAACTAAGAAATGTGAATTGATTTTTAGGCATTGGTTGCCTAAGGTTTTAAAGGAAATGAAGCCACTTGATTTAGAAGCCTATTATATTTCTAAAAGGAAATGTGACTTGTCTTGAAAGAAATCGTAACTTGATACTATGGTGAATAGTATCTTGGAATCTTTGTATAAAAAGAGTTTTTCTTAAAAAAGTTAGAAGTACATGGTACTTGGGTTGAATTCCCGGATTTTTTATTAAAAGACATGTTGGTGCCTTAGGATACTAAAATGAGAGGATATATTAATAATGTTAATAAGAAGTTAGGGGATTTCTTAACTTGCTTATGTTATGGTGTTTGTGAGTGCTTATGTATGATATGATAGGCGGTAGTGCTTATGTTGTGATATGATAGGCGGTAGTGCTTATGTATGATATGATAGGCGGTAGTGCTTATGTTATGTATGATAGCCGGATGAGCTATGTTATATATTTGTATTATTACGGGTAAACCGGGTTGTTATCTATGCCATGGATTTGCTACCCATGATGCGAGCGCGCTTGCACTCACGCGGATCGGACCACGGGATCCACGCGGGTGAAATAGTCCCACGCGAGCACGACGATGGTACTCATGCGGGTCCACAGGATCCATGCGGTGAAATAGTCCCGTGCGGGTGAAATAGTCCCACGACGAGGCGGATGACCTCATGCGGTCCACGGGACCCATGCGGGTGAAATAGTCCTGTGAGTAGGATTGCTTAATGATACTACGGGCGAGGTACCCTGTTTTGATCGTGAGCCTCCTATTTGTATGCTATAAGATTTATACTTGTTACTCTCATTGTTAGTAAGGCACAATGCAAGGAAATTGATTTTATCTATGACTCCAGCTTATTTTTTTACTTATGATATTACTACGATTTTCCGCTTTACATACTGCACGTACGTTGTGTCGACCCCTTCCTGGGCTGCGTTCATGCCGCAGGTAAGGGAAAGTAGGTGATAGATCCTCATTCCTAGGATCTTTTACTCAGGTGTCAGAAGCTCCATTCCTCCGGAAGCTTGTTTTTTTGGTACGGATATTCCCTGATGCTATAGGTATTTTGTACATTCAGGGGTATGGCGGGGCCCTGTCCCGCCACAGTTGTTATCTTTAGAGGTCTGTGGTCACATATATGTTTTGGCTATAAGAACCAGTTGTACTACTATACCTTGTTTAAGTATGTTTTATGGAAGGCAGCCTTATCGGCTGGCCAGTGATGTTTACCCTTTTTATAAGTTATGTGTTATGTATGTTCCGCTGCTATTCTCTGACATATACCTGACAGGGTACCCCGGTAGGGTACCAGTCGCGGCCCTAGGGTTGGGTCGTGACAGATGTTCTCGTTTATATATATATATATAGCGGCAGCCTCATCGGCTTGCCTTGTTGCTACATATACAGTTTTCATTTATTATTTGACCTATGTCTTGAAAGGGATGTGAGGGTATAAGAGAGGGTGCCCAGGTAGAGCACCAGTCGCGGGCCCGTGGTTCGGGTCTTGACAAAATTGGTATCAGAGCAGTTAGTCCTTGGAATGTCTACAGACCGTATCTAGTAGAGTCTTGGGTATGGGTATGTGTGCACCATACTTATACACAGGAGGCTACAGGATATTTAGGATTGGTTTCTATTCTTCTTACTCTAAGGTCGTGCGATAGAGCTGTGTTGTTAGGATGGTCCCTCCCTAACAGTTATTGTGATTGTAGCTATGAGAAAGCGACAGTGGCATAACAATGAATATATGGACCTTGTGTACAGGATGGTAAAATTATTATATAGTTGGTATAATGATATGCATCTATACAGACGTATTTATTTGGGGCCATGTGTGTGTTGTCTGAAGTAATTAAGGATTATCATGAGCTGGTTGAACTTTAATAATTACTTGGAAGATGTGAAACAGTGTAGTGAATCCACACCAAGGCATATATAGGTGTCCTAAATTGAAATATTTAGGAGGCGATGGGCTGTAGAGAGGGGGATAAACTCTTAGGAGATCAGGTTAATTGATTTAATGGCATACCAGGTTGTTAGATTAAGCTATGGTGTATGCTTAAGTGATATGTACGAATGATATTCGTATGGAGTAATTAGGGTTGTTATGATTAAGACAACCGGATTTTGAGATTATGAGAAGCTACCTTACCCGTATGCGGTAACCGATAACGTAAGCTTGGGACATGGAATAATTGAGAACCTTAGAATATTGATAACCGTGAGACCTTAGATATACAAGGCCTTCTTGGGTAAAAAACTTTACGGTTAATCTTGGTTAAAGTACATGGTATGTATAAAGTGTATAAATTGTGATTATTTCGTGGTTTGTAAGAAATGAAAATGAGTAGATGATCTAAGAAGATCACTAGGCTTTCATAACTTGAATATGTCACCTCTGTTTGAAATTAAATACACAAAAGGGTAAGTGTATTAGGTTCCAATAGTTTACCAAGTTTTTAGAACGTGATGTAAAAGTACAAGAGGTTAGTTTGGTATGGCAACCATGGCCACCGTATTTCGAAGTATCCCAAGTGGATACGTAATAAGATAAGTACCGATCTTCGAACAAAAGACGTTATTGGAAGAATTTGAGGTGAAGTATATTGACCAAGGTTGGGAGATGGTAGATCGGCATCATTTAATGCGATTCTTCAGAGTCTCCTACGTATTGAATATAGAAATAAGTTATCAATTTATCCCCTAAGGGATGGTATCATCCGGGAATGGAATCTGGAGCAACGTCCAGGATTACGTATGTACACTAGAACATGTTGAGATTAGGAAAGGCACGAGTAGTGAGATTTATTTCAGACCAAGAATGAGAGTTAAAGTGTGACGATGGGTCGGGTTGTGGATCAATTCCGGGTCGACTCGTAGCATGAAATAAAGTGGGGTCAGTTGGAGATGGTCCTGCTATGTGATAGGGTCACGATGATGCAAGGCCCAAGTCTAGTTAATCGTTATGCACTCGTGGACGCGTTCACCGTAACCGTCGTTGAGTGAGAATGGACAAAACGTGAGCATGTGATGGTTGTGTGCGAATGTTGTTAAGTCGACTGCTTGGAACCTGTTGTTACACCCCGTAGTTCCAGGGTATGTATGTGAGGACGTATGTACGAGAATACGACAGTAATATTGGAAAGGAAGAAAGATGTGATTTTTCGACGGAAAAGTTTCCGGTTTTTGTGAAGGAAAAAGGTTCGTTAATGGGAATTGGATTCCCAGATTTGGTATTTGGACTTCCTGGATTATATTAGAATTATGAAATTTTATTTCCGGAATTGGTCCCGTGGGGCCACGGGAAAATTTACTGCTTTGTAGCCCACTTTGTTTTCAAGATTTTCGATATTTTGGATATTTTCGAGATGAAATATTTTGGGCAGTAGGGGCGACACGTGTCACCCCATGTGGCCGTGTTGGCCAGGTGGGTGTAGACAGTGGCCTTGGCCGAAATGGCATGCCAAGTGTCTAGCCACTTGTCTTGATTTTTGTGTGGACACTTGGAGGGTGGGACCCACACACACATGTCCAAATCTAGACCTCACACTTGCTCTAATCTTGGCCATTGATTGTTCTATAAATACCCCTTGAGTGCAAGACTTATTCATCCATCACTTAGAGAGTTTCCAAGTCTTGAAAATTCCATCTCTTCCCTTGTAGTGCTCTCGGTTTTGGCCTTAGTTCTTGACCAAATTGTTGTCCAAAAATCTTTAGACTTATAAGTGTTCTTCCTTAGGGTGTTAGGAAGATTGTGTGCCAAGAGTTGGAAAAGATTTCACACCCCTAGCATAGAAATGTTGCCTTGGCCGAAAGTTGCCCTATTTGAGCCTAAGGTGTTCTTCACTTTTTTGGAGTTAGATCTTGAAGAGGAGTTGGTTAGGAGCTTCTAAGGGTTGCTTGGAGCGGGGTGGAACGTAAGGAATTGGAGCTAAACGTTGCTCAGGATCGACTTATAAATCTTGGATAATTTGTGGGCTTATCGAGGTTGAAATACTACGAGTAGCGTATTCTACTTGAAGGGTGGAAAAGGCTAGCAGGGTTATAATACTTTGGAGCATTTTGCTAATTGTCGATAATCGTCGCGAGGTATGTGAACCTCTTCCTATCTTTTCTAGCATGACTGTTGTGAACTATGTAGTACGGTAGACGTACGTGTGCTAAACGAATTTGGTTGGTTTAAAACATAAAGTGTTATAATAGCTTTATGGGAAGTTAGTTATAACGACTTTATGTAGGTAAAGGAATGGTTTGTTGATTTTAGAAGTTGAGAGACTTGATCTTAAAAGATAAGAGACTTAACTTATAAATGACTTTTTATGAAATGTTAAAAACGTAAAGGGTGTTAATAAGTTGTGAAACCGCATTCATGAGTAATGGGTACTTGATCTTAAAAGGATAATGTTATATTGATTTCGGAAATGAGAATAAGTATCGAACAAACCATCATAAGCGTTAATAAAGGAAAATGTATTGACAAATAAACTATATTAAAACAAGTAGAATCCTCCATCTGCATAGAAGCTAAGATAAGACAAAATTGTATTACATTTTCTAGATCATGGCTGCTTTAATAAGATTGTTATAAACAAGAATAAACTACTCACACATAAGACATATGTTACTCAATTTTCTTAAAAAGAGACTACGTTGTTAAGTGATTAAGACTATGAACTATGAAATCTTTCGACAATAAGAGACTTGAGTATTTGAAATTATGCAACTTGAACTTTTGAAAAGAATGTTGTTACTTGATTTTAAAAGGGAAAGTGTTTTGGTTTAAAAAGGAGGGCATGATATTGCCTTAGTTTGTTTTAAAAGGAAAGCATGGTATTATCTTAATCTGTCTTAAAAGATGGTTTAAATGTTATGGTCGATTCTACCTCGAGTTCCATGAGATGGGCCGATACATGTATACCATACGATTCGACATCGAGTCCCATGAGATGGGCCGAGATATGACGATTTTACATCGAGTCCCATGAGATGGGCCGAGATATGACGATTTTACATCGAGTCCCATGAGATGGGCCGAGATATGACGATTTTACATCGAGTCCCATGAGATGGGCCGAGATATGACGATTTTACATCGAGTCCCATGAGATGGGCCGAGACATGATAATTCTACATCGAGTCCCATGAGATGGGCCGAGATATGACGATTTTACATCGAGTCCCATGAGATGGGCCGAGACATGACGATTTTACATCGAGTCCTATGAGATGGGCCGAGACATGACGATTTTACATCGAGTCCCATGAGATGGGCCGAGACATGACGATTTCACCTCGAGTCCCATGGGATGGGCCGAGACATGTTATACGATTTATACCTACACTGTCGGCAGTGAGGAAGGAGTTCCACGGGCATGAGGGATGACTTTGAGGGCGTGAGTCCCTGACTTGACACGTCTGAACTGTAGTTTGGTTATCATACATGTCTCCTGTTTTATATAGACTGTCATGATTTCATTTACGATATTTTCGCCACATACTGTACTTGTTATCGACCTCCTTCGGGGGGCTGCGTTCATGCCGCAGGTAGAGGTATATCGGTTGTGGATCCTCGCTCTTAGGATCACAGTTCAGCGGTTTGGGAAGCTCCGTTTCTCCGGAGGCTTATCTTTGGTATAGTCCCCTGTCATTGTAAGTACTTGTACATTGGTGGTATGGCGGAACCTGTCTCGTCATAGTTATGTTTACATTCTTAGGTCAGTAGATCTTGTGGGCAGGGTTTGTAAAAGGATTTAACTGTTCGGTTTGATATTTATACAGGAAGGTGACCGTTTTGGTTAGCCTGTTTCTTACTTTATGTCTTATCTCATGTTTTAGTTTTTTATTTCCGCTGATTTTCTCTGATGTTGTATCACTAGGGTGCTCGGGGTAAGACACCAGTCGTGGGCCCAAGGTCGGGTCGTGACAAAAGTGGTATCGTGAGCGCTTAATCTCTGAAAGTGTCTATGCATCGTGTCTAGTAGTCTTGATTATCGGTGTGTTGTGCACCACATCTATAATCGTGAGGCTACATGATATTTAGGCTTGGTTTCCATTCTTCTCACTCTGAGATCGTGCCTTAGAGTTGTGTTATAAGTTAGACTCCCTCTGGCGTATTCTTATGTACCCGTTATGCCTCTACGCAAGGCAATCAGGGCCCATATGGCCAAGGCAGCAGAGGGAGATACGAGTAGAACACAGAAGGTTACGAGGGCACTGGCCTGGTCATTACCTGAGATAGTACTTCAGACGACGAGTTTTATGACGCCGCTAGCCCCAGCAGAGTTTAGAGCGGCAGCTTTCATCGAGGCCACGCACTCGAGCCTCCAGCCATACGCCGCGAGCCGAGGATATGAGTTCAAGGAGATGGCCCAGTTACTAGCTAGGCTGGTGGCTGGGAATGAGGACGGATGGGAGCCGGTGGTTCCGCAGCACGATGATTCACCTAGATCCGATAGTCCGAGACTTCGGGATTTCTTGAGTTGCGCCGCGAGTTCTATGGATAGAGAGTCGAGGATGATCCTCCGTGGTGTCGCTAGTTTGGGAGATTGTTATACTGCGGCCGTCAGGGCCATGTGATGGGAGGATGTCCAAGTAGGAGGGATACAAGATGGATGACTCACCACCGCCGGGTCATTCTGGGTTACATTGTTGGGAGAAGGGGTGTTAGTCAGATGAGGTCACCCCTACCTCGTTGTGGCCGTTGTAATAGACTCCATTATGGGGATTGTCGTACTACTTCGACAGGTTGTATGCTTGCGGCCAACAGGGCCATTTGGAGAGAGTTTGTCTGACCAGAGGTAGCACAGACGTAGAGATTCAGCCTTCGGGATCGGTGGCTGGTTCATCGCCTTATATAGCTAGGCGCCCTGCAGGGCAGGATTATGATTAGAGCGACAAAGGGAAAGTGAGGCAGTAGTTACAGAGATATCTTCAGCCCTTAAGAGACTGGTTTATGTTGTTATGGTGGATACATGTTAAGTGCTATGTACGGAAAGCATTGTGTTAAGTGTGAATTAGAACACATGGGTAGTTGAAAAGGGTAAGTCTGGGGACGAGACAATTGTGAGCCTTAGAATTTATAACAATTAGGACCTTGGATGCAAGGCCGTCTTGAGTGGGTGATTTTACGGTTGGTCTTTGTCGAAGTACTTGGTATGCGTGAAATATATTGTGGGATAATTCCATGGGTAGTGTGAGATGGAAGTTATAGCTTTCATGACGTGAATTAGTAAGATTGTTCCGGATTGGGGAACGAGAGAGTTTGGCGCGACTGTGGGTCGGGTTGAGGCCATGTGCGGTCAACCGTGGCCGAGAATGAGGTGGGGTCAGTTCGAGGTGGTCCCTCCAGGTGGTAGGGTCACGAGGGTGCTAGGCCCAAGTTTAGGTAACCATCGTATGAGTTTGTGGATGCGTTCGACCAGAATCAGATCGTGAAGGTCGGGAATGGCCCTAAAGGAATTTGAGGCTAGTAAGATGACCAAGTTTGGAGGTAGTGACTCCAAGGTTTTGGAATCAAGGCGATGGAGTATGGTACGTGTACTAGAAAGAGTTCGGGTGTACGAGAAGGGTACGACGAGTAAGGAAAGAAGTGAACATGTGTTAAGAGGATGAAAGTGATCATTTTTGGGAAGTGAAGGTGCGAAGAGAGTATCCTTTGGGCCAGGAATGGGAGTTAGTGTTGTTTTACATCTTAGAGATGATTCCTCGTTGGCTTGGATTTGAGTTTTTCACGTATTTTATATTATGACCATTGGTGGCATAATTGGTTTCGTAAGTATAGTAGTGAAGGCTATACCGGCGCATGTACGTTTGGAGACTTAGAAGGAACATTCGGGACGAATGTTTCTAAGGGGGAAGAATGTTACACCCCGTAGTTCCAGGGTATGTATGTGAGGACGTACGTACGAGAATACGACAGTAATATTGGAAAGGAAGAAAGATGTGATTTTTCGACGGAAAAGTTTCCGGTTTTTGTGAAGGAAAAAGGTTCGTTAATGGGAATTGGATTCCCAGATTTGGTATTTGGACTTCCTGGATTATATTAGAATTATGGAATTTTATTTCCGGAATTGGTCCCGTGGGGCCCACGGGGAAAATTTACGGTTTTGTGGGGCCCACTTTGTTTTCAAGATTTTCGATATTTTGGATATTTTCGGAAGATGAAATATTTTGGACGAGTAGGGCCGACACGTGTCACCCCCATGTGGCCATGTTGTCCGATTAGGTGTGGACAAGTGGCCTTGGCCGAAATGGCATGCCAAGTGTCTAGCCATTTGTCTTGATTTTTGTGTGGACACTTGGAGGGTGGGACCCACACACACATGTCCAAATCTAGACCTCACACTTGCTCTAATCCTGGCCATTGATTGTTCTATAAATACCCCTTGAGTGCAAGACTTATTCATCCATCACTTAGAGAGTTTCCAAGTCTTGAAAATTCCCTCCCTTCCCTTGTAGTGCTCTCGGTTTTGGCCTTAGTTCTTGACCAAATTGTTGTCCAAAAATCCTTAGACTTATAAGTGTTCTTCCTTAGGGTGTTAGGAAGATTGTGTACCAAGAGTTGGAAAAGATTTCACACCCCTAGCCTAGAAATGTTGTCTTGGTCGAAAGTTGCCCTATTTGAGCCTAAGGTGTTCTTCACTTTTTTGGAGTTAGATCTTGAAGAGGAGTTGGTTAGGAGCTTCTAAGGGTTGCTTGGAGCGGGTTGGAACGTAAGGAATTGGAGCTAAACGTTGCTCAGGATCGACTTATAAATCTTGGATAATTTTTGGGCTTATCGAGGTTGAAATACTACGAGTAGCGTATTCTACTTGAAGGGTGGAAAAGGCTAGCAGGGTTATAATACTTTGGAGCATTTTGCTAATTGTCGATAATCATCGCGAGGTATGTGAACCTCTTCCTATCTTTTCTAGCATGACTGTTGTGAACTATGTAGTACGGTAGATGTACGTGTGCTAAACGAATTTGGTTGGTTTAAAACATAAAGTGTTATAATAGCTTTATGGGAAGTTAGTTATAACGACTTTATGTAGGTAAAGGAATGGTTTGTTGATTTTAGAAGTTGAGAGACTTGATCTTAAAAGATAAGAGACTTAACTTATAAATGACTTTTTATGAAATGTTAAAAATGTAAAGGGTGTTAATAAGTTGTGAAACCGCATTCATGAGTAATGGGTACTTGATCTTAAAAAGGATAATGTTATATTGATTTCGGAAATGAGAATAAGTATCGAACAAACCACTGCAGCGTTAATAAAGGAAAATGTATTGACAAATAAACTATATTAAAACAAGTAGAATCCTCCATCTGCATAGAAGCTAAGATAAGACAAAATTGTATTACATTTTCTAGATCATGGATGCTTTAATAAGATTGTTATAAACAAGAATAAACTACTCACACATAAGACATATGTTACTCAATTTTCTTAAAAAGAGACTACGTTGTTAAGTGATTAAGACTATGAACTATGAAATCTTTCGACAATAAGAGACTTGAGTATTTGAAATTATGCAACTTGAACTTTTGAAAAGAATTTTGTTACTTGATTTTAAAAGGGAAAGTGTTTTGGTTTAAAAAGGAGTGCATGATATTGCCTTAGTTTGTTTTAAAAGGAAAGCATGGTATTATCTTAATCTGTCTTAAAAGAGGGTTTAAATGTTATGGCCGATTCTACCTCGAGTCCCATGAGATGGGCCGAGACATGTATATCATACGATTCGACATCGAGTCCCATGAGATGGGCCGAGATATGACGATTTTACATCGAGTCCCATGAGATGGGCCGAGATATGATGATTTTACATCGAGTCCCATGAGATGGGCCAAGATATGACGATTTTACATCGAGTCTCATGAGATGGGCCGAGATATGACGATTTTACATCGAGTCCCATGAGATGGGCCGAGACATGACGATTCTACATCGAGTCCCATGAGATGGGCCGAGAAATGACGATTTTACATCGAGTCCCATGAGATGGGCTGAGACATGACGATTTTACATCGAGTCCCATGAGATGGGCCGAGACATGATGATTTTACATCGAGTCCCATGAGATGGGCTGAGACATGACGATTTCACCTCGAGTCCCATGGGATGGGCCGAGACATGTTATACGATTTATACCTAGACTGCCGGCAGTGAGAAAGGAGTTCCACGGGCATGAGGGATGACTTTGAGGGCGTGAGTCCCTGACTTGACACGTCTGAACTGTAGTTTGGTTATCATACATGTCTCATGTTTTACATAGACTGTCATGATTTCATTTACTGATTTTCGTTTCCACATACTGGTACTCACAGATCGACCTCCCGGGCCGCGTTACGCCGCAGTAGAGGTACATCGGTTGTGGATCCTCGCCTTAGGATCACAGCCACGGTTTGGGAAGCTCCGTTTCTCCGGAGGCTTATCTTTGGTATAGTCCCCTGTCATTGTAAGTACTTGTACATTCAGGGGTATGGCGGGGCCCTGTCCCGTCATAGTTATGGTTACATTCTTAGAGGTCTGTAGTATTGTTGTGGGCAGGGTTTGTAAAAGGATTTAACTGTTCGGTTTGATATTTATACAGGAAGGTGGCCGTTTTGGTTAGCCTGTTTCTTATTTTATGTCTTATCTCATGTTTTAGTTTTTTATTTCCGCTGATTTTCTCTGATGTTGTATCACTAGGGTTCCTGGGGTAAGGAACCTGTCGCGGGCCCGAGGTCGGGTCGTGACACCTGTTATGAACATTCGGGAAGAATGTTTCTAAGGGGAGAAGGATGTTACACCCCGTATTTCCAAGGAATTAATATGAGAACGTACTCAAGGAGCTAAGGTTTGAATATTAGAAGGATAATATGATTACATTTTCCTTCGGAAAAATTTCGAAAAAATGTGAAGAAGAAAAATTTATTAACTCGGAGTTAGATTCTCTAATGTGGATTTACGGGCATAGTATTAGATTACGAAGTAATGGGATTGAAAATATGAGGCCCGTCAAATTTCACAATTTTGTAAAGTGTTATACCGTATTTCCGCAGTATGTACGCGAGGCGCACGATAATAATTTGAGCCTTAAAGTTGGCTAGTTTCAAATTTGTGCACAAGTGCCGAAAAGAGTCGCTTTCGACTAAACGCTTTCCACGCTTTTGTAGGAAAATTCCGCTATGTCATTTTTAATTTTTATGGATTTTTCCGAGAGGCGAAACATTTTGGACAACGGAGGGTGACAAGTGTCACCTCACATCGCCTCGAGTGGACGGCAAAGGGACGAACAAGGTGGCTTGTTTTGTCTTGGAGTTGGTAGGATATTTTGTGTGCAAGTTGGCTTAGGACACTTGCCCAAATCTCGCCTTACACTTGCCTTGCACTTGCATAATCTTGGCCATTGGTTGGCCATCCTTGACCTATAAATACCCTCTTATGTTGATGAACTTCTTCATCCAAAAATCCTTTCTAAGTGTTAAAATCTCTCCCCTTGTTTAGTTCTCGTCCAAATCACCTCCCTTCATGAGCCCTCGCCGAGCCACCCCCTCCCTTTGTGGTGTTGGTAGGGTACCCCTAGCCTAGTTGTTTCGTATAATACCCCTTTTTCGTGGTATAGAAATACTCTCCTAGTATTGTTATAATGCCCAAAATACTCTAGCCCATATACCTTATAGTACTTCCAAAGTTACCTCTATACGTAGAGTCTGAAATACTATTATACTTCCTCACCAAAAACGAAACCCTAAGTAAATCTTCACCCGTAGTTGAAGTTATAAGTAGAAGTTGGTTAGAACTTCTAAGGGTTGTTTGGAGCGGATTGAGCGCCGAGTAGGAGCTAAACCTTGCTCAGATCGACATATAAACTCGGATAATTTTGGGCTTATCGAGGTAAACACTCTTGACCTTCTATTGTAATTGGGAATTACATGTTGTAGGAATATATAGTTGATGTATACTATATATAGAACTGATTATAATTGCAATGTCTTTTGACTTAAGCCCGAATAATACTTACGCAATGTCTTGCGACTTAAGCCCGAATTTAAAGAAGAGAATCGAATCTGTAATTACATAGATCAGACATGAGACTTGTGTAACATTACTTGTAGTAGAATTGTACACGTCCGTTAGGCGTGTTAACCCCCACGTTGGCTTGTAGCCTCGATAGAGAGGAGATTTACGCCGCATTGCGGGGGAGGTGCAGCGAATTTTCAGAGAATATGGAACGATGAGATCTAGATGTTAATAAGCGCCTTGGCCTTATAGGTCAAGTACTACGTGTGGTGCGATCACGTGGCTTAAGGAGTAGCCGACGGTTTGAAGTACTTGGAGCGCTTTTGCTATTAGTAAGACTCGTCGCGAGGTATGTGAACCTCTTCCTATCTCTTCTAGCATGATATGTGTGAACTATGTAGCACGGTGACGCATACGTGTTAACTGTGTTTGATTGTTTTTAAAACATAAAGTGTTATAACGGCTTTATGGGAAGTTGGTTATAACAGTTTTATGTAAATAAGAAAATACTTTGTGGTTTTAAAAGGTAACTGATGTGAATTATAACTGGCAAGTTATAATAAAGAACTTGATGTATTTCAAAAGATTTATAAATCGTTTTGAAGGGAGAGTAACACTTGGTTTTAAAGGTTTTAAAAAGAGTTATACTAGCTTATGGGAAGTTAGGTATAATGTCTTAAGAAAGGTAAAGAAAATGGTTTACTGATGTTAGAAGTTAAAAGACTTGATCTTATAAGATAAGAGACTTAACTTATTTGTTTTAATGTGGATGCTTGTGAAACCTCATTCGTGAGTAATGAGTACTTGGTTTTATTTAATGGGATAAGGTTTTACCGATTTGGAAATCGAATGTGTATCGACTAATCGCAAATGCGTTAAGGAAAATGTATTGAATAATGAAGTATTGTATTAAAACCAAGAGAAACCTCCGCATGTAGAAGCTAAGATGAGACAAAATGATATTACATACCCTAGATCAGGGCTGCTTAATAAGATCGATTATAAACTAGAATAAACTACTCACATATAAGGCATATGTTTCTCAAATCATTAAAGGAGAATTATGTTTTAAAGGATTAAAACTATGAACTACTAAACCTTTTCTAAAATGAGAAACTTGAGCATTTGAAATTAGGCAAACTTGAACGGTTGGAACATAAGGTTGTTCCTTGATTTTACAAAGGAACGCATTTTGTTTATTTAACAATGCTCGCCACTCTATCTTTTATACTACGGACATCGGGTGACTTTTATAAAAGGAATGGATCTCTTTAAAAGGAATTTAACGACGTAGTACTTTAGGGTTAAAACCCGACTTTGGCATAAAATGAAAGTAACCCGAGTTGTGTAACTTGCCTATGCTTGTGTTGTGTAACTTGCCTATACCGGTTGTTGTGTAACTCGCCTATGCTTGTGTTGTGTAACTTGCCTATGCTTGTTGTTGCGTAACTTGCTTATGCTTGTGGTGATAGCCTTGGTCAGGCAAGACCGTTATTTTATGGACTAGCTCTCCATGAGGTTTCTTCTGCTCGTGCTGGCCGCATTGGCCCCGCCTCATGGCCGATTCGGCCTGGTACCCTGTGAGTCACCCTCGCACTTGCCTGCTCAGCAGTAGTGACGAAGTCTCGTGATACGCTGGTCCTCGGTGGTCACCAGTACTTGCCCCGTCACCACGTGACCGCCCCGGTATCCTGGAGTCGGCCTCGACTTGCCCCAGACGGCCGTGTTTTGGTTGCATTATATTATTGGTACGGTCGGATCTGGTAGTTATACTTGTCCTATACGGTTTTATGACACAGTGGGACTCGTGTTCATGCATACTCCTTGGTATTGTCATATCATAAATCGCAAGTGAGGAAGAAATTCCACGCACTAGTGATAATTTGGAGGCGTGAGTCCCGACTTGATGTAACTAGTTATATGTTATATCGTAGTTTGGTCATCATACATGTCTCCCGCTTTATATAGACTATTATGATTTCATTTACAAGATTAGCTTCACATACTGCAAGTACTTGTTATCGACCTCCTTCGGGGCCGTTCACGCCGCAGTGTAATACATCGTTTGTCAATCCTCGCCATTAGGATCACCTTTCAGCAGATTGGAAGTCTGCTTCCTTGGAGGCTTATCTTTTAGTATGTGTTCACTGAGTTATAGGTTCTGTACATTCTGTGGTATGGCGGCCCCGTCCCGTCATAGTTGTTGTAAATCTTAAGGTGCAGAGTACCGCGCAAGGTGGTTTTGTAAAAAGGATTAAACCGTTCGTTTTGAAAGAGTTGTTTATATATATTTTAATGGAAGGTAACCGTTTGGTTGGCCTGTTTTATTATTTTGTCTCATGTTCATGTTTATGTTTTTATTTCCGCTGGTTTTCTCTGATGTTGCATCACTAGGGTGCCCGGGGTAAGGCACCAGTCACGGGCCCGAGATCGGGTCGTGACAAAAGTGGTATCAGAGCAGTTAATCCTCGGAAAGTGTCTACGCATGTCAGTAAGTCTTGATTATCGATGTGTTGCACCACATCTATAATCAAGAGGCTATAGGACATTTAGGATTGGTTTCCATTCTTCTCATTCGAGATCGTGCCTTAGAGGCGTGTGTGATAAGATTGGACCCTCCGACATACTTCGCTTTTACGGTGATGCCTCCGTAAGGCAACCCGCCCGGGCGGCAAGGCGAGCAGGAGTGCGAGTAGAGCGTGGCAGAGGCCACAAGACTGAGCCTCCATCCGCACCGGAGCAGAGAGATGAGTTACAAGGAGTGGGCGATTGATGGCCGTGGTGTGGCTGGACTTGAGGATAGGCTGGACGCAGCAGCCGATGAGCACCCGTGGTTCACCCTAGATCGATAGTTCGAGGCTACTGGATTTTCTCGAGTTGTAGCCGCGAGTTTTATGGGTCGAGGCTCGAGGATGATCCGCAGGAGTTCATCCGAAGCGATTCTGGATCGCGAGAGTGATCAAGGCATCGGAGACCGAGTCGGTGGTCCTAGGTTCGCATCACCGCGTGATACCGCACGATCGTTTGATTCGTGAGCTGTCCGGGAGAGCATGCACTTCCACTTTATGGGACGAATTCTCGCAGGCCTTTCGCGACATTTCTTGCCTCGCGGATGAGGCGAGGCTCGCGCATGCATTTTTGGTGTTACGCAGAACGCGCACGTTCGGAGTACAATGTGGAGTTCGACTCATTGGCGACGTCCCCGCTGGTAGCTAGTATGGAGGATCGAGTGCATCGATTTGTTCTGGCTCGATGATCACCTAGCCGAGAGTTGTTCGTGTAGCTCTTCACCGGGCATGGACATTGCCCGCATGCAGCTTATGACCGGATGAGGAGAGGATAAATCGACGAATGACCGTGGTCGCAGTAAGAGGCCGCAATGCAGTGGTCCTTTGGTGACTTTCGAGGCGGACCGCCTCGCAAGAGCAGCCGATTATGCGCCTCACCAAGATGCAGTGGTCCTCACGCCTTCGACCTTCGAGATATTCAGAGCAGTCGTGGCTCCTGTGTTTCAGATTCGGGGAGCGGAGTGCTCGCCGGACGAGGTTGCCCTTGTCTCCGTGTGGCGTTGTGGAAAGCTTCATAAGGGAGAGTGTCGTACTAACTCGGGAGATTGTTATTTTTGGCCAAGCTATCCGGCAAGAGATCGTCCACCAGGTAGCACCGGGTAGGATAGCATGGACTACTAGAGCCATTGCGGGTTCTTCACCTTCCATAGCCAGCAGATGTTCAGACACCTGCAGCCCCCAGAGGTCGCGGTGGAAGTTCGATTTAGCGGTCCTTTGAACCGCCTATTTTCAGTATATCCTTAACCCTTTAAAGATTTGTATGCATGATATGATGACCTTATTATTGTGTACTACGCTCGGATAGCGTTGTGATGGTTATGAGTTAGAAAGCTTGGCTAGTTGAAAGGATTTGTATGGGGCATGGAAAGTGTGAACTTTAGAATATTTCATGTTGAGACCTTAGATGTAAGGTCGTCTTGAGTACCAGATTTTTCAAGTGATCCTTGTCGGAATACATTTTATGCCTAGAATGTGTTGTGTGATAATTTCTCGAGTAGTGTTGAATGGAAGTGGTAGCTTTCATGACTGATGAGGTAAGATTGTTCCGGTCGGGAACAAGAGCGTGATGCGTTAGTGGATCGGGTTGGGGCTATGTTGAGGCCAACCCGCGCCGTTTCAAAGTGGGGTCACAGGTGGTCCCGCCAGTGGTGGTGGTCACGAGGGTGCTAGGCCCAAGTTTAGTTGACCACCGTATGAGTTCGTGGGTGTTTCGACCAAAGAAGATCGTGAAGGCCGGAATGGCCTTAAGGAAGATCGAGGCTAGTAAGATGACCAAGTTTGGGGTAGTGACTCCAAAGTTTTGGAAATCAAGTATGGTACGATACTAGAAGAGTTCAGTGTTCGAGAAGAGTACGACGAGTAAGAGTAGAGACGAGCATGTATTGCGAGCATAGATATGATCATTTCTTGTAAAGAGAGAAGGTGCGAAGGATGTATATTTTAGACCTCGTGGATCGCATGCGATTCGGTACCATTTGTTGGGTCACGAGTGACACTAGAACCTCGCGCAAAGTGACAAAAGTTGTGATGTTAGAGGTGTTTCCTCGTGGACTTGGATATAAGTATTTGCGCAGTGTTGTTTCGTGGCGGTTGTGGCGTTGGCAACTTATTAGAAGAACTTTATCGTTATCCGTCTTGAGAAGGAACATTCGGACGAATGTTTCTAAGGGGAGAATGTTATACCGTATTTCCAGTATGTACGTGAGGCGACGTATAATAATTTGAGCCTTAAAGTTGGCTAGTTTCGAAATTTGTGCACAAGTGTTTAAAAGAGTCGTTTTCGACTAAACGCTTTCCACGACTTTTGTAGGGAAAATTCCGGCTATGTCATTTTTAATTTTTGCGATTTTTCCGAGAGACGAAATATTTTGGATCAACGAGGGTGACAAGTGTCACCTCACATCGCCTCGAGTGACAAAAGGGACGAACAAGGTGGCTTGTTTTGTCTTGGAGTTGGTAGGATATTTTGTGTGCAAGTTGGCTTAGGACACTTGCCCAAATCTCGCCTTACACTTGCCTTGCACTTGGCATAATCTTGGCCATTGGTTGGCCATCCTCGACCTATAAATACCCTCTTATGTTGATGAACTTCTTCATCCAAAAATCCTTTCTAAGTGTTAAAATCTCCCTTAAGTGTAGTTCTCGTCCAAATCACCTCCCTGTGAGCCCTCGGCCGAGAGCCACCCTCCCCTTTGTGGTGTTTGGCATGGTACCCCTAGCCTAGTTGTTTTCGTATAATACCCCCCTTTTTTTGTGGTATAGAAATACTCTCCTAGTATTGTTATAATGCCCAAAATACTCTAGCCCATATACCTTATAGTACTTCCAAAGTTACCTCTATACGTAGAGCCCGGGAAATACTATTATACTTCCTCACCAAAAACGAAACCCTAAGTAAATCTTCACCCGTAGTTGAAGTTATAAGTAGAAGTTGGTTAGAACTTCTAAGGGTTGTTGGAGCGGATTGAGCGCCGGAGTAGAGCTAAACCTTGCTCGGGATCGACATATAAACTCGGATAATTTTGGGCTTATCGAGGTAAACACTCTGACCTTATTGTAATTGGGAATTACATGTTGTAGGAATATATAGTTGATGTATACTATATATAGAACTGATTATAATTGCGTAATGTCTTTGACTTAAGCTCGAATAATACTTACGCAATGTCTTGCGACTTAAGCTGAATTTAAAGAAGAGAACGAATCGTAATTACATGATCAGACATATGAGACTTGTGTAACATTACTTGTAGTAGAATTGTACACGTCCGGTTAGGCGTGTTAACCCCTCGGTGGCTTGGCAGCTACCGATAGAGAGGAGATTTACTGCTGTGCGGGGAGGTGCCAATTTTCAGAGAATATGGAACGATGAGATCTAGATGTTAATAAGCGCCTTGGCCTTATAGGTTGAAGTACTACGTGTGAGTGCGATCTACGTGGCTTAAGGAGTAGTCGGCGGTTTGAAGTACTTGGAGCGTTTTGCTATTAGTCGACTCGCCGCGAGGTATGTGAACCTCTTCCTATCTCTTCTAGCATGATATGTGTGAACTATGTAGTACGGTAGACGCATACGTGTTAACTGTGTTTGATTGTTTTAAAACATAAAGTGTTATAACGCTTTATGGGAAGTTGGTTATAACGACTTTATGTAAATAAGAAAATACTTTGTGGTTTTAAAAGGTAATCGATGTGAATTATAATCGCTAGTTATAATAAAGAACTTGATGTATTTCAAAAGATTTATAAATCGTTTTGAAGGAGAGTAACACTTGGTTTTAAAGGTTTTAAAAGAGTTATACTAGCTTATGGGAAGTTAGGTATAATGTCTTAAGAAAGGTAAAGAAAATGGTTTACTGATGTTAGAAGTTAAAAGACTTGATCTTATAAGATAAGAGACTTAACTTATTTGTTTTAATGTGGATGCTTGTGTGAAACCTCATTCGTGAGTAATGAGTACTTGGTTTTATTTAATGGGATAAGGTTTTACTGATTTCGGAAATCAGAATGTGTATCGACAGACCACTGCAGCGTTAAGGAAAATGTATTGAATAATGAAGTATTGTATTAAAACCAGTAGAAACCTCCATCCGCATAAGCTAAGATGAGACAAAATGATATTACATACCCTAGATCATGGCTGCTTAATAAGATCGATTATAAACTAGAATAAACTACTCACATATAAGGCATATGTTTCTCAAATCATTAAAGGAGAATTATGTTTTAAAGGATTAAAACTATGAACTACGAAACCTTTTCTAAAAATGAGAAACTTGAGCATTTGAAATTAGGCAAACTTGAACGTTTGGAAAATAAGGTTGTTACTTGATTTTACAAAGGAAAGCATTTTGTTTATTTAACAATGCTCGTCACTCTATCTTTTATACTACGGACATCGGGTGACTTTTATAAAAGGAATGGATCTCTTTAAAAGGAATTTAACGTACGTAGTACTTTAGGGTTAAAAACCCGGACTTTGGCATAAAATGAAAGTAACCTGAGTTGTGTAACACTATGCTTGTGTTGCCTATGCTTTGGTTGTTGTGTAACTTGCCTATGCTTGTGTTGTGTAACTTGCCTATGCTTGTTGTTGCGTAACTTGCTTATGCCGTGGTGATAGCCTTGGTTGTGCAAGACCGGTTATTTTATGGACTAGCTCTCCATGAGGTTTCTTACCGCTCGCCTTGGTCACGGTGGTCGGCTCGCATTGCCCTGCCTCATGGTGATTCGGCCTCGTACCGTGAGTCACCGTGACTTGCCCCGCTTCGCCAGTAGTGACGAAGTCTCGTGATACGACCTTGGTCCTGGTGGTCAGCCACCGTACTTGCCCCGCCACCACGTGGACCGCCCCGGTATCCGAGAGTCGGCTCTCGCACTTGCCCGATCGCCGTGTTTTGGTTGCATTATATTATTGGTACGGTCGGATCTGGTAGTTATACTTGTCCTATACGGTTTTATGACACAGTGGGACTGGTGTTCATGCATACTCTTGGTATTGTCATATCATAAGCCGGCGATGAGGAAGAAATTCCACGCACGAGTGATAATTTGAGGCGTGAGTCACGACTTGATGTAACTAGTTATATGTTATGTATTGTAGTTTGGTCATCATACATGTCTCCCCGCTTTATATAGACTATTATGATTTCATTTACGATATTCGATTCACATACTTGGTACTGATCGACCTCCTTCGGGCCGCGTTACGCCGCAGTAGAAGTACATCGTCGTCGATCCCCGCTATTAGGATCACCTTTCAGCGTATTGGGAAGCTCCGTTCCTTCGAGGCTTATCTTTTGGTATGTGTTCCCCGAGTTATAGGTTCTGTACATTCTGTGGGTATGGCGGGCCCTGTCCCATCATAGTTGTTGTAAATCTTAGAGGTGCAGAGTAATCGCAAGGTGGTTTTGTAAAAAGGATTAAACCGCTCGTTTTGGAAAGAGTTGTATATATATTTTAATGGAAGGTAACCGTTTGGTTGACTGCTTTATTATCTTGTCTCATGTTCATGTTTATGTTTTTATTTCAGCTGGTTTTCTCTGATGTTGAATCACTAGGGTGCCCGGTAGGCACGACCACGCCCGGATCGGTCGTGACAAGTGTGTGGGTTCGAAAATTTTAAGTATTTTGGCTAAGTGTTGGATTATTATTTTGTGAAGGGAATTATGGGCGAGTAAGAGGGTGACATGTGTCCCTCCCCACTTGTGTAGCAAAGCTCTAATTATATATATGTATATGTATATGTATATGTATATGTACATGTATTGCAAGAATGTCTAGAAAGGGATATATTTTCATCCAAGTGGACAAGTGTGGAAGATATTTGTGAGATATTTTCATCAAGACAAGTGGACCACTTAGGTCCCCCTCCACTTGTAGGATTTCATCTATATAAGAGAGGTGATAGCAAGACTTAGAGATATTTGCATAATATCTTCTTCATCCAAAACTCTCTTCTCCCTTCCTTAACCTTGAGGTTTTCGAGATTCTTCAAGCATTAATGAAGAACAATAATTGATTATTCTCCTAGATTAAGCACCCTAACCAAGTTCTAACCCAAATTAACTCTCCAAGGTATCACAAACATGGTTTGGCCGAAAGTTAGGTGAAATTTCTAGGCTTGTTTATGAACTTTTTGGAAGTAAAACAAGAAGGAAAGATGGTTACAAGCTTGTAGTAGATTCATATGTGTGATTGGAACTTGAAGAATAAGGAGCTAAGACTAAACCATGGACCGACTTTAAGTGGATTGTTTTGGGCATGTTTAAGGTAAGGATTATTCCTCCTATTGAAGTAATTAGATATTACATGTTGTAGTAATTAATGAAGGAACTTATGATTAAAAAAATGAAGAATAAGAAGTACATATCACAATCTTGGCATGTTAGCCGATTGTGGACAATTTTGGTGTTGTCGGATTCGTTGGTTATTGTTGTTGTTAAACATCGCCTATTACATGTTGGCATGAAGGAAATCTTGTTGTTAACAAGTGGATATAACTTATATAAAAGTATTGGAATATAAGTTGGATTATAAGAAGTTATGAAAACAATTTTGGTTGTAGTAGTTGGCCGAGAACACTACATAAAAGACTGTTTTTACATTGGACTATGGACTGATTTTAGCGGACTAAAGGACTGTTTTTACATTGGACAATAGACTGATTTTAGTGGACTGTTTTGGGTAGATTAAGGGGCTGAATTTTACACGTCAAGTAGACATGTAATCCCCTTGGTTAAACTATTGGTTGTGCCCTTAATTGGTGCCTTGGTTATTAATGAAATTGGCCTTCTAGAAAGGTGGAAAAATACGTATAAACGGGGGAAGTGCTGCCCAAATTTTTATAAAATAAAGGAGATTCATTGAGTAGTATAAGTGTATACTAGTATCATGAAGTTGATAGAAGTGTTATTATCATTATAGGTTGAAGTACTACTTGTGGCGTATTCTACTTAGCGTGTGGATTAGCCGAAGAGGTACGTAAACTCTTCCTATCTTGAGCATGAACCTTATAAAATGATACTTGATATTATAAGTGTCTTGAATTTTCAAATGAGGATTTTAAATGAATTCGGATTTCATTGTGGTGTTTCCTTGATTTGGAAAGAATAGGTTACTTAAGGTGTAGTAACTTGATCTTAAACTAAGGAAGTGCCTTGGTTTTAAAAGAGTAAGTTACTTGAGTTTAAAAGAATACTTGATTTGATCTTAAAGGTGGAAAGTGTCTTGATACTACGAGTGTTAAGTGTCTTGAGGTTTATAAATGAAAAAGATGTGCGGCGAACGTACATGGTTCTAGTTGGTTTGTCTAGAAAGGAAGTGGTTCTATCTATTTCATTAATAGTACTTTGGGTTTTGTAAAAAGGGAAGTTATTCTACTCTTAGAAGTTAATGGTATTCGTGTTGTTGATTCTATGCTTAAGGCATGTCTAAATTATTCCTAAGTCCTTACCAAGTCTTATGGGAGATGTTGGTAAGAGCTTTTAGTAAACATTGGAGTCGAGTTGATCTTGCTAAGTTATATCACTAATGAGAAAAAGCATCGAACAAGCCACTGCAACGTTAATGAAAAAAACTAATCCACAATCAATTATATCGAAATGAGTAGAATTTCCATCTGCATAGAAGCTAAGATATAACCAGTTCGTTTTACATTTTCTACGATCACAGCTGATTAGATAAAATCTCATGATATATTAATCACGGCTCATAAAATGGAAGTTGTTAGATATACTCCCTTGATAGTACCTTGGGATTTCTAAAACGAAAGTTCATTTTAAATGTTTTTGAAAAGGAATACATGGTATTGTCCTGAAAAGGAAGGCATGATATTATCTTAAAAATGAAGGCATGGTAATTGTCTTGGTTTGTTAAAATGATGGTTTATTAATTTTATGATAATAAGAGTCAAAGAATATTTTAAACTTGCATATGTTCGCTCATGATAGCCTTTCGTGCAAGTGTTATATTTCTATACCACCGCGTCCCTCATTGGATGGCCGTCCATCTTATTGTGTTATTTACTTGGACGTGCCTACATGATGGAGGAATTCCATGGGCATGCTTCCACTATATTGTTCCATGGACATGCTTTCACGATGAAGCAATTTTGTGGGCGTGCGACCATGATGCGGGTTCAATCCCCGGGTGATATTATTATTCCATGGACTAGCTCTCCATGATGACATGTTCCCGAGATGCATGAATTCCACGGGCATGTTATATATTATACTTTGTGCATGCCGACAGTGATGAAGCAATTCCACGGGCATGCTTTGATATTACGGGTATAAGACCTATGGTTGGAATTGCATAATGATTCTGAGGGCGGATGGCCCTGACACGGCTTTCATATTTTGAAATGGTATTTATTTCATAATTTGAAATGACACGGTGGATCTTACTTTTAAAAAGGAATATTTTTAAAAGGCTCAGTTGACTCTCATTTGTTTATACAAAGTACAGTAGTACAGTGGTACAGTGATACAAGGTACAGTTGGCTTTTATTTTATATGGCATGGTTGGAGATGGTAAGGTTTTTAGTTGTCCCTGTCATCTTTTGGCCAGTATGGTTTATTAACTGTACTTTATGTTTACATACTTAGTACTTGTTGTACTGACTCCCTTTCCTCGGGGGGCTGCTTTTCATGCCGCAGGTTTAGATACACAGTTTGGTGATCCTTGCTCTTGGGATCTCTACTCAGTTTTCATGGGAAAGCTCCATTATTTCGGAGGCTTGTCATGTTGGTATGGACCACAGTAACGCATTCGAGGTGTGGCGGGGCCTGTCTGTCATAGTTCTTGTCCCAAACTCTTAGAGGTCTGTATTCATATGTGGGCTGGATTTGCGGGAGTTGTGTATATATGTTGTTGACCAGTTGTACTACGGTGTTGTAGGGATGTTCCCGTTTATATATATATAGCGGCAGCCTCATCGGCTTGCCTTGTTGCTACATATACAGTTTTCATTTATTATTTGACCTATGTCTTGAAAGGGATGTGAGGGTATAAGAGATGGTGCCCAGGTAGAGCACCAGTCGCGGGCCCGTGGTTTGGGTCTTGACAAAATTGGTATCAGAGCAGTTAGTCCTTGGAATGTCTACAGACCGTATCTAGTAGAGTCTTGGGTATGGGTATGTGTGCACCATACTTATACACAGGAGGCTACAGGATATTTAGGAATGGTTTCTATTCTTCTTACTCTAAGGTCGTGCGATAGAGTTGTGTTATTAGGATGGTCCCTCCCTAACAGTTATTGTGATTGCAGCTATGAGAAAGCGACAGTGGCCCAGAAATGAATATATGGACCTTGTGTATAGGATGGTAAAATTATTATATAGTTGGTATAATGATATGCATCTATACAGACGTATTTATTTGGGGCCATGTGTGTGTTGTCTGAAGTAATTATGGATTATCATGAGCTGGTTGAACTTTAATAATTACTTGGAAGGTGTGAAACAATGTAGTGAATCCACACCAAGGCATATATAGGTGTCCTAAATTGAAATATTTAGGAGGCGATGGGCTGTAGAGAGGGGGATGAACTCTTAGGAGATCAGGTTAATTGATTTAATGGCATACCAGGTTGTTAGATTAAGCTATGGTGTATGCTTAAATGATATGTACGAATGATATTCGTATGGAGTAATTAGGGTTGTTATGATTAAGACAACCGGATTTTGAGATTATGAGAAGCTACCTTACCCGTATGCGGTAACCGATAACGTAAGCTTGGGACATGGAATAATTGAGAACCTTAGAATATTGATAAACATGAGACCTTAGATATACAAGGCCTTCTTGGGTAAAAGACTTTACGGTTAATCTTGGTTAAAGTACATGGTATGTATAAAGTGTATAAATTGTGATTATTTCGTGGTTTGTATGAAATGAAAATGAGTAGATGATCTAAGAAGATCACTAGGCTTTCATAACTTGAATATGTCACCTCTGTTTGAAATTAAATACACAAAAGGGTAAGTGTATTAGGTTCCAATAGTTTACCAAGTTTTTAGAACGTGACGTAAAAGTACAAGAGGTTAGTTTGGTATGGCAACCATGGCCACCGTATTTCGAAGTATCCCAAGTGGATACACAGAATAAGATAAGTACCAGTGCTATCGAACAAAAGACGTTATTGGAAGAATTTGAGGTGAAGTATATTGACCAAGGTTGGGAGATGGTAGATCGGCATCATGTAATGCGATTCTTCAGAGTCTCATACGTATTGAATATAGAAATAAGTTATCAATTTATCCCCTAAGGTATGGTATCATCCGGGAATGGAATCTGGAGCAACGTCCAGGATTACGTATGTACACTAGAACATGTTGAGATTAGGAAAGGCACGAGTAGTGAGATTTATTTCAGACCAAGAATGAGAGTTAAAGTCTGACGATGGGTCGGGTTGTGGATCAATTCCGGGTCGACTCGTAGCATGAAATAAAGTGGGGTCAGTTGTAGATGGTCCCGCTATGTGATAGGGTCACGACGATGCAAGGCCCAAGTCTAGTTAATAGTTGTACGAATTCGTGGACGCGTTCCACCAGAACCGGGTCGTTGGAGCTGAGAATGGACAAAACGTGAGCATGTGATGGTTGTGTGCGAATGTTGTTAAGTCGACTGCTTGGAACCTGTTATGAACATTCGGGAAGAATGTTTCTAAGGGAGGGAAGGATGTTACACCCCGTATTTCCAACGAATTAATATGAGAACGTACTCAAGGAGCTAAGGTTTGAATATTAGAAGGATAATATGATTACATTTTCCTTCGGAAAAATTTCGAAAAAATGTGAAGACGAAAAATTTATTAACTCGGAGTTAGATTCCCTAATGTGGATTTACGGGCTTAGTATTGGATTACGAAGTAATGAGATTGAAAATATGAGTCCCGTCAAAATTTTACAATTTTGGGGGGGGGGGGAGGGGTTCAAAAAATTTAAGTATTTTGGCTAAGTGTTGGATTATTATTTTGTGAAGGGAATTATGGGCGAGTAAGAGGGTGACATGTGTCCCTCCCCACTTGTGTAGCAAAGCTCTAATTATATATATGTATATGTATATGTATATGTATATGTACATGTATTGCAAGAATGTCTAGAAAGGGATATATTTTCATCCAAGTGGACAAGTGTGGAAGATATTTGTGAGATATTTTCATCAAGACAAGTGGACCACTTAGGTCCCCCTCCACTTGTAGGATTTCATCTATATAAGAGAGGTGATAGCAAGACTTAGAGACATTTGCATAATATCTTCTTCATCCAAAACTCTCTTCTCCCTTCCTTAACCTTGAGGTTTTCGAGATTCTTCAAGCATTAATGAAGAACAAGAATTGATTATTCTCCTAGATTAAGCACCCTAACCAAGTTCTAACCCAAATTAACTCTCCAAGGTATCACAAACATGGTTTGGCCGAAAGTTAGGTGAAATTTCTAGGCTTGTTTATGAACTTTTTGGAAGTAAAACAAGAAGGAAAGATGGTTACAAGCTTGTAGTAGATTCATATGTGTGATTGGAACTTGAAGAATAAGGAGCTAAGACTAAACCATGGACCGACTTTAAGTGGATTGTTTTGGGCATGTTTAAGGTAAGGATTATTCCTCCTATTGAAGTAATTAGATATTACATGTTGTAGTAATTAATGAAGGAACTTATGATTAAAAAAATGAAGAATAAGAAGTACATATCACAATCTTGGCATGTTAGCCGATTGTGGACAATTTTGGTGTTGTCGGATTCGTTGGTTATTGTTGTTGTTAAACATCACCTATTACATGTTGGCATGAAGGAAATCTTGTTGTTAACAAGTGGATATAACTTATATAAAAGTATTGGAATATAAGTTGGATTATAAGAAGTTATGAAAACAATTTTGGTTGTAGTAGTTGGCCGAGAACACTACATAAAAGACTGTTTTTACATTGGACTATGGACTGATTTTAGCGGACTAAAGGACTGTTTTTACATTGGACAATGGACTGATTTTAGTGGACTATTTTGGGTAGATTAAGGGGCTGAATTTTACACGTCAAGTAGGCGTGTAATCCCCTTTGGTTAAACTGTTGGTTGTGCCCTTAATTGGTGCCTTGGTTATTGATGAAATTGGCCTTCTAGATAGGTGAAAAAGTACGTATAAACGGGGGAAGTGCTGCCCAAATTTTTATAAAAGAAAGCAGATTCATTGAGTAGTATAAGTGTATACTAGTATCATGAAGTTGATAGAAGTGTTATTATCATTATAGGTTGAAGTACTACTTGTGGCGTATTCTACTTAACGTGTGGATTAGCCGAAGAGGTATGTGAACTCTTCCTATCTTCTTGAGCATGAACCTTATAAAATGATACTTGATATTATAAGTGTCTTGAATTTCCAAATGACGATTTTAAATGAATTCGGATTTCATTGTGGTGTTTCCTTGATTTGGAAAGAATAGGTTACTTAAGGTGTAGTAACTTGAGTTTAAAAGTATACTTGACTTGATCTTAAAGGTGGAAAGTGTCTTGATACTACGGGTGTTAGTGTCTTGAGGTTTATAAAAGAAAAATATGTGCGGCGAACGTACATGGTTCTAGTTGGTTTTTCTAGAAAGGAAGTGGTTCTATCTATTTCATTAATAGTACTTTGGGTTTTATAAAAAGGGAAGTTATTCTACTCTTAGAAGTTAAGGGTATTCATGTTGTTGATTCTATGCTTAAGGCATGTCTAAATTATTCCTAAGTCCTTGCCAAGTCTTATGGGAGATGTTGGTAAGAGCTTTTAGTAAACATTGGAGTCGAGTTGATCTTGCTAAGTTATATCACTAATGAGAAAAAGCATCGAACAAGCCACTGCAACGATAATGGAAAAAAATCCACAATCAATTATATCGAAATGAGTATAATTTCCATCTGCATAGAAGCTAAGATATAACCAGTTTGTTTTACATTTTCTAGGATCACAACTTATTAGATAAAATCTCATGATATATTAATCACGGCTCATAAAATGGAAGTTGTTAGATATACTCCCTTGATAGTACCTTGGGATTTCTAAAACGAAAGTTCATTTTAAATGTTTTTGAAAAGGAAGACATGTTATTGTCCTGAAAATGAAGGCATGTTATTATCTTAAAAAGGAAGACATGGTAATTGTCTCGATTTGTTAAAATGATGGTTTATTCATTTTATGATAATAAGAGTCAAAAGAATATTTTAAACTTGCATATGTTCGCTCATGATAGCCTTTCGTGCAAGTGTTATATTTCTATACCACCGCGTCCCTCATTGGAGGGTCGGCCATCTTATTGTGTTATTTACTTGGACGTGCTTACATGATGGAGGAATTCCATGGTCATGCTTCCATTATATTGTTCCATGGACATGCTTTCACGATGAAGGAATTCCGTGGGCGTGCGGCCATGATGCGGGTTCAATCCCCGTGTGATATTATTATTCGATGGACTAGCTCTCCATGATGACATGTTCCCGAGATGCAAGAATTCCACGGGCATGTTATATATTATACTTTGTGCATGCCGACAGTGATGAAGGAATTTCACGAGCACGCTTTGATATTGCGGGTCTAAGACCCATGGTTGGAATTACATAATGATTCTGAGGGTGGATGACCCTGACATGACTTTCATATTTTGAAATGGTATTTATTTCATAATTTGAAATGACACGGTGGATCTTACTTTTAAAAAGACATATTTTTAAAAGGCTCAGTTGACTCTCATTTGTTTATAGAAATCTGATGTGCGATGGGTACGATTGGCTTTTATTTTATATGGCATGGTTGGAGCTGGTAAGGTTTTTAGTTTTCCATGTCATCTTTTGGCCAGTTATGGTTTATTAACTGTACTTTATGTTTACATACTTAGTACTTTTTGTACTGACCCCCTTTCCTCGGGGTGCTGCGTTTCATGCCGCATGTTTAGGTACACAGTTTGGTGATCCTCGCTCTAGGGATCTCTACTCAGTTTTCTTGGGAAAGCTCCATTATTTCGGAGGCTTTTCATGTTGGTACGAACCCTGGTATGGTAGGCTTACGTACATTCAGGGGGTGTGGCGGGGCCCTGTCCCATCATAGGTTACTGTCCAAACTCTTAGAGGTCTGTATTCATATGTGGGTTGGACTTGCGGGAGTTGTGTATATATGTTGTTGACCAGTTGTACTACGGTGTTGTAGGGATGTTCCCGTTTATATATATATAGCGGCAGCCTCATCGGTTTGCCTTGTTGCTACATATACAGTTTTCATTTATTATTTGACCTATGTCTTGAAAGGGATGTGAGGGTATAAGAGGGGGTGCCCAGGTAGGGCACCAGTCGCGGGCCCGGGGTTCGGGTCGTGACAGTTTCAGGGTTTTATATCTGAGAAAAACCTCACTTCAGACCCTTTTACCCTTCTGAAATTTGGCCCAGTTTTGTAAAATCTCGCGTCGGCGTCGTGGCCCTGCATTCTGGCGCCACGGCGCCAAATATCCTGCGACTCAAATTACACCCTCTGGCCTGCATTAGCGCCCACGGCTGTCGACGATAATTTCCAGATTTTGTCTGATTTTCTTCTATTCTTCTCGGGACTTCTTAGGCTTCATTTCTTGGGCTGTGCTTGTGCAATTTCACCTCAATTAAGCTCATTTCATCCTCAATTCTATATTTCCTCCTTTAGAACTGCTGTGACTCAAAAGAAAGACAAATAACCCTAATACTATACTTAAACACAAATGAAAAGAGGAAAATATTTAACTAAAAAGGACTCAAAAGAGTGTATAAAATACACTCAACAGTCTTCAAACAAGTGATCAACATGTTTTATATAGCATAAATTTCGACCAGAAGTGACCTTTCATCCCAAGGTTGTGACTTGCTATGAACAGTGACAACTTTTGGAATTTACGGAAAGTTCTGGTTGCGGCGCGCGGCCCGTCCTGCGCGCGACCTTAATTCACTTCAGGAATTCCAGTAGCTTACTGGAAATCATGCGCTGCAGCCCTAATCATGGGATTATTTCCGTACTCGGCTGGACGGTAGGCGCGCCGACCAATATTCGGGTTATTTTTGATCAATTTACTCTTCTTCTTCTACAAGTTCCAACAATACCCCACATTTTCTATTCACACATCTCACAATACCCCACATGTGGATAGAAAATAAGATAAAGAGGAACCTATCGTTATTTCTATAAAACGTGATATGACATGCATCGGAAATGGTGTCTTTTGGACTTGAACCGTTCGTAGTGAGTACCTATCGAGCTACTTGTGAAATAGTGAACATATGTCTTGAACTATTCACGTTTTGTAGTAAACCAAGACAACAAGTATCACACACATCATATCAACATATTTCAATTCTTACGGTTGTGTTCATTTCGGTCGTGAACAACTCCTTCTTCATGAGAATTTCTAGAGAACGTAGCCATATCGGTTCTCCAGATGCGACCCCACATCAATCTCACATAACGGCTATCATTATTATTAAGAATAATATATTCATCCCTTAAAATATCAACGGATTTACACACTTAGTACACCATAGGAATGAGCATGTGTGTTTTTATACTCCTTGAGTCTTCCACAACTAGTTTTCCTATTGAACCTAAACTATGGGAACTCCAATTATGATAGGTTAGGTTTCCGCCAGTTAACGACTCATTGTATTGGCTTTAAGCCCATTCCCATTGATGTAAACACGACTTGCTATCTTGTAAGACTTTTTGTCAAAGGATCCGCTATATTGTCCTTTGACTTTACATAATCAATGGAGATAATTCCACTTTTCAGCAACTTCGTATTGTATTATGACGTCGGCTTATATGTCTTGACTTGCCATTGTATATTTGATTCTTTGCCCTCGTCAGGGCAGTCATACTATCACAATGTATGCAAATGGCCGTCATAGGCTTTGTCCACAACGGAATACCTTCTAGGAAGTTTCTTAGCCATTCTGTCTCTTCGACAACTTTATCCAAGGCTAAAAACTATGCTTTCATAGTTGATCGCGTATTCACCGTTTGCATAGATGATTTCCAAGATACCGATGCTCCACCAAGTGTAAATACATAACCACTTGTGGACTTACTTTATGAATGGTTGGAAATCCAAGTAGCATCACAATATCCTTCTAACACGAGAGGATAGTTTGTATAATGCAACCATAGTTCATTTTATGTTTTAGATATCGGAGTGCCCTAATTCGTGCAAACCAATGATCCTTTCCAGGATTATGTGAGTATCGACTGAGTTGACTCACTGTATATGCTAAATTCGGTCTTGTACAATTCATTATGTACATCAAGCTTCCAAGAACTTGTGTGTACTCCAATTGAGACACATTTTCACCTTTACTCTTCTTAAGGTGACAAGCGGGATCAAATGACGTAACAACCGGTCTATCATCATAACCCTCAAAATTCCTTTGAATTTTGATACAAAAAATGACATCTACTATTTCCATATCTTTCATATCGAAAGCGGCATGCAACATCTTCTTAGTTTGGTTAATTACATCCTTACTTGTTCCCATAATCAACATATCATCCACATCTGACATATCTTGACATATGCATTATTACACTCCTTAATGTAGACATATTTGTCACATTCCTTTATTTGAAAACCATTTGATAATAATGTATTATCAAACTTTTCATGCCACTGTTTTGGAGCCTATTTAAGTCCATATAAAGACTTAATCAATTTACAGACTTTCTTCTCTTGACCTTTAACAACAAACCCTTCGGGTTGTTCCATGTAAATTTCTTCATCTGGTTCACAATTCAAGAATGCAGTTTTCACATCTATTTGGTGTATTTCCAAATTGTGAATTGTTGCTATAACAATTAACGTCCTTATAGACGTAATTCTAGATACTGGTGAGTAGGAATTCAAGAAATTTACATATTATTTCTAAACCCTTTGGCTACTATACGAGCTTTGTATTTTTATGTAGTACTATCAGGCCTTAGTTTCCGTTTGAAAATCCATTTATGGCCTATTGGTTTTTGTCCCGGAGGGAGATCAACCAATTTCCATGTATTATTTTGTACAATGGATTCTACCTCACTTTGGATAGCCTCCTTCCAATAAGGTGTTTCGGATGATTCTATAGCAGCCCTATATGTTTGAGGTTCTCCTTCAACGAAAAAGGTCATAAAGTCTGGTTCAAAATCTTTAGCAACTTTTCCACGTTTACTTCTCCTCTTTTTATTATTAGGAACACTTTTATCCTTGTCTTTGTAATGAAAAATATCCTCAAAAAATTCTGCTTCAGCAGATTCCAGAGGTGTGTTTTTGTGAATACCTTCAACATCGGAATGATACACCAAAAATTTATATGTTGCACTATTATTGGCATGACCAATATATATGCAATCCCCCGTTTTGGGTCCAAGTTTAGTTCTCTTTGGTAATAGAACTTTAACTTTCGCTAGGCAACCCCACACTTTCATCCTTTTGAAAGTAGACAATCTTCCTTTCCACAATTCATAGGGAGATTGATCATTTTTCTTTTGAGGAATTTTGTTCAATATCATATTTGCAGTAATTAACGCCTTACCCCATAGACTAAGGGGTGCTCCCAAACTATTCAACATTGAATTTATCATATTTATCAATATTATATTTTTACGTTCGGCAACTCCATTTTATTTTGGAGTATATAGCGCAGTGGTTTGATGAACTATACCATGAGTAGAACAGAATTCTTTGAACTCATTCGATTGATATTCACCACCTCTGTCTGACCTTAGAATCTTAATTCTTTTGTCAAGTTGGTTTTTCACCTCTACTTTGTATGTTTTAAACATGTTCAAAGCCTCATCTTTGGTATGTATTAAGTATACATAACAAAATTTACTACAATCATCTATGAATGAAATATAATAATTATTTCCTCCACGCGAAGGGGTTGCTTGATAATCACACAAATCACTAGGAATTAAACCAAACACTTCATTTGATTTCAAAATAGATTTATGAGGATGACTTGCATATTTTGATTCTATGCAAACTCCACACTTAGTCATTTTTTTCATTGAGCATTTTGGAAACATGCCTAACTTTATCATTCGTTGTAAAGAGCGATAATTAACATGACCTAATCTTGAATGCCATAAATAAGGGGAATCAACTATATCATAGAAGTAGTGCTAGTGCCTGTATTTTCATTAATAATGGCAACTGCCTGAGTAGGTACAATACTTAGTTTGAAGAGCCCCTCACTGAGGTAACCTTTGCCTACATACACCCTATCTTTGGTGAGTACAAATTTATCAGATTCAATTATAATTTTGAAGCCCTTGTTACTAAGAGCAGGCCCAGATATCAAATTCTTACAAATTTCTGACACGTGCAACATATTTGTGAGCACAAGATCATTCCCGGAAGTGAGTCTCAAAGTCACCTTTCCTTTCCCTTCTACCTTCACAGCAGCGACATTTCCTACGAACAGTGGTCCTCCATCCTTGATGGCTTGGTAAGATGAAAACATGTCCTTTTTTAAACATACATACATTGTAGCGCCCGTGACCATCCACCAATCGGTTGAATTTGTAACCAGATTTGCTTGAGCATCCACAACCCCAATGAACTAGTTTTTAGTTTCATCCCGGTTGGATTGGTTGACATTACTCGAACCTCCAACACCACCACCTTGACTCTTGCGAAGGCGACAATCTTTGCTCTGTGCCCAGGTTTTCCACATACCCAACAGAGTCCTGGTTGTGATTTCTTGAATGCATTGATCTTTTGTGGGGCGAGTGCATTCCTCCCGGTTGCAAAAGATGGCTTGGCACCAACAAATTTGCTTTTGCCTTTCTGAAACTTGGCCTTGGAAGCATTTCCTTCTACCATGTTGTCATTAGGCTTCAATGAAACACCATCAGCCCTTTCATTCTTCCGGTTGTCCTCTTCAACACGAATTTTCAAAACCAGTTGCTCAAAACTCATTTCCTCCGTTAGATGCTTCAAATAAACCTTAAAACCCTTCCAAGAATGAGGTAATTTTTCAATAATAGCACCAACAAGGAAATTTTGGTTAAGGCACATACCTTCAACCTCTAATTCATGAACAATGACTTGGAGTTCCTCCACTTGCTTGACAACAGGTTTTGCATCGCTCATCTTGAAGTTTAGGAACTTGTCGATGACGAACTTCTTCGAACAAGCAACCTCATATTTGTACTTGTTCTCCAATGACAGTCATAACTCCCGTGTTGTTCCGAACGTGGAGTATATATCATAGAGAGTATCTTCCAGGGCGTTGAGAATGTAGTTATTGCAAAGAAACTTTTGGCTCCACCAAGTCTCAATAGCCTTCATCCTTTCGGCTCTCTCCGCATCAGTAGGAGCATTCTCCCATTCTTCTTCCGGCAGTGTCGTTGGAGCATCGGTAGTCAACACATTTGTCATATGGAGAGTGGTCAAATAAAACAGCATATTTTGTTGCCAGCGTTTGAAATCAGAACTCTTGAATTTCTCAGGTTTCTCAACATGGGTTTTCACCATTGATGATCCAGATTGATCCATTTTTGCAAATCAGGAAAATGAATTCTCTGGAAAAAAATTGCAAACTCAACAACATCAGAAAAAATGTATTTTTCTGGATTTCTGTCTTAGATTGTTAGTGTCAATCTAGACCTTTCAATAAGCAATCACAATAATATAATAATGCTCCAAATGCAATTGAAATTAACAACAGTGAAAAATAATAAATTTGAGATACACACTAACTTGTGTCGATAGAGGCCTGCAATGCAGTGACCTAAGACAGAAATTCGCCCCCACGCGTGTTGTAGTTTCACGGACGTCTATCTTGAGGATACAACTATCTGGTTCAGGTTCTTGCACGAGAACTTGATCCATGACGAATTTAATTTAAGTATTTTTCCAGAAAATATCTTTTGAGGAAGAAGAAGAAGAATGAACAACAATCTTAGATCATTAATTGTATTAATGATAGATTGTAATGTATTGAGTATTGTGTCTTCAAACAAGTGATCAACATGTTTTATATAGCATAAATTTCGACCAGAAGTGATCTTTCATCCAAAGGTTGTGACTTGTTATGAACAGTGACAACTTTTGGAATTTCTGGAAAGTTCTGGTTGCGAAGCGCGCGATCGCCGTCCTGCGCGCGACCCTAATTCACTTCGGTAATTCCAGTAGCTTACTGAAAATCATGCGCTGCGGCCCTGCCATCAGGCGTCGTGGCCCTAATCACGGGATTATTTCCCGTACTCACTGGACCAGAGGTGCCGCGGCCCTTACCCTGGGCGCCGCGGCGCTTCGACCAATATTTTCGAAGTTATTTTCTATCACTTTACTCTTCTTCTTCTACAAGTTCCAACACTATATTTATTAGAAATGACAGTTCAATGCACGAAGCATTTCGTAGGTGTCTGAGAAAATTACTCACCGATCAGATTTTCCATTAGATAATTATTATCATTTTAAGGTTTAGTATATTGTTTCTCTTGGTCCTTTGAGTTGTACGATGAATTCTTTGCTGAATTAAACTTTTTATTATATTTCTGATGAACCTTCCCACAGTTAAAAGAGAGACGATAGGCTTCACATTTCTAGGAAAACTTACTTTGCCAGGACTTATGGGAGTTAGTGGTTACAATGATCCGAATATTAACTGACTCAACTATATTGCGCGGCCAGAACCGCTACACTTCATCAAATTCAATAACCAGCTTATTTTCCTTATCCTGTCATGAGATGAATAAATGGAGTTACTAACTCAACTGAGAACAACGAACCGGGAGTTTGAATAGTTGACAACCCGGGGAATAAGTTGAGATTATTTTCATTCTTCAGTTTATTTCCAACATGTTTCATACGTGCTTGTCGGCTACAGTTTTTACGTGAATAACATTATTCCTGTTTTCACCAGCATGTCCATATTGTGATTTCATTATACTTCGCTTAATTTATTTTTTGTTGGACTGATAATTGTCATGTTATATACAATTACTGGAACTTCTCTAGTCCAATCTGGTGTTTTTCCATATTTTCTGAACTATTTGAAATGCAGCTACCTCGCGCTAATAAGCTTGTGAGTTGTGAGGAGATGTCTTCCAAACAAACAAATAAACATCCATGTACAGAAGTGTGAAATTATCAAACGAAACTCAGAAGGCATGATACTTGTATGAAGATAACAACTGATAAAAAAGAGGCAATGTTACTAAAAATGATGCAGCAAAGAACTGCAACTACAAAAAGGCAATCCTTCCATAAAATCAGTTGTTGACTGCCCAGTTGAAAGAACAAAACTCCTCTTACTATAAGAGAGCCTTCTTTTGCTAATATCCAAGGTTGGAACAACAAACAGTTTCTTCTTGACTTCTGGCTAAGATAAAAATAGAATAATCTACTCTCCATACTGACTTAATGTGGAATGTGTTTGACATTTTATGCAGAAGGTTCCTATTATGAAGTTAATATTTTGTGAAGTCCTTCTGATAAAAGAAAAAGGCTCCTATCAGCCTTTTTGTGTATTTGAAAAAGGTAAGCTCACAACCTCTAGCTTTAACTTTATTACTGCATCACGTTTTAAGCTGACATCTAAATTGTAACCATTTACGTCTCAGGCTCATCATCAAACGCATCTAAGGGACAACAAAATGTCGCCCCTGAAGTTGTTGCAAACAAAGGTTAGCATTCATCCTTATAAATGTGAAGATGATTAGAAAATATCTTGTCTAATTTACTTGATCGACGTTTCTATTAAGTACTAGTTTTGATACGCTCTTTGCGTGTGACCAAAGCGCCGTATTTCATTTGACAACAAATAGTACAAAAAAAATTGAATTTAGCGAAGGACTTCATCGTTAACTCGCGCTAAATTGCTCATAGCTAAAATTTTATATCATAAATCATTACTAATCTGTCACTAAATAAAATTGGGGACAAATCTTAGTAAAAATAAGAAAGACATATAGTCTTTTGTTAAAAATTGTGTTTGATTTTTTTGTTATAGAATAGTATGCCCATTTTAATGAAAAGACTTATTCTATAAAATTCATATACCAAAACATAAATATGCATTCTAATAAAACACTATAATGCACTACAAAATCATCCAATATTATTACTCCCCAACCCAAATTTCTTACTTTCTTTATTAGTGTGTCCCAAAAGATTGGAACATTTATATATTTAGATACAATTTAAATTTATGAGATGATTTACAACCACACGAATATGTAAAACTTGGACACACATTTCAAAAGTGTTTCTTTATTTTTAAACTATGTGTCAAGTTAAACTAAGATAATATTTTTTGAAAGGAGAGAATATTATTATTATACTCATTAACTCAACATTAAATTTCTAGAAATATTTTCAAAATGATACTTAACAATTTCACTTTAGATATTTTAACAATATTTGTATGATTTTATACTTATTAATATAGGGTCACGCGCGCAATGCTATGATTTCATAATATCTAAATCACAATCTTAAATAACATTGCACTACCTTATAGAGAAATGGTACAGAAATATGTATGAAGTTATAAACTTATAACTACCTTGAATTTCTTATAAAGAAATATACGTGTATTACTATAATGTCTATATTTTAATTTCAGTATCTAATATATGTATTGTTGTCATAATAATTTGTATACGTTTAAATAACGTTTCAACGCAATCTGTTAAACACTTAGTATAACTAGATTACACAGTATAAAAAAAACCAGTACACGAAACTGAAAATAAACAAAATCAGTGTTGGAAAAAATAATTTTTCAGAATATAATTGAGCCCACTTAGTTCAAAGTGTGTCCTTAAGAAAATTATTCTCCTCACAGTACTCGAGGTTGATAGAATATCCCCTCCCAGGATAGAACGATTATCTTACCAAAATAGTAGCACTCCAAATTCCGATAGCAGCGAACCACTCAACGACAGTATATCACACAGAATAAACAAGAAATTTTTCGAGATGGAAAAAAATTCGTATTGAATGTTGTGTTCAATTCTTGGAACAAACCAAGAATTTATAGTTGTTGGAGGTACTTATTCTGAATGTTTGCAACCATTCAGAACAGTCACCCGAATTTTTGGAGGGAAATTCGAAAAAGAAAAAATTGGACCGGGTCGATCGCGGGTCAGGGTCGATCCGTATTGGATTTATTTTAATTAAATAATTAAAGAAAAGTTTGTCCAAAAATATTATCAATCAATCGATCTTTGACAAATCCAAATCCAAATCCAAAGCCGAGCCGAGCGAGCGACGACGACGGCGCGAGGGGTCCTTGCCCCCTCAACCCTTTTAGCAACTAGAGAAGATGTAATGTAATATATACACCTTTCTTTTTCCGATGTGGGACAAATGTCTTAAAAGGGGACCTTTTACATTACCTTCACTTTTCATCCCATCATTTCTCATTCATCAATATCAAAACCCAACAATCCCCCACATGAATGAGGAATGGCCATAATATAAAAGAATGTGCGGATAAGTGTGATATACAAGTGAGGATTGACTGCATCTGGATAAGTAGGTTTCCCTTTGAACTTTTCGTAGTGATCTTATATCGGATATACTCGATCAATCGGTAGATTTGATATCTTTGAACCGTCGAACTTTATTGTATACCTAGACAACATAAGTCACACAATCAACTCTCAACCGTTTATGGTTCTCACGGTTGTGTTCGTTTCAGCCATGAACACCGCCTGATTTCATGAGTGCATAGAGAATGGGCCTTCACTGTCATTCTCCTTTAAAGCGGCTTACACTTAACACTCACATAGGTGATTTCTAAACATGTGTCCTATAACAACATTATCTGGTCATACACTGTCAGATTTAGATAATCATTAAAAATCTTAATGCTTTATTAACTCATTAACAAGCCATAAAGTTTTATCCTTATTTCTGAACATTGTCTTCATCCGAGAATGGGTTGAGTTATTTGACAATGTTGAACCGTCAGTCACAACTTTGTTTGATCTCCTTGAACCTAACTCTTGAGATCTTCAGTCTGCTAGGTAGAGTTACCTCCATGATGACTTGTCCTCGGCCTTAACCCTATTCCCATTGATGATCTACTAACTCCCTCTCTAGATAAGCCTTTTGTAAGCGTATCTGTCACGTTATATCTTGACTTTACATAGTCAATCGTGATAACGCCACTAGAGAGGAATTGTCTAACAGTATTGTGTCTCCGTCGTATGTGACGAGACTTTCCGTTATACATTACGCTCCCTGCCCTACCTATTGTTGCTTGACTGTCACAATGTATACATATAAGAGCCAAAGGTTTGGGCCAGAATGGAATATCTTCTAAGAAATTCCGGAGCCATTCAGCTTCTTCACCGGTCTTGTCTAAAGCTATAAATTCAGATTCCATTGTAGAGCGGGCGATGCATGTCTGTTTTGATGATTTCCAAGACACTGCTCCTCCACCAACGGTGAAAACATATCCACTCGTGGATTTAACTTCAAATGATTCGGTGATCCAGTTTGCATCACTATATCCCTCAAGTACTGCGGGATATTTATTATAATGCAAAGCATAGTTTTGGGTGTGTTTTAAATACCCCAAGACTCATTTCATTGTCATCCAATGAGTTTGATTGGGATTACTCGTGAATCGACTCAGCTTGCTTATAGCACATGTTATATATGGTCGTGTACAACTCATAATATATATCAAACTTCCCAAGACTCGTGTATAGTCCAAATGTGAGTCACTTTCACCTTCATTCTTTTGAAGTGCAAAACTTACATGAATTGGAGTCTTTACAACATTGAAATTTAAATACTTGAACTTGTCAAGTACCTTTTCAATATAATGTGTCTGTGATAATGCTAGACCTTGTGGAGTTTTATGGATCCTAATTCCTAAGATCAAATCAGAAACCCCTAAGTCTTTCATGTCAAATTTGCTAGCGAGCATACGCTTCGTAGCATTTACATCGGCAACATCTATACTCATTATCAACATGTCATCAACATATAAACAAACAATGACCTCGTGATTTGGAGTAGTTTTAATGTAAACACATTTGTCACACTCATTATTCTTAAATCCATTTGTCAACATTGTTTGGTCAAATTTCACATCTCATTGTTTGGGTGCTTGTTTAAGTCCATAAAGTGACTTAACAAGTTTGCACACTTTCCTTTCTTTAGTAGGAACCAAAAAAACCTCAGGTTGTTTCATGTAAATTTCTTCCTCCAATTCTCCATTTAAGAAAGCTGTCTTGACATCCATTTGATGGATTTCAAGATCATATCTGACTGATGCCACTAACACCCGAATAGATGTTATTCTTGTTACCGGTGAGTATGTGTCAAAGTAATCAAGGCCTTCTTTTGTCTATAACCTTTGACCACAAGTCTTGCCTTATATTTGTCAATAGTGCCATCAACTTTCATTTTCCTTTTAAAAATTCATTTTGATCCTAAAGGTTTATTTTCAAGAGGAAGATCAACCAATTCTCATGTATGATTGTTCAAAATTGATTCAATCTCACTATTGACTGCCTCTTTCCAAAATGTTGAATCAGAAGATGGCATTGCTGCTTTAAATGTTTGAGGCTCATTTTCAAGCAAGAATGTCACAAAATCTGGTCCAAAGGAAGTAGATGTCCTTTGACGTTTGCTACGCCTTGGATCCTCTTTACTTGGTGTATTTTCCTTTGGTTCTTCCCGCGGTCGTTTAGATCTTTCACTTGACGACTCATATTCAGTTTTATACGGATAAATATTTTCAAAGAATTCAGCATTATCTGATTCAATTACCGTATTAACATGAATTTTGGGGTTGTTCGATTTGTGAACCAAAAACCGACAAGTTTTGTTGTTTATAGCATAGCCAATAAAAACACAATCCACAATTTTTGGTCCGATTTTTACCCTTTTGGGTAAAGGAACTTGTACCTTTGCTAAACACCCCCACACTTTAAAATATTTCAAGTTGGGTTTTCTTTCTTTCCATAGTTCATATGGAATAGATTGTGTTTTACTGTGGGGCACCCTATTGAGTATTCGATTAGCTGTAAGGATAGCTTTCCCCCACAAGCTTTGCGGTAAACCAGAACTTATTAGTAAGACATTCATCATTTCCTTTAATGTTCGATTTTTCCTTTCCGTAATTCCATTTGATTGTGGTGTGTAAGGGGCAATAGTTTGATGAATAATTTCATATTCTAAGCATATCTCTGCAAAAGGAGATTCGTATTCTCCAACCCTATCACTTCTAATAATTTTTATCTTTTTATTCAATTGATTTTTCATTTCGTTCTTGTATTGTTTAAATGCATCAATTGTTTCATCCTTACTATTAAGCAAATACACATAACAATATCGAGTGCAATCGTTAATAAAGGTTATAAAATACTTTTTTTCAACGTGAGATGGTATTGACTTCATATCACATATATCTGTGTGGATTAAGTCTAAAGGATTTGAATTCCTATTAATAGACTTATATGGATGTTTAACAAACTTAGATTCAACACAGATTTCACATTGTGATTTATTACACTCAAATCTAGGCAATACTTCTAAATTAATCAATTTATGCAAGGTTTTGTAATTGACATGTCCTAAACGAACATGCCATAAATCATTTGACTGAATAAGTAAGACGAAACTGAATTCTTATTAATACTGTCAACAACCATTACATTGAGTTGAAAAGACCCTCGGTGAGGTAGCCATTTCCTATGAACATATCATTCTTACTTATTACAATTTTCTCACTAACCAACACACACTTAAACCTGTTTTTGACGAGTAGTCCGACTGAAACTAAATTCTTCCTAATTGTTGGAACGTGCAGAACATTGTTGAGAGTCAGGACCTTGCCGGAAGTCATCTTCAGAAGTATCTTCCCATATCCTTCAACCTTGGCTGTTGCAGTATTTTCCATAAACAGTACCTCTTCGGGTCCAGCGGGAGCGTAGGTTGCAAATGCTTCTTTTGTAGCGCAAACATATCGAGTGACACCAGAATCAATCCACCACTCATTTGGATTTCCAACCAAATTGCACTCCGATAGCATTGCACACAGATCATCCATATCATCATTCATTTCCACCATACCGGCTTGTCCTTTTCCCTTGTCCTTTTTCGGGAGACGACAATCTGGGGCTTTGTGGCCAGCTTTCCCACAATTATAGCAGTTGCCCTTGAACTTTTTCTTGTTAGGATCCTTCTCCTTTCCAGAAGGCCTCTTCCTTTTCTTGTTCATTTTTTTAGCATCATCTTCAACGAAGTTAGCCCCTTCAATCGGTGAACTTTTACGGTACCTCTTCTCAGCGGTTTTGTTATCTTCCTCGATCTTGAGACGAATCACAAGATCCTTCAACTTCATTTCCTTTCTTTTGTGCTTAAGATAATTCTTGAAATTTGTTCATGAGGGAGGCAACTTCTCAATCATTGCAGCCACTTGGAATGCTTCATTCACTACCATACCTTCAGGAATAAGGTCATGGAAGATAAGTTGAAGCTCTTGAACTTGGGTTCCAACGGTTTTACCCTCGGTGAGGTAGCCATTTCCTATGAACATATCATTCTTACTTATTACAATTTTCTCACTAACCAACACACACTTAAACCTGTTTTTGACGAGTAGTCCGACTGAAACTAAATTCTTCCTAATTGTTGGAACGTGCAGAACATTGTTGAGTCGAGACCTTAGGAAGTCATCTTGAGTATCTTCCCATATCCTTCAACCTTGGCTGTTGCAGTATTTTCCATAAACAGTACATCTTCGGGTCCAGCAGGAGCGTAGGGTTACAAATGCTTCTTTTGCAGAGCAAACATATCGAGTGGCTCCAGAATCAATCCACCACTCTTTTGGGTTTCCAACCAAATTGCACTCCGATAGCATTGCACACAGATCATCCATATCATCATTCATTTCCACCATACCGGCTGTTATACCCCGTATTTCCAGAGTATGTACGTAAGGGAATACGTACAAAAAGTTTGGCCTTAAAGTTTAGGCCTTGGACGATTTTTTGGGCACAACTCACAAAGCGAATAGTTTTCCGACGAAACGTTTCCACAACTTTCGTAGGGTAAATTCCGGCTATGCCATTTCTAATTTTTGCGGATTTTTCCGAGAGACGAAACATTTTGGACCAACGGGAGGGCGACACTTGGCACCCTCCAATTGGTGGACTTGAAATCGTCCATTGGACGAATTGGACAATGAAGTGCACGTTTTTTGTGCCTTTGCACAAGTCAAGGATTAGGTAGGATATTTTGTGTGCAAGTTGGCCAAGGACACTTGCCCTAATCTTGACCTTACACTTGCCTAGCACTTGGCTACATCTTGGCCCTTGGTTGGCCATCCCTTGACCTATAAATACCCCTCTTGAGATGAAGAGTTCTTCATCCACAAAAGCTTCCAAGTCTAAAAATCCTCCTCTCCCTTTGTAGCCTTTTAGTCCAAACACCCCCTCCCTTTTGAAGTTTGGCCAGCCCCCTAGCCTAGCCAAAATCTACCCCTCCTTGGTAGAAAAATTGTCTTCTAGTATTGTTATAATGCCCAATATACCCTAGCTCAAATCCCTTAGTACTTAGTAGAAGTTGTGAAGAACTTCTAAGATTTCCTTGGAGCATACAACTTAGGAGCAAAACCTTGCTCGGTAGCGACTTTATCTAGGATATTATTGGGCTTACAGGGTAACTAATCCTAACCCTCTTTTGAATTAGAGAATACTTCGTAGTAGTATAAGAATAAGTATTAGATACTTAGAAGAATATTGCAGAATAGAATTGAACTGTTATCACAGTAGAAGGGTTTAAAGAAGAATAATCAAACTGTACTTACATAGAATTTTCACAATAGACTTGAGTAGCTCACGGGTGAAAGTCGCCCAATTTTCCGTAGGATATAGAACCCTCTGTTTGATGTTTACAAAGTAGTTCGAGCGTTGATAGGCGTGTCGACTATTATAGTGATTCTCTGCGGCGACATATTCAACTTGGCGGTGGTTTTATTTGAGAAGGTATGTGATTCTTCCTAAAGCATGATATTTTACAATATATATATAGTGCGGTGACGCATACGTGTTAATCGAATAATAACTACGGCAATGTCTTTGACTTAAGCTGAATAATACTTACGGAATGCCTCACGCTTAAGCTTTGAATAATACTTACGCGATGCCTCACGGCTTAAGCACGAATAATAAAGAATCGAAAGCATTTCAAAAGAATCTTGAATCATTTTTAATGTAAGAGAACTAATTGGTTTTAAAGCGAAGCTTAAGAGTTATACTAGCTTTATGGGAAGTTAAGTATAACCACTTAAGATTGATAAAAGAAACAGTTTGCCTATGTGTTTATAATGACTTATATTGAATTGTGAAAAGAATAATAAGATGGTTTGATAAGTAGACATGATATGATGCTATGTGTGTTAGTGTCTTGTAACGTTTGTATAAGAGAGTATTCTTGTTGTGCTTATGTTGTTTAAAGATAATTTGTTATGTTAGTGTACTATCACTCACCTCTTGACATATTACAGGGGTTGTCGCCTCCGTCTGGGGTAGACTTCGGTGATGCAGGACCATGATTCGAGAATACCTCATGCGGGTCCAGGGACCTATGCGAGCTACGGGAGTTCGAGGTTAGTGATGCGGGGTTATACCTCATGCGGTCTATGTGGCCATGCGGACTATGAGTCGGGGCGATTGCCGAGAGTAGCTACCCTCGACGCGGGGTTATGTACCCTATGCGGGCCTATGTGAGTGGCCTATGCGGACTACGAGAGTCGTGATTAGGCTTGCATGGTGATACTACGGGCAATTGGCCTGCCCGATCATTCACACCTAGAAAAGACACATTCTGATTTACCTATTGTTGCTCTTGTTTATGATGTGGCACTATATGCGGTCCCTGGTTGTTTCATACATACTTGCAAAACGATTTTAAAATGATATGTTTTCATTTAAGTATTTCTGATTTCATATACTTAGTACTGTTATCGACCTCCTTGGGGCTGCGTTCATGCCGCAGGTAAGCAAGCAGTGCTAGATCCACATTCTTAGGATCTCTACGTTGGTGTCTGAGCTCCATCCTTCCGAGGCTCTACTTTTGGTATGATCTCTCTGTTGTAGATAGTTTTGTCTGATCGGTATGGCGGGGCCTGTCCGCCATAGTTGTATATTTCCTTAAGTGCTGTAGTCATGTTATGCGATATCGGATGTATCTGCTAAACCATGTTTATATATATATATTCCGAAAGGCGACGTTTTCTCGCATAAACTGTGTCTTATTTTATAAACTGTTTCATGTCTTGTTTTATATTTCCGCTGATTACTCTGATGTATGACTACTTGGGTGCCCCGGTAAGGCACCAGTCACGGGCCCCGGAATGGGTCGTGACACCGGCTTGTCCTTTTCCCTTGTCCATTTTCGGGAGACGACAATCTGGGGCTTTGTGGCCAGCTTTCCCACAACTATAGCAGTTGCCCTTGAACTTTTTCTTGTTATGATCCTTCTCCTTTCCAGAAGGCCTCTTCCTTTTCTTGTTCATTTTTTTAGCATCATCTTCAACGAAGTTAGCCCCTTCAATCGGTGAACTTTTACGGTACCTCTTCTCAGCGGTTTTGTTATCTTCCTCGATCTTGAGACGAATCACAAGATCCTTCAACTTCATTTACTTTCTTTTGTGCTTAAGATAATTCTTGAAATTTGTTCATGAGGGAGGCAACTTCTCAATCATTGCAGACACTTGGAATGCTTCATTCACTACCATACCTTCAGGAATAAGGTCATGGAAGATAAGTTGAAGCTCTTGAACTTGGGTTCCAACGGTTTTACCATCCACCATTTTGTAGTCTAGTAATTTGGCAATCACAAACTTCTTCAAGCAAGCATCTTCGGTTTTGTACTTCTTTTCAAGTACACTCCATAGTTCTTTGGAGGTCTCTACTGCACTGTAGACGATGTACAAGTCATCTTCTAAGACACTCAAAATGTAGCCTTTGCACAAAAAATCAGTATGTTTCCAAGCCTCAGTAACCATGAATTTTTGGTTGTCAGGCATATCGGTGTCAGGCACGGGAGGGTCCTCACTGGTGAACTTTTGAATACCAAGGGTGGTAAGCCAAAAGAACATTCTTTGCTGTCATCCTTTAAAGTTGGCATCAGTGAACTTCGCAGGTTTCTCAGCCGGTGGCACAACGGTACGGATTGTAGGAGTAACCGCTGGTGCATCATTCACAGAGGTAGTTCCAGTCTCAATTGTCATTATTTGTTTGTCACTGTCAAATCGACAAACTGTTTTAGTTAATAAAACCAGAATAACAATTAAATCACAAACTTAAACGATGAAGATTTTATTTCTTCAAGTCACAGTATAATTATGAACTTTAGTATTCCAACAAAGTTTTTATATCTTCGAGTCATAATACTAATATTCATATGGAGTAGAAAACTACACAAGTTTTAATCTCCTTAAACATTATACAGAATAGCAAACAACAACGATGAAGTTTTTATGTTCTTCAAATCGTTGTACAAGTATGAACTATAATATTCCAATGACGTTTTTATGTCTTCAAGTCAGAATATGGAATTTCATACGGAGTAGAAAACCACACAGGTTTTAGTCTCCAAAACAGAATACAAATTAATATAAAAAATATAATTTCCTTAAGATTGTTGTCATAATAATTTGTATACGTTTAAATAACGTTTCAACACAATTTGTTAAACCCTTAGTACAACTAGATTACACATTATAAAAAAACTAGTACACGAAACTGAAAATAAACAGAATCTGTGTTGGAAAAAATAATTGAGCCCACTTAGTTCAAAGTGTGTCCTTAAGGAAATTATTCCTCTCACAGTACTCGAGGTCGATGGAATATCCCCTCCCAGGATAGAACGATCATTTTACCAGAATAGTAGCACTCCAAATTCCGGTAACAGCGAACCACTCAACGGCAGTATATCACACAGAATAAACAAGAAATATTTTTCGAGATGGAAGAAAATTCGTATTGAATGTTGTGTTCAATTCTTGGAACAAATCAAGAATTTATAGTTGTTGGAGGTACTGATTCTGAATGTTTGCAACCATTCAGAACAGTCACCAGAATTTTTGGAGGGAAATTCAAAAAAAAACGGACAGGGTTGGGGTCGATCCGTATTGGAAATCTGAAGCCGAGTCGAGCGAGCGACGACGACGGCGCGAGGGGTCCTTGCCCTCTCAACCCTTTTAGCAACTAGAGAAGGTGTAATGTAATATATACACCTCTCTTTTCTTCTCTTTTTCCTATGTGAGACAAATGTCTTAAAAAGGGACCTTTTACATTCCCTTCACTTTTCATCCCATCATTTTCCATTCACCAATATCAAAACCCAACATGTATCACTTTTCTAATTTGATTTGTGTTTTAACATGTATAAGTTTACAACTAAAAACTTAAAGAACAATACATTATTTATTACTATTAAAGATTATCTTGTAAACTTATTTATAGACATCTCAAATTAAACTTAACATTTTATTGCTAAATTTCAAATGTACGTGTACACTTTATGTAAAGAGTACTACTTTATAATTCTATCACAAATTGTAAACAATTCTAAACCTAAAGGAGTCTGAAATGCAAGTCTTTATTTGTAGTTTTCCTATTATTCTTTTTAACTAAATTAATAAAATTATAATTAATTAATTGGTTATAATCATATAACGAAGAATAAAGATTTACAAACCTAACAGAAGTTCATACTGCAAGAAAATTTGCTAATTTGATTGTTCTACTTTTACTTTTCTTTTCCTAATTTGTTATGTTACATATTTAAATAAGGAAGGATTTAATACACAATTTTAGTTGATTTCAAATTCATAAATATTATAAAAATAATTAAATCATAATTTTTGTACATAGTTCAAATAAAGATTTTTTTTTTAAAAAAGGGTTTAACTTGCATAATAAAACATGAAAGTGCATAAATTTGGTTTTCAATGAAGGAATTTTAAGAATCCACAATCCTTATAGCTTCTATTCTGCTAAAAATATCATTCATTCGCGACACATTCGATCAAGCTTAGGATTTGTCATGTGTCTATCCAAATGACTTGATCACTTTATCCCATCTATATTAGTCTACAACTAGACCATATTCTAAATATGTCTCTTGCATTGGCCAATGACTTGGTCGACCTAATATCATTGAGAAGTTGAGTGCTCTCTCGAATATTCAATCGAGGAATGAATCTTATTCTTGGCTCAACTACCACATTAGTTTACATCATAATGCACCCAACACAAGTCATATCTTATCCTATAAGGAGTTTAAGCTTATGACAGGATCAAAGTATATTACTCTGTAAACAAGTTGTGTATTGACCACCTCAAGTCAAATGACCTCTATCTCTCACACGCTGATAACATTCTAGACATGTATAACAAATAGTTTATCATCAGAGTATATCGATACTTTCCAAAAGTATTCATATGTCAATCACTAGTAACTATTACTCGTAGCAGGTGAGACATACTACATTCTCCAAGAATGTGATGCAGACCACTTGTCGACTTATAACATATCATCTATATCTCATTCTCGATGACCTTAGTCGAGGTTATTTTGAGAGTTACGCTCTATCATTAATATCTCACTCTATTAATGACAACGTAAGCTCAAGGGATGTACATTAATGAATAATTATAAATAATCAAATAATAATTCAATAATTGCAAATTCCATAAATATATTAATCTTATTAATAATACGAATGTGTTCAAGTACATTTGTCTCTAATACTGATTGTCTCTAGGACATACATACTTGCAATCTCCCACTTGGCCTAGAGCCAATCTCCAATGTATCTAATACCCATATTTTCAAAATGACCATTATGTTTAACTAAGCTTAATGGTTTAGTAAATGGGTCAGCTAAATTATCATCCGTGGGAATATAGTCTAATGTTTTTCTTCAGTTTCCATCATCTCCATGAGTATGTGGTATTTCTTTGGTACATGATTATTTCTGTCTTTTTATCTTGGTTCCTTAGCTTGTGCAATCGCACCAGTGTTGTCACAATAAATCGTTATTAGACAAGTGACACTTGAAACAACTCCTAGTTCCTTCAGGAACTCAGATATCTTGACAACTTCTTTACCAGCTTTCGATCCAGCAATGTACTCAGCTTCAGTTGTCGAATCATCAGTTGTTGCTTGCTTGGAACTTTTCCAACTCACTGCTCCACCATTAAAAATGAAGGTATATCCAAACTAAGACTTGAAATCATTAAGATCTGTCCGGAAACTAGCATCAGTGTACCGAGTAGCCACTAGATTTTATTGTCCACTATAGACTAAGAAATATTCTTTAATTCGTCTAAGATACTTAAGCATACTTTAAACTGCTTTTCAATGTTCTTCCCCAGGATTCTGCTGGAATTTGCAAGTCATACTAAGTGCATATACCACATCTAACATAGTACAATTCATGACATACATGATCGATCCTATAGCTGAAGCATATGTGATTCTCTTCATGCATAAGTTCTGCAATAGTAGAAGGACTATCATTCTTTGATAACTTGATGCACCTTGACCCATAGGGAGACCTCCCTTCTTGGAGTTTTTCATAGAGAATCGTCTTAGCACTTTGTCTATATATATGGATTGTGATAGCCCCAACAATCTATTAGGTTTATCTCTATAGATCCTAATTCCAAGAATGTAGCAGATTTCACCAAATTCCTTCATCATGAATGTGTTGGTTAATCATTCCTTGACTGATTGAATGGGAGTCTTATTATCTTCCATTATTAATATATCATCTACATATATAACAATAAAGACAATACACCATTTCTTGCGCTTACTATAAACGCAGTAATCTTCTTTTCTTCTAACAAAGTCAAACGATTTGACTGCTTTGTCAAAGTAAATATTCTAACTCCTTGAGGTTTGCTTAACTCCATAAATTGACTTCTGTAGATTGCATACTTCTTTGGGCTTAATATTCGATGTAAAACCCTCAGTTTTTATCATAAATACCTCCTCAATTAGGTTATCATTAAGGAAAACAATTTTAACATCCATTTGACAAATGTCATAATCATAGTATGCTACTATTGCAAGCAAAATCCGAATGGACTTAATTTTTGCAATAGGTGAAAATGTTTCATCATAATCGACCCCATGCCGTTGATTATAACCTTTAGCCACCAATCTTTCCTTATAGGTATGTACCTTGTCATATGCATCAATCTTCTTCTTGAAGACCCATTTGCATCCTATGGGTCTAAACTTTGTTGGCAAATCAACCAAATTCCAAACTTGATTTACGTACATCGTGTCCATCTCAGATTTCATGGCTTCTTGCCATCTCTATGAATAAATGTCTAACATAGCTTCGTTGTAGGTTGTAGGTTCATCGTCATCAGGAATATCTATCTCATTGTGTGTTTCAACAAGAAGATTAAGTCTTTCAGGCTGACGATGAGTACTAGTGGACTTACGGAGTTGATTATTCTGCATTTCAGTATTTGTTGCATTCTGATTGTGAGAAAGTCTTTGTGTGCTGTATAATCCACCATCTTGAGAGCTTTCAGGAATGTCAGTTTCATGTATTTCCTTAATGGAATGATGTACAACCATTGTATCATCTTCCATTGGTTGTGTATGAGAGCATTGAATTTCTGCACTATCTCTCACAACACTCCCACTGGCTGAAGGGCTACTCTAAGTACACAATATTCACCAAATACTCCTACTGAATCATTGTCTAGGTCATTCAACAAGGTTTCAACTTTTGTGTTATCTTGTGGTTCATGAATTTCTTCGAGTTTTATCTCATTGCAGCTCTGTTCCTTGTAGACATAGTCTTCTTCAAGGAAAATTGCATTTCTGGAAACAATGACCTTATGTTCTCTAGAAAGATATAAATAGTATCTCTTAGTTTCCTTTGGATACCCCACAAAATAATATTTCTCACTTTTAGATTCCAACTTGTCAGTAAGCATCGTCTTTACATATGCAGGGCACCCCAGGGTCGCATGTGTTTTAAGTGTTGACTTCTTGTCATTTCATATCTCATATTGAGTTTTATCTACTAATTTTGAAGGAACCTTGTTCAGAATACAAATTGAGCTTTGCAATGTATATCCCCAAAGGTATGTTGGTGGATCTGAGAAACTCATCATGGATTTAACTGTTACACCCCATAATTCAGGTCATGCCTATGAGAACGTACGAAAGGAATTAAGATTTAAATTTTAGAAAGATAGGTTGACAGAATGTTTTGGACGGGTTTTAGTCAACTTTGGGGCGGTTTACGCCCAGTTACTTTAGGAGTTCCTAGGTGTTTCAAAAGCCTAGTATGTAGTTCGTTGAGTCTAGTTTCCAACCCAACAAACCGCTTGACGATAGGACATCGGAGTAGAAAGTTATGGAAGTTACAAGTTCGGTCAGCAGAAGGAGAGAGTGTTTTCGGCTGAGGCCAGTGGCCGCGGGGCCGGATGCAGGGCCGCGGCGCCGGATATACTGGAGTTCTCTGAAGTTGCAGCGCGCGCCGAATCTGGGTCGCGCGCCGTATGTACTGAAGTTCTGAGGTTTCAGTACACAGGCCGAGGCGGATTTTTGCAAAGCGGGGAAAATCAGAAGATATTTTTTTGTAAAGGCCATGGGAGGGTGACAAGTGTCCCTCCCATCTGATTGTGAGGAAGTCCTATTTATTGACCAAGTCTTGAAGACTTGGTCATTCTTCAAGAACCCTTTTCTCTCTAAAAATCCATCTTCCTTCTCTCTAAAAAATTCCTCTCCGTTCCCTCTAAAAATTCAAGGAAAAACCAAGGCCTAGAGAAATTTTGGAAAGGCGGCAAGAAGGAAATATGTTGACAAGCTTGTAGGAGGTTTGTGGAGGTGATTGTTGAAAGAGGGCAAGTGAGATTTGTTGGACTGCTTTGGGTAAACTCTAAGGTAACAATCCATTCTTCTTTTTAAGTAAATTGTGTTGCATGTTGAAGAAGAAAGGACTTGTAGTTGTCGATATTGCTTTTAAGTATATAACATGTAGGAATAACGATTGGGATTTGAAAGGATTGGATAAGGATGATATGTGAGCATGTTATAGCCAAGATACTACCTTAAACTTATTGGATTATTTAATATGTATTGTGGGGCAGAATATTACACGTCCGGTTAGGCGTGTAATCCCTCAGACATCGAATTGTTAGGCCTTGATTATGGCATGTTGGCTATTGATATCGGACCTTGAAAAGGTGGAAAAGTATGTAGAAACAAAGGAAGTGTTGTCCAACTTTCCGTAGAATAAGGAACTTTATACTTAGTATATGCTACGAAGAAGTCTAGACGCTGATAGACGTATTTGATTATTATAGGTTGATACTCTACGCGCGGCATATCCGACTTGGCAAGTGAATTTAGCCGAGAAGGTATGTGATTCTTCCTTTTCTCTCGAGCATGATTATTTGTGATATATGTAGTGCGGTAGCGCACGTGTGTTAAAAGAGTTTGATTCCTTTTTGTGTCCTTGACTTGATTCTAAAGTTATGTGACTTGATGTGAAATGTTAAGGATTTGAATTGTGTTAAAAAGTTGTGAAACCTCATTCGTGAGTAATGGGTATTTGGTCTTTAAAAGAATAAAGTTATCTTGATTTCGGAAATGTGAGTAGTTGTCCTTGGTTGGTTTAAACATAAAGTGTTATAATAGCTTTATGGGAAGTTAGTTATAACGACTTTATGAAAACGAAGGAATGGTTTTATTATTGGATTTAAAATGATAACTTGACATTTTAAAAGCTAGGAGGTTGGTTTCCTTAAAATATATGAGATTTGACTTAAAGATTATGAGACTTAATTTTGAAAGTAAAGAGACTTGACTTATAAACAACTTGATTTTGGGAAAGGAGAAGTAACTTGATTTAAGGGTATAGGTTACTTGTTTTGAAAAGAGTGAGTTACTTGGGTTTTTAAAAAGTATACTTGACGTTGTTTTAAAAAGTGTAAGCCACTTGGTTTAAAAAGTATACTGCTACTTGACTTTAAAAATGAGAAGTGTCTTTGTTTAAAAAGAAGGCATGGTATTGTCTTGATTTGGTTTTAAAGGAAGGCATGGTAATGTCTTGTTTTGGTTTAAAAAGAAGGCATGATATTGTTTTGATTTACTTAAAATGATAGTTACTCTATGATTGATACTACGGGTATTAGTATCTCGTGATTTTGTACTTAAAAAGGGTTCTTTTTAAGAGAGTTGAAGTATGTATTACTTTGGGGTTAAAACCCGGATTTTTGGCATAAAATGAGAGTCTAAGAGTATGTTAAACTTGCCTATGCTAATTGTGATAGCCTTTGTTGTGCAAGTGTTTTACTTCTATGCTACCGTGTCTCTCGATGGAGGGCCGGTTATTACGGTTGTTTTATGACCCAGGTGGGACCTAGTGTTCATGTGTACTTTTTGGTGTTATATCTTATCATAGACTGCCGACAGTGAGGAAGGAGTTCCACGGGCATGATGATTTTGAGGGCGTGAGTCCCTGACTGCTTATATATAGACTGTTATGATACTACGGGCGTTAGTATCTTGAGACTTGTTGTGTTAAGGGGGTTTCTTGTTGTGCTTATGTTGTTACGATAAGCCGGTTGTGCTGGTATTATATCACTTACCCCCTTGACTTGATACATGTGACGCGGGTTAGCTACCCCCGATGCTAGGAATACCTCATACGGGTCCATGTGACCTATGCGGGCTACGGTAGTCCAGGAATCACTCCGGGTGTGTTACTCCGATGCGAGGAATACCTCATGCGGTCCAAGTGGCCATGTGGACTACGGTAGTCCAGGGAAATGTCGCGGGTTAGCTACCCCCGATGCGAGGAGTACCTCATGCGGGCCGGGTGGCTTATGCGGACTACTGAAGTTCAGATTAGGCTCGCACAATGATACTATGGGCGAATGGCCCCGCCGATCATTAGCGACCTAGAAAAGACCGGTGCGTTACACTGCTTGCTCTTATTTTATGTTGGCACTATGTGCGATTAATTGGTTTTTCATACATATCCGTGGATTTGGTTTGGAAATGTTATGATTTCATTACGATTTTCAGTTTCACATACTTGGTATCATTGTCTCGACCTCGGGCCGCGTCACGCCGCGGTAGAGGTACATCGGTTGTTGATCCTCGCCATAGGATCATCGTTCGCTTTGGAAGCCCCGCTTTCTCGGAGGCTTATCTTTTGGTATGATTCCCTCATTGTAGATTCATGTACATTCAGGGTATGACGGCCCTGTCCGTCATAGTTGTTACAAACTCTTAGAGTCCAGTCTGTTGTAAATCGGGTTTGGTAAAGGATGTAATCGTCATTGTTGTCATGTATATCTGAGAAGGTGACCGTTTTGGTTAGCCTGTTTCTTATTTTATATTGTTTCATGTTTATGAGTTTACTTCCGCTGGTTTTTCTCTGATGTTGTATCACTAGGGTGCCCGGGGTAAGGCACCAGTCACGGGCCCGAGGTCGGGTCGTGACACTAACCATATCTTATAGGGTTCGATTTCTCCTTTCAGCATTACCATTCATTTGTGGCGTTCCAGGAGGTGTCCATTGTGATTGGACTCCATGAAGCTTCAAGTAATCCAGGAATTCTTTACTTAAGTATTCACCTTCTCGATCTGATCGAAGGATTTTGATACTTGTTTCAAGTTGCTTCTCTACTTCTGACCTGTACTCCTTGAATATCTCAAAGGCTTCGAATTTGTGTTTCATAAGATACACATATCCAAACCTTGTGAAATCGTCTGTAGAAGTGATAAAGTAAGGGAAGCTTCCCTTAGATTGAGTTGAAAATGGCCCACAAACATCAGTATGGACCAACTCAAACACCTCTTTGGCTCGCACACCTTTCCCAGAAAGTGGCTTGTTGGTCATCTTTTCTCTCAAGCAAGATTCACAGTTATCATAGGACTCCAAGTTAAACGGTTCCATGTAGTCTAACTTCCTTAATCTTGATATCTTTGATTCATTGATGTCAACAAGTCTACAGTGCCATAAGTAGGTGGGGTTTCTTGAATTACTCATCTTAGCTCATTTATTTTATATATTGAAAAATTTCACGACTACAGTTTAGAACATACAAACTGTCCACAAGTGGATCATTTTCACAGACAAAACCATTAAAAGATAGTACATAACTGCCATTGGCAATAAATAAGAAAAACCCCTCAATGTTTAACACTGAGATAGAAATAATATTCCTCGTTCATGAGGGAACAAAATAACAATTATTTAGTTCTAAATAAAATCCTGAAGGTAAATATAGTCTATAAGTTCCCACGCGTTCAGCATCCACTCGTGCTCCATTTCCAACGCACATGTCTACCTCCCATGGTCTAACCTTTCTGTTGTCAATTAGACCTTGCATATTATTACAATTGTGTGAGCCACAAACGGTATCCAATACCCAACAATGAGAGTTACTTATAGACATATTTATTTCAATAACGAAGATACCTCGTCCAGTAGAGCTAAACACCTAGTGTTTTGCCTCATCCTGGAGTTGTGCCTTCCTTCTTCCATTGCACATTCTTTTTACAGTTGAGGTACACATCCATAGCTACTTTTGCCTTCTTCTGAACACCTTCTCTATGTTTCAAAACTGTGGGTGCAACAATTGTCTTACCATTCTTCTTCTATATGTTCTTAGGCTTGGGTTTGAACTTTCTAGATGAGCACAACTTTACGTCTAGAGGTAGCTAATTCAAAGGTCTTCAACATGTTGTGAAGCTCTGTAAGATTTGCCTTGGTCCCATTCATATTGAAGTTCACAATGAAATTCTCAAATGAACCAGGAAGCGAATTTAGGATGAGATTGACAGAGACATTTATAGGAAACTTCATTCCAGTCAAAGCTAACATTTCTATCAATTCAATCATCTTTAGAACATGCACCGACACTTGACCTCTTTCGTTCAACTTACACTTGAAAAAGTCTCTCAACAGTTCATACTCCATTGTTTGAGTATGTGAGTCATAAAGACTCTTCAAGTGTTCTAGCATTTCGTTGGACAAACTGTTCCCCACAGTCTCTGCTAGACATAGTGTCCCTAATGAGAACTCTACTGAGTATGTCGTGTTTGACAAGGTGGCTTATCAAAAACATCTGGACGATGCTACCTCGGCAAAGTGTGTACTATTGTCCTCCATAACCGTAGAGTTACAGAGGCAATATGAAAATATGGACACCAACGAAATGCTAGAACATTTGAAGAGTCTCTATGGCTCATAATCTCAAATAATGGAGTAGGAACTGTTGAGAGACATTTTGTCACGCCCCGAACCCCGGGCCCGCGACTGGTGCCCTACCTGGGCACCCTTCTATTCATACAACACAATAAACCGCGGAAGATAAATAACACTTTTTTTTTCTTAAAACAAAGGCAAAGCCGATAAGGCTGCCATAATATAAATCACCCAAAAGGGTCTACACTGTTCAACAATGTAAATACAACTCTAGTCACCCATTGCATATGAATCTGCACTCTAAGAATTTGGACAAATACTATGACGGACAAGGCCCCGCTGCACTCGAATATACCTAGCCATAATGACAAGCTCCGGAATATTGGAGCCATCTCAAAATGCTGAACCAGGATCCTAAGCTCGCGGATCCACAACTGTGTACCTAGACCTGCAGACATGAACGCAGCCCCCCGAAGGGGGTCAGTACAACAAGTTCTAAGTATGGAACGGAAATAAAGTACAGTAAACAAGATCATAACTGTACAAAAGAATGACAGGGGCAAGTATGAAAATTAAATCATACATTCTTATCTTTTTCCTTCTCCCAATAGGAGTTATAATCTACTTCTTACATACATACTTAGGAAAATTCTCAAGTTCATATACACATATCCTACATAACATAACCTGGCCCTTTATGGAGGGACTTCTCTTTTTGGAGCTCGATGTAGTCATCTATACGTGATAACATAACCCGACCCATTTGGGGCTCGATGCAAACTTCTCTACATGACATAAATCGGCCCATTTTGGGGCTCGATGTAATCCTTTGCATAACGTAATCCGGCCCATTTGTGGGGCACGGTGTACTGATACAATATGTGACGTAACCCGGCCCATCTGTGGGGCTCGGTGTAATGATGAAATATGTGACATAAATCGGCCCACCTGTGGGGCTCGGTGTAAGATAACGTAACCCGGCCCATTTGTGGGGCTCGGTGTAATATGATGTAACCCGGCCCATTTGTGGGCTCGGTGTAATATATCGTAACCCGGCCCATTTGTGGGCTCGGTGTAATATGTCGTAACCCGACCCATTTGTGGGCTCGGTGTAATATGTCGTAACCCGGCCCATTTGTGGGCTCGGTGTAATATGTCGTAACCCGACCCATTTGTGGGCTCGGTGTATCAATGCAACCATATAACATCTTAAACCATCTTTTTACTTCTCATTAAGTCGTTATAACAACTTCCCATAAAGCTATTATAACAACCTTTCATTTTAGAGAAATTAAGACACTTTATCACATCTTCCTTTTAATAACACTAGGGCATTTTCATATCTTATATTGTTAGGGAAACTAGACCCAAGGTACTACGTACATACATACTTAAAAGAATCATAGCATCAAAGATTAGGGAGTTGAATCCAAACGTACTACGTACATACATACTTATAAAAGAATCATGCAATTCCTTCTCTTTAAATCAATAAATGTATACTTTTAAAACTCAAGTTACATACTCTTTCGAAATCAAGCCTCTTAACTTTAGAAGTAAATCAAGTAACCCATACTTTTAAATCAAGTCATTTCCACTTATAAAATCAAAACTTATACTCTTAAAACCTCGTAACATGTATTCTTTAAAATCATGTCGCTTATACATATGAAATCATGTCATCTATACTTTAGAAATCAAGTCCCATACTTGAAAAATAAAGTCTCATAACCTTTAAAGAAATCAAGTCTCTTAACTTTAAAAATCAAGTCTCATAGCTTGAAAAATAAAGTCGCATAACCTTTAAAGAAATTAAGTCTCTTAACTTTAAAAATAAAGTCCCATTACTTGAAAAATAAAGTCTCATAACCTTTAAAGAAATCAAGTTTCTTAACTTTAAAAATCAAGTCCCATAACTTGAAAAATAAAGCCTCATAACCTTTAAAGAAATCAAGTCTATTTTCACGTATAAATTCAATTTGCTTATTTCAAATAAATTAAGGCACATAACTTACATCAAACCTCATAACTTCCTAACAATTATTACCAGTATCTCCCATAAGACTTGGTAAGGACTTAGGATATCTTAGACATACTTTTAATATAAAATCAACAACATGAATACTTCTTAACTTCTAAGAGTAAAATGAATCATGAAATACTACCACATGTATATTTCATACGTAGAATCATGCCAAAAGAAGGAAGAGATTCACATACCTCGCGACGACTAATCGACAAGTAGCAATACGCTCCAATATACTTCAACCTATAATGACGATAGAACTTCTATCAATATCAAACTTACTAGTATAAGACTTATACCAATTAATGGCCCTCTTAATCTACGGAAATTTGGGCAGCACTTCCTTTGTTTCTACGTACCTTTCCACCTTTTCCAAGGCCCGTATTCATCAATCAACAAGCCACATTTACGGCGCAACCAACAATTAACCAAAGGGGATTACATGCCTAACTTGACGTGTAAAATTCTACCCCACAATCTATATTACAGCAGTCCATAAAACAGTCCATTATTAACCAATATTAAGGGTACAATGTGAAGCCTTTAACACCCTTATTCCTTAGGACTTCCATTAGCCATTTTACTACATTAATCATGCATGTTAGGGGCTGATTTTCCAGCATTTTACACGCCCAAAACAGTCCATAAAAATTGCACAACAATATCCAACAGTTTTATAGATTCTACGGCTAACAACTAAAATCCGATAACTCTTTCCTTAATCTTTTTTTTTATTCCAATACAAGTTCCAACATGTTATATAAGTTATATTAACTATCAACAACAATATTTCCTTCATTATATAACATGAGACAAGTAGATGACGACAATAAAAATCAATGAATTCAATGGTCCGAAAAGTCCTAGTCTCGGCCTCAACTTGGAAATGGTACTTGCACACCTTATTTTCCATATATTCCTTAATACAAGTTCATCTATATACTATAACAATGATTAATATCTAATTACTGTGGAGGAAGAAGAACTTTTACCTCAATCTTGCTAATCATTAGGTTAGAGACCTTAATCTTGTATAATAACTAAGCTTGGAAGATTTGGGAAATTTGGTCTTCCATTTTTGCCCTTGGTCGAGAGCTCCATAAAGATGAGAGAAAGATGAAATAATTCTAAGTGTTTTTGCCAAGTCTTGCAAACCCTCTATGTGTATATATAATGTGATACATGGTTTGGGATCATGACAAGTGTATGGACTAAGTGTAGCAAGACAAGTGGAGTGGGACCCACCTCCACTTGTCTCCAAAATATCTATAAATCCAAGTCTTTCAAGACCAAGACAAGTGGGGGGGTGTCACGTGTCACCCTCTGATTCGTTCAAAATATTTCATCTCCCAAATATTCATAATTGGTCAAAAAATCTTAAAATATTGTGGGCCCCACAAAATCGTAATTTTTTTCCCGTGGGCCCCACGTGACCAAATCCGAACTTAAAAATCCATAATTCTAATATATTCCAAAAGTCTCAAATACCAAATTTGAGAACCAAATTCCAATTAACAAACTTTTTCCTTCACAAGTTCCCGATATTTTTCCTTAAGAAAAATAATATTTCTTTCGTCCTAAAATTCAAATATTATTTTTACACATACGTTCTCATCTCAAACTGTTGGAAATATGGGGTGTAACACTTTTTCAAGTGTAAGCTGAACGAAAGGGGTCAAGTGTCAATGTATGTTCTAAAGATGATTGGATTGATAAAAAGGTTAGCTTCGATTGGAACGAAGCTGCCTATAAATGTCTCTGTCAATCTCATCCTGAATTCGCTTCCTGGTTTATTTGAAAATTTCATTGTTAACTTCAATATGAATGGGACCAAGGCAAGTATTCCAGAGCTTCACAACATGTTGAAGACCACCCAAGCGTAAGAACATGCAGAAGAAAAAGGGTAAGGCAGTTGTTGCACCTATAGTTTTGAAACCTAGAGGTGGTATTCAGAAAAAGTCAAAGGTAGCTATGGAGTGTGCCTCAACTACAAGAATAAGGCACACCGGAAGAAAAACTGCACAACTCTAGGAGGAGGCAAAGCACTAGGTGTTTCTAGCTCTGCTGGACGAGGTATGTTTGTCATTGAAATAAATATGTCTATAAGTAACTCTCACTGTTGGGTATTGGATATGGCTTATGGCTCACACATTTGTAATAATGTGCAGGGTCTGATTAACATCAGAAAGGTTGAACCATGAGAGGTAGACATGCGCGTTGGAAATAGGGGCACGAGTGGATGTTGAACGCGTGGGAACGTATAAACTAGATTTACCTTCAGACTTTTGTTTAGAACTAAATAATTGTTATTTTATTCACTCATTGACGATGAATGATATTTTTATCCCAGTGTTAGACATTGAGGGGTTTTCTTCATTTATTGCCAATGACAATTATGTACTGTTTTAATGGTTTTGTTTGTGGAAATTATCCGTTTGTGGATGGTTTGTATGTTTTAAACTGTAGTCGCGGAATTTTGAATGTGCAAAATAAACGAGCTAATATAAGTAATCCCAGAAACCCCACCTACTTATGACACTATAGACTTGGTGACATCAATGAATCAAAGATAGTAAGATTAAAGAAGTTAGACTACCTGGAACCATTTGACCTGGAATCCTATGATAATTGTGAATCTTGCTTGAGAGGAAAGATGACCAAAAAGCCACTTTCCGGGAAAGGTGTGCGAGCCAAAGAGGTGTTTGAGTTGGTCCATACTGATGTATGTGGGACATTTTCAACTCAAGCTAAGAGAGGCTTCCCTTAATTCATCACTTTTACAGACGATTTCACAAGGTTTGGGCATGTGTATCTTATGAAACACAAGTCCGAAGTTTTTAAGAAATTCAAGGAGTACAAGTCAGAAGTAGAGAAGCAACTTGAAACAAGTATCAAGACCATTTGATCAGATCGATGAGGTGAATACTTAAATAAAGAATTTTTGAATTACTTGAAGATTTATGGAGTCCAATCACAATGGACACCTCCTGGAACGCCACAAATGAATGGTGTTGCTGAAAGGAGAAATCGAACGCTATTAGATATTGTTAGATCCATGATGAGTTTCTCAGCTCTACCAACATACCTTTTGGGATATGCATTGCAAAGCTCAATTTATGTTCTGAACGGGTTACTTCAAAATCAGTAGATAAAACTTCATATGAGATATGGAATGGCAAGAAGTCAACACTTAAACACATGCGACTTTGGGGTGCCCTGGATATGTAAAGAAGACGCTTACTGGCAAGTTGGAATCTAAAGGTGTGAAATATTATTTTGTGGGGTATCCAAAGGAAACTAGTGGATACTATTTCTATCTTAAAGGTCATTGTTTCCAGAAATGCAACTTTCATTAAATAAGACTATGTCTAGAAGGAACAGAACTACAATGAGATAAAACTCAAAGAAATTCAAGATAATACAGAAGTTGAACCCTTGTCGAATGACATAGACAAGGATTCAGTGGGAGTATTTGGTAAAGATTGGGTACTTAGAGTGCGTCTTTCAGCCAGTGGGAGTGTTATGAGAGATAGTGCAGAAATGCAAGGCTTTCATACACAACCAATGGAAGATGATACAATGGTTGTATATCATTCCATTAAGGAAATACATGAAAATGATATTCTTGAAAGCTCTCAAGGTGATGGATTGTCCAGCACACAAAGACCTTCTCACAATTAGAATGCAACAAACACTAAAACACAGAATAATCAACTCTGTAGGTCCACTAGGACTCATCTTCCGCCTGAAAGACTTAATCTCCTTATTGAAACACACAATGATATTGATATTCCTGATGACGATGAACCTACGACCTACAACGAAGCTATGTTAGACATTGATTCACAGATATAGCAAGAAGTCATAAAATCTGATATGGACTCGATGTACGTAAATCAAACTTGAAACTTGGTTGATTTGACAACATGGATTAGTCCCATATGATGCAAATGAGTCTTCAAGAAGAAAATTGATGCATATGGCAAGGTACAGACTTATAAGACAAGATTGGTGGTTAAAGGTTATAATCAACGGTCTGGGGTCGATTATGATAAAACATTTTCACCTGTTGCGAAAATTAAGTCCATTCGAATTTTGCTTGCAAAGTTGCCGCTAAACGAGCTTAGTTCATTATTAGTTTTTTTATAAATACGTTTTCTAACTTAAGTAGGTTTTTATTTACATTTAAAAGTTGAAACTTTAATTAATTTCAAACTCCTAAATATCAATGAGCGGGAATTCTTAGAAATTACTTAAATATTATTTAAAAATAATTTATGTTATAAAATAAAAGTTCCAGAAAATTAGTACGTGAAAGTGATACAAAATCCTCCAAAGAAATATATTACCTTCGATCTAAATCGCAATTTTAGGGCTCTCAGAACCCTTATTTTATGTTTTTTTCTCCCAAGAATTTCTTTATTAGCCACAATACAAATGTAAGACAGAAAAGGCAAGAGAATAGGTATCGAGAAAATTAAGTTAAGTAAAGCAACACTCAAATACAATTTCAACATAATGAAACTAAATACAATTAATGCAAAATCTTGTCAAATTCATGAATATAGTTTCATACCTGGAAAATTAAGAGTAGTACACCTCTACATTCAACAATCTTCTTTCACTGTTACGTTCATCATGAACTGAAAATTGCTACAAAAAATAATTATGAGATGCTGATACTTTCACAAAAGTAGAGAACAAAATTAAAATATGAAGTTGGAATTTTGTCATTGAAATTGGAAGTCATATTCTTTTATCAATTAATACATAAAAGCATACTACTCCTCAAAGAAAGAAAAGTTAGAAAAATAAAAGGAGGACAATGAAAACTTATTGTTATGAGCCGTCTCAAATATTTTTGGGGTCCTGTTGTAATTCGTAAAAATTAATTTTTAATTGGGCTAAGACATGCAAATTATGAGTCTTTACATTAAATTCTAACTAATACTACTTAATAAAAAATGAATGACGTTAAAAATGAATGGAGGCCATTCTAAAGTTATTATCAATATATAATTTTATATGGTAAACGTTAAATTTTTATTTAAAGTTCTAAATATTATTTCTTGCTACCTAATTCATATACGGAAAGATTTAATAAATTAAATTTTAATTGACTTCAAAGTCCTAAATATTAGAAAAATAGTGAATGACAATTTTGTCTATTGTTGAGTCTTTTAATGAAGGACAAAAAATTCAATCAACATTTCTAAGGCCCTTCGTACTTTTAATATAATATAGATATAGATGATTATTGCTGTTGACACCCAATTTTGACCCTCCCGTCCAGTCATTAACTATAAAATTACACTAATTTTCAATAATTCTTAAATAATAAAATGCAGCAATAAAACATTAATACAGGCATAAATAAATAATAAATACGTAAAATAATAATCTAACATACGCGTTTTAATAATAGCATTCATAAAAAGAATTAAGAAGTCCTGTCTGCATGTAGCATTTAAATAACTCAATTTTATAACGGCATCGCATTAAGCATTAATTAAATAACACACCCGCATTTAGTATTATAATAATTTAAATTTATAACAATTAGATTAATAAAACACCTAAATAATTTAAGCACAATTTATTAATTTAATTCACTACTAATTAACAATTAAATACCTAAAACTAATACTAATTAAATAACTTAACTAATTAAATACCTTAACTAATTTAATACTACCCAGCTCAACTTTGCCCGCCGTCGCCGCCTACCAAAGACCAACTCAAACCCGAAGCCACAGACCCATTACTTTATTTCCTCACCCGTAACCTCACCTTTCACTTCTTTACCTTCGACAACGATAACCAGCAAACCTAAAACCTAAAGCACCCAATCGCCGCCATGCCCGAATTTCTCGCCGGAGAATCCGGGCATTTCCTTTACCCACGCACCCAGCCAACGTGTTTCTTACCATAACCAGCGCCCAAATCTTGCTTGAATCGGATCAGATTAACACCCTGCCCTTACCTTACCGGTTCAAATCACACGAACCATACACAAATCGTCCAATCTCAGCCCTAATTGCTTACCAACATTAGAATCCCAACCAAGGCTATATAAGCACATGCAATAGAGCTCAGAGGGGGGCAGTCGAACATAGGTCAGAACGGGGGTCAGTAGCAATCGTTTTTCTTTACGAGTAGAGCAGTAGAGTTTATTCGCAGAATCTGGGAATACAGCACCCATACCTTTAGTTTTCATAAGAACAGGAGGTTTGAATACCTTTCTTAGTTCCAGCAAAGAAACCAACGACTAAACCTCGCCCTTCTATTCGCATCGCAAACCCAAAACCCGTCGAGTGGACCGACGACTTGATACGCTGCCCCGGGTCGCTGTCCGGAGGAGGTAAATCCATTTCCTTTCGATTCCTACGTTAATTTCGGCCAGGTGTTTCTTATGAATCAATCTCGTGACAAACATCATTTAGTTTAAGTTCTAGTTCAGTTTTAGAATCGTTAATCTAGTATTCAAGTATGCTTAATATGTGTTAAATGGTGTTTGAATCGTCAGAAACATACGAACCCGAATTAGAACTTTGTGTGTTTGATGTTGAATGTGTGTTGGCTTGGTTCATTCGTGTCGAGGCCCTCATTAATGCCTAAATCGTTGTTGAATGATCTTAATCCATGGATAGTCTCACTTGAATTGTTAATTAAATTTATACTTATCGCGATATGTTGATTAATGATATAAATGTCATAAGTTTGATGGATGGGTATCGACAAGACGAGGATATACGTGTATGTCTTGGATATTTCAATGTCTACCGCTTGTATATCGAGGTTGAGTCGGTGTATACTTCGCATATATCACATGTACTATCACGAATATCTCGTATGATCCATCTCGGTATGCTAAAGTGTCAACCGTGGTTCGTATATGTCTAAATGATCCTTCGTCTGCTTCCTTTGTTGGTTTTTTCTGTGATTTAAGACGATGTATATCAAAGCATATGAGATATATAAATGCCCATCCTCATTTACTTTCACCACTTGTTGGCTGCATATTTCCACTGCATACCGTCACCTGCTGATCATTAACATATAAATATTGAGTGGTCCTTCCTTCAAAGATTCGAAGTTTAAATTGGGCCTCGCCATTTCGTATCGTCTGTAATGAAATTTGAAAAAAGCCATTGTCTTAGACTGTTTCATGATTCTCGCGTGCGATTCACATCTAAGGCCCAATAGGTGGTTGTATAACATTGAAATGTTTTCCGCTTGTGCTTTGGTATATACATATATATATATATATCGGATCATATATGAATTTGTCTACTTGTTTGGTCCATGTACTGCCCATATTCATGGCCCAACTGTTTCTTGTCCTTTGTCCGTAATGGGAGATCTAAAAATAGTGTAGTCCGCGCTTTATTGTCCTCTCTGCTTATAACAAGGAAACGGAAAATTGCGTGCTTAGGCCTGCATTATATTTTCTGCTTGTGATTTATACTAAGCCTAATCTTTAATCAATCATCTTGAGATGTCCTTTGCTTGTTGCCTGCCACCTATTCCATATTACCATAATCAAATTACATATATGTTTAACTCACGCGAATATTCACCGGCATTGTTAATATAACTTGGACGTATACTAATCCTTATCTTCTTTTATTTTTTTTACATGAAACGCATCGGAGCAACAAAGAGTCTCGTGGCGAGACTCATCGTGGCAAACGTGAAGACCCACATCTATGTGCATTCTCTATCCGCATCGGAAATTCCAAGCCACCGGCGAATGACTTCGCCATTTCTTCGAGTCCTTATCAATTCATATCCTCACCCCATTTATTTATTGTACTTATTTGTCTAACATTACATTACTGATTACTAGTAGTACACTGAAAATAGCTAAACTTTGGGTTGTCATTAAAAAATAGTTTGACGCTAGAAATTCACTCTCCTTAAATTAAATTATTTTTATGACTAGTTATGCATCGCCTAAGCCATACTAAATGACATTAAATATCCACGTAGTTAAAGTATCACTCTATTAAATCCTTAGCATAATAAATTAATTTCTTCATAAACTCTTACTAACATTCATAATTAAAAATTATTTTGTTAGCCTTTGCATAATAGATATTTCACATCTTATTTTATAAGTATACATTTCGTCATAATAAGATTTTTTGCATTATTACAACACATGTATCTTATCTAATACGTCATAAAATGCATAAATCATCTTTTAGCTAGAACTAGCTTTATATATTAAAATAAATCTCACATTTTTATACTAGCAAAATACTTCCTATATTTTTACTTAAATACTTTTCAAAACACGCGTTGTTAGCATAAATAATTAACCCTAGGTTTGAACGGACAACCGCAAGTTAGCGGATCCTTTAGGGTGCCTAACCCCTTCCCTTTAGGATAATAAAGAACCCTCCCTAATCTCATTAAGTTTTGCAGACCATAAAAATGGAGTTAATGTTTTACTTTAAACCAGTTAAACATTTAGGTGTCCTAATTCACCCAAATTAATTAGGTGGCGACTCCGCGAACCCTTTTAACATTTTTAACATTTAACACTTTTATTTATTTTCTAACATTGCACTTTTAAGCAGGGTTCGCTAGAAAAAAAAAAGTCGCGGTCGAAAAAGGGCGCGACAATTGCCTTTTGTTGAAAATTTACTAATGTGGAATTAAGTTTAACTCATTATTTATGACTCGAACAATTGAGATTTCGCACGTCGGAAACGTTATTTCCACACACGTGCACACGTAGTACCAAATATCGTAAATTTCATTAGTGAAAGACATATTGGTACGTAAGTGAAATGTTTGAGACATAGAATGATGGACGGTTATTGGCTAAATGACAATGTTTCCACGTTGGTAAACGAAGGAAGAAGTGTACGATGTGTAAAAGATGAAACGAGTCGGAAATCGTCGCGGAGCTGCGGCGCTAATTGTTGGTTTGGTCACTGGATTCGAGGCGTCGTGGAGCCTCCCAGGCAGAGCCGCGGCGCTTTGGAGGCAGAATGGTGGACGGAAGCTGATTACTTGTCACATGAATTCAGCCATTATTTGGCTGAATGAAAACTCTCAATAAGTGTCATTACATGGCTAATGAATGTCATTAGTTGGCTAGATGAGAGGTCATCTTTCATTCACTATAAATTGAGGACTTGTCTCAATTGGAAGAGAACACACACTTGATATTACACTCAGATTTTCTGAAGTTCTTCCTCTCTAAGCATTCTTTCAAACACTCAAGGTTAATCTTGAGAAACACTTGAGTTTTCTTTGCACATTTGTTTGATGTTGTTTTATCTTGGGAGACAGTTGCCCATAAACGTAAAAGGATATATACGGGGCAATAATGTTTTAAGGACAGAGTGCTAACACTCGACTCATCACAGTTGTAATAAGTAGAGATTTAGTGTCCCTTGGTTTCAGACTATCAATATCAAAGAGCTTGTTGCAATAGAAACGAAGATCCAGGACGACATCCAAGATTGATACAAGACAAAAGATCAAGATCACAAAACTCATTGTTGTTGTCACAACTCTTGTTAGGCTTCAAGCCTGTTGTATTGTAATTCATTATGTTTATCCCTTTGAACCACTTGTAATAGTTGTATACTATTCTCGTACATCCATTATAAGTCACAATCTTAAAACATTATTTGTACTAGTGCTAGAAAGATGTTTGCCAGCAGATACGATCCCAAATCTGACTATGGTTTTCTTGTTGAAAATAGTTCTGATGAGAGTTCTGTTAACAATTCAAACACTGTCCTTGTCAACAAATATGGTCCTAGTTTTAGGTCTCGCTTTGACGACAGTTAATACATCTATTTCCTTCAAAGGTGGGATCTCTGGATCTAATACTGACTTCAAGATACTGCTGATAGTCATGCTGGTACGGCTAAGGATCAAGGAAGAGTTGGTGTCACCACTCCCGAGAGTGGTGGAAACAAACGCCACAAGAGGTTGAGGTCAACTGGGACAAGAGGAGAAAGCTAAAGATGTTGTTCTATATTGTAGCAGAGGGCCTACATCTGTCTCAGACAAAGGATCCAAAGAATGGTAAGGAGGATATGACAAGCCCAACGGGCGACCGACGCGCTAATCCAAAAGGTCTAAGGTAACAATTATTTGTTGTCCATAAAGTATTTTGATAATTTCTGAATAAAAGTGAATAAAGCAAGGCTTGGAATATGCAGTGTTTTCATTAAAAAACTTATATTCCCTTCACTTTAAAATCGGAAATTAGATCATTTACCTTCCCGTTTAGAGATTGGACTATTGTAAACAATGGTTTAAAAGATATGAACTTAGATTGTAATAAATTGAAATTATGGACAATCCTAAGTAAGGGAAGATGACTAGATCACTAGAGACAAACCAGTCACCGTTTTCGATAGAAGACCCGTCTTTTGACAGGATATAGTGGACACAAAGTCATACAAAACCTACGGGCGACTGGAGTGGGTCATTGATTCTCTATTACTTGACACATGAATTTAACCGTTACTTGGCTGAATGAAATCTCTCAATAAGTGTCATTACATGGCTAATGAATGTCATTAGTTGGCAGGATGAGAAGTCATCTTTCATACACTATAAATTGAGGACTTGTCTCAATTGGAAGAGGACACACACTTAATATTACACTCAGATTTTCTAAAGTTCTTCCTCTCTAAGCATTCTTTCAAAAGGTTCTTCTTGATAAACACTTGAGTTTTCTTTGCTCATTTGTTTGATGTTGTTTTATCTTGGAAGACAGTTGCCCATAAACGTAAAATGATATATACAGAGCAATAAAGTCTTAAGGACAGAGTGCTAACACTCGACTCAGCACATTTGTAACAAGTAGAGATTTAGTGTCACTTGGTTTCAGACTATCAAGATCAAGGAGCTTGTTGCAATAGGAACGAAGATCCAGGACGACAGTTTCAAGATTGATACAAGACAGAAGATCAAGATCGCAAAACTCATTGTTGTTGTCACAATTCTTGTTAGGCTTCAAGCCTGTTGTATTGTAATTCATTATTGTTATCATTTCGAATCACTTGTAATAGTTGTATACTATTCACGTACATCCATTGTAACTCACACCTTTTACCATCATAAATCTTTGGTGCAGCTCCGCCCGACATGATTATGTTGGGGCCAAACTGATAAAACTTCCCATCTACTAGCTTGTGGCCGCTTTTTTCTTTATCAACGTACTTGTCACTTTGGAAATGATAGGAGAAACCAGCAAAAGACAGAGAAAATGTCTTCTTCCTAATCAAGGGTGTACACCGGTCCAAAACCGGATCGACCTAACTGTAATCTTTATTTTTCCGAATCATGGATCGGAATCAATTATTCCGCTCAGACTGTCCCGACTGAAAATCCTGGCCAGTCCAAATTTGACTGCTTTTTTAAAATGCAATTTTTAATTTATTTTTAACAATGTGTTCGTTTATCATTCTCATTAAATATTTTTGTTTTTTTTCTTATTCTTCAATGTATATATAATTTGAATAGGTATACGACACCAATCTTTCAGATCCAACATCATACAAAGGTGGGTGTGAGTTGCACCGAAACTCTATATTATTTTGTAATCAAGTTGACCTGACATTCTCAAATAAAACTTGACAATCTTCATGCTCCACTTGTCATTAAATCACACCAACGAGTCCACAAAAACGATCTCATCATCCATATCATTATATTGCACATCTAGTCATAAAAAAAAAAGATAGTTAAATAATGTCAAACATTAGAAATTTTAAGTTTTAAAAAATAATTAGAAGAGTTATAAAAATAACATTATCTTTCTCAATTTCCTCCAAATCTTTCAAATTTTCTTCTACATCTAATTAGAAGAGTTATAAAAATTAACATTAACTAGAATTTTTAAAAAATATATATATAATAATATAAAACCGGTCCATTCCAGTTTTTACCCGAACCGGATCGAAAAACCGGAATCTTATATAATGAAAGATCGGGGACCGGACCGAAATTCACCGATCTGGTCCATTCCGGTCCGATTCCGATCTGATTTTCCGGTCCGGTCTAAAAATGTACACCCCTATTCCTAACTGTCATTGTCCAACACAACACTGCTGCTGAAGAACAAGTTTCCACTTCAACGAATAATGTCGATACTTACATAATCAATTTGAGATTATTTTTAGTTTGTTATTTATGACATTATACTATTGTAAGTTCCACGGTATGAACACGCCTCTGTCTTGAAAAAAACAAAGATTCAGAAGATTTTTAAATAATTTCATAAAGTTTTGTTTCCACTGCTTTCTGCAGTAACTCACATCTAGCATTCTCCAGTAAATGATATGTCAACAGGATCTCAATTGAAGTATGTGTGAGCCTTTGGGCCCGTGCTAACTAAGCACGGGTGCTTCCCACTAGTATATACTTGAGTCTTATTCCTCACATTTCTACACTAATGTTCTTTATTTTTTCCCCTTATTTATTGTTGTTATTATATTTATTACTCGGTGTTAGGGGTGAGCAAGGGTACAGGGTACTCAGATATCCGATCGAAATCGACATTAATGGATAGGTTCCGGATAGATATATTAAAATAACGGGTAGGTTTCGGATAATAAAAGTAGGAATCGGTCAATATCGGGTCCGGTTCCGATTCCGGAAAATAGAGACCGGGTATCCGGAACCGGAACCGAAACCGGTACCCGGACCCTATGAACTCAACCCCCATTTAAATTATTTAGTTTTGGGCCAGTCCATTTAGGCCCAGTACGCACTACCACTACTTTGCTTTTCCACGCCCTAATTCATCTATAATTCTTTCATCACTTTCAGCACGCAGCCACACTTCAAAGTTCAAACCTTCTCCATTCTCACAGTTCAAAGTTCAACTAATTGATTCACGAGCCACACTTCAAAGTTCACACTTCATCACTGCAGTATGCACTACGCAACCACACTCGCACAATACGCAGCCAGCTCGCACCCTGTTACCGGAACTTCTCCAGTCTCCACCCCCGTTGAACATCACAAAGAATAGAAAATTAGCATTACCAAAGAGAAGGTGGGAGACTTTTCTTTCTGAACCAGGTACTTTTCCTTCATCCCTTACCTTGCTTGTGTACTCGACCACTCTCTGTTCTTAAGTCAAAAAGCAATTAAATCCTCTGAGAAACAAATAATGTGTTATCCTTGTGAAAATGGTTGCCTTCGAGATTTATGTGGGTTTATGATATGCAAATCCAAAAATTAAAGTAGCTTTAGCCTCAACATATGTTACTTGGACTATTTTAAATAGCTATTGCAGGACTATTTTATTAGCTAGCATTCTTAATGTGTTTTCCGTTACAGGGTATTCGGGAATCTATCCGGAATCGCAGGTCCTAGGTTTCTGATAAGAAATTTGTGAATCCTGCCTTTTATATGATAGGTCAGTAGTTCAAAAATGGTAGGATACCCGGACCCGCTCACCCCTACTCGGTGTTATTACATTGCCACGTAGTTGCTTATTAGCTTGCCACCCTTCTTATTTTGTCATTCATTACTTCGCTTTTCATAATATATAGATCCAAAATTTTATTTAGTTGGACACTTACTTTATTTCTCAATAATTATTTTTTAAAATTTAAGCCATCACCTTGGTTGTGATCCCAAAGGTGGGGGGGGGGGGGGTTAGACTTGACCCCTACCACGTCTATTTATTCCCAAAAAAGTTACATATATTAGAGGGGGACATGGACCAAACTTCTAACCAAAATGCATCCAAAATATGTTAAAGAGAAAGAAGGATAAGCCTATACAGCACTCTATAGTACACAAGATTTTACAAATTAACTCACAAAAAAGTTTGCATTTTTCATATCTCCTTCTCATCATAGGAAGCTGCCACTTATCTACATAGTTGAATTAAACTTATTAACCTAGGGAAAATATGTCCAGAGGAAAGAAATTTTCATTTTCACTAGTAGCTGCCAGTTTAGCTAAGTAATCTGCCACCATATTGGATTCTCTGTAACAATGGGTGATTTTAATAGAGGCATGATGTATAAAGTATCATAGATAGTGTTGTTAAGCTTGAGGTTCTTCATATCCTTGTTGTTGAGCATATTAGTGATGATTAGCTTTCTCGACGTCGTCACCATCAAGTTGCGCGAGTAACACGAAACTGAATCAATAGATGAGTCAATATCCAATCCGTCCAAAGCTTACAGGGCTAAGATGGGCTAAATAGTGGGGGAGGGGGGTTGGGTGATGGGGTACGGATTTTTTTTTTTTTAATAAAATTTTATATATAAGTGAAATAAACATATAAAATAAAACTTCGGGGGTGATGTGGGAGGGCAGGGGGTTTGGGGGTAAGCAAAAATTTTATATTTTTAATAATTTATTATAAAAATAAAAAAATGTGAAATATAAATTTGAGGATGGAGTAAGACATGGGTGGAGGGGTAGGAGTTAAGAAAAAAATTCATATTTTTTATAATTTATTTTATGAAAGTAAAAATAATATGAAATAGAAATTTGAGGATGAGGTAAGACATTGAGTGGAGGTGGAGGGAGGTAAAAAAAATTCATATTTTTAATATTTTTTTTTATAAAAATAACAAAAAATATGAAATAAAAATTTGAGAATGGGGTGGAGGTTAGGGCGGTAACAATTTTTTTCATATTTTTTATAAAAGTAATAAAAAATCAAATATAAATTTGAGGATGGGCTAGGGCCATAGGGGTAGGGGAGGGGGCGAGTTTATAAAAAATAATATTTTTTATAAATTATTTTTTAATTTTAAAAATTATGAATTAAAAATTTGAGAATGAAGTAGAGCACGTGGGTGTGGGGGTCGGGGGGGAGGTGGGGGTAGATGAGGTAGATGGGGTAAAGGTAGTAGGGAGGTAGGGGTGGGGTGGAGTAGGCAATGTAGGGGGCAGAGATGTGAGGTTGGTTCAGTGCTTGGGTGGGGGTTGGTGTAGGGGAGGGATAGGGTGGATGGATAGTGTGCTGGGTGGTTGAGGTGCGTTGGTGTATTTTTATTGTTCTGAAATAATAAAAACTAATTTTAAATAATATTTTAAAACAAAATCTTAATATAGAGTGAAGCTCTAATCATTAAGATTGAACATTTTTGTGGGTAAATTTGAACATCATCATGAGTTTATTAGACTGTTGATTTATGATAGGTCAACTTAAACTAGCTCAAATAAACCCATCATCAAAATTACTTTTATCCAAACCCATGAAACTTTGGACGGTTCATTTAAGTTTGGGCTAATTTTGGTACCCTGATGACGATAGAGTCCGTCTCAAGAGTGAATCTGTCAAAGCCTCTGTTCACACACCAAAATATGCAGCAAATTTTGCAGCTTCAGCCTCTGTTTGATTGTTGCTACAGCATTGAACTGGTTTGGAAAATGCCATAATACAATCTCCATTGTTGTTCCTCAGAATTCCTCCTATACCAGCTTGACCTTTATCCTTGTTGAAGATTTCATCTACATTGATCTTGTATTCTCCAACATCTGGTTTATGCCATATAATTTGTCTGATAGATACCATGGGTTGGAGTTTTTCAATAGTATCACAAAAATTGTTCCAATTCCCAGTGATGGCCACTGTTGGATAGCAAATGTTCAGAGCAGCCTGGATATTCCCTCCTACCTGGTATTCCATCTTATTTTGGTACCTTTGTTTTGGTCCCCACACTTGTAAGATGTCCATTTGCTTCCAGATTTCCCAACAAATAAAGATAGGGGTTACTTGTAGAATCAGTTTATGAATCTGAGTTCTTGATTTTAGTTTTCCACCAATAGTCTAAAATTCTTCTAATGTTATCAATAATAATAATTTTGAGTATTTTTACTATATTTTATTATCTAAATTACATCAAATTATAAATACACTCACATTCTTTAATCCTCCTATTTATGCATTATATTTTTATAAATTGACGTTTTGCCCATTAAGTATAAACTAAAAGTTCTTTTATTATTTTATCATATACTTTTATTGATATTTTAAATAATTGTTAATTTAAATAAGCAATTATTAAGATTGACTACTTGAAAATTTTAATTAAAGTTTAATAATTTTATTTTGTTATCTTATTGTTGATATTGAACTTAAATCCAATTATATTCGCCGATAATATCTATTTGGACCAATATATCTTGAATTTACAATATAGTTCAATCTATTTTATGAATTTAAATTCAGTAAATTTACATGTCTACACAAATTTCTTTTTCAAATTAAAATTTATTTTTACCAATTTTCACACATATCATTCAATTAAGGTTATACATGACTACTATACACATGACAATTGTATACAAGTCTCTAAAGAGTACGTAACATCATAAGGTCGGGACAGGGCCCCGCCATACTCCTATGCACATCAAGAATATCGTACCACGACTAGACTGCAACTCTGGAACAAATAGAGTGCTCCAACATCAGTTAAATCAACAACCTACTAGCGCGGACCATCACCCTGTCTACATGAAACGCAGTGTCCCCCGACAAAAGAAACGTCAGTACGACTAATGTACTGAGTATGTCAAGCATGAAGAATAGCATAATAGATTTCTGAAAGTAACATGAGACAAGAAACAACCAACCAGTAGAGAATGTTTCTGATGGCCATAATATGACTAAGTATTATGTCTGTGCAAAATGCCTCCGAGGACATAATATGAGTAAATGTCATGCACAATGCGATCATATATATATAACAAAATTGGCCTCATTGTGCATCTTTCTTACCATAACAGCCTCTGTGGGCATCATATCATATCATCCTCTATGGGCATAATCATTATCGTGTATATTTGTACCAGCTGCAGGTGGTGCCGTATTTCATTTACCATCCTCATGCATTTGAGGTCAAGGTATATATATGAATATAATGCATGAATGATATGATAATAAAGACACTATAAGTTTGTCAGAGTGATGTAATATCGATCCACCTCCGACTAATATTATGAATACTAACATTTTTTCCGTATACCTCAATAAGGATTTATGAACATATTTAGACCTGTTTTGACAATAGAAATGAATAACATGAACATCATTAACTATTAAAAGTAGAATCATTTATGGGACAATATTACGTTTACGTTTTGTACTTAGAACATGCCAAATAAAAGAAGAATTTTCCTTAACATACATTCGATTATCGACTTCACGATTTAATGCATTTAAACCGACTTCTTCAAGTTAATCTAGGATGTTAGGGACTACCATGTTTCCACCTTACTTCACCCAAAAGGAAGCTAAAAACCCAGTAACAATACCAAACAATGCTCTATGTAAGCTCAACAAGATTAAACCAGTAAGTACACCCCTATGTTATTCTTGGAGGAAAATCTTGTATTGCTTTTTCAATATTAGCACTCACTTGCTGCCGCCAAGAAGTAAGTAGTACATTACTATAGCTAAACTAGTTGCTATGTCTATTTTGTTTAAGGTAGTATACAACAAGGTTAGAGATAGGTAGTATTGATATTGCTTACCTTAACATGTGGCAATCTTATGATCACTCCTTGACACTAAGGCACTAATCGTGTCACCTCCACCTTATGTGACCTTACACATCACCTAACTATCTAACTTATCTATTAATCAAGGGTCCATTTAAATTAATCTACACAACTAATTATTATTAATCTCTGTCGTCACACTTGTTAAATTCCAAATTAATTCGGTATTGCATCCTTTCATATACTAAACTCTTTATTTGCATACGTGAATATGACATAAATTCCTCAATTCTCGGGTCTACTTGCATACGTGTAGATGCCCAAACTATCACCCTTAAGTACAAGGTGTTACATCATTTCTCTTTAGAAACATTCATCATCGAATGTTGGGATGACATATCCAATCCTCGTCACGTAACCAGAAAATACAACTACTTCCTCACATGGCCATATAATATAACATATCTCATTATACTGCACTTCACGGTCCTCAAGAATTAATTGTAATAATATGAAATAGGACTCACCTTATGCTTCTCTCAGAACCTCGGCGTTGGTCTAGAATAGGTAAGGATATTTGTATTTCATCTATTATTTCGCCTCCCACGTCATTTCTTTTACATTCTTATTTCGCCAAAGAACTTTCACGGAGGCTACTTCTTTAGTCCTCAATTTGCGGACTTGTCGATCTAAGATAGCAATAGGAACCTCTTCATATGATAGGTCATCTGTAACCTTCACATCGTCAATCGGTACAATCCGGGGAGGATCTTCAACACATGCTCTTAACATAGAAATATGGAAAACTGGATGAACAAACTCTAACTCCGAAGGCAAGTTCAATTTGTAAGCTACTTGGCTGATTCGTTGAATTATGCGATATGACCCAATATACCTTGGGTTGAGCTTTCCCTTTTTCCCAAATCTCATTACCCCCTTCATATGTGAGTTCTTCAAAAAGACCCAATCATCTACCTGAAACTCTATGTCTCATCGTCTCACATTTGAATACGACTTCTAACGACTCTGAGCGGTTAACAACCGTTCATGGATAAGCTTCACATTCTCTATGGCTTAGTGCACTAGGTTAGGCCAAATTATTATGATTCGCCTACTTCAAACCATCTAATAGGAGGTCTACATTTCCGTCCATACAAAGCCTCGTATAAAGCTATTTTAATGCTAGCATGATAACTGTTATTGTACGCAAATTCAATAAGGGGTAAATGATCATTCCAACTTCCCTTAAAGTCCAATACACAATCTTGTAAAATATTTTTGAGCGTTTGAATCGTATGCTCGACCTGTCGATCCATCTGAGGGAGGAAAGTTGTGTTAAGATTAACTTGAGTTCCCAAAAGTTTTTGAAATGATCTCCAGAAATTAGCTGTGAAATGCGCACCTCGGTTAGATATAATAAAAATAGGCATATCATGAAGGCGAACAACTCCTTAACGTATAACTTTGCATAGTCCTCGGCTGTGTAGGTAGTTTTGATATCTAGGAATTGAGTTGATTTGGGTCAGTCTATCAACAGTCACCCAAATAAAATCAAACTTATGATACGATCGAGATAAACCTATAATGAAATCCATATTAATCATTTCGCATTTCCATATCGGGATCTTAATATTCTAAGTCACGCTGCCAAACTTTTGGTGCTATACTTTTACTTACTAACAATTAAGGCACTGAACTACAAACTTCACAATGTTCCTCTTCATGACGTTCCACCAATACATACCTTTGAGATCACGATACATATTAGTAGATCCAGGGTGAATGTAATATCGTGTGCAATGGACCTCCATCATAATCTTGTCTCATAATCCTGCTACATTGGGAATACACAAATGGACCTTCCACTTGATGGTCCCTCTCCCATTATACTTGAAGATTGTAGTTCTCTTTTGTTAAATATCCTTCATGATATTCTCTAAAAATAGGATTTTTATCATGCCGTTCCTTTTCTTCCAATATGAGAGATGACCCTGTTGTATTCTGAGTCATAGGGCTATCACTATCTACATCCTCCAATCAGCTTCCCACTTAGTTAATTGATGTGTTCCCTCAGGTCAACTTCCTTCTTAGTCCTCACATTAGTAAAGCATGCGTGGGTGAATGATTCTATTGTCAACTTAGCTTTGTTTACTATTGTGTGTTGAAATCTCTTATATTTATAGTACCTCGACCGTGAACACTTTTATGGACAATGTCATTGAATCTGAAGTGCGATTATCATCACAATTAACTCTCATTCATGGTCTGAAAGGAATTTTTTTCGTACTTTTCACTACTCATAATTATAAACAACTTCCTTTCTTTACTTCTCTTGACACTTGTTCACTCATTTTCTTACTTGTCGTACTCTTTTTAATTCTAAAATATTCTGGTATACATACGTAATCTCAAGCATTGCTCCTGATTTCAATCCTTGACGTTACTACCCTTAAAAGATGAGTTGTTAACTTATTCCCTCATTCATTACGTGGGAGATTCTGAAGAATTTGCATTACATGACATTGACCTACTATATCCAAACCTTGTCATTAAACTAAGATTCAAATTCCTGAACTTGCCTCATGGCTAAGACTTTCTGTCAATGGCGCTTTGGAAAAATATTTCCTTGATCTCTTAAGATGTAACCCATTACCTTATCTATCTCGTAGAATATTTGGTCAGTTAAAAATAATGCTCATAGACCTCTGTATTTTCCTGTCATTTTATCTTCATTATAATGTCATTATCTCTTGACAAATTCTTTAATGTATATCTTGTATCCATAGGCGTCATTGACCCATTTTCACCTGTTTAGGTGTCAATATCGAGCTTTACTCACAGTTACTTTCGTTTACATACTTTCTGAGAGGTATGACTGCATTATTGTGAAACTAATGCTTCATATGTTTAGATCCAATTTACGGTGTTACATGATCCAATGACTTGTCAAGCTTTCTTATCTTATCATTTTTAGATCTTCCATCGACCGAGTGCTCATTCGTCTTACCTTTACATTTCCATTTCAAGTTGCCTTGTGGGGGTCTCTTGTCTCAAAGTATTTCTCATACTATCTTCCTGAACATCAGAGGTTCATCACCTTGGCCGGGCAAAGTTGTTCTAAAATCGGTCGGGATGGCGCCAGTGCTAGGCTGCACTGGCGCCCCGCTTTGCGGTCACCAAAAGGAAGGAAAGCAGTATCCAAAATACTAATGGGGAAGATTAAAACAAAATATAATATAAATTATATCATAATTAATATATATAAGTAATTGAATACGTTATATATTTAATATATAATATAAGATATATAATATCTGTAGCTAAAGACAAACGGGGAGAGGAACAAGGGATAGATGATATATTAAACTATATATATACTATATATTATATATTAAAGGATATATAATATTTTTAATATATATATATTGTAATATAATATAATCTATATATATAAGTAAAAAAAGCGAAAAGGAAATGAAAAGTGAAGTCACAAACAAACCGCTAATACCGCTGTCATGCTAATACCCAGGAGATCAAATCAAATAAAATAAAGTGACAGCTATCACTACAGACGCAAACATGCAGCAGACCTCGGACAGAGCAAAGCGTGTACAATATGAAAGAAAATTCAAAAGCAATGTGGATACACACACACACTTATCACGCTAATACCCAGGAGATCAAATAAAATAAAATAAAATAAAGTGACAGCTATCACTACGCATATCGAGGCACTTGACAGAGCAAAGCGTGTATAGTACGAAAGAAAATTCAAAAGCAATGCGGACACACACACACTTATATATTTTATGCATATATGATATATATACAATTGATGTAAAATATTAAAAAAAATACAACCGCCTACGCCCCCGCCTAGGAAACCGCTAGCGCTTAGCGCCAGTTCGCCAAGCCTCCGCCTAGTGTCTTTTAGAACATTGGGCCGAAGAGTTATTATTGTCCCTCCTCTACCATTGGTCCTTACGCTATTATGGAGTAATCATACCTTTGTGAAACCTGCATAACTATAATCTCATTCACGTTTATCCTTCTCGTCGTAATCCTTCCTTCTACTCATCATTAAACGAAATATATTTTTGCCTTGATACTTGATCATAACATTCCATTCGTACGTATTCACTGTTTTCATATTTCTTACTGTCACGACCCGAACCTCGGGCCCGCGAATGGTGCCCTACCTAGGCACCCCTATACCCACACATCACATATAACTAGTGGAAGCTTTAAGAAAACTCAAAATCTCATAAAAATAAAAACGGGCGAGCCGACAAGGCCGCCACTTTACATAGAATTATCCAAACGGACTACAACTGTACATGACCAACCCACACAAGACTACATACCTCTAAGAGTAAGACAACAACTATGACGGGACAAGGTCCCGCCGTACCCCTGAATATACATGAGTCATAATGGAGGACTTGTACCCAAATGACTAGGCTCCGGAACAATGGAGCTATCTCAACAAGCTGGCAAGGATCCTAAGCTCTCGGATCACCCAACTGAGTACCTATACCTGCGACATTTAACGCAGCTTCGGGAAAGGGGGTCGACGAAAGATGTACAAAGTATGTAAAGCAATAAGTACTGTAAATGAGATCATAGCAGTCCAAAATATAACAGGAGGCAAGTAGAATAATTAAAATATCAGTACAACTGTGCCTTATGAAAATGAGAGTCATCCTTACCCTTTTTAAAATACCATTTCAAATATGGAACCAACTGTACCATATAAAATAAGAGCCAACTATACTTTGTAGAAATATAGAATCCACTGTGCCTTTTTAAAATATGAGAATCAACTATACTTTTTCAAAGTATGAAAGTCATGTCAAAATCATGAACGTCTGTCTATATAAATAAATACTGTCATGAGAGTTGAACCCGCATCATGGATACTCAATCCATGGACTAATATACACACATATTGTCATGGGAGTTGAACCCGCATCATGGAAGCACATCCATGGAGCAAATATACACAAATATTGTCATGAGAGTTGAACCCGCATCATGGAAGCACATCCATGGAGCAAATATACACAAATACTGTTATGGGAGTTGAACCCACATCATGAAAGCACAGCCATGGAGCAAATATACACAAATATTGTCATGGGAGTTGAACCCGCATCATGAAAGCACATCCATGGAGCAAATATACACAAATATTGTCATGGGAATTGAACCCGCATCATGGAAGCACATCCATTGAGCAAATATAATATCACTGTCCCATTCTGGGACGCGGTCTAATTATAAAAGACTGTACACATATAGAACCACTAAAATGAACCTTCATTTTAGAAAACCAAGGCATTATCACATCATTCTTTTTAGAAAAACTAAGGCACTATCACATCTTGTAATAATAGGGAATTGAACCCAAAAGCACTATGTACGTTCACCGTACATTCATTTTATAAAATCCAAGATACTATCACTTGTAGCATCAGGGCACTTTCACTTTTAAAATCATTAAAGTGAACTTCCATTTTAGAAAACCCAAAGCACTATCAAGGGAATATTTTTAACAACTTCCATTTTAGAAACTCAAAGTACTATCAATAGGATATATCACTAAGGATTAGGTTCCAATAGAACTCTATAAAGATCGAGTCAAGTATCGTTATGGATTAGGATCCACTCACCTTCTAAAATCAAATCAAGTATCAATAACGATTAAAATCCACTCACTTTATAAACTCAAATCAAGTATCAATAAGGATTAAAATCCACACACTTTATAAACTCAAATCAAGTATTAATAAGGATTAAAATCCACTCACTTTATAAACTCAAATCAAGTATCAATAAGGATTAAAATCCACTCACTACTCAAATCAAGTATCAATAAGGATTAAAATCCACTCACTTTATAAACTCAAATCATGCCAAAAGAGGAAGGGATAGTTCACATACCTTAATGACGAACTAACCAACTTGATAACTAGGATACGTCTCAATGTACTTCAACCTATAACGATAATAACACTTCTATTAACTTCAAGCTTACTAGTGTAGGTTAATACCAAGAAGACCAATTTCAACAACAATCAAGCCACAATTAAGGGCACAACCAACAGTTAACCAAAGGGGATTACACACATACTTTACGTGTAAAATTCAGCCCCTTAATCCATGTATAACAGTCCACAAAATCAGTCCAAAATACGACAATAACAAGGGTGAAATGTGAGGCCTTTTTAACACCTTTCTACACCCTTAATCTCTTAGGATTTTCCTTAGTAATTACTACATTTAAACATGCTTATAAGTGGCTGAATTTACAGCATTCCAACGCCACAAAACAGTCCTTAAAACTGCATAATAATACCCCACGGTTTTATACAATACACGGCCAAACAACCCCAATACAATTGCCCTTTTCATAATCCTTTTTAATCCAATTCAAGTTCCAACACTTTTATACAAATCATATCAACTTATCAACAACAAGATTACTTCATTATATCATGCAATAGGTGACGTTAACAACAACAATTATAGCCAACAATTTCAATGGCCGAAACTACATCCAAATTGCCCAAAACACTTTTTATCCTCCATTATTTTTAGCACAAGTTCATCCATACATTATAACAATAAGTAATATCCAATTACCTCAAGAGAAAGAAGAAATTTTTACCTTTAAAATAGCCCAAAAATCGCCCAAACAATCCGCAAGATATTGGCCCGCAGTTTTTGTTTCGCTCCACTTCTTCAAGTTCCAATCACATATATGTATCCTCTACAATCTTATAACCAACTTCCCTTCACGTTTCACTTCCAAAAAGTTGAAGAACAATCCTAGGGTTTCAATACACCACTCTCGGTCAACTCACTATTTGGCGGATCTTGGAGAGTTAAACTAGCTTAGGACTAGATTAGTGTCCTTAATCTTGGAAAATAATCCACTCTTGATCTTGAAATTATTCTAGGGATTTTCGAAATTTAGGGTTTGAGAAGAGAGATAAGAGAGCTTGGAGAATGAAAATTGTGAAATCAATCTAAGTCTTCATCTCTATCTCTATATAGAAATATCCTTTAGCAAGACAAGTGGAGGAGTGCCACGTGTCAACTTTCCATTGACCGAAACTTCACTCTTGATAGAATATCTAGATATTTCCAAAATATCTTAAAATCGAAGGGCCCCGCGAAATTGTGAAATTCTTGGCGGCCCCCATATTATTAATTCTGATACTTCATAATCCAATACTAATCCCATAAATCAAATTAAGAGAATTAAACTCCAAGCTAATAATTCTTCCGTCGTCACATTTTTTCGAACTTTTTCCTTAAGAAAATGTAATAATTCTTTCCTTCGAATATTCAAATCTTAATTCCTTACGACGCTCATATTAATGCCTTGGAAATACGGGGTGTAACACTTACAACCATTCTTCAATTGCTCCATAGTTATCATCCTCAATTGCCCCTAACAAGCTATTGTTATCCATAGGTTAGAATTGTAACATGCTGCACAATGAAGCCGAAGACCTTACCAGTCCAATATCTATAACATTTTTTATCTTACCAATATTGATACATGTAATTCTCAATAATACGCGGTATGTCCATTTAGCACGGACGAGAGGCTTATGCCCCCTTCTACTTCTTTGGATAACTCGATCCTTATATATGACTTGGGCTCACTATTCTGGGTACGTTGCTTTACGTGATCTTAAATTTATTGATGGTCACTCTTCACCCAATTCTATTGTGACAATCCATTCTCGTTAATGATATTCTTGGGCAATTCCCAATATATTCTAGGTAAGACACTATCATTTAGGTCGCACATACATAACATATTCCCTCATTCTAATCAGCAAGAGTCACTGTAAAACGTATAGATTTTCATAACCTACTAAACCTTCATATTACATCTTCTACTTTTCATATGTACAACTCATAATCATCTTATCCTCTCATTTGCACATCAACTTGGGATACTTCAGAATGTTGTGGCCATGACTGCCACACTAAACCAACCCCCTGTACCTTTGCGGCATAATCCGGTATGCACTCAATCACATTGACTACAAGATGGTCTTGGCGGTCTCACTCGACCTTTACAACTTTAACCCTGAGATATTGACATTTTTTAACCCTTTAAATATCGGTGATGTCTGGCTCATAAACTCTCTGGGGTATGAGCTCTCTGACCCTTCAAGGGGCCTATCTCTATCAGAGGCTCTAGGATGAAGTCGTGCTTAGGAGGAAATCAATTGATTCAATACCTGCACCACTCTCCTTACATCCTTATTGGACGGAGCCAGTGGTAGGACTGGTGGTACGGGAGCTTCCCTCAATTCCTCTGGTACTACTAGATTTGTCGATACTTGAGAAGCAAATTACTCATATCCTCCAACGGATATGTCCCAATAGAGAGCATACTACTCGCATTTACACTCAATCTCCCTGCTAATCATAGCCCTATTGGAAGAAGGTATTGATGTACTCTTAAACATGATAAGGTTTACAGAAAGAATTCTTACAATTCAGCTCTATTGCACGATTCTCGATGAAGAAGGAAAGTAACTGTTATGCCCCGTAAATTCAAGAGAATAAGATAAGAACGTACGAAAGGAAATAAGGTTTGAATTTGGAAAGATAAGTTGGCAAAAATGTTGTAGGCAGATTTTCAGTCAACTTTGGAGCGGTATATATCCTAGTTCATTAGGAGTTTTTAGATGTTTCAAAAGCATAGTATGAAGTTCGTTGAGTCTAGTTTCCAATGCAATAAACCGCTCATCGATAGGACATCGGAGTAGAAAGTTATGGACGTTAGAAGTTATGTTGACGGAGGAGAAAGAAAGCTTCAACACACGTGCCACACGACGCCGGTTAGGCCGGCCGAAAGCCCCGTTTTTGAAGTTGCAGTAGCCATGGCCGCAGGCCGAGGCGGGATTTTTCGTGAAAAATGGGGAAAAATCAGAAGATATTTGTGTAAAGACCTATGGGAGGGCGACAAGTGTCTCTCCCATCTTTTTGACCAAGAGAATGTCTTATATTATGACCAAGTCTTGAAGACTTGGTCATTTGCAAAGGTTCTTCCTAAAGAAAATCCTCTTCTCTTCTATCTAAAAATTGATGAACCCTAAGTGTGATGAAATTTTTGGAAAGGCAACACGAAGGAAATATGTTGGCAAGCTTGTAGAGGGTTCGTGTGGGTGATTTTAACGTGAAGAAGAATTTCGGAAAGAGGGCTAAAGTTGGCGATTTGTTGGACTGTTTTGGGGCAAATTCCAAGGTAAAAATTCATTCTCCTTTTAAAGTAAATTATGTCACATGTTGTAGAAATTGGAGAAGGGTATTGTTACACCCCGTAAGTCCAGGACATGTTTAAGAGAATGTACGTAAGGAACTCAAGACTTGAAATTGGTACGAAAGGAAGAATTGTGTTTCCGACGGAAAATCTTCCGAACGTCGGAAATGAGAAATGTTCGTTGGTGAGAATTAGATTCTCAAAATGCATTAATTGAAGAGTATGAAACTTATTATCATTACGGAAATTTATTTTTACGGATTTAGTCACGTGGGGCCCACCCGAGGAATTTTACGTTTAGTGGGACCCACGAGGGTTACGGAATTTTATGGACGAATGGGAAGGCGACACGTGGCACCCCCCCACCCACAATGGTCTTGGACGAAATTGATACAAGGGTATAATGGTCATTTGACCAAATTTTAGATGACAAAGTCTTGCAAGCTAAGAGCTTGATATTGTTGACTAAGTCAAGAGCCACTTGGCTTGATCCCTTTCATCCAAATTTAACATGTGTTGTAATCTAGACCCTCCATTGTATTATATATACACATCTAGTGCAAGACAAGTCTTGACACTTAGAAAAATTCTAGTAAACTTTAGGTACTCTTTAAAGAGCTCTCGGCCAAGGCTTCCATTAGAGAGAATTTTTTTGCAATCTTGTTCCATAATTCACAAGACTTTAACCCAAGGTCCCTTAGGGTATTGTAAGGATATCTCAATATAAAGATTTCGGAAAAACGGCGTTTTCACGTTAGTCGCAAGGCGAAAACCTAGGGAGTTCTTCAACTTTGAAGATGGAACTTGAAGAGGAGTTCTTCATAAGCTTCCAAGGAGTGCTTGGAGCGGATTGGAACATAAGAATAGGAGCTAAGAATTGCTAAGGAGCGACTTTGAATCTTAGAAATTATAAGGGCTTGTAAAGGTAAAATTCTTGTCGTTTTAGCAATTAAAGATTTCTTATTGTTGTAGCTTTGGATATTAGCAAGCATGAAGTATATAATATGAAGTTTGATAAGTGTATTGTCTATTGGAACCCTAATCCGAAAACTAGTATGTTTAGCCCTTGAGATTTAAATTCAATTGGATTATTAGTTTAATCGTCACATGTTATATAAAGAAGGAATTATAATTGTTAAGTTGTTTATGACTATATAACATGTTAGGCCTAAGAAGTTGGATTGAAAAAGAATTGGAAAGGACTTTGTGTTATTGAATAAGTTAGCCGAGAATGGCCTTGATTAAGGACTTAGTTGGTATTAATTGCGGGGCGGAATTTTACACGTATTGTAAGACGTGTAATCCCCTTTGATTGGTTGTTGTATTGAGCCTTAAATGTGGCGTGTTTGGTTATTGAATTCGGCCTTGAAAAAGGTGGCAAAGTATGTAGAAACAAAAGAAGTGCTGTCCGATTTTCCGTAGAATTTAGTGACTTTGCACTTAGAATATTCTACGTTCGAAGCTAAAGGTTAATGGACGTATTATGGCCATTATAGGTTGAAGTACTAAGTATAGCGTATTATACTTGAGGGATGGAATAACTATCAATGTTGAAGTACTTTGGAGCATTTTGCTATTTGTCGATAATCGTCGCGAGGTATGTGAACCTCTTCCTTCTTTTGACATGATTTTATGTATGGAATATACATGTAGTACTATTTCATGATTCCTTCTACTCTTAGAAGTTAAGAGGTATGTATGTTGATTTGCTCTACGTAAAGGTTATGTCTAAGTTATCCTAAGTTCTTACCAAGTCTTATGGGGGATGTTGGTAAGAGTCATTAGGAGGTATTTGGAGCCAAGTTGACATTGGCTAAGTTACGGCACAAATGAGAATAAGTATCGAACAAGTCACTGCAGCATTAATAAAGGAAAATGTAATGACAATCAATTAAGTTAAAATGAGTAGAATTCTCCATCTGCATAGAAGATAAGATAAGACAAAATTGTATTACATTTTCTAGATCATGGCTACGTGATTAAGATCGTTATAAATAAGTATAACTTATTCACGACGCACCAAAGTATATGTTACTTAATTTATAAGAATTTACGTATGAAGTTTTAAGACTATGAACCTCAAATTCTTAAAAGGTTAAGAGACTTTATTTTTCAAGTTATGGGACTTGATTCTTAAAGGAAGAAATGAATTGATTTAAAAGTATAGAATACTTGATTTGGAAAGAATTGATTTCTTGCCATTTTAAAGATAAGAGACTTGATTTCTAAAGTTAAAGAAACTTGTTTTCTTAAAAGTTAAGAGACTTGAAGTATTTTGAAAGCTATGTGATTTGATTTGAAAGTATAAGTCTCTTGGTTATAAAAGGAATGAATTTGTCTAAGACATAAAGAGTTATAACGACTTTATGGGAAGTTGGTTATAACAACTTTATGGAAGATTAAAAGAATGGTTTTCTTCAGTAATGTAAGCAAAGAAATGATTTGAAATAAAGAAGGGCAAATTGTTTTAAAGGTACCAATTGCTTAAGGTTTTAAAAGAAAGAAGTCACTTGATTTAGAAGCCTATAAATGTATTTCTAAAAAACATATTGTGACTTGTCTTGAAAAGTAGATATGACTTGATACTACGGTTATTAGTATCTTTGAAGTTTTATTTGAAAGAGAATCATTTTAAAGTAGTAGAGGCACGTAGTACGTTGGGTTAAATTCCCGGATTTTATAATGACATGTTAGTGCCTTAAGTAAACAAAAATGAGAGTGTGTATGAACAAGCTAATAAGAAGTTAGGGGATTTCTTAACTAGCTTATGAATGTATGATAAGCTGGTGCTTATGTTATGTATGGTAGCGGTGGTGCTTATGTTATGTATGATAAGTCGGTAGTGCTTATGTTATGTATGATAAGTCGGTAGCGCTTATGTTATGTATGATAAGCCGGTAGGGCTTATGTTATGTATGATGGTCGGTTGAGTTAGGGTAAGAGTATAAATAAGGGGTAAACCCCCAAGACGTTATACCACATTCTCCAGGGTAAGAGTATAAATGAGGGGTAAACCCCCAAGACGTTATATCACCTGCTTCAGGGTAAGAGTATAAATGAGGGGTAAACCCCCAAGACGTTATACCACTGCTCCATGGATTTGCTACCCGTGATGCGAGGAATACCTCACGCGAGTCCTTATGGGCTTACGCGGGTGAAATAGTCCCGTGCGGTAGTCTGACCTATCACGAGGAATACCTCATGCGGGTCCACAAGACTGTCACGGGTGAAATAGTCCCAGGAGTAGGATTGCTTATCGATACTATGGGCGAGGGACCCTGTTTTGATCATGAGCCTCCTATTTTTATGCAGTATACCTTTGTGGGAAGACTTATGTGATTTTATCGCGTCCCAGATTGGGCCGGGCAGTATACCTTTATGGGCAGACTTATGTGATTTTATCGCGTCCCAGATTGGTAAACGATGTATGGCGTTCCTCCATAAAGGGATGGATTAGGTTATGCAAGATACGTAAGTTATATGTTTATGAACTCGATGAGTGTTCTTAAGTATGTACGTAAGAATTTGACTATACTCTTATGGAAAAATGGGAAAAGATAATAAGATACGATTAAGTTCACGAGATGGAAATGACACGGTAGGATCTGGTATTTACCCTTTGTTTATACTTGTCCTGTCATTCTTTTATCTGCTTATGATTTGTTCTGCATCTTATTTTCCGCTCCATATTCGGGACTGTTATCGACCCGCCGGCTGCGTTAAATGTCCGCGAGTTTAGGTACACGATTGTGGATCCGCGAGATCCTAGTTCAAAGATTTTGAGACGGCTCAATGTTCGGAGTTGTCATGGCTATGTATATTCGAAGTGCGGCGGGCGTCTCCGCCATAGTATATGTTCAAATCTTAGAGTGCTGTATTCATCGTACGGGTGGCTAGAATTGTTTTTATATTGTTAAACAGTGTAGACCCTTTCGGGTAATTTTTTATGATTATGGCAGCCTTATCGGCTTGGCATTGGTTTAAAAAAAAGTGTTATTTATCTTCCGCAGTTTATTATGTTGTATGATTAGAAGGGTGCCCAGGTAGGGCACCAATCGCGGCCTGGGGTCGGGTCATGACAAAAGTGGTATCCGAGCAGTTAGTCCTCGGAAAGTGTCTACAGACCGTGTCTAGTAGAGTCTTGATTATCGGTGTGTTGTGCACCACATCTATAATCGTGAGGTGCAGGCATTTAGGATTGGTTTTCATTCTTCTCACCGCAGATCGTGCGATAGAGTATGGTTGTTAGGGTCGTCCTCCTAACGAGTTATGTTGAGCGCGGTATGAGAAAGCGGCGATGACCCAGGAAGGACTATGTGGATGGCGTATCCAGGTTGGTAATGATTGTAGTATAGTTGGTATTGTGACATACATCTATACGGAGTTATGTATGAGGGTCAGTCGCGTGTTGCCTAGAATGATTTTAGATTACCAGGAGTTGGTAAAGACTAACTAGATACCGGGAAGGTATGGAACAGTTAATGAATTCTCGCCAAGGTCTTATGTTTTATTTTGAGATAATTGAGAAAGGGTGAGCTGTCTGATAGGGCAGTGAACCCTTAAGAAGTCATGTAAAGAAACTTAATGGAATACCATGTTAATAGATTAAGCTACATGGTAGACTTAAGAGAATTGTACGAATGAGGTCCGTATAGAGTAAGTAATGGTTGTTGAGATCAAGACGACACGATTATGGTATTATGAGAAGTTATTGCACCCGTTTACGGGGGGACTGGTAAGGTAGGCTTGGAGCATGGGAATTGCGAGCCTAAGAATATTGATAACTGCCGAGACCTTAGAGATATAAGGCTTTCTCTGGCAATAAGATTTTAAGTCAGACCAAGGATAAGAGTTAAGTGCGACGCTGAGTCGGGTTTAGGACCTATTACGGGTCGCCTCATAGTTTGAAATGGAGTGGGATCAGTTGGTAGTAGTTCCGCTACGTGATAGGGTCACGAGGGTGCAAGGCCCAAGTCTAGTTAATTGTTTTACGGGTTCGTGGACGCGTTCCACCGGAACCAGGTCGGGAGAGCCGGAAATGGCCTTATATTGTTTAATAAAGTTACTCTAAAGATTGGAGGCCAGAATCGGTATGGAAGTTATGTATGTATGCTAGTATGAGTTGGAAGTATGGAAAGAGTACGACCAGTAAGGAAGATAGCAACCAAGTGTAAAGAAATAGAGCCTGAATCCATAAGAACCTTTCGAGGTAACTACACCGGTGAGTGTTTGGGGTGGTAGCTGAACGGGTATATGAGATTCGCCTGGTGATGATACAGTCGTCAGACCCTAGTAGACCTAGTAGAGATGATTATGACAGACTTTGAGGTCATTATGAGTATGTACTAGTGGCTTTGTGAGTACCAAGGTTGACATCTTAGTATAAGTATTGTTATGTGGCCATGGGTGGCATATGTTGTAAGAAGGGTGTAGTAAAAGGAGACTATGTCGCTATCTAATTAGATTGGACTCCGAAAGAACATTCGGGGACGAATGTTTCTAAGGGGGGAAGAATGTTACACCCCGTAAGTCCAGGACATGTTTAAGAGAATGTACGTAAGGAACTCAAGACTTGAAATTGGTACGAAAGGAAGAATTGTGTTTCCGACGGAAAATCTTCCGAACGTCGGAAAGGAGAAATGTTCGTTGGTGAGAATTAGATTCTCAAAATGCATTAATTGAAGAGTATGGAACTTATTATCATTACAAAAATTTATTTTTACGGATTTGGTCACGTGGGGCCCACCCGAGGAATTTTACGTTTAGTGGGACCCATGAGGGTTACAGACTTTTATGGAAGAATGGGAGGGCGACACGTGGCACCCCCAACAATGGTCTTGGACGAAATTGAGACAAGGGTATAATGGTCATTTGACCAAAGTTTAGATGACAAAGTCTTGCAAGCTAAGAGCTTGATATTGTTGACTAAGTCAAGAGCCACTTGGCTTGATCCCTTTCATCCAAATTTAACATGTGTTGTAATCTAGACCCTCCATTGTATTATATATACACATCTAGTGCAAGACAAGTCTTGACACTTAGAAAAATTCAAGAAAACTTTAGGTACTCTTTAAAGAGCTCTCGGCCAAGGCTTCCATTAGAGAGAAATTTTTTGCAATCTTGTTCCATAATTCACAAGACTTTAACCCAAGGTCCCTTAGGGTATTGTAAGGATATCTCAATAGAAAGATTTCGGAAAAACGACGTTTTCACGTTAGTCGCAAGGCGAAACCCTAGGGTGTTCTTCAACTTTGAAGATGGAACTTGAAGAGGAATTCTTCATAAGCTTCTAAGGAGTGCTTGGAGCGGATTGGAACATAAGAATAGGAGCTAAGAATTGCTAAGGAGCGACTTTGAATCTTGGAAATTATAAGGGCTTGTAAAGGTAAAATTCTTGTCATTTTAGCAATTAAAGATTTCTTATTGTTGTAGCTTTGGATATTAGCAAGCATGCATTATATATTATGAAGTTTGATAAGTGTATTGTCTATTGGAACCCTAATCCGAAAACTACTATGTTTAGCCCTTGAGATTTAAATTCAATTGGATTATTAGTTTAATCGTCACATGTTATATAAAGAAGGAATTATAATTGTTAAGTTGTTTATGACTATATAACATGTTAGGCCTAATAATTTGGATTGAAAAAGAATTGGAAAGGACTTTGTGTTATTGAATAAGTTAGCCGAGAATGGCCTTGATTAAGGACTTAGTTGGTATTAATTGTGGGGCGGAATTTTACACGTATTGTAAGACGTGTAATCCCCTTTGATTGGTTGTTGTATTGAGCCTTAAATGTGGCGTGTTTGGTTATTGAATTCGGCCTTGAAAAAGGTGGCAAAGTATGTAGAAACAAAGGAAGTGCTGTCCGATTTTCCGTAGAATTTAGTGACTTTGCACTTAGAATATTCTACGTTCGAAGCTAAAGGTTAATGGACGTATTATGGCCATTATAGGTTGAAGTACTAAGTATAGCGTATTCTACTTGAGGGATGGAATAACTATCAAGGTTGAAGTACTTTGGAGCATTTTGCTATTTGTCGATAATCGTCGCGAGGTATGTGAACCTCTTCCTTCTTTTGACATGATTCTATGTATGGAATATACATGTAGTACTATTTCATGATTCCTTCTACTCTTAGAAGTTAAGAGGTATGTATGTTGATTTACTCTACGTAAAGGTTATGTCTAAGTTATCCTAAGTTCTTACCAAGTCTTATGGGGGATGTTGGTAAGAGTCGTTAGGAGGTATTTGGAGCCAAGTTGACATTGGCTAAGTTACGGCACAAATGAGAATAAGTATCGAACAAGCCACTGCAGCGTTAATAAAGGAAAATGTAATGACAATCAATTAAGTTAAAATGAGTAGAATTCTCCATCTGCATAGAAGCTAAGATAAGACAAAATTGTATTACATTTTCTAGATTATGGCTACGTGATTAAGATCGCTATAAATAAGTATAACTTATTCACGACGCACCAAAGTATATGTTACTTAATTTATAAGAATTTACGTATGAAGTTTTAAGACTATGAACCTCAAATTCTTAAAAGGTTAAGAGACTTTATTTTTCAAGTTATGGGACTTGATTCTTAAAGGAAAAAATGAATTGATTTAAAAGTATAGAATACTTGATTTGGAAAGAATTGATTTCTTGCCATTTTAAAGATAAGAGACTTGATTTCTAAAGTTAAAGAAACTTGTTTTCTTAAAAGTTAAGAGACTTGAAGTATTTTGAAAGCTATGTGATTTGATTTGAAAGTATAAGTCTCTTGGTTATAAAAGGAATGAATTTGTCTAAGACATAAAAAGTTATAACGGCTTTATGGGAAGTTGGTTATAACAACTTTATGGAAGATTAAAAGAATGGTTTTCTTTAGTAATGTAAGCAAAGAAATGATTTGAAATAAAGAAGGGCAAATTGTTTTAAAGGTACCAATTGCTTAAGGTTTTAAAGAAAGAAGTCACTTGATTTAGAAGCCTATAAATGTATTTCTAAAAAAAATATTGTGACTTGTCTTAAAAAGTAGATATGACTTGATACTACAGTTATTAGTATCTTGGAAGTTTTATTTGAAAGAAAATCATTTTAAAGGAGTAGAGGCACGTAGTACGTTGGGTTAAATTCCCGGATTTTATAATGACATGTTAGTGCCTTAAGTAAACAAAAATGAGAGTATGTATGAACAAGCTAATAAGAAGTTAGGGGATTTCTTAACTTGTTTATGTAATGTATGATAAGCCGGTGGTGCTTATGTTATGTGTGGTAAGCCGGTGGTGCTTATGTTATGTATGATAAGTCGGTAGTGCTTATGTTATGTATGATAAGTCGGTAGTGCTTATGTTATGTATGATAAGCCGGTAGGGCTTATGTTATGTATGATGGCCGGTTGAGTTAGGGTAAGAGTATAAATGAGGGTAAACCCCAAGACGTTATACCACCGCCTGGGTAAGAGTATAAATGAGGGTAAACCCCAGGCGGTATACCACCTGTTTCCGTGGATTTGCTACCCATGATGCGAGGAATACCTCATGCAAGTCCTTATGGGCTTATGCGGGTGAAATAGTCCCATGCGGGCGGGTACAGCCTATGCGAGGAATACCTCATGCGGGTCCACATGACCTATGCGGGTGAATTAGTCTCAGGAGTAGGATTGCTTATCGATACTACGGGTGAGGGACCATGTTTTGATCATGAGCCTCCTATTTTTATGCAGTATACCTTTGTGGGCAGACTTATGTGATTTTATCGCGTCTCAGTTAGCGGACAAAGATACCTTTACGGGCGGACTTATGTGATTTTATCGCGTCCCAGTTGGTAAAGATTGGCGTTCCTCCATAAAGGACGGATTAGGTTATCTGCAAGACGTAAGTTATATGTTTATGAACTTGATGAGTGTTCTTAAGTATGTACGTAAGAATTTGACTATACTCTTATGGAAAAATGGGAAAAGATAATAAGGTACGATTAAGTTCACGAGATGGAAATGACACGGTCGGATATGGTATTTACCCTTTCTTTATACTTGCTCGCCATTCTTTTATACGATTATGATTTATTCTGTACCTTATTTTCCGCTCCATATTGCACTGTTGTTATCGACTTCTTCGAAGTGCGTTCAATGTCCGCAGTTTAGGTACGATTGTGGATCCATGAGCTTAGGATCCTCGGTTCAAAGATTTTGAGATGGCTCCAATGTTCCGGAGTTGTCATGGCTATGTATATTCAGGGGTACGGCGGGGCCTTGTCCCGCCATAGTATATGTTCAAATCTTAGAGGTCTGTATTCATCTGTGGGCTGGACTGACTAGAATTGTTTTTATATTGTTAAACAGTGTAGACCCTTTCAGGTAATTTTTTATGATTATGGCAGCCTAATCGGCTTGGCCTTGGTTTAAAAAAAAAGTGTTATTTATCTTCCGCAGTTTATTATATTGTATGATTAGAAGGGTGCCCAGGTAGGGCACCAGTCGCTTGGTCGGGGGTGGATCCAGTATGCCTGATACGGGTAAAATGGATATAAGAATCGAAGGTTTTCATGTTATAAATGAAAGTATAAAAAGGGCAATTTTCGAGTTCTAGTCATGGATATTTATAGTCGTCTTCACTTTTTATGTGGGGCAGAATTTTACACGTCCGGTTAGGCGTGTAATCCCCTTTGTATTGCTGAATTGTTGGGCCTTAAATGTGGCGTTTGGTGATTGAATTCGGGCCTTGAAAAAGGTGTAAAAGTACGTAGAAACAAAGGAAGTGTTGTCCAATTTTCCATAGAATAAGGGACTTTACAATTATAATATTCTACGTTGAAGCTAGAAGTTAATAGACGTATTATGGTTATTATAGGTTGACATACTACAGACGGCATATTGGACATGGCAAGTGAATTAAGCCGGAGAGGTATGTGGAAACTTTCTTATCTCTTGAGCATGAGTAGTTATAAATGTATAGTACGGTAGACGTACGTGATTTAAATGAAGTCAGTTGATTTGATATACTTGACTTGTTTTAAGAATGTCTAAGTTGGTTGAGTTAGAGAATTAACTCACTTGTTCTTAAGGAAAGGTTAAAAGAATGGTTTATTCTAATAAGGTAGACAAGGATTTCTTGACATGAAAAAGTATAGAATACTTGATTTGAAAAGTATTGATTCTTGAACTATTTTAAAGATAAGAGACCTGATTTCTAAGTTAAGAAACTTGTTTTCTAAAGTTAAGAGACTTGAAGTATTTTAAAAGTTGTGTAACTTGATTTGAAAGTATAAGTCTCTTGGTCATAAAAAGAATGATTATGTCTAAGATATAAAGAGTTATAACGGCTTTATGGGAAGTTAGTTATGACAACTTTATGGAAGGTTAAAGGAATGGTTTTCTCGAGTAAGGTAAACAAAGATGAATGACTTGAAATTAAGAAGGGCAATTTGATTTAAAGGCATCAATTGCTTAAAGTTTAAAGTAAGGGTCGCTTGATTTAGAAGCCAAAAATATATTTCTAAAAGTGTAGTGACTTGTTTGAAATGTAGACAAGCCTTGATACTACGGGTGTTAGTATCTTGGGGTTTTATGAAAAATATGGGTCTTTTGAAAGAATAGAAGTACATAGTACTTTGGGTTAAATTCCCGAAATTATTGTGTGATATGAGAGTGCCTTAAGGTTATAAAGTGAGATCCATTTTGTATGTTAATGAAAGTCTAAAGATTTTATGAACTTGTCTATACTCGCTTGTGATAGCCTTGGAGTGCAAGTATTATGTTATTCTGGCCGTGACTCTCGGTTGGAGTCGGTTGTCTTGTTGTGAAATTATTTGGACGTACCGACAGTGATGGAGGATTCCACGGGTATGCTTCCATTGTGATTGATCCATGGACATGCTTGCGATGGAGGATTCTAGGGCATGCTACCATGATGCGGGTTAAATTCCCGGATACTATTATTACTTCATGGATTAGCTCTCTATGAAGACATGTACCCGAGATAAGGGATTCCACGGGCATGTTATATACTATTACTACTCCATGGATTAGCTCTCCATGAAGACATGTACCCGAGATGAGGGATTCCACGGGCATGTGATATACGATTATTACTCCATGGATTAACACTCCATGAAGTCATGTACCCGAGATGAGGGATTCCACGGGCATGAGATATATATATATGTACTGTATGTGTGTACGCCGACAGTGAGGTAGGATTCCACGGGCGTGTCACATGATTATATTTTACAATTACGGCTGTCGGCAGTGATGGAGGATTCCACGGGCAGGGGATATACATATATGTATTGTATGTGTGTACGCCGATAGTGAGGTAGGATGCCACGGGCGCGTCACATGGTTATATTTTACGCTTACGACTGTCGGCAGTGATGGGGGATTCCACGGGCACGCTTTGATATTGAGGGCTTGTGTCCCTAGTTATGGTGTGACTATTGTTCATGTGTTGGAATAGTCTTTAAAAGGTAAAAATATGACTTTCATTTCGGCAAGGCACGGTTGTACTGTTAATTTGGTTATCATACATGTCTCCAGCTTTATTTTAGACTATTATGATTTAAATTACAGTACTTTCAGTTTTACATACTTGGTACATATTTTGTACTGACCTCTTTCGGGGGGCTGCATTCATGCCGCAGGTCGAGATACATAGCTTGCTGATCCGCACTCTAGGATCACTGTCCAGTTCTTGGAAAGCTCCATTTTCTCCGGAGGCTTTGTCTTTTGGTACGGTTCCCTGAGGTTGTAGATTTATGTACATTCAGGGGTATGGCGGGGCCCTGTCCCGTCACAGTTGTTATGTCAAAACTCTTAGAGGTCTGTAGTCATATCTTGTGGGTCACTTTGTAAAAAAAATAAGGTAACTGCTTTTGGATTTATATATATCCAGGGAGGTAGCCTTATCAGCTAACCTATTATTTGTTTCTTGTTAAGTTTATGAATGTTCCGCTGATTATCTCTGATGTATACATGTAAGGGTTCCCAGGTAGTTTACCAGTCGCGGGCCCGGGACCGGGTCGTGACAGTAACCATCATCCTAATGCCCTGTAGCCTCCTGTCTATAAGTATGGTGCACAACACACCCATAAACAAGACTCTACTAGACACAACTTGTAGACATCCCTAGGACAGACATGCTCTGATACCAAGTTTGTCACGACTCAAACCGGAGGTCCATGACGGGCACCCGAAATTTACTTGCTGGACACCACTAATTCCATATTTACCAGATAACCGTGATTAATCATGGGGCACGAGGGCCATCACCAAATATCCTACTGACGTATAGAATTGATAAACTGAAAAGGAACTACGTAAAATCTTACAAACAGAAGAACCCAACCCATGGATATATACATACTAAGGCCGACAAGGCCATACATGACTACTATAGACATGACAACTTCTACAAGCCTCTAAAGAGTACATAACATCACGAGGTTGGGACAGGGCCACGCCATACCCATATGCATATCAAGAATACCGTACCACGACTAGAATGCAACTCTGAAACAAATAGAGTGCTCCAACATCAGCTGAACCAGCAACCTACTAGCGCGGACCGTCGCCCTGTCTACCTGAGCCTGCGGGCATGAAACACAATGTCCCCCGATAAAAGAGACGTCAGTACGACTGATGTACTGAGTATGTCAGGCATGAAGAATAGCATAATAGAGATATGAAAGTAACATGAGACAAGAAACAACCAACCAGTAGATAATGTCTCTGAGGGCCATAATATGCCTAAGTATCATGTCTGTATAAAATGCCTCTGAGGGCATAATATGCATAAATGTCATGCATAATGTGGTCATACATATATATATATATATATATATATATATATATATATATAACTCCATTGGCCTTATTGTGCATCTTCCTTACCATAACAGCCTCTGTGGGCATCATATCATATCGGCCTCTATGGACATAATCATTATCGTGTATATATGTACCAGCTGCAGTTGGTGCCGTATTCTGTTTCCCATCCCCACGCATTTGAGGTCAAGGTATATATATGAATATAATGCATGAATGATATGATAATAAGACACTATAAGTTTGTCAGAGTGATGTAATATAGATCCACTTCCGATTAACATTATGAATACTAACATTTTTTCCCGTATACCTCAATAAAGATTTAGGAATATATTTAGATATGCTTTGATAATAGGAATGAATAACATGAACATCATTAACTACTAAGAGTATAATCATTTATGAGACAATATTACGTTTACGTTTCGTACTTAGAACATGCCAAAAGAAAGAAGAATTTGCCTTAACATACCTTCGATTATCGACCCTTCGATGATGACGATGAAAACGACCCCCTTCACAAGTTAATCTAGGATGTTAGGGACTACCATGTTTCCACCTTACTTCACCCAAAAGGAAGCTAAAAATCCAGTAACAATACCAAACAATGCTCTATGTAAGCTTAACGGGATTAAACCAGTAAGTACACTCCTATGCTATTCTTGGAGGAAAATCTTGTATTGCTTTGTTAATATTAGCACTCACTTGCTTCCCCCAAGAAGTAAGTAGTATGTTGTTGTAGCTAAACTAGTTGCTATGTCTAATTTGTTTAAGTTAGTATACAACAAGGTTAGAGATATGTAGTATTAATATTGCTTACCTTAATATGTGGCAATCTTATGGTCACTCCTTGACACTAAGGCACTAATCGTGTCACCTCCACCTTATGTGACCCTACACATCACCTAGCTATCTAACTTATCTATTAATCAAGGTCCCATTTAAATTAATCTACACAACTAATTATTATTAATCTCTGTCGTCACACTTGTTAAATTCCAAATTAATTCAGGACTGCATCCTTTCATATACTAAACTCTTTATTTGCATACGTGAATATGACATAAATTCCCCAAGACTCGGGTCTACATGCATACATCTAGATGCTCAAACCATCACCCAAAAATACGGGGTGTTACTACTCCATCTCCATGAATCCTCATTCTAAATACCGTATGCGTATGCAGATCCAATATTTGGATTGCAAATACAATTAATATTATCAATGGTTCACTACAAGAAAGTATAGAATTGACAACGAAATGTTAGCAACAATAAATATATTATTGCTAAAAATGTAAATGACAACACAAATTTAATATAATGTTGCTAAAAAATATAAATGACAAAAAAAATAACTTGTTGCGTAAACTTTTCGCATCGGAGTTTATTGCAACGGTATGCAATAATATTTGATATTGCATAATGTACTTTTGACAACAAGATCTAACATATGGCAACAAAAAATTGTTGGCAAATGTCTTTCTTCTTGTAGTGGTTACTGTAAGATTGTAATAATCTCCATTTGAGAGTTTTTCTCATTAATACAATATATATAGGGTATACAATGTGAAATCCTTATACAATAGAAATTCTATATTTACCATAATTATATAACACTAAATATGGATAAATAATATTGTACACATTCTAATACACCCCCTCAGTCTGAGTGGGAGGAGGTCGGACGCTAAGACTAGATCTGGAGTCAAGAAATAGTTGTCTAGGAAGACCTTTTGTGAATATATCTGCATACTGATAAGAAGAGGATGCAATACCTTGACATGACTGAGTGCAACCTTCTCACAGATAAAGTTGACGTCCATCTCAATATGCTTGGTTCACTGATGCTGAACCGGATTATGAGATAGTGACAAATATGTTATCACAATAGCAACATGTATGTACTCGAATGGGATAATGTGTCATGTCTCTTGGCAGACAAAGAAATGAGATTATCCCCCAAGAATACACTATAGCCAGATGTGGATCATCGCCTATCCGGATGGCCTGCCCAATCAACATCTGTATATTACAACAACCCGGTCGGTGCTGAGAGGTATATATGCAGTCCATAATCAAATGTGTCATTAACATATTGAATGATACGTTTAACGGTAGTAAAATAAAGCTCTATGGGGCATGAATAAATAAGCATATCTGCTGAACAACATAAGAAATATCATGCCTGGTGAAAGTAAGGTACTATAGTGCACTTGCAAGACTCTGGTAGAGAGTGGGATCTGACACTGGATCACCATCCAAAGCACTAAGATTTGATTTATAGTCAATTGTAGTAGACATAATTTTGCAATTTGCCATTTTAGCCCTGTACACAATCTCCTCTGGATACTTACGCTGACAAAGAAACATAGTATTTGTAGATCTAGTCATTGAAATCTCCAAAAAAAAATGGCTCAAATTCCCCAAGTCAGTCATATCAAATTCTGTATTGAGCAATGTAATGATCTCATTTTTCAATAACTCAGATGAGGCAGTAAGCACAATATCATTCACATACAATAATAAATATGCAATGTTACTACCTCTATGAAAAATAAATAGAGAATTATCACACTTGCTGCATTCAAACTCAATCTGCACGATATACTATGCAAAGCAATCATACCATGCTCTAGGGGCTGTTTCAAATCATAACATGACTTACGGAGATGGCATACATACTGTGGGGTGAATAGATTGACAAAGTCAGGCGGTTGATGCATATAAATTGTTTCTTTCAAATCCCATATAGAAATGCATTTTTCATATCAAGTTGATGAATAGGCCAGTGCTTACCCATAACAATATTCAAAACTGTGAGAATTGTAGCTAGTTTAACAACCGGACTGAATGTCTCACCACAATCTATACCCTCATGATGATTAGTGTCATTAGCCATAAATCATGCCTTGTACCTCTCTAGATCATTATTGTCTCTGTATTTATGATAAAAAAGTCACATGCATCAGATCACATTTACCATATTCGGTCTAGGAACTAAATCCTAAGTGTGTTGTTTCATTAAATCATTAAATTTCTTAAACATGGTCACATTCTAATTGGGGTCTAGTTTGGCTAATTTTAGATTTTTGGGAATTGGTGACACTGTTTGGGTGGACTTTGGGTTTGAAAATATTGTGTTGAGTATGTGTTTCCATATGGTGGGTTGGGGCAGGGACATTTTTGGTATTTGGTGGCAGAGTCTAGTTCTGGGTGTTGGTCGATGGGATTTGAAGTGTGACGGGACAGGGTGTGACAACGGGTTGGGGGTCGGGATGATTGAATCAGGGCCTGACAGTGGTTGGGTTGTTAGCGTCGATCTTGGTTGGTCAACAGGGGTTGGGTGAGAAGTTGTGGGGTACGATGTCGGTGGTGGGGTGGGGATATGTTGCATTTGTGTCATTTTAGGTTTCGGGAACTGGGGGTTAGGGTTGTAGAGTGGCATTGTGACGGTGACTGGATGGATTGTAGTCGACCAGGGACTGGGTTGGATGGGTTTGTTGAGTGGTGGTGTGATGGTGACTGTGTGTTTTGGGGTTGACCGGGAACTAGAACGGTGACTAGATGTGGCGGCACAGCGGGTCGTGGTTGTGGTTACCGGAGTTGGGGTGACCGGTAGAGAAATAGGGAGCCGATTGTCGGTGGTTGACATGTCAAACTACCGACATCGGCAGTGTTGAAATCTGGGAGAGGCAGATAGGAGGCCGATCGATTAGCGTCAGTGGTATGGACTATCAGCGGTGGTCATTGTACGACAGAGGTACTGCCAGTCGTGGAAGTGTCACATGGTGATGACAAGGACAATGGAGGAGGTTGAAGGTTGCGGCCGCCAGAGATGTCGACTTAACGACCGACGATTGCAGTTGGTGCGATGGCTACTTCCGAAACGGAGGCAGCATGATAGAATTCCTGTTCGACAAGCAGTGATGGGTCCGAATCTTTGAGGAATTGGTAATCATTATTACACCCCCATAATTCCATGGCATATAAGTGAGAACGTAATTAAGGAAATAATATTTGAATGTTGAAAGGAAAGTATATTCACATATTATAATTTTGAATACAACAAATGTGACGACGAGAATTAATATTAGTGGTTGAATTTTTTCTAATAGAGTTATGGACTTAGTGTTGAATTTTTTCTAATAGAGTTATGGACTTAGTGTTGAATTATTAAGTCTTGGCATTAAAAATATGAGGTCTATCGAAAATTTCACATTTTTGGCTAAGTGTTGGATTAAATTTTGTGAAGAGAAACACATGTGGACAAGTGGAGCCACACGTGTCCCTCCCCACTTGTGTAGCTAAGCTTCAATTATATACATGTATAGCAAGACTTATGTTCATACAAATATCTTCTTCTCTAAACTATTATATCTTCTTTCTCCTTCAAGTTTTCGAAAAACCATAGCCAAGTCAAGGACAAGATTAACTTATTTTCTAAGATTAAGCTTCTTAACTAAGTTCTAAGCCAAGTTAATACTCCAAAATAGTGGGTCACGGTTTTGGCTTAGAAACTGCCTTAAAACCCTAAGCTTGGAGATGAACTTTTTGGAAGAAAGACATGAAAATAATATGGTTGCAAGCTTGTAAAGGATACATGCATGTTGTTGTGACTTGAAGAAGTGGTGCAAAAGTGAAACAGTGGCCGCGTGAAGTAGGGACTATTTTTTGCTAAAGCTAAGGTTAGAATTCTTCTTCCTCTTTAAGATAATGGAAGTTAAATGATGTTGTAGTTAATGGATGAACTTGTGTTAAGATAAATGTACAATAAGAAGTGCATGTGACAGTTTTCGCAAGTTAGCGATTTATGGATTGTTTTTATTATATTGGATTCATGGATTACTATTGTTATTATCGTCACTAATTGCATGTTAGATTGAAGGAATCTTGTTATTGAAAGTTGAAATGGTTTATATAAAAATTGTTGAAACATGAATTGGATTTTAAGGAGTTATGAAAAGGGCTTTGGTATTGGTTGTTGGCCGAGACTGCATGAAACTGTTGGACGCTGATGTGTCATTTTAGGGACTGTTTTATGCGGGTATGATGCTAGAAATTTAGTTACAATTATGCATGTTTAATGTGGTAATTGTTAATGCATGTCCTAAATGAATCAGGGTATAGAAAGGTGTAGAAAAACTTCACATTTCACCCTCGTTGTTGTGGAAGTATGGACTGTTTTTAAATGGATTAAGAGGCCGGATTAACATGTGAAGTAGGTGTGTCGGTCACCTTGGTTGTTGTTTGGTTATATCCTTAATTGGTACTTGGTTATTGATGTTATTGACATTGTTTGTAAGTTGTGGATATGTGTATAAATAGGGGACGTGCTGCCAAAATTGTTATATGAAAAGAGAACCATTATTTGGTATATGACCTACACTAGTAAGCATGAAGTTGATAGACGTGTTATTATTGTTATAGGTTGAAGTTCTAATTGAGACGTATTCTACTTATCGTGTTGGTATAGCCGATAAGGTATGTGAAACTATCCTTTCTTCTTTTGGCATGACATTTATATGAAATGGGTGTACGACGGACGTACGTAATTCCATTGAATCCTAATTTCTAGTGATACATGATATGATAATGCCTTGGTTTTTTTCTAAAATGAAAGTCATTCTATTTATTCCTTTGAGAGTCAAAAGATGATTTAAATTGCACATGGTTGCTCATGATAGCTATTCGTACAAGTGTTATTATATGATTTTACCGCGTCCCAGAATGGGCCGAAAAGTTCGTGTGTATCTCCTCATATGTTCATCGCGTCCTTCACTAGAGGGTCGGGCAGTAGATGTATATGATTTCATGGACATGTATCCATGATGCGGGTATAGATACCCATGACAATATATGATTACATGGACAGACCTTCATGATTATAAAATGACTCTCATATTTTATAAGGCATAGTTGACTCTCTATTTTTATATGGCACGGTTGGATCTGGTATTTTGATTATTGTCACGACCCGACCCGGCGCGGCGTGCCCTACCCAGGCACCTGTTCGTATACATCGAGAGAATAGCAATGAACATACACAACTTAAACATATGTGTAAACAAAAGACAACACGGTGGCCGATAAAGCGCGCTTCCATATTATAAACATAATCAAAAGTACAATCTGCAACTCGATTCTACTGACCACATATGTGAATACAGACCTTAGGAATAACAATTGTGGCGGGACGGGGCTCGCCATACCCGAATATACATGAATCTACTACCTCGTGGAAAACCGTACCAAGAGCTAAGCCTCGGAGCAAATGGAGCTTTCTCTCAAAGATCGAACCAAGATCCTAGAGCAAGGATCACCAACTGGTACCTAAAACTGCGCGGTATGAACGGCCAGAAGAAGTCGATCAACAGTGCAGAATATGGACGAAATAACGTCTGATGAAATGATCATAATCGTACAAAAGAATGACAAGGACAAGTATAAAAATACATGCATCCTGTAGTGTCATTACCACATGAACTTAATCGCACCTTATTATCTTTTCCCATTTTCAATAAAAGTTATAGCCACATTCTTACACACATGATTAGGAAAAATCATTAAGTTCATTACTATATAACTTAACTTATCTTTCATAAGTATAATCCGGCCCTTTAAGGAGGGCGCATATACTACCCGGCCAAATCTGGGACGCGATCAAGTCACACAAATATCAAAGCCTGCCCGTGGAATCCCACATCACTGCCGACAGCTATAAGTGTAAATTATAACCATGTGACGCGCCCGTGGCATCCCCTCAACACAGACACATACACAACATACATATATCTCCCGCGTGAAATCCCACATCACAAAAGTATGACCATAGGGTAACACAACCAAAGCGGGGACATATATGATAATCAAATTACAACACATTGTGCCTTACTAACAATGAAAGTAAGCGATGAGTGTCTTTACAATATAAAATAGGAACCTCATGATCAAAACATGACCATCCACCCGCGATATCATTTAACCATCCTATTCTCGGGACTATTTCACGCGATAGGCGCGTGGACCGCGTGAGGTATTCCTCGCATGGGACTATTTCACCGCGTAAGCCCTTACGGACTCGCGTGAGGTATTCCTCGCATAGGTGGACCCGCCCGCACGGGACTATTTCACCGCATAAGTCCTTACGGACCGCGTGAGGTATTCGCCGCATCGTGGGTAGCAATTCCACGGAATGCGCAAATGCCACAAACGGGAATGACCACGAAACGATATACCAATAGCACACAACCGGCTATTTCCAGCACACATAGGCAGTTCTCAACTAAACAAGCCAAAGTACTAATCAGGGCATCTCATAGAATAATTCTCATTTAACAAGCCAAAGTACTTATCAAGGCACATTTTAGACTAATTCTCAATTAATCAAGCCAAAGTACTAATCAAGGCATCACATAGAATAATTCTCATTTAACAAGCCAAAGTACTTATCAAGGCACATTTACACTAATTCTCAATTAATCAAGCCAAAGTACTAATCAAGGCATCACATAGAATTATTCTCAATTAAACAGGCCAAAGTACTACGTACGTACATTCTTTTCAAAAGACTCCTTTCCAAATAAAACTTCCCCGATACTAACAACCGTAGTATCAAGTCCTATCCACCTTTCAAGACAAGTCACAATACCTTTTTAGAAATACAATTACCGACTTCTAAATCAAGTGACTTCTTTATTAAAAACCTTAAGCAATTGGTACCTTTAAAACAATTTGCCCTTCCTTAACACAAGTTATTTCTTTGATTACTTTATTAGGGAAACCATCCTCTTAACCTTCCATAAAGCCGTTATAACCAACTTCCCATAAAGCCGTTATAACCCTTTATGGTTTAGGCCAACACGTTCCTTTTATAACCAAGAGACTTCTACTTTTTGAAACCAAGTATTAAATACTTTCAAGTCAATTCTCATAACTTTCAAAAATACAATTAGTCTCTTAACCTTTAGAAAACAAGTGACTCCTTTTATTATAAAACCTTAGGCAATCAATGCCTTAAAAACAAGTGGCCTTTTCACTAAAATCAAATCACTTATCTTTCCATAAAGCAAATATAACTAACTTCCCATAAAGCCGTTATATTCCCTTTATACCTTAGCCAAAAACAATTTCCTATCCAAGGGACTTATACGTTTAAAACGGAACAAGTATCACATACTTTAAGACTCTTCAAGTCCCTTAACTTTAATAAAACTTAAGACATCCTTTATACTTTCAAAGAAGTGAGTTAATCTCCCAACTCACCCGACTTGGCTATTCACAAACTAGTAAAGGATATCAAGGTGTTGTACGTCTACCGTACTACATACGTGCAACTAGTCATGCTCAAAGATAGGAAAAGTTCTACATAGAGTAGATCACACAACTACCTCTTAACTTCTAAGAGTAACAGGAAACATGAAATGATACCACAGGTATATTCCATACATAGAATCATGCCAAAAGAAGGAAGAGGTTCACATACCTCGCGACGATTGTCGACAAGTAGCAAAATGCTCCAAAGTACTTCAACCTTGAGCTAATCCATTCTTCAAGTAGGATACGCTATACTTAGTACATCAACCTATAATGGTCACCATACGTCCATTAACCTCTTACTTCATACGTAGAATATTCTAGGTGCTAAGTCGCTAAATTCTACGGAAAATCGGACAACACCTCCTTTGTTTCTACTCACTTTGCCACCTTTTTCAAGGCCGAATACAATAACCAAACAGCCCCAATTGGCTCACAAAAATATAGAAGGTAGTTCAATACAAATGAATAACAAACTAATACAAACTACAAGTCCAAATTCGGCCACCTTGAGTTCAACAATACTAATTCTTATCCAATTTCCATTTCAATCCAACTTGGTAGCATAACATGATATCTAGTCGCAACCAATTATAACTACTATAATCTTCAAGTCAATTACATGCGACGATTCTAATAACGATCAAATTGTATTCCAACTTAACATGACTTACTCTTCATTTCGAACTTAAGCTACAAGTAATCCATAATACTTATAAACTTCAACTTAACAACTTCATGCTAGCAACATGTAAAGCTAACAACAACAATATAAATAATCTTGTAACACTTTCAAAGAACAAGATTATACCTCAACGAATTGTAATCCAATCTTCAAAACCGAAGTTGCTCCTTAGTAACCTAGAGCCTCATCAAGACACCTCAATCCGCTCCTTGAGACCCTTAGAACCACACCAACAACTTTCCTTCAAACCTCCAATCCAAAACCTAGAAAGCCACTAGGTTTTCACTTTGCGACTAACCCGAAAACTATCTTTTCCCGAGATTTTTCTATTGAGATATGCCTACAATACACATAGGAACCTTGGTTTAAAGTGTGGAGCTTATTGGACAAGAAACACAATTTTTTTCTTCTCAATGGACATGAAGCCGAGAGCTTCATAGTTGTTCATCCAATTTTTTTCAAGAAATATGGCTAAGTGTTGGCTCTCTCTTGCTACTAGTAGTGTAATAAAGGGTCATGGAGGGACAAGATGCAACCATTTGGGTGGCTAGGATGAAGTCTTTCAAAATATCAAGACTAGTTGTCTCCTTTGACTTAGTCAAAGTTCTCAAGCTACACTTTCAAGACTTTAGTCATCCAAGACTTATGGTCAATGACCATATTAGCCATGCCATTTCGTCCAAGGCATTGCTAAGGGGGGGTGACATGTGTCGCCCTCCCATTCGTCAAAATAAAACGTTTTCCGACAATTTCATAATTCCGATAAATTTTTACAAGTCTCTAATTTTAACACTAGCGAGTTCTTACGTACGTTCTTAAAACATATCCTATAAATACGGGGAGTAACATTCTTCCCCCCTTAGAAACATTCGTCCCCGAATGTTCTTTCGGAGTCAATCTTTATAATTAGCGACATAGTCTCCTTATACTATACCCTTCTTACGACATATGCCACCCATGGCCACATAACAATATTTATACTAAGATGTCGACCTTGGCACTCACGAAGCCAACTAGCCCATACTTATAATGACCTCAAAGTCTGTCATAATCCTCTCTACTAGGTCTACTAGGGTCTGACGACTGCATCATCACCGGGAAAACCTCATATTCCCGCTCAGCTACCACCCCACACACACTCACGGGTGTAGTTACCTCGAAAGGTTCTTATGGATTCAGGCTCTATTCCTTTACACTTGGTTGTTATCTTTCTTACTGGTCGTACTCTTTCCGTATTTCCAACTCACACTAGTATACATAACTTCCATACCGATGCGGGCCTCCAATCTTTGGAGTCACTCTATAAAACAAAATAAGGCCATTTCCGGCTTTCATTACCTGGTTCCGGTGGAACGCGTCCACGAACCCGTAAAACAATTAACTAGACTTGGGCCTTGCACCCTCGTGACCCTGTCACGTAGAGGAACTACTACCAACTGATCCCACTCCCTTCCAGGCCATGGGGAGACCCGTGAGTCCCTTTGACCGCCGTCGCACTTAACTCTTATTCTTGGTCTATAATAAATCTTTCTACCCGAGAAGACCTTGTACATCTAAGGTCTCAGCGGTCTCCAACATTCTTAGGCTCGCAATTTCCATGCTCCAAGCCTATCTTATCAGTATCCCCGTAAACGGGTACAAAAACTTCTCATAAAACCAAAACCATGTGGTCTCGATCACAACAACCATTACTCACTCTATGCGGACCTCATCCGTACAATTCTCTTAAGCCTACTACGCAGCTTAATCTATTAACATGACATTCCGTTAGGTTCCTTAACATGGCTTCTTAAGGGTTCACTACCCTATCAGACAGCTCATCCTTTCCCAATTATCTCGAAATAAAACACAAAACCTTGGCGAAAATCCTTTAACTACTCCATACCTTCCCGGTATCTAGTTAGTCTTTACCAATTCCTGGTACTCTAAAATCATTCTAGGCAACATGCGTCTGACCCTCATACATAACTCCGTATAGATGTATGTCACAATACCAACTATACTATAATCATTACCAACCTGGATACGCAATCCACATAGTCATTCCTGGGTCATGCGCTTTCTGCGTGGCTGCAATCAACATAACTCGTTAGGGAGGGCGACCACTAACAATCTGACTTATCGAGCGATCTCGAGTGAGAAGAATGAAACTAATCCTAAATGTCTGCAGACCTCACGATTATAGATGTGGTGCACAACACATCGATAATCAAGACTCTACTAGAACACGGTCAGACACCTTCCAGAGACTAAGCGCTCGATACCACTTTTGTCACGACCGACCCGGGCGTGGTAGTGCCTACACGGGCACCTGTTGAGTATACATCGAGAGAATAGCATGGAACATACACAACTTAAACATATGTGTAAACAAAAGACAACACAGTAGATAAGGCCGCTTTCCATATTATAAACATAATCAAAAGTACAATCAGATACAACTCAGTTCTTACAGCCCAACCACATATGTGAATACAGACCTCTAAGAATAACAATTGTGGCGGGACAGGGCCCCGCCATACCCCTGAATATACATGAATCTACTACCTCAGGGAAAACCGTACCAAGAGCTAAGCCTCCGGAGCAAATGGAGCTTTCTCAAAGATCGAACCAAGATCCTAAGAGCGAGGATCACCAACCAGGTACCTAAAACCTGCGGGCATGAACGCGACCCGAAGAAGTCGACAACAGTAGAATATGGAGCAGAAATAACGTCTGAGAAGCGGATCATAACTGTACAAAAGAATGACAAGGACAAGTATAAAAATACATACGGATCCCGCCATGTCATTACCACATGAACTTAATCGCACCTTATTATCTTTTCCCATTATCAAAAAAAGTTATAGCCACATTCTTACACACATGATTACCAAAAATCATAAAGTACAATACTATATAACTTAACTAATCTTTCATAAGTATAATCCGGCCCTTTAAGGAGGCGCGTATACTACGGCCAAATGGGGCGATCAAGTCACACAAATATCAAAGCTGCGTGGAATCCCACATCTCTGCAGTCAGCTATATGTGTAAATTATAACCATGTGACGCGCCCGTGGCATCCCACCTCTCTGTCAGCGTAAAGATAAACTACATACATATATCTCCTGCCCGTGAAATCCCACATCACAAAAGTATGACCATAGGGTAACACAACCAAAGCCGGGGACATATATGATAATCAAATTACAACACATTGTGCCTTACTAACAATGAGAGTAAACAGTAGTGTCTTTACAATATAAAATAGGAAGCTCATGATCAAAACAGGACCATCCACCCGCAGTATCATTTAACCATCCTATTCCTAGGACTATTTCACCGCGTAGGCGCGTGGACCGCGTGAGGTATTCCTCGCATGGGACTATTTCACCGCGTAAGCCCTTACGGACTCGCATGAGGTATTCCTCGCGTAGGTGGACCCGCGTGGGACTATTTCACCGCGCATAAGTCCTTACGGACCGCGTGAGGTATTGCCGCATCGTGGATAGCAATTCCACGGAATGCAAATGCCACAAACCCGGGAATGACCACGAGCGATATACCAATAGCACAACCGGCTATTTCCGACACATGGCGGTTCTCAACTAAACAAGCCAAAGTACTAATCGGCATCTCATAGAATAATTCTCATTTAACAAGCCAAAGTACTTATCAAGGCACATTTTAGACTAATTCTCAATTAATCAAGCCAAAGTACTAATCAAGGCATCACGTAGAATAATTCTCATTTAACAAGCCAAAGTACTTATCAAGGCACATTTACACTAATTCTCGATTAATCAAGCCAAAGTACTAATCAAGGCATCACATAGAATTATTCTCGATTAAGCAGGCCAAAGTACTACGTCATACATTCTTTTCAAAAGACTCTTTCCAAATAAAACTTCCCGATACTAACAACCGTAGTATCAAGTCCTATCCACCTTTCAAGACAAGTCACAATACCTTTTTAGAAATACAATTACCGACTTCTAAATCAAGTGACTTCTTTATTAAAAACCTTAAGCAATTGGTACCTTTAAAACAATTTGCCCTTCCTTAACACAAGTTATTTCTTTGATTACTTTATTAGGGAAACCATCCTCTTAACCTTCCATAAAGCCGTTATAACCAACTTCCCATAAAGCCGTTATAACCCTTTATGGTTTAGGCCAACACGTTCCTTTTATAACCAAGAGACTTCTACTTTTTGAAACCAAGTATTAAATACTTTCAAGTCAATTCTCATAACTTTCAAAAATACAATTAGTCTCTTAACCTTTAGAAAACAAGTGACTCCTTTTATTATAAAACCTTAGGCAATCAATGCCTTAAAAACAAGTGGCCTTTTCACTAAAATCAAATCACTTATCTTTCCATAAAGCAAATATAACTAACTTCCCATAAAGCCGTTATATTCCCTTTATACCTTAGCTGTTATACCCCGTAGTCTCAGGGTATATATGTGAGGACGTACGTACGAGAATACGACATTGAACTTGGAAAGGAAGAACGAGGTGATTTTTCCACGGAAAAGTTTCCGGTTTTTGTGAAGGAAAAAGGTTCGTTAATGGGAATTGGATTCCCCGATTTGGTATTCGGACTTCTTGGAATATTAGAGAATTTTGGAATTTTATTTTCGGAAATGGTCACGTGGGACATGAGAAATTTACGGTTTTGTGGGGCCCACTTTGTTTTCGAGATTTTGGCCATTGTGGATATTTTCGGAAGATGAAATATTTTGGACGTGTAGGAAGGCGACACGTGTCACCCCCCCCCTAGTTGGCTTGGACGATTTCACTTTGTGCACAACACCCGATTAGAGTCGTTTTTCGACGAAACGTTTTACACAACTCGCGTAGGATAAATTCCGGCTATATCATTTCTAATTTTTGCGGATTTTTCCGAGAGACGTAACACTTTGGACCAACGAGAGGGCGACACTTGTCACCTCTCGTTTGTGGACTTGTGGCGGTATTAGGGCGAATGGAGGCTTATTTTGTCTTGGAGTTGGTAGGATATTTTGTGTGCAAGTTGGCCAAGGACACTTGCCTAAATCCTCACCCTACACTTGCCTTGCACTTGGCATCATCTTGGCCATTGGTTGGCCATCCTCGACCTACAAATACCCCCTTGTTGAAGAGTTATTTCATCCTAAATTGAGCAATCTTTCTAAGTCTCAAATCCCTCCTCTCCTCTTATGTTTTCGTCCAAACACACCCTCCCTTTGAGAAGCCCTAGCCGAGAGCAACCCCTCTAAAGCTAGCCTAGCCGAAACACTACCCCCTCCTTGGTAGAAAAGTTGCCTTACAGTATCGTTATAATGCCCAAATTACCCTAGCCCAAACCCTTAGTCCTTAGTAGAAGTTGTGAAGAACTTCTAGGGTTTTCGAGCTCTGGGAGCGCACAACTTAGGAGCTAAACCTTGCTCAGTGCGACTTTTATCTAGGATATTATTGGGCTTACCGAGGTAAATAACCTTACCCTCCTTTTGTAAATTAGAATTTATATCTGTAGAAGTATAGGAATAAGTATTAAATACTTAGAAGGATATTGCGAGAATAGAATTGAACTATTATCACGATTAGAAGGGCTTAAAGAAGAATAATAGAATCAGACTTACATGGGATTGTTTCACTGATGAACTTGAGTAGCTCAGGGTAGGGAAGTCTTGCCCAATTGTCCATAGAATAGTGAACCCTCTGTTTAGAGCTTTATTGATCTGATCTAGATGTTGATAGGCGATTTGGTGATATAGTCGATACTCTGCCTTGCGACATATTCAACTTGGCGGTGCTTTTCGAGAAGGTATGTGATTCTTCCTATCCTCTTGAGCATGATATTTTAAAGAATATGTATATAGTACGGTGAGCGTGCGTGTGTTAAGCGAATAATAACTACGGCAATGTCTTGGACTTAAGCTGAATAATAATTACGGCAATGTCTTCGGACTTAAGCCTGAATAATAATTACGGCAATGTCTTCTGACTTAAGCCCGAATAAAAAGAATCTGAAGTAGTTCAAAAGAATTGAGAAACCTTTTTGAAAGAAGAGTAACACTTGGTTTTAAAAGCTTAAGAGTTATACTAGCTTTATGGGAAGTTAGGTATAACGGCTTAAGAGTGATAAAAAGGAATAATGTTTTTGATTTGAATCGGAATGAATGTCGAACAAACCACAGCAGCGCTAATAAAGAGAAAATGTTTTGACTAATAATGTATTAAAACCAGTAGAAACTTCCATCTGCATAGGATCTAAGATGAGACAAAATGATATTATAGTTCCTAGATCATAGCTGCTGTAATAAGACTGTTATGAACAATAATAACCTACTCACGCATAAGGTATATGTTTCTCAAATTGTTTTAAAGGATTAAAACTATGAACTACGAAACCTTTCGAAGATGAGAGACTTGAGTAATTGAAATTAGGCAAAATTGAACGTTAGGAAAAGAATGTTGTTACTTGATTTTACAAGAGAAGTGTTTTAATCTACTTCAAAAGATAATTACTCTATTTTTATACTACGGGTATTGTGTGACTTTTGTGAAAGAAACGGATCTTTTAAAAGAGTAATACATGAAGTACTTTGGAGCTGAAAACCCGAACTTGTTAGCATAATGTAAAGTACCTTGTGTGAATAAACTTGATTGTATTGATTTGTGATAGTCTTGTAATACTTTCTGCCGACTTGATAAAGTAAACATGTTAGGATGCTACGTGAGTTAGTGATGATTGTGTAGAAGGTTTTCCTTATTGTGCTTAGGTTGGTTATTGATAAACCGTCATGTTGATATTATATCACTCATGATTCCGGTTAAGCTGCCTCCGATGCGGTAGACTCGGCGGTCGATGGACCTATGATTCGAGAATACCTTATGCAGTCTCAGATGGCCTACGCGAGCTACGGAGCTCCAGTGTTAGTATGCGCCCTTGTGGTCATGCGGTCCTTGTGGGCGTACGCGGACGCGAGTCGAGGACGCCTAGGGAGTAGCTACCCTCGACGCGGGTTATACCTCATGCGCCTATCTGATTGGCCTACGCGAGTCGCGGGAAGTTCGAGGACTAGATCGCGACATTAGATATCGCGGGCGAGTGGCGGCTTTGATCATGTGACGGCAGACAGATCTCATGATCTGATTATGACCTTGTTGGTACTGTGGGTTTTTATTAGTCGGCTATGCCTTCATACTTACCCCGTACGGTTATATTGTGATGACTTTGAGGGCATGAGTCCATGACTTGACATGATCGCTATTATTGTGAATCGTAGCTTGGTATCATACATGTCTCCCGCTTTATATAGACTACTATGATTTCATTCACGCATTTATTTTCGATTTCACATACTTGGTACTGTTATCGACCTCCTTGGCCGCGTTCATGCCGCAGTAAAGGTACTCCTACCGTTGATCCCGTTCTTAGGATCACCGTTTGGCGTTGGGAAAGCTCCGTTTCTCGGAAGCTTAACATTTTAGTATGGTCCCCGTCGTTGTAGATATTTGTATTCAGGGTATGGCGGCCCTGTCCCGCCATTGTTGTTTTAAACTCTAGAGGTCTGTAGACTGTTGTAAGGTTGGGATATAGCTGCTCGTTTTGGGTATTTATTTATATATATGCGAAAGGCAACTTTCTTCGAATAAGCGTGTCTCAATTTTCTTGTTTCATATCTTGGTTGTTTTATATTCCGCGATTACTCGATGTATGACTCTGGGTGCGGGTAAGGCACGATCCACGCCCCGAACGGTCGTGACAAAAGTGGTATCGTGAGCGATTAATCCTCGGAAAGTGTCTACTGTATCGATCCAAGAGAGTCTTGATTATCGGTTGTGTGCACCACACCAATAATCGTGAGGCTATAGGATATTTAGGATCGTTTCCATTCTTCTCACTCCGAGATCGTGCTTTAGAGCTGTGTTATAAGTTGGACCCCTCTAACGTATTCCTTTCCTTTACCAGTGATGCCTCCGCGCCAGGCAACTCGGGCCCAGAAGGGCAAGGCAGCCGAGGGAGCTGCGAGTGGAGTTCAGAGAGTTAGAAGGGCACAGGCCCAATCATCACCAGGGTGATACTTGGCGGGAGTTACGAGGCGCCGCCCGAAGAATGAGTTTGGCAATGGCAGTTCCTCATCGCGCCATGACATCTGGACCTTCGCCCACGACTTGGAGCGTAAAATATGGATTGGAAGGAGACGGCCTGTTACTAGCAAGGATTTGGCGGCGGCGAGTATTCTATGTACCCCAGATACCAAGGATATTGATGCTTATCTAAAGAAGGTTGTGAGAAGTAGCTCTTCGAGAACGAGCCAGCCTTGCGTTCAGATTATGTGCAATGGCCGAGAGAGGTAGAGATCGATGATGAAACAAGATCGCGAAGAGGCCCGTTTGGCGTGATCATTTGGTAACTCTCGAGGCGAACCGCCTCAGCAGCGATTTAGACGGCGCCCGCCCGATGCAGGTGTCCTCGCGAGGTTGATTTTCCTCGGTGTTCACGGTGGCAAGCGTCATCCCGAAATGCCGCTCTTTTTATTGGCTTGCTTTTATTGCGGCCGGGCCATATGGCGAGGGAATGTTCATGAGGAAGGATGCAAGTAAGAAGACCCACCTATTAGACGATTGTGGATGCGGTGTTCAGTGGAGGAGTGTTAGAGGAGGCCACCCTATCTCGGTGTGGCCGTTGTGGTCGATGTCATCGTGGGGAGTGTCGTACTTCTACGTCAGCTTGTTATGTTTGCAAGCAGCAGGGCCATTTTGCGAGAAATTGTCCAACCAGTTGGCAGGGATGTAGAGACTCAGCCTTGGGGATCAGTGGCTAGTTCATCACCTTCCCACTATGCGCCTGGGAGGGCGGATTGATTAGTACGACTGGGAGTGCCAGAATACAGTATATCCTTAACCCTTTAGAGATTTATATGTGTAGTAAAATGCGATTATATTAAGTATTGTTTTCGGTTAGCATGGGGTTAGTGTGATTAGAATTATTTTAGTTAACCGGGTAAGATTGGGGGATAGAGAAAGTGGGAGCTTTAGAATATTATACGTAGGGACCTTAGAGGCGAGGCCATCTTTGGTAAAAGGATTATTTCGTGTTTGACCCTTATCGAGGTTTATAGTATACGTGAGATATTTTTGTGAGGTGAATCCCTGAGTATTGGGAAATGAAAGAGGATGGTTGAGCTTAGAAGACCGCTAGGTTTTCGTGACATGATTGGTGAGATTGTTCCGGATCGGAGAGCTAGTGTTTGGCGTGTTACCGTCGAGGCCAGTGTTGGTCGACCCACGCCCGCTTGGTGATGGGTCGGTTGTGGTGGTCCCGTTTTTTGTCAGGATCACGAGGGTGTTAGGCCCAGGTTTGGTCAACCATTGTACGAGTTCGTGGACGCGTTCGATCAGTAGTCGGGCCGATGAGGTCAGCCCGTCTTATCTTTAGTCAAAACCGTGTACTCGGTAGTAAGTTGCGAGATGATTATTTCAAGAAGGTTGTAAGGCTGCACGGGGTGCCTACCTTCACCTTATGGCTGTCAGAGGAGTCCAAGTTACGGCTGTTCTTTTTAGAAGAGTTACCAGGCAAGGTTAGTAACTCAGGAGGATCTCAGTGTCGCATTCACCCTCGGGCAAGTGGTTGGATTTCGGGATTAGCTGTAAGGACTCTTCACCTCTTGTTGAGTATGAATTATATAGCTACCATTTCAGTATTCGGGTGTCGCCGTTTGGAGCCTTTTTATTAGCACTAGTTTAAGATTCCCGATCGATTGATTCGATGTAAGCAAGGTGCATATAGTTGGTTCGTACTTGTTCAGCAGGGCGTGGATAGGGTGGAGCTTATCCAGAAGAGGTTATTGGCACCGTAGTCGGGAGGCAAGACGTCCGGTCTTTCGTATTGTTATGTTAGTGGAGCGTAAAAGAGGCGAGCTCTACCACGAGAAGCACCCGAACCGTGGCTCTCGTATGGCACATCACGAAGAGGCCGTAGGGCATGCCTCAGGGATCGCAAGCAGCCCGGTACCATTTGTTGGGTCGTCGGAGCAAGGCTCGCGGCAAAGTGACAAAAGTGGTATCACGACGAGTAAGGGAAGAAGCGAGCATGTATGGTATAGGTATGATCGTTTCATTTGTTAAGAGTAGGTGCGAAGGGAGTATCTTTTTAGACCTCGAGTAGGAGTTTTCTTTTGTGTTTGAGGTGATTCCTCGTGGACTTGGAGATAAGTGTGCGCTTGTTGTGTTGTAGCCAGGTGTGGCATGGTTGTTTCCGTAAGTATAGCAGTGAGGACTATACTGGCGCCTGTTTGTTTTTGATACCTAGAAGGAACATTCGGGACGAATGTTTCTAAGGAGGGGAGAATGTTATACCCCGTAGTCTCAGGGTATATATGTGAGGACGTACGTACGAGAATACGACATTGAACTTGGAAAGGAAGAACGAGGTGATTTTTCCACGGAAAAGTTTCCGGTTTTTGTGAAGGAAAAAGGTTCGTTAATGGGAATTGGATTCCCCGATTTGGTATTCGGACTTCTTGGAATATTAGAGAATTTTGGAATTTTATTTTCGGAAATGGTCACGTGGGACCCGCGGGGGAAATTTACGGTTTTGTGGGGCCCACTTTGTTTTCGAGATTTTGGCCATTGTGGATATTTTCGGAAGATGAAATATTTTGGACGTGTAGGAAGGCGACACGTGTCAACCCCCCCCTAGTTGGCTTGGACGATTTCACTTTGTGCACAACACCCGATTAGAGTCGTTTTTCGACGAAACGTTTTACACAACTCGCGTAGGATAAATTCCGGCTATATCATTTCTAATTTTTGCGGATTTTTCCGAGAGACGTAACACTTTGGACCAACGAGAGGGCGACACTTGTCACCCTCTCATTTGTGGACTTGTGGCGGTATTAGGGCCGAATGGAGAGGCTTATTTTGTCTTGGAGTTGGTAGGATATTTTGTGTGCAAGTTGGCCAAGGACACTTGCCTAAATCCTCACCCTACACTTGCCTTGCACTTGGCATCATCTTGGCCATTGGTTGGCCATCCCTTGACCTATAAATACCCCCCTTGTTGAAGAGTTATTTCATCCTAAATTGAGCAATCTTTCTAAGTCTCAAATCCCTCCCTCTCCCTCTTATGTTTTCGTCCAAACACACCCCTCCCCTTTGAGAAGCCCTAGCCGAGAGCAACCCCCCCCCCCTCTAAAGCTAGCCTAGCCGAAACACTACCCCCCTCCCTTGGTAGAAAAGTTGCCTTCTAGTATCGTTATAATGCCCAAATTACCCTAGCCCAAACCCCTTAGTCCTTAGTAGAAGTTGTGAAGAACTTCTAGGTTTTCGAGCTCTGAGCGCACAACTTAGAGCTAAACCTTGCTCAGGCGCGACTTTTATCTAGGATATTATTGGGCTTACCGAGGTAAATAACCTTACCCTCCTTTTGTAAATTAGAATTTATATACTGTAGAAGTATAGGAATAAGTATTAAATACTTAGAAGGATATTGCGAATAGAATTGAATGTTATCACAGTAGAAGGGCTTAAAAGAAGAATAATAGAATCAGATTTACATGGACTGTTTCACATGAGACTTGAGTAGCTCGCGGTAGGGAAGTCTGCCCAATTGTCCATAGAATAGTGAACCCTCTGTTTAGAGCTTTATTGATCTGATCTAGATGTTGATAGGCGTATTTGACTGATATAGTCGATACTCTGCGCGACATATTCAACTTGCGTGCTTTTCGAGAAGGTATGTGATTCTTCCTATCCTCTTGAGCATGATATTTTAAAGAATATGTATATAGTACGGTAGACGTGCGTGTGTTAGCGAATAATAACTACGGCAATGTCTTGGACTTAAGCTTTGAATAATAATTACGGCAATGTCGTCGGACTTAAGCCTGAATAATAATTACGGCAATGTCTTCTGACTTAAGCCCGAATAAAAAGAATCTGAAGTAGTTCAAAAGAATTGAGAAACCTTTTTGAAAGAAGAGTAACACTTGGTTTTAAAAGCTTAAGAGTTATACTAGCTTTATGGGAAGTTAGGTATAACGGCTTAAGAGTGATAAAAGGAATAATGTTTCGATTTGAAATCAGAATGAATGTCGAACAAACCACAGCAGCGCTAATAAAGAGAAAATGTTTTGACTAATAATGTATTAAAACCAGTAGAAACTTCCATCTGCATAGGATCTAAGATGAGACAAAATGATATTATAGTTCCTAGATCATAGCTGCTGTAATAAGACTGTTATGAACAATAATAACCTACTCACGCATAAGGTATATGTTTCTCAAATTGTTTTAAAGGATTAAAACTATGAACTACGAAACCTTTCGAAGATGAGAGACTTGAGTAATTGAAATTAGGCAAAATTGAACGTTAGGAAAAGAATGTTGTTACTTGATTTTACAAGAGAAGTGTTTTAATCTACTTCAAAAGATAATTACTCTATTTTTATACTACGGGTATTGTGTGACTTTTGTGAAAGAAACGGATCTTTTAAAAGAGTAATACATGAAGTACTTTGGAGCTGAAAACCCGAACTTGTTAGCATAATGTAGAAAGTACCTTGTGTGAATAAACTTGATTGTATTGATTTGTGATAGTCTTGTAATACTTTCTTGCTGACTTGATAAAGTAAACATGTTAGGATGCTACGTGAGTTAGTGATGATTGTGTAGAAGGGTTTTCCCTTATTGTGCTTAGGTTGGTTATTGATAAAACTGTCATGTTGATATTATATCACTCATGATTCCGGGGGTTAAGCTGCCCTCCGATGCGGGGTAGACTCAGGCGGGTCGATGGACCTATGATTCGAGAATACCTTATGCAGGTCTGTATGGCCTATGCGGAGCTACGGGAGCTCCAGGTTAGTATGCGGCCCTTGTGGTCATGCGGTCCTTGTGGCCATGCGGACGCGAGTCCAGGACGCTGCCGGGGAGTAGCTACCCTCGATGCGGGGTTATACCTCATGCGGGCCTATCTGATTGGCCTATGCGGAGCTGCGGGAAGTTCCAGGACTAGATGCGCACATTAGATACTGCGGGCGAGTGGCCAGCTTTGATCATGTGACGGTCTAGACAGATCTCATGATACAGTTATGACCTTGTTGGTACTGTGGGTTTTTAGTAGTCGGCTATGCCTTCGTACTTACCCCGTACGGTTCTATTGTGATGACTTTGAGGGCATGAGTCCCTGACTTGACATGACTGCTTATTATTGTGAACTGTAGTTTGGTTATCATACATGTCTCCTGCTTTATATAGACTACTATGATTTCATTCACAGCATTTATTTTCAGTTTCACATACTTGGTACCTGTTGTACTGACCTCCTTCGGGGGGCTGCGTTCATGCCGCAGGTAAAGGTACTCCTACTGTTGATCCCCGTTCTTAGGATCACCGTTTCAGCGTTGGGAAAGCTCCGTTTCTCCGGAAGCTTAACATTTTGGTATGGTCCCCTGTCGTTGTAGATATTTGTATTCAGGGGTATGGCGGGGCCCTGTCCCGCCATTGTTGTTTTAAACTCTTAGAGGTCTGTAGACCTGTTGTAAGGTTGGGATATAACTGTTCGTTTTGGGTACTTATATATATGTATGCCGAAAGGCAACTTTCTTCAGATAACTGTGTCTCAATTTTTACTGTTTCATATCTTGGTTGTTTTATATTCCGCTGATTACTCTGATGTATGACTACTGGGGTGCCCGGGTAAGGCACCAGTCACGGGCCCCGGAACGGGTCGTGACATTAGCCAAAAACAATTTCCTATCCAAGGGACTTATACGTTTAAAACGGAACAAGTATCACATACTTTAAGACTCTTCAAGTCCCTTAACTTTAATAAAACTTAAGACATCCTTTATACTTTCAAAGAAGTGAGTTAATCTCCCAACTCACCCGACTTGGCTATTCACAAACTAGTAAAGGATATCAAGGTGTTGTACGTCTACCGTACTACATACGTGCAACTAGTCATGCTCAAAGATAGGAAAAAGTTCTACATAGAGTAGATCACACAACTACCTCTTAACTTCTAAGAGTAACAGGAAACATGAAATGATACCACAGGTATATTCCATACATAGAATCATGCCAAAAGAAGGAAGAGGTTCACATACCTCGCGACGATTGTCGACAAGTAGCAAAATGCTCCAAAGTACTTCAAACTTGAGCTAATCCATTCTTCAAGTAGGATACGCTATACTTAGTACATCAACCTATAATGGTCACCATACGTCCATTAACCTCTTACTTCATACGTAGAATATTCTAGGTGCTAAGTCGCTAAATTCTACGGAAAAATGACACCTCCTTTGTTTCTACTCACTTTGCCACCTTTTTCAAGGCCGAATACAATAACAAAACAGCCCCAATTGGCTCACAAAAATATAGAAGGTAGTTCAATACAAATGAATAACAAACTAATACAAACTACAAGTCCAAATTCGGCCACCTTGAGTTCAACAATACTAATTCTTATCCAATTTCCATTTCAATCCAACTTGGTAGCATAACATGATATCTAGTCGCAACCAATTATAACTACTATAATCTTCAAGTCAATTACATGCGACGATTCTAATAACGATCAAATTGTATTCCAACTTAACATGACTTACTCTTCATTTCGAACTTAAGCTACAAGTAATCCATAATACTTATAAACTTCAACTTAACAACTTCATGCTAGCAACATGTAAAGCTAACAACAACAATATAAATAATCTTGTAACACTTTCAAAGAACAAGATTATACCTCAACGAATTGTAATCCAATCTTCAAAACGAAGTTGCTCCTTAGTAACCTAGAGCCTCATCAAGACACCTCAATCCGCTCCTTGAGACCCTTAGAACCACACCAACAACTTTCCTTCAAACCTCCAATCCAAAACCTAGAAAGCCACTAGGTTTTCACTTTGCGACTAACCCGAAAACTATCTTTTCAGAGATTTTCTATTGAGATATGCCTACTGATACACATAGGAACCTTGGTTTAAAGTGTGGAGCTTATTGGACAAGAAACACAATTTTTTCTTCTCGATGGACATGGCGAGAGCTTCATAGTTGTTCATCCAATTTTTCAAGAAATATGGCTAAGTGTTGGCTCTCTCTTGCTACTAGTAGTGTAATAAAGGGTCATGGAGGGACAAGATGCAACCATTTGGGTGGCTAGGATGAAGTCTTTCAAAATATCAAGACTAGTTGTCTCCTTTGACTTAGTCAAAGTTCTCAAGCTACACTTTCAAGACTTTAGTCATCCAAGACTTATGGTCAATGACCATATTAGCCATGCCATTTCGTCCAAGGCATTGCTAAGGGGGTGACATGTGTCGCCTCCCATTCGTCAAAATAAAGCGTTTCCGACAATTTCATAATTAGATAAATTTTACAAGTCTCTAATTTTAACACTAGCGAGTTCTTACGTACGTTCTTAAAACATATCCTGTAAATACGGGGAGTAACATTCTTCCCCCCTTAGAAACATTCGTCCCCGAATGTTCTTTCGGAGTCAATTTTTATAATTAGCGACATAGTCTCCTTATACTATACCCTTCTTACGACATATGCCACCCATGGCCACATAACAATATTTATACTAAGATGTCGACCTTGGCACTCACTGTTATACCCCGTAGTTGCAGGGTATGTATGTGAGGGCGACGTCTGAGTCTGACGAAATTTTGAAAAGAAAGAAAGATGTGAGTTTTCGGAAAAGTTTCCGGTTATTTGTGAAGAAAAGGTTCGTTAATGGGAATTGGATTCCCATTTGGTATTTGGACTTCATAGATTATATTAGAATTTTGAGATTTTATTTTGGAAATGGTCACGTGGGGCCACGGGAGAAATTCTGATTTTGTAGGGCAGCTTTGTTTTTGAGATTTCCGGTATTTTGGATATTTTGGAAGACGAAATATTCGGCGAATCGAGGCGACACGTGTCACCCCATGTGGCACCATGGCGATTTTACATTTGTGCAACACGGTTAGAGTCGTTTTCGGAAGCGTTTTGCGTAACTTGCGAAGGAAAATTCGGCTATGTCGTTTTGTATTTTTGCGGATTTTTAGAGGCGAAACATTACGGACCAACGGGAGGGTGACGTGTCACCTCACAATGGAGACAAGTGGGGCACTTGGCCGATTTGGAGGCAAGTTGTGCTAGATATTTGTGTAGATATTTGTGAGGGTTTTAAGGAGTAGGGGCTAGGGTGCACTTGGCTTGATCTTGGCCTTACACTTGCCTTGCATATGGCTTAATCTTGGCCATTGGTTGGCCTTTGGTTTTGCTATAAATACCCCTCCCTTGTGAAGACTTATTCATTCACTCCTCACTTTGTCTAAGTCTTGAAATCCCTCCTCCTCTCTAGTAGCTCTCGTCCTAAGCCTCTCCTCCTCCTCCTTGTGGCCTTTGGCAGAAGGGTTCCCCACTTGTGGTGCTAGTAGTGAGGTACCCACTAGCCTAGTTGTTTCGTATAATACCCTTGTTGTGGTATAGAAATACTCCTAGTATTGTTATAATGCCCAAAATACCTTAGCCTTGTACCTTGTAGTATTCCAAAGATACCTCTTTACGTAGAGTCCGGAAATACTACCTTTTGTCCTTTTTAGTCTCAAACCGAAACCCTAAGGAAATCTTCATAGTTGGTTGAAGTATTTGGGTAGAAGTTGGTTAGAACTTCTAAGGGTTGTTTGGAGTGGTTTGGGCGCGCGAATTGGAGCTAAACCTTGCTCGGGATCGACATTATAACTTGGATAATTTTGGGCTTGTCGAGGTAATTATCTTGTCCTATTGTAATTGGAAATTACATGTTTGTTAGGATATATAGTTGAAGTATACTATATATGGAACTATACTTGTGTTCGCAATGTCTTTTGACTTAAGCTTTGAAGAATAAAGCTGAATCAGTATTTACATAGGGCTGTATTGCGATAGACTTGTGTAGAATTTTACGTCAGGTTAGGCGTGTAAACCCACCAGTTGTCTTGGTGGCGGCCTCGATAGAGGAGGAGATTCTGTTGTTGCGGGGAGAGTCTGCGAATTTTCTATAGAAAGATAGAAACTTGTGTTTTGGGGTTAATAGGCGTTTGTGACCTTTATAGGTGAAAGTACTAAGAGTAGCGTATTCTCGAGAGTGGAAAGGGCTAGCGAGGTTGTAGTACTTGGAGCATTTTGCTTATTGTCGATAAATCGTCGCGAGGTATGTGAACCTCTTCCTATCTTTTCTAGCATGATTGTTGTGAACTATGTAGTACGGTAGACGTACATGTGCTAAGTGATTTGGTTGGTTTAAAACATAGGGTGTTATAATAGCTTTATGGGAAGTTAGTTATAACGACCTTATGTAAGTGAAAATGGTTTATTGATGTTAGAAGTTAAGAGACTTGATCTTATAAGATAAGAGACTTAACTTATTTGTTTTAATGTGGATGTTTGTGTGAAACCTCATTCGTGAGTAATGAGTACTTGGTTTTTAAAGGGATAATGTTTTACTGATTTCGGGAATCAGAATGTGTATCGACAGACCACTGCAGCGTTAATAAAAGGAAAATGTATTGAATAATGATGTGTTGTATTAAAACCAGTAGAAACCTCCATCTGCATAGAAGCTAAGATGAGACAAAATGATATTACATTTTCTAGATCATAATTCTTTGTAATAAGATCGTTATAAACAAGAATAAACTACTCACATATGACATATGTTACTCAATTGTTCTAAAAAGGAATCCAGTGATTAAGTTTGGGAACTATGAAACCATTTGAAAATGAGAAGCTTGAGTAATTGAAACTAGGCAAACTGGAACTTAGGAAAAGAATGTTGTTACTTGATTTTGAAAAGGAAGGTGGGTTTGTCATTCTAATACTACGGGTATCGGGTGACTTTTATAAAAGTAATGGATCTCTTTTAAAAGAACTTAACGTATGTAGTACTTGGGGGTTAAAAACCGGACTTTGGCATAAAATGAAAGTACTTTGAGCTGTTGTGAAACTTGCCTATGCTTGTTGTTGTGAAACTTGCCTATGCTTGTGATGATAGCCTTTGTTGTGCAAGTGTGGTATTTACGTATTCCGCGTCTCTCGATGGCCGGGTCGACTTGTTGAGAACTTACTTGGAGCGTCTTGGCGGTGATGGAGAATTCCGGGTATGTTTCCATTTGATTCTTGTCTTGTTGTTGATGTCACATGGACATGTCTACACCGTCTGCGAATTCGGGGCATGCGGCCGTGCGGTCGGGTTGATTACGATATATTGTTATTGTGGTTACATGGACATGTCTGCAGGTAGAATTCGGGGCATGTGGCGTGCGGCGGGGTTGATCACGATATATTATTGTTGATGTCACATGGGCGTGTCACCGAGGTAGAATTCGGGGCATGTGGCCGTGGGGCATTGGTATTATTGTTGCATCATGGACATGTCTGCCGATCTGGAATTCGGGGCATGCGGCCATGACGCGAACATGATTGATGTTGTGGGCGTGAGACCCGTAGTTATATTTGAGTGATGACTTGAGGCGTGAGTCACATTTGGATATATTTGCTTTTATGTTGTGAGCGTAGTTTGGTTATCATACATGTCTCCCGCTTTATATAGACTAGTATGATTTCATTCTGATATTTTACTGATTTACATACTTGGTACTGTTATCTGACCTCCTTGGAAGCTGCGTTCATCTGCAGTAGAGGTAAATCGGTCGTGGAACCACGCTCTTATGATCACAGTTCAGCGTATTGTGAAGCTCCCTTTCTTCGTAGGCTTATCTTTTGGTATGTGTTCACTGAGTTGTAGCTTCTTGTACATTCAGGTGTAAGGCGGGGCCTGTCCGTCATAGTCGTTGTAAATCTTAAGTGCATGAAATCTTGTTGTGGCGGGGTTGTAAAGATTAAACTGCTGAGTTTTATGTATATCTTGAAGGCAACCGTTTTGGTTGCTTTATTATTATATCTCTTGTTTCATGACTCATGTTTTATTTTCCGCTTGTTTTCTCTGATGTTGTATCACTAGGGTGCGGGATAAGGCACGATGCGGGCCGGGCAGGTCGTTACAAAAGTGGTATCGAGCGATTAATCCTCGGAAAGTGTCGAACCGTGTCTAGTAGAGTCTTGATTATCGGTGTGTTGTGCACCACATCTATAATCGTGGAGGCTATAGGACATTTAGGATTGGTTTCCATTCTTCTCATTAGAGATCGTGCCTTAGAGGTGTTGTAAGTTGTACCCTCGGCGTATCTCGTTTTTACGATTATGCCTCGCGCAAGCAACGAGCCGAAGGGCAAGGCGGCCGAGTCTTTGCTAGTGAGATCTGAGGAGTCACGAGCGCGAGCCGGACAGTACGAGGTTGTGCTTGACAGCCCGGGTTTTGTAGCGCCGCTTGCCCAGTGAGTTTAGAGCGCGGCCGTGGCGATGAGACTCTGATGCACAGCCTCCGGTCCATGCAGGCGAGAGGAGATGGGTTACAAGGAGATGGCGATTCTGGCGAGTCGTGGCAGATATGAGATAAATTTGAATCTGGCAGTTCGATTCGAGCACGATGGATTCACCCGAGCAGATAGTTTGAGGCTACGGGACTTTACGAGTTGTAGCCTTGAGTTTTATGGGTCGAGGCACGAGGATGATCCGAGGAGTTCATCCGGCGATTCTGACGGATCACGCGGGTGATCAAGGCTTGAGACCGAGTCTGTGACCTTTAGTTCGCATCGGTGCGTGATACGCGATCGATTGGTTTGATTCATAGGAGCTTTCGGGAGAGCATGCCTCCGGCAGTATGGGATGAGTTTCGGGGCTTTCTCACGCACTTCTTGCCTCCGCAGATGAGGAGGCGCAGGCGACATATTTTTGATGCTTAGGCAGAGCGGGCGTGCGGTTGGAGTACAATGTGAGTTCGACTCATTGGCGATGCGTCCAGCGTTGGTAGCTAGTATGGAGGATCGAGTGCACCGATATGTTCTGGCTCGATGATTACATGTCGAGGCATGTTCGGGAGTAGCCCTTCAGGGCATGGACATTGCCGCATGCGAGCTCATCTGCCTGGGATGTGAGGCGGAGAGGTCGACGGAATGACCAAGATCAGCGAAGAGGCGAACAACGAGGTCCTTTGGTGACTTTCGAGGCGGACGCCTCGGCAGAACTAGTTTTGTACCCCGTCTGCAGTGGTCCTCCGTCTTGAGGCGGTCGGAACTCGAGGTTCGAGTTTCGAGGAAGTAAGGGTGTTGGCGGATCGGTCACCCTGCCTCGGTGTGGTCGATGTGGTAGACCGCATTTGGGAAGTGTCGTGGTGCGAGGAGCTTGTTATTTTGCGGCCAGCGGGGCCATTTGCGAACTGTCCGACCAAGGGTAGCACAGATGTTCTGACTCGGCCCTACGGATCGATGGTGGTTCATCGCGCCTACGATTATGCGCCTGCAGGCGGGCCTATGATTAGAGGGAGCGGTAGCCGGGTATATCCTTAACCCTCAGAGTTTTGGTATGCTTGTTATGATGGTCTCATTATTATGTGCTATATGCGAATAGCGTTGTGTTAATTGTGAGTTAGAAAACATGCTTAGTTGGGAGGATACGTATGGGGGCATGGTAAGTGTGAACCTTAGACTATGTCACGGTGAGACCTTAGGGGTAAGGTCGTCTTGAGTTAAAGATTTATTTTTGACCCTTATCGGAGTAGTAGTATACGTGGGATTTATTTGTGTGATAAGTCCGTGGGTAGTGTGAGATGGAAGTGGTAGCTTTTCGATGTGAATTAGTAAGATTGTTGGGATCGGGAACAAGAGTTTAGTGGTTGGGGGTCGGGTTGAGGACCATTTCAGGTCAACCCGTAACCCGGTTTGGGGTGGGGTCAGTTCTGGGTGGTCGCCCGGTGGTAGGGTCACGAGGATGCTAGGCCCAAGTTTGTATGATCATCGTATGAGTTCGTAGACGCGTTCGACCGAGCGGTTCGTAAAGGCGGGAATGGCCTTAAGGAAGTTTGAGGTTAGTAAGATGACCAAGTTTGGAGGTAGTGACTCGGAGATTTTCGGAACGGAGTAATGGTGAAGTATGGTACGTCTTTGGGAGAGTTCAAGCGTTCGAGAAGGGCACGAGTAAGGAAAGAAGAGGGCGTATGTTATTTCGTGGCGGTGTGGCATTGGCAACTTGTTAGAGGAACTTTATCGTTATTCGACTTGAGAAGGAACATTCGGGACGAATGTTTCTAAGAGAGGAGAATGTTATACCGTAGTTGCGGGGTATGTATGTGAGGACGTCGTGCGAAGTACGCAGAAATTTTGAAAAGAAAGAAAGATGTGAGTTTTGACGGAAAAGTTTAGGTTATTTGTGAAGAAAAAGGTTCGTTAATGGGAATTGGATTCCCAGTTTGGTATTTGGACTTCATAGATTATATTAGAATTTTGAGATTTTATTTTTGGAAATGGTCACGTGGGGCCCAGGGAGAAATTCTGATTTTGTGGGAGCCGCTTTGTTTTGAGATTTCCGGTATTTTGGATATTTTTGGAAGGCGAAATATTACAGGCGAATCGGGCGACACGTGTCACCCCATGTGGCACCCGCCGATTTTACATTTGTGCACACGGTTAGAGTCGTTTTTTGAAGCGTTTACGTAACTTGCGAAGGAAAATTCGGCTATGTCGTTTTGTATTTTTGCGGATTTTTAGAGACGAAACATTACGGACCAACGGGAGGGTGGCGTGTGTCACCTCACAATGGAGACAAGTGGGGCGGCAGCGTTGGAGAGCGAGTTGTGCTAGATATTTGTGTAGATATTTGTGAGGGTTTTAAGGAGTAGGGGCTAGGGTGCACTTGGCGATCTTGGCCTTACACTTGCCTTGCACATGGCTTAATCTTGGCCATTGGTTGGCCTTTGGTTTTGCTATAAATACCCTCCATGTGAAGACTTATTCATTCACTCCTCACTTTGTCTAAGTCTTGAAATCCCTCCTCCCTCTAGTAGCTCTCGTCCTAAGCCTCTCCCCTCCTCTCGTGGCCTTTGGCGAGAAGGGTTCCCCTTGTGGTGCTAATAGTGGGGTACCACTGCTAGTTGTTTCGTATAATACCCTTGTTGTGGTATAGAAATACTCCCTAGTATTGTTATAATGCCCAAAATACCTTAGCCTTGTACCTTGTAGTATTCCAAAGATACCTCTTTCGTAGAGTCCTGAAATACTACCTTTTGTCCTTTTAGTCTCAAACCAAAACCAGGAAATCTTCATAGTTGGTTGAAGTATTTGGGTAGAAGTTGGTTAGAACTTAAGGGTTGTTTGGAGTGGTTTGGAGCGCGCAGTGGAGCTAAACCTTGCTCAGGATCGACATTATAACTTGGATAATTTTGGGCTTGTCGAGGTAATTATCTTGTCCCTCTATTGTAATTGGAAATTACATGTTTGTTAGGATATATAGTTGAAGTATACTATATATGGAACTATACTTGTATTCGGCAATGTCTTTTGACTTAAGCCTGAAGAATAAAGAACTGAATTGTATTTACATAGGGTGTATGTGCGGAGACTTGTGTAGAATTGTACACGTCAGGTTAGGCGTGTAAACCCCACTCAGTTGGCTTGGTAGCGGCCTCGATAGAGGAGGAGATTTCTGTTGTTGCGGGGAAAATCTTCGAATTTTCTGTAGAAAGATAGAAACTTGTGTTTTGGGGTTAATAGACGTTTGTGACCTTTATAGGTGAAAGTACTAAGAGTAGCGTATTCTACTCGATGAGTGGAAAGGGCTAGCAAGGTTGTAGTACTTGGAGCATTTTGCTTATTGTCGATAAATCGTCGCGAGGTATGTGAACCTCTTCCTATCTTTTCTAGCATGATTGTTGTGAACTATGTAGTACGGTGAGCGTACATGTGCTAAGTGATTTGGTTGGTTTAAAACATAGGGTGTTATAATAGCTTTATGGGAAGTTAGTTATAACGACCTTATGTAAGTGAAAATGGTTTACTGATGTTAGAAGTTAAGAGACTTGATCTTATAAGATAAGAGACTTAACTTATTTGTTTTAATGTGGATGTTTGTGTGAAACCTCATTCGTGAGTAATGAGTACTTGGTTTTTAAAGGGATAATGTTTCTTGATTTGGGAATCGAGAATGTGTATCGACAGGATCGCTGCGGCGTTAATAAAAGGAAAATGTATTGAATAATGATGTATTGTATTAAAACCAGTAGAAACCTCCATCTGCATAGAAGCTAAGATGAGACAAAATGATATTACATTTTCTAGATCATGTTCTTTGTAATAAGATCGTTATAAACAAGAATAAACTACTCACATATATGACATATGTTACTCAATTGTTCTAAAAAAGAATCAAGTGATTAAGTTTGGGAACTATGAAACCATTTGAAAATGAGAAGCTTGAGTAATTGAAACTAGGCAAACTGGAACTTAGGAAAAGAATGTTGTTACTTGATTTTGAAAAGGAAGGTGGGTTGGTCATTCTAATACTACGGGTATCGGGTGACTTTTATAAAAGTAATGGATCTCTTTTAAAAGAACTTAACGTATGTAGTACTTTGGGGTTAAAAACCCGGACTTTGGCATAAAATGAAAGTACTTTGAGTTGTTGTGAAACTTGCCTATGCTTGTTGTTGTGAAACTTGCCTATGCTTGTGATGATAGCCTTTGTTGTGCAAGTGTGGTATTTACGTATTCGCGTCTCTCGATAGAGGCGGTCGACTTATTGAGAACTTACTTGGGCGTCTTTGGCGGTGATGGAGAATTCGCGGGTATGTTTCCATTTTGATTCTTGTCTTGTTGTTGATGTCACATGGGCGTATCTGCAAATCTGGTCAGGGGCACGCGGCCATGCGGTCGGGTTGATTACGATATATTGTTATTGTGGTTACATGGACATGTCTACGAGGTAGAATTAGGGGCATGTGGCCGTGCGGCGGGGTTGATCACGATATATTATTGTTGATGTCACATGGGCGTGTCTACAGAGGTAGAATTCAGGGGCATGTGGCCGTGGGGCATTGGTATTATTGTTGCATCATGGACATGTCTACACCGTCTGCAGAATTCGGGGCATGCGGCCATGATGCGAACATGATTGATGTTGTGGGCGTGAGACCCGTAGTTATATTTGAGTGATGACTTGAGGCGTGAGTCCATGGATATATTTGCTTTTATGTTGTGAATCGTAGTTTGGTTATCATACGTGTCTCTGCTTTATATAGACTAGTATGATTTCATTCTGATATTTTCTGATTTCACATACTTGGTACTGTTATCGACCTCGCCCGAAGCTGCGTTCATGCCGCGAGTAGAGGTACATCGATCGTGGATCCCGCTCTTAGGATCACGATTCGGCGTATTAGGAAGCTCCGTTTCTTGGAGGCTTATCTTTTAGTATGTGTTCCACTGAGTTGTAGGTTCTTGTACATTCGGGGTATGGCGGGGCCTGTCAGTCATAGTCGTTGTAAATCTTAGAAGTGCAGTAATCTTGTTGTGGGCGGGGTTGTAAAGGATTAAAGCTATTGGAGTTTTATGTATATCTTTGAAAGGCAATTTTGGTTGCTTTGTTTATTATTATATCTCTTGTTTCATGACTCATGTTTTATTTTCATTGGTTTTCTCGATGTTGTATCACTAGGGTGCAGGATAAGGCACGATGCGGGCCGGGCGGGTCGTTACACTCGCGAAACCAACTAGCCCATACTTATAATGACCTCGAAGTGCATAATCCTCTCTACTAGGTCTACTAGGAGTGACGATGCGTCATCAGGAAAACCTCATATTCCCGCTCGGCTACCACCGCACACTTTTCGCGGTGTAGTTACCTCGAAAGGTTCTTATGGATTGGGCTCTATTCCTTTACACTTGGTTGTTATCTTTCTTCTGGTCGTACTCTTTCCGTATTTCCAACTCACACTAGTATACATAACTTCCATACCGATCTGGCCTCCAATCTTTGAGTCACTCTATAAAACAAAATAAGGCCATTTAGGCTTTCATTACAGTTCCGGTGGAGCGCGTCCACGAACAGTAAAACAATTAACTAGACTTGGGCCTTGCACCTCGTGACCATCACGTAGAGAACTACTACCAATGATCCCACTCGCTTCGAGGCCATGGGAGACCATGTAGTCCCGCGAGCCGTCGGCGACTTAACTCTTATTCTTGGTCTATAATAAATCTTTCTGCAGAAGACCTTGTACATCTAAGGTCTCGTGTCTCCAACATTCTTAGGCTCGCATTTCCATGCTCCAAGCCTATCTTGCCGATCGATATCCGCGGGTACAAAAACTTCTCGTAAAACCAAAACCGTGGTCTCGATCACAACAACCATTACTCACTCTATGCGGACCTCATCCGTACAATTCTCTTAAGCCTACTACGCAGACTTAATCTATTAACATGACATTCCGTTAGGTTCCTTAACATGGCTTCTAGGGTTCACTACCCTGTCGACAACTCATCCTTTCCCAATTATCTCGAAATAAAACCACAAAACCTTGGCGAAAATCCTTTAACTACTCCATACCTTCCGGTATCTAGTTAGTCTTTACGATTCACGGTACTCTAAAATCATTCTAGGCAACGTAATCGACCCTCATACATAACTCCGTATAGATGTATGTCACAATACCAACTATACTATAATCATTACCAACACGGATACGCAATCGCATAGTCATTCCCGGTCATCGCGCTTTTCTCGTGGCTGCAATCAACATAACTTTCGTTAGGGAGGGCGACCTAACAATCTGACTTATCGCGCGATCTCGAGTGAGAAGAATGGAAACTAATCCTAAATGTCCTGCAGCCTCACGATTATAGATGTGGTGCACGCATCGATAATCAAGACTCTACTAGACACGCGATGCGTAGACACCTTCCAGAGGACTAGCGCTCGATACCACTTTTGTCACGACCGAGCCGGGCGCGGGTGCCTACAGGCACCTGTTGAGTATACATCGAGAGAATAGCGGCGGAACATACACAACTTAAACATATGTGTAAACAAAAGACAACGGTGGCCAGATAAGGCGTCTTCCGTATTATAAACGTAATCAAAAGTACAATCTGACTCGGTTCTTACTGACCACGTATGTGAATACGGACCTCTAGGAATAACAATTGTGGCGGACGGGCCCCGCCATACCACGAATATACATGAATCTACTACCTCGTGGAAAACGTACCAAGAGCTAAGCCTCGGAGCAAATGGAGCTTTCTCAAAGGCGAACAAGATCCAAGAGCGAGGATCACGACACAGGTACCTAAAACTGCGGGCATGAGCGGCCCCAGAAGAAGTCGATTAACAGTGCGAATATGGAGCAGAAATAACGTCTGATGCAGATCATAGCGTACAAAAGAATGACAAGGACAAGTATAAAAATACATACGGATCTGCCATGTCATTACGACATGAACTTAATCGCGCCTTATTATCTTTTCCCATTTTCAATAAAAGTTATAGCCACGTTCTTACACGTGATTAGGAAAAATCATTAAGTTCATTACTATATAACTTAACTTATCTTTCATAAGTATAATCCGCCCTTTAAGGAGGCGCGTATACTACCCCAAATCGGGGCCGATCAAGTCAGCGTGAATATCAAAGCCTGCGTGGAATCCCACATCACTGAAGCGACTATAAGTGTAAATTATAACCATGTGACGCCGTGGCATCCCACTCCTTTGTCGTACACGTACACAACATACATATATCTCGCGCGTGAAATCCCACATCACAAAAGTATGACCATAGGGTAACACAACCAAAGCCAGGGACATATATGATAATCAAATTACAACACATTGTGCCTTACTAACAATGAGAGTAAGCGATAGTGTCTTTCTGATATAAAATAGGAACCTCATGATCAAAAGCGGGACCATCCACTTGCGGTATCATTTAACCATCCTATTCACGGGACTATTTCACCCGCATAGGCGCGTGGACCCGCGTGAGGTATTCCTCGCATGGGACTATTTCACCGCGTAAGCCCTTACGGACTCGCGTGAGGTATTCTCGCATAGGTGGACGCCGCGTGGGACTATTTCACCGCGTAAGTCCTTACGGACCCGTAGGTATTCCTCGCATCGTGGGTAGCAATTCCACGGAATGCGCAAATGCCACAAACCGGGAATGACCGAACGGTGATATACCAATAGCACACAGCGGCTATTTCCGGCACATGGCGGTTCTCAACTAAACAAGCCAAAGTACTAATCGGGCATCTCGTAGAATAATTCTCATTTAACAAGCCAAAGTACTTATCAAGGCACATTTTAGACTAATTCTCAATTAATCAAGCCAAAGTACTAATCAAGGCATCACGTAGAATAATTCTCATTTAACAAGCCAAAGTACTTATCAAGGCACATTTACACTAATTCTCGATTAATCAAGCCAAATTACTAATCAAGGCATCACGTAGAATTATTCTCAATTAAGCAGGCCAAGTACTACGTGCGTGCATTCTTTTCAAAGACTCGCTCCAAATAAAACTTCCCGATACTAACAGCCGTAGTATCAAGTCTATCCGCTTTGAGACAAGTCACAATACCTTTTTAGAAATACAATTACCGAAACTAAATCAAGTGACTTCTTTATTAAAACCTTAAGCAATTGGTACCTTTAAAACAATTTGCCCTTCCTAACACAAGTTATTTCTTTGATTACTTTATTAGGAAACCATCCTCTTAACCTTCCATAAAGCCGTTATAACAACTTCCCATAAAGCCGTTATAACCCTTTATGGTTTAGGCAACACGTTTCTTTTATAACGAGAGACTTACTTTTTGAAACCAAGTATTAAATACTTTCAAGTCAATTCTCATAACTTTCAAAAATACAATTAGTCTCTTAACCTTTAGAAAACAAGTGACTCCTTTTATTATAAAACCTTAGGCAATCAATGCCTTAAAAACAAGTGGCCTTTTCACTAAAATCAAATCACTTATCTTTCCATAAAGAAAATATAACTAACTTCCCATAAAGCCGTTATATTCCCTTTATACCTTAGCCAAAAACAATTTCCTATCCAAGGGACTTATACGTTTAAAGCGGAACAAGTATCACATACTTTAAGACTCTTGAAGTCCCTTAACTTTAATAAAACTTAAGACATCCTTTATACTTTCAAAGAAGTGAGTTAATCTCCCAACTCACCCGACTTGGCTATTCACAAACTAGTAAAGGATATCAAGGTGTTGTACGTCTACCGTACTACATACGTGCAACTAGTCATGCTCAAAGATAGGAAAAAGTTCTACATAGAGTAGATCACACAACTACCTCTTAACTTCTAAGAGTAACGAGAAACATGAAATGATACCACGGTATATTCCATACATAGAATCATGCCAAAGAAGGAAGAGGTTCACATACCTCGCGACGATTGTCGACAAGTAGCAAAATGCTCCAAAGTACTTCAAACTTGAGCTAATCCATTCTTCAAGTAGGATCGCTATACTTAGTACATCAACCTATAATGGTCACCATCGTCCATTAACCTCTTACTTCATCGTAGAATATTCTAGGTGCTAAGTCGCTAAATTCTACGGAAAATCGGATGACACCTCCTTTGTTTCTACTCACTTTGCCACCTTTTTCAAGGCCGAATACAATAACCAAACAGCCCGATTGGCTCAAAAATATAGAAGGTAGTTGATACAAATGAATAACAAACTAATACAAACTACAAGTCCAAATTCGGCACGAGTTCAACAATACTAATTCTTATCCAATTTCCATTTCAATCCAACTTGGTAGCATAACATGATATCTAGTCGCATGACGATTATAACTCTTATAATCTTGAGTCAATTACATGCGGCGATTCTAATAACGATCAAATTGTATTCCAACTTAACATGACTTACTCTTCATTTCGAACTTAAGCTACAAGTAATCCATAATACTTATAAACTTCAACTTAACAACTTACTAGCAACGTGTAAAGCTAACAACAACAATATAAATAATCTTGTAACACTTTCAAAGAACAAGATTATACCTCAACGAATTGTAATCCAATCTTCAAAACCGGTTGCTCGTTAGTAACCTAGAGCCTCATGAAGACACCTCAATCCGCTCCTCGAGACCCTAGAACCACACCAACAACTTTCCTTCAAACCTCGATCAAAACCTAGAAAGCCACTAGGTTTTCACTGCGACTAACGAAAACTATCTTTTCCCGAGATTTTTCTATTGAGATATGCCTCTGATACACATAGGAACCTTGGTTTAAAGTGTGGAGCTTATTGGACAAGAAACACAATTTTTCTTCTCGATGGACATGGCAGGTAGCTTCATAGTTGTTCAATCAATTTTTCAAGAAATATGGCTAAGTGTTGGCTCTCTCTTGCTACTAGTAGTGTAATAAAGGGTCATGGAGGGACATGATGCAACCATTTGGGTGGCTAGGATGAAGTCTTTCAAAATATCAAGACTAGTTGTATCCTTTGACTTAGTCAAAGTTCTCAAGCTACACTTTCAATAATTTATTCATCAAAGACTTATGGTCAATGACAATATTGGCCATGCCATGTCGTCGAGGCATTGCTAAGGGGTGACATGTGTCGCCTCCCATTAAATCAAAATAAAGCGTTTTAAACAATTTCATAATTAGATAAATTTTTACAAGTCTCTAATTTTAACACTAGCGAGTTCTTACGTACGTTCTTAAAACATATCCTGTAAATACGGGGAGTAACATTCTTCCCCCCTTAGAAACATTCGTCCCCGAATGTTCTTTCGGAGTCAATTTTTATAATTAGCGACATAGTCTCCTTATACTATACCCAACTACGACATATGCCACCCATGGCCACATAACAATATTTATACTAAGATGTCGACCTTGGCACTCACGAAGCCAACTAGCCCATACTTATAATGACCTCAAAGTCTGTCATAATCCTCTCTACTAGGTCTACTAGGGTGCGGCATTGCATCATCACCGGAAAACCTCATATTCCCGCTCATTACCACCCCACACACACTCACGGGTGTAGTTACCAAGAAAGGTTCTTATGGATTCAGGCTCTATTCCTTTACACTTGGTTGTTATCTTTCTTTCTTGTCGTACTCTTTCAGTATTTAAAACTCACACTAGTATACAAAACTTCCATCGATCTTTGGCCTCCAATCTTTGGAGTCGCTCTATAAAACAAAATAAGGCCATTTCGGCTTCATTACAGTTCAGGTGGAGCGCGTCCACGAACCCGTAAAACAATTAACTAGACTTGGGCCTTGCACGCGTGACTGTCACGTGAGGAACTACTACCCTGATCCCAGTCCTCCTTCGGGCCATGGGAGACCGTGCAGTCCGCACCCGACCGCCGTCTTAACTCTTATTCTTGGTCTATAATAAATCTTTCTGCAGAAGACCTTGTACATCTAAGGTCTCGTGGTCTCAACATTCTTGGCTCGCAATTTCCATGCTCCAAGCCTATCTTATCGATATCCGTGCGGGTACAAAACTTCTCATAAAACCAAAACCGTGTGGTCTCGATCACAACAACCATTACTCACTCTATGCGGACCTCATCCGTACAATTCTCTTAAGCCTACTACGCGACTTAATCTATTAACATGACATTCCGTTAGGTTCCTTAACATGGCTTCTGGGGTTCACTACCCTATCAGACGACTCATCCTTTCCCAATTATCTCGAAATAAAACACAAAACCTTGGCGAAAATCCTTTAACTACTCCATACCTTCCGGTATCTAGTTAGTCTTTACCAATTCACGGTACTCTAAAATCATTCTAGGCAACATCGTCGACCTCATACATAACTCCGTATAGATGTATGTCACAATACCAACTATACTATAATCATTACCAACTGGATACGCGATCCACATAGTCGTTCTGGGTCATCACGCTTTGCCTTTCGTGGCTGCAATCAACATAACTCATTAGGGAGGGCGACCCTAACAATCTGACTTATCGAGCGATCTCGAGTGAGAAGAATGAAACGATCCTAAATGTCCTGCGGACTCACGATTATAGATGTGGTGCACAACCGGCCGATAATCGAACTCTACTAGACACGGTGTAGACACCTTCCGAGGACTAAGCGCTCGATACCACTTTTGTCACGGCCGGCCGGGCGCGGGTGCCTACACAGGCACCTGTTGATATACATCGAGAGAGAATAGCGGCGGAACATACACAACTTAAACATATGTGTAAACAAAAGACAACACGGTGGCCAGAGTGCCGTCTTCCATATTATAAACATAATCAAAAGTACAATCAGACTCGGTTCTTCTGCCAACCACATATGTGAATCTGGACCTCAAGAATAACAATTGTGGCGGGACGGGGCCGCCATACCACGAATATACATGAATCTACTACCTCGGGAAAACCGTGCCAAGAGCTAAGCCTCGGAGCAAATGGAGCTTTCTCAAAGGCGAACCAAGATCCTAAGAGCGAGGATCACCACAGGTACCTAAAACTGCGGGCATGAGCGGGCCCCGAAGAAGTCGATTACAAGTGCGAATATGGAGCGAAATAACGTCTGATAAGCGGATCATAGCGTACAAAAGAATGACAAGGACAAGTATAAAAATACATACGAGATCCTTGCCATGTCATTACGACATGAACTTAATCGCACCTTATTATCTTTTCCATTTTCAATAAAAGTTATAGCCACATTCTTACACACGTGATTAGGAAAAATCATTAAGTTCATTACTATATAACTTAACTTATCTTTCATAAGTATAATCCGCCGCTTTAAGGAGGCGCGTATACTACGGCCAAATCGGGGCGATCAAGTCACACAAATATCAAAGCCCGCCGTGGAATCCCACATCACCGCCGACTATAAGTGTAAATTATAACCATGTGGCGCGTGGCATCCCACCTCATTTGTCGTACATACACAACATCGTATATCTCGCGCGTGAAATCCCACATCACAAAAGTATGACCATAGGGTAACCTGACAAGCGGGGACATATATGATAATCAAATTACAACACATTGTGCCTTACTAACAATGAGAGTAAGCGTTAGTGTCTTTACAATATAAAATAGGAACCTCGTGATCAAAGCAGGACCATCCAGCGGTATCATTTAACCGTCCTATTCACGGGACTATTTCACGCGTAGGCGCGTGGACCGCGTGAGGTATTCTCGCATGGGACTATTTCACCGCGTAAGCCGCTACGGACTCGTGAGGTATTCTCGCATAAATTTGGACGCGCGTGGGACTATTTCACCCGCATAAGTCCTTACGGACGCGTGAGGTATTCCGCGCATCGTGGGTAGCAATTCCACGGAATCTGCAAATGCCACAAACCGGGAATGACCGAAACGATGATATACCAATAGCACACAACGGCTATTTCGGCACATGGCGGTTCTCGACTAAACAAGCCAAAGTACTAATCGGGCATCTCATAGAATAATTCTCATTTAACAAGCCAAAGTACTTATCAAGGAACATTTTAGACTAATTCTCAATTAATCAAGCCAAAGTACTAATCAGGCATCACGTAGAATAATTCTCATTTAACAAGCCAAAGTACTTATCAAGGCGCATTTACACTAATTCTCAATTAATCAAGCCAAAGTACTAATCAAGGCATCATAGAATTATTCTCAATTAAGCGGGCCAAAGTACTACGTGCGACATTCTTTTCAAAGACTCGCTTTCCAAATAAAACTTCCCGATACTAACAACCGTAGTATCAAGTCCTATCCACCTTTCAAGACAAGTCACAATACCTTTTTAGAAATACAATTACGACTTCTAAATCAAGTGACTTCTTTATTAAAACCTTAAGCAATTGGTACCTTTAAAACAATTTGCCCTTCCTTAACACAAGTTATTTCTTTGATTACTTTATTAGGAAACCATCCTCTTAACCTTCCATAAAGCCGTTATAACCAACTTCCCATAAAGCCGTTATAACCCTTTATGGTTTAGGCAACACGTTCCTTTTATAACCAAGAGACTTCTACTTTTTGAAACCAAGTATTAAATACTTTCAAGTCAATTCTCATAACTTTCAAAAATACAATTAGTCTCTTAACCTTTAGAAAACAAGTGACTCCTTTTATTATAAAACCTTAGGCAATCAATGCCTTAAAAACAAGTGGCCTTTTCACTAAAATCAAATCACTTATCTTTCCATAAAGCAAATATAACTAACTTCCCATAAAGCCGTTATATTCCTTTATACCTTAGCCAAAACAATTTCCTATCCAAGGGACTTATACGTTTAAAGCGGAACAAGTATCACATACTTTAAGACTCTTCAAGTCCCTTAACTTTAATAAAACTTAAGACATCCTTTATACTTTCAAAGAAGTGAGTTAATCTCGACTCACCCGACTTGGCTATTCACAAACTAGTAAAGGATATCAAGGTGTTGACGTCTGCCGTACTACACGTGCAACTAGTCATGCTCAAAGATAGGAAAAGTTCTACATAGAGTAGATCACACAACTACCTCTTAACTTCTAAGAGTAAGAAACATGAAATGATACCACGGTATATTCCATACATAGAATCATGCCAAAGAAGGAAGAGGTTCACATACCTCGACGATTGTCGACAAGTAGCAAAATGCTCCAAAGTACTTCAACCTTGAGCTAATCCATTCTTGAAGTAGGATACGCTATACTTAGTACATCAACCTATAATGGTCACCATCGTCCATTAACCTCTTACTTACATCGTAGAATATTCTAGGTGCTAAGTCGCTAAATTCTACGGAAAATCGGATGACACCTCCTTTGTTTCTACTCACTTTGCCACCTTTTTCAAGGCGAATACAATAACCAAACAGCCCGATTGGCTCACAAAAATATAGAAGGTAGTTCAATACAAATGAATAACAAACTAATACAAACTACAAGTCCAAATTCGCCACCGAGTTCAACAATACTAATTCTTATCCAATTTCCATTTCAATCCAACTTGGTAGCATAACATGATATCTAGTCGCAACGATTATAACTACTATAATCTTGAGTCAATTACATGCGACGATTCTAATAACGATCAAATTGTATTCCAACTTAACATGACTTACTCTTCATTTCGAACTTAAGCTACAAGTAATCCATACTTATAAACTTCAACTTAACAACTTCATGCTAGCAACATGTAAAGCTAACAACAACAATATAAATAATCTTGTAACACTTTCAAAGAACAAGATTATACCTCAACGAATTGTAATCCAATCTTCAAAACCGAAGTTGCTCCTTAGTAACCTAGAGCCTCATCAAGACACCTCAATCCGCTCCTTGAGACCCTTAGAACCACACCAACAACTTTCCTTCAAACCTCCAATCCAAAACCTAGAAAGCCACTAGGTTTTCACTTTGCGACTAACCCAAAACTATCTTTTCAGAGATTTTCTATTGAGATATGCCTCTGATACACATAGGAACCTTGGTTTAAAGTGTGGAGCTTATTGGACAAGAAACACAATTTTTTCTTCTCGATGGACATGGCCAGAGCTTCATAGTTGTTCATCCAATTTTTTTCAAGAAATATGGCTAAGTGTTGGCTCTCTCTTGCTACTAGTAGTGTAATAAAGGGTCATGGAGGGACAAGATGCAACCATTTGGGTGGCTAGGATGAAGTCTTTCAAAATATCAAGACTAGTTGTCTCCTTTGACTTAGTCAAAGTTCTCAAGCTACACTTTCAAGACTTTAGTCATCCAAGACTTATGGTCAATGACCATATTAGCCATGCCATTTCGTCCAAGGCATTGCTAAGGGGGGGTGACATGTGTCGCCCTCCCATTCGTCAAAATAAAACGTTTTCCGACAATTTCATAATTCCGATAAATTTTTACAAGTCTCTAATTTTAACACTAGCGAGTTCTTACGTACGTTCTTAAAACATATCCTGTAAATACGGGGAGTAACATTCTTCCCCCCTTAGAAACATTCGTCCCCGAATGTTCTTTCGGAGTCAATCTTTATAATTAGCGACATAGTCTCCTTATACTATACCCTTCTTACGACATATGCCACCCATGGCCACATAACAATATTTATACTAAGATTTCGACCTTGGCACTCACGAAGCCAACTAGCCCATACTTATAATGACCTCAAAGTCTGTCATAATCCTCTCTACTAGGTCTACTAGGGTCTGACGACTGCATCATCACCGGGAAAACCTCATTGTTATACCCCGTATTTTCAGAGTATGTACGTGAGGACGTACGTAGAAAATTTGAGCCTTAAGTTAGGCAAGTTTCGAAATTTGTACACAACACCCGATTAGAGTCGTTTTTCGACGAAACGCTTTCATGAGCTTTGTTGGGAAAATTCGGCTATGTCATTTATAATTTTTGGATTTTTCCGAGGCGAAACATTGTGGACCAGCGGAGGGTGACATGTGTCACCTCACATTGGAACAAATGGGCGGCATGGTGGACGAAAAAGAGGGCTTTAGTTGGTAGGATATTTTTGTGCAAGTTGTGTGGTAGATGGATAAGGTACACATGGTGGAAATCTAACCCTACACTTGCACCACACTTGTCTTCATCTTGGCCATTGGTTGGCCATGGCTTGACCTATAAATACCCCTAAGCTTGAAGAGTTCTTCATCCAAAATGTGCCTAAGTCTTGAAATCTCCTCCTCTCCTTGTAGTAGTCGTCCGCCACACCCTCCCCTTTGAGAAGGCCCTGGCCGAAAGTATCCCCTGCCTAGTGGCTCTAGCGAGAGCAACCCCTAGCCTAGTTGTGCTAGTCAAAATACTACCCCCGGTAGAAATGTATTCTACAAGTATCGTTATAATGCCCAAAATACTTTAGCCAAATACCTTGTAGTACTTTCCAAAGTACTTTATCTGCCGGAAAATACTATTATACTTTCCTTTAGCCACTAAACGAAACCCTAAGGAAAAATCTTCACCCGTAGTTGAAGTATTAAGTAGAAGTTGTGTAGACACTTCTGGGTTTCTTGAGCGTTTTGGGAGCGCAGAGTAGGAGCTAAACCTTGTTCAGGAGCGACATATAAACTCGGATAATTTTGGGCTTATCGAGGTAAACATTCTTGACCTTCTGTTGTAATTGGAAATTACATGTTGTTGGAATATATAGTTGAAGTATACTATATATAGAACTGAACATTATAAATGTGCGCAATGTCTTTTGACTTAAGCTTTGAATAATACTTACGGCAATGTCTTGCGACTTAAGCTGAATTTAAAGAAGAGAACTGAATCGTAATTACATAGGATCTGATGAGACTTGTGTAGCATTGCTATATTGTAGAATTATGCAGCGTCTGGTGGGACGTGTTAACCTCTGGTTGGCTTGGTAGCGGCCTCGATAGAGGAGGAGATTTACGCTGTTGCGGGGAGGTCACGAATTTTACGTAGAATATTCTACGTCGGGATCTAAAGATATTAATAGGCGTTTGTGGCCTTTATAGGTGAAAGTACTAAGAGTAGCGTATTCTACTCGAGAGTGGAAAGGGCTAGCAAGGTTGTAGTACTTGGAGCTTTTGCTTATTGTCGATAATCGCCGAGGTATGTGGACCTCTTCCTATCTCTCTAGCATGATATGTGTGAACTATGTAGTGCGGTATCATACATGCTAAATGTATTTGATTGATTTAAAACATAAAGTGTTATAACGGCTTTATGGGAAGTTGGTTATAATAGCTTTATGTGGATAAGCACATACTTTGTGGTTTTTAAAAAGGTAACTGATTTGAATAATAACTGGCTTGATATGTGTTAATAAAGACTTGAAGCATTTCAAAAGATTTATGAATCGTTTTGAAAGAATGAGTATTACTTGGTTTTGAAAGCTTAAGAGTTATACTAGCTTTATGGGAAGTTAGGTATAACGGCTTAAGAATGTTTCTTGATTTGGAAATCGAATGTGTATCGACAAACCATCTGCGGCGTTAATAAAAGGAAAATGTATTGACTAAAGAAGTATTATTAAAACCAGAAAACCTCCATCCGCATAGAAACTAAGATGAGACAAAATGATATTACATTTCCTAGATCATGGCTGCTTAATAAGATTGATTATAAACAAAGAATACCTACTCACTTATAAGACATAGGTTTCTCAAAACGTTTAAAGGAGAATTATGTTTTAAAGGATTTAAAACTATGAACTACGAAACCTTTTTCTAAAATGAGAAACTTGAGCATTCAAATTAGGCAACTTGAGCGTTTGGAAAATAAGGTTGTCACTGATTTTACAAAGGAAAGCATTTTGGTTTACTTAACAATGTTAGTCACTCCAATTTTATACTACGGGTATCGGGTGACCTTTGTAAAAGAAATGGATCTTAAAAGGAATTTAACGGACGTAGTACTCTCAGGTTAAAATCAGGACGTTGACATAAAATGAAAGTACCTTGAGTCGTGTGTAACTTGCTTATACTTGTTGTTATGAAACTTGACCATGTTACGTGTGATAGCCTTGTTGTGTAAGTACTGTGTTCTACTCGACTACCGGTTCATCCGGGAATGTATATCACTTGACTCTGGTTCATCAGGGAATGTATTCCACTCGACTGGGTCATGGGATGAGCAGGAATGTATTCCACCCTTTTCTATATTGGGTCCATAAGATGGGCCGAGACACATTATACGTATCACATGATTTGTACCTAGGCTGGCGGTGAGGAAGGAGTTCCTCGGGGATGATGGATGACTTTTAGGTCGTGAGTCACTGACTTGACATGACTGCTTCTATGTTGTGAATTGTAGTTTGGTTATCATACATGTCTCCTGCTTTATATAGACTATTATGATTTTATTTACTGATTTTCTGATTTCACATACTGGTACTGTTAGATCGACCTCCTTCGGGCCGCGTTCACGCCGCAGTAAAAGGTACATCGGTATCGATCCCCGCTTAGGATCACCTTCAGCGTATTGGGAAGCTCCGTTCCTTGAGGCTTATCTTTGGTATGTTACCCGAGTGCAGATGCTTATACATTCGGGGTATGGCGGGCCCTGTCCGTCATAGCCGTTGTAAAATCTTAGAGGTCTGTACTTGTTGTGGCGGTGGTTTGTAAAAAGGATAAGCGTTTCGGTATTTATGTATATATGATGAAGGCAAATCGCTTTGGTTGGCTTTGTTTATTTATCTTTTCTCTTAATTCATGTTCATGTTTCTATTTCACGATTTTCTCGATGTTGTATCACTAGGGTGCCCGGTAGGCAGATCACGCGCAGGTTGGTCGTGACAAAAGTGGTATCGAAGCGATTAGTCCTCGGAAAGTGTCTGCATCGTGTCAGTAGTCTTGATTATCGGTGTGTTGTGCACCACATCTATAATCGTGAGGTCGCAGGACATTTAGGATTAGTTTCCATCCTTCTCATTACGAGATCGTGCCTTAGAGCCATGTGATAAATGGACCCTCCGACGTATTCCTTTCCTTTACGATTATGCCTCGCAGCGTAAGGCAACCTGAGCCCAGTGGGCAAGGCGATGAGGAGTGATTAGTGAGATCTGAGGAGTACGAGGCGCGAGCCCACAAGACTGAGGCAAGATTCGACGGGCGGTTTCGCGACGCCACAAAGACCAAAGAAGTTTAGAGCCGCGGCGGTGGCTGCGAGACTCTGATACTGAGCCTCGATCCCACACCGGAGCCGATGAGATGGGTACAAGGAGATGGCGATTCTGGCGGGTCGTGGCAGATATGAGGATAGGCCGGATGCAGCAGCCACCCGAGCACCGTAGTACACCCCGAGCGCATTTGAGGCTACGTGACTTCGAGTTGTAGCCTCCGGTGTTCTATGGATCGAGAGCCGAGGCGACCTCGTGGAGTTTATCCGACAGCTACACGATCATGAGAGTGATCGAGCCTCGAGGCGAGTCGGTGGTATTGGTTCGCATCAGTGCGTGATCTGCAGCTGATTGGTTTGATTCGTGAGCTGTCCCGGAAGAGCATGCACTTCCAGCAGTTTGGGACGAGTTCTCGAGGCATTTCTTGCGCATTTCTTGCCCCGAGATGAGGGCTCGGGCCGTGATTTTTGGCGTTGAGGCGGGGCGGGCGGGCGGTTAGAGAGTACAATGTGGAGTTCGACTCATTAGCTCGGTATGTTCCCGCCAGTAGCGGATATGGAGGACGAGTACACCGCTACGCCACCGGCCGACGATTGCGCGAGGCTTGTACGGGTGTAGCTCTTCACCGGCATGGACATTGCCCGCTGCAAGCTCATGCACTAGGATGTGAGGCACGGAGAGGTCGACGGAATGGCCGAGATCAGAAGAGGCGAGCAGCAGGTCCTTTGGTAACTTCGAGGCGGACCGCCTCGGCTAGCCTAGTTATGTACCTCCACCAAGTCTGCAGTGGTCCCCGCCTTCGGGCGTCCAGGTATTCGAGCCGGTCGAGCTCGAGGCTTCGTTCACGGTATACGTGAGTGCTAGCCACGGATTCGTGTCCCCGGTGTGCGCGATGTGGCAAACATCATCCCGGAATGTCGTTTTTATCGGTGCTTGTTTCACCGGCCGTCAGGGCCATGTGACGAGAGATCGTGCTTATAGAGAGAATGCAGCTTGGCGCAGCCTACCGGATCAGTGGCAGGTTCATCGCCTTCTACAGTTATGCGCCCTGCAGGGCAGACTTATGATTAGAGTGGAGCGGTAGCTTCAGGTATATCCTTAACCATCTAGAGTTTTGTTTGTTATGATAATGTGTTAAGTGTTATGTTCGGATAGCTTGGTGCAAAAATGTGATTTAGAAACATGCTTAGTGAAAGGGTAAGCCTGGGGGTGAGAAAATGATGAACCTTAGAATATTACAGTTGAGACCTTAGATGTAAGGCCGTCTTGAGTACAAGATTTTGCGAGTGATCCTTGTCAGAGTGCATTTTATGCCTAGAATGTATTGTGTGATAAGTCCTGGTTGGGTAAATGAAAGTGGTAGCTTTCGCGATGTGTTTTAGCAAGATTGTTCCGTGTCGGCGAGCAAGAGTTGGCGCGATAGTGGTCGGGTTGGGGCCATGTTGCGCCAACCCGCCCCGTTCGAGAAAGGTCAGCTCTGGGTGGTCCCGCCAGGTGGCAGGGTCACAAGGGTGCTAGGCCCAAGTTTAGATGACCATCTTATGAGTTCGTGGATACGTTCGACCAGAATCAGTTCGTGAAGGCCGAGAGTGGCCTTAGAGGAAATCGAGGTTAGTAAGATGACCAAGTTTGGAGGTAGTGACTCCAAGGGTTGGAAACAGAAGCATTGACTGAAGTGTGGTGCGTGTACTGGGAAGAGTTCGAGTGTTCGAACAGGGTACGACGAGGTAGGGGAGAAGTGAACGAGTGTGATCGTTTCTTTTGTGATAACAGAGGTGATTCCTCGTGGACTTGGGATTTCGTATTTTGTGCATTTGTTATTTCATGGCCAGGTGTGGCATGATTGTTTTCGTACGTATAGCAGTGAAGACTCTACTGGCGCATGTTTGTGTTGAGACTTGAGAAGGAACATTCGACGAATGTTTCTAAGGAAGAATGTTATACCGTATTTTGAGTATGCGTGAGGGCGACGAGAAAATTTGAGCCTTAAGTTAGGCAAGTTTCGAAATTTGTACACAACACCCGATTAGAGTCGTTTTTAGACGCAACGGTTCCACAACAGTTGTTGGGAAAATTACGGCGATGTGATGTATAATTTTTGCGGCTTTTTGCGCGAGACGAAACATTGTGGACAACGGGAGGGTGGCATGTGTCACCCTCACATTGGAACAAATGGGGCGGCATGGTGGGCGAAAAAGAGGGCTTTAGTTGGTAGGATATTTTTGTGCAAGTTGTGTGGTAGATGGATAAGGTACACATGGTGGAAATCTAACCCTACACTTGCACCACACTTGTCTTCATCTTGGCCATTGGTTGGCCATGGCTTGACCTATAAATACCCCTAAGCTTGAAGAGTTCTTCGTCCAAAAATGTGCCTAAGTCTTGAAATCTCCCTCCTCTCCTTGTAGTAGTCGTCCGCCACACCCTCCCCTTTGAGAAGGCCCGGCCGAAAGTATCCCCTTGCCTAGTGGCTCTGGCGAGAGCAACCCCTAGCCTAGTTGTGCTAGTCAAAATACTACCCCCTTGGTAGAAATGTATTCTACAAGTATCGTTATAATGCCCAAAATACTTTAGCCAAATACCTTGTAGTACTTTCCAGTACCACTTTATCTGGCTAAAAATACTATTATACTTTCCTTTAGCCACTAAACGAAACCCTAAGGAAAAATCTTCACCGTAGTTGAAGTATTAAGTAGAAGTTGTGTAGACACTTCTAAGGGTTTCTTGGAGCGTTTTGGGAGCGCACGAGTAGAGCTAAACCTTGTTCAGAACGACATATAAACTCGGATAATTTTGGGCTTATCGAGGTAAACATTCTTGACCTTACATTGTAATTGGAAATTACATGTTGTTGGAATATATAGTTGAAGTATACTATATATAGAATGAACATTATAAATGTGCGCAATGTCTTTTGACTTAAGCTCGAATAATACTTACGCAATGTCTTGCGACTTAAGCTGAATTTAAAGAAGAGAACTGAATCGTAATTACATGGGATCAGACATGAGACTTGTGTAGCATTGCTATATTGTAGAATTATGCAGCGTCGACGTGTTAACCCCCGGTTGGCTTGGTGGCCGCCTCGATAGAGAGGAGATTTACTGTTGTTGCGGGAGGTGTCGCGAATTTTACGTAGAATATTCTACGTCGGGATCTAAAGATATTAATAGGCGTTTGTGGCCTTTATAGGTGAAAGTACTAAGAGTAGCGTATTCTACTCGAGGAGTGGAAAGGGCTAGCAAGGTTGTAGTACTTGGAGCTTTTGCTTATTGTCGATAATCGCCGCGAGGTATGTGGACCTCTTCCTATCTCTCTAGCATGATATGTGTGAACTATGTAGTACGATAATGCATGTGCTAAATGTATTTGATTGATTTAAAACATAAAGTGTTATAACGGCTTTATGGGAAGTTGGTTATAATAGCTTTATGTGGATAGCACATACTTTGTGGTTTTTAAAAAGGTAACTGATTTGAATAATAACCGGCTTGATATGTGTTAATAAAGACTTGAAGCATTTCAAAAGATTTATGAATCGTTTTGAAAGAATGAGTATTACTGGGGTTTTGAAAGCTTAAGAGTTATACTAGCTTTATGGGAAGTTAGGTATAACGGCTTAAGAATGTTTCTTGATTTGAAATCGAATGTGTATCGACAAACCATCTGCGGCGTTAATAAAGGAAAATGTATTGACTAAAGAAGTATTATTAAAACGTAGAAACCTCCATCTGCATAGAAACTAAGATGAGACAAAATGATATTACATTTCCTAGATCACCGCTTAATAAGATTGATTATAAACAAAGAATACCTACTCACTTATAAGACATAGGTTTCTCAAAACGTTTAAAGGAGAATTATGTTTTAAAGGATTTAAAACTATGAACTACGAAACCTTTTTCTAAAATGAGAAACTTGAGCATTCGAAATTAGGCAACTCAAGCGTTTGGAAAATAAGGTTGTCACTTGATTTTACAAAGGAAAGCATTTTGGTTTACTTAACAATGTTAGTCACTCCAATTTTATACTACGGGTATCGGGTGACCTTTGTAAAAGAAATGGATCTTAAAAGGAATTTAACTGACGTAGTACTCTAAGGTTAAAATCGGACGTTGACATAAAATGAAAGTACCTTGAGTCGCGTGTGTAACTTGCTTATACTTGTTGTTATGAAACTTGACCATGTTACGTGTGATAGCCTTGTTGTGTAAGAAATCGGTTTCTACTCGACTACCGGTTCATCCGGAATGTATATCACTTGACTACCGGTCATCCGAATGTATATCACTTGATTACCGGCTCATCCGGAATGTATTTCACTCGACTACGGTTCATCCGGAATGTGTTCACTTGATTACGGTTCATCCGGAATGTATTTCACTTGAGGACCGGTTCATCCGTGAATGTATTTCACTCGACTACCGGTTCATCCGGGAATGTGTTTCACTTGATTAACGGTTCATCCGGGAATGTATTACACTTGAGGACCCGTTCATCCCGTAATGTATTTCACTTGACTACGGTTCATCCGGAATGTATTCCACTCGACTACGGTTCGTAGGATGAACCGGGAATGTATTCCACCCTTTTCTATATTGGGTCCCTAAGATGGGCCGAGACCTGCTATACGTATCACATGATTTGTACCTAGACTGCCGGCAGTGAGGAAGGAGTTCCACGCGTGAGGATGACTTTAGGCGTGAGTCACGACTTGACATGATCGCTTCTATGTTGTGAATCGTAGTTTGGTTATCATACATGTCTCCCGCTTTATATAGACTATTATGATTTCATTTACTGATTTTACGCTTTCACATACTTAGTACTGTTATCGACCTCCTGGGCCGCGTCATGCCGCAGTAAAAGGTACATCGGTTGCCGATCCCCGCTTAGGATCACCTTTCAGATTGGAAGCTCCGTTCCTTGGAGGCTTATCTTTTGGTATGTTACCACAGTCGTAGATGCTTATACATTCAGGGGTATGGCGGGGCCCTGTCCCGTCATAGCTGTTGTAAAATCTTAGAGGTCTGTAGCACTGTTGTGGGCAGGGTTTGTAAAAAGGATAACTGTTCGGGTATTTATGTATATATGATGAAGGCAACTGGTTTGGTTGGCCTGTTTATTTATCTTTTCTCTTAATTCATGTTCATGTTTCTATTTCCGCTGATTTTCTCTGATGTTGTATCACTAGGGTGCCCGGGGTAAGGCACCAGTCACGGGCCCGGGTTCGGGTCGTGACACTCATATTCCCGCTCAGCTACCACCCCACACACACTCACGGGTGTAGTTACCTCGAAAGGTTCTTATGGATTCAGGCTCTATTCCTTTACACTTGGTTGTTATCTTTCTTACTGGTCGTACTCTTTCCGTATTTCCAACTCACACTAGTATACATAACTTCCATACCGATGCCGCCTCCAATCTGAGTCACTCTATAAAACAAAATAAGGCCATTTCCGCCATTACTGGTTCGGTGGAACGCGCCCACGAACCCGTAAACAATTAACTAGACTTGGGCCTTGCACCCGTGGACCGCCACGCGAGAAACTACTACCAACTGATCCCACTCCCTTCCAGGCCATGGGGAGACCCGTAACAGGTCCCCACCCCGACCCGCCGTCGCACTTAACTCTTATTCTTGGTCTATAATAAATCTTTCTACCCGAGAAGAACTTGTACATCTAAGGTCTCTGGTCTCCAACATTCCCAGGCTCGCAATTTCCATGCTCAAGCCTATCTTATCATTATCCCCGTAAACGGGTACAAAAACTTCTCATAAAACCATAACCATGTGGTCTCGAGCACAACAACCATTACTCACTCTATGCGGACCTCATCCGTACAATTCTCTTAAGCCTACTACGCAGCTTAATCTATTAACACGACATTCCGTTAGGTTCCTTAACATGGCTTCTGGGGGTTCACTACCCTATCGGGCGGCTCATCCTTTCCCAATTATCTCGAAATAAAACACAAAACCTTGGCGAAAATCCTTTAACTACTCCATACCTTCCGGTATCTAGTTAGTCTTTACCAATTCCACGGTACTCTAAAATCATTCTAGGCAACATGCGTGCAACCTCATACATAACTCCGTATAGATGTATGTCACAATACCAACTATACTATAATCATTACCAACCCGATACGCAATCCACATAGTCATTCCCGGTCATCACGCTTTCTCGTAGTGCAATCAACATAACTCGTTAGTGAGGGGCGACTCTAACAATACAAATTATCGAACGATCTCGAGTGAGAAGAATGGAAACGATCCTAAATGTCCTGCCTCCTCACGATTATAGATGTGGTGCACAACACATCGATAATCAAGACTCTACTAGACACGGCAGCAGACACCTTCCGAGGACTAATCGCTCACGATACCACTTTTGTCACGACCGACCCGGGCGCGATCGTGCCCTACAGGCACCTGCTCGTATACATCGAGAATAGCAAATGAACATACACAACTTAAACATATGTGTAAACAAAATACAACACATGCTGGCCGATAAGGCCGTCTTCCATATTATAAACATAATCAAAAGTACAATCAGATAACTCCGATTCTACCCAACCACATATGTGAATACAGCACTTAAGAATAACAATTGTGGCGGACAGGGCCCCGCCATACCACGAATATACATGAATCTACTACCTCGTGGAAAACTGCATCAAGAGCTAAGCCTCCGAGCAAATGGAGCTTTCTCAAAGTGAACCAAGATCCTAAGAGCAAGGATCACCAACCCGGTACCTAAAACTGCGGCATTTAACGCACTGGCGGGGTCCGACAACAATTGCGAATATGGAACAGAAATAACGTCTGATGAAATGATCATAAGCGTACAAAAGAATGACAAGGACAAGTATAAAAATACATACCAGATCCTGCCATGTCATTACCACTTATGAACTTAATCGCACCTTATTATCTTTTCCCATTTTCAATAAAAGTTATAGCCACATTCTTACACACATGATTAGGAAAAATCATTAAGTTCATTACTATATAACTTAACTTATCTTTCATAAGTATAATCCGGCCCTTTAAGGAGGGCGCATATACTACCCGGCCAAATCTGGGACGCGATCAAGTCACACAAATATCAAAGCCTGCCCGTGGAATCCCACATCACTGCCGACAGCTATAAGTGTAAATTATAACCATGTGACGCGCCCGTGGCATCCCACCTCACTGTCAGCGTACACATACACAACATACATATATCTCCTGCCCGTGAAATCCCACATCACAAAAGTATGACCATAGGGTAACACAACCAAAGCCGGGGACATATATGATAATCAAATTACAACACATTGTGCCTTACTAACAATGAGAGTAAACAGTAGTGTCTTTACAATATAAAATAGGAACCTCATGATCAAAACAGGACCATCCACCCGCAGTATCATTTAACCATCCTATTCCTGGGACTATTTCACCCGCATAGGCCGCGTGGACCCGCGTGAGGTATTCCTCGCATGGGACTATTTCACCCGCATAAGCCCTTACGGACTCGCATGAGGTATTCCTCGCATAGGCTGGACCCGCCCGCATGGGACTATTTCACCCGCATAAGTCCTTACGGACCCGCATGAGGTATTCCTCGCATCGTGGGTAGCAATTCCACGGAATCTGCAAATGCCACAAACCCGGGGAATGACCCCGAAACGACTGATATACCAATAGCACACAACCGGCTATTTCCAGCACACATAGGCAGTTCTCAACTAAACAAGCCAAAGTACTAATCAGGGCATCTCATAGAATAATTCTCATTTAACAAGCCAAAGTACTTATCAAGGCACATTTTAGACTAATTCTCAATTAATCAAGCCAAAGTACTAATCAAGGCATCACATAGAATAATTCTCATTTAACAAGCCAAAGTACTTATCAAGGCACATTTACACTAATTCTCAATTAATCAAGCCAAAGTACTAATCAAGGCATCACATAGAATTATTCTCAATTAAACAGGCCAAAGTACTACGTACGTACATTCTTTTCAAAAGACTCCTTTCCAAATAAAACTTCCCCGATACTAACAACCGTAGTATCAAGTCCTATCCACCTTTCAAGACAAGTCACAATACCTTTTAGAAATACGATTACCGACTTCTAAATCAAGTGACTTCTTTATTAAAACCTTAAGCAATTGGTACCTTTAAAACAATTTGCCCTTCCTTAACACAAGTTATTTACGTGATTACTTTATTAGGAAACCATCCTCTTAACCTTCCATAAAGCCGTTATAACCAACTTCCCATAAAGCCGTTATAACCCTTTATGGTTTAGGCCAACACGCCTTTTATAACCAAGAGACTTCTACTTTTGAAACCAAGTATTAAATACTTTCAAGTCAATTCTCATAACTTTCAAAAATACAATTAGTCTCTTAACCTTTAGAAAACAAGTGACTCCTTTTATTATAAAACCTTAGGCAATCAATACCTTAAAAACAAGTGGCCTTTTCACTAAAATCAAATCACTTATCTTTCCATAAAGCAAATATAACTAACTTCCCATAAAGCCGTTATATTCCCTTTATACCTTAGCCAAAAACAATTTCCTATCGAGGACTTATACGTTTAAAGCGGAACAAGTATCACATACTTTAAGACTCTTGAGTCCCTTAACTTTAATAAAACTTAAGACATCCTTTATACTTTCAAAGTGAGTTAATCTCCAACTCACCCGACTTGGCTATTCACAAACTAGTAAAGGATATCGAGGTGTCAGACGTCACCGTACTACATACGCAACTAGTCATGCTCAAAGATAGGAAAAGTTCTACATGAGTAGATCACACAACTACCTCTTAACTTCTAAGAGTAACAGGAAACATGAAATGATACCACAGGTATATTCCATACATAGAATCATGCCAAAAGAAGGAAGAGGTTCACATACCTCGCGACGATTGTCGACAAGTAGCAAAATGCTCCAAAGTACTTCAAACTTGAGCTAATCCATTCTTCAAGTAGGATACGCTATACTTAGTACATCAACCTATAATGGTCACCATACGTCCATTAACCTCTTACTTCATACGTAGAATATTCTAGGTGCTAAGTCGCTAAATTCTACGGAAAATCGGACAGCACCTCCTTTGTTTCTACTCACTTTGCCACCTTTTTCAAGGCCGAATACAATAACCAAACAGCCCCAATTGGCTCACAAAAATATAGAAGGTAGTTCAATACAAATGAATAACAAACTAATACAAACTACAAGTCCAAATTCGGCCACCTTGAGTTCAACAATACTAATTCTTATCCAATTTCCATTTCAATCCAACTTGGTAGCATAACATGATATCTAGTCGCAACCAATTATAACTACTATAATCTTCAAGTCAATTACATGCGACGATTCTAATAACGATCAAATTGTATTCCAACTTAACATGACTTACTCTTCATTTCGAACTTAAGCTACAAGTAATCCATAATACTTATAAACTTCAACTTAACAACTTCATGCTAGCAACATGTAAAGCTAACAACAACAATATAAATAATCTTGTAACACTTTCAAAGAACAAGATTATACCTCAACGAATTGTAATCCAATCTTCAAAACCGAAGTTGCTCCTTAGTAACCTAGAGCCTCATCAAGACACCTCAATCCGCTCCTTGAGACCCTTAGAACCACACCAACAACTTTCCTTCAAACCTCCAATCCAAAACCTAGAAAGCCACTAGGTTTTCACTTTGCGACTAACCCGAAAACTATCTTTTCCCGAGATTTTTCTATTGAGATATGCCTACAATACACATAGGAACCTTGGTTTAAAGTGTGGAGCTTATCGACAAGAAACACAATTTTTTTCTTCTCGATGGACAGGCCAGGAGAGCTTCATAGTTGTTCATCCAATTTTTTTCAAGAAATATGGCTAAGTGTTGGCTCTCTCTTGCTACTAGTAGTGTAATAAAGGGTCATGGAGGGACAAGATGCAACCATTTGGGTGGCTAGGATGAAGTCTTTCAAAATATCAAGACTAGTTGTCTCCTTTGACTTAGTCAAAGTTCTCAAGCTACACTTTCAAGACTTTAGTCATCCAAGACTTATGGTCAATGACCATATTAGCCATGCCATTTCGTCCAAGGCATTGCTAAGGGGGGGTGGGCTAGGTTGTGTGTTGATGCAGCATAGTAAGGTTATAGCTTATGCATTCCGACAGCTCAGGAAGCACGAGAAGAATTACCCTACTCATGATTTGGAGTTAGCGAAAGTGATACATGCTTTGAAGATATGGAGACATTATTTATATGGAGTTCATGTTGATATTTATACGGATCACAAGAGTCTCTCATATATCTTCAAGCAGAAGGAGCTGAACTTACGGCAGAGACGGTGGCTAGAGTTACTTAAGGACTATGATGTTGTAGCAGATGCTCTTAGCCGTAGATATATGGGTAGCTTGACGGGTGTGCAACCGAAAATAAAGGAGATGGTTCGTGAGATACACCAGCTAGCGAGCCTTGGAGTCCGGTTGGCCGATTCTGGAGATAGTGGAGTTCTTATTCGAGGAGTTGTCGAGTCCTCTATCATAGAAAAGGTAAAGAGGCATCAGTATGAGGATCCTGTTCTGGCACGGTATAGAGATGCATCTCTTCGAAAGGAGAAAACTCTATTTGAGGTTGCACCTGATGGGGTGCTACGGTCTGAAGGCGGTGTGTGTGCACGATGTTGCAGGGATACGACATCAGGTTATGGGAGAGGCACACAATGCTCGATATTCTATTCATTCGGGGTCAACGAAGATGTATCACGACCTCAGGTGCGTATATTGGTGGGATGACATGAAAAGAGACATAGCGGAGTTTGTTGCGCAGCGTCCGAATTGCCAACAGGTTAAGGTTGAGCATCAGAAGTCTGGTGGATTATTGCATGAGATAGAGATCCCGACTTGGAAGTGGGAAGTGATTAATATGGACTTTGTTACAAGCTTACCTCGTACTCAGAGGAAGTATGACTCCATATGGGTTATTGTGGATATGCTGATGAAATCAGTCTATTTGCATCCAGTCAGGACTACTTACTCAGCTGAGGACTATGCTAGGATGTACATCAGCGAGATTGTGAGACTGCATGGGGTTCCCACATCTATTATATCGGACAGAGGATCTCAGTTTACAACGAACTTTTGGAGATCGTTCCAGAAGGAATTGGGGACACAAGTGAGTCTTAACAAAACATTTATGTTACACCCCGTAATACCAGGGCTACTAATTGAGAACGTGATTAAGGATTTAAGATTTAAATTTTGGAAGGAAATAATTATTACATTTTCTTAAGGAAAATTTCGGGAAAAAATGTGACGACGAAAAAATTATTAACTTGGATTTTAATACTTCTAATTGGATTTATGGACTTAGTATTGAATTAGGAAGTATTGAAATTGATAATATGGGGTCCGCCGAAAATTTCATAATTTTGGGGGGAGGTTCGAAAATTATAATCGTTTGGACCAATAGGAGGGTGACACGTGTCACCCCTCCACTTGTCTTGCAAGATGACAACACTTATAGATATTTTAGAGACAAGGGGACAAGTGGACATGTGGTCCACATGGGTCCCACTCCACTTGGCAAGACACTTGTATATATCCAAGTCTTGGAAGACTTGGATCATTGTCACTTTCATCCAAAGAGCTCTCATCTTCTTCCCTTAAGCCCTTGATTTCGATAACTCCATAAGCCAAAGAACAACAAGTGTTGATTAGATTCTTTCTCCAAGATTTAGCTCCTAAACTAAGTGTTAAACCAAGTTAACTCTCCAAGACCCTCAAAACTTGCCTTGGCCGAGAATATGCCTTAGAACCCTAGCTTATTCGTCGACTTTTTGGAGGTAAAACGTGAAGGAAAGTTCGTTATAAGTTTGTAGTGGATACCTGGAAGTGATTGGAACTTGAAGAAGTGGAGTAAAATGAAAACTGTGGGCCAAATAGGTGCGGACTGTTTGGACGTTTTTTTGGGCAAAATAAAGGTAAAAATTCTTCTTCCTCTTGAAGTAATTGGATATTACTTATTGTTATTATGTGTAGATGAGCTTGTCTAAAAATAATGAAGGATAAAAGTGTTTGGGCAATTTTTAGCATGTTGGCCGAATATGGGACAAATTTTGGAGTGTTGGATTTCGTTGGTTGTGTTGTTATTATCTTCACCTATTGCACGTTATAATGGAGTAATGTTGTTGTTAATAAGTTGATATAACTTATATAGAAGTTTTGGAACTTAAATTGGAATAAAATGGATTAAGGAAAGAGTTGTCGGATTGTAGTTGTTGGTCGTGGAATCTATAAAACTGTTGGTTATTGTTATGCTGTTTTAGGGACTGTTTTGACGTATTAAAATGCTGGAAATTCAGTTGATGTTATGCATGTATTGATGTGGTAAAGGCTAATGAAAGTCCTAAGATATTAAGGGTATAGAAAGGTGTTAAAAGGCTTCACATTTTACTCTTGTTGTTGTTGGATATTTGACTGATTTTGTGGACTGTTTTTATGTGATTATGGGGCAGAATTTTACACGTAAAGTAGGCGTGTAATCCCCTTTGGTTGCTGTTTTGATTGTGCCTTAAATGGGGCTTGATTGTTATTGAATTTGGGCCTTGGAAAAGGTGGAAAAGTACGTATAAACGGGGGAAGTGCTGCCCAAATTTTCGTAGAATAAGAGGACCATTACTTGGTATAAGTCTTATACTAGTGTATATGAAGTTGATAGAAGTATTATTGTTGTTATAGGCTGAAGTACTACTTGTGGCATATTCTACTTGGCGTGTGGAATAGCCGATAAGGTTGAAGTACCTATTCGGGGCGTATTCTACTTGTCGTGTTGGTTAGTCGTCAATAAGGTATGTGAGCTATCCTTTCTTCTTTTGGCATGATTTGATTTTATAAAGTGAGTAGATCCTAATCCTTAACGATACTTGACTTGATCTTTATAAAGTTCTATTAGAACCTAATCCTTAGTGATATATTCCCTTGATAGTACTTTGGGTGTTCTAAAATAGAAGTTGGTATATATATTCCCTTGATAGTACTTTGGGTATGCTAAAATGGAAGTTGTTAGATATATTTCCTTGATAGTACTTTGGGTGTTCTACAATGGAAGTTGATATATATATTCCCTAGATAGTACTTTGGGGTTTCCAAAAGGGAAGTTGTTTATCTATTCCTTGATAGTACTTAGTGATGTACTCTATATATATAGTACTTTGGATTTCTAAAAGGGAAGTTCCTTTTAATGGATTTGAAAAGTGTAGGTTACTTGATTTGGAAAGAATAAGTAACTTGATTTTAAAAGTGAAAGTACTTTGATGCTATAAGTTCTAGTGTCTTGAGTTTTTATAAAGGAAAGATTGTACGGCGGACGTACATTGAGTTATTGGATCTTAATCCTTATTGATGCACGACGTGATAGTACCTTGGGATTCCTAAATGAAAGTTATTGTATGTGACTCTTCCTATCTTTCTTTGAGCATGAACCTTATAAAATATTTGTACGGTGGACGTACATGTTTTAAATGAAATCGAATTCATTGTAGTATATAGAGGAAGTTACTTGATTTTTAAAGTATAAATCACTTGGTGTTAAAAGTATACTTGACTTGATTTGAAAAAGAATAAGTCACTTGAGTTTAAAAGAGTAAGTAACTTGATTTTAAAAGTAGAAGTACTTTGATACTACGTGTGTTAGTGTCTTGGTTATTCTAAAAAGGAAGGCATGGTATTGTCTTGGTATTTCTAAAAAGGAAGGCATAGTATTGTCTTGGTATTTCTAAAAAGGAAGGCATGGTATTGTCTTGGTAGTTCTAAAAAGGAAAGCATGGTATTGCCTTGGTGTTTATAAAAAGGAAGGCATGACATTGCCTTGGTTTTTCTAAAATGAAAGTTCATTCTATTTGTTCTAATGAGAGTCAAAGATTGTTTTAACTTGCATATGTTTTCTCATATAGTCATTCGTGCGAGTGTTATATTTCCACATCACCACGTCCCTCACTAGAGGGCCGGCAACATTGTATATATATTTCATGGAGTATCTCCCATGACGTGAGATGGTACACACTCACTGCGGGTCTGAAGGACTCATGCGGGTTCAACTTCCGGGATACATTCCGTGGATTAGCTCTTCATGATGCGGGTATCGCGTATAGATACTCATTGCAGGTGAAATAGTCCTATGAATAGGATATGCATAATGATTCTGAGGGCAAGTGTTCCTGGTTTTGACATGGCGTTCATATTTTGAAATGGTATTGCTTTCATATTTTGTATATTTTCTCCATGGATGTGTTTCCATGGTGCGAGTAAAGATACTCATACGGGTATAAATACTTATGCAGGTTCGATTCCTATGCGGGTTCGATTCCCATGAATAATATCCACGGACAAGATCCGTGATGCGAGTAGAGATACTCATGCGGGTATAATTACTTATGCGGGTTCGATTCCCATGCGGGTTCGGTTTCCATGGAAAATATATACATATTAATTCTTGGGCAGGTGTCCCTGTCTTTGATGTGACTCTCATTTTTAAAAAAAAAGATACAGTGGTACAACGTCTGATGTCTGATACAAGATACGATGGTACAACGTCTGATGTCTGATATGAGTATAGTGGTACAGTGATACAATGATCTGATGTCGATTAGTACAGCGTCTGATGATCTGATGTCTGATGATACAATGAGTACTGATGGTACAAGTGCGATGGTACAAGGTACAGTTGGCTCTTATTTTATATGGCACGGTAGGATCTGGTATTTGATTTTCATACTTGTCCCTGTCATTATTTTGTAAAGTTATTGTCACGACCCGACCTCGGGCCCGCGACTGGTGCCTTACCCCGGGCACCCTAGTGATACAACATCAGAGAAAATCAGCGGAAATAAAAACTTAAACAGGAAACAAGATACAAGATAAGAAAACAGGTTAACCAAAACGGTCACCTTCATGTATATATAATATAACCGAAACGATAATCCTTACAAACCCGCCCACATGTGATTACATGGACCTCTAAGAATGTAACAACAACTATGACGGGGCAGACCCGCCATACCACGAATGTACAAGTACTACAGTGAGGGGACTATACCAAAGATAAGCCTCGAGAAACGGAGCTTCCCAAGCTGAATGCGATACTATGAACGAGGATCAACGATCGGTGTACCTCTACTGCGGCATGAACGCACCGGCCCAGAGGTCGATAACAGTACCAAGTATGCAAAACTGAAAATCGTAATGAAATCACATTTCATCATTTTATAAAATCATTTCGCAATAAGTAAATGCTTATGTCAAGTAAGGGCGCGTATCCTCAAAATAATCACTACATAATTATGGGTCTCACGCCCATAATATCAATCATGCGTGGAACCCATTCCTCAGCGCCGTGCATGATGTAAAACAACACCCGTATGTGAACTCGAACACTAGATCTGCTGCGTCATTAAACCGTCGGGCGAGTAGAGTAGCCAACTACGATCCGAAGGCTAGTCATAAAACTTCACGCGGGTAAATGCGGAAGCCAACTACGGATCCAAACCAGCCGCAGCTGGCCGAGGCAAGTATCTAAAGTTAGCGTCTGATAGCCTACCGTCTCACGAGATATGGTATGGCAAGTATCTTAAGCTATCTACGAGCATGCGATACGAGAAATAACCAGGACAATTATCTAAAGTGTGCTGTAACCACACATACAAATAAAGCTCGTGATTGTTAAATCGCGTAAGCTTCATGGATTAGCGGTCCGTGGACTAATAACATAACGGGGATTTAACCCTCACAATGACCGCATGCCGGCATCTTACATCGGTATAAGCATGGCCATGAAACCATCCTTCGGGCATGCAGTGGGCCACCCATCGTGTCGGTATGTCCAAAGGAAATAGCAAGATAATACTCAAAGTGGGCGCGATACTCGTGGGCCACCCATCGTGTCGATATATCCAAAAGAAATAACCAGATAATACTCAAAGTGGACGCGATACGTGGACCATCCAACACGTCGGTATGTCCACAATCAATCAAATAGCGGCCACTCCATCGAGACACGGTAGCACAAAATCAAACACTTGCACCACAACAAAGCTATCACCACAAGCATAGGCAAGTTTAAGGTACTTTTATTTTATGTCAACAATCAGGTTTCAACCCCAAAATACTACATACTTTCATTCTTTTAAAAAGACCTCTTTTACGTAAAGCCACACGATACTATCATTCGTAGTATCAAACACATTTTCTTTTCAAACCAAATTACTACACCTTTGAAAATCCTTACAAGACTTTTAAATCAAGTACTCTATACTTTTTTAAACCAAGTGCTTTATAGTTTTAAGACAATATCAAGTATACTTTTAAAACCAGTAAATTACTCTTTTCAAAACAAGTAACCCATACTTAAATCAAGTTACTTCTCTTTCCAAAATCAAGTCGTTTATAAGTAAAGTCTCTTGTTTTAACTTCATAAAGTCGTTATAATTAACTTCCCATAAAGCTATTATAACACTTTATGTTTTAAATAAACCAAATTCATTTCACACTCGTACGTCTACCGTACTATATAGTTTACAACAAATCATGCTCAAGAGTATAGGAAGAATCACATACCTCTTCGGCTTAATCCACAAGCCAAGTCGAGTATGCCGCGCGTAGAAAGTCCACCTATAATAACCACAATACATCTATCAACCTCTAGTTCTCTTCGTAGCATATTCTAAGTAAATAGTTCCTTATTCTACGGAAAATTCGGCAGCACTTCCCTACCCGTCAAACTACTCAAGTCTACTGTAAATACAGTCCTATGTAAGTACAGTTCAATTCTCTTCTTTTATACCCTCCTTCCATATATCTTATACTTATTTCTTTACTACTACAGTATGTAATCTCCAACTACAATAGAAGGACAAGATATTTACCTCGGTAAGCCCAAAATTATCCAAGTTTAAATGTCGATCCTGAACAACGTTTAGCTCCTAATTTGCACGCTCCGATAGCTCCAAGAAACCCTTAGAAGTTTCTAAACAACTTCTACTTAACACTTCAACCAACTATGAAGATTTTCCTAGGGTTTCGTTTTGTGACTAAAGGATATAAAGTAGTATTTCCGGGCTTTTAGTATAGAGGTGACTTTGGAATACTACAAGGTATTAGGCTAAGGTATTTTGGAATAACAATACTTGGAGAATATTTTTCTACCAAGGGGTTTGGACGAAACTACTAGGAAAGGGGAAGGACTTGGGCGAGAACTACTAAGAGGAGGGATTTTGGAGACTTGGAAAATGTTTAATGGATGAAGAAGTCTTGCACTAGAGGGGGTATTTATAGAACAATGAAGGGCGAGATTCAAGCAAGTGGAGGTGTAGATTTGGTAGTTTGTTCAAGTGAAGTCTTCCACCAAGTGTTCACTTAATAATGGGACATATGTCCACCACAAAATTGGAACATATGTCCACCACAACAAAGAGCCATGTGGCCTTCCACTAGCACAAAAACGTCAAGGCAAGCTCCACTTGCCCACAAAAAATCGTCCACCTACTCCCACTCACCCAAAGAAAATATCTTGCAAGACTTGACTTTTTGACTTGTCCACTAGCCCAACATTTCGTCCAACCCATGCCAACTAAGGGTGACACATGTCGCCCTCCTATTGGTCCAAAATATTCATCTCTCGGAAAAATCCGTAATTGGTTAAAATATTAAAAACGTAGAATTTCCTTCACAAGGTTCGGAATCTTTTCCGTCGAAAGTTCACAATTCCATCCTAAACCTAATTAGGGCTTATACAATTGTACGTACGTCCTCACATACATACTCTGGAAACTACGGGGTATAACATTCTTCCCCTCTTAGAAACATTCGTCCCGAATGTTCCTTCTAAGTCTCCAAACACGCTTGCGCCGGTATAGTCTCCACTACTACACTTACAAAACCGATCACGCCACCAATGGCTAGAATATAACATGTGCGCAAAACTCAAATCCAAGCCAACGAGGAATCACCTCTAACGTCACAAAAGCTCCCACTCATGGTCTAAAGGATACTCCCTTCGCATCTCTACTTCATAAAAGGAACACTTCCCTCTTCTTAGCACATCTTCGCCTCTTTTCTTACTCGTCGTACCCTTCTCGTACACCCGAACTCTCTATAGTACACGTTCCACACTTCAGTTACCGCTTCAATTTCCACAATCTTGGAGTTACCACCTCCAACTTGGTCATCATTCACTGGGAACACTCTGGATGGATCTCCGATACTCTTCCGAAACATAGCAATATGGAAGACCGGACGTACTGCCTCCTAAGTCGGACGGCAGTGCTACCTTATAGGCAACCTGGCCTATTCTACAACAATCTGAAAATGCCCAAAGTACCTCGGGGTAAGTTTTCCCCTGCTTTCCAAATCTCGTCACACCCTTCCGGGGTGGTACCTTCAAGAAGAACCACCGTCAACCTGAACTCCAAGTGTCGACGCCGAATTATCCGCACGACTTCTGTTGACTCTGAGTCGCTAATAACCTCTTCTGGATAAGCTTCACCTTATCCACATCCTGCTGAATCAAGTATGGACCAACTATCTGAACGCGCCAACATCGAACCAATCGATCGGCCGTGACTACTTCCGCCCATACAAGGCTTCATAAGGCGTCATCCGAATACTGAATGGTAGCTATTATATTACTCGCTCAACCAGAGGCAAATAATGCTCACAGCTACCCCTGAAATCAAAACACCGGCCCGTAACCTATCCTCAAACTCCTTCAAGGCCATTCCTGGCCTTCACGATCTGGTTCTGGTCGAACACATCCACGAACTCATATGATGGTTACCTAAACTTGGGCCTAGCACCCTCGTGACCCTACCACCTGGCGGGAACACCTCGAACTAACCCCACCTCACTCCGGGCTGTGGGTTGACCCGCAATATGGCCTCAACCCGACCCACCGTCGCGCCAAACTCTCTCGTTCCCCGATCCGGAACAATCTTACTAATTCACGTCATGAAAGTTAACACTTCCATCTCACACTACCCATGGAATCATCCCACAATATATTTCACGCATACCAAGTACTTCGACAAAGACTAACTGTAAAATCTTTTACTCAAGACGACCTTACATCTAAGGTCTCAACTATTACCATATTCTAAGGCTCACTATTTCTATGTACCCAACTTCCCCTTTACTAACCAGGCCTATAAATCACAATTTTTCACAGTGCTATCCAAACATAACACTTAACCTAAAATCATCATACACGAATGAAAATATCTAAAGGGTTAAGGATATACCTGAAATCAAATAGGCGGTTCCAAGGACCGCTAGAACTGGGAACTTCCACCACGACCCCTGCCATGGCCTGCCGGTGTATGAACATCCTGCCTAGCTATCGAAGGCGAAGAACCATGGCCCGATCCGAAGGTCGAGTCTCTACATCCGAGCTACCCCGGCCGGACAATTTCGCAAAATGGCCTGGCCGCATGTAAAACAAGCCCTCGAATCTGTGACACTCCGCATGGGGTTTACCATCGCCCACCGAGGTCGGGTGGCTTCATCCGCCAGACACCCAACTCGAAAACCTGAACCCTTGGAGCCCTGACCTGCTCCTAAATACCCTGGAAGCCCTGAAGACTGTAGAGGACCACTCTGTACTGGAGGAGGCGTATAACTAGTCTGTTGCTGAGGCGGTCCGCCCTGAAAGTCACCAAAGGACCCTGCTGTCCTGGCCTTCTTGCTTGGTATTGGTCAATCCGTCGGCCTCTCCGTTCCTCACACCCGAGTGCATACGCCTGTATGCGGGCAATGTCCATGCCCGGCTGAAGAGCTACACCCGAGCAAGACTCTGCCAAGTAGTCATCAAGCCCTGTGACGTAGCGATGCACTCTGTCCTCCATATCTGCTACCAACGCGGGGACATACCGAGCCAACGAGTCGAACTCCACGTTGTACTCAACCGCACGCCTCTGTCTCGGCATCGTAAATCTGTCGGCCGTGCTCTCCTCATCGTGGAAGGCAAGAAATGGTCGAAATGCCTCCGAGAACTCGTCCCAAATAGGCTGAGGCGCATACTCACCCCGGACAGCTCATGAATCAAACGATCCGATTGCGGATCACGCGGCCGTCACGAACCTAGGACCACCGACTCGGTCTCGAAGCCTTGATCACTCTACGATCCATTGAATCGCTTCGGATGAACTCCTGCGGATCATCCTCAGGCTTCGACCCGTAGAACTCTAGCGGGCTACAACTCAGAAAATCCCGTAGCCTCAAACTATCCGTCTCGGGTGAACCACGAGCTACCGGGCTGCTGCGTCCGGCTATCCTCGTTCGCCACGATCACGGCTAATGGCGAGCCATCTCCCGAAACCCATCTTCTGCTCCGGTGTGGGGTGGAGGCTCAGGTACCGTGGTCTCAGTAGCCACTGCTGCGGCTCTAAACTCTGCTGGGGCCGGCGGCGTCGCAAAACTCGCCGTCTGAAGCACTATCTCAGATAATGACCGGACATGCGCCTCGTACTCTCTGCGTCCTACTAGCGGCTCCTCGGCGGCCTTGCCGCCACGGGCGGGTTGCCTTGCGTGGAAGGCATAATCGGTAAAAACGAAATACGTCGGAGGGTCCGACTTATAACACGGCTACAGGCACGATCTCGGAATGAGAAGAATGGAAACCAATCCTAAATATCCTGCGACCTCCCGATTATTGGCGTGGTGCGCAACAAACCGATAATCAAGACTACACTAGATACGGTTTGTAGACACTTTTCGAGGACTAATCGCTCACGATACCACTTTTGTCACGACCCGACCTCGGGCTGCGATCGTGCCTTACCGGGCACTGGTAATACAACATCGAGAAAATCAGCGAAATAAAAACTTAAGCGAAACAAGATACAAGATAAGAAAGCAGGTTAACCAAAACGGTCACCTTCATGTATATATAATATAACCGAAACGATTACAATCCTTTACAAACCACGCTTACAACAAGATTACAAACCTCTAAGAATGTAACAACAACTATGACGGGGCGGGGCCGCCATACCACGAATGTACAAGTACTACGGTGAGGGGACTATACTAAAAGATAAGCCTCGGAGAAGCGGAGCTTCCCAACGCTGACTGCGATACTATGAGCGAGGATCAACGGCGGTGTACCTCTACTGCGGCATGAGCGGCCAGAAGGAGTCGATCTGTGGTACCAAGTATCTGGCTGAAAATATCAGAATGAAATCACATTTCATCATTTTATAAAATCATTTCGCAATAAGTGCGATTATGTCAAGTAAGGGACGATATCCTCAAAATAATCACTCACATATAACTATGGGTCTCACGCCATAATATCAATCATGCGTGGAACCCATTCTCACGCAAGCGATGCATGATGTAAAACAACACCCGTATGTGAACTCGAACACTAGATCTGCTGCGTCATTAAACCGTCGGGCAAGTAGAGTAGCCAACTACGGATCCGAAGGCTAGTCATAAAACTTCACGGGCAAGGTGCGGAAGCCAACTACCATATCCAAACCAGCCACGAATTGGCGAGGCAAGTATCTAAAGTTAGCGTCTGATAGCCTACGTCTCACGAGATATGGCCGTGGCAAGTATCTTAAGCTATCTACGAGCTGTAGATACGAGAAATGACCAGGACAAGTATCTAAAGTGTGCTGTAACCACACGCATAAATCAAGCCCGTGATTGTTCGTCGCGGCAAGCTTCATGGATTAGCGGTCCATGGACTAATAACATAACGAGGATTTAACCTCACAATGACCGCATGCCGGCATCTTACCTCGGTATAAGCATGGCCATGAAACCATCCTCGGACGCATACGTGGGCCCATCGTGTCAGTATGTCCAAAGGAAATAGCAAGATAATACTCAAAGTGGACGCATACTCGTGGGCCACCCATCGTGTCAGTATGTCCAAAGAAATAACCAGATAATACTCAAAGTGGGCGATACCCGTGGACCATCCAACGGCGTCAAGATGTCCAACAATCAATCAAATAGCGCCTCCATCGAGAGACACGGTAGCACAAAATCAAACACTTGCACCACAACAAAGCTATCACCACAAGCATAGGCAAGTTTAAGGTACTTTTATTTTATGTCAACAATCCGGGTTTCAACCCCAAAATACTACATACTTTCATTCTTTCAAAAAGACCTCTTTTTACGTAAAAGCCACACGATACTATCACTCGTAGTATCAAACACATTTTCTTTTCAAACCAAATTACTACACCTTTCAGAAAATCCTTACAAGACTTTTAAAATCAAGTACTCTATACTTTTTTTAAACCAAGTGCTTTATAGTTTTAAGACAATATCAAGTATACTTTTTAAAACCCCGTAAATTACTCTTTTCAAAACAAGTAACCCATACTTAAATCAGGTTACTTCTCCTTTTCCAAAATCAAGCCGTTTATAAGTAAAGTCTCTTGTTTTAACTTCATAAAGTCGTTATAATTAACTTCCCATAAAGCTATTATAACACTTTATGTTTTAAATAAACCAAATTCATTTCACACTCGTACGTCTACCGTACTATATAGTTTACAACAAATCATGCTCAAGAGTATAGGAAGAATCACATACCTCTTCGGCTTAATCCACAAGCCAAGTCGAGTATGCCGCGCGTAGAAAGTCCACCTATAATAACCACAATACATCTATCAACCTCTAGTTCTCTTCGTAGCATATTCTAAGTAAATAGTTCCTTATTCTACGGAAAATTCGGCAGCACTTCCCTACCCGTCAAACTACTCAAGTCTACTGTAAATACAGTTCTATGTAAGTAAAGTTCAATTCTCTTCTTTTATACCCTCATTCCATATATCTTATACTTATTTCTTTACTACTACAATATGTAATCTCCAACTACAATAGAAGGACAAGATATTTACCTCGGTAAGCCCAAAATTATCCAAGTTTAAATGTCGATCCTGAACAACGTTTAGCTCCTAATTTGCACGCTCCGATAGCTCCAAGAAACCCTTAGAAGTTTCTAAACAACTTCTACTTAACACTTCAACCAACTATGAAGATTTTCCTAGGGTTTCGTTTTGTGACTAAAGGATATAAAGTAGTATTTCCGGGCTTTTAGTATAGAGGTGACTTTGGAATACTACAAGGTATTAGGCTAAGGTATTTTGGAATAGTAACAATACTTGGAGAATATTTTTCACAGGGGTTTCGGACGAAACTACTAGGAAAGGGGGGGTGAAGGATTTGGACGAGAACTACTAAGAGGGGGAGGGATTTTGGAGACTTGGAAAATGTTTAATGGATGAAGAAGTCTTGCACTAGAGGGGGGTATTTATAGAACAATGAAGGGCCAAGATTCAAGCAAGTGGAGGGTGTAGATTTGGTAGCTTGTTCAAGTGAAGTCTTCCACCAAGTGTTCACCACAATAATGGGACATATGTCCACCACAAAATTGGAACATATGTCCACCACAACAAAGAGCCATGTGGCCTTCCACTAGCACAAAAAAAACGTCCAAGGCAAGCTCCCACTTGCCCACAAAAAATCGTCCACCTACTCCCACTCACCCAAAGAAAATATCTTGCAAGACTTGACTTTTTGACTTGTCCACTAGCCCAACATTTCGTCCAACCCATGCCAACTGAGGGTGACACATGTCGCCCTCCTATTGGTCCAAAATATTCATCTCTCGGAAAAATCCGTAATCGGTAAAAATATTAAAAATGTAGAATTTCCTTAACAAGGTTCGGAATCTTTTCCGTCGAAAGTTCACAATTCCATCCTAAACCTAATTAGGGCTTATACAATTGTACGTACGTCCTCACATACATACTCTGGAAACTACGGGGTATAACAGTTATGATCTTGTTTACTGTACTTCCTGGTTACATACTTAGTACTTGTTGTCGACCCGCCGAGTGCGTTCATGCCCGCAGGTATTAGGTACTCAGTTGGGGGATCCGAGAGCTTAGGATCCTTGTTCAGCATTTTGGGGTAGCTCCAATATTCCGGAGCTTCTCATTTTGGCACAGGTCTTCCATTATGGCTAGGTATATTCGTGGGTACACGAGCCTTGTCCGTCATAGTATAGTTCGCTCAAACTCTTAGAGGTTTGTATTAATATGTGGGATGGACTTGCGTGAGTTGTATATATATAGTTGTACAATTATAGTTCCTTTGTGTTGTTGTATATATAATGGCGGCCTTGTCGGGTTTGCCTTATTTTTTAAAAAAAAAGTTTTCTTTAGCTTCCGCTGGTTACATGTGATGTATGGGTGGAAGGGTGCCCAGGTAGGGCACCAGTCGCGGGCCCGGGGTTCGAGTCATGATAATTTCATCCTCAGACTGATGGGCAGGCAGAGCGTACTATTCAGACACTAGAGGATATGTTGAGAGCCTATACTATTGACTTCAGAGGTAGCTGGGATGATCATTTACCACTCGTTGAGTTTTCTTATAACAATAGCTACCATTCTAGTATTCAGATGGCCCCGTATGAGGCCTTATATGGGAGGAAGTGCAAGTCACCTATTGGTTGGTTTGATGTAGGCGAGACTAAATTACTTGGCCCAGACATGATTCAGCAAGTTGTTGATAAAGTGAAGCTTATCCAGGAGAGATTATTAGCAGCCCAGAGTCGACAGAAGTCTTATGCAGATAATCGACGTCGACACTTGGAGTTTCAGCTTGATGATTGGTATTCTTGAAGGTATCACCCATGAAGGGTGTGATAAGGTTCAGTAAGAAAGGGAAGCTTAGCCCGAGATACACTGGCCTTATCAGGTTATTCGCAGGATAGGCAAGGTTGCCTATGAGTTGGATCTACCATCTGATTTGGAAGAGGTACATCCGGTTTTTCATGTATCGATGTTGCGTAAGTGTATTTGTGATCCTTCTAGAATATTCCCTGCAGATGATGTTCAGGTGACAAAGGAGTTGACTTATGAGGAGAGTCCTATAAACATACTTAATCGCCAGGTCAGACGGTTACACACTAAGGACGTGTCTTCCGTCAAGGTTTTGTGGCAAAACAATAATAGGGAAGAGATGACGTGGGAAGCTGAAAATGAGATGAAGAAGAAGTATCCCCACTTATTCCCCCCGCCTACAGGTAATTCGATTTCTTATTTGGCTATATTGATTTGTGAATTATACATGTGTCATATTGTGGCCATGTGAGGCATCTTTGAGTTTACTGAGTATAGGTTGATAGGTATAGTTAAAAGAGACTATGCCGAAATTTGTATAGCTTGAGACCTTTTATGACATTCGAGGACGAATGTTTCTAAGGGGGGAGAATGTTACACCCCGTAATTTCAGGGCCTATAAGTGAGAACGTAATATGTGACTTTCGTCAAGGTATTGTGGCAGAACAATAATAGGGAAGAGATGACGTGGGAAGCAGAAGATGAGGTGAAGAGGAAGTATCCTCACTTGTTCCCGATGCCTGCAGGTAATTCCAATCCCTATTTGAATATTTTGATTGATAAATGAGACTATGTGATATATGGTGGCCAGGTGAGGCATCCTTGGGTTTGCCGAGTATTATTGGAACTTGTAGAAAAAGAAGAGATTAAGTGATAAATGCGTGCTGTGAATTTCAGGCACAACACAGCGGTGCCAAAGAACAGGATGCGGTCTTTGAAACTTGAGAATCGCAGGAATTCCTGATCATGGTCGACACTAACAAGTATAGGTTGATAGGTTTGGTTAAAGGAGATTATGCCGAAGTTTGTATAGCTTGAGACCTATTATGAACTTTCGGGGAAAAATGTTTCTAAGGGAGGAAGAATGTTACACCCCATAATTCCAGGGCAATAGATTGAGAACGTAATTAAGGAAATAAGATTTGAATGTCGGAAGGAAAGTATATTTACATTTTCTTATATGGGAAAAATTTGGACACTACAAATGTGACGACTAAAATTTATTAACTAGTAGTTAAATTCTTTCTAATGGATTTATGGACTTAGTATTATATTATGAAGTCTTGGCATTGATAATATGGGGTCCACCGAAAATTTCACAATTTTGTGGGCCCATCAAAATATTAAGAATTTTGGGCTAAGTATAGAATTATTTTTGTCAAGAGAATTATAGGAGAATAAGAGGGTGACACGTGTCCCTTCCCACTTGTGTAACAAAGCTCCAATTATATCTATGTATTGCAAGATTTGGCTAAGTGTGGGAGATATTATTGTGATGGGAAAGACAAGTGGACAAGTGGGTCTACAAGGGTCCCCCTCCACTTGTCGTTCAAGCTCCAAGTAAATACAAGTCTCGCAAGACTTTAGCACACAAATATCTTCTCATCCAAACTCTCTTCTCTCTTCCTTAACCCTCAATATTTCGAAATTCCTAAGCCAAGTGAAGAACAAGAGTTAATTATTTTCCAAGATTAAGTTCCTTAACTAAGTTCTATGCAAGGTTAACTCTCCAAAACAAGTGGTCATGGTGTTGGCCGAAACTTCCCTAAAAACCCTAAGCTTGTTTATGAACATTTTGGAAGAAAAACATGAAGGCCAGGTGGATACAAACTTGTAGAGGATACGTGTGTGTTATTGTAACGTGAAGAAATTGTGTGGAAGTGAAACTGTGGCCGAGAACTTGGGACTGTTTTGGGCTCAAATTAAGGTAAGATTTATTCCTTCTTATTGTATAAATGGAGTTGAATGATGTTATAGTTAAGGGATGAACTTGTGTTAATAAAAATGGAGAATAAGAAGTGCATGTGACATTTGTCATGTTAGCTGATTTAATGGACTATTTTGTTCATATTGGATTAGTTGGTTATTATTGTTATTATCGTCACTAAGTGCATGTTAGATTGAAAGAAATCTTGTTATTGAAAGATGAAATAGTTTATATAAAAGTGTTGAAACATGTATTGGATTATAAGGCATGATAAAAAGAGCTTTGGATGGTTATTGTTGGCCGAAACTATCTTAAAACGGTTGGATATTGTCGTGCTATTTTAGGGGTTGTTTTATGTGTGTATAATGCTGGAAATTCAGTACCATTACGCATGTTTAAATGTGGTAATTGCTAACGTATGTCCTAAAGGAATAATGGTATAGAAAGGTGTAGAAAGGCTTCACATTCTACCCTCGTTGTTATTGGAATATGGACTGTTTTAGTGGACTGTTTTAATAGAGATTAAGAGACTGAATTTACATGAGAAGTGGATGTGTAAATCTCCTTTGTTGCTGTTTTGGTTGTGCCCTTAATTGGTGCTTGGTTATTGATGTTATTGGTCTCGTTTGAAAGTTGTGGATATGTGTATAAATAGGGGAAGTGTTGTCCAATTTTTTTATATGAAAAGAGAACCATTACTTGGTATATGACATACACTAGTAAGCATGAAGTTGATAGACGTATTATTGTTATTATAGGTTGAAGTACTACTTGAGACATATTCTACTTATCGTTTTGGTATCGACGATAAGGTATGTGAACTATCCTTTCTTCTTTTGGCATGTTTATATGAAGTAAGTGTACGGTGGACGTACATAATTCTATTGGATCTTAATCCTTAATGATATGATAGTACTTTGGTTTTTCTAAAATGAAAGTTGAGTTTTTATATGAAGTAAGTGTATGGCGGACGCACATAGTTCTTGTCACGACCGACCACGGACCCGTGACTGGTGCCTTACCCCGGGCACCCATGTGATACAACATCAGAGAAAACCAGCGGAAAATAAACTCACAACAAGAACCCATATGGAATATAAAGCAGGCTAACCCAAAATGGCTACCTTCAAATATAACAAAACTGAACAGTTACATCCTTAACAACCCAATTTATAACAGGACTACAGACCTCTAAGAATGTGTAACCACTATGAGGGGACAGGGCCCCGTCATACCCCTGAATGTACAAAACATATACAACACCAGGGAGAACTGTACCAAAAGGCAAGCCTCCGGAGAAATGGAGCTTCTGACACCTGAGCAAAGATCCTAAGAATGAGGATCCACCACCCTGCTTACCCCTACTGCGCATTTAACGCAGCCTAGGAAGCGGGGTCGACACAATATGTACCAAGTATGTAAAACTGGAAAATACTGTAATAATATCATAAGTCTAAAACAAGCTGGAGTCATAGATGAAAATCAAATTACATTGCACTGTGTCTTACTAACAATGAGAGTAACAAGTATAAACTTTACTGCATAAAAATAGGAGGCTCATGATCAAAACAGGGTCTCTCGCCCGTAGTATCATTAAGCAATCCTACTCCTGGACTATTTCACCCGCATGGGTCCTGTGGACCCGCATGAGGTCATCCACCTCGCATGGGACTATTTCACCCGCATGGGACTATTTCACCCGCATGAGTTCATCCGCCTCGCATGGTACTATTTCAGCCGCATGGGACTATTTCACCCGCATGGACCCGGTGGGCCCGCATGAGTACAAGCGCCGCACTCGCATCATGGGTAGAAAATCCATGGCATAAGTAGTAATAATATTAATAATACATAACCCAACACAACCGGCTATCATACATAACATAAGCGCTACCAACTTATCATACATAACACAAGCGCTACCGGCTTATCATAACGTAAGCAAGTTAAGAATATCCCCTAACTTCTTATTAACATTATTAGTATATCCTCTCATTTTAGTTTACTTAAGGCACTAACATGTCATTTTAAGAGAAAATCCGGGAATTCAACTCAAGTACCACGTATCTCTAACCTTTTAAGAAATGACTCCTTTTTATATAAAACTCCCAAGATACTAGTAACCGTAGTATCAAGTCACGACTACTTTTCAAGACAAGTCACGTTTCCTTTTAGAAATATAATAGGCTTCTAAATCAAGTGACTTCATTTCTTTTTAAAACCTTAGGCAATTAATGTCTTAAAATCAATTTGTCTTTCACAAATTCAAATCATTTATCCGTACTTATTTTACTTAGAGTAAATCTTTCTTTGTTAACCTTCCATAAAGCCAATACAACCAACTCCCCATAAAGTCGTTATATTAACGTTAGACATTAGTCAAATACATTTCCCTATATCCAAGGGACTTATACTTTTAAAACGAAACAAGTATCATATACTTAAAACACTTCAAGTCCCTTGACTTTGAAACTTAAGACATCATTAAAACAAGTAAGGGATATCAAAGCCTTGTACGTCTACCGTACTACATAGATGCAACTATTCATGCTCAAGAGGTAGGAAAGTTCCACATACCTCCTCGGATCAATCCACTTGCTAAGTCCAATAAACCGCACGTAGTACGTCAACCTATAATGACCATAATACGTTTATTAACCTCTAGCTTCAACATAGAATATTCCAAGTGCAAAGTTACTAAATTCTACGAAAAATCGGGCAGCATTTCCTTTGTTTCTACATACTTTGCCACCTTTTTCAAGGCCGAATTCAACATCCAAACGCCACTTTTAAGGCCCAACAATCCAACCAATACAACGGGGATTACACACCTAATCTTGGATGTGTAAAATTTTGCCCCACAATGCATATTAACTACATCAATAAGTTAAAGGTAGTGTTTTGGCTACAACATGTTCACATACTAACCCTATTCAATCCCTTCAAATCCAAGTCATATTTCTTACATGCAATTTATCTAAGAGCAATATTTACAACTACAAGTCCTTTCTTCTTCACATGCAACTAGCAAAAGATAAAGGATTGTTACCTTAGAGCTTAGCCAAAGTAATCCAACAAATTCACTAGCCTCCTTTCCACAATCACCACCACAAAAACTCCTACAAGCTTGCTAACAAGTTTCCTTCTTGCTACCTTTTTCAGATTTTTCTCAAGCCTTGATTTCCTCTTGATTTTCTAGAGAGAAGGGAGAACTTTTAAATTTTTAGAGAGAGAGAAGAGCTTGAAGAATGACCAAGTCTTCAAGACTTGGTCAATAAATAGGACATGCAAAATCAGATGGGGGGACACTTGTCACCCTCCCATGTCTTTTTTAAAACAAAACAGTTATGATTTTTCCCCACCGCAGAACTCCGCCGCGCTGCCCTGCACTGGCCGCATGGCTAAACATCCGAGACTCTCGAACTTCCGCCGCTGCCTGCGTTTCCGGCGCCGCGCCCCGCTCCGGCGCTCGTGGCTCCCGACGAAATATTTTTGTCCGATCACGACCGAACTTGTAACTTCCATAACTTTCTACTCCGATGTCCTATCGACGAACGGTTGGTTGCGTTGGGAACTAGACTCAACGAACTACGTACTAGTCCTTTGAAACACCTAAGAACTCTCAATGTAACTGGACATACACCGCCTCAAAGTTGACTAAAACCCCGTCCGAAACATTCCGTCAAAAATTTAAATCTTAACTCCTTTTGTACGTTCCCATAAGCAGGTCCTGAACTACGGGGTGTAACAGTTCTATTGGATCTTAATCCTTAATGATATGATAGTACTTTGGTTTTTCTAAAATAAAAGTTGAGTTTTATATGAAGTAAGTGTACGGCGGACGTACATAATTCTATTGGATCTTAATTGTCACGACCCGACCCCGGGACCGCGACTGGTGCCCTACCTGGGCACCCTTACAGGTATACATCAGAGATAATCAGCGGAACATACATGAAACTTATAAAATAAAACAACAGGTTAGCCGATAGGGCTACCTTCCTGGACATAAATATATACAACCGAAGCAGTTGCCTCATTTCTTTACAAACTGACCCACAAATATGTGACTACAGACCTCTAAGAGTTTTTATCATAACAACTGTGGCGGGACAGGGCCCCGCCATACCCCTGAATATACATGAATCTACTACTGCAGGAAAACCGTCAAGAGATAAGCTTCCGAGCAAATGGAGCTTTTTCCCAAAATCAACCGAGATCCTAAGAGCAAGGATCACCAACCTGGTACCTAAAACTGCGGGCATTTAACGCAGCCCGGGGTCAAGATAACAGTACGAATATGGAAGAAATAACGTGACAAGAAATGTGATCATAATCAGACAAAAAGAATGACAGGGACAAGTATAAAAATACATACCAGATCCTACCGTGTCATTACCACTTATGAACTTAATTTCACATCAATATCTTTTCCCATTTTCAATAAAGGTTATAGCCACATTCTTACGCACATGATTAGGAAAAATCATTAAGTACATTTCTATATAACTTACTTATCTTCCATAAGTACATCCGACCCTTTAAGGAGGGGCGCCTATACTACCCGGCCCAATCTGGGACGCGATCAAGGTCACATAGTCTGCCCATACAGTATAACTTGCCTGGCCATTTCGGGGCGATAATATCATATACCGCCCATAAAGGTATCGCCGGCCCATTCTCGGGTCGATAATGTCATATAGTGCGCGTAAGGTATCTTGCCGGCCCATTCCCGGTCAATAATGTCATATAGTGCGCCCATAAGGTATCGCCGGTCCCATTCCTGGGTCGATAATGTCATATAGAACCCGGGAATTTAACCCAACGTACTACGCACCTCTACTCCTTTAGAAAGGCTCTTTTTCAATTAAAACTTCCCAGATACTAACAACTATAGTATCAAGTCCTATCCACCTTTCAAGACAAGTCACAATACCTTGTTAGAACTACAATTACTAAATTAGGTGACTTCTTTATTAAAACCTTAAGCAATTGGTACCTTTAAAATCAAGTTGCCTTTTACTAAAATCAAGTCATTTATCTTTCCATAAAGCAAATATAACCAACTCCCATAAAGTCGTTATATTCACTTTATGCCTTAGCCAAAAATACAATTTCCTATCCAAGGACTTATACGCTTAAAACGGAACAAGTATCACATACTTCAAAACTCTTCAAGTCCCTTAACTTTAATAATACTTGAGACATCCTTTATTCTTTCAAAGAAATGAGTTAATCTCCTAACTCACCCGACTTGGCTATTCATAAAACTAGTAAAGGATATCAAGGTGTTGTTCGCTCATCAGACTACATAATGCAACTAGTCGTGCTCAAAAGATAGGAAAAGTTCTACATAGAGTAAATCACCCAACTTCCTCTTAACTTCTAAGAGTAGAAAGAAACATGAAATGATACCACAGGTATATTCCATACATAGAATCATGCCAACGGAAGGAAGAGGTTCACATACCTCGTGACGATTGTCGACAAGTAGCAAAATGCTCCAAAGTACTTCAACCTTGATAGCTATTCCATCCTTCAAGTAGGATACGCTATACTTAGTACTTCCACCTATAATGGTCACCATACGTCCATTAACCTCTTACTTCCAACGTAGAATATTCTAAGTGCTAAGTCTTTAAATTCTACGGAAAATCGGACAACACCTCCTTTGTGTTTACTTACTTTGCCACCTTTTTCAAGGCCGAATACAATAACCAAACACGCCACATTTAAGGCCCAATCAAAGCAATTAACAATAGGGGATTACACGCCTACTAGACGTGTAAAATTCCGCCCCACAAACGATATCAAATTAATGCAACTTACTAGGCCAAATCGCTAACTCAAGTACTACAACATCAATTCTTATCCAATTTCCATTTCAATCCAAGTTATTAGCCTAACATGATATCAAGTCGCAATTGATTATAACCACTATAATCTCCAAGTAATTAACATGCGACGATTTCTAATAAACGACCAATTAGTAATCCAACTTCAAGTGGCTAATATAACATTTCGGATTTAAGCTACAAGCAATCCATAATACTTATGAACTTCAACATATCAACTTCATGCTAGCAACACGTAAAGCTAACAACAACAATAAATATATAATCTTGTAACACTAATTAAGAGACAAGATTATACCTCAACGAATCTCAATCCAATTCCAAATCCGAAGTTGCTCCTTAGCAACTTAGAGACTCTTCAAGACACGTCAATCCGCTACTTGAGACCCTTAGAACCATACCAACAACTTTCCTTCAACTTCCAATCCAAAACCTAGAAAAGCAACTAGGTTTTCGCCATACTAACCCAAAACTATCTTTTCCGAGATTTTTCTATTGAGATATGCTTACAATATCCTCAAGAACCTTGGTTTAAAGTGTGGAGTTGAATGGACAAGGAACAAATTTTTTTTCTTTTCTAAGGACATGAAACCCGAGAGCTTTGTATGATGTTCATCCAATTTTTTTTAAATTTTGCTAAGTGTTGGGCTCTCTCATACTACTAGTAGTATTATATAGGGACATGGAGGGTCAAGGTGTGGACAAATGGGTGATTTGGATGAAGTCTTATAAAATATCAAGACTTTGGACCCTTTGACTTAGTCAATTTTGTCAAGCTCTCTAATAGCAAGACTTGTCTTCCTAACAAGGGTCAAATGACCCTTGTGCCCATGCTACAATTCGCCCAAGGCACCTTAAGGGGGGGTGACACGTGTCGCCCTCCCATTCGTCACAATATTACGTTTTCCGACAATTTCACAATTCCGATAAATTTTTACAAGTCTCAAATATTAACACTTGCGAGTTCTTACGTACGTTCTTAAAGCATGTCCTGCAAATACGGGGTGTAACATTCTTCCCCCCTTAGAAACATTCGTCCCCGAATGTTCTTTCGGAGTCATACTTATAATTAGCGACATAGTTCCCTTTCACAACCCCGACATACCAACAATGCCACACATGGCCCTACTACCTCGCACACGCATATCTGTCCATCATAAGCCCAAAAGAGATTATCTTTTCGTACTTCCAACTCCTTCTAACATATACATAGTCTCAATATAATCTGTTCATAAAACTTAAACATACCACAACTTAATCATGCATACAAGTTTCTAAAGGGGCCAAAGACATACCTGAAATCATATAGGCGGTTCAAAGGACCGCTAAAACTGGGAACTCCCACCACGACCTTCTCGCCACACTGTCGGTGCATGAACATCCCGCCTAGCTATCAAGGCGAAGAACCCGAATCGATCCAAGAGACGCGTGTGGTCCCACCAGACCTCTATAAGGACACTCTCTTAACATATGGCCCAGATGACCACAAGAAAAACAAGCACTGCATCGCGCGACATACCCAGAATGTAACCTACCACATCGGGCGATTGAGGCAAAAGTGGCCTCGATCGACTGGAACCCCATCTCCCGAGACTCGCTCTAGAGACTGACCGCTCCTGCATTCCCGGGTTGTAAAACCTCGCTAAAAAGCGTGGAGGAGCACTTGCCGGGCCGCATCAGACCTAGTTCGGCCGAGGCCGCCCGCCGAAATTGCCCCGAGACCTGCTGCCCCGGCCCTCTGGCCGGCCTGAGTCAATCCGATCTTCCTCTCTATCCTCTATCCTCGCGCATAGGCTCGCATCTAGCAATGTCCATACCGGTCAAGAGCCACCCCAAGCATGCAGAATCATGTGACGGCCAGCCCCATCACATAACGATGAACTCTATCCGCCATGTTAGCTACAATGGTGTGTGCATGTCGCCAAGGAGTCAAACTCTGTGCTATACTCCCGATAGTCCTCCCATTACGCCTCAAGGTCAAAAATCTATCTACGCGGGCCCTCCTCATCTCGTGAGGCAAAAAGTGATCCATAAAGGCCTCGTGAACTCCTCCCAAACACCGGAAGAGCATCATCCCCTCTCGTCGCACTCCATGACTCAAACCAGCTCAACGCAATATCGCAGAACCTAAGAGGCTAGCATAATGCACTGCTCTCAATCCTTAAGAACCTCCATAGTCCGTAGTCGCCGAATGAACTCCTGTGGATCCTCTCGCACTAACCATAAAACTCGGGCGGATGACAACCCAGAAAATCCCGATCCGCAAACCGTCGGCCTAGGGTTAGCTACTCGCCTCCGTTGCCGCCACCACTATGTCACCAATAGTATGATCTTCTCCATAATCTCGTGACGCCTCGGCCGCGAATCGGGGCCCGCACGAACCTCTGAGCTACCGCGCCTCGGCCTCTAATATCGCCGGCGTGGTGAACTCGCCGCCCGCCTACTACCCTGTGCATAGTCCGTGCCGAGTCCTCGTAACCTCTGCACTTAGCGCCTCTCGCCGTCACGCTTTGCCCTTCTGGGCTCCAGTCGCCTCCGGGAGGCATAATCGTTTCATAAGAATAGGTCGAGAGGATTCAACCTAATAAGACAATTTCACCGCACGATCTTAGAGAGAGAAGAATGGAAACTAATCCTAAATGTCCCGCAACCTCACGATTATAGATGTGGTGCACAACACACCGATAATCAAGACTTACTAGACACGGTGCGTAGACACTTTCCGAGGACTAATCGCTTCGATACCACTTTTGTCACGACCAATTCTCGATCGCGATCGGTGCCCTACACAGGCACCCTTACAGTATACATCAAAGATAATCACTTAACATACATGAAACTTATAAAATAAAACAATGTATAAAACAACAGTTAGCCGACAGGCTACCTTCCCGACATAAATATATACAACCGCGGTTGCCTCATTTCTTTACAAATTGACCCTACAAATTCCCACGTGACCATTGCACTTAAGAGTTTTTATCATAATATGGATTGCCCCGCCATACCCTAATATACATGAATCTACTACCTCAGGAAAACCGTATCAAGAGATAAGCTTCCGAGCAAATGGAGCTTTTTCCCAAAATCAACCGAGATCCTAAGAGCAAGGATCACCAACTGGTACCTAAAACTCATGGCATGAACGCAGCCCCGGCGGGGTCAAGATAACATGTATTAATATGGAAAGAAATAACGCACAAGAAATGTATCATAATCAGATAAAAGAATGACAGGGACAAGTATAAAAATACATACCAGATCCTACTGTCATTACCACTTATGAACTTAATTTCACATCAATATCTTTTCCCATTTTCAATAAAGGTTATAGCCACATTCTTACGCACATGATTAGGAAAAATCATTAAGTACATTTCAATATAACTTACTTATCTTCCATAAGTACATCCGGCCCTTGCCGAGGGGCGCTTATACTACCCCTAACTGGGACGCGATCAAGGTCACATAGTCTGCCCATACAGGTATACTGCCCGACCCATTTCTGGGACGATAATATCATATAGTCTGCCCATAAAGGTATACTGCCCGGCCCATTCCTAGGTCGATAATGTCATATAGTCCGCGTAAGGTATACCGCCCGCCCATTCCCCGGTCGATAATGTCATATAGTCCGCCATAAAGGTATACCGCCCGTCCATTCTCGTCGATAATGTCATATAGAACCCGAATTTAACCCAACGATTACGACCTCTACCCTTTTAGAAAGGCTCTTTTCAATTAAAACTTCCTGCATACTAACAACTATAGTATCAAGTCCTATCCACCTTTCAAGACAAGTCACAATACCTTTTTAGAACTACAATTACCGGCTTCTAAATTAGGTGACTTCTTTATTAAAAACCTTAAGCAATTGGTACCTTTAAAATCAAGTTGCCTTTTTACTAAAATCAAGTCATTTATCTTTCCATAAAGCAAATATAACCAACTCCCCATAAAGTCGTTATATTCACTTTATGCCTTAGCCAAAAATACAATTTCCTATCCAAGGGACTTATACGTTTAAAACGGAACAAGTATCACATACTTCAAAACTCTTCAAGTCCCTTAACTTTAATAATACTTGAGACATCCTTTATTCTTTCAAAGAAATGAGTTAATCTCCTAACTCACCCGACTTGGCTATTCATAAAACTAGTAAAGGATATCAAGGTGTTGTTCGCTCACTGCATTACTACATACGTGCAACTAGTCGTGCTCAAAAGATAGGAAAAGTTCTACATAGAGTAAATCACCCAACTTCCTCTTAACTTCTAAGAGTAGAAAGAAACATGAAATGATACCACAGGTATATTCCATACATAGAATCATGCCAACGGAAGGAAGAGGTTCACATACCTCGTGACGATTGTCGACAAGTAGCAAAATGCTCCAAAGTACTTTCAACCTTGATAGCTATTCCATCCTTCAAGTAGGATACGCTATACTTAGTACTTCCACCTATAATGGTCACCATACGTCCATTAACCTCTTACTTCCAACGTAGAATATTCTAAGTGCTAAGTCTTTAAATTCTGAAAATCTGGACAACACCTCCTTTGTGTTTACTTACTTTGCCACCTTTTTCAAGGCCGAATACAATAACCAAACACGCCACATTTAAGGCCCAATCAAAGCAATTAACAATAGGGGATTACACGCCTACTAGACGTAAAATTCGCCCACAAACGATATCAAATTAATGCAACTTACTAGGCCAAATCGGCTAACTTGAAGTACTACAACATCAATTCTTATCCAATTTCCATTTCAATCCAAGTTATTAGCCTAACATGATATCAAGTCGCAATTGATTATAACCACTATAATCTCCAAGTAATTAACATGCGACGATTTCTAATAAACGACCAATTAGTAATCCAACTTCAAGTGGCTAATATAACATTTCGGATTTAAGCTACAAGCAATCCATAATACTTATGAACTTCAACATATCAACTTCATGCTAGCAACACGTAAAGCTAACAACAACAATATATATATAATCTTGTAACACTAATTAAGAGACAAGATTATACCTCAACGAATCTCAATCCAATTCCAAATCCGAAGTTGCTCCTTAGCAACTTAGAGACTCTTCAAGACATTTCAATCCGCTACTTGAGACCCTTAGAACCATACCAACAACTTTCCTTCAACTTCCAATCCAAAACCTAGAAAAGCAACTAGGTTTTCGCTTTGCGACTAACCCGAAAACTATCTTTTTCCGAGATTTTTCTATTGAGATATGCTTACAATATCCTCAAGAACCTTGGTTTAAAGTGTGGAGTTGAATGGACAAGGAACAAATTTTTTTTCTTTTCTAAGGACATGAAACCCGAGAGCTTTGTATGATGTTTGTTATACCCCGTATTTTCCAGAGTATATACGTGAGGGCGTACGTATAAAAGTTTAAGCCTTAAGTTAGGCAAGGACCGAAAATTTTGTGCACAACACACGAAAAGAATCGTTTTCCGACGAAACGTTTTCCAAACTTTGCGAAGGGAAAAATACGGCTATGTCATTGATTATTTTTGCGGATTTTTCCGAGAGATGAAATATTTTGGACCAACGAGAGGGTGACACTTGTCCCTCAAGTGGACGACATTGGGAGGGCATTCCTTGCACGTTTTTTGTGCTTTCTTTTGGTCAAGGGTTAGGTAGGATATTTTGTGTAGTAGATGGATAAAGACACATGGATAAATCCTCACCCTACACTTGCACCACACTTGTCTTGATCTTGGCCATTGGTTGGCCTATAAATACCCCCTTAGTTGATGAACTTCTTCATCCAAAAATCACTTTCCAAGTCTCAAAACCTCCCTAAAGTGTAGTATTCGTCCAAATCCTCCCCCTCCCCCTTGAGAGCCTTGGCCGAAATCAAACCCCCCCCCCCCCCCCTTGGTAGAAAATACTCTCCAAGTATTGTTACTATTCCCAAATACCTTGGCCCTAATACCTTGTAGTATTCCAAGGTTATACCTATACTAAAAGCCCAGAAATACTATTATACTTCCTTTAGCCACTAAACGAAACCACAGGAAAATCTTCATAGTTGGTTGAAGTGTTAGGTAGAAGTTGTGTAGAACTTCTAAGGGTTTCTGGGAGCGAATTGGAGCGTTCAGAATAGGAGCTAAACATTGCTCAGGATCGACATTAAACTTGGATAATTTTGGGCTTACCGAGGTAAATAATCCTATCCTTCTATTGTAATTGGAAATTACATCGTAGTTGTATAGAAATGAATATAAGATTCATAGAAGAGAATTGAACGTAATAGAAGGATATTACGAGAAAAGACTTGGCGAAATCACATCGTGAAGAATATTAAGTAGAAGATTAAATCAGATTTACATAGACCGTATTCTGATGAACTTATAACCTTTATTGGTTGACTGTTCTGCGAGTAGCATGTACTACTTGGAAGGTGGACAAGGCTAGCCGGGTTATAGCCGATGAGCGTTTTGCTAATAGTCGATAATCGTCGCGAGGTATGTGATTCTTCCTATCTCTTGAGCATGATATTTTAAAAGAATATATATATATATGCGGTAGACGACGTGTGTTAAGCGAATAATAATTACGGAAATGTCTTTTGACTTAAGCTCGAATAATAATTACGGCAATGTCTTTCGACTTAAGCCTGAATAATAAAGGATCTTGAAGTATTTCCAAAGAGATAAGAAACCTTGTTGAAAGAAGAGTAATGCTTGGTTTTAAAAGTTATACTGGCTTTATGGGAAGTTAGGTATAACGACGTAAGTGAGATAAAAAGAATGGTTATTGATTTTAAGAAGTTAAGAGACTTGATCTTAAAAGATAAGAGACTTGACTTAATTGAATTAATATGAATTTTGTTAAAAAGTGTGAAACCTCATTCGTGAGTAATGAATACTTGGTTTTAAAAGGAATAATGTTTCTTGATTTCGAAATCAGAATAAGTATCGAACAAACCACTGCAGCGCTAATAAAGGGAAATGTATTGAATAATGAAGTATTATTAAAACCAGTAGAAACCTCTATCTGCATAGAAGCTAAGATGAGACAAAATGATATTACATTTCCTCGATCATGGCTGCTTTAATAAGATTGTTATAAACAAAGAATAACCTACTCACACATAAGGCTTATTCTTTTAAAGGGGAGTACGTTATTTGATTAAGACTATAAACTATGAAATCTTTCCAAACTAAAAGACGTGAGTATCTGAAATTAGGCAAACTTGAACTTTTGGAAAAGAATGTTGTTACTTGACGTTGTTCTAGAAAGTGTAAGCCACTTGGTTAAAACAGTGTAAAGTACTTGATTTTAAAACATGAACGTATTTGGCACTACGGATAATAGTATCGAGTTGTTTTTACGTAAAAAGAAGTCTTTTTGAAAGGATTAATGTATGTAGTACTTTGGGTTTAAAACCCGGATTTGTTGTAATAAAATAAGAGTCTATAAATATGTTGAACTTGCCTATGTTTGTGGTAATAGCCTTTGTTGTGCAAGTGTTGTATTTATTGTGATGTGTCTGCCGTTGGGACATGCGCACGATCGCATTCCGGCATGCGGCCACCATGCGTTAATCACCCGATATATTGTTATTGTTACATGGACATGTACGCTCGCACCGGCAATTCGGCATGCGCGTACGCGCGTTAATCACCCGATATATTGTTATTGTTGTTACATGGACATGTCCGCACCGGCAGACTCCGGCATGCGGATACGCGCGTTAATCACCCGATATATTATTGTTGTTACATGGACACGCTCGCACCGGCGCACTCCGGGCATGCGCTACGCGCGTTAATGACCGATATATTGTTATTGTTGTTACATGGACATGCTCGCACCGACGATAATTCCGGCATGCGGCTACGCGCAGGTTGATCTCGGTGTATTGGTATTATTGTTACATGGACATATCGCACCGGCGCACTCGGGCATGGGCCGTGCGCAGGTTGATTACCCGCACCTTATTATTGTTGCATCCTCGACATGTGCGCACCGATGGAAAATTTCGGGGCATGTGGCAAGATGCGAACATGATTGATGTTGTGGGCGTGAGACCCATAGTTATATTTGAGTGATGACTTTGAGGCGCGAGTCCTCGACTTAATCGCGTTTATGATTGCGCATCGTATTTTGGTTATCATATATGTCTCGCTTTATATAGATCGTTATGATTTAATGCCGATTTTTAGTTTCACATACTGTACTGTTATCGACCTCCTTCTGGGCCGCTCACGCCGCAGCAGTAGAGGTACATCGGTTGTCGATCCTCGCCAGGATCATAAATCGCATTTTGGGAAGCTCCGCTTTCTCCGAGGCTTATCTTTTGCATGTTACCCGAGTCCGTAGGTCCTTGTACATTCGGGGTATGGCGGGCCCCGTCCCGCCATAGTTGTCATTACATTCTTAAGGTCCGTAGTACTGTTGTGGCGGGGTTGTAAAAAGGATTAAACTGCTCGCTTTTTTTATGTATTATATATACGTAAGATAAATCGCTTTGGTTGGCTGTTTATTTATCATGTCTCTTGTTTCATATTTATGTTTTATTTCCACGATTACTCGATGTATGTATCACTAGGGTGCCCGGTAAGGCACTACCACGCCCGGATCGGTCGTGACAAAAGTGGTATCAGAGCGGTTAATCCTCGAAAGTGTCTACGCATCGCGTTCAGTAGAGTCTTGATTATCGGTGTGTTGTGCACCACATCTATAATCGAGGAGGTCGCAGGACATTTAGGATCGTTTCCATTCTTCTCATTACGAGATCGTGCCTTAGTCAGTGTGTTGTAAGTTGGACCCTCCGACGATCTCATTTTTACCGCTTATGCCTCCGCCACGCAACCGGGCCCAGGGATGGGCAAGACACCAGGAGCCGCTAGTAGGATACAGAGGAGTATGAGGGCGCAGCCCGGCCAAGACTGAGATTGTGCTTGACGGCGAGTTTTGACGCCACGCCCCAAAGAGAGTTTAGAGCCGCAGTGGGCTGATGAGACAACGATACGAGCCTCCACCCCACGGCTGGGGCAAGAGATGGGTTACAAGGAGATGGCACGATTGCTAGCCGTGATTGGCGCACACGAGGATAGCCGGACGCAGTTAGCCCAGAGTACCCATGGTTCACCCGAGATCGGATAGTTTGAGGCTACGGGACTTTTCGAGTCAGAGCACGCGAGTTCTACGGTCGAGGTCGAGGATGATCCGCAGGAGTTCATTCGGCGATTACATGGATAATGAGGGTAATCAAGGCTTCGAGACCGAGTCGGTGGTCTTAGGTTCGCATCGGCCGCGTGAAATCGCAATGATCGGTTTGATTCTGGAGCCGCCCCGGGAGAGTATGCACTTCCGCCGCTTTGGGACGAAGTTCTCGTGGGCATTTCTTGCACTCTTGCCGCCTGCACGATGAGAGGGCTCGCCGACCGATTTTTGATGTTGAGGCGAACCCGCGCATCCGGGAGTACAATGTGGAGTTCGACTCATCGCTCAGACGTCCCCCGTCAGAGTAGCCGATATGGAGGACGAGTGCACCGTTACGCCACCGGCTAGATGACTACTTGGCGAGGCTTGTTCGGTGTAGCTCTTCATCGGGCATGGACATTGCCCGCACGCAGCTTATGCACTTGGGTGTGAGGAGCGGAGAGGTCGACGGAATGACCAAAATCAGCAGAAGAGGGCCAGAACAACAGGGTCTTTTGGCGACTTTCAAGGCGGACCGCCTCAGCAGCAGGATAGTTATGCACCTTCGCCAGTACAGAGTGGTCCTCCACAACCTTCGTATGCTCAGGTATTCAGGAGCAGTCGAGCTCCACGGGTTCAGTTCTGCAGAGTAGGCGCTGGCAGATGCAGCCACCCCTACCTCGCGTGGTCGGTGTGGTAGACCGCATTTCGGGAGTGTCGTGGTGCCAAGGAGCTTTTACTTTGCGGCCAGGCCATTTTGCGAGGAATCGCCACTGTGGGTAGCACGGATGTTACGACTCACCTTCGTGATCGATGGTGATTCATCACCTTCACTAGCTACGCCGCAGGCGTGACCGTGATTAGAGTAAAGCGGTAGATTCAGGTATATCCTTAACTCTCTAGATGTTAGTATGCTTGATATGATGAGTTTATGTTGAGTGTTATGTCTGGATAGCATTGTGTAAAAGTATGATCTAGAGAACATGGGTAGTCGAGAAGTTAAGTATGGGGTATGGAAAGTGAACCTTAGATTATTTCACGATTGAGACCTTAAATGTAGCGCCGCCTCGAGTAAAGGATTTTGCAAATGATCCTTGTCTGAGTGCATTATATGCCTAGAATGTATTAGTGTGATAAGTCCATGGGTAGTGAGATGGAAGTGATAGCTTTCATGATGAATTAGTAAGATTGTTCCGGATCGAGAAACAAGAAAGTTCGCACGATGAGGGTCGGGTTGAGGACGTGTGCGGTCAACCCGTAGCCTCGCTAAGGTGGGACGCTTCGGGTGGTCCCGCCAGGTGGTAGGGTCACGAGGGTACTAGGCCCAAGTTTAGATGACCATCGTATGAGTTCGTGGATATGTTCGACCAGAATCGGATCGTGAAGGCCGGGAATGGCCTTAAAGAGGATCGAGGCTAGTAAGATGACCAAGTTTGGAGGTAGTGACTCGTAAATTTTGGGAATCAAGTAAGGATCAAGTATGGTACGATACTAGAAGAGTTCAAGTGTTCGAGAAGAGTACATGAGTAAGGAAATAAGTGAACATGTACTTTGAGAGAATAGAAATGATCATTACTTTTGGAAGTAAAGGTGCTGGCGGAATATCTTTTACCGGGGGTGGAAGCTTTTGTAATGCTAGAGGTGGTTCCTCGTTGACTTAGGGTTAGGTAATTGCACGTGTGTTATTTTGTGGCCAGGTGTGGCATTGGCCACTTGTTAAGAGAAACTTTATCGTTATCCGTCGTGGAAGGAACATTCGGGACGAATGTTTCTAAGGAGGGGAGAATGTTATACCCCGTATTTTCCAGAGTATATACGTGAGGGCGTACGTATAAAAGTTTAAGCCTTAAGTTAGGCAAGGACCGAAAATTTTGTGCACAACACACGAAAAGAAACGCTTTTCCGACTAAACGCTTTCCAAACTTTCAAGGGAAAATACGGCTATGTCATTGATTATTTTATGGATTTTTCCGAGAGATGAAATATTTTGGACCAACGAGAGGTGACACTTGTCCTCAAGTGGACGACATCGAGGGCATTCCTTGCACGCTTTTTTGTGCTTTCTTTGGTCAAGGGTTAGGTAGGATATTTTGTGTAGTAGATGGATAAAGACACATGGATAAATCCTCACCCTACACTTGCACCACACTTGTCTTGATCTCGCCATTGTTGCCTATAAATACCCCCTTAGTTGATGAACTTCTTCATCCAAAAATCACTTTCCAAGTCTCAAAAACCCCTCCCCCTAAAGTGTAGTATTCGTCCAAATCCTCCCCCTCCCCCTTGAGAGCCTTGGCCGAAATCAAACCCCCCCCCCCCCCCTTGGTAGAAAATACTCTCCAAGTATCACATTATTCCCAAATACTCGCCCTAATACCTTGTAGTATTCCAAGGTTATACCTATACTAAAAGCCCGTAAATACTATTATACTTCCTTTAGCCACTAAACGAAACCCTAAGGAAAATCTTCATAGTCGGTTGAAGTGTTAGGTAGAAGTTGTGTAGAACTTCTAAGGGTTTCTCGGGAGCGAATGGAGCGTTGAATAGAGCTAAACATTGCTCGGGATCGACATTAAACTTGGATAATTTTGGGCTTACCGAGGTAAATAATCCTATCCTTCTATTGTAATTGGAAATTAAATAATCGTAGTTGTATAGAAATGAATATAAGATTCATAAGAGAATTGAAGCGTAATAGAAGGATATTACGTAAAAGACTTGAATCAAATCACATCGTAAGAATATTAAGTAGAAGATTAAATCAGATTTACATAGACCGTATTTACAGAGACTTATAACCTTTATCGTTGAATGCTGCGAGTAGCATGTACTACTTGGAAGGTGGACAAGGCTAGCCGTTATAGCCGTGGAGCGTTTTGCTAATAGTCGATAATCGTCGCGAGGTATGTGATTCTTCCTATCCTCTTGAGCATGATATTTTAAAAGAATATATATATATAGTACGGTAGACGTACGTGTGTTAACTGAATAATAATTACGGAAATGTCTTTTGACTTAAGCCTGAATAATAATTACGGCAATATCTTTTGACTTAAGCCTGAATAATAATTACGGCAATGTCTTTCGACTTAAGCCTGAATAATAAAGGATCTTGAAGTATTTCCAAAGATATAAGAAACCTTGTTGAAAGAAGAGTAATGCTTGGTTTTAAAAGTTATACTGGCTTTATGGGAAGTTAGGTATAACGACGTAAGTGAGATAAAAAGAATGGTTATTGATTTTAAGAAGTTAAGAGACTTGATCTTAAAAGATAAGAGACTTGACTTAATTGAATTAATATGAATTTTGTTAAAAAGTGTGAAACCTCATTCGTGAGTAATGAATACTTGGTTTAAAAGGAATAATGTTTTACTGATTTCGGAAATCAGAATAAGTATCGAACAAACCACTGCAGCGCTAATAAAGGGAAATGTATTGAATAATGAAGTATTATTAAAACCAGTAGAAACCTCTATCTGCATAGAAGCTAAGATGAGACAAAATGATATTACATTTCCTCGATCATGGCTGCTTTAATAAGATTGTTATAAACAAAGAATAACCTACTCACACATAAGGCTTATTCTTTTAAAGGGGAGTACGTTATTTGATTAAGACTATAAACTATGAAATCTTTCCAAACTAAAAGACGTGAGTATCTGAAATTAGGCAAACTTGAACTTTTGGAAAAGAATGTTGTTACTTGACGTTGTTCTAGAAAGTGTAAGCCACTTGGTTAAAACAGTGTAAAGTACTTGATTTTAAAACATGAACGTATTTGGCACTACGGATAATAGTATCGAGTTGTTTTTACGTAAAAATAAGTCTTTTTGAAAGGATTAATGTATGTAGTACTTTGGGGTTAAAACCCGGATTTGTTGTAATAAAATAAGAGTCTATAAATATGTTGAACTTGCCTATGTTTGTGGTAATAGCCTTTGTTGTGCAAGTGTTGTATTTACGTACCGCGTCTCGTTGGAGGGCATTATTCGACGATTGATGGACATACCGACGATGGGTGGCCCACGTATGCTTCCATTGTGAGTGTGATGTTGTTACATGGACATACGCCCGATCACGCAGAATTCGCACGCGGCTACGCGGCGGGTTAATCACCCGATATATTGTTATTGTTGTTACATGGACACGTCCGCCGACGCAATTCACGCACGGCCACGGCGGGTTAATCACCCGATATATTGTTATTGTTGTTACATGGACATGTACGCACCGGCCGCACTCCGGCATGCGGCGCGCGGCGGGTTAATCACCCGATATATTATTATTGTTACATGGACATACGCCGCACTAAATTCCGGGGCATGCGGCACGCGCGGGTTAATGACACGATATATTGTTATTGTTGTTACATGGACATATACGCCGCACCGACGAATTCCGGCATGTGGCGTGTGGCGCAGGTTGATCTCCTGTATTGGTATTATTGTTACATGGACATGCTCGCACCGGCGCAGACTCCGGCGTGGCCGTGCGGCAGGTTGATTACCCGGTACCTTATTATTATTGTTGCATCCCCGGACATGCTCGCACCGGCGGAAAATTCCGGGGCATGTGGCGAAGATGCGAACATGATTGATGTTGTGGGCGTGAGACCCATAGTTATATTTGAGTGATGACTTTGAGGCGTGAGTCACGACTTAAGCGCGTTTATGATTGCATCGTATTTTGGTTATCATATATGTCTCGCTTTATATGATCGTTATGATTTAATCGCCGTATTTTTAGTTTCACATACTGTACTGATCGACCTCCTTCGGGGCCGCGCTCATACGCAGTAGAGGTACATCGGTTGTCGATCCTCGCCTAGGATCACAAATCGCATTTTGGGAAGCTCCGCTTCTCCGAGGCTTATCTTTTGGTATGTTACCACAGTCCAGAGGTCCTTGTACATCTGGGGTATGGCGTGGCCCCCCCGCCATAGTTGTCATTACATTCTTAGAGGTCCGTAAATCTTGTGGCGGGTGGTTGTAAAAAGGATTAAACTGCATTTTTTTTATGTATTATATATCTGTAAGACAAGCTATTTTGGTTGCTTTGTTTATTTATCATGTCTCTTGTTTCATATTTATGTTTTATTTCCGCTGATTACTCTGATGTATGTATCACTAGGGTGCCCGGGGTAAGGCACCAGTCACGGGCCCGGGATCAGGTCGTGACAATGTTCATCCAATTTTTTGTAAATTTTGCTAAGTGTTGGGCTCTCTCATACTACTAGTAGTATTATATAGGGACATGGAGGGTCAAGGTGTGGACAAATGGGTGATTTGGATGAAGTCTTATAAAATATCAAGACTTTGGACCCTTTGACTTAGTCAATTTTGTCAAGCTCTCTAATAGCAAGACTTGTCTTCCTAACAAGGGTCAAATGACCCTTGTGCCCATGCTACAATTCGCCCAAGGCACCTTAAGGGGGGGTGACACGTGTCGCACTCCCATTCGTCACAATATTACATTTTCCGACAATTTCACAATTCCGATAAATTTTTACAAGTCTCAAATATTAACACTTGCGAGTTCTTACGTACGTTCTTAAAGCATGTCCTGCAAATACGGGGTGTAACATTAATCATTAATGATATGATAGTACTTTGGTTTTTCTAAAATGAAAGTTGAGTTTTCTGATAAGGCATTGGCGCTACGACATAGTTCTATTGGATCTTAATCCTTAATGATATTATAGTACTTTGGTTTACTAAAAAGAAAGTTGAGTTTTATATAAAGTAAGTGTACGGCGAACGTGCATAGTTCTATTGGATCTTAATCCTTAATGATATGATAGTACTTTGGTTTTCTAAATGAAAGTTATCCTATCTATTTCATTGAGAGTCAAAAGATGATTTTGAATTTCATATGGTTGTTTATGATATCTATTTGTGCACAATCCCTTATATGTTTGTCGTGTCCTTCATTAGAGGGCCGGACAATATAAGTATATGATTCCATAGACATACATCTGTGATGCTAGTAGAGATACTCATAACAGCATATGATTCCATGGACATACATTCGTGATGTGAGTAGAGATACTCATGACAGTATATGATTCCATGGACATACATCTAGGAAGGATAATATGATTTCGAATTATTAGAAGTTATCTCACTCGTATAAAGGGGGAAGATAATGTAAGCTTGAGAAGCGGAATATTTGAGAATCTTAGAATATTAAGTAACCGTTGAGACCTTAGATATTCAAGGCCTTCTTGAATATGATATTTGACACTTGAGCTTAGTTGAAGTATATTTATTGAGTTTGGTATCTGATAGTTGAGTCGATTGTGTTAAGTATGTGCCAACTTTACTAACTGTTAGTTCTGCCACTGGATATAATTGTATGAGTACCATGTTATGAATAGTCTTTTACATGTTGTAGTGTCACTTTGCTTGGATATGTGTCCATAACAGGTAGTAACTATTCAGAATAACCTTACAGGTTTAAGAATGTCCTTCAAAAACTTGAAAAAAATAATATAGTTTACCTGTTAAATTTGTATGTCTCAGTTTAGTTCAATATATGGATCAGATATTTCTCTTCTCATAGTAGAATAAGAGGGTAAAACTGACTATTTGTTCAAGTGCTACCGGTGAAGATTAAATGAGGAGTTGGGATCAGGTATGCTATAGAAGTAGCCTTCACATAGGTTTAGGAAGTCATCTTATGTACATATATTTGATCAGTTACTTTGTACCATTAGTATGCTTGCTTGTTTTTGGTCAAATCTCTATGTTGCCTGAACTTTATTCCTATTAAATCATTAAATGTTTTGGTTTATCTCTGTTGTGTGGATCTGAGATTTATTGGATTGGTTTGGCAAGGTCCTTAAGGGAATATGAGATGCCTACGAATATTGCTTGAGCTAAGTTGTGAGTGGAATCATTACTTGATTATCCCTAATTGGAATCTGTAGTCTAGGACATGTTGGTAGGTCTTAAAGTTGATATTACTGTTGGATACATTATGAAAGTGTAGACTGCTTGTAATACCATTTTAATTGATTTCATATTTGTCATGCTTATATATCTAACATGATAGCTTAAATTTGGTTTCTGCATATATAACTCTTTTAGTTGGCCTAATATCTAGTTAAGGGTCATTTAATTGTGTATGAACTATTTCAGTAACTGTGGAGTCAGTAGCATGTTAGTAGTGGCCTGTTTTATTCAAAATTTTCAATTGTTAGTAAAAAGGATATCTAGAAATGTTGATATGGAGTGTATTAACTAAGTAACAGATTTAGGGTGCCTTGTGTTGGCTTAAGTAGCATATTTAATTCCCTTAAAAGTCCCTGTTTAGCCAGCCCATACCTCTGTGTGTTTGTTAGGTCTATCAACATCAATTTAAGCTAAAGAGGGCTATTTAGGTCAGCCTTGTGTTATTTGGGTGTATGTGTTGCCTGTTGTATGAATGGGGGAGTAATACATACACAATGAGTCCTTTGCATGACCCTAGTAGTAGTCCCAAGTTCAACATCACTTCCATAATATGTTCTACAAGTTTATGAAGTGCTTACTGCTTAAAGTAAATTTTGGGCCAAAGTGCATTCTGATTTTCCTAGTTTTCTGGCCAAATTGAAACTAGATTGTTAATGTCATACTATGCATAGGTGTTCTATTATATTAAATTACATCTGCCTATTTCTTGTCTCCATAAAAGATTGGTTCTGAACTCTGAAAAAAATGCAAATGAACTAGAAACAGTGGTTACACATTCTGTTTTGCTTGTGCCTTTTTGTATATGCTATGAATGTCTGAGAAACTTACCTTTCACAGTGCACTAGTTTAGCTCCCTATAGTCCATACACAATCTCTGAGAATTATCCTCCTTTCCTATAATTACCTTGGAAAAAAATGGTTTCAGTTCATTTTGGTACTTGTACATCTTGAGGTAGATGTAAAGAATTCACATGATCTGCATAATGATGTCCATGATCGAGTCACAGATTTGCAACATAAATAGCTGAAACCCATTTCCTTTTTAATCTGTTGACAACTTATCTATTTCACATGTTATAATGTAGTTTAATATGATTGTGAGTTATAAATATAATCTAAATGTTTTTTTAAAACTATTTTGAGTCGGCTTGCTGATTCATAGTGTGTTATAGTTAAAAGGAGATATGAGATATGCCTAAAACTGGATTTTTGTTTTTACTGTTGTATATATGAACTTGCATCTTTGCAAATCTGGGAGTATAATTGTCAATTGGTTAACTTACAACTCATCTTGTGATATTTTTAATCATGTCCAGAATGCTGGTTATAATATGTTTCACCTGAAGTTGATGGTACACATAAGGTTGTTGTCTCTTGTCTCTATTCAATAGTATAGGATAAGTCCTTGGAATTAGTTCAACATTTAGTCGATGTTTGTTAATTGTTTGTCCTGCTCTTGGATGGGACTCAAGTGTAGATGGTCCTCTACATGTTGTAATATTACTCTGTTAACACCCATAACTGAGCTCCTGTAATGCTGAAAGTACCACTGTGATTATCCAGTTGGTACCAGCAAGTCTAGATATAGGATTGATTGTTGATGTTACTTGACCATTGATTGTTTTTCTGCTGATATTTGCTGCAAATATTCCTACTGCACCCTGGTAACAAAAGTGTCATGTTTATCTGAGAATTATTGGCTAGATAGGCTAAGTATATGCCTGCCTCTTTCTACCTTGGTAGTAAATATGCATATTAAGCAGTTCTTTTCTGTAAAAAAAAATTGCTAAGTTTACCAATACATTACATGGAATTGGAGGTTGACTATTACTATATGATGTTTATATCTTCATGTGTAATTCAACTTTAAGACTTGACACTTAATTTGATGGTATATGGGAACATGGATATGTATTTAAGCATCTTGTGATATTCTCTATTCAGGATAGAACTGATAACATGACCATGACCTTAAATTAGAAGAGTTCTAGGTTCAAATGTTGTCCTTTGTTAACTGGTATAGATCTGAAGCAAAGTGTTGAAGCTATCTCCATTAGCTGTTGTTTTTATTTTATTTTATTTTATTTTGAACATTATTACATTGCACTGGTTACTGCATATATTTGTAAAGTTCTGAGGCAGTTAACTACCATGTTTGTTATTATTATGGTTGTAGCTTGGTATGGTTACCATTAGTTGGCTACTATTTTTATCGTTACTCGCATCGCCTCGCTCCGCCTGGCTAAACTTGAACCTAAAGCAAGTAACATAATAGCATTAACCCATAGTATTTTGGAGTTAAGTTTTTCTGCCATATTTTGATACTCAAGTGATTTACTGCTGGATTTTGGCCATTATATTTTGCCTACTAGTTGTTGCATTCTTATCCAATGGCCGCAAAGATATACTCGCAAAGATACCCTCCTCTTTTCCTCGCAGATGGGACGCCGCATAACCGGTTCGCTTGGATAATTTTACCGCTTAAGGCGTGGATTGAACCCTCATGCCATCCCAAACTTGCCTTTAAGAAAATGATAATTTTCCTGGTTACTTTTCTGAATAATGACTCTTTCCAAAGCATGTTAGTTAATTATGGTATATGTCTTTAGCCCTTTCATGTGTTAGTCCATTTAGCTTATTTGTTTCTATTATGTTTAAGGATTAAATGTTTGATGTGTGATTCCAGTCCTGTAATGGTCATAGCTAGGCTATTTTTCTTAGTCAATGTTTAAAAATTTTGGATACTGAATATTCTAATGTCCTGATTAAGCTACATACCAGCAGATAGTGATACAGAGGCAGATAATTACAGCTCAGGAATTAGTTAATATGCAAAAATGTCATAGTATTGATGCAACTCCTTATTTAAAACTGAATGAAAGTACCTGGTGTTATCATCACCAAGTTTCATCTAAGTTGACTTGCTTCTTTGAATCAACAGCACCTCAGCTATATAGATTGACCTCTTGAATTTCCTATCTAGTCCTTTTCCTCCAAGGTTACCTGCAACTATGTTGCACCTCCAATAGATCCTTCTTATCCTGCTGCACCTCAGTTAGCAAATTATTAAGACTAGAGAAATGAAGCTTCCTCAATTGTGATTTCAACATTTTAAAATTTTCAACATCCTGTTGCATCTCAGTTGATACATTTTTCAACCTTCACTTGTTGGTTCCACCCAATCTATATTTAATAGAATACCCTACTTATATCCCTTCTATCATTCCAAATGATGTTTATAATGTGTGATTACTTGGAATAAATGCATTGGGTGTTAAAATAAGGACATGTCAGAATGATGCATCATCTGTGATAGCTTCATGTTTAATATAAGTATCATGTTGGGTGTTTCTGTATTGAGGCTTAGAAGTGTAAGTAATTTATCTATATTGTTTTGATATTACATTCTAAGGAAACTAAGTGCATGTTAAGTTGTTGTTTAGGAATCCAGTTGGTTACTGCACATGTTCACTATTTTCTGTGGAAATTAGCTACAATATTTGTTGTCATGCATCGCTCACGCATTGATAACCAATATTACCATGTTCAATTCTCTGTTGCTGCCCACTGTTGTAAGCCTGATTCACTTACTGATTTAAAGAAAACTAGACATAAGAATCCTCTATCTTCTTTATATATACCTAAACAGTCATACTGAAACTACTAGTCTCTAATTCAAGAAAATCATCTAGTTTGATATATGTTTGAGATGGGAATCTGAGTTATTTTACCTCTTGTTTTCTTTAATTATATGTTAGGTATCTATGTGATATATTGTGGCCCTGTGTAACATCTTTGGGTTTGCTGAATATAGGTTGGTAGGTATAGTTATAAGGGAGACTATGCCAAAAAAATTATAGCATAAGACATATTATGAACATTCGAGGACGAATATTTCTAAGGAGGGAAGGATGTTACACCTTGTAATCTTAGGGAAATAATTTGAGAACGTAATCAATAAAATAAGATTCGAGTATTGGAAATGATTTTGAATTTAACGAATGCGAATACGGGAGTTAATAATAATTTTATACCCCAAAGAGGTTACGGACTAGTATCACATTATGAGAATTGTGACATTGAGTACACAGAGGTTTTATAAGTCATCGGGATTTAAGTGAGTTGGGATCGAAAATTATTTGTGTGTATAATTAATTAATTGTGGGACCCTTTTTTAATTATTAAAAATGGGACAACACGTAGTGAAACATTACGTGTTGTCTTATAAGGTAATGTTACAGTAACTCGGTTCAACAAGACGTTCAGACCTTCACTTTCACTTTCACCTTCATCTTCCTCCATTTTTATTTCCTTTCTAAGCTCCCATTTCTTTCAAAATTTCTTATGGAAATCACTCCCGGTAAGCAGTAGTAGGATGAGCTATTTTAGTTGATAAATTTCCTAAAATTCGCAACCAAATTAGGGGATTATCCGCAAGCTTTCATTCAATTAGGAAGGGAGAATTTCGAAGCATTTCAAACCTTAATTCCAGTATAATTAAGTTCTTAAACAAGCTAGAACACTCGAAATCAACAAAACTCAGAGTCTCGAAGAAGCTTCGGTCAACCGAATTTTCGGAGCTGATTCTGGCGCTTAATCCGATACCAGTTCATGGATAGTCGGTGATGCTCGACGCAGCTTCTAACAGAGGTAGGTTCGTATTCCTAAGTTTTATACCAGTTATGAGGTCAAATTCTTGTCACTAGTTTCTAAGATGGTTCCGGAAATGCTAAAGTATGTGTTGGGTATTTTTCGGGACTGTCTGTGTGAAAATTGGGGATTGCATGTGAAATTTCTGAGATGTGTTGGGTATTGTAGTAGTAAAATAAGGATTAGAAAGGTTGGGTATTGTGCTACATATATAGGTTTCTACAAAGAAGAATTATAGGTTCTACGTGTATAAGAAGTTCGATAGAATGCCCCAATAGAATCTGATTATTAGTGCATTGATTATGTGTGATTTAAATCATTCATAGGATATGAAAAACCATTCGTAGAGTTTACAAGGAAATCGTGGGAACTTAGAGTACATGCGACGACAAGGTATGTGAAACCATCATTTCTTCTTTTGGTATGTTTTACATAAAAGAATGTATGGCGGACGTACATAGTTCTAATGAATCATAACTCCTAATGATGCAGGATGTGATAAGTGCCTTGATTTTCCAAATGAAGATTTAAAATGATACATGATGTGATAAGTGTCTTGATTTTCCAAATGATGATTTAATATGTATAAAGTTACTCATGATATTCTACTTGTGCTGATGTGATTATATCATTTCACCGCTCTCGCCGCGCTTTCATGCGACTATATATGTTCACCGTGTTCCTCACTAAAGAGTGGGCAAGATACGACCTACCGCTGGCCCTAGAAACGGGTGGGCAAGATATATGACCTTACCGCGTACCAGAATGGGTCGGGCAGTATATGACCTTACCGCGTCCCATAATGGGTCGGGAAGTATATGATTTTACCGCGTCCCTCACTAGAGGGTCGGGCAGTACATGATTCCACTGCGTCCCAGAATAGGCCGGGCAGTGTATATATGACTTATTTTATATGGACATATCTTGACTCTCATTTTTATAAGGCACAGTTGACTCTCATTTCTATATGGCATAATTGTATTGGTATTATGATTATTACACATGTCTCTTGTTATCTTTGGCCAGTTATGAGCTTCTTTACAGTACTTCATGTTTTACATACTTAGTACATTATTTCAGATCGACTTTTCCGAGGTCGCGTTTCATGCCCGCAGGTACAAATACTCAGTGTGGTGATCCTCCAGCTTCGGATTCTTGTTCAGCCGTTGGAGAGCTTCATTGATTCGGAGCTTAGTCATTTTGGTACAAAACCTTATTTTTTATTTACGCATATGTAGGGGCACGACGGGGCCCTGTCCCGTCATATGTCATTATCGTACTCTTAGAGGTCTGTAGACAGATATGAGTGGTAGATGTGTTCATGTATATGTGTACGGTTGTCTCTATGTACAATGACGGCCTCGTCGGCTTGCCTATTTTGTTATATGAGTTAGCTGTGACTCCTCTGGAGACAGGTTATTTCCGATGTTTACATTATCATTGGTGTCTATGTGATTATACGTGACATGTGGGTATAAGGGTGCCCAGGTAGGGCTCCGGGTCGCGGCCCGTCGGGTCGGGTCGTGACAAACGGAGATTATCTTAAGCTTGTGAGAAATAATGTGTATTAACAAGGAAATAAGAATGTAACAACAACAACAAGGATGTTAGAAATCTGAAAATGAACAAAGTAATTGGCTTGCTGAGTCGATTGTTGGTTCAATGTATCCTTAAGATAATCTTGCCCCGTATATTTTTTTAAACGGTGTAATGATAACTTATCTCCCAAGATAAAACATCAATCAAACAAGTGAGCAAAGGAGACTCAAGTGTTCGCTTAGGAAAGAAATATCTTGAGTGTATTGGTGATTTCAAGAGAGGAAGAAGATGGACAAAATTCTGAAGTGTGGTGTATTATGAATTGATCCAAAAGTCTCAATTTATAGCAAGATGAATGTGTCTTTCTAAATAGCCTAATAAAGGCCTTCAATGCCATGTAATGGCCATTGATTTAGGGGTTACAATTCAGCCAAGTAATGACTGAATTTATGAGGCAAATAATGGAGACTTAATGCTCCAAAGTCAGCCCAAACGTCAGGTGAATTTCGTGTCCAACTGGCCATACTGAGTCAAGCACCGCGACGCTTGTGCCCGAGCCGAGGCGCGCATGTTCTTCGGGAAGACGCCGAGGCGCCTAAATTCCAGTAGCTCCAGTGGATTTTTACCGTCATTAGAGTCGCGGACCTTCACCCATTTCCTGATTTGTTTCACTTTTTACACATCGTACACTTCTTCCTTCATTTACCAACGTGAAATCATTGTCATTTGGCCAATAATCGTCTATTATCTTACGTCTCAAACAATTCGTATACGTACCAATATCTCTTCCATTAAGGAAATTATGATTCTTGACACTTTATGTGCACCGTGTGTGGAAACCATGTTTCCGAAGTGCGGGGCCCCAAATATTTAAATCATAATTAATAGGATTAACTTTATTTCACGTTTAATAAATATTTCCAACAGAACATTTATTCTTTCAATGCCCCTTCTCCCATGAATGTATTAAGCTGATATTGCAGCGGCTGAGAATGGATGTACACAACCTAGCACTACAAGAGCTATGGAGGAGGATGACAGAGAAGATTAAAGGTAGCAGTTGTAGAAGCTTTGTGCAGGCAGTGTTGATAGTAGTGGTATACCACATTTGGAGAGCACAAAATGAAGCATATTGGAATCATAGAGTACCCCATCCAATGGTCATTAGAGAGCATGTACAGAAAGAATGTCAAATAAAAGTTTATAATTGCTTGACAGACAGAGAAGGGAATGGATACATTGATATACATGTAGGAGGTAGATGAGAGTAGTAGAAGATCTCTAGACCTTTTTGGGTTTTGTAGGATTTTTGAATTGTTGTTGCATTTTTGTCGTGGTGATTAATAATATTTTTTTCGTTCACTAAAAAAAAAAGAGTTCCTACTAATTTTATCCCAATATCAAATATTTAGTAATATCTAGATATTTACTAATTCTACATTAAAACGGTGAGAATTAACTCATTAGTCTATGCATATATGCTGAAACTAGCTAGTTAATTACCATGAATAATATAATGTCTAGATATTCCCAAGATTCCGAATCAGTTACTAGTTTCATAGAATTGATAATGAAGAACAATATAGAGGGAACTCTTAATTTTAATCTTCCTGAACGTTTTACATGAAGTTTTCTCAAAATAAAACTTAGCATTTGATGCTTAATTTTGCAACAACTATTTGACTAGATATTACTAATAACATGACACTAATAAAAACAAAAGTTGGGGTATTTATAGGCCAAAAGGATGAAGGAGGGGTATCTTTGAGTCAAAAATAAAGATTGAGGGTATTTTTGGATCAAAGGGTGAAAGGTGGGTATTTGTGAGACATTTTTCATATGTTATTTTTGGCCCTTGTGAGGTTTATTTGTCTGTGTCTAGATTTGCCAAAAAAGATGCTTGCTTGTAAAGCTTATCTTCCATCTACCGAGTCTATAGATCGAAGATCATCAACAAGAAAGTGACTTATATGTAGTATAGACTATAGACCGTCAGATGAATACTAAAAAGACGACCTCTCCATAATTATATTTACCACAATTGAGAATGTGTTAGTTAAAGACACCCCCTTAATGTTATATCTGATGATTTCTTTCTGTCATCAAATGTACAAGAAGTTATCAAGTTAGTTATTTTGATTACTTATATCGACACTCACCAAAAATGCACGAGAAAATATTTTAACCTACAACAACAGGGTAACTCATCATAGCAAGCTCTATAAACTTAGAAAATGGAATGAGAAGCTGCTTTAACCATATGAAATTTGTGAACAACCAGGACAATACCTTATACGGTATACCTGGCTGTTTGGGAAGTTGATAAGCGGAAACCTGCTTATCTTCTTTCTTTTTATTTCGATCGACCTTTTCTTATTCATTATTCCTTATACTGATGATTGTGTATCTTTTTTTATTCATGTTTACTTGTGCTTCTGGTTATTAAGGATTTCAATATATATCTTACTTATAGATACTTGGATAAAGCAAGAGCAAAAATTCTAATCCATTTAAAATAGTATGTGTAAAGTAAAAATGAAATTGTACATTGTTTGGTTGAATCATCTGTTGGAGGAGACTCAAGTGGTGATCATTCAGGCAGAGCAGTTCTTTAATTTGCATGAAGTTGTTTCCCCCGAAAAACATTGCACTTTAATGGTTGTCCTTGGTAGATATGTTGCATCACCCCGTCGGGAGATTTTCAATGATAATTTTCATTAGGAGTAGAATTGCAAACTGAAGGCGTTCAGGTGAAACTGGGAGCCAAAAATTAAATTGTCAAATAGAATATTCTGCTGAATTGGAACAACTGGCTGGCTGATTCATAGCCAAGTAGAGGCTAGTTTATGAATAAATTTGATCCTTCACCCATTAAAGCAGGATTCTCATTACATGGTCAGGGCAATTACAAATGACGAAGACCATACAGCACAGCAAAAGATGCATTTGCACGAACAGCAAAAGGCCAAAATAGATAGGAGTAAAATGACGTCGAAGGAGCATACTACTCTTGAGACAGAAACGGCACCGTTGGAGGAAATGTCGGCCACTCTGTCCCTCCAGCTAACACTTGGTTGGCAACATCAATTACCATTGGCCGCATGCTCCCGACTGGGGTCCACTCTCCTTTTGCATGCGTTACACGTGTCCCACACGATATAACCGACATTATTCAGGAGGAAAAAACACTCTCCTCGGCGGCTGTGAAAATTCCGACATTTTCTTTTCTCCCTCTAAAATAAAAAGTTAAAATAAAGTTTTTCCGCTCGTTGTTCAAAGCGGCGTATTATGCGACTAATATGAATAACGCGCTCGATTCTCGCAAAGACAAGTAAGCTCATTTGTTGAAATTGACTTCGTTGATCGATTGTAACAAGGCCTCACCTGGAGACATCCCGCGATTTACTGATAATAATGTTGAAGGATCGGTGCTATTACCTTCAGGACGTCTGGGTAATACCAGTGAAGTAGTCAGACGCAAACATAAAAACCTGAACTATCAAAAAAAAAAAAGTTAAAATAAACTGTTTTAACCTATCCTTCCCACCTGGATTTTATCTAACCTCGTGTCGTGGGGAGTACTACATCCCTTTATCCTTCTCTTTCGTTAAACAAACATAATTTCGTCATAGAACTAGATTCTCTTTAGACAAACTTTTAAAAGTTATTTGTTTATAAAGCGTTTTTTTTTGCTAAATATACTCTTTTTTAAAACAAGCCACTTGTGTCAGACCAATTTCTTTTAAAATTGCTATTGATTGTGTAATTACAAAACAAATTTGAGGCAAGTTATTTCACTAAATACTTAAAGAACTTAAATTGAAAAAATAAAGGGTCTAAATCTGTCCATATACTCCATCTCGAAATTGTTCAATTTTGCTTCATTTAATTTTTGTTTATTTTATATTTTAATTATAGCAACTCAACATCCTAGAAAAACATATTTATCTATAAACTTTTGATTTAAAGTTTCCCACAAATTATACTTTAATACGATTATCCCTGTCAAAGTCGAAGTCTTATGAATTAGGGGTGAAAGTCAAAATAATACCTTTTACTAACGGGTAAACTATTTTTTGATCAAAAGTGAAGGGTAATTTTATTAATATATATATATATATATATATATTTCTGTAGGTGTTTTGTCGGGTTAAATGCATGGAATTTGAAAATTTATGTTTCAAATCCGACATGACGGTCAAACAGTAGTATGATTATATAATGTGAAATAACACAAAGCAATAATGTAATACTTCAAACGAAGACTTACATTTGTAGTTAGAAATCTGAAACCTTGAAGCTTTGTGTAGTCCGAGGGTGCGCACGCAAATGTCCCTCGATTTGCAAGTTCTGGAAACTTTGATGTAATTTGCTAAGTCTTGGAATGCTAGGGATTCCATCAGAGCTTTAGAAGAGATTAGTCTCTTGCTTTTGGTGTAGTTAAATGGGAGGGGGAACCCTCTTATTTATGGCTGAAGAGGACAGATAGGGTTTCCACGGGCCAGCCCGTAAGAAAACGGATCAAGTTAATTCGACCCACCGACGCGCCTCGCCGCGGCTCTGCATAAGTGGCGTCGCGGCGCTAGACACGTGTTCAGGCGTCGCAACCCTGTCCCATTTTCTACCTTGTTTCCATTTCTTTCTAATGTCTCGATCATCAACCGAACATATATATAATCTCTTCTCTAATTACATCCTTCAATCGACGGAACATTTGACTTAGTATTACCCTTCAGGCCTTTACATATCGACACTAACAACATTAGGGTCTTCACGGAATTCCTACACTGCACCGGAAGACGAACTCAATATGTAAAGATTAGTTACACGAAACATGTGAACTGAACCTCTATGTGAGAAGATAAAATTCTTTCATTCACGACACACTTGACAGACATACTCAATCAAGCTTAGAATTTGTCAAGTGTCTATCCAAATGACTTGATCATTATACCTCATCTATATTAGTTGACAACATGACCATATCAAAGACATGTCCATTGCGTTGGCCAACGACTTAGTCAACCAAATACTATATGAGAATCTGAGTGCTCTCTCGAAGATACATTCGAGGAATGAATCTTAATCTTGGCTCAACTATCACCTTTAATCTACTTCGTAACGTACCCAAAACAAACTGTGTCTCAACCTATAAGACATTTGTGCTTAGGACATGATCAAAATACATTACTCCGTAAACAAGGTGATATCGACCTGAAGTCTAAGGACTTCTATCTCCCATACGCCGATGACATTATAGACATATAACAAAACAAAGACATCACAGGTATATCAATACTTCAACAAGTATCCATGTGTCCATCACGAGTTGTTATAACTCGTAGCAAGTGAGACATACTACATCCCCTAAGGATATGATGCAGACCACATGTCGACGTATCGCATATCATCGATATCCCAATCTCGATGATCATTAGTCGAGGCTATTTAATAGTTACGTTATAATATTAATTCTCACACCATTAATAACCACGTAAACTCTAGGGATGCATTTATAGAATATTATAAACAATTAACTAATAATTCAACAAATGCAAATGACATAATATTAATCATCATTAATATGAGTATGAATGTGTATAAAGTACATTTTGTCCTAATACAGATTGTCTCTAGGATATACATATAATTTCAATCTCCCACTTATCCTAGAGCCAATCACCAATATATCTAATACCCATGTTCTTAAAATGACAATTATGCTTTACCAAGCTTAATGGTTTAGTAAATGGGTCTGTTAGATTATTGTCTGTGGGAACATAATCTATCATAATATCTTCAGCTTCCACCATCTCACGGAGAATGTGGTACTTCCTCGGTACATGATTGTTTCTGTTTGTTGATCTTGGTTCCTTTGCTTGTGCAATTGCACCAGTGTTGTCACAGTAAATGGTTATTGGACAACTAGCACTCGGAACAACCCCTAGTTCCTTCAGGAACTCAAAAATCGTGACAGCTTCTTTAGCAGCTTCCGATCCAGCAATGTACTCTGCTTCAGTAGTCGAATCAGCAGTTGTAGCTTGTTTGGAACTCTTCCAGCTCACTGTTCCTCCATTGAAAATGAACGTGTAACCATACTGAGATTTAAAATCATCAACATCTGTTTGGAAACTAGCAGCAGTATACCCAGTGGCAAATAACTTATCATCTCCACCATAGACTAAGAAGTAATCTTTAGTACGTATGAGATACTTAAGAATACTCTTGACTGCCTTCCAGTGTTCCTCACCAGAATTCTGCTGGAACTTGCAAGTCATACTAAGTTCAAATGCCACATCTGGCCTAGTATATGTCATAGCATATATGATTGATCCTATAGCCGAAGCATATGAGATCCTCTTCATGCGCTCAAATTCTACAGCACTAGAAGGGCAACACTTCTTAGATAACTTGATGCCTTGACCCATTGGAAGACCGTCTTTCTTGAAATTCTCCATTGAAAAGCGTCTAAGCACTTTGTCTATGTAGATTGACTGTGACAGCCCCAACAATCTATTAGGTATGTCTCTATAGATCCCAATTCCCAGAATGTAGCAGGCTTCACCTAAGTCCTTCATCATGAAGATTTTGGACAACCATTTCTTAACTGACTGCATGAGAGTCTCATTATCTCTCATTATCAATATGTCATCAACATATATAATAATAAATACAATACCCTCATCATTGCGTTTGATATAAACACGAGGATTTTCTTTGCTTCTCACGAAATCAAAAGATTTGATAGCCTTGTCAAAGAAAATATTCCAACTTCTAGAGACTTTCTTAAGTCCATAAATGGACTTATGTAGCTTGAACACAACATTTGGTCTGGACTCGGATGAAAAACCCTCGAGTTGTTTCATATACACTTCCTCAACTAGATTACCATTGAGGAATGCAGGTTTGACGTCCATCTGCCAAATTTCATAATCATAATGTGCAGTTATCGCAAGCAAAATTCGAATAGACTTTATCTTAGCCACTGGTGAAAATGTTTAATCATAATCCACGCCAGGACGCTGAGTAAAACCTTTAGCCACTAGTCTAGCTTTATAAGTCTGAATCTTTCCAGATGCATCAATCTTCTTCTTGAAGACTCATTTGCATCCTATGGGTTTAACCCCATTTGGCAAATCAACCAAGTTCTACACTTGATTGATGTACATATATTTCATTTCAGATTTCATGGCTTCTTGCCATCTCTTCGAATCAATATCCAGCATTGCTTCGATGTAGGTTGTAGGCTCATCATCTTCTGGAATATCTAACTCATTTTGTGTTTCCACAAGTAGATTTAGTCTTTCCGGAGGACGGTGAGTTCTAGTAGACCTACGTAGTTAACTGTCATGCAGTTCAATTACATGTATGTTCTGATTGTGAGAAGGTTCTTGTGCGTTGGTTGATGCACCAACATTAGCGCTTTCAGAAATATCATTTACATGTCTTTCCTGAATGGGAGGAGGTGTAACTGGTGCACTTGCTCCCAAGGTCTGTGCAGGAGGATCTTGCATTTTTGCATTACTCCTCGAAGCACTCCCACTGGCCGAATGGCGTACCCTAAGTACCCAATCTTCGCCAAAAGCTCCCACTGAATTCTTGCCTTTATCAACTAGCAAGGATTTTACCTCTATTTTACTTTGTTCTTGAATTTCTTCAAGTTCTATCTTCGTGCAACTCTATTCCTTGTAGACATATTCATCTTCAAGAAAAGTTGCGTTCATAGAAACAAATATCTTATGTTCTCCAGAAAGATATAAATAGTATCCCTTAACTTCCTTTGAATACCCAACGAAGTAACACTTCTCACTCTTTGATTCCAACTTATCAGAGATCAACTTCTTGACATATGCAGGACACCCCCAGGGCCTCATGTGTCTAAGTGATGACTTTTTTCCACACCATACCTCATATGGTGTCTTTTCAACTGATTTAGAAGGAACTCGTCGAACATATATCGAGGTTAGAATAGCGTATCCCCAAAGGTATGTAGGAAGAGTAGAAAAGCTCATTATGGATCGAACTATGTCAAGCAATGTTCGGTTTCTCCTCTCGGCAACACCATTCATCTGTGGTGTCACATGAGGTGTCCATTCTGAATAAACTCTTTGAAGCTTTAAGTATTCAAGAAATTCTTTACTTAAGTATTCACCTCCTCGCTTAGATCGAAGAGTCATGATACTCTTTGAGAGTTGTTTCTCAACTTTACACTTAAACTCCTTAAACTTTTCGAAGGCCTCAGATTTGTGTCTCATAAGATACACATATCCATACCTTGACAAGTCGTCTGTAAAAGTAATGAAGTAAGAGAAACCTTCTCTAGCTTGAGTCAAAAATGGTCCACATACATCAGTATGTACCAACTCAAGCACCTCCTTGGCACGGATCCCCTTTCTAGAAAGAGGTTTAATGGTCATCTTACCCTTCAAACAGGATTCACAGTTACCATAACATTGTAAGTCAAATGGTTCAAGGTAATTTAATTTCCTCAACCGTTCTATCCTCGTTTGATTGATATGACCAAGTCTACAATTCCACAAGTAGGTAGAATTTCTTTCACTTAGCTTAACTCTTTTATTTTATACATTGAAAATTTCCCTGCGGCAGTTTAATGTGTACAATCCATTCACAAGAGGTGCAATTCCATACACAATATTATCAAAAGCCAAAATCATTTTGCTATTATTAATGCTTGAGGAAAGCCCTTGTCAAGAACATGAATGAAAATAATGTTCCTCACAATGAGGAACATAATAACAATTGTTCAACATTAAAAAAATTCCGGAAGGTAAATCTAATCTATAATCTCCCACGCGCTCACCATCAACTCGTGCTCTATTTCTGATGTGCAGGTCCACCTCTCGAGGCCTGACCTTCCTGCTATTAGTTAGCCCCTGCACATTTGTACAAATGTGTGAGCCACAAGCGGTATCTAGTACCCAGGAATGAGAATCATTTATAGACAAATTAATTTCAATTAAAAACATACCTTGTCCACTAGAGGATGGTGCACTGTGTGTCATCCTCCTCCCGAGCAAGATACCCTTCCTCCAACGTGCCTTCCTTGTCGCTCATGGACACATCCATTTCCGGGAGTTTCTTCTTCTTCTTCGCCCCTCTTTTGGGCTTCATTGTTGCTGGCGCAGCAACAACTTTGCCCTTCCTCTTCTGTTGTCCCTTACCTTTCGGGTTGGGATGACTATAGTAGTCAACTATGAGAATAGGTTTTCTTTTGGAGACCGAAGATTCAAAAGTTTTTAGCATATTATGCAACTCCGGTAACTTTGCCTTAGTTCCATTCATATTGTAGTTAATGATGAAACTCTCGAACGAACGTGGAAGTGAATGCAGGATGAGGGTGGAGGCAACTCTGTCGTGAAACTTTATATCGATCGAAGCCAACATTTCTATCAACTCAATCATTTTCAATACATGAGGAGACATATGACCCCTTCATTTAGTTTACATTTACAAAGTTCTATGAGCAGCTCATACTCCATTGTCTGAGACTGAGAGTCATAGAGACTCTTTAAATGTTCTAACATTTTGTTGGGCCCCATGTGCTTATGATGTCTTTACAATGAAGGTGACATAGAAGACAACATCTGTTATACCCCGTATTTCGCAGTATGTACGTGGGGCGCACGTGAAAATTTGAACTTGTATAAGTGGCTTGGCGAAATTTATTTGTGCACAACACGGTTAGAGTCGTTGACTAAACGTTTTCACGACTTTTCGTAGGAAAATTCCGGCTATGTCATTTTTAATTTTTGCGGATTTTTCCGAGAGGCGAAACATTTTGGACCAACAGCAGGGCGCCACTTGGCACCCTCTCATTGGAAGACGCTTGGGCGGTTCAAGTGACGAAATGGCCATTGTTTGGTCAAGGGGTTGGTAGGATATTTTGTGGTAGGTGGATAAGGTGCACTTGGCAAGATCTTGGCCCTACACTTGCCTTGACTTGGCATGATCTTGGCCATTGGTTGGCCTTGCTAGACCTATAAATACCCCTTTGGAAGACTTCTTCATCCATTCCTAAAATATTTCTAAGTGTTAAATCCTCCTCCCTCCCTTAGTGTAGAATTCGCCAAGAGCCTCCCTCCCCTCGCCGAGAGCCCTTCCCCTCCTGCTGGCCATGGTACCCCTAGCCTAGTTGTTTCGTATAATACCCCTCTTGGTAGAAATACTCTCAAAAGTATTGTTATAATGCCCAAATTACCTTAGCGTATACCTTGTAGTATTCTAAGGTTATACTTATACAAAAGCCCAAATACTATTATACTTCCCTTCCGTCACAAAACCGAAACCCAAGGAAATCTCCATGGTTAGTTGAGTAATAAGTAGAAGTTGGTTAGAACTTCTAAGGGTTGTTTGGAGCTGGCCTGAGCGCACTGAGTAGAGCTAAACCTTGCTCAGGATCGACATTTAAACTCGGATAATTATGGGCTTATCGAGGTAAATATCTTGTCCCTCTATTGTAATTGGAAATTACATGTTGTTAGAATATATAGTTGAAGTATACTATATATAGAACTGAACATAGTTATCGCAATGTCTTTTGACTTAAGCTGAATAATACTTACGCGATGTCTTGCGACTTAAGCCCGAATTTAAAGAAGAATCGAATTGTTGTAATTACATGCGTATTACAGAGACTTGTAGTAGTACAGTGGAGTAGAATTTTACCCGTGGTTAGGCGATAACCCCGGTTGGCTTGGTAGCGGCCTCGATAGAGGAGGAGATTTACGCTGCCATGTGGGGAGGTCGCCTAGAATTTTCTAGAATGTTCTACGATGAGATCTAAATGTTAATAAGCACTGTGGCCTTATAGGTTGAAGTACCACGTGTGCGCGATCTACTTGGCAAGGAGTAATGACGGTTGGAAGTACTTGGAGCGTTTTGCTATTAGTCGATACTCGCGAGGTATGCGAACCTCTTCCTATCTCTTCTAGCATGATATGTGTGAACTATGTAGTGCGGTAGACGCATACGTGCTAAAACGTATTTGATGGGTTTAAAACATAAAGTGTTATAACGGCTTTATGGGAAGTTGGTTATAACAGCTTTATGTTGGTAAGAAAATACTTGTGGTCTTTAAAAGGTAACTGATTTGAACTATAACTGGCTTGTTATGTGTTAATAAAGAACTTGAAGTATTTCAAAAGATTTTTGAATCATTTTGAAAGAAGAAGTAATACTTGGTTTTTGAAAAAACTTAAGAGTTATACTAGCTTTATGGGAAGTTAGGTATAACGGCTTAAGAATGTTTTACTGATTTCGGAAATCAGAATGTGTATCGACAAACCATCGGCGTTAATAAAAGGAAATGTTTTGACTAATTAAGTATTATTAAAACCATGAGAAACTTCCATCCGCATGAAGCTAAGATGAGACAAAATGATATTTCCTAGATCACTACTTTGTAATAAGATTGTTATAAACAAGAATATCCTACTCACATATAAGACTTATGTTTCTCAGATTGTTTAAAAGAGAATTATATTCTTAAATGAATAAGACTATGAACTACGAAACCTTTCTAAAATAAGAAACGTGAACATTTGAAATTAGGCAAACTTGACGCTTGGAAAATAATGTTGTTACATGATTTTACAAAGGTAAGTGTTTTGGTTTATTTAAAAAGATACCACTCTATTTTATACTACGGGTATTGTGTGTGACTTATGTGAAAGCAACGGATCTTTTAAAAGATTTAATGTATGAAGTACTTTGGGGTAGATACCGAACTTGTTAGCTTAAAGTACCTTGTGTGTATAACTTGATTGTGTTGGTTTGTGATAGCCTTGTAATACTTTCTTGTTGATTGATAAGTAAACATGCTAGGATGCTACGTGTGTTAGTATCTTGTGATGTTGTAAAGGGGTTTTCCTTTGTCAGGCTTATGTTGCTTAACGATAAGTCATTGTGTTAGTATTTTACATCACTCATCTCGAGATGATTCCGGGTTGTCGCTCCGACGCGGTAGACTCAAAGCGGTCGATGGACCTATGATTCGAGAATACCTCACGCAGTCCTGGGCCTATGCGCGAGCCACGAGAGTTCCGAGTTAGTGTCGTCCTTTATGGGCACGCGGTCCATGGCCATGCGGATCGCGAAGTCGGTGACGATGCCGGAGTAGCTACCTCGACGCGGGAATACCTCATGCGGGCGATGAGATTGGCCTACGCGAGTCTGCGGAAAGTTCGAGGCTAGACGCGCATTAGATACTGCGGGCAAGTGGCCGCCTTTGATCATGTGACGGTTCAGGCAGATCTTATGATCTGATTCATGACCTTGTTGCACGTGGGTGTTAGTAATCGGCTATGCCTTCGCATTTACCCCAGACGTTTTCATTATGGCGCAGTGGGACCCGGTGTTCATGTGTGTTCCTTGGTGCTTTTATATCATAAATCACGGCGTGAGAATGTATTCCACGGGCATGATTGATATTGTAGGCGTGAGACCCATTGTTATATTTGAGTGATGACTTGAGGCGCGAGTCACGACTTGATATGACCGCTTGTTTATTGTGAATCGTAGTTTTGTTATCATACATGTCTCCCGCTTTATATAGACCGCTATGATTTCATTTACGATATTTCAGCCACATACTTGCACTCAGATCGACCTCTTCGGGCCGTTCACGCCGCAGTAAAGGTACACCGCCGTTGATCCTCGCCTAGTGGTCACAGTCGGCTTGGGAAAGCTCCGCTTTCTCCGAGGCTTGTTCGTATAGTCCCCTTGTTGTAGGTGCTTACATTCGTGGTATGACGGCCCCGTCCGTCGTTGTTGTCATATTATTCGTAGAGGTCTGTAGAAATTGTGGGCGTGGTTTGTAAAAGGATTAAACTGCTCATGTTGAAAAGTTGTTATTTACATATACGCCGAAAGGCAAGTTTTTCTCAGTTATTGTTTCATATTTCATAATATGTCTTGTATCGCTTTATGTTCACTGATTACACGATGTTGTATCACTAGGGTGCCCGGTAAGGCACGACCACGCCCGAATCGGTCGTGACAAAAGTGGTATCGTGAGCGATTAATCCTCGGAAAGTGTCTACACCGTATCCGATGAGTCTTGATTATCGCGTGTTGTGCACCACACCAATAATCGTGAGGCTATAGGATATTTAGGATTGGTTTCTATTCTTCTCACTCGAGATCGTGCCTTAGAGCCGTGTTGTAAGTGGACCCTCTAACGTATTTCTTTCCTTACCGCTATGCCTCCGCTGCAGGCAACCCGCCTGGAGGGCAAGGCACAGGAGCCGCGAGTAGAGTACGAGGGTTACGTGGGCACAGCCCAATCATCACCGGGTGGTGCTTCATTCGGGAGTTTTGCGACGCCACTAGCCCCGAGATTAGCACGGCGGCAGCCTCCATCGCGCCATGATAGTTGAACCTTCGCCCACGGCCGAACAGAGAATATAGATTTCGAGGCGACCAGATTTGACTACCGAGAGTATACCGATGTGCCGCGAGTCTTGATGAATATCAACGAGGTTGTGCAAAAGTAAGTTCTTGCTTAGGCGAGCATGGCACGTATGCGGGCTTATGCGCAGCAGCCGAGAAACGTAGATCGACGGGTTAACGGGCGACGAAGAAGAGGCCGAGCAGCAAGGTCCTTTGGTAACTTTCGAGGCGAGTCACCTCACCAGATTAGATTATGCGCATCCACCGCTGCAGAAGGTCCTCGCGGTGGTTCGGGACGTTCGGTATGCAGGAGTTGGTCGAGCTCCAGAGCTTCCGCTCACAAATACACGGGCGTTCCACATCCGATTGATTTTTCTGTTCACAGCTGTGGCGCCATCTCGGGGAATGTCGTCTTTTAGTTGGTACGTGTTGTACTATGACCGCCGTGGTCCGATGTCGAAAGAGTGTCTGCGGGAGGACTTAGCCTTCGGGATCGGTGGGTAGTTTGTCATTCTCCTTAGCTGCGCCACTGGTGAGTTTGATTAGAACGACTAAGGGAGCAAGAAGAGATATAGGTATATCTTTAACCCTGTAGAGATCGATGTGTGATAAGGTGAGTATACCTTAAGTGTTATGTTCGATAGCAAGGTGTTAGTCGTGATTAGATCATGGTTGTTTAACCGAGTAAGATTTTGGGGATAGAGAAGGTGTGAGCCTTAGAGCTTTACGTAAAGACCTTAGAGGTGCCATCTCGAAAAAGGTGTAGTGTTATGTTTGACCCTTATCAAGTGCATAGTGCACGTGAGTTATGTTGGGATAGTCCCTAGTAGTGTGGAATGAAAGGGGGTAGTTGAGCTAAGAAGACCGCCAGGTTTTCAAACGTGATTAGTGAGATTGTTCGGATCGGAGCTAGTATTGCAAGGCGTTGCCTGTCGGGTTGAGGCCACGTTGGGTCAACCCGCGGCATGTTTGGTAGTGGGGTCGGTTGTGGTGGTCCCGTCTTGTGTTAGGGTTGTGAGGATGTTAGGCCCAAGTTTAGTTAACCAAGCGAGTTCGTGGACGCGTCGACCTGGTCGGGCCGATGGGGCAGCCCATCGTGTTCTTGATCGACCGTTTACTCGCGATGTTGATGTTATCGAAGGTTGTAAGGCTGCACGGGTGCCTACCTTCACCTTATGACAGTGAAGCCCGTGTTGGGCTATTTTCATTCTCCGGAAGTTATACCGTGCAGGTTAGGAACTCAAGTAAGTCTCGATCACATTCGCCTCGCCGTTGTTTGATTTCGAGGATAGTTGCGAGAATTGTTGTCTCTGTTGAAGGAGTGTTTAAGCTACCATTTCGTTGTTCGGATGTCGCCTTATGAAGCCTTGTAGGACGGATGTGTGAGTCGGCCGATTGGTTCGATGTTGGCGGATTCGATAGTTGGTTACGCTTGTTCCGGCAGATCGTGGATAGAGTAAAGCTTGTCTAGAAGAGGTTCTCGCAGCTCAGAAATCGTATGGATAATCGGCGACGACGCTTAGAGTTCAGCCGACGGTCGGTCTTCCCGAAAATACCACCCGGTTGGGTATGACGAGTTTTGAAAACAGAGGAACTTAGCCCGAGTTACTTGGGCCCTTTTGAGTTCATGTGAAGAATAGGCCAGTTGCCTATATGTTAGCAATTGTCGTCCGACTTAGGAGGCAAGACGTCCGCCTTTTCGTATTGATATGATCGAAAGTATCGGAGATCCATTCAGTGTTCCCGCTAATGATGACCACGTTAGAGATAGTAACCCGAGTTTTGGAAACCAAGCGATTTAAATGGGTAAGAGTTCGAGTGTCTGACCTTTCGTGGATCGCATGTAGTCCGATACCATTTGTTGGGTCGCCGAGTGACACTAGAACCTCGCGGCAAAGTGACAAAAGTGGTATCGGAAGAAGCGAGCATGTATGGGAGCATAGATGTGATCATTTCTTTTGTAAGAGAAGGTGCGAAGGAAGTATATTTTAGACCTGGAGAGAGAGGTGTTTGTGGTGATGTTAGAGGTGTTTCTCGTAGACTTGGATGTAAGTATCCGCAGAGTTTCGTGGCGGTGTGGCGTGATTTGTTCTCATAAGTATAGTAGTGAAGACTATCTCGGCGCCCGCTTGTTTTGAGACTTAGAAGGAACATTCGGACGAATGTTTCGGCGAGGAGAATGTTATACCGTATTTCCAGTATGTGCGTAAGGACGACGTAGAAAATTTGAACTTGTATAAAAGTGGCTTGGCGAAATTTATTTGTGCACAACACCGGTTAGAGTCGTTTTTCGACGAAACGTTTTCACAGCTTTCGTAGGGAAAATTCCGGCTATGTCATTTTTAATTTTGCGGATTTTTCCGAGAGACGAAACATTTTGGACCAACAAGAGGGCGCCACTTGGCACCCTCTCATTGGAAGACGTCTTGGGCGGTTCAAGTGACGAAATGGCCATTGTTTGGTCGGGGTTGGTAGGATATTTTGTGGTAGGTGGATAAGGTGCACTTGGCAAGATCTTGCCCTACACTTGCCTTGCACTTGGCATGATCTTGGCCGTTGGTTGGCCTTTGCTAGACCTATAAATACCCCCTTTGGAAGACTTCTTCATCCATTCCTAAAATATTTCTAAGTGTTAAATCCTCCTCCTCCCCTTAGTGTAGAATTCGGCCAAGAGCCTCCTCCCCTTGGCCGAGAGCCCTTCCCCTCCTCCACAGGTGCTAGCCGGGTACCCCACTAGCCTAGTTGTTTTCGTATAATACCCCTCTTGGTAGAAATACTCTCAAAAGTATTGTTATAATGCCCAAATTACCTTAGCCGTATACCTTGTAGTATTCTAAGGTTATACTTATACAAAAAGCCCAGAAATACTATTATACTTCCCTTCCGTCACAAAACCGAAACCCTAAGGAAATCTCCATGGTTAGTTGGAGTAATAAGTAGATGTTGGTTAGAACTTCTAAGGGTTGTTTGGAGCTGGCCTGAGCGCACTGAGTAGGAGCTAAACCTTGCTCAGGATCGACATTTAAACTCGGATAATTATGGGCTTATCGAGGTAAATATCTTGTCCCTCTATTGTAATTGGAAATTACATGTTGTTAGAATATATAGTTGAAGTATACTATATATAGAACTGAACGTAGTTATCGGCAATGTCTTTTGACTTAAGCCCGAATAATACTTACTGAATGTCTTGCGACTTAAGCTGAATTTAAAGAAGAATCTTCGAATCAGTAATTACATAGGTCAGACATAAAGAGACTTGTAGTAGTACCGCGAGTAGAATTGTACAGTTAGGTTAGGCGATAACCCCCGTTGGCTTGGTAGTACCGATAGAGGAGAGATTTACGCTGTCATGCTTGGGGAGGCCGCTGAATTTTCGGTAGAATGTTCTACGATGAGATCTAAATGTTAATAAGCGCCTTGTGGCCTTATAGGTTGAAGTACTACGTGTGGCGCGATCTACTTGGCTTAAGGAGTAGCCGACGGTTGGAAGTACTTGGAGCGTTTTGCTATTAGTCGATACTCGTCGCGAGGTATGTGAACCTCTTCCTATCTCTTCTAGCATAATATGTGTGAACTATGTAGTACGGTAGACGTACATGTGCTAAACGTATTTGATTGGTTTAAAACATAAAGTGTTATAACGGCTTTATGGGAAGTTGGTTATAACAACTTTATGTTGGTAAGAAAATACTTGTGGTCTTTAAAAGGTAACGGATTTGAACTATAACTGGCTTGTTATGTGTTAATAAAGAACTTGAAGTATTTCAAAGGATTTTTGAATCATTTTGAAAGAAGAAGTAATACTTGGTTTTTTTGAAAAAAACTTAAGAGTTATACTAGCTTTATGGGAAGTTAGGTATAACGGCTTAAGAATGTTTTACTGATTTCGGAAATCAGAATGTGTATCGACAAACCACTGCAGCGTTAATAAAAGGAAATGTTTTGACTAATTAAGTATTATTAAAACCGAGAAACTTCCATATGCATAAGCTAAGATGAGACAAAATGATATTTCCTAGATCACTAATTGTAATAAGATTGTTATAAACAAGAATATCCTACTCATATAAGACTTATGTTTCTCGGATTGTTTAAAAGAGAATTATATTCTTAAATGAATAAGACTATGAACTACGAAACCTTTCTAAAATAAGAAACGTGAACATTTGAAATTAGGCAACTTGACGCTTGGAAAATAATGTTGTTACATGATTTTACAAAGGTAAGTGTTTTGGTTTATTTAAAAAGACAATACTCTATTTTATACTACGGTATTGTGTGACTTATGTGAAAGCAACGGATCTTTTAAAAGATTTAATGTATGAAGTACTTTGGGGTAGATACCGAACTTGTTAGCTTAAAGTACCTTGTGTGTATAACTTGATTGTGTTGGTTTGTGATAGCCTTGTAATACTTTCTTGTTGATTGATAAGTAAACATGCTAGGATGCTACGTGTGTTAGTATCTTGTGATGTTGTGTAAAGGGTTTTCCTTTGTTGTGCTTATGTTGCTTAACGATAAGTTGTTGTGTTAGTATTTTACATCACTCATCTCTTGAGATGATTCCGGTTAAGGCGCCTCCACGCGGGTAGACTCGGCGGTCGATGGACCTATGATTCGAGAATACCTCACGCAGTCCTGTGGGCCTATGCGGAGCTACGAGTTCCGTGTTAGTGCGTCCTTTATGGGCACGCGTCCACGCGCTACGCGGATCGCAAGTCGGGGCGATGCCGGGAGTAGCTACCTCGATGCGGAATACCTCACGCGGGCCGATGAGATTGGCCTACGCGAGTCGCGAAAGTTCGGTGGCTAGACGCGACATTAGATACTGCGCGCAAGTGGCGGCTTTGATCATGTGACGCCAGACAGATCTTATAATCTGATTCATGACCTTGTTGGTACTGTGGGTGTTAGTAGTCGGCTATGCCTTCGTGACTTACCTCAGACGTTTTCATTATGGCACAGTGGGACACGTGTTCATGTGTGTTCCTCGGTGCTTTTATATCATAAATCCGGCAGTGGCGGGAAGGTATTCCACGCATGATTGATATTGTGGGCGTGAGACCCATTGTTATATTTGAGTGATGACTTGAGGCGTGAGTCACGACTTGATATGATCGCTTGTTTATCAGGAACTGTAGTTTTGTTATCATACATGTCTCTCGCTTTATATAGACCGCTATGATTTCATTTACTGATTTTCGCCACATACTTGCACTTTGATCGACCTCCTTCGGGGCCGCGTCATGCCGCAGTAAAGGTACACGATCGTTGATCCTCGCTCTTAGGGTCACATTCGCTGGGAAAGCTCCGTTTCTCGGAGGCTTGTCTTGGTATAGTCCTGTTGTTGTAGGTGCTACATTCGTGGTATGACGGCCCCGTCCCGTCGTTGTTATCATATTATTCGTAGAGGTCATGTAGTACTTAAGTGTGGTTTGTAAAAAGGATTAAACTGTTCATGTTGAAAAAGTTGTTATTTACATATATGTCGAAAGGCAAGTTTTTCTCAGATTATTGTTTCATATTTCATAACATGTCTTGTATCGTTTTATGTTCCGCTGATTACTCTGATGTTGTATCACTAGGGTGCCCGGGGTAAGGCACCAGTCACGGGCCCGGAATCGGGTCGTGACAACATCAAACATTGAGTTGAAGTGGCATCATCATAATGTTTCTGGTAAGCAACCTTATCAAATGTGGCATACTCGGCAGAGGTTTCTGCAGGCACTGTAGGGAATATCTGGTCCAATACATATTCAATTTTTTCTTGTCTCAGGACGATTCTTACATTCCTGATCCAATCTAGAAAATTAGGTCTGGTCAATCTGTTGGATTCCATTAACATTTTCAACGAGAAGCTCGACATTCTGAAGATCTGAAGATATAGATAGACAGGAAAATGCAATAAAAAATTCATTCTCCTAATAATATACATTCATTATACGCTAATTTAACATGTCCTTTTGTTTAATTAGCTCCCACTATTTTGCATACTTCTACGACCCCACGGTAGAATACAGACCTAAATAATTTTAAGGTCATAATGAGCCAAGATCCAAACATATGCTATATCCGTTTGCTTTGGCTGATAACTTCACTAGCACATTTCGGTAGGTCCTCAACCAGTTGCAAAGCTTATTTATAACTCTTGGTTTGATTAATTATCTTTCATTTTAATCTTGCGTCTTTAGATTAGTCCGACACTTTGGGGCCAAGATTCATCTAAACAAGTCAACCCTATTACGCGACTACATTTCAGCACCTAAGTAAATTTAGTCTTTGCGAGCAAACACATTGGTGTAAATACCCACAAAAGTTTATTATCTACTTTTACTTTAACACATCTATGAAAGGGTCTGAGTCCTCGTAGACTTAGATCAAATGCTTTGGCATAATACTCGTATCGCCGAAAAGGATTTTGCACTTTAACAATTATAATGGACGACGCGTATTAATTAGACTTGTATTTTAATGTTTGGGAAACATTTTCAGTTTTCAGGGATTTCATTCAAGATCAATAAACATGTCATACATCATATGACATCCTATCATGCAATTTCTAAACACATTTAAATAGGTAACCATCAAACCCATTAGGCATGATATAAGATGGTTTTAATCGAACACTGGGTGCCGTATACCCAGATAGTTATCGCGGTCATTGAAAGTAAACAATTACTGAGCGCCGCCTACCCAAACAATAATTGCGGACGCTATGCTAATAATTTAAATGCATCACATTTAAAACACTTAGCACATTTGTATATTATAGAATAATTGTTACACCCCGTAATTCCATGACTACTAAGTGAGAACATGATTATGGAAATAAGATTTTAATGTTAGAAGGAAAGGATTTTTACATTTTCTTATATGGAAAATTCTCGAGACTAATGTGATGACAAGAATTAATACAAGTAGTTGGATTATTTCCAATAGTGTTATGGACTTAGTGTAGACTAATTAAGTCTTGGTATCATATAATGCAAGGCCATCGAAAATGTGGGGAAAATGACTAAGCGTGGGAGATATTTTATGTGAAGTGAAGACAAATGGACAAGTGGGGTTCATGGGTCCCCCTCCACTTGTGCTTGTACACCTATTTAGATACAAAGTCTTGAAGACTTAGCTCACAAATATCTTCATCTTCAAACCCTCATATCTATTTCTCTCCTTGAAGTTCTCGAAAATTCCTAGAAAAGGTGAAGAACAAGATTAAGTTCCTTAACCAAGTGCTAAGCCAAGTTAACCTTGCAAGTTAGTGGGTCACGGTTTTTAGCTTGAAAGTTGTCTTGAAACCCTAAGCTTGTTGATGAACTTTTTGGAAGTAAAACATGAAAGCAAGATGATTACAAGCTTGTAGAGGATATGTGTGTGTGATTGTAACGTGAAGAAGTGGTGCAAAAGTGAAGCAGGGTCACGGTTTGGCCGAGACTTAGAGACTATTTTAGGCTAACATTGAGGTAAGATTTCTTCTTCCTCTTGAAGTAATTAGAAATTACATGATGTTATAGTTGATAGATGAACATATGTTAAGAGAAAAGGAGAATAAGAGATACATGTGACAGTTTTGGGCATGTTAGCCGAATTCTGGACAGTTTTGGTGTTGTTGGATTAGTTGGTTATTGTTGTTATTGTCGTCACTACTTGCATGTTAAAATGAAGGAAATCGTGTTATTACAAGTTGTTATGGTTATATAAACTTGTTTAAATGTGAATTGGATTATAAGAAATTGTGAAAAGGACTTTGGTTTGGTTGTTGGCCGAAAAACTGCATGAAACTGTGGGACGTTGTTGTACTGTTTTGGGGACTGTTTTGTGACGTTATAATGCTGAAAATTCAGTTACCATTATGCATGTTTAATGTGGTAAATTTCTAACGTATGTCCTAAAGGAATAAGGGTATAGAAAGGTGTAGAAAACTTCACATTTTACCCTCGTTGTTGATGAAGTATGGACTGTTTTAGTGGACTGTTTTTATATAGATTAAGAGGTCGGATTAACATGTGAAATATGTGTGTCGATCACCTTGGTTGTTGTTTTGGTTGCGCCCTTAATTGGTGCTTGGTTATTGATGTTATTGGTCTTATTTGTAAGGTGGAAACGTATGTATAAATAGAGGAAGTGCAACTCAAATTTTTATATGAAAAGAGAACCATTACTTGGTATATGACTACACTAGTAAGCATGTAGTTAATGTATGTATTATTGTTATTATAGGTTGAAGTACTTATTGAGGCGTATTCTACTTATCAAGTTGGTATAGCTGATAAGATCTGTGAAACTATTCTTTCTTCTTTTGGCATGTTTATATGAAGTAAGTATACGGCGGATGTACATAGTTCTATTGGATCCTAACCCTTAATGATATGATCGTACTTTGGTTTTTCTAAAAGGAAAGTGGAGTTTTATAAAGTAAGTGTACCTTGGGTTTTCTAAATGAAAGTTATCCTATCTATTTCATTAAGAGCCAAAAGATGATTTAAACGATATGTTGGATTTTAATCCTAAATGTTACATGATATATAGTGCCTTGTTTTCCAAATGATGTCTTAAAATGATACATGATACGTAGAGCCTTGATTTTCCAAATGATGATTTTCTACATGAAAGTTATTCTATTTTATTCCATGTATATGTATCCATGATGCGAGTATAGATACTCAGACTGTATATTATTCCATGGACATGTATCCATGATGCGAGTATAGATACTCAGGCTGTATATTATTCCATGGACATGTATCCATGATGCGAGTATATATACTCAGACTGTACATTATTTTATGGACACGTATCCATGATGCGAGTATAGATACTCAGGCTGTATATTATTCCATGGACATGTTTCCATGATGTGAGTATAGATACTCAGGCAATATATTATTCAATGGATATGTATTCATGATGCGAGTATAGATACTCAGGCAGTATATGACTTTCACTTTTAAAAAGGCACAATTGATTCTCTATTTGTACAAGGTACAGTTGGCTCTTATCTTATATGGCACGGTTGGATATGATATTTGATTTTCATACTTGTCCCTGTCATCCTTATGATCTTATTTACTGTACTTTACGTTTCCATACTTAGTACCTGTTGTACTGAGCCCCTTCTCCGGGGGGTTGCGTTCATGCCCGCAGGTGTAGGTACTCAGTTTGGTGATCCGCGAGCTTAGAATCATTGCTCGGCTTTTGGGATAGCTCCATTGTTCCGGGGCTTATCATTTTGGTACAGTTTTGGCTGTTACAGGTGTTACACCCCGTAGTTCCAGGGTATGTATGTGAGGACGTACGTACGAGAATACGACACAAAAATTGGAAAGGAAGAAAGATGTGATTTTTCGACGGAAAAGATTCCGGATTTTTGTGAAGGAAAAATGTTCGTTAAAGGGAATTGGATTCCCAGATTTGGTATTCGGACTTTTTGGAATTTTTGAGAATTATGGAATTTTATTTCCGGAATTGGTCACGTGGGCCCACTGAGGAATTTACGCTTGTGGGCCCACTTTATTTTCGGATTTTGGCATTACGGATATTTTGAAAGATGAAATATTTTGACGAGTAAGGCGACACATGGCACCCCACGTGGCTCATCGACGAAAAATTGTGGGACCATACGGACACTGACGTTTTTGGGGACAAGTGGCAAGCCACTTGTCCCATTTTTGTGGTGGACATTTGGTAGGCAAATTACCCACACACTGGACCCAATCTTCACCATACACTTGCCTAGATCTTGGCCATTGATTTCTATAAATACCCCCTTAATGCAAGACTTCTTCATCCACACTTAGAGAGTTTCCAAGTCTTGAAAAATTCCTCCTTTCCTTGAGCTCTCGCCATGGACTGAAATTGTGAGCTAAAGTTGTCCAAAAATTCTTAAAGTTTTAAGTGTTCTTCCCAGAGTGTTAGGAAGATTGTGTACCAAGAGTTGGAAATATTTCACACCCCTAGCCTAGAAACCTTACCTTGGCCGAAACTTGCCATAGTTTTAGCCTAAGTGTTCTTCACTTTTTGGAATTGGATCTTGAAGAGAAGTTGTTTAGAAACTTCTAAGGGTTGCTCGGAGCGGGTTGGAGCATAAGGAATTGGAGCTAAGCGTTGCTTAGGATCGACTTATAATCTTGGATAATTTTGGGCTTATCGAGGTAATGATCTATGTCCCTCTATTGTAATTGGATATTACATATTGTAGTAATTTAGAATTGAGTATAAGATATATTGGAAGGATGTTTATAAAGAATTGAATCAGATTTACATTGAACAGTAGATTTACAGTAGTATTATTGAGGCGGTGTTGTACACGTCCAGGTTAGGCGTGTAACCCCTTTGGAGTTGTTGGCTTAGTAGCGGACTTGTTAGGAGGAGATTTTTGTGGTCATGTGGGAGGTCTCTTAGAATTTTCCGTAGAATATGGAACCTTGTATTTAGAAATGTTCTCTGAAGGGATCTAGAAGTTGATAGGCGTTTTGTGGCCTTTATAGGTTGAAGTACTACGAAGCATATTCTACTTGGAGGTGGAAAGAGCTAGCAGGTTACTGATTTGAGCGCTTTGCTAATTGTCGATAATCGTCGCGAGGTATGTGAACCTCTTCCTATCTTTTCTAGCATGATGTTGTGAACTATGTAGTACAGACGCACGGTGCTAAACGAATTTTGGTTGGTTTAAAGCATAAAGTGTTATAATGGCTTTTTGGGAAGTTAATTATAACGACTTTATGTAGGTAAAAGAATGATTTACTGATTTTAAAAGATAAGAGACTGGACTTATATTTGACTTGATATGAAATGTGAAGAACTTGAATTGTATTAGAAGTTGTGAAACCTCATTCGTGAGTAATGAGTACTTATTTTTTTTTAAAAAGAATAATGTTACATTAATTTCGGAAATGGGAATAAGAATCGAATAAGCCAATGCAGCGTAATAAAGGAAAAAGTAATGACAATTAATTATATTAAAACCAGTAGAAACCTCCATCTGCATAGAAGCTAAGATAAGACAAAATTGTATTACATTTCCTAGATCATGGCTGCTCTAATAAGAATTATTATAATCAAGTTTTGGTTTTCTTAAAATTGCAAAGTATGGAATTTGATTTTCTAAAAGAAAAGAGACTTAAGAATTTGAAGTGTTTTGGTTTAAAAGAAAGGCATGGTTTTGTCTTAAATTGGTTTAAAACATAAAGTGTTATAATAGCTTTATGGGAAGTTAGTTATAACGACTTTATGGAAACAAAAGAATGGTTTTATTATTGGATTTAAAATGGTAACTTGACTTTAAAAGGAGAAGTGATGTGGTTTAAAAATAAGGTACGGAAATTGTGTTGGTTTACTTAAAATAATAGTTACTCTGTTTTGGATACTACGAGTGTTGGTATCGTGTGACTTTTGTGAAAGAATGGATATTTGTAAGAGAATCAAGTATGGTAATTTGCTTGTGCTTGCTTGTGATAGCCTTGTTGTGTAAAAGTTGTATTCTATGCTACCGCGTCTCTGGAGGGCGGTATATTGTTATTGTTGTTACATGGACATGTCCGCACCGATGAAGAATTAGGGCATGCGGCCACGCGCGTTAATCACCCAGATATTGTTATTGTTGTTACATGGACACGCTCGCAGATGAAGAATTCCGGGCATGCGGCTACGCGCGGTTAATCACCCAGATATTGTTATTGTTGTTACATGGACATGTTCGCACTGGCGAAGAATTCCGGCATGCGCTACGCGCGGGTTAATCACCCGGTATATTGTTATTGTTGTTACATGGACATGTACGCACCGATAAAGAATTCCGGCATGCGACCACGCGCGTTAATCACCCAGATATTGTTATTGTTGTTACATGGACATGTCCGCACCGACGCACTCCGGCGTGGTACGCGCGCAGGTTGATTACCGATATATTGTTATTGTTACATGGACATGCTCGCACCGACGCAGAATTCCGGGCGTGTGGCTACGCGCGTGGTTGATTACCCGATATATTGTTATTGTTGTTACATGGACATGTCTGCACCGATGAAGAATTCCGGCATGTGGCCACGCGTGGTTGATTACCAGATATCGTTATCGTGATCCTCGGACATGTCTACACCGATGGAGAATTCCGGGGCATGGCCACGATGCGGGCATGGTTGATATTGTGGGCGTGAGACCCTTGGTTATATTTGAGTGATGACTTTGAGGCGTGAGTCCCCGCTTGACATGATCGCTTTATGTTATGTATCGTAGTTTGGTTATCATATATGTCTCTGCTTTATATAGACTACTATGATTTTATTTCTGATTTTCGCCACATACTTGGTACTGTCAGATCGACCTCCTTCGGGCCGTTCATGCCGCAGTAGAGGTATTTGGTTGTTGATCCTCGCCATAGGATCACGCTCAACAGATTGGGAAGCTCCGTTTCTCCCGAGGCTTATCTTTTGGTATGTTTCCCTGAGTTGTAGGTTCTTGTACATTCAGGGGTATGGCGGGGCCCTGTCCCGTCATAGTTGTTGTTACACTCTTAGAGGTCTGTAGTACTGTTGTGGGCAGGGTTTGTAAATGATGTAACTGTTCAAATTTTCTGTATATATGCAAGAAGGCAACCGTTTCGGTTAGCCTGTTTTCTTATGTTGTATCTTGTTTCTGCTTAAGTTTTTATTTCCGCTGATTTTCTCTCGATGTTGTATCACTAGGGTGCCCGGTAAGGCACGATCGCCCGAGGTCGGGTCGTGACAAAAGTGGTATCGAGCGATTAATCCTCGGAAAGTGTCTGACCGTGTTTAGTAGAGTCTTGATTATCGCGTGTGCACCACATCTATAATCGAGGAGGCTACAGATATTTAGGATTGGTTTCATTTTGCTCACTCGAGATCGTGTCTTAGAGCCGTGTTATAAGTTGGACTCCTCCGCATATTCTTATGTACGTTACGCCTACGCTAGGCAACCAGAGCCGGAAGGCAAAGAGAGAGCTGCGAGTAGAGCACGAGGGTTACGAGGCACGTGCCTAGTCATTACACGAGATAGTACTTCAGACGACGAGTTTTATGACGCCGCTAGCCCCAACAGAGTTTAGAGCGGCAGCAGTTTCTACTGAGGCCACGATACCTGGGTCTCCAGTTCCAAGACCATGAGCCGAGGATATGAGTTAGAAGGAGATGGCCCAAGTTACTAGCTAGGCCGTGGCCGGAATGAGGACGACGGAACCGTGTTTCCAGCAGTACCAGTGATTCACCCTAGATCCGATAGTCTGAGACTTCGGGATTTCTTGAGTTGCAGTTCGCCAGAGTTCTATGAATAGAGAGCTGAGGATGATCCTCAGGGTGTCGTGCTAGTTTGGGAGATTGTTATACTTGCGGCCGTCACGGCCATGTGATGGGAGGATGTCCAAGTAGGAGGGATACAAGAGGGATGACTCACCCACCGGGTCGATGTGGTTCGATTGTTCGGGAGAAGGGTGTTAGTCGACGAGGTCACCCCACCTCGTTGGCCATTGTAATAGACTCCATTATGGGAGTGTCGCATCGCTCGACACCTTGTATGCCATGGCCAACAGGCTATTTGGTGAGAGTTTGTCCGACTGCAGGTAGCACAGATGTAGAGACTCACTTCGGACGGGATCGGTCTGGTTCATCGCCTTGTATAGCTAGGCGACTGCAGGCGAGGATTATGATTAGAGCGACAAAGGAAAGTGAGGTAGTAGTTGAGATATCTTTAGCCCCAAGGGACTTGTTTATGTTGTTATGGTAGATATACGTGGAGTGCTACACGGATAGCATTGTGTTAAGTGCGAATTAGAAAACGCGTGGTAGTTGGAAAGGGTAAGTGCGGAGGCGAGACAATTGTGAGCCTTAGAATTTATAATGATTAGGACCTCGGATGCAAGCGCCTTGAGTAGATGATTTTACGGTTGGTCTTTGTCAAGTACTTGGTATGCGTGAAATATATTGTGGGATAATTCCATGGGTAGTGTGAGATGGAAGTGGTAGCTTTCATGAGCGTGAATTAGTAAGATTGTTCGGATCGGAACGAGAGTTTGGGCGATGGCGGTCGGGTTGAGGCCGATCGCGGGTCAACCCGCAGCCGGAGTGAGGTGGGTCAGTTCGAGGTGGTCCCGCCAGTGGTAGGATCACGAGGGTGCTAGGCCCAGTTTAGGTAACCATCGTATGAGTTTGTGGATATGTTCGACCGTAATCGATCGTGAAGGCCGGAATGTCCTTATAGGAATTTGAGGTTAGTAAGATGACCAAGTTTGAGGTAGTGACTCCAAGGTTTTGGAACCAGGCGATGATCGAGTATGGTACGTGTACTAGAGAGAGTTCGTGTGTACGAGAAGCGGTACAACGAGTAAGGAAAGAAGTGAACGTGGTTAAGTAATAAAAGAGATCATTTTGTTGTGAAGATGATCACGAAGGGAGTATCCTTTAGACCTGGGTAAGAGCTTATGGTGATGTTATACACGTTAGATGTGATTCCTCGTTGGCTTGGATTGGAGTTTTCACGTATGTTATATTATGGCCATTGTGGCATAATTGGTTTCGTAAGTATAGTAGTGAAGGCTATACTGCCGCATGTATGTTTTGAGACTTAGAAGGAACATTCGGACGAATGTTTCTAAGGGGAAGAATGTTACTCCCGTAGTTCCGTGGTATGTATGTGAGGACGTGCGTGCGAGAATACGACACAAAATTGGAAAGGAAGAAAGATGTGATTTTTCGACTAAAAGATTCGGATTTTTGTGAAGGAAAATGTTCGTTAAAGGGAATTGGATTCCCAGATTTGGTATTCGGACGTTGTGGACTTTTTGAGAAGTATGGAATTTTATTTCCGGTATTGGTCACGTGAGGCCCACGGGAGGAATTTCCGGTTTGTGGGGCCCACTTTCTTTTCGGATTTTGGCATTACGGATATTTTCGAAAGATGAAATATTTTGACGAGCAGTGGCGACACATGGCACCCTACGTGGCTCGTTGTCAAAAATTGTGGGGACCACACGGACACTGGCGTTTTTGGGGGACAAGTGGCAAGCCACTTGTCCCATTTTTGTGGTGGACATTTGGTAGGCAAATTACCCACACACTTGGACCCAATCTTCACCATACACTTGCCTAGATCTTGGTGTCACGACCCGAACCCGGGCCCGTGACTGGTGCCTTACCCTGGGCACCCTAGTGATACAACATCAGAGAAAAACCAGCGGAAATAAAAACTTAAACATACAAATAGATATGGATCAAGATAAAGAAAATAGCCAACCAAAACGGTTGCCTTTTCAAAGATATATATATATATATCGACCTTTGAGCTATAATCCTTACAACCCCGCCACAACAAAGCATGCACTCTAAGATTTTTACAACAACTATGACGGACAGTGGCCCGCCATACCCTCAATGTACAAGAACCTGCTGCACTGTGGTAACATACCAAAAGATAAGCCTCAAGGAACGAGCTTCCCAATACGCTGAAATGTGATCCTATAAGCGGATCGACAACCGATGTACTCTACCGCGGCATGTAACGCACCCGGCGAGGTCGATAACAGTACAAGTATGTGAAATCAAAATATCAAAATGAAATCATAATAGTCTATATAAAGCGGAGACATGTATGATAACCAAACTACGATACACATATAAATAAATATATCAAGTCGTGGACTCACGCCTCCAAATCATCACTGCGTGCGTGGAATTCCTTCCTCACCGCCAGCCTATGATATAACAACACCAAGGAGTATACATGAACACGTGTCCCACTGTGTCATAAAACCGTGACGGGCAAGTATAACTACCAGATCCGACCGCACCAATAATATTGCACAACCATATCATGAAGCCGACACGTGCAGTGCAATAGCCTCCACCAGCCTCCTCCTCGCGCCACGTAGCCGACGGCAAGTAAATCGGCCACGCACTGATCACACCGTAAGTCACGGCTCCATCCAAACACCGACTCGCGGCCGACACGCGGGCAAGTGCACTAGCCTCCACCAGCTCCTCCCTACGCCACGTAGCTGACGGGGACAAGTGAATCGGCTAAGCACCAGATCACAACCGTAAGTCACGATACTTCACCGTGAAGCTGACACGTGGCAAGTGCAATAACCTCTACCAGATCCACCTGTGTCACGTAGCTGACGGGGGCAAGTAAACAGGCTACGCACCCGATCACAACCGTAAGTCACGATACTTCGCCATAAATAACCATAATGGTCACATGTCCACAGAATCCATCATCGGTGTAGACATGCCCATGTAACAATGATAATGGAAGCATACCCGTGGAATCTTCCGTCACTGCCGGTACGTCCAAGTAAGTTCTCAACAAGTCAACCGGTCCTCCATCGAGAGACGCGATAGCATAGAAACACAATTCTTGCACAACAAAGGCTATCAAAGCAAGCATAGGCAAGTTACACAACAACAAGCATAGGCAAGTTACACACAACTCAAGGTACTTTCATTTTATGCTAAAGTTCGGGTTTTAACCCTAAAGTACTACGTACGTTAAATTCCTTTTAAAGAGATCCATTCCTTTTATAAAAGTCACCCGATACCCGTAGTATAAAATTAGAGTGACTCACATTTTTAAGTAAACTAACACTTCCTTTTTCTAAAATCAAGTAACAACATTCTTTTCCGAAAGTTCCAGTTTGCCTAATTTCAATTACTCAAGTCTCTTTATTTTAGAAAAGTTTCATAGTTCAATGTCTTAATCTCTTTTAAAACAATTGAGTAACATATGTCATATGTGTGAGCAGTTTATTCTTGTTTATAACCATCTTATTAAAGCAGACATGATCTAGAAAATGTAATATCATTTTGTCTTATCTTAGCTTCTATGCAGATGTAGGTTTCTACTGGTTTTTATAATAATTAATTAATCAATATATTTTCCTTTATTAACGCTGCAGTGGTTTGTTCGATACTTGTTCTCATTCCCGAAATCAGTAAAACATTATCCCTTTTTATCTTCCTTAAGACGTTATACCTAACTTCCCATAAAGCTAGTATAACTCTTAAGCTTTCAAAAACCAAATATTACTCTTCTTTCAAAATGATTCTTTTGAAATACTTCAAGTTCTTTATTATCACACATCAAGTCAGTTATAAGTCAAATCAGTTATCTTTTAAAAACCACAAAGCATTTTCTTACCTACATAAAGTCGTTATAACCAACTTCCCATAAAGCCGTTATAACACTTTATGTTTTAAACCAATCAAATACATTTAACACGTACGTCACCGCATTTACATAGTTATACACATATCATGCTAGAAAAGATAGGAAGAGGTTCACATACCTGCGACGATTATCGACTAATAGCAAAACACTCCAAGTACCTCAAACCGTCGGCCACACCTTAAGCCAAGTAGATCACGCCACACGTAGTACTTCAACCTATAAAGGCCACAAGGCGCCTATTAACATCTAGATCTCAACGTAGAATATTCTACGTAAAATTCAAGACCTCCCGCAAATCACAGTAAATCTCCTCCTTCATCGAGACCGCTAACAGTGCCAACAACTCCCGAGAGGGGTTGTACGCCTAATCCGGACGTGTACAAATCTACTTCACAAGAATGCTACACAAGTCTCATCAATACACCCCTATGTAATTACAGCTTCTCTTCTTTAAATTCAAGCTTAAGTCAAAAGACATTGCCGAAAACTATGTTCATTCTATATATAGTATACTTCAACTATATATTCCTACAACATATAATTCCAATAACAATAGGGGACAAGATTATTTACCTCGATAAGCCCAAAATTATCCAAGTTTAAATGTCGATCCCGAGCAAGGTTTAGCTCCTACTAAGGCTCCAACCCGCTCCAAACAACCCTTAAGTTCTACACAACTTCTTCTTAATACTTCAACTCGCTATGAAGATTTCCTTAGGGTTTCGTTTGGTGGCCAAAGGAAGTATAATAGTATTTTCTGCTCTACGATAGAGGTAACTTTGGAAAATACTACAAGGTATTTGGGCTAAAGTATTTGGGTAAATTAACAATACTGAGAGTATTTCTCTGCCGGGGTAGTATTTCGACTAGCACAACTAGGAGAGGGGGTAGGCTCGGCTAGAACCACTAGGCAAGGGGGTACTCGCCAAGGGCCTCACAGAGGGAGGGTGTGGGACGAAACCTCAAGAGGGAGGGAGTATTTTTAGACTTGGAATTTGCTCAAGTGTGTATGAAATAACTCATCAACTAAGGGGGTATTTATAGGCCAACCAATTGCCAAGATCAAGCCAAGTGGTAGGCAAGTGTAAGGTCAAGATTAAGCCATGTGTTGGGTGGGTCCCACTTGGTCATCAACTACACAAAATATCTCACAAATATCCTACCTAACCTTGACCAAAGAAAAGGCCAAGAAAAACGCCCCAATATTTTCGTCCACTTAGGTGACAAGTGTCACCCTCCCGTTGGTCCAAAATATTTCATCTCTCGGAAAAATCCGCAAAAATTATAAATGACATAGCCGGAATTTTTCCTTCGCAAGTTTAGAAAAACGTTTCGTCGGAAAACGATTCTTTTCGCTAGTCGTGCACAAATTTCGCCACTTTGCCTACTTAAGGCTTTAACTTTTATACGTACGTCCTCACGCATACTGCGGAAATACGGTATAACATTTTCCCTCTTAGAAACATTCGTCGAATGTTCCTTCTAAGTCTCAAAACACACACACGGTACAGATAGTCTTTACTACTTTACTTACGAAACCAAACATGCCACACTGGCCACAAAATAACACGCGCAAATACTTAAATCTGTGCCAACGAGGAACCACCTCGATGATGCAAAACAATACTAACTCTCGCTCGGTCCAAAGGATAATCCTTTCGCACATTCGCCTGGGCTTTCCAAAACTTTGGAGTCTCTACCTCCAACTTGGTCATCTTACTAGCTTCACTTTCCTCTAAGGCCATTCCCGCCTTCACGAATCGATTCTGGTGAACGATCCACGAATTCATACGATGGTTAACTAAACTTGGGCCTAGCATCCTCGTGATCCTACCACCTGGCGGGACCACCTCGAACTGACCCCACCACAAACCGGGTTGCGGGTTGACCCGTGAATGGTCCTCAACCCGACCCCATAACCGCGCCAAACTCTTGTTCCCCAAACCGGAACAATCTTACTAATTTACGTCATGAAAGTTACCACTTCCATTTTACACCACCCAAGGAAATTTTCCCACAATTACTCCACGTATGCTTATACATTCTGACAAAGATCACCCGCAAAATCTTGTACTCAAGACGGCCTTACATCTAAGGTCTTAACTCTAATATTCTAAGGTTCAAAATTTTCTCATCCCCAGACTTACCCTTTCACTAACCAAGCTTCTAAATCACATTTTAGCACAAAGCTATCCGAACATAACACTTAACACATCATCATAACATCAATACATACAAGTCTCTAGAGGGTTAAGGATATACCTGAAATTAGGCGGTTCAAAGGACCGCTAAAATTGGGAACTTCCACCGCGACTGCCGTGGCTCACGGTATGAACATCCCGCCTAGCTATGGAAGGTGAAGAACCCGCAATCGATCTAGTAGTCTGCTATCCCACCAGCTACCCCTGCCTGACAGCTCACAAATGGCCCCGCCACCACAAGTATAGCAATCTCCCAAACCAAGACGACATTTCCCATGGGTTTACCACAACGGCCACACTGAGAGACGGGTGGCCTCAGCCGGCGAGCACTTCTACTCCCCTGAACATCTGAAACCTGGGAGCTCTGACCTGCTCCTGAATATCCCATACGTCCCGACGACGGTGGGGGACCACTTGGTACGGGCGGAGGCGCATAATCGTTCACGAGGCGGTCCGCCTCGAAATTCACCAAAGGACCTCGTTGTTCGCCTCTTCTCGCTGATCTCGGCCATTCCGCCGATCTCTCCGCTCCTCACATCCAAGTGCATAAGCTCGCATGCGGGCAATGTCCATGCGCCTACCGGGCGGCTACACCCAACAACTCTCGCTAGGTAATCATCGAGCCACAGAACATATCGGTGCACTCGATCCTCCATACTAGCTACTAACGCGGACGACGAGCCAATGAGTCGAACTCCACATTGTACTCCGAATCGCACGCTGCCGCCGCAACACCAAAAATCGCGCCCGAGCCCTCCTCATCCGCGAGGCAAGAAATGTGCAAGAAATGCCTCGAGAACTCGTCCCATATAGCCGAAGTGCATTCTCTCCCCGACGCCTCCCACGAATCAAACCGGCCGATCTGCGTATCACGCGGCCGACGCGAACCTAGGACCACCGACTCGGTCTCCGATGCCTTGATCACTCACGATCCGTCAGAATCGCCGGATGAACTCCTGCGATCATCCTCGTGCCTCGACCAGAACTCGCGGCTACAACTCGTAAAAATCCCGTAGCCTCAAACTATCTCGATCTAGGTGAACCATCGTGCATCGAACCGCTGGCCCAAATTTATCCTCAACCGCCACAACCTCGCCAATAATCGCAACCCTTGTAACCCATCTCTCTCGCCTGCATCGCGATCGAGGCTCGTGCATCGTGGTCTCGTGAGATCGCCATTGCTCTACTCGCAGCCTCCTCGCCGCTTTGCCCTTCTCGCCCGCCGCTGCGCGAGGCATAATCGTAAAACGAAATACGCCGAGGGTCCAACTTATCACACAACTCTAAGGAACGATCTCAGAATGAGAAGGATGGAAACCAATCCTAAATGTCATGCAGCCTCCTGATTATAGATGTGGTGCACAACACATCGATAATCAAGACTCTACTAGACACGGTCAGACACTTTCCGAGGACTAATCGCTCGATACCACTTTTGTCACGACCAACCGGCCCGTGGATCGTGTCTTACATCGCACCCTAGTGATACAACATCGAGAAAACCACGGAAATAAAAACTTAAACATACAAATAGATATGGATCAAGATAAAGAAAATAGGCCAACCAAAACGGTTGCCTTTCAAAGATATATTTATATATCGACCTTTGAACAGCATAATCCTTACAACCCCGCCACAACAAAGCATGCACTTAAGATTTTTACAACAACTATGACGGACAGGCCCCGCCATACCCCGAATGTACAAGAACCTACTGCACTGTGGTAACATACCAAAAGATAAGCCTCAAGGAACGAGCTTCCCAATACGCCAAATGTGATCCTATAAGTGGGATCGACACCGATGTACGTACTCTACCGCGGCATGAACGCACTTCAAGGAGGTCAAGATAACAGTACCAAGTATGTGAAATCAAAATATCGAAAATGAAATCATAATAGTCTATATAAAGCGGAGACATGTATGATAACCAAACTACAAGACACAACATATAAACAAATATATCAAGTCGTGGACTCACGCCTCCAAATCATCACTCGTGCGTGGAATTCCTTCCTCACCGCGGCTTCATGATATAACAACACCAAGGAGTATACATGAACACCGTGTCCCACCGTGTCATAAAACCGTGACGGGCAAGTATAACTACCAGATCCGATCGTACCAATAATATTGTACAACCATATCATAAAGTCGACACGCGGGCAGTGCAATAGCCTCCACCAGCCTCCTCCTCGCGCCAATGAAATGACGGGGCAAGTAACGGCTACACACCGATCACAACCATAAGTCACGGCTCCATCCAAACACCGACCGCTGGCCGACACGCGGGCAAGTGCACTAGCCTCCACCAGCCTCCTCCCCGCGCCACGAATGACGGGGACAAGTGAATCGCTAAGCACCGATCACAACCGTAAGTCACGATACTTCGCCGCGAAGCTGACACGTGGCAAGTGCAATAACCTCTACCAGATCCACCTGCGTCACGTAGCTGACGGGGGCAAGTAAACAGGCTACGCACCCGATCACAACCGTAAGTCACGATACTTCGCCATAAATAACCATAATGGTCACATGTCTACAGAATCCATCATCGGTGTAGACATGCCCATGTAACAATGATAATGGAAGCATACCCGTGGAATCTTCCACATCGCCAGACGCCCAAGTAAGTTCTCAACAAGTCAACCTACTCCATCGAGACGCGATAGCATAGAAACACAATTCTTGCACAACAAAGGCTATCAAAGCAAGCATAGGCAAGTTACACAACAACAAGCATAGGCAAGTTACACACAACTCAAGGTACTTTCATTTTATGCTAAAGTTCGGGTTTTAACCCTAAAGTACTACGTACGTTAAATTCCTTTTAAAGAGATCCATTCCTTTTATAAAAGTCACCCGATACCCGTAGTATAAAATTAGAGTGACTCACATTTTTAAGTAAACCAGAACACTTCCTTTTTTCTAAAATCAAGTAACAACATTCTTTTCCGAAAGTTCCAGTTTGCCTAATTTCAATTACTCAAGTCTCTTTATTTTAGAAAAGTTTCATAGTTCAATGTCTTAATCTCTTTTAAAACAATTGAGTAACATATGTCATATGTGTGAGCAGTTTATTCTTGTTTATAACCATCTTATTAAAGCAGCCATGATCTAAAAAATGTAATATCATTTTGTCTTATCTTAGCTTCTATGCAGATGGAGGTTTCTACTGGTTTTTATAATAATTAATTAATCAATATATTTTCCTTTATTAACGCTGCAGTGGTTTGTTCGATACTTGTTCTCATTCCCGAAATAGTAAAACATTATCCCTTTTTATCTTCCTTAAGACGTTATACCTAACTTCCCATAAAGCTAGTATAACTCTTAAGCTTTCAAAAACCAAATATTACTCTTCTTTCAAAATGATTCTTTTGAAATACTTCAAGTTCTTTATTATCACACATCAAGTCAGTTATAAGTCAAATCAGTTATCTTTTAAAAACCATAAAGCATTTTCTTACCTACATAAAGCTGTTATAACCAACTTCCCATAAAGCCGTTATAACACTTTATGTTTTAAACCAATCAAATACATTTAACACATGTACGTCTACCGTACTACATAGTTATACACATATCATGCTAGAAAAGATAGGAAGAGGTTCACATACCTCGCGACGATTATCGACTAATAGCAAAACGCTCCAAGTACCTCAAACCGTCGGCTACACCTTAAGCCAAGTAGATCACGCCACACGTAGTACTTCAACCTATAAAGGCCACAAGGCGCCTATTAACATCTAGATCTCAACGTAGAATATTCTACGGAAAATTCGCAAAGACTCTCCCCGCAACCGCAGAAATCTCCTCCTCTATCGAGACCTGCTAACAGGCCAACAACTCCCGAGGGGGTTGTAATGCCTAATCCGACGTGTACAAATCTACTTCACAAGAATGCTACACAAGTTCATCAGAATACACCCCATGTAATTACGTCGCTTCTCTTCTTTAAATTCAGTCTTAAGTCCATAGACATTGACGCAAAACTATGTTTAGTTCTATATATAGTATACTACAACTATATATTCCTACAACATATAATTCCAATAACAATAGGGGGACAAGAGTATTTACCTCGATAAGCCCAAAATTATCCAAGTTTAAATGTCGATCCTGAGCAAGGTTTAGCTCCTACTCTGTGCGCTCCAACCCGCTCCAAACAACCCTTAGAAGTTCTACACAACTTCTTCTTAATACTTCAACTCGCTATGAAGATTTCCTTAGGGTTTAGTTTGGTGGCCAAAGGAAGTATAATAGTATTTTCTGCTCTACGATAGAGGTAACTTTGGAAAATACTACAAGGTATTTGGGCTATAGTATTTTGGTAAATTAACAATACTTGGAGTGTATTTCTACCACTGGGGTAGTATTTCGACTAGCACAACTAGGAGAGGGGGGGTAGGCTCGGCTAGAACCACTAGGCAAGGGGGGGTACTCTCGGCCAAGGGCCTCACAAAGGGGGAGGGGGTGTGGCGGACGAAACCTCAAGAGGGAGGGAGTATTTTTAGACTTGGAATTTGCTCAAGTGTGGATGAAATAACTCATCAACTAAGGGGGTATTTATAGGCCAACCAATGGCCAAGATCAAGCCAAGTGGTAGGCAAGTGTAAGGTCAAGATTAAGCCATGTGTTGAGTGGGTCCCACTTGGTCATTAACTACACAAAATATCTCACAAATATCCTACCTAACCTTGACCAAAGAAAAGGCCAAGAAAAACGCCCCAATATTTTCGTCCACTTGGGTGACAAGTGTCACCCTCCCGTTGGTCCAAAATATTTCATCTCTAAAAATCCGCAAAAATTATAAATGACATAGCCGAATTTTCCTTCGCAAGTTTAGAAAACGCTTCGGAAAACGATTCTTTTCGCTAGTCGTGCACAAATTTCGCCACTTTGCCTACTTAAGGTTTTAACTTTTATACGTACGTCCTCACGTACATACTCTGGAAATACGGGGTATAACACTTGGCCATTGATTTCTCTATAAATACCCCCTTAATGAAAGACTTCTTCATCCACACTTAGAGAGTTTCCAAGTCTTGAAAAATTCCCTCCCCTTTCCTTGTGAGCTCTCGGCCATGGACTGAAATTGTGAGCTAAAGTTGTCCAAAAATTCTTAAAGTTTTAAGTGTTCTTCCTTAGAGTGTTAGGAAGATTGTGTACCAAGAGTTGGAAATATTTCACACCCCTAGCCTAGAAACCTTACCTTGGCCGAAACTTGCCATAGTTTTAGCCTAAGTGTTCTTCACTTTTTGGAGTTGGATCTTGATGAGAAGTTGTTTAGAAACTTCTAAGGGTTGCTGCTCTGAGCGTGGAGCATAAGGAATTGGAGCTAAGCGTTGCTCAGGATCGACTTATAATCTTGGATAATTTTGGGCTTATCGAGGTAATGATCTATGTCCCTCTATCAGAATTGGATATTACATATTGTAGTAATTTAGAATCGAGTATAAGATATATTGGAAGGATGTTTATAAAGAATTGAATCAGTATTTACATCGATCGTATTTATGTAGACTTGTAGTATTATTGTGGGCGATGTTGTACACGTCCGGTTAGATGTAACCCCCCTTCGAGTTGTTGGCTTAGTAGCGCCTTGTAGGAGGAGATTTTGTGTCATGGGGAAGTCTGCGAATTTTCCGTAGAATATGGAACCTTGTATTTAGAAATGTTCTACGGCGATCTAGAAGTTGATAGGCGTTTTGTGGCCTTTATAGGTTGAAGTACTACGAGTAGCATATTCTACTTGGAGGTGGAAAGGCTAGCAGGTTACTGATTTTGGAGCGTTTTGCTAATTGTCGATAATCGTCGCGAGGTATGTGAACCTCTTCCTATCTTTTCTAGCATGATGTTGTGAACTATGTAGTACGGTAGACGTACGGGTGCTAAACGAATTTTGGTTGGTTTAAAGCATAAAGTGTTATAATGGTTTTTTGGGAAGTTAATTATAACGACTTTATGTAGGTAAAAGAATGATTTACTGATTTTAAAAGATAAGAGACTGGACTTATATTTGACTTGATATGAAATGTGAAGAACTTGAATTGTATTAGAAGTTGTGAAACCTCATTCGTGAGTAATGAGTACTTGGTTTTTTTAAAAAGAATAATGTTACATTAATTTCGGAAATGGGAATAAGAATCGAACAAGCCAATGCAGCGTTAATAAAGGAAAAAGTAATGACAATTAATTATATTAAAACCAGTAGAAACCTCCATCTGCATAGAAGCTAAGATAAGACAAAATTGTATTACATTTCCTAGATCATGGCTGCTCTAATAAGAATTATTATAATCAAGTTTTGGTTTTCTTAAAATTGCAAAGTAAGGAATTTGATTTTCTAAAAGAAAAGAGACTTAAGAATTTGAAGTGTTTTGGTTTAAAAGAAAGGCATGGTTTTGTCTTAAATTGGTTTAAAACATAAAGTGTTATAATAGCTTTATGGGAAGTTAGTTATAACGACTTTATGGAAACAAAAGAATGGTTTTATTATTGGATTTAAAATGGTAACTTGACTTTAAAAGGAGAAGTGATGTGGTTTAAAAATAAGGTACGGGAATTGTGTTGGTTTACTTAAAATAATAGTTACTCTGTTTTGGATACTACGAGTGTTGGTATCAGGTGACTTCTTGTGAAAGAATGGATATTTGTAAGAGAATTGAAGTATGGTAATTTGCTTGTGCTTGCTTGTGATAGCCTTGTTGTGTAAAAGTTGTATTCCTATGCTACCGCTGCGTCTCGATGGAGGTCAGATATTGTTATTGTTGTTACATGGACACGTCGCACCGATGAAGAATTCCGGCATGCGGCTACGCGCGGGTTAATCACCCAGATATTGTTATTGTTGTTACATGGACATGTCTCGCACCGATGAAGAATTCCGGGCGGCCACGCCGCGTTAATCACCCGGTATATTATTGTTGTTATACATGGACATGTCTCGCACCGATGAAGAATTTCGGGCATGCGGCTACGCGGAGTTAATCACGGTATATTGTTATTGTTGTATACATGGACATATCGCACCGATGAAGAACTCCGGGCATGCGGCCATCTGCGGAGTTAATCACCCAGATATTGTTATTGTTGTTACATGGACACGCCCGCACACGCACTCGGCACGCGCTACGCGAGGTTGATTACCCGATATATTGTTATTGTTGTTACATGGACATGTCTGCACCGATGCAGAATTCCGGGGGCATGTGGTTGTTATACCCCGTATTTCCAGAGTATGTACGTGAGGGCGTACGTACAAAAGTTTAAGCCTTAAGTAGGCAAAGTGGCGAAATTGGTGCACAACCCCCGAAAAGAATTGTTTTTCGACGAAACGTTTTCCGAACTTTGCGAAGGGAAAATTACGGCTATGTCAATTATAATTTTTGCGGAATTTTCCGAGAGATGAAATATTTTGGACCAACGAGAGGGTGACAAGTGTCACCCTCAAGTGGCGGAAAGGTGGACGACCAAGGGCACGTTTTTGCCTTTCATTTTGTCAAGGAGTTGGTAGGATATTTTTGTGTAGTTGATGAGCAAATGGGACCCACAAACACATGTTCAAATCTTCACCCTACACTTGCCCACCACTTGGCTTAATCTTGGCCATTGAATGTCCTATAAATACCCCTCTAATGCAAGACTATTTCTTCATCCTCACTTGAAATTCCAAGTCTAAAACCTCTCCCTTAGTGTAGTTTTCGTCGAGGCCCCTCCCCTTTGAGAGGCCTTGGCCAAACATTCCCTTGCCTAGTTGTTTTCGTAAAATACCCCTCGCCTAGTTGTTTTCGTAAAATACCCACTTGGTAGAAAAGTATTCTCCAAGTATTGTTCTCATATACCGTATTTGCAGTATGACGTAAGGACGACGAGAGAAATTGAAGCTTAAAGTGTAAGGGCCGAAATTCACTTTGTACACAACACCCGACAGTCGTTTCGACTAAACGCTTTCCACACTACGTAGGAAAATTCGCTATGTCATTAATAATTTTGCGGATTTTTAGAGACGAAACATTTTGGACCAACGGAGGTGACATGTGTCACCTCACATTGGAAGGAAGTGGACGGCCAAAGGGAAAGGTTGGCACGTTTTTGTGCAAAAATTGTGGTCAAGGGTTAGGTAGGATATTTTGTGTAGTTGATGAGCAAGTGGGACCCACAAACACGTGGCTTCATCTCGACCTTACACTTGCCTTACACTTGATAGATCTTGGCCATTGGTTGGCCATTTCTTGACCTATAAATACCCTCTAAGTTGATGAACTTATTCATCCAAAAATTGTCTAAGTCTTGAAAAATCCCTCCTCTCCCTCTTGTTGTTTTCGCCCACCACACCCCCTCCTGAGATTCTCAGAGCAACCCCCTAGCCTAGTTGTGCTAGTCGAAATACTACCCCCTTGGTAGAAATGTATTCTACAAGTATTGTTATAATGCCCAAAATACTTTAGCCAAATACCTTGTAGTACTTTCCAAAGTACCCTTTATACTAAAAGTCTAAAATACTATTATACTTTCCTTTAGTCACTAAACGAAACCCTAAGGAAAACCTTCATAGTCGGTTGAAGTGTTTAGTAGAAGTTGCGTAGAACTTCTAAGGGTTGTTTGAGCGGATCGAGCACTCGGAGTAGAGCTAAACGCGTTGCTCGTGAGCGACTTTTTACTTGGATAATTTTGGGCTCATCGAGGTAAATACTATCGCCCTTCTAGTGTAATTGGAAATTACATACTGTAGTAGTATAGTAATGAATATAAGATTCATGTAAGAGAATTGAACTGTAATAGAAGGATATTACGTAAAAGACTTGAATCAAATCACTTCGTAAGAATATAAGTAGAAGTTCAACCGCATTTACATACAGATCGTATATACTGTAGATCGATAACCTTTATTGGTTGAATGTTACGCAAGTAGCATGGGCTACTTAGAAGGTGGACCGTGGCTGGGTTATAGCCAGTGAGCGTTTTGCTTATAGTCGATAAATCGTCATGAGGTAGGTGATTCTTCCTATACTCTTGAGCATGATATTTTAAAAGGAAGATATATATAGTACGGCAATGTCTTTTGACTTAAGCTCGAATAATATATAGTACGTAGACGACGTGTGCTAATTGAACGTAGTTGTACGGCAATGTCTTTTGACTTAAGCCCGAATAATAAGAATTTTGAAGTATTTCAAAATTGTTAAGAAACCATTTTGAAAGAAGAGTAACACTTGGTTTTAAAGGTTTTAAAAGAGTTATACTAGCTTTATGGGAGTTAGGTATAACGCCTTAAGAGAGGTAAAGAAGATGGTTTATCGATTTTAGAAGTTAAGAGACTTGATCTTATAAGATAAGAGACTTAACTTAAATGAATTAATATGGATTTTGTGAAACCTCATTCGTGAGTAATGAGTACTTGGTTTTTAAAAGGAATAATGTTTTATCGATTTGAAATCGAATGTGTATCGATAAACCACCGCTGCGTTAATAAAGGAAAATGTATTGAATAATTAAGTATTATTAAAACCAGTAGAAACCTCCATCCGCATGAAGCTAAGATGAGACAAAATGATATTACATTTTCTAGATCACGGCTGCTTAAGAAGATTGATTATGAACAAGACTAACCTACTCACCTATGGCATATGTTACTCTATTGTTTTAAAAAGAGATTAAGACATTGAACTATGAAACTTTTCTAAAAAGAGACTTGCGTAATTGAAATTAGGCAACCGAACTTTTAGGGAAAAGAAAGGCATTGTGTTGTCTTAAAATGGTTTAAAACATAAAGTGTTATAACAACTTTATGGGAAGTTGGGTATAACGACTTTATGAAAACAAAAGAAGGGTTTTATCATTTGTTTTAATGTGGTAACTTGACTTTTAAAAGAGAAGTATTTTGGTCCAAAGGAAGGCATGGTATTGCCTTAATTTGGTCTTAAAAAGGAAAGTATGAAAGTTGTTTTGGTTTACTTAAAAGATATAAGTCACACATTTTTATATACTACGTATCGGGTGAATTTTAGAAAAGGAATGAATCTCTTAAAGGAATTTAACGACGTAGTACTTTAGGGTTAAAATCCGGACTTTGACATAAAATGAAAGTACTTTGAGTCAGGTATAACTCGCTTATGCTTGTTATGAAACTTGACCATGTTACGTGTGATAGCCTTTGCTGCAAGATCGTGTTCTACTCGACTACGGCTCATCCGGAATGTATTTCACTCGATCACCGGCTCATCCGGAATGTATTTCACTCGATCACGGCTCATCCGGAATGTATTTCACTCGACCAATGGCTCATCCGGAATGTATTTCACTCGACCACGGCTCACGGGATGAACCGAACGATCCCACACGCTTTCTATCGGGTCCATAAGGGCCGAGACCGTTATATGTATCACATGATTTGTACCTAGATCGGCGGTGAGGAAGGAGTTCCACGGAATGAGGATGACTTTGAGGCGTGAGTCCCCGACTTGACATGATCGCTTTTATGGCGAATCGTAGTTTGGTTATCATACATGCTCCCGCTTTATATAGACTATTATGATTTCATTTACGATTTTACGCTTCACATACTTGGTACTGTCAGATCGACCTCCTGGGCCGCGTTCATGCCGCAGTAGGTACATCGACCGCCGATCCCCGCTTATAGGATCACATTTCAAATGTTGGAAGCTCCGTTCCTTCCGAGGCTTATCTTTGCATGTTACCACGAGTCCGTAGGTTCTTGTACATTCGGGGTATGGCGGGGCCTGTCCCATAGTTGTTATCACTTGCAGGTCCGTAGTACCGCTGGGGGCGAGTGCGTAAAAGGATAACTCGGGTATTTATGTATATCAAGACATAAATTTTGCTTTGTTCGCTATTTATCATGTCTCTTAATTCATGTTCATGTTTTTATTTCCGCTGATTTTCTCTCGATGTTGTATCACTAGGTGCCCGGTAGGCACCACTGCCCGGTTCTGGTCGTGATACATTATTCCAAAATACCTTGGCCCAAATACCTTGTAGTATTCCAAGGTTACACCTATACTAAAAGCCCAGAAATACTGTTATACTTCATTTAGCCACTAAACGAAACCCTAAGGAAATCTTCATAGCTAGTTGAAGTATTAAGAAGAAGTTGTGTAGAACTTCTGGAGCGGTTGTTGGAGCGGTTGGGCGAGTAGTGAGCTAAACGTTGCTCAGGATCGACATTTAACTTGGATAATTTTGGGCTTATCGAGGTAAATACTCTCGTCTTTCTATTGTAATTGGAAACTACATACTGTAGTAGTATAGAAATAAGTATAAGACATATAAGGATGGTATAAGAGAAGAGAATTGAATTGAAATCACATCAGAAGAATATTAAAGAAGAAGATCGAATCAGATTTACATAGACCATTTACTGAGACTTGTAGTTTGGCGGGTAGGAAGTCGCCCAATTTTCCGTAGAATAAAGGAATCAGATTCTAGAAGTATTTTACGTAATAGTTCTAGACGCTGATAGACTCTTATGACCGATATAGTCAAGCATCGTGAATAGCGATTCTACTCGGCGGTGGAAAAGGCTAACAGGACTACAGATTTGAGCGCTTTTGCTAATAGTCGATAATCGTCGCGAGGTATGTGATTCTTCCTATCCTCTTGAGCATGATATTTTAAAAGAATATATATATAGTACGGTAGACGTACGTGTGTTAACTGAACGTGGTTTTACTTCAATGTCTGTTGACTTGAGTTTTAAATAATAAGAATCTTGAAGTATTTCAAAAGAATTAAGAACCATTTTTGAAAGAAGAGTAATACTTGGTTTTGAAAGTTTAAGAGTTATACTAGCTTTATGGAAAGTTAGGTATAACGACTTAAGACTAATAAAAATAATGGTTTATTGATTTTAGAAGTTAAGAGACTTAATCTTAAAAGATAAGAGACTTAACTTAATTGAATTGATATGAAAGTTGTTAAGAAGTCTGAACCCTCATTCGTGAGTAATGAGTACTTGGTTTTTAAAGAATAATGTTTTACTGATTTCGGAAATGAGAATAAGTATCGAACGAACCACTGCAGCGTTAATAAAGGAAAATGTATTGACAAATAAGTAATTATATTAAAACCAGTAGAAACCTCCATCTGCGTAGAAGCTAAGATAAGACAAAATTGTATTACATTTCCTAGATCATGGCTGCTTTAAATAAGATTGTTATAAACAAGAATAACCTACTCACACATAAGGCATGTGTTACTCCAATTGTTTTAAAAGAGAATCACGTTATTAATTGATTAAGACTATGAACTATGAAATCTTTCAAAAATAAGAGATGTGAATATTTGAAATTAGGCAAACTTGAACTTTGGAAAAGAATGTTGTAACTTGATTTTAAAAGGATAAGTGTTTTGGTTTAAAAAGGAAATTATGGAAGTTGTTTTGGTTTACTTAAAAATGTTAGCCACTCTATTTTTTATAATACGGGCATCGGGTGACCTTTGTAAAAGAAATGGATCTTTTAAAAGAATTTAACGACGTAGTACTGGGGTTAAAACCGGACTTTGGCATAAAATGAAAGTACCTCGAGTTGTGTAACTTGCCTATGTTTGCGTGTGATAGCCTTGTCGTGCTAGTATTGTATTTCTATACCACCGCATCTCTCAATGGAGGGCCGGCTGATTTGTTATGATATTACTTGGACGTACCGGCAGTGACGGAGAATTCCACCGCACGCCTCGCTGATAGTGTTATTCCGTGGACTAGCTCTCCACGAGGTTATACCGATTCGCCTCGTATCCGTGGTTGGCTTTCGCATTTGCCGGCCTCGTGGATGATTCGGCCCGTACACGGTAGTTAGCCTTCGTGACTTGCCCTGCTCGCTTTAGTGGCGAAGTCTCGTGATACTACGGTATGGTAGTTAGCTCAGATTTGCCGGCCACCACGTGACACGCCGTATCCGTAGTTTGCCAGACTTGCCAGACGCCTTCGTGGCGAGTCTCGTGATACGACCTTGGTATCCGTAGTTATCCTCGCATTGTCCCGGCCAACTACGTGACACGCCTTGGTATCCGTAGTCGGCCGTGACTTGCCCCGTGACGCCTGGTTTGGTTGTATAGTATTGTTAGTACGGCTTTGGTATCCGTAGTTAGCCTTTGTACTTGCCCACGCTTTATGACTCGTAGGACTTGGTGATCATGTGTACCGGTGTTATTATATCATGATCACGCATGGCGGCGTATTCCACGGGCATGATTGACGCTGAGGCGTGAGACCCATAGTTATATTCGAGTGATGACTTTGAGGGCACGAGTCCTCGATTTATACGATCGCTATTTATTATGGATCAGAATTTGGTTATCATACATGTCTCGCTTTATATAGACTACTATGATTTCATTTACTGATTTTCGGGCCATACTTGGTACTGTCAGATCGACCTCCTTGGCCGCGTCACGCCGCAGTAGAGGTACACCGCCGTTGATCCTCGCCATAGATCACGAAGAGTATTGGGAAGCTCCATTTCTTCGAGGCTTATCTTTTGGTATAGTCCTCACACTGTAGTACTTGTACATTCGTGATGGCGGGCCCCGTCCCGCCATGTTGTATAAAAACTCTTAGAGGTCCAGTAGTAATCAAGTGTGGTTTGTAAGGATGTAACTATTCAAGTTTTAGTATATATGCAAAAAGGTACCCGGTTGGTTGGCCTGTTTGTATTCATATCTCTTGTTTCATGTTTAAAGTTTTTATTTCCGCTGATTTTCTCTCGATGTCAGATCACCAGGTGCCCGGTAGCACGATACCACGGTGTTATACCCGTATTTCCAGAGTATGTACGTAAGGGAATACGCACAAAAAGTTTGGCCTTAAAGTTAGCCTCGACGCTTTTTTTGTACACAACTCACTAAAAGAATCGCTTTCCGACGTAAACGCTTTCCACACTTCGTAAGGAAAATTCGGCTATGCCATTACTAATTTTGCGGATTTTTCCGAGAGACGAAACATTTTGGACCAACGGGAGGGCTTACACTTGGCACCTCCCATCGATGGACTTGAATCGCCCATCGACGAAATTGGAGATGGCACGCTTTTTGTGCCTCGTGCACAAGTCAAGAGTTGGTAGGATATTTGTGCGAGTAAATCTTCACCCTACACTTGCCTTGCACTTGTCTTAATCTTGGCCATTGGTTGGCCACTTCGACCTATAAATACCCCTTAAAGATGAAGAGTTCTTCATCCACAAAGTTATCTTCCAAGTCTAAAAATCCTCTCCTCTCCCTTTCGCCCAACACCTCTCCCTTTCGAGTGAGTTTCGAGGCCCCCCCTCGCCTCGCCACAAATCTACCCCCCCTCCCTTGGGAGAAACGTTGTCGTCTAGTAGTGTTATAATGCCCAAAATACCCTAGCCCAACTCCCTTAGGACTTAGTAGAAGTTGTGAAGAACTTCTAAGGTTTCGAGCTAAGGAGCATACAACTTGAGAGCTAAACCTTGCTCAGCGCGACTTTATCTAGGATATTATTGGGCTTATCGAGGTAACTAATCCTAACCTCTTTGAATTAGAGAATATATACTGTTGTAGTATAAGAATAAGTATAAATACTTAGAAGAATATCACATAATAGAATCGAATCATACTACAGTAGGGCGGTTTAAAAGAAGAATAATCAAATCAGATTTACATAGGATCGTTTTCACATGAGACTTATATAGCTCACCTGCAGGGAAGTGTCGCCCAACTTTCCATAGAATTGTGAACCCTCTGCTTAGAATGACCTTCGCAGTAGTCTTTGATAGATATCTGTGACTATTATAGTCGACTCTCGCGCGACATATTCAACTCGGTGGTTTTCACGGTATGTATGTGATTCTTCCTAAAGCATGATATTTTACAATATATATAGTACGGTAGACGATAATGTGTTAACCGAATAATAACTACGGCAATGTCTTTGACTTAAGCTCGAATAACACTTACAGAATGCCTCACGCTTAAGCCCGAATAACACTTACGCAATGCCTCACGCTTAAGCCGAATAACACTTACGCACGCCACGCTTTAAGCTCGAATAACACTTACGAATGCCTCACGCTTAAGCTAATAATAAAGATCCAAAGCATTTCATAAGAATATCAATCATTTTTACCGTAAAAGAACTAACTGGTTTTAAATGCGAGCTTAAGAGTTATACTAGCTTTATGGGAAGTTAAGTATAACCACTTAAGATTGATAAAAGAAACAAGTTTGCCTATGTGTTTATAATGCACTTATGTTGAATTGTGAAAAGAATAATAAGATGGTTTGATAAGTAGACATGATATGATGCTATGTGTGTTAGTATCTTGTAACGCTTGTATAAGAGTATCCTTGTCAGGCTTATATTGTTTAAAGATGTCGTTATGTTAGTGTACTATCACTCACCTCTCGAGACGATACCGGGTTGTCGCCTCCGACGCGGGGTAGACTCAGCGGTCCTGCAGGACCATGATTCGAGAATACCCTACGCAGTCCAGGGGCCTACGCGAGCTACGAGAGTTCCGTGTTAGTACGCGGGTTATGCCTCACGCGGTCATGCGCTACGCGACAACGAGTCCAGGACGACGCCGAGGAGTACCCTCGATGCGGGTTATACCTCACGCGCCCACGCGAGTGGCCATGCGGACCGGAGTCCAGGATTAGGCTTGCAGAGTGATAATACGCGAGTGGCCTCGCCGATCATTCGCAGCCTAGAAAAGACTCGATTTACCTATTGATGCTCTTGTTTGTGATGTGCACTATGCGCGCTTCCTCGTTGTTTCATACATACTTGCAAAACTGCTTTTTAAAATGATATGTTTCATTTAAGTATTTTACGCTTTCATATACTTAGTACTTGTCAATCGACTCCTTCGGGCCGCTCATGCCGCAGTAAGGGCAAGCAGTGCTAGATCCACATTCTTAGGATCTCTACATCGCGCCGTGAGCTCCATCTTTCCGAGGCTCTACTGGGTATGATCTCCCGTTGTAGATAGTTTTGTCTGATCGTGGTATGGCGGGCCTGCATCGCCATAGTTGTATATTTCCTTGAGGTCTGTAGTCATGTTGTACATGGTCGATGTAATCGCTAAACCATGTATATATATGCCGAAAGGCGATGTTTTCTCACATAAATCGTGTCTTATTTTATAAATCGTTTCATGTCTTGCTTTATATTTCCGCCGATTACTCGATGTATGACTACTGGGTGCCCGGAGGCACTACCACCGCCCCTAACGGTCGTGACAAAAGTGGTATCGTGAGCGCTTAATCCTGAAAGTGTCTACGCACCGTATCTAGTAGTCTTGATTATCGGTGTTGTGCACTACACCAATAATCGTGAGGCTATAGGATATTTAGGATTGGTTTCATTCTTCTCATTCCGAGATCGTGCTTTAGCCGTGTTATAGTCGGACCTCTAACGTATTCCTTTCCCGTAATGCTTATGCCTCCACGTAAGGCAACCCGCCCGTGGCAAGGCAAAGAGGAGTCGCTAGCAGACACCCAGAGTCACGAGGGCTCGTGCCCGCCTATACCGAGACGGCGAGTTCTATGACGCCACCGCCCAAAGAGAGACCACAAGACCCACACCTCCCGCCCCACATCCCGGGCGGAGGAGTTAGGGTACAAGGAGACGGCCCACTATTGGCAGAGTTGTGGCCCGACACGGCGAGAGGCCGACGCGGCAGCCTGCTCAGCCCCAGCCTGGCCGCACTCGTGGTACACCCGAGGCGTATAGTTTGAGGCTACGAGATTTCTTGAGTCAGAGCCCGCCAGAGTTTTACTGTCGAGGCCGAGGATGATCCGCAGGAGTTCATCCGCCGCCTTCAGAGGATCACGAGGGTGATCAAGGCCTCAGAGACAGAGTCCAGGACCTTTCGGTTCGCGATCGGCCGCGTGATACCGCAATGATTGGTTTGATTCTACGGAGTTATTCGGAGAGCACGCCCCGCCTACTGGGATGAGTTCTCGCAGGCTTTCCTCACTCACTTCGCCTCCACAGACGGCGAGGGCGCGGCTAATAGATTTTTACCATCGAGGCGCAGAGGACGACCGTCGTGAGTACAATGTCGAGTTTGATTCATCGCTCGAGCATGTCCCAAAGATTGGTAGCAGATGGAGGATGTGGTGCACCGCTATGTCACCGCTAGACGACTATATGGCCGAGTCACGCGTGTGTTTCTCCACCGTATGGACATTACCCGCATGCAGCTCACGCCTGGATGCGGCGAGCGCAGAGGTCGACGGTCGACAGCAGAAGCAGGTTAAGGCCGTGACGGAGGGTCTTCGTGGTTATCATGCGGCGGCCTCAAGAGTTAGCCTAGATTCGCACCACGCACCAGAGCACTCGCACCGCCCTCAAGACACCAGAGTTTTCGAGGCGCACTGGCCCTGTGGCTTCAGACGCCCGTAGCAGAGATCGCCGACGGACCACCTCTCAGTGGCCGACGCGCAGATCCCATTACGGAAGTGTGGTACTACTTTTGGAGCTTGTTACGGCCAGGCAGGTCACTTTGCAGGGATCGTCCGACCGGGGCAACGGTGGTAGGCTCACCTTCGTGTTCTTGCCGCTTCATCATCTCCTACAGCTTACTCGCCCGAGGCGTGGTGCTGGGTCGCCAGGTCGCGCAGAGGTCGTGGCTCGGTCCTAGCCTAGCGGTCCTCGTAACCGCATTTATGCTTTGTCCACCGACAGATCGTGAGGCCTCACCGATGTCGCCACGTGTACCTTATCGCTTCGGGTTTGATGTGTATGCTTTGATAGATCCGGTTCTACTATGTCCTATATATCTCCCTTGTTGCTAGTAGGATAGGATAGAGCCCGAGTCCATAGACCCTTTCGAGGTAGCTACGCCAGATGGGTGATTCGGTAGCTCTACGGGTATATGAGCTTGTCCCGTGACTATTTACGATCGTTTGACCCTAGCCGACTTGATAGAGTTGGAAATGATCGACTTCGACGTGATCACGGGACGGATTGGCTAGCTTCTTGCTACGCCAATGTGATCGCAGAGAGAGTAGTACGGTTCCAGCTTCCGAGGAGCCGGTTGTTGAGTGGGAGCACCAGACGCCGGCGTGGTAGGTTTATTTCCTACCTCGGCTAGGAAGATGGTGCGCAGGCGGTATATCTACCATCTCGCTCGGTGTTTGATATCAAGCCGCGTACCAGATTTTCCGCCGGCCCAAGGGTCGAGAGTTCCCGACGTGTTTCCGCACGACCTCGCATCCTCCCGAGAGGGAGATTGAGTTTTGTATTGACATATTGCGACACTCGCCTATTTCCATTCCGCCATACGTAATGGCACTCGCCGAGTTGAGAGAGTCAAGGATCACCAGAGATTTGCCGGAGAAGCGGCTTCATCAGCCTAGTGTTTCTCCCCGGGAGCGCCGTATTGTTCGTGGTTAAGAAGGACGACGCCGCGCGTGTGTTGATTACGGTGCAACAAGGTGACCATTAAGAATGTATACCCCTTCCCGTGATTGATGATTTGTTCGACTGCAGGTGGCGCGAGATGTTTCTCCAAGATTGATCCGCTCGCTATCATCGTTCGTGTCGAGAGCGGATGTCCCTAGGATCGCATTCCGACCAGACGCATTATGAGTTCAGTGGTCATGTCTTTGGTTGACCAATGCTCCGCCAGATTCATGGATTTGATGAACCGAGTGTTCAAACCATTTTCGACACGCTTGTGATAGTGTTCATTGATGATATCTTGGTTTATTCTCGCCAGAGCAGGAGCACGCGAGTATTCGGCGATCGGCCGACGCTTCCCGACGCAACAGACGCCAAGTTTTCCAAATGTGAGTTTTGTTGACTTCATGGCGCTTTCTTGGGAATATTGTCGGCTGACGGCATTCGAGTGGATACGCCAAGATCGAGGCCAGACTTGCCTGCACCTACTACTCCGGCTGAGGTTCGCAGCTCGGGCCTTGCAGGATATTATCTACGGTTCGTGGAGAAGTTTGCTTCTATCTCTCGCACCATTGACTAGCCGACTCGTAAGGCGCCAAGTTTCAGCTGATCGATGCTTGAGCGGTGGTTTCCATTCGAAAGAGAGATCGACGACCGCCTCGCTTCTACTTCCGGAGGTCCGATGGTTATGTCGTGTATTGTGACGCCGTGCATCGTTGGGGTGTGTTGACGCAGCATGGCAGGGTTATAGCATACGCATCCCGACACCAAGAAACACGCAGAGGAACTACCCCACCCATGATTTGGAGTCGGCAACCGTGATTCACGCCAAGATCCGGAGGCACTATTTGTATGGGTTCACGTGGATATTTTTACGCACCACAAGAGCCTCCAAAGATATCTTCACCAGAGGGAGTCGAACTTACGACGAGACGGTGGTTAGAGTTGCCAAGGATTACGATGTTGATATCCCGTACTCACCCGGAAGGCCAATGTTGTGGCGTATGCCTTAGTCGTAGGTCACGGGGAGCCTATCGACGCGCACCAGAGAGGAGGGACATGGTTCGTGATTTGCATCGCCAGCGAGCCTCGTGTCCGCTTGATTGATTCCGATAGCAGCGGGTCGAGTTCGCGAGGTTGCCGAGTCTTCCATCGCCGGCGAGGTGAAGAGGCAGCTCAAGGATCCACCTTGATTCGATATCGCGATACGCCTCTTCGAGGGCAAGCGGTCCTTCGAGGTAGCACCACGGGGTGCTAAGGTTTGAGGGCGATTGTGTGTTCCAGATGTTTCAGTGACTTCGCAGCAGTTCTCGGGAAGCACACGCGCATTACTCTATCCATCCGGTCGATCAAGATGTACCACGACCTTAGATCCGTATTGCGGATGGCTCAAGAGGACGCCGCAGAGTTCGTAGCTCAATGCCCGTGTTGTCAGCAGGTGAAGGTAGAGCACCAGAGGCCCGTGGTTTGTTACGCACGATTGAGATCCCGACCGAAGTGGAGGTAATCAACACGGACTTCATCACAGTGATTACCTCGCACTCGCAGGAGACATGATTCTATATGGGTTATCGCCGACAGTCGACGAAATCAGCCCACTTTCTTCCCGTCAGACGACTTTTTCTACCGAGGATTACGCGACTTTACATCCGAGATCGTCGATCGCATGGAGTCCCTACTTCGATCATATCGCATGTGGAGCCCGCTTACGCTAACTTCTGAGGTCCTTCCGCAGGGGTTTAGGACGCAGTGAGCCTCGAGTAATCGCATTTCATCCACGCATGCACCCGGACAGCAGAGCGCACTATCCGCACTCTCGAGGATATGTCGCGAGCCTGTTATTGACTTCAGTGGTAGGAGGATCATTTGCCTCTAGTTGAGTTCGTGATATAATAATAGCTACCACTCCAAGATTCGACGACGCCTTACGAGGCCTTGTAGGAGGAAGTGCAGATCGCCTATAGGTTGGTTCGATGTGGGCGAGGTGCAATGAATGGGACCAGATTTGGCAGCAGTGCGGATAAGGCGAAGCTTATCCGAGAGCGCTATCGACAAATTTCCGTAGTCGATGGTCGACGCAGATCATCGCCGTCGTGATCTTGAGTTCGAGGTTCATGATTGGGTTTTCCTAGCGCGCCACCCATGGCGGTGTGATGAGATTTGGAAGAAGGGGAAACTCACTTCAGGTACATCGGGCCGCTTCGATTGTCCGCAGGTAGGCAAGTTGCTTATGAGTTGATCCGCCGTCCGATCCGAGGCAATGCATCCGCTTTTTCACGATCTACGCCGGCGAGACGTATCGGGATCCATCTAGGTACACCCGACGACGATGTCCAGTGTGACCGGCGGGTTATCGATAAGGAGATTCCCATAGCGATAGTCGATCGTCGTTAGCGCTCATGACGAAGGACGTGGCTTCCACAAAGTCTTGTGGCGAACGAGCTCGTGGAGAGATGACGTGGGAAGCCGGCGAGGACATGAGGCGTAAGTATCCTCACCTATTCTACACCTCCGTGTAATTCACTTTCCTACTTGTAAATTTCCATTATCATTTATGCCTAAGTGTTATTTTGGCTATGTGTGGCACTTACAAACCGCTTAAGCTTCTTCAGAATCGTTTGGTATGAACATTCGACGAATGTTTCGGGCGAGGAGAATGTTATACCTCAGATTTCCGCAGTATGTACGTAAGGGAATACGCATAAAAGTTTGGCCTTAAAGTTAGCCTCGACGCTTTTTTTGTACACAACTCACTAAAAGAATCGCTTTTCGACGAAACGCTTTCCACGCCTTTCGTAAGGAAAATTCCGCTATGCCATTACTAATTTTTATGATTTTTCCGAGAGACGAAACATTTTGGACCAACGGAGGGCGACACTTGGCACCTCCCATCGATGGACTCAATCGCCCATCGACGAAATTGGAGAGAAGGCACGCTTTTTGTGCCTCGTGCACAAGTCAAGGAGTTGGTAGGATATTTGTGTGGAGTAAATCTTCACCCTACACTTGCCTTGCACTTGTCTTAATCTTGGCCATTGGTTGGCCACTTCTTGACCTATAAATACCCCCTTAAAGATGAAGAGTTCTTCATCCACAAAGTTATCTTCCAAGTCTAAAAATCCTCTCCTCTCCCTTAGCCGTTCGTCCCACACCTCCCCCCTTTGAGTGAGTTTGGCCGAGGCCCCCCTAGCCTAGCCAAAAATCTACCCCCCTCCCTTGGTAGAAAAGTTGTCTTCTAGTAGTGTTATAATGCCCAAAATACCCTAGCCCAAATCCCTTAGTACTTAGTAGAAGTTGTGAAGAACTTCTAAGGTTTCTTGGAGCTACCGGAGCGTACAACTTAGGAGCTAAACCTTGCTCAGGCGCGACTTTATCTAGGATATTATTGGGCTTACTGAGGTAACTAATCCTAACCCTCTTTTGAATTAGAGAATATATACTGTTGTAGTATAAGAATAAGTATAAATACTTAGAAGAATATCACATAATAGAATCGAACTGTTACCACAGTAGAAGGGTTTAAAAGAAGAATAATCAAATCAGATTTACATGGATTTTCACTGAGACTTATATAGCTCACCTGCAGGGAAGTGTCGCCCAACTTTCCATGTAATTGTGAACCCTCTGCTTAGAATGACCTTGAGTAGTCTTTGATAGATATACGTGACTATTATAGGTGACTCTCACCGCGACATATTCAACTCGCGGTGGTTTTCACGGAAGGTATGTGATTCTTCCTAAAGCATGATATTTTACAATATATATAGTACCAGACGCATACGTGTTAATCGAATAATAACTACGCAATGTCTTTGACTTAAGCCCTAATAACACTTACTAATGCCTCACGCTTAAGCCCGAATAACACTTACTGAATGCCTCACGCTTAAGCTCGAATAACACTTACGAATGCCTCACGCTTAAGCCAATAACACTTACTGAATGCCTCACGCTTAAGCCCAATAATAAAGATCCAAAGCATTTCATAAGAATATCAATCATTTTTAATAAAAGAACTAACTGGTTTTAAAATGTGCTTAAGAGTTATACTAGCTTTATGGGAAGTTAAGTATAACCACTTAAGATTGATAAAAGAAACAAGTTTGCCTATGTGTTTATAATGGACTTATGTTGAATCGTGAAAAGAATAATAAGATGGTTTGATAAGTAGACATGATATGATGCTATGTGTTAAGTATCTTGTAACGCTTGTATAAGGAGTATCCTTGTCAGGCTTATATTGTTTAAAGATGTTCGTTATGTTAGTGTACTATCACTCACCTCGAGATGATACCGGGGTTAAGTCGCCTCCGCTGGTAGACTCGTGAGGTCCGGGACCATGATTCGAGAATACCTACGCGGTCCAGGGGCCTACGCGAGCTACGAGTTCCAGTTAGTATGCGGGTTATGCCTCACGCGTCTACGCGCCACGCGACAACGAGTCCAGATTTACGCCGAGGAGAGTAGCTATCCTCGATGCTGGGGTTATACCTCACGCGCCCACGCGAGTGGTCCATGCGGACCGGAGTCCGTGATTAGGCTTGCAGAGTGATAATACGCGCGAGTGGCTCGCTGATCATTCGCACCTAGAAAAGACTGCTATACTTTACCTCACGCTCTTGTTTGTGATGTGCACTATGCGCGCTTCCTCGTTGTTTCATACATACTTGCAAAACTGCTTTTTAAAATGATATGTTTCATTTAAGTATTTTACGCTTTCATATACTTAGTACTCAGATCGACCTCCTTCGGCTGCGTCATGCCGCAGGTAAGGGCAAGCAGTGTGCTAGATCCACATTCTTAGGATCTCTACATTGGTGTCGTGAGCTCCATCTTTTCCGAGGCTCTACTTTGGGTACGATCTCCCGTCAGAGATAGTTTTGTATAGTGGTATGGCGCCCCGTCCGCCATAGTTGTATATTTCTTAGAGGTCTGTAGTCATGTTGTATAGTGTCGGATGTAAATCGCTAAACCATGTATATATATATGCAAAGGCGATGTTTTCTCACATAAACGGTCTTATTTTATAAATCGTTTCATGTCTTGATTTATATTTCCACTGATTACTCGATGTATGACTACTACTGGGTGCTTGGTAAGGCACCACGGCCCCGAACGTCGTGACAACGCCCGGATCGGTCGCGATGGCTACGCGCAGGTTGATTACCCGATATATCATATTGTTGTTATACGGATACGCTCGCACCGATGAAGAATTCCGGGTACGTGGCTACACGGGAGGTTGATTACCCAGATATCGTTATTGCATCTCGACATGTCTACACCGATGGAGAATTCCGGCACGGCCGTGACGCGCATGATTGATATTGGCGCGAGACCCTTGGTTATATTTGAGTGATGACTTTGAGGCGCGAGTCCTCGCTTGATACGATCGCTTTTATGTTATGCATCGTAGTTTGCTATCATATATGTCTCTGCTTTATATAGACTACTATGATTTTATTTGATATTTGATTTCACATACTTGGTACTGCAATTGTCTTGACCTCGCCGGGGCGTTTCACCGCAGTAGAGGTCTTGGTTGTTGATCCTCATAGGATCACAGATTAGGAAGCTCCGTTTCTCCGAGGCTTATCTTTTGGTATGTTTCGAGTTGTAGGTTCTTGTACATCTGTGGTATGGCGGGCCTGTCCGTCATAGTTGTTACACTCTTAGAGGTCTGTAATCTTGTGGGCGGGGTTTGTAAATGATGTGCTCAAATTTTCTCAGATATATGCAAGGCAACCGCTTTGCTAGCTTTTCTTATGTTGTATCTTGTTTCTGCTTAAGTTTTTATTTCGCCGATTTTCTCGATGTTGTATCACTAGGGTGCCCGGTAAAGCACGATCGCGGGGTTTGGTCGTGACAAAGCTTACGATATTCGTGTACAGCGGGCCTTGTCGTCATAGTTCTTGTTATAATCTTAAGTGCAGGTCCAGAGTCATGTGGGCTGGACATATGTACAATTGTGGTTATTCAGATATTTCTATATACATTGGCGGCGCCTTCAAGCACTGCTTTATTATGAGTTGTTTCTTAGTTTCCGCTGATTATATGTTATGTGTGGGTATAAGGGTGCCCAAGTAGGGCACCAGTCGCGATCCCGTCAGCTCGGGTCATGACAAAAGTGGTATCAGTGTAGTTAGTCCTCAGAATATCTACAGACCATGTCTAGTAGAGTCTTGTCTATGGGTATGTTATGCACCATACTTATACGCTGGAGGCTGCAGGACATCTAGGATGTGTTTCTATTCTTTCATCTCATAGATCATGTGATAGAGCTGTGTTATTAGGAGAATTCCCCTCTCTAACGTATTATTGGGTCACAACTATGCCTCCGAGGAAAGCGGATCGTCGGAAGGCAAATCAAGATGTGAGGCTAGTCGGACCTGAGAGTTACTAGTGCACGCCATCTGCACGAGATTGCGCGCGATCGGTGAGCTCTGTTACACCACCATTACTGAGGAGCTTAGAGCATCTCGAGGCCTCGATCTTGAGCCTCAGCCTCGGCCAGAGCAGGACGAGCCATGAGATGTGGTACAACTACTGACTAAAGTAGTGGCAGTGGCGCAGCGAGGGGCGGGAGATGACCCTAGATCCGGCGGTGAGGTTCGGACTTGCATTGTGATCCTCTAGAGTTTTTCGGGTCAAGACCCGAGGATGATCCACAGGAGTTCATCCGACAGATGCAGCGTACCTTGAGGGTGATCAAGGCTTCGGAGACTGAGTCAGTTGAGTTGGCTTCATACCGGATGTGGGATGTAGCGGTTAATTGGTATGAGTCTTGGGGTTTATCCAGAGGTGAGGATGCTCCTGTGTGGGATGAGTTTACAGAGGTTTTCCTTAGTCACTTCTTGCCTTCAGAGATGAGGAGGGCTAGAGTTGACAGATTCCTATAGTTGAGGCAGAGTGGCAGGACCATTAGAGAGTACAACCTTGAGTTTGACTCATCGCCGACACGCACTCCATTATTGCGAATATAGCGGACATGGTGCATCACTATGTGATGGGGTTGGACCACTATTTGATCGATGGGTGCATGGCAGTGGCTCTTTATTTATATCTGTCCGTAACAGAGAGATTTACAACCATGTAAATTTTCATATAATTCTAATAAGTAAAACGCAATAAAAACAGTCCGTAATTATGTCTTTCCGAATTTCGACCAAATCTAAGGCAGGAACTTTGAACTATGATAACTTTCAAACCGTATGTCCATTTTACCTCACTTTTGGTTGTATATGATCATATTAGAGAGGTGTACCACTCTTCTGAATTTCATCAAATTCTAACAATTATAACTCAGTGAGAACAGTTCGTAAAGTTCATGACGCAACTAGTCGTCTAAACAATCAAAAGTTCAATATTTCTTTTCAACAATCAATTCTTATTCTAACATGTATTTAACTAAAAATAAAGGATGTTACCAAGAATTTCTGAGTGAGAAAACTCACCTTGTAAGTGTGAAGATTATTGTTGTGTGGTTGCTAAAATTATTCTTACTCTCTAGTATTTTTCTTTTTGTTCTTCTTGCCCTCTTGGTATTTTTTCCTCTTCTTTTCACTTGTTTTTTTTTTCTGATTTTCTAACCTTTATGTTATGTACTTTGTTTGTGTGTAAATACAATGTATAAGTGGAGAGTTTGTATAACATATGAGAGGTGGAAGGACAAGAGTTGGAGGGGAAATGAAAAGGGGGGAAGGGAAGGCCTTGCACACGTACGTGCATGCTGCAAATTATATATATATATATATTTTTTTCTTTTGTTTTTCTTTTGTTTTGTTTTCTAATTTTCATTTCATCTATCTATTTATCCAACTTTAACACTAACTCTATCCTATGCAATTTATTCTTTGTTTTCTTATATATATATATTTTTATTAACCCAACCACAACTATATATTATTATTTATTTATTTTCGGATTTCACATTCTCTCCTCCTTAAGCAACATTCGTCCTCGAATGTGAATAAGGTCGTAACATAATCACATAGACACAATAATGTTTATTGTTATTGTAACACTAATTTGGGGCTTCACATTCTCCCTTCCTTAAGAAGCATTCGTCCTCGAATGAGAATAAGGTTGTAACACAATGCATATAGACACGCAAATGACACACATATGAAGTACTATGTAATGCATTTTTTTTTATTACCTTAGTCAAATAGGAATGGATATTTGACTTTCATCGCCTCTTCCGCTTTCCAGGTCTCTGTAGAGTGATTCTTCCATAGGACTTTCACGGAAGCAATATCTTTATTTCTAAGGCGCTTAACCTTCCTATCAAGTATTTCCACCGGAACTTCTTCATATTGAAGCTCCTTATTAAGAATTTTCTCCTGGGAAGGATGACGTGACTTGGATCGTGCAAGTATTTTCGTAACATTGACACATGAAATACCGGATGCACTGCTTCCAGCTCTTGTGGAAGTGCTAATTCGTAAGCCACATTCCCCACTCTTCACAAAATCTCATATGGCCCAATAAACCTTGGGCTCAATTTCCCTTTCTTATCAAAGCGCATCACTCCCTTCATTGGGGACACTTTTAAAAATACTTTCTCCCCCTCTTGGAATTCAAGATCTCTTTTCCGATGATCCGCATAGGACTTATGACGGCTATGAGTTATTTTGATCCGCTCCCGAATCATCTGTACCTTATCATTTATTTCTTGAATGACTTCAGGTCCGACAAATCATGTCTCACCACCTCGAACCATCCAAGTGGAGACCTACATTTTCGCCCATATAATGCTTCAAACGGGGCCATTTGTATGCTAGAGTAAAAACTATTGTTGTAGCGAACTCAATTAGACATAGATGGTCCAACCGCCTTCCCGAAAATCTAACACACAAGATCGCAACATGTCCTCAAGTGTTTGAATTGTTCGCTCAGCTTGCCCATCTGTTTGCGGGTGGAAAGTCGTGCTTAACTTAAATTTTGTCCCGAGATCCTGCTGGAAACTTTGCCAAAAGTGTGAGGTGAACTGGGAACCCCTATCTGAAATAATTTGTAAGGGAATCCCGTGTAACCGCACAATCTCCTCCAAATAAATCTGTGTGTACTGTGGTGCGCGATACACAGTCTTGACCGGTAAGAAATGGGCTGACTTTGTAAGCCGATCAACAATCACTCAAATAGAATCATACCCTTCTCGAGTTTTCGGTAGACCAGTTACGAAATCCATATGAATCGCCTCCCATTTCCACATGGGGACTCCAATGTCCTGAAGTAATCCGCCAGGTTTTTGATGTTCAGCTTTCACCTGCTGACATATAAGACACCTCCCGACAAACTTCGTGTTATACCCCGTATTTCCAGGGTATGTACGTGAGGACGTACGTATAAAATTTGAGCCTTAAAGTTAGGCTAAGTTTCGAAATTTGTACACAACACCCGATTAGAGTCGTTTTTCGACGAAACGTTTCCACAGCTTTCGTAGGGAAAATTACGGCTATGTCATTAATAATTTTTGCGGATTTTTCCGAGAGACGAAACATTTTGGACCAACGGGAGGGTGACATGTTGGAAGGAAGTGGACGGCCAAAGGGGAATTGTTGGCACGTTTTTTGTGCAAAAATTGTGGTCAAGGGTTAGGTAGGATATTTTGTGTAGTTGATGAGCAAGTGGGACCCACAAACACATGGCTTCATCTTGACCTTACACTTGCCTTACACTTGGATAGATCTTGGCCCTTGGTTGGCCTTTGCTTGACCTATAAATACCCCTCTAAGTTGATGAACTTCTTCATCCAAAATTTCTCTAAGTATTAAAATCCTCCTCTCCCTCAACCTTGTTCTCGTCCAAACACCACCCCTCTCCCCCCTCTTGAAGGCCCTCGGCCGAGCACCCCCTCCCCCTAGCCTAGTTGTGCTAGTCGAAATACTACCCCCCCTTGGTAGAAATGTATTCTACAATTATTGTTATAATGCCCAAAATACTTTAGCCAAATACCTTATAGTACTTTCCAAAGTACCCTTTATACGAAAAACCCAGAAAATACGATTATACTTTCCTTTAGCCACAAAACGAAACCCTAAGTAAATCTTCACCCGTAGTTGAAGTTATAAGTAGAAGTTGGTTAGAACTTCTAAGGGTTGTTTGAGCCGAGCGCACGAGTATGAGCTAAACCTTGCTCAGATCGACATATAAACTCGGATAATTTTGGGCTTATCGAGGTAAACATTCTCGACCTTCCGTGGTAATTGGAAATTACATGTTGCAGGAGTATATAGTTAAGTATACTATATATAGAGCATAGTTGTGCGGCAATGTCTTTGACTTAAGTCCGAATAATACTTACTGCATGTCTTCGCGATTTAAGCTGAATTTTAAGAAGAACCGAATCGTAATTACATGGGACGGTATTAGAAAGAGACTTGTGTAGAATTACGTGAGTAGAATTGTACACATCCGCTAGACGGCAAACCCCGGTTGGCTTCGTAGCTACCTCGATTGAGAAGGAGATTTACGCCATGTGTGGGTGAGTCTTCGAATTTTCAGTAGAATATTCTACTTCGAGATCTAGGATGTTAATAGGCGCCTTGTGGCCTCTATAGTCAAGTACTACGTATGGCGTGATCTACTTGGCTTAAGGAGTAGCCGACGGTTTGAGGTACTTGGAGCACTTTGCTATTAGTCGATAATCGTCGCGAGGTATGTGAACCTCTTCCTATCTGTTCTAGCATGATATGTGTATAACTATGTAGTACGTAGACGCATACGTGTTTAATGTATTTGATTGGTTTGAAACATAAAGTGTTATAACGGCTTTATGGGAAGTTGGTTATAACACTTTACGTAGGTAAGAAAATGCTTTGTGGTTTCAAAGCGGTAACCGATTTGACTTATAACGGATTTGATGTGTAGTAATAAAGAACTTGAAGTGTTTCAAAAGACCTTTTGAAAGAAGAGTAATACTTGACTTTGAAAACATAAGAGTTGTACTAGCTTTATGGGAAGTTAGGTATAACGTCTTAAGAGTGATAAAAGAATGGTTCTTGATTTTTGAAGATAAGAGACTTGACTTAATGGTATTGATATGAATTTTGTTAAAGTGTGAAACCTCATTCGTGAGTAATGAGTACTTGGTTTTAAAATGAATAATGTTTTATGATTTTGGAAATCAGAATGAGTATCGACAAACCACCGCAGCGTTAATAAAGGAAAATGTATTGAATAATGAAGTATGGTATTAAAACCATAGAAACCTCCATCCGCATGAAGCTAAGACGAGACAAAATGATATTACATTTCCTAGATCATGGTGCTTAATAAGATTGATTATAAACAAGAATAACCTACTCACATATAAGACATATGTTTCTCAAAACGCTTAAAGGAGAATTATGTTTTAAAGGATTAAAACTATGAACTACTAAACCTTTTCTAAAATGAGAAACTTGAGCATCCAAATTAGGCAAACTCAACGTTTGGAAAATAAGGTTGTTACTTGATTTTACAAAGGAAAGCATTTTGGTTTACTTAACAATGTTAGTCACTCTATTTTTATACTACGGTATCGGGTGACCTTTGTAAAAGAAATGGATCTTTAAAAGGAATTTAACATACGTAGTACTTTAGTGGTTAAAATCCGGACTTTGACATAAAATGAAAGTACTGAGTTGTGTGTAACTTGCCTATGCTTGTTGTTATGAAACTTGACCATGTTACGTGTGATAGCCTTGTTGTGCAATCGTGTTCTACTCGACTACCGGTTCATCCGAATGTATTTCACTGATCACCGGCTCATCCGGAATGTATTTCACTCGACCACGGCTCATCCGGAATGTATTTCACTCGACTCGGCTCATCCGGAATGTATTTCACTCGACTCGGTTCATCCGAATGTATTTCACTCGACTCGGCTCACGTGGATGAACCGGAATGTATCCCACGTTTCTATCGGGTCCATAAGATGGGCGAGACATGTTATACGATCACATGATTTGTACCTAGATCGCAATGGCGGTGAAAGAAGTTCCACGTACGTGAGGATGACTTTGAGGCGTGAGTCCTCGACAACATAATCGCTTTTATGTTGTGAATCGTAGTTTGGTTATCATACATGTCTCCGCTTATATAGACTATTATGATTTCATTTGATATTTACGCTTCACATACTTGGTACTTGTTGATCGACCTCCTTGGGCTGCGTTCACGCCGCAGTAGAAGTACCGCCGATCGATCCGCATTTAGGATCTCATTTCAGCGTCTTGGGAAGCTCCGTCCTTCGGAGGCTTATCTTTGGTATGTTACCCCAGTCCGTAGGTCCTTGTACATTCGTGGTATGGCGGGGCCCCGTCATAGATGTTGTATAAATCTTAGGTCCAGACCGTTGTGGCGGGGTTGTAAGGATCAGAATCGCTCAAATGTTTATATATATGTATGTTGAAAGGCAACCATTTTGGTTGGCCTATTTTCTTTCATCTTAATCCATGTCTATTTACATGTTTAAGTTTTATTTCCACGGTTTTCTCGATGTTGTATCACTAGGGTGCGGGTAGGCACGATCCGGGCCGGTTGGTCGTGACAAAAGTGGTATCAAGCGATTAGTCCTCTGAAAGTGTCTGCATCGTGTCTAGTAGAGTCTTGATTATCGGTGTGTTGTGCACCACATCTATAATCGTGAGGCTATAGGACATTTAGGATCGTTTCCATTCTTCTCATTCTAAGATCGTGCCTCAGAGTCATGTGATAAGTTGGACCCTCCGACGTATTCCTTTCCTTTACCATTATGCCTCGCGTAAAACCTGAGCCCAGATGGGCAAGGCGATCGAGGAGTCATTAGTGAGATCAGATGAGTACGAGGCGCAGGCTGCCAAGACTCGATGCAGAGCCGACGGCAATGGTTTAGCGACTCGCAAAGCCACAGAAGTTTAGAGCGCAGCGATGGTCTGCTGAGACTCTGATACACGAGCCTCAGGTCCACGGCTGGAGCAGATGAGACGGGTACAAGGAGATGGCGATTCTGTGGCGAGTCATGGCCGATATGAGGATAGGCTGGATGACAGCGATTCAGCCCAGAGCACCCGTAGTTCACCCCGAGCAGCGATTTGAGACTACGGGATTTTCAGGTGTAACCCGCCGAGTTTTATGGGTCGAGGCTCGAGGATGATCCGCAGGAGTTCATCCGGCGATTCTGGGTCATGAGTGATCAAGGCATCGATACCGAGTCAACGGTCCTAGTTGCATCGATCGCGTGATACCGCAATGATCGTTTGATTCGCGAGCTGTCCGGGAGAGAATGCACTTGGCTATATGGGACGAGTTCTCAAAGGCATTTCTTGACACTTCTGCCTCCACAGATGAGAGGGCTCGGCAGATTTTTGACGTTGAGGCGTGACGGCGGACGGTTAGAGAGTACAATGTGAGTTCGACTCATTAGCTCGGTATGTTCCCACCGTGGTAGCCGATATGGAGGGCGAGTACACCGCCACGCCACCGCTAGATGATTACTTGGCAGAGCTTGTATGCGGGTGTAGCTCTTCACGGCATGGACATTGCTCGCGTGCAAGCTCATGCACCAGGATGTGAGGCACGGAGAGGTCGACGGAATGACCGAGATCGCAGAAGAGGCCGAACAGCAGGTCCTTGGTAACTTTCGAGGCGGACCGCCTCGAAGATCTAGTTATGCACTTCCACGATGCAGTGGTCCCGCGACCGCCGGGACGTTCGTGGTATTCGAGCTGGTCGAGCTCGTGGCTTCGTTCACTGTGTATACGTGAGTGCAGCGGCCAGGATTCACGTCCTCGGTGTACGACGATGTGGCAAACATCATCCCGGGAATGTCGTCTTTACCGGCGCTTGTTTCACTCGCGGCGTCGAGCCATGTGAGAGGCGGCTTATAGGAGAGGTACCGGCGGCAGCGCGACTGCGGATCGATGGCGAGTTCATCGCGCTCTGATTATGCGCCCGCAGTGAGCCATGATTAGAGTGGAGCGGTAGCTTGGTATATCCTTAACCTCTAGAGATTTGTATGCGTGATATGATGACCTTATATTTATGTGCTATGCGAATAACGCTGTGTTATTTGTGAGTTAGAAAACATGGTTAGTTGGAAGGATAAGTATGAGGGCATGGGAAGTGTGAACCTTAGAATATTTCATGCCGAGACCTTAGAGGTAAGGTCGCCTTAAAGGAGATTCTTACGGTTAGTCTTGTTAAAATACTTGGTATGCGTAAAATGTATTGTGGGAAATTCATTGGGTTGTGTGAGGTGAAAGCGGTAGCTTTCATGACGCAAATTGTAAGAATGTTGCAGGCGAGCGAGAAAGTTGCACGACATGTGTCGGGTTGAGGACCATTCGCGGTCAACCCGTAGCCTGAATGTGGTGAGGTCAGTCAGAGTGGTCCCGCCAGTGGTAGGGTCACGAGGATGCTAGGCCAAGTTTAGATGACCATCGTATGAGTTCGTGGATATGTTCGACCAAAATCAGTTCGTGAAGGCCGAGAATTGCCCTAGAAGAAATCGACGTTAGTAAGATGACCAAGTTTGGAGTAGTGACTCGAGGGTTGGAAAGCGAGCGTTGGTGAAGTATGGTACGTATACTAGAAGAGTTCAAGTGTTCGAGAAGAGTACGACGAGTAAGGGTAGAGGCGAGCATGTATTGCGAGCATAGATATGATCATTTCTTGTGAAGGGAGAAGGTGCGAAGGATGTATATTTTAGACCTCAGGGATCGCATGCAGTCAGGTACCATTTGTTGGGTCGCCGGAGTGACACTAGAACCTCGCGGCAAAGTGACAAAAGTTTGTGATGTTAGAGGTGTTTCCTCGTGGACTTGGATGTAAGTATTTGCGCGGGTGTTTCTGTGGCCAGGTGTGGCAGGTTTTGTTCTCGTAAATATAGTAGTAAAGACTATACTGGCGCATGTTTGTTTTGAGGCTTAGAAGGAACATTCGGGACGAATGTTTCTAAGGAGAGAATGTTATACCGTGATTTCCGGTATATGCGTGAGGACGTGCGATAAAATTTGAGCCTTAAAGTTAGGCTAAGTTTGAAATTTGTACACAACACCCGATTAGAGTCGTTTTTTTAAACGCGTTTCCACGACTTTCGTAGGGAAAATTACGGCTATGTCATTAATAATTTTTGCGGATTTTTCAGAGACGAAACATTTTGGACCAACGGGAGGGTGACATGTTGGAAGGAAGTGGACGGCCAAAGGGAATTGTTGCACGTTTTTGTGCAAAAATTGTGGTCAAGGGTTAGGTAGGATATTTTGTGTAGTTGATGAGCAAGTGGGACCCACAAACACATGGCTTCATCTTCGACTACTTGCCTTACACTTGGATAGATCTTCGCCCTTGGTTGGCCTTTGCTCGACCTATAAATACCTCTAAGTTGATGAACTTCTTCATCCAAAATTTCTCTAAGTGTTAAAAATCCCTCCTCTCCTCAACCTTGTTCTCGCCCAAACACCACCCCTCTCCCCTCAAGGCCTGCCGAAAGCACCTCCCCAGCCTAGTTGTGCTAGTGAAATACTACCCCCCCTTGGTAGAAATGTATTCTACAAGTATTTTTATAATTCCCAAAAAACTTTAGCCAAATACCTTTTAGTACTTGCCAAAGTACCCTTGATACGAAAAACCGGAAAATACGATTATACTTTCCTTTAGCCAAAACGAAACCCTAAGTAAATCTTCACGTAGTTGAAGTTATAAGTAGAAGTTGGTTAGAACTTCTAAGGGTTGTTTGAGCTGGCCTGAGCGCACTGAGTAGGAGCTAAACCTTGCTCAGATCAACATATAAACTCTGATAATTTTGGGCTTATCGAGGTAAACATTCTCGACCTTACGTGGTAATTGGAAATTACATGTTGTAGGAGTATATAGTTAAGTATACTATATATAGAATCGAGCATAGTTGTGCGGCAATGTCTTTTGACTTAAGCTCGAATAATACTTACAGCAATGTCTTGCGACTTAAGCCCGAATTTTAAGAAGTGGTCAATCGTAATTACATAGGGCGGTATTACGATGACTTGTGTAAATTATCGTGAGTAGAATTGTACACGCCCGCTAGACGTGCAAACCCCGTTGGCTTGGTAGCGGCCTCGATTGAGGAGGAGATTTACGCCGTTTGTGGGGAGGCCGCGAATTTTCGTAGAATATTCTACTTTGAGATCTAGGATGTTAATAGGCGCCTTGTGGCCTCTATAGGTTGAAGTACTACGTGTGGCGTGATCTACTTGGCTTAGGAGTAGAAGCGGTTTGAGGTACTTGGAGCACTTTGCTATTAGTCGATAATCGTCGCGAGGTATGCGAACCTCTTCCTATCTGTTCTAGCATGATATGTGTATAACTATGTAGTGCGGTGAGCATACGTGTGTTTAATGTATTTGATTGGTTTGAAACATAAAGTGTTATAACGACTTTATGGGAAGTTGGTTATAACAACTTTATGTAGGTAAGAAAATGCTTTGTGGTTTCAAAGGGTAACTGATTTGACTTATAACGGATTTGATGTGTAGTAATAAAGAACTTGAAGTGTTTCAAAAAGACCTTTTTGAAAGAAGAGTAATACTTGGCTTTGAAAACATAAGAGTTGTACTAGCTTTATGGGAAGTTAGGTATAACGTCTTCAGAGTGATAAAAAGAATGGTTTACTGATTTTTTTTTTTTGAAGATAAGAGACTTGACTTAATGGTATTGATATGAATTTTGTTAAAAGTGTGAAACCTCATTCGTGAGTAATGAGTACTTGGTTTTAAAAGGAATAATGTTTTACTGATTTCGGAAATCAGAATGAGTATCGACAAACCACTGCAGCGTTAATAAAGGAAAATGTATTGAATAATGAAGTATGGTATTAAAACCAAGAGAAACCTCCATCCGCATAGAAGCTAAGATGAGACAAAATGATATTACATTTCCTAGATCATGGGCTTAATAAGATTGATTATAAACAAGAATAACCTACTCATATAAGACATATGTTTCTCAAAATGTTTAAAGGAGAATTATGTTTTAAAGGATTAAAACTATGAACTACGAAACATTTTCTAAAATGAGAAACTTGAGCATCTGAAATTAGGCAAACTTGAACGTTTGGAAAATAAGGTTGTTACTTGATTTTACAAAGGAAAGCATTTTGGTTTACTTAACAATGTTAGTCACTCTATTTTTATACTACTGTATCGGGTGACCTTTGTAAAAGAAATGGATCTTTAAAAGGAATTTAACATACGTAGTACTTTAGTGGTTAAAATGGACTTTGACATAAAATGAAAGTACCTTGAGTTGTGTGTAACTCGCCTATGCTTGTTGTTATGAAACTTGACCATGTTACGTGTGATAGCCTTGTTGGCAAGATCGTGTTCTACTCGACTACCGGTTCATCCGAATGTATTTCACTTGACTATGGTTCATCCGAATGTATTTCACTCGACTACGGTTCATCCGAATGTATTTCACTCGACTATCGGTTCATCCGAATGTATTTCACTCGACTACGGCTCATCCGGAATGTATTTCACTCGACTGGTTCATGGGATGAACCGGAATGTATCCCACACGTTTCTATCGGGTCCATAAGATGGGTCGAGACATGTTATACGTATCACATGATTTGTACCTAGATCACGCTGGCGGTGAGAAGAAGTTCCACGCGTGAGGATGACTTTGAGGCGCGAGTCACGACTTGACATAATCGCTTTTATGTTGTGATCGTAGTTTGGTTATCATACATGTCTCTGCTTTATATAGACTATTATGATTTCATTTACGATTTTCTGATTTCACATACTTGGTACTTGTTATCGACCTCCTTGGAAGTGCGTTTCACGCGCAGTAAGTACCATTGCCGATCCGCGTTTAGGATCTCATTTCAGCTCTTGGGAAGCTCCGCCTTCTGAGGCTTATCTTTGGTATGTTACCTCGAGTCTGTAGGTCCTTGTACATTCGTGGTATGGCGGGGCCCTGTCCGTCATAGATGTTGTATAAATCTTAAGTGCCTGTAGTTGTGGGGGTTGTAAGGATCAGAATCGCTCAAATGTTTATATATATGTATGTTGAAAGGCAACCGCTTTGGTTGACCTATTTTCTTTCATCTTAATCCATGTCTATTTACATGTTTAAGTTTTATTTCCTGGTTTTCTCGATGTTGTATCACTAGGGTGCCCGGGTAAGGCACGATCCACGGGCCGGGTTCGGTCGTGACACTTCGCAACGCCTTTCTTCATCCGCCCCACCGCATAATTTACCTCGAGGTCTGATACATTTTGTTGACCACTGGATGAATGAAATATCTTGTGTTGTGACCTCATCTAAGATCTTCCTCCTTAGATCCTTTACCTTAGGAACACATAACCTACCCTTATACCGGGGTTCCGCCATTATCTCCCAATATAAAGCTGTGAAGGTTTTCCTGTTGGATCTCTCCGAAATCCAACAAACTCGTATCCTCAATGACTTTCTTTTATTTACGAAGCTAAAGGCGGTGCGAGTATCATGTACCACCACCCTACTTTCACCGATCTCGATTAAGTTAACCAGAGGTTTCCCAATCTTTGTACCTCGAACAATACCTCTTTTGTATTGCCAAACGGGCTAAGCGCCCATTGATCTCTCATCGAGTCGTCGGCCACGTTGGCTTTCGGGATGGTAAAGAATACTAAGGTCATAATCCTAAGCAACTCTAACCATCTTCTTTGTCTGAGATTCAAACCGCCTGCGTGGTTATGTCGCAAACTCCTATGATCGTAAATATGTCCACACGCACCCATACAAATAATGTCTCCATATTCGTAAGGCAAACACCACCACAACTAATTCCAAGTCATGAGTTGGGTAATTCTTCTCATGTATCTTCAATTGTCTAGATGCATACGATAACCTTTCCAAATCGCATCAAGACACATCCTAACCCAACTCTGTGAGGCATCGATAGGCGTGAACTCCTCGTCCCGATGGTAAGGTTGGGACCGATGCGAAGAATCAACAATTCCTTTAGTTTCGAAAACTTGCTTCACATGCTTGACCACGGTACTTAACCGTTTTTGAGTCAACCGGGTCAAAGGAGCAAGACTAGAAAAACCTTTACGAATCTTCTATAATACCCGGCCAAACCCAAGAAACTTCTAACCTCTATCGAGTGGTCGGTTTGGCGATTCTTCATCGCTTCTATCTTACGGGGTCTACCATAATTCCATCCCTTGACACAACATGACCCAAAAAGGCTACCTTTTCCAACAAAATTCACACTTTGAAAATTTAGCATATAGTTTCTCTGTTTCAAGACTTCAAGCACTACCTCGACGCTCTTCATGTTCTTCCAACTCTTCGTAGATTAGGATATCATCTATGAACACAATCACGAACAAATCTAGGAATGGTTTGAAGATTGCTCATTAAATTCATAAAAGTCGATGGGGCATCGTTAACCCAAAAGACATGACCAAGAACTTATAATGGCCGTATCGGGTTCTAAAGGTCGCTTTGGATATATCATCCGGATTTATTTTCATTGGTGATATCCCGACGGAGATCAATCTTGGAAAAATAGCTAGCTCCTGAAGTTGGTCAAAAGATCATTGATTCTTGGTAATGGGTATCGGTTCTTGATCGTGACCTTATTGAGTGGCCGATAATCGATGCACATTGAAGCGATCCGTCTTTCTTTTTCACAAACAGATCGTGCACTGAGGGAAACACTAGGCCTTATAAAGCCTTTATCCGTAAGATCCTTCAATTGTTCTTTTAACTCCCTCAATTTAGCTGGGGCCATTCGATATGGAGGGATAGAAATGGGTATTGTACCCGGAATTAACTCTATAGCAAACTCCACTTCTCGATCCGGAGGAAGGCCTGATAGATCTTCAAGAAAAACCTCCGGAAAATTTCGAACAATAGGAACATCATTCACTGCTGGGGATTCCTTTTGGGTATCCACTATATTAGCCAGATATGCGTACTCCACTCTGTGACTTCTCAATAACTTTTGAGCCCCAAGGTAGGAAATAAACTGACCTGAGGATATTCCAATCCTACCCCTTATAACAACTTCTGGTTCTCCGGGAAAAGTTAATCTCACTATCTTTCGCCGACAATCTAACATGGCATAACATGCCGACAACCAATCCATACCCAAAATGACGTCGAAGTCTACCATATCAAGTAGTACTAGGTTCACCATTGTTCCTGTCATTCACTTCTAATGGGAAATTATTTACCACCCGAGGCCCAAATCGAGGCCCTGCGGTGTCATAACCTCAAAGGTTCACTTAAATAAGAAAGTTCTATGTGTAGATTCTTAGCAAAGCTCATTGACACATATGAAAATGTAGAGCGGGATCGTATAATACAAACGCAGGAATACTCGAGACTAGCAAAATACCGTGACCACGCGTTAGATGCTTCGCTCATTCCTCCGCAAAGCGTGAGCCGATTAGAATTGTTGGGTTGTTGACCTCTCGACTCTGGCGGGGTTGGTTTCCGTAGCGGTGTGGTTTCTTCGACTTCCACGAATAGATTGAGTTTGGGTCCTCTTCGCAATCCTCGGCATAGTGGCCCGACTCTCACGCTTATAACATGTCTTCGTTAGAGCCGACATTCTCCATTGTTTTTCATTTGACAAATCTTACAAATCGGTTTGTCACCTCCTGTGTTAGGGTTGGTGGCCTTGTCCTTGCTACCTTGGTAATTAGACCAACTGTGCCCCTTAGGCTTGAAATAAGACTGGCCCACAGATTGGTTCGGTCCTGAAGATCCCTTACTAAACTCCTGCTTCTGATTTTGACTATGGTTAAATGATCCTGACGTCCGAAATCTCTTCTCGCGAATATTCTCTTTTGCTTTAGCGAAACCTTCTACCCTCAAAGCCATATCGACAATCAAGATAAGTTCGATCGTTGGCTAACGCCACCACCTTCTCGCTATGTTCGGTTTAAACCTCTACAAATCACTTGACTCTATCCATTTCTCGTAGGACGACATGTGTCAGTTGCCGATAACCTCACGAACTGTATCATATTCTTGTACACTACGGCCACCTTGCTTCAATTGTTCAAACTCCGTCTGAGCGCATCCTCGGCCAGACAGTATAAATTTCTCAACGAATGTCGCTCAACCTCCCCAAGTCATTGGTGGTGACATCGGAAAATGATTTCTTCTAAAATTTCTCCACCACACCCGTGTCGTTCACTAACCGCGATTACCAAATTGACGTCACGCTGCCTCCACACATCCTCGTAAATGAGGTTTTCTACCTCATCGAGAAATACTATTGGGTTAGACTTGTAGTCCTTCCTTGTATAGATATGTTCCATTCTTTTCACAAAATTTGCCCCATAGTCTATCTGGTACCTCTCCTACCTTTTCACCGGTGGTGCGATCACATCCGGTTATTTTATCGTTGTACACTCCCTTCCACAATCCTTTGAAGGAGGTAGTACGAGAACCAAGTCTTTGAAAAGACTCAAGATAGAAGCACGAGAAGAGTATGAAAGAAGTGAAACTTTAGGATGTTATTCCGCTTACTTATTACTAAGATGGCGCGCACACCGCCGCAATAAGTAACCGCTCAAACACCCAACTCAAGAAACTTCCTAGAATCGCTAACCTGGTTTAGCTTTGATACCAACTTGTCACGCCCCGACTTTTCCTAAGTCTTTACTTAGGGCGTGATGGCACCTGGACAATTATTTTCCACCAGGAGCACTATTTAATTCTCTTTATTTAGAAATTTAAACTTATATCCAAATACGAGCTATTAATAAAAATAACAATAAAGAAATTTGTTTATGACTTTATTGAAAATATAACGCGAGCCCATGCTCGCAAATATTGTTTCTACATAGACATACCGACAAATATTATTCTAAGTTGGAAGGGAGACCATTCCACACCGCATTCCCGAGACATTGAACCGACATTCAACTCGACGAGTACCAAGCCCAAACAATGGACTTGGTATGACAAGAGGTCGCGGACGATCGCTAGCCTTGGCGTGGAGTCTTTCCTCTATCACGCTTTCCTGAAACATGTTAAATAAAGAGTCAGCTCTACCATCTGGGGCTGAGTGAGAACCTTACCCTGCAATTCAAAGTAACACCACAATATTCCAAGCGCAATCACATTATAACGTAATAAGCATATTGCAAAAACATATCAGGTTACAACATTTTTAAATATGCAACAACTCCTCAGAGGAAATTTCGGTTTAACTAACACTTCATTTTATCTCGTATTATACGTTAAGACATTCCCCTGCATTTCCACATGTTTATTACATTTATATATTTGTGAACGCGTATTCACTTTTCATATTTATATATAGGTGAACATGTATTCATCTTTCATATTTGTTGCGGCGTGCAACCCGGTCCATTATATTTACGTATTTGTGAACACGTATTCACTTTACGTTTTGTTGCGGCGTGCAACCCGATCCATTATGTTTACGTATTCGTGAACGCGTATTCACTTTACGTTTTGTTGCGGCGTGCAACTCGATCCATTATATTTACGTATTCGTGAACGCGTATTCACTTTACGTTTTGTTGCGGCGTGCAACCCGACCCATTATATTTACGTATTTGTGAACGCGTATTCACTTTACGTTTTATTACGGCATGCAACCCGATCCATTATGTTTACGTATTCGTGAGCGCGTATTCACTTTACGTTTTGTTGCGGCGTGCAACCCGACCCATTATATTTACGTATTTGTGAACGCGTATTCACTTTACGTTGTGTTGCGGCGTGCAACCCGATCCATTATGTTTATATTTGTATATTTATGTGAACAGGTATTCACTTTTCATATTTTTCAGAAGATCGAATAAATAATATTCTCTTTCCCAACATTATGTCATTCATACTTGTAACGATTATAACTTTTTAACCATAACTCCAACTAAGGTGTTTCTCAAGCGGAAACTAAGGTAAGACGGAGATCTTTCACTGTACCAAATTTCATTTAAAACTACTTTGGGTAACTAACACAAATTTATCCTCAAAATAGTCATATGAGATTTGTTTCGGCAGAATTTTTATTAAACAGAACCCAATCTTATAATAGTCATAACTCCTAATCTGTAAACCCGTTCAAGCCCCATAAAATCTCAAAACGACGAGAACAGAGAGCTACAAGTCTCCATGTGAACCATCCTTTCATATTCTGTACCATTTGGTACAGTTTTACACTTTTATTCGCTGCCCTTTCTGGATCTCGATATATCCGAGGCAGAAACTTTAAACAGCTATAACTCTCAATCCGTAAGTCGGATAGACCCCCGTAAGGTCTTAAAATGTCCACAACAGAGATATCTAGAACTTTCATTTAGCAACAATTTTCATATTCCCCACATATTAGTACAGTTTTACATTTCCACGCCCCGCCTACGGATTCGATGAATCCGAGGCAGCAACTTCAAACTACAATAACTCTCAACTCGTAAGTCCGTTGTAATAACTCTTTATCTATATCTGTCCGTAACAGAGAGATTTACAACCATGTAAATTTTCATATAATTCTAATAAGTAAAACGCAATAAAAACAGTCCGTAATTATGCCTTTCCGAATTTCGACCAAATCTAAGGCAGGAACTTTGAACTATGATAACTTTCAAACTATGTCCATTTTACCTCACTTTTGGTTCTATATGATCATATTAGAGAGGTGTACCACTCTTCCGAATTTCATCAAATTCTAACAATTATAACTCGGTGAACAGTTAGTAAAGTTCATGACGCAACTAGTCGCCTAAACAATCAAAAGTTCAATATTTCTTTTCAACACTCAATTCTTATTCTAACATGTATTGAACTAAAAATAAAGGATGTTACCAAGAATTTCTGAGTGAGAAAACTCACCTTGTAAGTGTGAAGATTATTGTTGTGTGGTTGCTAAAATTATTCTTACTTTCTAGTATTTTTCTTTTGTTCTTCTCGCCTCTTGGTATTTTTTCCTCTTCTTTTCACTTGTTTTTTTTTCCTGATTTTCTAACCTTTATGTTATGTACTTTGTTTGTGTGTAAATACAATGTATAAGTGGAGAGTTTGTATAACATATGAGAGGTGGAAGGACAAGAGTTGGAGGGGAAATGAAAAGGGGAAGGAAGGCCTTTAGACACGTGCATGCTGCAAATTATATATATATTTTTTTTTGTTTTTTTTTTGTTTTTCTTTTGTTTTTCTTTTGTTTTGTTTTCTTATTTTCATTTCATCTATCTATTTATCCAACTTTAACACTAACTCTATCCTATGCAATTTATTCTTTGTTTTCTTATATATATATATTTTTATTAACCCAACCACAACTATATATTATTATTTATTTTTTTCCGGATTTCACAGAAGGGGAAGCTTAGCCCGAGATACATTGGGCCTTACCAGATTATTCGCAGGGTAGGAAAGAGTGCCTATGAGTTGGATCTACCATCTGATCCGGACGTAGTAAATCCAGTTTTTCATGTATCGATGTTGCGTAAGTGTATTAGTGATCCATCTAGAGTATTTCCAGTAGATGAATGTCCAGGTGACAGAAGAGTTGGCTTATGAGGAGAGCCCCATAGCCATACTTGATCGCCAGGTTAGACGGTTACAGACTAAGGATGTGGCTTCCGTCAAGGTATTGCGGCGGAATAATAATAGGAAAGAGATGACGTGGGAAGCTGAACAGGAGATGAGGAGGAAGTATCATCACTTGTTCCCGATGCCTACAGGTTCCAATCCCTATTTGACTACTTTGATTGATGAATGAGACTATGCGTTATATTGTGACCATGTGAGGCATTTTTGTGTTCGTTGAGTATAGGTTGGTAGGCGCAGTTTAGAGGAGACTATGCCTAAATTTGTATAGCTTGAGACCTATTATGAACATTCGGGACGAATGTTTCTAAGAGGGGAAGAATGTTATAACCCGTAATTCCATGGCTACTAAGTGAGAACATGATTATGGAAATAAGATTTGAATGTTGGAAGAAAAGGATTTTTACATTTTCTTATATGGAAAATTCTCGAGACTAATGTGATGACAATAATTAATACCAGTAATGGGATTATTTCCAATAGAGTTATAGACTTAGTGTGGACTAATTAAGTCTTGGTATCATATAGTGCAAGGCCATCGAAAATGTGGGGAAAATGACTAAGCGTGGGAGATATTTTATGTGAAGTGAAGACAAATGGACAAGTGGGGTTCATGGGTCCCCCTCCACTTGTGCTTGTACACCTATTTAGATACAAAGTCTTGAAGACTTAGCTCACAAATACCTTCATCTTCAAACCCTCATATCTTTCTCTCCTTGAAGTTATCGAAAATCTCTAGAAATAGTGAAGAACAAGATCAACTTATTACACAAGATTAAGTTCCTTAATCAAGTGCTAAGCCAAGTTAACCTTGCAAGTTAGTGGGTCACAGTTTTTAGCTTGAAAGTTGTATTGAAACCCTAAGCTTGTTGATGAACTTTTTGGAAGTAAAACATGAAAGCAAGATGGTTACAAGCTTGTAGAGGATACATGTGTGTGATTGTAACGTGAAGAAGTGGTGCAAAAGTGAAGCAGGGTCACGGTTTGGCCGAGACTTAGGGACTGTTTTGGGCTAACATTGAGGTAAAATTTCTTCTTCCTCTTGAAGTAATTGGAAGTTACATGATGTTATAGTTTATAAATGAACATGTGTTAAGAGAAAAGGAGAATAAGAGATACATGTGACAGTTTTGGGCATGTTAGTCGAATTCTGGACAGTTTTGGTGTTGTTGGATTAGTTGGTTATTGTTGTTATTGTCGTCACTACTTGCATGTTAAAATGAAGGAAATATTATTGTTACAAATTGTTATGGTTTATATAAACTTGTTGAAATGTGAATTGGATTATAAGGAATTGTGAAAAGGGCTTTGGTTTGGTTGTTGGCCAAAAAACTGCACGAAATTGTGGGACGTTGTTGTACTGTTTTGGGGACTATTTTGTGATGTTATAATGCTGAAAATTCAGTTACCATTATACATGTTTAATGTGGAAAATTGATAACGTATGTCCTAAAGAAATAAGGGTATAAAAAGGTGTAGAAAGCTTCACATTTTACCCTCGTTGTTGATGAAGTATGGACTGTTTTAGTGTACTGTTTTTATATGGATTAAGAAGTCGGATTAACATGCGAAATAGGTGTGTCGATCACCTTGGTTGCTGTTTTGGTTGTGCCCTTAATTAGTGCTTGGTTATTGATGTTATTGGCCTTATTTGTAAGGTGGAAACGTATGTATAAAGAGGGGAAGTGCTGCCCAAATTTTTATATGAAAGGAGAACCATTACTTGGTATATGACTACACTAGTAAGCATTTAGTTAATGTACGTATTATTGTTATTATAGGTTGAAGTACTTATTGAGGCGTATTCTACTTATCAAGTTGGTATAACCGATAAGGTATGTGAAACTATCATTTCTTCTTTTGGCATGTTTATATGAAGTAAGTGTACGGAGGACGTACATAGTTCTTTTGGATCCTAACCCTTAATGATATGATAGTACTTTGATTTTTCTAAAAGGAAAGTGGAGTTTTATAAAGTAAGTGTACCTTGGGTTTTCTAAATGAAAGTTATCCTATCTATTTCATTAAGAGTCAAAAGATGATTTAAACGATATGTTAGATTTTAATCCTAAATGATACATGATATATAGTGCCTTGTTTTTCAAATGATGTCTTAAAATGATACATGATACGTAGAGCCTTGATTTTCCAAATGATGATTTTCTACATGAAAGTTATTCTATTTTATTCCATGGACATGTATCCATGATGAGAGTATAGATACTCAGGCTATATATTATTCCATGGACACGTATCCATGATGCGAGTATAGATACTCAGGATGTATATTATTCCATGGACACATTTCCATGATGCGAGTATAGATACTCAGGGAGTATATGTCTTCTACTTTTAAAAATGCACAGTTTATTCTCTATTTGTACAAGGTACAATTGACTTTTATCTTATATGGCACGGTTGGATCTGGTATTTGGTTTTCATACTTGTCTCTGTCATCCTTATGATCTTATTTACTGTACTTTACGTTTCCATACTTAGTACCTGTTTTACTGACCCCCCCCCCCCCTTTTCCGGGGGGTTGCGTTCATGCCCGCAGGTGTAGGTACTCAGTTTGGTGATCCGCAAGCTTAGGATCATTGCTTGGCTTTTGGGATAGCTCCATTGTTCCGGGGCTTATCATTTTGGTACAGTTTTAGCTGTTACAGGCTTACGTATATTCAAAGGTACGGTGGGGCATTGTCCCGTCATAGTTACTGTTATACTCTTAGAGGTCTGTAGTCATGTGTGGGCTGGGCATATGTACATTTGTGGTTTTTCGGATATTTCTATATACAGTGACGACCTTGTCGGCTTGCCTGTTTTATTATGAGTTGTTTCTTAGTTTTCGCTGATTATATGTTATGTGTGGATATAAGGGTGCCCAGGTAGGGCACCAGTCGCGGTCCCGTCGGCTCGGGTCGTGACAATAATATACCATTAATGATAATTATGGGTCTATTTGTCTAAACTCTAAAATCTATGTCTATGCCAAACAGTCGTTTGATAAGCACCTTACGTATGGAAAATGCTTTCTGTCATTTTGCACCCCCAAACATTTTCTGATTTTAAAATTTTGATTTTCAGGAATTCTGCAAACTTTTAATATTTACAGTTTAGTCCCTCAAGAATTTAAAAGTTTAATTTGAACCCCAATAAATTCAGAAAATACAATTTAACTCTCAAAAATATTTTCAGGTTTCTGGGACCTGTTTGCAATTTTCAGAACTTAAAATCAAATTTTCAGAAACTTTATTTAATTACAGATTTGCCCGAAAGGACAAAATATGTCCAATTAAAACCTTTTATTTTCCTATTATGTTATTTTGAAAACTTCAGAATAAGAATCTGAATATAACAAACTTCGCCGATTCCGATTTTTAATTAATTACGGCAATGAAAGTTTAGCGTGAGCAGAACACTGCAGATCGTCGTAGCGACCACTAGCAGTGGCGCCGCGGTGCTTCAGAGGCAGTAAGTCCGAAAATTTATTTTAAGCTTTCTAGATGAACAACGTCGTGGTGCTCTAGAACAGAGTCGCGGCGCCTCTAGCGTCATCAGGGCAGCACCACGGCGCTCCATCGTGGAGCCCCGACGCCGCCACCAAAACCCTAGTAGCGCCGCGGTGCTCCATCCTGGAGGCGCGACGCCTTACCTCCAAAAACACACAATCCGAAAATCCAAAAATTCGAACCACTAAAACTGATTTAGAGTCAGATTTTCAGATCTATCACTTGCATCTCCATTGTCATTAAACAACACGTTCATCGACCATCATTCTAATTTTCTTCTCATTCTTTGTTTCAATGCATCATGCTCTAAATTGATCTGGATAACACATATCAACTTAGAAGAGTTATATATTGGAAAGACTTTCTCGATTACATCATTGTTTTAACAGATCCGAGTGCAAGGATTATGTGTTCTAAAGATTTAGGATTTTAAAGTCTTTAACAACATAAAAAAACAGATCTAAACAAATCCTAACCCATATTATCATTAATATTCATCATATAATCACACAAAACATCTCAAGCTTTGATACTAGTGTAGGTGTTTTGTCGGGTTCATACACGCATCGGAATTCGAAAATTTATGTTTCAAACCCGACATGGCGATCAAACTGTAGTATGATTATATAATGTAAAATAACACAAAACAATAATGTAATACTTCGAACGAAGATTTATATTTGTAGTTAGCACTCTGAAACCTTGAAGCTTTGTGTAGTCTAAGGGGTGCGCACACAAATGTCTCTCGATTTGCAAGTTCTGGAAACTTTGATATAATTTGTTAAGTCTTGGAATGCTAGGGATTCCAGCAGAGCTTTAGAAGAGATTATTAGTCTCTTGTTGTTGGTGTAGTGAAATGGGAGGGGGAACCCTCTTATTTATAGCTGAAGAGGACATTTAGGGTTCCCCACGGGCCAGGCCCAGCAAAAAACAGACTGGGTTAATACAGACCAACTGGACGCACCTCAGCACCGCGGCTCTGCATAAGTGGCATCGCGGCGCTAGACACGTGTTCAGCGCGCGACACGAGTCCATAGCGTCGCGACCGCATCGATTTTACGCCTTGTTTCCATTTCTTTCTAATGTCTCGATCATCGACCGAACATATATATAATCTCTTCTCTAATTACATCCTTCAATCGATGAAACATTTGACTTAGTGTTACCCTTCAGGTCTTTACATATCGACACTAACAACATTAGGGTCTTCACGGAACTCCTAGACTGCGCCGGAAGATGAATTCAATATGTAAAGTTTAGCTATACGAAACATGTGAACTGAACCTCTATGCGAGAAGATAAAATTCTTTAATTCACGACACACTCAATCAAACTTAGGATTTGTCAAGTGTCTATCCAAATGACTTGATCATTATACCTAATCTATATTAGTTGAGAACATGACCATATCAAAGACATGTCCATTGCGTTGACCAACAACTTAGTCAACCTAATACCATATGAGAATCTGAGTGCTCTCTCGAAGATATATTCGAGGAATGAATCTTAGTCTTGGCTCAACTACCACCTTTAATCTACTTCGTAACGTACCCAAAACAAACCGTGTGTCAACCTATAAGGCATTTGAGCTTAGGACAGGATCAAAGTGCATTACTCCGTAAACAATGTGATATCGACCTCAAGTCTAAGGACTTCTATCTCCCACACGCCGATGACATTATAGACATATAACAAAGCGATGCAAATAGGTATACCAATACTTCAAGAAGTATCCATGTGTCCATCACGAGTTGCCATAACTCGTAGCAAGTGAGACATACTACATTCCCTAAGGATATGATGCATACCACATATCGATGTATCGTATATCATCGATATCCAATCTCGATGATCATTAGTCGAGGCTATTTATGAGTTACGTTATAATATTAATTCTCACACTATTAATAACCACGTAAACTCTAGGGATACATTTATAGAATATTATAAATAATCAACTAATAATTCAACAAATGCAAATGACATAATATTAATCATCATTAATATAAGTATGAATGTGTATAAAGTACATTTTATCCTAATACAGATTGTCTCTAGAACATACATATACTTTCAATTTCATCTCCCCGTCAAAGTCGAAGTCTTACGAATTAGGGGTGAAAATCAAAATAATACCTTTACTAACGGGCAGAGGCGGACGCACGGTTGCCAAACTGGGTGCAAGTGATGCCACTTTCAATATTTTTTATCACCTTGTAAATCAACGTCGTTTTACAAGGTGACTCATCTATCATTTTCAACGTTACCCACCTATCATTTTCATTAGCAACGTACGTGACCCACCTTCAATTTCCTAAGTCGCTAAGAGCCTAAAAGAAAGAGAGGGAGGGAGACCGACGGGACCTCAGAGCCTTGCGCTGCTGCGCATCTGCGTTGTGACTTGTGCCGCTGACCGTCGCCGTCGAACTGAGGGACTGATGGATTAATGATCGGTTCAATGAGGTCAATTCTGAATTGCTTCTTTGTGTTGCTTGTTTGAATCCAAGTAATGATTTTGTTGATTTCAATATAGCAAAATTGGTAAGAATGACTCAGTTTTATCCGGATGACTTCTCTCTAGTTGATTGTATGATGTTTGAAAATCAACTAGAGACATATATTATGGATTTGCGATGAAAGATTCAGTCGATTGAAGGGACTTGTTGATCTATCTACATTGCTTGTGCAAACACTAAAATACTTATCGTACCCATTGATGTGTCGGCTTTTGAAGTCCGCATTGATTTTGCCGGTAGCAACAACAAGCGTGGAAAGTTGCAGCTGAATATTGTCAAGACGGATCTACGAAATCGAATTTGTGATCAATTTTTAAATGATTGTCTTGTATGTTTTATTAAAAAAGATTTACTTAAGAGTGTTACAAATGATGATGTAATTAAACGTTTTCAAAATATGAAAACGCGTATTTGGGCACCCAGATGATTTTTAAACTTTATTAAATGTGTGCATCCGGTTGGAAAATTCTCTACGTCCGCCACTGCTAACGGGTGAACTATTTTTTGACCAAAAGTGAAGGATAAAATTACTCTATTATATATATATATATATATATAGTTTAAAAATCATCCGGGTGCCCAAATACGCGTTTTCATATTTTGAAAACGTTTAATTACATCATCATTTGTGCATCCGGTTGGAAAATTCTCTGCGTCCGCCACTGCTTACGGGTGAACTATTTTTTGACCAAAAGTGAAGGATAAAATTACTCAATATATATATATATATATATATATATATATATATATATATATATATGTTAAGAATCAAGTTGATTAGAACCAATTGATAAGAATCAAGTTTTCAATAGCACTTCTAGGTGATATAGTTGATTTTATTAATAAATAATTATGTTTTTGGTTAAAGCTTATAAAATAAAAATAACATGTTTGATAAGTATGTTGATAAACACTTTTTTTTATTAGAATGATAAAGTATACTCAAATCTGTTTTCAGAATATATTGATTTTAAAAAGTTGAACGGGAAAGAAGTGAAACGAAAGCAGATAAGTGAATATCAAAAGAGATAGACTTATGACTAAAATCTATCTGAACGATGCCCAATCTATTTATATAAAAAAGATGAATGATAGAATTAAAATAAAAATATAATTAAAACTTATATTTTAGAAAATAGTATTTTGGATGTTATAAAAATATTAAATATAAAATTGTAAAAGATTTGATCAAATTAAAATGCATATAAGCTCTGAAATTATAAGTCTAGACAACCAAGTTATGAATTATAGCTAATTTTAGCTTATAATATTTTTAATACTTATCAAATGCGTAAATAAATTACGTAAAAGAATAGGTGTAAACTTATTTACTTAACCAAATACCCTTGAAGTTCGAACTCTTCTTTTGAAAATTTTATTTGTGTTTCCTTAATATTTGGAAGGGCGGGCGAGTATGATAAAATCTCAACGTTAAGCGCGGAAACGCAAATAAATTTGGTTGATATTTTATTCGGATTTGTTCTTGCATTCACACGTTATACAGAAACATTAAGGGGACATCACAATCTGTGTTTGACACAATTATTACACTAATAACTATCATCAATTACATACTATTCTTTCAAAGATTTTTTCTCAATTTGATACACTACCTAAATATATTATTACTAGTATAATACTCCCTCCACATAAAAAAAAATGTCTACTGAATCAGTTGCATATCCTTTAAGAAAATACTAACTTTTAAATAAAATAGTTAATTTAATTAAATAGATATTAAAATTTAATTATCTAATACTTAATAAAGATAAATAAATATTTTTTATTCAAAAAATAAAAATTAAATTAACACTTTTTTAAGCCGGGGGAGTAATAAGTGTTTTATTTTTTCAAATAACAGAGAGAAAAAAGATTTGGCTTTCCAATTTCACAGACTTTTTCTTTTCTTTTCTTTTCAAGGGTTGTCTCTTTTCTTTTCCTTCGTTAGTGCCGCTGGGAGCCATTTGAGTCTAATATCTGCAAAAAGCTATGTCAGGTTTATATTATCCCAACTTTTCACCTGCTAGAGCTGCTTCTCCCCAGATTAGAAGTACCCCTGATGTTGACAGGTATTCCCTTTTTCCTATCCTATCCTATCTTTAATTAATTTTATACTTGTGTTTTGTTACTCAAATTTGAATTTTGGTTTTGATCTTCATGTGTTTTTTCTCTTTCTTTGGAAAACCATCTTAGTAATCAGTACTTGTCAGAGCTGTTGGCGGAGCATCAAAAGCTTGGACCTTTCATGCAAGTTCTTCCCATATGTAACAGACTCTTGAATCAAGGTAATATTTTTTTCATCAATTCCTACTTTATTTTGGGTTCAGCTACATTTTGAGCATCTTCTTGTGTTTATAGATGATAAGCTAGATCTGACCCAATTGGTTTTTATCTGTTCTTGCTTATTTTCTCCCCAGGATAGGGTGTTGGAATGAAAAAAATAATTCTTTTTACTCTTCTTGGATTCTGTCTAGACTGAAGTTTCATGTTCCTTGTGGTGTTGAAATGAAATTTGCAATGCAAATGGAAGAGAATCTCAATGCCTCACATTTGAGGAGACATGCTAATTTGTTTCATTAGAAGTTCGAGGTTCAGAAATCACAAGCAAAGCTCTAAATTATTACAATAACATATCCAGTGATTTTCCACAAAGTGGGGTTTGAGGAGGGCAGAGATGTCTGCAATTTGATACCTGGAAGGGACATGACAGACACGTACCTGTCCACGACCTTTTCGCGAACAAAGTGAATGTCCATCTCGATATGTTTAGTGCGCTGGTGCTGAATCGGATTACCCGAAGATAGATGACAATAACATTATAATAATAGACCAAGGTAGCTTTCTAAATAGGACAATGAAGCTCTAACAGTAGATTACGTAAAAACATTATTCAGAGACCACATTGGCCACCCCTCGATACTTGGTTGGAGCGGGACAAAGTCGACTGACGTTTCACAGACCACGAGACCAAGTTATTACCAAGAAACATACAATAGCTAGACATAGAGCGTCTAGTGTCTGGACAGCCCCCAATCAATATACGAGACAAGTGTAGACGTGAGGGTAAATGTTAGCAAAAGTCAAGTGTAGGGATGTCAATGGGGAGAGGCGGGGGCGGGGGAAGGGTACCCCATACCCGTACCCGCCACCTAAAATCCACCCCCACCCCCACCCCACCACCCATCACGGAAAGTAAAAAAAACGTTATATAAGAAAAAAAAGAAGTCCATGAAAATGGAAAAAATGAACTTTTTTTACTATGGTGTATCGAATATCAAAGTTTGAAACTTTACCAAAATATTAAGAATATTAAAAGGTTAAAATAAAATGTGAATTTTTTTTAGAAGAAGGCAAGAATTTTTCTCGTCCTTTCAAATGATCACAATTTTAAAAAAAAGGAAAAGTGAAACTCCAATGTTGTTGCATACGCACTGGTAGAGTTGTTGCATTGTACCATACATTTTTCACACAAAAACATTAAAAAATTTGAAGGGTACCGTACACTTTATTTTAAATGATGATAATAATAATAATAATAATAGGTTGATGATCTAGTTAAGAATACCAGAAAATCAACATAATTAAAGAATCCAACACAAACATGTACGAGGCGGGTAGCGGGGCGGGTACGGGGCGAGTACGGGGCGAGTCTTATATGAAATCCACCCCCGCCCCACTAACCATGGCGGGTAGCACTTTTGATACCCATACCCGCCCCACCACCCACCAAACCATCCCCGTACCCGCCCCAACTGGAGCGGGTGCTGAGAGGTACCCGCATTTACCCTCCCCACTGACATCCCTAGTCAAGTGTCCCTTGGATGTACCGAATAATGTGTTTGAGCGCATTCATGTGCTCAACCCTGGGATCATACGTAAACAAACATACCTGCTGTTGTGCTGTACGACATACGTAATGTCTGGTCTCATGAACGTAAGATACTGAAGAACCCCTGCAAGACTACGATAGCGGGTTGGATCCTCGTAAGGGGAGCCAGCCGCAACACACAATTTGGGTTTAGTATCAACTGGAGTGGAAGTGGACTTACATGATGACATCCCATCCCTCTCAATGATCTCAGTTGCATACTTTCTCTGGGATAAGAACAACCCACCTGCATGACGCGTGACAGTAATCCCCAAAATGTAACTGAGCATTGTCATGATAGACTAGCGTAATGCATTAGAAGAGGCAGTCAAAATAATATCATCCACATATAATAGTATATAAGTCAAGGAAGAACCATGATGATATATGAACAATGAATTATCAGATCCTGTGAGAGAACGCAATAGTCGAAACATAGTCTACAAACCTCTTATACCATGCCCGTGGGGACTGCTTAAGCCCATACAAAAACTTCTTTAACAAATAGACATGATGAAAATATTTGGGATCCCTAAACCCCAAAGGCTGATGCATATAAAGTGTCTCCTTGAGATCACCATGGAGGAAATCATTCTTCACATCTAACTGATGAATTGACCATGCTTTCGAAAGAGACAAGCTGAGCACAGTGCGAATGGTAGTCGGCTTGACCACCGGGGTAAATGTCTCACCACAATCCCCATCAACCTACTGAGATCACCTATAAGAAGAGTTTTATGCCTCGCAAAGAACCGTCAAAATTGTCCTTATGAGCAAAAATCTGCATAGACCAAATAATATTAACACCAGATGGATGGGGTACCAACTCCCATGCCTTATTATCAATAAGAGCATTATATTCGTCGGTCATAGCAATTTTCCAATTCGGGTCATTTAAAACAGACACAGGATTACGGGATAAGGGTGATTTAAGAACAGTATAATTTAAATTAAAATGTCTTTTTGGTTTAAAAATACTCTGTTGACTACGAGTGACTGGTCTTTGACTCGGGGGAGAATTGGGCGGATTTTGGGACATATCTGGACACGTGATGGACTGGCCAGCAGGCAGTGGACCTGTTGGCCCAACACAAAAAATGGGGGAAACCGTGATTGGAACAGTTGCGGGAATGGGATGGGTGACTGACCCAGTTCTTGTCACTGGCCCAGTTGCGGGGTTGGGCATCGTCACTGGCCCAGTGATATTATTCTATGACGGAAAGTGGGGCCAATGGGTAGTGGGCCCGCTGGTGGATTTGGGGTGTGTGACATGTTCGAAAAATGGTGAATAATATACGGGGATATACCATTATTTAAAAAATTATACGAACTTGATACGGGATTACATAGCAAACGGAAATTGAGATTCATCAAAGATTACATGGCGACTAAGGATGATTTTATTAGATGATAAATCAAAGTATTTGTAACCACGATGATTTGACGGATAATCCAAAAACACACAAGGAGTAGAACGAGCCTGAAGTTTGTTAATTGTGGTGGACGAGAAGAGTAGATAACACAAGCACCCAAAGACCCTAAAATGGAAATACGAAAGGGTCTTATTATATAAGATTTGAAGAGTGAACGAATATGTCAATCCTTTGGAAGGGAGAATGTTAAGAATATTTGTAGACATTTGTAGAGCATGATGCCAAAAAAAGGGGGTACGAAAGCATGAATTAATAAAGTTCGGACAATGTTATTAATGGTACAAATTTTGCGTTCGACTTTTCCATTTTATGAAAACGTATGAGGGCAAGAAAAATGAAAATTGATTTCATTATTAGCACAAAACTCTCTAAACACCCATTATCATATTCTTTTCCATTATCACATTGATTTTTTTTTAATTTCCCGTTCGAATTGGGTTCTAATGAATGCTCTAAATTTTAAGGTGGAAAAAACTATTTTTCCACTATCGGAAAAGTCCACAAAAACTTAAAATAATCATCCAAAAATAGAACATAATACTGATGACCCAAAGAACTGAGAACATGAGATGTTCATAAATCGCTATGAATAATATCAAATGACATTAAAGTATGAGAATTAGAGTCTACAAATGGCAACCTAACATTTTTTTCTAAATCGGAGTACTACGCATATCCTTACACGAAATAAAATTATTTTTATCTAATGAAGACAAAATAGACGACCCCAGATGACCTAGACCGAGCATGCCACATGGAAGGAACATGAGCTGCAAAGATGATGGCAAGGCTGGACTCGAGAAATCGGAACTTGACGAGATAGGATAAAGATCTCCCCTACTATCACACCTCATGAGAGGACTCCCGTCTTGAAATCCTTCACAGAAAAACCAAACTGATCAAATTCAATAGAAACGGAATTATCAGTGATAAATTTACAGACAGACATCATATTTTTAATTAATTTCGGGGCATGAAGGGTATTTTTCAAGACAAGGAGTTGATGGGGGGAGACAGTTTTATGACCATAACCACGAATCGGAATAGTATTACCATTACCAATAATTATACCACGAGGGTTGCTCAAATTGGAGTAAAACGAGAGAGTACTTGAATCGGATGTCATGTGGGTTGTGGCGCCTGTGTCCATGTACCAATTTTGGTCCGGAGGAGTTAATCCTAGTGTGTGCATTGCGGCTTCAATATCTTTCGAAGAGGGGATGAAAGTGGGCCCCTCAGCCGCAAAGACGTGGCGAGATATTCTTTGTGAGCTGGATGGATCGCGATATCTGCTGCCGTAATCGGCCTGGAATGGGCAGTGGCCCAATGCCCGATTTCAACTCCTGATTGTGAATAGGGACGGGCTGGCCACGGGCAGTTGGCCTACGACCAGTAGGCCCACGACCAGTTTGCTAGTGGCCCAGCTGGCTGGGACCCTCCGGTGCCTTGTCCTCCGCCAACACCGCCATTACCACCACCATTATTTTTATTCTTGTGATTCTGGTCTTTTTTGCCGCCACCGTTATTACGATTTTGGCCTGAATTGTGATAAAATGCCAGAGAATCATTGGACATGGCCATGAAGACGGAATTTGCACCAGTAACCGCCTTTTTAACCAAATCGGCCTCCTCTAGTGTAAGCATAGACCGGGCTTGGTAAATTGCGGTAGAGGGTTACTTTGATGAAGTATCGAAGCAACGCTGTTATAGGCCTCAGACAGGCCTGCCACCATCTGTAGGACGAGACGATCATTGCTAACAGGAGCACCAACGTTGCGAAGTTGGTCCGCCAATTCCTTGAGCCGTTTGCAATAGGAGGAAACCTTCGAAAAATCCTCCATATTGACTTGAGAAAATTCCTGTTCAAGGGTGACAATGCGGGAATGCCTGTTATCCTGGAATATATCACACAAGTTGAGTTCAATTATTGTCTGTAAGAGGTCGACGAAGATAGTGGCATAAATCCACCGGAGAACCGTAGCATCAAGTGTAATTCATAATTTAGGATTTTCCTCCTTGGTGGGTACATCCTGCGTGCCAGGAGCAGGAGGAATTATGTGATTGAGGACTTGATGTGCAAGTGCGTGAATTTTGAACAACTCTGCCCACGTCCCATATTTGACGTTTTCTATGTCAAGAACAATAGGAAGGACACTCTTGATGTTAGAAACCGTTAGGGCATATTCTTATCAGTGAATAGAACAAGAAATTTGGACAAGAAAATTGGGAAGGGGAGCTCTCGGGTTTGAGGAATAAACCGAGAGGGGAAGGGGTTTTCTTTGGGAGAGGAGCGGAAGTATTTGAGTCCTAGGCTTCTGATACCATGAAAAAAATAATTTCTTGATTATTCTCATTAATGAAAGAGTATAGATACAATTTACAAATTGCCATAATATAAAACATATTTCTATTCTAATCTTAAAACCCTATTCTAGTAGTACAATACTAATTAAGGTAATCTTTACACTAAAATATTACAACAATATACAATAAATATTCTGCCCAAACCCGTGATGGGCTTCTTATTTACAAACCGAGATTGAGATCAAATATACATAAGTATACACGTGTATATCGTGTGTATACTTATGTATATTAAACACTTACCCCTACCTTGGGAGGTAGAGAGGCTATTTCCGGTAGACCCTCGGCACAAGCAATTCCAAAGCTCTAAATTACTAAATTATGCAAATAAATGGACAGAATTGTAAGGGCACAAAAAAGTTCTCGTTATTCAGAAAATTGCATCTTTTCAAATAGATATAACATGTTTTGCACCGTGAACCTTTGTGCCGGTTATCATTGGGAATTGTGATTCAAGCTTAGTGATATTTGTTTGGACTGCAAATTGTGGGTCTTATCAATTAGCTTTTCAAGTTTGAAATTTTACCCTAAGGGCACTTGTAACCTTTGGATGTACGGCCTTGTCACACTACTAAAAAGCTTAAGAAATTGCAAATGAGGAATAGCGAGTAAGGTGATGGAGCAGTCATTTGTGGAATTACGTGCTGGAGAGTGTGTGAGCTTGTATGTGATCTAAATGTTTATCGGAAATGATATCTGGGCAGTTTAGTCACATTAGGATGTGCTCTAGATCAGTGTTATCAAAAGCGAAACGCGCAAATAATCTCTAAAGTCTGTTGGGGCTTTAAGCGTAAATAAAGTGAGGGCTTTAATGAAAAAAGACGCAAATGGAGAAAAAATACAAATATGTGTTTAGTTCAAGACTAGTAATTATAAACAAAAATATTGAAAATCTCTCTTTACAATAAAGTGAAATATCAATTGTTTACCATCACCTCTCTTCAGGAAGCGCTCATTGGCAAGGAAAATTATGCCTTAGAGCCTTGATGACGACACTAAAGCGCACATTAAGCGAGATGAAGCGCTTAACATGTTTTGAGCCTCGCTTAGGACTTAAGCGCACCATTGACAACACTGCCCTAGATGAAAATAACCAAATTTTATGCTCTTATTGTCAAGGACCCTTGGTTTGAATCAGTTAGGTTTAATGTGCAACTTGAATTTATTATAAATTTAAGTCTCGTGACATTTACAATTTGGCCCTCATTCCTCCAGGTTATACGACATGCTATGTTTATCTTCTTAATCTTGTGGAACTTTATCCACCTTTTCTTTCCCAACCTTTGGTGATAATCATAGTGGCTATGGTGTTAAAACTATATTTTCTTCCGCTTCATGGTCATCAACCTATTGCAATATTATTGGTTGATGCTTGGTATATATGATATGTTTTCAGAGATTTTAAGGGTTTCTGGAATGTTGCCGAACCAAGGATTTGGTGAACTAGACAGATTGCGACATAGAAGTCCCAGTCCTATGGGTTCAGCAAACCTTGGAGCAGGATTGAGTGGTTGGAATGGACTTCCCCAGGAGGTAATTGCTTTTTTGATGTTACCTTTGACACTTGGCTTAATGTGGCAAATGTCTTTTCTTAACCGGACTGTCCTTTTATATCTTGTTGGAATTAAATCCTATGATGCCTGTTTAACTGAATATTGCTCTTGGGTCTAAGTGAAGCAAATGGATATAAACTTTATTGATGTCTTCACATCGATGAAGTATGAACAGTGTGTTGTGGCAACTATTGTTAATAACCTTTGTAGAACCAATAAAATACATTGACTAGGATGTTTGCCTGTTTCTGGACCAAGTGCAATAGTATACCAAATAAAATCAGCTTCTTTTTCTTTTAACTTCAGAAGTATCTCGTTCTCTCTTACTTTGGATCCACCCTCCTCCTTTTAATATGTACTGCCTACATGCTTGTTTGAGAAGATTGTCAACCATGTGATGCAGACCCAAGGGGAAAGAAAGAAGCAAAAGTAGAGCTCCATGGCTCTACATGATTTCCAGTTCATTTTTCAAACAGTTAGCAACATTAGTTGCTGATACGATCTCTATGATTTTGTGATCAGTGTAAGGCGATTACAAGTGGTTGTTTATCTGATAACAGCTAAATTCCAATCATTCAAAAGCTTCTCCATTCCTTTCTTTCCATACAAACCACCTAAGACATGCAAGTGAATTGAACTTCGAGAAAAAGACATAAGTTTCTAGATGCTGTTAAATGAAACCATAGCAGTGGCTAGATAGAGAAAAAGGATCCCAATAGAGAAATAATGCAGAGTGCACTTCGAGGCTTAGCGTGCGGGTGTACAACACTGCATATGCAATTTGGACGATCTTGTCCTGGAATCAAAATATTTTTTAGTTGAAGCAGCTGTACATGCTCTTAAAAACCGGTCTTAAAGGGGCAGCCCGGTGCACTAAGCTCCCGCTATGCGCGGGATCCGGGGAAGGGCCGGACCACAAGGATCTGTTGTACGCTGCCTTACCTTGCATTTCTGCCTTTCCACGGCTTGAACCCATGACCTCCTGGTCACAACAACTTTACCAGTTACTCCAAGACTTCCCTTCTAAACCCGTCTTACTGAATATATTTTACTATTAGATATGTATTTAACTTTTGTGCATAAGTTTGGTGCAAATACCCCAATCTGGTGAACATGGTCAGGTTCCATAACAAATAAAATGAAATCTGATTGGGCCCTAATGCATACACTAATAGGAGCTAGTTGATGTTCGAGACTGATATAAGATATTAGGCCTGACTTCGTTTTTCTAGTTTAAAATTCGAAAAATCATGTAATATTGTCCTTGTCAGTATGTAAGATTTTTGATGTACTGTACATATTGAATGAAGTTCTTTTGACTCGTAGAAAAATTGTCAAGCTACTTTTGCATAGTTATTGATTGTCTGATTTTCAGTAAGCCTCTAGAAATATTAGATGATGTGCATGGAAATACGAGCTGTCACTTCAAATCCATTCATTCTTTGAAGTAAAATTTTCTACTTTAATTGGGTTGGGTTTTTATTTGAGTTTTGGTGAGAGATCTTATAGTATTGCGGCAATCAGTATTGAGGTTCACAAAGAACCATTTTAAAATAGATGTATGAGTTTGTAATTAGTGTGAATAGATGACATCAACTCTGGGTCAGCGGAGAAGAATGCAGCATACGAAGAACACCACTCTTTCTTACCCCAAGTTTACAGATTGGTCCTTTGCTTTGCAGAAGTCCCGAAAAAAGAATGATCATATTGTAAATTGATTATCCGGTTATAGATCATAGGATTTTTTCTCCACGTGCATCATGATATCCTTTGTCCACAATCAAGGACTGAGCAAGGATAGCTGGCCCCTGCAATTACATGATTGTCCTTGTCCAATTCGTTGCTTGTAACCAAAGCTTTGGATGTCATGCAATGTTACTCACACCTAGTTTTGATCTTAAATTAAAAGAGAGAGAGATGTGAAGATGTCTTCTTCAGACGTGGATGCTATCTAGGTCTTTGGTTTCCCTTCTCCTGCATTTCCTTTTGGGTGCTATATGTGTCCATTTGCGGCAGAGTGTGATCATCTGATTGATTCAGAGTTGAAGCAAGCATATGACGACATTGGAGGCGTCTCAAGTCTCTGATGCATTCCATGTATAATATTGAAGCCTTAAGGATGTGAATGCAGTGCTGCACATAATATGGACATAATTTTTGAAGCTTCAGAATATCTTTCAATAACAAGGGTGATGTGACTGTCGAATTTAGCTATATTTTGAATATAGATTTTGAGAATAAAGATGTTTGATTCAACATATTTGTGTTATCTCGTGTGTTTCTCCATCCAGACATCAATTTCTAATTATACCAGAAGATTGACCCCCTAAAAACAATATAGGTGAACCCTAAAAATGCAAAATTAGTTCCCTGAAGATTTTTATTTTATCATTTCCCCGAGTGTAGTAATGTGAAGGTAGGAATGCGGAACTTTTGCTGGAGAATGAGTGAAGATACTCTAGCTCATTTTGGAGGCTACTATCGCATACTGGTTGGCACATGAGTTGTAGTTAAGGTCAACATCTCTGGCTGGTTTCAGCTTTATAGCTGTGTGCATTTTTCTCCCGTTGAACAATTTCAGATGATTACTAGTTTCTTTTTTGCTTAATTCTCTGTCAGTCGGCATCCTTTTTCAATCCAAAGTACCAAGCAGCTAACTGGTTCTCTTCTTCTTTGCTAGTTAATTTTGATAATGTTATCTAAAATATCAATTTCTCAAATGTGTGGCAGAGGTTAAGTGGTGGACCTCCTGGAATGTCAATGGACTGGCAAGGGGCCCCAGCAAGTCCTAGTTCTTACACTGTGAAAAGAATATTGCGCTTAGAAATTCCAGTAGACACTTATCCAAATGTAAGCCTGTCAGTGTTGTTGCTTAATTGCAGTGACATAGCTTAATAGTATAGCGTTATCTAAAACTTGAACTAACTTCATCGTGGATTTCAGTTTAATTTTGTCGGACGACTTCTGGGCCCCAGAGGGAATTCATTGAAAAGGGTGGAAGCTACTACAGGATGTCGTGTTTTCATTAGAGGAAAAGGGTCAATAAAAGATCTGAACAAGGTAGTTCTCATCTTTTTTCTTTCTCACTACTGTTGGATTGTGTCGTTGATTGTAGCACAACTATAATTTTAGAGATATATTTACTATTAATTGTTAGAGCCATTGTCAGGCTTTACCGACTTCAAACTAGTTTGGGATGTTGGCGTAATTGATTGATTAATTATCAGGTCTTTTACTTCTACCTATTTGAGTTAATTGATAAATAAATGTCAGGTTTCCAACACCCTTTTGATGGGCTGCAATTTTTTCCTAAACATTTTCACAAAAGAAGTGCGGCTGGATTTTTCTATTTGTTATAGTTTCCTCACATTAATCCTTTTAAGTATCTTTATATAAGAAGAGTGTGGCTTCCCTAGCAACGAAGGTCTTAGATATTATGCAGTGACCTATCCGAAGTGGATATTCAGTGTGGAGATGATTTGATTGACTGAATTGAAATGCCTTTTAATAAAGCAAGAAAAATTCTGTGAAGGGGCAGGGAGAGATATTGATAAGAAAATTTTGAATAGATGCAAAATCACGTCCTCACTTATTTGCTATCTTGAATGATGAAGAGTTTGACTCTATAAACTAAAACGTATTTCTGTAGATTTATTAACCGGAAATAAATAGAAATTGAGGAGGTAAGGAGAAATGATTGATAAAGGCCTTGGAATTAAAAGTCATACTAGAAAATCAAGGGACAGATAGAAATGGTGGAAGAAGTTCAGTGCTAGTTCTTGGGACACATGAAATCAAAAGAAGTTATTGTATCTGTTAAAGAGTGCTCTTAGTTCAGAGAGCCAAAATTTGTGTGAAATACAAAAGTGTAGTGGAACTCGATAAACCGAGAAGATTTTATTACATCTATCAAATTTCTGTTTAGTGCTAGTTCCCTTGTGATTTTTTGTTTATTAATACTAATAATTTTAATTGGAATATCGGCCGGACTTTTGGTATCTGAAAGTTTAGTTTATATAAGGTGGTTAGAGAGTATTCAACTTGTAGACTCATTTCTAGATAGTGCACTGTATGTTGCAGAGTCATCTGTGTGAGCTGTATCATTGGAGTTTACTAACATTTTTTTCATGATTGATAATATCAAGGAGGAGAAACTAAGGGGAAGACCAGGATACGAGCACCTGAATGAACAACTCCACATTTTAATTGAAGCTGATTTGCCAGCCAGCATTGTGGATACTAGATTGAGACAGGCACAGGAAATAATAGAGGAGTTGCTCAAGCCCGTGGTATGTATCTCAGATTTCGTTCCCTATTTGGGGTCTTGCAAGATTCTATAGCATAATCGGGAGCACACAAAAATCAAATAAGTTCACAGTTGGTTGTAGAGATGCTATAATTCTGTTACCTTATCCTTAAAAAAAGGTTGACTATAGATGTGCTTATTGAGACATAATAAGCGGCTTCTAGATTATTCCTAATTATTTCCTCTTTCCTTTCTTCAATGATGAGAAGAAACTCTCCTATTAGTTGCACTTCTTTTCTGAAGCAAATGATAGTCCCATTCCTCTTTTATTTCAAGCTTAGAAATAAATTTTTCCAGTTCACACACATCATATTCCTGCCTTCTCAATTTTTTATTTTCATATGCTTTTATCAACAGGATGAATCACAGGACTTCATAAAGAGACAGCAGTTGCGTGAACTTGCCCTGCTAAATTCAAATTTCAGGGAAGAGAGCCCTGGACCAAGTGGCAGTGTCTCTCCTTTCAATACTAGTGGAATGAAACGTCCCAAGACTGGCCGTTGAGAGAAAGATGAGACATATAAGTTGTTGATGCTAAGAGAGGTTTGTACTCAGATAATGAGAGGCATGCATGGGCATTCCCCTCAACATACATTATATCCGCATCACTACCTAAACCCAAGATATAAATAGACACACAGGTCCGTGCGGGTGATTTTTGGTTTGCTTTTTGGGTTTTATTATTTTTTTCAACAACAGAAATGAAAAGAGAGTAAAAAGGAAAATTATAACTTATGGTTTATACAGTTGATTTCTATTTAGGTATTGTCATGTCAGTCAGTCCATGTAAACTTCATTGATTTATTCTTGTGTTAGTAATTGTAGTGTGAAATATGCTGTTATTGGTACATTGTAGCGTTAGCAGTTTGAAATCAATAGGTTTTTCTTTGACGTGTCCATTATGTTCGAGTTACATTGGTCAATTATATTATTATTAAAGAGACACCAATATTGGTGCTTTGACTGGAGTTGGATTTATGTATTCTATCCTACTATATATTCACCTATTATTGCAATGTGTAATATTTTATTCGTGTTGAAATAGGACAGTTTTAAGTTCTTTCTTCAATGATTACATTTTCTCATCTGTTTGTTTCTTGTGCTTACAATGGCCAAAATCAATCTATTGTTAGCTCCATGCTCTAAAATTCTTGTAAATACTAGTGGCCTTTTGTACTAGTCTTTGCTATTGGATTTACTAGTCTTTAATTTTTGCCCCTCAAAAGGAACTATGCCAATTCTTTAAGGAATCCGATTCCATTTGAGGGGGAAAAATTAAAGACCTGCCCATTTGAAGGGAAAACAGTGCAATTAAATGTTGCTATTGGCGGCAGTTCTCTGTCTATTTTCAGTCGGAGCTTGCGAATGACTAATAACAAGTCTCAATTTTAAACAAGTGGGATACATTACAACTTAAAACTGATTAATTAACGAGCAATCTTCGTGTTAAAGTGTATATGGGGCCCTTTGGGTTTTCTTTGTATATTTAGTGAATATTAGACTTAGGTTTGTATCTTAATTAGTAGTGTAATATTACCATAATTGTAAAGTTAGTATTCTTATAGAATAGGGATTCCTAGGTAGAATAAGAAGATGATCTTGCTTGTAACTTGTATATATATATGTCTTTCATTAATAAGAATAATCAAGTGATTATTTCTTTCATGGTATTAAGAGTCTAGGTTCTTTTTACCCTACTTCTGCTCCTCAAAATTTCTTCGTCTTTTCTCGAAATTTTGCTCTATATTCTCGATTTTTTTGTGTTCTTCCTCTTTCACAAAAACCGAGTATCTTCTCTTCCAAAAACCTTTCTTACAAGTTCCCTTCTCTGAATCTTGTTGTTCTATTCCCTATGACTGATAAGAACACTTTTCACACTGCCTTTACAATTTTCAATATCAAGAGTGTTCTTCCTATCGTTCTTGACCTAGAAAACGTTCAATATGGGACGTGGCCGGAATTATTTAAGATTCATTCTTTGACACATAAAGTCCTCCACCATATCATTCCTCCAACTCCTCCAAAGGGGGGGTGATACGACATCTACTTCTACAACGATTGTGCCCACTAAAAAGACAGATCCAAAATTATGGGTCATGCTTGATGCCAAGGTTCTTCAGTGGATTTATGTCACTATCTCCTTGGACCTTTTACAGACGATTATGAAACCAAATTCCACAGCTATGGCGGCGTGGGATCGATTGCGCGACATATTCCAAGATAACAGTCATTCTCGAATTGTTATCCTTGAGCAGGAATTCTCCCAGGTGGCTATGGCGAGTTTTCCCAACGTTTCTTCTTATTGCAAACGCCTCAAAGACTTGGCAGACCAACTCAACAACATGGATTCTCCGATTTCTCAAAGCCGTCTAGTTCTTCAGATGGTTGCAGACCTGTCAGATGCCTATAACGGTGTTGCTTCTGTGATTCGTCAGAGTTGTCACGACCCGACTGGTGCCCAGGTATACAACACAAGTAACCCGAACGGAAATAAAGTACAATATTAAAATCATGGCTGGCCAAGAAATGACAGGGACAAGTAAAATAATCAAATACCAGATCCAACCGTGTCATATAAAATAAGAGCCAATCGCATGCCCGCTGTACCCGCAGACTTCATGCTCGTACTTTCATGGATGCCTACTCATAGAATCATCATGTTCATACACGTATAGATAATGTATCATACTTGCACTATAACTGTCGACCCATATTGGGACTCGGTCCTCATACTCTGTATCTAACATGTCCCGACCCATATTGAGACTCGGTGTAAGGTCGTATAAGGTATAACATTTCCCGACCCATTCTGGGTCTCGGTGTAAAGTCATATAAGTCGTATAAGGTATAACATGTCCCGGCCCATTCTAGGTCTCGGTATAAAGTAGTATAAGGTACAACATGTCCCGGCCCTTTCTGGGTCTCGATGTAAAGTCATATAAGGTATAACATGTCCCGACCCATTCTGGGTCTCGGTGTAAAGTCATATAAGTCGTATAACATGTCTCGGCCTATTATGGGACTCAGTGTGATCATCTTCCTCACATATGCACCTATAACGTGTTCCGGCCCATTAGGGGACTCAGTGTAATCATGACTATCCATATAATCCTCATGTGTGTATATGCAACGTGTCCTGGCCCACCATGGGACTCGGTGTATCAATGCAGCCATATGACATTTTAAACCATCTCTTGACTTTCCATAAAACCGTTATAACAAACTTCCATAAAGCCATTATAACAAACTTTCATTTTAGAAACTAAAGCACTACCACATCTTTCTTTTTAAACAAACCAAGGCACTATCACCTCTTTCCTTTTAATAAAACCAATGAATTATCATGTGATGTAACATTAGGGAAATGAACCCAAAGTACTATGTTAATCGTATAAAAAGAATCATATCATGCCATATAAGGGAGTTGAACCCAAAAGTACTATGTACATCTATTCTTTCCTTTATAAAACTCCAAGATACTAACACTTGTAGCATCAAAACACTTTCACTATTAAAAACAAGTTACTTACACTTTTAAACTCAAGTAACTTATTCTTTTCAAATCAAGATAACATATACCTTTAAATCAAGTTACTTCTTCTTTCCCAAAATCAAGTCATTTATACTTCATATAAATCAAGTCTCTTATACTTCATCTAATCAAATCTCATATACTTTCAAGTAAGGTCTCATACACCTTCAAGTAAAGTCTCGTATACTTTCAAATAAATCAAGTCTCATAACTTTCAAATAAATCTAGTCTCATGACTTTCAAATAAATCAAGTCTCATAACTGTCAAATAAATCTAGTCTCATGACTTTCAAATAAATCAAGTCTCATAACTTTCAAATAAATATAGTCTCAGGACTTTCAAATAAATCAAGTCTCATTAGTGTTGCAACCTAGCAAGATCAACTCGACTCCAATGCTTACTAAACACTCTTACCAACATCTCCCATAAGACTTGGTAAGGACTTAGGAATAACTTAGACATGTCTTTAGCATAGAATCAATAACATGAATACTCTAATAACGAGGCAAGTATACTTCAAGAAACAAGTCATGTATACTCCAATAATCAATCATGCCGATAGAAGGAAGAAGTTCACATACCTCGTTGACGACTAACCAACACGACAAGTAGAATACGCCCCAATGTACTTCAACCTTGTCGGCTATTCCACATACCAAGTAGAATATGCCACATGTAGTACTTCAACCTAAAATGACAATAACACTTCTATCAACTTCAAGCTTCCAAGTGTAAGACTTATACCAAATAATAGCCCTCTTATTCTACGGGAATTTGGGCAGCACTTCCTTTGTTTCTACGTACTTTTCCATCTTTTCCAAGACCCAAATCCAACAACAACCAAGCCCCAATTAAGGGCACAACCAGCAGTTAATCAAAGGGGATCACACGCATACCTTACGTGCAAAATTCAACCCCTTAACTTAAATAAACAGTTCACAACCAAAGCAACAACCAAAGGGGATTACACGCCAACTTGACGTGTAAACTTCTGCCCCACAACGATATAAAATCAGTCTATAAAACAGTCCATAAATAACCAACATTAAGGGTACAATGTGAAGCCTTTTTCACCCTTATTCCTTAGGACTTTCATTAGCCATTTTCCACATTAAACATGCAAAATGAGGGCTGCATTTCCAGAATTCCAACGCCCTAAAACAGTCCCTAAAACAGTATAATAATGTCCAACAGTTTTATAGATTCCACGACCAATAACTACAATCCGATAACTTTTTTCTTAATTCATTTTATTCCAATTCAAGTTCCAACACTTCCATATATGACATACCAACTTATCAACAACCATATTACCTCATTTTAACATACGACAAGTGTGGATAACAACAACAATATAACCAACGAAACCAATGACACAAAACTTCCTCAAATTGGCCAACAACACATCTATCACATACACATCTTATTTTCCATTTCTTCCTTAACATAAATTCATCCCTTAAACATAACAATAAGTAATATCCAATTACTTTAATTTAAGAAGAACTATTACCTCATTTTGTGCCCAAAATCATCCAAAACAGCCCCTACTATATTAGTCCGCAGTTTTCATTTTGCTCCACTTCTTCAAGTTTCAATCACATATATGTATCTACTACAATATTATATCAAACTTCCCTTTGTATTTCACTTCCAAAAAGTTGATAGAACTTAGGGTTTTCTTGCACCCTTTCTCGGCCAAACAAGTCTCCAAAGGTTGAGATGTTAATCTTGGTTCAACACTTGGTTTAGAGGCTTAATCTTGGAGAAATAAATTGATCAACAATGGTTGTTCTTGGTCTAAAGGTGCTCGAGATTTAGAGCTCAAAGGGAGAGAAGATGGTGAGATATATGGCTAAGTGTAAGTGAGGTCCAAGTCTTGCAAGACTTGGATATGTATAGCCAAGTGGAGTGGGACCCACATGTCCACTTGTCCTCAAAATATCTAACATGTTGTCATCTTAGCAAGACAAGTGGAGGGGTGACACGTGTCACCCTCCTATTGGTTCAAAATAATTCTTCACCAAAATAATTTCTATACTTGACCAAAATATCTAAAAATCCCGTGGGCCCCACAAAATTGTAAAATTTCCGGTGGGCCCCACATGACCAAATTCGAGACTTCAAAATCCAAAACTAATTTCGTACCTCCAATTAGGAGAATTGAACTCCAAGTTAACAAATTGTCGTCTTCACATTTTTCCGAAACTTTCCTTAAGAAAATGTAATAATTCTTTCCTTCCCAAAATTCAAATCTTAAATCCTTAATCACGTTCTCAATTAGTAGCCCTGATATTACGGGTGTAACAAGAGTAACTCCCTGCAAGAGTTTTATCAAGCCCGTTCTATGCTTACTTTGGAGGAAGCCGGATTGGCTAAGAAAATGGCAATGGGGGCCAGCCCTGCCGTCATGATGACTGCTTCCAATTTTACTCCTCCAATATAGCCAACATGACTCAAAATCACAACAACATGGGTGGTAAGAAGGGCCAGAACTGGAATAATAATGGCAAGAATCGTGGCAGCAACAATGGAGGCAATCGTCAGCAGCAGCAGTCCTGGAGCCCACAGGGACCCCCTGGACAGTGGAAGTGGGTCCCAGCGCCTCACAGCTCTACGGTTCCACCTTACAGCGCCGCGACACATCCTTACAGCGCCGCGACTCAGCCTTACAGCGCCACGACGCCTCAGTCGCGGCCCAGCTTCGATTCAGACTCAGTGGTTGGACGAACATGGCGGCAGCCATAGCCTAGTATACTGGGCCTCGCCCATCGCACCCACCACAGTGGGGCCCTCCTGCATCGACATTGAAGCGATGATGCATCTGGCGCTTGACTCAACCGGACCCAAATTGGTACATGGACACCGACGCCACTACCCACATAACATCCGATCAAGGTACTCTCTCTTCTTATTTCAATTTGAGCATTAATCGTGGTATAACTGTTGGTAATGGCAATTCTATTCCAATTAAGGGTTATGGTAATAAAACTTTGTCTCCTCCTCATCCACCCCTTGTCCTGAAACATACCCTTCATGCCCCAAAATTGATTAAGAATTTGGTGTCTGTCCGTAAATTCACCACTGATAATTGGGTTTCTATTAATTTTGATCTGTTTGGGTTTTCTGTGAAGGATTTCAAAACGGGGAGTCATCTCATGAGGTGTAACAGTAGGAGTGATCTTTATCCAATCACTCCAAGTCTCAGCATCTCATGTCAAGTTATGTCATCCACTTTTGCAGCTCTTGCCCCTTCCTTATGGCATGCTCGTCTAGGTCATCCAGGGTTGTCTATTTTATCTTCTTTAGATAGACATAAGTTTATTTCTTGTAAGGGTACACGTAGTACTCCACTTTGTCAGTCCTGTGCTTTGGGAAAAAATATTAAGTTGTCATTTGTAGCGTCGAATTCTACTACTTCAATGTCATTTGATATTATTCATAGTGATTTGTGGACATCTCCGGTTCTCAGTTCTATGGGTCATTGTTATTATTTTTTATTCTTAGATGACTATTCTAAACATTTATGGACGTTTACAATTGCGAAAAAATCTCAAGTTTTTTCCATTTTCATAAAATTTAGAGCTTTCATAAGAACACACTTTGAACGGAAAATAAAAAACATTCAATGTGATAATGACAAAGAGTATGACAATGGGGAATTTATGGAATTTTGTGCTCAAAATGGGATAAATTTTCGTTTTTCTTGTCCTCATACATTTTCACAAAATGGGAAAGCTGAGCGAAAAATTCGTACCATTAATAATATTATCCGCACTTTATTGATTCATTCTTCTGTTCCTCCATTATTTTGGCATCATGTGCTATAAATGGCTACCGATCTACTTAATATTCTTCCTTCTAAAGGTTTGACATATTCATCCCCTCTCAAAGTCTTATTTAATAAGTCTTCGTTATATTCTCATCTTAGGGTCTTCGGATGTTTATGTTATCCACTGTTTTCATCCACTACAATCAACAAATTTCACGCACGTTCTACTCCTTGTGTGTTTTTGGGTTTTCCGTCAAATTACCGTAGTTAATGCTTTGATTTGTCCTCTAAAGAAATCATCATTAGTCGTCATGTTCTCTTTGATGAATCTCAATTTTCCTTTTCTAAAGTAGAAAAACCCGTGCCTAGTTCTTATGATTTTTTGGATGAGGATATATCCCCCTATATTCTACGTCATTTTTCAGATTTCCCAGAAAAAACGGCGCCTTCGACGGTAATTCCAGAAATTCCCGAAAATTCTCAAAATTCACCCAATCCATCCCAGAGTCTTGGTCCAGTCACTCGCAATCAACGGGGTATTTTTAAACCAAAAAGACATTTCAATTTGAATTCTAATATTCTGAAATCCCTTTACCGTGATCGTATGCGCTTTAAATGACCCTAATTGGAAAATTGTCTTGACCGAGGAATATAATACTCTTATTAATAATAAGACGTGGGAGTTGGTACCCCGTTCATATGGTGTTAATATTATTCGGTCTATGTGAATTTTTATTCATAAGGAAAATTTTGATGGTTTATTTGCAAGGCATAAGGCTAGACTTGTAGGTGATGGTAAGACTCAGCAGGTTGGTGTGAATTGTGGTGAGACATTTAGCCTGGTGGTCAAGCCGGCTAACATTCGTGATCGTGCTCACAGCTCTTTCAAAATCATGGCCCATTCATCAGCTAGATGTGAAGAATGTTTTTCTACATGGTGATCTTCAGGAGACAGTGTATATGCATCAATAGTTGGGGTTCAGGAATACTAGACATCCTAATCATGTCTGTCTATTGAAGAAGTCCTTGTATAAACTTAAGCAGTCTCCACGGGCTTGGTATAAGAGATTTGCTGATTTTGTTTCGACTATGGATTTTTCTCACAGCAGGTCTGATAATTCATTGTTCATATATCGCCGGGGTTCTTCCATGGCTTATATATTGTTATATGTTGATGATATTATCTTGACTGCCTCTTCTGATGCTTTGAGAAAGTCTATTATGAAAATGCTCAATTTTGAGTTTGCCATGAAAGACTTGGGACCCTTGAGCAATTTTTTGGGAATTGCAGTCACTCGTCATGCAGGAGGATTGTTCTTAACACAGAGAAAGTATGCAACAAAGATCATTGAGAGGGCTGGGATGTCATCCTGTAAGTCCACTTCTACTCCAGTTGATACTAAACCCAAGTTGGGTGTTGCAGCTGACTCTCCGTATGAGAATCCGACCCGCTATCGTAGTCTTGCAGGCGCCCTTCAGTATCTTACATTCACAAGACCAGACATTACATATGCAGTCCAACAGGTGTGTTTGTTTATGCATGATCCCAGAGTTGAACATATGAATGCGCTCAAACGCATCCTTAGGTACATTCAGGGAACACTTGATTATGGTTTGCATTTGTACCCTTCATCGATGTCTACACTTGTCTCATATACAAATGCTGATCACAAGACAGTCTACGTTTGATTATTGTATATTTTTGGGTAATAACTTGGTCTCATGATCTGTCAAGCGTCAATCTACGCTTTCACGTTCAAGTGCAGAGGCCGAGTATCCCTCGTAGCTAATGTGGTTTTCGAGTCATGTTGGTTACGAAATCTACTTTTAGAGCTTCATTGTCCTATTGAGAAAGCTACCTTGGTGTATTGTGATAATATAAGTGTCATCTACCTTTCTGGTAATCCAATTCAGCACCAGCACACTAAACACATAGAGATGGATATTCACTTTGTTCGAGAGAAGGTAGCTAAAGGATAAGTACTCGTCTGTCATGTCCCTTCCAGATATCAGACATCTTTACAAAGGGTCTTCCCTCGGTCCTTTTTGAAGATTTTAGAGACAGTCTCAGCGTACGAAGACCGCCCGCTATGACTGCGGGGGTGTGTTAAAGTGTATATGGGACCCTTTGGGTTTCCTTTGTATATTTGGTGAATATTAGACTTAGGTTTGTATCTTAATTAGTAGTGTAATATTACCATAATTATAAAGTTAGTATTCTTATAAAATAGAAATTTCTAGATAGAATAAGAAGAGGATCTTCCTTGTAACTTGTATTTATCTGCCTTTCATTAATAGAATAATTAAGGGATTAATTTCACTTCGTAATGCAAATTACAATGTGAAATTGTCACTGCAAAAAAATAGTAGCGCAACTTGTTAATTTCGTGCCTATTTGGATGTTCCATTTAATATGTAGCCAACTTTTTATAAATATGTAACTGGTATTGTCAATTAAGGAAACTTTTGATAAGATTCATTTCTTAGTTTTCTCTTCTTCAACAAACAAATGACATGTTAATGTACTGTGAATGAATCTTCCTATGTTTTGGTACTACGTTGAGGATTTTCCTGTCTTATAAACCATTTAAGAATTTGTTCTTTCATCTAGAAACCTAACGTCTTTAAAAATTATTAATTCTCAACTTGAATTTTTATATCATGTTCTAGTTCCTTTTTCTTTTCATATAGTATAAATCTAGGTATTATGTCATTTAGAAGTCTATCAAAATCATAAAGGACATAATTTAACAACTCCTATATACAAGATTTTATGAAGTAAATTAAAACATCATTTAAAAGTCACTATTATTGCAAGCTTGAAGAAGTGAGTTGAGTTATGAATATGAAAAAATAATTTAGATCACGTGGGCTGTTAAAAAGCATAAAAATATTGATAATCTAAATTTCAGAAAAATTATTGTCAATTTTAAATCTATATGTCTGGAACTTTAAATATTGGTAATTCAAAATTTTAGACACACATATATGATGTTTGAGACACAAAACTTCAGGCAAAATTTGTATCTTTTACGAATTTTTACAACTTAAATTACGTATGTCGAAAATTAATTTTAAAATAACTAAATTTATAAACTTTTTTTTTGTTAACTAACGATTGTATTGCCAGGGGAAATATTTACACAATTCAAGATAGAGTTGGATAGACAACTGATAGCGATTTATCCACACGCTTAACGTAAGTGCACGTATCGTACAAGTAATATAGTCTGAGTAAGATCGAATATCGTCCTCAGTGATTAGTGTTCAATTACCAAACATCTATCTATGGTATCTATTTGGTTATCGATATTGTTGTTGTGGTTTTTATCTAAAGAACTACTGAATAATGGTAAAAACTAACTAGATTACTTTACTTAAATCAGATATGGTGGAAATAGGGCTTCCAATCTCCTCAACTATCCGCTCGCTTTATTCATTAATGCAATAATCAAGGTTCTTCTTCTATGTTGAGATAACAGATTAACTAGATTGGTTTATATTCTGGTTAGGATATATAAACACTTAACCCCGATGCAGAACCCTTCTATCTTTCGATGATAGGATTTACCACAAAGGAGGATTAAGAACAATAACTTATTAAACTACACAAGTATCGGGGTACTTTCGTCCACGATTTTAACCTATGTTTATTCAACTACAGCATATTCAGAATCTCCCCTTTCGGATTTCGATTCGAAATCATATATGTGATGATAACTAGTGATCAATTAATTACCAAGCAATCAAAATAATTATTGAATAAATCTCAACTATATAAAGAAGAAACCAAAAACATGCATTAAATCATAAAACGAGGTTCAAGTGATTCGAATGGAAAGCCCTAAATAATGTTTAGCTCCTAGCCATAGACATGCCAAGAATTAAAAGATTATCCAACATAAACTGAAAATAAATAAAGTAAAGAAAAAAAAGAATTACTCAAGAACAAGTCTTTAATCTTGAAGCCTCCAAGACTCTAAGTGTTGTGATGAGTTAGGGATTGTCCAATCTTCAAAAATCTGCCCTAAGACCTTTTTATAGCCTCCAAAAACGTTTTCAACTTTTCCCTTTTTCCCTTGGCACTTTCCTTCTCGGATTTGGCATAAAACCCGCGTCGGCGCCACGGTCCTGCAGTTGGGCGCCGTGGCGCCCAAACACCTGCAACTGCTGATCGTCCTGGGCGCCGTGGCCCTGCTGTTCCTGATAGAGTGGCACCACGGCGCCGCCCTGTACTTCGTCTGGGGTGTCAACTTTTCGTCTATTTTGGCTCTGGAACTTTTGTTTCTGCTCTCTTTTTGCTTTTTCCCGCCAATGTGTCATTTTAAACCACTGTGACTCAAAAGAAAGAAAAACTATCATAACACGACACATATTTGTACAAAAATGGACAAAAGACTAACTAAAAATGACTCAAAAGGTGTATATAAAATACACCGATCAACAACCCAACTTCTAGTGCAACATGCCTACAGAAGTATTATATATATTCTCAATCAAACAACTTTCTACCAATTAAGTCTACACATACAACATACTCAGTGAAATCCCACAATGTGGGGTCTGGGGAGGGTAGAGTGTACGCAGACCTTACCTCTTCTTTGGTAGGTAGAGCGGTTGTTTCCGGGAGACCTTCGGCTCAAGACAAGCACAATCACAAGCAAAGCCACATCAAAGTAAGAGAAACAGTCAGATCCAGACAAAAATTAAAGCAGCATGTTCACATGATAACAAAATCGAATACGTCGTGGTAGCTTATTTTGACAAAAGGAAGCAGAAGCTAACACAGATATAAAAGATAAACAAAGTACACTAAGGAACACATAATAGCAAAAATCAAACTACAAAGGAATATAAAGCAATATTGCGCCTAATGAGTGTGATAAGCTAATCAGACCTAAAGTAATAACACTACCAATATCATTGTCAGATTATAATAATCTCCCATTAGGGAGTCTTCTCATTAATATCAAAGTATATATAATGTACAATATTCATCCCTTATACAATAGGAATCCTAAACCTAATCACAAGAGGATAGTCTCACCATAATTATATTTACACAATATATGAAAATATTTTAATTATGGGTAGGAAATATTGTTAGGACTATACACACGTTTACACACCCCCTCAGTCGGAGCGGGAGGAGGCCGACGAGGATCTCAAGTCAATAAATAAGCTGCAGGAAGTCTTTTGGTAAATATATATGCATACTGATATGATGATGGAACATGTAACACTCTGACATGGCCTAGTGCAACTTTCTCACGAACGAAGTGTAGGTCTATCTCAATGTGCTTGGTTCGCTGATGTTGAACCGGATTATGAGAAAGATAGATGCCAGAGATGTTATCACAGTACACAATAGATGCCTGACGCAAAGAACACTGAAGTTCTAACAGTAAATTTCTGAGCCAACAAATCTCAGCTACCACATTTGCAACGCCTCTGTACTGGAACGAGATAGGGTAGCCTGTCGTTTGGCAGACCAAGAATCAGATTATCCCCTAAAAATACACAAAAGCCGGAGGTGGAGCGTCGCGTGTCCGGACACCCTATCCAATCTGCATCCGTATAAGAGAGCAACTTGTTTGGTGCAGAGGGGTATAGGTGCAAACCATAATCAAATGTGCCCTTAATGTATCGGATGATATGCTTAAGAGCAGTGAAATGAGACTCCCTGGGGGCATGCATGAATAGGAATACATGTTGAACAACATAAGCAATGTCTGGCCTGGTAAATGTGAGATATTGAAGTGCACCTGCAAGGCTCCTATACATAGTATGATCGAAGACTGGATCACCATCCATAACACTAAGCTTAAATTTTGAATCAACTAGAGTAGGTTAAACTTTGCAATTCACCATCTTAGCCCTGTACACGATCTCCTCTGCATACTTACTCTGACACAAAAATATATGGTTGCAGACCTGGTCACTGATATCCCCAAAAAATAACTCAGCTTCCCCAAATCAGTCATTCTAAATTCGGACTTAAGCAAGGCAATAATCTCATTTTTCAACCCATCGGAGGAGGCAGTAAGAACAATATCATCCACATAAAGTAATAAGTAAGCAGTGCTACTACCTCGATGAAAAATGAAGAGTGATGTATCACTCTTGCTGCATACATGTTATACCCCGTATTTCCAGAGTATGTACGTGAGGGCGTACGTATACAATTTGAGCCTTAAAGTTGGCTAGTTTCGAAATTTGTACACAACACCCGAAAGGAGTCGTTTTTCGACGAAACGTTTCCACAGCTTTCGTAGGGAAAATTCCGGCTATGTCATTTATAATTTTTGCGGATTTTTCGAGAGGCGTAACATTTTGGACCAACGGGAGGGTGGCGTGTGTCACCTCACATTGGAAGAGGTTGGACGGCAAATGGGCTAAGCTTGCACGTTTTTGGTGTTGAATTTGTGGTCAAGGGTTAGGTAGGATATTTTGTGTAGATGGATAAGGTTGCACATGGCTTAATCTTGGCCTTACACTTGCCTTGCACTTGGCACCATCTTGGCCATTGGTTGGCCTTCACTTGACCTATAAATACCCCCTTAGTTGATGAACTTTCTTCATCCAAATATTGAGCAATCTATCTAAGTCTCAAACCCTCCCTCTCCCTCTTGTGATCTCGTCCACCACACACCCCTCCCCCTCTTGAAGGCCCCTTGGCCGAAACCTACCCCCTCCCCCTTTGTAGAGGCTTGGTCGTGGGGTACATACCCCCCCTAGCCTAAATTGTCTTCGTATAAATACCCCCCTTTTGTGGTATAGAAATACTCTCCAAGTATTGTTATAATGCCCAAATACCTTGGCTCAAATACCTTGTAGTATTCCCAAGGTTACACTTATACAAAAACCCAGAAAATACTATTATACTTCCCTCAGTCCCAAAAATGAAACCCTAAGGAAAACCTTCATAGTCAGTTGAAGTGTTAAGTAGAAGTTGCGTAGAACTTCTAAGGGTTGTTGGGCGAATGGAGCACTCGGGTAGGAGCTAAGCCTTGCTCGGGATCGACATATAAACTCGGATAATTTTGGGCTTATCGAGGTAAATATCTTGACCTTCATTGTAATTGGAAATTACATGATTGCTTGAATATATAGTTGAAGTATACTATATATAGAATGAACTTTATAATTGTGCGACAATGTCTTTTGACTTAAGCTGAATAATACTTACTGCGATGTCTTGCGACTTAAGCTGAATTTAAAAGAGAAGCGAATCAGAATTACTTAGATCAGATGAGACTTGTGTAGCTTCGAGTAGTAGAATTGTACACGCGTCAGGTTAGACGTGCAAACCCCACTGGTTGGCTTGGTAGCGGCCTCGATAGAGAGGAGATTTCTGTTTGTTGCGGGGAGAGTCTGCGAATTTTACGTAGAATATTCTACAATAAGATCTAGATGTTAATAGGCGCCTTGTGGCCTCTATAGGTTGAAGTACGACGTGTGACGTGGTCTACTGGGCTTAAGGAGTAATGAGCGGTTTGAAGTACTTGAGCGTTTGCTTATAGTCGATAATCGTCGCGAGGTATGTGAACCTCTTCCTATCTGTTCTAGCATGATATGTGTTTAACTATGTAGTACGGTGACGCGTCATGTGCTTAATGTATTTGATTGGTTTGAAACATAAAGTGTTATAACGGCTTTATGGGAAGTTGGTTATAACGACTTTATGTAGGTAAGAAAATGCTTTGTGGTTCAAAGTGGCCGATTTGACTTATAACTGACTTGATGTGTGATAATAAAGAACTTGACGTATTTTAAAAGAATCGTTTTGAAAGAAGAGAAATACTTGGTTTGAAAACATAAGAGTTATACTAGCTTTATGGGAAGTTAGGTATAACGTCTTAAGAAAGGTAAAGAGCGTGGTTTCTTGATTTTTAGAAGATAAGAGACTTGACTTAATATGAATGTTTGTGTGAAACCTCATTCGTGAGTAATGAGTACATGGTTTTTAAAAGGAATCTTGTTTCTCGATTTGGAATCGAATGTGTATCGACAAACCATCTGCGGCGTTAATAAAGGAAATTGTATTGAATAAATAAAGTGTTATATTAAAACCGGTAGAAACCTCCATCTGCATAGAAGCTAAGAGAGACAAAATGATATTACATTTCCTAGATCATGGTTGCTTAATAAGATTGATTATAATCAAGAATAACCTACTACATGGCATATGTTACTCAATTGATTTAAAAGAGATTAAGACATTGAACTATGAAACTTTCCTAAAAAGAGACTTGTGTAATTGAAATTAGGCAAACTGGAACTTTAGGAAAAGAAAGGCATTGTGTTGTCATAAAATGGTTTAAAACATAAAGTGTTATAACTTTATGGGAAGTTGGTTATAACGACCTTATGAAAACAAAGAAGGGTTTTATCATTGGTTTTAATGTGGTAACTTGACTTTAAAAGAAAAGTGTTTTGGTCTAAAAATAAGGCATAGTGTTGCCTTAATTTGGTTTTAAAAGGAAAGTATGGAAGTTGTTTTGGTTTACTTAAAAGATGTAAGTCACTCTATTTTTACTACGTATCGGGTGACTTTTATAAAAGAATGAATCTCTTAAAAGGAATTTAACGTGCGTAGTACTTTAGTTAAAACAGGACCTTGGCATAAAATGAAAGTACTTTGAGTTGTTGTGAAACACATACATGCTTGTTGTTGTGAAACTTGCCTATGCTTGTTGATGTGAAACTTGCCTATGCTTGTCGTGATAGCCTTTGTTGTGCAAGAATTGTGTTTATACTACCGCGCCTCGATGGAGGTCGGTTGACTTGTTGAGAACTTACTTGGGCGTGCGGCGGTGAAGAAATTCCACGCACGTTCGTTGATTGTGTTACTTTTGCTAATCACTTTGGACATACCGACCACGATCGTAGCGCGCGGGTATGCTTCCATTTTGATCTCGCTTTATTGTTTCCCTTTGGGCATCTCGACGCGATCGTGGCGCGCGGGTATGTTTCCATTTGGAATCTGCTTTATTGTTTCCCTTTGGGCATCGACACGATCGTAGCGCCGCGGGTATGTTTCCATTTGGAATCTTTGCTTTATTGTTTCCTGTGGGCATATCGACACGATCGTAGCGCACGGGTATGTTTCCATTTGGAATGTTGTCCTATTGTTTCCTTTTGGACATCACGACACGATCGTAGCGCACGTATGCTCCCATTTGGATTCTTGTCTTGTTGATATCATATCATGCTGCCGGTGAGAAGGAATTCCACGCACGAGTGATGATTTGGAGCGTGAGTCCACGACTTTATATATTTGTTTATATGTTGTATCTTGTAGTTTGGTTATCATACATGTCTCGCTTTATATAGTCGCTATGATTTCATTTCTGATGTTTCTGATTTCACATACTTGGTACTGTTATGCGACCTCCTTGAAGTGCGTTCATCCGCAGTAGAAATCGTTGCCGATCCCCGCTTTTAGGATTCACCTTTCAGCGTATTGGAAGCTCAGTTCCTTGGAGGCTTATCTTTTGGTATGTGTTCCCCGAGTTGTAGGTTCTTGTACATTCAGGGTATGGCGGGGCCTGTCCGTCATAGTTGTTGTAAATCTTAGAAGTGCAGTAATCTTTGTTGTGGCGGGGTTGTAAAGGATTAAACTGCTTGTGGTTTGTATATATTTATCTTGAAGGCAGCTGTTTTTGGTTGCTTTGTTTATTTATTATATCTCTCATTTCATGTTCATGTTTTATTTCCGTGATTTTCTACGATGTTGTATCACTAGGGTGCAGGGTAAGGCACTATCACGGGCCGGATCGGTCGTGACAAAGTGGTATCGAGCGATTAGTCCTCGGAAAGTGTCTCTGACCGTGTCTAGTAAGTCTTGATTATCGGTGTGTTGTGCACCACATCTATAATCGGAGGCTATAGGACATTTAGGGTTGGTTTCCATTCTTCTCATTCGAGATCGTGCCTTAGCTGTGTGATAAGATTGACCCTCGACATACGCCGTTTTTACGATTATGCCTCGCGTAAGGCAACCGGGCCAGAATGGCAAGGCGGCAGAGGAGGCTGCGAGTAGAGCGGCGGCAGTTTCTCTGAGACCACAATGCACGAGCCTCGGTCCCACGATGCAGGCGAGAGAGATGGGTTCTGAGAGATGGCCCGCCATCGGCAGGATCGTGGCGAACATGAGATAGACCGACGCAGCGATCGAAGTAGCACCGTAGTTCACCCCGAGCGAGCGGTTTGAGACTACGGGATTTTACGAGATGTAACCTCCGAGTTTTATGGGTCGAGACACGAGGATGATCGCGCAGGAGTTCATCCGGCGATTCTGCGGATCGTGAGTGATCGAGGCATCGGAGGCCGAGTCGGTGGTCTAGGTTCGCATCGGTGCGTGATACCGCGATCGATTGGTTTGATTCGCGAGCTGTCGGGAGAGAATGCACTTCCACCGTGTGGGATGAGTTTTGGGGGCCTTCGGCACATTTCTTGCCTCCAGATGAGGAGGGCTCGGGCGACAGATTTTTGGTGTTGCGGCGAGCAGGCGTGCGGTTCGAGTACAATGTGAGTTCGACTCTTTGGCGTGACGTCCCGCATTAGTGGCTAGTATGGAGGATCGAGTGCACCGATATGTTACGAGGGCTCGATGATTACCTAGCGAGAGTTGTTGGTGTAGCTCTTCACGGGCATGGACATTGCCGCGTGCAGCTTATGCACTTGGAGGTGAGGAGCGGAGAAATCGACGAAACGACCAAGGTCGTGAGAAGAGGCGAGCAGCCAGGTCGCTGGTGACTTTCGGCGGACCACCTGGCCGAGACTAGTTATGCGCCTCCGCCAAGATCTGAGTGGTCTCCACAATCTTGAGCATCCAGAGTATTGAGAGCAGTCGTGGCTCGAGGTTCGGATTTTGGGAGAAGCGGTGTTAGCGGTGAAGCCACCCTACCTCGTTGTGGCCATTGTGGTAGACTCGCGATGGTGAGTGTCGTGCTAGTCCGGAGTTTGTTTTACATGCGGCCAGCAGGGCCATTTGGGAAAATTGTCCGACTGGGGTAGCGCGTAGGATAGCACAGACTACGGATCGATTGCGGGTTCTTCACCTCCCATAGTTAGGCAGGATGTTCATACCGGCCACGGTAGAGGTCGCGTGGAAGTTCCCGATTTTAAGCGGTCCTCGAACCGCCTACTTTGAGTATATCCTTAACCATCTAGAGTTTTGTATGTTATGTTAATGTGTTAAGTGTTATGTTCGGATAGCTTTGTGCTAAAATGTGACTTAGAAACATGCTTAGTAAAGGGTAAGCTCAGGGTGAAGTGATGAACCTATATATATTCTGATTGAGACCTTAGATGTAAGCCGTCTTGAGTACCGATCTTGCGGGTAATCTTTGTCGAATGTATAAGTACGTGGGAAATTGTGGGAAATTTCCTTGGGTAGGTAAATGGAAATGGTAGCTTTCATAACTGTATAGGTAAGATTGTTCGGATCGGGAACAAGAGTCACGCGTTAAGTGAGTCGGGTTCGGGCCATGTTGAGGCCAACCCGCGGCGGTTTCAAAGTAGGTCAGCTCTGGGTGGTCCCCGGTGGTAGGGTCACGAGGGTGCTAGGCCCATGTTTAGATGACCATCGTATGAGTTCGTGGGTATGTTCGACTGAATCGGTTCGTGAAGGCCGGAATGGCCTTAGAGAAGTGAAGTTAGTAAAATGACCAAGTTTGAGGCGGTGACTCCAAAGTGTTGGGAACCAGAGCAATGATCAAGTGTAGTACGTATACTAGAAGAGTTCAAGTGTTCGGAAAGTACGACAAGTAAGGGAGGAAGAGAACGTGTGTTATTTCGTGGCGGGCGTGGCGTTGACAACTTGCTTGAGGAACTTTACCGTTATCCGTCTTGAGAAGGAACATTCGGACGAATGTTTCTAAGGAGGAGAGAATGTTATACCCGTATTTCAGTATGTATGTGAGAGGCGTGCGATCTGATTTGAGCCTTAAAGTTGGCTAGTTTCAAATTTGTACACAACACCCGAAAGAGTCGTTTTTCGAAACGTTTCCACACTTTCGTAGGGAAAATTCCGGCTATGTCATTTATAATTTTTGCGGATTTTTAGAGACGTAACATTTTGGACCAACGAGGGTGGCGTGTGTCACCTCCACATTGGAAGAGGTTGGACGACAAATGGGCTAAGCTTGCGTTTTTGGTGTTGAATTTGTGGTCAAGGGTTAGGTAGGATATTTTGTGTAGATGGATAAGGTTGCATATGGCTTAATCTTGGCCTTACACTTGCCTTGCACTTGGCACCATCTTGGCCATTGGTTGGCCTTCATTTGACCTATAAATACCCCTTAGTTGATGAACTTTCTTCATCCAAATATCGAGCAATCTATCTAAGTCTCAAACCCTCCTCTCCCTCTTGTGATCTCGTACACACACACCCTCCCTCTTGAAGGCCCCTTGGCCGAAACCTACCCCTCCCCTGTAGAGGCTTGGCGTGGGTGCATACCCCCTAGCCTAAATTGTCTTCGTATAAATATCCCCTTTGTGGTATAGAAATACTCTCCAAGTATTGTTATAATGCCCAAATACCTTGGCTCAAATACCTTGTAGTATTCCCAAGGTTACACTTATACAAAAACCCAGAAAATACTATTATACTTCCCTCAGTCCCAAAAATGAAACCCTAAGGAAAACCTTCATAGTCAGTTGAAGTGTTAAGTAGAAGTTGCGTAGAACTTCTAAGGGTTGTTTGGAGCGAATTGGAGCACTCGGAGTAGGAGCTAAGCCTTGCTCAGGATCGACATATAAACTCGGATAATTTTGGGCTTATCGAGGTAAATATCTTGACCTTCTATTGTAATTGGAAATTACATGATTGCTTGAATATATAGTTGAAGTATACTATATATAGAACTGAACTTTATAATTGTGCGGCAATGTCTTTTGACTTAAGCCTGAATAATACTTACGCAATGTGTTGCGACTTAAGCTGAATTTAAAAGAGAATCGAATCAGAATTACTTAGAATCGTATTAAGAGACTTGTGTAGCTTTACTGAGTAGTTGAATTGTACACGTCCGGTTAGACGTGCAAACCCCCGGTTGGCTTGGTAGCGGCCTCGATAGAGGAGGAGATTTACGCTGTTGCGGGGGGGGAGGTGCTGCCGAATTTTCTGTAGAATATTCTACAATAAGATCTAGATGTTAATAGGCGCCTTGTGGCCTCTATAGGTTGAAGTACGACGTATGACGTGGTCTACGGGCTTAAGGAGTAATGACGGTTTGAAGTACTTGGGCGTTTGCTTATAATCGATAATCGCCGCGAGGTATGTGAACCTCTTCCTATCTGTTCTAGCATGATATGTGTATAACTATGTAGTGCGGTAGACGCATACGTGCTTAATGTATTTGATTGGTTTGAAACATAAAGTGTTATAACGGCTTTATGGGAAGTTGGTTATATGACTTTATGTAGGTAAGAAAATGCTTTGTGGTTCAAAGCGGTAACCGATTTGACTTATAACCGACTTGATGTGTGATAATAAAGAACTTGACGTATTTTAAAAGAATCGTTTTGAAAGAAGAAATACTTGGTTTGAAAACATAAGAGTTATACTAGCTTTATGGGAAGTTAGGTATAACGCCTTAAGAAAGGTAAAGAGCGTGGTTTATCGATTTTTAGAAGATAAGAGACTTGACTTAATATGAATATTTGTGTGAAACCTCATTCGTGAGTAATGAGTACATGGTTTTTAAAAGGAATACTGTTTTACTGATTTCGGAAATCAGAATGTGTATCGACAAACCACTGCAGCGTTAATAAAGGAAATTGTATTGAATAAATAAAGTGTTATATTAAAACCAGTAGAAACCTCCATCTGCATAGAAGCTAAGAGGAGACAAAATGATATTACATTTCCTAGATCATGGTTGCTTAATAAGATTGATTATAATCAAGAATAACCTACTTTTACATGGCATATGTTACTCAATTGTTTTAAAAGAGATTAAGACATTGAACTATGAAACTTTCCTAAAAAGAGACTTGTGTAATTGAAATTAGGCAAACTGGAACTTTAGGGAAAAGAAAGGCATTGTGTTGTCATAAAATGGTTTAAAACATAAAGTGTTATAACAGCTTTATGGGAAGTTGGTTATAACGACCTTATGAAAACAAAAGAAGGGTTTTTATCATTGGTTTTAATGTGGTAACTTGACTTTAAAAAGAAAAGTGTTTTGGTCTAAAAATAAGGCATAGTGTTGCCTTAATTTGGTTTTAAAAAGGAAAGTATGGAAGTTGTTTTGGTTTACTTAAAAGATGTAAGTCACTCTATTTTTTACTACGTATCGGGTGACTTTATAAAAAGAATGAATCTCTTAAAAGGAATTTAACGCATGTAGTACTTTAGGTTAAAACCCGACCTTGGCATAAAATGAAAGTACTTTGAGTTGTTGTGAAACCCGCCATGCTTGTTGTTGTGAAACTTGCCTATGCTTGTTGATGTGAAACTTGCCTATGCTTGTCGTGATAGCCTTTGTTGTGCAAGAATTGTGTTTATACTACCGCGCCTCTCGGAGGGTCGGTTGACTTGTCGAGAACTTACTTGACGCGTGCAGCGACGAAGAAATTCCACGCACGCGTTCTCGCTGATTGTGTTACTTTTGCTAATCACTTGGACATACCGACACGATGCGTAGCGCACGTATGCTTCCATTTTGATCTCGCTTTATTGTTTCCTCGGGCATACCGACACGACGCGTAACGCACGCATGTTTCCATTTGGAATGCCGCTTTATTGTTTCTCGGGCATATCGACACGATGCGTAGCGCACGGGTATGTTTCCATTTGGAATGCTGCTTTATTGTTTCCCTGTGGGCATACTGACACGATGCGTAGCGCACGGTATGTTTCCATTCGGAATGCTGTCCTATTGTTTCCTTTTGGACATACTGACACGATGCGTAGCACACGTACGCTCCCATTTGATTGTCTGTTGATATCATATCATGATCGCTATGCGTGAGTAAGGAATTCCACGCACGAGTGATGATTTGGAGGCGAGTCCCCGACTTTATATGATTGTTTATATGTCAGTATCGTAGTTTGTTATCATACATGTCTCCCGCTTTATATAGATCGCTATGATTTCATTTACGATGTTTTACGCTTCACATACTTGGTACCAGCATCGACTCCTTCGAGGCCGCTCACGCCGCAGTAAGTACATCGTCGCCGATCCCCGCTTAGATTCACCTTTCAACAGATTGAAGCTCCGTTCCTTCTGAGGCTTATCTTTTGCATATGTGTTCCCCGAGTCAGAGGTTCTTGTACATTCTGTGGTATGGCGGCCCCGTCTGGCCATAGTTGTTGTAAATCTTAAGGTCCGTAGTAATCACAAGTGTGGTTGTAAAAAGGATTAAACTGCTCAGGTTTGTATATATTTACGCCAAGGCAAATCGCTTGGTTGGCCTGTTTATTTATTATATCTCTCATTTCATGTTCATGTTTTATTTCCGCTGATTTTCTCTGATGTTGTATCACTAGGGTGCCCGGGGTAAGGCACCAGTCACGGGCCCGGGATCGGGTCGTGACAATACAAACCCAATCTGCAAGATATACCAGACAAAGCGATCATACCACTAGGGATGGCAACGGGTAGGATCTGGACCGGATCCTACTAGATCCAGATCCAGATCCGTTTTACTTATATGTATCCATATCCATATCCAGATCCATAGGGTCCATAAAATCATATCCAAATCCAAATTCATCGGATCCACCGGATCCACGGATCGGATCTGGATCCAAATCAAAGTGACTGATTATTAAGTTATACCTTCTAATCAGTCCAAATTTTCTAGAAAAAGAGTCAATTTAATTTAACGAAATCATGGGGAGTGCATCCGTAAATTAGGACTAAATGACATTGTTGACAATTGTTATGCCTATTGGCTATCAGAGTGAGAAACAATCCTCTCAATACCTAATCTACTACATAAGTATAACATAAATGATTAATATAATGATTAAAGAATAACACGCAAAACGTGTCTCAATTAAAAAAATAATGGCCTTCGGCCCTTTGAATATAAAATAAAATTAAGATTACAAAGGATTTGGTGTCATGATGTATAAATAATAAATGTATAATTAATTTAATAAAAAACGGATTCACGGCCTGATTCGACCGATGACACGATCTCAAAGACAAGATCCAGATCCAGATCTGATCCATCATAAACGGATCCGGGTCTGATCCAGATCCGTCGGGTCCAAACTTTGAATATCCATATCCTATAAAACGGATCTGGATCCACCGTATCCGGATCGGGTCCGGGATCCATTGCCATCTCTACATACCACGCACGGGGATACCATGTCAGATTATAATAATCATTTTGCTAGCGTAAGTATGACTACGCTCGACTACCTTCTACCATAATCTGGTATACCTGTCTACTGGTTCAATCCGATCCGGACCGGTTGACCGATACCGATTGAGCCTACAGTCCGATTCCGAATTATCGGCCTACTGACGGCCCTTACCGATTTCCAGAGTTCGCATGGTTCCTGTCAATCCAAATGACCGTCCGAATTTTTTTATTCTGAAAGTGTAAACTAAATTCAAATTAAATATTTAATATAATATAGTTTTATATTTTATATTTTAAAATTTAAAGACGTTAACTATGTATTTTATAGTTTATAACTTTATACTTTATATTGTAGTTATACTTTTATTAATTTATTAAATTAGAAGACATAAGTTAACAACTGAAAAAACAATAAAATAAAAATTTATGATAAGATGTAAATTTTCGAACTTTCATTATTCATAATGCTAAAAATAGTACACAATGAAGTAATAATAATTTTATTTATATATTATGCATCCTTCTAACAAGTTCTTCGTAATTTATAGGTTTGATTGAATTGGTGTGGCTCCATAGCCTCTAAATATGAAGTATTAATTTCAGTCCCGCTTCCGTCGCAACTTGTGCTCCCGCTTTCCAAAATATTGTCGATTTCTTCATCTTCCGGATCGTCAACGTCTACGTATCCTTGATTTCTTCTCTCTGATCTGATCCAATCCCTTAAGCAGACTAAGACTTCTAATGTGGTTCCGCTCAATGAGTAACGTGTGTCTCCTATTTGGTCTCGTGCTTGACTGAATGCACTTTCAGAAGCACCGTTGAAATAGACACATTAAGAACATCCCGTGTCATAGCTGCAAGTACAGGAAATTTCCTTTTGTTAATTTCCACCATTGTAAAGGTTGAAAGTTCTTCTTCGACTTTGTTGACTTTTGTAAATAAAATTGCATCTCATCACAATTTTGACTTGTGATTTCTTGTGTTGTTGTAAAAGTGCTTCATATATCTAAAGATTCATTATCATCGTCTTCATTAAATCCTGCAGATGTAGACACATAAACAGAACTAGAAGGAAGATTAGTAGCAGAGTTATTGTTATCAAATAATGTAGCATAATATGCATATAATTTAGTTAAATTACTATCAAGTTTACTTATGCAATCAATTGAAGATGGAGTTTCTGTTGCACATACTTTCATTTAATATATAAACTAAATATTAAATTATGACAATCCACTTTTTTAATAGAAGAATTTAATACTGCACCAATACAATAAATATCAGGAATAGGAAAAAAATATTTTTTAAACTTTTCAAACATAACTGTAACTGCAACTTTATATTTTATATTTGATTTTAAACCCAAAGTAAATATGAAATTTCAGCTATATGAGCTAAACCATTACAAACTATTGAGTAATAAGATCCTGAAAATTCAGCAGTAGCAGTGTAAAATTTAAGTAATTTTTTTTAAAGTTCAGAAATTGATTTTCAATGTTCGTCGGTTAACATATGAATCACGTTCTTACAATGAGCATTTGAAACATGTGTTATGGGTCTTTATACTTGTAACATTCTTTTAAAATTAAATAAGTATAATTCTACCATGTAACAACCTCACCTGCCATGTATTTTGGTCTCAAATTAAATTGTTTACATTTTTCTTTAAATTCTATTATTCTATTTTTCTATTATTACCCTGAATAACCTCAACAACTCTTCGGACAAGATATAATTTAGTTGTAAATAAATTAAGACCACTTTGAACAATTAAATTATAAATATGACAAACACAACGAACATGAAATATATCAGGAAGTGGAGGTTATAATTTCACTTTTAAAAGATTTACAACATCAGTATTATTAGATGCATTATCGAATGATATACAAAGTACTTTTTTATAAAGATTCATACTTATTGCAACATCACAAATAGTTCCGCTTATATATTTTTCAGTATAACTTTGATCCTCGTCATACGGAAAAACAATAATACATTTTTTCATTCTAAAATTTTCATCAATCCAATGACAAGTGTTAAATAATCTCTACGGTTTACATGCCCAATGTCTGAAGTAAAACTAACTAGGCATGGAAGGTTAACGAACAAATATTGTAAATAAATAACATACTCAGTATAAATTCTAAAACTATCGGCTCTACAAGTAGTACGAGAAACACCTTTAAATAAATGATTATATACTCTTTGAATATATGTAATAAAATATGAAGAACCTTTAGATTTTTTACCCCTTGAAATAGATTTACTTTTACCCATTGATCTATTTATCATATCCATTATAAAAAAATTAATTTAAATAATCAACAAATAAATATGACAATTTAATAAAATAATTAGAGAATAAAACGAGTGTACCAAACTTCGGGATTCAGAATTCAATTGAAAGTCGAAGCTTGAAGTCTTGCGTCTTGCTACTTTGAAAACTAATAATAATAATAATAACTTGAGAATTGATAATAGAGAGAATTAAGAGAGTATGAGAATTGAGAGAATTGTAGAAATAATTGTGTGATAAAAATGAGAAGAATATAGAGTATTTATAGATTTTTTAAAGGGAAAAATGTAATTAATAAATAATAAATAATAAACAAAAAAAAAGACCAACGGTCCACTGATCGACCGTTGCCCCCCAGGCCCCAACGGTAATGTTACCGTTAACCCTTTTTAATTTTTATTTTTTTATTACGTTATCGACCGATGGATAATCGCTTCACGGCCCAATCGGTCCTGGCCTTATCGATTTTTCCATAACGTCGCGGGTTGGGGTTGGGGCCAAACCAACCTCAACGGGTTAAAGCCTATGGTCCTACGGTTCTTAACCGGACTTGACACCTTTATAATCTGTGTCTTCCACAACCCCCTATCTAAGGTCATGTCCTCAGTAAGTTGCACATGCACCACATCCCGTCTAATAACATCTCCTCAATACTTCTTTGGCCTACCTCTACCCCTCCTGAACATGTCCATAGCCAACCTCTCACACCTCCGCATTGGGGCATCCGTGTCTCTCCTCTACACATGCACGGACGATCTTAACCTCGCTTTCCGCATCTTATCCTCCACTAAGGTCACTCCCACTCTGTCCCGGATATCATCATTTCTAATCCTATCTCTCATTGTATGCCCACACATCTATCTCAACATCATTATCTCCGCGACTTTCATCATTTGGATGTGTGAAGTCTTGACTGCCAACACTCCGCCCTATACAACAAAGTCGGTCTAACCACCACTCCGTCCCAATTAAGTCTACAGATAAAAATTTAAATCCATGAGCACTTTTGCAAGTGTTCTCTTCTTTTTACCTCTGGCATGGAGGTCTTGAATAATCATCTTCACTGGTATTGCTTATGTTCTTCTTCTTCTTGAACACTCTCATGTTCCTCTTAGGGTCATCTTTCTTCCGATATGGAAGATGTATCTTAACTCTTGTATATTTCAGCCCTTGCATTGTTCCCATTTGCATGTTATCTTGCCCATGTATATTCCTGATCACAATTGTTTTTTGGTCTGTGAATGTCTTGCCAGTTGAGTAGTTTTTGCCATATCACATTTGCGATAGGACATTGAAGAACAGATTTTGGTGGATTTCTGGATTGCTATCACATAGTGGTCATGTTGGACTACAGTTGATATCCCATTTGATCAGTCTGTCCTTGGTTGTTAATCTGCACTGCACAGTAAAATAATTAATAGAAGTCCACCTTGGGCATCCTTGATTGTTACATATCATCCTTCTCCACTGGATTTTTATAATATTCAGGCATTTGTAGGAATTCATCATTCGATAGGCCAGCATCTTCTATGTACTTCTGAGCTTTTAATATCTTCCTTATGATTCAGGATGCCTGATTTGTTATTGTTGTCCAACTATCACCTCCTTTAATATAATATGCATGCACCCATTGTATCCAAATCTTATCATTTTTCTTACATAGGTTTCATAAATGTTTTAGTATTGAATCTCTGTTCCATATAAGTATGTGATGTTTAGGACTTATGTAATCATTGATAAGCATAAAGTATCCCAAGCAACTAGAGCTCTCTTGGATTGTTCTGTATGACTAGTCCAAAGGAATTTTCTACAAACAGTTTCTATTTGCTCGATGATTTTCTTTTAGAGGATAAATTTTTTTGACCAAAATGTTTGAATTGCTAGCAATACACTTTTGATTAGTTGAAGTCTACCAACATACTGATAGAAATTTGATGTCTAGGTAGTGATCTTCCCTATCATCTTATCCAACAGGGGTTGACATTGTCTAATTGAGATTCTTTTGGAGTTTAGTGGGAGTCTAGGGATGGCAATTAGGTAGGTTAGGACGGGTTAGGGCGGGCAAGCCTTGACCTGCTAGGATATTAACCCGCCCTGTCTTGCCTCGTTTAACATTTTTAAAAAATTTGACCTGCCCTGCCCTGCCCTGCCCCGTTAAGCCCTGTCCCGCCCTGCCCTGTTTAGCATTTTTTTAAAATCATGCCTATGAATTTCTTTGGTTTTATCCCAGCCTTTCCAGTATTTCCTCCAGTGTATGATGATGATCCAATGTATGTCTATAACAAGTAAGTGTTGTGAAGGACGCCTCTTTTTGTAATTTCAGCTCATCGCTATAACAAATATAGCTGGGTATAAGTGCATTAACAAGGCCTGCTGGGCACTTATTTGTTAGACGTATGAGGCAGTGAAGAGACACATCGCTGGGTATCGCACGAGCAGGAATTAACAAGGCCTGCAGCAAATATTTTTTTTTGCCTTATTACCTACCCTACCCTATTACAATTTTATAAAAATGTATTTTGACCCGCCCTGCCTTGCCCCGCCCCGTTTAAGTACTCCCCTGCCCTGCCCCGTTAAGCCCCTAACCTGCCCCGCCCTACTTTTGCCCTGCCCCATTGCCACCCCTAAGTGGGACCCCTAGATATCTAAAAGGTAGGATACCGGTTGAAAAAACTAGAGCTTGTATGATAGCTTGCTGCTCATCATCTTTCACTCCCTAAAGTAGATACAACTTTTAGTTTGATTTGCAACCAAGCCAGATACTATAGAAATGGTTGGAAAGAATCAAATAACAACCTAGTAGACCCTAGATTTCCTCAGAACAGTAACAGATCATTAACAAAACCTAATTGTATAAGACTTATTTTCTCACATCTAGGGTGGAAATTGAAATCAGAGTTGTTTTTTAGTGTTTTGAGAATCCTACTCAGATATTATATTGCAATCACAAACATAAATGATGATAGTGGGTCCCACTGTCTTACCCCTCATCAAAGGGTTTGGCATGGTTGCCATTGATCACTATAGAATAGGAAAAAGATGTTACACATGTCATAATCCATGAAACAAAAATATTGGGAAAATGAAGCCCATTAAGAATTTGCTGTAGGTATATCCATTCAACTGGATCATATGTTTTTTGTATGTCAATTTTGAGCATGCATCTAGGTGACACTTTCTTCTTCCCACACCCTTTAACTAGTTCATGGCTAAGAATTATATTATCATAAATGACCCTACCAGGAACAAAGCTGCATGCCCATTGTCAATTTTGACTTTGGGTATAAGTGTGACAGAAGTGCAATTAATGGCTCTAATAATATTTGTGTCAAAGAATTGCAGGATAGATAGTTCTCATTGCCTATAGTTGGTAAGGCCTTCTTGAAAAACATGAGTTGAAACCATCTACCATAGGTACCTTTATATCATTTATTCCTTGTAGATCTTGATATACATCATCATCATTGAAAGGCTTAATCAATTCATGTTGTTGCTCCCTTGTCAGTTTTGGCCCATTGTTCAGCATATCAAGTTGTAAGACTGGTATGGATGAGCTGGTAGTGCCAAGCAAAGCTTTGTAGAAGCCCATGACCTCATCTTAGATGTCCTGCTCATTTTGTACAATTTATCCATTATCAGTCATCAGGGTAAGAATTTAGTTTTGAGCTTTCCTGTTCTGAACACTTGCAAAGAAATAAGCAGTGTTTGAGCCTCCTCCTTTAAGCCATTGGACCCTTGATTTCAACTTGTAAATACTCTCGTTAATAAGACTCAGCCATCAATAATTGTACTCCACTTCTGGGATCTTGTATATTCACTACTATAAATTGAGTCTTCCTTTCAGTTTCTGTAACAATCACATGTCTTGGGTCCCATATCAACCATATTCTGCATTTTGTCCTTGTTGCTGCATTTGATAGCCATTCCCAACCAGGTGCTACCTTATTTATAATATGACCAGCCTTAGCCCTATGCTCAATAATAGTTAAGACATTTACATTATTGCTTCTAATAAACTCTTTCAACTCTTGTTGCTTATACACTTTATTCCTTCCCCTCACATTCCAAGTAATTATCTTCATTTGGATGTGGGGGGAGGGGAAATATTTCATGATAATCCTTTTCACTTGTACTACATTACTTAGTAACACTATTTCTTTACAATTCTGGCAATTGACTACCACCTAGTTGCCTTGTTGGGGTTAAAACATGGAATGTATTATCTGTGCTCATTGTAATCTCAATATTCCATGTCCTTCGTGGGGCCTGTAGGGTTTTGTCGGGTTCGTACACGCATCGGAATTTGAAAATTTATGTTTCAAACTCGACGATGGTCAAACTGTAGGATGATTATACAATGTAAAATAACAAAGCAACAATGTAATACGTCGAACAAAGACTTACATTATAGATAGCAATCCGAATCCTGAGGCTTTGTGTAGTCTGAGGGTGCACACGCAATAGTCCCTCGATTTGCAAGTCAAAGAATGTGATGTAATTTCTCCTTTGGAAAGCTAGGAATTCCAGCAGAGTTTTAGTAGAGTTTAATCTTGTGAAAAGATGTGCAGAAAATATGAGGCTAAACCCTGTATATATAGCTGAATATATCAGCTAGGGATTCCTAGTGGTCGTGCCCAAACCAAAGCAGTGGGTCATTTGGACCCATCGACGTGCACCGCGACATCGAGTAAGTGGCACCGTGATCTTTGTGACACCGCTGACTCACTCGTGCCGTGGCCCTGCTCCATTTTTGCTCCATTTCTATTTTATTCTAATATCTCGATTATCAACCGAACATTTATATACTCTCTGATTACATCCTTGAATCGACGGAACAATTGACTTAGTGTTACCCTTCAGGGACATATTGATACTAATAACATTAGGGTCTACACAGAACTCTTGATCGCAGGGAAGGCGAACTCAATATGTAAAGTTTAGCTACACGAAACATGTGAACTGAACCTCTATGTGAGAAGATAAAATCCTTTCATTCATGACACACTCAATCAAGCTTAGGATTTGTCAAGTGTCTATCCAAATGACTTGATCATTATAACTCATATATATTAGTTGACAACATGACCATATCAAAGACATGTCCATTGCATTAGCCAATTATTTAGTCAATTGATGCGCGATTTATGCACACACTAAACGCAAGTGCACGTGTCGTGACAAGTAATATAGTCTAGAAGACCGAGTTATCGTCCTCAGAGATTAATGTCCAATTATCAACCTCTATTCTGTAGTATCTAGTTGGTAACCGATAATTTGATGAATTGTTTATAGCTATGATTATAGATGCTAACTAATTTACTTTACTTTACTTCAGATATGGTGGAAATAGGGCTTCCAAATCTCCTCAACTATCCGCTCGCTTTACTCGTTAATGCAAATAATTGTGGTTCTTCTTCTATTTTGAGATAACAGGTTAACTAAGCCGTTTTATACTCCTGTTAAGGTAATATAAACAATCAACCCCAATATAGAACCTTTTTATCTTTCGATGACAAAATTGACTATAAAGGAGGATTAAGAGCAATAACCTATCAAGCTACACAAGTATCGGGGTACTTTCGTCCACGATTTAAACCAATGTTTATTCAACTATAGCATATTCACAATCTCCCCTTTCGGATTTCGATTAGAAATCATATCAGTTATGATAATTAGTGATCAATCAATTACCAAGCAATCAAAACAATTATTGAATAAATCTCAACAATAATAAGAAGAAACCAAAACATGCATTAATTCATAAGAGCGAGGTTCAAGCGATTTGATATGGAAAGCCCTAAATTAAGTTAGTTCCTAGCCATAGACATGCCAAGAACTAAACTAATATCCAACATAAACTAGAAAGAAATAAAATAAAGAACAAGAAATTACAGAAAAGTAAGTCTCCAATCTTGATCTCCAAGTTGTGATGAATTGTCAAGTGTGGAACTCTTCAAAATCTGACCTAAGGGTCCTTTTTATATCACCAAAAATGTCCCAAAACTTTCCTTCTTGGCCTTGGTCCATTCCTATTCGGATTTAACAATTTTCCCGCCTTGGCGCGCGACCTGAATCAGCCGCGCGGCCAAACATCTCGCGCTCTTCGCTTTGGCGGTGGCGCTCGCTCGCTGGTTGGTTGGCGCCGCGGAACGCTGCCCTGTTTCTCGCCCGAATTTCCAACTTTTTAGCTTTTTTGAGGTCTGAAACCTCTGTTTCTTCCCTCTTTTCGCTTCTTCTCGCCAATGTGCCATTTTAAACCACTGTGACTCAAAAGAAAGAAAATCTATCCTAACACGACACATATTTGTACAAAAATGGGCAAACGACTAACTAAAAATGACTCAAAAGGTGTATATAAAATATACCGATCAAACACTTAACTTAACCTTTTTGCTCACTCGAGTAAAGATAAAAAATAGAAACAAAGACACGAAAGAAAAGAAAATAAAATGACTCAAAGACATTGATCAAGTTGCTGGATCATTGTTACTTAGAAAAGCATGAAGGTTAGTAGAATAATATGCAGGAACATATAACATGGATTTTTAGCATTCTAAACACATCAAGTCAGATATTTCGCAAATTCAATTTAATCATGCTCAATGGAAGTAAAAATACCTAACTATGCATGTTAATTTCAAAATCCTATGACATGTTTACTTGTTATTCCCCACTAATCATGGATACACATATTAGAGATCTTCAGGGCTTTTCAGGGTTGTAATGTAGGCTTATGCAGGGTCCTATCAATCGAATGTGAGGCCTACGGACTGTGGTTAATCCTCAGAATCCGCTTGGTCTTCGTCAAAAAACTCCGAGGCATTTAAGTAGGTAAAAATAGGCATTTAGGCTTAATTTACGTACCATAAGCTCTTTTGCTTTCGATTCTTCCATTTTCTTTTGATTTTTTTTAACCTCATACCTATCTTTCCCCTATTTCGTTTTGAGAGAATGAGGTGTATTATGAATAGCTGACACCCCCAAACTTAGGCTTTTGCCTATTTACTATTATTTTTTATTGGGGTGCATCAAAATTGTTCACTCTCTTTTGTCTCTTTTTCAACACTATATATTCCAATCATCTCAATTGCTTCACTTATGACACAAATATGGAATTATAGAGTGTCAAAGAAAGGTCATATTTTTGGCTCAAAGGGGCTGACTAGGGATACACTTGTAATGTCAGGGATAGGCAAAGGATGGTAAGAAATGACTAACAAAGAAATACTTGAATCATCTCCCTAACATGCATATCCTAATTATTTCGCCTCAAATAGAAAGCAAGCAGACACATATGTTTAATCACTTAACAATGCATAAATCAAGCAAATACCCCAAATAGTTCGATTTCATGAATTTTTGGCATATCTAACCTAAGTGTTCAGATGGTTTCTTCTAATTCCATTACATTATTCAACCTTACTTCACTAGGCGTTTCAAGTAACTACAACATGCATGATCATAAAAAAAAATTAGACTTACATAAACATCGAAAATAACACAAAAAGACTCAAAAAATATATCAAAAGTAACTAAGAACTCCCCCAAAACTTAAATCACACATTGTCCCTAATGTGTGCAAGACTAAAAAATAAAAGAAAAACGGGACAACTTACAAACTTGGTTTAAAATGGTGGCGGTGGATAGTGCATGGCAGATAACGTCAGAAATTCCGTCAGAATGGAAGAAGGAAATCGTCTCTAGGGCTCTTTATTTTTCAGATTTTTCGTCGCAGTCTGCGCTCGAGATCGGCGCCGCGCCAAACTCGCATTTTTCAACTTCGCGCCACGTGGCGCTCGAGATCGCCGTGGCGCCCAACTTCCTGTGGCATGCTGGTTTTTCGGCGCCATGGCGCTCTAAGGGGCGCCGTGGCGCCGAGCCGATTTCTTCCCCTCCCGCGTCTTTCGTCCTCCAATTTTTGGCCTTGTACCTATCATCACAACATGCAAACAATACCTCCCGTGAGACTGTTCTAACTAAAGCTAAATTGTATAAAATAAAATAACATTGGGTTGCCTCCCAAATAACGCTGTCTTTAACGTCTTTTAGCCGGACGCATGCTCCTTATCAAGAGGCATGGGGTAAATTAACCCCACAGCCTATCCATTTCATAATCATTTTTCGCTTCCGCCTTCTGTTTTTATTTTTCTCTTGTTTCTGAAGAGAAGGTTTAACGTTGCTCACCCGCATCGTGACCGATTTCCCTTGCTTTGGCCTCGTCTGCTCAACTGATGTGTTAATCTGCCGATCGCAAAACATTTGCTTATTACTGGGGGTTCAACAATGTGTTTAAACACCTTGAACACCATCTCTTCTTCCTCAACTCTGAGTTTCAGCTCGCCTTTTTCCACATCAATCAAGGCTCTCCCAGTTGCCAAGAATGGTCTTCCCAAGATGATAGGGATTTCATCATCTTCATCCATATCAAGGATGAGGAAGTCTGCAGGAAAGAAAAATTTTCCCACCTTAACCAATACATCTTCAATTATTCTCCTGGGATGCACCACTGTCCTATCCGCCAACTGCAAGCTCACAGTGGTTGGTTTGGCTTCATCCAAACCCAACCTCTTGAAAACGGACAAGGGCATGAGATTTATGTTGGCCCCCAAATCACACAGGCCTTACGTCACTCGCCACCGCGCAAGGCAATGTGAAGCTCCCTGGATCTTTGAGCTTGGGGGACAATTTCTTCTGTAAGATGGCACTACATTCCTCTGTCAATGCCATTGTCTCATACTCAACTAGCTTCTTCTTCTTCCCAAGAATTTCCTTCATAAATTTGAAATAAGTAGGTATTTGCTCCAACGCCTCAATGAAAGAGATGTTGATGTGCAGCTTTCTAAATACCTCCAAGAACTTGGAGAATTTTTTATCAACTGCTTTCCTTTGCAACCTCTGAGGGTAAGGAATCTTCTCTGTATTCCTCACCGAAACGCTGAGCCTTCTCTAAAATAGGAGGTTCTCAGAACCCTCCTCTCTCGCATCTACTGCCAACTCTGCTCTACCACGGCCAAGTGTAGCCGCTTCTCACCGCTTCCATCGCTCTCGGGATTTATCTCAGACATTAGGAAGAGTGCCCTGTGGACTGTTGTTTGCCATCTTTGCTAGCTGTCCCACCTGCGTCTCCAAATTCCTGATAGAGGATCTTGTCTCTGCCATGAACTGGGTTTGTGAATTCATAAGTGTCAAAAAAGTTGTTTGCAATTCGTCTGGCTTTTCTTGTGGAGCAGGTGTACTGAACTGTTGGGAAGGTGAGGCCTTGTTAAATGGTTGCTGGCTTTGGTATTGGCCTCAGAACTAGTTCTGTTGCCCTTGATCACCCTCCATGAAAAGTTAGGGTGATTCCTCCACCCTGGATTGTAAGTGTTTGAATAGGGGTTATTCTGGGGCCTTTGGTAATTCCCCACTGCCTGACATTCTGCTTGCTCAATAGGGATGTTGTTGGGGTCTGCTACTGGGCACCTATCAAAGGTATGAGGACCCCCACACATCTCACAACTCAATGGCATCTGAATTGCATTTACTGACACTGTGTTCTGTTGCAGTTGCTTGGTCAAGAGAGCAATCTGTGCATTTAACGATGTGATGGCATCAATCTCATGAACTCCTATCACTCTCCTTCCACTTACCCCTCTATCATCTGTCACATGGTTATTGGCGGCCATGTCTTCTAGCAAATCATGGACCTCATGTGCTATCTTCTTCATGAAGGTTCCACCTGCAGCTGCGTCAATGATTGTTCTTGTGGTCCCGCTTAGCCCATTGTAGAAAATATGGACCAAATTCCACAACTCAATGCTATGATGTGGACACTTTCTTTGGAGATCTTTAAATATCTCCCAAGCCTCATAGAGTGACTCTCCATCAGCCTGGTAAAAATTGTTCAGCTCTCCTCTCAGCTTAGCGGCTTTGGACGGTGGAAAGAACTTTGTCAAGAACTTCTGTGTCAACTCCTGCCATGTGAATATAGAATCTGTAGGCAGGGAATTCAACCAAACTTTTGCTCTATCCCTGAGTGAGAAGAGAAAGAGCCTCAATTGGATGACATCGTCAGTAACGCCATTATACTTGAAAGTTGCACACAGCTCCAAGAAATTTGCTATGTGCATATGAGAATCTTCAGATGGCAACCCTCCGAATTGAACTGTGTTCTGCACCATACTCAGGATCGCAGGCTTGATTTCGAAATTATTTGCTCCTATTGCTAGGAGCCTGATGCAAGTTTGTGCTCCATTCACCCTTAACAACACATATCTCCCAAGCTTCTCTCAGCTTGGACCTAGACCCTTTCTTCCACATCCATTGGTAACCTCCGGGGCATCCTCTGGTTAGGTTGGTGATCACCTAACCCCTCGTTCATCTCATTATTATTCTGTAAGCCTCCCATTTCTATTAAGGCCAAGATTCGTTTGTTTCTCCGGTTCTGCTTGCAAGTCTTTTCAATCTCCGGGTTGAAGGGAACAAGTGTATCTGCTCCTCTTCTCCTTCGCATAAACTAGATGCCTGCAACAGATCAAAATCAACAAACGGATCACGGCGCACGGTTTCACCAATAAAAAAAATAGTAATAAAAAGAAAAATAAAAACCAAATTAGAAATTAAGAATAGATAGAATGATATTAAACTACGCCAATCCCCGGCAACGACGCCAAAAACTTGATGCGCGATTTATGCACACACTAAACGCAAGTGCACGTGTCGTGACAAGTAATATAGTCTAGAAGACTGAGTTATCGTCCTCAGAGATTAGTGTCCAATTATCAACCTCTATTATGTAGTATCTAGTTGGTAACCGATAATTTGATGAATTGTTTATAGCTATGATTATAGATGCTAACTAATTTACTTTACTTTACTTCAGATATGGTGGAAATAGGGCTTCCAAATCTCCTCAACTATCCGCTCGCTTTACTCGTTAATGCAAATAATTGTGGTTCTTCTTCTATTTTGAGATAGCAGGTTAACTAAGTCGTTTTATACTCCTGTTAAGGTAATATAAACACTCAACCCCAATATAGAACCATTCTATCTTTCGATGACAAGATTGACTATAAAGGAGGATTAAGAGCAATAACCTATCAAGCTACACAAATATCGGGGTACTTTCGTCCACGATTTAAACCTATGTTTATTCAACTATAGCATATTCACAATCTCCCCTTTCGGATTTCGATTGGAAATCATATCAGTTATGATAATTAGTGATCAATCAATTACCAAGTAATCAAAACAATTATTGAATAAATCTCAACAATAATAAGAAGAAACCAAAATATGCATTAATTCATAAGAGCGAGGTTCAAGCTATTCGATAGGGAAAGCCCTAAATTAAGTTAGTTCCCAGCCATAGACATGCCAAGAACTAAACTAATATCCAACATAAACTAGAAAGAAATAAAATAAAGAACAAGAAATTACAGAAAAGTAAGTCTCCAATCTTGATCTCCAAGTTGTGATGAATTGTCAAGTGTGGAACTCTTCAAAATCTGACCTAAGGGTCCTTTTTATATCACCAAAAACGTCCCAAAACTTTTCCTTCTTGGCTTTGGCCCATTCCTATTCGGATTTGACAATTTTCCCGCCTTGGCGCCGCGGCCTACAGAATGGCGCCGCGGCAAACTTCGGCTCTGACTCTGCGCTCTTTGGGCGCCGTGGCGCTCTGCTACTGCTGGTTGGTTGGCGCTGCCCTGTTTCTCGCCCGTATTTCCAACTTTTTAGCTTTTTTGAGCTTTAGAACCTCTGTTTCTGCCCTCTTTTCGCTTCTTCTCGCCAATGTGCCATTTTAAATCACTGTGACTCAAAAGAAAGAAAATCTATCCTAACAAGACACATATTTGTACAAAAATGGGCAAAAGACTAACTAAAAATGACTCAAAAGGTGTATATAAAATACACCGATCATCAATCTAATACCATATGAGTATCTGAGTGTTAACTTGAATATACATTCAAGGAATGAATCCTAATCTTGGCTCACATACCACCTTTAGTCTACTTCGTAACGCACCCAAAATAAGCCGCGTCTCAACCTATAAGACATTCGAGCTTAGGACATGATCAAAGTGCATTAGTCCGTAAATAAGGTGATATTGACCTCAAGTCTAAGGACTTCTATCTCCCACATGCCGATGGTATTATAGACATATAACAAAACAGTACATCAGCAAGGTATACCAATACTTCAACAAGTATCCATGTGTCCATCACGAGTTATCATAACTCGTAGCAAGTGAGACATACTACATCCCCTAAGGATATGATGCAGACCATATGCCGACGTATCACATATTATCGATATTCCAATCACGATGATCATTAGTCGAGGTAATTTAAGAGTTACGTTATAACATTAATTCTCACATCATTAATAAACACGTAAACTCTAGGGATGCATTTATAGAATATTATAAACAATCAACTAATAATTCAATAAATACAAATGCCATAATATTAATCACCATTAATATAAATACGAATGTGTATAAAATATATTTTTTCCTAATACAGATTATCTCTAGGATATACATATACTTTCAATCTTCCACTTGGCTTAGAGCCAATCACCAACATATCTAATACTCATGTTCTTAAAATGACCATTATGCTTTACCAAGATTAATGGTTTAGTAAACGGGTCTGCTAGATTATTGTCTGTGGGAACATAATCTATTCTAATATCTTCAGCATCCACCATCTCTCTGAGAATGTGGTACTTCCTCGGTACATGTTTATTTTTGGTTGTTGATCTTCATTCCTTTTCCTGTGCAATTGCACCAGTGTTGTCAAAATAAATGGTTATTGGACAACTAACACTCGGAACAACCCCTAGCTCCTTCAGGAACTCAGAAATCGCGACATCTTATTTAGCAGCTTCCGATCCAAAGAATGTACTCGCTCAAAGATCGAATCGTGATAGTAGCTTGTTTGGAACTCTTCCAGCTCACTGCTCCTCCATTGAAAATGAACGTGTAACCAAACTGAGACTTGAAATCATTAACATCTGTCTAGAAACTAGCATCAGTATACCCAGTGACAACTAGCTTATCATCTCCACCATAGACTAAGAAGTAATCTTTAGTACATCTGAGACACTTAAGAATACTTTTGACTGTCTTCCAGTGTTCCTCACTAGGATTCTGCTGGAACTTGCAAGTCATACTAAGTGCAAAGACCACATCTGGCCTAGTACATGTCATGACATACATGATTGATCCTATAGCCAAAGCATATGGGATCCTCTTCATGCGCTCAAGTTCTACATCACTAGAAGGGCAACCATTCTTAGATAACTTGATTCCTTGACCCATTGGAAGACCTCATTTCTTGGATTCTCCATTGAAAATCATCTAAGCACTTTGTCTATGTAGATTGACTGTGACAGCCCCCAACAATCTATTAGGTCTATTTCTAAAGATCCTAATTCCCAGAATGTAGCAGGCTTCACCTAAATCCTTCATCATGAAGGTCTTGGACAACCACTCCTTAACTGACTGCATGAGAGTCTTATTGTCTTCCATTATCAATATGTCATCAACATATATAATAATGAAGACAATACCCTCATCCTTACGTTTGATATAAACGCAAGGTTCCTCTTTGCTTCTGACGAAATCGAAAGATTTGATAGCCTTGTCAAAACAAATGTTCCAACTCCTAGAGGCTTTCTTAAGCCCATAAATAGACTTATGTAGCCTGCACACAACATTTGGTCTGGACTCGGATGAAAAACCCTCGGGTTATTTCATATACACTTCCTCAATTAGATTACCATTGAGGAATGCAGTTTTGACGTACATCTGCCAAATGTCATAATCGTAATGTGCAGCTATAGAAAGTAAAATCCGAATAGACTTTATCTTAGCCATCGGTGAAAAGGTTTCATCATAATCTACACCAGAACGCTGAGTAAAATCTTTAGCCACTAGTCTAGCTTTATAATTCTGAATCTTGTCAGATGCATCAATCTTCTTCTTGAAGACCCACTTGCATCATATGGGTTTAATCCCATTCGGTAAATCAACCAAGTTCCACACTTTTGATATGCATAGATTCCATTTCGGATTTCATGGTTTCTTGCTATCTCTTCGACATCTAGCATTACTTCGATGTAGGTTCTAGGCTCGTCATCGTCTGGAATATCTAGCCCATTTTGTGTTTCCATAAGTAGATTTAGTATTTCCGGAGGACGATGAGTTCTAGAAGACTTACAGAGTTGAGTATTCTGCAGTTCAGTTACAGGTATGTTCTGGTTTTGAGAAGGTTCTTGTGCGTTGATTGATCCACCAACATTAGAGCTCTCAAGAATGTCATTTTCATGTCTTTCCTGAATGAGAGGAGGTACAATTGGTGCACTAGCTCCCAAGGTCTGTGCAGGAGGATCTTGCGTTTCTGCATCTCTCCTCGTAGCACTCCCACTGGCCGAAGGACCCTGAGTACCCAATCTTCGCCATAAGCTCCCATTGAATCCTTGCTTGTTCACTCGGCAAGGGTTCAACCTCTATGTTACTTTGTTCTTGAATTTCTTCAAATTCTATCTTTGTGCAACTCTCTTCCTTGTAGACATATTCATCTTCACGAAAAGTTGCGTTTCTAGAAACAAATATCTTATGTTCTCCAGAAAGATAGAAATAGTATCTCTTAGTTTCCTTTGGATACCAAACGAAGTAACATTTCTCACTTTTAGACTCCAACTTATCAGTGATCAGCTTCTTGACATATGCAGGACACCCCAGGTCCTCATGTGTCTAAGTGATGGCTTCTTGCCACACCATACCTCATATGGTGTCTTTGCAACTGATTTAGAAGGAACTCTGTTCAGAACATATATCGAGGTTAGAATAGCGTATCCCTAAAGGTATTTTGGAAGAGCTGAAAAACCATTATGGAACGAACCATGTCAAGCAAGGTTCGGTTTCTCCTCTCGGCAATACCATTCATCTGAGGTATTCCAGGAGGTGTCCAATCGGAATGAACTCCATGTAGCTTTAAGTATTCAAGAAATTCTTTACTAAGTATTCACCCACACGATTAGATCGGAGAGTCTTGATACTCTTTGAGAGCTGTTTCTCAGCTTCACACTTAAACTTCTTAAACTTCTCGAAGGCCTCGATTTGTGTCTCATAAGATACACATATCCATACCTTGATAAGTCGTCTGTAAAAGTAATGAAGTAAGAGAAACCTTCTCTAGCTTGAGTCGAAAATGGTCCACATACATCAGTATGTACCAACTCAAACACCTCATTGGCACGGATCCCCTCTCCAAAAAGAGGTTTAATGGTCATCTAACCTTTCAAACAAGATTCGCAGTTACTATAAGATTGTAAGTCAAACGGTTTAAGGTAATTTAATTTCATCAACCGTTCTATCCTCGTTTGATTGATATGACCAAGTCTGCAATGCCACAAATAGGTAGAATTTCTTTCATTTAACTTAACTCTTTTATTTTGTATATTGAAAATTTCCCTGCGGCAGTTTAATGTATACAATCCATTCACAAGAGGCGCAATTCCATACACAACATTATCATAAGCCAAAATCATATTGCTATTATTAATGCTTGAGAAAAAGCCCTCAGTGTCAAGAACAAGAATGGAAATAATGTTCTTTGTCAAGGAAGGAATAACATTAAAATATTACCGGAAGGTAAATCTAATCTATAATCTCCCACGCTCAGCGTCAACCGTGCTCGTTTCGACGCCAGTCCACTTCTCGGTCAGACCTTCGCGGTTATTAGTTAGCCCCTGCACATTTGTACAAATGTGTGAGCATGAGTGGTATCTAGTACGAGGAATGAGAATCATTTATAGATAGATTAATTTCAATTACAAACATACCTTGTCCACTAGATGATGATGCCGTGGTGTCATCTCCTCCTCGATCTGCAATCTTTCCTCGATGCCCCTTCCGTTGCGGTTCATGCACACATCACCGTCACGACCCGATTCGGGCGTGGTAGTGCCTTACCTCGCACCCTAGTGATACAACATCGAGTAATCAGCGGAACATAAAACAATACAAGACATATTATGAAATATGAAACAATAACTGAGAAAAACTTGCCTTTGGCGTATATATAAATAACAACTTTTCCAACGTGAGCTTTTAATCCTTTTTACAAACCACGCTTACAGCGATTACTGCACCTAAGAAATGATACGACAACAATGGCGGACGGTGGCCGCCATACCACGAATGTAAACACCTACAACAACGGGACTATACCACCGATAAGCCTCCGAGAAAGCGGAGCTTTCCCACATGAATTGTGACCACTAAGGCGAGGATCGATGGGTGTACCTTTACTGCGGCGTGAGAACGGCCCCGAGGTCGATAACAGTGCAAGTATGTGAAACTAAAAATACGTAAATGAAATCATAATAGTCTATAAAGCGGAGACGTGTATGATAACCAAACTATAGTTCACGATAATAAGCGATCGTGTCAAGTCGGGGACTCACGCCTCAAGTCGTCACTCAAATATAACAATGGGTCTCACGCCCACAACATCAATCATGCGTGGAATACCTTCCTCACCGGCGATTTATGATATAACAAAGACCAAGGAACACACACGAACACGGGTCCCACTGCGTATAATAACACGCATGGTAAATGCGAAGGCATAGCCGACTACTAACGCCAGCGGTACCAACAAGGTCATAAACTGTATCATAAGATCTGTCTAGAACGCCACATGATCAAAGGTGACCACTTGCGCGATATCTAATGTGCGCGTCTAGCCACGAACTTTCCGCGACTCCGCATAGGCCAATCGGATCGGCCGCGTGAGGTATAACCCGCGTCGAGGGTAGCTACTCCCCGGCAACATCCACGGACTCGCCGTCCGCACGGGCCACAAGGACGCGTGACCACGAGGCGCGTCTAACCGGAACTTCCGCAGCCCGCATGCCCCTGGACCGCGTAGGTAGTCTCGAATCATAGGTCCATCGACCGCTCGAGTCTACCCCGCGTCGGAGGGCCTAACACTCCGGAATCATCTCAAGAGATGAGTGATGTATAATACTATCATAACAACTTATCGTTAAACAACATAAGCACAACAAAGGAAAAACCCTTTACACAAACATCACAAGATACTAACACACGTGGCGTCCCAGAATGTTTACTTATCAAATCAACAAGAAGGTATTACAAGGCTATCACAAACCAACACAATCAAGTTATACACACGGTACCTTCTACTATATGCTAACAAGTTCGGGTTTTATCCCCAAAGTACTTCATACATTAACTCTTTAAAAGATCGTTACTTTACAAAAGTCACACAATACGAGTATATGAAAATATAGTGATTATCTTTTGAAGTAAATCAAAACACTTCTCTTTGTAAAACTCAAGTAACAACATTATTTTCCAAACGCCCAAGTTTGCCTAATTTCAAATGTTCATGTTTCTTATTTAGAAAGGTTTCAGAGTTCATAGTCTTATTCATTTAAGAATATAATTCTCTTTTAAACTATCTGAGAAACATAAGTCTTATATGTGAGTAGGATATTCTTGTTTACAACAATCTTATTACAAAGCATGATCTAGGAAATATCATTTTGTCTCATCTTAGCTTCATGCAGATGGAAGTTTCTCTGGTTTTAATAATACTTAATCACAAAACATTTCCTTTTATTAACGCTGCGGTGGTTTTTCGATACACATTCGATTTCCAAAATCAAGAAAACATTCTTAAGACGTTATACCTAACTTTCCATAAAGCTAGTATAACTCTTAAGTTTTCAAAACAAATCAAGTATTACTTCTTCTCTCAAAATGATTCAAAACTCTTTTGAAATACTTCAAGTTCTTTATTAACACATAACAAGCCGCTTATAGTTCAAATCGATTACCTTTTAAAACCACATGTATTTTCTTACCAACATAAAGCCGTTATAACCAACTTCCCATAAAGCGGTTATAACACTTTATGTTTTACACCAATCAAATACATTTAGTACATGACGCGTCACCGCACTACATAGTTCACACATATCATGCTAGAAGAGATAGGAAGAGGTTCACATACCTCGCGGCAGTATCGACTAATAGCAAAACGCTCCAAGTACTCCCAACCGCCGCTACTCCTAAAGCCAAGTAGAACGCGCCACACGTAGTACTTGAACCTATAAGGCCACGGCGCTTATTAACATTAAGATCTTATCGTAGAACATTCTACGAAAAATCGGCGACTTCTCCGCAACAGCGTAAATCTCCTCCTCTCACGGGCCACACAAGCCAACCGGGGGTTATACATCTAACCCGAACGGTACAATTCTACTCCACGACTACTACACAAGTCTCATGTCTGATACGATTGATTCTTGAGCTTAAGTCAAAAGACATTGCCAACTAACCACGTTCAGTTCTATATATAGTATACTTTAACTATATATTCTAACAACATGTAATTTCTAATTACAATAGAGGACAAGATATTTACCTCGATAAGCCCATAATTATCCAAGTATAAAGTCGATCCCGGCAATCGTTTAGCTCCAACTCAGAGCGCCCAACCCGCTCTAAACCACCCTTAGAAGTTCTAACCAACTTCTACACAATACTCCAGCTGACTATGGAGATTTTCCTGGGTTTCGGTTTTGTGGACGGGAAGTATAATAGTATTTCCGGCTTTTCAGATAGGTATAACCTTAGAATACTACAAGGTATACGGCTAAGGTAATTTGGGCATTATAACAATACTTTGAGAGTATTTCTACACCACAAGGGGTATTATACGAAAGCAACTTGGCAGTGGGTACCCACGGCCACACTACTTAGGAGGGTGTACCCGCCAAGGCCTCAGAGAGAGGGAGGCCTCTTGCCGAACTCAACACTAAGGGGAGGAGAAGATTTAACACTTAGAAACATTTAGGAAAGGATGAAGAATTCATCAAAGGGAGAGGGTATTTATAGCACAAGCCAAGGCCAACCAATGGCCAAGATTGAGCCAAGTGCTACACAAGTGTAGGCCAAGATATGCCCAAGTGCCCCTAGTCCCTACTCCTTAAAACCCTCACAAATATCTACCAAAATATCTACCACTGACCTCCCGATTCGTCCCATGCGCCCACCTTGCCCACCAATGAGAGGTGCCAAGTGCCGCCTCTCGTTGGTCCAAAATGTTCCGCCTCTCGGAAAAATCCGCAAAAATAAGAAAAGGCATAGCCGAATTTTCCTTCGCAAGTTATGTAAAGCGTTTCGTCGAAAAACGACTCTAACAGGGTGTTGTGCACAAATGCCATTCGACGAGCCACTGGCGGGGTGACACGTGTCACCCTCCTATTGGCCCAAAATAAAACATCTTAAAATATCCACAATGGCCAAAATCTCAAAACAAAGTGGGCCACAAAACCGTAAATTTCTCCCGTGGCCCCACGTGACCATTTCCAGAAAATAAAATTCCATAATTCTCTAATATTCGGGAAGTCCGAATACCAAATGGGAATCCACCCCATTAACGAACCTTTTTCCTTCACAAAACCGAAACTTTTCCGTGGAAAAATCGCCTCTTTCTTCCTTTCCGATCTTTACGTCGTATTCTCGCACGCACGCCCTCGCATACATACCCGAACTACGGGTATAACATTCTTCCCCAGAAACATTCGTCCCGAATGTTCCTTCTAAGTCTCAAACGAACGCGCGCAAGATAGTCTTCACTACTATACTTACGAAACAATCCCGCCACACCGCCACGTAAATACCCACGCAAAATACCTACATCCAAGTCCACGAGGAAACACCTCTAACATCACCACAAATAATACTACTTTTGTCACTTTGTCGCGAGCCTTGCTCCAACGACCCAACAAATGGTACCGCCGCACGCGATCACCGTCGCCAGACACTCGAATTCTTACCATACTACGAGCATCGCTTTAGTATCCAAAACTCGGTTACTATCTCTAATGAGGTCATCATTAATCGGGAATCATTCGGATGGATCTTCGATACTTTCGAACATAACAATACGAAGACCGGACGTCCTTCCTCCTAAGTCGGACGCAAATGCTAACATATAGGCAACCCGCCTATTCTTCACATGAACTCACAAAGGCCCAAAGTAACTTCGCTAAGTTCCTTCGCTTCAAAACTCGTCACACTGTCCGGTGGTACTTTCAAGAAGACCGACCGTCAACTCGAACTCTAGCGCCGCCGACATTATCCGCACGATTCCTCCGAGCCGCGAACTTCTTCTGCATAAGCTTCACTATCCGCACCGGAACAAGATGAACCAACTATCTCAACCCCGCCAACATCGAACCAATCGACCAAGAACTTACACTTCCGCCTCGCAAGGCTTCATAAGGCGACATCCGAACACTGAAATGGTAGCTCAAACGCTTCCTCCACAGAGACAACAATCCTCACAACTACCTCAAATCCACGACCGCCCGGCGGCGAACGCGGTCGAGACTCACCCGAAGTTCTTAACACATGCTTGGTAAAACTTCCGAAACAAAACAGCCGTAACTGGCTCCATCTGTCATCATAAGGTGAAGGTAGGCACCCCGCGCAGCCTTACAACCTTCGATAAATCAACATCGCCAAGTGAATGGTCCCGATCAAGAACACGATGGCTGCGCTTCATCGCCCGACCACCGGTCGAACGCATCCACGAACTCGCACGTTGGTTAACTAAACTTGGGCCTAGCACCTCGTGACCCTACCACAAGGCGGACCACCACAACCGCACCCCACCGCCATACATGCCGCGGTTGACCCGCAACGTGGCCTCAACCCGACCCTAAGAACGCGCACAATACTAGCTCCCGATCGGAACAATCTCACTAATCACGTTTAAAACCTGGCGTCTTCTTAGCTCAACCACCCTTCATTTCACACTACTTAGGGACCTATCCCCAAACACACCACGTGCACTATGCACTCCTATAAGTGGTCAAACATAAACATACGTCTACCCGACGGCCTTACCTCTAAGGTCTTTGCGTATAAAGCTCTAAGGCTCACACTTTCTCTATCCTCCAAAATCTTACTCGGTTAACCCACCATGATTTCTAATCACAACTAACACACTGCTATCAGAACATAGCACTTAAGGTATACTCACCTTGAAAGTTACCGGACGCCGCTTCTCCGCCCTCTTCTCGCCCTTGGTTAACCCGGCCGATCTCTACGCTTTCGCCACGCGCATAAGCCCGCATACGTGCCATGCTCAAGCCCAACTGAAGAATTACTCTTGCACAACCCTTTCTTAGGTAGTCATCAAGACTCGTGGTACATCGGTATAATCTCTGGTAGCCAAATCCATGGCTAGTAACAGGGTCGCCTCTTTGCAATCTACATTCTCTGTTCCCGGTCGTGGAACTGAAGGTTCAAATATCATGACCGCAGAGGAACCGCCGTCGCCGCGCTAAACTCACGGGCTAGTAACGCCGCAGAAATCCCGAATGAAGCACTACCCTAGGTAATGATTGGGCTGTGCCTCGCAACCCTCCTCAGATTCTACTCGCAGCCTCGCCGCTTGCCTCCGGCCGGGTTGCCTACGCCGAGGCATAACGTTAAGGGAAAGAATTAAGTTTAGAGGGTCCAACTTAAAACACACTCTAAGGCACGCACTGCAGTGAGAAGAATAGAAACCAATCCTAAATATCCTATAGCCTCACGATTATTGGCGTGGTGCACAACACACCGATAATCAAGACTTCATCGGATACGGTTCAGACACTTTCCGAGGATTAATCGCTCGATACTTTTTGTCACGACGATTAAGGCCCGTGATCTGCCTTACCCCGCACCCTAGTGATACAACATCCAGTAATCAGTGAACATAAAACAATACAAGACATATTATGAAATATGAAACAATAACTGAGAAAACTTCGCTTTTCTAAGATATATATAAATAACAACTTTTTCCAACATGAGCAGCTTTTAATCCTTTTACAAACCCCGCCACACAAAGCATTTCATGCACTTCTAAGAAATGATACGACAACAATGGGACAGGCCCCGCCATACCACGAATGTAAACACCTACAACAACAGGACTATACCATCGATAAGCCTCCGAGAAACGAGCTTTCCCACACGCCGAATCGTGACCCTAAGAGCGAGGATCAATGATGGTGTACCTTTACTCGCAGATTGAACGCAGCCCCAAGGAGGTCAAGACAACAGTGCCGAGTATGTGAAACTAAAAATATCAGAAATGAAATCATAATAGTCTATAAAGCAGAGACATGTATGATAACCAAACTACGATTCACAATAATAAGCGATCATGTCAAGTCGTGACTCACGCCTCAAGTCATCACTCAAATATAACAATGGGTCTCACGCCCACAACATCAATCATGCCGTGGAATACCTTCCTCACCGCCATAGCTTTATGATATAACAAGACCAAGGAACACACACGAACACCAGTCCCACTGCGTGCTATAATAACACGCATGTGGTAAGTACGGCGCATAGCCGACTACTAACACCCACGCACAACAAGGTCATGAATCGTATCATAAGATCTATCTGCATCGCCACATGATCAAAGCCGACCACTTGCCCGCAGATCTAATGCGCGTCTAGCCTGGAACTTTCCGCAGCCTCCGCATAGGCCAATCGATCGCCCGCATGAGGTATAACCCCGCATCGAGGGTAGCTACTCCCGGCAAAGATCCTCGACTCGCCGTCCGCATGGCCACAAGTGACCGCATGACCACAAGGGCCGATCTAACACGGAACTTCCGCGCTCCGCATAGGCCCTCGACCCGCATGAGGTAGTCTCGAATCATAGGTCCATCGACCACTGAAGTCTACCCCGCACGGAGGCACAACTCCCTAATCATCTCAAGAGATGAGTGATGTATAATACTATCATAACAGCTTATCGTTAAACAACATAAGCACAACAAAGGAAAAACCCCTTTACACAAACATCACAAGATACTAACACACGTAGCATCCTAGCATGTTTACTTATCAAATCAACAAGAAGGTATTACAAGGCTATCACAAACCAACACAATCAAGTTATACACACCAGGTACCTTCTACTATATGCTAACAAGTTCGGGGTTTTATCCCCAAAGTACTTCATACATTAACTCTTTAAAAGATACGTTACTTTCACAAAAGTCACACAATACCCGGAGTATATGAAAATATAGTGATTATCTTTCAAGTAAATCAAAACACTTCTCTTTGTAAAACTCAAGTAACAACATTATTTTCCAAACGTCCAAGTTTGCCTAATTTCAAATGTTCATGTTTCTTATTTAGAAAGGTTTCGTAGTTCATAGTCTTATTCATTTAAGAATATAATTCTCTTTTAAACTATCTGAGAAACATAAGTCTTATATGTGAGTAGGATATTCTTGTTTACAACAATCTTATTACAGCAGCCATGATCTAGGAAATATCATTTTGTCTCATCTTAGCTTCTATGCAGATGGAAGTTTCTACTGGTTTTAATAATACTTAATCTGTCAAAACATTTCCTTTTATTAACGCTGCAGTGGTTTTTCGATACACATTCGATTTCCAAAATCAAGAAACATTCTTAAGACGTTATACCTAACTTTCCATAAAGCTAGTATAACTCTTAAGTTTTCAAAACAAATCAAGTATTACTTCTTCTCTCAAAATGATTCAAAACTCTTTTGAAATACTTCAAGTTCTTTATTAACACATAACAAGCCAGTTATAGTTCAAATCAGTTACCTTTTAAAAACCACATGTATTTTCTTACCAACATAAAGCCGTTATAACCAACTTCCCATAAAGCCGTTATAACACTTTATGTTTTACACCAATCAAATACATTTAGTACACGTACGCTCACCGTACTACATAGTTCACACATATCATGCTAGAAGAGATAGGAAGAGGTTCACATACCTCGCGACGCAGTATCGACTAATAGCAAACGCCCAAGTACTCCCAACCGTCGGCTACTCCTAAAGCCAAGTAGTAACGCGCCACACGTAGTACTTCAACCTATAAGGCCACAAGGCGCTTATTAACATTAAGATCTTATCGTAGAACATTCTACGTAAAAATCGGCAAAGACTCTCCCGCAACGTAAATCTCTCCTCTCACGGCGGCTACCAAGCCAACCGGTGGGTTATACATCTAACCCGAACGGTACAATTCTACTCCACAAGATTACTACACAAGTCTCATGTCTGATTCATTCGATTCTTCAGCTTAAGTCAAAAGACATTGCCAACTAACCACGCTCATTCTATATATAGTATACTTTAACTATATATTCTAACAACATGTAATTTCTAATTACAATAGAGGACAAGATATTTACCTCGATAAGCCCATAATTATCCAAGTATAAAGTCGATCCCGGCAATCGTTTAGCTCCAACTCCGAGCGCCCAACCCATTCTAAACCACCCTTAGAAGTTCTAACCAACTTCTACACAATACTCCAACTGACTATGGAGATTTTCCTAGGGTTTCGGTTTTGCCAGGATCGACGGAAGTATAATAGTATTTCGGGCTTTTCCAGATAGGTATAACCTTAGAATACTACAAGGTATACGGCTAAGGTAATTTGGGCATTATAACAATACTTTGAGAGTATTTCTACACCACAAAGGGGTATTATACGAAAGCAACTTAGTGGGGGTACCCCACTACCACACTACTAGGAGTGGGTGTACTTCGGCCAAGGCCTCAGGAGGGGAGGCCTCTTGGCCGAACTCAACACTAAGGGAGGAGAAGATTTAACACTTAGAAACATTTAGGAAAGGATGAAGAATTCATCAAAGGGAGAGGGTATTTATAGCAGAAGCCAAGGCCAACCAATGGCCAAGATTGGTCAAGTGTTACACAAGTGTAGGGCCAAGATATGCCCAAGTGCCCCTAGTCCCTACTCCTTAAAACCTCACAAATATCTACCAAAATATCTACCACTGACCTCCCCATTCGTCCCACGTGTACGCCCACCTTGCCCACCAATGAGAGGGTGCTGCGCCGCCTCTCGTTGGTCCAAAATGTTCCGCCTCTCGGAAAAATCCGCAAAAATAAGAAAAGGCATAGCGAATTTTCCTTCGCAGTTATGTAAAACGCTTCGTTTAAAAACGACTCTAACCGGTCAGTGCACAAATGCCATTCGCCGAGCCTAGGCGGGGTGACACGTGTCACCCTCCTATTGGCCCAAAATAAAACATCTTAGAAAATATCCACAATGGCCAAAATCTCGAAAACAAAGTGGGCCCACAAAACCGTAGAATTTCTCCCAGTGGGCCCCACGTGACCATTTCCAAAATAAAATTCCATAATTCTCTAATATTCCAGAAGTCCGAATACCAAACGGGAATCCAATTCCCATTAACGAACCTTTTTCCTTCACAAAACCTAAACTTTTCCGTGGAAAATCGCTTCTTCTTCCTTTCCAATCTTTCGTCGTATTCTCGCACGTGACGCCCTCGCATACATACTCGGAACTACGGGTATAACACATCCGATCTTTGGAAGTTTCTTCTTCGCCTCCTTTGGGCTTCATTCGCACACGAGCAACAGTTTTGCCCTTCCTCTTCTGTCGTTCCTTACCTTTCGGTTTGGGATAACTAGAGGAGCCAACCATCAGAATAGGTTTGCTTTTGGAGATCGAAAATTCAAAAGTTTTCAACGTATTGTGCAATTCTGGCAACTTCGGCTTAGTTTCATTCATATTGTAATTTATAATGAAACTTTCGAACGAACGTAGAAGTGAATGGAGGATGAGTGTGGTAGCAACTCTGTCGTGAAACTTTATTTCAATGGATGCCAACCTTTCTATCAACTCAATCATTTTCAGCACATGTAGAGACACCTGACCCCCTTGAATGAGTTTACACTTAAAGAGTTCTATGAGCAGCTCTACTACATTGTCTGAGACTGAGAGTCATAGAGACTCTTCAAATGTACAAGCATTTCATTGGGCCCCATGTTCTCATGTTGTCTTTGTAATGTAGGTGACATAAAAGACAACATCAAACACTGAGCTGAAATGACATCATCATAATGTTTTTGATAAGCCACTTTATCAAAGGTTGCATATTTGGCACAGTCCTCCGCAGACACTGTAGGGAATACCTGGTCCAATGTATATTCAATTTTCTCTTGTCTCAGAACTATTCTCACATTCCTGAGCCAATCTATAAAGTTCGGTCCAAGCAATCTATTGGATTCCATTAGCATTTTCATTGAGAAGTTCGACATTATGAAGATCTGAAGATATAGGTAGACAGAAAAAATGCAATAAAAATTCATTCTCCTAATTTTAAACATTCATTATATGTTAATTTAACATGACCTTTTATTTAATTAGCTCCCACTATTTTACATACTTCTACGACCCCAAAGTAGAATACAGACCTAAATCATTTTAAGGTCATAATGGGCCAAGATCCAAACATATGCTATATCCGCATTTGCTTTGACTGATAACTTCAATAGCATATTTCGGTAGGTCCTCAACCAATTACAAAACTTATTTGCAACTCTTGGTTTGATTAAATATCTTTCATTTTAATCTTGCATTTTTAGATTAGTCCGATACTTTGGCGCCAATATTCATCTAAACAAGTCAACCCCATTATGCGACTACGTTTCAACAACTAAGTAAATTTGGCCTTTGCGAGCAAACACTTTGGTGTTAATACCCATAAAAAATTATTATCTACTCTTACTTTAACACATCTATGAAAGGGCCTGAGTCCTCATATACTTTAGAGCAAATGCTTTGACACAAATACTTATATCGCCGAAAAGGATTTTGCATCCTAATAATTATAATGGACGACACGTTTTAATTAGACTTGTATTTAATGTTTGGGGAACATTTTCAATTTTGGGGAATTTAACCAAGATCAACAATTATGTCATACATCATATGACATCCTATCATGCATTTTCTAAACACATTTAGATGGGTAACCATAAAACCCAATAGGCATGATAGAAGATGTTTTTAATCACATACTGGGGGTCGTCTACCCAGACAGTTATAACGGTCATTGAAAGTAAATAATTAATGGGTGCCGCCCGCCCAAACAATAATTGCGGACGCTATACTAATAATTTAAATGCATCACACTCAAACACTTAGTACATTTGTATATTACAGAATAATATACCATTAATGATTCATGAGTCTATTTGTCTAAACTCTAAATCTATGTCTATGCCAAACAGTCCCTGAATATTTTCTGATTTTAAAATTCTGCAAACTCTTAAAATTTATAGTTTAGTCCCTCAAGAATTTAAATGTTCATTTCGAACCCCATTAACTTCAAAAAATATAATTTTGACTCACAAAAAATATTCTCAGGTTTTAGGGACCTGCTTGCAATTTCCAGAACTTAAAATCCAATTTTTAGAAACTTTATTTAATTACAGATTTGCCCGAAAGGACCAAATCTGTCCAATTAAAAGTTTTAATCTTTCAGATTCTGAATATTTAAACTTGATTCGATTCCGAATTTTTTGAAAAATTACCGTCGACATGCGGTCCGTAGAGGCGCGCGGTGTTCGACGCGATGACCAAACTGGATTAAAAATTCAATTAGCGCCGCGGAGCTCCATAGTGGAGCCGCGGTGCCTCAACCCCAGAAACATAATTCCTGCAATTCTGAAACCCTAAAACTGGTTTAGGCTCAGATTTGCAGATCCATTTCGTACCCCTTTCACTATTTCACAACACGTTCATCGACTTCATCAAATTTATTCTCGTTCTTCGTCTCAATGCAACAGTTCGAATCGAACTGGTTACACATATCAACTTAGATGAGTTAGATCTGAATGACTTCCTCGATTACATCACCGTTCAACAGATCTGGAGACAAAACTAAGTGTTCTTGGGATTCTAATGTTTTAAAACCTTTTAAACGACATAAATCAAATTTAAACAAATCCTAACCCATACTATCATTAATATTAATTGTATAATCACACAAAACAGCCAAGGCTCTGATACCACTGTAGGGTTTTATCGGATTCGTACACGCAACGGAATTTGAAAATTTATGTTTCAAACCCGACGACGGTCAAACTGTAGGATGATTATAGAATGTAAAATAACAAAGCAATAATGTAATACATTGAACGAAGACTTACATTGTAGATAACAATCCGAATCCGGAGGCTTTGTGTAGTCAGAGGATGCACACGCAATAGTCCCTCGATTTGCAAGTCAAAGACTGTGATGTAATTTCTTCTTTGGAAAGCTAGGAATTCCAGCAGAGTTTAATCTTGTGAAAAAATGGTGTAGAAAATATGCGGCTAAACCCTGTATATATGGCTGAATATATCATCTAGGATTTCCCTCGTGGGCCAGGCCCAAAAACCGAAATAGAGTGGGTCATTTCGGACCCATTGGACGCGTGGCACTGCGATGCTGAGTAAGTGGCACCGCAGTGTTGTGACACCGCAGCCCTGAGGCCAAGCATTCTGCCAGACGTCCCGGCCTGGGAGCCAACGGTAAGAGCTGCAGATGAAATAGAAGTGGTTAAGCCGACTCACTCGTGTCGTGGCCCTGCTCCATTTTTGCTTCATTTCTATTTTATTCTAATGTCTCGATTATCAACCGAACATTTATATACTCTCTGATTACATCATTGAATCGACGGAACAATTGACTTAGTGTTACCCTTCAGGCTTTTACATATTGACACTAATAAAATTAGGGTCTACACGGAACTCCTAGACTGCGCCGGAAGATGAACTCAATATGTAAAGTTTAGCTACACGAAACATGTGAACTGAACCTTTATGTGAGAAGATAAATTTCTTTCATTCATGAAACAATCAATCAAGCTTAGGATTTGTCAAGTGTCTATCCAAATGGCTTGATCATTATAGCTCATCTATATTTGTTGACAACAGGGCCATATCAAAGACATGTCTATTGCATTGGCCAATGACTTAGTCACCTAATACCATATGAGTATCTGAGTGTTCACTTGAATATACATTCAAGGAATGAACCCTAATCTTGGCTCACATACCACATTTAATCTACTTTGTAACACACCCAAAACAAGCCGCGTCTCAACCTATAAGGAATTTGAGCTTAGGACAGGATCAAAGTGCATTAGTCCGTAAACAAGGTGATATTGACCTAAAGTCTAAGGACTTCTATCTCCCACATGCCGATGAAATTATAGACATATAACAAAACAGTACATTAGCAGGGTATACCAATACTTCAACAAGTATTCATATGTCCATCCCGGGTTGCCATAACTCATAGCAAGTGAGACATACTACATCCCCTAAGGATATGATGCAGATCATATATCGACGTATCGCATATCATCGATATATCAATCTCGGTGATCATTAGTCGAGGTAATTTAAGAGTTACGTTATAACATTAATTCGCACATCATTAATAAATACGTAAACTCTAGGGATACATTTATAGAATATTATAAACAATCAACTAATGATTCAACAAATGCAAATGCCATTATATTAATCATCATTAATATAAATACGAATGTGTATAAAGTATATTTTTTCCTAATACAGATTGTCTCTAGGACATACATATACTTTCAGGGCCTTTGTAGGAGATTTTCCCCTTACTGTTGTCAAGCCTTCTGGTTGTGAGGTTCTTGTAGTGCTTCTTACAATCATCTGATCACCTATCTGATTATGTTAGATATTGTTATGATGTCTTAATTTATCACCTTGGTGGTTCGCCTTGTTAAACTGGTACTTTGTGGTTTTCGAAGGATAAACATCATCCTTCTTCTTCCACAATTATTGAACTGTATGATTTTTTAGATCTCTTCACTGGTGCATCTGGCATTTGTTGCGGTTGTTCTTGTGTCTTAACTGGAGTTTTCTGAATATTAGCACAATTGTGCCTAATTTATAGGCACTTCTCACAGTATTGGGGTTCCCAGTCGTATGCCACCTCTTGTTCAATCAAGCCTTATTGTGGTACATTTACTTTAACACTCTTTGGAAATGGTTTAGTGATATCCATGTCAATGAGCACTCTTGCGTATAATAATTGATACTCGATCACAAATTGTTGTACAACCATCTGCGTAAATTGGTATATATAAACCACTGCTTATCTTGCCCAAAACTATCTTCCCCCAATAGACCAAGGGAATATTAGGAAATCTCACCCATATTGGAACTGTGCGCATCACTTCCTCCTTAAAGACGAAATTAATTATTTGTCGTTTTCACAATGATAGGTTAATTTTTTATTGTTTCAGGTCCTGTTAGTAGAACTTTATCCCTATCCTCCATGCTATTAAATCCAATAATGAAATAATCATCATTATGGTATAAAATTAGGGGTTTCATATCGAACTTGCCTTGACTAGCTAGATACCTTTCAACTGCTCCAATCATTGGTAAATTCCCTATCACATATAGAATTAGGGCACATCGCCATTTGCAGCTTCCTCTTCAATATACTCCTTCTCTTGGGGGCAAAAAAGGAGAAATCCCTTGCCCACAGGGTCCCCACCCCCGGGTCCGACAGAGATTGATGGAGGAGGTAAATCATGGTGACTCAGCGGCCTATTAGGTGGGAGACACAGTGTCTAGTGCCCACAAGAAGTCATCCCTCACAAAGGAGGAATGAAACTCCATGTACTTCCTAATTCTCCTTGGTAAAACAAATAAAAGCTGAAGCCAATCACTCACCCACTCGTAGGGGTCATTTGATATGAGGGAAATATAGGATGAGATTATTAATTCCATGGGATTGAATTATCTCATATTTGGTTGATGGAATAACTCCTTTGGTATCTCACTCAATCTCATCTATATGAGATAAAAGGTGGGATAAAGTATTTTATATAGAGAGTGAGATCCATCTTATCCCACCTAATCCCATCTATATGGAATAACTCATCTCTCCTACCAAATGACCTGATATACTAAATGATATGAAAATAAGAAAATTAACAAGGAAATCAACAAGAAAAAGGAATGATACCTAAATTGACACACGATCAATACAATTCGACAACTAAAGCTCTAATTAGATAAAACCTCCAAATTAGTATTAAAATCAAGCACCAAACTCTAAGGATGACCTCAATGAAATCTAGTTCCCAAGCAACTAACCTCTCAACAATTCAAACAATCACAAGCTTAAACAAGCTCTCTAACTCTCAAGAGTATTTCAAGTTTAATATTCAAAGTAGTCTAAAAAGTCAAAGGAAATAATAGGTAGAAATAAAAATTGATCTAATTATTACAATTATACCCTTAATGAAGTAAGTGCCTTATTTGGTCTTCCTTTGGAGATGAAACTTGCAATTCTAAGACTTACCCAATTTTCTTTCATGGTTATCTTCTTTACTGAAATGATTGTCTTCCTTCTCTCATTCCTTCCTCCTATTCAATCATGAATATTTGTAATCCTCGGGCCTGCTCAAAAGTGCACTCAAGTACATCTATTTTTATGAACAATCCTTTTTTAACTTGGAGCTCACGAGCTTGATTCTTTGTGAAAGTTCTTGATGCACCTTGGATTGTATCATTCTACCCTTATTGAAAAGAATTTATCCTCAAATTTAAGGGATTACCATCAACCACATCCATAGGAGAGAGATCACTCACATTGAAGATGTTGTGAACTTGGTAGTCCGGGGGAAGGTAAATCTTGTATGCATTGTCATTATGATGCTCAAGTACCTCAAATGGACCATCACCCCTAGATATCAATTTGGCATTCCTCTTGTTTGGAAATCTTTATTTACGAAATTAGACCCAAACCCAATCACCCTGTTTGACTACAACTCGCTTTCGACCCTTGTTTGCTCATTTGGATGTCTCTTGATTCTTCTTCTCAATGAGAATTCTGTCCTTCTCATGCAACTTTTTCATGGCTTTGGCCTTTTGTGACAGTCTAAGCTTATCACAACATCTTGAGATAAAGGGGTTAGATCAAAAGGGGTTAGTGAGTTAAAATCATAAACAACCTCAAATGGAGACATGACAGTACTATGAATGACTCTATTATATGCAAATTCAACTAAATGCAATTGATCTTCCCAAGATGCTAGTTTTCCCTTAACTATTTCCCTAAGCATAGAATCTAAAGACCTATTCACAACCTCGGTTTGTGGGTGACAAGAAGTAGAAAATAATAATCTAGTTCCAAGTCGTCACCACAATTCTTTCCAAAAGTGGCTAAAGAACTTAGGGTCCCTATCACTCACTATGGTTTTTGGAATTCCATGAAAATTGACACATTCTCAACAAGCAATGGAGCAATATGAGATGCTTCATCACACTTACGACATGCAATAAAATGAGCTATTTTTGAGAATCGATCAACAACAACAAAAATACTATCTTTCTCCTTTTTAGTCCTTGGTAAGCCCAACATAAAATTCATAGAAATATCAAGTAAAGATCTTTGAGGGATGTGGAGAGGGTTATACAAGCCATAGGGAAGAATTCTAGACTTGGCACTCCTACATTCAACACATTGATCATAAATTTTTGCAACAATCATTACGCATTTTAGGCCAATAAAATTGTTCCTCAAAGATTCTCATGGTTTTATCAATACCAAAATGACCCATCAAACCCCCCCCCCCCCCCATCATGTGCATCCCTCACAAAAAATTCCCTCTAAGTGCTCATGGGCGCACATAAGTTCTTGTTCTTGAACAAGTAACGATCAAACTTGGTAAAATGGATAGGAGGTCTAACCTTAAGCCCATGTCCCATTTCCCGTTCTTCGCAATTTTGATTGACTTTGGCAAAAATGAGGGTCCTCGGGATACAATGTCTTCAAGCTTTCAAAATCTATCAATTTGGAAGACAGTATTAACCAAAACATATTTTTGAGACAGGGCATCCGCCAAAACATTATCCTTCCCCTTTTTGTATTGGATTACGTAAGGGAAAGTCTCAAGAAATTAAACTCATTTGACATACCTTTTGTAATATCCCGAAATTTTTGGGCAATGATTTGAACACCTTAACGTAGGCAGCTATACCCAGACCTCGGGAAGTTTATGTTATATTTATGTATGCTAGTAAAGAGATTAGTCTACGAAAAGATAAAATTCTGAAATAATTTTGGACGTAACAAATGTGATGATGGGGAGCGGAATAAATTTGTTCTGTGCGTAAAAAGGTTATATACTAGTGTCATATTACGAAATTATGACATTCAACATATGAAGGTCTTATAAGTTATTGTCATTTAAGTGAATTGAGATCACAAAATTAATTGTGTATAATTGATTAATTGGGGGATTATTAATTAAGTGGAGGGGACAAGTCTTAGTTGGATTGTGGACGTGTAGGCTAAGAAAATGGGTGCTTAAATGACTAACTAGTGTTACTAATTAGGTGTCAATTGTTAATGGAAGGGTGACATCAAATAGAGGCATTAAATTGGTGAGTAGGAGACATCATGATAAATCATTTTATGATCACTTTCGATATTTTATATCGTGGATGTAGATTAGCAACCCATTCTTCATTTACAATTAGAACAAAAACGTCCAAGTGCTCATATGACCAACAACTATGGAACATACTACTGCTTGATATACATGGTAAATGAACACCTGCAGCTACACCCCTGGATCACAAATTGAGGAGGTGGATGGCATGAAAGTGAGTGATTACAATATACCAAAAAAATGACGACGCTCTTGTTGATTGGTCTAAGAGGATATGGAAAAGTAGTCTTATTAACAAGATTTCTAGGGTGTTTGATGATTATCCTTTTACACCAGAAAGAGCTTAAGTATCGTGTATGTTCTCTCTCCATTTCTCATGTAATAAGTGAAATCGAGGTATGTTAAGGCAAGTTATTTATTTCTTTTGGCATGTTCCATGTAACGAAATGTAACAGTGATATTGCTCTATAATTTATTCTACTCCTAGTAGTTAAGGAATTATCATATTATTGATTCCTATGTTGAAAGCATGTCTAAATATATTCCTAAGTCCTTATGGAGGCATACGAAAAAAATGTTGATATTCACAGTGTTAGCCAAAAGTACAAGGATATTAAGTCACTTAGAAGTTTTTATTGTCGTTCATGCATTTTCATTTGCATTGTATTCATATATTATTTTGGACCACTTGTGCTATGCACACTATTATATAGTAAATATTATATATATGTAAAGGATATGAGAAATGTGTTATATACGCACATCACCTACAACTGGTACAGACTATCACAAAAGTGCCCTAAGAGGCCAAAATGATTCAAAGACTGTGTGGCTCATATGATATAACCGGATGCCTGTGTGGCGGTTATGGGTAGGATTCATGTGTGGACATTAGTATATCGCATTTACATCATGCATACATTCATTAACATTATAAAGTATGATTTCCACAGAGGTTGTTATGAAAAGGAAGATATTTGTGTGGCTAATATTATACCGCATTTTCATTGCATAACGTGTAGGCATATGTATTAGGGTCTTAGAGGTATTTATTGCTGGTCAATTATTTCTATTTCAAATATTATTATATCTCTGTTATGTTATTATTCATGCCTGACATACTCAGTACATCAGTCGTACTGACGTCCCTTTTGTCGGGAGACGTTGCGTTTCATGCTCGTAGGTTCATGTAGGCAAGGTGACAATCGACATTAGTAGGTTGCAGTTTCAGTGGACTTTGGAGCACTCCTCTTACTTTTTAGTTTCGGTCTATCTTGGTACGGTTTTTTTTTCATATGTATATGGGTATGGCGGGGCCCCGTTCTGATCTTTTGATGTCGTATACTCTTTAGAAGCTTGTAGACAGTATCCTGTGGGTGTAGTAGATTGTATGGCCTTATCGTCCTTGGTATGAGTATGTATATATATAAGTTTATTTACTGGATAAAGATTTCACATAGTTTTCTTTCGGCTTAGTCCGTGTTGAATTATGATTAGGTGTTGAATGTATGATTGGCAATACTCAGCGGGTGGGGTACGAGTACCCATCGCGGCCCTCATGTTTGGATCGTGACAAGCTTGGTATCAGAGCATGTATATCCTAGGGAGTCTACAAGTCGTGTCTAGTAGAGTCTTTTTTATGGATATGTTGTGCACTATATTTATAAACAAGAGGCTAGTTGACATTTAGGGATGATTTTCATTCTTCATCTTCTAAATCGGGTAGTAGAGCTGAGTTATAAGCATTCCATTTTTAATTTGTCTCGCATTTATGATTTCAGCGATGCCTACGACTAGGAAGAAGTTAGAGTGTGAGGGCGTTAAATACGGCCGTGAAAAAAAGAGGTTGTATTCACTGTCTACGTGACTGAGATTAGATATGTCACCCCAACATTCGAGGATAAATGTTTCTAAAGGGAGAATTATATAACATCCCAGAATTTTTGGGCAATGATTTGGGCACCTTAACGTAGGCAAGTAGACCCGGACCCCGGGAAGTGTATGTTATATTTACGTATGCTAGTAAAGAGATTAGTCTACGAAAGAATAAAATTCTGAAATAATTTTGGACATGACAAGTGCGATGACGGGGAGCAGAATAAATTTGGTGTGTGCGTAAAAAGATTATGGACTAGTGTCATTTTACGAAATTATGACATTGAGTATATGAATGTCTTATAAGTTATTGAGATTTAAGTGAATTGGGATCACGAAATTAATTGTGTATAATTGATTAATTGAGAGATTATTAATTAAGTGGAGGGGACAAGTCTTAGTTGGATTGTGGACATGTAGGCTAAGAAAATGGGTTCTTAAAGACTAACTAGTGTCACTAATTAGGTATCGATTGTTAATGGAAGGATGGCAGCAAATAGAGGCATTAAATTGGTGAGTGGGGAGACATCATGATAAACCATTTTATGATCACCTTGGAGAATTTATCTCTTGGATGTAGATTAGCAACTCATTCTTCACTTACAATTAGAACAAAAACGTCCAAGTGCTCCTATGCCCAACAACTATGGAACGCATTACTGCTTGAGATACATGGTAAATGAACACCTGCCGCTACACCCCTGGATCACGAATTGAGGAGGTGGATGGCATATAAGTGAGTGATTACAATATACCAAAAAAATGACGACGCTCTTATTGATTGGTCAGAGAGGATATGGAAAAGTAGTCTTGTTAACAAGATTTCCAGGGTGTTTGATGATTATCGTTTTACACCAGAAAGAGCTCAAGTATCGTGTTTGTTCTCTCTACATTTCTCATATAATAAGTGAAATCTAGGTATGTTAACGCAATTTATTTCTTTCTTTTGGCATGTTTCATGTAACGAAACGTAACCGTGATATATCTCCATAATTTATTATACTTCTAGTAGTTAAGAAATGTTCATATTATTGATTCCTATGTTGAAAACATTTCTAAATATGTTCCTAAGTCCTTATGGAGGCATACGGAAAAAATGTTGATATTCACAGTGTTAGCTAAAAGTACAAGGATGTCACTTAGAAGGTTTTATTGTCATTCATGTATTTTTATTTACATTGCATTCATATATTACCCTGGATCACTTGTGCTATGCACACTACTATATAGTAAATATTATATATATATATAGGGGATATGGAAAAAGGGAAAGATATTATATACACACACTACCTACAGTTGGTATAGACTATCACAAAAGAGCCCTAAGAGGCCAAAATGATTCAAAGCCTATGTGACTAGCTTGTGTGGCTCATATGATGTTATACCCCGTATTTCAGAGTATGTACGTAAGGGAATACGTACAAAAAGTTTGGCCTTAAAGTTAGCCTTGGACGTTTTTTTTGTGCACAACTCACTAAAAGAATCGTTTTCCGACGAAACGTTTCCACAGCTTTCGTAGGGAAAATTCCGACTATGTCATTTAGTATTTTTGCGAATTTTTCCGAGAGACGAAACATTTTGGACCAACGGGAGGGCGACACTTGGCACCCTCCAATTGGTGGACTTGAATCGTCCATTTGGACGAATTGGAGAGCCATGGCACGTTTTTTGTGCCTTGTGCACAAGTCAAGGAGTTGGTAGGATATTTGTGTATAGTTAATCCTCACCCTACACTTGCCTTGCACTTGTCTTCATCTTGGCCATTGGTTGGCCAAGGCTTGAGCTATAAATACCCCTTTTGATGAAGAGTTCTTCATCCACAAAGTTATCTTCCAAGTCTTGAAAATCCTCTCCTCTCCTTAAGCCTTTCGCCCAACACCTCCCCTTTGAGTAAGTTTGGCAGGCCTACCCCTTAGCCTAGCCGAAATCTACCCCTCCCTTGGTAGAAAAGTTGTCTTCTAGTATTGTTATAATGCCCAAAATACCCTAGCCCAAATCCCTTAGTCCTTTGTAGAAGTTGGAAGAACTTCTAAGGTTTCGAGCTACCATGCATAAACTTAGAGCTAAACCTTGCTCAGCGACTTTATCTAGATATTATTGGGCTTACCGAGGTAACTAATCCTAACCCTCTTTGAATTAGAGAATACTTACCGTAGTAGTATAAGAATAAGTATAAATACTTAGAAGAATATCGAATAGAAGTGAACTGGTATCACAGTAGAAGGGTTTAAAAGAAGAATAATTAAACTATGCTTATATAGACTGCTTTCACAAGAGACTTATATAGCTCACCGGTAGGAAGTGCTGCCCGACTTTCCGTAGAATTGTGAACCTCCGCTTAGAATGACCTTCGAGTAGTCTTTGATAGATGTCCGTGACTATTATAGTCGACTCTCGCGACATATTCAACTCGCGGTGGTTTTCAATGGTATGTATGTGATTCTTCCTAAAGCATGATATTTTTACAATATATAGTACGGTAGACGCATACGGGTTAATCGAATAATAACTACGCAATGTCTTTGACTTAAGCCCGAATAATACTTATGGTAATGCCTCACGCTTAAGCTCAATAATACTTACAGAATGCCTCACGCTTAAGCCCAATAACAAAGAATCGAAAGCATTTCAAAAGAATATCAATCATTTTTTTAACAGAAGATAAATATTTGGTTTTAAAACAAAAGCTTAAGAGTTATACTAGCTTTATGGGAAGTTAGGTATAACAACTTAAGAAAGATAAAAGGAACTGCATTTGTTTGTTTATAAAAGCCTTGTATTGATTTCTAAGTGTAGTAAGATTTGTGTGATAAGTAGACATATTATGATGCTACCCGGTTAGTGTCTTGAAACGCCGTAAAGGGGGTCATTCTTGCCGTGTTTACGTTGCTAACCTGCAGAAGTCCGCTTGTATCGTTATTGTATCACCTACCCTCGATCGTTATACCGAGGGTTTGCCCTCGACGCGGGTCTATACGGCCTACGCGGTTCGTGAGACTATGCGAGCGCCGTATGCTCCGTGATTGATCATTCCGGTGTTTAGCCCGACGCGGGATTCTATGCGCGTCCGCTGAGACTACGCGGTCTTTCGAGGCTATGCGCCGCGGAGCCTAGGCGGACGCCGAGGGTCGGCTGCCCCGACGCGAGGAATACCACGCGGTCCGTGCGTGACCATGCGGATCGCGGAAGTCCGTGACTAGGCACGCACGATACTATGGGCGATCGCCTTGCCGATCATTCGCGCCTAGAATAGACTGCTACGCTTTTCCTATTATCGTTGTTGTTTGTGATGGCACTATGTGCAATTGAATCGATTGTATTTGTGAAAAGGTTTTAAATACTTTGATTTCATTTCGCTTTATAGTTTCACATACTGGTACTGTCAGATCGACTCCTTCGGGGCCGCTCATGCCGCAGTAAAGGCAAGGTGTGCTAGATCCGCATCTCAGGATCTTTTGCTGGTGTGAGCTCCATCTTCTCCGAGGCTCTACTTGGGTATGATCTCCCTGTCAGAGATAGTTTTGTATGCCAGTGGTATGGCGGGCCCCGTCCCGCCATAGTTGTATTTTTCCTGAGGTCTGTAGTCATGTTGTACGCTTTGGGATGTAAATCACGAACCAGGTTTATTTAGATATGCCGAAAGGCGACGCTTTCACATAAATCGTGGTCTTATTTTATAAATCGCTTCTGCCTTGTTTTATATTTCCGCCGTTACTCGATGTATGACTACTGGTGCCTAGAAGACACTACCACGCCCCGAACGGGTCGTGACAAAAGTGGTATCGAGCGCTTAATCTCTGAAAGTGTCTACGCATCGTATCTAGTAGAAGTCTTGATTATCGCAGTGTTGTGCACCACACCAATAATCGTGAGGCTATAGGATATTTAGGATTGGTTTCATTCTTCTCATTACGAGATCGTGCTTGTAGTCGTGTTATAGGTCGACCTCTAACATATTCCTTTCCTCGTAATGCTTATGCCTCCACGTAAGGCAACCCGCGTGCCTGGGCGGCAAGGCAGCCGGCGGAGCCGCCAGCAGACACCCAGAGTCACGAGGGCTCGTGCCCGCCATACCGTAGACGGCGAGTTCTATGACGCCGCCGCCCCAAAGAGATCGCAGCACCCACACCTCCCGCCCCACACCGGGCGGAGGAGTTAGGTACAAGCGAGATGGCCCGCCTATTGGCTGAGTCAGGCCCGACACGGAGAGGCCGGACGCGGCAGCCTCAGTTCAGCCCACCCCGGGCCGCACCAGAAGGCACCCGAGGCGTATAGTTTGAGACTACGGATTTCCTTAGTCAGAGCCCGCCGTAGTTTTACGGGTCGAGGCCGAGGATGATCCGCAGGAGTTCATCCGTCACCGCAGAGGATTACGCGGTGATCGTGGCTTCGTAGATCGAGTCCGTGATATTCGGTTCGTGACGGCCGCGTGATACCGCAATGCCGATTGGTTTGATTCACTGAGCTTTCCGGAGAGCATGCACTCAGCAGTATGGGATGAGTTTTGAGGCTTTTTCACACACTTCGCCTCCGCAGATGGCGAGGCACGAGCCGATAGATTCTTGTTGCCGAGACAGGAGGACGCATGCTGAGGAGTACAATGTCGAGTTTGATTCTTTGGCTCGATATGTCCTCGTGACCGTAGCAGTAGATGAGGACCGTGCATCGCTATGTCACGTGGCTAGATGATTACATGGTCGAAGTCTTGCGGTGTGTCCCTTCACAGTGCATGGACATAACCCGTGATGCAGCTCATGCACTAGATGCGAGGAGCGAGAGACCGCCGGCAGAGCGACATCGCCAGCAGGAAGGCCAAGACGGCCGGTTCTTTCGGTGGTTCTCGTGGTGGGCGCATCGCAGAAGTCCAGATTTGCACCACACCCGCAGAGCGCCCTACCTCATTTTTGGTACACCAGAGCAATGGGGCGTGTCGTGGCCCCAGACTTGGATTTGCGTAGCAGTGCTAACTGCTCGAGGTCCGCCGCGCTGCTGTGGTAGATACCATTCTCGAGTCAGACCGAGCCTACTATACTTGTGGCCGCAGGTCATTTCGCGAGAGTTTGTCCGACCGGGCGGCGCCGTAGTAGGCCTGGGCCATGTGGTCTGCCGCTTCTTCATCCTCGACAGCTACTCGCCCGAGGCAAGGTACTATGGACCAGCGGTCGCGCAGAGGTTGTGGCGCGGTCTCAGCTTCTAGCGGTCCTCGTAACCGCATTTATGCTTTGTCCACCGACAGATCGTGAGGCCTCACCGATGTCGCCATGTACCTTATCAATTTCTCGGGTTTGATGTGTATGCTTTGATAGATCCGGTTCTACTGGCCCCATATATCTCCCTCGTTGCTAGTAGGATGTGGATAGAGCCCGAGTCCATAGACCCTTTCGAGGTAGCTACGCCAGTGGTGATTCGGTAGCTCGGCGGTATATAGAGCTTGTCCCGTGACTATTTACGTCGCCGGACCCAGCCGACTGATAGAGTTGAGATGATTGACTTCGACGTGATCATTGGGACGGATTGGCTAGCTTCTTGCTACGCCAATGTAGACCGTAGAGAGAGTAGTACGGTTCCAGCTTCGGCGAGCCGGTTGTTGAGTGAGGAGCACGGGATCGCCGGTGGTAGGTTTATTTCTACCTCAAGGCTGGAAGACGCGCAGGCGGTATATCTACCATCTCGCTCGTGTTTGATATCAAGCCGCGGTACCAGATTTTCCGTCGGGCCCATGGTCGAGAGTTCCCGCACGTATTTCCGCACGACCTCCCGTATCCTCCCGAGAGGGAGATTAAGTTTTGTATTGACATATTGCGACACTCGCCTATTTCCATTCCGCCATACGTAACGGCACCGCCGAGTTGAGAGAGTCAAGGATCGCCTTAGGATTTGCCGAGAAGCGGCTTCATCAGCCTAGTGTTTCTCCCCGGGAGCGCCAGATTGTTCGTGAAGAAGAAGGATCGACGATGCGCACGTGTTGATTACAGTGCACCGAACAAGGTGACCATTAAGAATGTATACCCCTTCCCGTGATTGATGATTTGTTCGACCGGTTGCGCAGGCGCGAGATGTTTCTCCAAGATTGATCTGCGTTGGGCTATCATCGTGTTCGTGTCGAGAGGTGGATGTCCCTAGGATCGCATTCGGACCCGACGCATTATGAGTTCGTGGTCATGTCTTTGGTTGACCAATGCTCCGCGTATTCATGGATTTGATGAACCGAGTGTTCAAACCATTTTTGGACACGCTTGTGATAGTGTTCATTGATGATATTCGTTTATTCTCGCCAGAGGCGAGTACGCGAGCACTGGCGACTGGCCGACAGCTTCTCCGACCAAGAAATGCATACACCAAGTTTTCCAAATGTGAGTTTTGGTTAACTTCGTGGCTTTTCTTGGGCATATTGTCGGGCCGATGGTATTCGTAGATACGCCAAGATCGGCGCACCGAGTTGGCCTAGACCTACTACTCCGGCGCAGGTTCGCAGCTCGGGCCTTGCAGATATTATCTACGTTCGTGGAGAAGTTTGCTTCTATCTTCGCACCATTGACTAGGTCGACTCGTGAAGCGCCAAGTTTGATGGATCGATGCGCGAGCAGGTTTCGATTCGAAAGAGAGATCGACGACCGCCGCTCTTACTTCTTCCGAGGGTCCAGACGGTTATGTTGTGTATCAGGACGCGTCGCATCGGCTGTGTGTTGATGCAGCATGGCAGGTTATAGCATATGCATCCCGACAAATTAAGAAACACGAGAGGAACTACCCCACCCATGATTTGAGTCAAGGCCGTGATTCACGCCAAGATATGAGGCACTATTTGTATGGGTTCACGTGGATATTTTTACGCACCACAAGAGCCTCCAAGATATCTTCACCAGAGAGAGCCGAACTTACGCAGACGGTGGTTAGAGTTGCTTAAGGATTACGATGTTGATATCCCGCATCACCCGGGAAGGCCAATGTCAGGCGTATGCTCTAGTCGCAGTCGGGGGAGCCTATCGGATGTGCACTAGAGAGGGACATGGTTCGTGATTTGCATCGCCTAGCGAGCCTTGGTGTCCGCTTGATTGATTCTAATAGCATGGGTTAGAGTTCGCGAGGTTGCCGAGTCTTCCATCGTCGGCGAGGTGAAGAGGCAACAGCCGAGGATCCACCTTTGATTCGATATCGCGATACGCCTCTTCGTGAGGGCAAGGTCCTTTTGAGGTAGCACGATGGGTGCTAAGGTTTGAGGCGTGTGTGTGTCCCGATGTTTCGTGGCTTCGGCAGGTTCGGGGAAGCACACACACAAGCATTTATCCATCCGTGGTCGACCAAGATGTACCACGACCTTAGATCGTGTATTGGGATGGCTTGAAGAGGACGCTGCAGAGTTCGTAGCTCAAGGCCCGTGTTGTCGCAGTGAAGGTAGAGCACCGCAGGCCCGTGGTTTGTTACAGCGATAGAGATCCCGACTGAAAGTGGGAGGTAATCAACATGGACTTCATCACGTGATTACCTCGCACTCGGAGAGACATGATTCTATACGGGTTATCGTCGGCAGTCGATAAATCAGCCCACTTTCTTCCGTCCGACGACTTTTTCTACCGAGGATTATGCCGCACTTTACATCCGAGAGATCGCCGATCGCATGAAGTCCCTATTTCGATCATATCGCATGCAGGAGCCCGGGCCACGCTAACTTCGGAGGTCCTTCCGCAGGGGTTTAGGGACGCAGTGAGCCCGAGTAATCGCATTTCATCCACGCATGCATTTGGACAGCAGAGCGCACTATCCGCACTTCGAGGATATGTCGCGAGCCTTGTTATTGACTTCGGGGTAGTTGGGAGGATCATTTGCCTCTAGTTGAGTTTGGCGATAATAATAGCTACCACCCAAAGATTCGACGGGCGCCTTACGAGGCCTTGTATGGGAGGAAGTGCAGATCGCCTATAGGTTGGTTCGATGTGGGCGAGGTGTGCAAATAGTGGGACCAGATTTGGTGCAGCAGAAGTGGATAAGGTGAAGCTTATCCGAGAGCGGCTATCGATACCGTAGTCGATGTAAGTCGATGCAGATCATCGTCGCCAAGATCTTGAGTTCGAGGTTCATGATTGGGTTTTCCTAGCGCCACCCATGGCGGTGTGATGAGATTCGGGAAGAAGGAAACTCACCAAGGTACATCGGGCCGCTTCAGATTGTCCGCAGGTAGGCAAGGTTACTTTATGAGTCGATCCGCCGTCCGATCCGAGGCAGCAGATCCGGTTTTTCACGATCTACGCCGGCGAGATGTATCGGGATCCATCTAGTGGTACACCCGATTGACGATGTCCAGTGACCGGCGGGTTATCGTGATGAGGAGATTCCCATAGCGATAGTCGATCGTCCGTGTTAGCGCTCATGACGAAGGACGCGTGGCTTCCAAAGTCTTGTGGCGGAACGAGCTCAGGGAGGAGATGACGTGGGAAGCCGAGGAGGACATGAGGCAGAAGTATCCTCACCTATTCCCCACACCTCCAGGTAATTCACTTTCCTACTTGTAAATTTCCATTATCCTATATGCCTAAGTGTTATTTTGTGGCCATGTGTGGCACTTACAAACTGTTTAAGCTTCTTCGATAACTATCTTGAGAAGGAACATTCGGGACGAATATTTCTAAGGAGGGGAGAATGTTATACCCCGTATTTCCAGAGTATGTATGTAAGGTAATACGTACAAAAAGTTTGGCCTTAAAGTTAGCCTTGGACGTTTTTTTTGTGCACAACTCACTAAAAGAATCGTTTTCCGACGAAACGTTTCCACAGCTTTCGTAGGGAAAATTCCGACTATGTCATTTAGTATTTTTGCGAATTTTTCCGAGAGACGAAACATTTTGGACCAACGGGAGGGCGACACTTGGCACCCTCCAATCGTGGACTCAATCGCCCATTTGGACGAATTGGAGCCATGGCACGTTTTTTGTGCCTTGTGCACAAGTCAAGGAGTTGGTAGGATATTTGTGTATAGTTAATCCTCACCCTACACTTGCCTTGCACTTGTCTTCATCTTGGCCATTGGTTGGCCAAGGCTTGAGCTATAAATACCCCCCTTTAGATGAAGAGTTCTTCATCCACAAAGTTATCTTCCAAGTCTTGAAAATCCTCTCCTCTCCTTAAGCCTTCGTCCAACACCTCCTCCTTGAGTAAGTTTGGCCGAGGCCTACCCCCTTAGCCTAGCCGAAATCTACCCTCCCTTGGTAGAAAAGTTGTCTTCTAGTATTGTTATAATGCCCAAAATACCCTAGCCCAAATCCCTTAGTCCTTTGTAGAAGTTGTGAAGAACTTCTAAGGTTTCTGAGCTACCGGCGCATAACTTAGGAGCTAAACCTTGCTCGACGCGACTTTATCTAGGATATTATCGGGCTTACCGAGGTAACTAATCCTAACCCTCTTTGAATTAGAGAATACTTAATGTAGTAGTATAAGAATAAGTATAAATACTTAGAAGAATATTGCAGAATAGAATTGAATCAATTATCACAGTAGAAGGGTTTAAAAGAAGAATAATTAAACTATGCTTATATAGGACTGCTTTCACAAGAGACTTATATAGCTCACCGTAGGAAGTCGCTGACTTTCCGTAGAATTGTGAACCCTCTGCTTAGAATGACCTTGAGTAGTCTTTGATAGATGTCTGTGACTATTATAGTGACTCTCGCGCGACATATTCACTTCGCGGTGGTTTTCACGAGAAGGTATGTGATTCTTCCTAAAGCATGATATTTTTACAATATATAGTACAGAGACGCATACGGGTTAATCGAATAATAACTACGCAATGTCTTTGACTTAAGCTGAATAATACTTATGGCAATGCCTGGCTTAAGCTCGAATAATACTTACTGCGATGCCTCACGCTTTCGAATAATACTTACTATAATGCCTCACTACTTAAGCCCAATAACAAAGAATCAAAGCATTTCAAAAGAATATCGAATCATTTTTTTAATGTAAGATAAATATTTGGTTTTAAAACAAAAGTTTAAGAGTTATACTAGCTTTATGGGAAGTTAGGTATAACAACTTAAGAAAGATAAAAAGGCTGTTTACTTGTTTTTATAAAAGCCTTGTATTGATTTACATTAAGTGTAGTAAGATTTGTGTGATAAGTAGACATATTATGATGCTACCGGTTAGTGTCTTGAAATGCGTGTAAGGAGTCATTCTTGCTGTGTTTACGCTAACCTGAGTAAGTCCGTTGTATCGTTATTGTATCACCTACCCGATCGTTATACCGGTGGCTTGCCTCGATCTTGGTCTATACGGCTACGCGGTCCGTGAGACTATGCGGAGCAGCCGTATGCTCCGTGATTGATCATTCCGGTGTTTAGCCCGACGCGGGATTCTCGCGGTCTGCTGAGACTACGCGGTCTTTTGAGGCTACGCGGCCGGGAGCCTAGGCGGATGCCGGGGTTGGCTGCCCCGACGCGAGGAATACCTCATGCGGGTGCGTGTGTGACTATGCGATCGCGGAAGTCCAGGACTAGGCACGCAGAATGATACTACGGGCGATTGGCCTTGCTTCGATCATTCGCGGCCTAGAATAGACCTGTTACAGTTTTCCTATTACTGTTGTTGTTTGTGATGTGGCACTATGTGCAATTGAACTGATTGTATTTGTGAAAAGGTTTTAAATACTTTGATTTCATTTCAGTTCTTTATAGTTTCACATACTTGGTACCTGTTGTACTGACCTCCTTCGGGGGGCTGCGTTCATGCCGCAGGTAAAGGCAAGCAGGTGCTAGATCCGCATCCTTAGGATCTTTTGCATTGGTGTCAGGAGCTCCATCTTCTCCGGAGGCTCTACTGGGTATGATCTCCTGTTGTAGATAGTTTTGTCTGATCGAGGGTATGGCGGGCCCCTGTCCGCCATAGTTGTATTTTTCCTTAGAGGTGCGTAGTCATGTATGCGATTTGGGATGTAACTGCTGAACCATGTTTATTTATATATGCCGAAAGGCGACGTTTTCTCACATAAACTGTGTCTTATTTTATAAACTGTTTCCTGTCTTGTTTTATATTTCCGCTGGTTACTCTGATGTATGACTACTTGGGTGCCCCGGTAAGGCACCAGTCACGGGCCCCGGAACGGGTCGTGACATATGATATACTCGGATTCCTGTGTGGCGGTTATGGGTAGGATTCATGTGTGGACATTAGTATACCGTATTTGCATCATGCATACATTTATTAACCATTATAAGGTATGATGCCCATTGGGGTTGTTATGAAAAGAAAGATGCATGTGTGGCCAATATTATACCGCATTTGTATTGCATAACGTGTAGGCATGTGTATTAGGGTCTCATTGGTATTTAATGTTGATAAATTCTTTCTGTTTCAGACATTGTTATATCCATGTTATGTTATTATTCATTACTGACATATTCACTACATCAGTCGTACTGACGTCCTTTTTGTCAGGAGATGTTTCGTTTCATGCTGGTAGGTTCATGTAGGCAAGGCGATGATCCGCGTTAGTAGTTTGCGATTTCAACAGACTTTGGAGCATTCTTCTTATTTAGGATTGTTAGTCTATCTTGGTACAATTATTTTTTCATATGTATTTGTGTATGGCAGGGCCCTGTCCCAACCTTTTGATGTCGTATACTATGTAGAGGATTGTACATGGTGTCATGTGGGTGTAGTAGACTGTATGGCCTTATCGGCGTTGGTATGGGTATGTATATATATAAGTAGATTTGATGGCTAAATATTTCACATAGTTTTCTTTCGGCTTAGTCTGTGTTGAATTACGATTAGGTGTTGAATGTACGATTGACGGTACGCGGCGGGTGGGGTCCGGTGCCCGTTCCGTCCTTCCGATTTGGGTCGTGACACCTTTTATTCAACTTTCCTTGGGCCTTAAGACGCTTCAAGGACTCATGATCAGTTCGAATAACAAACTCTTTAGATCACAAGTAATGTTGCTAATTATCCAAAGCTATAATTAAAGCATACAATTCAAGATCATAGATGGAGCAATTGAACGTCACACCTTTAAGTTTTTTACTAAAATTGGCAATGGGATTTGGTCTTGCATTAAAATGGCACCAATACCTACTTTACTAGAATCACATTCAATTTGAAAGATTTTATCAAAATCGGGTAATTGCATCAATGGTGCGTAGCTAAGCATTTATTTCAAGGTCTCAAAGGCCTTTGCTTGCTCCTCACCCTAAGAAAAAGGTTTATCCATTCAAATTAACTCGGTCAAAGGAGCGGCTATGGTTTTAAATCCTTTAACAAACCGCCTATAAAAAACTAGCAATTTCATGAAAACTTCTCACATCACCAATGGAGCTAAGAGTTGGTTAATCCTTAATAGCGTCTATTTTGAATTCATCAACCTCAACACCCCTTGAACTCACAACAAAACCCGAGAAAATAACTTCATCAACACAAAAGGAATATTTAGTCACACTAACATAAAGATATTCTTGCTTAAACACTTCAAATATACACTTTATATGATCAACATGCTCATCTATGATTTTACTATACACCAAGATATTATCAAAATAAAAACCACAAATTTGCCAATAAAGAGTTTTATCACATGATTCATTAAGCGCATGAAAGTAATATGAGCATTAGTGATGTCACGACCCGACCCCGGGCCCGCAACTGGTGCCCTACCTGAGCATCCCTCACAGGTATACATCAGAGAATAGTAGCGGAACATACATACAACTCAACAATTACTAGTCATGAAATATCAACAGGTTAGCCGATAAGACCACCTTCCAAAAAATATATATACACAAGCCCAAAAGCAGTTACCTCTTTCTTCTTACAACCCAATCCACAAGATATGACTACAGACCTCTAAGAATTTTTACATAACAACTATGACGGGACAGGGCCCCGCCATATCCCTGAATGTACATAAAACTACAACCTCAGGGAACTGTACCAACAGACAAAGCCTCTGGAGAAATGGAGCTTTCCAAGAACTGAACAGTGATCCTAAGAGTGAGGATCAGCAAGCTATGTACCTCAACCTACGGCATGAACGGCCCAGAAGGAGAGGTCAACAGGTACCAAGTATGTAAAACTGAAAGTACTATAATTTAAATCATAAAGTCTAGATATATAAAGCTGGAGACAAGTATAATAACCAAACTAACAGTACACTGTGCCTTACTAATAATGAGAGTATAACCAGGGGCTATCCGCCCGTAGTACCATGATACCCTCTCTATTCAAAGAAATTTAACCCTCTAGGGAATTGAACCCGCATAGGTCATGTGGACCCGCAATGAGTATATATGGATACCCGCATCGTGGAGAGCTAACCCACGGAATAGTCATGGGAATTTAACCCGCATAGGTCATGTGGACCCGCAATGAGTATATATGGATACCCGCATCGTGGGGAGCTAATCCCACAGACCGAACAATGTCAAGGGAATTGAACCCGTAGTATAACATTTGCACGAATGTCTATCATGAGTAACATACGCAAGTTAAATAATTTAGGACTCTCATCAGAACAAGATAAATCACTTATCATTTTATAACATTCAAGGCGCTAGCATGTCACGTCAAATCCGGGAATTTAACCCAAAAGTACTACGTACTTCAACTCTTTTAAAAGAACCATTTTTACAGAAAGACCACAAGATACTAACACCCGTAGTATCAAGGCATAACTAACTTTAAAATCAAGTTACTACACCTTTAGAAATTCATTTCAAGGCTTTGAAACCAAGTAACTTTTAATTTCATAACCTAGGCAACTCATGCCTATCAATCAAATAGACCACTCTCTTAACCTTTCATAAAGCCGTTATAACTAACTTCCCATAAAGCCGTTATAAATCTTTATGTTTTAGACAAATTCATTCTTTTTATAACCAAGAGACTTATACTTTTAAAAACAAAGTATCATATACTTTCAAAATACTTCAAGTCTCTTAACTTTAGAAATCAAGTTTCTTAACCTTAGAACATCAAGTTTCTTAACTTTAGAATATCAAGTTTCTTAACTTTAGAGATCAGGTTTCCTAACTTTAGAATATCAAGTAATCAATACTTTCCAAATCAAGTATTCTATACTTTTTCAAGTCAAGAAATCTTTGTTTACCTTATTAGAATAAACCATTCTTTTAACTTCTCATAAAGTTATTATAACCAACTTCCCATAAAGCCGTTATACTAACTTTATGCTTCTGAAACTAAGGCATTTTTATTCTTTAAAAACCAGTGAGTTAATTTTCTAACTCAACCAACTTAGACATGATTAAAACAAGTCAAGGATATCAAATGAACTGAATTCATTTAAATCTCGTATGTCTACCGTACTATACATTTATAACTACTCATGCTCAAGAGATAAGAAAAGTTCCACATACCTCTCCGGCTCAATCCACTTGCCAAGTTGAATACGCCGTGCGTAGAATGTCAACCTATAATGACTACAATACGCCTATCAACTTCTAGCTTTCAACGTAGAATATTTCTAAGTATAAAGACTCTTATTCTACGGAAAATCGGGAAGCACTTCCTTTGTTTCTACGTACTTTTCCACCTTTTTCAAGGCCCGAAAATCATTAACCAAATGCCACATTTAAGGCTCAACAATTCAGCTAACCAAAGGGGATTACACGCCTAATAAGACGTATAAAATGCTGCCCCACAATCAATATAAAACTGTCCATTAATCCAAAGCCATTCTCGGCTACAAGCAATGCCACAACGATGTCAATTTTTTTTCAATTTCCTTTTCAATCCAAGTTGTTATTCTAATATATTATATACCCTATAACAATTATAAAAACTATAAATCCTTTCTTTCTTAACATGCGACGATTGTAACTATCGACCAAATTAATTACAACATAAATGGCTAACTTGCCCATTTTCGGTTTTTAACATGTCGACATGATCCAATTCTTTTCAAACTTCAATCTATATACCACATGCTCACTTATCAACTTACTATAACATGTAATCTTTAATCACACTAAGAAGATGGAAATTTTACCTCAATTAGCTCTAATAATATCCAAGCGTCAAAGTCGATCCTTAGCAATTTTTAGCTCATGTTCTTACGTTCCAATCCGCTCCAAGCACTCCTTAGAAGCTCATGAAGAACTCCTCTTCAAGTTCCAACTTCAAAGTTGAAGAACACCTTAGGTTTTCATCTTGCGACTAACGTAAAAATGTGGGTTTTCCGGGATCTTTCTATTGAGATAACCTTAGAATACCTTTAGGGACATTGGGTTTGAATATTGGAATTTATGAAGCAAGATTACAAAATTTTCCTCTTCTCTTCTTGTCATTGCCGAGAGCTCCTAATGAGCTAGAACAAGTCTTGCCAATTTTTTCTAAGTATGGAATGGTCTTGCACTAGTAGTATGAATATATAACACAATCAAGGGCCTAGATTAAACCAAATGGAAGGTTAGGATGTGGTCAATAATGTCAAGCTCCACTTTTTCCCTTTGACTTGGTCCATTTTTATCAAGCCAAATTGGCTAGTCTTGATGATCAATTTCGTCCAAGGATGACCATGTGGAGGGTGACACGTATCGCCCTCCCACTGTTCCATAACATGCCATTTTCCGAAATTTTCATAATTGATCAAAATATCGAAAACCTCGTGGGCCCCACAAAAACGTAAATTTTTTCGGGTGGGCCCCAGGTATCCAACTCTGAAAATAAAATTCCATAATTCCGGTAAATTCTAAAAGTCTTAAATAACCAATTTGAGAGTTCAATTCTCCTTAACGAACAATTTTCCTTCCCGGGGCTCGAAATCATATTCCGTAGGAAAAATAATCCTTCTTTCGTTTCAATCTTATAGTCGTACTTTCTCCCGTACATTCTCTTAAACATGTCCTGAAATTACGGGGTGTAACATTCTTCCCCCCTTAGAAACATTCGTCCCCGAATGTTCTTTCAGAGTCAATCTAATTAGCTAGCGACATAGTCTCCTTTAACTATCTCAACATAATCTCGTGCCACACATGGCCACATAATGTGCCATCCGAATACTGGAATGGTAGCTGTTATAATACGTCAACTCAACAAGAGGCAAATAATCCTCCCAGCTACCCCTGAACTCCATAACACAGGCCCGCAACTTATCCTCAAGTGCCTGGATAGTACGCTCTGCCTGTCCGTCGGTCTGAGGATGAAATGCAACACTGAAACTCACATGTGCCCCTAATCCCTTCTGGAAAACCTCCAGAAGTCATCCGCAAACTGAGCTCATCCGTCTGACATCATAAATATAGGAACCCCGTGCAGTCTCACAATTTCCCTGCTATATAATCTAGCATAATCCTCAGCCGAGTAAGTGGTCCTGACTGGAAGAACATGGGCTGATTTCGTCATCTTGTTTACTATGACCCTCAGAGAGTCGCACTTCTTCTGAGTACGATGCAACCCTCTAACAAAATCCATATTAACCACCTCCCATTTCTAAGTCGGGATCCCAATCGCCTGTAATAGCCCGCTGGGCTTCTGGTGCTCAACCTTGACCTGCTACTAATTCGGACACTAAGCAACAAACTCTGCTACGTCTCTCTTCAGGCCATCTTACCAATACATACATCTGGGGTCATGGTACATCTTAGTCGACCCCGAACAAATAGAGCAATAAGCACTGCGTGCCTTTCCTAAAACCTGCTGACAAGTCTTGCAGCATCGGGCACACACAATCTATCCCCATATCACAACACCATATCCGGTGCTACCCAAATAGGTCCTTCTCCTCTTGGAGAGCCGTATCTCAAATTCGCCCTAGAACTGGATCCTTATACTGTCGCCTCTTCACCTCCTCAACGAGGGAAGACTCGGCAACCTCTCAAATCTGAGCTCCACTATCATGCTCTCATAGATGTCGGGAAATATAGGTTGTTACCTTATCGAGTTGCATCCGCACACAACCCAGCGAAACACTCAAAGAGTTACCATAATAACCTAACCCTCTAGTCCCTCAGGCATCAGGAGGGGTTAGAACTGTAATCGTAGTCAGCTTATCTTCCAATAACTGGAAGCCTGTCTCATACTTCTGAAATATTCAGGGATAATCTCAATTATGATTCCTGTTTCCAATTCTCTGTTGCAACCAAACTTGGTCACTATACTTAGATTCAATTCCTTTGCTTGTCTCATGGCTAAGACTTTCTGCCAATCACAATTTAGGGGGAGATTCCCTTGATCTCGTCAAGTAGTAATCCTATTATTCTCTCCCAGCTCATAGATCTTATAGTCAGGTGTTCAACCTCAATTCATGGTATTACATAATCCAATGGCTTGCCAAGATTTCTTATCGTTCGAGTGTCTACTTGTCTTACCTTTATTTTTCATTTCAAGTTGCCTGGGGCCTCTTACCTCCCCGTAATTTTCCTACTATCCTTCTCGTCAGTACAGATTTTGCCACCTTTCATCGAGGTGTTCTTACTGTCCATTATTCACTAATGGTTTTTACACTAGTCTGGGGTAATCATATCTCGTGCAACTTACATAACCTTAGTTGCATTCTCTTTTATCATTCTGGTCATAACCCTTCCTTATGCTCATTATTAGCAAAAAGAAAATATATATATATTTCTATCTTGATTCTTGATCATATAGTTTCATTCATGCGTACTACCTGCATTTATATCCTTACGACACTTCTTCAACCATTTCCTAGTGTCGTCCTCAATTACCCCAACCCAATACCTTTTTCCACGGTTATTTAAAATCAGAACCTATGCATACTTGGGTATTTTACCAGTCCCATATCTATGGCTTAGATAAATGGGTACGCATAACCCTCAGTAATACGTAAAACTATCCTGTTACGTGAGGGAGAGAGCTTATCTCTCTTTCATAATCTTTCTTTGTGGTTACAACCCTAATCACAGGGTCCCGTTGCGGTTTCCTCTATAATTATAATCAATTACTTCAATGACACAAGTCACATAGACTCCACAATTATCATGTCAAAGAGGCAAGGAATAACTTACATATTACTAGCACTTCCATTCCTTTCCAATCGATCATCGGCTCACCGGGAAACTGGAATCGAATCGATCTCTCTCTGTAGTCAATGTTGGCCTAACAAGAAGCCAACTAGTCCATACCCATAATGACCTCAAGGTCTGTCGTATTCAGCTCTACTAGGTCTGCTAGGGTCTGACGACTGTATCATCACCGGGCAAATCTTATATACCCGCTCAGCTACTACCCAATCACTCACTGGTGTAGCTACCTCGAAAGGTCCTTATGGTTTCAGGCTCTATTCCTCTACACTTGGTTGCCCTCTTTCTTACTGGTCGCACTCTTCCCGTACTTCACAACTTATTCTAGCATATGTACATAACCTCCATACTGATTTTGGCCTCCAATCTTTGGAGTTACTATTCTAAACAATATAAGGCCATTTCCGGCTCTCACGACCCGGTTCCGGTGGAACGCGTCCACGAACCCGTAAAACAATTAACTAGACTTGGGTCTTGCACCCTCGTGACCCTGTCACGTAGCGGGACTACTACCAACTGACCCCACTCTATTTCAGGCTATGGGGCGACCCGTAATAGGTCCTCAACCCGACCCACCGTCGTACTTAACTCTTACCCTTAGTCTGAATTAAATCTTATTGCCCGAGAAGGCCTTATATACCTAAGGTCTCGGCGGTTATCAATATTCTTAGGCTCGCAATTCCATGCTCCAAGCCTACCTTCTCAGTCCCCCCGTAACGGGTAAAATAACTTCTCATAATACCATAATCGTGTTGTCTTGATCACAACAACCATTACTTACTCCATACGGATCTCATCCGTACAATCCTCTTAAGCATACCACATAGCTTAATCTATCAATCATAGTCTTCCATTAAGTCTCTTAACATGACTTCTTAAGGGTTCATTACCCTTTCAGACGGCTCATCATTTCCTAATTATCTCAAATTAGTACGTAAACCTGGATGAGAATTCATTAAGTTGTTTCATACCTTCTCGGTATCTAATTAGTCCTTGCCAATTCTTGGTAACCTATAAGCATTCTAGGCAACCCATATATGAACCTCATACATAAATCTGTATAGTTGTACGTCATTATACCAACTATACAACAATTATTACCAACCTGGATACGCAATCCACATAGTCATTCCCGGTCATCACGCTTTCTCATACCGCAATCAACATAACTCGTTAGGGAGGCGACCACAATAACACACTCTATCGCACGATCTCGAGTGAGAAGAATGGAAACCAATCCTAAATGCCCTGCGACCTCACGATTATAGATGTGGTGCACAACACACCGATAATCAAGACTCTACTAGACACGGTCTGTAGACACTTTCCGAGGACTAACTGCTCTGATACCACTTTTGTCACGACCCGACCCCGGGCCCGCGACTGGTGCCCTACCTGGGCATCCCTCACAGGTATACATCAGAGAATAGTAGCGGAACATACATAAAACTCAACAATTACTAGTCATGAAATATCAACAGGTTAGCCGATAAGACAACCTTCCAAAAAAAAATATATACACAAGCCCAAAAGCAGTTACCTCTTTCTTCTTACAACCCAATCCAAAAGATATGACTATAGACCTCTACGAATTTTTACATAACAACTGTGATGGGACAGGGCCCCGCCATACCCCCTGAATGTACATAAAACTACAACCTCAGGGAACTGTACCAACAGACAAAGCCTCCGGAGAAATGGAGCTTTACAAGAACTGAACAGTGATCCTAAGAGTGAGCATCAGCAAGCTATGTACCTCAACCTGCGGCATGAACGCAGCCCCCCGAAGGAGGTCAGTGCAACAGGTACCAAGTATGTAAAACTGAAAGTACTGTAATTTAAATCATAAAGTCTAGATATATAAAGGTGGAGACAAGTATAATAACCAAACTAACAGTACACTGTGCCTTACTAATAATGATAGTGTAACCAGGGGCTATCCGTCTGTAGTACCATGATACCCTCTTATTCAAGGGAATTTAACCCTCTAGGGAATTGAACCCGCATAGGTCATGTGGACCCGCAATGAGTATATATGGATACCCGCATCGTGGAGAGATAACCCACGGAATAGTCATGGGAATTTAACCCGCATAGGAATTTAACCCGCATAGGTCATGTGGACCCGCAATGAGTATATATGGATACTCGAATCGTGGGGAGCTAATCCCACGGATCGAACAATGTCAAGGGAATTGAACCCGTAGTATAACACTTGCACGAATGTCTATCATGAGTAACATACGCAAGTTAAATCATTTAGGACTCTCATCAGAACAAGATAAATCACTTATCATTTTATAACATTCAAGGTGCTAGCATGTCACATCAAATCCGGGAATTTAACCCCAAAGTACTACGTACTTTAACTCTTTTAAAAGAACCCTTTTTACAGAAAGACCACAAGATACTAACACCCGTAGTATCAAGACATAACTAACTTTCAAATTAAGTTACTACACCTTTAGAAATTCATTTCAAGGCTTTGAAACCAAGTAACTTTTAATTTCATAACCTAGGCAACTCATGCCTATCAATCAAATAGACCACTCTCTTAACCTTTCATAAAGTCGTTATAACTAACTTCCCATAAAGTCGTTATAACTCTTTATGTTTTAGACAAATTCATTCTTTTTATAACCAAGAGACTTATACTTTTAAAAACAAAGTATCATATACTTTCAAAGGGTTTCATCCTCTACTTATGGGAATGTCTTCGAATATTTCAAGTCTCTTAACTTTAGAAATCAAGTTTCTTAACCTTAGAATATCAAGTTTCTTAACTTTAGAAATCAGGTTTCCTAACTTTAGAATATCAAGTAATCAATACTTTTCAAATCAAGTATTCTATACATTTTCAAGTCAAGAAATTTTTGTTTACCTTATTAGAATAAACCATTCTTTTAACTTCCCATAAAGTTATTATAACCAACTTCCCATAAAGTCGTTATACTAACTTTATGCTTCTGAAACTAAGACATTTTTATTCTTTAAAAACAAGTGAGTTAATTCTGTAACTCAACCAACTTAGACATGATTAAAACAAGTCAAGTATATCAAATGAACTGAATTCATTTAAATCTCGTACATCTACCGCACTATACATTTATAACTACTCATGCTCAAGAGATAAGAAAAGTTTCACATACCTCTCCGGCTCAATCCACTTGCCAAGTTGAATACGCCGCGCGTAGAATATCAACCTATAATGACCACAATACGCCTATCAACTTCTAGCTTTCAACGTAGAATATTTCTAAGTATAAGGACTCTTATTCTACGGAAAATCGGGCAGCACTTCCTTTGTTTCTACGTACTTTTCCACCTTTTTCAAGGCCCGAAAATCAATAACCAAATGCCACATTTAAGGCTCAACAATTCAGCTAACCAAAGGGGATTACACGCCTAACAAGACGTGTAAAATTCTGCCCCACAATCAAGATAAAACTGTCCATTAATCCAAAGCCATTCTCGGCTACAAGCAATGCCACAACGATATCAATTTTCTTTCAATTTCCTTTTCAATCCAAGTTGTTATTATAATATGTTATATACCCTATAACAATTATAACAACTATAAATCCTTTCTTTCTTAACATGCGACGATTGTAACTATCGACCAAATTGATTACAACATAAATGGCTAACTTGCCCATTTTCGGTTTTTAACATGTCGACATGATCCAAATATTTTCAAACTTCAATCTATATACCACATGCTCACTTATCAACTTACTATAACATGTAATCTTTAATCACATTAAGAAGATGGAGATTTTACCACAATAAGCCCTAATAATATCCAAGCGTCAAAATCGATCCTTAGCATCTTTTAGCTCATATTCTTACGTTCCAATCCGCTCCAAGCACTCCTTAGAAGCTCATGAAGAACTCCTCTTCAAGTTCCAACTTCAAAGTTGAAGAACACCTTAGGTTTTCATCTTGCGACTAACGTAAAAACGTGGTTTTTTCCGGGATCTTTCTATTGAGATAACCTTAGAATACCTTTAAGGACCTTGGGTTTGAATATTGGGATTTATGAAGCAATATTGCAAAATTTTCCTCTTCTCTTCTTGTCATTGTCGAGAGCTCCTAATGAGCTAGAACAAGTCTTGCCAATTTTTTCTCAGTATGGAATGGTATTGCACTAGTAGTATGAATATATAACACAACCAAGGGCCTAGATTAAACCAAATGAAAGGTTAGGATGTGGTCAATAATGTCAAGCTCCATTTTTTCCCTTTGACTTGGTCCATTTTTATCAAGCCAATTTGGCTAGTCTTGATGATCAATTTCGTCCAAGGATGACCATGTGGAGGGTGACACGTGTCGCCCTCCCATTGGTCCATAACATGCTGTTTCCCGAAATTTTCATAATTGGTCAAAATATCGAAAAAATCGTGGGCCCCACAAAAACGTAAAAAATTTCGGGTGGGCCCCACGTATCCAACTCTGAAAATAAAATTCCATAATTCCGGTAAATTCTAAAAGTCTTAAATAACCAATTTGAGAGTTTAATTCTCCTTAACAAACAATTTTCCTTCCCGAGGCTCGAAATCATATTCCGTAGGAAAAACAATCCTTCTTTCGTTTCAATCTTATAGTCGTACTTTCTCCCGTACGTTCTCTTAAACATGTCCTGGAATTACGGGGTGTAACAAGTGAGATCAAAAGGAATCACCAACCATTAATATAGACCAAATTTGGTCTTGAATACCGATTTTCACTCATCTCCGAATTTCATCCGGATTTGATGGTATTCACTCCGAAGATCTATCTTTGAAAAGATGCATGAACCATTCAATTCATCAAGCATGTCATCAAGACGGGGTATGTGATGACGATACTTTACCATTATCTTGTTAATGGCTCAGCAATTAACACACATGTGCCACATTCCATCTTTCTTTAGGACCAAGATCACCGGCACAACACATGTGCTCATACTTTCTCGCACAAATCCTTTTTCAAGGAGTTCATTCACTTGCCTTTGAAGCTATTTGGTGTCCCGGGTTGGCTCTATAAGCTAGCTTGTTTGGCAATTGAGACCCTCAGACAATGTCAATTGATGCTCAATTTACCTTAAGGGAGGCAATCCCATTGGAAGTTCCAAAAGGGAACACATCATCATAATCTTGCAAAAGAGAATAAATAGATCTAGAAAAAAGGTTAGTTCATTAGTGTGCAAAGAGTAGTCCCTATGCATGATAAGAACTACCAGATGTCACTCCTCCATCTCCTTCATAATCTCCTATACACTTGTCAAGAGGACCATCTTTTCCTTTCTTCTTGACTCCTTCCTTTTCTCACATCTTTTTGAAAACTATTTATTCCACTACTCACTCCCTTGCTTCCTCCCCCACCCTTGATCTTTTCCTTCAACTCTCTCATTTTCTAGTAAACTTCATTCACTTTCAAGGGTGTCATAGGACATAGAACATGTTTGAGGCCATTGTGCACAAGTGAGTACCAATTGGTCCTTCCATCATACATGGTTGACCTATCATATTTCCAAGGCCTTCCAAGTAAGAGGTAACAAGCTTGCATGGGGATAACATCACATAGAAGCTCATTTTGATACTTCCCCACCTTGAACTTAATCATATCTTGTCCATTCACCTTCAATTTACCACATTCATTTAGCTATTGAAGTTTATAAGGATGATCATGATTGGTTATGGGAAGATTCAAGAAGTAAACTAATGCCGTGCTTACAACGTTCGCATAGCTCCCACTATCAATGATCACGACACACACATTTTGGTTAATGACCCATTTGGAATGGAATAGATTCTCCATTTGGATAGGATTATCCATAACCTTGCTTATCATAGCTCTCCATACCATATAATTTGGGATGATAATCTCCCTTCTTGAGGCATGTCCATACATGTCATCACTCCTTTTTCCAAACCATTTGGGATGGTGATTTCATCTTGCTCATTTTCATCATCTTCCATAAGTTCATTATTCTCATGATTATCTCCTTCAACCTCATTCTCACAATCCATCTCGTCATCATCACTACAAGTTTCTTTCATAATAAAGGCTCTATGATTATGACATTCACTCATCATATGACCATAACCTTGACATTTAAAGCATTTGAGAGGTTTAACATTATTACATCTTTTCAGAGAAAACTTTGGATGCTGCTTCTCAACTCGGTGGTTCTTGACAAATGGCTTCTTGAAATTTTGCATGTACCCTTACTCTTTTGTCAATTGGAGGAAGAAGTTCCCCCTTCTTTGGTGTTGTTCCATAAACCCTTGTAACCTCTTGACTTATCAATCTTATCTTCCTTGAACATCTCCTCTATCTCAATAGTCACTTCAAGAGTTTCATCAATATCACGATAGTTATGGAGTCTTATTCGAGAAGTAATTTATTTACTCAACCCGGCTCAGATGTGAGTCATAGCATTTAAGGGATCCTCTTCAAAATCAATTTTCATCTTCACAAGTTAGAACCCATCATAGTATTGTTCCACACTCTTGTTGTTTTATTTCAAAGTGTATACCTTCTTGAGTTATTTTTGCTTGTATCATTCGGTAATATACTTGCACCTCAAAATGTTCTTTAGCTCTTCCCAAGGCCGAGTGAGAGATAAGACATACAACCTTCTTGCTTTCACTTAGGTTTCCCACCATGTGGAGGCAAACCCCTAAAATTGAACAATGGCATAAGACGTCTTTTTCAACTCGGACATGTCATTCATCAAGAAGATTCTATCACATTCTAGCATCCATACACTACATCCGACCTTCTAATCGGGAAGAGAAGGCGGAGAACATGTTCATCATGTCAAGCAAAGTTGGTTACCAGATGGGAACTTAAATTTCCTCCTCATGGTTCGCCATTGTACCTATTTAAGACACTCAACAAAGCAACCAAACATGTTAAGTTAGTTAAAACAACTCACAAAACTTTCAAGTATTCACACCTTTTGATTGCCTCACAAATTGCTCAGGCTAATGATTGTATTTTTGTTAATCCGGTTGAGTCACAAGGTTTCGATTGCTACTTGAGGTCAAGAATGAATATCATGTTTGACTCGAAGAAAAGGATGAATTAATTCAAACTAACGCACTTGAATCAAGAAGTTTCGACGAAGTTTAAACGAAAAAAGAACGAAAAGAAGTGGAACTCAAGAATTATTTAACAAAAGTAGGATTAATTACTAGTCGTTAATTAATTAAAAGAATTAAAGAAAATAAATTAGGAGAGGAAATCAAACCAGAGAAGATTTCGTATGAAAATTGGCTTTAAAATGAAGTTGGAATTGCTGGAGAAAGCTCAAGCGATGTTGGGGCGTGCATTTGGGTTGGGAAAATAGTTTTGGACCACTCTCTGAAGTTGACTGCCACGCGTATCGGTCGAGTGGACTGTCCCAACGCGTGGTGCAGTGGCATCTGATTCATCACCACTACGGCGCTACATTAATGTGGTGCTAATGTGTTGCTTTCGTGGCGTGCTGGCGTGGAAATTCTGACCTTTTCTTTATAATTTCAAAATTTCAGATTTGAGGGGCTCCACCAAGCTAGTACTTTCTATTTTTGGCTGAACAAACACCTTTTGACTAATTGACTTGGAATATTTGAATCAAACACACATATTGGGGTCTTCTTCTCTATGAAGACTTGAAGATCTTCAAGAACTTCAAATCTCCAACTTCAAATCAACTCCAACTTTTCCCCAATTTTTTCTTCTTCAATAAGACTCACTTTCAATTTTCTATACTTCAAGCTTCAACAATGGTAGAATACTCAAATCAACTTCAAATTGAATGAAACTTGATATTTAGAGTCAAATAATACTAAAGAACAAGAATTTAGTGTCAAAATAATAAAATAAACACAAAAAATGTGATTTTTATTTTTATTTTTTAGTAACAACTAAGACTAGATTTGTAAAAATAAATCTATAACAAAGCACTTGATACCAATTGATATAATAAAGGATATGAAACCAATAAAATTAACAAGGAAATCAACAAAAAAAAGGGAATGATAACTAGATTGACACAGGATCAACACAAATTTGCAACTAAAGCTCTAATTAAGCTAAAACCTCTAAATTAGTATTAAAATCAAACACCAAACTCTACGGATGACCTCAATGGAATCTAATTCCCAAGCAATCAACCTCTCAACGATTCACACAATCACAAGGTTACCCAAACTCTCTAATTCTCAAGAGTATTTCAAGTTTAATAATCAAAGTAGTATAAAAAGTACAGGAAATAATAAATTACTCTCTCTGTCCCAATTTGTTTGAAGGTTGACCAGTTTGATGGTCTAACAACTTTTTTTCTTTGATTTATTTTAAACATAGACTCTTCGAATATTTTATAATAAAAATTACATATTTGAAAACTATATAAAAAGTACCGTAAGTCTACATAATTAAAAACTCATAATATATAAAAAGAGGTAGAGAAAATTATAGTCAAAAAAATAGTTGTTTGACTCGTTAACTTTCAAACAAAATGGGATGGAGGGAGTACTACTTTTTCTAGGATAGAAAGAAAACTAATGTAATTATTACAATTATTGTTACACCCCGTAATTTCAGGACATGTTTAAGAGAATGTACGTAAGGAAACAAGACTAAAAAATTTGAACGAAAGGATGAATTGTTTTTCCGAAGAAAAATCTTCCGAACCTCGAAAAGGAAAATTGTTCGTTAATGAGAATTGGGTTCTCAGAATTTTTATTTGAGACTGTTGGAATTTATCGGAACTATGAAATTTTATTTTCAGAGTTGGATACGTGGGGCCCACCCGAGAAATTTTACGTTTTTGTGGGGCCCACGAGGTTTCCGATATTTTGACCAATTATGGAAATTTCGGGAAACGAAATATTATGGACCAATGGGAGGGCGACATGTGTCACCCTCCACATGTTTGTTGGATGAATAAGAGAATTGACCAAGTCAAAGGGGTCAAGTGGAAGCTTGATAATATTGACCAAAATTGACTAAGATCCTAGCCATTCATATGTTTTAATCCTAGCCATTGGTTGTTCTATATATCTACATACTACTAGTGCAAGACTAGAATTTCCACACTTAGAAAAAATTCAAGAAACTTGAGCATTGTGCAAAGTTGCTCTCGGCTAAGGGCCCTTATCCACACAAATTTTTTGCAATCTTGCTTCTTAATTCACAATACTTAAACCCAAGGTTCCTAGAGGTATTATAAGGATATCTCAATACAAAAATCCCGGAAAAACTACATTTTTTACGTTAGTCGCAAGATGAAAACCTAAGGTGTTCTTCAACTTTGAAGTTGGAACTTGAAGAGGAGTTCTTCACAAGCTTCTAAGGGTTGCTTGGAGTGGATTGGAACGTCGAGAAGAGGAGCTAAAGTTGCTAAGGATCGACTTTAAATCTTGGATTGAATTTGGGCTTATTGAGGTATAAATCTTCGTCCTACTATTGTGATTGAAGATTCCATGTTATGATAAGTTAGAAGTGATCATGTGATATATATTATGAAGATTGATAAGTTTTATGGAATTATGAAAGCCAAAATCCGAAACTAGCATGTTTAGCGATAAGATTGTAATTCAATTTAATTGTTAGTTTTAGTCGTCGCATATTATGTAAAGAAGTGATTATAGTTGTTAAAATTGATTGCGACTATATAACATGTTTGAATAACAACTTGGATTGAAAAGGAATTGGAAAAGGAAATGGGAAATGACTACTTGTTGTTATATTGTGAAATTGCCGAAATGGCCTAGAATTTTGGAATATTTTACGCAGATTTTGTGGCGCTTTAATGGGTTGTTTTAGACTTGTATATATGCAGAAATTGGGTGGTTATATATATGATTAATGTGGTAGAATTGGCTAGTGAAAGCCCTAAGGAATAAAGGTGGAAAAGGGTGCAAAGAGGCTTCATATCTTATCCTAAATATTGATGAAATTATGGATTGTTTTGTATACATTGTGGGGCAGAATTTTACACGTCCTGTTAAGGCGTGTAATCCCCTTTGGTTAGCTGAATTGTTGAGCCTTAAATGTGGTGTTTGGTTATTGATTTTCGGGCCTTGAAAAAGGTGGAAAAGTATGTAGAAACAAAGGAAGTGTTGCCCGATTTTCCGTAAAATAAGAGACCTTACACTTAGTATGATTCTACGTTAAAAAGTTAGGAGTTGATAGACATGTTATGATTAATATAGGTTGAAGTACTACGAGTAGCGTATTCTACTTAAAGGATGGAATAGCTATCGAGGTTGAAGTACTTTGGAGCATTTTGCTACTTGTCGATAATCGTCGCGAGATATATGAACCTCTCCCTTATTTTGACATGATTCTACGTATGAAATATACATGTGGTGTTATTTCATGATTCCTTCTACTCTTAGAAGTTAAGAGGTACGTATGTTGATTTACTCTATGTAAAAAGTATGTCTAAATTATCATAAGTCCTTACCAAGTCTTATGGGAGATGTTGGTAAGAACGGTTAGGAAGTTATGAGGGTTGATTTAAAGCTATGTGAAATGATTTGTATGAAGTAAGTAAGTTGATTTTATATTTGAAAATGACTTGGATTTATATGTGAAAAGGGACTTGATTTCTAGAGTATAGATGACATGATTTTATATGTATAAGCGACATGATTTTAAAGAATGTATGTTATGAAGTTTTAAGACTATGAACTTTGATTTCTTTAAAGGATTATGAGACGTTATTTTCAAAAGTTAAGAAGATTGATTTCAAAAGAGTGTGTAACTGGAGTTTTAAAAAGAAGAAATTTATTGATTTAAAAGAGAAGGAGTTTTATGATTCTTTTTAAGTATGTATGTACATAGTACTTTTGGGTTTAGTTTCTCTAGTGTAATAAGAAATAAAAGTGTATTAAGTTCTCTAAAATGAAAGGTTGTTATAATAGTTTTATGGGAAGTTGTTATAACGACTTAAGAAGAAGTGAAAAAATGGTTTAAGAAAATGTTACGTAAGGAAAATCACACCGAGCCTACAAATAGGCCGGATTATGTTATGAGATACACCGAGCCTACAAATAGACCGGATTATGTTATGAGATACACCGAGCCTACAAATAGGCCGGATTATGTTATCAGATACACCGAGCCTACAAATAGGCCGGATTACGCCATATTACACCGAGTCTACACATAGGCCAGGTTACGTCATCTTACACCGAGCCCCACAGGCGGGCCGGATTATGCTACATGATTCCACAGTACACCGAGCCCCACAAGCGGGCCGGATTATGCTACATGATTCCACAGTACACCGAGCCCCACAGGCGGGCCGGATTATGCTACATGATTCCACAGTACACCGAGCCCCACATGCGGGTCAGATTATGCCACATGATTCATCAGTACACCGTGTCCCGCAAATGGGCCGGATTACGTTATCACGTATGGATAATCAAAGTAAGCTCCCAATAAAGTCCTCCATAAAGTAGGATTATGTTATGTAAGATATGTAAGTTATGTGGAAAACTTGATTGAATTCTTAAGTATGTATGTAAGAATATGATGTTAATTCTTATTGAAAGAAGGAAAAGAAGTTAATGTAAGATTGATTTGAGTTAAAATGGCACGGTAGGATCTCGTATTTCATTTTTATACTTGCTCGCTATTCTTTTATACGATTATGATGTGGTTATCGCACCTTATTTCGCTTCCATACTTGCACTGTTGTCGACTTCTTCGGCCGCTCATGCCCGCAGTGTTAGGTACACAGGTTGGTGATCCTTGCTCTTAGGATCTCTGTTCAGTTTTTCGGAAGAAGCTCCATTCACTCCGGAGGTTTATCTTTTGGGTACGGTTTTTCTGATGTTGTAGATTTATGTACATTCAGGGGTATGACGGGGCCCTGTCCCGCCACAGTTGTAATTCTTAGAGGTCTGTAGTCATATCTTGTGGGTCGGTTTGTAAAGAAGAAGGATGTAACTGCGTTTGGTTATGTATATGTATATGTCTGCAGAGTAGCCTTATTCCGCTAACCCGTTGTTTATTTCTTGTTGATTTATTTTATGAGTTTCATGTATGTTCCTGATTATCTCACGATGTATACTGTAAGCGGTGCCTGTGTAGGGCACCGCCATGCCCGGTCCGCAGTCGTGATAATTATACCCTTAATGAAGTAAGAGTCTTGTTTGGTTTTTCTTTTAAGTTGAAACTTGTAATTCTAAGACTTAGCCATTTTTAGTTGCATGACCATCTTCTTCATTCAAATTGTCATCTTCCTTCTCTCTTCTTTCCTCTCATGTAATTATGAATATTTTGAATTCCCGAACCGACTCAAGAGTATACTCAAATACATATCTTTTCATGAACAATCCTTGTAGAATTTGGAGCTCAGAAGCTTGACTCCTTGTAAAAGTTCTTGATCACTTTGAATTGTATCATCCCCTCAGGAGTTGGGGCATAATCAACAAGTAATAAACTGAAATTACATAGTCAAACAAAAGAGGACAATAAGGGCATTGTCTTGGTTAGGTTTTGCAATGTGTAATTCCGGAAACATTTTGTTGATTTCATCGCAAATTTTAAGCGTTTTTCGTGACCTTTTTCCTTTTGAAGTTGACATATTTTGGATCCACTATCTATTAAAGTGTGATTGTTTTCTTTATTAGGGGTTGTGAGTTGTTATTACATTGTCAAACAAACAGGTTAAACTGTGTAATTACATTCAAATCAAATTCCTATGTGTCCTTCCAAACAACGAGGGGCGGGAAAGATCAATGAAAGACTAGAGCTCGAGCATGAAACTTTATTACACAGATTCGGTTCGGTTGCAGAGAAGTACCTCAATGAATAGAGAAAAGTCAAGACAAGAAGAAAGTCTCTGGTGCCCTATGCTTTACCAAATGAGGTTCTTCCTAGCTGACAGCTTGCAACTCTTCCGTTCCAAGTACAGTAAGTGAATACGGGGCCTTAAATCTCTTCCTACTCGGAGAATTAACTCAACTCGACCCGATTCGACCCGCCACGGACGGACCCTCCCTCTATTTAGGGCCCGTTTGATACAACTTATTAAAAAGAGCTTATAGAAGTAGAGTTTTTATCAAAAAGTTGTTAGGTGTTTGGTTGTCAATAAAAAAAATATTTTTGGTTTAAAAATAGGAAAAACAAGTCATTTTGCCTTTACTGAGCATAAGCCCAAAATTTGAGCTTCTCCCAGTAGAGGTCAAAAGTTTTTTTTTTTTTTGCCAAAAACACTTTTGACAAAAAATCACCAAACACTCCATTTTTTTTATCAAGTGCTTCTAACAAAAAAAAAAAACTTTTGTCAAATCCAAAAGCCCAATCACACACACTTAGGGTTTTAGATTATTTTCAACCTCAATCTTCTGTTTTACCGGTTTTTTTTATCAGTTGAGTAGTGCTTCTACGGTTCTCTTTCTCGTCTGCTGATCTTATCTTATGAGCAGCAGCCCTTGAAAGAATTCATCTTTATCACCCCCTCAAAGGTAACACCCTTTTGCTTTTCTTTCGTCTTTTTTTTTGTGTGCACATTTCTCTCTTCAAAATGCTGAGAAAGGTACTAACCCTTTTAGCTTTTCTTGATTTTTCTAGCTAACCCCTTTTTGATTTCTCTCATTAGTTTCAGTTATTCATTTTGTGTTTTCACTGAAATTAAACCCCTTTTTTCTCTGCAAAAACATCAGAAATGTAACCCCTTTTGGATTTTTGATTTCTCTTTTTTTTTTCTGATGTGTGTATGCTGTAATAGGTAAAAGATGTCGGCGGTGGCACAGCTTCGCTACTCTTCACTTCCCAGCCACTATCAGAATCAAAGTCGTTACCTTTCTGGTGCCAAACCCAGATTTTCAGACAACAGTTTCGTGAAAAATTTCAACTTTAACCCTTTAAGAAGCAGACATGTAGGTTCTAAACAATGGGGTTCAGATTTGGTTATCAAGCATCAAGTTCCTTGTTCTGAGGGCGATGATGGCGGCAGCATTGGGATGGGACGAGGTGGTGGGGGTGGTGGTGGTGGTGGTGATAGTGGGGGAGATTCAGATGATTCTAGATCTTCTTGGGACAGTTTTGGACCGATTGGCGCTTTTGTCAATGGTTGGAGATCAAGGGTTACTGCAGATCCACAGTTCCCTTTTAAGGTTCTTATGGAGGAATTGGTTGGTGTCACTTCCGCTGTCATAGGAGATATGGCGTCTCGTCCTAACTTTGGTCTTAATGAATTGGATTTTGTGTTCTCCACGCTTGTCGTTGGCTCCATTTTGAATTTTGTCTTGATGTATATATTGGCACCAACAGCAGCATCTGTTTCTAGTCGAGCTCTGCCTTCGATTTTCACTAGTTGCCCACCAAGCCACATGTTTGAGCCTGGCACTTACAGTTTGTTGAGTCGGGTTGGGACATTGGTTTACAAAGGAACTCTATTTGCTGCAGTTGGATTTGCTGCTGGACTTGTTGGAACTGCAATTTCTAATGGTTTAATCAAGATAAGGAAGAAGATGGACCCTAATTTCGAAACGCCAAATAAGTCACCTCCAACACTTCTAAATGCTGCAACTTGGGCAACTCATATGGGTGTCAGCAGTAATTTAAGATACCAAACGCTTAATGGTGTTGAGTTCTTGCTAGACAAAGCTCTTCCTCCGGTGGTCTTTAAAACGTCGGTTGTGGTTTTGAGATGCTTGAATAATGTCCTTGGTGGAATGTCATTTGTCATGTTAGCAAGGTTGACGGGTTCTCAGAGTGTAGATAAAGGGGAGGTAGTTAATGTGGAAGATGGAGCAAAGGCAGAAAAAGAGAGGTTGCTGAATCAGAGTGACACTGGTGATTCTGTTTCAAAGTGAGTTGGCTTTGTGTGTACCAATATCTATGATTCAGCTTAGTCAGTTTCCCCCACCTCTTACTATGAACTATGATCATAAATAAAAGGATGTACTTTAGGGAGTGTAGGGAATTTTGAGTTTGTCTATCCTCTCTAGCTTTCGGTTTCATAGATGATAGAATAGTTATTCGTTGATATTGATCATGTCCATTTGTATGGTAAACATGATAATAAGTGAGAATTTCTTTGTATCAGTCTAGCGTTACTGCTGATTTAGCTATAGTCTTGATGGTTGTTTATGTGTTCTTTGGTTTTAGGGAAAATACATATTTTACCACCTAAACTTGTCTGGAAAGATCACTTGCACACTTAAATTTTACACACTTCTATTTTTATCCAAAGTATATCTGTTATCCCCTTAAAAGGTGACCTAACCTGCTACTCTGCTAGATGCGCATGAAAAGCAAAAAAAATCCTTAAAATGAACTTAATCCCACAACTCACAAGTGTCATTTTTCAATTGGAGATCTTTTCTAATTACAACTATTTACGCTTTAGGGGCCTCTCTTCTTTTTTCTTTTCTCATCCGGTGCTCGATAACCATATTGAAACCCGACTATATTTAGATTTGTCTCGTAGAGCCTAATCGAGGGAAGCCCTTCCTACCAGGGTTTACTGGATTCATCGAAATCTTGAAATGGGTTGTTCATAAATCCAAATTTTACAAAATAAAATGAAAAGCTGGAAAGTTGGCCAGCCAATTTTGGCTTAATTGATACCGGAAGAGGGAGTTCGACGGCAAGGACAGTTGCCAAAACACTCCATGCCGGAAAAGGTAGAAGCGTGTGAATCTGCAAGACCTAAAAAAGTAGTATCAGTTCTCATGGTCTTCATTCAGTGTCACTCTCCATTTTGGCGGAAGTACAAATATCCGTTTTTGGATTGCTCTTTAATTTATGCCCATCTTTTTAACTGTTTTTGCAAGTTTATCCGTTTTGGAAACAGCTTGAGACGTAAGCAAGTGAGTTGAAAATTTACGTCCTTCAAACATTTTTTTTCTAAAGTGCGGTCTTGTGAGAAGATTAAACATCATATATTTTTGCCTGAAGTTAGATATGACTTGTCAAGGTCAACATTAGACATTTTTATTGAAGTTATGAACTTGACAAGGCTAAACTGAAATTTATCATTTAACACCCTTTTATTTTTTTATAATATGTCTGCACTTCCAGTCATGAATTGCGTAGCAGACATTTGTGTCACCGCTCAAAAATCATAAGCCGTGATGACACCTATTCCCAACACAAATATTTTGTGATACGATAAAGGTATTAAGAGGAAAGTAAAGAGAGAATATCCATAATACTAAGTCATAATATAAGCAGTATGGAAAACAATTGAAATCCGCCCAAGATTAGTGTCATAGTACAAGCGCCTCTAATAACATAATAGTACAAGCCTTAATCTTCTAATACACTGTCTGAAATACAAAGGAAAAACAGGAAGATAAAGGATAGAGGGAGAAGGGTGCTACGGGACAGTCATACATCTCACCACGATCTCTTGAATGGAATCAACTCAGACTCACTCCGCTCCACGAAATCCGCTAGTACTTGGAGTTGAATCTGTACCACAAAAAGTGGAGCAAGCGTAGTTAGAATACGGAAAATACGTGTACTCAGTATATCTCATACACCGACAACGAAAGAAGTACTGAAAGTAAATAGAAAAGTCCTCTTTTACCTTATTAATTACGTTATCTCATAACCGAACCATTAACCAAGTATAGGATATAAAGAGGCAAATAAGCTAATGATAAAGGTAATAGATAATCAAATAGTTAGAGAATCAGATAAAGTCAACAAAGCAATCAATTAAGGAATGAGAAAGAAAATGACATGTAATGCAGTGTGCTCACTATACACACAAATCTTTCAATATTGTACGGAAGATGTGACTTATGGGGACCACTAGTTCGTATACCACCCAAAATACCAGATATTTTAGATCACATCGGGTCCGGGTCTCCCAATACCAATATCATGCTTCCGACTTTAAGAGGTCAATATACCATTCACCCGACTTTATAGGCCTAGAATTCGTCACATGCCTTGAAATACCGATTTTTTCCTCAACTTCCAGCTCAGAATTTTCCTTGTTTAAAGTGAGGACCTAGTTCTTGAGGGAATCATTCATATGTTTTAGATTTTTTTTATACTTTTCTAGACTCTTGAGTTCCATTTCAAGGTGTGTATTCATCAATTTCTTCTTCTCAGCATGGAGATTTTCAAAGGCCTTAATGACAATGTGAGTCACACTCTCTAGTTTTTCCCTAGGATAAGTGTGAATCACATCTTTTATCTTAGTAAAGTTTACCTTAGTTTTGACACCTTCGGGATCTGGGTCTGAGTTGGCCATTGCCAAGGTATCTTATGTATCATACCCCTCTCTTGCTATTGGAGATCTATTTTGATCTTTTATCTCATAATGATTCCCTTGTATAAAAACAAAGGTGATATCTAGAGTTCCAATAACTATAGGGGTATCAAGTTACTGAGCCACTCTATGAAAGTTTGGAAAAGAGTCGTGGAGACGAGGGTGAGGAGAGACGTGTCTATTTCCGAGAACTAGTTTGGATTCATGCAGGGGCGTTTGACTACCGAAGTCATTCATTTTATTAGGAGATTGATGGAGCAGTATAGATAGAGAGAAAGACTTACATATGGTTTTCATCGACCTCGAGAAGACATGCGACAAAGTCCATAGGGAGGTTCTAATGAGATGTTTGGAGGTTAGATGTGTACCTGTGGCATACACTAGGGCGATCAAGAATATGTATTGGAGCCAAAACTAAAGTACGGACAGTAGGAGGAGACTCGGAGCACTACCGAGTGATGATGAGGCTGCACGAGGGATTGACTCTTAGCCCATTCCTATTTGCCTTGGTGATGACGATGCGACGCGTGACAAATCGAGGAGGTACCATTGTCACGCCCGAACCCCGCTCATGAATCGGTGCCCTACCTGGGCACCCTCCTATTCATACAATACAATAAACCGCGGAATATAAATAACACTATTTTTTTTTCTTAAAACCACGGCAAAGCTGATAAAGCTACCATAATATAAATCACCCAAAAAGGGTCTACACTGTTCAACAATGTAAATACAATTCTAGCCAGTCCAGCCCACATATGAATACAGATCACTAAGAGTTTGGACAAATACTATGACGGGGCAAGGCCCCGTCGTACTTCTGAATATACCTAGCCATAATGACAAGCTCCAGAACATTGGAGCTATCCCAAAATGCTGAACAAGGATCCTAAGCTCACAGATCCACAATCGTACACTAGACTGCGGACATGAACGCGGCCCAGAAGAGGGTCAAGACAACATGTACCAAGTATGGAACGGAAATACGACAAGAAACAAGATCATAATCGCATACAAAAGAATGGCGGGCAAGTATGAAAATCAAATACCGGATCTACCGTGTCATATAACAATCGAGCCAATCAGTATTTGTATAACTGTACTACTATAACACCGTACCACTTTCACATATGAAAGCCATGTCAAAAGCATGGACACCTGCCCTCAGCATATAATATCACAGAAGCATGCTCGTGGAATACAACATCACTGTCAGCATGTAACAAGTATAATATACAACCATCATCAGATAAGCATGCCCGTGGAATTCCAACATCACTGTCGGCATGTAAAAAGTATAATACTCAAATATCAGTACACTATGCCTTTTTAAAAAGTAGAGTAAACTTTACCGCTTCAAAATAGGAAGCTTATGATCAATCTAGGGTCACCCGCCCGTCGTATCATTATGCAATCCTACTCCTGGGACTATTTCACCCGCATAGGCCTTGTGGACCCGCATGAGGCAATTTCCTCGCATAGGGCTATTTCACCCGCATAGGACTATTTCACCCGCATGAGCCCTACGGACTCGCATGAGCATATACACCATACTCGCATCGTGGGGAGCAAATCCACGGAAATGCAAAATGTAAAATGACCCGGGGATTGACCCCGTAATAAATAATATAACACTAGCACTACCGGCTATCATGAACAACATATACAAGCTAGCAATCTTTAACCCTCATTAGACAAAATGAACACACCATATTTTTGAACAACCAAGGCAATATCATGCCTTCCTTTTTTAACAAACAAGACAATACCATGCCTTCCTTTCTAAAATAACCAAGACAATACCATGCCTGAAATAAACAAGACAATACCATGTCTTCCTTTTAAAACAAACAAGACAATACCATGTCTTCCTTTCTAAAATAACCAAGACAATACCATGTCTTCTTTTTAAAACAAACAAGACAATACCATGTCTTTCTTTCTAAAATAACCAAGACAATGCCATGCCTTCTTTTCTAAAATAACCAAGACAATACCATACCTTCTTTTTAAACAAACAAGACAATACCATGTCTTCCTTTCTAAAATAACCAAGACAATACCATGCCTTCTTTTCTAAAATAACCAAGACAATGCCATTCCTTCTTTTTAAAACAAACAAGACAATAACATGTCTTCCTTTATAAAATAACCAAGACAATACCATGCCTTCTTTTCTAAAATAACCAAGACAATACCATGCCTTCTTTTTCTAAAACAAACAAGACACTAACAAGTCTTTTATTTTATAACACCAAGGCACTATCACACCTTGCATTACTAAGGATTAAAGTCCATTACAACAATGTATGTGAGCCGTACATTCACTTTATAAACTAAATTTTCATTTTTAGAAAAGCCCAAGTACTACATGTATCACTAGGAAGTAGAATCCAATACATGTATCATTTTGAAACCGTCATCAAGACACTTATCATACCAAGTATCTTTCTAAGACATGGTTTGGCAAATCAGGGCAATAGACATCACATATTACTTTAAAACATCTTTGAAAATCAAAGTGCCACATATCATGTACTATATTAAGGACTTAACCATGGACATTCTCACATGATTTTCTTACAACATTTTCAACCATCTCTTGACTTTCCACAAACATTGTTATAACAAACTTCCCATAAAGTCGTTATAACACTTTCATTTTAGAAAACTAAAGCACTGCCATATCATGTACGGGATTTAAACCCAAAGTACTATGTACGTCTATTCTTTATAAAAGAATAGTTTTGACGCAATATTTAGGGAGTTGAACCCAAAAGCACTTCTACTATTAAAACCAAGTTACTTACCCTTTTTAACTCATGTAACTTACACTTTTATAACCAAGTAACTTATGCCTTTAAATCAAACCACTTCTTCTTTCAAAACTCAAGGAACTTACTTTTAAATCAAGTAAACTCCTTTTTTTCAAAATCAAGTAACTTATACCTTTCATATCAAGACTCATATACTTTCAAAATCGATTTGCTTACTTCAATAAATCAAGTCACATAGACTCACCAAAATCAAGTCACATAGACTTTCCAATTAATCATGTCAAAAGAAGGAAGAAGTTCACATACCTCGTGAAGACTAACCCAAACGACAAGTAGCAATACGCTCCAATGTACTTCAACCTTCTTAGCTATTCCACCCTCCAAGTAGAATATGCTACACGTAGTACTTCAACCTATAATGACGATAACACTTCTATCAATAACATACTTTATAGTATAAGACTTATACCAAATAATGCCCTCTAATTCTACGGAAAATTGGGCAGCACTTCCTTTGTTTCTACGTACTTTTCCACCTTTTCTAAGACCCGTATTTCCATAACCAACAAGCCACATTTAAGGTGCAACCAACAGCTAGCCAAAGGGAATTACACGTCTAACTGGACGTGTAAAATTCCGCCCCACAATCTAAAAAAAACAGTCCATAATATACCAACATTTTTACGGCCATTCTCGACCAACATCACTTTAAATCCAAATCCATTTCTAATATTCATTCTTTCTAGAACAAGGTCATCTACATATATCCACAACATGTAATATCTAATTACATTAAGAGAAAGATGATCCTTACCTCAATATAGCCCAAAATAATCCAAGTTTAAAGTCGATTCTTAGCATGTTTAGCTCCTTTACTTTATGTTCCAATCCACAATATACAACCCTTAGAAGTTCATAACCAACTTCTCTTCAAGTTCCAACACAAAAGTCCAAGAACACCTTAGGTTTTCAAGATGCGACTAACGGAACAACATAGCATTTCCGGGGTTTAAGGGGTTGTTTATGCTTAGTATACCACTAGGGATCTTTGGTTTGAATATGAGGATTTATCAACAAGTATTGAAGAATTTCTGTCCCTCAAATTAAGCCTTGGCCGAGAGCCCCCCCTTAGGCACAAAGTTTTGCTTGAAAAATTCTCTAAGTGTTAAAGTCTTGCACTACTAGGTGGATATATAATGTGTCTCCAAGTGTGAGATCAATACAAGTGTATGGCCAAAGTGTAGCAAGACAAGTGGAGTGGGACCCACCTCCACTTGTCTCCAAAATATCTAAGTCAAGCCAAGTCTTCCAAGACAAGTGGGGTTGACACGTGTCACCCCCCAATTGGTCCAAAACATTTTTATCCTCCAAAATCTCATAATTGGTCAAAATATCAAAAATCTTGTGGGCCCCACAAAATCGTAAATTTCCCGGGTGGACCCCACATGACCAAATCTGAAAATAAAATTCCATAATTCCAATAAATTCTATAAGTTCCAAATACCAAATATGAGAATCAACTTCTCATTATTAAACACTTTTCCTTCACGGGTTTCCGAAATTTCTCTTAAGGAAAAAGTGTATCTTTTGTCGTTTCACGATTTAAACCTTAATGTCTTACTTACGTTCTCTTATTCATGTGTTGGAACTACGGGGTGTAACAACCATGATGTATGTTATTCGCAGACGACATAGTCCTTATTGATGAGACTCACTGCGGAGTGAACACCAAGCTGGAGGTTTGAAGACAAACTTTGGAGTCTAAAGGGTTCAGGTTGAGTAGGACCAAGACAGAATATTTGGAGTGCAAGTTCAGCAACGGGAGCGATCCTGAGTTAGGCGTGGAGGTAAGGCTTGATACTCATGTCATTCCAAAGAAAATAAGCTTTAAGTATCTAGGGTCTATTATCCATAGAAATGGAGAGATTGATGACGATGTCACACATCGTATTGGGGCAGTGTTACACCCCGTAATTGCAGGACATATTTTAAGAACGTACGTAAGAACTCGCAAGTGTTAAATTTGAGACTTGTAAAAAAATTTAACGGAATTATGGAATTGTCGGAAAACGTATTATTTTGACGAATGGGAGGGCGACACGTGTCACCCCCCTTAAGTGAGCTTGGACGAATTGATCTTGGACATAAGGGTCATTTGACCCTTGTTAGGAAGACAAGTCTTGCACTTGAAGAGCTTGACATAATTGACTTGGTCAATGGACCCACTTAGCCTTGATATTTAATAAGAGATCATCCAAACCACCCAATTGTTTGCATCTTGACCCTCCATGTCCCTTTATAATACTAGTAGTAGCATGAGAGAGCTGACACTTAGAAAAATTTGAAGAACTCTTGTTCTTGCTTAAGCTAGCTCACGGGTTTGGAGTACATCTAGGAGAAAAAATTTGTTTGTTGTCAATAATTCCCCACTTTAAACCAAGGTTCATGGGTGTTATGTAAGTATATCTCAATAGAAAAATCCGGAAAAGAGAGTTTCGTATTAGTCATGAAAGTGAAAACCTAGTGGCTTTCTAGGTTTTGGATTGGAAGTTTGAAGGAAAGTTGTTGGTGTGGTTCTAAGGGTCTCGAGGCGGATTGAGGTGTCTTGATGAGGCTCTAGGTTGCTAAGGAGCAACGGTTTTGAAGATTGGATTAAAATTCGTTGAGGTATAATCTTGTTCTTTGAAAGTGTTACAAGATTATTTATATTGTTGTTGTTAGCTTTACATGTTGCTAGCATAAAGTTGTTAAGTTGAAGTTTTAAGTATTATGGATTACTTGTAGCTTAAGTTCGAAATGAAAAGTAAGTCATGTTAAGTTGGAATACAATTTGATCGTTATTAGAATGTAAACTTGTAATTGACTAGAAGATTATAGTAGTTATAATTGGTTGCGACTAGATATTATGTTATGCTACCAAGTTGGATTGAAATGGAAATTGGATAAGAATTAGTATTGTTGAACTCGAGGTGGCGAATTTGGACTTGTAGTTTGTATTAGTTTGTTATTGATTGTATTGGACTACCCAAATTGTGAGCCAATTGAAATTGTTTGGTTATTCATTTGTACTAGACTACCTTCTTTATTGTTGTGAGCCAATTGGGGCTGTTTGGTTATTGTATTCGGCCTTGAAAAGGTGGCAAAGTGAGTAGAAACAAAGGAGGTCTTGTCAGATTTTCCGTAGAATTTAGCGACTTAACACTTAGAATATTCTACGTTTGAATTAAGAGGTTAATGGACGTATTGTGGCCATTATAGGTTGAAGTACTTTGGAGCCTTTTGCAACTTGTCGCTAGTCGTCGCGAGGTATGTGAACCTCTTCTTTCTTTGGCATGATCCTACGTATGAAATCTCCGTGTGATAGTATTTCAAGATTCCTTCTACTCTTAGAAGTTAAGAAGTATTTACATTGTTGAATCTAAGTTAAGAGTATGTTTAAATTGTCTAAGTCCTTACTAGGTCTTATGGGAGGCGTTGGTAAACGGTTAGGAAGTTATGAGATTTGATTTAAAGGCTATGTGTCTTGATTTGTTTAAAGTAAGTAAGTGGATTTTATGTTCGAAAGTGACTTGAATTTATATGTGAAAAGGGATTGATTTTAAAAGTGGAAGTTATATGCTTTTAAGGGAATGAATTACTTGGTTTTGGGAAGGTATGGAACTTTATATGTTTTTTTGTATAAGTAATTGGGCTTTAAAGGAAGTATGTTATGAAGTATGAAGACTAAGAACTTTGATTGTCTTTTAAGGATTATGAAGTTTTAAGCGTCGATTCTTTTTAAGTATGTATGCGTAGTATCTTTGGATCCGTTTTCCTAAATGTTGTAAGAATAAAAGTGACATAAGTTCTCTAAAATGAATGGTTGTTATAATAGCTTTATGGGAAGTTGTTATGGCGACTTAAGAAGAAGTGAAAAGATGGTTTAAAAATGTTATGTAAGGAAAATCACAGAGCCTACGAATAGGCGGATTACGTTATGAAATACAGAGCCTACGAATAGGCGGATTACGTTATGAAATACACCGAGCCTACACGTAGGCGGATTACGCCATATTACCAGAGCCTTCACATAGGCGGGTTCGTCATCTTACAAGCCCGCGGCGGGCGGATTATCTACATGATTCCACGATGCAAGGCATGGCGGGCGGATTATGCTACGTGATTCCACGATGCAGGCCCACAGCGGGCGGATTATGCCACATGATTTATGAGTACACCGTGTCATGAATGGGCGGATTACGTTATCACGTATGGATAATCAAAGTAAGCTCCCAAATAAGAAGTCCTCCATAATGGGTGGATTATGTTATGTAAGATATGTAAGTTATGTGAAAAAATGAATTAAACTCTTAAGTATGTATGTATGAATATGTTGTTAATTTTATTGAAAGAAGGAAAGGAGCAGTTAATATATGATTGATCTCGGGGAGTTAAAAAGGACATTCTTTTATCTGAATCTGATTTGGTTATTGCATTTATTTACATTTCCATACTAAATTTTTGTTATCGACCCGCCCGAGAAGTGCGTTAAATGCCATGAGTTATAGGTACCAGGTTGGTGATCCGCTCTTAGGATCTGTTGATTTTAGAAAAGCTCCTTTCACTCCGGAGGCTTATCTTTTGATACGGTTTCACGATATGGTAGACTTATGTACATTCGGGGGTATGGCGAACCTGTCACTTATGATTATAATTCTTAAGTGCAGTAGTCACATTTTGTGGGTCGGTTTGTAAAGAAAGGAGGCTAGCCGTTTATGTATGCGTTCGGGAAGGTAGCCTGTCGGCTAACTTTGTTGTTTTATTCTTGTTGTTTTATTTTATAAGTTTCATGTATGTTCGCTGATTTTCTCGATGTTTGTAAGAGGTGCAGGTAGGGCACGATGTGAGCCGGAGTCGTGACAAAAGTGGTATCGAGCGATTAGTCCTCGGAAAGTGTCTCTGAGCCGTGTCTAGTAAGTCTTGATTATCGGTGTGTTGTGCACCACGTCTATAATCGTGAGGCTACGGACATTTAGGATTAGTTTCCATTCTTCTCACTCTGAGATCGTGCGGTAGAAAGTATTAATAGGTTGATCCGTCTCGGCGTATTCTTATGTATGTGAATCGGCTATGCCTCGCGGAGCGACGAGGGCCCAGAAGAGCAAAGCGGCGGGAGGCGCGATAGTCTGTGAGTTACGAGTCGGGCACGAATATGCACGAGTAGTGGCGGGTCGGCGAGTTCGACCAGCCGTGATTAGAGAGGCAGGCGGCGGTAGCTCGAAGGTTCGGTACGAGCCTCGATTCGCGGCCGGTCGCGAGTATAGAGACTACGAGGCGGTCATCCGATTATTGACCGATATAGTAGTCGAGCGGCAAGCGGAGCGGCGACCAGCGCGAGTCGGCGGTTTGCGGATTAGGGATTTTCTAGGATGTCATCCACACGAGTTTTATGGTTGAGTGCGATGAGGATCGCGGGAGTTCATTCGGCGGCTCTGACGGACCACGCGAGTTCTTAGGGCTTGAGAGGCAGTGCATTACGCTAGCCTCCTCAGGTTCAGCGATATCGCGTTGGCCCAGTTTGAGTCGTGGTTGCTTTCAAGAGGTGATGATGCTCTTCCGGTGTTTGGGAGGAGTTCTGAGGCCTTCATGGATCACTTTTGCCTCACGAGATGAGAGAGCCGGGTAGGCAGATTCTTGACCTTGAGGCGAGCAGGAGGACTATCGAGTATAGCTTGAGTTTGACTCCTTGGCGGACATCGCGCATACTATTGTAGCTAACATGGTGATAGAGTTCATCGCTATGTTATGGGGCTAGGCCGTTATATGATCCTTTGCTTGCACAGGAGTAGCCATGACCCGAGGAATGGATATTGCCGGGATGCGGACTTATGCCTGAGGATCGAGGCGAGAGAGAAGGGCCGATCGAGGCCAAGAGCGACCAGAGAGGCGGGGCAGCGGGGTTGAGGTGATTTTCAAGGCGGAAAGCCTCGGCGAGCTAGGTCTGATTCGGCCGACACGAGTGCTCCTTCCGATTTTACGGCGGAGGTTAGATCGGCCGGGTAGTCGGGGCGGTCGAGCTCGAGGGCTTGGTCGTATCTGCGCATGGGTTACAAACGATCGGGGCCCTCTTCCTCGATGTTCACGCAGTGTGGCGGCATCGCGTGGGAATGTCGTCGTGCTCGGTGCTGTTTTCTGTGGCGTCGGCGCCATATGTTGAGGATTGTCCTAGTAGGAGAGTTGCGGGAGGATAGAAAAGTCTAGGATCGATTGCGGGTTCTTCGCCTTGATAGCTAGGCGGATGTTCATCCACGGCGGTAGTGGCGAAAGTCGTGGTGGAAGTTTCCATTTTAGCGGTCCTTTGAACCGCCTTTATGTAGATCGGTATATCTTGACCCTTCTGAGATCTGTATGCATGATAAGGTTATTTTATGTTTAAGTATTAAGAGCGGATAATATTGAAGTTATGTATGTATGTTAGAAGGAGTTGGAAGTTCGAAAAGGTAACCTCGTTTGGGCTTATGATGGGCGTATATGCGTGTGCGAGTATTAGGGCCATGTGTGGCATTGTTGGTATGTCGGGGTTGTGAAAGGAAACTATGTCGCTAATTATAAGTTTGACTCAGAAAGAACATTCGGGGCGAATGTTTCTAAGGGGAAGAATGTTACACGTAATTGCGGGACATGTTTTAAGAGCGTGCGTAAGAACTCGCAATTGTTAAATTTGAGACTTTTAAAAAATTTAACGGAATTATGGAATTGTCGGAAACCGTATTATTTTGCCGATTGGGAGGGCGACACGTGTAACCCCCCCCCCCCTTAAGTGAGCTTGGACGAATTGATCTTGGACATAAGTCGTTTGACCACTTGTTAGGAAGACAAGTCTTGCACTTGAAGAGCTTGACATAATTGACTTGGTCAATGGACCCACTTAGCCTTGATATTTAATAAGAGATCATCCAAACCACGATTGTTTGCATCTTGACCCTCATGTCCCTTTATAATACTAGTAGTAGCATGAGAGAGCACAACACTTAGAAAAATTTGAAGAACTCTTGTTCTTGCTTAAGCTAGCTCACGGGTTTGGGTACATCTAGGAGAAAAAATTTGTTTGTTGTCGATAATTCCCACTTTAAACCAAGGTTCATGGGTGTTATGTAAGTATATCTCAATAGAAAAATCCGGAAAAGAGAGTTTTGTATTAGTCGCAAAGTGAAAACCTAGTGGCTTTCTAGGTTTTGGATTGGAAGTTTGAAGGAAAGTTGTTGGTGTGGTTCTAAGGGTCTCGAGGCGGATTGAGGTGTCTTGATGAGGCTACAGGTTGCTAAGGAAGCAACCGGTTTTGAAGATTGGATTAAAATTCGTTGAGGTATAATCTTGTTCTTTGAAAGTGTTACTGAATTATTTATATTGTTGTTGTTAGCTTTACATGTTGCTAGCATAAAGTTGTTAAGTTGAAGTTTGTAAGTATTATGGATTACTTGTAGCTTAAGTTCGAAATGAAAAGTAAGTCATGTTAAGTTGGAATACAATTTGATCGTTATTAGAATCGTCATTGTAATTGACTAGAAGATTATAGTAGTTATAATTGGTTGCGACTAGATATTATGTTATGCTACCAAGTTGGATTGAAATGGAAATTGGATAAGAATTAGTATTGTTGAACTCGAGGTGGCGAATTTGGACTTGTAGTTTGTATTAGTTTGTTATTCAATTGTATTGGACTACATAAATTGTGAGCCAATTGGGGCTGTTTGGTTATTCATTTGTACTAGACTACCTTCTTTATTGTTGTGAGCCAATTGGGGCTGTTTGGTTATTGTATTCGGCCTTGAAAAGGTGGCAAAGTGAGTAGAAACAAAGGAGGTCTTTGTCAGATTTTCCGTAGAATTTAGCGACTTAGCACTTAGAATATTCTACGTTTGAATTAAGAGGTTAATGGGCGTATTGTGGCCATTATAGGTTGAAGTACTTTGGAGCCTTTTTGCAACTTGTCGCTAGTCGTCGCGAGGTATGTGAACCTCTTCTTTCTTTGGCATGATCCTACGTGAAATCTCCGTGTGATAGTATTTCAAGATTCCTTCACTCTTAGAAGTTAAGAAGTATTTACATTGTTGAATCTAAGTTAAGAGTATGTTTAAATTGTCTAAGTCCTTACTAGGTCTTATGGGAGGCGTTGGTAAACGGTTAGGAAGTTATGAGATTTGATTTAAAGGCTATGTGTCTTGATTTGTTTAAAGTAAGTAAGTGGATTTTATGTTGAAAGTGACTTGAATTTATATGTGAAAAGGGATTGATTTTAAAAGTGGAAGTTATATGATTTTAAGGGAATGAATTACTTGGTTTTGGGAAGGTATGGAACTTTATATGTTTTTTTGTATAAGTAATTGGGCTTTAAAGGAAGTATGTTATGAAGTATGAAGACTAAGAACTTTGATTGTCTTTTAAGGATTATGAAGTTTTAAGCGTCTGATTCTTTTTAAGTATGTATGTACGTAGTATCTTTGGATCCCGTTTTCCTAAATGTTGTAAGAATAAAAGTGACATAAGTTCTCTAAAATGAATGGTTGTTATAATAGCTTTATGAGAAGTTGTTATGACGACTTAAGAAGAAGTGAAAAGATGGTTTAAAAATGTTATGTAAGGAAAATCACAGGAGCCTACGAATAGGCGGATTACGTTATGAAATACAGAGCCTACGAATAGGCGGATTACGTTATGAAATACAGAGCCTACACATAGGCGGATTCGCCATATTACCCAGAGCCTTCACATAGGCGGGTTACGTCATCTTACAAGGCAGCGGCGGGCGGATTATGCTACATGATTCCACGATGCAAGGCCCGGCGGGCGGATTATGCTACATGATTCCACGATTGCACGAGCCCCGGCGGGCGGATTATGCCACATGATTTATGAGTACATCGTGTCATGAATGGGCGGATGCGTTATCGCGTATGGATAATCAAAGTAAGCTCCCAAATAAAGTCCTCCATAATGGGTGGATTATGTTATGTAAGATATGTAAGTTATGTGAAAAAATGAATTAAACTCTTAAGTATGTATGTATGAATATGTTGTTAATTTTATTGAAAGAAGGAAAGGAGCAGTTAATATATGATTGATCTCGGGAGTTAAAAAGGACATTCTTTTATCTGAATCTGATTTGGTTATTGCATTTTATTTACATTTCCATACTAAATTTTTGTTATCTTGACCCTTCCGAGGCTGCGTTCATGCCCGCAGTTATAGGTACCAGGTTGGTGATCCTTGCTCTTAGGATCTCTGTTGATTTTGGAAAAAGCTCCTTTCACTCGGAGGCTTATCTTTTAGTGCAGTTTCACGATATGGTAGACTTATGTACATTCAGGGGGTATGGCGGAACTGTCCCTTGTGATTGTAATTCTTAAGTGCGTAGTCACATTTTGTGGTGAGTTTGTAAAGGAAAGGAGGCAAGCGCCGTTTATGTATGCGTTCGGAAGGTAGCCTGTCGGCTAACTTTGTTGTTTTATTCTTGTTGTTTTATTTTATAAGTTTCATGTATGTTCCTGATTTTCTCGATGTTTACGTAAGGGTGCCCAGGTAGGGCACGATGTGAGCTTGGGTCGTAATGAGTGGTGCATGAAATGAAGGCTCGCATATTGAGTCTTGTGCTACAAAAATATGCCACCAAAACTTAAAGTCAAGTTCTATAGGGTTGTGGTTAGACTGATAATGTTATATGGGGCGGAGTGTTAGTCAGGCAAGACTTCACACATACAAAAGATGAATGTTGCAGAGATGAGGATGATGAGATAGATGTGTGGGAATACAAGGAGATATATGATTAGAAATGATGATATTCGGGAGAAATTGGGAGTGGCCTCGGTGGATGATAAGATGCGGGAAGCGAGGTTCATATGGTTCGGGCATGTGTAGAGGAGAGACACAGATACCCCAGTGCGGAGGTGTGAAAGGTTGGCTATAGACGGGTTCATGAGGGTAGAGGTAGGCCGAAGAAGTACTAGGGAGAGGTGATTAGATGAGATATGACGCAGATGTAACTTATTGAGGATATGACATTAGATAGGGGGTTGTGGAAGACACAGATTAGGGTAGAAGATTAGTAGGTACTCGAGCGTAGTCCCACTTATGCTTACAAATTGATAGTGGTAGTGTTGTTACTCTAGGCCCGATTAGCCTATCACACTTATAGGCACATTATTGCTTTATAATTCACTGTAGTTTGATTTATGATGATATGAGTTCTTTAGGGTATTTTGTTTAGCTTATATAGTTGTGTTAGCTACTGATCCCTTTTGTTCGAATGCACTTTATACTGCTTTAATTTCTTATCTCAGTCTGACAGTTTCTCTTTATTTACTCTTTACTCTTGCTTTACTCGTGTTTTGTTTTGATTGTCTTGCTTGTGATTATGTTTTGTCTTGAGTCGAGGGTCTCCCAAAAACAGTCGCTCTACCTACCAAGGTGGAGGTAAGGTCTGTGTACACTCTACCCTTCCCAAACTCCACGATGTAGGATTTCATTGGGTATGTTATTATTATTGTTGTTGTTGTTATCTCATAATTTTCATCATCACATTGTCACACCCCAATCTTGGGGGTATGGGCGGCACTCGGCGCCTGGATGGCCTGAGCGTACCACCTGAATATCATCACGTGAACATATAACCGTCTCGGCTGACAAGGCCTCATAATGATTGTTATAAAAAAAACTGACATTATATCCTGTAAATAGAAGAACCCAACATAGGCATATATATACATACTGAGGCCCAGAAGGCCAACATAATCTCTAACCAACATTCAGGACTACAGGGTTGTACTAACGGAACTGTACAACACAAGACATGTCTATAAATCCTCTAAAAGGGAACATCTACATAGTACATAAGTTGAGAAAGGGCTCCCGACATACCCATATTACCAAAAGGATATAAACATGACCCTAACTCGGCAATGCTCCAGGAGGAGATGAAGCTCACCACGAAATGCTGATATCTGGAGGCGATCTATAATGATGGATCCTCTCCTCGCCTACATGAACCTATGTGGCATGTAACAAAACATCCCCAAGAAAATGGACGTCAGTACGGATATTGTACTGAATATGTAAGGCAAAAATAAAATACATCAGTAAGTAATCATAAAAGAGACAGAGAGAGATATGAATTAAACTGAACTCTTGAAATTTCATTGATGCCCACAATATACATAATGATCATTCTTATCTTATAACCTTACTTTCCATCGCTATATCAACGCCATAAATCTAAGCTTTTCATTGCCTAACCGATAAGAGTAGCGCTAATCGGTGGTAAATAACGATACACAACTGCCCAACTAGTGGTAACTACACCAACTGATCGTATCCCGATGATAAATAATATGTATGCCCAACCGATGATAAATAACGATATATATAAATGCCCAACTGATGGTAACTGCCTGACCGGTCATAGCCCGATGATAAATAACTTATTTTCCCGACCAGCAAAACCAAATGATCTCATTCTTGATATTACCGAGAAATATATTGAAAGTAAAGAGTTTATTTTCCATTTTCAGGACCTAAATGTGAATGACAAACGATACATAACTTCCCAACCGGTCGTGGCCTAGTGGTAAATAGAACTACATAGTTGTCACGACCCGACCTCGGGCCCGCGACTGGTGCCTCACCCCGGGCACCCTAGTGATACAACATCAGAGAAAATCAGCGGAAATAAAAACTCATAAAAGATAAACAGTGAAATAAGAAGACAAGTTAACCAAAACGGTTACCTTTCTGTATATATAAATAAACATTTGAACAGTTACATCCTTTACAAACCCTGCCCACAACAGTACTACAGACCTCTAAGAGTTTTATAACAACAACGACGGATGGGGCCCCACCATACCACGAATGTATAAGAACCTACAATCTCGAGGAATCATACCACATGATAAGCCTCGGAGAAACGGCTTCCTAAAACTGAGCTGTGATCCATGGCGAGGATCAACAAGCGGTGTACCTCACTGCGGCATGACGCAACCCCGAAGGAGGTGACAACAGTACCAAGTATGTGGCCGAAATGCGAGATGAAATCATAATAATCTGTATAAAAATAGGAGACATGTATGATAACCAAACTACAATTACCTGATATATAGCGATGTCAAGCCGAGGACTCACGCCTCAGTCATCACCCAAATATAACCATGGGTCTCATGCCCACAATATCAATCATGCGTGGAATTCCTTCCTCATCGGCGATCCATGATATAATAACATCAAGGAATACATGAACACCGGTCCCACTGTGTTATAAAAACCGTCTGGGGTAAGTAAATGCGAAGGCATAGCCAACTACTAGAACCTACCGTACCAACAATGCTATAAAACTGTATCGCGAGGTCTTTCTAGACCGCCAAATGATCGAAGCTGGGCCATTCGCCCTCAGTATCATTGTGCGAGCCTAATCCTGGAACTCCCGCAATCCGTATGGCCACATGGACCGCATGAGGTATTCCTCGCATCGGCGTAACACGCGAGTGATTCACGGAACTCCGCACTCGCGTAGGTCCCATGGACCCGCATGAGGTATTCCTCGCATCGGGGGTAGCTAACCCGCGACAACAAAACAAGTCAGGGGGGTATGTGATGTAATACAAGCGTAACCGGCTTATCGTAAACAACATAAACCAAAACAAGACAATACCATGCCTTCCTTTAAAACGAAGACACTTTTCTTTTTTAAAGTCAAGTAGCAATATACTTTTTAAAACAAGTGTCTTACTCTTTTCAAAACAAGTAACCTATACCTTTAAATCAAGTTACTTCTCCTTTCCAAAATCAAGTTGTGTATAAGTCAAGTCTCTTTACTTTCAAAAATCAGTCTCATAATCTTTAAATCATATCTCATATCTTTTAAGGAAACCAACCTCCAACTTTTAAAATGTCAAGTTATCATTTTAAATCTAATAATAAAACCATTCTTTTGTTTTCATAAAGTCGTTATAACTAACTTTCCATAAAGCTATTATAACACTTTATGTTTTAAACCAACTAAAAACAACTATTCTCATTTCCGAAATCAAGATAATATCATTCTTTAAAAGACCACGCACCCATTTCTCATGAATGAGGTTTTACAACTTTTTAACCTAATTCAAGTCCTTAATATTTCATAACAAGTCACTTAAATTTAGAATCAAGTCAAGGACACAAAAGGAAAATCAAATTCCTTTAACACACGTGCGTCTACCGCACTATATATATTTCACAAATATCATGCTCAAGAGAATAGGAAGAATCACATACCTCACGACGATTATCGACAATTAGCAAAACGCTCCAAAGTACTATAACCTTGCAAGCCTTTTCCACCCTTCAAGTAGAATATGCTACTCGTAGTACTTGACCTATAGTGGCCATAAACGTCTATTAACTTCTAGATCTCTTGAGAACATTTCTAAGTACAAGGTTCCATATTCTACGGAAAATTCGGCGCACCTCCCGTAACCACATAAAAATCCTCCTATAACAAGGCCCGCTACGAGCCAACAACTCGAGGATTACACGTCTAACAGGGCGTGTACAATTCCGCCCACAATAATACTACGATCTTGTAAATACGGTCCAATGTAAATACAGTTCAATTCTTTTAATCATCCTTCCATATATCATATACTCAATTATACATTACTCTGACATGTAATCTTGATTCTGATAGGGGATAAAGATTATTACCTCGATAAGCCCAAAATTATCCAAGATTTATAAGTCGATCCCGAGCAATGTTTAGCTCGATTCCTTACGCTCCAACCCGCTCCAAGCAACCCTTAGAAGTTTCTAAACAACTTCTCTTAACACTTCATCCAACTATGAAGATTTCCCTAGGGTTCATTTTGCGACTATTGGAATAAAGTAGTATTTCCGAGCTCTTATGTTGGGATTACTTTAGAATACTACTAGGCATACAAGGCTAAGGTATTTGGGATTATACCACAACAATTGAAGAATTTCTACACAAGGTGGGGGAGTTTGGACGAGAACACCTAAGGGGAGGGAGTATAATTTTTGCCTTGGAAACTCTCTAAGTGGATGAATAAAGTCTTGCACTTAAGGGGGTATTTATAGAGAAATCAAAGGCCAAGATCAAGGTAAGTGTGTGGTGTATATTGGGGACATGTGTGTGTGGATTCTACCAACCACATGTCCACCACAAAATTGGGACAAGTGGCTAGCCACTTGTCGACCACCAAACGTCCATGAACATTTGTCCAACCATAATCGGCCAACTTGGCCACATGGGGGTGACACGTGTCGCCCCCCTACTCGTCCAAAATATTTCATCTTCCGAAAATATCCGTAATGCCAAAAATCTCTAAAACAAAGTGGGCCCCACAAAACCGTAAATTTCTCCCGTGGGCCCCACGTGACCAATTCCGGAAATAAAATTCCATAATTCTCTAATATTCTAAAAAGTCCGAATACCAAATCTGGGAATCTAATTCCCATTAACGAACCTTTTTCCTTCACAAAATCCGGAAACTTTTCCGTCGAAAAATCACATCTTCCTTCCTTTTCAATTTTAATGTCGTATTCTCGTACGTACGCCCTCACATACATACCCTGGAACTACGAGGTGTAACAATAGTCATGCTCTTATAGGTAATATATATGTGTATATAATGCCATTAGTCATTTATCTATGTACATACAGTGCATGAAAAGCCTTTCAGGATCATTAGAACATCTTTTAGTCGTTCACCCTCCGATTATGTTATGAATATTAACATTTTTTCCATATGCTTCAATAGGGACATATGAACATATTTAGACATGTTTTGAAATAAATTTCATATGAATAAATAACATGAACATCCTTAACTACCGAGAACATATTTAGACATGCTTTTAATATTTTTTTTTAATAAAAGTAACAAAAAATATAAAATAGAAATTTGAGGATGGGGTAGGGAAGTGGGACGAGGAGGGGGTGGGAGGGATTTATAAAAGTAACAAAAATATGAAATATAAATTTGAGGATGGGTAGTACTGATGGGGTGGGATTGGGGAGGCGAGGAGGAGGGAGTAAGGGCGAAGATAAAAGTAAAAAAAATAATGACATATAAATTTGAGGATGGGGTGGGGGTAGGTGTGGGTAGGGCGGGAGTAGGTTTGGACATATTTGAGTCATTGACTATCATATTGTCGTTACATTTTTATGTACAATATAATATTATGTTTTGATTAAATGTTGCAATTAAATATTTTTTTTTAAAATTATTAAATTGTAAAGATATACTAATTTTTAGAAACATAGGATAGAAAAGAATATTTTAAATAGTTTTAAATATATTAAAAAGAATATTCTAGTAAATTTGCATAAATGTGGGCCAAACAAGAAACTGTTTCTATTTCTCAGAAGTACTTCTATAATTATAGGCCAAACACCCTAACAGATTCTCTAGAAACAGTGTATGCATAACTACTTCTTCGAAAAAAAAAACACTTTTCCAGAAGTTTGACCAAACAGACCCTAATTACACACATAATTAACTCCTTGACCTCAATTCACTTAATAATAATTATTCTCAACAAAATTCATATACTCATTATCATGACAATGTGATATAACACTAGTCCATAGATCCTTTTGGAATACACAAAATATTATTTCCAATCATCATCGACACATTTTTAAGTCATAAATCATTTCAGGACTTCATCTCTTAATACACCCGGCTCTTGATATGCACAATTAATATGACCAAAATTCCCATGGCTCAGGTCTACTTATTTACATCGAGCGATTCAAACTGTAGCCTAAAAGTACGGATATTACAATCCACTTCCTTCGGTGAATTTTATTGAAACTTATTTCCTTCGATCATATTAATCGCAAACTTTCCCGAAACTTACTTAACACTTTAATAAACCTCTCTTAATTTTTTAGAGGGTTCTTAACCTCTCTGGAATTACGTTAGTTAACTCGCGATTCAATCGACATTAAAAGTATGGTGTGTAACAATCTCACCCCGTTAGGAACATTCATCCTCGAATGTTGGGCTTACCCGCATATTTTACTACTCCCAAACCAAAGGGGTGATACTATATTAATATAATAATAGTTCATAATCCCTTTTGGAATACATGAAATATTATTTTCAATCATCATCGACACATTTTTAAGTCATAAATCATTTCAGGACTTCATCTCTTATTACACCAAACTCTTGATATTCACAATTAAATATGATCAAAACTCTCATGGCTCAGGTCTACTTATATACATCGAGCGGTTCAAATTGTAGACTAAAAGTACGGGCTATTACAATCCACTTCCTTCGGTGAATTTCATTGAAATTTATTTCCTTCGATCTAATTAGTCTCAAACTTTCCCAAAACTTACTTAACACTTCAATATACCTCTCTTAATCTTTTAGAGGGATCTTAACCTCTCCCGACTTATGTTAGTTAACTCGCGACACAATCGACGTCAAAAGTATGGGGTGTAACACACATGAGGAGTCTTCCATAACAACTAATGTGTTTCTTACAATTTGATTATCGTGTCTAGTGTTCATCCTATTTATGGGGAAATTTTCCATTCTTCTTTTTTCAGGATCATTTTCTACCATCATTATTTTTCTCTAGACATTCACTAATGAAGTGGTATGTGTTAAATAGTGTCCAAAAACAGTGCCCAGCGCCGTGGCACTTAGGACACAGTGTCGTGGCCCTAATTTCGTGAACAGTGTTTCAGATCTTGTATATTTGGTATATATTAGAATTAGTCTTGTACCTTAATTACTATTGTAATATTACCATAATTGTATAGTTAGTCTCCTTATAGAATAGGGTTTTAGATGTAAAGTAGGAATATGATTCTCCTATTGTAACTTTCATATATATGTCTTTCATCAATAAGAATAATGAAGGAATTATTTTTTTCATGGTATCAAGAGTCTAGGTTCTCTTTACCTTCCGCTCCTTAAATCCTCTCTCTCTTTCTCTCGGATTTTGTTTGCACCACCACGACGCTTCTCCCCTACAAATCCTCTCTCACAAATTCCCTTCTCCGAATCTTCGTATTTTATTCACCACGACTAATAAAAACACGTTTCATTCTGTCCTCACAGTTTCCAATATCAAGAACGTTCTTCCTATCATTCTTCATCTAGAAAACGTCCAATATGAGACGTGGGCAGAATTATTCAAGATTCATGCTATGTCACATAAAGTTATTCACCACATCATCCTTCCCACTACTCCTACGAGGGGTGATATGACGTCTACGTCTACAACAGTTGTGCCCACCAAAGCAGCAGATCCAAACTTATGGGTCATGCTTGATGCGAAGGTTCTCTAGTGGATTTATGCCACTATATCCTTGGATCTTTTACAAATGATTATGGAACCTAACTCCACAACCATGGCGGCGTGGAATCGATTGCGTGACATTTCCAAGATAACAATCATTCTCGCATTGTTATCCTTGAGCAGGAATTTTCTCAAGTTGCTATGATGAATTTTTCAAACGTTTCTTCCTATTGCAAACACCTCAAGGACTTGGCAGACCAACTTCGCAACGTGGGTTCTCCTATTTCTAATAGTCCTCTAGTTCTTCAGATGATTGTCGGTCTATCCGAGGCCTATTGTTACACCCCGTATTTTCAAGACATGTTTTAAGAACGTACGTAAGAACTCATAAGTGTTAAGAATTGAGACTTGCAAAAAATATTTATCGGAATTATGAAATTGTCGGGAAAACGTACTATTGTGACGAATGGGAGGGCGACACGTGTCACCCCCCTTAAGTGAGCCTTGGACGAATTTGAACTTGGACACAAGGGTCATTTGACCCTTGTTAGGAAGACTAATCTTGCAAGTAGTAAAGCTTGACAATGTTGACTTGGTCAATGGGACCACTTGTTGATATTTACTAAGACTTCATCCAAACCTCACATTTGTGCTAATCCCAACCCTCCATGTCCCTTTATTATACTACTAGTAGCAAGAGAGAGCCAACACTTAGCCACATTTCACAAGAATTTGAAGAACTAGAGCGAAGCTCCTGGTTCTACATGGGAAAGAAAGAAAATTTTCGCTTGTTCTTTAAGCTCCACACTTTAAACCAAGGTTCCTATGTGTATTGTAAGCATATCTCAATAGAAAATCTTGGAAAAAGGTAGTTTACTGTTAGTCGCAGCGAAACCTAGTTGTCTTTCTAGGTTTTGCTTAGAAGTTGAAGGAAAATTGTTGGTGTTGTTCTAAGGGTCTCAAGGAGCGGATTGAAGTGTCTTGAAGAGGCTCTAGGTTGCTAAGGAGCCACTTCGGTTTTGAAGATTGGATTAAGAATCGTTGAGGTATAATCTTGTTCTTTGAAAGTGTTACAAGATTATTTATATTGTTGATTAACTTTACTTGTTGCTAGCATGAGGTATATGTGTTGAAGTTATTATGATTATGGATCGATTTTTAGCCTTGGAAATCCGTAATGTAATGTAAAGCCATGTTAAGTTGGATTACAAATTGGTCGTTTATTAGAAATCGTCGCATGTCACTTTTTTGAAGATTATGGTAGTTATAATCAAATGCGACTTGATGTCATGTTATGCTACCAATTTGGATTGAAATGGAAATTTGATAAGAATTGGTATTGTTGTTTGCATTATGGCCGAAAATTGGACTAGTAGTTGCATAGTTTGTTATTCATTTTATTAGACTACCTTATAGATTGTGGTGAGCCAATTGGGGCTGTTTGGTTATTGTATTCGGCCTTGAAAAAGGTGGCAAAGTTAGTAAAAACAAAGGAGGTGCTGTCCGATTTTCCGTAGAATTTAGTGACTTGGCACTTAGGATATTCTACGTTTAAAAGTAAGAGGTTAATGGACGTATTGTGGCCATGATAGGTTGAAGTACTAAGTTTAGCGTATCCTACTTGAAGAATGGAATAGCTCAAGGTTGAAGTACTTTGGAGCATTTTGCTACTTGTCGACAATCGTCGCGAGGTATGTGAACCTCTTCTTTCTTTGGCATGATCCTACGTATGAAATATCCATGTGATAACATTTTAAGATTCCTTCTACTCTTAGAAGTTAAGTATTTACATTGTTGAATCTAAGTTAAGAGTATGCTTAAATTGTCCTAAGTCCTTACTAGGTCTTATGGGAGGCGTTAGTAAGGATGGTTAGGAAATTATGAGATTTGATTTAAGGGCTATGTATCTTGATTTATTTAAAGTAAGTATGTAAGTTGATTTTAGGTTTGAAAATGACTTGAATTTATATGTGAAAAGGGATTGGTTTTAAAAGTGTAGATGACATGATTTTACAAGTATAAGTAAACGGACTTTAAAGAATGTATGTTATGAAGACTATGAACTTTGATTTTCTTTAAAGGATTATGAAACTTTATTTTTCAAGTTATGGGACTTGATTTCTAAAGTATAAGCATGATTTGAAAGAGTGTATGCTACGAGGTGTTAAGGCTACAAGCCTTGATTTTATAAGTGGAAATGACTTAATTTTACAAAGTATGGCTTCTTAATTTATTTCAAAAGATAAGAAGATGGCTTCCAAAAGAGTATGTGACTTGAGCTTTAAAAAGAAAGGAGTTCTATGATTCTTTTTAAGTATGTATGTACGTAGTATTTTGGATCTAGTTTTCCTAATGTTGTAAGAATAAAAGTGTCTTAAGTTCTCTAAAATGAAAGGTTGTTATAATAGCTTTATGGGAAGTTGTTATGACGACTTAAGAAGAAGTGAAAAGATGGTTTGAAAATGTTATGTAAGGAAAATCACACCGAGCCTACAAATAGGCCGGATTACGTTATGAAATACACCGAGCCTACAACTAGGCGGATGCGGATTACGCATGAGATACACCGAGCCTACACATAGGCCGGATTACGCCATATTACCCCGAGCCTTCACATAGGCCGGGTTACGTCATCTTACACCGAGCCCCACAGGCGGGCCGGATTATGTTATATGATTCCACAGTACACCGAGCCCCACAGGCGGGCCGGATTATGTTATATGATTCCACAGTACACCGAGCCCCACAGGCGGGCCGGATTATGTTATGTAAGATATGTAAGTTATGTGAAAAAGGCTGGATTAAACTCTTAAGTAAGTATGTAAGAATTTGTTGTTAAATCTTATCAAAAGAAGGAAAGGAACGGTTAATATATGATTGGTTTCAGGAGTTAAAAGGACATTCTTTTATACAGATATGATTTGGTTATTGCATTTTATTTCTGTTCCATATTCGGTACCTGTTGTACTGACCCCCTTCGGGGGGCTGCGTTCATGCCCGCAGGTGTTAGGTACACATGTTGGTGATCCTTGCTTTTAGGATCTCTGTTCAGTTTTGGAAAGAAGCTCCTTTCACTCCGGAGGCTTATCTTTTGGTACGGTTTCCCTGATGTGGTAGACTTATGTACATTCAGGGGTATGGCGGGGCCCTGTCCCGCCGCAGTTGTAATTCCTAGAGGTCTGTAGTCACATGTTGTGGGTCGGTTTGTAAAATGAAAGGGATGTAACTGCTGTTGTTATGTATATGTATATGTGTCCAGGAAGGTAGCCTTATCGGCTAGTCTGTGGTTTAATTTCTCGTTATTTTATTTTATAAGTTTCATGAATGTTCCGCTGCTATTCTCTGACGTATACCTGAACAGGGTGCCCAGGTAGGGCACCAGTCGCGGGCCCGGGGTCGGGTCTTGACAAAAGTGGTATCAGAGCAGTTAGTCCTCGGAAAGTGTCTACAGACCGTGTCTAGTAGAGTCTTGATTATCGGTGTGTTGTGCACCACATCTATAATCAGGAGGCTGCAGGACATTTAGGATTGGTTTCCATTCTTCTCACTCTGAGATCGTGCGATAGAGCTGTGTTGTTAGGGTCGTCTCTCCCTAACGAGTTATGTTGTTTGCAGCTACGAGAAAGGCAGCAGTGACCCTGGAAAGACTATGTGGATTGCGTATCCAGGTTGGTAATGATTGTAGTATAGTGGTATTGTGACATACATCTATACAGAGTTATGTATGAGTCGACGCAGCGTGTTGCCTAGAATGATGTTAGATTTCCGTGAATTGTTAAAGACTAACTGAATCTGGGAAGGTATGAAATAGTTAATGAATTCTCGCCAAGATCTTATGTTTTATTTGAGATAATTGGGAAAGGATGAGCTGTCTGATAGGGTAGTGAACCCTTAAGAAGCCATGTTAAGGAACCTAACGAAATGTCATGTTAATAGATTAAGCTGCTGTTGACACCCAATTTTGACCCTCCCGTCCAATCATTAACTATAAAATTAGACCAATTTTGTAAAATAATTTTTATGATTTTTATAATAAAATGCAGCGATAAAATATAAATACAGGCATAAATAAACAATTTTTATAATGGCATCGTGTTTTACGTAGAGTATTAAGCACTTAGAGTCCCGCGCCCGCATTAATTGATTTCAAGCCCTGTCAGGATTCTTAATTAATAATAAATACATAAAATAAATAATTTAGCAACGACGTCGTGTCAAGTAGCATAGCCGCATTTATTAATACGCAAATCAATTTCATAACTTATCTTAAATAATAATGCGCAATAAATAAGGTTTTAAAATAATAGCACCGCGTTTTGAGTAAAAGCTTTTCTTAGATATCATACTTGCATTTAGCATTTTAATAATTTAATCTAAACTCAATTCAATTTTAATTTAACTTCGCAATAATGCACAATAATAAGATGTTAAATAATAGCGCCGCATTCTAAAATGTTAAGCATTAATTAAATAGCACGCCCGTCTTCATTTGTTATAATAATTCAAATTTAAACTTAGGCTAATAGAACACCTAAATAATCTAAGCACAATTTATTGTTTTAATTTACTACTAATTAATTAAATAGCACCTAAAACTAGCACTAATTAAATAACTAATTAAACACCTAAAATTAATGCCTTTAAAAACGCAGCCCATTAAAACACCTAAGAACTAATACCCTTAAAACTCTACCCAAATTAAATACCTAATTAAACCTAACTACCCTAATTAATGGCCCAATACCCATTAATTCCGTCCACCTAATTATAACACTACCCTAAATACCAGCCCATCATCCGCAGCCCAATCGTCCAGCCAACCCAACCCGCGGCCCACTACCCTTTACTTTATCCCCTCCCCATCGTCAACAGCCTAAAAGGAAAAGAACGAAAAAACCTAAACCTAAAAGGAGACCCGCCGCAGGCTCCTCTACCTTACCCACAAATCTCGCCGGATTTTTAGGATAGAAAATCCGGCGACTTCCCTTAACCTTACCAATATACCATTTTCATCACAAAATCTCTCCAAAAAAAATGATACCCAAATCTTCCTAATACAAACTTACCATAATAACATCAAATCGTCCCTTAATTACTGAGATTAATATCAAGATCTCGTCCAAAATCAGCCCTAAGGTTTACCTAATAGGGAACCCAAACCATGGCTATATAAGCACATGCAATACGCATCGGCGAGGGGATAAGTCGGGAGCACCCAAAATCGATAGGCATTGATGTGCACCTAGCGATGAATAACCCAATCCATGTGGAGAACCCGCGAGGAACAACAATCAAGATCGACATCTAAGGCGGTCGTAGCTTTTCTTTATCGCCGATACACCTTCGAACAACAGCCAAGTAAGCCTAGGAATTAATTCTCAAAGCGAAAAACCACCAACATCAGTCCCTCAAACCGCATCGCAACTCCGAGTGGATCGGCGACTTGATACGCTGCCTCGGTTCGCTGTCCGGAGAAGGTAAACCCGAATTCTCCTCAGTTCATTCATTCCATATTTTATGTGTGTTAAACATATGTTAGTTCATTCATGTTGTTGTGTCCGTTAATACATCTCCATTTCGACGCTTATCTTCATGTATGTTGTTTGACTATCTGACATTAATGGATGGTTGTTCAAATTTGGATGCATATTGTTTAATAGATATAATGGGGCTTACATATGTTTGTTAGTCTCTGAAGGTAAATGGATAGAAATAATTGAAAAGTTGGGAATCACGACAATTATAATCTGTAACTGAAATAACCTGTAAACATCTGTTTCTTAGGCTACCTTTTACGTCTAGTTTAGCACGAATCCATGGGTAATGCATTCAATACCATTGAAATATGTCTTGAGATTGATCCTAAAGATGAGTGACCAGATGGTAAGTAGTTAAGCACGTATGTATCCTGACGTCAGAGAACTGGTTCAAGTTACTCGTGGGTGAGTTTAGGGTGTTAAAATTGATATTGACTCAGATATATAGTGATGTTGCATCGGCTTACTCATAGGTGTGCATCTGTTACGTTGGTCTTAGTCTCAATCTGCACTTATGCCCCCGCTGATCTCCTTTATGAATCAGCCTCAGTTGGTCCTTTGCCTAAGAATTGCTTGTTTAAATCCCTTCAGTTCATTTAGTGGAATAGCTCAATCTGGGGTCATTCTCAAATATGCACCATGTTCCAATGATCTTGCCTTAGCTCTCCGGGTTTGGTGATGTCTTTGTATGCTAAAATAGTACAATATCTTAACTAACTTGTACACTTAGTCTATCAACTTGCAATAAGTTCAAGAAATGTATCCATAAAGGCCCATTAAACCTCTAAATGCTCGCCAGGTCTAAAAACACCCTGCTTGTTATCTTTGCATCCAGGTTTGTTTACATCTAGAGTATTTAGGACGTCAATGCACCTTAGGAAGCTAGAGGGTCGATTGTAATATACTGCAATATGTGTACTGGTGCATCTTTTATGCTTTAGTTATTCTTCTCTTTGCATATTTGGTTCTGACTTGTCTCTTCGGTCATATGGAGTGTGTTACCTTATGGGATGTCTTTGCATGACTAAGTATGCGACACCTTAAGTTCTGGGTAGAAAGCTAAGTTTAAACCTCGACCTTTCAGTTGAATTAAAGAAAAATATGCATTTGTCTCCTATATGTGAAATGAATGAACTCGTTGTGTAGAGTTAGGAAATCGCCTCTCCCGATTAATCGTTATGAATCCAATAAGTTTAGAAACATGTTAGCAGTTCGTATTTTGGTGCATATGGTCAATATCGCCTATTCAAGCTCGCTCATTCTTCCAATAGTTACACTTGTTTGTAATTTAATTTTCCTCCTAAAAGAAATACACGCCTTGTCAACATCTTGAAATCCATCGCCTAATCTGAATTATTTGGTTGTTTCTTCCAAACCCTCTTGATCGTTGATATGATGTGCTTCATGTACATATAAATGTCAATGTTTATTCGTATTAAGGTTTGGGACATATACTAATTCCTTATTTTCTTTTCTTTTTGCATGGCATACGTCGGAGCAAAACGAAGAGTCTCACTGCGAGACTCATCACGAGCTACTTCAAATGGCAACCCGCGTCTATGTGCATCCGCATTCACATTCCCGCTTCAGAAATTTCCAAGACAAGATGATGTCGCTACACATCTTGAAAGCCGCGATCATATCCACCCTTTTTATCTTATTTGTTTAAAATGTTGCCTAATTATTTAACTTTGTAATTAATAGGTGGTCTAGAACAATCAGTCCTGAAATAAATAAATTGGGTGGGTAGTGTTATAATCAGAAAGGCTTTTCTAATTATTTATCCTAGGTTTATCACGCACATCTAAACTTTTGCCTAACAACTAAATTTGCACATCTAATCATGAAATTCAGACATAGATTCTTCTCAATTGTAAAATTAAGTCTTATGTTAATCAAAATTAAGATAGCAAGTAAATACGTGCACTTAGTTAACAAATCAACTTCGCATCATTTTTACAAATAATATAAGTGCATGCCTTTAGAATTTACACATATTGTTATAGCATTAGTCTTATAAATATTTTATCAAAATACATTCCTTTTATAAACACTTGCATCATCTTTCTCTTCAAATATTTTTAAAAACATGCATTCTCTCTAACATAATAATTAACCCTAGGTTTGGCAGGACAACCGCAAGTTAGCGGATCTTAGAGGGTGCCTAACCCCTTCCCTCTAGATTAATAAAGAACCCTTACCCAGAACCTCATTAAGTTTAGCAGACCATTAAAATGGAGTTAATGTTTTACTTTAAACTAGTTAAACATTTAGGTGTCCTAATTCACCCAAATTAATTAGGTGGCGACTCCGCGAACCCTTAGCATTCTAGCAACCCTTTAGCATTTTAGCACCCTTTTAAACTTTAGCATCTTTTGCAATTTTAGCGTCCTTTTAGCACTTCTAATATGTTAGCACCCCTTTTAGCATTTTTAAAACTTTAAGCCTCTTAAACTATTTAGCATTTTTTATTTTATTTTCTAACATATTTGCATTTTATTAAGCAGGGCTCGCTATTTTAGAATGCCGCGGCCGAAAAAGGGCGCGACAGAGATGGCGACTCCACTGGGGATTTTAGGTTCTTAACCACAACAGACCTAGGATAATTTTAATTTTTGTGTATTGTATTTTGTTTATTTTTTGCTACCTGCTTTACTGCTTTCCTTAAACTGGCATTCCGCTCATATTTCTTCCACTCTGGAAAATTCACACAATCACACACTACATGCGAGGTGCGCTTGGTGCATCAGCAAAATTCTTTCTTCAAAATCCAAATTTAGGAGAGTCGGTGCTATACGTGGAGTGCCCTGGCCTAACCGGTGGTCGCAGAGCCTTCTCACTCGAGTTGTCCGCCGGGAACTCAAGGCCTAGTAAAGCCAAATCTTAGAAAACTTAAGATAGAGCTATACCACCCTTTATTTTAGGGCATGCATGCATTTACCTTAGGTGGTCGGTCCTGGCATTGGCACCACAATTAAGAAGACACCAAACTTGTCGACGGGTTTCTCAACCCAACGACAACCAAAGATATATTATGTGTAGCATGGCAATGATGCATAAATCCAAACCCAATCATGACATGCCGAAATTGGGAAAAGTGCACCGTCATTTGGTCGCCATTTCCACCAAAGGCATTCTAGTTGGACGACTTGGACAAATCCGCCATAATCTCGCATAAGTTGACGTTTAGGCTTACCTCGGCATAAAGAGGTCCCTGCATGTTAGGAAACGTTTGAATGTACTATGTGTGATATATCTGCTACATGCCTGCAAATTATGTGTTTATGCTAACACCGCTTGTTGCATTTTAGAAGAAAATTTATCATCCTCCCAAAGCGGTCGTCAGATTTGACTCAACAATGCCTGAGCATCCACACTTCACCGTGTCCAAGGCAAGAAATGATGATATGATCGCTCTGGCCCGAGCCAAATGGTTTGGAAATTATTCCCACAACGAAACAACCTTCGTAAGGGAGGAATATCACCATCAGAAGAATGTATTGCACCGCCGCAACAAATTGTCGATATGCAGTTGAGATGGAGAGGCTACGAATCCGACCAACCTATCCATTAGCTTGAATACCCCTATGCGGATCAAAGGGCCACTACTTCACAAACCATCCGGATCGACTCCACCACCACATATCTCCCGTAACTCTCCACAAAGGCCACCACCACCGAACAAACCGCCGCCCACCAACCCTCAACCCCACCTTCAAATGACCTCCTACTACCCATATACCTCACCGCCGCATTTCACCATAATCAGCCCTAATCGCCAGGCCAACCAATACCCACGCGCCACACCCATTACCCTCAAAGAACAACCTGCATACCGACTTACGCAATGTAAACCCAGCCTTTTACCGTCCCCGTGCTTCACCAAGAAGGGGATCATTATGAAGAGATGGAGAGGGAAGTCCGAGCCAAAATGGACGAGGACGTGGCCAAAGAAATTCATAGTTTGAAAGAAGCAGTTCGGGGCATGCGATCGGACAAAGGTCACGAAGGACTAGACTACGAGGATCTTTGTACGCATCCGCACGTGAACCGCCATGGGTACAAGGCCAAGTTTGAACCATTTGATGGAAAAGGAACCCCGCACACACCGAGGTCATATTGCGACAAGCTAATCGGGGTAGGGAAGAACCCAGCGGTCATTATGAAGTTGTTCATTCGGAGCTTGACCGGCGAGGCACTAGATTGGTATACCAGCCAAGATCCGCGGAAATGGCATAGCTGGAATGCATTGGCCCAAGATTTTGTGGAGCGGTTCAGGTTCAACACGTAAACCGCAGGATGTGTTCTACTTAATGAAGTTGGAGAAGAAGACTACATAAACATTCAGAGAATACGCCATGAGGTGGCGTTCAGAGGCAGCGAAAGTGCAACCACCCATGGTGGAGAGTGAGATGACCACATTATTCGTACAATCTTTGAAGGATGCAACCTACTATGAGCGGATGATAAGCGTCATCGGGCGGAATTTTGTGGAAGTTATTAGAATGGGCGACTTCAGTAGGTTAAGGTATTAAACCGTAGGATTACAACCGCAAAGACACAGTGCAACTAATAAGGCAATTCACTGTGGCACTCGGGAGTACTTCACAGAGGAAGAAAGAGACGCTTTCCTTCCATGCTTTGTACAAGAACGCAAACCCAAGCATTTATGACATACCAAAACCCATCATACTACCACAACTACCACACACGCCTATATATAACACTTCACAAGCACTCGCTTATCCCCGCCCGCATAGATCCACCCATCAAGCCCGCCAACGTATAGAGCACCCAACGCACTCCAGAGAAAATAAGAATTTAGAAGGAAAACAAACCAAAGTTCGCAACCCACTAGATGTACCCATACCTCAAATATATGAAATGTCATGAAATGCAGCCTAATCCAACCGATTCCGTGAAGGATCCCGACCCTATCCCAAGATGGTATGACGAGAACAAGGCCGCCAGATCACCCAATAGCCCGTGACATGACATCAAGGTTGCCACTCCTCGTGACGAATCGAGGCACCGATCGTAGAAGCGGTATCTCAAAGGATCCGCCCCAAATGTGCATGATAACCTCACAAACCACGGCCACGTCAATGTGCACTGATAACCTTAGATGAGGAATACACTCGCCTATGCCCATTCCGCCCGACCGCTCATTTATCCGAGCATGCACCACGCAGAGGCCAGAAGAGGGAGATAGCAGAGCATGAAGACCCAGCCATCCACGAGGCAGAGCATGAAGGCGTATTGATTGGATTTGCACCCCTCTCGTCCGCCAGAGCCCGGATAAGAAAAGCGATTTATTTTAGCGTAATAATTTATAAACTCATATTTAAGCTTTAATAATGTTTTCTTCGTTTTGCTTGTAATGAACTACGCTTGACTCGATTCCCAGTGATACGCAGGCGCCGCCTCGCCGGTCCCCACATCTAGAATTTTAATTTTTACCCAATATTCGCCAGAATGAACCACGCTTGACCCGATTCCCTTAGCGGATACGCAGCGCCGCCCCGCCTGGTCCCACATCTAGAATTTTAATTTTTACCCAATATTCGCTTGTAATGAACTACGCTCGACTTCGATTCCCTGGGGATACGAGGCGCCTAAATCGGCTTCGGCCACACCATTAGGGAAACTTTCCTTTGCTTTGAAAATGACAAGAATACACATAGCCTACAAGAACTACATCGAGACCCATTTTAGCCGCATACCCTTTTCAAAATCGACAAAGGTAGGAAACTGCATGGGTTGCAAGTCCAAACAAGCTGTGCACGCAGATATCAAGGAACAAGGCAAATAAGTCAATATGAATCGACCCCCAAAACTCACAAATTTTTCTTCGAGCGCAGTCTTTAATATTAATGTATGTAAAGTGCAACAACCGGCGTAAAATACTACGAAAGGTTTCTTCAGATAGCGTATAAAGAAAAGCAAAGAAAAGCAGAGGAGGACAACAATCCAAAGTTCGCAAAGAAAGCAAAGCAGCAGTTAGCGGGCATCAACAATCAATACCAAAGTTCGTAGTTCCGCAACAAAACCTAGCGCATCAACTCGAGCATAAAGTCAAATTGGCAACCCACGATCGCACACAAAGAAAGGCATCATGGCATTCACACCGCAACGCTCAAAGATGTCCGCAAAGACAACATCTCGTGGATGACATCTCTACCCATAAAATTGCACTTCATATGTATTTATCATTTCATTTAAACGGTATACACTAACGCCTTTTCTCAAGCTTAGCTTCAGGAGCATTTATTCTACGTGAGCAGCCGCGAACACGCCCGCATAACGACGTAATCAAGAAGTCCACGCAACGACGCCAAAGAAGAACACGCCCGCATAACGACGCGTGATCGCAAGTCCACGCAACGACACCGAAGAATACGCCCAGAAACGACGTGATCAAGAAGTCCATGCAACGACGCCAAAGAAAGAACACGCCCGCATAACGACGTAATCAAGAAGTCCATGCAACGACGCCAAAGAAGAACACGCCCGCATAACGACGTAATCAAGAAGTCCACGCAACGACGCCAAAGAAAGAACACGCCCGCATAACGACGTAATCGAAGTCCACGCAACGACGCCAAAGAAGAACACGCCCGCATAACGACGTAATCAAGAAGTCCATGCAACGACGCCAAGAAGAATACGCCCGCATAACGACGTTATCAAGACAAAGAAGTCCACGCAACGACGCCAAGAAGAATACGCCCAGTGCAATGACGCGATCAAGACAACAAGTCTACGCAACGACGCCAAAGAAGAACATCGCCCAAGCAAATGACGCTTATCAAAGACAACAAGTCCAAAACGACGCCATCATCAGCATATCACGCAGGGGGCAATTGCAGCAAGGACAACGTATCCGCTTCACAATCGCAACACGCCCGCGGCGATTTAAAATCACAAAGATTTGCAACATCGCATCAACACAAAGCAGCATCACATTTTGCAGATAACCTTTTCTACTCACGCTTGCATTACTTTTAAAATTATACATCATCATTTTTGCCTTAAAGCATGCACTAACCGCTTGTTAAGTCTTAGCATGCAGAGCAGGAGCACAACGTGGATTTTCTTACAAATAACCGGCAACTGCCGGGCCAACCTTCCCAACGACGCGTAGCGCCTGCCGCCGTCCACTCGCCCACACCACCATAGAACCCAAAGACCATAAGCCATAGCGTACACCCTGTGTTCAAGCCGCTTATTTTCTTTTACTTTTTGCATTATAACCCAAAGGTCGCCATAACTCGACATCGGGATGCCTTTAAGTCCGCGTTAGCCCTCCTTGGTGTTTTGACCATGGTAACCCAGTGTCGTCATAACTTGATACTAGGACAACTTTGAGTCCGCGTTAGCCCGCCTTGGTGTTTCGACCATGGTAACCCAGTGTCGTCATAACTCGACACTGGGACAAATTTTGATTTTTTGCGTCAGCCTTGTCTACCGCCAAAGATTTCGCACTTCAAGATCGAGACAAAATTGGCTATGAGTCAACGTCTTTGTCCGAAGATTCTTCCATCATCTCCATACAAAGAGGGACATCTGTTGACACCCAATTTTGACCCTCCCGTCCAATCATTAACTATAAAATTAGACCAATTTTGTAAAATAATTTTTATGATTTTTATAATAAAATGCAGCGATAAAATATAAATACAGGCATAAATAAACAATTTTTATAATGGCATCGTGTTTTACGTAGAGTATTAAGCACTTAGAGTCCCGCGCCCGCATTAATTGATTTCAAGCCCTGTCAGGATTCTTAATTAATAATAAATACATAAAATAAATAATTTAGCAACGACGTCGTGTCAAGTAGCATAGCCGCATTTATTAATACGCAAATCAATTTCATAACTTATCTTAAATAATAATGCGCAATAAATAAGGTTTTAAAATAATAGCACCGCGTTTTGAGTAAAAGCTTTTCTTAGATATCATACTTGCATTTAGCATTTTAATAATTTAATCTAAACTCAATTCAATTTTAATTTAACTTCGCAATAATGCACAATAATAAGATGTTAAATAATAGCGCCGCATTCTAAAATGTTAAGCATTAATTAAATAGCACGCCCGTCTTCATTTGTTATAATAATTCAAATTTAAACTTAGGCTAATAGAACACCTAAATAATCTAAGCACAATTTATTGTTTTAATTTACTACTAATTAATTAAATAGCACCTAAAACTAGCACTAATTAAATAACTAATTAAACACCTAAAATTAATGCCTTTAAAAACGCAGCCCATTAAAACACCTAAGAACTAATACCCTTAAAACTCTACCCAAATTAAATACCTAATTAAACCTAACTACCCTAATTAATGGCCCAATACCCATTAATTTCGTCCACCTAATTATAACACTACCCTAAATACCAGCCCATCATCCGCAGCCCAATCGTCCAGCCAACCCAACCCGCGGCCCACTACCCTTTACTTTATCCCCTCCCCATCGTCAACAACCTAAAAGGAAAAGAACAAAAAAACCTAAACCTAAAAGGAGACCCGCCGCAGGCTCCTCTACCTTACCCACAAATCTCGCCGGATTTTTAGGATAGAAAATCCGGCGACTTCCCTTAACCTTACCAATATACCATTTTCATCACAAAATCTCTCCAAAAAACGATACCCAAATCTTCCTAATACAAACTTACCATAATAACATCAAATCGTCCCTTAATTACTGAGATTAATATCAAGATCTCGTCCAAAATCAGCCCTAAGGTTTACCTAATAGGGAACCCAAACCATGGCTATATAAGCACATGCACACGCATCGAGGAGGGATAAGTCGGGAGCACCCAAAATCGATAGGCATTGATGTGCACCTCAGCAAAGATGAATAACCCACCCATGGGCGTGAGAACTCGCAGAGGAACAACAATCAGCATCGACATCTAAGACAGTCCAGAGCTTTTCTTTTACTGTCGATACACCTTCGAACAACAGCCAAGTAAGCCTAGGAATTAATTCTCAAAACGAAAAACCACCAACATCAGTCCCTCAAACCGCATCGCAACTCCGAGTGGATCGGCGACTTGATACGTTGCTTCGGTTCGCTGTCCGGAGAAGGTAAACCCAATTCTTCTCGCCATTCATTCCATATTTTATGTGTGTTAAACATATGTTAGTTCATTCATGTTGTTGTGTCCGTTAATACATCTCCATTTCGACGCTTATCTTCATGTATGTTGTTTGACTATCTGACATTAATGAATGGTTGTTCAAATTTGACGCATATTGTTTAATAGATATAATGGGCTTATATATGTTTGTTAGTCTCAAGGTAAATGGATAGAAATAATTGAAAAGTTGGGAATCACGACAATTATAATCAGAATCGAAATAACTCAGAAACATCTGCTTGTGCTACCTTTTACGCCTAGTTTAGCACGAATCCACGGGTAATGATTCAATACCATTGAAATATGTCTTGAGATTGATCCTAAAGATGAGTGACCGATGGTAAGTAGTTACACGATGTATCCCGACGCCGAGAATCGGTTCAAGTTACTCGTGGGTGAGTTTAGGGTGTTAAAATCGATATTGACTCTCAGATATATAGTGATGTTGTATCGCTTACTCATAGGTGTGCATCTGTTACGCTGGTCTTAGTCTCAATCGCACTTTATGCCCCGCTGTGATCTCCTTTATGAATCAGCCTCAGTTGGTCCTTTGCCTAAGAATTGCTTGTTTAAATCCCTTCAGTTCATTTAGTGGAATAGCTCAATCTGGGTCATTCTCAAATATGCACCATGTTCCAAATGATCTTGCCTTAGCTCTCCGGTTTGGTGATGTCTTTGTATGCTAAAATAGTACAATATCTTAACTAACTTGTACACTTAGTCTATCAACTTGCAATAAGTTCAAGAAATGTATCCATAAAGGCCCATTAAACCTCTAAATGCTCGCCAGGTCTAAAAACACCCTGCTTGTTATCTTTGCATCCAGGTTTGTTTACATCTAGAGTATTTAGGACGTCAATGCACCTTAGGAAGCTAGAGGGTCGATTGTAAGATACTGCAATATGTGTACTGGTGCATCTTTTATGCTTTAGTTATTCTTCTCTTTGCATATTTGGTTCTGACTTGTCTCTTCGGTCATATGGAGTGTGTTACCTTATGGGATGTCTTTGCATGACTAAGTATGCGACACCTTAAGTTCTGGGTAGAAAGCTAAGTTTAAACCTCGACCTTTCAAATTGAATTAAAGAAAAATATGCATTTGTCTCCTATATGTGCGTAAATGAATGAACTCGCTTGTGTAGAGTTAGAAATCGCCTCTCCTGATTAACTGTTATGAATCCAATAAGTTTAGAAACATGTTAGCAGGCCTGGTATTTTGGTGCATATGGTCAATATCGCCTATTTGAAGCCTGCTCATTCTTCCAATAGTTACACTTGTTTGTAATTTAATTTTCCCTCCTAAAAGAAATACACGTCTTGTCAACATCTTGAAATCCATCGCCTAATCTGAATTATTTGGTTGTTTCTTCCAAACCCTCTTGGACTGTTGATATGATGTGCTTCATGTACATATAAATGTCAATGTTTATTCGTATTAAGGTTTGGGACATATACTAATTCCTTAATTTCTTTTCTTTTTGCATGGCATACGTCGGAGCAAAACGAAGAGTCTCACTGCGAGACTCATCACGAGCTACTTCAAATGGCAACCCGCGTCATGCATCCGCATTCACATTCCCGCTGAGAATTTCCAAGACAAGATGATGTCGCTACACATCTTGAAAGTCGCGATCATATCCAATTCTTTTATCTTATTTGTTTAAAATTGTTGCCTAATTATTTAACTTTGTAATTAATAGGTGGTCTAGAACAATCACCCCGAATAAATAAATTGGGTGGGTAGTGTTATAATCAGAAAGGCTTTTCTAATTATTTATCCTAGGTTTATCACGCACATCTAAACTTTTGCCTAACAACTAAATTTGCACATCTAATCATGAAATTCAGACATAGATTCTTCTCAATTGTAAAATTAAGTCTTATGTTAATCAAAATTAAGATAGCAAGTAAATACGCACTTAGTTAACAAATCAACTTCGCATCATTTTACAAATAATATAAGTGCATGCCTTTAGAATTTACACATATTGTTATAGCATTAGTCTTATAAATATTTTATCAAAATACATTCCTTTTATAAACACTTGCATCATCTTTCTCTTCAAATATTTTTAAAAACATGCATTCTCTCTAACATAATAATTAACCCTAGGTTTGGCAGACAACCGCAAGTTAGCGGATCTTAGAGGTGCCTAACCCCTTCCCTCTAGATTAATAAAGAACCCTTACCCAGAACCTCATTAAGTTTAGCAGACCATTAAAATGGAGTTAATGTTTTACTTTAAACTAGTTAAACATTTAGGTGTCCTAATTCACCCAAATTAATTAGGTGGCGACTCCGCGAACCCTTAGCATTCTAGCAACCCTTTAGCATTTTAGCACCCTTTTAAACTTTAGCATCTTTTGCAATTTTAGTGTCCTTTTAGCACTTCTAATATGTTAGCACCCCTTTTAGCATTTTTAAAACTTTAAGCCTCTTAAACTATTTAGCATTTTTTATTTTATTTTCTAACATATTTGCATTTTATTAAGCAGGGCTCGCTATTTTAGAATGCCGCGGCCGAAAAAGGGCTGCGTAGTAGGCTTAAGAGAATTGTACGGATGAGGTCCGCATAGAGTGAGTAATGGGTGTTGTGATGGAGACAACATGGTTTTGGTTTTATGAGAAGTTTTTGTACCCGTTTATTGGGGGACTGATAAGGTAGGCTTGGAGCATGGAAATTGCGAGCCTAAGAATATTTATTACTGCCGAGACCTTAGGTATATAAGGCTTTCTCTGGCAATAAGATTTTAAGTCAGACCAAGGATAAGAGTTAAGTGCGAGTCAGTGGTGGAGGACTCACGGGTCTCCCATGGCCTGAATAGAGTAGGATCAGTTGGTAGTAGTTACGCCACGTGACAGGTCACGAGGTGCAATGCCCAAGTCTAGTTAATTGTTTTACTGTGTTCGTGGACGCGTTCCACCGAACCAGTGTCATGAAAGTTTAAATGGCCTTATATTGTTTTATAGAGTTACTCCAAAGATTTGAGGCCAGAATTGGTATGGAAGTTATGTATGTATGCTAGTATGAGTTGGAAGTGCGAAAAGATAATCTTTTGGGCTTATGATGGACTTATGCGTGTGAGGAATTAGGCCATGTGGCATTATTAGTATGTCGGGTTGTGAAAGGAAACTATGTCGCTAATTTTAAGTTTGACTCAAAGAACATTCGAGGACGAATGTTTCTAAGAGGGAAAATGTTACACCCGTATTTTCAAGACATGTTTTAAGAACGCACGTAAGAACTCACAAGTGTTAAGAATCGAGACTTGCAAAAAAATTATCGAATTATGAAATTGTCGGAAAACGTACTATTGGATTTAATGGGAGGCGACACGTGTCACCCCCAAGTGAGCCTTGGACGAATTTGAACTTGGACACAAGGGTCATTTGACCCTTGTTAGGAAGACTAATCTTGCAAGTAGTAAAGCTTGACAATGTTGACTTGGTCAATGGGACCACTTGTTGATATTTACTAAGACTTCATCCAAACCTCACATGTGTGCTAATCCCAACCCTCCATGTCCCTTTATTATACTACTAGTAGCAAGAGAGAGCCAACACTTAGCCACATTTCACAAGAATTTGAAGAACTATAGCAAGAAGCTCTCGGGTTCTACATGGGAAAGAAAGAAAAATTTTCGTTTCTTGTTCTTTAAGCTCCACACTTTAAACCAAGGTTCCTATGTGTATTGTAAGCATATCTCAATAGAAAAATCTTGGAAAAAGGTAGTTTACGGGTTAGTCGCAAAGCGGAAACCTAGTTGTCTTTCTAGGTTTTGCTTAGAAGTTGAAGAAAAATTGTTGGTGTTGTTCTAAGGGTCTCAAGGAGCGGATTGAAGTGTCTTGAAGAGGCTCTAGGTTGCTAAGGAGCAACTTCGGTTTTGAAGATTGGATTAAGAATCGTTGAGGTATAATCTTGTTCTTTGAAAGTGTTACAAGATTATTTATATTGTTGATTAGCTTTACTTGTTGCTAGCATGAGGTATATGTGTTGAAGTTATTATGATTATGGATCGATTTTTAGCCTTGGAAACAGTAATGTAATGTAAAGCCATGTTAAGTTGGATTACAAATTGGTCGTTTATTAGAAATCGTCGCATGTCACTTATTTGAAGATTATGGTAGTTATAATCAAATGCGACTTGATGTCATGTTATGCTACCAATTTGGATTGAAATGGAAATTTGATAAGAATTTGTATTGTTGTTTTCATTATGGCCGAAAATTGGACTAGTAGTTGCATAGTTTGTTATTCAATTGTATTAGACTACCTTATAGATTGTGGTGAGCCAATTGAGGCTGTTTGGTTATTGTATTCGGCCTTGAAAAAGGTGGAAAAGTTAGTAAAAACAAAGGAGGTGCTGTCCGATTTTCCGTAGAATTTAGTGACTTGGCACTTAGGATATTCTACGTTTAAAAGTAAGAGGTTAATGGACGTACTGTGGCCATGATAGGTTGAAGTACTAAGTTTAGCGTATCCTACTTGAAGAATGGAATAGCTCAAGGTCGAAGTACTTTGGAGCATTTTGCTACTTGTCGACAATCGTCATGGCGATGTGAACCTCTTCTTTCTTTGGCATGATCCTACGTATGAAATATCCATGTGATAACATTTTAAGATTCCTTCTACTCTTAGAAGTTAAGAAGTATTTACATTGTTGAATCTAAGTTAAGAGTATGTTTAAATTGTCCTAAGTCCTTACTAGGTCTTATGGGAGACGTTGGTAAGGATGGTTAGGAAATTATGAGATTTGATTTAAGGGCTATGTATCTTGATTTATTTAAAGTAAGTATGTAAGTTGATTTTTAGGTTTGAAAATGACTTGAATTTATATGTGAAAAGGGGATTGGTTTTAAAAGTGTAGATGACATGATTTTACAAGTATAAGTAAACGGACTTTAAAGAATGTATGTTATGAAGACTATGAACTTTGATTTTCTTTAAAGGATTATGAAACTTTATTTTTCAAGTTATGGGACTTGATTTCTAAAGTATAAGCGGCATGATTTGAAAGAGTGTATGCTACGAGGTGTTAAGGCTATAAGCCTTGATTTTATAAGTGGAAATGACTTAATTTTACAAAGTATGGCTTCTTAATTTATTTCAAAAGATAAGAAGATGGCTTCCAAAAGAGTATGTGACTTGAGCTTTAAAAAGAAAGGAGTTCTATGATTCTTTTTAAGTATGTATGTACGTAGTATTTTTGGATCTAGTTTTCCTAATGTTGTAAGAATAAAAGTGTCTTAAGTTCTCTAAAATGAAAGGTTGTTATAATAGCTTTATGGGAAGTTGTTATGACGACTTAAGAAGAAGTGAAAAGATGGTTTGAAAATGTTATGTAAGGAAAATCACACCGAGCCTACAAATAGGCGGGACACGTTATGAAATACACCGAGCCTACAAATAGGCGAATTACGTTATGAGATACACCGAGCCTACACATAGGACACGCCATATTACCCCGAGCCTTCACATAGCCGGTTACGTCATCTTACACCGAGCCCCACAGGCGGGCCGGATTATGTTATATGATTCCACAGTACACCGAGCCCCACAGCGGCCGATTATGTTATATGATTCCACAAGACACCGAGCCCCACGTGGCCGGATTATTATGTTATGTAAGATATGTAAGTTATGTGAAAAAGGCTGGATTAAACTCTTAAGTAAGTATGTAAGAATTTGTTGTTAAATCTTATCGAAAGAAGGAAAGGAACGGTTAATATATGATTGGTTTCAGGAGTTAAAAGGACATTCTTTTATACATATATGATTTGGTTATTGCATTTTATTTCTGTTCCATATTCGGTACCTGTTGTACTGACCCCCTTCGGGGGGCTGCGTTCATGCCCGCAGGTGTTAGGTACACATGTTGGTGATCCTTGCTTTTAGGATCTCTGTTCAGTTTTGGAAAGAAGCTCCTTTCACTCCGGAGGCTTATCTTTTGGTACGGTTTCCTGGATGTGGTAGACTTATGTACATTCAGGGGTATGGCGGGGCCCTGTCCCGCCGCAGTTGTAATTCCTAGAGGTCTGTAGTCACATGTTGTGGGTCGGTTTGTAAAAAGAAAGGGATGTAACTGCTGTTGTTATGTATATGTATATGTGTCCTGGAAGGTAGCCTTATCGGCTAGCCTGTGGTTTAATTTCTCGTTATTTTATTTTATAAGTTTCATGTATGTTCCGCTGCTATTCTCTGACGTATACCTGAACAGGGTGCCCAGGTAGGGCACCAGTCGCGGGCCCGGGGTCGGGTCTTGACACCTATACAGGGGTTGCTTCGGTTATTCGTCAAAGTAACCCTCTGCCGGAGTTCTATCAAGCCCGCTCCATGCTCACTTTGGAAGAAGCGGGTTTGACTAAAAATGCATCGATTGGAGTGCCCTATCGTCATGATGACTGCTTCCAATTTCACCTTCCAATCCAGCCACCGTGACAAAAAATTACAACAACGGGAGTGGTAAGAAGGGCCAAAATTGGAAGAATAATGACAAGAATCGCGGTGGCAACAACAGGGGCAACCGTCATCAGCAACAGTAGTTATTGGGCCCCACAGAGGGCCACTAGATAGTGGAAGTGGGCCCTGGGCCACAAGATAGAGCCGTGTCTCAAAGATTACAACACTGCGACGCAACATTACAAAGACCACGGCGCCGCCTCACCGTGCAAGTCACTGCGACCTAACTTCTTCCAGTCGACCGTGGTTCAGACTCATGGGCAGCCCCAACAGTCCGGTATACTTGGACCTTGCCTCCTCAGGCCCACCATGCAATGGGCCCCACTCAGACCGACATTGAAGCAGCGATGCACACGCTTGACTTGAATCAGCCGAACCCTAATTGGTACATGGACACAAGTGCCACTACCCACATAACATCCAACCAAGGTACTCTCTCGTCTTATTCCAATTTGAGCAGTAATCGTGGTATAATTATTGGTAATGGAAGTTCTATTCCAATTAAGAGGTATGGTAATAAAACTTTGTCCCCTCCTCATCCACCACTTGTCTTGAAAAATACCCTTCATGCCCCAAAATTGATTAAAAAATTGATGTCTGTCCGTAAATTCACCACTGATAATTGGGTTTCTGTTGATTTTGATCTGTTTGGTTTTTTGTGAAGGATTTCAAGACCGGGAGTCCTTTCATGAGGTTTAACAGTAGGGGGATCTTTATCCAATCACACCGAGTCTCAGCATCTCGCGTCAAGCTATGCCATTCACTTTTGCAACTCTTGCTCCTTCTTTGTGGCATGCTCGTCTAGGTCATCCAGGGTCGTCTATTTTATCTGTTTTAGATAAGAATAAATTTATTTCTTGTAAGGGTACGCGTAGTATTCCAAATTGTCAATCTTGTTATTTAGGGAAAATTATTAAATTACCGTTTGTAGCTTCAAATTCTCATACTTCAATTTCTTTTGATATTATTCACAGTGATTTATGGACATCTCCAGTTCTCAGTTCTATGAGTCATCGATATTATGTTTTATTCTTGGATGACTATTCTAAATATTTATGGACGTTTTCAATTGCGAAAAAATCCCAAGTTTTTTCCATCTTCATCAAATTTAGAGCTTTCATAAGAACTCAATTCGAACGGGAAATAAAGAACATCCAATGTGATAATGATAAAGAGTATGACAATGAGGGAATTTTGTGCTCAAAATGGGATAAATTTTCATTTTTCTTTTCCTCATACATCTTCATAAAATGGGAAAGCTGAAAGAAAAATTCGTACCATTAATAACATTATCCGCATATTATTGGTTCATTCTTTCGTCTCTTCATTATTTTGACATCATGCGTTACAAATGACTACCGATCTACTTAATATTCTTCCCTCTAAAGGTTTGACATATTCTTCCCCTCTTCAGGTTTTATACAATAAGACTCCTATGTATTCTCATCTTTGGGTCTTTAGATGCTTATGTTATCCGCTGTTTCCATCTACCACAATTAACAAACTTCAGACACGTTCTACCCCGTGTGTGTTTTTGGATTATCCATCAAATCATCGTGGTTATAAATACTTTGATTTGTCTTTTAAACGAATCATCATTAGTCATCATGTTCTCTTTGATGAATCCCAATTTTTATTTTCTAAAGTAGAAAAACCCGTGTCTAGTTCTTATGATTTTTTGAATGATGATATCTTCTTCTATGTTCTCCGTCATTGTTCAGAAAATATGTCGTCAGCGCCATGGCCCTTACGGGAGGCACCGCGGCGCCTGCCTTCCAGTGAACAACCCTTTCCAGTCCCGCTTGGTCTTTGCGGCGCAAAACTTCGTAAAGGTTCGGTTCATCCGACGCCACTTAGACCACTTACACCGCGACGCCTTCGATAGACAATTCCAAAAATTCTCAAAATTCCCAAAATTCACCCAATTCAGCCTAGAGTCATGGTCCAATCACTCGCAGTCAACGGAGTATTTTTAAACCAAAAAGATATTTTAATTTGAATTCTAATGTTCTTAAATCACCCTTACCCCGTAATCCCGTGTCTGCCCTAAAGGACCCTAATTGGAAAATTGTCATGACCGATGAATATAATGTTCTTATTGATAATAAGACGTGGGAGTTGGTACCCCGTCCATCTGGTGTTAATATTATTCGGTATATGTGGATTTTTGCTCATAAAGAGAATTATGACGGTTCGTTTGTAAGGCATAAGGATCGTCTTGTAGGTTATGATAAGACTCAGTAGGTTGATATGGATTGTGTGAGATTTTTAGCCCGGTGGTCAAACCGACGACTATTCGTACTGTGCTCAGCTTGGATCTTTCGAAATCATAACCCATTCATCAGTCCTATATGATGATATTCATGAGACAATGTATATGCATCATCCCTTGGGGTTTAGGAATACTAGATATCATAATCATGTCTGTTTATTGAGAAAGTCCTTGTATGAGCTTAAGCAGTCTCCACGGGCATGGTATAAAAGGTTTGTTGACTATGTTTCGACTATCGATTTCTCTCACAGCAGGTCTAATAACTCATTATTCATATACCGTCAAGGATCTTCCATGGCTTATATTCTATTATATGTTGATGATATTATCTTGAATGCCTCTTCTGATGTGTTGCGAAAGTCCATTATGACAATGTTCAGTTCTGAGTTTGCCATGAAGGACTTGGACCCATTGAGTTACTTTTTGGGGATTGTTGTAACTCGTCATGCAGGTAGATTATTCTTATCACAGAGGAAGTATGCATCAGAGATCATTGAGAGAGCTGAGATGTCATCCTGTAAGTCCACTTCTACTCCAGTTGATACTAAACCCAAGTTTGGTGCTGCAACTGGCTCTCCCTATGAGGATTTGACTCGCTATTGTAGTCTTGCAGACGCCCTTTAGTATCTGACGTTCACGCGACCTGATATTACATATGTCGTACAACAAGTGTGTTTGTTTATGCATGATCCCAGAGTTAAACATATGAATGCTCTAAAACACATTCTTAGGTACATTCAGGGAACACTTGAGTATGATTTGCATTTGTATCCTTCATCGACGTCTACACTTGTCTCTTATACAGATGCTGATTGGGGTGGTTTTCCTGACACCAGACGGTCAACGTCTGGCTATTGCATATTTTTAGGTAATAATCTGGTCTCATGGTCTTCCAAGCGTCAATCCACACTTTCACATTCAAGTGCAGAGGTCGAGTATCGAGGAGTAGCCAATGTGGTTTCTGAGTCATGTTGGTTACGAAATCTACTTTTAGAGTTTCATTGTCCTATTGAGAAGACTACCTTAGTATATTATGATAATATAAGTGTCATCTACCTTTCTGGTAATCGATTCAAAGACCAAGGCACTAAACACATACAGGTGGATATTCACTTTGTTCGAGAGAAGGTAGCTAAAAGACAAGTACGCATCTGTCATGTCCCTTCCAGATATCAGATTGCAGACATCTTTACAAAGAGTCTTCCCTCGGTCCTTTTTGAAGATTTTAGAGACAGTTTCAGCGTACGAAGACCACCCGCTATGATTGCGGGGGTGTGTTAAAAGTGTCCAACATGACCTAATTACGTGAACAGTGTTCTGTATCTTGTATATTTGGTATATATTAGAATTAATCTTGTACCTTAATTACTATTGTAATATTACCATAATTGTATAGTTAGTCTCCTTATAGAATGAGGTTTTAGATGTAAAGTAGGAATAAAAGTCTCATATTGTAACTTGTATATATATGCTTTTCATCAATAAGAATAATGAAGGGATTATTGAACTCCCACATCTGAAGTATCCTTCTTGTACTCCAGGTTCTCTTGGTGTTGAGGGCCTCCTTTACTTAGAAAACCTCCTCTTCTGATCATTCTTTAGAACTTGGTGAGTAATGGCATGTCTACATCATCAAAGTCTTGATCATGAGTAGTTGTGAGGACTAGGTTCACATATTTACTAGGAGGATAATTCTTATAAATCTGGAGCTTTCTCATCTCATATGTTTTTATGTTTCTCATGAGTCTTTCTATTGTCATAGTCTTATATCTTTGACCATCATAATGATATTGACTTTGCTTTAACAAGAATAAGTAGAATATCAAGAAACTTTAATTCTTCTTCCTCGAGGAATATTCACTCCAGAGAACTTTGTTAATTTGTTATATATGTGAACCTATTGAACATTTCTTGAAGATATTCTCCTTCTTTCATCTTGAAGAGTTCATATTGCCAATTTAATAGGGCAATTTTGGACTTTTTTAACCTGAGTTTTTCATTCGTGTGTGATTTATAAAGTGTCCACTACAAGAAAAAGGACCTACGGTGACGGTTAAAAACTGTCATCGGAGGGGGTGAATAACGGTTTTTGTAAGTGTCATTGTAGCATGTGTCACGATAGATCCTCATAGATGAGGGTTTAAATAATTGTTATATAATATGTGACGGGCATACACCGTCAAACATTTGGTCGTTGACTTTGACTATTTTCCGTTTTTCCCCCCTAAAATTTACAAATTTTGGCGGTAAAATATTTGAATTTTATTAATTTAATATATTTTTTAGCGGTAAATTTTTAAATATATGACAACTACTTGGATTTAGCTACGCTACAGAGTAATACTTAGAACATGTCGACTCGAGAATAAATTGCATTATTTTGAACATTTGGCCCTCGACAATATTTCACACTAGCAGCATAACGCTAGACGCTCCTCCCTTATCATGGGTTTGTCCCTTTGGATTTACCATGATAAGGGTTTACGGAGGCTGCGGCTGCAACCTTATATCGGTTTCTTTGACATAAGGGATTAACGAGGGTCGACCTATATAGGCCCTCTTGACCTCCCAAGTTGTGGGATTCGCTTGAGTTTTGGTTATGACGCAAAAGAATCATATGACTACCCGACTTGTGGGATGTGCATTTTGATTCTTAGCATCATTTCGCCTACTTGGGTCCTCTTGACTATCTGGCTTGTGGGTTCAGCCTGAGTAATTTGCTTGACGTTAATGAATATTGTGACTTTCCGACTTGTGGATTACGATATTCCTAGCGTCATTCATATCTTTTGTCCGTAAATTCACCTTCGGTTGGTGCTGGTTACTTAATACACTTTTTACCGTTACACACAAAAAAAAAAAAGTACACCACACTAAGATTGCACATAGAACTACTAGTTAAGGTCACCCAGGTAGAGTGAAATGCACAAAAAGTATCTCCAGATCTTTGAGTAAAATAGTTCAATAGCTCACATATCAAATTAATCATGAGGAAATTTACCAAATCAGTTTCTTTTTCTTAAAAAAAGGGAAGTTTACCATATCATTAGTGGCAAACTGCTGCCATTGGCAACAGTGAAACTCCATGCTAGTGTGGCCGCCAGCTTTACTGTGATCTTGAGATCTTCACGGCAGATCTACCTCCAAGACACAGAAGAAAGCTAACAACCTTCTGCAAAGCACCAGTAAAAAAACATTTATTCCAGAACTCTAGAAAACACCAAAAAATTGAACTTGGCCAAATTAAGAAAATGAAGTGTGTTTATCATACATTAACAAAAAAGATACAGAACAAATTGTAATGGCTCAGTTTCCAAGACTGATAGTACCACTAGAATTACTTGACTAGTCCAAACCAAAACTAACAAAATTCACATATATCTGAGATCAGATTCAGCAATAATTTAAAGTCAATACATCACTGAACTAATCTGATGAAAGTATAATATCATTTAAAAGGATGCATCTTTTCTACTTGAACAACCCTTTTAAGTAAGATTATACTTTCATTTGCTACTCTATCCAAACATTATACTTTATTATCAAATGGCATGCTAAACACAAATTTTATTACCCACATTTACAATAAAAAAGAGTTCAGAATAACTGTAAGATGATATTAATCTTTCTTGGGGAGTCTTCTCATTAATATCAAATATATATAGGTGTACAATATTCATCTCAATTACAATAGGAATCCTAGTCTCATATACAAGAGAAATCATAATCTTACCATAATTATATTTACACAAATATTCTAATTATGGGTGGGGATCTTATTTTCTTACACCTATACGTTTACACACCCTCACGGAGCGGAGGAGGCGACACGAATCGAATCAAGTCAAGAAATAAATGTCTGGGAAGTCCTTTGGTAAATATATCTGCATACTGATAGGATGATTAAACATGTAACACTCTGACATGGCCTAGCGTAACTTTCTCACGAATAAAATGTAAGTCTATCTCAATGTGCTTGGTTCGTTGATGTTGAACCAAATTATGAGAAAGGTAGATGACAGAGATGTTATCACAGTACACAATAGATGTCTGACGCAAAGGACACTGAAGTTCTAACAGTAAATTTCTGAGCCAACAAATCTCAGCTACCACATTTGCAACGCTTCAGACTCAAATTTCAGATCAGTAATGAGATAGGTAGTCCGTCGCTTGGACTAAGAAATCGATTATCCCTAAAAATACACAAAAGCCGGGTGGAACGTCGCGGTCCGACACCCCGCCTAATCAGATCCGTATAAGAGAGCAACCTGTTTGGTGCAGAGGGATATAGGTGCAAACCATAATCAAGTGTGCCCTTAATGTATCAGATGATACGCTTAAGAGTAGTGAAATGAGACTCTCTGGGGGAATGCATGAATAGACATACCTGCTGAACAACATAAGCAATGTCTGGCCTTGTAAATGTGAGATACTGAAGTGCACCTGAAAGGCTCCTATACAGAGTAGGATCGGAGACTGGAGCATCATCCATAGCACTGAGCTTAGATTTTGAATCAACTGGAGTAGGTGAAACTGCAATTCACCAGTTAGCCCTGTACACGATCTCCTCTGCATACTTACGCTGACACAAGAACATGTGATTGGCATACCTGGTCACTGATATCCCTAAAAAATAACTCAGCTTCCCCAAATCAGTCATTGCAAATTCGGACTTAAGCAAGACAATAATCTCATTTTTCAACCCGTCGGAGGAGGCAGTAAGAACAATATCATCCACGTAAAGTAATAAGTAAGCAGTGCTACTACCTCGATGAAAAATGAAGAGTGATGTATCACTCTTGCTGCATACAAACCCAATCTGCAAGATATACCTGACAAAGCGATAATACCACGCACGGGGGGCCTGTTTCAGGCCATATAGTGACTTACGGAGACGACACACATAATGAGGAACTGCTGGATGGGTGAACCCAGACGGCTGATGCATATAGACTGTCTCTCTCAGATCCCCATGTAAAAATGCATTCTTCACATCAAACTGATGGATCGGCCAGTGTTTTCCCATGACAATGCTCAAAACTGTTTGAATACTAGCCGGTTTGACAACCGGGCTGAAGTTCTCACCACAATCAATGCCCTCCTGCTGATTTGTGCCATTAGCCACAAGTCGTGCCTTATACATCTCAAGATCTCCACTGTCTCAGAATTTATGACGAAAAAGCCACATACACTGGATCACATTCACCCTCTCACGTCTAGGTACTAGATCCCATGTGTGTTGTTTAGTTAAAATATTGAATTCCTGATACATAGTCACATTCCAATTAGGGTCCTGTTTGGCCAATTTAGGGTTTTTGGGAAGTAGAGAAATGGTTTGGGCAGACAGGTTAAATTGGACGTTGGGTTTAAAGATCCCATATTTGGCACGAGTTTCCATTTGGTGAGTGGGGATATTTAGTGGTTGTGGAGTCTGAGTGGTGGGAGCAGAAGGCATTGTCGGGTAAGGGGATGGAGGCGGACAATCTGTCGAAGGTGTCACGTCTCCACGATCGAGAGGTCGCAGCGTTGAATGCATTTCGAGAACTGGGTGCTCACTGGAAGAGAGGCGTCGCGGCGCTGACGCCTGGGATGAATTAGTGAGCTGATTAAGGATAATAGGAGAGATAGCAGATTCGTCAAGAAATGAGTAGTCTGATTTTTGGAGATTCGAAAACGGGAATGTAGCCTCGTCGAATGTGACGTGACGAGAGAAGTGGATTTGACGAGTGAACAAGTCGTAGTATAGATAAACCCTATGATTTAGCGTGAAGTCAAGGTAAACACAAATAGTGGATCGGGGAGCTAGCTTGTGAGGGCCAGTAGAGGCAAGGTTAGGATAACATAGACATCCGAATATCCGTAGATGGTCATAAGAAGGGACTCTATGATATAGGATTTCGGTAGGGGTCATATTGTGAAGGGTGCTAGTAGGGAGAATATTTAGAATGTATTCTGACATTTTAGCAGCATATATCCAGAAGGACGGAGGAAGGGTGACATGAATCAATAGAGTGCGAATCATATTGTTAATGGTGTAGATGATTCTATCAGCTTTATCGTTTTGTGGGGAGGTGTGGGGGCAGGAGAAGAGAAAGACCATGCTATTATTAGTACAAAAATGGTGAAACATAGAGTTTTTGAATTCACGACCATTATCGCACTAAAAAGATTTTATACCTTTTTCAAATTATGTTTCAATGAATGTTCGAAACTCAAGAAATTTGGCAAACACTTTCGATTTAAATTTGAGAGGATACAACCAAACAAAATAACAAAAATCATCTAGTAAGATAAGATAGTATTTATGACCGAGAGAACTAGCAACAGGTGATGTCCATATGTCGGCATGTATAATATCAAAAGGTGCAAAGGTAACACTAGTAGATGATTAAAACGGAAGACGAGTATATTTGCCTAAAGAACAAGAAGCACAGTTTTGGGCAAGCTTCCCATTACAAGTAATAGAATTATTGCCTCTAAGGAAATTAAAAACTGGGGCTCCTGGATGACCAAGCCTATTGTGCCATGCGGAAGAAGAAATAGCCGCTAGAGAGACGGGAGAGCAAGATCTGGCAGCGAAGGTAGGAGTGAATGGATAGAGATCCCCCATGCTATTGCATCTCGTAAGGGGTGTCCCCGTATGAATATCCTTTATAGTGAAACCAAAAGGGTCAAAATCAACAGAGACAGAATTATTACGAGTAAATTTGCGGATAAAGATTAGATTCTGAACTATATGTGAGGCATATAGGGTATTCTGAAGGGGGAATGGATGAGGAAGTGATGTGTAGGATGTACCATAACCCTTTACAGGAATGTGGTGGCCACTACAAACTGTAACATATTGAGGATGCTTTAAACTGAACAATTTGGGAATATTACCTGCAGACTGAGTGAGGTGAGATGTGGCTCCGGAGTCCATGTACCAATTATTGTCGTCATTGCGATTGAGATCGGCCAAAGCCTGACCCAACTCAGAGAGGGCCATGTCGGAAGTGGGCTGCTGGAACTGTCCTTGCATGAAGTGGGCCTATTGCGGGTACTTGGCTTGCCGAGTGACTGGAGCTGGGCCTAACAACCCATGTTGCAAATACGGGTTGAAGGGCTGCTGGTACTGGAAGGGGTCGGCGCCGCCGCTCTGTACTGAGGCGTCGCGGCATTGTACTGATACGGCGGAGGCGCCGCGACCCAGTTATTCTGCGACCGCTATTCTGCCGCCGCTGTTGGTTCTCATCGATCGCGACCATTTCACGACTACGCCTCTCTCGCCGCCGCTGCCGCCACTTCATCGCCACGGCCCTGCCGTGGTTGAGAGTTTTCTAGTGGCTTCTGGTCTTGGGGTTGCATGCCGGCTAACGCTCACGATCGTGCTCATCCTGCTTAGCACGACGGGTCTCTTCAAGCAACAACTGCGAGCGAGCTTTGTTGAAACTGGATAACGGATCTGCCTGTTGAATTATGGTGGCTAACGTATCATAGTCGCCTTTGGGAAGGCCTGCAATCAATTGTAACACCATTTTAGTGTCCGAGACAGGCGTGTCGACATTGGAGAGTTGATCCGCCAGTAGTTTCAACTATCTGCAGTACTCAGTCATGTTGGAGAAATTTTTAAGGCGTGTATTGTTAAATTGTTCCTTCAAATACACATCACGAGTGTTCTTGTTATCTAGAAATATTTCCTCCAAGCGGTTCCATAAATCAAGAGTTGTGGCGCCAGATTTTATGATAGTAAGAAAAAGATCCTGAGAAATACTACCATAGATCCACTGTTTGACGCTGGCGTCTAGACAACGCCAAGTAGAATCATCAACCCCGGAGGCCGCGACATAGTATCATCGATATGATCAAGTACGTTATTGTTACACCCCAAAATTCTAGGGCATGTATTTAAGAACTTACGAAAGAAATAAGATTTGAATCTGGGAAGATACGTTGGCGGAATGTTTTGGACAAATTTTTAGTCAACTTTGGAGAAATATATATAAAGGTATATTAGGAGTTTTTGGGTGTTTCAAAGGCCTAATATGAGGTTCGGTGAGTCTTGTTTCCAACGCAACCAACCGCTCGTCGATAGGACATCGGAGTAGAAAGTTATGGACGTTACAAGTTCAGTGGGAAGATGAACAAGAAAATGTTTTCAGTCAGGCGCCACAGCGCCACGGCGCCGGATGCAGTGCCGCGGCGGGATTTTTCGCGAAAAATGGGAAAAATCAGAAGATATTTGTGTAAAGGCCCATGGGAGGGCGACAAGTGTCCCTCCCATCTTGTGGACCAAGAAAGGTCTTATATATTAACCAAGTCTTTCAAGACTTGGTCATTTGCAAAGATTCATCCTAAAGGACATCCCTCTTCTCTTCTCCCTAAAGATTTTAAGAACCCTAAGCCTAGTGAAATTTTTGGTGAGGCGGCAAGAAGATAAAGTGTTGATAAACTTGTAGAGGGTTTCGTGTGGATGATTTTGACAAGAAAAGGAATTGAGGAAAAAGGGCTATAGTGGGCGAAATCCTAAAGGTAAAATTTCCTCTCCTCTTGGAAGTAAATTAAGATACATGAAATAGTTGATATTGATCATGTGAATTGTATATTGGAGTTTTATAAGTGTTATGGATGTTGGAAGCCTAAATCCGAAAATGACCTTGTTAGCCCTTGAGATTGAAATACAAATTGGTCGATAGTTATAATTGTCGCATGTTGTCTAAATAAGTCATTATAGTTGTTGAGATTGGTTGCGACTATATAACATGAGAAAACGATTATATGGATTAAAAAGGAATTGGAAAAGATTTTATGCGGTTGTACCTTGTAGTCGAAATGATATTTAAGATTGGACTGTTTTATATGAATTGTGGGGGCATAATTTTATACGTCCTGTAAGGCGTATAATCCTCTTTGATTGGTTGGTATGTTGAGCCTTAAATGTGGCATGCTGGTTATTGATTATCGGGCCTTGAAAAAGGTGGAAAAGTATGTAGAAACAAAGGAGGTGCTGCCCAATTTTCCGTAGAATAAGAGACCGTATACTTAGTATTATTCTACGTTAGAAACTAGAATTTGATAGTCGTGTTGTGGCTATTATAGGTAGACAATTCTACGTACGGCGTATTCGACTTAGCTTGGGGATTAAGCCGGAAAGGTATGTGAACCATCTCCTCTCCTTCTAGCATGATTCCTTATGGTAAAGTAAGTAAATCCTACTCCTTAAATGATCCACTCCTTGATTGTACTTGGACTGCCTAATATAGAAGTTGTTCTATATACTTTCTTGATTGTACTTTGGATGTTTAAATTGAAAGTTGTTATAATCCATTACCTTGATGAAGTTTGGATTTTCAAAAGTGAAAGTATTTTACTTGAAGTACATAGAGTCTTAAAAAGGAAGTGGTTTCCAAATCTTTGGCTAGTGCCTTAGTTCCAAAACCTAAAGGTTGTTATAACTGATTTAGGGGAGTCAAAGGAGTGATTTACTTAATTGATTTAAAAGAGGAGAAATGACATGATTTAAAGAGAAGTAACTTGTTTTAAAGGTGTGAGTTACTTGGGATTTAAAGTTAAGTTACTTGATTTCTAAAGTTAAGAGACTTGAAGTATTTTGAAAGTCATGTAACTTGGTTTTAAAAGTATAAGTCTCTTGGTTATAAAAAGAATGAATTTGTCTAAAACCATAAAGGGTCATAACGGCTTTATGAGAAGTTGGTTATAACGGCTTTATGGAAGGTTAAGAAAGTTGTCTATTTTGATTAATAGGTATGAGTTGCCTATGTTGTGAAATTTTAAGTTACTTGGTTTCAAAGTCTTGAAATGAATTTCTAAAGGTGTAGTAACTTAATTTGAAAAATAGACATACCTTGATACTACGGGTGTTAGTACCTTGGGGTTTTATATAAAAAAGGGTCTTTTGAAAAGAATGGAAGTACGTAGTACTTAGGGTTAAAATCCCGGATTTTTATATAAAATGAAAGTGCCTTGAGTTTATGAACTTGCCTATGTGTGCTTGTGATAGCCTTTGAGTGCAAGTATTATATTTTTACGCTGCCGCGACTCTCAGTTGAAGGGCCGACTGTCTTATTGTGAGTTTACCTGGACGTACCGACAGTGATGTGGGATTCTAAGGGTATGCTTCCATTATGATTAATCTTTGGACATGCTTATACGATGTGGTATTCCGGCACGTGACTGCGAGGCGGGTTAGATTCCCGGATTTGTTTGTATTACCCCATGGACATGCTTACACGATGTGGGATTCCGGGGCATGCGACCATGTTGGATATTGTTATTCTATGGATTAGCCCTCCAGGAGATTTAGTGACGCAGGATGGTCTGGTAGAGCTGCGTACTTGCCGGTCGATGGTCGCCGTAGGACGGTCCGCAGAGAGCTCGTACTTGCCCTCGTCAGTTCTATTGCACATTTTGGTACGGTTGGCTCCGGTGGATAGCTTTCGACTTGCCGGCCATATCTTGACGACAGCCGGATCCGAAGTTAGCTTGCATTGCCGGCCGATTGATACGTGGTGGATCGTAGTTGACTTTCGTACTTGCCCCGGTCAGTTTTATGATGCAGTCGGATCGTGGTTCGCTTTTCCTACTGCCCGCATGCTTTTAGGACAGGTGGGACTTGGTGTTTATGTATGCTTATTATATCATGGACTGCCGGCAGTGAGGAAGGATTCCACGGACATAGTTGATATTATGGGCGTGATACCCATGGTTATATTTGAGTTATGACTTTGAGGGCTTGCGTCCCTGACTTGATATGACTGCTTATGTATTGTGTACTGTAGTTTGGCTATCATACATGTCTCCTGTTTTGTATAGACTGCTATGATTTCATTACAGTATTTTCAGTTCGCATACTTGGTACATCCTTCGTACTGACCTCCTTCGGGGGGCTGCGTTCATGCCGCATGTTTAGGTACGCAGTTTGGTGATCGGCAGGTGTAGGACCCTGCTCCGAGTTTTTGGATAGCTCCATCTGTTCAAGAGTTTATCATTTTGGTATAGATCCTTCATTACAGGCTTTTGTACAGTTATGGGTACGGCGGGGCCTTGTCCCGTCATAGTTCAGTAAAACTCTTAGAGGTCTGTATTCATATGTGGGATTGGACTCGTGTACATTGTGGTGTCTTTTGATTATGTATATTATATGGCAGCCTTGTCGGCTTTGCCCTTGTATGTTCGTTGGTTTTAAAAAAAAATGAGGTGTTATTTAATTCCGCAGTTTACTTGTGTCAGTTAGGTAGAAGGTGCCTGGTAGGCACCGCCACGCCCGGGTTCGTGGTGATGATTATAGAGATATGCATGATTGCGAAATAGTTCAACCCAAGGAGAATACAGATTATTTTCTTGATCAAGAAGAATTGGAATAGAATTCTTGATGTTGGTAAAAGTTAGGGCGGGATGAAAAAAGGATGACAACGTGGTGATGGGATTTGTGTAGGTAGAAACGTCAGAAGTATTGGAAGAATCATGAGTATCCATTTAGAGAAGAGAGGAAGAAAGAAGAACAAAGAATTTCTGGGGTAGTGCCGCGGCGGAGAGGGGGGGGGGGGGTGGGCTCATCGGAGGCGTGAGATGGAAGAAGAAATTCTAGGTTTTTCGGGTTTTGGCTCTTGATACCATGTAAGATGATATTAATCTCCCTTGGGGAGTCTTCTCATTAATATCAAATATATATAGGTGTACAATGTTCATCCCAATTACAATAGGAATCCTAGTCCCATATACAAGAGGAATCCTAGTCTTACTATAATTATATTTACACAAATATTCTAATTATGGGTGGGGATCTTATTTTCCTACACCTATACGTTTACAATAACTGATCAAGACATACCATGAGATTCTTGGATACATGATTAACAATATGCAGTTAGAAAATTTGAAGATTACCAAGTTGCGAAGTCAGGAGCTTATTGTACTCGTTCACAATCTGCAGTTAGAAAATTTGAAGATTACCAAGGATTCCCAAATCAAGTAGCAGAATGACAAAAGCAATCTAATTTGAGGAATATAGAAATTAAAATCTAAGTTTAAACAGACTTTAAATCCCAAAACAAAAGAAATGCATGGTCTCGGCCAAGACCAACAAGAAGGCCGAAAATACATTGTCTTCTTGAACTTTCAGGTAATAACTCCAACACCATTCGTCCCTAACAATTTCCAAGAAATCAGAAATGGGGGTATTGCTTCAAAAATTAAAACTAAAAATCACTCACCATTTTATGTTATTATCATGTAATTGACTTATTTCTTTCTCTTTGTTCCTGATATGGTATTATTTATCTGTGGTGCTCGAATTTCTTCAACTTTTTTTTATCCATTTCCGATTTCATTGTTCGACCATTTTTCGATGTGTTTTTTCCAACAACAACAAGCAGAGATAAGCATAACATACAAGAAATCAAGTTAGCAGAATACCCAACTAAGTGTAGCACTTACACACTAACTCAGGGGCGGATCCACCTTGTAACCAGGGTGGGCCCGGGCTCCCCCTCAAATTTAAGTTTTTCCTAGTATACTACTAGTAATATTCATGATATTACAATAGAGTCCTCAATTCTTTACACTTCTTTTTTTAAAGTGTGGATAACTAGAAGTCTCCAACAATAAAAGAAAACTTGTGTGGTCCACGAATTGACTCATTATCTCTTCACTTTTCTCACTCATATTCACAAATCCTACGGAAACCAAAGGAATGATCAAGATATTGTTAATGCAATGAACTTGGTTAGAGTTTGCAAGCTACGACTACAAGACATGAGGGTTAATGAGTGGAATTCTTTAATTGATCAAGTTTCTTCATTCTGCAAAAAGCATGATATTGATGTATGTAAGATGGATGAAATGTTCGTTCCTGCTGGACGGTCGCGACGAAAAGATCCGAAGATAACAAATTTACATCACTATCATGTTGAGATATTTTGTGTTGTCATAGATTTGAAACTTATGGAATTGGAGAGTCGTTTTAACGAGACTAACACTGAGTTGCTTCTTTCCCTGACATTTTTACATCCAAGTAACTCATTTTCAGCTTTAGACAAGAACAAACTTATTCACTTAGCTACTTTTATCCAAATGATTTTTCTGAGATGGACTTGGTGGTACTTGATGATCAACTTGAGACTTATATTGTCGATATATGCGCATACAAATGCACTTTCTAATTTAAAAGGGATTAGTCAGCTTGCAGAGAAAATAGTTGAAACAAGAAGAAATAAGGTGTTCTCTCTAGTTTATTTGCTTTTGAAATTAGTATTGACACTACCTGTTGCTACTACGACGGTAGAGAGATCTTTTTCTGTAATAAAGATTGTGAAGAATAAATTACGAAACAGAATGGGAGATCAATGGTTGAATGACAGCATGATTACCTATATTGAGAAAGACGTATTTGCTGAAGTTGATAATGAAGATATCATAGATACGTTTCAGAAAATGAAAACTCGCCGAGGTCATTGTTGAATCTGTGATTGTCATGATTTTTAATACATATTAATTTCTTTAATAATATATTTTAATTATGTTTAAATATAAATAGGCTCCCCCTAGACCAAAATCCTGGCTTCTCCCCTACACTAACTGATGAATTTCTTAAAACAAAGCATGTACTAAACTTCTTTTTCAGACATGCTCTGTCACGACCCGACTTCGGGCCCGTGACTGGTGCCTTACCCCGGGCACCCTAGTGATACAAACATCAGAGAAAATCAGCGGAAAATAAAAACTTAAGCATGAATCAAGACATAAAATAAGCAATAGGCTAACCAAAATGGTTACCTTCCTGAATATATATAAAAATTGAACAGTTAAATCCGTTACAAACCCTACCCACAACAAAGATTATGCACCTCTAAGAATGTAACCACAACTACGACGGACGTGGTTCCCGCCATACCACGAATGTACAAGAACCTACAATGACAGGGACTATACCAAAGATAAGCTCCGAGAAACGAGCTTCCCAACGCCGAATCGTGATCCTATGAGCGAGGATCAACAATCGGTGTACCTCTACCGCGACATGAACGCAGCCTCAAGGAGGTCGACAACAAGTACCAAGTATGTGAAATCGAAAATATCAGAATGAAATCATAATAGTCTATATAAAATGTAAGACATATATGATAACCAATTTACGATACACAATATGTAAGCAAATATGTCAAGTCGTGACTCACACCTTAAAGTCATCACTCAAATATAACCACGGGTCTCATGCCCACAATATCAATCATGCGGTGGAATTCCTTCCTCACCGCCATCCATGATATAAAAGCACCAAGGAATACACTCAACACCAGTCCCACCGTGTCATAATAAAACCGCACGGTAAGTACGAAGGCATAACCAACTACTAAAACCCACCGTACCAACAATGCTATAAGATCAGATCACGAGGTCTTTCTGACCGCGCCATGATCGGGCCGCCACTCGCCTCGTGATCAATGCGCGTCTAACTCGAACTTACCGCAGACTCGCGATAGGCCACACGTAGCCCGCATGAGGTATTCTCGCGTCGAGGGTAGATAACCCGCGCATCCTCCTCGACCCCGAAGTCCGTGATAGTCCTATGGACCGCATAAGGTATAATACCTCACACGGTGTAACACACCCGAGTGATCATCCCGCCCCGAACTCCGCAGCCCGCACGGGTCACATGCACCGCATGAGGTATTCCTCGCATCGGTGTGGCAAGTCCTCGCATAATAACAAGTCGGGTAAGTAGTATAATATCAGCATAACTGCTTATCGTTAAACAACATAAGCACAACAAGAAAACCCCCTTACACAAACGCCACAAGACACTAACACACGTAGCATCATAACAAGTTTACTTATTAAACCAACAAGAAAGTATTACAAGGCTATCACAAGCCAACATAGTCAAGTTACTCACACAAAAGTCACACGATACCCGTAGTATTAAAATAGAGTAACTATCTTTTAAGTAAACTAAAACAATTTACATACCTTCTTTTTAAATCAATCTTAAGACAAAAGCATGCCTTCCTTTTTAAACAAAGACACTTTTTCCTTTTTAAGTAAAGTAGAAATATACTTTTAAACCAAGTGTCTTACTTTTAAAAACAAGTAACGTATACCTTTAAATCAAGTTACTTCTCCTTCCCAAAATCAAGTTGTTTATAAGTCAAGTCTCTTTACTTTCAAAAATCGTGCTCTTAATCTTTCAATCATATCTTTTAAGGAAACCAACTTCCAACCCTTAAAATGTCAAGTTATCATTTTAAATCCAATGATAAAACCATTCTTTTGTTTTCATAAAGTCGTTATAAATAACTTCTCATAAATCTATTATAACACTTTATGTTTTAAACCAACCAAGGACAACTATTCTTATTTTCGAAATCAAGATAACTTTATTCTTTAAAAGACCACACACCCATTACTCATGAGTGAGGTTTTACAACTTTTAACATAATTCAAGTCCTTAATATTTCATAACAAGTCACTTAACTTTGAATCAAGTCAAGGACACAAAAGGAAAATCAAATTCCTTTAAACACACGCAAGGTCTACCGCACTAAATATATTTCACAAATATCATGCTAGAAAGGATAGGAAGAGGTTCACATACCTCGCGACGATTATCGACAATTAGCAAAACGCTCCAAAGTACTCTAACCTTGCTCGCCTTTCCACCCATCAAGTAGAATATGCTACTCGTAGCACTTCAACCTATAATGGTCATAAAACGCTTATCAACTTCTAGATCCCTTCGTGGAATATTTCTAAGAACAAGGCTCCATGTTCTACGGAAAATTCGGCAGCACCTCCCCCCGCAACCTTATAAATCTCCTCCTCTAACAAGGCCTGCTACCAAGCCAACAATTCCAGGGGGGGGGGTTACTCGTCTAACCGGACGTATACAATTCTACTCCACAATAATACTACAAGTCTACTGTAAATACAGTCCAATGTAAATAAATTTCAATTCTTATCCATAATCATTCTACATATAGTATACTCAACTATACATTACTACAACATGTAATATCCAATTACAATAGGGGGACAAAGATTATTACCTCGATAAGCCCAAAATTATCCAAGATTATAAGTCGATCCTGAGCAACGTTTAGCTCCAATTCCTTACGCTCCAACCCGCTCCAAGCAACCCTTAGAAGTTTCTAAACAACTTCTCTTAACATTTCAACTCCAAAAAGTGAAGAACACTAGGCTTATTCTTGCCATGCTCTCGGCCAAGGGGGTACTTTAGGGGCTAGGGTGTGAAATCTTTTCTAACTTTTGGTTAATAATCTTCCTAATACTCTAAGGAAGAACACTTTAAGAGTCTAAGAATTTTTGGACAACTTTTGGCCAAGGGGAAGGGAGGGAGAATTGCCTTGAAAAACTCAAGTGTGGGATGAAGTCTTGCAAGCTAAAAGGGTGGATATTTATAGAGAAACCAAGGGCTATGATTAATGCAAGTGTAAGGTGAGGATGGGGTACATGTGTGTGGGTAGTTGGCCAACCATTTGGCCACCACAATAATGGGACACGTGGCTTGCCACTTGTCCCCCAATAAAACGCCCAAGCGCTGGCCCATCTCCACTCGTCCACACGCCACATGGGGGTGACACGTGTCGCCCCCCCACTCGTCCAAAATATTTCATCTTCCGAAAATATCCGCAATGCCAAAAATCCGATAATAAAGTGGGCCTCACAAATCGTAAATTCCTCCCGTGGGCCCCACGTGACCAATTCCGGAAATAAAATTCCATAATTCTCAAATATTCCAAAAAGTCCGAATACCAAATCTGGGAATCTAATTCCATTTAACGAACATTTTTCCTTCACAAAATCCGGAAACTTTTCCGTCGAAAAATCACATATTTTCTTCCTTTCCAATTTAATGTCGTATTCTCGTACGCACGTCCTCACATACATACCATGGAACTACGGGGTGTAACATTCTTCCCCCCTTAGAAACATTCGTCCCGAATGTTCCTTCTAAGTCTCCAAGCACACCTGTGCCGGTATAGTCTTCACTTCTATACTTACGAAACCAATTATGCCACACCTGGCCATAATACCCCATACGCGCAAAAACTCACATCCAAGCCAGCGAAGAATCATCCCTAAAGCGTATAAAAATACTAATAGCTCCACCATGGTCCAAAAGATACTTTCTTCACATCTATACTTATAAAAAGGACACTTCACATCTTCGCCTCTTTTCTTACTTGTCGTACCCTCCTCGTACATTCGGACTCTTCCTCATATACTTACCATATTTCTGTCATTGCTTCAGTTTCCAAAATCTCGGGGTTACTATCTCTAACTTGGTCATCATTAACTGGGAACACTCTGGAGGGATTTCTGATTACTTTTCCGAAACATAGCAACATGGAATACCGGACGTACTGCCTCCTAAGTCGGACGACAGTGCTAACTTATAGGCAACCTGGCCTATTCTACTATGATCTGAAAAATGCCCAAAGTACCTAGGGCTAAGTTTCCCCTTCTTTCTAAATTTCGTCACACCCTTCCGGGGTGGTACCTTCAAGAAGACCCACCGTCAACCTGAACTCCAAGTGTCGACGCCAATCGTCCGCACGACTTCTGTTGACTCTGAGCTGCTAATAACTTCTTCTGGATAAGCTTCACCTTATCCACATCCTGCTGAAACAAGTAGGGACCAAACTATCTGAACCTTGCCGACATCGAACCAATCGACCTAAGAACCTACACTTCCGCCCATACAAGGCTTCATAAGGCACCATCCGAATCAAATGGTAGCTAGTATAATACTCACTCAACAAGAGGCAAATAATCCTCACGCTACCTCAAATCAAAACACCGCCCGTAACCTATCCTCAAATGTTCGGATAAAACGCGTTGTTCGTCCGTCTGCCCGAGGTGAATGCACATCGAGACTCACCGAGTTCCTAACCCCGCTGTAAAACCTCCCAAAAAAGAAATAGCCATAAACCGGCTCCACTGCCGCCATAAAATAAAAGTAGGAACCCTGCGCACTTTACAACCTTCCTGGATATACAACATCTCGCATAACCTCCGCGAGTAAACAGTCGACTAAAAGACAAGATGAGACTTCTTCGCCCTACTACATCGTCGAACGATCCACAAACTCGCACGATGGTTATCTAAACTGGGCCTAACACCCTCGTGACTTATCATCTAGCGGACCACCTCAACCGACTTCACCACGCCCGGCCGCGGTTGACTCGCGATATGGCCTCAACCCGACCCACTTCAGACTAAACTTTCGCTCCTCGGTCCGAACAATCTCACTATTCAAGTCATGAGAACCTAGTGGTCTTCTATGCCCATCTACCCACTTCCCTTTCACACCACTCATGGACTTATCACCTAAAAATACTCCACGTATACAATGTACCATGACAACGATCAAACGTACAATCCTTTACTCAAGATGGCCTTGCATCTAAGGTATCCATGGTTATCTGTATTCTATGGCTCAAAATTTCTCGCCCCTGCACTTACCCTTTTCAACTACCCATGTTTTCTAATCCACACCTAACACCATGCTAACCGCACATAGCACTCCACATGCATCTACCCTAACGACCTAAACAAGTCTCTTAGCGTCAAGATATCTCTGTAACTCATCGCTCACTTTCCCTTTGTCGCTTCTAATCAAATCCCGCTCACGGGCGCATAACTATATGTGGTGATGAACCACCACCGATCCCGGCGTCGAGTCTCTACATCCGTACCTCCGGCCTGACAAACTCTCACCAAATGGCCCCGCTGGCCGCAAGCATACAAGTTCGCCGACGAGTACGACACTCATAATGGAGTCTATTACAATGGCCACAACGAGGTAGGGTGACTTCGCCGACTAACACCCTTCTCCCGAACAATCGAACCCGCAGAATCGACTTGGTAGGCTAAGTCATCCCACATGTATCCCTCTTACCAGAAAATCGTCAATTCCTGTGACATAACGATGCACTCTATCCTCCATGCCTGCCACTAAAGCAGGGACATAAAAAGCCAATGAGTCAAACTCTATACTGTATTCCCGAACCGTCCGCCCGTTCTGCCTCAACATCAAAAATCCATCTGCTCGAGCTCTCTCATCCGCGAGGCGCAAGCGTAGAAAATGCCTCTAAGGTCTTGATCACTTTCCGATCCACAGAATCACCGAATAAACTCCCGAGGATCTTTTCGCCTAGATCCATAGACTCTGTGGATCTGAACTCAAGAAGTCCCAAATCTCAACTATCTGGATCTAGGTGAACTCATCGCATCGCGAACCTCCGACTCGTCGTCCTCATTCCTAGCCACAAGCCTAGCTAGTAATCGGGCATTTCTTGTAACTCATATCTCGGCCTCGGTCGTGAAATCGAGGCTCGTATCGTGGCTCGCAGAGATCGTTGCCGCCTAAACTCGCTGGGCTAGCGGCGCCATAAAACTCGCCGTCAAGTACTATCTCGTAATGACGCTCGTGCCTCAGAACCCTCGTGTTCTACTCGTAGCTCCTCTCACGCTTTGCCCTTCGGGCTCGTTGCTTTGCGTAGGCGCAACGTACATAAGAATACGCCAGGGAGTCCAACTTATAACACGCCTCTAAGGCACGATCTCAGAGTGAGAAGAATGGAAACCAATCCTAAATATCTCAGAGCCTCCTGATTATAGATGTGCCGCACAACACACCGATAATCAAGACTTACTAGACACGGCTCAGAGACACTTTCCGAGAATTAATCGCCTGATACCACTTTTGTCACGACCCGACTCGTGCGTGGATCGTGCCTTACCCCGGGCACCCTAGTGATACAAACATCAGAGAAAATCAGCGGAAAATAAAAACTTAAGCATGAATCAAGACATAAAATAAGCAATAGGCTAACCAAAACGGTTACCTTCCTGAATATATATAAAAATTGAACAGTTAAATCCCTTACAAACCCTACCCACAACAAGATTCATGCACTTCTAAGAATGTAACCACAACTACGACGACAGTGGCCCCGCCATACCCCGAATGTACAAGAACCTACAATGACAGGGACTATACCAAAGATAAGCCTCCGAGAAACAGAGCTTCCTAAACGCCGAATCGTGATCCCATGAGCGAGGATCAACAATCGCGTACTTCTACCGCGGCAGATGAACGCAGCCTCAAGCGAGGTCGCATAACAGTACCAAGTATGTGAAATCAAAATATCAGAATGAAATCATAATAGTCTATATAAAATGTAAGACATATATGATAACCAATTTACGATACACAATATGTAAGCAAATATGTCAAGTCGTGACTCACGCCTTAAAGTCATCACTCAAATATAACCACGGGTCTCATGCCCACAATATCAATCACGCCTGTGGAATTCCTTCCTCACCGCGATCCATGATATAAAAGCACCAAGGAATACACTCAACACCGTGTCCCACTGTTATAATAAAACCGCACGGTAAGTACGAAGGCATAGCCGACTACTAAAACCCACCGTATCAACAATGCTATAAGATCAGACACGAGGTCTTTCTGCATCCGCCACATGATCGGCCGCCACTGCTCTGGCCACACACCGAACCTGCCCGTGATGCCTTACCCCGGCACCCTAGTGATACAACATCGAGAAAATCAGCGAAATAAAAATGAACATGAATTAAGAGAAGAGATAAATAAACAAAGCAACCAAAACAGCTTGCCTTCATCATATATACATAAATACCCGAATGCTATCCTTTTTACAAACCCCGCCACAATAAAGGCTGCACTTAAGATTTCTACAACATGACATGACGGGGCCGCCATACCCCGAATGTAAAGAATCTGCTGCACTGTGGTAACATACCAAAAGATAAGCCTCAAGGAACGTGTCACGACTGCCCGGCCCGTGGATCGTGCCTTACCGGCACCCAAGTAGTCATACATCGAGTAACCAATGGAATATAAAACAAGACAGAAACGCTTTATAAAATAAGACATAGTTTATCTCAAGAAAAGCTTGCCTTTCAAGATAATATAAATAACTCAAGTTTTGCGCATATCCCAACTGCATAATAGTACTCTGCACTTCTAAGGAAGTAACAACTATGGCGGGACAGTATTCCGCCATACCCCGATCAGATAAAACTATCTACAATACAGGAGATCATACCCAAAAGTAGAGCCTCCTAGAAGATGGAGCTCCCGACACCAACGCAAAGATCCTAAGGATGTGGATCTAGCACTGCTGCCCTTACCGCAGATGAACGCAGCTCGGGCGAGGTCGATAACAGTACTAAGTATGCGAAATCAGAAATACTTAAATGAAAACATATCATTTAAAACCGGTTTACAAATATGTGTGAAACAACCATGAAACCGCACGTAGTGCCACATCACAAACAAGAGCAACAATAAAAATCAGAATAGGTCTTGTCTAGGCCGCGAATGATCAAACAGGCCACTCGCCTCATCATCATTCTCGCAAGCCTAATCTCGACTCTGAGTCCGCATAGGCCACTCACGGGCCCGCATGAGGTATAACCCCGCATCGAGGGTAGCTACTCCGGCATCGCCCCGACTCGTCCGCATGGCCACACAGCACCGCATGAGGCATAACCCCGCATACTAACTCGAACTCCCGTAGCTCGCATAGGCCCCCGACCCGCATGAGGTATTCTCGAATCACGGTCCTGCATCGCCGAAGTCTACCCCGCGACGGAGGGCGCTTTAACCCCTGTATCATCTCAAGAGGCGAGTGATAGTATACTAACATAACAACCGATCTTTAAACAACATAAGCACAACAAGGATACTCACCTATACAAACGTTACAAGATACTAACACACATAGCATCATATCATGTCTATTTATCAAACCATCTTTATTATTCTTTTCACAATACAAGTCTGTTATAAACACATAGCAAACTTGTTTCTTTTATAAATCTTAAGTGGTTATACTTACTTCCCATAAAGCTAGTATAACTCTTAAGCTTCGCTTTAAAACCAATTAGTTCTCTTCGATAATATGATTCAAGAGTCTTTTGAAATGTTTTCGCTTCTTATTATTCAAAGTGCTTAAGCCGTGAGGCATTGCCGTAAGTATTATTCAGCTTAAGTCAAAGACATTGCCGTAGTTATTATTCGCTTAACACATGTACGCTCACCGCACTATATATATATTGTAAAATATCATGCTTTAGGAAGAATCACATACCTTCTCAAATAAAACCACCGCCAAGTCAATATGTCGCACAGAGAGTCACCATAATAGTCACAGATATCTATCAAAGACTACTCAAGGTCATTCTAAACAGGGGTTCATACTTACTAAGTCGGGCAGACTTCCTACCCTACGAGCTATATAAGTTCATCGTGAAAAAATTCTATGTAAGTACAGCTTTGATTATTCTTCTTTAAACCCTTCTAAGTGATTAATACTTCAATTCTATTCTGTGATATACTTCTAAGTATTTATACTTATTCTTATACTACAACAAGATATATATTCTAATTCAAAAGAGGGTTAGGATTAGTTACCTCGTAAGCCCAATAATATCCTAGAAAAGTCGCTACTGAGCAAGGTTTTGCTCTAAGTTGTATGCTCCAAGAACCCTGAAGTTCTTCACAACTTCTACTAAGTACTAAGGTATTTGGGCTAGGGTATTTTGGGCATTATAACGACACAAGAAGGTAACTTATCTACCAAGGAGGGGGTAGATTTCGGCTAGGCTAGGGGTAGGCTCTCGCCATACAACACAAGTGGAGGGAAGAGGTGTTTGGACTAAAAGCTTAAGGAGAGGAGAGGATTTTAGACTTGGAAGATAACTTTGTGGATGAATAACTCTTCATCTCTGGGTATTTATAGCTCAAGCCTCGCCAACCAATGGCCAAGATGAAGACAAGTGCAAGGCAAGTGTAAGGCCAAGATCAAGCCAAGTGCACCCTAACTCCTACTCCACAAAACACTCCACAAAACACTCCACAAAACACTCCACAAAACAAGGCCTAAACAAGACCCAATCGCCAAGGCCAACACCCTCTTTGACGCCCAATCGCCCAAAGCCACCCCACTTGCTTCAATGTGAGGGTGACACATGTCACCCTCCCGTTGGTCCAAAATGTTTCGCCTCTAAAAATCCGCAAAATAAGAAATGGCATAGCCGAATTTATTCTACGTAAAGTCGTGGGAAACGCTTGCCGAAAACGATTCTTTTAGCGAGTCAGGTACAAAATAAAACGCCCAAGGCTTATCTTTAAGGCAAGACTTTCAGACGTATTCCTCACGCATACTGAAATACGGTATAACATTCTCTCCTTAGAAACATTCGTCCCGAATGTTCCTTCCCAAGACGGTTAGCAAGTTAAGCTTAAACAGCTTGTAAATGCCACACACGCCACAGAGCAACACATAGGCGTAAATGATAACGAAAATTTACAAGTAGGAAAGTGAATTACCCGGAGGTGGGGAATAGGTGAGGATACTTCCGCCTCATGTCCTCCTCGGCTTCCCATGTCATCTCTCCTCGAGCTCGTTCCGCCACAAGACTTTGACGGAAGCCACGCCCCGTCCGCAGACGCCTAACTCGACGATCGACTATCGCTATGGGAATCTCTCATACGATAACCCTCGTCACCGACATCGCCAATCGAGTGTACCTAGATGGATCCTCGATACATCTCCTCAAAGATAGATACGTGAAAAACCGGATGATCGCTTCTAGATCGGACGGCAGATCCAACTCATAGTAACCTTGCCTACCTCGCGACAATCAAACGCCCAACGTACCTAGGGTCGAGCTTCCTTCTTCCCGAATCTCATCACACCCTTCATGGGTGACACCTTTAGGAAAACCCAATCATGAACTCGAACTCAAGATGCCGACGACGATGATCTCGTGATACGACTTGGCCGACTCAGTCATTAATAGCCGCCTCGATAAGCTTCACCTTATCCATCGTCATTGCACTCAAATCGTCCCACTAGTCGCCGCCCACATCGAACCAACCTATAGGCGATCTGCACTTTCTCCCATACAAGGCCTCATAAGGCGCCATCTGAATACTCGAGTGGTAGCTATTATTATACGCGAACTCAACTAGAGGCAAATGATCCTCCCAACTACCACTGAAGTCATAACACAAAGCTCGCAAAGATATCCTCAAGAGTTCGGATAGTGCGCTCGCTCGTCTGTCTCGTGGATGAAATGCGCATTGTGCTCACCGCGCCCCTAAACTCCTCGGAAGGACTCTGGAAGTTAGCCAGAACCGGGCTCTCGTTCGATATGATCGGTAGGGACTCCATGCACCGACGATCTCTGATGTAAAGTTCGCATAATCCTCACCAAAAGTCGCCCCGACGGAAGAAAGTGGGCTGATTTCACACCGCCGACGATAACCCATATAGAATCATGTCTCTCCGAAAGCGAGGTAATCCCGTGATGAAGTCCATGCTGATTACCTCCCACTTCCGTGTCTGGATCTCAATCGTCAGAATAAACCACCGTGCCTCGTGCTCTACCTTACCCGCCGACAACACGCACCGAGCTACGAACTCGCAACGCCCTCTTCAAGCCATCCCACCAATACACAGATCTAAGGTCGTGGTACATCTTGGTCGACCGGACGGATAGAGTAACGCTACCGTGTGCTTCCCAAGAACTCACACAAGTCTCAAACATCCGAACACACGTCGCCTCAAACCTTAGCACCCCATCAGGTGCTACTCAAAAGGACCTTTGCCTCACGAAGAGTCAGATCACGATATCGAATCAAAGCCGATCTCGAATCGCTGCTTCTTCACCTCCTCGACGATGGAAGACTCGCAACCTCACGAACTCTAACCCCATCGCTATCGTAATCAATCAAACGGACACCAAGGCTCGCTAACCGATGCAAATCACGAACCATGTCCTCCTCTCTAGCCGCACATCCGATAGGCTCCCATCGACCTACGACTAAGAGCATCCGCCACAACATTGGCCTTCCCGTGGTATAGATATCAACATCGTAATCCTTAAGCAACTCTAACCACCGCCTCGCCGTAAGTTCAGCTCCTCTGTGAAGATATACCTGAGGCTCTTGTGGTCAGTATAAATATCCACGTGAACCCCATACAAATAGTGCCTCGCATCTTCAAAGCGTGAATCACTACCGCCAACTCCAAATCACGCGGGTAGTTCTCTCGTGTTTCTTCACCGTCGGACGATATGCTATAACCCCGCCATGCCGCATCAATACACATCCCAACCCGATGCCCGACGCATCACAATACACGACATAACCATCCGACCTCCGGAAGAGTAAGAACGGGCGGTCGCCGCCTCTTTCAAAGAATCGAAACCTCGCCACAAGCATCACCATCAAACTTGGCCGCTTTCCGAGTCACCTAGTCAACGGTGCGTAGATAGAAGCAAACTTCTCCACGAACCGCCGATAATAACTCGCAAGGCCCGTAAAATCGCGAACCTCTCGTTTGAGTAGTAGGTCTCGCCAAGTCTCGATCGCCGATCTTGGCCAGTATCAACTCGAATGCCATCACCCACAATATGCCCAAGAAACGCCATCAAGTCAACCAAAACTCGCATTTGGAAAACTTGGCGCATAACCGCCGGTCTCGAGAATGCCAAGACAGCCTCAAATGCTCGCATGCTCCTCGCCCGAGCGAATAAACCAAGATATCATCAATGAACACTATCACAAACGCGGTCCAAAATGGTTTGAACACTCGCTCATCAAATCCATGAATACCACGAGCATTCGTCAACCCAAAAGACATGACCGAACTCATAATGCCCGCACGTCCGAATGCAATTCTAGGGACATCCACCTCTCTCGACTGCACTGATGATAGCCCGATCGCAGATCAATCTTGAGAAACATCTCGCACTCGCAACCGGTCGAACAAATCATCAATCCCGGGAGGGGGTATTCGTTTAATGGTCACCTTGTTCACCGTCAGAATCAACACACGCGCAGCGGCCCCGCCCTTCTTCTTCACGAACAATACCGCGCTTCTGTGGAGAAACACCGGGCCTAATGAAACCTTCTCTAGCAAATCCTAAGCCGATCCTTCACTCTCTCAACTCGCAGTGCCATTCAGATGGCGAATGGAAATAGGCCGAGTATCCGCAATATGTCAATACAAAACTCAATCTCCTCTCGTGAGGGATACCCGAGGTCATCCGGGAACACGCCCGGGAACTCACGACTACGGAATCGATCAAAATCTGTACCGCCTCAGATCAAACACCCGAACTAGATGGTAGATATACCCTTCGCACCATCTTCCTAGCCTTGAGGTAGGAAATAAACCTACCTCTGGCGATACCGTGCTCTCCCACTCAACAACCGGCCTCGTGAAACCGAACCGCACTACTTCTCTCTCAGCCTACATTGGCATAGCAAGAAGCTCAGCCAATCCATCCCCATAATCACGCCAAGTCAATCATCTCCAACTCTATCAAGCCAGTGGTCCGACGATCGAATGGTCACAGACAAGCTCTAAATACCCGCGAGCTACCACCGAATCACCCATCGCGTAGCTACCTCGAGTGGTCTATGGACTCGTGCCTATCCCTATCCTACTAGCAACAAGGGGAGATATATAGATGTAGAACCCGATCTATCAAAGCATACACATCAAACCTAAACCGATAAGGTACCGTGACGACATCGTGAGGCCTCCCGATCCCGCTGGCCGACAAAGCATATACGCGCTCGAGGACCGCTAGAATCGACCCGAGCCACGACTCGCCGCGACTGACCCACGAGCACCCCGCCCGGCGAGTAATCAGGAGATGATGGCCGCCACGTAACTCGGGCCGGGCCCTACCACCGGCCACGCTTCGGCCGATAGCCGCAAAGTGACCCCGCTGCCACAATCGAACAAGATCCATAAGTAGTACCACACTTCCGTGAATGGGATCTACCGTGACGGCCACACCGGGTGGTCCCGATCGCCGCACTCGCTACTCGACGCTCAAGCCTCGGCCCCGGTCCGCCAAAACTCGTCAGGCCGAGGACGGCAGAGTGCTCGAGCCGGCCGTGGTGCGACCTAGATCGCCGAGGCCGCCACCACGATAACCACCGTAAAACCTCCCGCCCCGGCCTTCTTCGCTGATGTCCGCCCACTCGCCGACTTCGCCTCGCATCCAAGGGCGTGAGCTCGCACGCGTAATGTCCATACCGGCCGAGAGAAACCCCGCACATGACTCGCCATATAGTCGCTTCAGCCCGTGACATACGGGTGCACCCTATCCTCCATATCGCTACCAATGCCGGGACATATCGAGCCAAAGAATCAACCCGACATTGTACTCGACACAAGGCCCTCTCTCGCCTCAGCAGAAAAATCTATCACCGCGCCTCCTCATCCGCGAGGCAAAGTGAGCGAGGAAAGCCTCCGAGAACTCGTCCCACGTACTGGGACGCTGCGGTTTCCCGATAACTCCCATGAATCAAACCAATCGATGCGGTATCACGCAATTTATGTGAACCAAAGATCACTGACTCGGTCTCCGACGCCCGATCACTCAAAATCCTTCTGCCGACGGATGAACTCGCGATCATCCTCCCGCCGACCCATAAAACTCCGTGGCTACAACTCAAGAAATCTCGTGAGCCTCAAACTATTCGCCTCGGGTGTACCACGGTGCGATCGAGCCGAGCCGAACCGCCAGATCCACCTCTCTCAGACGGGCCACAACTTTAGCCAAAAGTCGGGCATCTCAGACTTCCTAACTCTCCGCCCAGCCGTGGGACGAGGCGCGGGTACTGGTCTCGCCGGGCTGGCGGCGCCATAGAACTCGCCGCCTCGTATAGACTGGGCTCGAGCCCTCGTGACTGGGTGTCTCGCTAGCGCCTCCGCCGCTTTGCTCTTCAGGGCCCGGGTTGCCTTACGTGAGGCATAATCAGCATAGAAAGGAATACGTTAGAGGGTCCAACCTATAACACGACTCTAAAGCACGATCTCGTAATGAGAAGAATGGAAACCAATCCTAAATATCCTATAGCCTCACCGATTCCTCGTGGTGCACAACACACCGATAATCAAGACTCTACTAGATACGGTCTGTAGACACTTTCCGAGGATTAACTGCTCTGATACCACTTTTGTCACGACCCGTTCCGGGGCCCGTGACTGGTGCCTTACCGGGGCACCCAAGTAGTCATACATCAGAGTAACCAGCGGAATATAAAACAAGACAGGAAACAGTTTATAAAATAAGACACAGTTTATCTGAAGAAAAGCTTGCCTTTCGGCATAATATAAATAACTCAAGTTTTGCAGTTACATCCCAACTGTACAATAGTACTATGCACTTAAGGAAGTAACAACTATGGCGACAGGCTCCGCCATACCCTCGATCTGCATAAAACTATCTACAATACGGGAGATCATACCCAAAAGTAGAGCCTCCGAGAAGATGGAGCTCCCGACACCAACGCAGATCCTAAGGATGTGGATCTAGCACTGCTGCTTTACCGCAGATTTAACGCACTCAAGGAGGTCAAGACAACAGTACTAAGTATGCGAAATCAGAAATACTTAAATGAAAACATATCATTTAAAACCAGTTTACAAATATGTGTGAAACAACCAAGAAACTGCACGTAGTGCCACATCACAAACAAGAGCAACAATAGGTAATCAGATAGTCTTGTCTAGGCCGCGAATGATCGAAACAGGCCACTCGCCTCATCATCATTCTCGCAAGCCTAATCTCGACTCGAGTCCGCATAGGCCACTCACACGGGCCCGCATGAGGTATAACCCCGCATCGAGGGTAGCTACCCTCGATCGCCCGACTCGCTGTCCGCATGGCCACAGCACCGCATGAGGCATAACCCCGCATACTAACTCGGAACTCCCGTAGCCCGCATAGGCCCTGGACCCGCATGAGGTATTCTCGAATCACGGTCCTGCATCGCTCGAGTCTACCGCGACGGAGGGCTTAACCCCAGATCATCTCAAGAGGTGAGTGATAGTATACTAACATAACAACTGATCTTTAAACAACATAAGCACAACAAGGATACTCACCTATACAAACGTTACAAGATACTAACACACATAGCATCATATCATGTCTATTTATCAAACCATCTTTATTATTCTTTTCACAATACAAGTCCGTTATAAACACATAGGCAAACTTGTTTCTTTTATAAATCTTAAGTGGTTATACTTACTTCCCATAAAGCTAGTATAACTCTTAAGCTTCGCTTTAAAACCAATTAGTTCTCTTCCGATAATATGATTCAAAGAGTCTTTGAAATGTTTTCATTCTTTATTATTCAGCTTAAGCCAGGCATCGCTGTAAGTATTATTCAGCTTAAGTCAAAGACATTGCCGTAGTTATTATTCAGTTAACACATGTACGCTACCGCACTATATATATATATTGTAAAATATCATGCTTTAGGAAGAATCACATACCTTCTCAAATAAAACCACCGCCAAGTCAATATGTCGCGCACAGAGTCACCTATAATAGTCACAGATATCTATCAAAGACTACTCAAGGTCATTCTAAACAGGGGTTCATACTTCTACTGTAAGTCGGGCAGCACTTCCTACCCTACGAGCTATATAAGTTCATCAGAAAACAAATTCCTATGTAAGTACTTTGATTATTCTTCTTTAAACCCTTCTAAGTGATTAATACTTCAATTCTATTCTCGTGATATACTTCTAAGTATTTATACTTATTCTTATACTACAACAAGATATATATTCTAATTCAAAAGAGGGTTAGGATTAGTTACCCTGTAAGCCCAATAATATCCTAGAAAAGTCGCACCGAGCAAGGTTTTGCTCCTAAGTTGTATGCTCAGAACCCTAGAAGTTCTTCACAACTTCTACTAAGTACTAAGGTATTTGGGCTAGGGTATTTTGGGCATTATAACGACAAGAAGGTAACTTATCTACCAAGGGAGGGGTAGATTTCGGCTAGGCTAGGGGTAGGCTCTCGGCCATACAACACAAGGAGGGAAGAGGTGTTTGGACGAAAAGCTTAAGGAGAGAGAGGATTTTAGACTTGGAAGATAACTTTGTGGATGAATAACTCTTCATCTCTGGGGTATTTATAGCTCAAGCCTTGGCCAACCAATGGCCAAGATGAAGACAAGTGCAAGGCAAGTGTAAGGCCAAGATGAAGCCAAGTGCACCCTAACTCCTACTCCACAAAACACTCCACAAAACACTCCACAAAACACTCCACAAAACAAGGCCTAAACAAGGACCCAATCGGCCAAGGCCAACACCTCTTTGGGCCCAATCGCCCAAAGCCACCCCACTTGCTTCAATGTGAGGGTGACACATGTCACCCTCCGTTGGTCCAAAATGTTTCGCCTCTCGGAAAAATCCGCCAAAAATAAGAAATGGCATACCGAATTTATTCTACGAAAGTGTGGAAACGCTTAGTCGGAAACGATTCTTTTAGCGAGTTGTGTACAAAATAAACGCCCAAGGCTTATCTTTAAGGCAAGATTTTCGTCGTATTCCCTTACGCATATACTGCGGAAATACGGTATAACGAGCGGAGCTTCCTAACACGCGGAATGTGATCCTATAAGCGGATCGACGATCGATGTACCTTTTACTGCGGCATGAACGCAGCTTCGGGAGGTCGATAACAGTACCAAGTATGTGAAACTGTAAAATACTGTAAATGAAATCATAATAGTCTATAAAGCAGGAGACATGTATGATAACCAAACTACAGTTCACAACATAAGAGCAGTCATGTCAAGTCAGGGACTCACGCCCTAAAAGTCATCCTCACGCGTGGAACTCCTTCCATGCCGGCTGATCCAGGTACAAATCATGTGATACGTATAGCGGTCTCGGCCCATCTTATGGACCCAATATAGAAAAGTGTGGAATACATTCTGCTCATCCCATGAACCCAGAGTCGAGTGGAATACATTCCCGGATGAACCGGTAGTCAAGTGAAATACATTCCCGGATGAACCGGTCATCAAGTGAAATACATTCCCGGATGAACCGGTAATCAAGTGAAATACATTCCCGGATGAACCGGTAGTCGAGTGAAATACATTCCCGGATGAACCGGTAGTCGAGTGAAATACATTCCCGGATGAACCGGTAATCAAGTGAAATACATTACTTGCACAACAAGGCTATCACACGTAACATGGTCAAGTTTCATAACAACAAGCATAAACAAGTTACACACAACTCAAGGTACTTTCATTTTATGTCAAAGTCCGGATTTTAACCTTAAAGTACTACGTCCGTTAAATTCCTTTTAAGATCCATTTCTTTTACAAAGGTCACCCGATACCCGTAGTATAAAATTGGAGTGACTAACATTGTTAAGTAAACCAAAATGCTTTCCTTTGTAAAATCAAGTAACAACCTTATTTTCCAAACGTTCAAATTTGCCTAATTTTGAATGCTCAAGTTTCTCATTTTAGAAAAAGGTTTCGTAGTTCATAGTTTTAGTCCTTTAAAACATAATTCTCCTTTAAACGTTTTGAGAAACATACGTCTTATATGTGAGTAGGTTATTCTTGTTTATAATCAATCTTATTAAGCGACCATGATCTAGGAAATGTAATATCATTTTGTCTCATCTTAGCTTTCTATGCAGATGGAGGTTTCTCTTGGTTTTAATAATACTTCATTAGTCAATACATTTTCCTTTTATTAACTGCGGTGGTTTGTCGATACACATTCGATTTCGAAATCAAGAAAACATTCTTAAGCCGTTATACCTAACTTCCCATAAAGCTAGTATAACTCTTAAGCTTTCAAAACCAAGTACTACTCATTCTTTCAAAACGATTCATAAATCTTTTGAAATACTTCAAGTTCTTTATTAACATATATCAAGCCAGTTACTATTCAAATCAGTTACCTTTTAGAAACCACAAAGTATTTGCTTATCCACATAAAGTTTGTTATAACGACTTCCCATAAAGCCGTTATAACACTTTATGTTTTAAACCAATCAAATACATTTAGCACGTATCGTCTCACCGCATTTACATAGTTCACACATATCATGCTAGAAGAGATAGGAAGAGGTTCACATACCTCGCGACGATTATCGACTAATAGCAAAACGCTCAAGTACCTCAGCGTCGGCTACACTCTCAGTCAAGCAGATCACCCCACACGTAGTACTACAACCTATAGAGGCCACAAAGCGCCTATTAATATCTTTAGATCCCGACGTAGAATATTACGTAAAATTGGCGACTCTCCCATGACAGAAATCTCCTCTCTATCGAGGCCGCTACCAAGCCAACCGGGGTTAACACGTCTAACCGGGCGTGTACAATTCTACTACACAAAGAATGCTACACAAGTCTCGTAATACAATCTATGTAATTACGATTCGATTCTCTTATTTAAATTGGGCTTAAGTCGCAAGACATTCTGTAAGTATTATTCGTGCTTAAGTCAAAAGACATTGCCGCACAACTAGGTTCAGTTCTATATATAGTATACTTAACTATATACTCCTACAACATGTAATTTCCAATTACAATGAAGGTCAAGAATGTTTACCTCGATAAGCCCAAAATTATCCGGAGTTTATATGTCGATCCCGAACAACGTTTAGCTCTACTCGTGCGCTCAACTGCTCCAAACAACCCTTAGAAGTTCTAACCAACTTCTACTTATAACTTCAACTACGGGTGAAGATTTACTTAGGGTTTCATTTTGTGTGAGGAAGTATAATAGTATTTTCCGGGCTTTTGTATAAGTGTAACCTTGGGAATACTACAAGGTATTTGGGCAAGGTATTTGGGCATTATAACAATACTTGGAGAGTATTTCTATACCACAAAGGGGGTATTTATACGAGACAACTAGGCAGTGGGTACCCCACGGCAAAACACCTCAAAGGGGAGGGAGGTGGTTCTCGGCCAAGGGCTCTCAAAGGGGGAGGGGGGTGTGGTGGACGAAAGCTCAAGGGAGAGGGAGTATTTTGAGACTTAGTTAGATTGCTCAAGTGAGGATGAAGAAAGTCTTCAACTAGAGGGGTATTTATAGGTCAAGTGAAGGCCAACCAATGGCCAAGATGAAGACAAGTGCATAGCAAGTGTAAGGCCAAGATTTAGCCATGTGCTACCTTATCCATTTACACAAAATATCCTACCTAACCCTTGACCAAAAATGCAACACCAAAAACGTGCAAAGGGCAAGCTTTTGCCGTCCACTCCTTCATTAGAGGTGACAAGTGTCGCCTCTCGTTGGTCCAAAATGTTTCGTCTCTGAAAAATCCGCAAAAATTATAAATGACATAGCGGAATTTTCCCTACGAAGTCGTGGAAACGTTTCGTCAAAAACGACTCTAATCGGGTGTTGTGTACAAATTTCGAATCTTGCCTATCTTAAGGCTCAAATTTTATACGCACGCCCCACGCATACTCGGAAATACGGGTATAACATTCTCCTCTCAGAAACATTCGTCCCGAATGTTCCTTCAAGACGGATAACGATAGAGTTCTTCAAATAAGTTGCCAACGCCCTGGCCACAAACACCCGTAAATACTTATATCCAGTCCACGAGGAAACACCTCTAACATCACAAAATTTTGTCACTTTGCCGCGAGGTTCTAGTGTCACTCGGCGACTCCAACAAATTGTACGCGATCGCATTCCCGAGGTCTAAAATATACATCCTTCGACCTTCTCCTTCACAAGAAAAGATCATATCTATGCTCGCAATACATGATCGCCTCTACCCTTACTCGTCGTACTCTTCTCGAACTTGAACTCTTCTAGTATCGTGCCACACTTTAGTCAACGCTCATTTCCAACCCTCGAGTCACTACCTCCAAACTTGGTCATCTTACTAGCCTCAATCTTCCTTAAGGCCACTTCCGCCTTCACGATCCGCCAGTCGAACATATCCACGAACTCATACGATGGTCATCTAAACTTGGGCCTAGCACCTCGTGACCCTACCGCTGGCGGGACCACGGTGACCCACCTCATTCGGCCACGGGTTGACACGCAACACGCCCTCAACCCGAGCCTGTCACGCCGACTCTCTCGTTTCTCGATCGGAACAACCTTGCTAATCACATCATGAAAGATACCACTTTCATTTACCCAACCAGAGACTTATCACACAATACATTCTAGGCATAAAATGCACTCTCACAAGGATCACTCGAAAATATTGTACTCAAGACGGCTTACATCTAAGGTCTCATTTGTAATATTCTAAGGTTAATCATTTCCTCACCCCAGTGCTTACCCTTTTCCCCCAGTTCCTAAATCACATTTTAGCACAAAACTATCCGAACGTAACACTTAACACATTAACATAACATCAAACATACAAGCCTTTAGAGGGTTAAGGATATACCTGAAGCTACCGCTCCACTCTAATCGTAAGTCCGCCTGCAGGCATATGAAAGGGCGATGAACACACCATCGATCCGGTAGGCTGCGCCACTGCGGTACCTCTCCTATAAGCCTGATCTCTCGTCACATGGCCACGGCGACGCAGTGAAACAAGCACTGATAAAGACGACATTCCGGGATGATGTTTTCCACATCGTGTACACCGAGAGGGACACGAATCGGTGCGCCAAGCACTCACGTATACGGAACCCGGAAGCCTGGAGCTCGACCAGCTCGAATACCCCGAGCGCCCCGAAGGCGAGGAGGACCACTCCGTATTGGCGGAGGTACATAACTAGACTGCTGCTGAGGCGGTCCGCCTCGAAAGTTACCAAAGGACCTGCTGCTCGGCCTCTTTTGCGATCTCGGTCATTCCATCGACTTCTCCGTGCCTCGCATCCTAGTGCATGAGCTTGCGTGCGGGCAATGTCCATGCGGTGAAGAGCTACACCTGCAAGCCTCGCTAAGTAATCGTCGGCCGGTGGCGTAGCGGTGTACTCTCCTCCATATCCGCTCACTGGGGAACATACTGAGCTAATGAGTCGAACTCACATTGTACTCTCTAACCGTCGCGATCACGCCTCGGCGTCAAAAATCTGCCGGCTTGAGCCCTCGCATCTGTGGAGGCAAGAAATGTGCAAGAAATGCCCTCGAGAACTTCGTCCCAAGCTGCTGGAAGTGCATGCTCTTCCGGGGCGATTCGCGAATCAAACCGGATCGGCTGATTACGCGGTGATGCGAACCAATACCACCGACTACGCCTGAGGCTCGATCACTCACGATCCATTTGTAGCTGTCGGATAAACTCTGAGGTCATCCTCGGCTCTCGATCCATAGAACAGGCGGGCTACTGACTCGTAAAGTCACGTAGCCTCAGCTATGCGCTCGGGGGTGAACTACGGGTGCTCTGCAGGCTCGCTGCATCACAGCCTATCCTCATATCGGCTACGACCACGGCGATGGCGGGCCATCTCGTACCCCGTCATCGGCTCGGTGTGGGGTGGAGGCTCAGTCTTGTAGTCTCGGCTGACCGCTGCGGCTCTAAACTTCTGGTCTGGCGGCGTCGCGAAACCCGCCGAACTTTCTCAGTCGGCGGGCTGCGCGCTCGTACTCCTCTGTATCTCTACGGCTCCTCATCGCCTTGCCCATGGGCTGGGTTGCCTTTTACGCGAGGCATGCGGTAAAAGAAAAGGGATACGTCGGAGGGCTGACTTATCACACAACTCTAGGGCACGATCTCGGAATGAGAAGAATGGAAACCAATCCTAAATGTCCTATAGCCTCACGATTATAGATGTGGTGCACAACACACCGATAATCAAGACTCTACTGAACCTGCAGAGACACTTTCCGAGGACTAACTTCTCGATACCACTTTTGTCACTTTGTCGCGAGCCTTGCTCGGCGACCCAACAAATGGTACCGGTTGTTGCGATCCCCGAGGCATGCCCAACGGCCTCGGGATGTGCCATACGGAGCCACGGTTGTTTCCCGTGGTAGAGGGCTCGCCTTTATACGCCACGGCCGAAGGAGGTCGAGACATGTACCAAGTATGTGAAGCGTAAAATCAGTAAATGAAATCATAATAGTCTATAGCGGAGACATGTATGATAACCAAACTCTGATTCACAACATAAAGCGATCATGTCAAGTCGTGGACTCACGCCTAAAAGTCATCCTCATGCGTGGAACTCTTCCTCATCGCCGCGATCTAGGTACAAATCATGTGATCGTATAGCGTGTCTCGCCCATCTTATGGACCCAATATAGAAAAGTGTGGAATACATTCCTGTTCATCCATGAACCTAGTCGAGTGGAATACATTCGGATGAGCCAGAGTCAAGTGAAATACATTCGGATGAGCTGGCCATCAAGTGAAATACATTCGGATGAGCCGTGTCAAGTGAAATACATTCGGATGACCGGTAGTCGAGTGAAATACATTCGGATGAACCGTAGTCGAGTGAAATACATTCCGGATGAACCGGTAATCAAGTGAAATACATTACTTGCACAACAAGGCTATCACACGTAACATGGTCAAGTTTCATAACAACAAGCATAAACAAGTTACACACAACTCAAGGTACTTTCATTTTATGTCAAAGTCCGGATTTTAACCTTAAAGTACTACGTCCGTTAAATTCCTTTTAAGATCCATTTCTTTACAAAGGTCACCCGATACCCGTAGTATAAAATTGGAGTGACTAACATTGTTAAGTAAACCAAATGCTTTCCTTTGTAAAATCAAGTAACAACCTTATTTTCCAAACGCTCAAATTTGCCTAATTTGAATGCTCAAGTTTCTCATTTTAGAAAAGGTTTAGTTCATAGTTTTAGTCCTTTAAAACATAATTCTCCTTTAAACGTTTTGAGAAACATACGTCTTATATGTGAGTAGGTTATTCTTGTTTATAATCAATCTTATTAGACCATGATCTAGGAAATGTAATATCATTTTGTCTCATCTAGCTTCTATGGATGGAGGTTTCTCTGGTTTTAATAATACTTCATTAGTCAATACATTTTCCTTTATTAACGCCGCAGTGGTTTGTCGATACACATTCGATTTCAAATCAAGAAACATTCTTAAGCCGTTATACCTAACTTCCCATAAAGCTAGTATAACTCTTAAGCTTTCAAAACCAAGTACTACTCATTCTTTCAAAGCGATTCATAAATCTTTTGAAATACTTCAAGTTCTTTATTAACATATATCAAGCCGCTTATTATTCAAATCGTTACCTTTAGAGAAACCACAAAGTATTTGCTTATCCACATAAAGTCGTTATAACGACTTCCCATAAAGCCGTTATAACACTTTATGTTTTAAACCAATCAAATACATTTAGCACATACGCCTACCGCTACATAGTTCACACATATCATGCTAGAAGAGATAGGAAGAGGTTCACATACCTCGCGGCGATTATCGACTAATAGCAAACGCCCAAGTACCTCAAACCGCTTACTACACTCACCAAGCGATCACCCCACACGTAGTACTACAACCTATGAGGCCACAAAGCTATTAATATCTTTAGATCCCGACGAATATTCTACGTAAAATTCCAAAGACCTCCCCGCACAACAGTAAATCTCTCTCTATCGAGGCCGCTACCAAGCCAACGGGGTTAACACGTCTAACCGGACGTGTACAATTCTACTACACAGCAATGCTACACAAGTCTACTGTAATACAATCCTATGTAATTACAGTTCAGTTCTCTTATTTAAATTCAGGCTTAAGTCGCAAGACATTGCCGTAAGTATTATTCAGGCTTAAGTCAAAAGACATTGCCGCACAACTAGGTTTAGTTCTATATATAGTATACTTAACTATATACTCCTACAACATGTAATTTCCAATTACAATGTATGTCAAGAATGTTTACCTCGATAAGCCCAAAATTATCCGAGTTTATATGTCGATCCTGAACAACGTTTAGCTCCTACTCCGTGCGCTCCAACCTGCTCCAAACAACCCTTAGAAGTTCTAACCAACTTCTACTTATAACTTCAACTACGGGTGAAGATTTACTTAGGGTTTCATTTTTGTGACTGAGGGAAGTATAATAGTATTTTCTGGGCTTTTGTATAAGTGTAACCTTGGGAATACTACAAGGTATTTGGGCCAAGGTATTTGGGCATTATAACAATACTTGGAGAGTATTTCTATACCACAAAAAGGGGGGTATTTATACGAGACAACTAGGCTAGGGGGGGGGTACCCCACGGCAAAACACCTCAAAGGGGAGGGAGGTGGTTCTCGGCCAAGGGCTCTCAAAGGGGGGGTGTGGTGGGTGAAGCTCGAGAGAGGGAGTATTTTGAGACTTAGTTAGATTGCTCAAGTGAGGATGAAGAAAGTCTTCAACTAGAGGGGTATTTATAGGTCAAGTGAAGGCCAACCAATGGCCAAGATGAAGACAAGTGCATAGCAAGTGTAAGGCCAAGATTTAGCCATGTGCTACCTTATCCATTTACACAAAATATCCTACCTAACCCTTGACCAAAAATGCAACACCAAAAACGTGCAAAGGGCAAGCTTTTGCCGTCCACTCTTCCAATTAGGGTGACAAGTGTCGCCTCTCGTTGATCCAAAATGTTTCGCCTCTCTGAAAAATCCGCAAAAATTATAAATGACATGGCGGAATTTTCCTACGAAAGTGTGGAAACGTTTATCGAAAAACGACTCTAATCGGGTGTTGTGTACAAATTTCGAATCTTGCCTATCTTAAGGCTCAAATTTTATACGTACGTCCTTACGTACATACTCTGGAAATACGGGGTATAACACCCTCAGTATCAATGTGCGCGTCTAATCCTGGAACTTACCGCAGCTCCGCATAGGCCACACATAGGCCCGCATGAGGTATTCCTCCCATCGAGGGTAGATAACCCGCGGCATCCTCCTGGACCCCCGAAGTCCGCATAGTCCTATGGACCGCATAAGGTATAATACCGCGTCGGCCAGAATACACCCGAGTGATCATCCTGTCCTGGAACTCCCGCAGCTCCGCATGGGTCACACAGACCCGCATGAGGTATTCCTCGCATCGAGGGTGGCAAGTCCTCGGCATAATAATAAGTCAGGGGGGTAAGTGGTATAATATCAGCATAACTGCTTATCGTTAAACAACATAAGCACAACAAGAAAACCCCCTTACACAAACGTCACAAGACACTAACACACGTAGCATCATAACAAGTTTACTTATTAAACCAACAAGAAAGTATTACAAGGCTATCACAAGCCAACATAGTCAAGTTACTCACACAAAAGTCACACGATACCCGTAGTATTAAAATAGAGTAACTATCTTTTAAGTAAACTAAAACAATTTCCATACCTTCTTTTTAAATCAATCTTAAGACAAAAGCATGCCTTCCTTTTTAAACAAAGACACTTTTTCCTTTTTTAAAGTCAAGTAGAAATATACTTTTTAAACCAAGTGTCTTACTCTTTTAAAAACAAGTAACGTATACCTTTAAATCAAGTTACTTCTCCTTTCCCAAAATCAAGTTGTTTATAAGTCAAGTCTCTTTACTTTCAAAAATCAGGCTCTTAATCTTTCAATCATATCTTTTAAGGAAACCAACTTCCAACCCTTAAAATGTCAAGTTATCATTTTAAATCCAATGATAAAACCATTCTTTTGTTTTCATAAAGTCGTTATAAATAACTTCTCATAAAGCTATTATAACACTTTATGTTTTAAACCAACCAAGGACAACTATTCTTATTTTCGAAATCAAGATAACTTTATTCTTTAAAAGACCACACACCCATTACTCATGAGTGAGGTTTTACAACTTTTAACATAATTCAAGTCCTTAATATTTCATAACAAGTCACTTAACTTTGGAATCAAGTCAAGGACACAAAAGGAAAATCAAATTCCTTTAAACACACGTGCGTCTACCGCACTAAATATATTTCACAAATATCATGCTAGAAAGGATAGGAAGAGGTTCACATACCTCGCGACGATTATCGACAATTAGCAAAACGCTCCAAAGTACTCTAACCTTGCTCGCCTTTCCACCCATCAAGTAGAATATGCTACTCGAAGCACTTGACTATAATGGTCATAAAACGCTTATCAACTTCTAGATCCCTTCGTGGAATATTTCTAAGAACAAGGCTCCATGTTCTACGGAAAATTCGGCAGCACCTCCCCCCCCCGCAACCTCATAAATCTCCTCCTCTAACAAGGCCTGCTACCAAGCCAACAATTCCAGGGGGGGTTACACGTCTAACCGGACGTATATAATTCTACTCCACAATAATACTACAAGTCAATGTAAATACAGTCCAATGTAAATACAGTTCAATTCTTATCCATAATCATTCTACATATAGTATACTCAACTATACATTACTACAACATGTAATATCCAATTACAATAGGGGGACAAAGATTATTACCTCGATAAGCCCAAAATTATCCAAGATTATAAGTCGATCCTGAGCAACGTTTAGCTCCAATTACTTACGCTCCAACCCGCTCTAAGCAACCTTTAGAAGTTTCTAAACAACTTCTCTTAACATTTCAACTCCAAAAAGTGAAGAACACTAGGCTTGTTCTTGCCATGCTCTCCAAGTGGTACTTTGGGGCTAGGGTGTGAAATCTTTTCTAACTTTTGGTTAATAATCTTCCTAATACTCTAAGGAAGAACACTTTAAGAGTCTAAGAATTTTTGGACAACTTTTGTCCAAGGGGAAGGCTAAAAAAACGAGAACAACAACAAGGAGAAGGGAGGGAGAATTGCCTTGAAAAACTCAAGTGTGGGATGAAGTCTTGCAAGCTAAAAGGGTGGGTATTTATAGAGAAACTAAGGGCTATGATTAATGCAAGTGTAAGGTGAGGATGGGGTACATGTGTGTGGGTAGTTGGCCAACCATTTGGCCACCACAATAATGGGACAAGTGGCTTGCCACTTGTCCCCCAATAAAACGTCCAAGGCTAGGTGTCCATCTCCAATTCGGCCACATGGCCACATGGGGGTGACACATGTCGCCCCCCCACTCATCCAAAATATTTCATCTTCCGAAAATATCCGCAATGCCAAAAATCCGATAATAAAGTGGGCCCCACAAACCGTAAATTCCTCCCGTGGGCCCCACGTGACCAATTCCGGAAATAAAATTCCATAATTCTCAAATATTCCAAAAAGTCCGAATACCAAATCTGGGAATCCAATTCCATTTAACGAACATTTTTCCTTCACAAAATCCGAAAACTTTTATGTCGAAAAATCACATCTTTTCTTCCTTTCCAATTTAATGTCGTATTCTCGTACGCACGTCCTCACATACATACCATGGAACTACGGGGTGTAACATGCTCATAATTAAACTCCTGCATATATGAGATCCTTTTATTTTGGACATTCAGAGACTTAAAAAAAAGAATCAAACATGCTTTGACATATCTTGTTTAATAATGACGGAAAACATCCCAACTTTCTTTAATACTAGTTAAAAACATGACAAAAATTCTGAAGGGTAGACACGAAAGAAGAATTAACAATAACAAATAACCTAGAATGGGAGGCAGGGACAAATTCAATGTTTTAAGAAACTATTGACATATTTATAAACTGAATAACAAAATTTCTTAATAGACCAACCAAAGCGCGCAAATGAGAAGCTCAAACAACATCACATCTAACTGAGATGGCATATCTGATATGCATATATCTAAGCAAAGATTCCCATGATTCAGGTTTCACAATCAAACATGCCATGTTTAGATAAAAAGATTGAACTAAAGAGAAAGGAAAACGTTACATAACTAAATGAAATGCAAGAATATAGATATGACCTTTTAGTGAAATGCTAACGCTAATACTACAGCTAAACAAAATATTTATGAAATTAAATAGACTAAATCCACAGAATTAAACTAAGCATAACACATAATAAGAAAAGAAAAATTATTTTGGGGATTAAATGAAGTAATGGGCTAGGTTTGGATAATTTTTAAAACGTTGGTTCGAGCATCTGTTGTAAATATCGGGCTGGCTTTGGTCTGGAGAGAAGATCATTCATATTGGAAAATGCATTAAGTCCTTTTTGTATTACAATCGTGACCACTTCTTGTTGCTCAAATATAATTATTGTGCTCAAATCTTCTCACTACCAAACACAAACAACATCTTGAACATATTACATTTGGATATTAGGCTATTTAGATTTCATTTAGGTTACCTAGAGGCAGATTATGAGTTCATAACTTAATCAAAACCAATTAAACATGCTAACAACTATTTGACACACCCAATAACAGAAATTAAATAAAAAGAAATTAAAAGGGAAGGGTTTACCTTGTGTAGTGAAAACCTTGGTCGAGTAGGGGCTTGAATCTTCACTCCATGCCTCGATCACACTCTCACACACAAAAGAAACGGGTTTTAAAACCGAGAGATGAAATTTGAGTGGTTAGGTTCCACAAAAGGGCTTGGATCTCAAAATACCCAAAATCAGTCAAGTTAATCAAAAAATGGCTCTTGAAAATACAAAAGCCTGAGATTTCGAAGTCTGGACCATTGTAAATGAGGGAATATGGTTCCATTTATATAACCCACAAACCCTAGAGGACTCAAATTGAATCTGATGTGGTATAGTGTGATTTGGGGGAAATTTCCCTCCCAAATCGGTACAAACCAATCACAATTGAGGATTTGAAATCGCAAATTGACAAGGATCATTAATGATATACAGAAAAACAAGGGGAAACCTTACCTCTTCATAATTGCAGACAGTGGAGGAATGACTAATCATTAAATGTACATACAAGGCCTGCACAAGCTGAAGCCATTGCGTTTTGCCATTCTTGGTCATGGTGACGAAGAGAGAGAGTCGGCGGCACGCTAGGTTTTGCACAAACAGGGAATTGCAAGAAAAATGAATGAGAGAAAGGGTAAGATATGTGTTATAACGTGGATGGGATAGCATATTGTGTTGACACCCAATTTTGACCCATTTTTTGGTTATTTATTACAATTTTAAGTGTTTTTGGACACCACATTTTTATCATCATTTTTTACATTTTCTAATAATAATCATATTTTTACCTAATATTCTATGTTTTATTTTTCACAAAAAATGCATCGCATCTTTTATTTTTTTAAATTAAGCATTAGGTTTTTCTTAATATTATTTTTTATTATTATTACATCGTAATTTTATTTTAAATAATTAAATGACATCGCATTTTTTATTTTTAATTATCAGACATTAAACATTTCTTAAATATTATGTTTTTATCATATTGTCATAATCTTGCATCTCTTTAAATAATTTTTTCTTTTAAATAATAAATCTTTTTGCATTTTTTCCGAACCAAAATCAGTCCAATTAAACACTCTTTTTATTTCCTCCAAAACCAAACACCCCTTTATTTTTTCCCCCAAAATCAAACCCCACTTTGCATTTTCAGCGCCGCATATCACATGAGGGAGCCCTTTCCATTTTCATTTTTAAAAACACTCATCTTCTCCCCAACACTCATTCCCGTCGACCACCCTTTCCCTTCTGACCCCATCACGTCGACCAACCTTTCCCCTATCACCCCATTCCCGTCGACCAACCTTTCCCCTCTCACCCCCATTCCAATCGACCACCACCGCCCAAACCCCACTCTCATCCTCTTCATCGACCAACACCCAACAACAACACCACCGTGAACCACCACTGTCCGCATCTCAAACTATCTGGCAGCGTCGCTCCGGTCATTCGCCGACGAGGAGACGCCGACCCATTTACTCATTTTTGGGCGTTGTTAGTTTTACCTTTTGTGATCTGTTCGGGTTTGATTTTGCATGATTTTTGGGTTGTTGGTTATTTTCCGTTTGATTGGATTGATTTTGCAGTATTTTTTATCTGGTCGGAGTTTTTTTAGAACTCCAACGACTCTCTGAATTTTTCGGTGACCTTTCTCGGATCCGCTACTGTTCCGGCTGTTGTTCGTTTGACTCACTGTATCGTTTTTTTGTGTTGGTACTGTTCTGATTATTTGTGAGTTTCCGGCGACCTTGTTTGGCTTATCGTTTTGGGGGAATTTGTTGTATGCTGGTGCTTTAAACTGATTTTCTAATTTTTTTGGGTATCTACCAGAGTTTGAAAAACTCCGGCGATGTTCTGAAAATTCCGGCGAGTTTTGTTGTGTTGTTGTTACTGTTTCTACCGTTTTCAGTTACTGTCAGACTGATTTTGAAGTTTCTTCCCTTTTATTTATTTATTAAGCAGATTTTGAACATATTGCTACACTGTTGGATTTACTAATTTTGAACAGATACAGTTTGGTCAATGAAAAAGTTATCCGTCGATTTTTGAGGCCTGCACGATTGCAAAGATGGAAATAAAATCTTCTGGGCAATGCTGGTTTCTTCTACATACACAGGATGCCAACATGCGTTGGCAGGACGAATTTTCGCAGCCAGACTTGTTTAGGATGTCCCACTCTTTTTATATATATCTGAGCCCTCCGTAATCAAAACTACTATTGTTTTGCATGGGTATGAAAATTTTATTTGTATTTTTATTATGTCTAACTGATTGTCTTTGACAGCTTGTGAAGAACACGCTAAAGAAGACAATCGGGATTTTATTCTTTTTATTGTTATATTTAATTTTATTTCAAACACTGCTTTTCTTTAAAGTATATATATTTTCAAGTACATATATTTCTAAAACATGATAGATAATTAACCTAGGTTTGACCGGATAACCGCAAGTTAGCGGATCTTGAAGGATGCCTAACCCCTTCCCTTTCGGATAATAAAGAACTCTTATCCAGAATCTCATTAATTTTGCAGACCATTAAATGGAGATCAATTGCAGTATTTTTATTACAATAGTTCAAGTGTCTTAATTCACTTAACTAATTACGTGTCGACTCCCCAAAAACAAGCATTTTGCTCAATCCAGGGAACCGCGCCAAAAGAGCATCGTTGTAGCACCATTCAGACCTCGAGGTAAAAAATGGGCGCGGCAGCTTGAAGAAAATGAGAAAATAACTCTGAAAAAAAAGAAGCAGGTCAGCATTAAAATGCACAAATATCAAGCACGAACGTAGTCCAACGCTCGAGGAAGGGTTAGTCACTTTTTACCCAAATGATATCCATCCCTTCCCCAAACCTACATTACAAGTCCATGACAAGCCCTACATGATCTTATACTGATAGTTCTCACATTAGTGGATACTTACCTGACGGCCAAGCCTATGGTATCACAATTGCATGCATTGAACATCTTTATGAGTGTGAGTGTGTTTCTCTAAACGTCCCAAAATTCAAAATATTGAAATATATGTGAAGATGAGACTTTCTTTCAGTGAGGGAATTTGAAACATGAGGATGCGTATAGTTCGAAATCTTTGCTTGAAGCAAGTGTCGACACTCTGTTATGTCTGATGTACCATCTGAAGCTGTGTGAATTACCCCGGAGTCAGTCTCGGTTAGACTGAAACCAAATAACAAAAATCCTAAGCACAATACTACTTATTGGTATCAACTGAAGTCAGAACGTGATGCCGTCTTTCCACTTTTTCAGAAAAAAATAATAAAAAAATACATATATTGAAAATCTTATTTTTTGCATCACGAACTACGTCTTGACCTGATTACCTCTGTGGGATACGTAGGCGGCCACATTGACTTCGGTCCCACATTATTTGAAAATCATAAAAAGTGAGGACATATTTGGTCCACCCGTGCATTTCATTCATTCTATCACATACATTCATTTTTTTATTACATTCATTCTATTACAAACATTCATTTTTTTCATTACATTCATCATAATCATGGAGAATAATTTTACTTTGCATTCATTCTATAGTGGACAATCATTTATTTTGCATAAACTTTTATTCTTATCATCCTATCATATATGAATTCTTTTTAAGCACGTATTTTATAACATATCTGATCGAACTACGCGCATCTGATTCCCTAGGCGGGATACGTAGGCAGCCCTATTTGGGTTCGGTGCCCTTTATTAAAAAAAATGCATATATCTTTTTCAAGTATCATTTGATACACTTTATTCAATATATATATTAAGTACCATTGTTTGACTTGGTTGATATCAACACATTTAGGAGTGTGCATAAGAGAGAATAAATAATAATCAGAGAGGACTGACTTTGTGGTAAACTATAGATTCTTTTGGTACCTCTTATTCACATATGTAATAAAACTATCTTGCATGCTTCCAAGATAAGAACGAAACCAACCTCATCATTCATGTGCATTGTGTGGTGAGTTTTAGAATAAGTTCAATTGCATTGCGTTATGATCTAGAACTTGGCTTGAATGTTTGTTGAGGTGAAATCCTGAGTAATGCTCGGTTTAGGAAATGATCGTAGAACTTTTTTGACCCGTTTGAGCCTTTCTAGCCTACCAAATAGCATTATCCTTAGCAATCCATCTTTGAGCCTAAAACATATTCTTTTGACAACCACATATTAAACCTATACCCTTTCTGAGTGCATACGCATTATCCATCTCTTGGCCCGACCTCCTTGAGCGCTTTAGAAATAAGCAAGTGGCTGACAAAAATTCTAGTTGAAGTTTTCAAAGACAAAAGTTGTCAAAAGTCCCAAAAGGGAAAAGAAAAAAAAACAAAGGACGACTTCACAAAAAGAAGAAATCAAATGCCCCGATATTATAAAAAATGATGAAGGAAATGAGCAAATAACTCTGAAAAAAAGGGCTCCAAACGAAAGATTCAAAAAGAAGTCAGTACAAAAGAACTAGGACAAAAAAAAGGAAGCATGTCAGCATTAAAACGCACAAATATCAAACACGGACGTAGTCTAACGCTCGAGGAAGGATTAGTCACTTTTTACCTAAATGATATTCATCCCTTCCCCCAAACCTACATTACAAGCCCTACATGATCTTATACTGATGGTTCTCACATTTAGTGGATACTTACATGACGGCCAAACCTATGGTATCACAATTGCATGCATTGGACATATTTATGAGGGTGAATGTTTTTCTCTAAACATCCCAAAATTCAAAATATTGAAATATATTTGAGGATGGGACTTTCTTTCAGTGAGGGCATTTGAAACATGAGGATGTGTATAGGTCGAAATCTTTGCTTGAAGCAAGTGTTGACACTCAGGTATGTCTGAGGTACCATCTGAAGCTGTGTGAATTACCCTGGAGTTAGTCTCGGTTACACTGAAACCAAATAACGTAAATCCTAAGCATAATACTAATTGTTGGTATCAACTGAAGTCAGAACGTGATGCTGTATTTCCACCTTTTCAGAAAAAATAACAAAAAAAATACATATATTGAAAATCGTAATTTTTGCATCACGAACTACGTCTTGACCTGATTCCCTCGGTGGGATACGTAGGCGGGGCCACATTGGGGGTGTTTGTTGAGTGTATTTTATACACTCTTTTGAGTCCTTTTTAGTTAGTATTTTACTCTTTTATTTTGCGGTTAGTATAGTGTTAGGTGTGTTTTTATTTCGTTTGTGTCACAAAAGTCATACACAGGAGAATATACTACTTTGGAGGATGAAATTTCACATTAAAAGGCCAAGAAATGAAGCCTAAGAAGTCCCGGGAAGCATAGAAGATATCTGACAAGAAGGAGGCAAGATCAAGATTAGAGACATCTCCTTATTGAAGTTATTTTCTTTCCCTTATTTTATTTCAGTTTATGTTGGATTATAATTTAGTTCTTGACATGACAATGTTTAGGAGCTAATTACTTTAGTAGGGTTTTCCGTCAAATCTTCTTGAAACTCTTTCATATAGTTAATGCATAGTTATTGATTCCTTCTTCAGCATATTAACCTCTATTCAATATTGTTATGATTTCTTGATAATTAACTGGTCATTAATTGTCATAACTTATATGATTTCGAATCAAAAGTCTGAAAGGTGAGATTTGAATATGCTGTAATTGTCTAGACATAGGTTAAAACCGTGGATGAAAGTACCCCGATACTTGTGTTGTATTTAAGGTTATTGCTCTTAATCCTCATGTGTGGTAAAATCTATCATAAAAATATAGAAGGTTTATGCACAAGGTTGAACTCTTGTATGTCCTAACCGGAATATAATGACAGACAAGTTAATCTGCTATCTTAATAAGAAGAAGAATCATTAGCATTGCATTGACACATGAAAGAGTGGATAGTTGAAGAGATTGGAAGCCCAATTTCCTTCATAATTGTTTAAAACCCAAAGTATTATTATTCGTAGTTTATCTTATGCACTTTCTTAGTTCAAAATCCTAAAACCAAAGAATGTCAACCAAATAGATACCATAGAATAGATAATCGGTACTTGACAAACCAATCTCTGTAAACGAATAACTCGGTCTTACAGATCTTTATTACGTGAACGATATGTATACTTGCGTAAGCATCTATAAATATCGCAATAAGTTTTTGGCGTCGTTGCCGGGGACTGGCGTACTATCAATATCGAATTTTCTATTCTTAATTCTAATTTGTTTTTTTATTATTACTTTTATTCTAGAATATTCTATCTTGATCTTCTTATTGTTTTTTATTAGTCTCAGGAACTTAGTTTATGCGAAGTAGGTGAGGAGCAGACACTCCTATCCCTTTGAACCCTGAGATTGAATGATTGTGCAGACAGAACAAGAAAGAAAAGAGAATTGCTGATTCATTAGCGATGGGAGATCAACAAAACAACAATTTGATGACTGATGAGTTACCGCCTGTCTTAAGACAAGTCCCTGCAGAAAGGATCTTGGGGGACTATGTGATGCCGACTATTACAGGGGTGCAGACTTGTATCAGGCTTCCAACTGTGGAAGCTAATAATTATGAGATCAAACCAGCAATCTTGCACATGGTACAAAGTTTGGTTCAGTTTGGGGGGTTACCATCTGAAGATCCCCATTTGCATCTAGCAAATTTTCTGGAGTTGTGTTTTACTTTTAAGTATAATGGTATTACTGATGATGTCATTCGATTGATGCTCTTCCCATTATCACTCAGGGATAGAGCAAATAGTTGGTTGAACTCATTACAGGCGAACTCCATTACCACATGGAAAAACTTAGCCAGAAGTGTTTTGCCAAATTTTCCCTCCAGCGAAGGCAGCAAAGCTCAGAGGAGAGCTAAATAATTTCTATCAGATGGAGGGAGAGTCACTATATGATGCATGCGAGCGTTTTAAAGACTTGCAGAGAAAGTGCAAGCATCATGGGATTGTGAAATGGATGTTGGCCCACATATTCTACAATGGGTTGTGTGGTACTACTTGTACCATTATTGATGCTGCAGAAAGAGTGCCAATGAGGCACATGATTTGCTAGAAGATATGGCCACAAACAATCATCAGGGGGCCGATGACAGAGCAATGAACAACAGGAAAGTGGCTGAAGTTCATGAGTTAGATGATATCACTGCATTGACCATGCAGATTGCCACTTTGACAAAGCAGATGCAACAGAGTACCATGTACATCAAAGCTATTCAGACACCAGTGAGCTGTAAAATTTGTGGGTGTCCCCATACTTTTGATAGATGCATAACAGTGGACCCAAATAATGTGTCTATGGAGCAGGTTCAGGCAGTAGGGAATTTTCATAGGCCTTACAACAATCCTTACTCATACAATCAGGGGTGGAGAAATCACCAGAATTTTTCATGGAAGAATAACCAAGGGTAGCAACCTCAATTTCAGGGGCAGTTTCAGCAACAACAGGGCAATCAAGGTACATCTTCATAGCAGTTCAGCCCACCAACCCCATAAGAGAGGTCAGATGAAATAAAAAATTAAGAGCAACAATAGTATCCTTGGCTAACGGCCAGAATCATTCCACCAATGCCCAGACACAATTTATGAAGGAGACCACACAATTCATGATCGAAACTAGGCCATCTATTAGAGGCTTGGAAACTCAAATGGGACAGTTGGCAGGGAAATTAAATAACAGACCTCAGGGGGGCCTCCCTAGTAACACTGTGGTGAACCCAAGAGAACAGTGCCAGAAAATTAGCTTGAGGAGTGGGAAGCAGTTAGAGCAGATGACACCCAAACCAGTGGTTGAAAAAGAGATCGAGTTGGAGAAAGCAGTTGAGGCAGAGAAAGAGGGGGTTACTGAGGACCACCCTATTTTAGAGAAATTTCCACCGACAGTCATGAGGCAATATGTAGACAAAATTCCATTCCCTCAAAGACTGCAGAAGAAGTCCTTAGACAAGCAATTTCCAAATTTTTAGAGGTCTTCAAAAAGCTTCATATCAATCTCCCGTTCATTGAAGCTTTGAAGCAGATACCAGGTTATGTGAAGTTCATGAAAGACATCCTGTTTAAGAAGGGGAAGCTGGCATACTATGAGACAATATCACTGACAGAGGAGTGCAATGCTATCTTGCAGAAGAAACTTCCCCCTAAGTTGAAAGATCCAGGGAGTTTCACCTTACCTTGCACCATAGGGAAGGTGACATGCAAGCAAGCCCTGTGTTACTTGGGGGCAAGTGTCAACCTAATTCCCCTCTCTGTGTTTAGAAGGCTTGGAGTAGGCGAAGCTAAGCCTATGACAGTAATCTTATAACTAGCAGATCGCTCAGTAAAACATCCACATGGTATAATAGAAGATGTGCTAATTAAAGTGGATAAATTTATCCTTCCTGCTGACTTCCTCATCCTAGACATGGAAGAAGATGAAAATATGCCCCTCATCCTTGGAAGACCATTTCTAGCCATAGGGAGGACACTTATTGATGTTGAGAAGAGAGAGTTGAAGCTCAGAGTGCAAGATGAAAAGATGACCTTCAAAGTGTTCAAGCCACCACCTGAGCCACAAGTACAGGATAGATGTTTTGCTATTGGAGTCATTGAAGGAGCTGTCTTTGCGAAAATCCTCACAAGTACTGATGCTCGTGGGGGGCCATTAAAGAAAAATGTGGAACCTGAGATTAAGGCGAAGGAAACAACAAATGTTGAAAAGAGAATGAATCCTCCTGAAATTAACTCTGACAAAAAGAAGAGGAGGAGGAGAAAGAGAATGGTACTGAGATGGATATGCGGAGGGGATACTCTACCCCCTTGATTTAGTAAGTGAATTGCGTCTGGCTAAAAGACGTTAAAGACAACGCTACTTGGGAGACAACCCAATTTTTTAATTATGTTATTTCAATTTTTGTTTTAGTTATTTTATTTTGTCTTGAACAGTCTCACGGTCTTGGTTTTTGTCTTATGTGTTTTATAGCAGGTGGACTAGGTACTGACCATGCCTGGTAAGAGGATCAAAAATGCTGGAATTCAAAAATCGAGCCTGTGCCGTGGCACAAAATGCGAGGACACGTGTGAAACTTGAAGAGCCGATCGCCGATGCAATTTCCATAATTTTTCCTCCCAGACCTCCGTTATGACCGTTGTGTTGTGTCAGTAAGTTGTCCCTATATTTTTAGCCCTTACACATTGGGGACAATGTGTCAATTAAGTTTGGGGGGTGTCTTATTTTGTTTTGAGTCTTTTTGTTTGTTTTATGTGTTTTGTGAGTCATAATTTTTTTTAATGGATCATGTATGTTGCAGTTACTAAAGATATTGAATGGATAAAGTGGAATAATGTAATGGAATTAAAAGCGACAATCTGTGTGCTCAAGTTAGATATGACAAAAATTCATAACATCTAATTATTTGGGATATTTGTGCTTAGCATATGTGTGTTAATTATGGAAAGAAAGGTTGAAAAATGTCTAAAAAATCTGTTTTCTTGTTATTTGATGCGAAATAGTTAAGATATACATGCTTAGGGAGATGATTCAGTCATTTCTTTGATAGCCCTTCTAACCATTCATTACATATCCTGACATAAATTGTATCACTAGTCATCCCCTTTGAACCTAAAATAATATCTTTGTTTGACACCCTATGATTTCTCCGTTGTGCCATAAGTAACAATGGAAAAGTGTTGGAATGAGAAGTGTTGAAAAAGAAATAAAAATAGAATGAAAATTTGATGCACCCCAATATAAAATATACAAGAATCTAAGTTTGGGGATGCTTGTTATTTATAATGTGTTTCATTCTCTCAAAAGAAAAGAGGGAAGAAAATAGATATAAGACTAAAAAGAAAGTCAAAAAGAAGGAAAAAATAGTTGAATGAAAAATGCTTATGGTACGTAATTGAGCGTAAAGGCCTACTTTTATCTACCCCTGCCTAATCCTACATTACAACCCTCGAAAGTCCTGATGATCTCTAATATGTATGTCTATGATTAGTGGAGAATAACAAGTAAGCAGGTCTATAGCATTTTGAGAAAGATGGAATGAAATTGACATGCATATGTTAGGTGTTTATGTTTCCATTGATTATGATCTAAGTGAATTTGTGAAATATCTAACTTGAAATTCTAGATTGCTAAATATTCATGCTATGTATTGTTACACCCCGTAGTTCCAAGACATGTATTTGAGAACTTTGACTCACATTAGATATTTTGAGAGTTGAGGACAAGTGGACATGGGTCCCACTCCACTTGGCATTACACTTGGATAAATATCCAAGTCTTGCAAGACTTGGACATTATACACTTATCAATTTAGCTCTCATCTTCTCCCTTTGAGCTCCATTTTCGAAAATCTCCACAGCCAAAGATTGACAAGTTTCTTTCTCCAAGATTAGCTCCTAAAGCAAGTGCTAAAACAAGTTAACTCTCCAAACCCTCCAAATCTTGTTTTGGCCGAAAATGAGGGTGAAACCCTAGCCTGATTCATCGACTTTTTGGAGATAAAACGTGAAGGGAAGTTGGTTACAAGGTTGTAGGGGATACATATATGTGATTGGAACTTGAGGAAGTGGAGCGAAACAAAAACTGCGGGCCAATCTTACCTGGACTGTTTTTATCGATTTTGGAGCCAAAAATAAGGTAATGACTCTTCTTCTTTTAAAGTAATTGGATATTACTTATTATTGATATGTATGGATGAACTTGTACAAAAACTAATGAAGATTAAAAAAAAATTGGACAATATTTGGAAGTGAGGCAGAGACTAGGCCATTTTGGCGTCGTTGGATTCGTTGGTTAACATTGTTGTTAATTACACTTGTCGCATGTTACAATGAAGTAATATGGTTGTTGATAATTTGATATATCATATATAGAAGTGTTGGAACTTGAATTGGAATAAAATGGATTAAGGAAAGAGTTATCGGATTGTAGTTGGCCGCATATTTTATAAATATGTTGGACGTTATTATACAGTTTTTGGGGACTGTTTTAGGGCGCTGGAATTTTGGAAATTCAGCCCTCATTCTGTATGTTTAAGTATGGAAATTTCTAATGAAAGTCCTAAGAGATTAAGGGTATAAAAGGGTGTTAAAAGGCTTCACATTGTACCTTTAATGTTGATTAATTGCGGACTGTTTTAATGGACTGTTTATATATGATTGTGGGGCATTATTTTACATATCTAGTAGGCGTGTAATCCCCTTTGGTTGTTGTATGGATTGTTCCCTTAGTCGGGCTTGTTGGTTGTTGAAATTGGGCCTTGGAAAAGGTGGAAAAGTACGTAGAAACAAAGGAAGTGCTGCCCAATTTTTCGTAGAAATAGGAAATTTACTTAGTCCATAACCTACCCTTAAAGGCATGTAGTTGATAGACATTCTATTATCATTATAGGTTAAAGTGCTAGGGAGGCGTATTCCACTTAGCGGATTGGTAGAAGAACGATAAGGTATGTGAACCTCTTTCTTCTCTCATTTGGCATGTTCTACGTGTGAACCATAACTGTGTGTATTATTTCAAAAGTTATTCTACTCTTAGAAGTTAAGGAGTATTCATGTTGTTGATTCTATGCTAAAGGCATGTCTGAATTATTCTTAAATTCTTACCAAGTCTTATGGGAGATCTTGGTAAGAGTTTTTAGTAAGCTTTGGTGTCGAGTTGGTACAGACGACAAATGTTAGTATGTGGAACTCTTCCTATCTTTCTTTGAGCATGAACCTTATAAAATGTGTGTTCGGTGGACATACTTGTTTTAAATGAAATTGGATTCCTTGTAGTATATGAAAGATGTTACTTGATTTTAAGAGTATAAGTACTTGGTTTTAAGAGTATATGTTACTTGGTTTTGAAATTATAAGTTGCTTGATTTTATAAGTGGAAATGACTTGATTGATTTACAGAGAAGAGGTAACTTGATTTAAAGGTATGGGTTACTTGAGTTTAAAAGTGTAAATAACTTGATTTTAAAAGTGAAAGTGTCTTGATGCTATAAGTGCTAGTATCTCGGGGTTTTATAAAGAAGGTATGGTGAACGTATGTAGTACTTTTGGGTTCAACTCCCTTATATTGCATGATATTATTCTTTCTATAAGAATGTATGTACATAGTACTTTGGTTTCAATTTCCCTAATTTTACATGACATGATAATGCCTTGAGTTTTCTAAAATGATAGTTCATTCATTTTATTATATGGAGAGTCAAAAGATGTTTTTAAATTTCATTCGATTGCATTGATACACCGAGTCCCACAACGGGCCGGGTTATGATATAGATACAATACACCGAGTCTCGCAAATTGGCCGGGTTACGCCATATAAAGATCATTACATCGAGTCCCATAGATGGTCCGGGTTACGTTATACAAAAGATTACACCGAGCCCTACAATGGGCCGGGTTATGTCATGTAGATGCATACACCGAGTCCCATCATGGGCCGGGTTACGTCATATTGCTGCATACATCGAGTTCCACAAATTGGCCGGGTTACATCATATTGCATCATCACACCGAGTCCCACATATGGGCCGGGTTATGTCACATATTGCCTTATTACATCGAGTCCCACAAATGGGCCGGGTTACGTCACATATTAAAACATACACAGAGTCCCGCAAATTGGCCGTATTACGTCACACATATTGATAATTACATCGAGCCCCAAAATGGGTCGGGCTACATTATATTGATGATTCCATCGAGTCCCTCAATAAAGGACCGGTTTATGTTATATGAGATACGTTATCTATATGTATATGAACTTGATGATTCTCTGAGTAAGCATTCATGATGTTGATATGACTCGAATTGAAAATGTACGATTGATTTCATATTTTGAAATTGTATTGATTTCATAATTTGAAATGACACGGTTGGTCTCACTTTTAAAAAGGCATATTTTAAAAGGTACAATTGGCTCTTATTTATTATGACACGATTGGATCTGATATTTGATTTTCATACTTGTCCTTGTCATTCTTTGTACAGTTATGATCATGGCTACTGTAATTCATGTTTATATACTTGGTACTTTGTTGTACTGACCCCCTTCGGGGGGCTGCGTTCATGCTCGCAGGTATTAGGTACTCAGTTGGGTGATCTACGAGCTTAGGATCTCCACTAAACTTTCAGGGATGTAGCTCAATTATTCCGGAGTTTGCCATGTTGGTACGAAGTTGTATTATGGTTTTATGTATATTCATGGGTACGGCGGGGCCTTGTCCCATCACAGTTATGTGTTCAAACTCTTAGAGTTTTGTATTCATATGTGGGCTGAACTTATGTACATATGTGGTTTCTTTTTTATTGTTATATATGTGATGGAAACCTTGCCGGCTTTGCCTTTGTTCGGGGAAAAAAAGAGTGTTATTTAGCTTCCGCAAATTACTTGTATTGTATGAATAGAAGGGTGCCCAGGTAGGGCACCAATCGCGGGTCCGGGGTTCGGGTCATGACAGAGTGGTATCAGAGCAGTTAGTCCTCGGAATGTCTACAGACCATGTATAGTAGAGTCTTATTTATCGGTGTGTTGTGCACCACATCTATAAACAAGAGGCTACAATATATTTAGGATTGGTTTCCCTTCTTCTCACTCTGAGATCGTGCGATAGAGTTGTGTTGTTTGGGTAGTCTCTCCCTAACGTATTATTGTGATTCTGACTATGCCTCAGAGAAGGCAATGGCCCGAAGGATTATATTGACTTCATATCCAGGTTGGTAAAAATTATTGTATAGTTGGTATAATGATGATGTGTATCTGTACGAGTGTATTTATGTAGGGTCATGTGTGTTGTCTGAAACGATTGTGGATTACCATGAGTTGGTTAAGCTTTAATAATTGCTTGGAAGGTATGAAATCGTGGAACGAATCCACATCAAGGATTTATATATGTACTAACTTGTAATATTCAGGAAGTAATGAACTGTCTGAGATTGTGATAGACTCTTGAAAGAGATCATGTTCAATTGACTTAATGTCATACCATGTTGTAGACTAAGCTATGTTATATGCTTAAGTGATAAGCACGAATAATATTGGTATGGAGTAAATAGAGTTGTTACGATTAAGACAACATGATTTTGAGATTATGAGAAACTATCTTACCCGTATGTGGGGTGAGATAATATAAGCTTGTGACATGGAATAATTGAGAATCTTAGAATATTAGATAACCGTTGAGACCTTAGATACAAGACCTTCTCGAGTAAAAGACTTTACTGTTGATCTTGGTTAAGGTACATGGTATATGTGAAGTATAATGACCAAGTTGGATGTAGCAACTCCAAGGATTCGAAAATAAAAGAAATATTTAAAATTATGTACGTATACTAGAATAAGTTTGGAAGTACGAGAAGAGTACGACAAGTAAGAAAATGAGCGAACATGTGTTAAAAGAATTGAAGTGTTTATAATTATGACTTATGAAGGTATGAAAAGAGAATCCTTTTTTACCATGAATGAGAGTTAATTGTGATGATACACACACTCTATATTTGGTTTTCTCGTTTGGCTTTTGGTTGATGTATATGCATTTGTGATATGATGTGGTCATGTGTGGCATATGGAATATTTGGTTTCGTTAAGTGTAGTTAAGGAGACTATGCCGAGATTTGTTTAGCATGAACCTGTTATGAACATTCGAGACGAATGTTTATAAGGGGGGAAGGATGTTACAACCCGTAGTTCCAAGACATGTATTTGAGAACGTAAGTAAGGAAGTAAGACTTGAACGTCGGAAGATAGTATAACTACATTTTCTTAAGGAATTAATTCAAAAATGTGAAGACGACAATTTGATTACTCGGAGTTCAATTCTCCTAATTGGAGTCACGAAATTAGTTTTGGATTTTAAAGTATCGGATTTGGTCATGTGGGGCCCACGACAAATTTTACGATGATGTGGAGCCCATGAGATTTTGTGATATTTTGGCCAAGTATAGAATTATTTTGTGAAAGAGTAATTTTCGACCAATAGGAGGGTGACACGTGTCACCCCCACTTGTCTTGCAAGACTTTGACTCACATTAGATATTTTGAGAGTTGAGGACATGTGGACATGGGTCCCACTCCACTTGGCATTACACTTGGATAAATATCCATGTCTTGCAAGACTTGGACATTATACACTTATCAATTTAGCTCTCATCTTCTCCCTTTGAGCTCCATTTTCGAAAATCTCCATAGCCAAAGATTGACAAGTTTCTTTCACCAAGATTAGCTCCTAAACCAAGTGCTAAAACAAGTTAACTCTCCAAACCCTCCAAATCTTGTGTTGGCCAAAAATGAGGGTGAAACCCTAGCCTGATTCATCGACTTTTTGGAGGTAAAACGTGAAGGGAAGTTGGTTACAAGGTTATAGGGGATACATATATGTGATTGGAACTTAAGGAAGTGGAGCGAAACGAAAACTGCAGGCGAATCTTACCCAGACTGGTTTTACCGATTTTGGAGCAAAAAATAAGGTAATGGCTATTCTTCTTTTAAAGTAATTGGATATTACTTATTGTTGATATGTATGGATGAACTTGTACTAAAAAGAATGAAGATTAAAAAAAAATTAGAAAATATTTGGAAGTGAGGCAGAGACTAGGCCATTTTGGCGTCGTTGGATTAGTTGGTTATTATTATTGTTAATTACACTTGTCGCATGTTAAAATGAAGTAATATGGTTGTTGATAAGTTGATATATCATATATAGAAGTGTTGGAACTTGAATTGGAATAAAATGGATTAAGGAAAGAGTTATCGGATTGTAGTTGGCCGCATATTTTATAAATATGTTGGACGTTATTATACAATTTTTGGGGACTGTTTTAGGGCGTTGGAATTCTGGAAATTCAGCCCTCATTCTGTATGTTTAAGTATGGAAATTTATAATGAAAGTCCTAAGATATTATGGGTATAAAAGGGTGTTAAAAGGCTTCACATTGTACCCTTAATGTTGATTAATTGTGGATTGTTTTTATGGACTGTTTATATATGATTGTGGGGCAGAATTTTACACGTCTAGTAGGCGTGTAATCCCCTTTGGTTGTTGTAAGGATTGTGCCCTTAGTCGGAGCTTTTTGGTTGTTGAAATTGGGCCTTGAAAAAGGTGGAAAAGTACGTAGAAATAAAGGAAGTGCTGCCCAATTTTTCGTAGAAATGGGAACTTTACTTAGTCCATAGCCTACCCTTAAAGGCATGTAGTTGATAGACATGCTATTATCATTATAGGTTAAAGTGCTACGGGAGACGTATTCCACTTAGAGGATTGGTAGAAGAACGATAAGGTATGTGAACCTCTTCCTTCTCTCATTTGGGATGCTCTACGTGTGAACCATAACAGCGGCATTATTTCAAAAGTTATTCTACTCTTAGAATTTAAGGAGTATTCATGTTGTTGATTCTATGCTAAAGGCATGTCTGAATTATTCTTAAGTCCTTACCAAGTCTTATAGGAGATCTTGGTAAGAGTTTTTAGTAAGCTTTGGTGTCGAGTTGATACAGACGACAAGTGTTAGTATGTAGAACTCTTCCTATCTTTCTTTGAGCATGAACCTTATAAAATATGTGTACGGTGGACGTACTTGTTTTAAATGAAATCGGATTCCTTGTAGGATATGAAAGATGTTGCTTGATTTTAAGAGTATAAGTACTTGGTTTTAAGAGTATATGTTACTTGATTTTGAAAGTATAAGTTGCTTGATTTTATAAGTGGAAATGACTTGATTGATTTAAAGAGAAGAGGTAACTTGATTTAAAGGTATGGGTTACTTGAGTTTAAAAGTGTAAGTAACTTGATTTTAAAAGTGAAAGTGTCTTGATGCTACAAGTGCTAGTATCTCGGGGTTTTATAAAGGAAAGAAAGTATGGTGAACGTACGTAGTACTTTTGGGTTCAACTCCCTTATATTGCATGATATGATTATTTCTATAAGAATGGATGTACATAGTACATTGGTTTCAAGAAACCCTAATTTTACATGAAATGATAATGCCTTGAGTTTTCTAAAATGATAGTTCATTCATTTTATTATATGGAGAGTCAAAAGATGTTTTTAAATTTCATTCGATTGCATTGATATACTGAGTCCCACAACGGGCTGGGTTATATTATAGATGAAATACACCAAGTCTCGCAAATGGGCCGGGTTACATCATATAAAGATCATTACACCGAGTCCCACACATGGGCCGGGTTACGTGATACAAAAGATTACACCGAGCCCTACAATGGGCTGGGTTATGTCATGTAAATGCATACACCGAGTCCCATCATTGGTCGGGTTACGTCATATTGTTGCATACATCGAGTCTCACAAATGGGTCTAGTTACGTCATATTGCATCATCACACCGAGTCCCACATATGGGTTGGGTTATGTCACATATTGCATCATTACATCGAGTCCCACAAATGGGCCGGGTTACGTCACATGTTGAAACATACACAGAGTCCCGCAAATGGGTCGGGTTACGTCACACATATTGATAATTACATCGAGCCCCAAAATGGGCCGGGTTACGTTATATTGATGATTCCATCGAGTCCCTCAATAAATGACCGATTTATGTTATATGAGATACTTTATCTATCTGTATATGAATTTGATGATTCTCTGAGTAAGAATTCATGATGTTGTTATGTGTTACACCCCGTAAATTCAAGAGAATAAGTTAAGAACGTACGAAAGGAAATAAGATTTGAATTTGGAAAGTTAGGTTGGCAAAAATGTTGTAGGCAGACTTTCAGTCAACTTTGGAGCTGTATATCTCCTAGTTCTTTAGGAGTTTTGAGGTGTTTTAAAAGACTAGTATGAAGTTAATTTAGTGTAGTTTCCAACGCAACAAACCGTTCGTCGATAGGACATCAGAATAGAAAGTTATGGAAGTTACAAGTTGACGCAATGATCAGCGAAAGTATTTTCGGTCGGGGCCCTGCGCGGCGCCGGATGCAGGGCCGCGGCGTCGGATATACGGAAAGTGCTCTGAAGTCGCAGAGCCGCGACGCCGGCATGCAGGGCCGCGGTGCCGGAAGTGCTGAAGCTCCCGGAAGTTGCAGCGCCGGCTGCAGGGCCGCGGCGCCGAGGCGGGTTTCTGCGAATCTGGGGGAAAAATCAGAAGTGTTTTTTTTTAAAAACAAAAGGCCATGAGAGGGTGACAAGTGTCCCTCCCATCTGAGTTTAGGAAGTCCTATTTATTGACCAAGTCTTGAAGACTTGGTCATTCTTCAAGAAACCTCCTTCTCTCTAAAAATCCCTCCTCCTTCTCTCTAAATATTTTCTCTCCCTTCTCTCTAGAAATTCAAGGAGAAACCAAGGCCTAGAGGAATTTTGGAAATGTGGCAAGAAGGAAACATGTTGACAAACTTGTAGGAGGTTTGTGGAGGTGATTGTGGAAGGAAGGCAAGTGAAATTTGTTGGACTAATTTGGGTAAAACTCTAAGGTAACAATCCATTAACCTTTTTAAGTAAATATTGTGTTGCATGTGTGGAAGAAAGGAATTGTAGTTGTCAATATTGCTTTTAGACATATTGCATGTAGGAATAACAATTTGGATTGAAAAAGAATTGGATAAGAAATTGTGTTATTATACCTCAAAGTTGCCGAATTGGACCTTATAGTTTGTACTAGTTTGATATCAATTGTGGGGCGGAATTTTACACGTCTAATAGGCGTGTAATCCCCTATTGTTAACTACATTGTTGAGCCTTAAATATGGCGTGTTTGGTTATTGAATTCACGACCGAACGGGCAGATCGTGTACCTGCACCCAAGTAGACATACATCAGAGTAATCAGCGGAAAATAAAACAAGACATGGAATAACAACAGTTTATCTGAGAAAAGTTGCCTTTCGGCATATATATATATAAACTTGCGAGCGATACGTCCCTTTTACAAACTACGCGCTGACGATTACTCTGGACCTCACAAGAATGATATAACAACAATGGCGGACAGACCCGCCATACCACGAATGTAAATACCTACAACGACAGGACTATACGGCTGATAAGCCTCGGAGAAGCGGAGCTTCCCAATCGCTGAATTGTGATCCTAAGAGTGAGGATCGACGATCGGTGTACCTCTACTGCGGTATGAACGCACTTCCGGGAGAGTCGATCTAACAGTACCAAGTATGTGAGCCCGAAAATCGTAAATGAAATCATAGTAGTCTATATAAAGCAGAGACATGTATGATAACCAAACTACGATTCCTGATAAATAGCGGTCATGTCAAGTCGAGAGACTCACGCCTCAAAGTCATCACTCAAATAAAACTATGGGTCTCACGCCACAACATCAATCATGCGTGGAATACCTTCCCACCGCTAGCCTATGATATAAAAGCACCAAGGAATACATGAACACGAGTCCCACTTGTGTCATAATAAAACCGCACGGGGTAAGTGAAGGCATAGCGACTACCAAAACCCGCAGTACCAACAAGGTCATAAAGCGTATCATGAGGTCTGTCTAGACCGCCACATGATCGGCGCCGCCACTCGCGCGCAGATCTAATGCGCGCGTCTAGTCCTGGAACTTCCCGACTCCGCATAGGCCACTCACATAGGCCCGCGTGAGGCATTCCCGCGTCGAGGGTAGCTACTCCCGGAACGCCCTGGACTCGCGATCCGCGTGGCCACATCGACGCATGACCACAAGGCCGCACACTAACACGAACTCGTAGCTCGCGTAGGTCCCTGGACCCGTAGAGTATTCTCGAATCATGGTCCTGGACCGCTGAGTCTACCCGCGTCGGAGGCACTTAACCCGGGATCAAGTCAAGGTGAGTGATATAATACTAACATAACAACTTATCGTTAAACAACATAAGCACAATCAAGGGAAACCCCCTTACACAACATTACAAGACACTAACACATGTAGCATCCTAACATGTTTATTTATCAAACCAACAAGAAAGTATTACAAGGCTATCACAAACCAACATAGTCAAGTTATTCACACAAGGTACTTTCTATTCTATGTCAATAAGTTCGGGCTTTCAAACCCCCAAGTACTACGTACGTTAATTCTTTAAAAGATCCGTTTCTTTCACAAAAGTCACACAATACCCGTAGTATAAAAATAGAGTGACTATCTTTTTAAGTATACCAAAACACTTCCCTTTGTAAAATCAAGTAACAATATTATTTTCCAAACGTTCAAGTTTGCCTAATTTCAAATGCTCAAGTTTCTCATTTTCGAAAGGTTTCGTAGTTCATAGTCTTAATCACTTAAGAATATAATTCTCTTTTAAAACAATTTGCGAAACATATGCCTTATGTGTGAGTAGGTTATTCTTGTTCATAACAATCTTATTAAAGCAGCCATGATCTAGGAAATGTACTATCATTTTGTCTCATCTTAGCTTCTATGCAGATGGAGGTTTCTACTGGTTTTAATAATACTTAATTAGTCAATACATTTCCCTTTATTAGCGCTGCTGTGGTTTGTTCGATACTTATTCTGATTTCCGAAATCAGTAAAACATTATTCCTTTTAAAAACCAAGTACTCATTACTCACGAATGAGGTTTCACACTTATTAACAAAATTCATATTAATTGATTAAGTCAAGTCTCTTATCTTTTAAGATCAAGTCTCTTAACTTCTAAAATCAATAAACCATTCTTTTTATCACTCTTAAGTCGTTATACCTAACTTCCCATAAAGCTAGTATAACTCTTAAGCTTTTAAAACTTTTAAAACCAAGTGTTACTCTTCTTTCAAAAAGGTTTCTTAACTCTTTTGAAATACTTGATTCTTATTATTTAGACTCAAGTCAAAAGACATCGTGATAAAACCACGTTCAGTTAACACACGTACGTCTACCGTACTATATATATTCTTTTAAAATATCATGCTCAAGAGGATAGGAAGAATCACATACCTCGCGACGATTTATCGACTATTAGCAAATAGCTCCAAAGTACTGTAATCCTGCTAGCCTTTTCCACCCTTCGAGTAGAATACGCTACTCGCAGTACTTCAACCTATAACGGTTATACAAGTCTATCAATGTCTAGACTACTCGGTAGATTAAACCTAGATACAAGATTCTACGGAAAATTGGACAGCACTTCCCTACCCGTCAAACTTCTCAAGTCTACTGTAAATGCAGTCCTATGTAAGTACAATTCAATTCTCTTCTTATATACCTTCCTTGTATATAACTTATACTTAATTCTTATACTTCAACAGTATGTAAACTCTAATTACAAAAGGGGGACAAGATATTTACCTCGATAAGCCCAAAATTATCCAAGATTAAATGTCGATCCTGAGCAACGTTAGCTCTACTCTGGCGCTCCAACCCGCTCCAAACAACCCTTAGAAGTTCTTCGCAACTTCTACTTAACCCTTCAACCGACTATGAAGGTTTTCCTTAGGGTTTCGTTTTTGTGACTGAAGGGAATATAAGGTAGTATTTCCGGGCTCTACGTATAGAGGTAACTTTGGAATACTACAAGGTATAAGGCTAAGGTATTTTGGAATAGTAACAATACTTGGAGAATACTTTTCTACCAAGGAGGGGTATTTACGAGAACAACTAGGCAGCGGGGTGTGTCTCGCCAACACCACTAGGAGGATATCTCTCGGCGAGGGGCCTCTGAAGGGAGGGGTTCTCTTTGACGAGAACACTACACTAAGGGAGAGGGCTTGAAGACTTGGAAAGTGTTTTGGGATGAAGAAGTCTTGACAAGGGGTATTTATAGGAGATCAACGGCCAAGATCAAGCCACGTGGGGGGCAAGTGGAGGGTCAAGATTTGCCCAAGTGCACCCTAACCCTACTCCACAAATCCCTCACAAACATTGACCCAAGTTTTAGGCCTCAAAACATGGCCAAAAACGTGCACCATTCGACGACTGACCGCCACTGAGGTGACAAGTGTCGCCCTCTCGTTGGTCCAACATATTTCATCTCTCGGAAAAATCCGCAAAAATTAGAAATGACATAGCCGTAATTTTCCCTTCGCAAGCTTTGGAAAACGTTTCGTCGGAAAACAATTCTTTTCGGTAGTTGTGAACAAAATTTTCGATCCTTGCCTATCTTAAGGCTAAAAACTTTCGTACGTATGTCCTTACGTACATACTCTGGAAATACGGGGTATAACATTCTCCCCTCCTTAGAAACATTCGTCCCGAATGTTCCTTCTAAGTCTCAAAACATACATGCGCCAGTATAGTCTTCACTACTATACTTACGAAAACGATCACGCCACACCTGACCATAAAATATCACACGCTCAAATACTTAATCCAAGTCTACGAGGAATCACCTCTATCATCACAAAAGCTTCCACCCAAAGTCTAAACGATACTCCCTTAAGAAACGATCACTTCTATTCTCTTAACACATGTTCACTTCTTCCCTTACTCGTCGTACCCTTCTCGTACACTCAAACTCGTTCGCATACCTTACCACATTTCCATTACTGCTTCAGTTTCCAAATCTCTGGGTTACTACCTCCAACTTTGGTCATCATTACTGGGAACAATCTGGATGGATCTCTGATACTCTTCCGAACATAACAACATGAAGACCGGACGTACTGCCTCCTACGTCGGAAGGCAAAGCTAACATATAGGCAACCTGGCCTATACTTCACATGATTTAAAAAGGCCCAAAGTAACACGGGCTAAGTTTCCTCTGTTTTCCAAAACTCGTCACCCCCTTTCCGGGGTGGTACCTTCAAGAAGACCCACCTTCAACCTGAACTCCAAGCGTCATCGCCGATTATCCGCACAACTACGGTGACTCGAGCCGCCAATAACCTCTTACGGATAAACTTCACCCTATCCACGTCCTGAACAAGTATGAACCAACTATCTGAACCTTGCCAACATGAACCAATCGGCCCAACTTACACTTCCGCCCTACAAGGTGTCATAAGCGACATTCGAATCTTTGAAATGGTAGCTATTAAAACACTCCTCAACAGAAGGCAACCATCCTGACTACCACGAAATCCAAACAACGGCGAGGCGAACGCGATACTAAGACTCACCTGAGTTCCTAACCCTACCTGGTAAAACCTCCAAAAAAAGAAATAGCCGTAAGCTGGGCTCCACTGCCTGTCATAAGGTGAAAGTAGGCACCTCGTACAGCCTTACAACCTTCCTGATATAACATCTCGCATAACCTTCTGCCGAGTAAACGGTCCTGACTGAAAGACAAGATGGGCTGACCCCATCGGCCCGACTACTGGTCGAACGCATCTATGAACTCGTACGATGGTTAACAAAACTTGGGCCTAACACCCTCGTGACCCCACCACCTGGAGAGACCTCCTCGAACTGACCCCACCACAATACAAGCCGCGGGTTGACCCGCGATCGGTCCTTAACCCGACCCGCTATTGCGCAAAAACACTTGTTCCCCGATCCGGAACAATCCCACTAATCAAGTCACGAAAACCTAGTGGTCTTCTTAGCTCAACTACCATCTTTCATTTCGTACCACTCAGGGACTTATCACACAAACATATCTCACGTGTACTATGCACTCCGATAAGGGTCAAACATAAATATAATCTTTTACTCAAGATGGCCTTGCCTCTAAGGTCTCTACGTATAAAACTCTAAGGCTCACACTTTCCTTTATCCCCAATCTTACCCTTTTAACTAACCATGATTTCTAATCATAATTAACACCATGCTATCTGAACATAACACTTAAGATATACTCATCTTATCACACACCAATCTACAGAGGTTAAGGATATACATGTATCTCTTCTTGCTACCCTTGCCGTTCTAATCAATCCTGCCTGTGGGCGTAAGCATAACAAGCCTGTGAACGAAGCCACGAGCTTTGACCAACTCGACATACGAGCGTCCACGAACCTGTGGAGGACCACTCTACCTGTGGCGGAGGCGCATATTCGTTCTGCCGAGGCGATTCGCCTCGAAAGTTACCAAAGGACCTCTTTATTACGGCCTCTTTTCTGATCCTTGATTAATCTGCCGATCTACGTTTCGGCTGCGCATAAGCCCGTCGCGAGCCATGCTCAGCATGGTGAAGAGCTACTCTTGCACAACCTCTCTTAGATAGTCATCATGACTCGTGATAATCGGTATATAATATACTCGGTGCTACATCCTTAGCTAGTAATGTGGTCGTCTCTTTGCAATCTATACTTCTGCAATCGGTCGTGGAACCAAGGTTCAACTATCATGGCCGCAAAGGAATCGCTGGCATTATGCTAAACTCTCTGGGTGGTGGCGTGGCGAGAACTCCGAATGAAGCACCACGGTGATGATTGGGCTGTGCCTAGTAACCTATGTGCTCTACTCGCGACTCTCGGCTGCCTTGCCCTTCGGGCGGTTTGCCTTACGCGGAGGCATAGCGGTAAGGGAAAGAAATACGTTAGAGGTCCAACTTATAACACTCTAAGCACGATCTCGAGTGAGAAGAATGGAAACCAATCCTAAATATCCTATAGCCTCGATTATTGGTGTGGTGCGCAACACACCGATAATCAAGATCTACTAGATACGATGCAGCAGACACTTTCCAGGATTAATCGCTCGATACCACTTTTGTCACGGCCAACCGGGCGTGGTAGTGCCTACCGGGCACCCAAGTAGACATACATCAGTAATCGGAAAATAAAACAAGACATGGAATAACAGCGGTTTATCGAGAAAAGTTGCCTTTCGATATATATATATAAACTTGAGCGATTTACATCCACTTTTACAAACTCGCCACAACGATGCTACATACCTCTAAGAATGATATAACAATAATGGCGGGATGGGGCCACCATACCACGAATGTAAATACCTACAACGACGAGGACTATACCATCGATAAGCCTCGGAGAAGCGGAGCTTCCCAATCTGAATGTGATCCTAAGGCGAGGATCGGCGATCGGTGTACCTCTACTGCGATAAGCGCAGCCCGAAGGAGGTCGATAACAGTACCAAGTATGTGGCTGAAAATCGTAAATGAAATCATAGTAGTCTATATAAAGCGGGAGACATGTATGATAACCAAACTACGATTCCTGATAAATAGCCATGCCAAGTCGGGACTCGCGCCTCAAAGTCATCACTCAAATAAAACTATGGGTCTCACGCCCACAACATCAATCATGCGTGGAATACCTTCCTCACCGGCGATCTATGATATAAAAGCACGAGGAATACGCATGAACACGAGTCCCACTGTGTCATAATAAAACCGTCGGGTAAATGCGAAGGCATAGCCGACTACTAAAACCCATAGTACCAACAAGGTCATAAAGCGTATCATGAGGTCTGTCTGAAGCCACGTAATCGAAGCCGCCACTCGCGCAGATCTAATGTGCGCGTCTAGTCTGGAACTTCCGCGACTCGCATAGGCCACTCGCGTAGGCCCGCGTGAGGTATTCCCGCGTCGAGGGTAGCTACTCCCGGCGTCACGGACTCGCGATCCGCATGGCCACATGCACCGCATGACCACAAAGGCCGCACACTAACTGGAACTCTCGTAGCTCGCGTAGGTCCCTGGACCCGCGTGAGGTATTCTCGAATCATGGTCCTGGACCGCTGAGTCTACCGCCGGAGGGCAGCTTAACCGGGATCAAGTCAGGTGAGTGATATAATACTAACATAACAGCTTATCGTTAAACAACATAAGCCTGATCAAGGGAAACCCCCTTACACAACATTACAAGACACTAACACACGTAGCATCCTAACATGTTTATTTATCAAACCAACAAGAAAGTATTACAAGGCTATCACAAACCAACATAGTCAAGTTATTCACACAAGGTACTTTCTATTCTATGTCAATAAGTTCGGACTTTCAAACCCCCAAGTACTACGTCGTTAATTCTTTAAAAGATCAGTTTCTTTCACAAAAGTCACACAATACGTAGTATAAAAATAGAGTGACTATCTTTTAAGTAAACCAAAACACTTTCCTTTATAAAATCAAGTAACAACATTATTTTCCAAGCGTTCAAGTTTGCCTAATTTCAAATGCTCAAGTTTCTCTTTTTCGAAAGGTTTCGTAGTTCATAGTCTTAATCACTTAAGAATATAATTCTCTTTTAAAACAATTTGAGAAACATATGCCTTATGTGTGAGTAGGTTATTCTTGTTCATAACAATCTTATTAAGCGATGATCTAGGAAATGTACTATCATTTTGTCTCATCTTAGCTTCATGCAGATGGAGGTTTCTGGTTTTAATAATACTTAATTAGTCAATACATTTCCCTTTATTAAGCTGCTGTGGTTTGTTCGATACTTATTCGATTTAGAAATCGAAAACATTATTCCTTTTAAAAACCAAGTACTCATTACTCACGAATGAGGTTTCACACTTATTAACAAAATTCATATTAATTGATTAAGTCAAGTCTCTTATCTTTTAAGATCAAGTCTCTTAACTTCTAAAATCAATAAACCATTCTTTTATCACTCTTAAGTCATTATACCTAACTTCCCATAAAGCTAGTATAACTCTTAGCTTTTAAAACTTTTAAAACCAAGTGTTACTCTTCTTTCAAAAAGGTTTCTTAACTCTTTTGAAATACTTGATTCTTATTATTTAGACTCAAGTCAAAAGACATCATGAAAACCACGTTGATTAACACACGCACGTCTAGTACTATATATATTCTTTTAAAATATCATGCTCGAGAGGATAGGAAGAATCACATACCTCGCGGCGATTTATCGACTATTAGCAAATAGCTCCAAATCAGTAATCCTGCTAGCCTTTTCCACCCTTGAGTAGAATACGTTACTCATGATCTTCAACCTATAACGGTTATACAAGTCTATCGATGTCTAGACTACCGGTAGATTAAACCTAGATACAGATTCTACGGAAAATTGGCGTGACTTCCCTGCAGTCAAACTTCTCAAGTCTTGTAAATGCGGTCTATGTAAATCTGATTCAATTCTCTTCTTATATACCTTCCTTGTATATAACTTATACTTAATTCTTATACTTGTGTTATGTAAACTCTAATTACAAAGGGGACAAGATATTTACCTCGATAAGCCCAAAATTATCCAAGATTAAATGTCGATCCACGAGCAACGTTTAGCTCTACTCCGCTCAGGCCTGCAACCGCTCCAACAACCCTTAGAAGTTCTCATAACTTCTACTTAACACTTGCAGGCTATGAAGGTTTTCCTTAGGGTTTCGTTTTTGTATTGAAGGGAATATAAGGTAGTATTTAAGACTCATTATAGAGGTAACTTTGGAATACTACAAGGTATAAGGCTAAGGTATTTTAGAATAGTAACAATACTTGGAGAATACTTTTACAGGGGGGTGCGTGGCATTTTACTAGAACAACAAGGCAAGGGGGTGTGTCTCGCGCGAACACCAGCAGGAGGGATATCTACCGGCGAGGCCTCTCGAAGGAGGTTCTCTTTGGGCCGAGAACACTGTAAGGGGAGGGCTTGAGGCGTGGAAAGTGTTTTGGGATGAAGAAGTCTTGACAAGGGGTATTTATAGGAGATCGATTGCCAAGATCAAGCGAGTGGGGCAAGTGGAGGTCAATATTTGCCCAGTGCACCTACCCACAAATCCTCACAAACATTGACCCAAGTTTAGGCCTCAAACATGGCGAAGCGTGCACGTTTCGGCCGACTTGGCTTCAGAGGGTGACAAGTGTAAGCCCTCTCATTGGTCCAAAATATTTCATCTCTCGGAAAAATCCGCAAAAATTAGAAATGACATAGCCGTAATTTTCCCTTCGCAAGCTTTGGAAAACGTTTCGTCGGAAAACAATTATTTTCGGTAGTTGTGAACAAAATTTTCGATCCTTGCCTATCTTAAGGCTAAAAACTTTCGTACATACGTCCTTACGTACATACTCTGGAAATACGGGGTATAACAAATTCGGCCTTGAAAAAGGTGGCAAAGTATGTAGAAACAAAGGAAGTGCTGTCCAAATTTCCGTAGAATAAGAGACTTTTCAATTAGAATGTTCTACGTTGAAGATAGAAGCTAATGGACGTATTATGGTCATTATAGGTTGACATACTACGTGCGGTGTATTGGACTTGCGAGTGGATCAAACCGAAGAGGTATGTGGAAACTTTCTTATCTCTTGAGCATGAGTAGTTATAACCCGTATGATGCGGTGAGCGTCGTGATTCAAATAAGGTAAAGTCATTTGATATACTTGACTTATTTTAAGGATGTCTAGTTGGTTGAGTTAGAGAATTAACTCACTTGTCCTTAGGGAAAGATTATAAGAATGGTTTATTCTAATAAGGTAGACAAGGATTTCTTGACATGAAAAAGTAAAGAATACTTGATTTGGAAAGTATTGATTCTTGAACTATTCTAAAGATAAGAACTTGTTTTCTAAGTTAAGAAATTTGTCTTCTAAGAGTTATGAGACTTGAGGTATTTTGAAAGTTGTGTAACTTGATTTGAAGTACAAGTCTCTTGGTCATAAAAAGAATGAAGTTTTCCAAGACATAAGGAGTTATAACGGCTTTATGGGAGGTTAGTTATGGCTGACCTTATGAAGGATAAGAATGTCACGACCAGGCCCAGGGCGGCGGTGCCCTACACAGGCACCCTTACAAGCTACATCGAGATAATCGGAACATACATGAAACTTATAACATAAAACAACGAAATAAGCAGTCGTAGACAGGGCTACCTTCCCGACGCATACATGAGCAAGGCGGTTGCCTCCTTTCTTTACAAGCAGACCCACAATATGTGACTACGGACCTCTAAGAGTTTTAACATAAGCTGCTGTGGCGGGGCCCGCCATACCTGAATATACATAGCCATGACAACTCGGAACGCCGGAGCCATAAAATCTTGAACCGAGGATCCTAAGCTCGCGGATCCACACGTAATACCTAAACTGCGGACATGAGCGCGGCCAGAAGGTCGATAACAAAAATTTAATATGGAGCGAAATAACGTGCAAGAATCAAATCATAACTGTACAAAAGAACGTCCTTTTAACTCCTGAAATCAATCATATATTAACCGTTCCTTTCCTTCTTTCGATAAGATTTAACAACATATTCTTACATACTTACTTAAGAGCTTAATCCAGCCTTTATCACATAACTTACATATCTTACATAACATAATCCGGCCCATTTGCGGGACGGTGTCTTGATGAATCATGTGACATAATCAGGCGCGCGGGCTTTCGGTGTCTTGTGGCTGTGGAATCATATAACATAATCCGGCCGCTTTGTGGGGCTCGGTGTCGTGGAATCATATAACATAATCCGGCCGCTTTGTGGGGCTCGGTGTCTTGTGGAATCATATAACATAATCCGCCCGCTGTGGGCTCGGTGTCTTGTGGAATCGTATGGCATGTCAGGCGCGCATGGGGCTCGGTGTCTTGTGGAATCATATAACATAATCAGGCACTTTGTGGGGCTCGGTGTCTTGTGGAATCATGTAGCATAATCAGGCCCTTTGGGGCTCGGTGTCTTGTGGAATCATATAACATAATCGGCGCTGTGGGGCTCGGTGTCTTGTGGAATCGTGTAGCATAATCAGGCCCCTGTGGGGCTCGGTGTAAGATAGCGTAACCGCCTATGTGTAGGCTCGGGGTAATATACAATCCGGCCTATGTGTAGGCTCGGTGTATCTCATGCGTGTCAGCCTATTTGTAGGCTCGGTGTATTCATAACGTGTCAGGCCTATTTGTAGGCTCGGTGTATTCATAACGTAATCAGCCTATTTGTAGGCTCGGTGTAATTTTCATACGTAACATTTTAAAGCGTATTGTTACCTCTTCTTAAGTCGTTATAACAACTTCCCATAAAGCTATTATAACAACCGCTTCATTTTAGAGAACTCGAGGCACTTTTATTCTTACAACATTAGGGAAACTAGACCCAAAATACCACGTACATACGTGCTTAAAGAATCATAAACTTCTTTCTTTTTAAAACTCAAGTCACATACTCTTAAAATCATGTCATCGACTTTTTTTAGAAATCAAGTCCACAACTTGAAAAATAAAGTTTCATAATCCTTAGAAGACAACCAAAGTTCATAGTCTTAAAACCTTATATCATACATTCTTTAAAAATCCACTTACTTATTTTAAATAAATCAAGACACATAGTTTTAAATCAAATCTCATATTTTCCTAACCATTCTTACCAACATCTCCCATAAGACTTGGTAAGGACTTAGGACAATTTAACATACTTATAATTTAGGGTAACTTAGACATAACCCTTACGTAGAGTAAATCAACATACATACTTCTTAACTTCTAAGAATAGAAGGAATCATGAAATAATACCACATGTATATTCCATACATAGAACCATGTCTAAAGAAGGAAGAGGTTCACATACCTCGCGACGCTTATCGACAAGTAGCAAAAAGCTCCAAAGTACTTCCACCTTGAGCTATTCCATTCTTCAAGTAGGATACGTTATACTTAGTACTTCAACCTCTTCGGCTAATCCACACGCTAAGTAGACAACGCCGGTGATTGGAAATTGTTGTCCGGAATGCCTGAGAGTACCGTGGAATATTTCTGTATGGTTAAGCAGCCTGAACTACCGCCATTGGTGGCGATTCCCAACTGCCGCTACGTCGCGGAATTGTTCGTCGGAAAAATTCCATTTTGATCTTGAAGTGAATTCATGATGTTGTTGCGTGGATGAATTAATGGGGAAAATCAATTTTGGAAGTGCGGTGGTGGCGGAAAATGCTCGTCGGCGACCTAGGGTTTCGGCAATCGATCTGATCGACGGCGAGCTTGAGCAAGAATCGAGGTCTGGTTTACATGGAAATGACGGCAAGTAGATGGTGGTTACGATGGTATACTCCACTCGTCGATTGCACCTCGGTTGGTCGGAAAATCGGAAAAACGACGGAGAAGATGGATGAGCAGTGACCGAAACCCGATCTGAACTGCCGGCGATTAGGGAGAATCGGCGGTGGCGGTTGGTATGGGCGTGGCGCTCGGCGAGGCGAAGCTTTTGGTATATGTCTCGCCGTGATTCTGGTTTGGCGGAAATGGTGTTTTTAAGACGTTCATCGAACAACCTTGTTCATGGACGGGTTTTCTTTATTCATACACGTTTTGGGTATTTTTGTTCTGCGTTTTGCCTTCCCAAACTCCCAACATATACAAAATTTCTCGGGTGGTCCCGTGACCAAATTTCTAAAATTAAATTCCCAAATTCTTACGTGCGTTCTTAAAACATATCCTGTAAATATAGGGTGTAACATTCTTCCCTTAGAATCATTAGTCTAGAATGTTCTTTAGTCAATCTTTCTAATTAGCGACATAGTCTCCTTTACTACACCATTCTTACAACATATGCCACCCGGCCACATAACAATACTTATACTAAAATGTCAACCTTGCACGCTGGCCAACTAGCCCGTACTCATAATGACCACAAAGTGCGCCGTAATCATCTCTACTAGGTCTACTAGGGTCGGACATTGTATCATCAGGGCAATCTCATATACCGCTCTACCACCCCAAACACTCACGGGTGTAGTTACGAAATGTTCTTATGGATTGGGCTCTATTCCTTTACACTTGGTTGCTATCTTTCTTCTTGACCGTACTCTTTTCCGTACTTCCAAATCTTACTAGCATACATCATAACTTCCATACCGATTCCGGCCTCTAATCTTTGGAGTCACTCTATAAAACAATATACGATCATTTAGGCTTTCACGGCTGGTTAGGTGGAACGTGTCCGCGAACAGTAAAACAATTAACTAGACTTGGGCATTGCACCGTGACCACACGTGGCGGAACTACTACCAACTGATCCCACTTATTCCGAGGCCATGGGAGACCATGTGCGAGTCCTCGGCGAGCTGGCGTCTGCCTTAACTCTTATCCTTGATGCGACTTAAAATCTTATGGCGAGAGAGCCTTATATATCTAAGGTCTCGGCGATTATTAATATTCTTAGGCTCGCAATTTCCATGCTCCACGCCTACCTACGGTCCCAGTAGCAAGATGTACAAAACATCTCATAAAACCATAACCGTGTTGTCTCGATCACAACAACCATTACTTACTCTATCGGACCTCATCCAGTATAATTCTCTTAAGCTTACTACGCAGCAATCTATTAACATGACATTAGTTAGGTTCCTTAATCATGGCTTCTTAAGGGTTCACTACCCTATCGGACGACTCATCCTCCCGATTACCTTAAATAAAACATAAGACCTTGGCGAAAATTCATTAACTATTCCATACCTCGATTATCTAGTTAGTCTTTACGACTCTTGGTAATCTAAAACCATTCTAGGAAACACGCGTCGACCATACGTAACTCTGTATAGTGTATGTCACAATACCAACTATACTATAATCATTACCAACACGGATACACAATCCATGGTCCTTCGGTCATTCGCGCTTTCTGCGTAGGCTGCGATCAACATAACTCGTTGGGAGAGCGACCACTAACAACGCGACTCTATCGCCGCGATCTCGAGTGAGAAGAATGGAAACCAATCCTAAATGTCCTGCATCACGATTATAGATGTGGTGCACGACACACCGATAATCAAGACTACCTGACACGCATGGTAGACACTTTCAGAGGACTAGCGCTCGATGCCACTTTTGTCACGACCACCCGGGCGCGATAGTGCACTACAGGCACCGCTTACATCGAGAGATAATAAGCGGAACATACATGAAACTTATAACATAAAACAGCGAAATAAACAACGGTCGGTAGGGCTACCTTCGCGGCATACATTCACGAAAGCGATTGCCTCGCTTTCTTTACAAGCGGACCCGCGATATGTGACTACGGACCTGCAGAGTTTTAACATAAGCTGCTGTGGCGGGGCGGGGCCACGCCGTACCCTGAATATACATAGCCATGACAAGCTCCGGAACAGCGGAGCCATAAAATCTTGAACCGGGATCCTAAGCTCGCGGATCCACAGCGTACCTAAACTGCGGACATGAGCGCGGCCCGAAGGGGTCGATAACAGTGCAGAATATGGAGCGAAATAGCGTGCAGAATCAAATCATAAGCGTACAAAAGAGCGTCCTTTAACTCCACGAAATCAATCATATATTAGTTCTTTCCTTCTTTCGATAAGATTTAACAACATATTCTTACATACTTACTTAAGAGCTTAATCCGGCCTTTTTCACATAACTTACATATCTTACACATAATCCGGCCCGTTTGCGGGACACGGTGTCTTGATGAATCATGTGACATAATCAGAAGCCGCGCGTGGGGGCTCGGTTATCTTGTGGAATCATATAACATAATCAGGCCGCTTTGTAGGGCTCGATTATCTTGTGGAATCATATAACATAATCCGGCCCTTTGTGGGGCTCGGTGTCTTGTGGAATCATATAACATAATCAGGCCGCTGTGGGGCTCGGTGTCTTGTGGAATCATGTAGCATAATCCGGCCGCTTTGGGGCTCGGTGTCTTGTGGAATCATATAACATAATCAAGCCGCTGTGGGGCTCGGTGTCTTGTGGAATCATGTAGCATAATCAAGGCCCTTTGTAGGGCTCGGTGTAGATAGCGTAACGGCATGTGTAGGCTCGGGGTAATATGGCATGTCCTACTATGTAGGCTCGGTGTATCTCATGCGTAATCCGCCTATTTGTAGGCTCGGTGTATTTCATAACGTAATCGGCCTATTTGTAGGCTGGTGTATTTCATAACGTGTCAGGCTGTTTGTAGGCTCGGTGTAATTTTCCTTACGTAACATTTTAAAGCGTGTTGTTACCTCTTCTTAAGTCGTTATAACAACTTCCGTAAAGCTATTATAACAACCGCTTCATTTTAGAGAACTTCAAGGCACTTTTATTCTTACAACATTAGGAAACTAGACCCAAAATACCACGTACATACGTCTTAAAAGAATCGTAAACTTCTTTCTTTTTTAAAACTCAAGTCACATACTCTTAAAATCATGTCATCGATTACTTTTAGAAATCAAGTCCCTGACTTGAAAATAAAGTTTCATAATCCTTAGAAGACAACCAAAGTTCATAGTCTTAAAACCTTATATCATACATTCTTTAAAAATCCACTTACTTATTTTAAATAAATCAAGACACATAGTTTTAAATCAAATCTCATATTTTCCTAACCATTCTTACCAACATCTCCCATAAGACTTGGTAAGGACTTGGGACAATTTAACATACTTATAATTTAGGGTAACTTAGGACAAAACCGATCTGATGTTAATCGACCTCAATGCCCGACAGAATCGAGGAATATTTCAGACGTTGTTGAAATTAACTACCGCCATCGTGACCACCTACCGCTATTCGTTACCGACCGTTTCGGGCTTAAAAATTCCATTTTGAATCTGGCTGAAGCGAATTTGAATAACTGTTGTTTCATATGGGATGAATTAATGGGGAAAAAAAATTTTGGAGGTCTCAAAGTGGTGGGAAAATGCTCGCCGACGCACTCAGGGGAGCCTCATTTAAAATCGACCGGGCTTTATCGCGAGCAAGAAAGAATCGCGGTCTAGTTTACATGGAAATGACGGCAAGTAGATGGTGGTTCTGATGGTATACTCCTCGTCGATTGCACCTCGGTTGGTGGGAAAATCGAAAAAAGCGAGCGGGAAGATGGATGAGCGATGACGAAACCCGATCTGAAGCTGGCGGCGATTCGGGAGAATCGGCGGTGGCGGTTGGTATGGGCGTGGCGGGCTCGGCGAGGCGAAGCTTTTGGTATATGTCTCGCCCGTGATTCCTGGTTTGGCGGAAATGGTGTTTTCGAACCTTTGTTCATCGAACAACCTTTGTTCATGGGCGGGTTTTCCTTTCATACATGCGTTTGGTATTTTTGTTCTGCGTTTTGCCTTCCCAAACTCCCCAACATATACAAAATTTCTCGGGTGGTCCCACGTGACCAAATTTCTAAAATTAAATTCCCAAATTCTTACGTACGTTCTTAAAACATATCCTGTAAATACGGGGTGTAACAAAGAATGTCTTAGTTTCTAAAGCATAAAGTTAGTATAACGGCTTTATGGGAAGCTGGTTATAATAACTTTATGGAAGGTTAAAGAAATGGTTTTTCTTGAATAAGGTAAACATAGATGAAAGAATTGAAACTAAGAAGGGCAATTTTATTTAAAGACATCAATTGCTTAAGGTCTAAATGAGAAGTCACTGTTAGCAAACATATTTCTAAAAAGTATAGTGACTTGTTTGAAATGTAGATAAGTCTTGATACTACGGGTGATAGTATCTTGGGGTCTTAGGTGAAAAAGGTGATCTTTGGAAAGAATAGAAGTACATAGTACTTTGGGTTGAATTTTCCCCGGACTTGTTAAGTGATATGAAAAGTGCCTTAAGGTCATAAAATGAGATCCATTTTGTATGTTAATGAAAGTCTAAAGAAGTTATGAGTTTCTGTTATACCCCGTATTTCCAGAGTATGCGTGAGGCGTCAAAAAAGTTTAGCCTTAAGTTAGGCATTGGGCGAAAAACTTGTGCACAACTGACTAAAAGAATCGTTTTCAGCGAAGCGTTTTACCAAACTTGCGAAGGAAAATTCGGCTATGACATTTATTATTTTTGCGGATTTTTAGAGGCGAAACATTTTGGACCAGCGAGGCGACACTTGTCACCCTCTAATGGTGGGCGTGAGGAGTCCATTTGGACGATTGGAATGGCTTGTTTTGTCAAGGAGTTGGTAGGATATTTTTGTGTAGTAGATGGATAAGGACACTTGCCTAAATCCTCACCCTACACTTGCATAGCACTTGGCTTCATCTTGGCCATTGGTTGGCCTATAAATACCCTCCTCTAACTTGAAGGTTTTCTTCATCCACAAATCAATTCTCTAAGTCTTGAAAAATCCCTCCTCTCTTATAAGCTTTTAAAGCTCTTCCCCCTCGAGCCCTTGGCGAAACCTACCCCCCTTGGTTGAAAAGTTGTCTTCCAAGTAGAGTTACTATTCCCACATACCCTAGCTGAAATCCCTTTTTGTTTTTTAGTAGAAGTTGTGTAGAACTTCTAAGGGTTTCTTGGAGCTATCGGGCGTACAAATTAGGAGCTAAACCTTGCTCATGGCGACATTTAACTTGGATAATTTTGGGCTTATCGAGGTAAATACTCTTGTCCTTCTATTGTAATTGGATATTACATATAAGAATAGTTAAGACTTGAGTATAAGATATGAAAGAATATTAATAAATAGAATTGAGTATTATCACGATGAAGGGTATAAAGAAGAATAATTGGCGTACTTACGTGGGATTGTTTTCACGAGACTTGAGTAGCTTGGCGGGTAGGGAAGTGCTGCCCAATTTTACGTAGAATAGAGAACCTGCGCAGAAGCATTTCTGAGTAGTCTAGGCGTTGATAGGCGTGTCGACTATTATAGGTTGATTCTCTGCGCGCGACATATTCGACTTGGCGGTGGTTTTCGCGAGAAGGTATGTGATTCTTCTATACTCTTGAGCATGATATTTTAAATATATATATAGTACGGTGAGCGTGCGTGTGTTAACTGAATAATAATTACGGCAATGTCTTTTGACTTAAGCCTGAATAATAATTACGGCAATGTCTTTTGACTTAAGCCTGAATAATAAAGATCTTGAAAGCTTTTCAAAAGAATACTGAATCATTTTTAACAGAAGAGAAATATTTGGTTTTTAAACAAAAGCTTAAGAGTTATACTAGCTTTATGGGAAGTTAGGTATAACAACTTAAGAAAGATAAAAGGGACTGTTTACTTATTTGTTTATAAAAAAAAAACCTTGTATTGATTTCTGTAAGGTATAGTTAGATTGTTTGATAAATAGACATATTATGATGCTACGTGTGTTAGTGCCTTGTGATGTTGTGAAAGGGGGTCATTCTTGTTGTGCTTACGTTGCTAAACGGTAAGTCGATTATCTTATTATATCACCTACCCTTGACTTGTTATACAGGGCTTGCCACCCGATGCGGTCTATCACGATGATCTATGTGACTATGCGGGTGCGGAGTTCGAGATTGATCATTAGGGTGTTTTATCCGTCGACGGGGATGCCTATGCGATGCAATGTGACTATGCGGTCTATGAGACTATGCGGTGCGGAGTCGAGGAGTCTGCAGGGCTAGCTACCCCGTCGAGGAATACCTCATGCAGTGCATGTGTGACTATGCGGTGCGGAAGTCGAGGACTAGCACGCATAATGATACTATGGGCGATTGGCCTTGCCCGATCATTCGCGGCCTAGGAAAGACCAAAGACATTATATCTATTTTGCTCTTGTTTATGTTGGCACTATGTGCGATTAAAGCGTTGTATTTGCAAATGGTTTTAAATACTTTGATTTTACTTGATTTCTGATTTCACATACTTAGTACTGTTGTCTTGACCTCCTTGGGCGAAGTGCGTTCATGCAGTAAGGGCAAGCAGTGCTAGATCCACATCCCTAGGATCTTTTTGCTTGGTGTGAGCTCCATCTTCTCGGAGGCTCGACATTTGGGTATGATCTCCTGTTGTTGTATATAGTTTTGTACATTCGAGGTATGGCGGCCTGTCCCGCCATAGTTGTTTATCTTCAGAAGTCTGTAGTCCTATTGTATAGTTGGGATGTAGCGCAAAACTATGTTTATATATATATATGAAAGCGACATTTTCTCTCGTAAAGCGTGTCTCATTTTATAAGCTGCTTTATGTCTTGTTTTTATATTCGATTACTGCGATGTATGACTACTGGTGCGGGTAAGGCACGATCACGCCCCGAACGGTCGCGATTTCCTTGGACGTCGACAATGATGGAGGATTCCAGGTATCTTCCATTGTCTTATTGTGAGTTTACGGACGCAAGCGGTGATGTAAGATTCCACGGGTATGCTTCCATTGCGATTGATCCTTGGACATGCTCACGATGAGGGATTCCGGGGCATGCGACCAGGATGCGGGTTAAATTCCCGGATGCTACTATTACTCCATGGATTAGCTCTCCATGAAGACATGTACTCGAGATGAGGGATTCCACGGGCATGTATTATATGATTATTACGCCATGGATTAGCTCTCGGTGAAGACATGTACGAGATGAGGATTCCACGCATGTTATATATGATTATTACGCCATGGATTAGCTCCATGAAGACATGTACGAGATGAGGATTCCACGGGCATGAGATATCGATTATTACCCGTAGGGTTAGCTCCCATGAAGTCATGTGCAGAGATAGGAGATTCCACGGCATGAGATACGTATAGGTGTATATGTGTGTGTATGTGCGCCGATTGTCACGACCGATCCGGGCCGTGGATCGTGCCTTACCGGCACCCTAGTGATACTACATCGGAGAAAACCAGTGAAATAAAAACTTAAACATGAACATGAGACAAGATAATAAAGCAGGCGACCAAGCGTTACCTTCCAATAAAATATATATAAACAACTCTTTCAAAAGCGAGCAGTTTAATCCTTTTACAAAACCACCGCCACACAAAGGCTGCACCTCTAAGATTTACAACAACTATGACGGACAGGCCCGCCATACCCTGAATGTACAAGAACCTACAACTCGGGAACACATACCAAAAGATAAGCCTCGAAGGAACGGAGCTTGATGCGGCGAAAGGTGATCTAAGGCGGGGATCGGCGTACGATGTACTACTGCGGCATGAACGCGGCCCGAAGGAGGTCGATACAACGGTACCAAGTATGTGAAATCTGTAAATCGTAAATGAAATCATAATAGTCTATATAAGCGAGACATGTATGATGACCAGTACTGACATAACATATAACTAGTTCACGTCAAGTCGGGGACTCACGCCTCCAAATTATCACTCGTGCGTGGAATTTCTTCCTCACCGCCGGCGATTTATGATATGACAATACCAAGGAGTATACATGAACACGAGTCCCACTGTGTCATAAAAACCGTATAGGACAAGTATAACTACGAGATCCGGCCGTACGATAATATAATGCAACGAAAACACGGCCGATACGGCAAGTGCGAGCCGACTCACGGATACCAAGGCCGGTCACGTGGTGACCGGGCAAGTCGAGGGTGACCACGAGGGACCAAGGTATCACGAGACCGTCACTACACCGAGCAGGGCAAGTCACGGTGACTCAGGGTACCAAGGCCGAATCGGTCATGAGGGGCAAGTACGAGAGCCGAGCCACGGGGACGGCCGAGCGATGAAACCTCATGGAAAGCTAGTCCATAAAATAACAATTCTTGCACAACCAAGGCTATCATCACAAGCATAAGCAAGTTACGCAACAACAAGCATAGGCAAGTTACACAACACAAGCATAGGCAAGTTACACAACAACCAAGATAGGCAAGTTACACAACACGAGCATAGGCAAGTTACACAACAACCATGATAGGCAAGTTACACAACACAAGCTACTTTCATTTTATGCCAAAGTCGGGTTTTAACCTAAAGTACTACGTCGTTAAATTCCTTTTAAAGAGATCCATTCCTTTTATAAAAGTCACCCGATGTCCGTAGTATAAAAATAGAGTGAAGAAAATTGTTAAGTAAACAAAAATGCTTTCCTTTGTAAAAATCAAGTAACAACCTTATTTTCCAAGCGTTCAAGTTTGCCTAATTTCAAATGCTCAAGTTTCTCATTTTTAGAAAAGGTCTCTTAGTTCATAGTTTTAATCCTTTAAAACATAATTCTCCTTTAATGATTTGAGAAACATATGACTTATATGTGAGTAGGTTATTCTTGTTTATAATCGATCTTATTAAGCATCCATGATCTAGGATATGTAATATCATTTTGTCTAATCTTAGCTTCTATGCAGATGGATGTTTCTACTGGTTTTAATCGATACATCATTATTCAATACATTTTCCTTTATTACGCTGCGTTGGTGCCGATACACATTACGATTTCGAAATCGGTAAAACATTATCCTTTTAAATAAAACCAAGTACTCATTACTCACGAATGAGGTTTCACAAACATTCACATTAAACAAATAAGTTAAGTCTCTTATCTTATAAGATCAAGTCTCTTAACTTCTAACATGATAAACCATTTCCTTTACCTCTCTTAAGACATTATACCTAACTCCCATAAAGCTAGTATAACTCTTTTTAAAACCTTTAAAACCAAGTGTTACTCTCCTTCAAAACGATTTATAAATCTTTTGAAATACATCAAGTTCTTTATTATAACTAGCCGATTATAATTCACATCGATTACCTTTAAAACCACAAAGTATTTTCTTACCTACATAAAGTGTTATAACCAACTTCCCATAAAGCCGTTATAACACTTTATGTTTTAAAACAATCAAACACGCAACACACGTACGCTATCGTACTACATAGTTCACACATATCATGCTATAAGAGATAGGAAGAGGTTCACATACCGCGGCGAGTGCGACTAATAGCAAAATGCTCCAAGTACTTCAAACCGTCGGCTACTCCTTAAGCCACGATCGCACCACCGTAGTACTTGAACCTATAAGGCCACGGCGCTTATTAACATCGTTCCATATTCTACGTAAAATTGCGTGACCTCCCCGCACATGGCGGCGTTAATCTCTCCTTTACCGAGGCGGCTACGAAGCCAAGTGAGGTTTGCACGTCTAGCAGGGCGTGTACAATTTACTCATGAATCTACACAAGTCTCGTAATACGCCCCTATGTAATTCTGATTCGATTCTCTTATTTAAATTAGCTTAAGTCGCGAGACATTGCCGTAAGTATTATTCGGGCTTAAGTCAAAGACATTGCCGTACCTATGTTCAATTCTATATATAGTATACTTTAACTATATACTCCTACAACATGTAATTTCCAATTACAATGGAAGGTCAAGAATGTTTACCTCGATAAGCCCAAAATTATCAGAGTTTATATGTCGATCTGAGCAAGGTTTAGCTCTACTCGGGTGCTCCAATCCGCTCCAACAACCCTAGAAGTTCTAACCAACTTACTTATAACTTCAACTACGGGTGAAGATTTTCTTAGGGTTTCGTTTAGCATTGAGGGAAAGTATAATGGTATTTTCTGGCTAGTATAAGTGTAACCTTGGGAATACTACAAGGTATTTGGGCCAGTATTTGGACATTATAACAATACTAGGAGAGTATTTCTATACCACTACAAGGGGTATTTATACGAGACAACTAGGCTGGGTACCCCACGGCTAACCACTACAAAGGGAGGGAAACTCTCGCCAAAGGCCACTAGGAGGGAGGGGAGAGGCTTTGGGCGAGAACTACAAGAGGAGGGAGTATTTTGAGACTTAGGTAGATTGCTCAATTTTGATGAAGAAAGTTCATCAACTAAGGGGTATTTATAGGTCAGTGAAGGCCAACCAATGGCCAAGATGGTGCCAAGTGCAAGGCAAGTGTAAGGCCAAGATTAAGCCATGTGCAACCTTATCCATCTACACAAAAATATCCTACCTAACCCTTGACCAAAATTGGGCAACAAAACGTGCAAGAATGGCCAATTGCCGTCCAACCTCTTCTTCGATGTGAGGTGACACATGCCACCCTCCGTTGGTCCAAAATGTTACGTCTCTGAAAAATCCAAAAATTATAAATGACATAGCCTAATTTTCCCTACGAAGTCGTGGAAGCGTTTAAAAACGACTCTAACCGTGTTGTGTACAAATTTCGAATCTATGCCTACTTTAAGGCTCAAATTGTATCGCACGCCTCACGCATACTCTGGAAATACGGGTATAACATTCTCCTCCTTAGAAACATTCGTCCCGAATGTTCCTTCTCGAGACGGATAACGATAGAGTTCTTCTAAAAGTTGCCAACGCCACAATCGCCACGAAACACCGTAAATACTACATCCAAGTCCACGAGGAAACACTCTAACATCACAAACTTTTGTCACCTTGCGCGAGGTTCTAGTGTCACTCGTGACCCAAAAATGGTGCCGATCGCATGCGATTCACGAGGTCTAAAATATACATCCTTCGACCTTCTCCGTCACAAGAAATGATCATATCTATGCTCGCAATACATGCTCGCTTTACCCTTACTCGTCGTACTTTCTCTCGAACACTTGAACTCTTCTAGTATCGTACCACACTTTAGTCAACGCTTGTTTCCAACCTGGAGCCACTACCTCCAAACTTGGTCATCTTACTAGCTTCACTTCTTTACTAAGGCCATTCCGGCCTTCACGAACCGATTCTGGTCGAACATACCCACGAACTCATACGATGGTCATCTAAACCGCCTAGCACCCTCGTGACCTACCACCGGCGACCACCCGAGCTGACCCCACTTTGAAACCGCCAGCGGGTTGGCCCTCAACATGGCCCCAACCCGATCCACTAACGCATCACGCCTGCTCTTGTTCCCGAACAATCTTACCTCAACAGTCATGAAAGCTACCACTTCCATTTAACACTACTCAAGGAAATTATCACACGACACATTCTAGGCATAAAATGTATTCACAAGGATCACTTGCAAAGTCTGGTACTCAAGCGACCTTACATCTAAGGTCTCAACATGAAATATTCTAAAGTTCACACTTTCCATGCCTCATACAAATCCTTTCAACTAGCGAAGCTTTCTAACTCATAACCATCATAACGCTTATCGAACGTAGCACACAATAATAAGGTCATCATATCATGCATACAAATCTTTAAAGGTTAAGGATATACACGAAAATAGGCGGTTCAAAGGACCGCTAAAATCGGGAACTTCCACCGCGACCTCACCGGCTCACGTGTCTGAACATCTGCTGGTATGGAAGGTGAAGAACCTACAATCGCTTACAGTAGTCCATGCTATCCTGCCAGTACTCGCCTGAGGCGATCTGCCGACGGGCCTGTTGGCCGCAAAAATAACAATCCCCGAGTTAGTACGACACTCTCCTTTATGAAGCTTTCCACGGCGCCACACTGAGACAAGGGCAACCTCATCCGGCGAGCATTCTCGCTCCCCAAAATCTGAAACTGGGAGCCATGACCGCCTCTGAATATCTCGAGGTCCCGGGCTGTGGAGGACCACTGCATCGCTGGAGGCGCATAATCGCTCTTGTTGAGGCGGTCCGCCTCGAAAGTCACCAAAGGACCTCTTTGCTCGCCTCTTCGCTGACCACAGTCATTCCGTCGATTATCCTCTCACATCCCAGCAGATAAGCTGCATGCGGCAATGTCCATGCCCACAAGAGCTACACCGAACAACTTCGGCTAGTGATCATCGAGCCTGAACAAATCGGTGCACTCGATCCTCCATACTAGCTACCAACGCGGACGCGTCTGGCCAATGAGTCGAACTCCACATTGTACTCCCGAACTGCACGCTCGCTCGCAGTAACACCAAAAATGTCGCCCGAGCCCTCTCATCCGCGAGGCAAGAAATGTGCAAGAAAGGCCTCGAGAATTCGTCCCATAAAGCCGGAAGTGCATGCTCCCCGACGGCTCACGAATCAAACGATCACTGCGGTATCACGCACTGATGCGAACCTAGGACCACCGACTCGGTCTCCGATGCCTTGATCACTTACGATCCGTCAGAATCGCCGGATGAACTCCTGCGATCATCCTCGAGCCTCGACCCATAAAACTCGCGGCCTACAACTCGTAAAATCCGTAGCCTCGAACTATCTCGATCTGAGGTGAACCACAGTGCATCTTTGAACTGCCGCGGCCCCTTATCCTCAAGTCCGCCAAAACCCTAGCCATCAATCGGGCCTACTTTGTAACGCATCTCCTGCTCCAAATGCGGATGGAGGCTCGTGTATGGTCTTCGCCACGCTCTACTCGCGACTCCTCACGCTTTGCCCTTCAGGCCCGTTGGTTTACGCGAGGCATAATCGTAAAAACGGCAATCGTCGAGGGTCCAATCTTATCACACGCTCTGAGGCACGATCTCGGAATGAGAAGAATGGAAACCAATCCTAAATGTCCTGACCTCACGATTATAGATGTGGTGCACAACACATCGATAATCAAGACTCTACTAGACACGATGCATAGACACTTTCCGAGACTAAGCGCTCGATACCACTTTTGTCACGACCCGATCCCGGGCCCGTGACTGGTGCCTTACCCCGGGCACCCTAGTGATACTACATCAGAGAAAACCAGCGGAAATAAAAACTTAAACATGAACATGAGACAAGATAATAAAACAGGCCAACCAAACGGTTACCTTCCAATAAAATATATATAAACAACTCTTTCAAAACGAACAGTTTAATCCTTTTTACAAAACCCTGCCCACACAGACCTCTAAGATTTACAACAACTATGACGGGACAGGGCCCCGCCATACCCCTGAATGTACAAGAACCTACAACTCAGGGAACACATACCAAAAGATAAGCCTCCGAAGGAACGGAGCTTCCCAACGCAAAGGTGATCCTAAGAGCGGATCGGCCCGAACGTACTTCTGCCGCGGCATGAACGCGGCCCAAGGAGGTCAAGACAACAGTACCAAGTATGTGAAATCAGAATATCAGAATGAAATCATAATAGTCTATATAAGCGGAGACATGTATGATGACCAAGCTACAAGACATAACATATAACTAGTTACATCAAGTCGAGGACTCACGCTCCAAATTATCACTGCGTGCGTGAATTTCTTCCTCATCGCGGCAGCTTTATGATATGACAATACCAAGGAGTATACATGAACACGAGTCCCACCGTGTCATAAAACCGTATAGGACAAGTATAACTACCAGATCCGACTGCATCAATAATATAATGCAACCAAAACACGGCCGTCGGGGCAAGTGCGAGAGCCGACTACAGGATACCAAGGCCGGCCACGTAGTCACCGGGCAAGTACGAGGGTGACCACGGGGACCAAGGTCAGATCACGAGACTTCACTACAATCGACCGAACGGCAAGTCACGGTGACTACCGGTACCAAGGCCGAATCGATGACCAGGCAAGTACGAGCCGACCACCAGGACCAAGGCCAGCAAGAAGAAACCTCATGGAAAGCTAGTCCATAAAAATAACAATTCTTGCACAACCAAGGCTATCATCACAAGCATAAGCAAGTTACGCAACAACAAGCATAGGCAAGTTACACAACACAAGCATAGGCAAGTTACACAACAACCAGTATAGGCAAGTTACACAACACGAGCATAGGCAAGTTACACAACAACCACTATAAAGTTACACAACACAAGCTACTTTCATTTTATGCCAAAGTCAGGTTTTAACCCTAAAGTACTACGTACGTTAAATTCCTTTTAAAGAGATCCATTCCTTTTATAAAAGTCACCCGATGTCCGTAGTATAAAAATAGAGTGACGAACATTGTTAAGTAAACAAAAATGCTTTCCTTTGTAAAAAAAATCAAGTAACAACCTTATTTTCCAAACGTTCAAGTTTGCCTAATTTCAAATGCTCAAGTTTCTCATTTTTTAGAAAAGGTCTCTTAGTTCATAGTTTTAATCCTTTAAAACATAATTCTCCTTTAATGATTTGAGAAACATATGCCTTATATGTGAGTAGGTTATTCTTGTTTATAATCGATCTTATTAAGCAGCCATGATCTAGGATATGTAATATCATTTTGTCTCATCTTAGCTTCTATGCAGATGGAGGTTTCTACTGGTTTTAATACGATACATCATTATTCAATACATTTTCCTTTATTACGCCGCGGTGGTGCGCCGATACACATTCCGATTCAAATCAAGAAACATTATCCTTTTAAATAAACCCTAGTACTCCTTAATAATGTATGAGGTTTCACACAAACTTTCACATTAAACAAATAACTTAAGTCTCTTATCTTATAAGATCAAGTCTCTTAACTTCTAACATGAAGAAACCATTTCCTTTACCTCTTAAGACATTATACCTAACTCCCATAAAGCTAGTATAACTCTTTTTAAAACCTTTAAAACCAAGTGTTACTCTCCTTCAAAGCGATTTATAAATCTTTTGAAATACATCAAGTTCTTTATTATAACTAGCCGCTTATAATTCACATCGATTACCTTTTAAAACCACAAAGTATTTTCTTACCTACATAAAGTCATTATAACCAACTTCCCATAAAGCCGTTATAACACTTTATGTTTTAAAAACAATCAAACACGATTAACACACGTATGCCTACCGTACTACATAGTTCACACATATCATGCTATAAGAGATAGGAAGAGGTTCACATACCTCGCGACGAGTGCCGACTAATAGCAAAATGCTCCAAGTACTTCAAACCGTCACTACTCCTTAAGCCACGTAGATCGCACCACACGTAGTACTTCAACCTATAAGGCCACGGCGCTTTATTAACATCGTTCCATATTCTCTGAAAATTCGCAAAGACCTCCCGCAATAAGCGTTAATCTCTCCTTTACCGAGGCCGCTACCAAGCCAACCATGGGGTTTGCACGCCTAACCGGACGTACAATTTACTCACGAGAATACTACACAAGTTCATCTGAATACACCCTATGTAATTACGATCAGATTCTCTTATTTAAATTCGTGCTTAAGTCGCAAGACATTCCGTAAGTATTATTCAGCTTAAGTCAAAGACATTGCCGCATACCTATGTTCAATTCTATATATAGTATACTTTAACTATATACTCCTACAACATGTAATTTCCAATTACAACGAAGGTCAAGAATGTTTACCTCGATAAGCCCAAAATTATCCGAGTTTATATGCCGATCCCGAGCAAGGTTTAGCTCCTACTCCGGTGCTAATCCGCTCCAAACAACCCTTAGAAGTTCTAACCAACTTCTACTTATAACTTCAACTACGGGTGAAGATTTTCTTAGGGTTTCGTTTTAGCGGTGAGGAAAGTATAATGGTATTTTACGGGCTAGTATAAGTGTAACCTTGGGAATACTACAAGGTATTTGGGCAAGGTATTTGGACATTATAACAATACTAGAGAGTATTTCTATACCACTACAAGGGTATTTATACGAGACAACTAGGTGGGTACCCCACGGCTAACCACTACAGGGAGAGGGAAACTCTGCCAAAGGCCACTAGGAGGGGAGGAGAGGCTTTGGACGAGAACTACAAGAGGGAGGAGTATTTTGAGACTTAGGTAGATTGCTCAATTTTGGATGAAGAAAGTTCATCAACTAAGGGGGTATTTATAGGTCAAGTTAAGGCCAACCAATGGCCAAGATGGTGCCAAGTGCAAGGCAAGTGTAAGGCCAAGATTAAGCCATGTGCAACCTTATCCATCTACACAAAAATATCCTACCTAACCCTTGGCCAAAATTGGGCAACAAAACGTGCCAAGAATGGCCAATTGCCGTCCAACCTCTTCGATGTGAGGTGACACACGCCACCCTCCCGTTGGTCCAAAATGTTCGTCTCGGAAAAATCCGCAAAAATTATAAATGACATAGCCGAATTTTCCTACGAAAGTTGTGGAAACGTTTAGTCAAAAGCGACTCTAACCGGGTGTTGTGTACAAATTTCGAATCTATGCCTACTTTAAGGCTCAAATTGTATACGTACGCCCTCACGTACATACTCTGGAAATACGGGGTATAACACCGATAGTGAGGTAGGATGCCACGGGCGCGCCACATGGTTGTAGTTTACTCTTATGGCTGTCGGCAGTGACGGGGGATTCCACGGGCAGAGGATATGGGTATATACGTGTGGTATATGTGTACGCCGACAGTGAGGTAGGATGCCACGGGCGCGTCACATGGTTAGATTTTACACCTATAGCGGTCGGTGGTGATGGGGGATTCCACGGGTACGCTTTGATATTGAGGGCTGGTGTTCATAGCCCCGGTGTGACTATCGTTCATATGTTGAAACAGGCTGTACAAGGTAAAAACTGACTTTCATTACTTTCACTTCGGTAAGGCACAGTGTACTGTTAATTTGGTTATCATATATGTCTTCAGTTGTATTTTTTTTACTATTATGATTTAAATTATAGTACTTTCAGTTTTACATACTTGGTACATATTTTTGTACTGACCTCCTTCGGGTGGCTGCGTTCATGCCGCAGGTTGAAGTACATAGCTTGCTGATCCGCACTCTTAGGATCACTGGTCAGTTCTTGGAAAACTCCACTTCTCCGGAGGCTTTATCTTTCGATACGGTTCCCTGAAGTTGTAGGTTTTTGTACATTCAGGGGTATGGCGGGGCCCTGTCCCGTTACAGTTGTTATGTCAAACTCTTAGAGGTCTGTAGTCATATCTTGTGGGTCACTTTTAAATTTTGAGGTAACTGCTTTTGGATTTGTATGGATCCAGGGAGGTAGCCTTATCGGCTAACCTATTATTTATTTCATTGTTAAGTTTATGTATGTTCCGCTGATTATCTCTGGTGTATACCTGTAAGGGTGCCCAGTAGGCACGATCGCCCGGTCGGGTCGTGACAAAAGTGGTATCAGAGCAGTTAGTCCTCGGAAAGTGTCTACAGACCGTGTCTAGTAGAGTCTTGATTATCGGTGTGTTGTGCACCACATCTATAATCAGGAGGCTGCAGGACATTTTAGGATTAATTTCCATTCTTTTCTCTCAGAGATCGTGCAGTAGAGCTGTCCTACTAGGCTGAATCCTCTCTGACCTATTCTTATGTATCAGTTATGCCTCCACGGAGGGCGACCAGGGCCCAGAAGGGCAAGGCGGCAGAAGGAGCTGCTAGGGGTACACAGAGGGTTACCGGGACTCGGGCCCAGACTATGCCTGAGGTTATGGGCGGATCGGCGAGTTCAGCCACACCGGCAGTGTTAGAGGAGCCGAGAGCGGCCGTAGCCCCAGAGATTTCGATACCTGAGCCTCCAGTTCCGCAGCCAGGGGCAGAGTATAGGGATTATGGAGAGCAGATCAGGTTATTGACTAGCATTGTGGCAGGGCAGCGCCGACAGGAGCCGGTAGCTAACCCTAGAGCCGACAGTTTGAGGATTCGGGACTTTCTGAGTTGTAATCCACCCGAGTTCTATGGTTCGAGGTCTGAGGAGGATCCTCAGGAGTTCATTCGGCAGGTGCAGCGGACTATGCAGGTGCTTAGGGCCTCGGAGACGGAGTCCGTTGTGTTAGCTTCTTACCGGTTACGCGATATTGCGTTGAACTGGTTTGAGTCGTGGGAGTTGTCTAGAGGTGTGGGTGCTCCTCCAGCTGTTTGGGATGAGTTCACGGAAGCCTTCCTCGCCACTTTTGCCCACGAGACGGCGAGAGCCCGCTCGGATAGGTTCCTAGCATTGAGAGAGAATGAGAGGACCATCAGGGAGTACAACCTGGAGTTTGACTCATTGGCCAGGTATGCGCCCACTATTGTGGCGGACATGGCGTGTCACAACCCGAACCCGGGCCCGTGACTGGTGCCTTACCCCGGGCACCCAAGTAGACATACATCAGAGTAATCAGCGGAACATAAAACAAGACATGAAATAATATGAAGTGTAAAACAGTTTTTCTGCGAAAAGTTGCCTTAAGTATATATATATATATATATATATATATATAACGAATCGAACGATTACATCCTTTACAACATCGCCCACAACAGTACTACGGACCTCTAAGAATGATATAACAACAATGGCGGACAGTGGCCCCGCCATACTCCGAATGTAAGTACCTACAACGGCAGGACTATACCCAAGATAAGCCTCCGAGAAGCGGAGCTTCCCAAGCGCTTCGCTGACCTACGGCGAGGATCAACACCGTGTACCTCAACTGCGGCATGAACGCAGCCCCGAAGGAGGTCAAGACAACAGTACCAAGTATGTGAAATCAAAATACGTAAATGAAATCATAGTAGTCTATATAAAGCAGAGACATGTATGATAACCAAACTACGTTCACAATAAATAAGGCCATGTCAAGTCGTGACTCATGCCTCAAAGTCATCACTCAAATATAACTATGGATCTCACGCCACAACATCAATCATGCCGTGGAATACCTTTCCTCACCGGCAGCCTATGATATAAAAGCACCAAGGAATACACATGAACACCGGTCCCACTGTCATAATAAAACCGCACGGTAAGTACGAAGGCATAGCCGACTACTAAAACCCACGCACCAACGGTCATAAAGCGTATCACGAGGTCTGTCTGACCGCCACATGATCAAGATGGCCACTCGCCGCAAAGATCAAATGTACGCGTCTAATCCGGAACTTCCCGCTGCCCGCATAGGCCACTCACATAGGCCCGCATGAGGTATTCTCGCATCGAGGGTAGCTACTCCCGAAACATCTTGGACTCGCACCGCATGGCCACATGACCGCATGACCACAAAGGCCGCACACTAACCGGAACTCGTAGCTCGCATAGGTCCCCGACCCGCACGAGGTATTCTCGAATCATGGTCCTGCATCGCCGAGTCTACCTCAGACGGAGGGCAGCTTAACCCCCGGTATCATGTCAAGAGGTGAGTGATATAATACTAACATAACAGCTTATCGTTAAACAACATAAGCACAACAAGGGAAACCCCTTTACACAAACATCACAAGATACTAACACACGTATCATCCTAACATGTTTACTTATCAAAGCAACAAGAAAGTATTACAAGGCTATCACAAACCAACACAATCAAGTTATTCACACGAGGTACTTTCTACTTTATGTTAACAAGTTCGGGTTTTTATCCCCAAAGTACTTCATACCTTAACTTTTTAAAAGATCTGTTTCTTTCACAGAAGTCACACAATACCCGTAGTATAAAAATAGAGTGACTATCTTTTTAAGTAAACCAAAACACTTCTCTTTGTAAAATCAAGTAACAACATTCTTTTCAAACGTTCAAGTTTCTCATTTTCGAAAGGTTTCGTAGTTCATAGTCTTAATCACTTAAGAATATAAATCTCTTTTAAAACAATTTGAGAAACATATGTCTTATGTGTGAGTAGGTTATTCTTGTTCATAACAATCTTATTAAAGCAGCCATGATCTAGGAAATGTAATATCATTTTGTCCCATCTTAGCTTCTATGCAGATGGAGGTTTCTACTGGTTTTAATAATACTTAATTAGTCAATACATTTCCCTTTATTAGCGCTGCAGTGGTTTGTTCGATACTTATTCTGATTTCGAAATCAAGAAACATTGTTCCTTTTAAAAACCAAGTACTCATTACTCACGAATGAGGTTTCACACTTTTTAACAAAATTCATATTAATTTAATTAAGTCAAGTCTCTTATCTTTTAAGATCAAGTCTCTTAACTTCTAAAATCAATAAACCATTATTTTTATCTCTCTTAAGTCGTTATACCTAACTTCCCATAAAGCTAGTATAACTCTTAAGCTTTTTTTTTTTAAAACCAAGCATTACTCTTCTTTCAAAAATGTTTCTTAATTCTTTTGAAAGACTTCAAGATTCTTATTATTTAGACTCCAGTCAAAAGACATCGCAGTAATAACCACGTTCAGTTAACACACGTACGTATACCATACTATATATATTCTTTTAAAATATCATGCTCAAGAGGACAGGAAGAATCACATACCTCGCGACGATTATCGACTATTAGCAAAATGCTCCACCGCTATAACCCGGCTAGCCTTTTTCCACCCTTCGAGTAGAATACGCTACTCGCAGAACTTTCAACCTATAAAGGCTATATACGTCTATCAACGTCTAGACTACTATGTAGAATAAATCTAGATACAAGATTCTACGGAAAATTGGGCAGCACTTCCCTACCCGTCAAACTTCACAAGTCTCATCAGAATACAATCTATGTAAGTACAGTTCAATCTTCTTCTGTAATATCCTTCTATTACAATTCAATTCTCTTCTGTAATATCCTTCTATGTCTCTTATATTCATTTCTATACTACTACAGTATGTAATTTCCAATTACAATAGAAGGACAAGAATATTTACCTCGATAAGCCCAAAATTATCCAAGTTTAAATGTCGATCCTGAGCAACGTTTAGCTCCTACTCTGGGCGCTCCAACCCGCTCCAAACAACCCTTAGAAGTTCCCAAACAACTTCTACTTAGCACTTCAACCAACTATGAAGATTTTCCTTAGGGTTTTGTTTTGAGACTAAAAGGACATAAGGTAGTATTTTCGGGCTCTACGTATAGAGGTAACTTTGGAATACTACAAGGTATAAGGCTAAGGTATTTTGGAATAGTAACAATACTTGGAGAGTATTTTCTACCAAGAGGGGGGGGGGGGTATTTTACGAGAACAATGTTATACCCCGTATTTCCAGAGTATGTACGTGAGGGCGTACGTACAAAAGTTTTTAGCCTTAAGTAGGCATAAGGGTCGAAATTTGTGCACAACTAGCAAAAAGAATCGTTTTCCGACGAAACGTTTTCCGGACTTTGCGAAGGGAAAAATACGGCTGCAATATTTATAATTTTGCGATTTTTCGAGAGATGAAATATTTTGGACCAACGAGAGGGCGACACTTGTCACCCTCGTGGGAGGTCATTTGACGAAACATTGGGCGTTTTTGCCTTTCTTTTGGTCAAGGTTAGGTAAGATATTTTGTGTAGTAGATGGATAAGGACACTTGCCCAAATCCTCACCCTCCACTTGGGCCCCACTTGTCTTGTTCTTGGCCCTTGACTGTCCTATCAATACCCCTCTACTGCAAGACTCTGTCTTCATCCTCACTTGATAAATTCCAAGGAAAAGTCCTCTCCCCTTAGTGAAATTTCGCCCAAGCCACCCTCCTCCCTGAGAGGCCTCGCCAAACATCCCCTTTCCTCGAGTTGTTTCGTATAATACCCCCTTGGTAGAAAAGTTGTCTCCAAGTATTGTTACTATGCCAAAAACCTTAGCCCATATACCTTGTAGTACTTTCCAAAGTTACCTCTATACGTAGAGCCCGGAAATACTACTATATTTCCATTAGTCACTAAACGAAACCCTAAGGAGAAATCTTCATAGCCGATTGAAGTATTAAGAAGAAGTTGCGTAGAACTTCTAAGGGTTGTTTGGAGCGGTTGAGCGCACTGAGTAGGAGCTAAACCTTGCTCAGATCGACATTTAATCTTGGATAATTTTGGGCTTATCGAGGTAAATAATCCTATCCTTCTAGTGTAATTGGAGATTACATACTGTAAGTGGTATAGAAATAAATATAAGATACATAGAAGGATATTTCAGAAGAGAAATGAATCGTAATAGAAGGATATTACAGAGGAGAATTGAATTGAAATCACATCAAGTATATTAAAGAATAAGATCAATCAGATTTACATGTGACCGTATTTACTGAGACTTGTGTAGTTTGGCGGGTAGGAAGTCTTGCCCAATTTTCCGTAGAATAAGGAATCAGATCTAGAATTATTCTCAGTAGTCCGACGTTGATAGACTTGTATGACCGTTATAGGTTGAAATATCGCAAGTAGCGTATTCTACTCGAAGGGTGGAAAGTGGATTGGACATGATTTGGAGCGTCTTGCTAATAGTCGATAAATCGTCGCGAGGTATGTGATTCTTCCTATCCTCTTGAGCATGATATTTTAAAAGAAGTATATATATAGTACGGTAGACGTACGTGTGTTAACTGAACATGGTTTTACTTCGATGTATTTTGACTTGAGTTTTAAATAATAAGAACCTTGAAGTATTTCAAAAGAATTAAGAATCATTTTTGAAAGAAGAGAAATACTTGGTTTTGAAAACGTAAGAGTTATACTAGCTTTATGGGAAGTTAGGTATAACGTCTTAAGAGAGATAAAAAGAATGGTTTATTGATTTTAGAAGTTAAGAGACTTGATCTCAAAAGATAAGAGGCTTGACTTAATTGAATTGATATGAATTTTGTTAAAAAGTGTGAAACCTCATTCGTGAGTAATGAGTACTTGGTTTTTAAAAGAATAATGTTTTACTGATTCGGAAATGAGAATAAGTGTCGAATGAACCACTGCAGTGTTAATAAAGGAAAATGTATTGACAAATAAGTAATTATATTAAAACCAGTAGAAACCTCCATCTGCATAGAAGCTAAGATAAGACAAAATTGTATTACATTTCCTAGATCATGGCTGCTTTAATAAGATTGTTATAAACAAGAATAACCTACCCACACATAAGGCATATATTACTCAACTGTTTTTAAAAGAGAATTATGTTATTAAATGATTAAGACTATGAACTATGAAACCTTTCGAAAATAAGAGATGTGAATATTTGAAGTTAGGCAAACTTGAACTTTTGGAAAAGAATGTTGTTACTTTTTTTTTTCCAGGTAAATGCAAATATTATTACTAATAACGGAAATAAGGATGGCTACAATCAGTCATTGAGGGTTCTCAATCCTCAACGTTATGCAAACAAGAAATGGGGGAGGGGAGCAGTGGTCACTCAAAGGTGCCATTACAAGAGGGGATGAGATCATAATAGATTTAAGTCCTTTTGGTTCTAGACAAGGACTTGTAAAGATTCCTACCTAAGTTTCCTATGTTGAATTAAAACTCCTTGCACGTTTAGTACGTGCATTAGATGCATTTGTTGGGGAATTCAAGAGTAGTGCACTATTGGAAAAAGTTGCCATAAATGGCTCAAGCCTGGGCAATAAATGCCCATCGCCGAGATCAAATGAGAGTTCTTAGGCGATTTGGAAAGGAGTGACCCTTCAATTTCCACATAAGTTGATCTTCCAAGACTTGATTGAAGAGAAGTCCCTTCGAATTCCGTAGCCATCAACTTTCCAAGTCTCTTTTGACGAGTTACCCCTATGTTTTCCGCAACAATTGAATTCGTTAGATAGGTGACTCTTGGTTTTCACCCTTATCAATTTTCGAGGCCTCATTGAATGAGATGTTTCCTGGTTCTTTCACCATTAAATGCCCCAAATTACCAAGTCTCGTTTGTAGGTAGGTTGTTCGACTTCCACACGTTTTGAACTACCAAGAACCATGGGAAATGAACCAACATCTGCTCTACAATCTTTAACCGATGACTCTTGGCCGCCATGACTACGACCACTGCGTGACCAATCAGCAGCCATGACTACCCATCCGACCCTCCTTCGACCCGCAACCATCCTCTTGATCCTTCATCAACCGAAGCTCACCCACGCGACCCGCCATTACCTCGAAGGGTGCGGGTTTCGGAAACCGCAACAATTGCATTCTTAATGTCCTTGGGAAAAGAAGTCCCAATGGCTTCACCAACCTTTGACTGATGCCTCGTGGACATGAACACTGACCCATGACCACCGACCCGACCCGCCATCGACCCTGGATCAACCACATGACCCGTACCATCTCTGACCTCCATGTTGTCATTCGAAAACAACTATAAGCCGCACCATTATCCTTCATAAGATTACCCTCTATACCGCGACCCATGGATTCCATCCACAACCCAAGACCACTATCACGACCCTCTTGCAACCCGACCCCACATACCCACCTTTGACCCGATCTCTATCAAGGTCCGTAGACCATCCAAAGGTCAAAAGTTGTTTGAAGAGTAGACCCTTCGAATTCCGTAGCCACCCTTTCAAGTTTTCGATGTCCCATTGAATGAGATGTTTCCTTGGTTTTCTTAGCAATTAAATTCCCCAATTTACTAAGTCTCGTTTGAAGGGAAGATTGTTCGACTTCCGCATCCATTGAATGCAACAAATTCCTAGACCTCTTTTGGATAAGAAACCCCGCCTAAAACCTTAGCGTTCCAAGGCCAATTGGAAAAGAAACATTGTCGAACTCAACAACCAAACGGTGACCCATGGACTTCCCCCAAGACCCATGCCCACCCACCTGACCCGCAATCAACCCGTGACCAACCTCGAGGCCCGTAGTCACCTTGGCATCCAAAGTGGCCGCCGGAAAAGCCTCTTTGTACTCAGAAGCCAATGGTCGGAGACCCAAAGGTTCAAACCACAAGTTCTGAATATCAACACCACCCTCCTGCCACCCGGATCTACCCTCCATACCCACTTTCGACCCGGGATCCATATCAAGATCCGCAAATTCCCCATAGTCAGGAGTGCCTACCGGAATTCCGACGTCCAAGGTGCCTGCCGGAAGGTTGGGAGAATCAAAGAGCTGAATCCTCAACCCAAGACCTCCATCATGACCCTCTTGCACACCAAGAACACCCTCCTGACCTGCTAACAACCCTGCATCACCCGCCTGTCCCGAAAACTCCACAATATTCCGAGAAGCAAACTTGCCACCGCCAGAGGCTGCCCCCCCGGAAATGCAAACTTCAAATTCATATCTTGAATCTTGTAATCTTGAACAATCAACATAATCTCTTTCATTCTTTTGGCTGAAATCTTTGTATTCTTTCTCATGGCTAGAAGGAAGATAATGCAAGTCTTGAATAATCTTTAAACAAGTTGAAGAATCTTCGTAACAATCTATGGACAAGTTGATAAACTCGAACAATCTTTCCACAATTTTCGAAAAATCTTCAAATAAGGTGTAAAATTTCCGTAATAAACTCAACAACTTCGTATCAAAATCAAGTAAGATGAAATCAGATTTAAGGAGTATGAAATCGAAGATGAAATCATAAGAATGAGGCGGATTGCGAAGAGCGACTAGGGAGAAATGTTGAGAGCATTTTCGCCTAGTGAGAGAAACTTCTCTCTAACTCTTTGACTAGAGCAGAATGTTGTTACTTGACTTTAAGAAGGAAAGTGTTTTGGTTTAAAAAGAAGGGCATAATATTACCTTAGTTGTTTTAAAAGGAAAATGTGGTATTATCTTAATCTGTCTTAAAAGAGCGTTTAAATGTTATGACCACACGACACCGCATTCATGGGATGAACCGAGAATGTATTTCACACGACACCGCGTTCATGGGATGAACCGGGAATGTATTCCACCTGATTTGATACCGCGTCCATGAGATGGACCGGGAATGTATTTCACTCGACACCGCGTTCATGGGATGAAGCGGGAATGTATTCCACACGACACCGCTGCTCACGGGATGAACCGAATGTATTTCACTCGATACCGCTGGCCCACGATGGACCGAATGTATTTCACTCGACACCGCGTTCATGGGATGAACCGAATGTATTCCACACGACACCGCGTTCAGATGAACCGAATGTATTTCACACGATACCGAAGTTCACGACGGACCGGGAATGTATTTCATGCGACACCACGTTCATGGGATGAACCGGGAATGTATACCACCTGATTTGATATCGAGTCCATGAGATGAACCGGGAATGTTGTTATACCCCGTATTTCCAGAGTATGTACGTAAGGACGTACGTAGAAAAATTTGAACTTGAGAATAGGCTTGGCCGAATTATTCTTTGTGCACAACCCCCGGTTAGAGTCGTTTTCGACTAAACGCTTTCCACGCTTCGTAGGGAAAATTCCGCTATGTCATTTCTAATTTTTGCGGATTTTTCCGAGAGACGAAACATTTTGGACCAACAAGAGATGACACTTGTCACCCTCTCATGGATAGGCTTGGGCGGGTGGACGAATTGGGTGAGTTTTTGTCAAGTAGTAGGTAGGATATTTTGGTGGTAGTTGGATAAGGTGCACTTGGCATGATCTCGCCCTACACTTGCTATGCACTTGGCATGATCTTGGCCATTGGTTGGCCTTTGCTAGACCTATAAATACCCCCCTTTGGAAGACTTCTTCATCCATTCCAAATATTTCCTAAGTGTTAAAATCCTCCGCCCTCCCTCAGGTTGAGTTCGCCGAGAGCCCTCCCATGGCCGAGTACTCCCCAGTAGTGGCAGCCGAGGTATACACCCCCCTCCTGGTGGTGCTAGCCGTGGGGTACCCCCCCCTAGCCTAGTTGTTGTTGTATAAATACCCTCCTCTTGGTAGAAATACTCTCAAAAGTATTACATTATACCCAAATTACCTTAGCCGTATACCTTGTAGTATTCTAAGGTTATACTTATCTGAAAAGCCCGTAAATACTATTATACTTCCTTCACCACAAAACCGAAACCCTAAGGAAAATCTTCATAGTTAGTCGGAGTATTAAGTAGAAGTTGGTTAGAACTTCTGGTGGTTCGGAGCGGTCGAGCGCACGGATTGGAGCTAAACGTTGCGGGATCGACTTTATACTTGGATAATTTTGGGCTTATCGAGGTAAACACTTTGACCTTCATTGTAATTGGAAGTAACATGTTGTTGAATATATAGTTATAGTATACTATATATAGAATGGAACATAGTTGTGCGCAATGTCTTTTGACTTAAGCCCGAATAATACTTACGGCAATGCTTGCGACTTAAGCCCGAATGTAAAGAAGAGTCGAATCAGAATTACATAGGATCAGACATGAGGCTTGTAGCTTTTCTGGGTAGAATTGTGCACGTCCGTTAGACGTATAAACCCCTCGTTGGCTTGCAGTCACCCCGATAGAGAGAGGAGATTTACGCTGCCAAGTGGGAGGGGGGGAGGTGTTGCAATTTTCAGAGAATGTTCTACGATTAGACCTAGATGTTAATAAGCGCACTTGTGGCCTTATAGGTCAAGTACTATGCGTGGCACGATCTACTGGCTTAAGGAGTAGGCGTTTGAGGTACTGAGCGTTTTGCTATTAGTCGATAATCGCCGCGAGGTACGTGAACCTCTTCCTATCTCTTCTAGCATGATATGTGTAACTATGTAGTACGATAGACGTACATGTGTTAAATGTATTTGATTGGTCTAAAACATAAAGTGTTATAACGGCTTTATGGGAAGTTGGTTATAACAGCTTTATGTAGGTAAGAAAATACTTGTGGTTTTTAAAAGGGTAACTGATTTGAACTATAACTGGATGGTTATGTAATAATAAAGAACTTGAAGTATTTCAAAAGATAATCACTCTATTTTCATATACTACGGGTATTGTGTGACTTTTGTAAACGTAACGTATCTTTTAAAAGATAATGTATGAAGTACTTTGGGAATAGATACCCGATCTTGTTAATCATATATTAGAATGTACCTTGTGTGTATAACATGATTGTGTTGGTTTGTGATAGCCTTGTAATACTTTCTTGTTGATTTGATAAGTAAACATGCTAGGATGCTACGTGTGTTAGTATCTTGTGATGTTTTGTGTAAAGGGGTTTTCCTCGATCGCGCTTAAAGTTGTTTGACTCTCACCGCAGTTATGGTATTGTACCACTCACCTTGACTTGTCTCCGAGGTTAAGCCGCCTCCACGCGGGGTAGACTCAGTGTCCGGGACCATGATTCGAGAATACCTCACGGGTCCAGGGATCCATGCGAACTACGGAGTTCCGTGTTAGTTTGCGGCCCTTGTGGTCACGCGGTCTTTGGCTACGCGATCGCGAGTCGGGGCGATGCCGGAGTAGCTACCGACGCGAGGAATACCTCGCGGACCTATGAGGTTGGCCTATGCGCGAGCTACGGAGAGTTCGGCGGCTAGACGCGCATTTGATCGCAGGCGAGTGACCGCTTTGATCATGTGATCTAGACAGATATCATGATACGCTTTATGACCGTTAGTACCGCTGGTGTTAGTAGTCGGTTATGCCTTCAGACTTACCCCGCCTGTTTTATTAGGACACAGTGGGACTCGTGTTCATGTGTAGTGCTTGGTGCTTTTTTATCATAAAGCTAGGCGGTGGGAAGGTATTCCACGCATGATTGATGTTATGGGCGTGAGACCCATAGTTACGTTTGAGTGATGACTTTGGCGGGCGCGAGTCCCGACTTGACATCGCTTAATTGTTGTAAATCGTAGTTTGGTTATCATACATGTCTCTGCTTTATAGACTATTATGATTTCATTTACTGATTTTCGCCACATACTGTACTGTTATCGACCTCTCGGCCGCGTCATGCCGCAGTTGAGGTACACCGCCGTTGATCCTAGTTCTCGGGTCACGATTCAGTGATGAGAACCTCCGTTTCTCGGAGGCTTATCGAAGTATAGTCCCCGCCGTTGTAGGTATTTACATTCGTGGGTATGGCGGGCCCCGCCCCGCCATTGTTGTCGTATCATTCTTAGGTCCGTAGAAATTTGTGGGCAGAGTGGTAATGGGATGTAATCGTCGGTTTTAAAATTGATTTATATATATGCCGTAAGGCAAGTTTTCTCCGACATCGCTTTCTTACTTCATAATATTTTCATGTCTTGTTTTATGTTCCGCTGATTACTCTGATGTTGTATCACTAGGGTGCCCGGGGTAAGGCACCAGTCACGGGCCCGGGTTCGGGTCGTGACAAATGTATTCCATACGATTTCACCTCGAGTCCATGAGATGGGCCGAGACATGTTACACGTATCACATGACTTATACCTAGACTGCCGGCAGTGAGGAAAGAGTTCCACGGGCATCATGGATGACCTTGAGGGCGTGAGTCCCTGACTTGACATGACTGCTTTTAATTGTGAACTGTAGTTTTGTTATCATACATGTCTCCTATTTTGTTTTAGACTGTTATGATTTCGTTCTGATTTTCGCCACATACTTGGTACTGTTATCGACCCTTCCGGGCCGCGTCATGCCGCAGTAGAGGTACACGGTTGTTGATCCTCGCTCATAGGATCACAGCTCAACAGATTGGAAGCTCCGCTTTCTCGGAGGCTTATCTTTTGGTATGTTTCGAGTTGTAGGTTCTGTATATCTGGGTATGGCGGCCCTGTCCCGTCATAGGTGTTGTTACATTCTTAGAGGTCTGTAGTACTGTTGTGGGCAGGGTTTGTAAAAGGGATGTAACTGTTCAAAATTTCTGTATATATGCAAGAAGGCAACCGTTTTGGTTGGCCTGTTTTATTATCTTATCTCTTGTTTCATATCTATATGTTTTATATTCCACGATTTCTCGATGTATGACTACTGGTGCGGGTAAGGCACGATCCACGCCCGAACGGGTCGTGACAAAAGTGGTATCGAGCGATTAATCATCGGAAAGTGTCTCTGACCGTGTCTAGTAGTCTTGATTATCGGTGTTTTGTGCACCACATCTATAATCGTGAGGTCGCAGACATTTAGGATCGTTTCCATTCTTCTCATTCCGAGATCGTGCCTTAGAGTGTTGTAAGTTGGACCCTCTCGACAATTTCATTTTTACAGTTATGCCTCGCGCAGAGCAACCCGCCCAGATGGGCAAGGCGTAGGAAGGCGCTAGTAGGATACTGAGGAGTACGGGCGCAGCCCGTCTTTACCCGAGATAGTGCTTGACGGCGAGTTTTGCGACGCCACCCAAAGAGAGTTTAGAGCCGCGATGGCTGCTGAGACCACGCACTGAGCCTCCATCCCACAACCCGGAGCAGAGGAGTTGGGGTACAAAGAGATGGCCCGATTATTGGCCGGATAGTGGCAAGATACGAGGATAGGTCGACGCAGCAGCCGAGCCCAGAGTACCTATGGTTCACCCTAGATCGGATAGTTTGAGGCTACGGACTTTCGAGTTGTAGCCCGCGAGTTCTACGTCGAGGCACGAGGATGATCCGCAGAGTTCATTCGACAGCTGACGGATCATGAGAGTGATCAAGGCTTCGGAGACCGAGTCGGTGGTCTTAGGTTCGCATCGGCTGCGTGATACTGCAGTTGACTGGTTTGATTCGTGGGAGCTGTCCCGGGGAGAGTATGCACTTCCAGCCGTATGGAACGAGTTCTCAGGGGCATTTCTTGCACATTTCTTGCCTCCATAGATGAGAAGGGCTCGGGCCGACAGATTTTTGACGTTGAGGCAGACCGGGCGTACAGTTCGGGAGTACAATGTGGAGTTTGACTCATTAGCTCGGTACGTCCCCGCATTGGTAGCCGACATAGAGGACAGAGTGCACCGCTACGTCACCGGGCTCGATGACGACTTGGCGAGGCTTGTTGGTGTAGCTCTTCACCGCATGGACATTGCCCGCATGCAGCTTATGCACTTGGATGTGAGGCGGAGAGGTCACGGAATGACCGAGATCAAGAAGAGGCCAGACAACAGGGTCCTTTGGTAACTTTCGAGCGCATCGCCACAGAGCTAGTTATGTACCTCCGCCAAGACAGAGTGGTCCTCCGCGCCTTCGTGGCGTTCGGTATTCGAGCCGGTGAGCTCGTGGCTTCGTTTACTGATATACGGTTCTAGCCGCCAGGATCATGTCCCCCTTAGTGCACGATGCGGCGCGCCATCCCGGGAATGTCGTCTTCTTCATCGGTGCTTGTTTTACTGCGGCGTCGGGCCATGTGACGAGCGTGGCTTATAGGAAGTGCGGCGCAGAATGACGCAACCTACCGGTCAAGGCGGTTCATCGCCTTCATTATTATGCGCCTGCAGGCGTGCCTATGATTAGAGTGGAGCAGATGGTACAGGTATATTCTTACCCCTCTAGAGACTAGTATGCGTAGATGATATGATGAAGTGCTAAGTATTAAGTTCAGATAGCATTATGTTAAAAATTGTGTTTAGAAAACATGTTTAAGGGTAAGTTCGGGGACAGGGAAAGTGTGAGCCTTAGAGTTTTATACGTAGAAACCTTAGATGCGAGGCCATCTTGAGTAAAAAAATTATGTTTGTGTTGACCTTTATCAGAGTGCATAGTATACGTGGGATGTAGTTGTGTGATAAGTCTATGAGTGGTATGAAATGAAAGAGGGTAGTTGAGCTAAGAAGACCACTAGGTTTTCCTGACTTGAGTTGTGAGATTATTCCGGATCGAGAAGCAAGAGAGTTCGGCACGACGGAGGGTCGGGTTGAGGACGTATTGCGGGTCAACCCGTAGCCCGGATTAAGGTGGGGTCAGTTCTGGGTGGTCCCGCCAGATGGTAGGATCACGAGGGTGCAAAGCCCAAGTTTAGGTAACTGTTGCATAAGTTCGTGGATATGTTCGACCAGAATCGGATTGTGAAAGCCGGGAATGGCCTTAAAGGAGATTGAGGCTAGTAAGATGACCAAGTTTGGAGGTAGTGACTCCAGAGATTGTGGAAACTGAAGCGATGACTGAAGTATGGTACGTATACTAGAAAGAGTTCAAGTGTTCGAGAACAGTACGGCGAGTAAGGAAAGAAGTGAACATGTGCTAAGAAAATAGAAACGATCATTTTGTTGTGAAGTGAAGATGAAGGAGTATCCTTTAGACCAGGTGGAAGCTTTTGTGATGTAGGAATGATTTCTCGTGGACTTGGGTTAAGTGTTTTCGCGTGTGTTATTTTGTGGCCAGGCGTGGCATTGGCAACTTGTTTAAGTTAAGAAGAACTTTATCGTTATCCGTCTTGAGAAGGAACATTCGGGACGAATGTTTCTAAGGAGGGGAGAATGTTATACCCCGTATTTCAGTATGTACGTGAGATGCGACAAAAGTTTTTAGCCTTAAGTAGGCATAAGGGTCGAAATTTGTGCACAACTAGCAAAAAGAATCATTTTCCGACGAAACGTTTTCCGGACTTTGCGAATGGAAAAATACGGCTGCAACATTTATAATATTTCTGGATTTTTCCGAGAGATGAAATATTTTGGACCAACTAGAGCGCGACACTTGTCACCCTCAAGTGGGACGTCATTTGGACGAAACATTGGGCGTTTTTTTGCCTTTCTTTTGGTCAAGCGTTAGGTAGGATATTTTGTGTAGTAGATGGATAAGGACACTTGCCCAAATCCTCACCCTCCACTTGCCCCCCCACTTGTCTTGATCTTGGCCATTGAATGTCCTATAAATACCCCTCTAATGCAAGACTATTTCTTCATCCTCACTTGATAAATTCCAAGGCAAAAATCCCTCTCCCCCTTAGTGAAATTTCGTCCAAGCCACCCCTCCCCCTTTGAGAGGCCTTGGCCGAAACATCCCCCCCCCTTTCCTTGATTTGTTTCGTTTAATACCCCCCCCCCCCCCCCCTTGGTAGAAAAGTTGTCTCCAAGTATTGTTACTATGCCAAAAAACCTTAGCCCATATACCTTGTAGTACTTTCCAAAGTTACCTCTATACGTAGAGCCCGGAAATACTACTATATTTCCATTAGTCACTAAACGAAACCCTAAGGAGAAATCTTCATAGCCGATTGAAGTATTAAGAAGAAGTTGCGTAGAACTTCTAAGGGTTGTTTGGAGCGGGTTGGAGCGCACGGAGTAGGAGCTAAACCTTGCTCAGGATCGACATTTAATCTTGGATAATTTTGGGCTTATCGAGGTAAATAATCCTATCCTTCTAGTGTAATTGGAGATTACATACTGTAAGTGGTATAGAAATAAATATAAGATACATAGAAGGATATTTCAGAAGAGAAATGAACTGTAATAGAAGGATATTACAGAGGAGAATTGAATTGAAATCACATCAGAAGTATATTAAAGAATAAGACTGAACTGTACTTACATAGGACTGTATTTACAGTAGACTTGTGTAGTTTGGCGGGTAGGGAAGTGCTGCCCAATTTTCCGTAGAATAAGGAATCTGTATCTAGAATTATTCTGCAGAGTAGTCTGGACGTTGATAGACTTGTATGACCGTTATAGGTTGAAATACTGCAAGTAGCGTATTCTACTCGAAGGGTGGAAAGGGCTAGCCGGACATGATTGGGCGTCTTGCTAATAGTCGATAAATCGTCGCGAGGTATGTGATTCTTCCTATCCTCTTGAGCATGATATTTTAAAAGAAGTATATATATAGTACGGTAGACGTACGTGTGTTAACTGAACATGGTTTTACTTCGATGTATTTTGACTTGAGTTTTAAATAATAAGAACCTTGAAGTATTTCAAAAGAATTAAGAATCATTTTTGAAAGAAGAGAATACTTGGTTTTGAAAACGTAAGAGTTATACTAGCTTTATGGGAATTTAGGTATAACGTCTTAAGAGAGATAAAAAGAATGGTTTATTGATTTTAGAAGTTAAGAGACTTGATCTCAAAAGATAAGAGGCTTGACTTAATTGAATTGATATGAATTTTGTTAAAAAGTGTGAAACCTCATTCGTGAGTAATGAGTACTTGGTTTTTAAAAGAATAATGTTTTACTGATTCGGAAATGAGAATAAGTGTCGAACGAACCACTGCAGCGTTAATAAAGGAAAATGTATTGACAAATAAGTAATTATATTAAAACCAGTAGAAACCTCCATCTGCATAGAAGCTAAGATAAGACAAAATTGTATTACATTTCCTAGATCATGGCTGCTTTAATAAGATTGTTATAAACAAGAATAACCTACCCACACATAAGGCATATATTACTCAACTGTTTTTAAAAGAGAATTATGTTATTAAATGATTAAGACTATGAACTATGAAACCTTTCGAAAATAAGAGATGTGAATATTTGAAGTTATGCAAACTTGAACTTTTGGAAAAGAATCTTGTTACTTGACTTTAAGAAGGAAAGTGTTTTGGTTTAAAAAGAAGGGCATAATATTACCTTAGTTGTTTTAAAAGGAAAATGTGGTATTATCTTAATATGTCTTAAAAGAGCGTTTAAATGTTATGACCACACGACACCGCGTTCATGGGATGAACCGGGAATGTATTTCACACGACACCGCGTTCATGGGATGAACCGGGAATGTATTCCACCTGATTTGATACCGCGTCCATGAGATGGACCGGGAATGTATTTCACTCGACACCGCGTTCATGGGATGAACCGGGAATGTATTCCACACGACACCGCGTTCATGGGATGAACCGGGAATGTATTTCACTCGATACCGCGTCCATGAGATGGACCGGGAATGTATTTCACTCGACACCGCGTTCATGGGATGAACCGGGAATGTATTCCACACGACACCGCGTTCATGATGAACAGGAATGTATTTCACACGATACCGAAGTTCATGAGATGGACCGAATGTATTTCATGCGACACCGCTGCTCATGGATGAACCGAATGTATACCACCTCACTGGATACCGAGTCCATGAGATGGACCGGGAATGTATTCCATACGATTTCACCTCGAGTCCATGAGATGGGACGAGACATGTTACACGTATCACATGACTTATACCTAGATCGCGGCGGTGAGAAGCGCACCAACACGGTAAGGCACCACCACGCCCGTAAGGCACGATCCACGGGCCCCGGAACGGGTCGTGCTAAACAACTAGGCAAGGGGGGGTATTGTCTCGGCCAACACCACTGGAGTGGGTGTTTGCAAGGCCTTCTCGAGGGGGCTCTTTGGACGAGAGCTTCTACAAGAGGGGGAAGGACTTTTCAAAACTTAGAAAGTTGTGTTGTGGATGAAGAAGTCTTCAACAAAAGGGGGGTATTTATAGGCCAATCAATGGCCAAGATTAAGACAAGTGGTGGGCAAGTGTAGGGTGAGGATTTGGGCAAGTGTACCTTATCCATCTACCACCAAAATATCACAAAATATCCTACCAACCCCTTGACTAGAAATCGTCCAACAAGAGCCCACAATGTCGTCCACTTTGAGGGTGACACATGTCACCCTCCCGTTGGTCCAAAATATTTCATCTCTCGGAAAAATCCACAAAAATAATCAACGTTACAACCGTAATTTTCCCTTCGCAAAGTTTGGAAAACATTTCGTCGGAAAACAATTCTTTTTGGTAGTTGTGCACAAATATATTCGTTCCTAGCCTAACTTAAGGCCTAAACTTTTGTACGTACGTCCTCACGTACATACTCTGGAAATACGGGGTATAACATTCTCCCCTCCTTAGAAACATTCGTCCCGAATGTTCCTTCTCAAGACAGATAACGATAACGTTCCTCTTAACATAAACAAGTTGCCAAATGCCACATCTGGCCACAAAACAACACACGCGCCAATACTTAATCCAAGTCTACGAGGAATCACCTCTAGCATCACAAAAGCTTCCACCCAAGGTCTAAAATATACTCCCTTCGCACCTTCACTTACAAAAGAAATGATCCCTTCTATTCTCTTAACACATGCTCACTTCTTCCCTTACTCGTCGTACCCTCCTCGTACACTCGAACTCTTTCTCATAACTTACCACATTTCTGGTATTGCTTCAGTTTCCAAAATCTCTGGGTTACTACCTCCAACTAGGTCATCATTAACGGGGAACACTCTGGATGGATCTCTGATACTTTTCCGAACATAACAACATGAAAGACCGGATGTACTTCTCCCTACCTCGGATGGCAATGCCAACTTATAGGCAACCTGGCCTATCCTCCAAAGGATCTGAAAACGCTCCAAGTACCTCAGGCTAAGTTTCCTCTGTTTTCCAAAACTTGTCACACCCTTTCCGGGGTGGTACCTTCAAGAAATCCTACCGTCAACCTGAACTCCAAGTGTCGACGCCGATTATCCGTACGACTTCTGTTGACTTTGAGCTGTCAATAACTTCTCCTGGATAAGCTTCACCCTATCCACATCCTGTCGAAACAAGTATGAACCAACTATCTGAACCTTGCCAACATCGAACCAATCGACCGGCAACTTACACTTCCGCCCCTACAAGGCTTCATAAGGCGACATCCGAATACTGAAATGGTAGCTATAAAACACTTCCTCAACAGGAGACAACAATCCTCACAGCTACCCCTGAAATCCAAACGCTGGCCCGAGGGCGAATGCGATACTGAGACTCACCTGAGTTCCTAACCCTGCCTGGTAATACTTCCAGAAAACGAAATAGCCGTAACCTGGGCTCCCCTGCCCGTCATAAGGTGAAAGTAGGCACCTCGTGCAGCCTTACAACCTTCCTGACATAATCATCTCGCATAACCCTCTGCCGAGTAAACGGTCCTGACTGAAAGATAAGATGGGCTGACCCCATCGGCCGACTACTGGTCGAACGCATCCACGAACTCGTACGATGGTTAACTAAACTTGGGCCTAACACCCTCATGACCCTGCCACCTGGCGGGACCACCTCGAACTGACCCCATCATAATACAGGCCGCGGGTTGACCCGCGATTGGCCTCAACCCGACCCATTTCGCGCCAAGCTCTTGTTCCCCGATCCGGAACAATCTCACTATCGAGTCACGAAAACCTAGTGGTCTTCTTAGCTCAACTACCCTCTTTCATTTCACACTACTCAGGGACTTATCACACAAATAATCTCACGTGCACTATGCACTCCGATAAACATAAAAAATAAAACTTTTACTCAAGATGGCCTCGCCTCTAAGGTCTATACGTACAACATTCTAAGGCTCACACTTTCCCTTATCCCCAATCTTACCCTTTTAACTAACCATGATTCCTAATCACAATTAGCACAATGCTATCTGAACATAACACTTAAGATATACTCATCTTATCACACATACAAATCTCTAGAGGGTTAAGGATATACCTGTATCTACTGCTTCACTCCCCTTTGTCATTCTAATCAATCCTGCCCTGTTGGACGCATAGCTAGGGAAGGTGATGAACTAGCCACTGATCCTGAAGGCTGAGTCTCTACATTTGCGCCACCTCTGGTCGGACAATTTCTCGCAAAATAGCCCTGTTGGCCGCAAGCAAAACAAGCTGTCGAAGAAGTACGACACTCCCCATAATGACACTTACCACAACGGCCATACCGAGGTGGGGGTGGCCTCCTATGGCTAGCACCCCTTTCTCTCCGAACCACTGAATCTGCAACTGATCTGGTAGGCTGAGTCCTCCTACTCGCATCTCTCCTACTAGGACATCTTTTCGACACATTGTTATACCCCGTATTTTCAGAGTATGTACGTAAGGACGTACGTAGAAAATTTGAACTTGAGAATAGGCTTGGCCGAATTATTTTTGTTCACAACACCCGGTTAGAGTCGTTTTTCGACGAAACATTTCCACAGCTTTCGTAGGGGAATTTCCGGCTATGTCATTTTTAATTTTTACGGATTTTTCCGAGAGACGAAACGTGTTGGGCCAACAAGAGGGCGCCACTTGGCACCCTCTCATTGGCGGACGTAAGTGGGCGGTAAAGGGAGGGTTGGACGAATTGGCCTTGTTGGTCAAGGGGAGTTGGTAGGATATTTTTGTGTGTTAGTTGGTCAAGGACACATGGGTGAATCTTGGCCCTACACTTGCCTTGCACTTGGCAAGATCTTGCCATTGGTTGGCCTTCACTTGACCTATAAATACCCACCCCTTTGAAGACTAATTCATCCATAAATTTGCCTAAGTCTTGAAAGCTCTCCTTCTCCCTCCCTTGTGTTGAGTTCGTAGAGGCCTCCTGTGGCGAGAGCACCCCCTCTGTGGTGCTAGAGAGTGTACCCCCTAGCCTAGTTGTTTTAGTATAATACCCCCTCTTGGTAGAAATACTCTCAAAAGTATTGTTATAATGCCCAAATTACCTTAGTAGTATACCTTGTAGTATTCTAAGGTTATACCTATACCAAAAGCCCGCTTATACTATCATACTTCCCATCCACAAAACCGAAACCCTAAGGAAAATCTCCATAGTTAGTTGGAGTAATTAGTAGAAGTTGGTTAGAACTTCTAAGGGTTGTTTGAGCTGGCCTGAGCGCACTGAGTAGGAGCTAAACCTTGCTCAGGATCGACATTTAAACTCGGATAATTATGGGTTTATCGAGGTAAATATCTTGTCCCTCTATTGTAATTGGAAATTACATGATTGTTAGACTATATAGTTGAAGTATACTATATATAGAACTGAACGTTGTTGTCGGCAATGTCTTTTGACTTAAGCCTGAATAATAAGAAACCTTTTCGAAAGAAGAGTGCTGAACTGTATTTACATGTGTATCAGACAGATACTTGTGTAGCTTTTACGTGAGGTAGAATTGTGCACGTCCGGATTAGGCGTATAACCCCTGGTTGGCTTGGTAGCGGCCAGATAGAGAGAGATTTACGTTGCGGGGGAGGTCTCAGGAATTTTCGTAGAATGTTATACAATTAGACCGAAATGTTAATAAACGCCTTGTGGCCTTATAGGTTGAAGTACTACGTGTGGCGCGATCTACTTGGCTTAGGAGTAGACGGTTGGAAGTACTTGAGCGCTTTTGCTATTAGTCGATACTCGTCGCGAGGTATGTGAACCTCTTCCTATCTCTTCTAGCATGATGTGTGTGTAACTATGTAGTACGGTGACGCATACGTGTTAAATGTATTTGATTGGTCTAAAACATAAAGTGTTATAACGGCTTTATGGGAAGTTGGTTATAACGACTTTATGTAGGTAAGAAAATACTTGTGGTTTTTAAAAGGTAGCCGATTTGAATCAGAATGGCTGGTTATGTGATAATAAAGAACTTGAAGTATTTCAAAGGATTTTTGAATCATTTTGAAAGAAGAGTAATACTTAGTTTCTTTTGAAAACTTAAGAGTTATACTAGCTTTATGGTAATTTAGGTATAACGGCTTAGGAATTTTTTACTGATTTCGGAAATCAGAATGTGTATCGACAAACCATCAGCGTTAATAAAAGGAAATGTTTTGTGATTAAGTATTATTAAAACCAAGAGAAACTTCCATCCGCATAGAAGCTAAGATGAGACAAAATGATATTTCCTAGATCATGGTCATTGTAATAAGATTTTTATAAACAAGAATATCCTACTCACATATAAGGCTTATGTTTCTCAGATGGTTTAAAAGAGAATGATATTCTTAAGTGATTAATACTATGAACTACGAAACCCTTTCGAAAAATGAGAAACTTGAACATTGAAAATTAGGCAAACTTGAACATTGGAAAAGAATGTTGCTACTTGATTTTACAAAGAAAAGTAATTGATTTACTTTAAAAAGATAGTCACTCTATTTTTATACCACGGGTATTGTGTGACATTGTGAAAGTAACGTATCTTTTAAAGAGTTAATGTATGAAGTACTTTGGGGATAAAACCCCGAACTTGTTGGCATATAGTAGAAAGTACCTTGTGTGTATAACTTGATTGTGTTGGTTTGTGATAGCCTTGTAATACTTTCTTGTTGATTGATAAGTAAACATGCTAGGATGCTACGTGTGTTAGTATCTTGTGATGTTAGTGTAAAGGGGTTTTCCTCGATCGCGCTTAAAGTTGTTTGACTATCACCGTTATGTTGGTATGGTACCACTCACCTTGACTTGTTTAGGAGGTTGTCGCCGCCTCCACGGGGTAGACTTCGGTGATGCAGGACCGTGATTCGAGAATACCTCACGCGGGTCCGGGATCCATGCGGAACTACGGGAGTTCCGTGTTAGTTTGCGGCCGCTTGTGGTCATGCGGTCTTTATGGCTACGCGGATCGCGAGTCGGGGCGATGTCGGAGTAGCTACCCTCGATGCGAGGAATACCTCATGCGGCCTATGAGGTTGGCCTACGCGGAGTCGCGGAGAGTTCGAGGCTAGATGCGCGCATTTGAATCTGCGCGAGTGACCAACTTTGATCATGTGACGCAGGACGAGATATCATGACACGCTTTATGACCTTGCTAGTGCTGTAGGTGTTAGTAGTCGGCTATGCCTTCGCACTTACCTGCATCGTTTTATTAGGACACAGTGGGACACGGTGTTCATGTGTATTCCTTGGTGCTTTTATATCATAAGCCGGCGATGAGGAAGGTATTCCACGGGCATGATTGATGTTGTGGGCGTGAGACCCATAGTTATACTTGAGTGATGACTTTGAGGCGTGAGTCCCAACTTGACATATTGTTTATTTATTATGAATGTAGTTTGGTTACCATACATGTCTCTGTTTCATATAGATCGCTATGATTTCATTCTGATATTTTCGCTTCACATACTTGGTACTTGTTATCGACCTCCTTCGGGTGCGTTCATGCCGCGAGTTGAGGTACACGCGATCGTTGATCCTCGCTCTTAGTGTCACGATTCAGCGTTTGGGAAGCCCGTTCCTCGAGGCTTATCTTAGTATAGTCCTGTTGTTATAGGTGCTTACATTCGAGTGTGGCGGCCCCGCCCCGTCGTTGTTGTCATATCATTCGTAGAAGTCTGTAATCTTGCTGAAGGTGGTTTGTAAAAAGGATTAAACTGTTCATGTTGAAAGAATTGTTGTTTATATATATGCCGAAAGGCAAGTGTTCCTGATTATCGTTTATACTTACATTATTTCATGTTATTGATTTATGTTCCGCTGATTTTCTCTGATGTATGACTACTAGGGTGCCCGGGGCAAGGCACCAGTCACGGGCCCGGGTTCGGGTCGTGACAAAAGTGGTATCAGAGCAGTTAATCCTCGGAAAGTGTCTACGCATCGATCCAAGTCTTGATTATCGGTGTGTTGTGCACCACACCAATAATCAGGAGGCTATAGGATATTTAGGATTGGTTTCTATTCTTCTCACTCTGAGATCGTGCCTTAGAGCTGTGTTGTAAGTTAGACCCTCTAACGTATTTCTTTCCCTTACCGTTATGCCTCCGCGTAGGGCAACCCGGACCCAGGAGGGCAAGGCAGCCGAGGGAGCTGCGAGTTGAGTACAGAGGGTTACGTGGGCACACGCCCAATCTTTACCTAGGGTAGTGCTTCATTTGGAGAGTTCTGCGACGTCACTAGCCCCAGCAGAGTTTAGCACGGCGGCGGCAGTTCCTACTGCGGCCATGATATTTGAACCTTCAGTTCCACGACCGGGAACGGTGAACTTAGATTGCAAGAAGGCGACCCTGTTACTAGCTATGGATTTGGCTACCAGAGAGTATACCGATGTACCGCGAGTCTTGATGACTACCTAAGAGAGGGTTGTGTAAGAGTAATTCTTCAGTTAGGCTTGAGCATGGCCTGTGTACGGGCTTATGCGCGCGGGCAGCGTAGAGATCGATGGGTTAACGGCGAAGGGCGAAGAGGCGAGCAAGGTCCTTTGGTAACTTTCGAGGCGAGTCACCTCACCAGCAGATTATATTATGCACATCCACCAGTGCAGAGAGGTCCTCCACGAATTTCAGGACGTTCGGGGTATGCAAGAGTTGGTCAGAGCTCCAGATCTTCCGGTTCACAGTGTGGCAGACGTCATCCCGGGGAATGTCGTCTTTTAGTTGGTATTTGTTGTACCTACGACCGTCAGGGTCTGATGTCGGAAGAATGTCCTTGTAGGAGGACTTAGCCTTCAGGATCGGTGGGTAGTTTGTCATCTTCCTTAGCTATGCGCCCTACGGGGCAGGACTGTTTAGAACGACTAAGGGGAGTGAAGCAGTAGATACATGCATATCTTTAACCCTCTAGAGTTTGTTTATGTGATAAGGTGAGTATACCTTAAGTGCTATGTTCTGATAGCAGTGTGTAAATTGTGATTAGGAAATCATGGTGGGTTAACCGAGTAAGATTTTGGGGGATAGAGAAGGTGTGAGCCTTAGAGTGTTATACGTAGAGACCTTAGAGGTAAGGCCATCTGGAGCGAAGGTGTAGTGTCATGTTTGATCCTTATTGGAGTGCATAGTGCACGTGAGCTATGTTTGGGATAGGTCCCTAAGTAGTGTGAAATGGAAGAGGGTAGTTGAACTAAGAAGACCGCTAGGTTTTCGTAACGTGATTTGAGGGATTGTTCCGGATCGGGGAGCTAATGTTTTGCGATTCGGGTCGGGTTGAGGCCATGTTGCGGGTCAACCCGCGGCTGTTTGGTGGGGTCGGTTTGTGGTGGTCGCGGGTGGTAGGTCACGAGGATGTTAGGCCCAAGTTTAGTTAACCGCACGAATTCGTGGACGATTCGACCGAGTCGGGCCGGAGGTCGGCCATCTTGTCTTCTAGCAAGCACCGTTTACTCGTGAGGTTATGCGAGATGTTACATCGAAAGATGGTAGGCTGCGCGAGGTGCCTACCACACCTTATTGCAGACAGTGGAGCCCAGTTGCACTGCTTTTTCTCGGAGGTTTTACCAGCAAGGTTAGGAACTCGGTGAGTCTCAGACCGCATTCGCCCTGGCGGTGTGTGTATTTCAGAGGTAGTTGTGGGGATTGTTGTCTCCTGTGGAGGGAGTGTTTAGGCTACCATTTCAGTTTTTGAATGTCGCCTTATGAGGCCTTGTAGGGGCGGAAGTGTAAGTTGCCGGTCGATTGGGTCGACGCTGGCAAGGTTCAGATAGTTGGTACATACGTGTTCAGCAGGATGTGGATAGGGTGAAGCTTATCCAGAAGAGGTTTTTAGCGCTTCGGAGGAATCGTGCGGATTATCGGCGATGCTTAGAGTTCAGTTGGTCGGTCTTGAAGGTACCACCGGATAGGGTGTAAGAGAAACTTAGCGAGCTACTTTGGGCCTTTGAGTTCATGAGAGGATAGGCGGGTTGCCTATATGTTAGCATTTGCCGTCCGACTTAGGAGGCAAGCGTCGTCGATCTTTCGTGTTATGTTCAAGAAGAAATCGGAGATCCATCAGTGTTCCCGTTAATGATGACCATTAGAGATAGTAACCCGAGTTTTGGAAATCAAGGCGATGTAAATGTGGTAAGAGTTCGAGTGTACAAGAAGTGTCACGACATCCTCGGGATCGCGTAGTCCGGCACCATTTGTTGGGTCGCGAGTGACACTAGAACCTCGCGGCAAAGTGACAGTGGTATCGGGAAGAAGCGAGCATGTATGGCGAGCATTGATGTGATCATTTCTTTTGTAAAGAGAAGGTGCGAAGGAAGTATATTTTAGACCCGGAGAGAGGTGTTTGTGGTGATGTTAGAGGTGTTTCCTCGTGGACTTTAATGTAAGTATTTTGCGCAAGTTGTTTCGTGACGTGTGGCAAGGATTGTTTCGTAAGTATAGTAGTGAAGACTATCTTGGCGCACGTTGGTTTTGAGACTTAGAAGGAACATTCGGACGAATGTTTCTAGGAGGAGAATGTTATACCCGTATTTTTAGAGTATGCGTGGGGCGTGCGTAGAAAATTTGAACTTGAGAATAGGCTTGGCCAATTATTTTTGTTCACAACACGGTTAGAGTCGTTTTTAACTAAACGTTTCCACAGCTTTCGTAGGGAATTTCCGCTATGTCATTTTTAATTTTACGGATTTTTCCGAGACGAAGCGTGTTGGGCCAACAAGAGGCGCCACTTGGCACCTCTCATTGTGACGTAAGTGGGCGGTAAAGGGAGGTTGGGCGAATTGGCCTTGTTGGTCGAGGGAGTTGGTAGGATATTTTTGTGTGTTAGTTGGTCAAGGACACGTGGGTGAATCTTGGCCCTACACTTGCCTTGCACTTGGCAAGATCTTGGCCATTGGTTGGCCTTCACTGACCTATAAATACCCACCTTTGAAGACTAATTCATCCATAAATTTGCCTAAGTCTTGAAAGCTCTCCTTCTCCCTCCCTTGTGTTGAGTTCGTGAGGCCTCCCCCTGTGGCGAGAGCACCCCTCTAGGGGTGCTAGCCGAGTGTACCCCTAGCCTAGTTGTTTCGTATAATACCCCCTCTTGGTAGAAATACTCTCAAAAGTATTGTTATAATTCCCAAATTACCTTAGCCGTATACCTTGTAGTATTCTAAGGTTATACCTATACCAAAAGCCGGTTATACTATCATACTTCCCGAGTCCACAAAACCGAAACCCTAAGGAAAATCTCCATAGTTAGTTGGAGTAATTAGTAGAAGTTGGTTAGAACTTCTAAGGGTTGTTGGAGCGGCCTGAGCGCACTGAGTAGAGCTAAACCTTGCTCGGGATCGACATTTAAACTCGGATAATTATGGGCTTATCGAGGTAAATATCTTGTCCTCTATTGTAATTGGAAATTACATGATTGTTAGACTATATAGTTGAAGTATACTATATATAGAATGAACGTTGTTGTCGGCAATGTCTTTTGACTTAAGCCCGAATAATAAGAAACCTTTTCGAAGAAGAGTCGAATCAGTATTTACATGGGATCAGACATGAGACTTGTGTAGCTTTTACGTGAGGTAGAATTGTGCACGTCCGGATTAGGCGTATAACCCCGGTTGGCTTGGTAGCCGGCCCGATAGAGAGGAGATTTACGTTGTTGCGGGAGGTCTCGAATTTTCTGTAGAATGTTCTACGATTAGACCTAAATGTTAATAAACGCCTTGTGGCCTTATAGGTTGAAGTACTACGTGTGGCGCGATCTACTTGGCTTAAGGAGTAGCCGACGGTTGGAAGTACTTGGAGCGTTTTGCTATTAGTCGATACTCGTCGCGAGGTATGTGAATCTCTTCCTATCTCTTCTAGCATGATGTGAGTGTAACTATGTAGTACGGTAGACGTACATGTGTTAAATGTATTTGATTGGTCTAAAACATAAAGTGTTATAACGGCTTTATGGGAAGTTGGTTATAACAACTTTATGTAGGTAAGAAAATACTTGTGGTTTTTAAAAGGTAGCGATTTGAATCAGAATCGGTGGTTATGTGATAATAAAGAACTTGAAGTATTTCAAAGGATTTTTGAATCATTTTGAAAGAAGAGTAAAACTTAGTTTCTTTTGAAAACTTAAGAGTTATACTAGCTTTATGGGAAGTTAGGTATAACGGCTTAGGAATGTTTTACTGATTTCGGAAATCAGAATGTGTATCGACAAACCACTGCAGCGTTAATAAAAGGAAATGTTTTGACAGATTAAGTATTATTAAAACCAGTAGAAACTTCCATCTGCATAGAAGCTAAGATGAGACAAAATGATATTTCCTAGATCATGGCTGCTGTAATAAGATTTTTATAAACAAGAATATCCTACTCACATATAAGGCTTATGTTTCTCAGATGGTTTAAAAGAGAATGATATTCTTAAGTGATTAATACTATGAACTACGAAACCCTTTCGAAAAATGAGAAACTTGAACATTGGAAATTAGGCAAACTTGAACATTGAAAATTAGGCAAACTTGAACATTGGAAAAGAATGTTGCTACTTGATTTTACAAAGAAAAGTAATTGATTTACTTTAAAAAGATAGTCACTCTATTTTTATACCACGGGTATTGTGTGACATTGTGAAAGTAACGTATCTTTTAAAGAGTTAATGTATGAAGTACTTTGGGGATAAAACCCCGAACTTGTTGGCATATAGTAGAAAGTACCTTGTGTGTATAACTTGATTGTGTTGGTTTGTGATAGCCTTGTAATACTTTCTTGTTGATTGATAAGTAAACATGCTAGGATGCTACGTGTGTTAGTATCTTGTGATGTTAGTGTAAAGGGGTTTTCCCCTCGACTGCGCTTAAAGTTGTTTGACTATCAGCCGTTATGTTGGTATGGTACCACTCACCTTGACTTGTTTCCGGAGGTTGTCGCCCTCCACGCGGGTAGACTCAGCGATGCAGGACCATGATTCGAGAATACCTCACGCGGGTCCGTGGATCCATGCGAACTACGGAGTTCCGTGTTAATTTGCGGCCCTTGTGGTCATGCGGTCTTCAGTGGCTACGCGATCGCGAGTCGGGGCGATGCCGGAGTAGCTACCGATGCGAGGAATACCTCACGCGCCTATGAGGTTGGCCTATGCGAGTGCGGAGAGTTCTGTGGCTAGACGCGCACATTTGATATCGCGGCGAGTGACGGCCTTTGATCATGTGACGGTCAGACAGATATCATGACACGCTTTATGACGCTAGCATGCGTGGTGTTAGCCCGCTATGCCTTCGCATTTACCCTGCATTGTTTATTAGGACACGGTGGGACACGGTGTTCATGTGTATTCCTTGGTGCTTTTATATCATAAATCGCCGCAATGAGGAAGGTATTCCACGAGCATGATTGATGTTGTGGGCGTGAGACCCATAGTTATACTTGAGTGATGACTTTGAGGGCGTGAGTCCCTAACTTGACATGACTGTTTATTTATTGTGAACTGTAGTTTGGTTACCATACATGTCTCCTGTTTCATATAGACTGCTATGATTTCATTTACAGTATTTTCGGCTTCACATACTTGGTACTGTTGTCTCGACCTCGCTTCGGCTGCGTTCATGCCGCAGTCGAGGTACACCGCCGTTGATCCTCGCTCTTAGGGGTCAGCGTTGGGAAGCTCGTTCCTCCGAGGCTTATCTTGGTATAGTCCTCGTTGTTATAGGTTCTTACATTCGTGGGTGTGACGGCCCCATCCGCCGTTGTTGTCATATCATTCGTAGAGTGCAGAGTAATCGTTGTGGGCAGGGTTTGTAAAAAGGATTAAACTGTTCATGTTGAAAGAATTGTTGTTTATATATATGCCGAAAGGCAAGTGTTCACAGATTATCGTTTATACTTCTGTTATTTCATGTTATTGATTTATGTTCCGCTGATTTTCTCTGATGTATGACTACTAGGGTGCCCGGGGCAAGGCACCAGTCACGGGCCCGGGTTCGGGTCGTGACACACATGGCCCTGACGGCCACAGGTAAAACAAGTACCAACAAAAAGACGACATTCCCCGCGATGACGTTTGCCACACTGTGAACACTGAGGAAAAACTGAATCCGGCTGGCTGGAACCTACGTGTTTCTGCGAACGAGCAGCCCTGGAGCTCTGACCAACTCCTACATTGTTATACCCCGTATTTCAAGAGTATGTACGTGAGCGCGTACGTATTATAATTTGAGCCTTAAAGTTGGCTAGTTTCGAAATTTGTACACAACACCCGATTAGAGTCGTTTCGGCGAAACGCTTTCCACGACTTCGTAGGAAAATTCGCTATGTCATTTTTAATTTTGCGGATTTTTCCGAGAGACGTAACATTTTGGATCAACGAGAGGTGACACTTGTCACCCTCAAGCATGTTGACTGACGAAATGGGCAAGGATTGGCACGTTTTTTGTGCATTATTTTTGGTCAAGGAGTTGGTAGGATATTTTGGGTAGATGGATAAGGTTGCACATGGCTTAATCTTGACCTTACACTTGCCTAACACTTGGATGGATCTTGGCCATTGGTTGGCCTTCACTTGACCTATAAATACCCCTCTAGTTGAAGACTTTCTTCATCCAAAACTTGAGCAATCTAACTAAGTCTCAAAATACTCCCTCTCCTCAGCTTCACCCACCACACCCCTCCCCTTTGAGAGCCCTGGCCGAGAGCCACCTCCTCCCCTTTGAGGTGTTTTGCTGGGTACCCCCCAGCCTAGTTGTCTCGTATAACGACCCCCATGTTGTGGGATAGAAATACTCTCCAAGTATTGTTATAATGCCCAAATACCTTGGCCCAAATACCTTGTAGTATTCCCAATGTTACACTTATACAAAAGCCCAGAAAATACTATTATACTTCCCTCAGTCACAAAAATGAAACCCTAAGTAAATCTTCACCCGTAGTTGAAGTTATAAGTAGAAGTTGGTTAGAACTTCTAAGGGTTGGTTGGAGCGGGTCTAAGCGCACGGAGTAGGAGCTAAACCTTGCTCAGGATCGACATATAAACTCGGATAATTTTGGGCTTATCGAGGTAAACACTCTTGACCTTCTATTGTAATTGGAAATTACATATTGTAGGAATATATAGTTGAAGTATACTATATATAGAACTGAACATTATAATTGTTCGGCAATGTCTTTTGACTTAAGCTCGAATAATACTTACAGAATGTCTTGCGACTTAAGCTGAATTTAAAGAAGAGAACCGAATCAGAATTACATAGGGCGTATTCTGATGACTTGTGTAACATTACCGGTAGTAGAATTGTACACGCCCGGTTAGGCGTGTTAACCCTCGGTTGGCTTGGTAGCGCCTCGATAGAGAGGAGATTTACGCTGCCATGTGGGGAGGTGCCGCTAATTTTCGTAGAAAGATGGAAACTTGTGTTTAAGAGTTAATAGACGCTTTGTGGCCTTTATAGGTGAAAGTACTAAGAGTAGCGTATTCTACTCGCGAGTGGAAAGGGCTAGTGCGTTGTAGTACTTGGAGCTTTTTGCTTATTGTCGATAATCGCCGAGGTATGTGAACCTCTTCCTATCTCTTCTAGCATGATATGTGTGAACTATGTAGTACGGTAGACGATACGTGCTAAATGTATTTGATTGGTTTAAACATAAAGTGTTATAACGCTTTATGGGAAGTCGGTTATAACAGCTTTATGTGGATAAGCAAATACTTTGTGGTTTCTAAAAGGTAACTGATTTGAATAATAACTGGCTTGATATGTGTTAATAAAGAACTTGAAGTATTTCAAAAGATTTATGAATCGTTTTGAAAGAATGAGTAGTACTTGGGTTTTGAAAGCTTAAGAGTTATACTAGCTTTATGGGAAGTTAGGTATAACGCTTAAGAATGTTTGCATCGATTTGGAAATCGTAATGTGTATCGACAAACCACTGCAGCGTTAATAAAAGGAAAATGTATTGACTAATGAAGTATTATTAAAACCAGTAGAAACCTCCATCTGCATAGAAGCTAAGATGAGACAAAATGATATTACATTTCCTAGATCATGGCTGCTTAATAAGATTGATTATAAACAAGAATAACCTACTCACATATAAGACATATGTTTCTCAAAACGTTTAAAGGAGAATTATGTTTTAAAGGACTAAAACTATGAACTACGAAACCTTTTTCTAAAATGAGAAACTTGAGCATTCGAAATTAGGCAAACTTGAACGCTTTGGAAAATAAGGTTGTTACTTGATTTTACAAAGGAAAGCATTTTGATTTACTTAACAATGTTAGTCACTCCAATTTTATACTACGTATCGGGTGACCTTTGTAAAAGAAATGGATCTTAAAAGGAATTTAACGGACGTAGTACTTTAAGGTTAAAATCCGACTTTGACATAAAATGAAAGTACCTTGAGTCGTGTGTAACTTGCTTATGCTTGTTGTTATGAAACTTGACCATGTTACGTGTGATAGCCTTGTTGTGCAAGTATCGTGTTCTACTCGACTACCGGGTCATCCGAATGTATTTCACTTGATTACCGGTCATCCGAATGTATTTCACTTGATTAATGTCATCCGAATGTATTTCACTTGATTACCGTCATCCGAATGTATTTCACTTGATTACACGTCATCCGAATGTATTTCACTTGATTACTGGGTCATCCGAATGTATTTCACTTGATTACCGGTTCATCCGAATGTATTTCACTCGACTACCGGCTCATCCGAATGTATATCACTTGACTACGGCTCATCCGAATGTATTTCACCGACTCTGTTCATCCGGAATGTATTCCACACGCTTTCTATATTGGGTCCATAAGATGGGCCGAGACCGTTATACGATCACATGATTTGTACCTAGATCCGCGGTGAGGAAGAAGTTCCACGGGCATGAGGGATGACTTTGAGGGCGTGAGTCCCTGACTTGACATGACTGCTTTTATGTTGTGAAATGTAGTTTGGTTATCATACATGTCTCCTGCTTTATATAGACTATTATGATTTCATTTACAGTATTTTACAGTTTCACATACTTGGTACCTGTTGTACTGACCTCCTTCGGGGGGCTGCGTTCATGCCGCAGGTAAAAGGTACATCGGCTGTCGATCCCCGCTTTTAGGATCACCTTTCAACAGATTGGAAGTCTGTTCCTTCGAGGCTTATCTTTTGGTATGTTACTCGAGTGCGTAGATGCTTATACATTCGTGGTATGGAGGCCCTGTCCCGTCATAGCCATTGTAAAATCTAGAGGTCCAGAGTAATCGCACAAGTGTGGTTTGTAAAAAGGATAACTTTCGTATTTATGTATATATGATGAAGGCAAGCTGCTTTGGTTGGCTGTTTATTTATCTTTTCTCTTATTTCATGTTCATGTTTTTATTTCCTCTGATTTTCTCTGATTTTGTATGACTAGGGTGCCCGGTAAGACACTACCACGCCCGGTTCGGTCGTGACAAAAGTGGTATCGAGCGCTTAGTCTCGGAAAGTGTCTGCATCGCGTGTCTAGTAGAGTCTTGATTATCGGTGTGTTGTGCACCACATCTATAATCGTGAGGTCGCAAGACATTTAGGATTAGTTTCCATTCTTCTCATTCCGAGATCGTGCCTCAGAGCTGTGTGATAAATGGACCCTCCGACGTATTCCTTTCCTTTACCGCTATGCCTCCGCGTAAGGCAACCTGTGCCAGATGGGCAAGGCAATGAGGAGTCCGTTAGTGAGATACTGAGGAGTACGAGGGCGCAGCCCGCCAAGACTGAGACAAGATTCGACGGCGGGTTTCGCGACGCCGCAAGACCAAAGAGAGTTTAGAGCGCAGCAGTTGGTGCTGAGACTACAAGACTGAGCCTCCATCCCCACACCGGAGCCGATGAGACGGGTACAAGGAGATGGCCGCCATCGCCGTGGTCGTGGCCGATATGAGGATAGGTCGACGCAGCAGTTCCACCAAAGAAGACCGTAGTTCACCCCCGAGCGCATAGCTGAGGCTACGACTTCGAGTTGTAGCCCTCCGTTGTTCTATGGATCGAGGCGAGGACGACCTCGTGAGTTTATCCACAAACACAGACGGATCATGAGAGTGATCGAGCCTCAGAGGCGTAGTCGGTGGTATTGGTTCGCATCACCGCGTGATATCGCAGCTTGATCGGTTTGATTCGTGAGCTGCCCCGGAAGAGCATGCACTTCCAAAGCAGTTTGGGACGAGTTCTCGAGGGCATTTCTTGCACATTTCTTGCCTCCACAGATGAGAGGGCTCGGGCCGGCAGATTTTTGACGTTGAGGCAGATCGGATGGTTAGAGAGTACAATGTGGAGTTCGACTCATTAGCTCGGTATGTTCCCGCCAGAGTAGCGGATATGGAGGATGAGTACACCGCCACGCCACTGGCTGGACGACATTGGCAGAGGCTTGTACGGGTGTAGCTCTTCACCGCATGGACATTGCCCGCACGCAAGCTCATGCACTAGGATGTGAGGCACGAGAGGTCGACGGAATGACCGAGATCGGCAGAGGCCGAATGCAGGTCCTTTGGTAACTTCGAGGCGGACCGCCTCGCAGAGCCTAGTTATGTACCTCCGCCAAGATGCAGTGGTCCTCCGCGCCTTCGTGTCGTTCGGGTATTCGAGCCGGTCGAGCTCCGTGGCTTCGGTTCACGAGTTTACGTGAGTCAGCCGCCAGGATTCATGTCCCTCTCGTGCGCGATGTGGGCAAACATCATCCCGAAATGTCGCTTTTTATCGGTGCTTGTTTCACCGCGCCGTCGGCCATGTGACGAGAGACCGTGGCTTATAGGAGAGGTACGCAGCTTGGCGCAGCCTCACCGGATCGATGGCGTGTTCATTGCCTTCTACAAGCATGCTACCGCAGGCGCACTTATGATTAGAGTGAGCGGTAGCTTCGTATATCCTTAACCATCTAGAGGCTTGTATGTTTTGATGTTATGTTAATGTGTTAAGTGTTATGTTCGGATAGCTTTGTGCTAAAATGTGATTTAGGAACCCGTTGGGGAAAAGGGTAAGCTCGGGTGAGAAAATGATGAACCTTAGAATATTACGCTGAGACCTTAGATGTAAAGCCGCCTTGAGTACAAGATTTTGCGAGTGATCCTTGTCGAGTGCATTTTATGCCTAGAATATATTGTGTGATAAGTCTCAGGTTGGGTAAATGAAAGTGGTATCTTTCATGATGTGATTAGCAAGGTTGTTCGGATCGAGAACGAGAGTCGGCGTGCAGGCTCGGGTTGAGGACGTGTTGCGTGTCAACCCAGAGCCGGAATGGCGTGGGTCAGCTGCGGTCCCGCCAGCGGTAGGGTCACGAGGTGCTAGGCCCAAGTTTAGATGACCATCGTATGAGTTCGTGGATATGTTCGACTGGCGGATCGTGAAGGCGGAAGTGGCCTTAAGGAAGATCGAGGCTAGTAAGATGACCAAGTTTGAGGTAGTGACTCCAAAGTTTTGGAAACCAAGTAGTACGATACTAGAAGAGTTCGAGTGTTCGAGAAGAGTACGACGAGTAAGAGTAGAGACGAACATGTATTGCGAGCATAGATATGATCATTTCTTGTGAAGGTAGAAGCGCGAAGGATGAATATTTTTAGACCTCGTGGATCGCATGCATCCGGCATCATTTGTTGGGTCGCGGAATGACACTAGAACCTCGCGCAAAGTGACAAAAGTTTGTGATGTTAGAGGTGTTTCCTCGTGGACTTGATATAAGTATTTGCGCGCATGTGTTGTTTCGTGGCGGTGGCGCTGGCAACTTATTAGAAGAACTTTATCGTTATCCGTCTTGAGAAGGAACATTCGGGACGAATGTTTCTGGCGAGGGAGAATGTTATTCCCGTATTTCCGCAGTATGTACGTGAGCGCCAGACGTATTATAATTTGAGCCTTAAAGTAAGCTAGTTTCGAAATTTGTACACAACCCCCGATTAGAGTCGTTTTTCGTAAACGCTTTCCATTTTTCGTAGGGAAAATTCCGCTATGTCATTTTTAATTTTTGGCGGATTTTTCCGAGACGTAACATTTTGGACCAACGAGAGGGTGACACTTGTCACCCTCAAGTGGCATGTTGGACGGACGAAATGGGCAAGGATTGGCACGTTTTTTGTGCATTATTTTTGGTCAAGGAGTTGGTAGGATATTTTGGGTAGATGGATAAGGTTGCATATGGCTTAATCTTGACCTTACACTTGCCTAACACTGACGGATCTTCGCCATTGGTTGGCCTTCACTTGACCTATAAATACCCTCTAGTTGAAGACTTTCTTCATCCAAAAACTTGAGCAATCTAACTAAGTCTCAAAATACTCCCTCTCCTCGAGCTGGGCCCACCACACCCTCCCCTTTGAGAGCTCTTGGCCGAGAGCCACCTCCCTCCCCTTTGAGGTGTTTTTCCGTGGGGTACCCCCCCCCTAGCCTAGTTGTCTCGTATAAATACCCCCCTTTTGTGGTATAGAAATACTCTCCAAGTATTGTTATAATGCCCAAATACCTTGGCCCAAATACCTTGTAGTATTCCCAAGGTTACACTTATACAAAAGCCCAGAAAATACTATTATACTTTCCTCAGTCACAAAAATGAAACCCTAAGTAAATCTTCACCCGTAGTTGAAGTTATAAGTAGAAGTTGGTTAGAACTTCTAAGGGTTGGTTGAGCGGGTCTAAGCGCACGGAGTAGAGCTAAACCTTGCTCAGGATCGACATATAAACTCGGATAATTTTGGGCTTATCGAGGTAAACATTCTTGACCTTCTGTTGTAATTGGAAATTACATATTGTAGGAATATATAGTTGAAGTATACTATATATAGAACTGAACATTATAATTGTGCGGCAAATGTCTTTTGACTTAAGCCCGATTAATACTTACAGAATGTCTTGCGACTTAAGCCCGAATTTAAAGAAGAGAATCGAATCAGAATTACATAGATCAGACATGAGACTTGTGTAACATTACCGTAGTAGAATTGTACACGTCCGTTAGATGTGTTAACCCCCTGGTTGGCTTGGTAGCACTTCGATAGAGAGGAGATTTACGCTGCATGGGGAGAGGTGCCGAATTTTCTGTAGAAAGATGGAAACTTGTGTTTAAGAGTTAATAGACGTTTGTGGCCTTTATAGGTGAAAGTACTAAGAGTAGTGTATTCTACTCGAGGAGTGGAAAGGGCTAGTGCGTTGTAGTACTTGGAGCTTTTTGCTTATTGTCGATAATCATCGCGAGGTATGTGAACCTCTTCCTATCTCTTCTAGCATGATATGTGTGAACTATGTAGTACGGTAGACGTACATGTGCTAAATGTATTTGATTGGTTTAAAACATAAAGTGTTATAACGGCTTTATGGGAAGTCTGTTATAACAGCTTTATGTGGATAAGCAAATACTTTGTGGTTTCTAAAAGGTAACTGATTTGAATAATAACTGGCTTGATATGTGTTAATAAAGAACTTGAAGTATTTCAAAAGATTTATGAATCGTTTTGAAAGAATGAGTAGTACTTGAGTTTTGAAAGCTTAAGAGGTATACTAGCTTTATGGGAAGTTAGGTATAACGGCTTAAGAATGTTTTACTGATTTCGGAAATCAGAATGTGTATCGACAAACCACTGCAGCGTTAATAAAAGGAAAATGTATTGACTAATGAAGTATTATTAAAACCGGAGAAACCTCCATCCGCATGAAGCTAAGATGAGACAAAATGATATTACATTTCCTAGATCATGGTCGCTTAATAAGATTGATTATAAACAAGAATAACCTACTCACATATAAGACATATGTTTCTCAAAACGCTTAAAGGAGAATTATGTTTTAAAGGACTAAAACTATGAACTACGAAACCTTTTCTAAAATGAGAAACTTGAGCATTCGAAATTAGGCAAACTCAACGCTTGGAAAATAAGGTTGTTACTTGATTTTACAAAGGAAAGCATTTTGATTTACTTAACAATGTTAGTCACTCCAATTTTATACTACGTATCGGTGACCTTTGTAAAAGAAATGGATCTTAAAAGGAATTTAACGGACGTAGTACTTTAAGGTTAAAATCCGACTTTGACATAAAATGAAAGTACCTTGAGTCGTGTGTAACTTGCTTATGCTTTTGTTATGAAACTTGACCATGTTACGTGATAGCCTTGTTGTGCAAGTATCGTGTTCTACTCGACACCGGTCATCCGGAATGTATTTCACTTGATTACACGGCTCATCCGAATGTATTTCACTTGATTACCGGTCATCCGGAATGTATTTCACTTGACACGGGTCATCCGAATGTATTTCACTTGATTACGGTCATCCGAATGTATTTCACTTGATTACCGGTCATCCGAATGTATTTCACTTGATTACACGGCTCATCCGGAATGTATTTCACTCGACTACGGCTCATCCGAATGTATATCACTTGACTACCGGTTCATCCGGAATGTATTTCATCGACTACCGGTTCATCCGAATGTATTCCACACGCTTCTATATTGGGTCCATAAGATGGGCCGAGACTCGTTATACGTATCACATGATTTGTACCTAGATCACGGCAGCGGTGAGGAAGAAGTTCCACGGGCATGAGGATGACTTTGAGCGTGAGTCCTCGACTTGACATGATCGCTTCTATGTTGGAATCGTAGTTCGTTATCATACATGTCTCTCGCTTTATATAGACTATTATGATTTCATTTACGATTTTACGCTTTCACATACTTGGTACTGTTAGATCGACTCCTTCGGGGCCGCGTTCATGCCGCAGTAAAAGGTACATCGGTTGTCGATACCCGCTTTAGGATCACCTTTCAGATTGGGAAGCTCTGTTCCTTCGAGGCTTATCTTTGGTATGTTACCACGAGTCCAGATGCTTATACATTCGTGGGTATGGCGGCCCCGTCCGCCATAGCCATTGTAAAATCTTAGAGGTCCAGAGTAATCGCTGTGGGCGTGGTTTGTAAAAGGATAACTGTCGTATTTATGTATATATGATGAAGACAACTGTTTTGGTTGGCCTGTTTATTTATCTTTACTCTTAATTCATGTTCATGTTTTTATTTCCGCTGATTTTATCTGATGTTGTATCACTAGGGTGCCCGGGGTAAGGCACCAGTCACGGGCCCGGGTTCGGGTCGTGACATACATACCCCGAACGTCCTGAAGTCTGTGGAGGACCACTCTGTACTGGCGGAGGCGCATAACCGGTCTGCTGCTGAGAAGGTCCGCCTCGAAAGTTACCAAAGGACCCTGCTGTTCTGGCCCTTTTTTGCCGATCTTGGTTAACCCGTCGATCCCTACGTTTCTCGGCTCGTGCATAAGCTCAGACGCAGCCATGCTCATGCCGATCAAGAGCTACTCTTGCGCAATCTTTCTTTAGATAGTCATCAAGACCCGTGATATATCGGTGCACTCTACATTCTCTGGTTGCTAAAATCCTAGCTAGTAACAGGTCCATTCCTTTGTAATCCATATTCTTTGTTCCTGGTCGTGGAACTGAAGGCTCATATATCATGGCCGCAGAGAATCGCCGCGTGCTAAACTCTGGGCCGGGCGACGCCGCAGAATCCCCGAATAAGCACCACCCCAGGTGATGATTGGGCTGTGCCTCGTAACCTCTCTCGTGCTCTACTCGCAGCCTCCTTGCCTTGCCCTTCGGGCCCGGATTGCCGTGACGCGAGGCATAATCGTAAGGGGAAAGAAATACGTTAGAGGTCCAACTTATAACACGGCCTCTAAGGCACGATCTCAGAGTGAGAAGAATGGAAACCAATCCTAAATATCTTATAGCCTCACGATTATTGGTGGTGCACAACACACCGATAATCAAGACTTACTAGATACGGTTCAGAGACACTTTCCGAGGATTAATCGCTCGATACCACTTTTATCACAACTCAACCCGCCCGTGGATCGTGTCTTACCGGGCACCCAAGTAGACATACATCGAGTAATCAATGAACATAAAACAAGACATGAAATAATATGAAGTGTAAAACAGCTTTTTCATAAAAGTTGTTTTACGATATATATATATATATAACTTGAATCCAACAGATATATCCTTTTACAACATCGCCACAGCGATTACTGCACTTCTAAGAATGATATAACAACAATGGCGGACGGGTTCCCGCCATACCCCGAATGTAGTACTACAACGACAGTGGACTATACTCAAGATAAGCCTCCGAGAAACGGAGCTTCCCAACGCTGAATCGCGTGACCCTACGGCGAGGATCAACATCGTGTACCTCAACTGCGGCATGAACGCGGCCTCGGCGAGGTCGATAACAGTACCAAGTATGTGAAATCAAAATATCAGAAATGAAATCATAGTAGTCTATATAAAGCAGAGACATGTATGATAACCAAACTACGATTCACAATAAATAAGCGAATATGTCAAGTCAGGGACTCACACCCTCAAAGTCATCACTCAAATATAACTATGGATCTCACGCCCACAACATCAAACATGCCCGTGGAATACCTTCCTCACTGCCGGTAGTCTATGATATAAAAGCACCAAGGAATACACATGAACACCGTGTCTCACTGTGTCATAATAAAAAAGACGGTAAGCACGAAGGCATAGCCGACTACTAAAACCACGCAACAGTGGTCATAAATCAGATCACGAGGTCCGTCTAGACCGCCACATGATCAAGCCGCCACTCGCCACGATCAAATGCGCGTCTAATCTCGAACTTCGCAGCTCGCATAGGCCACTCACATAGGCCCGCATGAGGTATTCCTCGCATCGAGGGTAGCTACTCCCCGGCAACGTCCTGGACTCGCAATCCGTATGGCCACATAGACCGCATGACCACAAAGGCCGCACACTAACTCGAACTTTCAGAGCTCGCGATAGGTCCCCGACCCGCATGAGGTATTCTCGAATCATGGTCCTGCATCACCGAGTCTACCTCGCATCGGAGGCGCTTAACCCCGTATCATGTCAAGAGGTGAGTGATATAATACTAACATAACAAATTATCGTTAAACAACATAAGCACAACAAGGAAACCCTTTACACAAACATCACAAGATACTAACACACGTAGCATCCTAACATGTTTACTTATCAAAGCAACAAGAAAGTATTACAAGGCTATCACAAACCAACACAATCAAGTTATTCACACGAGGTACTTTCTACTGTATGTTAACAAGTTCGTTTTTATCCCCAAAGTACTTCATACCTTAACTCTTTAAAAGATTTGTTTCTTTCGTAAGTCACACAATACCCGTAGTATAAAAATAGAGTGACTATCTTTTTAAGTAAACCAAAACACTTCTCTTTGTAAAATCAAGTAACAACATTCTTTTCAAACGTTCAAGTTTGCCTAATTTCAAATACTCAAGTTTCTCATTTTCGAAAGGTTTCGTAGTTCATAGTCTTAATCACTTAAGAATATAAATCTCTTTTAAAACAATTTGAGAAACATATGTCTTATGTGTGAGTAGGTTATTCTTGTTCATAACAATCTTATTAAAGCAGCCATGATCTAGGAAATGTAATATCATTTTGTCTCATCTTAGCTTCTATGCAGATGGAGGTTTCTACTGGTTTTAATAATACTTAATTAGTCAATACATTTCCCTTTATTAGCGCTGCAGTGGTTTGTTCGATACTTATTCTGATTTCCGAAATCAGTAAAACATTGTTCCTTTTAAAAACCAAGTACTCATTACTCACGAATGAGGTTTCACACTTTTTAACAAAATTCATATTAATTTAATTAAGTCAAGTCTCTTATCTTTTAAGATCAAGTCTCTTAACTTCTAAAATCAATAAACCATTCTTTTTATCTCTCTTAAGTCGTTATACCTAACTTCCCATAAAGCTAGTATAACTCTTAAGCTTTTTTTTTTTAAAACCAAGCATTACTCTTCTTTCAAAAAGGTTTCTTAATTCTTTTGAAAGACTTCAAGATTCTTATTATTTAGACTCACCAAAAGACATCGCAAAGAATAACCACGCTCGGTTAACACACGACGATACCGTACTATATATATTCTTTTAAAATATCATGCTCAAGAGGATAGGAAGAATCACATACCTCGCGATGATTATCGACTATTAGCAAAATGCTCCACCGCTATAACCCGGCTAGCCTTTTTCCACCCTTCGAGTAGAATACGCTACTCGCAGAACTTTCAACCTATAAAGGCCATATACGTCTATCAACGTCTAGACTACTATGTAGAATAAATCTAGATACAAGATTCTACGGAAAATTGGGCAGCACTTCCCTACCCGTCAAACTTCACAAGTTCATCAGAATACAGTCCTATGTAAGTACAGTTCAATCTTCTTCTGTAATATCCTTCTATTACAGTTCAATTCTCTTCTGTAATATCCTTCTATGTGTCTTATATTCATTTCTATACTACTACAGTATGTAATTTCCAATTACAATAGAAGGACAAGAGTATTTACCTCGATAAGCCCAAAATTATCCAAGTTTAAATGTCGATCCTGAGCAACGTTTAGCTCCTACTCTGGGCGCTCCAACCCGCTCCAAACAACCCTTAGAAGTTCCCAAATAACTTCTACTTAGCACTTCAACCAACTATGAAGATTTTCCTTAGGGTTTTGTTTTGAGACTAAAAGGACATAAGGTAGTATTTCCGGGCTCTACGTATAGAGGTAACTTTGGAATACTACAAGGTATAAGGCTAAGGTATTTTGGAATAGTAACAATACTTGGAGAGTATTTTCTACCAAGAGGGGGGGTATTTTACGAGAAAAACTAGGCAAGGGGGGGTATTGTCTCGACCAACACCACTAGGAGGGGGGGTGTTTCGGCCAAGGCCTTCTCAAGGGGGAGGGGGGGAGCTCTTTGGACGAGAGCTTCTACAAGAGGGGGAATGACTTTTCAAATCTTAGAAAGTTGTGTTGTGGATGAAGAAGTCTTCAACAAAAGGGGGGTATTTATAGGCCAATCAATGGCCAAGATTAAGACAAGTGGTGGGCAAGTGTAGGGTGAGGATTTGGGCAAGTGTACCTTATCCATCTACCACCAAAATATCACAAAATATCCTACCAACCCCTTGACTAGAAATCATCCAACAAGAGCCCACAATGCCGTCCACTTTGAGGGTGACACATGTCACCCTCCCGTTGGTCCAAAATATTTCATCTCTCGGAAAAATCCGCAAAAATAATCAACGTTACAACCGTAATTTACCCTTCGCAAAGTTTGGAAAACGTTTCGTCGGAAAACAATTCTTTTTGGTAGTTGTGCACAAATATTTTCGTTCCTAGCCTAACTTAAGGCCTAAACTTTTGTACGTACGTCCTCACGTACATACTCTGGAAATACGGGGTATAACATGGCAGACAGAGTTCACCGCTACGTGATGGGGCTAGACCGTTATATGGTTACTGCATGTCTGGGAGTGGCCCTTCAGCCAGGTATGGATATTGCCAGGATGCAGGCTTATGCACAGGGAATTGAGGACAGACAGGGAGAGGGCCAGCCAGGTCCAGCCCAGCCCAAGAGGGCCAGGACGGCAGGATTTCAGGATAACTTTCGGGGTGGACAGCCTCAGCAGCAGGCTAGGTCTCAGCCGACGCAGAGTGCCCCTTCCCAGTCTTCTGGCAGGTGGTTTGACCGCCGGGGGTATTCGGGAGCAGGTCAGGGCTCCAGGGCTACAGGTTCACAGGTGTCCGAGGATAGTAGCCAGGGGAGGCCACCCTTGCCTCGGTGTGGTTACTGTGGTAGAGCTCATTTCGGGGAGTGTCGTACTACGTCGACAGCTTGTTATGCTTGCGGCCGGCAGGGCCATTTGGCGAGAGACTGTCCGACCAGAGGTGGCACTGGTGGGATAGCACAGTCTACTGGATCAGTTGCGGGTTCTTCGCCTTCAATAGCTAGGCAGGATGTTCATGCACCGGCAGGCCGCGACAGAGGTCGTGGTGGAGGTTCCCAGTTTTAGCGGTCCTTTGACCCGCCTATGTGATTTTTCAGGTACATCTATGACCCTTTAAATACTTGTATGCATTGATAAAGTGGTGGTATGATAGAATGTCATGAACGGATAATATTAAGGTTGTGTATGTATGCTAGAAGTAGGTTGGAAGTACGATAAGAGAATCCTTTTAGGCCTTGAATGAGAGTAAATAGCGTTGGTGCACCCTTGGGATCTGTTTCCTTGTTTGACAGTGATGGATGGATATGCGTGTGCGATATATTAGGACCATAGGTGGCATAATGAGGTTCCATTAGTGTAAAGTACGAGGATGTACCGAGGAATATTAAATTGACTCCAAAAGAACATTCGGGGACGAATGTTTCTAAGGGGGGGAGAATGTTTCTTAGGGCGGGGGGGGGGGGAGAATGTTACACCCCGTAAATTCAAGAGAATAAGTTAAGAACGTACGAAAGGAAATACGATTTGAATTTGGAAAGTTAGGTTGGCAAAAATGTTGTAGGCAGACTTTTAGTCAACTTTGGAGCGGTATATCTCCTAGTTCTTTAGGAGCTTTGAGGTGTTTTAAAAGACTAGTATGAAGTTCATTGAGTCTAGTTTCCAACGCAACAAACTGTTCGTCGATAGGACATCAGAGTAGAAAGTTATGGAAGTAACAAGTTCAGACGCAATGAGCGTAAAGTATTTTCGGTCGGCCAGGCTGCCAGTGGCCGGATGCAGCGGCGCGGATATACGGAAAGTGCTCTGAAGTTGCAGCGCCGCGGCGCCAGAATGCAGGGCCGCGGTGCCGGAAGTGCCGAAGCTCCCGGAAGTTGCAGCGCCGCGGCGCCGAGGCGGGTTTCTGCGAATCTGGGGGAAAAATCAGAAGTTTTTTTTTTTTTAAAAAAAAGGCCATGAGAAGGTGACAAGTGTCCCTCCCATCTGAGTTTAGGAAGTCCAATTTATTGACCAAGTCTTGAAGACTTGGTCTTTCTTCAAGAAACCTCCTTCTCTCTAAAAATCCCTCCTCCTTCTCTCTAAAAATTTCCTCTTCCTTCTCTCTAGAAATTCAAGGAGAAACCAAGGCCTAGAAGAACTTTGGAAAGGTGGCAAGAAGGAAACATGTTGACAAGCTTGTAGGAGGTTTGTGGAGGTGATTGTGGAAGGAAGGCAAGTGAAATTTGTTGGACTAATTTGGGTAAAACTCTAAGGTAACAATCCATTCACCTTTTAAAGTAAATATTGTGTTGCATGTGTGGAATAAAGGACTTGTAGTTGTCAATATTGCTTTTAGACATATTGCATGTAGGAATAACAATTTGGATTGAAAAGGAATTGGATAAGAAATTGTGTTATTATACCTCAAAGTTGCCGAATTGGACCTTATAGTTTGTACTAGTTTGATATCAATTGTGGGGCGGAATTTTACACGTCTAATAGGCGTGTAATACCCTATTGTTAACTACATTGTTGAGCCTTAAATATGGCGTGTTTGGTTATTGAATTCGGCCTTGAAAAAGGTGGCAAAGTATGTAGAAACAAAGGAAGTGCTGTCCAAATTTTCGTAGAATAAGGGACTTTTCAATTAGAATGTTCTACGTTGAAGATAGAAGCTAATGGACGTATTATGGTCATTATAGGTTGACATACTACGTGCGGTGTATTGGACTTGCGAGTGGATCAAACCGAAGAGGTATGTGGAAACTTTCTTATCTCTTGAGCTTGAGTAGTTATAACCATATGGTACGGTAGACGTACGTGATTCAAATAAGGTAAAGTCATTTGATATACTTGACTTGTTTTAAGGATGTCTAGTTGGTTGAGCTAGAGAATTAACTCACTTGTCCTTAGGGAAAGATTATAAGAATGGTTTATTCTAATAAGGTAGACAAGGATTTCTTGACATGAAAAAGTAAAGAATACTTGATTTGGAAAGTATTGATTCTTGAACTATTCTAAGATAAGAATTTGTTTTCTAAGTTAAGAAATTTGTCTTCTAAGAGTTATGATACTTGAGGTATTTTGAAAGTTGTGTAACTTGATTTGAAGTACAAGTCTCTTGGTCATAAAAAGAACGAAGTTGTCCAAGACATAAGGAGTTATAACGACTTTATGGGAGGTTAGTTATGACGGCCTTATGAAAGGATAAAAATGTCTTAGTTTCTAAAGCATAAAGTTAGTATAACGGCTTTATGGGAAGCTGGTTATAATAACTTTATGGAAGGTTAAAGAAATGGGTTTTCTTAAATAAGGTAAACATAGATGAAAGAATTGAAACTAAGAAGGGCAATTTGATTTAATGACATCAATTGCTTAAGGTCTAAATGAGGGTCACTTGAGTTAGAAGCCCGAAACATATTTCTAAAAAGTATAGTGACTTGTTTGAAATGTATATAAGTCTTGATACTACGGGTGATAGTATCTTGGGGTCTTAGGTGAAAAAGGGGATCTTTGGAAAGAATAGAAGTACATAGTACTTTGGGTTGAATTTTCCCCGGACTTGTTAAGTAATATGAAAAGTGCCTTAAGGTCATAAAATGAGATCCATTTTGTATGTTAATGAAATTCTAAAGAAGTTATGAGTTTCCTCGACAAGCGATGATGGAGGATTCCACGGGTATGCTTCCATTGTCTTATTGTGAGTTTACCTGGACGTACCGACAGTGATGTAGGATTCCACGGGTATGCTTCCATTGCGATTGATCCTTGGACATGCTCACGATGAGGGATTCCGGGGCATGTGACCAGGATGCGGGTTAAATTCCCGGATGTTACTATTACTCCATGGATTAGCTCTCCATGAAGACATGTACCCGAGATGAGGGATTCCACGGGCATGTTATATGTGATTATTACTTCATGGATTAGCTCTCCATGAAGACATGTACCTAAGATGAGGGATTCCACGGGCATGTTATATATGATTATTACGCCATGGATTAGCTCTCTATGAAGACATGTACCCGAGATGAGGGATTCCACGGGCATGAGATATACGATTATTACCCCATGGGTTAGCTCCCCATGAAGTCATGTACCCGAGATGAGGGATTCCACGGGCATGAGATACATATAGGTGTATATGTGTGGTATGTGTGTACGCCGACAGTGATGTAGGATGCCACAGACGCGCCACATGGTTGTAGTTTACTCTTATGGCTGTCGGCAGTGACGGGGGATTCCACGGGCAGAGGATATGGGTATATACGTGTGGTATGTGTGTACGTCGACAGTGAGGTAGGATGCCACGGGCGCGTCACATGGTTAGAATTTACACCTATAGCGGTCGACGGTGATGGGGGATTCCACGGGTATGCTTTGATATTGAGGGCTGGTGTTCATAGATGTCACGACCCGACCGGGCCGTGGATCGGTGCCTACCGGCACCTGCTCGGTATACATCAGAGAATAGCAGCGGAACATACACAACATAAACACATGTGTAAACAATAAACATCACAGGCTAGCCGATAAGGCCGCCTTCCATAATATAAACATAATCAAAAGTACAACTGTACAACTCAGTTCTTACAGCCCAACCACATATGTGAATACAGACCTCTAGGAATAACAACTGTGGCGGGACAGGGCCCCGCCATACCCCTGAATGTACATAAATCTACAACATCAGGGAAAGACTGTACCAAAAGAGACAAGCCTCCGGAGAAATGGAGCTTCTGACGTCTGATAAGTGATCCTAAGAATGAGGATCCACCACCTGCTTACCCTTTCCTGCGGCATGAACGCAGCCCCCGAGGAAGGGGGTCAGTACACAATATGTACTAAGTATGTAAAACTGGAAAATACTGTAATTACATCATAAGTTTAAAACAAAGCCGGAGACATGTATGATAACAAAATTACAGTACACAGTGCCTTACTAACAATGAGAGTAAACCAAGAGTATACGTACAACATAAAAATAGGAGACTCACAATCAAATCATGGGTAGCGAACCCATGGAAACAGTGGTATAACGTCTTGGGGGTTTTCCCCACATTTATACTCTTACCCAGAAGCAGGTGGTATAACGTCTTGGGGGTTTACCCCTCATTTATACTCTTATCCTGGAGAAGGTGGTAAAGCAGGTGGTATAACGTCTTGGGGGTTTACCCCTCATTTATACTCTTACCCTGGAGAAGGTGGTATAGCGTCTTGGGGGTTTACCCCTCACTTATACTCTTACCCTATCTCAACCGGCCGTCATACAATAAATAAGCAAGTTAGAAATCCCCCTAACTTCTTATTAGTCTTATTCATCTACACTCTCATTTTAGTTTACTTAAGGCACTAATATGTTATAATAAATCCGGTAGTTTAACCCAAAGTACTACGTACTTCTAATCTTTTAAAAATGACTCATTTTTATACAAAACTTCCAAGATACTATTAACCGTAGTATCAAGTCAAAATTACTTTTCAAGACAAGTCACAATACCTTTAGAAATAAAGTTAGGTCTCTAAATCAAGTGACTCCTTTTATTATAAAACCTTAGGCAATTGATGCCTTAAAATCAAATTGCCTTTTCATTAAAATCAAGTCATTTATCTTTCCATAAAGCAAATATAACCAACTTCCCATAAAGTCATTATATTCACTTTATACCTTAGCCAAATACAATTTCCTATCCAAGGGACTTATACGTTTAAAACGGAACAAATATCACATACTTTAAAACTCTTCAAGTCCCTTAACTTTAATAAAACTTAAGACATCCTTTATACGTTCAAAGAAGTGAGTTAATCTCCTAACTCACCCGACTTGGCTATTCATAAAACTAGTAAAGGATATCAAGGGTCAGACGCTCACCGTACTACATCGTGCAACTAGTCATGCTCAAAAGATAGGAAAAGTTCTACATACCTTTCGGTCAAACCACTTGCAAGTACAATATCCCGCCCGTAGTATGTCAACCTATAATATCCACAATACGTCTATTAACGTCTTACTTCAAACGTAGAATATTACAAGTGTAAGGTCACTAAATTCTACGGAAAATCGGACAACACCTCCTTTGTTTCTACTTACTTTGCCACCTTTTTCAAGGCCGAATACAATAACCAAACACGCCACATTTAAGGCCCAATCAATGCAATCAACAATAGGGGATTACACGCGTACTAGACGTGTAAAATTCCGCCCCACAATAGATATCAAACTAATACAACTACTAGTCCAATTTCGGCCATATTGAGTACCATAACACCAATTCTTATCCAATTCCATTTCAATCCAAGTTGTTAGCATAACATGATATCAAGTCGCAATTGATTAGAACTACTATAATCTTCAAGTAAGTAACATGCGACGATTTCTAATAAACGACCAATTAGTAATCCAACTTCAAGTGGCTTATATAACATTTAAGATTTAAGCTACAAGCAATCCATAATACTTATAAACTTCAACACATATACTCCATGCTAGCAACATGTAAAGCTAACAACAATATAAATAATCTTGTAACACTTCTAAGAGACGAGATTATACCTCAACGAATCTTAATCCAACTCCAAATCCGAAGTCGCTTCTTAGCAACTTAGAGCCTCTTCAAGACACTTCAATCCGCTACTTGAGACCCTTAGTACAACACCAACAAATTTCCTTCAAACTTCCAAACAAAACCTAGAAAGACAACTAGGTTTTCGCTTTGCGACTAACCCGAAAACTATCTTTTTCCGAGATTTTTCTATTGAGATATGCTTACAATACACTCAAGAACCTTGGTTTAAAGTGTGGAGCTTAAAGAACAAGAAACAAAAAAATTTCTTTTCTTTTCTTAGTGAACCCGAGAGCTCATGCTTTGAGTTCTTCAAATTTTGTGAAAATTTGGCTAAGTGTTATACTTGTCTTGCTACTACTAGTAATATATAGTACAATGGAGGGTCAAGATTCATACAAATGTGAGGCTTGGATGTAGTTCTTATTAAATATCAAGTGTTGTGGTCCCATTGACCAAGTCAATTCTCTCAAGCTTTCAAGTTGCAAGACTTGTCTTGCTAACAAAGGTCCAATGACCCTCTTGCCCTTGCAAAATTCGTCCAAGGCATCATTAAAGGGGGGTGACACGTGTCGCCCTCCCATTCGTCATAATAATACGTTTTCCGACAATTTCATAATTCCGATAAATTTTACAAGTCTCAATTCTCAACACTTGTGAGTTCTTACATACGTTCTTAAAACATGTCCTGTAAATACGGGGTGTAACATTCTTCCCCCCTTAGAAACATTCGTCCCCGAATGTTCTTTCGGAGTCAATCTTATAATTAGCGACATAGTTTCCTTTCACACCCCCGACATACCAAAAATGCCACACATGGCCACATAATAGCATTTACACAAAACAAAAGCTTCAATTAAAACTTGACAAGTAAGGGAAAATAATTACCTGAAGGTGTAGGGAATAAGTGAGGATACTTCCTCAACATGTCCTCCTCCGCTTCCCAAGTCATCTCCTCCCGGTTAACATTCCTCCATAAGACATTGACGGAAGCTACATCCTTGGTCCGCAGTCGCCTGACCTGGCGATCGAGTATCGCTATGGGACTCTCCTCATACGATAACCCCTCTGCCACCTGGACCTCACTAGCAGGGAAAACTCTCGCTAGATCACCGATACACTTCCGCAACAAAGAAACATGGAAGACCGGATGTACCGCCTCTAACTCTGATGGCAGATCCAACTCATAGGCAACCTTGCCCACTCTACGGACGATCTGGTAGGGCCCAATGTACCTTGGGCTGAGTTTCCCCTTCTTACCGAATCTCATCACACCCTTCATGGGTGACACCTTCAAGAAGACCCAATCGCCTACGAACTCCAAATGCCGACGCCGATTATCCGTGATATGACTTCGCCGACTCGAGCCGCTATCGTCTCTCTGGATAAGCTTCACCTTATCCACATCTGCTGAACCAAGTCCGCCAACTAATCGCACTCGCCCACGTCGAACCAACCGATCGGCGATCTACATTTCCGCCCATATAAAGCCTCGTATGGCGCCATCTGTATACTGGAATGGTAGCTGTTGTTATAAGCAAACTCCACAAGAGGAAAATGATCCTCCCAGCTACCCATGAAATCAATCACGCAGGCACGCATCATATCCTCAAGTGTCTGGATAGTACGCTCTGTCTGTCCGTCCGTCTGAGGATGAAATGATGTACTGAGGCTCACCTGTGTCCCTAATCCCTTCTGGAAAGACCTCCAGAAGTTAGCCAGAACCGGGCTTCTATCTCGATATAATCGACCGGGACACCGTGCAACCTCACAATCTCTCCGATGCATAACTGCATAGTCCTCACCAAAACGTCGCCCCGACCGGAAGGAAATGGGCTGATTTCGCACCGCCCACAATAACCCAAATGGAGTCAGATTTCCTCCGAGTACGAGGTAACCTGTAACAAAGTCCATGTTGACCACCTCCCACTTCCAAGTCGTAATCTCAATAGCTCGCAATAATCCACCGGGCCTCTCGTGCTCGACCTGACCTGGGCTATTAGGACATCAGGCAACAAAACTCGCCACGCCCTCTTCGTGCCATCCCACCAATATAAACATCCGAGGTCATGGTACATCTTGGTCGACCGATGAATAGAATAACGAGCACCGTGTGCCTCCTGCACTTGCCGACAAGTCCTCGACACATCGGGAACACACAACCGCCATCAAATCTCAACACCCCATCAGCGCTACTGAATAGACTCTTCTCCTCCCAAGAGCCGCATCTCGATACCGCATCAACACCGGGTCCTCAAATCGCCGCTTTTCACCTCATCAATGATGGAAGACTCGACAACCTCACGAACCCGCACTCCCGCTATCGCTTCAGATCGATCAAACGAACCCCAAGGCTCGCTAATCGGTGGATTCGACGGACCATGTCCTCGCTCTCCGGCCGTATTCTGATGTGCTCCCATCGATCTACGACTAAGGCATCAAGAACTACGTTGGCTTTCCGGATGGTATAGAATATCAACATCATAATCTTTCAAAGAACTCTAACCACCGCCTCGCCGCAAGTTCACTCCTGCTCAAGATATACCGAGGCTCTTGTGGTGTATAAATATCCACATGAACCCCATACAAATAATGTCTCCAAATCTTCAAGGCATGAATAATCGCGCCAACTCTAAGTCGTGGGTAGGTAATTCTCTCATGCTTCCGTGAATCGCCGGAAGCATAGGCTATAACCTTGTCGTGCCGCATCAAACACACCCTAGCCCGATACCCGAGGCATCACAATAGATCACGCACTGCCTAACCCCTCGGAAGAGTAAGAATCGAGCCGAGTCAACCTTTCCTTCAAAGAATCGGAAACCCTTCTCGCAAGCCTCGCCCATCGGAACTTGGCCGCTTCCGAGTCACCCTAGTCAACGGTGCTGAAATCAAGCAAATCGCTCCACAAACCTACGATAATAACCCGCCACCTAAGAAATGCGCACTCGGTCGAGTAGTAGGTCTCGCCAAGACTCGATCGCTTCATCTTTGCCAGTATCCACCAACACCATCACCAATAATATGCCCCAGAATGCCATCGAGGCCAACCAAAACTCACACTGGAGAACTTGGCGAATAATCGCCGGCCCGAGAACCCCAAGTACCGCCTCAAGTGATCTGCATGCCTCGCTTTCGTCGCGAATAAACCAGATGTCATCAATGAATACTATCACAAATGTATCCAAAATGGCTCAACACCCGCTCATCAAATCCATAAATACCGCCGAGAGTTGGTCAAACTGTTATACCCCGTAGTTGCAGGTATGTATGTGAGGACGCATTTGAGAGTACGGCAGAAAATTTTGAAAAGAAAGAAAGATGTGAGTTTTCACTTTAAAAGTTTCCTGTTATTTGTGAAGAAAAGGTTCGTTAACGGGAATTGGATTCCCAGATTTGGTATTTGGACTTCATAGATTATATTAGAATTTTGAGATTTTATTTTCTGAATGGTCACGTGGGCCCACGAGAAATTTACGCTTTGTGGGCCCGCTTTGTTTTTGAGATTTCGGTAAATTGGATATTTTCTAAGACGAAATATTCGGCGAATCGGGGCGACACGTGTCACCCCATGTGGCACCCTTGGCCGATTTTACATTTGTACACAACACCCATTGAGTCGTTGACTAAACGCTTTGCGTAACTTGGCGAAGGAAAATTCCGCTATGTCGCTTTGTATTTTTATGGATTTTTCCGAGAGGCGAAACATTCTCGACCAACGGAGGGTGACATGTGTCACCTCACAATGAAGACAAGTGGGCGCACTTGGCCGAATCCGGCGGGCAAGTTGGGCTTGATATTTGTGTAGATATTTGTGAGGGTTTTAAGGAGTAGGTCTAGGTGCACTTGGCTTGATCTTGGCCTTACACTTGCCTTGCACATGGCTTGATCTTGGCCATTGGTTGGCATTCGGGTTTGCTATAAATACCCCCTTTGTGAAGACTTCATTCATCCACAAATGTTTCCAAGTCTTGAATCCTCCTCCTCTTGTAGACTCGCCCAAGAGCTCCTCTCCCTCGAAAGTGGCCTTTGGCCGCAGGTCTCCTCCTCCTTGTGAGGTCTAGCGTGGGGTACCCCTAGCCTAGTTGTTTTCGTATAATACCCCCTTTGTTGTGGTATAGAAATACTCCCTAGTATTGTTATAATGCCCAAAATACCTTAGCCTTGTACCTTGTAGTATTCCAAAGATACCTCTTTACGTAGAGTCCTAAATACTACCTTTTGTCCTTTTAGTCTCAAACCGAAACCCCAAGGAAATCTTCATAGTTGGTTGAAGTATTTGAGTAGAAGTTGGTTAGAACTTCTGGCGGTTGTTGGAGTGGTTCGAGCGCACTGAGTGAGCTAAACCTTGCTCAGAGCGACATTAAACTCGGATAATTTTGGGGCTTATCGAGGTAATTATCTTGTCCTCTATTGTAATTGGAAATTACATGTTTGTTAGAGTATATAGTCAAGTATACTATATATGGAACTACTTAGTATTCGGCAATGTCTTTTGACTTAAGCTCAAGAATAAAGAATCGAATCGAATCGTATTTACATAGGTCTCATTGCAAAGAGACTTGTAGAATTGTACACGTCAGGTTAGACGTAAACCCCTCGGTTGGCTTGGTAGCCTCGATAGAGAGAGATTTACGCTGCCATGGGGAGTCCGCCGAATTTTCTATGTAAAGATAGAAAACTTGTGTTTTGGGGTTAATAGACGTTTGTGACCTTTATAGGTGAAAGTACTAAGAGTAGCGATTCTACTCGAGGAGTGGAAAGGGCTAGGTTGTAGTACTTGGAGCATTTTGCTTATTGTCGATAAATCGTCGCGAGGTATGTGAACCTCTTCCTATCTTTTCTAGCATGATTGTTGTGAACTATGTAGTACGGTAGACGCATACGTGCTAAGTGATTTGGTTGGTTTAAAACATAGGGTGTTATAATAGCTTTATGGGAAGTTAGTTATAACGACCTTATGTAAGTGAAAATGGTTTACTGATGTTAGAAGTTAAGAGACTTGATCTTATAAGATAAGAGACTTAACTTATTTGTTTTAATGTGGATGTTTGTGTGAAACCTCATTCATGAGTAATGAGTACTTGGTTTTAAAGGGATAATGTTTTACTGATTTCGGGAATCAGAATGTGTATCGAGCACCACCGCAGCGTTAATAAAGGAAATGTATTGAATAATGATGTGTTGTATTAAAACCAAGAGAAACCTCCATCCGCATAAGCTAAGATGAGACAAAATGATATTACATTTTCTAGATCATGGTCACGTAATAAGATCGTTATAAACAAGAATAAACTACTCACGATATGACATATGTTACTCAATTGTTCTAAAAGGAATCAAGTGACTAAGTTTGGGGAACTATGAAACCATTTGAAAATGAGAAGCTTGAGTAATCAAACTAGGCAAACCGAACTTAGGAAAAGAATGTTGTTACTTGATTTTGAAAAGGAAGGTGGGTTGGTCATTCTAATACTACGTATCGGGTGACTTTTATAAAAGTAATGGATCTCTTTAAAAGAACTTAACGATGTAGTACTTTGGGGTTAAAACCCGACTTTGGCATAAAATGAAAGTACTTTGAGTTGTGTGAAACTTGCCTATGCTTGTTGTTGTGAAATTTGCCTATGCTTGTGATGATAGCCTTTATTGTACAAGCGTTGTGTTTCGTGTTACCGCCTCTCGATGTAGGTCGGTTGACCGTTGAGAACTTACTTGACGTGCGGCAAAGGACGAGAAATTCCACCGCACGCCTCGCTGATAGTATTATTGTTGTTAATCACTTTGGACATACCGACACGATGCGCGAGCGCACGTATGCCTCCATTTTGGTTAAGGTCTTGGTTAATCGCTTTGGATATATCGACACGACGCGAGCGACGCGGTATGTTTCCATTTTGATTAACGCCAGTGATTTCCTTTTGGACATACTGACACGATGCGTAGCGCACGGGTATGCGTCCATTTGGAATGTTGTCTTATTGTTTCCCTTTGGACATACTGACACGATGCGTAGCGCACGGGTATGCTTCCATTTGGATTGCTGTCTTGTTGTTGAGGTCACATGGACATGTCTACACCGATGCAGAATTCCGGGGGCATGTGGCCATGGGACAATGGTATTATTGTTGCATCATGGACATGTCTACACCGATGCAGTATTCCGGGGGCAAGCGGCCATAATGCGAACCAGATTGATGTTGTGGGCGTGAGACCCATAGTTATATTGGAGTGATGATCGCTTTATGTTGTGAATCAGAGTTGGTTATCATACATGTCTCCTGCTTTATATAGACTAGTATGATTTCATTTTCAGTATTGTACAGTTTCACATACTTGGTACCTGTTGTACTGACCTCCTTCGGGGGGCTGCGTTCATGCCGCAGGTAGAGGTACATCGGTCGTGGTTCCTCGCTCTTAGGATCATGTCAACAGATTTGAAGCTCCGCTTCTCGGAGGCTTATCTTTTGCAGTGTTCCACGAGTCAGGTTCTTGTACATTCGTGGTACGGGCCCCGTCCGCCATAGTCATCAGATATCTTAGAGGTCTGTAGTAATGCTGTAAGGTGGTTGTAAAAGGATTAAAGCATTCGTGTTTTATGTATATACTGAAGGCAACTGTTTTGGTTGGCCTGTTTATTTATTATATCTCTTGTTTTATGTTCCGCTGATTTTCTCTGATGTATGTATCACTAGGGTGCCCAGGGTAAGGCACCAGTAACGGGCCCCGGAACGGGTCGTTACAAAAGTGGTATCAGAGCAGTTAATCCTCGGAAAGTGTCTACTGCATCGTGTCAGTAGAGTCTTGATTATCGGTGTGTTGTGCACCACATCTATAATCAGGAGGCTATAGGACATTTAGGATTGGTTTCCATTCTTCTCATTCTGAGATCGTGCCTTAGAGCTGTGTTGTAAGTTGGACCCCTCTGACGTATCTCGTTTTTACCAGTTATGCCTCCGCGCAAGGCAACCAGAGCCCAGAAGGGCAAGGCAGCCGAGGGAGCTGCTAGTGAGATACAGAGGAGTTCGAGGGCGCAGCCCTGGCCAAGACTGAGATGCAAGGCTTCCGACGGCGAAGTTTCGCGACGCCACAAAGACCAAAGAGAGTTTAAAGCCGCAGCGATGGGCCGAGACTACAAGACTGAGCCTCCATCCCACACCGAGCAGGGAGACGGGTCACGCGAGATGGCGCTGGCCGCCGTGGTCGTGGCCGATATGAGATAGGCCGACGCAGCAGCCTGGCCCAGAGCACCAGCGTTCACCCCGAGCAGATAGTTTGAGGCTACGGACTTTCTCGAGTTGTAGCCCGCCAGAGTTTTATGGGTCGAGGCTCGAGGATGATCCGCAGGAGTTCATCCGCAGCTACGCGATCACGCGGGTGATCAAGGCTTCGTAAACCGAGTGCGTGACCTTTGGTTCGCGATCGCCGCGTGATACCGCAATGATTGGTTTGATTCATGGAGCTTTCCGGGAGAGTATGCACTCCAGCAGTATGGGATGAGTTTTCGGGCTTTCTCACGCACTTCTTGCCTCCGCATTTGGCGAGGGCACGGGCCGACAGATTTGTGTTATCGAGGCAGAGGGCGACCGTCGTGGAGTACAATGTCGAGTTCGATTCTTTGGCTCGATATGTCCCCTCGCGCTTAGTCAGAGCATGGAGGATGTGGTGCATCGCCACGCCACCGGCTTGATGATTATATGGCGAATCTTGCGGTGTTTTCTTCACCGCATGGACATTGCCCGCACGCAGCTCATGCACTTGGATGTGAGGCACGGAGGGGTCGACGGAACGACCGGATCGCCAGAAGAGGCCGGACGGCAGTGGTCCTTCGTGGCTTTCGAGGCGGACCGCCTCAGCAGCAGGCTAGTTATATACCCCCACCGGTACAGAGTGGTCCTCCACCGTCTTCAGGAGCAGGTCAGGGCTCCAAGGGTTCAGATTTTCGGCAGAGCAGGGGTGTTAACCAGCTGAAGCCACCCTACCTCGTTGTGACCATTGTGGTAGACTCCATTTTGGAGAGTGTCGTGCTAGATTGGGAGTTTGTTTTGCATGCACAGCAGGCCATTTTGCAGGAACCGTCCGACCAAGGGAAGCGCGGATGTTACGACTCACCTTCAGATCTCGTGGCTGGTTCATCACCTTCATACTATGCACGCAGGCGTGCCTATGATTAGAGTAAGCGGTAGCTCGTGTATATCCTTAACCCTCTAGAGTTTTGGTATGCTTGTTATGATGATCTCATTATTGTGTGCTATGTACGGATAACATTGTGATATTGTGAGTTTGAAAACATGTTTAGTTGGGAGGTTACGTATGGGGGCATGGTAAGTATGAACCTTAGACTATGTCACGAATGAGACCTTTTGGGTAAGGTCGTCAAGAGATTAAAGATTCGCTTTTATGTTTGACTTTTATCGAGTAGTAGTACGTGGGATTTATTTGTGTGATAAGTCCGTGGGTAGTGTGAGATGGAAGTGGTAGCTTTCATGATGTGAATTAGTAAGATTGTTCGGATCGGAGACAAGAGTTTGGCGCGGTTGGGTCGGGTTGAGGACCATTTGCGGGTCAACCAGAACCCGGTTTGGTGGGGCTTTGGGTGGTCCCGCCAGGTGGTAGGGTCACGAGGATGCTAGGCCCAAGTTTGTATGATCATCGATGAGTTCGTGGACGCTCGACGAAGCGTTCGTAAAGGCCGGAATGGCCTTAGGAAGTTTGAGGTTAGTAAGATGACCAAGTTCGAGGTAGTGACTCCGAGATTTTCGAACTAAGTAATGACTGAAGTATGGTACGCATCGAGAGTTCGAGTGTTCGAGAAGCGGTACAACGAGTAAGGAGGAAGATAACGTGTGTTATTTCGCGCTGCCGTGGCATCGCAACTTGTTAGAGGAACTTTATCGTTATTCGATTGAGAAGGAACATTCGACGAATGTTTCTAGAGGGAGAATGTTATACCCGTAGTTGCAGTGGTATGTATGTGAGGACGCACGCATTTGAAGTACGCAGAAAATTTTGAAAAGAAAGAAAGATGTGAGTTTTACGGAAAAGTTTCCGTTATTTGTGAAGAAAAAGGTTCGTTAACGGGAATTGGATTCTGATTTGGTATTTGGACTTCATAGATTATATTAGAATTTTGAGATTTTATTTTGGAATGGTCACGTGGGCCCACGGAGAAATTTACGCTTTGTGGGCCCGCTTTGTTTTTGAGATTTCAGAAATTGGATATTTTCTAAGACGAAATATTCAGGCGACCGGGGCGACACGTGTCACCCCATGTGGCACCTCGCCGATTTTACATTTGTACACAACACCCGGTGAGTCGTTTTTCGACTAAACGCTTACAGAACTTGCGGCGGAAAATTCCGCTATGTCGCTTTGTATTTTTGCGGATTTTTCCGAGAGACGAAACATTCGACCAACGGAGGGTGACACGTGTCACCTCACAACGAAGACAAGTGGCGCACTGGCCGACCGGGGCAAGTTGGGCTTGATATTTGTGTAGATATTTGAGGGTTTTAAGGAGTAGGGTCTAGGTGCACTTGGCTTGATCTTGCCTTACACTTGCCTTGCACATGGCTTGATCTTGGCCATTGGTTGGCATTTGGGTTTGCTATAAATACCCCCTTTGTGAAGACTTCATTCATCCACAAATGTTTCCAAGTCTTGAATCCTCCCCTCCTCTTGTAGACTCGCCCAAGAGCTCCTCCCTTGAAAGTGGCCTTTGGCCGCGAGGTCTCCCTCCTCATGAGGTCTAGCCGTGGTACCCCTAGCCTAGTTGTTTTCGTGATAATACCCTTTGTCAGGGTATAGAAATACTCCCTAGTATTGTTATAATGCCCAAAATACCTTAGCCTTGTACCTTGTAGTATTCCAAAGATACCTCTTTACGAGAGTCCTAAATACTACCTTTGTCCTTTTAGTCTCAAACCGAAACCCTAAGGAAATCTTCATAGGTTGAAGTATTTGAGTAGGTTGGTTAGAACTTCTAAGGGTTGTTTGGAGTGGTTTGAGCGCACTGAGTGAGCTAAACCTTGCTCGTGAGCGACATTAAACTCGGATAATTTTGGGCTTATCGAGGTAATTATCTTGTCCTCTATTGTAATTGGAAATTACATGTTGTTGTGAGTATATAGTCAAGTATACTATATACGGAACTACTTAGTATTCGCAATGTCTTTTGACTTAAGCTCAAGAATAAAGAATCGAATCAATCAGTATTTACATAGGTCAGACAGCAGAGACTTGTAGAATTGTACACGTCCGGTTAGGCGTGTAAAACCCCCTGGTTGGCTTGGTAGCCTACCGATAGAGAGAGGAGATTTACGCTGTCATGGGAGGTGGTCATAATTTTCTATGTAAAGATAGAAAACTTGTGTTTTGGGGTTAATAGACGTTTGTGACCTTTATAGGTGAAAGTACTAAGAGTAGCGTATTCTACCGATGAGTGAAAGTGGCTAGTGCGTTGTAGTACTTGGAGCATTTTGCTTATCGTCGATAAATCGTCGCAGGTATGTGAACCTCTTCCTATCTTTTCTAGCATGATTGTTGTGAACTATGTAGTACGCAGACGCATAATGCTAAGTGATTTGGTTGGTTTAAAACATAGGGTGTTATAATAGCTTTATGGGAAGTTAGTTATAACGACCTTATGTAAGTGAAAATGGTTTATCGATGTTAGAAGTTAAGAGACTTGATCTTATAAGATAAGAGACTTAACTTATTTGTTTTAATGTGGATGTTTGTGTGAAACCTCATTCATGAGTAATGAGTACTTGGTTTTAAAGGGATAATGTTTCTTGATTTCGAATCGTAATGTGTATCGGCTGCACCACCGCAGCTGCTAATAAAGGAAATGTATTGAATAATGATGTGTTGTATTAAAACCAAGAGAAACCTCCATCCGCATGAAGCTAAGATGAGACAAAATGATATTACATTTTCTAGATCACGGTCACGTAATAAGATCGTTATAAACAAGAATAAACTACTCACGATATGACATATGTTACTCAATTGTTCTAAAAAGGAATCAAGTGACTAAGTTTGGGAACTATGAAACCATTTGAAAATGAAGCTTGAGTAATCAAACTAGGCAAACCGAACTTAGGAAAAGAATGTTGTTACTTGATTTTGAAAAGGAAGCTGGTTGGTCATTCTAATACTACGTATCGGGTGACTTTATAAAAGTAATGGATCTCTTTAAAAGAACTTAACGATGTAGTACTTTGGGGTTAAAAACCCGACTTTGGCATAAAATGAAAGTACTTTGAGTCATGTGAAACTTGCCTATGCTTGTTGTTGTGAAATTTGCCTATGCTTGTGATGATAGCCTTTATTGTACAAGCGTTGTGTTTCGTGTTACCGCTCTCGATAGAGGTCGGTTGACCGTTGAGAACTTACTTGGATGTCTTGCAAAGGACGAGAAATTCCACGCACGCCTCGCTGATAGTATTATTGTTGTTAATCACTTTGACATATCGACACGATGCGAGCGCACGTATGCCTCCATTTTGGTTAAGGTCTTGCGTTAATCGCTGATATATCGGCTACGATGCGAGCGCACGGGTATGTTTCCATTTTGATTAACGCCAGTGATTTCTTGGACATACCGACACGATGCGTAGCGCACGCATGCGCCCATTTGGAATGTTGTCTTATTGTTTCCTTTCGACATACCGACACGACGCGTAGCGCACGTATGCTTCCATTTGGATTGCCGTCTTGTTGTTGAGGTCACATGGACATGTCTACACCGGCGCAGAATTCCGGCATGTGGCTGGACATTGTATTATTGTTGCATCATGGACATGTCTACACCGGCGCAGATTCCGGGGTACGCGCCATAATGCGAACTGATTGATGTGGGCGTGAGACCCATAGTTATATCGAGTGATGATCGCTTTATGTCAGGAATCAGAGTTGGTTATCATACATGTCTCCCGCTTTATATAGACTAGTATGATTTCATTTTCGATTGCACGCTTCACATACTTGGTACTGTGCATCGACTTCCTTCGTGGGCCGCTCACGCCGCAGTAGAGGTACATCGGCCGTGGTTCCTCGCCTAGGATCACAGATTCCAGCAGATTTGAAGCTCCGCTTCTCCGAGGCTTATCTTTTGCAGTGTTCTCGAGTCAGAGGTTCTTGTACATCTGTGGTATGGCGGGCCCCGTCCCGTCATAGTCATCAGTATATCTTAGAGTGCGTGCATCATTGCAAGGTGGTTGTAAAAGGATTAAACTGCTCGTAGTTTTATGTATATATGAAGGCAATCGCTTTGGTTGGCCTGTTTATTTATTATATCTCTTGTTTTATGTTCCGCTGATTTTCTCTGATGTATGTATCACTAGGGTGCCCAGGGTAAGGCACCAGTAACGGGCCCCGGAACGGGTCGTTACAAAACCGAAAGACATAACCCTGAACTCATAGTGCCCATACCGGGTCCTGAATGCAGTCTTTGGGATATCTGCCTCTCGGACTCGAACCTGATGATAACTGCATCAGCAGTCTATCTTGAGAAACACCGCACTCGCAATCGGTCAAACAAATCATCAATCCTGGGGAGGGGGTACCTATTTTTGATGGTTACCTTATTCAGCTGCATGTAATCAACACACATGCGCAACGTCCCATCCTTCTTCTTCACAAACAAAACTGGCGCTCCCCAGGGAGATACACTAGGCCTGATAAAACATTTTTCCAGCAAATCTTTCAGCTGGTCCTTCACTCCTCAACTCAAAGAGTGCCATCCTCAGATGGCGGAATGGAAATAGGTCGAGTGTCCGCAACGTGTCAATACAAAACTCAATCTCCTCTCGTGAGGATACCCAAGATCGTCTGGGAACACATCCGAAACTCCCTAACCATCGGCATCGATCAAGAACTGCACCTCACCAGATCAAATACCCAACCGGATGATAGATGTACCCTTTCTCGCACCATCTTCCTAGCCTTGAGGTAAGAAATAAACCTACCTCGGCGACGCCGTGGTTGCCGCTCCACTCGATAATCGCTCGCCAGAAATCGAACCAACCAACTCGTCCCTACAACCAACGTTGGCATAACAAGAAGCCAACCAGTCCATACCCATAATGACATCAAAATCGTCATCTCCAACTCTATCAAGTCTGCAAGGTCCGACGATCAGAATAAATACCGACAACCTCTATACACCCGCTCACTAACACCGAATCACCCATCGGCGTAGCTACCTCAAAAGGCTCTATCGACTCGCCTATCCCGATTCTACCCGCAATAAGAGGGGACACATACGACAAGGTAGAACTCGATCTATCAGCATAAACGCCACAAAGATGAAATCAATAATGTACTGCGACGCCGTGGAAGCCTTCGATCCCGGGCGGTCGGCTAACGAATATATGCGGTTACGTGGACCGCTAGAATCGAACCACCACCCCGACTTCTACCGCGGCTCGCCGTCCGAGTACCTCGCCCGGCGCATAACCACGTAAGGAGAGGAAGACCAAAGAATCGATCTTGTCCGTGACTGCAGACCACCCATGTCGCCTCAGACGGACAATCTTCTCTCAAATGGCCTGCCGCCACAAGAGTAACAAGCTCCCGCCCTCGCGACACTCGCTGGTGAAACCTACGCATCGAGCACACCGAGGTGTGGGTGGTCCCGACGGTGACGGCTCGCTCTCCCGAAATCTCAAGTCCCGAGCCCCGACCGCCTCGAATGACTGGCCGATCGACCTCCCGTAAAACGGTGAGGAGCACTGTCCGGGCCGGAAAGTGGACCTAGTCTGGCCGAGGTTGTCCGCCTCAAAACCGCCCGAGACCCCGCTGCCCGACTCATGGGCTGGCCTTGTCACGCCCAACCTCAAGCTGGATCGGTGCCCTACCTGGGCACCCTTCTACCTTAACAACTAAGTAAACTGCGGAAATTAAATAACACCTCTTTATTTTTTTTAAAACCAATCAGATGCAAGGGCAAGACAAGGCCGCCATATAATATACATAATGTAAGACACTACACCATACATGAGTCCAATCCTACATATGAATACAGCACTTCTAAGAGTTATATCGAACTATGACGGACAAGGCCCCGCCACCCATAATCAGATAAAAGCACATCTTGAAAGAACTTATACCAAAAGATAAACTCCCGAATGAAGGAGCTATCCAAAACTCCGAAAGGCGGTCCTACACTGCCGATCACCAAACAACAGATCACACTCGCGTGATGAACGCAGCAAGGAGGTCAAGACGAAGAATGTACCAAGTATGTGAAATGCAAGTATCAGAATGAAATCATAACAGTCTAAACAAAACAGGAGACATGTATGATAGCCAACCTACAGTACACAACACATAAGCAGTCATAACAAGTCAGGGACGCATGCCCTCAAGTCATTTCTAAAATCTAACCATGGGTCTCACGCCCATAATATCAATCATGCCCGTGGAATCCTTACTCACTGCCGGCAGTCCATGATATAATATAACACCAATAAGCATAATGTCATATAGTCTGCCCATAAAGGTATACTGCCTGGCCCATTTCTGGGACGCGATAATGTCCTATAGTCTGCCCGGCCCATTTTTGGGACGATAATGTCATATAGTCTGCCCGTAAAGGTATACTGCCCGGCCCATCTCTGGGACGATAATGTCATATAGTCTGCCTGTAAAGGTATACTGCTCGGCCCATCTCTGGGACGATAATGTCATATAGTCTACCCGTAAAGGTATACTGCCCGGCCCATCTCTGGGACGATAATGTCATATAGTATGCCCGTAAAGGTATACTGCCCGGCCCATTTCTGGGACGATAATGTCATATAGAATCGGGGAATTCTACCCGCCTCCTGGTCACATGCCCCGGAATCCCACATTACTGTCGGTATATCCAAGTAAACTTACAACAAGACGACTTCTCCAACCGAGAGTCGCGGCAACGTAATAAAACATAATACTTGCACTCAAAGGCTATCACCAGCACACATAGGCTAATTCTCAATTAACCAAGTCAAAGTACTTATCAAGGCATACATAGAATAATTCTCAATTAAACAAGCCAAAGTACTACGTACGTACATTCTTTTCAAAAGACTCTTTTTTTATGTAAAACCCCAAGATACTAACACCCGTAGTATCAAGGTGTGTCTATTTTTCAAAGTAAGATACTGCATTTTTAGAAAACTCATTTCAAAGCCTGAAATCAAGTAACTTCAAATTTTCACAATTTAGGCAACTTATGCCCATAAATCAAAATAGACAACTTTCTAAACCTTCCATAAAGCCGTTATAACCAACTTCCCATAAAGCCGCTATAACCCTTTATGGTTTTTAGACAATTTCATTCTTTTTATGACCAAGAGATTTATACTTAAAACCAAGTATCACATACTTACAAATTAAGTTCTTAACTCTCAAAATACTTCAAGTCTCTTAATATTTAGAAAACAAGTTTCTCCTACTTTTAAACCTCAAGTAACTCACACCTTTTAAAACAAGTTACTTCTCTTAAATCATGTCATTTCTCCTCTTTTAAAACAATTAAGTAAATCACTCCTTTGACTCCCCTAAAGTCATTATAATTACCTTTAGGTTTTGGAACTAAGGCACTAGCCAAAAGGTTTGGAAATGTTATACCCCGTATTTCCAGAGTATGTACGTGAGCGCGTACGTATTATAATTTGAGCCTTAAAGTTGGCTAGTTTCGAAATTTGTACACAACACCCGATTAGAGTCGTTTTTCGACGAAACGTTTCCATGACTTACGTAGGGAAAATTCCGCTATGTCATTTATTATTTTTGCGGATTTTTCCGAGAGACGAACATTTTTGGACCAACCGAGGGTGACAAGTGTCACCTCACATCGCCTTGCGTGGGCGGCTTAATGGACGATTTTGGGCTACTTTAGTTGGTAGGATATTTTGTGCAAGTTGTGTGGTAGATGGATAAGGTCCACATGGTTGAAATCTAGCCCTACACTTGCACCACACTTGTCTTCATCTCGCCATTGGTTGGCCTTCACTTGACCTATAAATACCCTCTAGTTGAAGACTTTCTTCATCCAAAAACTTGAGCAATCTATCTAAGTCTCAAAATACTCCCTCTCCTCGAGCTGGGCCCACCACACCCCTCCCCTTGAGAGCCCTCGCCGAGAGCCACCTCCTCCCTCAGGTGTTTTGCCGTGGGGTACCCCCCTAGCCTAGTTGTCTCGTATAAATACCCCCTTTTGTGGTATAGAAATACTCTCCAAGTATTGTTATAATGCCCAAATACCTTGGCCCAAATACCTTGTAGTTTTCCCAAGGTTACACTTTTACAAGCCCGTAAAATACTATTATACTTCCTCACCACAAAAACGAAACTCGAGTAAATCTTCACCCGTAGTTGAAGTTATAAGTAGAAGTTGGTTAGAACTTCTAAGGGTTGGTTGAGCGGCCTGAGCGCACTGAGTAGGAGCTAAACCTTGCTCAGATCGCATATATATACTCGGATAATTTTGGGCTTATCGAGGTAAACATTCTTAACCTTCATTGTAATTGGAAATTACATGTTGTAGGAGTATATAGTTAAGTATACTATATATAGAATCTGAACATAGTTGTGCGGCAATGTCTTTGACTTAAGCTCGAATAATACTTACAGAATGTCTTGCGACTTAAGCTGAATTTAAAGAAGAGAATCGAATCAGAATTACATAGGATCAGACATGAGACTTGTGTAACATTACCGTAGTAGAATTGTACACGCCGGTTAGACGTGTTAACCCCTCGGTTGGCTTGGTAGCTACGCCAGAGAGGAGATTTACGCTGCCATGTGGGAGAATGCCGAATTTTCTGTAGAATATTCTCCATTGAGATCTTCGATGTTAATAGGCGCCTTGTGGCCTCTATAGGTCAAGTACTACGTATGGCGTGATCTACTTGGCTTAAGGAGTAGCCGACGGTTTGAGGTACTGGAGCGCTTTGCTATTAGTCGATAATCGCCGCGAGGTATGTGAACCTCTTCCTATCCGTTTCTAGCATGATATGTGTATAACTATGTAGTACGGTAGACGCACTGTTTAATGTATTTGATGGTTTGAAACATAAAGTGTTATAACGCTTTACGGGTAGTTGGTTATAACAGCTTTATGTAGGTAAGAAAATGCTTGTGGTTTCAAAGGGTAACTGATTTGACTTATAAAGGATTTGATGTGTAGTAATAAAGAACTTGAAGTGTTTCAAAAAGACCTTTTTGAAAGAAGAGTAATACTTGGCTTTGAAAACATAAGAGTTGTACTAGCTTTATGGGAAGTTAGGTATAACGTCTTAAGAGTGATGAAAATAATGTTTTACTGATTTCGGAAATCAGAATGAGTATCGACAAACCACTGCAGCGTTAATAGAGGAAAATGTATTGAATAATGAAGTATGGTATTAAAACCAGTAGAAACCTCCATCTGCATAGAAGCTAAGATAAGACAAAATGATATTACATTTCCTAGATCATGGCTGCTTAATAAGATTGATTATAAACAAGAATAACCTACTCACATATAAGACATATGTTTCTCAAAACGTTTAAAGGAGAATTATGTTTTAAAGGATTTAAAACTATGAACTACGAAACCTTTTCTAAAATGAGAAACTTGAGCTTTTGAAATTAGGCAACTCAACGCTTGGAAAATAAGGTTGTTACTTGATTTTACAAAGGAAAGCATTTTGGTTTACTTAACAATGTTAGTCACTCTATTTTTATACTACGTATCGGGTGACCTTCAGAAAAGAAATGGATCTTTAAAAGGAATTTAACGACGTAATACTTTAGGGTTAAAATCCTGACTTTGACATAAAATGAAAGTACCTTTGATGTGTGTATAACTTGCCTATGCTTTTGTTATGAAACTTGACCATGTTATGTGTGATAGCCTTGTTGTGCAAGTATTATGTTCTACTCAACTACCGGTTCATCCGGGAATGTATTTCACTTGACTACCGGTTCATCCGGGACTGTATTTCACTTGATTACGGCTCATCCGAATGTATTTCACTTGACTACCGGCTCATCCGGAATGTATTTCACTTGATTACCGGCTCATCCGGAATGTATTTCACTTGACTACGGCTCATCCGGAATGTATTTGACTTGACTACCGGTTCATCCGGGAATGTATTCCACACGTTTCTATATTGGGTCCATAAGACGGGCCGAGACCTGTTATACGTATCACATGATTTGTACCTAGATCGCCGGTGGGAAGGAGTTCCACGTACGTGAGGATGACTTTGGCGTGAGTCCTCGACTTGACATGATCGCTTTATGTTGTGAATCGTAGTTTGGTTATCATACATGTCTCCCGCTTTATATAGACTATTATGATTTCATTTATAGTATTTACGCTTTCACATACTGTACTGTTATCGACCTCCTTCGGCCGCGTTCACGCCGCAGTAAAGGTACATCGATCGCCGATCCCCGCTTATAGGATCACATTCCAATGTTGGAAGCTCCGCTCCTTCGAGGCTTATCTTTTGGTATGTTACCCCGAGTCCGTAGGTTCTGTACATTCGTGGTATGTGGGCCCCGTCCGTCATAGTTGTTGTCACTTCTAGAGGTCTGTAGTACTTGTTGGGCGAGTCCAGAAAAAGGATAAATGTTCGGTATTTATGTATATTTACCAAGGCAAGCTTTGGTTGGCCTGCTTACTTATCATGTCTCTTAATTCATGTTCATGTTTTTATTTCCACCGATTTTCTCCGATGTTGTATCACCAGGTGCCCGGTAGGCACCACCACGCCCGGTTCGTCGTGACAAAAGTGGTATCGAGCGATTAGTCCTCGGAAAGTGTCTACAGCACCGTGTCTAGTAGTCTTGATTATCGGTGTGTTGTGCACCACATCTATAATCGTGAGGTCGCAGGACATTTAGGATTGGTTTCATTCTTCTCATTCCGAGATCGTGCCTTAGAGTGTGATAAATCGACCCTCCGACGATTCATTTCCTTTACCGCTTATGCCTCCGTGTAAGGCAACCCAGGCCCAGATGGGCAAGGCAGTCAAGGGAGCTGTTAGTGAGATACAGAGGAGTACGAGGGCGCAGGCCCGGTCGGTACCTGAGACAGTGCTTCCGACGGCGGGTTTCGCGACGCCGCCAAAGACCAAAGAGAGTTTAGAGTCGCAGCAGCGGTCGGGCCGAGACTACAAGACTGAGCCTCCACCCCACACCGGAGCGATGAGACGGGGTACAAGGAGATGGCCCATCGCCGTGGTCGTGGCGATATGAGGATAGGCGACGCAGCAGCCCACCCAAGAGCACCCGTAGTTCACCCCGAAAGCGCATGCTGAGGCTACGTGACTTTCTCGAGTCAGAGCCCGCCGTTGTTCTATGGATGAGAGCCGAGGATGACCTCGAGTTTATCCGACACGACTACTGGATCATGAGAGTGATCGAGTCTCGCAGGCAGAGTCGGTGGTATTGGTTCGCATCACCGCGTGATACTGCAGTTGACTGGTTTGATTCGTGGGAGTTGTCCCCCGAAGAGCATGCACTCCCAGCCGAATGGGACGAGTTCTCAAGGGCTTTTCTTGCACATTTCTTGCCCCCACAGATGAGGAGGGCTCGGGCCGGCGATTTTTGACGCTGAGGCAGTGACGCGGACGGTTAGAGAGTACAATGTGGAGTTCGACTCATTAGCTCGGTATGTTCCCGTCAGAGTAGCCGATATGGAGGATGAGTACACCGCCACGCCACCGGGCCGATGATTACTCGCGAGAGGCTTGTACGGAATAGCTCTTCACCGCACGGGCATTGCCCGCATGCAAGCTCATGCACCAGGATGAGACACGAGAGGTCGACGGAATGACCGAGATCGCAGAAGAGGCCGTAAAGCAGGTCCTTTGGTAACTTTCTCGGCGGACCGCCTCAGCAGCAGTCTCGTTATGGACCTCCACCAGGGCAGAGTGGTCCCCGCCTTCGGACGTTCAGTATTCGAGCTGGTCGAGCTCGGTGGCTTCCGGTTCACGGTATACGTGAGTGCTAGCGGCAGGATTCATGCCCTCGCCAGGCACGATGGGCAAACATCATCCCGGGAATGTCGCTTTTTATCGGTGCTTGTTTCACTGCGCGTCAGGCCATGTGACGAGATCAGGCTTATAGGAGAGGTACCGCACTGGCGCAGCCTCACCGGATCGCAAGTTCATCGCTTTCCATGCATACTGCAGGCGCACTTATGATTAGAGTGGAGCGGTAGCTTCGTATATCCTTAACCTCTAGAGATTGGTATGCATGATTGATGACCTTATTATTGTGTGCTACGCTCGGATAGCGTTATGTTGGTTATGAGTTAGAAAGCTTGGCTAGTTGAAAGGATATGTATGGGGCATGGAAAGTGTGAACTTTAAAATATTTCATGTTGAGACCTTAGATGTAAGGTCATCTTGAATAAAAGATTTTACTGCTAGTCCTTGTTGAAATACTTGGTTTGCGATAAATGTATTGTGTGATAAGTCCTGGTTGGGTAAATGAAAGTGGTATCTTTCTGATGTGATTTAGCAAGGTTGTTCGGATCGAGAAACGAGAGAGTCGGCGTGATGAGGTTCGGCCGAGGACGTGTTGCGTGTCAACCCGTGAGCCGAATGAGGTGAGGTCAGCTCTGGGTGGTCCCGCCAGTGGTAGGGTCACGAGGGTGCTAGGCCCAAGTTTAGATGACCATCGATGAGTTCGTGGATATGTTCGACCGGCGGATCGTGAAGGCCTAAGTGGCCTTAAGGAAGATTGAGGCTAGTAAGATAACCAAGTTGAGGTGGTGACTCCAAGGTTTGAGAACTGGCGACGATCAAGTGTGGTACGATATCGGAAGAGTTCAAGAGTTCGAGAAGAGTACGACGAGTAATCCTAGAGGCGAGCAATTATTGAGAGCATAGATATGATCATTTCTTGTAAAGAAGGTGTGAAGGATGTATATTTTAGACCTCGTGAATCGCACGCATCCGGTACCATTGGTGGGTCACGGAGTGACACTAGAACCTCGCGCAAAGTGACAAAAGTTTGTGATGTTAGAGGTGTTTCTCGTGGACTTGGATATAAGTATTTGCGTGCGTGTTGTTTCGTGGCCAACAGGGCGTTGGCAACTTATTAGAAGAACTTTATCGTTATCCGTCTTGAGAAGGAACATTCGGGACGAATGTTTCTAAGGAGGGGAGAATGTTATACCCCGTATTTCCAGAGTATGTACGTGAGCGCGTACGTATTATAATTTGAGCCTTAAAGTTGGCTAGTTTCGAAATTTGTACACAACACCCGATTAAAGTCGTTTTTCGACGAAACGTTTCCACAGCTTACGTAGGGAAAATTCCGGCTATGTCATTTATTATTTTTGCGGATTTTTCCGAGAGACGAAACATTTTGGACCAACGGGAGGGTGACAAGTGTCACCTACATCGCCTTGAGTGGGCGGCTTAATGGACGATTTTGGGCTACTTTAGTTGGTAGGATATTTTGTGCAAGTTGTGTGGTAGATGGATAAGGTCCACATGGTTGAAATCTAGCCCTACACTTGCACCACACTTGTCTTCATCTTGGCCATTGGTTGGCCTTCACTTGACCTATAAATACCCCTCTAGTTGAAGACTTTCTTCATCCAAAAACTTGAGCAATCTATCTAAGTCTCAAAATACTCCCTCTCCTCGAGCTGGCCCACCACACCCCTCCCCTTTGAGAGCCCTTGGCCGAGAGCCACCTCCCTCCCCTGTGTGGTGATTTGCCGGGTACCCCACTAGCCTAGTTGTCTCGTATAAATACCCCCTTTTGTGGTATAGAAATACTCCAAGTATTGTTATAATGCCCAAATACCTTGGCCCAAATACCTTGTAGTTTTCCCAAGGTTACACTTTTACAAGCCCGTAAAATACTATTATACTTCCTCACTACAAAAACGAAACCCTAAGTAAATCTTCACCCGGAGTGGAAGTTATAAGTAGAAGTTGGTTAGAACTTCTAAGGGTTGGTTGGAGCGGCCTGAGCGCACGAGTAGAGCTAAACCTTGCTCAGGATCGACATATAAACTCGGATAATTTTGGGCTTATCGAGGTAAACATTCTTAACCTTCTGTTGTAATTGGAAATTACATGTTGTAGGAGTATATAGTTAAGTATACTATATATAGAACTGAACATAGTTGTGCGGCAATGTCTTTTGACTTAAGCCTGAATAATACTTACGCAATGTCTTGCGACTTAAGCCCAATTTAAAGAAGAGAATCGAATCAGAATTACATAGATCAGACATGAGACTTGTGTAACATTACCGTAGTAGAATTGTACACGCCCGTTAGGCGTGTTAACCCCCTCGTTGGCTTGCAGCGGCCTCGCTAGAGGAGGAGATTTACGCTGTTGCGGGGGGGGAGGTGCTGCCGAATTTTCTGTAGGATATTCTCCATTGAGATCTAGATGTTAATAGGCGCCTTGTGGCCTCTATAGGTTGAAGTACTACGTATGGCGTGATCTACTTGGCTTAAGGAGTAGCCGACGGTTTGAGGTACTTGGAGCGTTTTGCTATTAGTCGATAATCGTCGCGAGGTATGTGAACCTCTTCCTATCTGTTCTAGCATGATATGTGTATAACTATGTAGTACGGTAGACGTACCTGTGTTTAATGTATTTGACTGGTTTGAAACATAAAGTGTTATAACGGCTTTATGGGTAGTTGGTTATAACAACTTTATGTAGGTAAGAAAATGCTTTGTGGTTTCAAAGGGTAACTGATTTGACTTATAACGGATTTGATGTGTAGTAATAAAGAACTTGAAGTGTTTCAAAAAGACCTTTTTGAAAGAAGAGTAATACTTGGCTTTGAAAACATAAGAGTTGTACTAGCTTTATGGGAAGTTAGGTATAACGTCTTAAGAGTGATAAAAATAATGTTTCATCGATTTGAAATCGAATGAGTATCGACATACCACCGCAGCGTTAATAGAGGAAAATGTATTGAATAATGAAGTATGGTATTAAAACCAAGAGAAACCTCCATCCGCATGAAGCTAAGATAAGACAAAATGACATTACATTTCCTAGATCATGGTCGCTTAATAAGATTGATTATAAACAAGAATAACCTACTCACATATAAGACATATGTTTCTCAAAACGTTTAAAGGAGAATTATGTTTTAAAGGATTTAAAACTATGAACTACGAAACCTTTTCTAAAATGAGAAACTTGAGCTTTTGAAATTAGGCAAACTTGAACGTTTGGAAAATAAGGTTGTTACTTGATTTTACAAAGGAAAGCATTTTGGTTTACTTAACAATGTTAGTCACTCTATTTTTATACTACGTATCGGGTGACCTTCGTGAAAAGAAATGGATCTTTAAAAGGAATTTAACGCACGTAATACTTTAGGGTTAAAATCAGGACTTTGACATAAAATGAAAGTACCTTGATTTGTGTATAACTTGCCTATGCTTTTGTTATGAAACTTGACCATGTTACGTGTGATAGCCTTGTTGTGCAAGTATTGTGTTCTACTCAACTACCGGTTCATCCGAATGTATTTCACTTGACTACAGTTCATCCGGAATGTATTTCACTTGATTACGGCTCATCCGGAATGTATTTCACTTGACTACGGTTCATCCGAATGTATTTCACTTGATTACGGCTCATCCGGAATGTATTTCACTTGACTACGGTTCATCCGGAATGTATTTCACTTGACTACTGGTTCATCCGGAATGTATTCCACACGCTTTCTATATTGGGTCCATAAGATGGGCCGAGACCGTTATACGTATCACATGATTTGTACCTAGATCGGTGAGGAAGGAGTTCCACGGGCATGAGGATGACTTTGGCGTGAGTCCCTGACTTGACAGGACTGCTTTTATGTTGTGAACTGTAGTTTGGTTATCATATATGTCTCCTGCTTTATATAGCCTCTTATGATTTCATTTATAGTATTTTACAGTTTCACATACTTGGTACCAGCATCGACCTCTTCGGGCCGCGTCACGCCGCAGTAAAGGTACATCGATCGTCGATCCCCGCTATAGGATCACATTCGGCGTGTTGAAGCTCCGTTCCTTCGAGGCTTATCTTTGGTATGTTACCACGAGTGCAGAGGTTCTTGTACATTCGTGGTATGGCGGGCCCCGTCCCGTCCATAGTTGTTGTCACTTCTTAGGTGCAGAGTACTTGTTGTGGGCGTAGTCCGTAAAAAGGATAACTCGTCGTATTTATGTATATTTATCAAGGCAATCGTTGTTTTGGGCCTGTTTACTTATCATGTCTCTTAATTCATGTTCATGTTTTTATTTCCGTTGATTTTCTCTGATGTTGTATCACTAGGGTGCCCGGGGTAAGGCACCAGTCACGGGCCCGGGTTCGGGTCGTGACAGGAAACCACTTCCTTTTCAAGACTCTATGTACTTTAAGTAAAATACTTTCATTTTTAAGAACCTGACTTCACTAAGGCAATGGATTGTACAACTTACAATTTAAACATCAAAGTACAATCAAGGAAGTACATAGAACAAATTCTATTTTAGGCAATCCAATTACAACCAAGGAATGGATCATTTAAGGAGTAGGACATACTTTCTTTATCTTAAGGAATCATGCTAGAAGAGGAGATAGTTCACATACCTTTTCGGCTAAATCCATAAGCTGTCGAATACGCCATACACGTAGAAGTGTCAACCTATAATGGTCACAACAAGACTATCAACTTCTAGTCTCTAACGTAGAATAATACTAAGTATACGGTCTCTAATTCTACGGAAAATCGGGCAGCACTTCCTTTGTTTCTACTCACTTTGCCACCTTTTTCAAGGCCGAATACAATAACCAACACGCCACATTTAAGGCTCAAAACAACGACCAAACAAAGGGGATTACACGCCTTACAATACGTGTAAAATTCCGCCCCACAATTAATACCAACTAAGTCCATAATCAAGCCATTCTCGGCTAACAACATAACCACAATTCAAAGTCTTTTCCAATCCTTTTCAAATTCCAAGTTCTAAGGTCTAACATGTTATATAGTCATAAACAACTTCAACAACTACAATTTCCTTCTTTATACAACATGCGACGACTTAAACTAATAATCGACTTGAATTGTAATCTTAAGGCTAAACATGCTAGTTTTCGAATTAGGGTTCCAATAGCTAATATACTTATCAACTTCATACAATATACCTCATGCTTGCTAATATCCATAACTACAATAATAAGTAAACCTTAATTGCTAAAACGACAAAATTTATACCTTTCCAAGCCCTTAAAATTTACAAGATTCAAAGTCGCGCCTTAGCAATTCTTAGCTCCTTTCCTTATGTTCCAATCCGCTCCAAGCACTCCTTAGAAGCCTATGAAGAACCCATCTTCAAGTTCCAACTCCAAAGTTGAAGAACTCCTTAAGTTTTCGTCTTGCGACTAATACGAAAACGTCATTTTTCCGAAATCTTTCTATTGAGATATCCTTACAATACCCTTAGGGACCTTGGGTTTAAGTCTTGTGGCTAATGGATCAAAACTACAAAATTTTCTTGTTGGAAATGGGACAAAGCCGAGAGCACTAGCTCAAGAACAAGACCTCTCTATTTTTTTCTAAGTGTTCAAGACTAGTCTTGCACTAGTGTAGTGAATATATAACACCTTGGATGGCTTAGACTTAAACAAATGGGTGGCTAAGATGAAAATCACATGGATTAAGCACAAGTGGCAAGTTGACTTGGTCAACAAACTCAAGCTAGCAAGACTTATCTTCCAAGATGGTCAATGACCATTATACCCTTGCAAATTTTCGTCCAAGGCCAAGTGTGGGGGTGCCACATGTCGCCCTCTCATTCGTCCATAAAATTCCGTAACCCTCGTGGGCCCCACAAAAATGTAAAATTCCTCGGGTGGGCCCCACGTGACCAAATCCGTAAAAATAAATTTCCATAATGTTAATAAGTTCCATACTCTCCAAATAATGCATTTTGAGAATCCAATTCTCAACAACGAACATTTTTCCTTTCCGACGTTCGGAAGATTTTCCGTCGGAAAAACAATTCTTCCTTTCGTACTAATTTCCAAGTCTTGATTCCTTACGTACATTCTCTTATACATGCCCTGGACTTACGGGGTGTAACATTCTTCCCCCCTTAGAAATATTCGTCACCGAATGTTCTTAGTCGGTTTTCAAGCTATACAAACTCCGGCACAATCTCTATACTATGCCTATCAATCAAAACTGCACAAGACCAACGATGCCACACATGGCCACCACAACATACGTAAACATAATAATGGACCTTCCGTCCGTGGTCCCTTCTCACAAAACTCGAAGGTTACGCTTTCTCAAACACGGATCCTTAGAGGTTCCTTTCTTTCCTTACTTGTCATACTTTCTCGTACTTTCAAACTTATCTAGTACACGTACAAAATCTCAAATATTGTTTCTATTCTCCAATCCTTGGAGTTACTATCCAAACTTGGCCATATTGTTACTTACTTCCCGTTAAGGCTCTTCTCGGTCCTTACGACCTGATTCCGATGGAACGCGTCCACAAACTCATACAACGATCAACTAGACTTGGGCCTTGCACCCTCGTGACCCTATCACATAGCGGGACCATTTCTAACTGACATCACCCCATTCCATACTACCGGCTGACCCGAAATGAGTCCATAACCCGACTCATCGTCACACTTAACTTCTCATTCTTAGTCTGAAATAAATCTCTCTCTTACCTCAAGGTACTTCTCACCTTATCCTCCCATTCACTAGAGGTTCGTCACATAAGCTAAAGTATTTCTACTGTACATCCTTCCCTATAGGTCTTACACTGTTACGGGGTAATTACAACTTGTGAACTCTACACAACTATAGTCTTTTCCTAACTGAGAAACTGGAGGCTCTGGTGCTGGGGCCTCAAAACTCGCGCAGGTTAACTCGCCGATCATGAACAACATCCAGATACCACGGGCATAAGCCCTATCAACTCTTCGAGTCCGACTAGTAGCTTCGCTACTCATTTGCCCTTCGGCATCAAGGTTCTCTCGAGGCATACCAGAACACAAAAATACATCAGAGAGGAATTTTCTTACTAACACAGCTCTATGGTACGATCTCAGAGTGAGAAGAATAGAAATCAACTCCTAAATGTCATGTAACCTCCTGTTTATGGGTGTGGCGCGCAACACACCGATAATCAAGACTCTACTAGACACGCCTGCCTCCAGACATTCCGAGGATCGATCGCTCGATACCACTGTCACGCCCAACCGGGCTGCGGATCGTGCCCTACCGGGCACCCTTCTACCTTAACAACTAAGTAAACTGCGGAAATTAAATAACACCTTTTTTTTTTTAAACCAATCGTACGTGCAAAGGCAAAGCCGACATGCGCCGCCATATAATATACATAATGAAGACACTACACCGCATACGAGTCCAATCCCACATATGAATACGCACTTCAAGAGTTATATCAACTATGACGGACAAGGCCCCGCTGTACCATAATCGCATAAAGCTCTGCATCGAAAGAACTTATACCAAAAGATAAACTCAACGTAAGGAGCTATCCAAAACTCGAGGCGGTCCTACACTGCCGATCACCAAACAGACCTACACTGCGCAGATTTAACGCACTTCAAGGAGGTCAAGACGGAATGTACCAAGTATGTGAAATGAGCATCGTGAATGAAATCATAACAGTCTAACCAAAACAGGAGACATGTATGATAGCCAACCTACAGGACACAACACATAAGCAGGCATAACAAGTCAGGGACGCATGCCCTCAAGTCATTTCTAAACTCTAACCATGGGTCTCACGCCCATAATATCAATCATGCCCGTGGAATTTACTCACCGCCAAGATCCATGATATAATATAACACCAATAAGCATAATGTCATATAGTTCGCCATAAAGGTATCCGCGACCCATTTCGGACGCGATAATGTCCTATAGTCCGCCTGCAAGGTATACCGCCGCCATTTACGAGACGATAATGTCATATAGTGCCCATAAAGGTATAACGCCTGCCCATTTCTCGGGACGATAATGTCATATAGTGCGCCTGAAAGGTATAACGCCTGCCCATCTCTCGGGACGATAATGTCATATAGTTCGCGTCAAAGGTATACTTCCGCCCATCTTCGGGACGATAATGTCATATAGTTCGCCCGTGAAGGTATACCGCCCCATCTCTCGGGGACGATAATGTCATATAGTTCGCCGTGAAAGGTATCGCCCGGCCCATTTCTGGGACGATAATGTCATATAGAATCGGGGAATTCTACCCGCCTCCTGGTCACATGCCCCGGAATCCCACATTACTGTCGGTATATCCAAGTAAACTTACAACAAGACAGTCGGCCCTCCAACCGAGAGTCGCGGCAACGTAATAAAACATAACACTTGCACTCAAAGGCTATCACCAGCACACATATGCTAATTCTCAATTAACCAAGCCAAAGTACTTATCAAGGCACACATAGAATAATTCTCAATTAAACAAGCCAAAGTACTACGTATGTACATTCTTTTCAAAAGACTTTTTTTTTTATGTAAAACCCCAAGATACTAACACCCGTAGTATCAAGGTGTGTCTATTTTTCAAAGTAAGATACTACATTTTTAGAAAACTCATTTCAAAGCCTGAAATCAAGTAACTTCAAATTTTCACAATTTAGGCAACTTATGCCCATAAATCAAAATAGACAACTTTCTAAACCTTCCATAAAGCCGTTATAACCAACTTCCCATAAAGCCGATATAACCCTTTATGGTTTTTAGACAATTTCATTCTTTTTATGACCAAGAGATTTATACTTAAAACCAAGTATCACATACTTACAAATCAAGTTCTTAACTCTTAAAATACTTCAAGTCTCTTAATATTTAGAAAACAAGTTTCTCCTACTTTTAAACCTCAAGTAACTCACACCTTTTAAAACAAGTTACTTCTCTTAAATCATGTCATTTCTCCTCTTTTAAAACAATTAAGTAAATCACTCCTTTGACTCCCCTAAAGTCATTATAATGACCTTTAGGTTTTGGAACTAAGGCACTAGCCAAAATGTTTGGAAACCACTTCCTTTTCAAGACTCTATGTACTTTAAGTAAAATACTTTCACTTTTAAGAATCCGACTTCACTAAGGCAATGGATTGTACAACTTACAATTTAAACATCAAAGTACAATCAAGGAAGTACATAGAACAAATTCTATTTTAGGCAATCCAATTACAACCAAGGAATGAATCATTTAAGGAGTAGGACATACTTTATTTATCTTAAGGAATCATGCTAGAAGAGGAGATAGTTCACATACCTTTTCGGCTAAATCCACAAGCTGCCGAATACGCCATACGAGAAGTGTCAACCTATAATGGTCACAACAAGACTATCAACTTCTAGTCTCTAACGAGAATAATACTAAGTATACGCCTCTAATTCTACAGAAAATCGGGCAGCACTTCCTTTGTTTCTACTCACTTTGCCACCTTTTTCAAGGCCGAATACAATAACCAACACGCCACATTTAAGGCTCAAAACAACGACCAAACAAAGGGGATTACACGCCTTACAATACGTGTAAAATTCTGCCCCACAATTAATACCAACTAAGTCCATAATCAAGCCATTCTCGGCTAACAACATAACCACAATTCAAAGTCTTTTCCAATCCTTTTCAAATTCCAAGTTCTAAGGTCTAACATGCTATATAGTCATAAACAACTTCAACAACTACAATTTCCTTCTTTATACAACATGCGATGACTTAAACTAATAATCGACTTGAATTGTAATCTTAAGGCTAAACATGCTAGTTTTCGAATTACGGTTCCAATAGCCAATATACTTATCAACTTCATACAATATACCTCATGCTTGCTAATATCCATAACTACAACAATAAGTAAACCTTAATTGCTAAAACGACAAAATTTATACCTTTCCAAGCCCTTAAAATTTACAAGATTCAAAGTCGCGCCTTAGCAACTATTAGCTCCTTTCCTTATGTTCCAATCCGCTCCAAGCACTCCTTAGAAGCCTATGAAGAACCCATCTTCAAGTTCCAACTCCAAAGTTGAAGAACTCCTTAAGTTTCCGCCTTGCGACTAATACGAAAAACGCTGCTTTTTCCGAAATCTTTCTATTGAGATATCCTTACAATACCCTTAGGGACCTTGGGTTTAAGTCTTGTGGCTAATGGATCAAAACTACAAAATTTTCTTGTTGGAAATGGGACAAACCCGAGAGCACTAGCTCAAGAACAAGACCTCTCTATTTTTTTCTAAGTGTTCAAGACTAGTCTTGCACTAGTGTAGTGAATATATAACACCTTGGATGGCTTATACTTAAACAAATGGGTGGCTAAGATGAAAATCGCATGGATTAAGCACAAGTGGCAAGTTGACTTGGTCAACAAACTCAAGCTAGCAAGACTTATCTTCCAAGATGGTCAATGACCATTATACCCTTGAAAATTTTTGTCTAAGGCCAAGTGTGGGGGTGCCACGTGTCGCCCTCTCATTCGTCCATAAAATTAGAACCTCATGGCCCCACAAAATGTAAAATTTCTGTGGGCCCCACGTGACCAAATCCGTAAAAATAAATTTCCATAATGTTAATAAGTTCCATACTCTCCAAATAATGCATTTTGAGAATCCAATTCTCAACAACGAACATTTTTCCTTTCCGACGTTCTAAGATTTTCCGTCGGAAAAACAATTCTTCCTTTCGCACTAATTTCCAAGTCTTGATTCCTTACGCATATCTCTCTTATACATGCCTCGACTTACGGGTGTAACAGCCCAGTCAACTGCTCCTCCTCTCTATCTTCTATCCTCGCGCATAGGCTCGCATCCCGGCAATGTCCATACCGGTCAAGAGTCACCCCAAGACGCAGAATCATACGACGGTCTAGCCCCATCATATAACGATGAACTTTATCCGCCATGTCGCCTACAATAGTGTGCGCATATCCGCCAAGGAGTCAAACCTGTGCTATACTCTCGATAGTCCTCCCATTCGCCTCAAGGTCAAAATTTATCTACGCGGGCCCTCCTCATCTCGTGAGGCAAAAAGTGATCCATGAAGGCCTCAGAAACTCCTTCCAAACAGCCGAAGAGCATCCTCACCTCTCGAAAGCAACCACGACTCAAACCAGTTCAACACAATATCGCAGAAGGTGAAGAGGCTAGCGTAATGCACCTGTCTCAAGCCCTAAGAACTGCATGGTCCGACGTAGGCCGAATGAACTCCCGCAGATCCTCCTCGCACCTCGAACCATAAAACTCGGTGGATGACAACCCGTAAAAAATCCTTAATCCGCAAATTGTCGCTTAGGGTTAGCCGCCGCTCTGCCGGCGCCGCTCGCTACTATACCGTCAATAATCGGATTCGCTCCGTAGTCTCTATACTCAACTCCCGGCCGGGATCGAGGCTCGCACGGAACCTTCGAGCTACCGCCGCCTCGGCCTTCTAATACCGCGGCGTGGTGAACTCGCCGACCGCTTACTACCTCGTGCATAGTCGTGCCTAAGTCCGTAACCTTCGAGTACCGCTAGCAGCCTCGCCGCTTTGCCCTTCGCCCTCGGCCGCTCCGCGAGGCATAATCGCTTTCATAAGAAGAGGTCGAGAGGATTCAACCTAATAAGACAACTCTACCGCACGATCTCGAGAGAGAAGAATGGAAACCAATCCTAAATGTCCCGCACTCCTCGACATTATAGATGTGGTGCACGACACACCGATAATCAAGACTCTACTAGACACCTGCAGACACTTTCCGAGGACTAATCGCTCGATACCACTTTTGTCACGATCCGACTCGGCCGCGATCGGTGCCCTACCTGGGCACCTGCTCGTATACATCGAGAATAGCAATGAACATACACAACATAAACATACGTGTAAACAATAAACATCACAGCTAGCCGATAAGGCCGTTTTCCATAATATAAACATAATCAAAAGTACAACTGCATAACCTGGGCTTCTTACACCCAACCATATGTGAATACGCACTCTAGGAATAACAATCGTATGGATAGGGCCCGCCATACCCCGAATGTACATAAATCTACAACATCGTGAAAGATCGTACTAAAAGAGACAAGCCTCCGAGAAATGGAGCTTCGACGTCCGATAAGTGATCCTAAGAATGAGGATCCACCACCGCTACCCTTTCTGCGCATGAACGCAGCCTCGAGGAAGGGGGTCAAGACAATATGTACTAAGTATGTAAAACTGGAAAATACTGTAATTACATCATAAGTTTAAAACAAAGCCGGAGACATGTATGATAACAAAATTACAGTACACAGTGCCTTACTAACAATGAGAGTAAACCAAGAGTATACGTACAACATAAAAATAGGAGACTCACAATCAAATCATGGGTAGCGAACCCATGGAAACAGGTGGTATAACGTCTTGGGGGTTTTTCCCTCATTTATACTCTTACCCTGAAGGAGGTGGTATAACGTCTTGGGGGTTTACCCCTCATTTATACTCTTATCCTGGAGAAGGTGGTAAAGCAGGTGGTATAACGTCTTGGGGGTTTACCCCTCATTTATACTCTTACCCTGGAGAAGGTGGTATAGCGTCTTGGGGGTTTACCCCTCACTTATACTCTTACCTTATCTCAACCGGCCATCATACAATAAATAAGCAAGTTAGAAATCCCCCTAACTTCTTATTAGTCTTATTCATCTACACTTTCATTTTAGTTTACTTAAGGCACTAATATGTTATAATAAATCCGGGAGTTTAACCCAAAGTACTATGTACTTCTAATCTTTTAAAAATGACTAATTTTTATACAAAACTTCCAAGATACTATTAACCGTAGTATCAAGTCAAAATTACTTTTCAAGACAAGTCACAATACCTTTAGAAATAAAGTTAGGTCTCTAAATCAAGTGACTCCTTTTATTATAAAACCTTAGGCAATTGATGCCTTAAAATCAAATTGCCTTTTCATTAAAATCAAGTCATTTATCTTTCCATAAAGCAAATTGTAACGCCCCGAACCCGGGCCCGTTACTGGTGCCTTACCCCGGGCACCCTAGTGATACAACATCAGAGAAAACCAGCGGAAAATAAAACATGAATCATGAAACAAGAGATATAATAAATAAACAGGCCAACCAAAACAGTTGCCTTCAGTATATACATAAAACCCGAACAGTTTAATCCTTTTACAACCCTGCCCACAACAGCTTCATGCACTTAAGATTTACAACAACTATGACGGACAGGGCCCCGCCATACCACGAATGTACAAGAACCTACAACTCAGTGGAACACATACTAAAAGATGAGCCTCCGAGAAACGGAGCTTCCCAACACGCCGAATGTGATCCTATAAGTCGGATCGATACGATGTACCTTTACTGCGGATGAACGCAGCTTCCGGCGGGGTCAAGACAACAGTACCAAGTATGTGAAATCAGAAACATCAGAATGAAATCATAATAGTCTATATAAGCAGAGACATGTATGATAACCAAACTACGATTCACAACATAAAAGCAAATATGTCAAGTCGTGGACTCACGCCTCAAAGTCATCCTCATGCCCGTGGAACTCCTTCCTCACCGCCAGCCTAGGTATAAATCATGTGATACGATATGGTGTCTCGCCCATCTTATGGACCCAATATAGAAACGTGTGGAATACATTCGGATGAACCTAGTCAAGTGAAATACCATCCGGATGAACCCAGAGTCAAGTGAGATACATTCCCGTGAACCTAATCAAGTGAAATACATTCTGGATGAACCGGTAATCAAGTGAGATACATTCGGATGAACCGTAATCAAGTGAAATACATTCCTGATGAACCTGACTAAGTGAGATACATTCCTGGATGAACCGGTAGTCGAGTGAACACGATTTGCACAACAAGGCTATCACACGTAACATGGTCAAGTTTCATAACAACAAGCATAAGCAAGTTACACACAACTCAAGGTACTTCCATTTTATGTCAAAGTCGGGTTTTAACCCTAAAGTACTACATACGTTAAGTCCTTTTAAAAGAGATACATTCCTTTATAAAAGTCACCCGATACCCGTAGTATAAAACTAGAGTGATTCACATTATTAAGTAAACTAACACTTTCTTATTAAACACAAGAACCAACATACTTTTCCAACAGTTCAGCTTAGCCTAATAATAAATGCGCAAGTTTCTCAAATTTAGAAAAGGTTTCGTAGTTCGAAGTTTTAATACTTTAAAAAATAAATATCCTTTAAACGCTTTGAGAAACATATGTCTTATATGTGAGTAGGTTATTCTTGTTTATAATCAATCTTATTAAGACCATGATCTAGAAATGTAATATCATTTTGTCTCATCTTAGCTTCATGCAGATGGAGGTTTCTACCGGTTTTAATACTTTTTAGTCAATACATTTTCTGTTATTAACGCCGCAGATGGTTTGTCGATACGCATTCGATTTCAAATCAAGAAACATTCTTAAGCCGTTATACCTAACTTCCCATAAAGCTAGTATAACTCTTAAGCTTTCAAAACCCAAGTAATACCCATTCTTTCAAAACGATTCATAAATCTCTTGAAATACTTCAAGTTCTTTATTAACACATATCAAGCCGCTTATTATTTAAATCGATTACCTTTTAAAACCACAAAGTATTTGCTTATCCACATAAAGCTATTATAACCGACTTCCCATAAAGCCGTTATAACACTTTATGTTTTAAACCAATCAAATACATTTAGCACATGTACGCTCACCGTACTACATAGTTCACACATATCATGCTAGAAGAGATAGGAAGAGGTTCACATACCTCGACGATTATCGACAATAAGCAAAAAGCTCCAAGTACTACAACCTTGCTAGCCCTTTCCACTCCTCGAGTAGAATACGCTACTCTTAGTACTTTCACCTATAAAGGCCACAAACGTCTATTTAAATCTTAAACACAAGTTCCCATCTTTCTACAGAAAATTCGGCAGCACCTCCCCCCCCCGCAACAGCGTAAATCTCCTCCTCTATTGAGGCCGGCTACCAAGCCAACCAGGGGGGGTTTTATACGTCTAACCGGGCGTGTACAATTTCTACTACACAACCAGCTACACAAGTCTCATCAGAATACTGATCCTATGTAGTTCTGATTCAGTTCTTTCTTTAAATTCAGGCTTAAGTCAAAAGACATTGCCGCAGTACTAAACTTAATTCTATATATAGTATACTTCAACTATATAATACAACAACATGTAATTTCCAATTACAAAAGGGGGACAAGATTATTTACCTCGATAAGCCCAAAATTATCCGAGATAAAAGTCGATCCTGAGCAAGGTTTAGCTCCTACTCCGTGCGCTCCAAACAACCCTTAGAAGTTCTAACCAACTTCTACTTAAATACTTCAACCAACTATGAAGATTTCCTTAGGGTTTTGGTTTGAGACTTAAAGGACAAAAGGTAGTATTTCCTGCTCACGATAGAGTTAAATTTGGAATACTACAATATAAGGCCAAGGTATTTTTGGCATTTTAACAATACTTGTTTAGTATTTCAATACCACAACGGGGTACCTCACGAAACACTCCAAGATGGGGTTCTCGCCAAAGGGCCTTGACAAGGAGGGGAACTCTCGGCCACTAGGCCACTCAAAGGGGAGTGGGGCTTAGGACGAGCAACAAGAGGAGAGGAGGGATTGCAAGACTTAGAACACATTTGGTTGATGAAGTCTTCAACAAAGGAGGGTATTTATAGGAAGCCAGGGCCAACCAATGGACAAGATCAAGCCATGTGCAAGGCAAGTGTAAGGCCTTGATCAAGCCAAGTGCACCCTAACCCTACTCCACAAAACATGGCACAAAACAATGCACAAAACAAGGCCAAAACAAGGCACAAAACAAGGCACCAATAAGGCACAAAACGCGAGCCAATCGGGCCATCAACTGCTCCACCATGAGGTGACAAGTGTCACCTCCCGTTGGTCCAAAATGTTTCGCCTCTGAAAAATCCGCAAAAATAGTAAATGACATAGCCGGAATTTTCCCAACGTAAGTCGTGGAAACGTTTTCGAAAAACGACTCAAATCGCACCGTGCCCAAAATTCGATCCTAGCCAATTCTTAAGGCAAAATTTAATACGCACGCCTCACGCATATACTGGAAATACGGGTATAACATTCTCTCCTCCTTAGAAACATTCGTCCCGAATGTTCCTTCTCAAGGCGGATAAAGATGAAGTTCTTCTAACAAGTTTCCACTGCCACACATGGCCACAAACATAACACACGTTCTCTTCCTTCCTTACTCGTCGTGCCCTCCTCGATCACTTGAACTCTTCTAGTATACTCACCATACTCGATCCATCGCTTAGTTTCCAAAACTTTGAGTCACCACCTCCAAACTTGGTCATCTACTAGCCTCAATCTTCCTTAAGGCCATTCCCGCCTTCACGACCGCTTCGTCGAACATATCCACGAACTCATACGATGGTTACCAAAACTTGGGCCTAGCTCCTCGTGACCCTACCAAGCGACCACCTAACTGACCCCACCCCAAACCGGTTACTGGGTTGACCCGCAAGAATGGTCCTCAACCCGACCCCCAACCGCGCTAAACTCTTGTTCCCGATCCGAACAATCTTACTAATTCACATCATGAAAGCTACCACTTTCATTTACCCAACCTGGGACTTAACACACAATACTTTATAGGCATAAAATGCAATATGTCAAGTATCACTCGCAAAAATCTTGTACCAAAGACGGCATTACATCTAAGCTCTCAACTTGAATATTCTAATGTTCATCATTCCATCACCCCAAGGCTTACACTTTTTCCCAAACCAGCTTCCTAAATCACATTTTAGCACAAAGCTATCCGAACATACCACCTAACACATTAACATAACATCAAAACATACAAGCCTTTAGAGGTTTAAGGATATACTGGCTACCGCCCACTCTAATCGTAAGTCTCGCAGGCGCATAATCAGACGGCGATGAACACCGCCATCGATCCGCAGAGTCGCGCCAAGCTTCCTGCACTTCTCCTATAAGCACAGTCTCTCGTCACATGGCCCTGACGGCCGCAGGTGAAGCAAGCACCAGTAAAAAGACGACATTCCCCGGGATGATGTTTGCCACATCGTGCACACTGAGGGGGACGTGAATCCTGTTGGCTAGAACCCATGTATACCGTGAACGAAGCCACGAGCTCGACCAGCCCCGAATACCAACGCCCCGACGATCATGGGGACCACTCCGCATCGGGCGAGGTACATAACTAGCTCACGAGGCGTCCGCCTTGAAAGTTACCAAAGGACCCGCCGCCCCGCCTCTTCTCGCGATCTCTGGCCATTCCGTCGATCTCTCCGTGCCTCACATCCTAGTGCATGAGCTGCATGCGGGCAATGTCCATGCCCTACCGGGCGGCTACACCCAACAAGCCTCGCCAAGTACTCATCCAGCCCTGACGTGGCGGTGTACTCGCCCTCCATATCGCCTACTACAATGGGACATACCGAGCTAATGAGTCGAACTCCACATTGTACTCTCTAACCGCCCGCCTGCCCCGCTCAACGTCAAAAATCTGTCGCCCGAGCCTCCTCATCCGCTGGGGCAAGAAATGTGCAAGAAAAGCCTCGAGAACTCGTCCCATACGGCCGAAGTGCATGCTCTTCCCGACAACTCCCACGAATCAAACCACCAATCGCAGATCACGCACTGATGCGAACTCAATACCACCGACCGCTGCGAGACTCGATCACTCACGATCCTGTAGTCGCTTGATAAACTCCCGAGGGTCGCCTCGCCTATCGATCCATGTAACACCGCGGCTACAACTCGTAAAGTCACGTAGCCTCAAACTGCTCGCCGGGGTGAACTACGGTGCTACTGGGCCGGAATCCGCCAGATTCCACTTATCCTCATATCGCCACGACCGCCAAGAATCGGTCATCTCTTGTACCCCATCTCATCGGCTCAGCCGTGGACTGGGGCTCAGTATCAGAGTCTCAGCAGCCATCGCTGCGCTCTAAACTCGCTTTGGCTGGCGCCGCGAAATCCCGCCGAAGCATCGCTCTTGTATCGATCGCTCGCGCTGCATCATCTGTATTCGCAACAGCTCCTCGATCGCCTTGCCCATCTGGGCTCAGGTTTTACGCGAGGCATAATCGTAAAGGAAAGGAATACGTCGGAGGGTCCAATTTATCACACTTCTAAGGCACGATCTCAGATGAGAAGAATGGAAACCAATCCTAAATGTCCTATACCCTCCTGATTATAGATGTCGTGCACAGCACACCGATAATCAAGACTCTACTATACAAGGTCTTTAGACACTTTCCGAGGACTAATCGCTCGATACCACTTTGTAACGCCCGAACTCGGCCCGCATCGTGCCTTACCCCGGGCACCCTATTGATACAACATCAGAGAAAACCAGCGGATAATAAAACATGAATCATGAAACAAGAGATATAATAAATAAACAGCAACCAAAACAGCTTTTTCAAGATATACATAAAACCGAACAGCTTTAATCTTTACAACCCCGCCCACAACAGCTTCTATGCACTTAAGATTTACAACAACTATGACGGACAGTGGCCCCGCCATACCCCGAATGTACAAGAACCTACAACTCAGTGGAACACATACTAAAAGATGAGCCTCCGAGAAACGGAGCTTCCCAACACGCCGAATGTGATCCTATAAGGGGATCGGCCGATGTACCTTTACCGCAGATGAACGCAGCCCCGGCGGGGCCGATAACAGTACCAAGTATGTGAAATCAGAAACATCAGAAATGAAATCATAATAGTCTATATAAAGCAGAGACATGTATGATAACCAAACTACGCTCACAACATAAAAGCGATCATGTCAAGTCGTGACTCACGCCTCAAAGTCATCCTCATGCCCGTGGAACTCCTTCCTCACCGCCAGCCTAGGTATAAATCATGTGATACGTATAATGTCTCGCCCATCTTATGGACCCAATATAGAAACGTGTGGAATACATTCCTGATGAACCGTAGTCAAGTGAAATACCATCCGGATGAACCGGTAGTCAAGTGAGATACATTCGGGTGAACCTAATCAAGTGAAATACATTCGGATGAACCGGTAATCAAGTGAGATACATTCGGATGAACCTAATCAAGTGAAATACATTCCTGATGAACCTGCATCAAGTGAGATACATTCCTGATGAACCCAGAGTCGAGTGAACACAAGATTTGCACAACAAGGCTATCACACGTAACATGGTCAAGTTTCATAACAACAAGAATAAGCAAGTTACACACAACTCAAGGTACTTCCATTTTATGTCAAAGTCCGGGTTTTAACCCTAAAGTACTACATACGTTAAGTCCTTTTAAAAGAGATACATTCCTTTTATAAAAGTCACCCGATACCCGTAGTATAAAACTAGAGTGATTCACATTATTAAGTAAACTAACACTTTCTTTTTAAACTCAAGTACCAACATTCTTTTCCTAAAGTTCCGGTTTGCCTAATTATAAATGCTCAAGTTTCTCATTTTAGAAAAGGTTTCGTAGTTCGTAGTTTTAATCCTTTAAAACATAATTCTCCTTTAAACGCTTTTGAGAAACATATGTCTTATATGTGAGTAGGTTATTCTTGTTTATAATCAATCTTATTAAGACCATGATCTAGGAAATGTAATATCATTTTGTCTCATCTTAGCTTCTATGCAGATGGAGGTTTCTACCGGTTTTAATACTTCTTTAGTCAATACATTTTCCTCGTTATTAACGCCGCAGTGGTTTGTCGATACGCATTCGATTTCCAAATCAAGAAACATTCTTAAGCCGTTATACCTAACTTCCCATAAAGCTAGTATAACTCTTAAGCTTTCAAAACCCAAGTAATACTCATTCTTTCAAAACGATTCATAAATCTCTTGAAATACTTCAAGTTCTTTATTAACACATATCAAGCCGCTTATTATTTAAATCGCTTACCTTTTAAAAACCACAAAGTATTTGCTTATCCACATAAAGCTATTATAACCGACTTCCCATAAAGCCGTTATAACACTTTATGTTTTAAACCAATCAAATACATTTAGCACATGACGCCTACCGCACTACATAGTTCACACATATCATGCTAGAAGAGATAGGAAGAGGTTCACATACCGCGACGATTATCGACAATAAGCAAAAGCTCCAAGTACTACAACCTTGCTAGCCCTTTCCACTCCGAGTAGAATACGCTACTCTTAGTACTTTCACCTATAAAGGCCACAAACGTCTATTTAAATCTTAAACACAAGTTCCCATCTTTCTACGTAAAATTGGCAAAGACTCTCCCCGCAACAACAGAAATCTCCTCCTCTATGAGGCCGGCTACCAAGCCAACCAGTGGGGTTTTATACGCCTAACCGGGCGTACAATTTCTACTACACAACCAAACTACACAAGTCTCATCAGAATACCCCTATGTAGTTACTGTCGCTTCTTTCTTTAAATTCAGCTTAAGTCAAAAGACATTGCCAAAGATTAAACTTAATTCTATATATAGTATACTTCAACTATATAATACAACAACATGTAATTTCCAATTACAAAAGGGGGACAAGATTATTTACCTCGATAAGCCCAAAATTATCCGAGATAAAAGTCGATCTGAGCAAGGTTTAGCTCCTACTCCGTGCGCTCCAAACAACCCTTAGAAGTTCTAACCAACTTCTACTTAAATACTTCAACCAACTATGAAGATTTCCTTAGGGTTTTGGTTTGAGACTTAAAGGACAAAAGGTAGTATTTCCTGCTCTACGATAGAGGTAACTTTGGAATACTACAAGATATGAGGCCAAGGTATTTTGGGCATTATAACAATACTTGAGAGTATTTCAATACCACATGGGGTACCTCACGAAAACACTCCAAGATGGGGTTCTCGCCAAAGGGCCTTGACAAGTGAGTGGGAACTCGCCACTAGGCCACCCAAAGGGGGAGGGGCTTAGGACGAGCAACAAGAGGAGAGGAGGGATTGCAAGACTTAGAACACATTTGGTTGATGAAGTCTTCAACAAAGGGAGTGGTATTTATAGGAAGCTGGCCAACCAATGGACAAGATCAAGCCATGCAAGGCAAGTGTAAGGCCTTGATCAAGCCAAGTGCACCCTAACCCCTACTCCACAAAACATGGCACAAAACAATGCACAAAACAAGGCCAAAACAAGGCACAAAACAAGGCACCAATAAGGCACAAAAACGTGAGCCAATCGGCCACAACTGCTCCACCACGAGGTGACAAGTGTCACCCTCCCGCTGGTCCAAAATGTTTCGTCTCTCGAAAAATCCGCAAAAATAGTAAATGACATAGCCGGAATTTTCCCAACGTAGTCGTGGAAACGTTTATTTAAAAACGACTCAAATCGGCACTGGTGCCCAAAATTCGGTCCTAGCCAATTCTTAAGGCAAAAATTTAATACGTACGCCCTCACGTACATACTCTGGAAATACGGGGTATAACACAAATATAACCAACTTCCCATAAAGTCGTTATATTCACTTTATACCTTAGCCAAGTACAATTTCCTATCCAAGGGACTTATACGTTTAAAACGGAACAAGTATCACATACTTTAAAACTCTTCAAGTCCATTAACTTTAATAAAACTTAAGACATCCTTTATACTTTCAAAGAAGTGAGTTAATCTCCTAACTCACCCGACTTGGCTATTCATAAAACTAGTAAAGGATATCAAGAGGTCAGACGCTCACCGTACTACATACGCAACTAGTCATGCTCAAAAATAGGAAAAGTTCTACATACCTTTCGGTCAAACCACTTGCCAAGTACAATATCCCGCCCGTAGTATGTCAACCTATAATATCCACAATACGTCTATTAACGTCTTACTTCAAACGTAGAATATTACAAGTGTAAGGTCACTAAATTCTACGGAAAATCGGACAACACCTCCTTTGTTTCTACTTACTTTGCCACCTTTTTCAAGGCCGAATACAATAACCAAACACGCCACATTTAAGGCCCAATCAATGCAATCAACAATAGGGGATTACACGCCTACTAGACGTGTAAAATTCCGCCCCACAATAGATATCAAACTAATACAACTACTAGTCCAATTTCGGCCATATTGAGTACCATAACACCAATTCTTATCCAATTCCATTTCAATCCAAGTTGTTAGCATAACATGATATCAAGTCGCAATTTATTAGAACTACTATAATCTTCAAGTAAGTAACATGCGACGATTTCTAATAAACGACCAATTAGTAATCCAACTTCAAGTGGCTTATATAACATTTCGGATTTAAGCTACAAGCAATCCATAATACTTATAAACTTCAACACATATACTTCATGCTAGCAACATGTAAAGCTAACAACAATATAAATAATCTTGTAACACTTCTAAGAGACGAGATTATACCTCAACGAATCTTAATCCAACTCCAAATCCGAAGTCGCTCCTTAGCAACTTAGAGCCTCTTCAAGACACTTCAATCCACTACTTGAGACCCTTAGAACAACACCAACAAATTTCCTTCAAACTTCCAAACAAAACCTAGAAAGACAACTAGGTTTTCGCTTTGCGACTAACCCGAAAACTATCTTTTTCCGAGATGTTTCTATTGAGATATGCTTACAATACACTCAAGAACCTTGGTTTAAAGTGTGGAGCTTAAAGAACAAGAAACAAAAAAAATTCTTTTCTTTTCTTAGTGAACCCGAGAGCTCATGCTTTGAGTTCTTCAAATTTTGTGAAAATTTGGCTAAGTGTTATACTTGTCTTGCTACTACTAGTAATATATAGTACAATGGAGGGTCAAGATTCATACAAATGTGAGGCTTGGATGTAGTTCTTATTAAATATCAAGTGTTGTGGTCCCATTGACCAAGTCAATTCTCTCAAGTTTTCAAGTTGCAAGACTTGTCTTGCTAACAAAGGTCCAATGACCCTCTTGCCCTTGCAAAATTCGTCCAAGGCATCATTAAAGGGGGGTGACACGTGTCACCCTCCCATTCGTCATAATAATACGTTTTCCGACAATTTCATAATTCCGATAAATTTTACAAGTCTCAATTCTCAACACTTGTGAGTTCTTACGTACGTTCTTAAAACATGTCCTGTAAATACGGGGTGTAACAATAGCCCCGGTGTGACTATCGTTCATATGTTAAAACAGGATGTACAAGGTAAAAACTGACTTTCATTACTTTCACTTCGGTAAGGCACAATGTACTGTTAATTTGGTTATCATATATGTCTTCAGTTGTATATTTTTGACTATTATGATTTAAATTATAGTACTTTCAGTTTTACATACTTGGTACATATTTTTGTACTGACCTCCTTCGGGGGGCTACGTTCATGCCGCAGGTTGAAGTACATAGCTACGATCCGCACTATTAGGATCATCGTCGCTTCGGGAAGCTCCATTTCTCGGAGGCTTTGTCTTTCGATACGGCCTCCCAAGTTGTAGGTTTTTGTACATTAAGGGTATGGCGGCCCCGTCCCCACACAGCTTGTTATGTCAAACTCTTGAGGTCCAGTAGTCATATCTTGTGGGTCACTTTTAAATTTTGAGGTAACTGTTTTTGGATTTGTATGGATCCAGGGAGGTTGCCTTATCGGCTAACCTATTATTTATTTCATTGTTAAGTTTATGTATGTTCCATTGATTATCTCTGATGTATACCTGTAAGTGGTGCCTGTAGTAGGCACGATCAGCCCGGTCGGTCGTGACAATATGACTCGAATTGAAAAGGTACGATTGATTTCATATTTTGAAATTGTATTGATTTCATAATTTGAAATGACACGGTTGGTCTCACTTTTAAAAAGGCATATTTTAAAAGGTACAGTTGACTCTTATTTATTATGGCACGGTTGGATCTGATATTTGATTTTCATACTTGTCCTTGTCATTCTTTCTACAGTTATGATCATGTCTATTGTACTTCATGTTTACATACTTGGTACTTTGTCAATCGACTTCTTCGGGCTGCGTTCATGCCCGCAGGTATTAGGTACTCAGTTGGGTGATCCACGAGCTTAGGATCTCCACTCAGCCTTCAGTGAGGTAGCTCCATTATTCCGGAGTTTGCCATATTGGTACGAAGTTATATTATGGTTTTATGTATATTCATGGGTACGGCGGGGCCTTGTCCCGTCACAGTTATTTGTCCAAACTCTTAGAGGTCTGTATTTATATGTGGGTTGGACTTATGTACATATGTGGTTTCTTTTTGGTTGTTATATATGTGATGGCAACCTTGCCGGCTTTGCCTTTGTTCGGGAAAAAAAAGAGTGTTATTTAGCTTCCGCAAGTTACTTGTATTGTATGAATAGAAGGGTGCCCAGGTAGGGCACCAGTCGCGGGCCCGGGGTTCGGGTCATGATAGAGTGGTATCAGAGTTGTTAATCCTCGGAATGTCTACAGACCGTGTATAGTAGAGTCTTGTTTATCGGTGTGTTGTGCACCACATCTATAAACATGAGGCTACAATATATTTAGGATTGGTTTCCCTTCTTCTCACTCTGAGATCGTGCGATAGAGCTGTGTTGTTAGGGTAGTCTCTCCCTAACGTATTATTGTGGTTACAGCTATGCCTCTGATAAAGGCAACAGTGGCCCAGAAAGGATTATATGGACTTCATATCCAGGTTGGTAAAAATTATTGTATAGTTGGTATAATGATGATGTGTATATGTACGGCCATATTTATTTGGGGACATGTGTGTTGTCTGAAATGATTGTGGATTACCATGAGTTGGTTAAACTTTAATAATTGCTTGGAAGGTATGAAATCATGGAACGAATCCACATCAAGGCTTTATATATGTACTAACTTGGAATATTCAGGAAGTAATGAACTGTCTGAGATTGTGATTGACTCTTGAAAGAGATCATGTTCAATTGACTTAATGGCATACCATGTTGTAGACTAAGCTATGTTATATGCTTAAGTGATAAGCACAAATAATATTGGTATGGAGTAAATATAGTTGTTACGATTAAGACAACATGACTTTAAGATAATGAGAAACTATCTTACCCGTATGTGGGGTGAGATAATATAAGCTTGTGACATGGAATAATTGAGAATCTTAGAATATTAGATAACCGTTGAGACCTTAGATACAAGGCCTTCTTGAGTAAAAGACTTTACTGTTGATCTTGGTTAAGGTACATGGTATATGTGAAGTATAATGACCAAGTTGGATGTAGTAACTCCAAGGATTCGAAAACAAAAGCAATATTTGAAATTATGTACGTATACTAGAATAAGTTTGGAAGTACGAGAAGAGTATGACAAGTAAGAAAATGAGCGAACAGGTGTTAAAAGAATTGAAGTGTTTATAGTTATGACTTATGAAGGTACGAAAAGAGAATCCTTTTTTACCATGAATGAGAGTTAATTGTGATGATACACACACTTAGGACTGTTATCGGTCCGGTCCAGTCCGGGTATCCACTTACCGGTTCCGGACCGTTAAGATTATCGGTCCGGACCGGTTCCGGACCGATAAGGTTTCGGTTCTGGGATGAGAATCGGTCCGGGAATGAAATCTTATCGGTCCGGTTCCGATCCGGTTCTGGTTCTCTTTTCAAGATCGAAACAGGTCTGATTTTAGCCCAAAAAAATAGAAATGCATTCTTGATAGAACTGGAATCCAACATTAAAATAAAAAGCCTACCAATATCAATTAATATATTAGAAACTTCATTGAATGTACAAATAAATTCCTTCCAGTAAGCTAAATTTCAACAATTCAACAAAAGTGAACAACAATGCAAAAACTACTAATCCTTCAGTTTCAACAACTGAATGAAGAAACTAAGTTTCAATAACAACTACAAAATATCCTTCCAGTTTAAATAGAACATATTAAATTATCCGTCCAGTTATTTTTTCAACAGTCAACACTCAACACACAAAAACTAAGTTTCAACAACATGAATGAACAATCCTTCCAGTTCTTTTTTCTCAACAGTCAACATACAAAAGCTACAAAATATTGAATCTTGATGTTAACTAAGTTCTTTTTTTCCTGATGCATTTTGAATCTTTACTCAAGTTGTTGATGTAGCTTCTCCCCTTTCCTCCTAAAATCAAAATATTGAAAATGTTAGTATCACAAACTCTCAATTTAATAAACTTAAAGGAATAGCATATGAATCAATTGAGCGAGAATATTACCTTGGCGAAGTCGTACTCTAAATGCTCCTCTTCTTCTACTTGAAGCTAGATTCCAAATCTTAAAAACATTAGAAAGAATAAAACGTATACATTTATATAAAGTTAAAGGAAAAAAATAAATAAAGGAATACATACAATACTTCGTCCGTGCCCTTTCTTGATTTCATATAACTCTTTAACCCAATCACCTCCACATAGTAGCATTTCAACAGTTTCTACCTTCATTGATGCTCTCATTTGGAGAATAAGTTATAAGACTTAATACTTTAATTCTATTGGACTATTGGCTACTGGACTTTGGGCTACTGGGTTATGGACTTATGGGCCTGTCACCTGTGGACTTTGGAGTACTGGACAGTGGACACTAGAGTGTGGATTAGGAGTTATAATATTAAATTATTAACATATATTAACGGGTATTTTATCGGGTTACCGGACTGGTTCCTTATCGGTACGGTTCTCGAGTAATTACCGGGAGTATCCGGACTGCTAACAACCCTACACACACTCTAGATTTGATTTTATCATTTGGCTTTTGGTTGATGTATATGCATTTGTGATATGTTGTGGCCATGTGTGGCATATGGCATATTTGGTTTCGTTAAGTGTAGTTAAGGAGACTATGCCGAGATTTGTTTAGCATGAACCTGTTATGAACATTTGGGACGAATATTTATAAGGGGGGAAGTATGTTACACCCCGTAGTTCCAATACATGTATTTGAGAACGTAAGTAAGGAAGTAAGACTTGAACGTCGGAAGATAGTATAACTACATTTTCTTAAGGAATAAATTCGAAAATGTGAAGACGACAATTTGATTACTCGGAGTTCAATTCTCCTAATTGGAGTCACGGAATTAGTTTTGGATTTTAAAATCTCGGATTTGGTCATGTGGGGTTCAATGCAAATTTTACGATGATGTGGGGCCCACGAGATTTTGTGATATTTTGGCCAAGTATAGAATTATTTTGTGAAAGAATTATTTTGGACCAATAGGAGGGTGACACGTGTCACCCCACTTGTCTTGCAAGACTTTGACTCACATTAGATATTTTGAGAGTTGAGGACAAGTGGACATGGGTCTCGCCACGACCTGCTCGGGCCCGTGATCGTGCTCACGGGCACCCAAGTAGTCATACATCGAGTAATCGGAAATATAAAGCAAGACATGAAACAGCTTTATAAAATAAGACATACGTGTGAGAAAACATCACCTTTCGATATATAAATAAACATGGTTTAGCGCTACATCCGACATCGCATAAATATGACTACGCACTTCTAAGGAAATATACAACTATGGCGACAGGCCCGCCATACCCGATCAGACAAAACTATCTACAACAGGAGATCATACCCAAAAGTAGAGCCTCCTAAAAGATGGAGCTCCCGACACCAACGTAGAGATCCTAAGAATGTGGATCTAGCACTGCTGCCCTCTTACCATGCGGATGAACGCAGCCTCAAGGAGGTCAAGACAATAGGTACTAAGTATATGAAATCAGAAATACTTAAATGAAACATATCATTTTAAAAAGCTTTGCAAGTATGTATGAAACAACCAAGGAAACCGCATAGTGCCACATCACAAACAAGAGCAAGAATAGGTAAATCAGAATGTGTCTTTTCTAGGTGCGAATGATCGGCAGGCCAATTGCCCGTAGTATCACCATGCAAGCCTAATCCTGGACTCTCGTAGTCCGCATAGGCCAATCACAAAGGCCTGCATAGAGTATATAACCCCGCATCGAGGGTAGCTACTCCTCGGCATCATCCTGGACTCGTAGTCCGCATGGCCACATAGACCGCATGAGGTATAACCCCGCACACTAACCTGGAACTCCCGTAGCTCCGCATAGGTCCCTTGGACCCGCATGAGGTATTCTCGAATCATGGTCCTGCATCGCCGAAGTCTACCCCGCGACGGAGGCGCCTTAACCCCTAATATGTCAAGAGGTGAGTGATGTTACACTAACCTAACAGCTTATCGTTAAACAACATAAGCACAACAAGAATACTCTTTTACACAAACGTTACAAGACACTAACACACATAGCATCATATCATGTCTACTTATCAAACCATCTTATTATTCTTTTCACAATTCAATATAAGTCTGTTATAAACACATAGGCAAACTGTTTCTTTTATCAATCTTAAGTGGTTATACTTAACTTCCCATAAAGCTAGTATAACTCTTAAGCTTCGCTTAAAACCAATTAGTTCTCTTCTTATAAAAATGATTCAGATTCTTTGAAATGCTTTGATTTTTATTATTCGTGCTTAAGCCGTGAGGCATCCGTAAGTGTTATTCAGCTTAAGCGTGAGGCATTGCCGTAAGTGTTATTCAGGCTTAAGTCAAAGACATTGCCGTAGTTATTATTCGTTAACACACGTACGCCTCACCGCACTATATATTGTAAAATATCATGCTTTAAGAAGAATCACATACCTTCTCAAATAAACCACCGCCAAGTCAATATGTCGCGCGCAGAGTCACCTATAATAGTCACGGACATCTATCAAAGACTACTCAAGGTCATTCTAAACAGAGGGTTCACAATTCTATGGAAAGTTGGGCAGCACTTCCCTACCGGTGAGCTATATAAGTCTCATCGTGAAAACAATCCTATGTAAGTACAGCTTTGATTATTCTTCTTTAAACCCTTCTACTGTGGTAACAGCTCAATTCTATTCGTGATATTCTTCTAAGTATTTAATACTTATTCTAATACTACTACAAGATGTATTCTCTAATTCAAAAGAGGGTTAGGATTAGTTACCTCAAGAAGCCCAATAATATCCTAGAAAAAGTCGCGCCTGAGCAAGGTTTTGCTCCTAAGTTGTATGCTCCAAGGTAACCTTAGAAGTTCTTCACAACTTCTACTAAGTACTAAGGTATTTGGGCTAGGGTATTTTGGGCATTATAACAATACAAGAAGGCAACTTTTCTACCAAGGGAGGGGAGTAGATTTTGGCTAGGCTAGTGGGGTATTCGCCAAGGGCCTTCACGTGAGAGGGGAGGTTTGGACGAAAAGGCTACAAAGGGAGAGGAGAGGATTTTCAAGACTTGGAAAGATTTGTGGATGAAGAACTCTTCATCTCTAAGGGGGTATTTATAGGTCAAGAAGTGGCCAACCAATGGCCAAGATTAAAACAAGTGCAAGGCAAGTGTAGGGTGAAGATTTACTCCACACAAATATCCTACCAACTCCGACTGCACAAGGCACAAAAAACGTGCCAATGCTCTCCAATTTCGTCCAATGGACGATTCAAGTCCACCAATTGGAGGGTGCCAAGTGTCGCCCTCCCGTTGGTCCAAAATGTTTCGTCTCTCGGAAAAATCCGCAAAAATTAGAAATGGCATAGCCGGAATTTACCCTACGAAAGCTGTGGAAACGTTTCGTCGGAAAACGATTCTTTTAGTGAGTTGTGCACAAATAAAAAACGTCCAAGGCTTATCTTTAAGGCTAGACTTTTGTACGTATTCCCTTACGTACATACTCTGGAAATACGGGGTATAACAGGTCCCACTCCACTTGGCATTACACTTGGATAAATGTCCAAGTCTTGCAAGACTTGGACATTATACGCTTATCAATTTAGCTCTCATCTTCTCCCTTTGAGCTCCATTTTCGAAAATCTCTTAGCCAAAGATTGACAAGTTTATTTCTAAAAGATTAGCTCCTAAACCAAGTGCTAAAACAAGTTAACTCTCCAAACCCTCCAAATCTTGTGTTGGCCGAACATGAGGGTGAAACCCTAGCCTGATTCGTCGAATTTTTGGAGGTAAAACATGAAGGGAAGTTGGTTACAAGGTTGTAGGGGATACATATATGTGATTGAAACTTGAGGAAGTGGAGCGAAACGAAAACTGCGGGCCAATCTTACCCGGACTGTTTTTACCGATTTTGGAGCCAAAAATAAGGTAATGGCTATTCTTCTTTTAAAGTAATTGGATATTACTTATTGTTGATATGTATATATGAACTTGTACTAAAAAGAATGAAGATTAAAAAAAAAAATTGGACAATATTTGGAAGTGAGGCAGAGACTAGGTCATTTTGGCGTCGTTGGATTCATTGGTTATTATTGTTGTTAATTACACTTGTCGCATGTTAAAATGAAGTAATATGGTTGTTGATAAGTTGATATATCATATATATAAGTGTTGGAACTTGAATTGGAATAAAATGGATTAAGGAAAGAGTTATCGGATTGTAGTTGGCCGCATATTTTATAAATATGTTGGACGTTATTATACAGTTTTTGGGGACTGTTTTAGGGCGCTGGAATTCTGCAAATTCAGCCCTCATTCTGTATGTTTAAGTATGGAAATTTCTAATGAAAGTCCTAAGAGATTATGGGTATAAAAGGGTGTTAAAAGGCTTCACATTGCACCCTTAATGTTGATTAATTGCGGACTGTTTTTATGGACTGTTTATATATGATTGTAGGGCAGAATTTTACACGTCTAGTAGGTGTGTAATCCCCTTTGGTTGTTGTATGTATTGTGCCCTTAGTCGGGGCTTGTTGGTTGTTGAAATTGGGCCTTGGAAAAGGTGGAAAAGTACGTAGAAACAAAGGAAGTCTTGATTTTTCGTAGAAACGGGAACTTTACTTAGTCCATAACCTACCCTTAAAGGCATGTAGTTGATAGACATGCTATTATCATTATAGGTTAAAGTGCTACGGGAGACGTATTCCACTTAGCGGATTTGTAGAAGAACGATAAGGTATGTGAACCTCCTCCTTCTCTCATTTGGCATGTTCTACGTGTGAACCATAACTGTGGTATTGTTTCAAAAGTTATTCTACTCTTAGAAGTTAAGGAGTATTCATGTTGTTGATTCTATGCTAAAGGCATGTCTGAATTATTCTTAAGTCCTTACCAAGTCTTATGGGAGATCTTGGTAAGAGTTTTTAGTAAGCTTTTGGTGTCGAGTTGGTACAGACGACAAGTGTTAGTATGTGGAACTCTTCCTATCTTTCTTTGAGCATGAACCTTATAAAATGTGTGTACGGTGGACCTACTTGTTTTAAATGAAATCGAATTCCTTGTAGTATATGAAAGATGTTACTTGATTTTAAGAGTATAAGTACTTGGTTTTAAGAGTATATGTTACTTGGTTTTGAAAGTATAAGTTGCTTGATTTTATAAGTAGAAATGACTTGATTGATTTAAAGAGAAGAGGTAACTTGATTTAAAGGTATGAGTTACTTGAGTTTAAAAGTGTAAGTAACTTGATTTTAAAAGTGAATGTGTCTTGATGCTACAAGTGCTAGTATCTCGGGGTTTTATAAAGGAAAGAAGGTATGGTGAACGTACGTAGTACTTTTGGGTTCAACACCCTTATATTGCATGATATGATTCTTTCTATAAGAATGGATGTACATAGTACTTTGGTTTCAATTTCCCTAATTTTACATGACATGGTAATGCCTTGAGTTTTCTAAAATGATAGTTCATTCATTTTATTATATGGAGAGTCAAAAGATGTTTTTAGATTTCATTCAATTGCATTGATACACCGAGTCCCACAACGGGTCAGGTTATGTTATAGATGCAATACACTGAGTCTCGCAAATGGGCCAGGTTATGTCATATAAAAATCATTACACCGAGTCCCACAGATGGGCCGGGTTGCGTTATACAAAAGATTACACCGAGCCCTACAATGGGTCGGGTTATGTCATGTAGATTCATACACCGAGTCCCATCATGGGCTGGGTTACATCATATTACTGCATACATCGAGTCCCAGAAATAGGCCGGGTTACGTCATATTGCATCATCACACCGAGTCCCACAGATGGGCCGGATTATGTCACATATTGCATCATTACATCAAGTCCCACAAATGAGCCGGGTTACGTCACATTTTGAAGCATACACCGAGTCCCGCAAATGGGTCGGGTTACGTCACACATATTGATAATTACATCGAGCCCCAAAATGGGTCGGGTTACGTTATATTGATGATTCCATCGAGTCCCTCAATAAAGGACCAGTTTATTTTATATGAGATATGTTATCTATATGTATATGAACTTGATGATTCTCTGAGTAAGCATTCATGATGTTGATATGACTCTAATTGAAAAGGTACGATTGGTTTCATATTTTGAAATTGTATTGATTTCATAATTTGAAATGACACGGTTGGTCTCACTTTTAAAAATACATATTTTAAAAGGTACAGTTGGCTCTTATTTATTATGGCACGGTTGGATCCGGTATTTGATTTTCATACTTGTCCTTGTCATTCTTTCTACAGTTATGATCATGTCTACTGTACTTCATGTTTACATACTTGGTACCTTGTTGTACTGACCCCCTTCGGTTGGTTGCGTTTATGCCCGCATGTATTAGGTACTCAGTTGGGTGATCCACGAGCTTAGGATCTCCACTCAGCTTTCAGGGAGGTAGCTCCATTATTCCGGAATTTGCCATATTGGTACGAAGTTGTATTATGGTTTTATGTATATTCATGGGTACGGAGGGGCCTTGTTCCGTCACAGTTATGTGTCCAAACTCTTAGATGTCTATATTCATATGTGGGCTGGACTTATGTACAAATGTGGTTTCTTTTTTGTTGTTATATATGTGATGGCAACCTTGTCGGCTTTGCCTTTGTTCGGGAAACAAAAAAGTGTTATTTAGCATCCGCAGGTTACTTGTGTTGTATGAATAGAAGGGTGCCTGGGTAGGCACGACCATGAGCTTGGGTTCGGTCGTGACATGTATGTTCTAACATATTATCCAGTTTTCAATCATGATTTTGAGGAATCATTGCTATAGGTACTTGATCTATTTCATTGAGTCTTTGATTTTGATTTTGTTTTTGTTTAGTGCTTTACTCGAGGGCGAGTAAAGTGTAAGATTGGGGGTGTTTGTTGAGTGTATTTTATACACTCTTTTGAGTCATTTTTAGTTAGTATTTTACTCTTTTATTTTGCGTTTAGTATAGTGTTATGTGTGTTTTTCTTTCGTTTGTGTCACAACAGTCATACACAGGAGAAGATACTACTTTTGAGGATGAAATTTCACAATAAAAGGCCAAGAAATGAAGCCTAAGAAGTCTCAAGAAGCATATAAGAAATCCAACAAAGTTCGGACGAAAAAATGATGAAAAATTGCAAAAACAGAGAAAAGACGCCACGACGCCGACTGATTCTTTTTAACGTTGTCGGCGCCGCGTCGCCGATACGAAAATTCTGAATTCTGGGCCGAATTTGACAGGGTTTTTAGGGTCTGAAATGCAATTTTTCTCAACTATAAAATCACTAAACCCTGGACATACCATATAACATATTCTATATCATACTTTGTAGAGGCAAAGAAGGAGGCAAGAGCAAGATTAGAGATATCTCCTTATTCAAGTTATTTTCTATCCATATAAGGCACCCCGTAATTCCATAGCTACTAAATGAGAACATGATTATGGAAATAAGATTTGAAGGTTGGAAGGAAAGGATTTTTACATTTTCTTATATGGAAATTTTTTGAGACTAACGTGATGACAAAAATTAATACTAGTAGTTGGATTACTTCCAATAGAGTTATGGACTTAGTGTTAAAATTATTAAGTCTTGGTATTGTAAAAATGAGGCCATCGAAATTGTTGAGAAATTGGCTAAGTGTGGAGATATTATTTTGTGAAGAGAGGACAAGTTGACAAGTGGGAGTTCATGGGTACCCCTCCACTTGTGCCTTGTACACCTATTTAAATCAAGTCTTGCAAGACTTTGCTACACCAAAATATCTCCATCTACAAACCCTTATCTCTTCCACAACTCTCGTGGTTCGAAAACCCCATAGCCTAGAAGAACGAGTTAACTTATTTTTCCAAGATTAAGCTCCTTAAATAAGTTCTAAGCCAAGTTAACCTTCCAAAGTTGGTGATCACGGTTTTGCCGAGAACATGGTATTGAAACCCTAAGCTTGTTATGAACTTTTAGGAAGTAAAACAAGAAAGGAAGATGGTTACAAGCTTGTATAGGATACACGTGTGTGATTGAAACTTGAAGAAGTGGTGTAAAAGTGAAGGTATTGGCCGTGTGACTTGTGGACTGTTTTGAGCTCAAAATAAGGTAAGATTTCTTCTTCCTCTTTAAGTAATTGAGTATTACATATTGTTATAGTTAATAGATGAACTTGTGCTAAGAAGAATGAAAAATAAGAAATGCATGTGACATTTTTGGTGTGTTGGCTGAGAATGGACAGTTTTGGCGTCGTTGGATTAGTTGGTTATTGTTGATTACTATCGTCACATATTACATGTAGTTAGATGAAGGAAATCTTGTTATTAAAGGTATAAATTGTTATATGAAAGTGTTGTAACAAATTGGATTATAAAGAGTTATGGAAAAGGGCTTTGGTTTGTAGTCTTGTTGGCCGAAACTGTATAAAACTGTTGGATATTGTTATGTAGTTTTAGGGACTATTTTGTGGCATTAGAATTCTGAAAATTCAGCCACCAATATGCACGTTTAACTGTAGTAATTGCCAATGTAAGTCCTAAAGGAATAAGGGTATAGAAAGGTGTTGAAAGGCCTCACTTTTTACCCTCATTGTTGTTGGATTGTGGACTGTTTTTAGTGGACTATTTTACCAAGATTATGAGGCCATTTTTACGTGAAATTTGGGTGTGTAAATACCCTTTGGTTGTTGTTTTGGTTGTACCCTTAATTGGTACTTGGTTGTTGATGAAATTTACCTTATTGAAAGGTAGAAAAGTACGTATAAATAGGGGAAGTGCTGCCCAAATTTTTGTATGAAAGGGGAACCATTACTTGGTATTAACCTACACTAGTAAGCATGAAGTTTATAGAAGTGTTATTGTATTTATAGGTTGAAGTACTACTTGAGGCGGATTCTAGTTATCAAGTTGGTATAAGCCGATAAGGTATGTGAACTATCCTTTCATCTTTTGGCATGATTTATGTGAAATGGGCGTATGATGGACGTACGTGTTACACCCCGTAGTTCGGGTCATGCTTAGGGGGAGCGTACGAAAGGGGTTAAGACTTAAAATTTTCGAAAGATAGGTTGACGGATTGTTTCGGACGGATTTTTAGTCAACTTTGAGGTAGGTTATGACCCGTTACATTGAGAGTTCTTAGATGTTTCAAAGGCCTAGTATGTAGTTCATTGAGTCTGGTTTCCAACGCAACCAACCGTTCGTCGATAGGACATCGGAGTAGAAAGTTATGGAAGTTACAAGTTCAGTGCGCAGTCGGGCAGGAAAAATTCGGATAGGAGCCACAGGGCGCGCAGATCTTGAGGGTTGCAGGGTTTCAGCCTTGCTGGCAGGCGAATTTCTGGCGGAAAAACTGAGGAAAATCAGATTTCTTCTTTTAAAAAGGCCATGGGAGGGTGACAAGTGTCCCCCCCCCCCCCATCTGATTTTTGCATGTCCTATATATTGACCAAGTCTTCATCTTTCAAAGCTCTTCTCTCTCTCTAAATTAGAAGCTCTCCCTTCACTCTAGAATTTCAAGAGGAAATCTAAGCTTGAGGAAAAATCTGAAAAGTATGGCAAGAAAGAAGCTTGTTGGCTAGCTTGTAGGAGTTATTATGGTGGTGTTTTTGGAAAGGAGGATAACAAACTTGTTGGAATAATTTGGCTAAAGCTCTAAGGTAACAATTCTTTTCTTGTAGCTAGTTTTTGGTGTTGCATGTGAAGAAGAAAGATTTTGTAGTGGTAAATATTGCCCTTAGATACATTGCATGCAAGAAATATGGTTTGGATATGAAAGGGTTGGATAAGAATGATATGTAAGCATGTTATAGCCTAAATACTACCTTAAACTTGTTAAGTTAGTTGTTGTACATTGTGGGGCAGAATTTTACATATCCAAGTTTAGGTGTGTAATCCCCTTTGAAATGTTTGGATTGTTGGGCCTTAAATGTGGCGTTTGGATGATGAATTCGGCCTTGAAAAAGGTGGCAAAGTATGTAGAAACGAAGGAAATCGCCCGTTTTTCATAGAATTTAGTGACTTTGAACTTGGAATATTCTATGTTGTAGCTTGAGGTTATTAAACGTATTATGGTCATTATAGGTTGACGTACTACGTGTGGTGTATTGGACTTAGCAAGTGGATTAACCGGAGAGGTATGTGGATCTTTCTTATCTCTTGAGCATGAGTAGTTATACTATATAGTACGATAGACGTACGTGTTTTAAATAAAGTAAATCCTTTGGTATACTTGAAGTATTTTGAAAATTGTGTGAACTGATTTGAAGTATAAGTCTCTTGGTTAATAAAAGAACGAAATTGTTTATAAGGAGTTATAACGGCTTTATGGGAAGTTAGTTATAACGGCCTTATGAAAGGATAAGAATGTCTTAATTTCTAAAGCATAAAATTAGTATAACGGCTTTATGGGGAGTTTGTTATAATAACTTTATGGAAGGTTAAAGAGTTGGTTTTCTTGAATAGGTAAACAAAGATGAAAGAATCGAAATTAAGTAGGGCAATTTGATTTTAAAAAGGCATCAATTGCTTAAAGTGTAAAATGGGAATTTCTATGTGAAAAAGGGATCTTTTGAAAGAGTAGAAGTACATAGTACTTGGGTTAAATTTCTCCGGATTCGATTAAGAAATGAGAAGGTGCCTTAAGGTCAAGAATGAGATTTATTTTGTAGATTAATGAAAGTCTAAAGAAGTTATGAAAGTACTAAGACGTACCGGCAGTGAGGTGGGTGTTACACCCCGGAAGTTCCAGGATACGTTTCTAAGAACGTACGTAAGAACTCAAACGTTAAGATTTGAGACGTGTAAAAATTTATCGGAATTATGGAATTGTCGGAAAACGAAATATCATGACGAGCGGGAGGGCGACACGTGTCACCCCCCTTTATGGACATGGACGAAATGTGCAAGGGTGGAATGGTCAATTGACCATAATTTATGATGAAGTCTTGCAAGACAAATAAGCTTGACAACATTGACCAAGTCAATGACCCCACTTAGCTTGTTATTTAATTAAAATGAATCCAAACCACCCATTTGTTCTAATCTTGACCCTCCATATTTTTATATAAGCTCCCTAGTAGTGCAAGACTTTGTCATTCACTACACTTAGAAAATTTTGAAACTTGTTCTTGCACTAGAGAGGGCTCACGGTTTAGGGGTTTTGAAGGAAAAATTTCCAATTAATGTCCAATAAATCCCCCAACTTAAAACAAGGAACCTAAGTGTAATATAACACTATCTCAATAGAAAGAACCCGCAAAAATTGTGTTTTCAAATTAGTCGCATGGCGAAAACCTAAAGGGTTATTCAACTTTGAAGTTGAAACTTGAAGATGAGTTTTCATAAGCTTCAGGGTGGCTTGGAGTGGATTGGAATGTCGGAAGGAGGAGCTAAAGGTGCTAGGGATCGACTTGTACTCTTGGAGCATATTTGGGCTAATTGAGGTATAATCTTCGTTTTACTTTTGTAATTGAAGATTTCATGTTATGATAAGTTATAAGTGGTCATGTGATATGTGTTATGAAGTTTGTTAAGTGTTATGGAATTGGAAGCTAAAAATCCGGAAATGTCATATTTAGCCATTTGAAATTGAAATCCAATTTGATCGATAAATTGAATTGTCGCATGTTACCTACTTGGAGAATGTAGTAGCTAGAATCAATTGCGGCTTGATATCTTATTATGCTACCAATTTGGATTGAAATGGAAATTGAATAAGAATTGGTATTGTTATATTATTGTGAGCCAATTGGGGCTGTTTGGTTATTCATTTGCATTGGATTACCTTCTATATTATTGTGAGCCAATTGGGGCTGTTTGGTTATTCATTTGCATTGGATTACCTTCTATTTTGTTGTGAGCCAATTGGGGCTGTTTGGTTATTGTATTTCGACCTTGGAAAAGGTGGCAAAGTTAGTAAAAACAAAGGAAGTGCTGTCCGATTTTTCCGTAGAATTTAGTGACCTGCACTTGGAATATTCTACGTTTGAAACTAGAAGTTAATAGACGTACTATGGTCATTATAGGTTGACATACTACGTACGGCGATTGGACTTAGCAAGTGGATTAAACCGAAGAGGTATGTGGAACTTTCTTATCTCTTGAGCATGATTAAGTTGTAAATGTATAGTACGGTAGACGTACAAGAGTTTGACAAATCTAGTCTATTTGATATCCTTGGCTTATTTTAAGAATGCCCAAGTTGTTTGAGTTAGGGAATTAACTCACTTGTTTATATTATAAGGATATCTTGGTTTTCAAAAGTTAAGAGACTTTAAGTATGTTGAAAGTATTTTGATACTTGTTTTTATGGAAAGTTTAAAGAGTGGTTTACTCTAAGTAACTTAAGTATGTTAAGGGACTTGAAGAGTTTTAAAGAATGTGATACTTGTTTCATTTTAAACGTATAAGTCCCTTGGAAAGGAAATTGTACTCGACTAAGGTATAAAGTGAATATAACGACTTTATGGGGAGTTGGTTAAATTGGCTTTATGGAAAGATAAATGGCTTGATTTATTGAAAGGCAATTTGATTTAAGGCATCAATTGCCTAAGGTTTTAAAAGAAAGAAGTCACTTGATTTAGAAGCCTAAATATATTTCTAAAAGGTATCGTGACTTGTCTTGAAAGTAGTTATGACTTGATACTACAGTTATTAGTATCTTGGAAGTTATATATGAAAAAGAGTCATTTTTAAAAGAATAGAAGTACGTAGTACTTTGGGTTAGATTCCCGGATTTTATAATGACATGTTAGTGCCTTAAGTAAACTAAAATGAGAATGTATATGAATAAGGCTAATAAGAAGTTAGGGGGATTTCTTAACTTGCTTATTTATTGTATGATAAGCCGGTAGGGCTTATGTTATGTATGATGGCCGGTTGAGCTAGGGTAAGAGTATAAATGAGGGGTAAACCCCCAAGACGTTATACCACCTGCTTCAGGGTAAGAGTCTAAATGAGGGTAAACCCCAAGACGTTATACCACCGCTTGGTAAGAGTATAAATGAGGTAAACCCCAAGACGTTATACCACCTGCTTAGTGGATTTGCTACCCATGATGCGAGGAATACCTCATGCGAGTCCTTATGGGCTTACGCGGGTGAAATAGTCCCGTGCGGTAGTGCGACTATCGAGGAATACCTCATGCGGGTCCACGCGATCCGTGCGTGAAATAGTCGGGAATAGGATTGCTTAATGATCTGCGGGCGGGTGGTCTGCTTTGATCGTGAGCCTCCTACTTTAGATATTGTAAGTATTCACCTATTTTACTCATTGTTAGTAAGGCACGATTATCGTTAATTGAGAAATCATACATGTCTCGATTTTATTTTAGACTCATGATTTCATTCTGACGCTGATTTCACATATTTGGTACATGTCAGATCGACCTCGCCCGAGCTGCGTTCACGCCGCAGTAGAGTACGAGTTCGATCCTCGCTCTTAGGATCACCGTTCAACCGCTTGAGAAGCTCATTTATTCGGAGGCTTATCCCCGTATTGTCGGTTGTTGTACATTCAGGGGTATGGCGGGACCGTCCCTTGAGTTGTTATTCTTAGAAGTGCAGTAGTCACATTGTGGTTTGGGTTGTAAAGAAAAAAAAATGTCTTGTTTTATTGGTATAAGTTACGGAAGGTGGCCTTATCGGCCAGCTTTGTTGTTATTTTATGTTTAACTATTTTATCGATTGTGTATGTTATTGCTATTCTCGATGTATGCGAAAGGGTGCCCATGTAGGGCACGATCGCGTGCCGGTCGGGTCGTGACAAAAGTGGTATCGAGCGCTTAGTCCTCGGAAAGTGTCTGAGGCCAGAGTGTCTAAGTAAGTCTTGATTATCGGTGTGTTGTGCACCACATCTATAATCGGAGGTGCAGGACATTTAGGGTTGGTTTCCATTCTTCTCACTCTAAGATCGTGCGATAGAGTCAGTATGGTTAGGGTCGTCTCTCACAACAAGTTATGATTGTTTGCACTACGAGGAAGCGTGATGACCGGGAAGGATTACGTGGGTTGCGTATCCAGTTAGTAATGGGTGTAGTTGGTATTGTGACATACAACTATGCGGATTTATGTATGGGTCACATATGTGTTGCCTAGGATGATTTTAGATTACGAGGATTTGTAAGGACTAAATAAATACGGGAAGGTATGAAGCAGTTTAATAAACTCTCATCAAGGTTTTACGTGCTAATTTGAGATAATTAGGTGATGATGAGTTGTGGGAGGATGTAATGGACCTCGAGAGGGTGATTAAGGGACTTAATGTAAGACTATGTTAATAGATTAAGCTACGTAGAAGGATTTGAGAATGGTACGGGTGAGATCCGTATGGAGTAAGTATGGTTGTTGTGGACAAGACAACACGATTATGGTATTACGAGAAGTTCTTGTACGATTCTGAGGGTGATAAGATAGGCTTGGAGCATGGAAATTGCGAGCCTAAAAATGTTGATAACCACCGAGACCTTAGGTATATAAGGCCTTCTCGGGTAGTAAAAAGTTAAAACGGACCTAGGAAAGAGTTAAATGCGGCCGAGTGGTTGGGGATCTATTAAGGGTCGCCCCCATAGCTTAAAATGAAATGGGATCGGTTGGTAGTAGTCCCGCTACGTGACAAGGTCACGAGGGTACAAGGCCCAAGTTTAGTTAGTCATTTTACGGGTTCGTGGACGTGTTCCACCGGAACCAGGTTGTGAGAGCCGGAATGGGCCTTGTATTGATTAATTTAGTAACTTCAAAGAGTTAAGGCCAGAATTAGTATGGAATTTTGTGTACGTATGCTAGTATAAGTTTGGAAGTACGGGAAGAATACGACCAGTGACAAAGAAAGCAACCAAGTGTAAAGAAATAAAGCCGAATCTATGAGAACCTTTCGAGGTGACTACACCCGTGAGTGTTGGGTTCCATTCTTCTCTCTCTGAGATCGTGCAGTAGAGCTGTCCTACTAGGTTGAATCATCTCTGACCTATTCTTATGTACCAGTTATGCCTCCACGCAAGGCAACCAGAGCTCAGAAGGGCAAGGCAGCTGAGGGAGTTGTAAGTAGGACGCAGAGGGCTACGAGAGCACAGGCCCAGTCCTTACCAAAGATGATATTTCAGGCGGCGAGTTCCACGACGCCGTCGCCCGGCTCAGCGAGTTCGAGAAGCGGCGGCTCATCGAGGCTGCAGTACGAGCCTCAGTTCCACCGGGCGAGTATAGGGATTACGGAGAGCAGATCAGGTTGTTGACTAGCATTGTGGTAGGCGACTCGCGGCCGTGCTAACCCTAGAGCCGACAGTTTAAGGATTCGGGATTTCCTGAGTTGTGATCCACCCGAGTTCTATGGGTCGAGGTCTGAGGAGGATCCTCAGGAGTTCATTCGGCAGGTGCGGCAGACTATGCAGGTGCTTAGGACCTCGTAGACGGAGTCCGTTGTGTTAGCTTCTTACCGGTTACGCGATATTGCGTTGAATTGGTTTGAGGTGTGGGTGCTCCTCCCACTGTTTGGGATGAGTTCACGAAAGCCTTTCTCGGTCACTTTTTGCCTCCTGAGACGAGGAGAGCCCGCTTGGATAGGTTCTTGGCATTGAGACAGAATGGGAGGACCATCAGGGAGTACAACCTGGAGTTTGATTCATTGGCCAGGTATGCGCCCACCATTGTGGCGGACATGGCGGACAGAGTTCACCGCTATGTGATGGGGCTAGACCGTCATATGGTTACTTCATGTTTGGGAGTGGCTCTTCAGCCAGGTATGGATATTGCCCGGATGCAGGCATATGCACAGGGGATTGAGGACAGGGAGAGTGAGGCCCAGCCAGTCAGCCCGGCCAGAGGGCGGGGCAGCGGATTTGGGATAGCTTTGGGGTGGACCGCCTCGGCGAGTTAGGTCTACATTTTCGCCGACACAGAGTGCCCCTTCCCGGTCTTCCGGCGGGTGGTTTGACCACCGGGGATATTCGGGAGCAGGTCAAGGCTCCAGGGCGACAGGTTCACAGGTGTCCGAAGATAGTATTCAGGGGAGGCCACCTTTGTCTCGGTGTGGTCACTGTGGTAGATCTCATTTTGGAGAGTGTCGGACTAAGTCAACAACTTGTTATGCTTGCGGCCAACAGGGCCATTTGGCGAAGGCGTCAGGCAGGTGGCGGTGGGATGGCACAATCTATTGGATCAGTTGCAGGTTCTTCACCTTCAATGGCTAGGCAGGATGTTCATGCCGGCGGACGCGACAGTGGTAGCGATTCGATTTAGCGGTCCTTTGACCCGCCTATGTGATGTCAGGTATATCTTTGACCCTTTAGAGATTAGTTGCATGATAGGATTGTTGTATGTTTTAGTGTCATGAACGGAGGATAGTGAGACTATGTACATGTGATATAATAGGTTGGTAGATACGAACAGGCAATCCTGTTAGGCCATGAATAAGAGTAAGTGGTGATGGTTCATATTTTGGGTTCGTTTCCTGTTTTACTTACGATAAATGGATATGTGTGTGCGATATCTTAGGGTCACAAGTGGAATTATAAGGTCCCATTAAGTGTAGAAGTACGAGGAAGTACCGAGGAATAATAGATTTGCTCCAAAAGAACATTCGGAGATGAATGTTTCTAAGGGGGGAGAATGTTACACCCCGTAGTTCGGGTCATGCTTAGGGGAGCGTACGAAAGGGGTTAAGACTTAAAATTTTCGAAAGATAGGTTGACGGATTGTTTCGGACGGGTTTTTAGTCAACTGTGAGGCAGGTTATGACCCATTACATTGAGAGTTCTTAGATGTTTCAAAGGCCTAATATGTAGTTCGTTGAGTCTGGTTTCCAACGCAACCAACCGTCCGTCGATAGGACATCGGAGTAGAAAGTTATGGAAGTTACAAGTTCGGTCTTGTGATGGGCGGAAAAATTCGGACAGAGCCACGGGGCCGCGGAAGCGAGGGCAGCGGCGGAAGTCTTGAGGTTGCGGGGTTTCAGCTCATGGCGCCGGCTGCGGGCATGCGCCGAGCGGAATTTCTGGCGGAAAAACTGAGGAAAATCAGATTTCTTCTTTTAAAAAGGTCATGGGAGGGTGACAAGTGTCCCCCTCCCCCCCATCTGATTTTTGCATGTCCTATATATTGACCAAGTCTTGATGACTTAGTCATCTTTCAAAGCTCTTCTCTCTCTCTAAATTAGAAGCTCTCCCTTCTCTCTAGAATTTCAAGAGGAAATCTAAGCTTGAGGAAAAATCTAAAAAGTATGGCAAGAAGGAAGCTTGTTGGCTAGCTTGTAGGAGTTATTGTGGTGGTGTTTTTGGAAAGGAGGATAGCAAACTTGTTGGAATAATTTGGCTAAAGCTCTAAGGTAACAATTCTTTTCTTGTAGCTAGTTTTTGGTGTTGCATGTGAAGAAGAAAGATTTTGTAGTGGTAAATATTGCCCTTAGATACATTTCATGCAAGAAATATGATTTGGATATGAAAGGGTTGGATAAGAATGATATGTAAGCATGTTATAGCCTAAATACTACCTTAAACTTGTTAAGTTAGTTGTTGTACATTGTGGGGCAGAATTTTACATATCCAAGTTTAGGTGTGTAATCCCCTTTGAAATATTTGGATTGTTGGGCCTTAAATGTGGCGTTTGGATGATGAATTCGGCCTTGAAAAAGGTGGCAAAGTATGTAGAAACGAAGGAAATCGCCCGTTTTCCATAGAATTTAGTGACTTTGAACTTGGAATATTCTATGTTGTAGCTTGAGGTTATTAAACGTATTATGGTCATTATAGGTTGACGTACTACGTGTGGTGTATTGGACTTAGCAAGTGGATTAACCGGAGAGGTATGTGGACCTTTCTTATCTCTTGAGCATGAGTAGTTATACTATATAGTACGATAGACGTACGTGTTTTAAATAAAGTAAATCTTTTGGTATACTTGAAGTATTTTGAAAATTGTGTGAACTGATTTGAAGTATAAGTCTCTTGGTTAATAAAAGAACGAAATTGTTTATAAGGAGTTATAACGGCTTTATGGGAAGTTAGTTATAACGGCCTTATGAAAGGATAAAAATGTCTTAATTTCTAAAGCATAAAGTTAGTATAACGGCTTTATGGGGAGTTTGTTATAATAACTTTATGGAAGGTTAAAGAGTTGGTTTTCTTGAATAAGGTAAACAAAGATGAAAGAATCGAAATTAAGTAGGGCAATTTGATTTTAAAAAGGTATCAAGTGCTTAGAGTGTAAAATGGGAATTTCTATGTGAAAAAGGGATCTTTTGAAAGAGTAGAAGTACATAGTACTTCGAGTTAAATTTCTCCGGATTCGATTAAGAAATGAGAAGGTGCCTTAAGGTCAAGAATGAGATTTATTTTGTAGATTAATGAAATTCTGAAGAAGTTATGAAAGTACTAAGACGTACCGGCAGTGAGGTGGGATTCCACGGGTATGCACCTTGGACATGCTTACGATGAGGGATTCCGAGGCATGCAACACGAGGTTACACGGGCGTCTGCAAGCGGTGATGTGGGATTCCACGGGTATGCTTCTATGGTCATAGTATGAGCTTATTTAAGATGTACCGACAGTGAGGTGGGTTTCCACGGGTATGCACCTTGGACATGCTTACGATGAGGATTAGAGGCATGCGGACGAGGTTACCCGGACGTCTGAAGCGGTGGCGTGGGATTCCACGGTTATGCTTCCAGTGTGGTTGTGACATTTGTATATTATGTGGATTTGCTACCCACGATGCGAGGAATACCTCATGCGAGTCCGTAGGGCTCATGCGGGTGAAATAGTCCCATGCGGGTGAGTACAGCCTATGCGAGGAATACCTCATGCGGGTCCATATGACCCATGCGGGTGAAATAGTCCCAGGAGTAGGAGTGCTTAATGATACTGCGGGACGGATGACCTTGCTTTGACCATGAGCTTTCTATTTTCATGCAGTATAGTACAAGGCTTTGATATTCTCATTGTTAGTAAGGCACATTGTTCTGTAAACTGATTTTCATACATGTCTCCAGATATTTTAAACTTATGATCTTATTACAGTATTTTCCAGTTTCGCATACTTAGTACATATTGTGTCGACCCGCTTCTCGGGGCTGCGTTCATCTGCGGTAAGAGTAGCGGTGGTGGATCCTCATCCTTAGGATCACTGGTCTGGTGTCTGAAGCTCCATTCTTCCGGAGGCTTGTTTTGTTGGTACGGTTTTTCCCTGATGCTATAGGTATTGTGTATATTCAGGGGTATGGCGGGCCTGTCATACGATTGTTATTCTAAGTGCGTAGTCACGTTTGTGGTTTGGGCTGTAAAGACATAGTTGTACTGTTTACTTTTGAATGAGTTTAATCTATGAAGGGCGGCCTTGTCGGCTAGCCAGTGATGTTTTCTTTATACAGGGTTATGTGTTATGTATGTTCCACTGCTATTCTCTGATGTATACGGCGGTGCCGGTAGGGCACGATTCTTGACCCGGTCGGTCGTGGCGACGCAATTCCGTTGAACCCCTTATTATACTTGATACGAAAGAGTCTTGATTTGAAAAGTATAAGTGACTTGATTTGAAAAGTATAAGTGCCTTGATAAGTGCCTTGATGTTACACGGGTTAGTGCCTTGGGTTTTTATAAATGAAAGATTGTACGACGGACGTACATTGTTTTATTGTATCATAATCCCTTATAATACATGACATGATAGAGCCTTGAGTTTTCTAAATGAAAGTTATTCTATTTTATTTCATTGAAAGTCAAATGATTTTATAAAATAAATGTACGGCGGACGTACATAGTACTTATGGGTTCAAATCCCTAATGATACATGATATGACTCTTTTTATAAAACGAAAATTGATTTTTTTATAAAGTGAGTGTACAGCGGACGTACATAGTTCTATTGAATTCTAATCCAATTGATGTTTTAAGGTGCTACATGATATATAGTGCCTTGGCTTTCCAAATGATGTTTTAAAGTGATACATGATATCCAATGCCTTGATTTTCCAAAGGATGGATTTAAAATGAAAGTTCATTATTTGTGATTTGTACATGATATGTTGGTACCTTGGTGTTTTATAAAATGTAAGATATGATAGTGCCTTGGTTTTTCAATAATGGAAGTTCATTTTAAAGATGATGTTATTGAGAGTCAAAAGATGATTTAAATTGTGCAAGATTGCCCATGATAGTGATATGTATATTTATTGGGATAGGTTTCACGATCCACAATACTTATATATTTATTGGAACAGGTTGCACGATCCGAAACACTTATATACATATATTGGGACGGGTTGTACGATCCGCAACACTTACATATATTGGGACGTGTTGCACGATCCGCAACATAAATATATATTAGGTCGAGACACGTGATAGGTGTACTGACATGATGGTTATATGGACATGTATCCATGATTTTGAAAGGACTGCCGTTATTTATATAAAGTTGGAGAATCCAACCTGCTGCTGTGGGAATAGTGCCTCACGTCGACTTAAAAGAAAAAGGGCACTGTTGACTCTCTATTTTTAAAAAAGGTATAGTTGGCTCTATTTTATATGGCACTGTCGGATCTGGTATTTGATTTTCATACTTGTCCCTGTCATTCTTTGGCCAGTCATGATTTTAATTACTGTACGTTATGTTTACATACTTGGTACCTGTTGTACTGACCCTCTTCCTGGGGGATGCGTTCATGCCCGCATGTGTAGGTACACAGTTTGATGATCCACGAGCATAGGATCATTGCTCAGTCTTTAGGATAGCTCCATTGTTCCGGAGCTTATCATTTTAGTACATTTTGGTATTACAGGCTTATGTACATTCAGGGGTACGGTGGGACCTTGTCCCATCATAGTTATTGTTATAATCTTAGAGGTATATAGTCATGTGTGGGTGGACGTGTGTACATTTGTAACTTGGTTTGGATTTGTGTATACAATGGCAGCCTTACCGACTTGCCTATGTTATTATATGAGTTGTTATAAGATTATAAGTCCGACTTATATTTCCGTTGGTTATGTGACGTGTGGGTATAAGGGTGCCCAGGTAGGGCACCAGTCGCTGGCCCATCTGTTATACCCCGTAGTTGCAGGGTATGTATGTGAGGACGTACGTACGAGAGTACGGCAGAAATTTTGAAAAGAAGAAAGATGTGAGTTTTCGGCGGAAAAGTTTCCGGTTATTTGTGAAGAAAAAGGTTCGTTAATTGGAATTGGATTCCCAGATTTGGTATTTGGACTTCATAGATTATATTAGAATTTTGAGATTTTATTTTCGGAAATGGTCACGTGGGGCCCACGGGAGAAATTCTGATTTTGTGGGCCCACTTTGTTTTCGAGATTTTGGCCATTGTGGATATTTTTGGAAGACGTTTTTGAGGGCGATAGGAGGGTGGCACGTGTCACCCCGCCTAGGTAATGGCCGAATGACATTTGTGCACAACACGGTTAAGTCGTTTTTGCCGAAACGTTTGCGTAACTTGCGAGGAAAATTCGGCTATGTCGTTTTGTATTTTTGCGGATTTTTCCGCGGCGAAACATTTGGACCAACGAGAGGTGACACTTGTCACCCTCCAGTGAAGTAAAGTGAAGCTCGAAGTGGGACGAATTCGTACCTTGTTTTGGCCTTGTTTTGTGCAATGTTTTGTGCAATGTTTTGTAGCTTGTTTTGTGGAGTAGGGTCTAGGGTGCACTTGGCTTGATCTTGGCCTTACACTTGCCTTGCACATGGCTTGATCTTGGCCATTGGTTGGCTTTTGGTTTGCAATAAATACCCCTTATGTTGATGAACTCTTCATCCACAAATGAAACCTTCAAGCCTAAAATCCCTCCCTCCTCTTGTGTTGAGTTCGTCCACTCATCCCCTCTTTTGAGAGTCTTGGCCGAGGGCCTCCTCCTCCCCTTTGTGGTGCCTTGGTAGTAGGGTACCCACTGCCTAGTTGTTTTCGTATAATACCCTTCCCGTGGTATTGAAATACTTCTCTAGTATTGTTATAATGCCCAAAATACCTTAGCCTTGTACCTTGTAGTATTCCAAAGATACCTCTTACGTAGAGTCAGGAAATACTACCTTTTGTCCTTTTAGTCTCAGCCCGAAACCAAGGAAATCTTCATAGTTGGTTGAAGTATTTGAGTAAGTTAGTAGAACTTCTAAGGGTTGTTTGGAGTGGTTTGGAGCGCGCGGGTAGGAGCTAAACCTTGCTCAGGATCGACATTATAACTTGGATAATTATGGGCTTATCGAGGTAATTATCTTGTCCTCTATTGTAAATTGGAAATTACATGTTTGTTGAATATATAGTTGAAGTATACTATATATAGAATCGAACATTATTGCGGCAATGTCTTTTGACTTAAGCTGAATGTAAAGAAAGAATTGTATTTACATAGGGGTATTGCGATGAACTTGTGTAGTATTGCGAGTAGAATTGTACGTCCGGTTAGACGTGTAAACCCCCTGGTTGGCTTGGTAGCCGGCCTCGATAGAGGAGGAGATTCTGTTGTTGCGGGAAATCTTGCGAATTTTACGTAGAAAGATAGAAACTTGTGTTTGGGGGTTAATAGACGTTTGTGACCTTTATAGGTGAAAGTACTAAGAGTAGAGTATTTTACTCGAGGAGTGGAAAGGGCTAGCAAGGTTGTAGTACTTGGAGCATTTTGCTTATTGTCGATAAATCGTCGCGAGGTATGTGAACCTCTTCCTATCTCTTCTAGCATGATATGTGTGAACTATGTAGTGCGGTAGGCGCATGTGCTAAGTGATTTGGTTGGTTTAAAACATAGGGTGTTATAATAGCTTTATGGGAAGTTAGTTATAACGACCATGTAGTGAAAATGGTTTCTTGATGTTAGAAGTTAAGAGACTTGATCTTATAAGATAAGAGACTTAACTTATTTGTTTTAATGTGGATGTTGTGTGAAACCTCATTCGTGAGTAATGAGTACTTGGTTTTAAAGGAATAATGTTTCTTGATTTGGAAATCGAGAATGTGTATCGACAGGACCACTGCGGCGTTAATAAAGGAAAATGTATTGAATAATGATGTGTTGTATTAAAACCGGTAGAAACCTCCATCTGCATAGAAGCTAAGATGAGACAAAATGATATTACATTTTCTAGATCATGCATTCTTTGTAATAAGATCGTTATAAACAAGAATAAACTACTCACATATATGACATATGTTACTCAATTGTTCTAAAAGGAATCAGTGATTAAGTTTGGGAACTATGAAACCATTTGAAAATGAGAAGCTTGAGTAATTGAAACTAGGCAAACTGGAACTTAGGAAAAGAATGTTGTTACTTGATTTTGAAAAGGAATGTGGGTTGGTCATTCTAATACTACGGGTATCGGGTGACTTTTATAAGTAATGGATCTCTTTTAAAAGAACTTAACGTATGTAGTACTTTAGGGTTAAAAACCCGGACCTTGGCATAAAATGAAAGTACTTTGAGTTGTGTGAAACTTGCCTATGCTTGTTGTTGTGAAACTTGCCTATGCTTGTTGCTGTGAAACTTGCCTATGCTTGTGATGATAGCCTTTGTTGTGCAAGTGTGGTATTTACGTATTCTGGCGTCTCGATGAGGCGGTCGACTTATTGAGAACTTACTTGGGCGTCTTGGCGGTGATGGAGAATTCCACGGGTATGTTTCCATTTTGATTCTTGTCTTGTTGTTGATGTCACATGGACGTGTCTACCGTCACGATATTCGGTGGCATGCGGCCGTGCGGTCGGGTTGATTACCCGATATATTGTTATTGTGGTTACATGGACATGTCTACACGAGGTAGAATTCGGGGCATGTGGCCGTGCGGCGAGTTGATCACCAAGTATATTATTGTTGTTGTCACATGGGCGTGTCTACACCGAGGTAGAATTCGGGGCATGTGGCCATGGGGCATTGGTATTATTGTTGCATCATGGACATGTCTACACCACGAGTCAGGGGCATGCGGCCATGATGCGAACATGATTGATGTTGTGGGCGTGAGACCCATAGTTATATTTGAGTGATGGCTTGAGGGCGTGAGTCCCTGACTGGATATGACTGCTTTTATGTTGTGAACTGTAGTTTGGTCATCATACATGTCTCCTGCTTTATATAGACTAGTATGATTTCATTCTGATATTTCTGATTTCACATACTTGGTACTGTTATCGACCTCCTCGGGGGCTGCGTTCATCTGCGGGTAAGTACATCGGTCGTGGATCCTCGCTCTTAGGATCTCAGTTCAGTGTTTTGGGAAGCTCCGTTTCTCCGGAGGCTTATCTTTTGGTATGTGTTCCCTGAGTTGTAGGTTCTTGTACATTCAGGGGTATGGCGGAGCCACTGTCCGTCATAGTTATTGTAAATCTTAGAAGTACAGTAGTCTTTATTTGTGGCGAGTTTGTAAAAGGATTAAAGCTATTCGTTTTGAAAGAGTTGTATGTATACATGTTATTGGAAGGTAGCAGTTGGGTTGCTTTGTTTTATGATCATATATCTTGTTTCTTGTTTAAAGTTTTATTTTCATTTGGTTTTCTCACGATGTTGTGTCACTAGGGTGCGGGATAAGGCACGATGCTTGGGCCGGGCAGTCGTTACAAAAGTGGTATCGAAGCGGTTAATCCTCGGAAAGTGTCTACGAACCGTGTCTAGTAGAGTCTTGATTATCGATGTGTTGTGCACCATCTATGTCGGGAGGCTGAGACATTTAGGATTAGTTTCCATTCTTCTCATTCCGAGATCGTGCCTTAGATTGTGTTGTAAGTTGGACCTACGGCGTATCTCGTTTTACGATTATGCCTCCGCGCAAGGCAACGAGCCCGAGAAGGGCAAAGCGGTAGGAGTGCTGCTAGTGAGATCTGAGAGAATGCGGCGCAGTCGGACGGACGTGAGGTTGTGCTTGGGCGGCGGGTTTTGTGGCGCCTGACCCAGCGAGTTTAGGCGCAGCGGTGGCTGCCGAGACCGCGATACTGAGCCTCGATCCCACGATGCAGGCGGAGGAAATGGGTTACAAGGAGATGGCGATTCTGGCGAGTCGTGGCAGATATGAGGATAAATTTGGATCACGTGATTCAGTTCAGCTTTGTGGTGCACCCGAGAGCGAATAGTTTGAGGCTACGGGACTTTACGAGTTGTAGCCGCGAGTTTTATGGGTCGAGGCACGAGGATGATCCGCGAGGAGTTCATCCGGCGATTCTGAGGATCATGCGGGTGATCAAGGCTTGAGACCGAGTCTGTGACCTTTAGTTCGCATCGGCTGCGTGATACCGCGATCGATTGGTTTGATTCATAGGAGCTTTCGGGAGAGCATGCACCTCAGCAGTATGGGATGAGTTTTGGGGGCTTTCTCACGCACTTCTTGCCTCCGCGGATGAGGAGCACGCGGTAAGATTTTGATGCTTAAACGAAGGCGGGCGTGCGGTTGGGAGTACAATGTGAGTTCGACTCATTGGCGTGCGTCAGCGTTAGTAGCTAGTATGGAGGATCGAGTGCACGATATGTTCTGAGGCTCGATGATTACATGCGAGCATGTTCGGAGTAGCTCTTCATGGGCATGGACATTGCCCGCATGCGAGCTCATCGACCGGGATGTGAGGCACGGAGAGGTCGGCGGAATGACGAATCAGCGAAGAGGCGGAACAACGAGGTCCTTTGGTGACTTTCGAGGCGGACCGCCTCGACATACTAGTTTTGTACCTCCGCCCGGTGCAGTGGTCCTCCAATCTCCACAACCTCAGAGTATTCGGGAGCGGTCGAGCTCGAGGTTGAGTTTCGAGGAAGTAAGGGTGTTGGCGGATCGGTCACCTACCTCGGTGTGGTCGATGTAGTAGACCGCATTTCGGAAGTGTCGTGGTGCGGGGAGCTTGTTATTTTTGCGGCAGCGAGGCCATTTTGCGGAACTGTCCGACCAAGGGTAGCACGGATGTTACGACTCGGCTACGGATCGATGGTGGTTCATCGCCTGCAGTTATCGCCTGCAGTGGGCCTATGATTAGAGTGGAGCGGTAGCTTGGGTATATCCTTAACCCTCTAGAGTTTTGGTATGCTTGTTATGATGGTCTCATTATTATGTGCTATACGAATAGCGTTGTGTTAATTGTGAGTTAGAAAACATGCTTAGTTGGGAGGATACGTGTGGGGGCATGGTAAGTGTAGACCTTAGACTATGTCACATTGAGACCTTAGGGGTAAGGTCGTCTTGAGTTAAAGATTTATTTTGTGTTTGACCCTTATCAGTAGTGGTATACGTGGGATTTATTTGTGTGATAAGTCAGTGGGTAGTGTGAGATGGAAGTGGTAGCTTTCATGATGTGAATTAGTAAGATTGTTAGGATCGGGAACAAGAGTTTAGCGATTGGGGGTGGGTTGAGGACCATTTGCGGGTCAACCCGTAACCGGTTTGGGGTGGGGTCGATTAGGTGGTCCCTTGGTGGTAAGTCACGAGGATGCTAGGCCCAAGTTTGTATGATCATCGTATGAGTTCGTGGGCGCGTTCGACGAAGCGGTTCGTAAAGGGAATGGCCTTAAGGAAGTTTGAGGTTAGTAAGATGACCAAGTTTGGAGGTAGTGACTCGGAGATTTTGAGAGCGGAGTAATGGTGAAGTATGATGCGTCTTGGGAGAGTTCAGTGTTCGAGAAGGTACACGAGTTAGGAGAAGAGAGCGTGTGATTAGTTCGTTGGCGAGTGTGGCGTCGGCAACTTGTTAGAGAAACTTTATCGTTATCCGACTTGAGAAGGAACATTCGGGACGAATGTTTCTAAGGAAGGAGAATGTTATACCCGTAGTTGCGGGGTATGTATGTGAGGACGTGCGTGCGAGAGTGCAGAAATTTTGAAAAGAAGAAAGATGTGAGTTTTTAGTGGAAAAGTTTAGGTTATTTGTGAAGAAAAGGTTCGTTAATGGGAATTGGATTCCCAGTTTGGTATTTGGACTTCATAGATTATATTAGAATTTTGAGATTTTATTTTGGAAATGGTCACGTGGGGCCCACGGGAGAAATTCTGATTTTGTAGGAGCCCACTTTGTTTTGAGATTTTGGCCATTGTGGATATTTTTGGAAGGCGTTTTTGAGGGCCAATAGGAGGTGGCACGTGTCACCCCGCCTAGTGGCTTAGTAGAATGACATTTGTGCCTGACACGGTTAGAGTCGTTTTTCGAAGCGTTTTGCGTAACTTGCGAGGAAAATTCGGCTATGTCGTTTTGTATTTTTGCGGATTTTTCGGCGGCGAAACATTTTGGACCAACGAGAGGGTGACACTTGTCACGCCGAGTGGGCTTGATAAAGTGAAGCTCAGTGGGGCGAATTCGTACCTTGTTTTGGCCTTGTTTTGTGCAATGTTTTGTGCAATGTTTTGTGGCTTGTTTTGTGGAGTAGGGTCTAGGGTGCACTTGGCTTGATCTTGGCCTTACACTTGCCTTGCACGTGGCTTGATCTTGGCCGTTGGTTGGCTTTTGGTTTTGCAATAAATACCACTTTATGTTGATGAACTCTTCGTCCACAAATGAAACCTTCAAGCCTAAAATCCTCCACTCCTCTTGTGTTGAGTTCGTCCAACTCATCCCCCTCTTTTGAGAGTCTTGGCGAGGGCCTCCTCCTCCCCTGTGGTGCCTTGGCGTGGGGTACCACACTAGCCTAGTTGTTTCGTATAATACCCTCAGCGTGGTATTGAAATACTTCTCTAGTATTGTTATAATGCCCAAAATACCTTAGCCTTGTACCTTGTAGTATTCCAAGATACCTCTTTCGTAGAGTCAGGAAATACTACCTTTTGTCCTTTAGTCTCAGCCAAAACCAAGGAAATCTTGTAGTTGGTTGAAGTATTTGAGTAGAAGTTAGGTAGAACTTCTAAGGGTTGTTTGGAGTGGTTTGGGCGCGCGGAGTAGGAGCTAAACCTTGCTCGGGATCGACATTATAACTTGGATAATTATGGGCTTATCGAGGTAATTATCTTGTCCTCTATTGTAAATTGGAAATTACATGTTTGTTGAATATATAGTTGAAGTATACTATATATAGAATGAACATTATTGTCGGCAATGTCTTTTGACTTAAGCTGAATGTAAAGAAAGAAGTGACGTATTTACATAGAATGTATTGCGATAGACTTGTGTAGTATTCTTGAGTAGAATTGTACACGTCAGGTTAGGCGTGTAAACCCCACTTGGTTGGCTTGGTAGGCCTCGATAGAGGAGGAGATTTCTGTTTGTTGCGGGGAGAGTCTTTGCAATTTTACGTAGAAAGATAGAAACTTGTGTTTTGGGGTTAATAAGCGTTTGTGACCTTTATAGGTGAAAGTACTAAGAGTAGCGTATTTTACTCGAGTGGAAAGGGCTAGCAAGGTTGTAGTACTTGGAGCATTTTGCTTATTGTCGATAAATCGTCGCGAGGTATGTGAACCTCTTCCTATCTCTTCTAGCATGATATGTGTGAACTATGTAGTGCGGTGAGCGTACGTGTGCTAAGTGATTTGGTTGGTTTAAAACATAGGGTGTTATAATAGCTTTATGGGAAGTTAGTTATAACGACCTTATGTAGTGAAAATGGTTTCTTGATGTTAGAAGTTAAGAGACTTGATCTTATAAGATAAGAGACTTAACTTATTTGTTTTAATGTGGATGTTGTGTGAAACCTCGTTCGTGAGTAATGAGTACTTGGTTTTAAAGGAATAATGTTTCTTGATTTGGAAATCAGAATGTGTATCGACAGGACCCTGCGGCGTTAATAAAGGAAAATGTATTGAATAATGATGTGTTGTATTAAAACCGGTAGAAACCTCAAATGCATAGAAGCTAAGATGAGACAAAATGATATTACATTTTCTAGATCATGGCATTTCTTTGTAATAAGATCGTTATAAACAAGAATAAACTACTACATATATGACATATGTTACTCAATTGTTCTAAAAGGAATCAAGTGATTAAGTTTGGGAACTATGAAACCATTTGAAAATGAGAAGCTTGAGTAATTGAAACTAGGCAAACTGGAACTTAGGAAAAGAATGTTGTTACTTGATTTTGAAAAGGAATGTGGGTTGGTCGTTCTAATACTACGGGTATCGGGTGACTTTTATAAGTAATGGATCTCTTTTAAAAGAACTTAACGTATGTAGTACTTTAGGGTTAAAACCCGGACCTTGGCATAAAATGAAAGTACTTTGAGTTGTTGTGAAACCTGCCTATGCTTGTTGTTGTGAAACTTGCCTATGCTTGTTCTTTGTGAAACTTGCCTATCTTGTGATGATAGCCTTTGTTGTGCAAGTGTGGTATTTACGTATTCTGCGTCTCGATAGAGGCGGTCGACTTGTTGAGAACTTACTTGGGCGTCTTTGGCGGTGATGGAGAATTCCGGGTATGTTTCCATTTTGATTCTTGTCTTGTTGTTGATGTCACGTGGGCGTGTCTACACCGTCTGATTAGGGGCATCGCGACGTGCGGTCGGGTTGATTACGATATATTGTTATTGTGGTTACATGGACATGTCTACACGAGGTAGAATTCGGGGCATGTGGCGTGCGGCGGGGTTGATCACGGTATATTATTGTTGATGTCACATGGGCGTGTCTGCAGAGGTAAATTAGGGGCATGTGGCCGTGGGGCATTGGTATTATTGTTGCATCATGGACATGTCCACACCGATCTGAATTCGGGGCATGCGGCCATGATGCGAACATGATTGATGTTGTGGGCGTGAGACCCGTAGTTATATTTGAGTGATGGCTTGAGGGCGTGAGTCCCTGACTGGATATGACTGCTTTTATGTTGTGAACTGTAGTTTGGTTATCATACATGTCTCCTGCTTTAATAGACTAGTATGATTTCATTCTGATATTTCTGATTTCACATACTTGGTACTGTTATCTTGACCTCGCTTGGCTGCGTTCATCTGCGCGGTAGAAGTGCATCGGTCGTGGATCCTCGCTCTTAGGATCTCGATTGGCATTTGGGAAGCTCCGTTTCTCAGGAGCTTATCTTTTAGTATGTGTTCCACTGAGTTGTAGGTTCTTGTACATTCAGGGGTATGGCGGGGCCCTGTCCCGTCATAGTTGTTGTAAATCTTAGAGGTCTGTAGTGCTGTTGTGGGCAGAGTTTGTAAAAAGGATTAAACTGTTCGTTTTGAAAGAGTTGTATGTATACATGTTATTGGAAGGTAACCGTTGGGTTGGCTGTTTATGATCATATATCTTGTTTCTTGTTTAAAGTTTTATTTTCATTTGGTTTTCTCGATGTTGTGTCACTAGGGTGCGGGATAAGGCACGATGCTTGGGCCGGGCAGTCGTTACACCATCGGTTCGGGTCGTGACAAAGTGCTATCAAAGAAGTTAGTCCTCGGAATGTCTACAAACCGTGTCTAGTATAGTCATGTGTATGGATGTGTTGTGCACCATACTTATACGCATGAGGATATAGGGAATTTAGGATTGGTTTATATTCTTTTATCTCATAGATCGTGTGATAGAGCGGTGTTATTAAGAGAATTCCCCTCTCTAACGTATTATTGTGTTACAGTTATGCCTCAGGAAGCGGCGGTGGCGAGAAGGGCAAATCGATGCTGAGAGCTACTAGTTGGACCTAGAGAGTTACTAGGGCTCAGGCCCAGACTATGCCTGAGATTGTGCGCCAGTCGGTGAGTTCTGTTACACCACCACTAGAGGAGCTTAGAGCAGCTCCAAAGGCCCCGATACTTGAGCCTCCAGTTTCTCAGACATGAGTAGAGGGTAGTGCCATAAGAGATGTGGTTTTGTTCTTGACTAGGCTAGTGGCGGGCGATGTTGTCCGCGGTATAATCAGCAGAGACATGCATGTGTACAGGGGCTATAGGACCGACGCAGAGGCTAACGTAAGAGGGCTAGATTGGCTAGTTATTCAGGAGCTGGTCAGAGCTCCAAGGTTTCAGGTTCACGGAAGAGCAAGGGTTCGATTCGGTCGAGGCCACTTATGCCTTAGTGTTCTCATTGTGGTAGGCGTCATCCTAGGGAATGTCGTCTTGCTATTGGTTGTTTGTATTGCGGCCGTTAGGGCCATGTGATATGATCATGTCGTTATAGAAAAAAGGGTATTGGTGGTATAGCTCAGCCTACTGAATTGGTGGCTGATTCAGCATCTCCTATAGTTATGCGCCGCAGTGGGATGTTAGATGTCGGTAGCCGTGGTAGAGGTCGTAGCGGAGTTTCTAGTTTCGGCGGTCCTTAGAACCGCATTTATGCTTTGTCAGTGGACACGATCAGGAGGCGTCACCGGATGGTGTCTCAGGTATATTATTGATCTTTTATCGTGATGTTAATGCATTGATAGATCCGGGTCCTACTTTATCCTATATATATTCCCTTGTTTCTAGTAAAATTGGGATAGAACCTGAGTCGATAGAACCTTTTGAGGTGGCTACACCGGTAGGAGATTCGGTCATAGCTAAGCGTGTATATAAAGATTGTTCGGTGGTTATGTATAGTCGTCATACCATAGCAAGTTTCATAGAGCTAGACATGACTGACTTTGAGGTGATTATGGGTATGAATTGGTTAAACTTTAGTAATTGACTTGATGACATACCATGTTGTTAGATTAAGCTACGTTTTATGCTTAAGGGATATGTATGAGTAATAATTGTATGGAGTAAAAAGGTTTGTTATGGTTAAGACAACATGATTTGGAGATTATGAGAAGCTATCTTACAGTATCTGAGGAAGATATGATGTAAGTTTGGGACATGGAATATTTGAGTATCTTAGAATATTGGATAATCGTTGGGACCTTAGTTATACAAGGCCGTCTTGAGTAAAATATTCTATGTTTAATCTTGGTTAAAGTACATAATATACGTGAAGTATATTAGTTGTGACGATTCCTTGGTTTGAATATAAACCACTTGTGCGGTTAAAAGTTGGTGACAATGTTGAAGCTAGAAATAAGATCTTTGAAGGATTTTATGTTAAGCATCCTTTGGAGGAACTTGGAGTTGGTTTAGTGTGGCAGTCATGGCCACGACATTCCGAAGAGTCTCAAGGGGATGCAAAAAGTAAGGATAAGATAAGTATGAGTGGTACAGATGAAAAACAGAGGTGCAAAAAAAAATTCAATGGCTAATATAAGGAGATATGAATACAAAAGTATCCTATGGCTTGAAAAGAAAAACAAGGAGAAGTGCGAATATGACATCCAATATAAAGGATTAAAAGGGCGATACTGCGTATTATTAAGAGTTACATGTATCAAGGTTAGTAAGCTAAGGTATGCTATAGATATTGGACTGGTAAGGTCCTCGGCTTCAGCTACATGGTACAATATGTTACAATGCTACATAACCTATGGATAACAATAGTGTTGGGGGTAATTGAGGACGGGAAATATGGAACAGCCGAAGAATGACTGTAAGAAATAAGAAAATAATGAATAAGTAGGAATGGGATGGTATGAGTTGGTTATACCTTGTTGGCCAAGTTATTAAGTTCTCTACATTTATGGTTATTGCTGCGAACTATGGCTTTCTTTATTTGTTGTTCTTAGGATATTGTAACTTGGTGTTATAAAATGGTACACATTTTGTTTACATTGATATCCAGTTAAGATGAGTTAATTAGCTCCTAATCAGTTGAAAGGAGGCCAATGGCGCCTATGGAGATAAGTATAAGGTAGACATCAAAGATGTATGTCAAGAGTTAAGGACATTATAAAACAGATAAGTTGTCGAGCAAATGCAGGTGTCTATGAGTATTTCGAAACTGACCCAAAAAGTTCTATGAGATAGATAAAGTAATGGGTTTACAGCCTAACGAGATCAAGGAAATCTTTTCCTAAAATGCCTTTAACAGAAAGTCTTAGTCATGAGGCAAGTGAAGGAAATTTGAACCTAAGTATAATGACCAAGTTTGGATATAGTGAGCCAACATCAGGTGATGCGATTCTTCAAAGTCTTCTACGTACTGAATAAAGGAATAAGTTAACAATTCATCCCTTAAGGGGTAGTAACGCCAAGGATTGGAACCAAGGGCAATGTTGAGATTACGTAGGTATACTAGAATATTTTGGAATTATGAAGAGTACGTCAAGTAAGAAAATGAGTGAACAAGTGTCAAAAGAATTGAAGTTGTTTATAATTACGAGTAGTAAGAAGTTCTGGAAAAAAAAAAGATATTCCTTTCAGACCATGAATGAGAGTAATTGTGATGATACACATACTTTAGATCTGAGGACATTGTCTATAAAGTATTCACGATTGAGATTCCGATATGGAAATAGGAAATTATTAATATGGACTTCATTAAGGGATTACCTCGTTCTTTCCTATAGTTTGAGCCTATTTGGGTGATTGTTAATAGACTGACCTAATCAGTTCATTTCTTGCTGGTATACGATCAAGTATCACGCGAAGTTATATGTAAGGAAGATTGTTCGACTCCGTGGGGTGCCCATTTCTATTACATTTGATCAAGGTGCTCATATCAGAACTAACTTTTGGAGGTCATTTTATAAAGGATTAGGCACCCGAGTTAATTTAAGTATGGCTTTCCATCCTCAGACAGCTGGTTAGGCAGAGGAAACGACTTAGATACTTGGGAACATGTTACGAGCATGTGTGTTAGATTTCAAGGGAAATTGGGATGATCACTTACCCCTTATTGAGTTCGCGTATAATAATAGCTACTATTTTAGTATTCAGATGACACCGTATGGGGAATCTTTGTGTTTACTAAGTATAGGTTGGTAGGTATAGTTTAAAGGAGACTATGCCGGAATTTGTGTACTTGAGACCTAATGTGAACATTCGGGACGAATGTTTCTAAGGGGGGAAGAATGTCACACCCCGTAATTCTATAGCTACTAAATGAGAACATGATTATGGAAATGAGATTTGAATGTTGGAAAGAAAGGATTTTTACATTTTCTTATATGGAATTTTTTTAGACTAACGTGATGAAAAAAATTAATACTAGTAGTTGGATTACTTCCAATAAAGTTATGGACTTAGTGTTAAAATTATTAAGTCTTGGTATTGTAAAAATGAGGCCATCGAAATTTTTGAGAAATTGGCTAAATGTGGAGATATTATTTTGTGAAGAGAGGAAAAGTGGACAAGTGGGAGTTCATGGGTCCCCCTCCATTTGTGCCTTGTACACCTATTTAAATCAAGTCTTGCAAGACTTTGCTACACCAAAGTATCTTCATCTACAAACCCTTATCTCTTCCATAACCCTCATGGTTCGAAAACCCCATAGCCTAGAAGAACAAGTTAACTTATTTTTCCAAGATTAAGCTCCTTAAACAAGTTCTAAACCAAGTTAACATTCCAAAGTTGGTGATCACGGTTTTGCCGAGAACATGGTCTTGAAACCCTAAGCTTGTTATGAACTTTTAGGAAGTAAAACAAGAAAGGAGATGGTTACAAGCTTGTAGAGGATACACGTGTGTGATTGGAACTTGAAGAAGTGGTGTAAAAGTGAAGGTGTTGACCGTATGACTTGTGGACTGTTTTGAGCTCAAAATAAGGTAAGATTTCTTCTTCCTCTTGAAGTAATTGAGTATTACATGTTGTTATAGTTAATAGATGAACTTTTGCTAAGAAAAATGGAGAATAAGAAATGCATGTGACATTTTTGGTGCGTTGGTCGAGAACGGACAATTTTGGCGTCGTTGGATTCGTTGGTTATTGTTGAGTATTATCGTCACATATTACATGTTGTTTGATGAAGGAAATCTTGTTATTAAAGGTATAAATTGTTATATGAAAGTGTTGTAACAAATTGGATTATAAAGAGTTATGGAAAATGGCTTTGGTTTGTAGTCTTGTTGGCCGAAATTGTATAAAAGTGTTGGATATTGTTATGCAGTTTTAGGGACTGTTTTGTGGCATTAGAATTCTGAAAATTCATCCACCAATATGTATGTTTAAGTGTAGTAATTTTCAATGTAAGTCCTAAAGGAATAAGGGTATAGAAAGGTGTTGAAAGGCCTCACTTTTTACCCTCGTTGTTGTTGGATTGTGGACTATTTTTAGTGGACTATTTTACCGAGATTATGGGCCGTTTTTACGTGAAATGCCGGTGTGTAAATACCCTCTGGTTGTTGTTTTGGTTGTGCCCTTATTTGGTGTTTGGTTGTTGATGAAATTGGTCTTATTGAAAGGTGAAAAAGTATGTATAAATATGGGAAGTGCTGCCTAAATTTTTGTAGGAAAAGGGAACCATTACTTGGTATTAAACAACACTAGTAAGCATAAAGTTGATAGAATTGTTATTGTATTTATAGGTTGAAGTACTACTTGAGGCGGATTCTAGTTATCAAGTTGGTATAATCCGATAAGGTATGTGAACTATCATTTCTTCTTTTGGCATGATTTATGTGAAATGGGCGTACGACGGACATACGCATTTCCATTGAACCCCTTATTATACATGATACGAAAGAGTCTTGATTTGAAAAGTATAAGTGACTTGATTTGAAAAGTATAAGTGTCTTGATAAGTGCCTTGATGTTACACGGGTTAGTGCCTTGGGTTTTTATAAATGAAAGATTGTACGGAGGACGTATATTGTTTTATTGGATCCTAATCCCTTATAATAAATGACATGATAGAGCCTTGAGTTTTCTAAATGAATGTTATTCTATTTTATTTCATTGAGAGTCAAATGATTTTTATAAAATAAATGTACGGTGGACGTACATAGTACTTTTGGGTTCAAGTCTCTAATGATACATGATATGACTCTTTTTATAAAACGGAAGTTGATTTTTATATAAAGTGAGTGTACGGCGGAAGTACATAGTTCTATTGGATTCTAATCCAATTGATGTTTTAAGGTGCTACATGATATATAGTTTCTTGGCTTTCCAAATGATGTTTTAAAGTGATACATGATATCTAATGCCTTTATTTTCCAAAGGATGGATTTAAAATGAATGTTCATTATTTGTGATTGGTACATGATATGTTGGTACCTTGGTGTTTTATAAAATGTAAGATGTGATAGTGCCTTGATTTTTCAAAAATGGAAGTTCATTTCAAAGATGATGTTATTGAGAATCAAAAGATGATTTAAATTGTGCAAGATTGCCCATGATAGTTATATGTATATTTATTGGGACAGGTTTCACGATCCACAACACTTATATATTTATTGGGACGGATTGCACGATCCGCAACTTATATACATATATTGGGACGGGTTGCACGATCCGCAACACTTACATATATTGGGACGGGTTGCACGATCCGCAACATAAATATATATTGGGTCGAGACACGTGATAGGTGTACTGACATGATGGTTATATGGACATGTATCCATGATTTTGAAAGTACTCCTGTTATTTATATTTAAAAGAAAAAGAACAATGTTGACTCTCTGTTTTAAAAAAAAGTACAGTTGGCTCTATTTTATATGGCACTGTCGGATCTGGTATTTGATTTTCATTCTTGTCTCTGTCATTCTTTGGCCAGTTATGATTTTAATTATTGTACGTTATGTTTACATACTTGGTACATGTTGTACTGACCCCCTTCCGGGGGGCTGCGTTCATGCCCGCGTTGTAGGTACTCAGTTTGGTGATCCACGAGCTTAGGATCATTGCTCAGTCTTTGGGATAACTTCATTGTTACAGAGCTTATCATTTTGGTACTATTTTGCTATTACAGGCTTATGTACATTCAGGGGTACGGCGGGGTCTTGTCTCGTCATAGTTATTGTTATACTCTTAGAGGTCTGTAGTCATGTGTGGGTGGACGTGTGTATATTTGTAACTCGGTTTGGATTTATGTATATAATGGCAGCCTTGCCGGCTTGTCTATGTTATTATATGATTTGTAATGAGATTATAAGTCCGTCTTATGTTTCCGCTGGTTATATGTGACGTGTGGGTATAAGGGTGCCCAGGTAGGGCACCAGTCGCGGGGCCGTCAGTTCGGGTCATGACAGTAATTTAGTTCTTGACATGACAATGTTTAGAAGTTAATTACTTTAGTAGGGTTTTCCGTTAAATCCTTTTGAAACTTTTTCATATAGTTAATGCATAGCTATTGATTCCTTCTTCAGCATATTAAGATATATTCAATCTTTTTATGATTGCTTGATAATTAACTGGCCATTAATTGTCATAACTTATATGATTTCGAATAAAAAGTCTGAAAGGTGAGATTTGAATATGCTGTAATTTTCTAGACATAGGTTAAAATTGTGGACGAAAGTACCCGATACTTGTGTTGTATTTAAGGTTATTGCTCTTAATCCTCCTGTGTGGTAAAATCTATCATAGAAATATAGAAGGTTTCTGCACAAGGTTGAGCTCTTGTATGTCCTAACCGGAATATAATGACAGATTAGTTAACCTGTTATCTTAATAAGAAGAAGAATTATTAGCATTGCATTGACACATGAAAGAGTGGATAGTTGAAGAGATTGGAAGCCATATTTCCTTCATAACTGTTTAAAACCCAAAGTATTATTATTCGTAGTTTATCTTCTGCACTTTCTTAGTTCAATATCCTAAAACCAAAGAATGTCAACCAAATAGATACCATAGAATAGATAATCGGTACTTGAAAAACCAGTCTCTGTGAACGTATAACTCTGTCTTACATATCTTTATTACTTGAACGATACGTACACTTGCGTAAATATCTAGAAATATCACAACATCTATGCAACGACGAACATTTACATCGCGTCTATGCAACGACGTCATTTCATTTAAGCATGTGCAACGACTTTATCTATGTTTCGTCTATGCAACGATGAACATCTGCATTGTGTCTATGCAACGACGTCATTTCATCTAAGCATGTGCAACCGCTTCATCTATGTTCCATCTATGAAATGATGAATATATGCATCGCGTGTATGCAACGATGTCATTTCATTTAAGCCTATGCAACGACCTTCATCTATGTTTCGTCTATGAAACGACGATATCTGCATCGCGTCTATGCAACGATAACATTTCATTTAAGCTATCTGGCGGCCATCTATTTTTCATTTATGCAACGACGAACATCTGCATCGCGTCTATGCAACTACACCATTTCATTTAAGCCTATGCAACGGCTTCATCTATTTCGTTTATGCAACGATGTACATTTGCATCACGTCTATGCAATGACATCATTTTATTTAAACCTATGCAACGATGAACACCTGCATCGCGTCTATACAACTACGTCATTTTATTTATGCCTATGCAATAGCTTCATCTATATTTTGTCTATGCAACGACGAACATCTGCATCGCGTCTATGCAACTGTGTAATTTCATTTAAGTCTATGCAATGACTTCATCTATATTTCATCCATGCAACGACGATTATCTGCATCGCATCTATGCAACGACGTCATTTCATTTAAGCCTGGGCAACGGATTCATCTATATTTCTTCTATGAAATGACGAAGATCTCCACCGCGTCTATGCAACGACGACATTTCATTTAAGTCTATGCAATGACTTCATCAATATTTCGTCTATGCAACGACGAACATATGCATCGCGTCTATGCAATTGCGTCATTTCATTTAAGCCTATGCAACGGTTCATCTATGTTTCGTCCATCCAACGACGAACATCTGCATCGTGTCTATGCAACGACGCCATTTCATTTAAGCCACGCGACGCCCATCTATGTTTCATCTATGCAACGACGAATATCTGCATCGCGTCTATATAACGATGTCATTTCATTTAAGCCTATGCAATGTCTTCATCTATGTTTCGTCTATACAATAACAAACATCTGCATCGTGTCTATGCAACGACGCCATTTAATTTATGTCTATGCAACGGTTTCATCTATGTTTCGTTTATGCAATGACAAAACATCTTCATCGCGTCTATGCAACGACGTCATTTCATTTAAGTGTATGCAACGACTTCATCTATGTTTCGTCTATGCAACGACGAACATCTTCATCTGCTAGCGATATTTCAACTGCTCACGCAAGTTTACGCATCGTTCACAAGTAATATATTCTGTAAGACCGAATATCATCCACATAGACTGATTTCTAAGTACCGTTCATCTATTTTATGTTATCTATTTAGAAATTGATATTTGATTGAGTTTTTTTTAACTACTGGAATATTTGTATGATTTAAACTAATAAAGTGTAATCAGTTATGAATGAATTGGGGCTTCCAAAATTCTCGACTATCTACTTTATACAATCCTTAATGCAACTAGAATGATTCTTCTTCTTTGTTAAGATAGCGGTTAACTAGACTGTCTTATATTCCGGTTAGGGCAATATAATCACTCAACCCCAGTGCAGAATTCTTCTATATTTCTATGATAGGATTTACCACATAGGAGGATTAAGAGCAATAACCTATAATGCTACACAAGTATCGAGGTACTTTCGTCCGCGATTTTAACATATATCTATTCGATTACAACATATCCAAATCTCTCCTCTCGGCTTTTGATTCGAAATCATATAGATTATGATAATTAATGGTCAGTTAACTATCAAACATTCATACCAAATATTGAATAGATCTTAATCAAGCGAAAAAGAAATCAAACTAATGCATTAATTCATGAATAAAAGCTTCAAGCGATTCATAAGGGAAGCCCTAATAAAGTGTTTAGCTCCTAGCCATAGTCACGCTAAGAACTAACACAATATCCATACATAAACTGAATTAAACACGGAAGAACGAAAATTACGTAGAATAAAGTCTCCAATTTTTGCTCCAAATCTGCCTTGTGTTTTCTTGTGTTGTAGAATGAACAACTCCATTCATAGCATTAATCCCTAGGGCTTAAATATCCTCTAATTTTCGTGCCCTATGGACCAATCTGCCCTCAGCCAATTTGCCTTCGGAACTGAAATTTCGGGTCGATCTGCGGTTACGCATCACCGCGCATGATCGAAACTCTGCGACTTCTCGGACAAATGGCACCGCGGTGCTACGATGGCACTCTGATCTTGAAAGTCTTGTGACTCCTCGGTAAATATGGCACTGTGGTACTGCATAGTGGCATCGCGGTGCTGCCTTCTTTCGCTCTGCGTTGTCAACTTTCGTCCTTTCGCCTCGGGAGTACCTTTTATGCTCATTTTTTGTTCCTTTTTGCCTTTTTGCACCGCTGTGACTCAAAAGAAAGAAAAACAAACCTACTACTATACTAAACATAACAAAAATGAGTAAAATATCAACTAAAAATTACTCAAAAGGCGTATACAAAATACGCCTAACAAACACCCCCAAACTTAACCATTGCTCGCCCTCGAGCAAAGATCAAAACAAAAACAAAGACACAAAAATAAAAGACTCAAAGACTCAAATCAAGCAGTTGCACAAAGACTTAGAAACACATGAACGTCAGTTGGGATAATATGCAGGAACAGATATAGCATGAATTCAGCAATCTAAAATTTCAAGTTAGATATTTCGCAAATTCATTTCAATCACAAGTAATGGAAGCATGAATACCTAACTTATGCATGTCAATTTCATTTAGTCTACGGGCCTGTGTACTTGCTATTCTCCACTAATCATAGGTATACATACTAGAGATCCTCAAGACTTTTCAGGGTTGTAATGTAGGCTTAGGCAGGGGTAAGTAAAAGTTGGTATTTAGGCTCAAATTACGTACCATAATCGTTGTTCTTATTCAGCCATCTGGTCCTTCTTTTTGGTATTCTTTTTCAGTTCATACCTATCGTTCCCCTCTTCTATTTTTGAGAGCATGAAACACATTCACATAGTCACCCCCAAACTTAAGCTTTAGCATATTTTTTTTATTGGGGTGCATCAATTTTTCACTCTCTTTTGTATTTCTTTTTCACATTTCTTCATTCCAATTGTTTTTTAGTTACTGTTTATGGCACACAAGGGAATCATAGAGTGTCAAAGAAATAACTTATTTTAGGCTCAAAGGGGCTGACTACGGATATAATTTATTGCAAGGTAGGTAATGAATGGTAAGAAGGGCTAACAAAGAAATGCCTGAATCATATCCCTAACATGTACATCTTAACTATGTCGCTTCAAATAACAAGCAAGGAGAGACATTTTTCAATTGACAACACATAGGCTAAGCATCAAATATTCCAAATAATCATATTTTCATGAATTTTTGGCATATCTAACTTAATAATATACCCCGTAAATTCAAGAGAATAAGATAAGAACGTACGAAAGGAAGTAAGGTTTGAAATTTGGAAAGATAAGTTGGAAAATATTGTAGGCAGATTTTCAGTCAACTTTGGAGCGGTATATCTCCTAGTTCGTTAAGAGTTTTTAGGTGTTTCAAAAGACTAGTATGAAGTTCGTTGAGTTTAGTTTCCAACGCAACAAATCGCTCGTCGATAGGACATCGGGGTGGAAAGTTATGGACGTTAGAAGTTCGGTTGACGAAGAGGAAAGAAAAGCTTCAGTCAGGCGCCACAGCGCCGGTAGCAGGGGCGCGGCGCCGAAAGATCTGAAATGTTTTGAAGTTGAAGCGCCGCTGCGCCAAAGCGGGATTTTTAGCGAAAATTGGGGAAAATCAGAAGATATTTTGGAAAAGGCCTATGGGAGGGTGACAAGTGTCCCTCCCATCTTTTTGACCAAGAAAGGGTCTTATTTTAAGATCAAGTCTTGAAGACTTGGTCATTTTGCAAAGGCTTTTCCTAAAGAAAATCCCCATCTTCTCTCTCAAAAAAATTGATGAACCCCAAGTGTGATGAGATTTTTGGAAAGGCAACAAGAAGGAAATATGTTGGCAAACTTGTAGAGGGTTCGTGTGGGTGATTTTAACGTGAAGAAGATTTCGAAAAGAGGGCTTATTGAGGTAAAATCTCCACCTTCTTATGTAATTGAAGATTACATGTTATTGTAGTTAATAAATTAGCATGTGGTACATATATTAAAGTTTGAAAAGATTTGGATCATGTCGACTTGTTGAAAACCGAAAATGGGCATGTTAGTCACTCATGTTGTAATCAATTCGGTTGTTAGCTAAAATCGTTACATGTTATAAATAGAAGGGTATATAATTAGTTATGACTTATATAACATGTTGGAATAACAAGTTGGATTGAAAGGATTTGAAAAAGATGATATGTGAGCATGTTGTAGCCAAGTTGTTGCCTTAAACTAATTGGATTGTTTAATATGAATTGTGGGGCAGAATTTTACACGTCCGGTTAGACGTGTAATCCCCTGTGTATTGCTGAATTATTGGGCCTTAAAAGTGGTGTTTGGTTATTGAATTCGGGCCTTGAAAAAGGTGGAAAAGTGCATAGAAACAAAGGAAGTACTGTCCAATTTTCCGTAGAATAAAGGACTTTACAATTAGAATATTCTACGTTGAAGCTAGAAGCTAATAGATGTATTATGGTCATTATAGGTTGACATACTACGGATGGCATATTGGACTTGGCAAGTGGATTAAGCCGGAAAGGTATGTGGAAACTTTCTTATCTCTTGAGCATTAGTAGTTATAAATGTATAGTACGGTAGACGTACGTGATTTAAATGAAGTCAATTCATTTGATATACTTGTCTTGTTTTAAGAATGTCTAAGTTGGTTGAGTTAGAGAATTAACTCACTTGTTGTTAAAGAAAGGTTAAAAGAATGATTTTTCTTATAAGGTAGACAAAGATTTTTTGACTTGAAAAGGTATAGGATACTTGATTTGGAAAGTGTAGATTCCTTGAGCTATTCTAAAGTTAAGAAACTTGTTTTCTAAAGTTAAGATACTTGAAGTATTTTGAAAGTTAAGAAACTTGATTTGAAAGTTGTTACACCCCGTAATTACAGGACATGTTTTAAGAACGTACGTAAGAACTCGCAAGTGTTAAAAATTGAGACTTGTAAAAATATTTGTCGGAATTATGAAATTTTCGGAAAACGTAGTTTTAGGATTGAATGGGAGGCGACACGTGTCACCCCCTTAAGGATGCCTTGGACGAAATTAGCAAGGGCAAGAGGGTCATTGGACATTTGTTAGCAAGACAAGTCTTGCAAGTAGCAAGCTTGACAATCTTGACTAAGTCAAAGGACCCACAAAGCTTGATATTTAATTAAGACCTCATCCTAACCACCCAATTGTACACATCTTGACCCTCCATGTCCCTATATATTACTACTAGTAGTGAGACAAGTCCACACTTAGCCAAATTTCATGAAAATTGGAAGAACATCAAGTGAGGGCTCTCGGGTTTGGTTGAGCAAAGGAGAAAAATTTGTTTGTTGTCCTTTCAACTCCACACTTTAAACCAAGGTTCATGAGGGTATAGTAAGTGTATCTCAATAGAAAAATCCTTAAAAGAGAGTTTTCAGTATTAGTCGCAAAGTGAAAACCTAGAGACTTTCTAGGTTTTGGATTGAAGGTTTGAAGGAAAGTTGTTGGTGTGGTTCTAAGGGTCTCGAGGCGGATTGAGGTGTCTTGATGAGGCTCCAGGTTGCTAAGGAGCAACTTCGGTTTTGAAGATTGATTACAATTCGTTGAGGTATAATCTTGTTCTTTGAAAGTGTTACAAGATTATTTTTATTGTTATTGTTAGCTTTACATGTTGCTAGCATGAAGTGGTTAAGTTGAAGTTTATAAGTATTTTGGAGTGCTTGTAGCTAAATTCGAAATGTTATATAAGCCACTTGAAAATTGGATTACTAATTGGTCGCTTATTAGAAATCGCCGACGTTACCTACTTAGAGATTATGGATTGTTATAATCAAATGCGACTTGATATCATGTTATGCTACCAATTTGGATTGAAATGGAAATTTGATAAGAATTGGTATGGTTGAACTCAAGGTGGCGAATTTGGACTTTTAGTTTGTTATTCATTTGTATTGAACTACTTTCTAAATTGTGAGCCAATCATGCTTTAGTTATTCATTTGCATTGGAATACCTTCTATATTGTTGTGAGCCAATCGAGGCTGTTTGGTTATTGTATTCGGCCTTGAAAAAGGTGGCAAAGTTAGTAAAAACAAAGGAGGTCTTGTCCGATTTTCCGTAGAATTTAGCGACTTAGCACCTAGAATATTCTACGATGAAGTAAGAGGTTAATGGACGTATGGTGACCATTATAGGTTGATGTACTAAGAATAGCGTATCCTACTTGAAGAATGGAATAGCTCGGTGGAAGTACTTTGGAGCTTTTGCTACTTGTCGATAATCGTCGCGAGGTATGTGAACCTCTTCCTTCTTTTGACATGATTCTATGTATGGAATATACATGTAGTACTATTTTATGATTCCTTCTACTCTTAGAAGTTAAGAGGTATGTATGTCGATTTACTCTACGTAAAGGTTATGTATAAGTTATCCTAAGTTCTTACCAAGTCTTATGGGGATGTTGGTAAGAGTCGTTAGGAGAGAGGTATTTTGGAGCCAAGTTGACTTGGCTAATTTACGGCACGAATAAGAATAAGTATCGAACAAGCCATTGCAGCGTTAATAAAGGAAAATGTAATGACAATTAATTGTGTTAAAACAAGTAGAATTCTCCATCTGCATAGAAGCTAAGATAAGACAAAATTGTATTACATTTTCTAGATCATGGCTACTTGATTAAGATAGTTATAAATAAGTATAACTTATTCACAACGCATCAAGTATATGTTACTTAATTTATAAGAATTTACGTATGAAGTTTTAAGACTATGGACCTCAAATTGTTAAAAGGTTAAGGGACTTTATTTTTCAAGTTATGAGACTTGATTCTTAAAGGAGAAATGAATTGATTTAAAAGTATAGAATACTTGATTTGGAAAGTATTGATTTCTTGTCATTCTAAGTTAAGAAACCGGTTTTCCTAAAAGTTAAGAGACTTGAAGTATTTTGAAAGCTATGTGATTTGAATTGAAGTATAAGTTTCTTGGTTATCAAATGAATGAATTCCCAAGAAATAAAGAGTTATAACGGCTTTATGGGAAGTTGGTTATAACAACTTTATGGAAGATTTAAAAGAATGGTTTTCTTGATGATTGTAAGCAAAGTAATGATTTGAAATAAAGAAGGGCAAAATTGTTTTAAAGGTACCAATTGCTTAAGGTTTTAAAGAAAGAAGTCACTTGATTTAGAAGCTATAATTGTATTTCTAAAAGCATTGTGACTTGTCGTGAAAAGTAGATATGACTTGATACTACGGTTATTAGTATCTTGGAAGTTTTATTTGAAAGAGAATCATTTTAAAGGAGTAGAGGCACGTGAGTACGTTGGGTTAAATTCGGATTTTATAATGACATGTTAGTGCCTTAAGTAAACAAAAATGAGAGTGTATATGAACAAGCTAATAAGTTAGGGATTTCTTAACTTGCTTATATTATGTATGAAAGCCGGTAGTGCTTATGTTATGTATGATAAGTCGGTAGTGCTTATGTTATGTATGATGGTAGGTTGAGTTAGGGTAAGAGTATAAATGAGGGCAAGCCCCAAGACGCGTTATACCACCTTTCCGTGGTAAGAGTATAAGTGAGGTAAATCCCAAGACGCACCACCACGCTTTATGTGTTATTTGACGACCGCTCGAGATAGGGTAAGAGTATAAATGAGGCAAGCCCCAAGACGTTATACCACCTTCTCCGAGGTAAGAGTATAAATGAGGGCAATCCCAGACGTTATACCCCGCTTTACCACCTTCTCCGTGGTAAGAGTATAAATGAGGCAAGCCCCGACGTTATACCACTGTTTTGATTGATTTTATGGCGTGAGACCCATGGTTATGTTTTACACTTTTAGTATCGGCGATGATGGGGATTCCACGGCATGCTTTGATATTGGTGTGATTGATCGCGTCGATTTGGTAAGGTAGTATATGTGTCCCTCCGTAGTGGGCGGACTATGTTATGAAAGATAAGTAAGTTAGATAGAAATGAACTTAATGACTTCTCCTAAGTAAGTACGTAAGATACGGCTATAACTCTTAATGGAATGGAAAAGATATTGATGTGAAATTAAGTTCATAAGTGGTAATGACACGGCAGATCTGGTATGTATTTTTATACTTGTCCTTGTCATTCTTTTACGTTATTTCGTTCCATATTCTGCACTGTTGTAATCGACCCCTTCGGAGGCTGCGTTCATGTCCGCAGTTTAGGTACGCAGATTATGGATCCGCGAGCTTAGGATCTGGTTCAAGATTTTGAGATGGCTCCAATGTTCGGAGTTGTCATGGCTATGTATATTCAGGTGCAGCGGGGCCTTGTCCCGCCATGGTTATGTTAACACTCTTAGAGGTGCAGTAGTCACATGTGTGGGTCGGTTTGTAAAAGAAATGAGGCAACCGCTTGGTTGTTTTTATATATGTCTTGGAAGGTAGCCTATCGGCTAACTTTGTATTACTTAGATGTTTTATTTATAAGTTTCATGTATGTTCCGCTGATTTTCTCTGATGTTTACCTGTAAGGGTGCCCAGGTAGGGCACCAGTCGCGGTCCCGGGGTCGGGTCGTGACAAAAGTATAAGTTTCTTGGTCATAAAAAGAATGAATTCATCTAAGACATAAAGAGTTATAACAGCTTTATGGGAAGTTAGTTATGACGGCTTTATGAGAGGATAAGGATGTCTTAGTTTCTAAAGCCTAAAGTTAGTATAACGGCTTTATGGGAAGTTGGTTATAACAACTTTATGGAAGGTTGAAGGAATGGTTTTCTCGAGTAAGGTAAACAAAGATTAATGACTTGAAATAAAGAAGGGCAATTTGATTTAAAGGCATCATTTGCTTAAAGTTTAAAGTAAGGGTCACTTGATTAGAAGCCTAAAAGTATAATTCTAAGTGTCGTGACGTATGTGAAATGTAGATTAACCTTGATATTACGAGTGTTAGTATCTTGGGGTGTTATATGAAAGTGCCTTGATATTATAAAATGAGATCAATTTGGTATGTTAATGAAAGTCTAAAGATTTTATGAACTTGCCTATACTCGCTTGTGATAGCCTTGGAGTGCAAGTATTATGTTGATACGCTGTCGTGACTCTCAGTTGGAGGGTCGGCTGTCTTGTTGTGAGATTATTTGGACATACCGACAGTGATGGAGGATTCCACAGATATGCTTTCATTGTGATTGATCCATGGACATGCTTGTGATGGAGGATTCCGTGGCATGCTACCATGATGCAGGTTAAATTCCCGGATACGATTATTACCCTATGAATTAGCTCTCCATGAAGACATGTACCCGAGATGAGGGATTCCACGGGCACGAGATATATATATATATATATATATATATATGTGTGTGTATTATATGTGTGTACGCCGACAGTGAGGTAGGATACCACGGGCGCATCACATGTTTACATTTTACAATTTCGGTTGTCGGCAGTGATGGAGGATCCCACGGGCAGGAGATATATATATGTGCTTTGTATGTGTGTACGCCGACAGTGAGGTAGGATGCCACGGGCGCGTCACATGGTTATATTTTACGCTTGCGGCTGTCGGTAGTGATGGGGGATCCCACGGGCACGCTTTGGTATTTGAGGGCTTGTGTACCTAGCTATGGTGTGACTACTGTTCATGTGATGAAATAGTCTTTAAAAGGTATTGTGACTTGCTTGAAAAGTAAATATGACTTGATACTACGGTTATTAGTATCTTGAAAGTTTTATATGGAAAAAAAAGTCATTTAAAAGAATAAAAGTACGTAGTACTTTGGGTTAAATTCCCGGATTTTATAATGACATGATAGTGCCTTAAGTAAACTAAAATGAGAGTGTATATGAACAAAACTAATAAGAAGTTAGGGAATTTCTTAACTTGATTATGATAATTATGATAATGGTAGTGCTTATGTTATATGATATGATATGGTAGTGCTCATGTTATGTATGATAAGCCGGTAGTGCTTATGTTATGGGTGATAAGCTGGTAGTGCTTATGTTATGTATGATAGCCGATTGTGCTAGTGATATATTGTTCATTACGGGGTCATTCCCCTGGTTTGTGGCATTTGCATATTCCGTGGATTTGCTACCCATGATGCGAGGAATACCTCATGCGAGTCCGTAGGGCTTATGCGGGTGAAATAGTCCTATGCGGGGCGGACCATTCTATGCGAGGAAATTACCTCATGCGGGTCCATGCGACCTATGCGGGCGGTTACAGTCTATGCGAGGAAATTACCTCATGCGGGTCCATACGGTCTATGCGGGTGAAATAGTCCAGGAGTAGGATTGCGAAATGATACTACGGGCGGATGACCCTAGGTTTAATCATGAGCTTCATGTTTTAAAACCGGCAAAGTTTATTCTTATTAACTCTTATTGTTAGTAAGGCACAGTGTACTGTTAATGTGGTTATCAAACATGTTCCCATCTTTATTTTAGACTATTATGATTTCATTACAGTACTTTCAGTTTCACATACTTGGTACATGTTGTACTGACCTCCTTCGGGGGGGCTGCGTTCATGCCGCAGGTTGAGGTACATAGCTTGCTGATCCGCACTCTAGGATCACTGTCCAGTTCTTGGAAAGCTCCATTTCTCCGGAGACTTTGTCTTTTGGTACGGTTCCCTGAGGCTGTAGATTTATGTACATTCAGGGGTATGGCAGGGCCCTGTCTCATCACAGTTGTCATGTCAAACTCTTAGAGGTCTGTAGTCATATCTTGTGGGTCACTTTGTAAAAACAAATGAGGTTACTGCTTTTGGATTTGTATATATATCCAGGGAGATAGCCTTATCGGCTAACCTATTATTTATTCTTGTTAAGTTTTTGTATATTCCGTTGATTATCTCTGATGTATACCTGTAAGGGTGCCCAGGTAGGGCACCAGTCGCGGGCCCGGGGTTGTGTGTGACCCTTAAGCACACAGATTTTAGCTTCTCATTCCATTACATTATCTCACTTAGTTCACTAGACATTTCAAATAAGCACAACATGCATGATATATAAAAAAAATTGACTCACATAAAACACAAAACAACAAAAAAACTCAATAAAATAAAATGAAACCCCCCCCCCCCCAACTTAAACTACACATTGTCCCAAATGTGTAAAAGACTCAAAAGTTAAAATGGGACGACTTACAGAAATACATCGGCTCAAAATGGTGGTGGTGCCATTGTGCAAAGTGATCCGTGGGAGGAGATTCGCGATCGTGGCCTCTTTTTCTAGAAATCGCTATCGGCACCGCGATTCTGCATAGTGGCACCACGGTGCCTATATTCTTGTGACCTATCTTGTTATACCCCGTAGTTCTGGCCATGCGTATGAGAACGTACGAAAGGGATTAAGACTTAAAATTTTAGAAAGATAGGTTGACGGATTGTTTCGGGCGGGTTTTTAGTCAACTTTGAGGCGGTTTATGTGCAGTTGCATTATGAGTTCCTAGGTGTTTCAATGTCCTAGTACGTAGTTCTTTGAGTCTAGTTCCCAACGCAACCAACCGTTCGTCGATAGGACATCGGAGTAGAAAGTTATGGAAGTTACAAGTTCAGTGCGCAGTCGGGCAGAAAAATATTTCGGTCAGGAGCCACAGGGCCGCGGCGCCGGAAAGCAGGGCCGCGGCGCCGGAAGTTCTGAGAGTTGGCAGAGGTTTCAGCGCCGCGGCGCCGGCTGCGTGCAGGGCGCCGAGGCGTGGTTCTGCGGTGGCGGGAAAATCGAATCGCTTTGTTTTAAAAAAAGCCATGGGAGGGTGACAAGTGTCCCCCCCCCCCCCCCATCTGATTTTGCATGTCCTATTTATTGACCAAGTCTTGAAGACTTGGTCATTCTTCAAGCTCTCCTCTCTCTCTAAAAATTAAAAGCTCTCCCTTCTCTCTAGAAAATCAAGAGGAAATCAAGGCTTGAGAAAAATCTGAAAAAGGTGACAAGAAGGAAACTTGTTGGCAAGCTTGTAGGAGTTTTTGTGGTGGTGATTGTGGAAAGGAGGCTAGTGAATTTGTTGGATTAATTTGGGTAAGCTCTAAGGTAACAATCCTTTCTCTTTTGCTAGTTTATTGTGTTGCATGTGAAGAAGAAAGGACTTGTAGTTGTAAATATTGCTCTTAGATAAATTGCTTGTAAGAAATATGATTTGGATTTGAAGGGATTGAATAAGGTTAGTATGTGAACATGTTGTAGCCAAAATACTACCTTTAACTTATTGATTTAGTTAATATGCATTGTGGGGAAGAATTTTACACATCCAAGATTAGGTGTGTAATCCCCTTTATATTGATTGGATTGTTGGGCCTTAAAAGTGGCGTTTGGATGTTGAATTCGGCCTTGAAAAGGTGGCAAAGTATGTAGAAACAAAGGAAATGTTGCCCGATTTTTCGTAGAATTTAGTGACTTTGCACTTGGAATATTCTACGTTGAAGCTAGAGGTTAATAAACGTATTATGGTCATTATAGGTTGACGTACTACGTGCGGTTTATTGGACTTAGCAAGTGTATTGACCCGAAGAGGTATGTAGAACTTTCCTATCTCTTGAGCATGAATAGTTTACCTATATAGTACGGTAGACGTACAAGACTTTGGCATCCTTTACTCGTTTTAAAAGTGTCCAAGTCGGTGGAGTTAGGGGATTTACTCACTTGTTTCAAAGTAGTAATGATGTCTTAAGTTTTCAAGGTTAAGGGACTTGGAGTGTTTTTAAGTATATGATATTTGTTCCGTTTTAAATCTACAAGTCCCTTGGATATAGGAAAATGTAATTTACTTATAGTATGAAGTTAATATAACGACTTTATGGGAAGTTGGTTATATTAGCCTTATGGAAAGTTAAAAAGAGAGATTTACTCTAAGTAAAACAAGTAAGGATAAATGACGTGAATTAATGGAAGGCAAAATGATTTTAAGGCATCAATTGCCTAAGGTTTTAAAAGAGTAGAAGTACATAGTACTTTGGGTTAAATTCCTGGATTTCATAAAGACATGTTAGTGCCTTAAGTAAACTAAAATGAGAATGTGTATGAACAAGACTAATAAGAAGTTAGGGGGTTTCTTAACTTGCTTGTATTATGTATGATAGCCGGTTTGTGCTAGTGATATATTATTATTTATTACGGGGTCATTCCCCAGGTTGTGGCATTTGCATATTCCGTGGATTTGCTACCCATGATGCGAGGAATACCTCATGCGAGTCCGTAGGGCTCATGAGGGTGAAATAGTCCCATGCGGGCGGGTACAGCCTATGCGAGGAATACCTCATGCGGGTCCACACGACCCATGCGGGTGAAATAGTCCCAGGAGTAGGATTGCTTAATGATACTGCGGGTGGGTGACCTTGCTTTGATCATGAGCTTCTTATTTTCATGCAGTATAGTATATGCTTGATATTCTCATTATTAGTAAGGCACAGTGTACTGTAAATTGATTATCATACATGTCTCCAGTTATTTTAGACTTATGAGGTATTTTCAGTATTTTCCAGTTTCGCATACTTAGTACATATTGTGTACTGACCCCCTTCCTCGGGGGCTGCGTTCATGCCGCAGGTAAGGGTAAGCAGGTGGTGGATCCTCATTCTTAGGATCACTGGTCTGGTGTCAGAAGCTCCACTCCTCCGGAGGCTTGTTTTGTTGGTACGGTTTTCCCCTGATGTTATAGGTATTATGTACATTCAGGGGTATGGCGGGGCCCTGTCCCGCCACAGTTGTTATTCCTAGAGGTCTGTAGTCACGTTTGTGTCTTGGGCTGTAAGAACAAAGTTGTACTATTTTATTTTTTTGGTTAAGTATATTCTATAGAAGGCGGCCTTGTCGGCTAGCCAGTGATGTTACTATCTACAGGGTTATGTGTTATGTATGTTCACGCTATTCTACGATGTATACTGACGGGTGCCCTGCAGGCACCGCCGCGCCCTGGTCGGGTCGTGACAAAAGTGGTATCAGAGCAGTTAGTTCTCGGAAAGTGTTTATAGACCGTGTCTAGTAAAGTCTTGATTATCGGTGTGTTGTGCACCACATCTATAATCAGGAGGCTGCAGGATATTTAGGATTGGTTTCCATTCTTTCACTCTAAGATCGTGAAATAGAGTTGTGTTATAGATTGAACTCCCTCTGATATTTTCCTTTATGTATCAGTTATGCCTCCACGCAAGGCAACCGGCCCGAAGGCAAAGCGGTGAGAGCGCTAGTAGGACGGAGGGTCACGAGGCACTGAGACCGCCTTACGAGATGATGTTTCGGGCGGCGAAGTTCCACGACGCCGCCACCTCGGAGTTCGGCAGCGGCATGCCATCGAGACCGCGGTACCTGAGCCTCCAGTCCCACAGTCAGGGGCTGAGTATAGAGATTACGGGGAGCAGATCCGGTTATTGACCAACATAGTAGCAGGCACACGACAGTGAGCAGCCAACCCAGAGCCGGCTTACTTGATTCGGGATTTCCTGGGTTGTCATCCACCCGAGTTCTATGGTTCGAGATCCGAGGAGGATCCTCAGGAGTTTGTTCGGTAGTTACAGCGGACTATGCAGGTGCTTAGGGCCTCGGAGGCTGAGTCCGTCATGCTAGCCTCTTACCGGTAGCGCGATATTGTGTTGAACTGGTTTGAGTCATGGGAGTTGTCTAGAGGTGAGGGTGCTCTTCCAACTGTATGGGAGGAGTTCACAGAGGCCTTCCTGGATCACTTCTTGCCTCCTGAGATGAGGAGAGCCCGCGTGGATAGATTCTTGACCTTGAGGCAGAATGGGAGGACTATCAGAGAGCACACTGAGTTTGACTCATTGGCCGTGCATGCGACACCATTGTAAACGACATGGCGGCGGGTTCATCGATATGTGATGGGTTAGACCGTCATATGATTATCGATGCTTGGGGGTGGCTCTTCACCTGTATGGATATTGCCGGATGCAGTGTATCGCAGGAGGATAGAGGACAGAGAGGAGGACCGGCTAGACTCGCCACCAAGAGGTCGTGACAGGTCTCGTGGCGCTGAGGCGACAATTTCAACAGCAGACTAGGTCCACATTTCGGCCAAGACAGAGTGCCTTCTCGATTTTCTCGGCGGAGGTTTGATCACCAGTCATTCGGTGAGTGGATCGTGGCTCCAGACTTGGTTTCGAGGAGGCGAGATCGTCACCGATCGAGACCACCCCCATCTCGGGTGCTCGACGGTAGGTCTCACCTGTGCGAGTGTCGTGTTCCTCCGTGAGCTTGTTACTCTTGTGGATGCAGGCCATTTGAAGAGATATTGTCCGACTCAGAGTGGCGGAGTGTTATGGTTCACCGGCGGTCGATTCTCGGATCTTCATCTTCGACGGTTATGCGCCCGGAGGCGTGGTGTTCACGGCCGCCAGGCCGCGGCGTGGGTCGTGGTGGGGTCCTGGCCCAGCGGTCCTCGTAACCGCATTTATGCTATGTCCGGGCCGTGACCGCGAGGCATAACGGATGTCGCCACAGTACATTATTGGTTTCATCTCGTGATGTATATGCTTTGATAGATCCGTGGTCTACCTTGTCCTATATATCTCCTCATATTCTTTGGTAGAATATGGATGAGCCCGAGTCCATAAAACCTTTTGAGGTGGCTACGCCAAAGAGGTAATTCGGTGGTAGCCGAGCGTATATAAGGCTTGCCCGGGACTATATACGGTCGCCGATTCTAGCCAACTTGATAGAGTTGGATATGACGGACTTTGATGTGATTATGGGTATGGATTGGCTAGCGTCTTGATATGCCAATGTAGACTGTAGAGAGAGATTGTACGGTTCCAGTTTCCTGGTGAGTCGGTTATCGAGTAGAAGGGGAATACTGCGTCGTCGAGGGGTAGGTTTATTTCTTACCTCAAGGCTAGAAAGATGGTGCGGAAGGGGTATATCTACCATATGGTTCGTATTCGACATCGAGGTCGAGATACCGCACTTCATCGCCCGGTCGTTAGAGAGTTTTGACGTATTCCCGCACGAGCTTCCGTATCCTCCCGAGGGAGATTGAGTTTGCATTGATATGTCGCCACACTCGACCGATATCTATTCCACCATACGACGGCACCCGCCGAGTTGAGGAATTGAAAGACCACCGTAAGATTTGGAAAATGATTTATCGTGCCCAGTGTTTCTCCTGTGGAGCGCCGCTTTATTTGTAAAGAAGAAGGATGGACGCTGCGTATGTGTGTTGATTACTGAAATTAATAAGGTAACTATCAAGAATGATATCCTCCCCGTGATTGATGATTTTTTGACCACTGCAGGGGGCGAGGTGTTTTTCCAAGATAGACTGCGATGCAGTTATCATCAGCGCGAGTTAGAGAGGCGATATCCCAAAGATCGCATCCAGACTGGTATGGGAACTATGAGTTCGGGTGATGTCTTTCGGGTTGACCAACGCCCAAAGAAGATTCATGGATTTGACGAACCGTGTTCAATCCGCTTCGGATATGTTCGTTATAGTATTCATTGATGATATCCTGGTTTATTCGCGCACCAAACAGGACCATGCAGATCATTTGAGGGCGGTGTTGGGAGTCCTCCGGGACCGGCAATTGTATGCCAAGTTCTCGAAATGCGAGTTTTGGTTGGCTTCAGTGGCTTTCTTAGGGCATGTTATCGGGGCCGATGGTATTCGTTGATACAAAGAAAGATCGAGGCTAAGACTTGGCCTGCACCCACCACGCCGACGGAGTGCGCAGCTTTTGGGCCTGCGGGTTATTATCGAGATTTGTGGAGAAGTTTGCTTCCATCTCAAAGACATTTGACTAGCCGACTAAGCGGTATGTTCCGTGGGCGGATGCTTGTGAGGAGAGTTTCCGCATCAAGGAGAAATTGACGACCGCCATCCTTACTCTTCCGCAGGTTTAGACGGATATGTGGTTTATTGTGATGCGTCGGGTTTCGGGCTTGCGTGCATCGACGCAAAGACGGCAAAGTTATAGCTACGATCTCGGCACCAGAAGCATGAGAAGAATTATCCCACACATGACTTAGAGTTGGCAGCAGTGATTCATGTCTTGAAGATCTAGAGACATTATTTGTATGGAGTTCATGTGGATATTTACACAGACCACAAGAGCCTCCATTATATCTTCAGCCATAGGGATCTGAACTTACGACAGAGACGGTGGTTGGAGCTACTTAAGGATTACGATGTCGATATCCTATACCACCCAGGGAAGGCCAATGTAGTTGCAGATGCCCTTAGTCGCAGATCGATGGGTAGTCTGTCAGGTGTGCAGCTAGAGAAAAGGGGCATGGTCCGCGAGTTACATCAGCTAGCGAGCCTTGGGGTTCGTTTGATTGGTTCTGATAGTAATGGAGTTCGGGTTCGAGAGGTTGCTGAGTCTTCCATCGTCGAGGAGGTGAAGAGGCGACAGTATGAGGATCCGATTATGGTACGGAATCGAGATGCAGCTCTTCAGAAAGAGAAGAGTCTATTTGAGGTAGCGCCTGATGAGGTGCTAAGATTTGAGGGTCGGTGGTGTGTTTCCGATGCGGACAGACTTCACAACAGATTTCGTGAGGCACACAGTGCTCGTTATTTTATTCATCCGGGGTCGATTAAGATGTACCATGACCTCAGATGTGTGTATTGGTGGGATGGCCTGAAGAGGGACGTTGCGGAGTTTGTGGCGCAGTGCCCGAATTGTCAGCAGGTCAAGGTTGAACACCAGAAGCCCGGTGGGCTATTACAGGCTATTGATATTCCGATGTGGAAGTGGGAGGTGATCAATATGGACTTTATTATAGGGTTACCTCACACTCAGAGGAAGCATGATTCCATCTGGGTTATTGTCGACAGTCGATTTAAATCACCACTTTCTCGCCGTGACGACTTTTCACGAGGATTACGCTAGATTGTATATCAGAGATTGTGAAATTGCACGGAGTGCCTATATCGATCATTTCGCATGGAGCCCAGCTTCTCGCTAACTTTTGGAGGTCTTTCCGTGGCGGGGTTAGGGACCCGTGAGTCTCAAGATCGCGTTTCATCCTCGCATCGACCGACAAAGCCGAGCGCACTATCCGCACCCGAGGATATGTCGCGGGCTTGTGTTATTGATTTCGTGAGTAGGGAGGATCATTTACCTCTTGTGGAGTTTGCATATAACAATATCTACCATTCTAGTATCCGACGGGCGCCTTATGAGGCCTTATACGAGGAAGTGCAGTCACCGATAGGCTGGTTTGAGGTGGGAGAAGTTCATTAGTCGGGCCGCACTTGATTCACAGATGCCGGATAAGGTGAAGCTTATCCAGAGCGATTATTGTCACCGTAGTCGCATGTAAGTCGACGCAGATCATCGGCCGACACTTGGAATTTGAGGTAGATGATCGGGTCTTCTCGAAGGTATCACCCACGGCGGTGTGATGAGATTTGGGAAGAAAGGGAAACTTAGCCCAAGGTACATCGGGCCTTATCGATTGTCCGCAGGGTAGGCAAGGTTGCACATGAGTTGAACTCGACGTCCGATCCGAGGCGACATCCAGTTTTTTCATGTGTCTATGTTGCGGAAATGTATTGGAGATCCATCTAGAGTACACCCGATTTGTGATGTCCAGGTGACAGAGGGGTTATCATATGAGGAGAGTCTCATAGTGATACTCGATCGTCAGGTTAGGCGACTACGGACAAAGGATGTGGCTTCCGTCAAGGTCTTATGGCGGAACGAGAACAGGGAAGAAATGACGTGGGAAGCTGAGTAGGACATGATGAAGAAGTATCCTCACTTATTCCCTACACCTCCAGGTAACTCACTTTCCTTCTTGTTAGTTTTAATTTGGCAATTATGCTTAAGTATTGTTGTGGCTCATGAGCGCCTTTTAGCAAAGAGAAATAGTTAAGAGGGTCTATGTCGATATTGTGATTTGGGTAAGCCCAGAAGAAACATTCGGGACGAATGTTTCTAAGGGGGGAGAATGTTATACCCCGTAGTTCTGGTCATTCGTATGAGAACGTACGAAAGGGATTAAGACTTAAAATTTTAGAAAGATAGGTTGACGGATTGTTTCGGGCGGGTTTTTAGTCAACTTTGAGGCGGTTTATGTGCAGTTGCATTATGAGTTCCTAGGTGTTTCAATGTCCTAGTACGTAGTTCTTTGAGTCTAGTTCCCAACGCAACCAACCGTTCGTCGATAGGACATCAGAGTAGAAAGTTATGGAAGTTACAAGTTCGGCGCAATGAGCGTAAAAATATTTCGGTCGAGCCACGTGGCCGCTGCGGAAGTTCGAGAGTTGGCAGAGGTTTCAGCGCGCAAGGCCGGGCTGCAGGCGCGGTTCTCATGAGGTGAGGAAAATCGTAACTGTTTTCTTTTAAAAAAAGCTATGGGCGGGTGACAAGTGTCCCCCCCCCCCCATCTGATTTTGCATGTCCTATTTATTGACCAAGTCTTGAAGACTTGGTCATTCTTCAAGCTCTCCTCTCTCTCTAAAAATTAAAAGCTCTCCCTTCTCTCTAGAAAATCAAGAGGAAATCAAGGCTTGAGAAAAATCTGAAAAAGGTGACAAGAAGGAAACTTGTTGGCAAGCTTGTAGGAGTTTTTGTGGTGGTGATTATGAAAAGGAGGCTAGTGAATTTGTTGGATTAATTTGGGTAAGCTCTAAGGTAACAATCCTTTCTCTTTTGCTAGTTTTTTGTGTTGCATGTGAAGAAGAAATGACTTGTAGTTGTAAATACTGCTCTTAGATAAATTGCATGTAAGAAATATGATTTGGATTTGAAGGGATTGAATAAGGTTAGTATGTGAACATGTTGTAGCCAAAATAATACCTTTAACTTATTGATTTAGTTAATATGCATTGTGGGGTAGAATTTTACACATCCAAGATTAGGTGTGTAATCCCATTTATATTGATTGGATTGTTGGGCCTTAAAAGTGGCGTTTGGATGTTGAATTCGGCCTTGAAAAAGGTGGCAAAGTATGTAGAAACAAAGGAAATATTGCCCGATTTTCCGTAGAATTTAGTGACTTTGCACTTGGAATATTCTACGTTGAAGCTAGAGGTTAATAAACGTATTATGGTCATTATAGGTTGACGTACTATGTGCGGTATATTGGACTTAGCAAGTGGATTGACCCGAAGAGGTATGTGGAACTTTCCTATCTCTTGAGCATGAATAGTTTACCTATATATTACGGTAGATGTACAAGACTTTGGCATCCTTTACTCGTTTTAAAAGTGTCCAAGTCGGTGGAGTTAGGGGATTTACTCACTTGTTTCAAAGTAGCAAGGATGTCTTAAGTTTTCAAGGTTAAGGGACTTGGAGTGCTTTTAAGTATATGATACTTGTTTTTTTTAAATCTACAAGTCCCTTGGATATAGAAAAATGTAATTTACTTATAGTATGAAGTTAATATAACGACTTTATGGGAAGTTGGTTATATTAGCCTTATGGAAAGTTAAAAAGAGAGATTTACTCTAAGTAAAACAAGTAAGGATAAATGACGTGAATTAATGGAAGGCAAATTGATTTTAAGGCATCAATTGCCTAAGGTTTTAAAAGAGTAGAAGTACATAGTACTTTGGGTTAAATTCCCGGATTTCATAAAGACATGTTAGTGCCTTAAGTAAACTAAAATGAGAATGTGTATGAACAAGACTAATAAGAAGTTAGGGGGTTTCTTAACTTGCTTGTATTATGTATGATAGCCGGTTTGTGCTAGTGATATATTATTATTTATTACGGGGTCATTCCCCGGGTTGTGGCATTTGCATATTCCGTGGATTTGCTACCCATGATGCGAGGAATACCTCATGCGAGTCCGTAGGGCTCATGCGGGTGAAATAGTCTCATGCGGGCGGGTACAGCCTATGCGAGGAATACCTCATGCTGGTCCACACGACCCATGCAGGTGAAATAGTCTCACGAGTAGGATTGCTTAACGACATCTGCGGTGACCTTGCTTTGATCATGAGCTTCCTATTTTCATGCAGATAGTATATGCTTGATATTCTCATTATTAGTAAGGCACGAATCGTAAATTGATTATCATACATGTCTCCGCTTATTTTAGACTTATGAGGTATTTTCGATTTTCCGCCGCATACTTAGTACATATCAGGTAATCGACTTTCCTCGCGGCCGTGTTCACGCCGCGGTAAGAGTAGAGTGGTGGATCCTCATTCTTAGGATCACCGTCCGTGTCGAAGCTCCACTCCTCCGAGGCTTGTTTTGCACGGTTTTCGATGTCAGAGGTATTATGTACATTCAAGGGTATGGTGGGGCCCTGTCCCACCACAGTTGTTATTCCTAGAGGTCTGTAGTCACGTTTGTGGTTTGGGCTGTAAGAACAAAGTTGTACTGTTTTATTTTTTTTGGTTAAGTATATTCTATGGAAGGCGACCTTGTCGGCTAGCCAGTGATGTTACTATCTATAGGGTTATGTGTTATGTATGTTTCGCTGCTATTCTCTGATGTATACCTGACGGGATTCCCCGGTAGGGCACCAGTCGCGGCCCCGGGGTCGGGTCGTGACATATCTGATTTTCTGGCACCGTATTGCTGAATGATGGCACTGCGGTGCTGAAACTCCTGATTCTATATTTTTCAGCGTTTTTCCCTGCTTCATGTCTCATTCCTTCACCTGGCATCACAACACAACAAAAGTACCAAAGTGAGACTGTTCTATTAAAACAAATTGCATAATTTAAAAAATTGGGTTGCCTCCCAAGTAGCGTTGTCTTTAACGTCTTGTAGCCGGACGCAGGTTACTCATTAAATCATTAGGGGTATTTTAACCCCAAAACCTATCCATTTCAAAATCATCCTCCTCTTTCTCGCTCTGTTTTTACTTTTCACAGAAGGGGGTTCAGTAAGACTTACCTGTTCGACGGCTTCAATGGCATTCATTTTTGTTTCAGCATTCTTGCTGACCTGTGGGTTCACCGTTGTATGAATGATCTCCCTAGCTTTGGCTTGTGCTGGCCGAATCGTGTCACCGTGGCCATCGTGGAAACACTTGTTGATGGCTTGGGATTCAATGGTGGAATTGAACACTTTGAACACCATCTCTTCCTCCTGAACCCTTAGTCTCAGTTCTCCATTTTCTACATCAATCAGGGCTCTCTCAGTTTTAAGGAATGGTCTCCCCAAAATGATGGGTATTTCATCATCTTCCTCCATATCAAGAATGAGGAAGTCTGGGAAGATGAACTTTTCCACCTTGACCAGCACATCTTCTATTATGCCTCTGGGGTGCACTACGGTTCGGGCCAACCGCAAATTCCATCGTGGTTGGTTTGGCTTCTCCCAAACCCAATCTCTTGAAGACAGAGAGAGGCATGAGATTGATACTGGCCCCTAGATCACACATCACCTTGTTGCATGTCACCTTACCAATAGTGCAGGGCAAGGTGAAGCTCTCTGGATCCTTCAGCTTAGGATGAAGTTTCTTTTGCAGGATGGCACTGCACTCCTCTGTCAAAGATATTGTCCCATAATCCTCTAGCCTTCTCTTTTTTCCAAGTATCTCCTTCATGAATTTAAAGTATGATGGCATCTGTTCTAGTGCTTCAATGAATGGGATATTTATGTGATGCTTCTTAAACACCTCCAAAAACTTGGAGAACTGCTTTTCAATTGCCTTCTTTTGTAACCTTTGAGGGTAAGGGATTCTATCAACGTACTCCATTAAAGGTGTTCGTGGAGCTGTCTCAACTGTAGGGCTTTCTCCAGTGACCCCCTCATTCTCCACCTCATCTGCTTTATCACACTCCTTCTCACTTACCTCTGCGGGCTGGGGAGAAACTTGCTCCAACTGCTTTTCACTCCTCAACAACATTGCTTGACACTGCTCTCTAGGATTTATCGTTGTTGCTTGGGAGAGTGCCCTGCGGCCTATTGGTTGCCATGTTTTCCAGTTGTCCAACCTGCATTTCTAGGTTCCTGAGAGCGGACCTGGTTTCAGATATGAACTGATTCTGCGAATTGGTCATTCAGCAATGCAGCTCTCAATTCATCAGGCTTCTCATGTTGTGTAGGTGGTCTAAACTGCTGGGATGAAGTGGCCTGATTTTGCACTGCTGTTCCGTAACCACCTTGATATGGTTGTTGTTGAGGTTGATCGTTCCTCCACGAAAAGTTAGGGTGATTTCTCCACCTTGGGTTGTATGTGTTGTAATTATAAGGCCTCTGAAAGTTCCCCACCGCATGTACCTGCTCCAATGGCACATTATTAGGGTCCACCTATGTGCATCTGTCAGAGGAATGCGGTCCACCATAAATATTTTAATTTATCGCATCCGGATCGCATTCACGCATACGGTGTTCTCACGCAATTGCTTCGCCGTGGCGGCCACCTATGCATTCAAGGCAGTGATGGCATCTATTTCATGTATGCCCATAGTCTTCCTGCTATTCACTGACCTGTCATCTACCCCTTCATGATTGTTGGCAGTCATGTCTTCTAGTAAGTCATGTGCCTCATTGGCACTCTTTCTCATGAACGCTACACATGTTGTAGCATCAACGATGGTACGAGTAGTACCACTCAATCCATTATAAAAAATGTGGACCAGCATCCACTTCTCTATGCCATGTTGTGGGCACTTCCTTTGCAAATCCTTGAATCGCTCTCATGCATCATAGTGCGACTCACCATCCACCTGGTAGTAACTTTGCAGCTCTCCCATTAACTTTGCAGCCTTGAAAGGAGGGAAGAACTTTGCTAGAAACTTTTGGGCCAGTCCCGCTGTAATGACGAGTTGGTGCAGATGAGTTCAATCCAGCCTTGGCTCTATCCCTCAGTGAGAACGGAAAGAGCCTCAGTCTAATGGCATCGTCAGTAAGGTCATTGTATTGAAAGTGGCACATAGCTCCAGAAAGTTTGCAATGTGGGGATCTTCAAATGGCAGTCCCCCAAATTGTACTGTATTCTGGACCATGCTCAGGATGGCTGGCTTGATCTCAAAGTTGTTGGCCCCTATACCGGGAGCCCGATGCAAGTCTGCACTGCCACCGTGGGAAGAACATAGTCCCCTAAACGTTTCTCTGCTGGGACCTGTATTGGCTCCCCTGCATTATCAGGAACCTCATTGTCTGCCCCATTCTGATTTGGTTCGTTGTTCATGGTCACTGACTCAGATATCTTTTTGTTGCACCTGTTTTGTTTGCAGGTTTTCTCAATTTCAGAATTGAAGGGAACAAATGTATTTTCTCCTCTTCTTTTTCGCATACACTAGATTCCTGAAACAGATCAAAATCAACAAACAAATCAAGGCACACGGTTCTGACAGTAAAATTAAAATTAAAATCAAAAATAAAGCCAAAGTAGAAATAAAAACGAATGATTCGATATTAGATGTACGTCAGTCCCCGGCAACGGCGCCAAAAACTTGTTAATGATATTTAGATTGCTCACGCAAGCATACACATCGTTCACAAGTAATATAGTCTGTAAGACCGAATATCGTCCACAGAGACTGGTTTTTAAGTATCGTTCATCTTTTTTATGTTATCTATTTGACAATCGATATTTGATTGAGGTTTTTGTTTAACTACTAGAATATTTGCAAGATTTAAACTAATAAAGTGTAATCAGTTATGAATGAATTAGGGCTTCCAAAATCCTCGACTGTCTTATCCAATCCATAATGCAACTAGAATGATTCTTTTTCTTTGTTAAGATAGCAGTTAACTAGACTGTCTTATATTCCAGTTAGGAAAATATAATCACTCAACCCCAGTGCAAAACCCTTTTATATTTCTATGATAGGATTTACCACATAGGAGGATTAAGAGCAATAACCTATAACGCTACACAAGTATCGGGGTACTTTCGTCCGCGATTTTAACCTATGTATATTCAATTACAGCATATAAAAATATTTCCTCTCGGCTTTTGATTCGAAATCATATAGATTATGATAATTAATGGTCAGTTAACTATCAAACATTCATACCAAATATTGAATAGATCTTAATCAAGCGAAGAAGAAATCAAACTACTGCATTAATTCATGAATAAAAGCTTCAAGCGATTCATAAGGGAAGCCCTAATAAAGTGTTTAGCTCCTAGCCATAGAACTAACACAATATCCATACATAAACTGAATTAAAGACGGAAGAAAGAAAATTACGTAGAACAAAGTCTCCAATTTTCGCTCCAAATCTGCCTTGTGTTTTCTTGTGTTGTAGAATGACCAACTCCCTTTATAGCATTAATCCCTAGGGCTTAAATATCCTCTAATTTTCGTGTCCTATGGACCAATCTACCCTTAGCCAATTTGCCTTCGGAACTGAAAGTTCCCGTGTCGGCACCGCGGTTCTGCATACCGGCACTGAGGTGCCGAAACTCCTGCTGCTTCTCAGCACAAATGGCACCGCGGTGCTGAAAGTCTTGTGACTCTTCGGTAAATATGGCACCGTGGTTCTGTATAGTGGCACCACGGTGCTGCCTTCTTTCGCTCTGAGTTGCCAACTTTCGTCTTTTTCGCCTCGGGAACACCTTTTCTGCCCATTTCTCATTCCTTTTTGACATTTTGCCTTTTTGCACCGCTGTGACTCAAAAGAAAGAAAAACAAACCTACTACTATACTAAACACAACAAAAACGAGTAAAATACCAACTAAAAATGACTCAAAAGGCGTATACAAAATACGCCTAACAAACACCCCCAAACTTAATATTTGCTCGCCCTCGAGCAAAGATCAAAACAAAAACAAAGACACAAAAATAAAACACTCAAAGACTCAAATCAAGCAGCTGCACAAAGACTTAGAAACACATGAACGTCAGTTGGGATAATATGCAGGAACAGATATAGCATGAATTCAGTAATCTAGAATTTCAAGTCAGATATTTCGTAAATTCATTTCAATCACAAGTAATGGAAGCATGAATACCTAACATATGCATGTCAATTTCATTTAGTCTACGGGACTGTGTACTTGCTATTCTTCCCTAATCATAGACATACATACTAGAGATCCTCAGGACTTTTCAGGGTTGTAATGTAGGCTTAGGCAGGGGTAGGTAAAAGTTGGCATTTAGGCTCAAATTATGTACCATAAGCGTTGTTCTCATTCAACCATTTGGTCCTTCTTTTTGGTATTCTTTTTCAGTTCATACCTATCGTTCCCCTCTTCTCTTTTTGAGAGCATGAAACACATTCACATAGGCACCCCCAAACTTAAGCTTTAGCATATTTTTTTATTGGGGTGCATCAATTTTTTGTTCACAAGTAATATAGTCTGGTAAGACCGAATATCATCCTCAGAGACTGGTTATCAAGTACCGATTATCTATTTTATGTTATCTATTTGGAAATCGATATTAGATTGAGGTTTTTGTTTAACTACTAGAATATTTGCAAGATTTAAACTAATAAAGTTGTAATCAATTATGAATGAATTAGGGCTTCCAAAATCCTCGACTATCCACTTTATTCAATCCTTAATGCAACTAGAATGATTCTTCTTCTTTGTTAAGATAGCGGTTAACTAGACTGTTTTATATTCCGGTTAGGGCAATATAATCACTCAACCCCAGTGCAGAACCCTTCTATATTTCTATGATAGGATTTACCACATAGGAGGATTAAGAACAATAATCTATAATGCTACACAAGTATCGAGAAAACTTCCGTCCGCGATTTTAACCTCTGCCTATTCAATTACAGCATATTCAAATCTCTCCTCTCGGCTTTTGATTCAAAATCATACAGATTATGATAATTAATGGCTAGTTAACTATCAAACATTCATATCAAATATTAAATAGATCTTAATCATGTGAAGAAAAAATCAAACTACTACATTAATTCATGAATAAAAGCTTCAAGCGATTCATAAGGAAAGCCCTAATAAAGTGTTTAGCTCCTAGACATAGTCATGCTAAGAACTAACACAAAATCCATACATAAACTTAATTAAAAAGAAATAAAGAGAAAAGAAAATACTAGAACTATGTCTCCAATCTTGTGACCTCCAAGAATTGTGTTGTGGAATATGTACAAGGATTCCAAGCTAGAATGAATAATATGACCTAGGGTATAGGGTTTTATACTTATAAACTATATTGCTTTGGACCCTTATACCCCTGTCCAATTTTGGCTCGGATCTACAAAATTCTGCGTTGGCACCGCGGTCCTGCAGAATGGCACCGCGGTGCCGGAAGTCCTGTAGCCAACCTGACCTCGCAGATCTTTTGGAACCGCGGTCGCATAATAAAGCACCGTGCCGAGTACTGCAGCAAATATTTTCCGAAACCTTGTCCTTTTCTCGTCCGGGCTTCGTCTGATTTCTTCTATACTTCCCGGGACTTCTTAGGCTTCATTTCTTGGCCCTTTTAGTGTGCAATTTCATCTCAAATAATCTCATTTCATCTTCTTTTTGACGTTTCTCCATTTAGACCTCTGTGACTCAAAAGAAAGGAAAACAACCACAATACTATACTAAACACAAATGAAATGAGTAAAATACTAACTAAAAATGACTCAAAAAGTGTATACAAAATACACCTACCAAATACTCCCAAACTAAACTTTACTCGACCTCGAGTAAAGCGCAAGACAAAAACAAAAACAAAACAAACGAAGACTCTATGAAATGGATCAAGTAACTATAGCAAGCATGAATAATCAGCAATCTAGAATTTTAAGTTAGATATTTCGCAAATTCACTTAGATCATAATCAATGGAACATAAACACTTAACCTATGCATGTCAATTTCATTCCATCTTTTCTAAAATACTATAGACCTGTTTACTTGCTATTCTCCACTAATCATAGACATACATATTAAAAATCATCAGGACTTTCAAGGGTTGTAATGTAGGCTTAGGCAGGGGTATGTAAAAATATGCATTTAAGCTCAATTACGTACCATAAGCATTTTTCATTCAACTCTTTTTCCTTCTTTTTGATTTCCTTTTTAATATCATACCTATTTTTTCCCTCTTTTATTTTGAGAGAATGAGATACATTATAAATAACAAGCACCCCCAAACTTAGGCTTTTGCATATTCTTCATTGGGGTGCATCAAAATTTTCAATTCTCTTTTTGTTTCTTTTCAACACTTTTCATCCCACTAACTTTCAATTATCACTTATGGCACAAACAGTGAATCATAGGGTGTCAAACAAAAATCTTATTCTAGGCTCAAAGGGGCTGACTAGTGATACAATTCATGTCATCGTAGGTAATGAATAGTTAGAAGAGCTATCAAAGAAATGTCTGAATCATCTCCCTAAACATGTACATCTTAACTATTTCGCCTCAAATAACAAGAAAACAGACTTTCTAGACATTTTTCAACTTTTCTTTCCATAACTGACACACATAAGCTAAGCACAAATATCTCAAAGAATTAGATGTCATGAATTTTTGGCATATCTAACTTAAGCACACAGAATGTTGCTTTCAATTTTATTACATTATCCCACTTTATCCCTTCAATGTCTTTAGCAATTACAACATGCTTGATCCATAATAAAAAAAAAATGACTCAAAAACACACAAAGATAAATCAAAAGACTCAAACAAAAAATAATAAAACAAAATAAGACACCCCCCCCCCAAACTTAATCAACGCATTGTCCCCAAGGTGTAAAGACTAAGAGACAACTTACTGACACAACACATCGGTCATAACGGAGGTCTAGGATGAGAAATTCTAGAAATTGCATGGCATCATGGCTTTCTGAAGTTGTAGCGTCGTGGCCCTTTTCCAGCGTGTTTGATCCTTTGCTATAGTCTACCTACTATCAACACATAATACAACACCCAAGACCGTGAGACTGTTCAAGATAAAATAAAATAACTAAAACAAGAATTAAAATAACATAATTAATAAATATTTGGTTGCCTCCCAAAGCGATGTCTTTAACATCTTTTAGTCGGACGCAGTTAACCTTTACTAGTGCCCATTGGATCCTTCTGCGAACTGCTTGCAATCCGCACAGTCATTGTTGCAGGTCTCACTTTTTCTACACCATTTCTATAGAACACAGAAAAGGGTAGTACTTTTATGCTTGCTCCCAAATAGCCCAATACTTGCTTGCATACAAAATTTCCTAAAGTGCAGGGAATAATGAAACTCCATGGATCGCTAGACTTTTGGGGGTTCCCTTGGGGGTATGGACCTTCTGGTTGGGGTCATCAAAGACATCTGGTGGTGTTTCTTCGGCAATGGATTCAGCAAAAAGGAACTCCAAGGAATCCAAAAAAGTGAAAAATTGGATTCTAGTAACCTCTTATTTCTCTACAACAACCACCTTTCTCAATTCCTCAACAGCTTGGTGTGGTTCAGGTTTCTCATTCTGCTTATCACCCCCCACAATTGTGTCGCTAGACATATTTTCTTGCGGTACATTGATCATCATATCCATCAACTGCCCTATTTGTGTCTCCAAATTTTTTATGGACACACTTGTCTCAGCCATAAACTAAGTCTGGCACTTGGTGAGCCTGAGTATGGTTGCCTGCAACTCATTTTGATCTTCCTGTAGAACCTGTGGATTAGGCTGTTGTTGATGATTCTACTGCCTCTGATAGTAGTAGTAGTAGTAGTACATGCCCTTTTCTTTCTTTTTTTATTTTTCAACTTTACCTACAAAATAAGAAAAACAACAAAAAGCGATAAAAAGATGCTCGCAGAACAAGTTAGAAACTTGTTCCTGGAGCAACCAAATTATAAATAAAATAACATGAACATATATATACAACCCAAATTAGAAATAAGAATAGATAATTCGACATTGAAAGTACGCCAGTCCCCGGAGACGGTGCCAAAAACGTGTTAGCGATATTTCGATTGCTCACGCAAGCGTACGCATCGTTCACGAGTAATATAGTCTCGTAAGACCGAATATCATCCTCAGAGACTGGTTATCAAGTACCGATTATCTATTTTATGTGATTTATTTAGCAATCGATATTTGATTGGGGTTTTTGTTTAACTACTAGAATATTTGCAAGATTTAAACTAATAAAGTTGTAATCAATTATGAATGAATTAGGGCTTCCAAAATCTTTGACTATCCACTTTATTCAATCCTTAATGCAACTAGAATGATTCTTCTTCTTTGTTAAGATAGCAGTTAACTAGACTGTCTTATATTCCGGTTAGGGCAATATAATCACTCAACCCCAGTGCAAAACCCTTCTATATTTCTATGATAGGATTTACCACATAGGAGGATTAAGAACAATAACCTATAATGCTACACAAGTATAGGGGTACTTTCGTCCGCGATTTTAACCTATGTCTATTCAATTACAGCATATCCAAATCTCTCCTCTCGGCTTTTGATTCGAAATTATATAGATTATGATAATTAATGATCAGTTAACTATCAAACATTCATACCAAATATTGAATAGATCTTAATCAAGCGAAGAAGAAATCAAACTACCGCATTAATTCATGAATAAAAGCTTCAAGTGATTCATAAGGGAAGCCCTAATAAAGTGTTTAGCTCCTAGTCATAGTCACGCTAAGAACTAACACAATATCCATACATAAACTGAATTAAAAAGAAAGAAATAGAAAAGAAAATACTAGAACTAGGTCTCCAATCTTGTGGCCTTCAAGAGTTGTGTTGTGGAATATGTACAATGATTCCAAGCTAGAATGAATAATATGACCTAGGGTATAGGGTTTTATACTTATAAACTATATTGGTTTGGACCCTTATACCCCAATTTCGCTTCGGATATGCAAAATTCCGCGTTGGCATCCCGGTCCTGCAGAATGACACCGCGGTGCCGGAAGTCCTGTAGCTAACCTGACCTCGCAGATCTTTTGGAACCGCGGTGCTGCATAATGGCACCGCGGTGCCGAGAGTACTGTAGCAAATATTTTCTGAAACCTTGTCCTTTTCTCATTCGGAATCCGTCTGATTTCTTCTATACTTTCCGGGACTTCTTAGGCTTCATTTCTTGGCCCTTTTAGTGTGCAATTTCATCTCAAATAAGCTCATTTCATCTTCTTTTTGACGTTTCTCCATTTAGACCTCTGTGACTCAAAAGAAAGGAAAACAACCACAATACTATACTAAACACAAATGAAATGAGTAAAATATTAACTAAAAATGACTCAAAAAGTGTATACAAAATACACCTAACAACATCGCGTCTATTCAACTACGTCATTTCATTTAATCCTACGTAACGACTTTATCTATGTTTCGTCTATGCAAAGACGAACATCTGCATCGAGTCTATGCAACGAAGCCATTTCATTTAAGCCTATGCAACGGCTTTATCTATGTTTTGTTTATGCAACGACGAACATATGCATCGCGTCTATGCAATAACGTCATTTCATTTAAGTCTATTCAACGACTTCATCTATGTTTCGTTTAGTCACGACCCGTTCCGGGGCCCGTGACTGGTGCCTTACCCGGGCACCCAAGTAGTCATACATCAGAGTAATCAGCGGAACATAAGACAAGACAAGAAACATTATAAAAATAGAAACAGTTTATCTGATGAAAAGCTTGCCTTTCGGCATATATATATAACCCAAGTTTTGCAGTTACATCCCAACTGCATAATAGGACTCTGCACTTCTAAAGAAGTAAACCTCTATGGCGGGACAGGGCCCCGCCCTACCCTGAATGTACAAAAACTATCTACAATACAGGGAGATCATACCCAAATGTAGAGCCTCCGGAGAAGATGGAGCTCCTGACACCAAAGCAAAGATCCTAAGGATGTGGATCTAGCACTTGCTTGCCCTTACCTGCGGCATGAATGCAGCCCCCCGAAGGAGGTCAGTACAACAGGTACTAAGTATGTGAAACTGTAAAGTACTTAAATGAAATCATATCATTTTAAAACCAATTTTATAAATACGCATTTAAACAACCAATGTAACCGCACATAGTGCTACATCATAAACAAGAGCAACAATAGGTAAATCAGAACATGTCTTTTCTAGGTCGCGAATGATCGAAGCAGGCCAATGCCCGTAGTATCACCATGCAAGCCTAATCTCGACTCCGTAGTCCGCATAGGCCACTCACATAGCCCGCATAGGGTATAACCTCGCATCGAGGGTAGCTACTCCTCGGCATCGCCCCGACTCGTAGTCCGCATGGCCACATAGACCGCATGAGGTATAACCCCGCACACTAACTCGAACTCGTAGCTCGCATAGGTCCCCGGACCCGCACGAGGTATTCTCGAATCATGGTCCTGCATCACTCGAGTCTACCCCGCGTCGGAGGCAACAACCCGGTGAATATGTCAAGAGGTGAGTGATATAATACCAACATAACCTTATCGTTAAACCACATAAGCACAAGAATACCCTCTTATACAAATGTTACAAGTCACTACCACACATAGCATCATATCATGTCTACTTATCAAACCATATTATTATTATTTTCACAATTCAATATAAGTATGTTATAAACACATATATAACTGTCCCTTTTATATTTCTTAAGTGGTTATACCTAACTTCACATAAAGCTAGTATAACTCTTAAGCTTGATGTTTAAAACCAATTAGTTCTTCGTAAGAAAAATGATTCAATATTCTTTTGAAATGCTTTAAGATCCTTATTATTCGTGCTTAAGTCGCAAGACATTGCCGTAAGTATTATTCAGCTTAAGTCAAAAGACATTTCCGTAAGTATTATTCGATTAACACGCACGCTACCGCATACTATATATATATTTTAAAATATCATGCTTTAGGAAGAATCACATACCTTCTACGAAAACCACCGCCAAGTTCAATATGTCGCGCAGAATCAACCTATAATAGTCGACACGCCTATCAACGCCTAGACTACTCAGAAATGCTTCTAAGCAGAGGTCCTTTATTCTACGGAAAATCGGGCAAAGACTTCCTACCCGGTGAGCTACTCAAGTTCATCAGAAAACAAATTCTAAGTATAGTTCAATTATTCTTCTTTTAAACCCTTCTACTGTGATAACAGTTCAATTCTATTCTTTAATATTCTTCTAAGTATTAATACTTATTCTTATACTTCTACAGTATGTATTCTCTAATTAAAAAAAGAAGGGTAAGATTATTTACCTCTATAAGCCCAATATTATCCAAGTATAAACGTCGATCCTGAGCGAGGTTTAGCTCCTAGGTTGTACGCTCCGATAGCTCCAAGGAAACCTTAGAAGTTCTTCACAACTTCTACTAGTACTAAGGGATTTGGGCTAGGGTATTTTGGGCATTATAACAATACTAGAGGGCAACTTTTCTACCAAGGGAGGGGGGTAGGTTTCGGCTAGGCTAGGGGGGGGTTACCTCGGCCAAGCTTCACAAGGGGAGGGGGAGGTGTTTGGACGAAAATCTACAAGGGAGAGGGAAGGATTTTCAAGACTTGGAAAGGAATTTGTGGATGAAGAACTCTTCATCTTAAGGGGGTATTTATAGGTCAAGCCATGGCCAACCAAGGGCCAAGATGATGCCAAGTGCAAGGCAAGTGTAAGGTCAAGATTTGGGCAAGTGTACCTAGCCAACTTGCACACAAAATATCCTACCAACTACTTGACAAAATAAGCCATCCAATTCGGTCCATTTCCGCCTCACATCCATCAATGAGAGGGTGACAAGTGTCGCCCTCTCGTTGGTCCAAAGTGTTTCGTCTCTCGGAAAAATCCGCAAAAATTAGAAATGACATAGCCGGAATTTATCCTACGCGAGTTGTGTAAAACGTTTCGTCGGAAAACGATTCTTTTAATGAGTTGTGCCCAAAAAAACGTCTCATTGCCTACTTTAAGGCTAAACTTTGACGCACGCCTCACGCACATACTGGAAATACTGGTATAACATTCTCCCCTCCTTAGAAACATTCGTCCCGAATGTTCCTTCCCAAGACAGTTAACGATAAGGTTCTTCATAACTTAAAATTTTTTTGCAAATGCCACACACGGCCACAAAACAACACTTAGGCATAAACGATAATGAAGATTTACAAGTAGGAAAGTGAATTACCTGGAGGTGTGGGGAATAGGTGAGGATACCTCTGCCTCATGTCCTCCTCATTTTCCCACGTCATCTCCTCCCTGAGCTCGTTCCGCCACAGAACTTTGACGGAAGCCACGTCCTTCGTCCGCAGACGCCTAACTCGACGATCGATTATCGCTATGGAATCTCTCATACGATAACCCCTGGTCCACCGACATCGTCAATCGGGTGCACTCTAGATGGATCCCGATACATCTCTCAAAGATAGAAACATGAAACACGGATGATCGCCTCCAGATCGGACGGCAGATCCAACTCATAGCAACCTCGCTTACCTCGCGACAACTGATAGGCCCAATGTACTGGGTTGAGTTTCCTTTCTTCCCGAATCTCATCACACCTTCATGGGTGACACCTTCAGGAAAACCCAATCATCAACCTCGAACTCCAGATGCCGACGACGATGATCTGCATATGACTTCTGTCGACTCTAAGCTGTGAGCAACCGCTCCTGGATAAGCTTCACCTTATCCACTACCTGCCGCACCAAATCTGGTCCCACTAACTGCACCTCGCCCACATCGAACCAGCCTATAGGCGATCTGCACTTCCTCCCATACAAGGCCTCATAAGGCGCCATCCAGATATCGGAGTGGTAGCTATTATTATACGCGAACTCAACTAGAGGCAAATGATCCTCCCAATACCACTGAAGTCAATAACACAGCTCGCAGATATCCTCAAGAGTCCGAATAGTGCGCTCGCTCGTCCGTCTGCTGCGGATGGAATGCGACTGTGCTCACTGCGTCTCCTAAACCCTTCGGAAGGACCTCCAGTTAGTCAGAATCGCCTTCCGTCTGATATGATCGAAATAGGGACTCATGCGATCGACGATCTCTGATGTAAAGTCCGCATAATCCTCACCAAAAAGTCGCCCTAACGGGAAGAAAGTGGGCTGATTTCACACCGTCCGACGATAACCCATATAGAATCATGTCTCCTCCGAGTGCGAGGTAATCCCGTGATAAAGTCCATGTTGATCACCTCTCACTTCCGTGTCGGGATCTCTATCGTCAGAACAAACCACCGTGCCTCCGTGCTCTACCTTCACCCGACAACACGCACGAGCTACGAACTCGCAACGCCCTCTTCAAGCCATCCCACCAATACATAGATCTAAGGTCGTGGTACATCTTGGTCGACCACGGATGGATAGTAACGCGCTACGCGTGTGCTTCCCAAGAACTCACGCCAAGTCCTCAAACATCCGGAACACACAACTCGCCTCAAACCTTAGCACCCATCGTGCTACCTCAAAAGGACCCTTCCTCACGAAGAGCCGTATCACGATAACGCGTGTCAAAATCGGATCCTCGAATTGCCTTTTCACCTCCTCGACGATGGAAGACTCGGCAACCTCACGAACTCGAACCCCACTGCTATCAGAATCAATCAAACGGACACCAAGGCTCACTAACTGATGCAAATCACGAACCATGTCCCTCCTCTCTAGCTTCACATCTGATAGGCTCCCCATCGACCTATGACTAAGAGCATCTGCCACAACATCGCCTTCCGGGTGGTATAGGATATCAACATCGTAATCCTTAAGCAACTCTAACCACCGCTCTGCCGTAAGTTCACTCCCTTTGGTGAAGATATACCGGAGGCTCGTGGTCCGTATAAATATCCACGTGAACCCCATACAAATAGTGCCTCCGGATCTTGGCGTGAATCACCGCCGCTAACTCCAAATCATGGGGGGTAGTTCCTCTCGTGTTTCTTCACCGCCGGGATGCATACGCTATAACTTTGCCCTGCTGCATCAACACACATCCCAACCCGATGCCTGACGCATCACAATACACGACATAACCGTCTGGACCCTCCGGAAGAGTAAGAACGGGGGCGGTCGTCAGTCTCTCCTTCAGAATCGGAAACCCCGCCACAAGCATCACCATCAAACTTAGCCGCATTCTCGAGTCACCTAGTCAATGGTGCAGAGATAGAAGCAAACTTCTACGAACCGCCGATAATAACTGCAAGGCCCAAAATCGAACCTCACGGAGTAGTAGGTCGAGGCCAACTCCGATCGCCTCAATCTTGGCCGATCCACCGAATACCATCACCCACAATATGCCCAAGAAAAGCCACCGGTTAACCAAAACTCACATTTGGAAAACTTGGCGATAACCGCTGTCTCGAGAATCGCCAAAGATACCTCAAATGCTCCGCACGCTCGCTCTGAGCAAGAATAAACCAAGATATCATCAATGAACACTATCACAAACGTGTCCAAAATGGTTTGAACACTCGGTTCATCAAATCCATGAATACCACGAGCGCTGGTCAAACCAAACGACATAACCCTAAACTCGTAGTGCCCATACCGTCCGAATGCGATCTGGGATGTCCGACTCTCTCGACTCGCACTGATGATAGCCCGTAGATCAATCTTGAGAAACATCTCGCACTCGCAATCGGTCGAACAAATCATCAATCCCGGGAAGGGGTATTCGTTTAATTGTCACCTTGTTCACCGCTCGTAATAAACACACGCGCGCAGCTGCCCCGCCCTTCTTCTTCTTCACTAACAATACCGGCGCTTCCCGGGGAGAAACACTAGGCCCGATGAAGCCCTTCTCCAAAGAAATCTCTAAGCCGATCCTTCAACTCTCTCAACTCGCAAAGCCATTCGCACGGCGGAATGGAAATAGCCAGTGTCCGCAACACATCTATACAAACTCGATCTCCTCTCGGGAGGATACCCGAGGTCGCCTGAAACACGCCTGGGAACTCTCGACTCTCGAATCGATCGAAAATCTGTACCGCGACCTCGTGATCAAACACCAACGAGATGGTAGATATACCCTTCGCACCATCTTCCTAGCCTTGAGGTAGGAAATAAACCTACCCCTGGCGATACAATGCTCCTCCCACTCAACAACCGGCCTCGAAACCGAACCGCACTACTTTCTCCTCGCAGCCTACATTGGCGTAGCAAGAAGATAGCCAATCCATACCTATGATCACGCCGAATCAATCATATCCAACTCTATCAAGTCGCCAGGGTCCGACGATCAGAACGGTCATCGGACAAGCCCTATATACCCGTCGAGCTACCACCGAATCACCCATCGCGTAGCTACCTCGAAAGTGGTCTATGGACTCGTGCTCTATCCTATCCTACTAGCAATAAGGGGAGATATATAGGAATGAGTAGAACCCGATCTATCAAGGCATACACATCAAATCCAAAATCGATAAGGTACTGTGGCGACATCAGTGAGGCCTCCGATCCCGCTACCGACAAGGCATAAATGCGTTCGGGACCGCGAATCGGGACCCGAGCCACGACTCGCCGCGACTGGCCGTCCACGAGTACCGCTCCGGGCGAGTAAATCGCTGGGGATGAAGACCAAGAAAGAACTCGTAGGTCGACTTACTATCTCGACCGCCTTGGCCTGACAGTTCTAGCAAAGTGACCACTGCCACAATCAAACAAGCTCCGTAAGAAGCACCACAACTCCCGGTGGGATCTACCGACGGCCACACCGGCGGGGTGGTCCTGACGGCCGCACTTCGCCGCTCGACGCTCAAGTCCGGGGCCTGGTCCGCCTCGAATATCTCGGCCCCGAGGACGGCAGAGTGCTCGAGCCGGGCCGTGGTGCAAATCTCGATTCTGAGGCCGCCACCACGATAGCCACCAAAAGACCTCTGCCCCGGCCTTCTTCTGCCGTCACAACCCGCCGGTCTCTACGCCTCGCATCCAAGAGCATGAGCTCGCATGCGGTAATGTCCATACCCGGCCAAGAGAAACACCCGCACAAGATTCGCCATATAATCATCTAGCGGTGACGTAGCGGTGCACCCTATCCTCCATATTCGCTACTAACGCTGGGACATATCGAGCCAATGAATCAAACTCGACATTGTACTCCTAATCGGCGCCCTTCTGCCTCAAGAATAAAATCTATCGCCCGCGCCCTCCTCATCCGCGAGGCAAGAAGTGAGTGAGAAAGCCTCCGAGAACTCATCCCAAGCTGGGACGCGTGCTCTCCCGGATAACTCCCACGAATCAAACCAATCGATCGCGGTATCACGTAGCGATGTGGAACAAGATCACGACTCGGTCTCGACGCCTTGATCACCCGCGATAATCTCTCAGAATCGCTTGATGAACTCCCGCAGATCATCCTTCCGCCTCGACCAGAACTCGGCGGGCTACAACTCAGAAATCCCGAGCTCAAATGCGCCTGGGTGAACCACGAGTGCATCGGGCCGGAATCGAATCGCGATCCACTGCTCATGTGCGCCACGATCCCGCCAAGAATCGCCATCTCTTCAGAACCATCTCATCTCGCTTCCGGCCGTGGGATGGAGGTGTAGGATCGTGGTCTCATCGCCCATCGCTGCGCCCTAAACCTCTGGGGTCGGGCGCGTAGAACTCGCCGCTGCCTCGGTATCGACCGGGCACGAGCCCTCGTGACTCTAGGTGTCCCACTAGCAGCCTCACCGCTTTGCCCTTCAGGCCCGGTTGCCTTACGTGAGGCATAATCAGCATGTAAAAGGAATACGTTAGAGGTCCAACTTTAACACGACTCTAAAGCACGATCTCAGAGTGAGAAGAATGGAAACCAATCCTAAATATCCTATAGCCTCACGATTATTGTGGTGCACAACACACCGATAATCAAGACTTACTAGATACGATCGTAGACACTTTCCGAGGATTAATCGCTCGATACCACTTTTGTCACGACTGCCCGGTTCGTGGATCGTGCCTTACCTGGGCACCCAAGTAGTCATACATCAGAGTAATCAGCGGAACATAAGACAAGACAAGAAACATTATAAAAATAGAAACAGCTTTATCTCGATTTAAAACTTACCTTCGGCATATATATATAACCCAAGTTTTGCGATTACATCCCAACTGCATAATAGGACTACAGACCTCTAAAGAAGTAAACCTCTATGGCGGGACAGGGCCCCGCCCTACCCTGAATGTACAAAAACTATCTACAATACAGGGAGATCATACCCAAAAGTAGAGCCTCCGGAGAAGATGGAGCTCCTGACACCAAAGCAAAGATCCAGATGTGGATATAGCACCTACTTGCCTTACTGCGGCATTAACGCAGCCCAAGAGGTCAAGAATAACGGTACTAAGTATGTGAAACTGTAAAGTACTTAAATGAAATCATATCATTTTAAAACCAATTTTATAAATATGCGAAACAACCAATGTAACGCCATGCTACATCATAAACAAGAGCAACAATAGGTAAACAGAATGTGTCTTTTCTAGCCGCGAATGATCAAGCAGGCCAATTGCCGTAGTATCACCATGCAAGCCTAATCACGGACTCCGTAGTCCGCATAGGCCACTCACATAGGCCCGCATAGGTATAACCCCGCATCGAGGGTAGCTACCTCGGCATCGCCCCGACTCGTAGTCCGCATGGCCACATAGACCGCATGAGGTATAACCCCGCACACTAACACGGAACTCGTAGCTCGCATAGGTCCCCGACCCGCATGAGGTATTCTCGAATCACGGTCCTGCATCGCTGAGTCTACCCCGCAGACGGAGGCGCTTTAACCCCAGAATATGTCAAGAGGTGAGTGATATAATACCAACATAACAGCTTATCGTTAAACCACATAAGCACAACAAGAATACCCTCTTATACAAATGTTACAAGTCACTACCACACATAGCATCATATCATGTCTACTTATCAAACCATTTTATTATTCTTTCCATAAATCAATATAAGTCTGTTATAAACACATAAATAACTGTCCCTTTTTATCTTTCTTAAGTGGTTATACCTAACTTCCCATAAAGCTAGTATAACTCTTAAGCTTGATGTTTAAAAACCAATTAGTTCTCTTCTGTAAGAAAAATGATTCAATATTCTTTTGAAATGCTTTAAGATCCTTATTATTCAGCTTAAGTCGCAAGACATTGCTGTAAGTATTATTCAGCTTAAGTCAAAAGACATTTCCGTAAGTATTATTCGATTAACACGCACGCCTACCGTACTATATATATATTTTAAAATATCATGCTTTAGGAAGAATCACATACCTTCTCGGCGAAAACCACTTGCCAAGTTGAATATGTCGCGCGCAGAGAATCAACCTATAATAGTCAGACACGTCTATCAACGTCTAGACTACTCAGAAACAGCTTCTAAGCAGAGGTCCTTTATTCTACGGAAAATCGGGCAGACTTCCCTACCCGGTGAGCTACTCAAGTCATCGTGAAAACAAATTCTAAGTATAGTTCAATTATTCTTCTTTAAACCCTTCATCGTGATAATAGATTCAATTCTATTCTGTAATATTCTTCTAAGTATTTAATACATATTCTTATACTTCTACTGTCTGTATTCTCTACTTATAAAAGAAGGGTAAGATTATTTACCTCTATAAGCCCAATATTATCCAAGTATAAACGTCGATCCTGAGCGAGGTTTAGCTCCTAGGTTGTACGCTCCGATAGCTCCAAGGAAACCTTAGAAGTTCTTCACAACTTCTACTAGTACTAAGGGATTTGGGCTGGGGTATTTTGGGCATTATAACAATACTAGAGGGCAACTTTTCTACCAAGGGAGGGGGGTAGGTTTCGGCTAGGCTAGGGGGGTTGCCTCGGCCAAGCTTCACAAGGGGAGGGGGAGGTGTTTGGACGAAAAGCTACAAGGGAGAGGGAAGGATTTTCAAGACTTGGAAAGGAATTTGTGGATGAAGAACTCTTCATCTTAAGGGGGTATTTATAGGTCAAGCCATGGCCAACCAAGGGCCAAGATGATGCCAAGTGCAAGGCAAGTGTAAGGTCAAGATTTGGGCAAGTGTACCTAGCCAACTTGCACATAAAATATCCTACCAACTACTTGACAAAATAAGCCATCCAATTCGGTCCATTTCCGCCTCACATCCATCAATGAGAGGGTGACAAGTGTCGCCCTCTCGTTGGTCCAAAGTGTTTCGTCTCTCGGAAAAATCCGCAAAAATTAGAAATGACATAGCCGGAATTTATCCTACGCGAGTTGTGTAAAACGTTTCGTCGGAAAACGATTCTTTTAATGAGTTGTGCCAAAAAAAAAACGTCCCATTGCCTACTTTAAGGCTAAACTTTCGTACGTACGCCCTCACGTACATACTCTGGAAATACGGGGTATAACACGTTTATGCAACAACGAACATCTGCATCGCGTCTATGCAACGACGTCATTTCATTTAAGCATATGCAACGACCTCCATCTATGTTTCGTCTATGCAACGACGAATATATGTATCGCGTCTATGCAACGACGCCATTATAATCACGTCAACACAGCGACGCCATCAGCATCGTCAACACAATGACGACATCATCCTCACGTCAACATAATGACATCATCAGCACCGTCAACACAATGACGTCACCAACTCCTTGCCTTTCTCAGCATCTGCAAACACCTTTTTATCTTGACCTCAGGACCAAACACCCTAGAGACATTTCAGGAAACAAACACCCTGTCTTCTATCAGCACTAGGAATAAACATTTTTTGCACTTTGACCTCGGGAACAAACACCCTAGAGGCATTTCAGGGAACAAACACTCTGTCTCTTCTGGCATCCTATCACACCAATAACCCAGTGTCATGATAATTCGACGCTGGGACAAAATTTTGAATCGACGTCAGCCCATCTTTAAGTTTCTAGCATCGCAGTAACCCGTGTCATCATAATTCGATATTGGGATAAATTTTAAATTTGTGTCTGTATTGCCTTTAATTTTTTAGCATCACAGCAGTCCAGTGTCATCATAATTCGACACAAGAACAAAATTTTGAATCTGCATCAGCTTTGCTTGCAATACTTCTTAAAATTTCCTTTTGCCAATTTATTTCTTGATCTTTGTTCTAATTCTGACGATGGAGATGAAATTGGCTACAAGTCAACGTCTTTGTCCGAAAACTCTTTCATCGTCTTCAGCCAAAGAGGGGCAAGCTGCTGACACCCAATTTTGACCCATCTTTTGGTTATTTGTTGCAATTTTAAGTGTTTTTTAACACAACATTTTTACCATCATTTTTTGCATTTTCTTATAATAATCATATTTTTACTTAATATTCTATGTTTTATTTTTCACAAAAAATGCATCGCATCTTTTATTTTTTAAATTAAGCATAAGGTTTTTCTTAATATTTTTATTATTATTTTTACATCGTAATTTTATTTTAAATAATTAAATGACATCGCATTTTTTATTTTTTTATCAGGCATTAAACATTTCTTAAATATTATGTTATATCATATTGTCATAATCTTGCATCTCTTTAAATAATTTTTTCTTTTAAATAATAAATCTTTTTGCATTTTAGTCCGAACCAAAATCAGTCCAATTAAACACTCTTTTTATTTCCTCCAAAACCAAACACTCATTTATCCCCACCCCAAATCAAACCCCACTTTTCATTTTCCCCAAAACTAAACCTAAACCCTAAAATATCTACTCTATAAAATAAACATTACACCCAAAGGAAGAGGCATCAACGCCGCATATCACACGAGGAAGCCCTTTCCCTTTTCATTTTTAAAAACACCCATCTTCTCCCAGCCCTCATTCCCGTCGACCAACCTTTCCCCTCTCACCCACATTCCAGTCGACCACCACCGCCAAAACCCCAGCCTCATCCTCTTCATCGACCGACACCCAGTAACAACACCACCGTGAACCACCACTGTCTGCATCTCAAACCATCTAGCGGCGTCACTTCGGCCATTCGACGACGAGGCGACGCCGACCCATTTACTCATTTTTGGGTGTTGTTGCTTTTACCTTTTGTAATTTATTCGGGTTTGATTTTGCATGATTTTTTGTTGTTGATTATTTTCTGTTTGATAGGGTTGATTTTGCACGATTTTTTATCTGGTCGGAGTTTTTTTTAGAATTTCGGCGACTCTATGATTATTTGTGTTGGTACTGTTCTGATTATTTGTGAGTTTCCGGCGACCATGTTTGGCTTGTCGTTTTGGAGGAATCTGTTGTATGCTGGTGCTTTAAACTGATTTACTGATTTTTTTGTGTATATGCCAGATTTTGAAAAACACCGGCGATGTTCTGAAAATTCCGACGAGTTTTGTTGTTACTGTTTCTACCGTTTTCAGTTACTGTCGGAATGATTTTGACGATTCTTCCCTTTTATTTATTTATTAAGCCGATTTTGAACATATTGCTACACTGTTGGTATTTACTGATTTTGAACAGATACAGTTTGGCCGATGAAAAAGTTATCCGTTGATTTTTTAGGCCTCCACAATTGCAAAGAAGGAAATAAAATCTTCTGGGCAATTATGATTTCTTCTACATACACAGGGTGCCACATGCGTTGGCGGAGTGAATTTTCGCAGCCAGACTTGTTTAGGATGTCCCACTCTTTATATAAATCACGTCTATGCAATGACGTCATTTCATTTAAGTCTATGTAACAGCTTCATCTATATTGCATTTATGCAACGACGAACATTTGCATCGCGTCTATGCAACGACGTCATTTCATTTAATCATGTGCAACGACTTCATTTTGTAGGCGTTTTACTCGGATTTGTACACGCAGCGGAATTTAAAAATTTATGTTTCAAACCCGACTTTTGGTCAAACTGTAGTATGAATATATGATGTAAAATAAGCACAAATCATAATGTAATACTTCGACAGAAGAATTACATTTTGTAGATACCAATTCGCGAATCTTCAAGCTTTGTGTAGTCCGAGAGTGCACACGCAAACGTCCCTCGATTTGCAAGTTCTGGAACTTTGATGTAATTGTTAAGTCTAGAATGCTAGGGATTCTGACAGAGTTTTAGAAGAGATTTGTCTCTTGCAATTGATGTAGTGAAATGGGATAGGGAAGCCCTCTATTTATAGTTGAGAAAGGACAACTTAGGGTTCCCATGGGCCAGACCCAGCAGACAAGTCAGCAAAACTGGGCTAGTTCGGACAGCCAGAACACGCCTTGTCACCGCGGTGCCTACACGTATTTTGGCACCGCGGCCCTAAAACAAAGGCACCGCGGTCCTGTTTCAATTTTCTGCCCTTTCCCCATTTCTAATGTCCCGGTCATCAACCGAACATATATATAATCTCCTTCTAATTACATCCTTCAATCGACAAAACATTTGACTTAGTGTTACCCTTCAGGCCTTTACATATCATCACTAATTACATTAGGATCTTTACGAAACTCCTAGACTGTGTCGGAAAACAAACCAATATGTAAAGTTTAGATACACAAAACATGTGAACTGAACCTCTATGTGGGAAGATAAAATCATTTCATTCACGACACACTCAATCAAGCTTAGGATTTGTCAAGTGTCTATCCAAATGGCTTGATTATTATATCTCATCTATATTAGTCGACAACAGGACCATATAAAAGATATGTCCATTGTGTTGGCCAACGACTTAGTCAACCTAATATCTTATGAGTATCTGAGTGTTCTCTCGAATATACATTCAATGAATGAATTCTAATCTTGGTTCGACTACCACCTTTAATCCACTTTGTAACGTACCCAAAACAAGTCGCGTCTCAACTTATAAGGCATTTGAGCTTAGGACAGTATCAAAGTACATTACTCCGTGAATAAGGTGTGTATCAACCTCAAGTCTAAGGACTTCTATCTCCTACACACCGATGACACTTTAAACATATAACAAACAGTTCATCAGTAGGGTATACCAATACTTTAATAAGTATCCATGTGTCCATCACGAGTTGTCATAACTCGTAACAAGTGAGACATACTACATCCCCTAAGGATATGATGAAGACCACATGTCGATATATCGCATATCATCGATATCCCAATTTCGATGATCATTAGTCGAGGTGATTTAAGAGTTACGTTATAATATTACTTCTCACATCATTAATAAATATGTGAACTCTAAGGATGCATTTATACAACATTATAAACAATCAACTGATAATTCAACAAATACAAATGACATAATATTAATCATCATTAATATATAAATGTGAATGTGTATAAAGTATATTTTATCCTAATACAGACTATCTCTAGGACATACATATACTTTTAATCTCCCACTTGGCCTAGAGTCAATCATCAACATATCTAATACCCATTTTCTCAAAATGACCATTATGCTTCACCAAGCTTAATGGTTTAGTAAACGGGTTAGCTAGATTATTGTCTGTGGAATATAATCTATCTTGATATCTTTAGCTTCCACCATCTCTCGGAGAATGTGGTACTTCCTCGGTACATGCTTGTTTTGTTAGTTGATCTTAGTTTATTTGCCTGTGCAATCGCACCAGTGTTGTCACAATAAATAGTTATTGGACAACTAGCACTCGGAACAACCCTTAGTTCCTTCAGGAACTCAGAAATCACGACAACTTCCTTAGCAGCTTCCGATCCAGCAATGTACTCCGCTTCAGTAGTCGAGTCTGCAGTAGTAGCCTGTTTGGAACTTTTCCAGCTCACTGCTCCTCCGTTGAAAACAAAAGTGTAACCAGACTGGATTTGAAATCATCAACATCTGTCTGGAAACTAGCATTGGTATACCCAGTGGCAACCAGTTCATTATCTCCACCATAGACTAGAAAGTAATCTTTAGTACGTCTTAGGTACTTGAGAATACTTTTGACTTCCTTCCAGTGTTCTTCACCAGGATTCTGCTGGAACTTCTAAGTAATACTAAGTGCAAAGGCCACATCTGGCCTAGTACAGGTCATGACATACATGATCAATCCTATAGCCGAAGCATATGGGATCCTCTTCATGCGCTCATGTTCTACATCATTAGAAGGGCAGCCCTTCTTTGATAACTTGATGCCTTGACCCATCGGAAGACCGCCTTTCTTGGAATTTTCCATTAAAAAACGTCTAAGCACTTTGTCTATGTAGATTGACTGTGACAATCCCAACAATTTATTAGGTATATCTCTATAGATCCTAATTCCCAGAAGTAGCAGGCTTCACCTACATCCTTCATCATGAAGGTCTTGGACAACCAATCCTTAACTAACTGCATGAGAGTCTTATTATCTCTCATTATCAATATATCATCAACATATATAATAATGAAGACAATACTCTCATCCTTGCGTTTGATATAAACACAAGGATCCTCTTTGCTTCTGACAAAATCAAAAGATTTGATAGCATTGTCAAAGCAAATGTTCCAACTCCTAGAGGCTTGTTTAAGCCCATAAATGGACTTATGTAGCCTGCACATAACATTTGGTCTGGACTCACATGAAAAACCCTCTGGTTGTTTCATATACACTTCCTCAATTAGATTACCATTGAGGAATGCAGTTTTGACGTCCGTCTGCCAAATGTCATAATCATAGTGTGCAGCTATTGCAAGCAAAATCCGAATAGACTTTATCTTAGCCACCGGTGAAAAGGTTTCATCATAATCCACACTGGGATGTTGAGTAAAACATTTAGCCACTATTTTAGCTTTATAAGTCTGAATCTTGCCAGATGCATCAATCTTCTTCTTGAAGACTCATTTGTATCATATGGGTCTAACCTCATTTGTCAAATCAACCAAGTTCCATACTTGATTGATATACATAGATTCCATTTCGGATTTCATGGCTTCTTGCCACCTCTTCGAATCAATGTCTAGCATTGCTTCGTTATCGGTTCTAGGTTCGTCATCATCTAAAATATCTAGCTCATTTTGTGTTTCTATAAATAGATTTAGTCTTTCCGGATGACGATGAGTTCTAGTGGACCTACGGAGTTGATTGTCTTGCAGTTCAGTTACAAGTATGTTCTGACTGTGAGCGGGTTATTGTGCGCTGGTCGATCCACCAATATTTAAGCTTTCAGGAATATTATTTTCATGTCTTTCCTAAATCGTATGAAATGCAACTGGTGCACTTGCTCCCAAGGTCTGTGCCGGAAGATCTTGCATTTCTCATTACTCTTCGTAGCACTCCCACTAGACGAAGGGGGTATCCTAAATATCCAATCTTCGCCAAAATCTCCCACTGAATTCTTGCCTTCATCATCGAGCAAGGATTCAACCTCTATATTACCTTGTTCTTGAATTTCTTCAAGTTCTATCTTCGTGCAACTCTTATCCTTGCAGACATATTCATCTTCAAGGAATGTTGCGTTCCTAGAAACGAATATTTTATGTTCTCTAGGAAGATAGAAATAGTATCCCTTAGTTTACTTTGGATACCCAACAAAGTAATATTTCTCACTTTTAGATTCCAACTTATCAGTGATCAACTTCTTGATATATGCAGACAACCCTGTGGCCTCACGTGTCTAAGCAATGGCTTCGCCATACCATACCTCATATGGTGTATTTTCTACTGATTTAGATGGAACTCTGTTCAGAACATATATCGAGGTCAAAATAGCGTATCCCCAAAGGTATGTTGGAAGAGCTGAAAATCTCATCATGGAACGAACCATGTCAAGCAAGGTTCAGTTTCTCCTCTCGGCAACACCATTCATCTGTGGTGTTCCAGGAGGTGTCCATTCGGAATGGACTCCGTGAAGATTTAAGTAGTCAAGAAATTTTCTACTCAAGTATTCACCCCCTCGATCAGATCGGAGAGCTTGATACTCTTTGAGAGTTGTTTCTCAACTTCACACTTAAACTCCTTAAACTTCTCGAAGGCCTCATATTTGTGTCTCATAAAATACACATATCCATACCTTAATAAGTCGTCTGTGAAAGTAATGAAGTAAGAGAAACCTTTTCTAGCTTGAGTCAAAAATGGTCCACATACGTATGTATGCACCAACTCAAGCACCTACTCGGCACGGATCCCCTTTTTCAGAAAGAGGTTTAATGGTCATCTTACATTTCAAACATGATTCACAGTTACCATAAGATTGTAAGTCAAATGGTTCGAGATAATTTAATTTCCTCAACCGTTCTATTCTCGTTTGATTGATATGACCAAGTCTGCAATGTCACAAGTAGGTAGAATTTCTTTCATTTAATTTAGCTATTTTATTTTGTACATTAAAAATTTTCATGCTGCAGTTTAATGTATACAATCCATTCACAAGAGGCACAATTCCATACACAACATTATCAAAAGCCAAAATCATATTGTCATCATTAATGCTTGAGGAAAAGCCCTCAGTATCAAGTACACGAATGGAAATAATGTTCCTTGTCAAAGAAGGAACATAATAACAATTGTTTAACATTAAAGTTTTTCCGAAAGGTAAATCTAGTCTATAAGTTCCCACGCGCTCAACACCAACTCGTGTTTTGTTTCCGACGGGCAGGTCCACCTCTCGAGGCCCGACCTTCTTGCTATCAGTTAGCCCCTACACATTTGTACAAGTGTGTGAGCCACAAACGGTATCTAGTACCCAGGAATGAGAATCATTTATAGATAGATTAATTTCAATTACAAACATACCTTGCCCAGTAGAGACTGAGGCACCTGGTGCCATTCATCCGCTTGGAGCAGTACGGTCATTTCTCCAATGCCCCTTCCTGTTGCAATTCATGCAAACATCCAATGCCGATAGTTTCTTCTTCTTCTTCTTCGCCCCTCCCTTGGGCTTCATTGCTGTTGCCGGAGCAACAACTTTGCCCTTCCCCTTCTGTTGTCCCTTACCTTTCTGTTTGGGGCGACTAGAGGAGCCAACCATCAGAATAGGTTTGCTTTTGGAGGTCAAAGATTCAAAAGTTTTCAGCAAATTATGCAACTCCGGCAATGTCTCTTAGTTCCATTCATATTATAATTAACAATGAAACTCTCAAACGACCTAGGAAGTGAGTGCATGATGAGGGTGGTGGAGACTCTGTCATGAAACTTTATATCGATGGAAGCCAATCTCTCAATCAACTCAATCATTCTCAACACATGAGGAGACACTTGGCCCCCTTCATTTAGCTTACATTTGAAAAGTTCTATGAGCATGTCATACTCCATTGTCTGAGACTGCGAGTCATAGAGACTCTTCAAATGTGCTAACATTTCGTTGGGCCCCGTGTGCTCATGCTGCCTTTGCAATGGTGGAAATATAGAAGACAACATCAAACATTAAGCTAAAGTGGCATCCTGAAAATGTTTCTCGTAAGCAACCTTATCAAAGGTGGCATACTCAGCAGAGTCCTCCGCATGAGCTGTTGGGAATACCTTGTCCAATATGTATTCAATCTTTTCTTGTCTCAAGACAATTCTTACACTTCTTAGCTAGTCTATGAAATTGGGTCCAGTAAGTCTGTTGGACTCCATAAGCATTTTCAACGAAAAACTCGACATTCTGAAGATTTGAAGATATAGATTGAACAGGAAAATGCAATCAACGTTCATTCTCCTAATTTATACACATTCATTATTTGCTAATTTAACATGGCCTTTTGTTTTAATTAGATCCCACTATTTTGCATACTTCTACGACGTCAGGGTAGAATACGGACCTAAAATATTTTAAAGGTCATAATGGGCCAAGATCCAAACATATGTTATATCCGCGTTTGCTTTGGCTGATAACTTCAATAACACAATTTGGTAGGTCCTTAACCAATTGTAAAGAAACTCTACAACTTTTGGTTTGATTAAATATCTTTCATTTTAATCTTACGTCTTTAGATTAGTCCGACACTTTGGTGTCAAGATTAATCTAAACAAGTCAACCCCATTACACGACTGAGTTTAAATGCCTAAGTAAATTTAGCCTTTGCAAGCAAACACTTTGGTGTAAATACCTACAAAAGTTTATTATCTACTTTCATTTTAACACATCTATAAAAGGGCCTTCGTCCTCGTAGACTTAGAGCAAATGCTTTGGCATAAATACTCGTATCGCCGAAGAGGATTTAGCACCCTAACAATTATAATGGACGACGCGTTATAATTAGACTTTTATTTAATGTTTGGGACACATTTCAATTTTCGGGGATTTATTCAAGATCAACAATCAAGTCATACATCATATGACATCCTATCATGCAATTTCTAAACACATTTAGATGGAAAACCATCAAACCCAATATGCATGATATAAGATGGTTTTCATCACATATTGCGCCGCCTATCCGCAGCGATTATAGCGTCATTTAAAATTAAACAATTACTGGGTGTCGCATACCCAGAAAATAATTGCGGACGCTATGCTAATAATTTAAATGCATCACATTCAAACACTTAGCACATTTGTATATTATAATAATATACCATTAATGATACTTATGGATCTATTTGTCTAAACTCTATAATCTATGTCAATGCCAAACAGTCCCTAATCATTTTCTGATTTCAAAATTCTGATTTTCTAGAATTCTGTAAACTTTCAATATTTACACTTTAGTCCTTTTAAGAATTTAAAAGTTCAATTCTGAACCCCTATAAATTCAGAAAATATTTTTCAAGTTTCTGAGAACCTGTTTGTAATTTTCAGAACTTAAAACCAATTTTCAAAAACTTTCTTTAATTACAGATTTGTCCGAAATGACCAAATCTGTTCAATTTAAAACCTATTTTCAGAAATTGAAGCCTTTAAAATGCTAATTAGCACCGCGGTGCCTCAGAGGCAGTGAGTCACTGGATCTGCAAAATGCTAATTAGCACCGCGGTCCTAACAGGTGGCACCGCGGTGCCTCAGAAGCAGTGAGCAAACCCAAAATTAACGTCGTTGGCACCGCGGTGCCTCAGAGGCAGAATGTCCGGAAAATTAATTTTAAGCTTCTGGATGAACAGCACCGCGGTGCTCTTTAATAGAGCCGCGATGCCTCTGGCTTCATCTGGGCAGCACTGCGGTGTTCCATCATGGAATCCCGGTGCCGCCACAAAAACCCTAGCAGGCACCGCAGTGCTCTAGAACAGAGTCGCGGTACCTTACCTCCAGAATCATAAATCCCGAAAATCCAAACTTCTATAACTAATTTAAGGTTAGATATTCAGATGTATCATTTGTATCCCTATCACCATTAAAATAACATGTTCATAGACCATCAAATCTAATTTTCTTCGCGTTCTTCGTTTCAATGCACCATGCTTTGAGCCGGATAACGCATATCAACTTAGAAGAGTTATTTATTGGATTGACTTCCTCGAATACATAATTGTTTCAACAGATCTGGGTACAAGGACCATGTGTTCTAAAGATTTAGGATTTTAAAGATTTTAATAACATAAAATATAGATCTAAATAAATCCTAACTCAAATTTTCATTAATATTCATCATATAAACACACAAAACAGCCCAGGCTCTGATACCACTGTAGGCGTTTTAGTCGGGTTCGTACACGCAACGGAATTTGAAAATTTATGTTTCAAACCCGACTTTCGGTCAAACTGTAGTATGAATATATGATATAAAATAAGCATAAAGAATAATGTAATACTTCGACAGAAGACTTACATTTTGTAGATAGCAATCCGAGAATCTTCAAGCTTTGTGTAGTCCGAGGGTGCACACGCAAACATCCCTCGATTTGCAAGTTCTTGAAAACATTGATGTAATTGTTAAGTCTAGAATGATAGGGATTCCGACAGAGCTTTAGAAGAGATTTGTCTTTTACAATTGGTGCAGTGAAATGGGAGAGGGAACCCTATATTTATAGTTTAGAAATGACAACTTAGAGTTCCTATGGGCTGCACTCACAGATAAGTCAAAATCGGGCCATTTCGCATCGCGAACACGCCGCACCGCTGCCTGAGTAAGTGGCACCGCGGTGCCTATATGTGTTTTGGCACCGCGGCCCTAAAACAAAGGCACCGCAGTCCTGTTCTAATTTTCTGCCCTGTCCTCATTTCTAATGTCCCGGTCATCAACCGAACATATATATAATCTCATTCTAATTACATCCTTCAATCGACGGAACATTTGACCTAGTGTTACCCTTCAGGCCTTTACATATCTTCACTAATTACATTAGGATCTTCACGGAACTCCTAGACTGCGCCGGAAGACGAACCCAATATGTAAAGTTTAGCTACACAAAACATGTGAACTGAACCTCTATGTGGGAAGATAAAATTCTTTCATTCACGACACACTCAATCAAGCTTAGGATTATTCAAGTGTCTATCTAAATGACTTGATTAATATATCTCATCTATATTAGTCGACAACAGGACCTTATCAAAAATATGTCCATTTTGTTGGCCAACGACTTAGTCAACCTAATATCTTATGAGTATCTGAGTGTTCTCTCGAATATACATTCAAGGAATGAATTCTAATCTTGGTTCGACTACCACCTATAATACACTTCGTAACGTACCCAAAACAAGCCGCGTCTCAACCTATAAGACATTTGAGCTTAGGACAGGATCAAAGTACATTACTCCGTGAATAAGGTGTGTATCAACCTCAAGTCTAAGAACTTCTATCTCCCACACACCGATGACACTTTAGACATATAACAAACAGTGCATCAGTAGGGTATAACAATAGTTCAAAAAGTATCCATGTGTACATCACGAGTTGTCATAACTAGTAGCAAGTGAGACATACTACATCTCCTAGGAATATGATGTAGATCACATGTCGACGTATCGCATATCATCGATATCCCAATTTAGATGACCATTAGTCGAGGCGATTTAAGAATTATGTTATAATATTAATTTTCACATCATTAATAAATACGTGAACTCTAGGGATGCATTTATAGAACATTATAAACAATCAACTAATAATTCAACAAATGAAAATGCCATAATATTAATCATCATTAATATATAAATGTGAATGTGTATAAAATACATTTTGTCCTAATACAGATTGTCTCTAGGACATACATATATTTTCACATTTATGTTTCGTCTATGCAACGACGTCATTTTATTTAAGACTGTGCAACGACTTAATCTATGTTTCGTCTATGCAACGACGAACATCTGCATCGCGTCTATGCAGCGACGTCATTTTATTTAAGCCTTCAACTATGTTTCATCTATGCAACGACGAACATCTGCATCGCGTCTATACAGCGACGTCATTTTATTTAAGCCTTCAACTATGTTTCATCTATGCAACGACGAACATCTGTATCACGTCTATGCAACGACGTCATTTCATTTAATCATATGCAACTGCTTCATCTATGTTTCGTATATGCAAAGATGAATATCTGCATCACATCTATGCAACTGCGCCATTTCATTTAAGCCTATGCAACAGCTTCATCTATGTTTCTTCTAAGCAATGACGAACATCTGCATCGTCTATGCAACGACGTCGTTTCATTTAAGCCTATACAACGGCTTCATCTATGTTTCGTCTATGCAACGAAGAACATCTGCATCGCGTCTATGCAAAGACGCCAATTCATTTAATCTTATGCAACAACCTTCATCTATGTTTCGTCTATGCAACGATTTAACATCTCAGATCGCGTCTATGCAACGACGTCATTTCATTTAACTCTATGCAACAGTCTCCATCTATGTTTCGTCTATGCAACGACGAACATCTGCATCGCGTCTAGGCAACGATGCCATTTTATTTAAGCCTACGCAATGACTTTATCTATGTTTTGTCTATGCAAAGATGAACATCTGTATCGCGTCTATGCAATGACGCCATTATCATCGGTGTCAGTCCATCTTTAATTTTCTAGCATCGCAGCAACCTAGTGTCATCATAATTCAACACTGGGACAAATTTTGAATCTGCGTCGGCATTGCCTTTAATTTTCCAAATACATAGCACTTCAAAGGTCATCATAATTCGACATCGACAAAATTTTAAATCTGCTTTGCTTTCAATTCTTCTTAAAATTCCCTTTTGCCCATTCATTTCTTGATTTTTGTTCTAATTCTGACGATGGAGACGAAATTGGCTACAAGTCAACGTGTTTGTCCGAAAACTCTTTCATCGTGTTCAGCCAAAGAGGGATAAGTTGTTGACACTCAATTTTGACTCATCTTTTGATTATTTATTGCAATTTTAAGTGTTTTTGGACACCGTATTTTTATCATCATTTTTGCATTTTCTTATAATAATCATATTTTTACTTAATATCTATATTTTATTTCACAAAAACGGCATCGCATCTTTTATTTTTTTAAATTAAGCATTAGTTTTTTCTCAATATTATTTTTTATTATTATTACACCGTAATTTTATTTTAAATAATTAAATGATATCGCTTTTTTATTTTTTATCAGACATTAAACATTTCTTAAATATTATGTTTTTATCATAATCTTGCATCTCTTTAATAATTTTTTCTTTTAAATAATAATTTTTTTGCATTTTAGTCTGAACCAAAAGCAGTCCAATTAAACACTCTTTTTATTTCCTCCAAAACCAAACACTCATTTATCCCCCCCCCCCAAAAAAAATCAAACCCTACTTTTCATTTTCCCCCAAAACTAAACTTAAACACTAAAATATCTACTCTATAAAATAAACATTACACCTTAAAAGGAAGAGGGCATCAGCACCGCATATCACACGAGGGAGCCATTTCCCTATTCATTTTTAAAAACACTCATCTTCTCCCAAACCCTCATTCCCGTCGACCACCCTTTCCCCTCTCCCCCCATTCCCGTCGACCAATCTTTCCCCTCTTCCCCAATTCTCGTCGACCAACCTTTCCCCTCTCACCCCCATTCCAATCGACCACCACCGCCCAAACCCACCATCATCCTCTTCATCGACCGACACCCAGCAACAACACCATCGTGAACTACCGCTGTCCGCATCTCAAACCATCTAGCGGCGTCACTCCGGGCATTCGCCGATGAGGCGACGCCGACCCATTTACTCGTTTTTTGGGCGTTGTTGGTTTTACCTTTTGTGATCTATTCGGGTTTGATTTTGTATGATTTTTGGGTTGTTGGCTATTTTCTTTTTGATTGGGTTGATTTTGCACGATTTTTTATCTGGTCGGAGTTTTTTTTTAGAACTCCGGCGACTCACTGAATTTTTTGGTGACCTTTCTCGGACCCGCTACTATTCCAAATTGTTCGCTTGACTCATCGCTTCATTTTTTTGTGTCGCACTGCTCGATTTTTGTGAGTTTCCGGCGACCTTGTTTGGCTTGTCATTTTGGGGGAATCTGTTGTATGATGGTGCTTTAAACTGATTTTCTGATTTTTTTGGGTATCTGCAGAGTTTGAAAAACTCCGGCGACGTTCTGAAAATTCCGGCGAGTTTTGCTGTGTTGTTGTTACTTTTTCTAACCTTTTCAGTTATTATCGGACTGATTTTGACGATTCTGCCCTTTTATTTATTTATTAAGCTGATTTTGAACATATTGCTACACTATTGGTATTTACTGATTTTGAACAGATATAGTTTGGCCGATGAAAAAGTTATCCGCCGATTTTTAGGCCTTCACAGTTGCAAAGACGGAAATAAAATCTTCTGGGCAATGATGATTTCTTCTACATACACCGGATGCCAACATGCGTTGGCGGGGAGAATTTTCGCAGCCATACTTGTTTAGGATGTCCCACTCTTTTTATATATATCTGAGCCCTTTGTAATCAAAACTACTATTATTTTGCACGGATATGAAGGTTTTATTATGTCTAACCATTTGTTTTTTACATCTTGTGAAGAACACGCTAAAGAAGACAATCGGGATTTTATTCTTTTTATTGTTGTATTTAATTTTATTTCAAACATTCTTTTCTTTAAAGTATATATATTTTCAAGTACATATATTTCTAAAGCATGATAGATAATTAACCTAGGTTTGACCGGATAACCATAAGTTAGCGGATCTTGAAGGATGTCTAACCCCTTCCCTTTAGGATAATAAAGAACCCTTATCCAGAATCTCATTAATTTCGCAGACCATTAAATGGAGATCAATTGCAGTATTTTTATTGCAATAGTTCAAGTATCCTAATTTACTTAACTAATTAGGTGGCGTCTCCTAAAAAACAAGCATTTTGCTCAATCCAGAAACCGCGCTAAAAGAGCAACGTTGCAACACCTTTAAGATCCCGAGGTCATAAACGGGCGCGACAGATTGAATGGGCTGGTTTGTTTACATGTTGGGTCGGGTCAACTCAAAACAAAATGGGTCATCTCTATAAAACCGTCACAAAAACATGGGACAGTGCAAATATCTATCATATAATTGTCATAAGTTTACGATAGCTTTAAATAATCACACATATCTCATGTTGTATGTTGACCAAGAAGTCAAGGAAAATCACACAATGTGACAATGAAAAGGTCACACACCGATCCAATACCGTAGGTCATTTTTCTTAGAAGGGTCCCACACTTCATCGACATTTATTCACGGCGATTTTCTATATTCATCGTGTCCAATGCCACAAATAAGTAGTTCTTTTCCTCGCATTCTTTCGATAGCATTTAATGTCCTTATTAGTGTATTCTTCTCTCTTCTTGATAATATTTTTCTTGTCGTTGTCATATGTAGTCAAGGGAACTGTAAGACCATTCATGATGATGTCCCATAATTTAAGATCTTCTCCAATTATGAATTCTCGCATCCTTGCTTTTTACTAGCAGTGATATTTGTTATTGAAGCACGGTGATATTGTGCCAAGGGTGGTGTGAAAATTCTGTTCTTGTATTCACTTTAAATAATACAAATTGGCAATTAGTTTCCTATATATTGTTGCCTTGTGTTTTTATTTTATGTTTCCTTTATTTCATCTCGTGTTGCGTAAAAACGTTCTAAGTAACTTACTACGTTGTTGCTGCCTAAAACCAAGTCAAAGGGAAAACTGTCTTAATTTTGGCTAAGTATTGAAACAGCAGAGTCGAGGCAATCGCTGACTTCATGTAGTGGACAAACCTCATTTTTCGGCTGGTTAAAATTGTCCTTGAGACAATTTGTATCAGAGCGGAGCAGGTTGAGATTTGTGTGTTGGCTGAGGGAAGCAATATGAACGATTCGGCGGAGAAGGTTGCAAAGTCGGGCACCGTCGGTGGACGATGACAAAATCAAGAATGAAAACGAGTTGACGCGAGGGTCGCAAGAACGCCAAGGCAGTGGTGCAGATCGTCCCAAAGTCAAAGTTCCGAAGCCTAAAGAGTTTAATGGTGCAATGAGTGCCAAGAAACTCGAAAACGCATGTGATATGCGAGCAAGATTTCGCTTCGCTTGCGACGAAGACATGTGTCTATAACCACTATGTACTTGGGCCGACGATGCAAAGACGTGTGGCGCACTCGTACGGCAAAGCAGGTTAGTGATGGGCGCCCGAATATTGATTCGTGGGAAAGGTCAAAAAGAGTTGAATGATCAATTCTATCCTAACAACGCGGATGGATTTCTGAGACCATTTGAAAAGGTTTAGGCAAATCAGAATAACGAGGGAATATGTCAAGGACTTTAGTTTCGTGACGTTGACATAAGCAAATACGTCCGGCGAGGATAAGTTTTATAACTTTCGGTATGGACTGCAAATGTGGGCACACAATGAACTCCAAGGCGTAACATTAAAGATCTTTCTTCGCAATGCTATCGCGATGCTTTGGCAAATTTCTCCGGCTTCGGAAGATCTAAATTTCTTTTATCGCAAGTCCAAAAATAGAACAAGCACAATGCAGCGAATGGAACAAAAATGGAATGGCAAAAATATTGTTGAGGCAATGGAAAAGGAAGGAAAAGCAGAAGTCGAACTTCAAAATTCGCGGACAAAGCAGTAAAGCTTCACGGTTATTTTATTTGCAAAAGCCACACACGGCGCAGATCGCCCAAAGACCGAAATGGTTGTTGATTGATCGCGCAGAGATGAACCAGAGGAAAAATAAGAGGAACTCGTGAGGTTGCTTATCAGGCACCACCGACTATTCTCAAATGGGCGGATGCTGATGTTTCACCGAGGACGGCGAATTCAAGAGGTGGGGGTGGTTTGTTAAACCCTCGGCCTAAGTAATCAGACATGGCATGGGCGTGACAACGGATTTACATGATTATCATGACCCAAAAACGAGTGGCATCATGTTGACATGAGCGGCAAGACATGTCAAGGTCAGCGGCCGGGCGCGTGGCAACGCAAGCGCAGCTGGGACAAAGCGTGGCAAAGATAAGTGTCGCGAGCGACTGGGCGTGCGGCACGGAACGGAAAGGCAAGCAATGGTGCGAGCAAGCAGCGCTACGGCAAGTGTCAGGCGCGCTAAGGCCGCATAAGACTTACGGTGCGTGATGGCGGGCATGGCGCGAAGGCGACTCCAGGTACGAGACCTGGCGTAAATCGGGTCGCTGGGCGCCAAAACTCGTCGCACGCAGATATGATGCGCATACGCGCCGCAACAAGCGCTTTATCCATTTCCTTCTATTCTCAAATGGCTAAGTCTTTTGGCGTTGCCTTTGTATTTTAAGCATTTCCTTGATTTCCTAAGAATCGGGGACGCCAATCGCATTAGCCTAGATAAGGCCCGAGTTGCCGTGGTTTGGCCTATCATTGTAAGTCAAGTGTCGGAACACAAAAATATAGGTACGCAACCCAACACTTGTGCAAATTCGGTTTTGTGAGTTAGAGTTCGAGGAAAATTCTAGAGAGAAAAATTGTGTAAGGTTGGGGATCTTGTGCTGGGTGGTGCAAAACGTGTTCTTGTATTCACTTTAAATAATACAAGTTGAGAATTGATTTCTTGTATATTGATTCCTTGTGTTCTTATTTTATGTTGCCTTTCTTTCATCTCTGCCTAAAAGTGTCTAAGTAACCTACTACGTTGTTGTTGCCCAAAACGGAGTCGATCAAACTGATTTTGGCCAAGTGTTGGAACAGGCTGAGTCAAGGCACTGCTTGACTGTCGCGTAGGGACAAGCCTCGTCTGTTGGCTGGTTGAAAATCGCCCCTGTGACACCGTCCATCTTACTAAGTCCCGATGGTGTTCTTGTTATAACCAAACTACATTTAACATTTCTTTGGACTGTTGTAAGGCACGTCAGGTATAATGTACTAGTACATCCACGGGGGTTGTCTGTCACAAAAAATTCTTGAAGAATATACATAAAACTAGAAGTAGTAAGGTAATATTATTGTACACTCGTATACAACATAAAAGACAAGTCGTATAGCCTTCCTACTAGTGATAGCACCACCGTATACAAGCTAAAGATTATGTAGTCAAAGACAAGCTAATGTTAACGAGGTGTAATATTAAGAGTAACACCACTAATAAGATCACCACCCGATACATTGGATGATACAAATAGGTCTCCGCTTCTAGTATTAGAAAATGAAGATGATGATGTAGTTTCACCAAAACTGACTTTAGTATCCAAAGGATTGACATCAGTATATGGCATCAGGCGGAATATGGTTTCAAGCGTCCTAACCACCTCCAACATCGATGGTCTATCTTCTGGTTTATCCTGGCAACACTTTAGGGCCAACGCCACAAACATCTCCACGCATTCAGAGGGGTAAGATCCCATACTGTTATCCATAATGGAGAACATTATTCCCGATTTATGAGCCATATTTACCTGCCATTGACATTTAAAGATTTCATTCCTATGCTTTTATTGCTAAACTGCTAGACAAATAATCAAATATCCGCTGTTTTTGTATTCCAATAGGTGTTCAGCCGACAGAAATACCTCACGAACAATGTTTTTTCCATGTGAGATAGGATGCATGCCAGTTAAGATCTCCAGAAATACAACCCCAAGGCTGTAGACGTCACTTTTATCTGTCATTTTACGGGTCAAGAAATATTCGGGATCAAGGTAACCCTGCACATATACAGCCAGAATCTTATAAGATAATCAGTCAGATCATTGCACAATTATTTTCTTAAAAAGGTAGAAAAAATGATAAGCATAGTCAGACTTACAGGTGTCCCCTTCACCATTGTTGAGACATGATTAGGCAAAACACCTTCATCATCCTGGACTGGTGCAAGCCGAGACAATCCAAAATCAGCAACTTTGGCAGTGAGTTTAGAATCTAAAAGAATATTGCTGGCTTTGATATCCCTGTGGAATATGGGTGGATCAGCTTCAGTATGGAGGTAAAGGATACCCTTAGCTGCCCCCAGTGCGATCCCCAACCTTGCTCCAAACTTCAAATTTCGTTTAGATTTAGCTGTCAAATGATGGAAATCACCTACTCAGATATCAATAGAATATATTCTTGACCAAAGTCAATTTAAGTTTATCACAGCCGCATAAAGAAACTAAGAACTTTTCTTGTTATGATAAGGAAAGGAAGATATATCTCTGATTATTGGACTTGCGGTGGTATATTTTCCATTATGCAACTTTTCGATCGGTCACCACCTTGACTGGTTTCTCTACGAACACAATAAAAATACTGGAGACACTGTATTATCAGTTCACGATAGTACCAATGACACTACATGTGCAAGGATCATCTATAAATATTGAAAACCCATCCCTGGCTCGTCACTCCTAAACAAAAAGAAGTAGATTGAGGATGACTAATCATATTAAAGCTAGATAAATATTGAAAACCCATCCCTGGCTCTTCACTCCTAAACTAAAAGAAATAGATTGAGGATGATTAATCATATTAAAGCTAGAAAACAGCCGGGAACAGTTACCTACCAGAAAGCCAATCTCGCAAAGTTCCATTGGGCATGAACTCATAAACCAGCATCTGCAAACATATCAACAAAAGACTCATAATTGCTTGACTGTATCACTCTTTTGTGCTAAAAAAGCAGACTTCAGCAGCTAATGAAAGCATTCAGTCTGCAATCATTTAGTCTGCTACACATTCCGTCTGCTCATTAGCAACTGAAGTGAGATAAAATGCAAGAAGGCTTATAATGCTACATTAAAGAAATATGACTCACTATGATTAACATGATAAATGGTGTGAATTATTAGTTACTAAAACAGTTGGAATTGAAAAGGTTTTTAGGTTTTATCATACCTGCTCTCCTTCTTCATCACAGTACCCAAGCAACACAACTAGATTACGGTGATGTAACCTTGATAATAATTCTATTTCGGTCAAGAATTCCTTTTGCCCCTGCAGGGATCCTTCTTTTGCCCGCTTGATAGCAACAATTGTTTTGTCAACTAAGATTCCCCTAAAGACAGAACCATATCCTCCTTCACCAACTTGAGTTGAGCTATCAAAGTTGTTAGTGGCCGAGGCCATTTCTCTGAAGGTGAAACACTTAACGCCATCTACTTTTATAGAGAGCCTTGAAGCTGCAAAGAAAAACACATGCTCATCAGTTTTGCAGAAATAACTGAATATAGCACACTTGATAAAGTAAAATGATAGCTAAGCTAACAAGATAACTTACACAAACGTTTTCCTGACAAGATGCTTTGATACTTGGCACGCCGCCTTGTGATTAATATAGTGGCAATTGTGGAAACAAAGGCAGCAAAAACACCTGCTGCTACAATGCAAGCTATTAGAACGCCTTTGCTTTCTTGTTTACCTTGGGTTCCAGGATTCACTGCAGCGATGCGAAGATCATATGAGAAACAAAAGCTATTATAAAGGAAATAAAACAATTGAACCATTATCCGGATTTCCTGAAAATGTGTCAACTTAAACATTGTGGCAACTAAAAGAAGTACAACTTACAAACAACACAAACAAGAAAAGGTATAGCAAACAAATGGTGGGTTTAAGGTGCATCTATTTTAGAAGTCAATTTTACAAATCTTTGGCAATCAGGAACTGACTTCCATCCCAACAAAAACAGTAAGGGCTAAGATCCTCAGATTTGGAGCTCCCAAAGAGAGATAGGACCAAACTACATGGGTTTGAACCCCTTGAATTTCCAGTGTTCTAATCAAGTAACTGAGATCCTCCAAGGTTCCTCAACATAAAATATTTGAATTAAAAAAAAAATTGGTATAACCAAAGACTTCATTGTCTTTTCCACCCAATATATATGAAGTTGTTAGAAGATCATGGATCATAGACTGAGATTCTTTCTGTTGCCTATCCAAACTTTTTAATGTTAAGAATCAAGATCCTTTTACTTGTTGACTAGAAGTGGCACTGATGGTCAAATCTTTCAGACTTATCCACATGCTGTATATCAATGATTCAAATGTCATGCAATTGTAATAACACAGTCTAAACCGTTACAAGTTGAGTTAGAATACATTCAAGCTATGAATACTTACAGTATGCATAAGGTCCGAGTAGTGTGAAGTTCAGGAGCTCATATGGTCCAAATAGGTCACTTCCTGGGAATTCCCAAGAGGCAAAAATTTCGCTAATACGATGAATCTCACTTTCATTAAATGTACTGACCCCAACTACTGGGAAAAGCTTCAAATACATCCTCAGACGAGGTCCTTTTTCCCAAAAATATGAATCGATCCACAGTTGGTAAAGGTCCAAATCAAGGGAACTAGTCACGTACGACTCGAATAGTTGCTTGTACGGATCAAAATAAGAAATACTAGGACTTTTCAACCGATATCCAATTCTAAGAGGGGAGGCACAAAAGCACGGTTCAGGTGATTTGGGGACAAATTCATAATAGTTGTCAGTAGGACATGCTTGAATAGGGCAAACAACACTTGGATTTGTTGAATTATCGACTCATCATCTGATCCAGAGTCAGGGCCACAGTATTGGTCAATGTTTCTGATACTTGTATCACTGCAGATGGGATTGCCTTGGAACCTGGGAATTGACTAGAAAAGTTAGGGAAGATATAAAAAAATGAATTTGAATCAAGTACAAAATCTAAAAGCATTGTCATTGACACTTTTAGTATAAGATGAGAGACGCAACAAAAGCTTTATCAAAATTCCTCTCGTGCTCGTAGTTTCCCCCTATTTATGTCTCTATACCACCTTTTCATTCTTTGGTAAAATTGTCCTTTTTCAAGACGTACGCTTCAGGATCATAACCCATATTTTAGGGTCGTTTAAATCTTCACCATTTCATCCCTTTTCACTACAACTAGATGAAAATATGTGACTGAAAATTTCAGAAATCCCTTTTCTATCTCTACCTCCTTTTTTGTTTAGCATGCTTTAATATTTCAAACAAGGAAAAAACTAAAAACCTCAGAGGTGCTCTCAACTCCTTGTCCTTTGCATTTTGTTTTCATTTTATAAAGCACCATCTATGAATTTGCTAAGATCATGTGTATCGGTGTGTTTGGATAAAACATAACTGAAGTGATTTCATGCATCTTGTGCCTCCTCAAGTAATCCAAGTAACTGTTGTCAGACACACGAGGAAAATTGACATACTTCTCTTTTTTGGTTTGGAATATTGCTTCTGTTCTAAATTCTTTACCGATTTGTTCGTCCTATTGGATGTCGTCCATGAGGACATAAACCTACAGACAAAATGTTCTATCCTTGAATTTGAAAGAAGATTCATACCTTAGCGTGACATTTACAGGAGGTTCAAAAGAACCCGAAAGGTTTGAAACTGAATTACTCCGCAGATCACTAGGTTTGCAAAATCAATGAAAAAGAGTGGTTAGAAAGAAATCCTCATTCAAAGGTTTCACTCTGGAAGTAATTACATCTATTAAAATTAGAAGTGTTATCTTTCTTCTTCACATCTTACATCACAAGTCTGGAAGTTGTAGTAAAGGTCTTGTTTTGCCAAATGTCGGTGGAAATGGAACCATTCAGAAAGTTGTTCTCAAGTGACCTGTGAAAATCCATCCCACCAATTCGTTAGTGGTACATTTCCTTCAGCTAACAGTTGTTATTGCAAGACAAAGTGAAGAGTCTCACAGTTTCTGCAGGAAGGAAAAGAGAAAACTCTTGGGAACAGATCCATTTAGACGGTTATGCGATAGAATACTGCATCATGAGTTTGAAATATACATTAGAATATGCTAAGAAGTAAAGGGAAGAAGTAAGAGGAACACATGCAATCCTATTGAAATGGAAATGATGTAGAAATGAAAGCCAACATATATTTGAATAGCTCTCAGTCAATTATTTCAAGGAAATATAAATATATGAAGAAACTACCACGATCGAAATCAAGAAGCTTTACATAGTTGTCATATTGTTAGAAAGCTTATTCTGTGGTATGGATCCAGAAAGTTGATTCCCACCGAGATCACTGTATAGCAAGCAGAAGGTAGACATATTAGGAGATCAACTAGTTGAACAATCTTGAAGCAAGAAGTGTACAGCTGAAGCTTATCAAAGGAAGCAGAACAAAAAAATAACAAACTTTCACTTACAGATAGCTTAGGTTTTCTATTCTGCTGAAATCAGGAACAGATCCTTGCAGAAAGCAATTTCTAAGACTTCTGCAATATCAGAAGCATCCTTCGATCTTCAGTGAGTGTGTGAGAAGAGGATATTAACTTCATTTCTATTCCTACCAGCATGTTCCATCATGATAAAATATCCCAAGATTTTGTTTTTCACAATTAAACAGAAACGTAATTGGAGACACTTGCTCTCATTTGCTCTTTAAGTTTACTACATATAAACCAAAGCATTTTAGTCTTGGAAGCAATAAAGTGGTGTCAAAAAATTGTTTCTTGGAAGCAATAAAGCGTTAATCTTGGAAACATTAGACGTGGAAGCAATAAATTGGTGTAAAAAAATAGTTTCTTGTCGAGCAAGGATGATATATATCACACGAGATGGAGCTAAGGTTTGCATGAAGAGATAATAAGTTGAAGATCATCATTCGATGGCTTCCTTATTCCACAATATTAAAAAAAAAAAAAAAATCTTATACCAATAAACATATATCGCACAGTAGACACGGGAGGGAAAAAGAAAAGCGCTACAACTAAGTATAATGAGATGAGCAAATTTCTATAGGAAGCTCGGAAACAATTATCAGGCTCCATAAATATGAGACCTCTATGAAGAAAAGAAAAGAAAAGTAAAACTGTCATGTGTGAAGATGCAACTTTAATAAAAAATAAAAAGAAAGGGCAGCCCGGTGCCCAAAGCATCCCGCATTGGTAAGGTCCGGGGAAGGGCCGCATCCCAAGGGGTGTGATGTAAACAACGCAAGCATTAGTGGCTGCTGCTTCCATGGCTCGAACCAGTGAGGAAAGCGCTACAGATGAGCAAATTTCTATAGAAAGCTGGGAAACAAGTATCAGGCTCCATAAATATGAGACCTCTATGAAGAAAGAAAGATAAAACTGTCATGTGTGGAGATGCAACTTTAATTAAAAAAGGGGCAGACCGGTGCCCAAAGCATCCCGCATTAGCAGGATCCAGGGAAGGGCCCACTCAAGGGGTGTGATGTAAACAACCTACCCTAATGCAAGTATTAGTGGCTTCTTCCACGGTCGAATCCCTGACATGTCACACGGAGACAACTTTTTCATTGCTCCAAGGCTCCCTTTCTGAAGATGCAACTTTTATGTTTACTCTAAAGAGTACTCGGACTGACAAATCCTATATGCTTTTTGGGCTAGTACCCAAATCTCTAAACCACATGATTAATGAGAGAGGACTAACAAGTATTTTAAATGTCAAGGTGTATAAGTCTACACATACACATGGATTCATTTCCATCATCATTCTAGCATATAGTAGTTATCCTAGTTCTTTCAGAGTGTGAATAACTATGCTTTTCCTTAGAGATAACACACTCGTTCTCATCAATGGGACATAAAAGAAAGTAAAAATAAAAATAATAAACTGAAGGATTTTTTTCAAGGAGCATTTACAATTTCAGTAATGATGAAAGGTTTCCATAAGAAGCTGGAATCTCAGATCCACTGAAATTGTTATTGTCAAGTTGGCTGCATAAAGAAAAAAAGAATGAAACTTTAATATCTATGGATCACAGAAAAGGAAACTTCACACACATTTCATTTATAAACTAAAGCAGCTATCAGATTACATAAAAGGTTTAAGCTGAAGGCAATTTATATCTCCATAAAAGATTTTCTAGTATCAGGCATTGTAAGCAGTGGCGGATCCAGAGACTATATTTGGTGGTGCAATTTTTTTTTTTTTATGCCTAGAAGGAATTTTTTTTATGCCTAGAAGGCAAAAAATTTTAAAAATCTGGTGGTGCAACTGCACCACCGTTGTTAGTGCATCCGCCATCGATTGTAAGGGATGGATGGATTTTGTGATTTATAGTAATAGGAAGATCTGAAGATGGTGATCAGGAATGTTCTTAAACTCCATAGCTGTTACAAGATGTCTCAGAAAATACGCCTATATTATGAGTTGTCTGGCTTTTTGGCCAATAAAGCGAGTACAGCTAACATAAAAAAGATCGTCTCAGTCAAACACAAATAACTTGTCAATAGCCATGTATATTTTCATGATTAAAAAAAACATGTCAATAGCCCTTCAAAATTTATAACTAGTCTATTCTAATTTTTTTGGTTCAAACATGACTTTATGTTCTATCTATAAACGAGCGGCTTGCCAAAATTGTTAAACCACTTGACAAAAACACATATAGGGTGTGTTTGGTATGGAGGAAACATTTTCTGGAAAAGTTTTCCAATTTTCCTGGTCAAAATTTTTGGAAAAGATTTTCTCTAGGAAAACAAGTTTTTTAAGGAAAATGAATTCCCTAGTGGAAGTAGGGAAAACAAGTTCCACAAGGCATTCCACATTGATTGTGTCCTCGCCACGGTTCAACACACCTCATCTTCACCCACACCCCCGTAGCTCCCATTGCACCACCCACACCCCTATCCCCCACCTCCACCCAACCTCCCATAGTATTTGTCTAGATTATATACAAATGTTTTTAGGATAATATTTTTTGCTTACGTACCGAAAACAAGAAAATAAGTAAGAAACCCACTTATTTTCCTGGAAAACATTTCCCATGAATTTTTTTTTCCTTCATACCGGACACACCCATAGTGGAAGTTGTTTCTGCAATTAAGTAGGGCACGGTATAAAATTTACAAAAGGATAACTTGTCAAGATACTATACCAGTTTTCAAAAATAAAGGATAACTTGTCAAGATTGTTTTGACAGAAAACATTTGGTGAGAGTAGTACCTGCAATAATATATACGAGGAACTTACAGTATTTCCAGATCTGGAAGTGCAGAAAACTCGGGAGGAAGGTAGCCTGATAGATTGTTATTATCCAGAAACCTGTTGAAAAAGATTTATCACAAGACCATGTAGCAAGTAGTATTAACAGAAACAGACCACTTTCAAGAGTTATGCCCTAGAGGTGACTGAGATTATGTGTGTCTGCATGAAAAGGAGACAGCTAAGAAGAATATTTCTTGTTAACTTACAAGTGAAGAATAGTGGACAAGTTGGAAAGCTCGTGAGGAATTTGACCACTCAGCGAATTGTTATTGAAGTGGCTGCAGACATTTCATTTGTTAAATTAAATAAGAAAGATGAAAGCTTAGATTTCATTGCAGTTAGCAATCAAATGAGCACTCACATATGTCTGATCCTATTTAAATTAGAAAAGGTTTTTGGAATTTCTCCCGATATCTGGTTCTGATCTATCTGGAATCTGTTGAGATTTGATAGATATCCGAGTTCATCCGCTAAAGATCCTGACAATTGGTTTCCATTCAAAAGCCTGCATCAACATTATTGCTCCAGGATCAAAACAAATTGAGATCAACAATTTCACTAGCACAACGCTTCACTTTTTCCTCAAAGAACCTTCCATCAAGAGAGTTTTCCAAGTGCCAAAAATCCTCAAAGCTGCAGAATTCAGGAACATCTTGTTCCTCTATGATCAACAATAAAGTATCTCCATCCCAAAGCGGAATATCTTAAATTGTTCCAGAACAACAATTAAGGCCTCCAATATGGGATTACACAGGAATTATCAGCTATTAATAATATGCATTCATATCGAATCAGCTCGAGGTCAGCTTCTACTGTTGACAGCATAATAAATTAATACACTATTTTGCTGTTATCTGAGCATTAGTTGGGGTGAATGGAGGGGGAAATGTGCAAGAAAATGACACTGGAGAAAGGAGTTCAAAAGTCCATTAAGTCTAACTTACAGAAGTCTCAAAGGGGTGATGCTTCCAATCTCTTTTGGTATGCTCCCAGTCAAATCATTCCACATGAAATTTCTTGTTGTAAACAATAAGAAGAGTAAGTAACATAGGTAAGCAAACAATGAAGCCTATCATACTATTATTATCTGTAAAATATAACATCCTTGCAACTTACAAAATTCGAAGATGGGATAGTTGTCCTAGCTCAGGTGCTAAACTTCCAGAGAGATTCTTATTCATCATATGGCTGCAGAAAGAGTCAAGTTCAAGAGGTTTGACAGCCTTTCATATTTTTTCCAGAAAAAAAAAAAGCTTTGACGGCCTTTCATGTATTGCGGTCAGACAAGCAAAAGAAAATATATTTTGTTTGAGGAATTTAAGGCAATGATAAAGAAACTACAATGACGAGAGAATCAACTAACAGACTCCAAAAATTTTGTGCAGCTGATGGATCTGATAGTGAACAAAAAATTGCTGACACCGTACACTACAGAAAGCAGAAGAATAACCTACAGTTCCCTGACATGCAAGTACCCATCAGCACCAAAAGTGTTATAGCAAAAAACTCCTGTCCAGTTTGAAGTACAAGGGTCACCCCGTTTCCAATCCTTCAGGTGCTTCAAACTATCAATCAAACTACCCTTAACGGATATTAGAGCTGACACTGCAAATAGGAATATAACTTGGTTAAGTTTCGAAATAAACCGCTATAAGAAGAAAGTACACATGACTTAACATTTTGCAGATCAATGTGTTAGCTATATCAAGAACATGGTCGACAAGCTTTATACCAGGGACTAATACGAGAAAGTGATATCTAATTCTCAAGTCTGAATTGAACTATTGGTATGAATTTAAATATGATGGGTCATACAAGAAAAAAATGGAACAACGTGATACCACTATTATGATTTCTTTCGTCCAAAAATTGTGCTTGGATTTCCAGTATTAGTTGTGAAGCTCAAAAAAGAGAATTTGGATTCCAGTGACTAAAAGTCAGAGCAAAGGCAGGTTGAAAGGCACAACAATAGTTGCAAGATACTTTTCTTAGGCAGCCTCTGCCCTTTGAGGTACCAAAAGTCCCAAATATGATGCATGGTGGAGACATGGATCTCTTTCTGCCTAGCGCGGAGGAAACATGGACCTGACTTTCATTCTAATACTTCATCATGAGATGAAATGAGGATTAAGGATTTCAATTGATCTCAGTAAATACACAGTTTGGTTTGGCCTAGCTATATGCATACTTGAAATGCAAATAATAAATAGGTAGTAAAATTATACATACTAACAAGATGGCCAAAAATTATATATATTTCTTCGATCCTATCCCTTTCATGACCTAAGAGAAAATCTAATGCAAGTAGTACAGTTGCATCTATCCAAATCGCAGATACTGTTTTCATATGTATCTTGTAAAAGTAGACTTTATTCTCATAAGACCTTTCAATATATTGATGCCTGTATTCTCATTTGATATTTTGCTTAGGTTAAACAATAGAAACATGTAAGATTTTCTTTATAGAAACCTTGATGCAAAAGAACTCATGGAGTAAGCCATGCTAAAAGTCCAGAGGTTCTGATATTACACCGCATAAACTAACCAAGTCCCTAGCACCTTCTTCAATTATTTTATAATGTACTAAGACCCTTAGAAGAAATGCTAACTAAAGCAAATTCATCTAACAAAAGGCTGCTTGGTACACAATTTGATGTAGATAATCACCAAAATCCTTCTGCAGAGCGAGAAGAAGGCTGTATTCGACTATGGAAGTGAAAAGAACACACCCTTATAAAGGAGATAATCGAAGGTGTGCTCCATGACACTTCCCACCAGCATAAACTGAAAATTTATAGAACTTCGACCGCCTGGAATTAGCTTGAGGGTTTGCAAGATGTCATCGTTATGAATTACAAAAAAGGCGAATACAGATTTTAGTTAGACGAAATAAGTTAGTGAACACAGAAACCTTTAGGCCACGCAAGCACTGGATGTACTCAGGCGTAGTGCAACAAAGATAATCAAAGCTTTAGAGTGTGTATTAGCATAACCTTACAATTGAGGCCTTGCACAGAATGTCTTTATCAGTTTACAACTTCACATCACAACTTTTCAAACAATTATAAAACTTACGAACTTCTAATTAATGAAAATAAGTCAATAATGCTGCAAGCAGGACAGTTTAGGCATTAGGAGTGGCAGAAGAAAGCCCACCTTCCGAGGGATCGGTTATTTGAGAAACCACAAGAAGCATATAGCAATGAATTGCTGTAGCAAAAACATATATACAATATTTGTGTTCCTCCATTTTTGAATACCTAGAAACATTTAAGGCAAACATAAGTCAGGTGGTTATTTTTCACTCGTATGAAGCTAAAAATAACCAAAACATACTACGAGATCCCAGATTATTATGAGAGTCTTTTAATGGCTTAATAAGGATTTAACTAAAAGAAAAAACAAATCTATATTTTGCACACAACCTTGTGGCCTAAAGCCAGTCCTCATTCCCTAGAAGAATACACGGAAATCCGGTGGAAGGTTACATAATATACTGCGGTTGATGGAAACTTCCTACTCACTCGGTCTTTAAGTAGGATGAGAGCATTCTTTTCCCTATATAGTAAGTATATAAGCAATGAATCTGATAGTGAATGGAAAACAAAAGGAGGAAGCTGTACAAACTCATGACTATCTTGGGAAGACAATATTAATAATAAAAGAATTAAGGTTACTAGTGTTCGTGGTGTCCTTTGTAGAGTCTTTCCAGGGATCATCAATGAACACTTCCATAGGAAGAAAAGGGGTGAGGGAAAAGAAGTCACTCGTACAAGTCAAGCTTTCTTGGAAGTCTTCACATCAACAGAGTAAAATTTGGTATTGGTACAATCATTGTTTGCCACAATTCTTGGGATTAAACACTTCAAATGAACAAGCTAGATCAATTCATAGCGTGAAACAATACCAAATACCACAACAAACATGAGTTTTAATCAGGAGATTTGAAATCTTAGAAAGATATCCTCAAGGAACATAAAAGAGAAGTTCAATACTTGGAATTGCTGTTCGAGATGCATGGATATTAGACAACATGTCACTAGTCTAGACAGATATTTTAAAGTATATTCCTTGTTTAGTGCTCAACATGTCAACTTAACAGGCAATTTTATTTGACAATGTCGGTTTTCAGGCAACTTAAAACACGGATGTTTGAACATTTAAGCACCGCTTTTCATACAAGTTAGGCTACCTAAAACAAAAAGCAAATTTTAAAACTCAATACATTGACCAAGTACTGAGTGGAGATTTTAAGATTTTATATTAGTACGGCTAGACTGATCCAGGAACTTAAAATTCTATATCTTTACATTTAACGAGTCTTCCTTAATCAAGTATAATATAGAAGTGAAGAAGTACCAAGAAGCCATAACATGTAGAGGACGGGGAAAGTGGATCAGTTTATTTCTTAAATTATAATCTTTACTTTTATTTAATTCCTCAAAATCATAAACCCATAATTATAGCTCAAAAGAAAAGAAGTATTTGGGTGTTGAAATAAAGTAATAAAAGCTAGCATACCTGATAAGAGAAGGAAGAATCAAGAATTTCACAGTAGAAAGTTGGATTTAATACATATTATTTGTGGGGAAAGTAGCAAGGGTCAAACTGAAAATGGGATTGCCTGGAGATTATTATGATGATGGCACACCCGATAATATAGGAAAAATCTAGGAGAGTGTCGTTGACATGGTTAGTTGGATTGATACTGATGCAACACATATTTTATTTATATGTTGGGAAAAAGTGAGGAATTTGTCGTGGAGAGTTGTTCGGTGAGGATTATATAATCAGTAAAAAAAGAGTTACCGTGTTGGAGCAGGAGAGATTGATGTGGAAATTGTTGAATATTATAATCAGAGCTTAAGTAGAAGCAGCAATCAGGGAGATAGATGTTAGACTCACGGCGCCTTGTGGGCCACTTGATGCTCACCCGCGCAGTATTTCTTTGACAATGGTTCAAAATAATTACTTTCCCCCATCATTTTATGCTAAAATAAAAAGAGTATGAGTCTGTTTGGCCAAACTTTTCGAAAAGTATTTTTATTTTTTAGAAGTTATTCTGTAAAAACTGTTTTTAGAGAATTTGTTATGGTGTTTGACTTATAATTATAGAAGTACTTTTGAGAAACAGTTTCCTGTTTGACCCACATTTATGTAAATTTACTAGAATATTATTTTTAATAGATTTAAAACTATTTAAAATATTATTTTCTATCCTATGTTTCTAAAACATAGTATATCTTTACACTTTAATAATTTTAAAAAAAATTATTTAATTGCAATATTTAATTAAAAAATAATATTATATTGTAGTCAATGACTCAAATAGTCTTAAACAAAATAGTTGCTTTTTTATAATTTCACGATGAATACGTTATTAAAAGTAAAATATAAAAAGGAGGGTTAATTAAATGAGGCAGTGACTTATACAAAGATATTTATGATTACTATTATTATATGTATTTTTAATAGGTGTGCAAAAATCTCAAAAACTAGTTAATAGAAACGGGAGAGAACACCGCATTTAATAAGAAAATGTCTTTCGTTATGTTTTATTTGGTTGAGATTCGCTCACAACGGTTATTGACTGCTAATCAACCTATTCTAATCTAACTATGACGTTTGTATTAATTTAGATATATTACTTGGAGGGGTCTTGAAATAATTGGTAAAGTTGTTGTCATGTGTCCGAATTTTTTTTGGTATAGTAAGATTAGATTAGGATATGTTGTGTCGATACACTATGCAGTAAATTCCTTTCATTTTGATTTATTTAACGAATATGAGTATTATCGAGTTAAGTTATTGGACTATGTCCTCTTTCCTTTCCAAAGAATTTGCTCTTTAGTCCAGATAATGGGATTTAATAAGATAATTAAACCTCACACCTAACATGTTGGAAAGATACCAAATAATTGGCCACAAAGATTTGGGTCAAAGGTAAAAGTGTAATCCTTTCGAGAAAAACAGAAGTGGCAAAAAGTATGTTAGATATGGACGCATTATTTGAGGCAATCTATCACCTTGAAACCAATTGAGTTACGCTCATGCGGGCTATATAGACGCATTATTGTGACTTGTGAATGAGGGATCAAAATGAAAAAGTTGTGGTAACTAAGTGTGGAAATAAAGGAAATGAAAATATAATAACAACAATAAATTATAAGAAAGCTGGAAATGATCAAATATGAGGGCTTGCTGAGTCGATCAAATTCTTGATCTATCCTTAAGATAATATTGCTCTGTATATCCTTTCAACGGTTGTAATGACAACTTATCTCCCAAGATAAAACAACAATCAAACAAATGAGCAAAGGGAACTTAAGTGTTTGCTTAGGAAGAAAGATCTTTGAGTGTTTGTGATTGCAAGAGAGGAAAACAATTTCAGAGAATTGTTGAGTGTAAAGTGTGTTTGCAAATGAGCCCAAGGCTCCATTTTATAGTGTAGAAAAGATGGTCTTCCACATAGCCAAGTAATGGTCATGAATGTGGAGTAACAATTCAGCCAAATAATTGTTGAATTTATGAGGCATATAATGGAGAATTAATGCTCCAAAGTCATTAAAAAACGCTTTCCATCTTCCAACGGTCTGAAACGTCCGCAGCGTCGTGGCCCTGCAGCCTGGTGATCGGTGTATTTTATATACACTTTTTGAGTCATTTTTAGTTAGTATTTTACTCATTTTGTTGATGTTTAGTATAGTATTAGGGTCGTTTTCCTTCCTTTTGTATCACAGCGGTCAGAAATGGAGAAATGGCGAAAAGAAGACGAAATGAGCATAATTGAGATGGAATTGCGCACTAAAAGGACCAATAAATGAAGTCTAAGAAGTCCCGGGAAGTATAGAGGAGATCAGACGAAGCCCGGATGAAAACTGGACAACGAAACAAAAAGCTACCAAAATACCGTCACCGGCGCCGCGGCGCCGCCCCTGAATTTTCCGAAAACTTGCAGATTTTTTGGCGTTGTGGCGCCTAATCTCAGGGCCACGGCGCCGACTTGGACGTTTTGGACCGAATTTGACACGTTTTCAGAGTCCAAAAGGGATAACTTTTTCTACCTACAAAACCTATATAATTCTTAAAACCCTGCTCATTATTAATTCCATCCATTGTACATATAACACAACTCTAGGAGGCGAAGATTTGAGACCAGTTCAAGTATTTTCTTCTCTTTCTATTTTCTTTGTTTATTTCAGTTCATGTATGGAGATTATATTAGTTCTTAGCGTGACTATGGCTAGTAGCTAATTACTTTATTAGGGATTTCCTTGTGATTCGCTTGAAACTCTTATTCATGAATTAATGCATTAGTTTGTTTTCTTCTTCACTTGATTAAGATTTATTCAATAATTATTTTGATTGCTTGATAATTAATTGATCACTAGGTATCATCACTTATATGAGTTCTAATCGAAATCCGAAAGGGGAGATTGTGAATATGCTATAGTTGAATAAACATAGGTTTAAATCGTGGAAAAAAGTACCCCGATACTTGTGTAGCTTAATAGGTTATTGTTCATCCTCCTTTGTAGTCAATCTTGTCATCGAAAGATAGAAGGGTTCTCCATTGGGGTTGAGTGTTTATATTACCTTAACAGGAGTATAAAACGGTCTAGTTAACCTGTTATCTTAACGTAGAAGAAGAAGTCAGTCTAATTGTATTAAGGATTGAATAGAGCGGATAGTTGATGATCTTGGAAGCCCCAATTCTCTGTCATAACTGATTTAAATCAAAGTATTTTCATAATTAGTTTATTTCCTGCATTATTAGTCTAGAATCCAAACCAATTAACGTTAACCAAATAGAAACTAAAGCATAGATAATCGGTATTTGAAAATCAGTCCCTGAGGACGATATTCGGTCTTACCCAGACTATATTACTTGTACGATACGTGCACTTGCGTTAAGCGTGTGGATAAATCGCATATCAAGTTTTTGGCGTCGTTGCCGGGGACTGGCATACTTTCAATATCGAATTATCTATTCTTATTTCTAATTTGGTTTGTATATATTTGGTTATGTTATTTTATTTCTAATTTGGTTGCTCCAGGAACAAGTTTCTAACTTGTTCTGCGAGCATCTTTCTCTTTTTGTGTTTTTCTTATTTTGTAGGTAAAAAAAAAGGGCACATGGACTACTACTACAATTAGGGGCAGCAATACTACCACTACTATCCACAGCAGCAGTATCATCAACAGCAAGTTAACCCACATGCTCAACAGGAAGATCGAAATGAAACGCGTAAGCCTTACTCGTGCTCACCCAAAGGCGAATCCTCAAGGAAATTTCAACGACCATGATTCAGGCCCCATCCGAGGATACAGACGAATTAAGAGCAGCATTGGCACTCACAATCGTCCAAACTCAATTCATGGTGGAAGTAAGACCCCCTCTTCAGAACTTGGAAACTCCAATGGAACAGATTCTGAATTGGGAACCACAAATCGGGCAACTGATAGACATGGTAACCATTACACCTCAAGAAAGTCCACCAAGTGACCCAGTTACGAGGAATGGTGAGCAGATTGTGGAACCTGAACCACAACAAGCTGTTGAAGAATTTGGAGAGATAGTTGGTGTAGATAAAGAAGAGGTCAATGAGGACCACCCTATTGCGGAAAAGACTACACCAAAGTCAATTGCTGACCCTCAACCAGAAAGTCCATACCCTCAAGGGCACCCCCAAAATTTGAGAGATGTAGGGACTTTCACTGATCCCTACATTATAGAGAGCCTTGAAGACAAGTCTGCCTTGTGTGAATGGGGGATAATCTTAGATCTGAGGCTCTTGTTTGGAGCAATTGTTGTAGTTGAAGTGAGACCTGCAACAATCACTGTGCGGATTGCAAGCAATTCGCAGAAGGAGTCGTCAGGCACTAGTAAAGGTTAAATGCGTCCGGCTAAAAGACGTTAAAGACAACGCTTGTTGGGAGGCAACCCAATGTTATTAATTATGTTATTTTAGTTTTTGTTTTAGTTGTTTTATTTTGTCTTGAACAGTCTCATAGTTTTGGGTTCTTGTCTTGTGTTGTAGGATGACAGGTGGACTGAAAGCTAACTCTGAGGAAAAAGAAGCAAAAACGTTGAAACAAGAAAAAGTCGACATCAGCGCACAATACAATATCGTGTCGTGGCGCGAGAGTTGAAGCTCAGAATTTGGGCGCCACGGCGCCGAATCTCATGGTCGTGGTGCCGAAAGTTCCGAGAGTCATATTCCGTGCAAATTCTAGAATTTTTCCTCCCAGACCTCCGTTATGACTGTTGTGTTGTGTCAGTAAGTTGTCCCTATTTTTAGTTTTCACACATTGGGGACAATATGTGATTTAAGTTTGTGGGGGGGGGGGGTCTTATTGTTTTTGAGTTTTTTTGATTTGTTTTATGTGTTTTTGAGTTTTTTTGAGTCATAATTTTTTTATATGATCATGCATGTTGTAGTTATTTGAAACGTCTAGTGAAGTAAAGTGGGATGATGTAATGGAATTAGAAGCAAAAAATCTGAACGCTTAAGTTAGATATGCCAAGAATTCATGAAATCAAATTATTTGGGGTATCTGTGCTTGATTTATGCATTGTTAAAAAATAAAGCTTATGACGCTTGCTTGTTATTTGAGGCGAAATAGTTAAGATATACATGTTAGGGAGATGACTCAGACATTTCTTTGTAGCCCTTCTTACCATTCACTGCCTATCCCTAACAACAATAAAATGTATCTCTAGTCAGCCCCTTTGAGCCAAAAATAAGATCTTTCTTTGACACCCTATAATTCCATGTTTGTGCCATAAGTGAAAAATTAAAGATGTTTGGAATGAAAAGTGTTGAAAAAGAGACAAAAAGAGAGTGAACAAATTTATGCACCCCAATGAAAATAAAATAAATAAGCAGAAGCCTAAGTTTGGGGGTGCATGTTATTCATAATGCACCTCATTCTCTCAAAACAAAAAAAGGAAAAAATAGGTATGAGATTAAAGAAAAAAAATCAAAAAAAAGGAAAAGAGTTGAATGAAAAGAGCATATGGTACGTAAATTGAGCCTAAATACCTATTTTTACATATCTCTGCCTAAGCCTACATTACAACCCTGAAAAGTCCTGAAGATCTTTAGCATGTGTATCTATGATTAGTGGAGAATAGCAAGTGAACATGCCATAGAATTTAGAATTTGACATGCATAGGTTAAGTACTCTTACTTCCATTGAGTATGATTGTAATGAATTTGCGAAATATCTGATTTGAAAGTTTAGTGTGCTAAAAAATCATGCTATACATGTTCCTGCATATTATCCAACTGACCTTCATGTTTTCTAGTTACATTTGTGCAGCAGATTGATCAGAGTCTTGAGTCTTTTATTTTCTTTTCTTTCGTGTCTTTTATTGTATTTTTTATGCTTTACTCGAGGACGAGAAAAGTTTAAGTTTGGGGTGTTTGATCGGTATATTTTATATACATTTTTTGAGTCATTTTTAGTTAGTATTTTACTCATTTTGTTGATGTTTACGATAGTATTAGGGTCGTTTTTCTTCCTTCTGTGTCACAACGGTCAGAAATGGAGAAATGGCGAAAAGAAGACGAAATGAGCATAATTGAGATGGAATTGCACACTAAAAGGGCCAATAAATGAAGTCTAAGAAGTCCCGGGAAGTATAGAGGATATCAGACGGCCCGATTTAAAATCGACGACGAAACAAAAATCGCCAAAATATCACAACGGCCAAGCGGCAGCGCCAGTGGCGCCCTGAATTTTCCAAAAACTTGCAGATTTTTCGGCGCTGTGGCGCCCAATCTCAGGGCCACCGCGCCGACGCGAGATTTTTTTGACGTTTTGGGCCGAATTTGACACGTTTTCAGAGTCCAAAAGGGATAACTTTTCCTATCTACAAAACCTATATAATCCCTAAAACCCTGTTCATTATTAATTCCATCCATTGTACATACAACACAACTCTAGGAGGCGAAGAATTGAGACCAGTTAAAGTATTTTCTTTTCTTTCTCTTTTCTTTGTTTATTTCAGTTCATGTATGGAGATTGTATTAGTTCTTAGCGTGACTATGGATAGGAGCTAATTACTTTATTAGGGATTTCTGTTACACCTCGTAAGTCCAGGACATGTTTAAGAGAATGTACGTAAGAAATCAGGACTTAAAATTTGAACGAAAGAAAGAGTTGTGATTTCTAAGGAAAAATCTTCCGAACCTCGGGAAGGAAAAAATATTTGTTAGTAAGAATTGGGTTCTCAGAATTGTTATTTGAGACTGATGGAATTTTATTTTCGAATTTGGTTACGTGGGGCCCACCCGAAAAATCTTACGTTTTTGTAGGGCCCACAAGATTTTCGATATTTTGACCAATTATAGAAATTTCGGAAAATGGAATTTTATGGACGAATGGGAGGGTGACATGTGTCACCACCCCCCCCCCCCCCCACATGGAATTGGTCGAGAATGACCAAAGGTGGGATGGTCAAGTCTTGAAGCCAAGGCTTGATAAAAAAATTGGCCAAGTCAAGGAAGAAAAGTGGGAGCTTGATATAATTGACTCAATCCTAGCCATCCATATGTTTTAATCCTAGCCATTGGTTATAGTATATATCCACATTACTAGTGCAAGACTAGACAAATTCCACACTTAGAAAAATTTGAGAAATCTTGTGAGCTCAAGAAGAGGCTCTCGGCCATAGCTCTCACAAATGAGAAAAATTCTTCAATATTGCTTCATAAATCCCAATATTCCATCCCAAGATCCCTAGAGGTATTCTAAGGATATCCCAACACAAAAATCCCGGAAAAACTATGTTTTTACGTTAGTCGCAACATGAAAACCTAAGGTGTTCTTCAACTTTGAAGTTGGAATTTGAAGAGAAGTTGTTTATGAACTTCTAAGGATTGTTTGGAACGTGAAGGAAAGTAGCTAAAGTTGTTAAGGATCGACTTTTGATCTTGGATAAGATTTGGGCTTATTGAGGTAATAATCTCCGTCTTGCTTTTGTAATTCAAGATTTCATGTTGTAGTAGTTGATAGATGAGCATGTAATATTTATTATGAAGATTGATAAATGTTATGGAATTTGGAAGCTTAAATCCGAGATTTGCATGTTAGCCATTAAAATTGGAAATCAATTTGGTCGATAGTTATAATCGTCATATGTTGTATAAGAAAGGGATTATAGTTGTTATAATTGATTTCGACTATATAACATGTTAGAATAATAACTTGGATTGAAAAGGAAATGGAAAAGAATGTATGTTGTTGTTGTCCTTGTGATTGCCGAAAATAGCTCAAAGTTATTGGACAGTTTTACTTTAATTGTGGGGCAGAATTTTATACGTCATGTTAGACGTATGATCCCCTTTGAATTTCTGGGTTGTTGCGCCTTAAATGTGGCATGTTGGTTATTGATTTCGGGCATTGAAAAGGGTGGAAAAGTACGTAGAAACAAAGGAAGTGCTGCCCAAATTTCTGTAGAATAAGAGACTTTACACTTAGTATTATTCTACCTTAAAAAGGCTAGGAATTGATAGACGTATTATGGTTATTATAGGTTAAAGTACCATGTATAGCGTATTATACTTGAAGGGTGGGATAGCTATAAAGGTTGAAGTACTTTGGAGCATTTTGCTACTTGTCGATAGTCGTCGCGAGGTATGTGAACCTCTTCCTTCTTTTGGCATGTTCTATGTATGAAATATATATGTGGTGTTATTTCATGATTCCTTCTACTCTTATAAGTTAAGAGGTACGTATGTTGATTTACTCTATGTAAAAGGTATGTCTAAGTTATCCTAAGTTCTTACCAAGTCTTATGGGGGATGTTGGTAAGAGTCGTTAGGAAGTATGTGGAGTCGAGGTGACTTGGCTAATTTACTGCACTAATGAGAATAGGTACTAAACAAGCCATTGTAGCGTTAATAAAAATGTATCGACAATCAATTAAGTTAAAATGAGTAGAATTCTCCATCTGTATAGAAACTAAGATAAGACAAAATTGAATTACATTTTCTAGATCATGGCTGCTTTAATAAGATCGTTATAAACGAGTATAACCTATTCACAGCTCATAAAAGTATATGTTACTTAATTTAAAGAGTTTATATTATGAAGTTTTAAGACTACGAACCTTGATTTCTTAAAAGGTTATGAGACTTTATTTTTCAAGTTATGAGACTTGATTCTTAAAGGAAGGAATGTCTTGATTTAAAAAGTATGGTTTCCATAATTTATTTCAAAAGTTAAGAGGCTTGATTTCAAAAGAGAATGTAACTTGAGTTTTCAAAAGAAGAAGTTTATTGATTTAAAAGAGAAGGTGTGGCATGATTCTTTTATAAGTATACATATACGTAGTACTTTTGGGTTTAGTTTTCCCTAATGTAATAAGAAATGAAAGTGCCTTAAGTTCTCCAAAATGAAAGGTTGTTATAATAGCTTTATGGGAAGTTGTTATAACGACTTAATAAGGTGTAAGAAAAGATGGTTTAAAATATTATGGATACAATACACCGAGTCCTACAAATAGGCCGGGTTATGTTATGAGATACACCGAGCCTACAAATAGGCTGGGTTATGTTATGAGACACACCAAGCCTACACATAGACCGGGTTACGTTATGGGACTTTCTGGCGTCCCGTAACGCGGCAAAGATACCTTTTGTTACACCCGGAAATTCGGGATATGATTATAAGAACGTACGTAAGAACTCAAAAATGTTAAGATTTGAGACGAGTAAAAATTTATCGGAATTATGGAATTGTCGGGAAACGAAATATTGCGACGAACGGGAGGGCGACACGTGTCACCCCCCCCTTACTTGGTCTTGGACGAAAAATTCATGGATAGGATGGTCATTTGACCATAATTTAAATGACCAAGTCTTGCAAAGACTAATAGCTTGATATTGTTGACTTAGTCAAGGCCACTTGGCTAGATCCATGAAACTCATCTAGCCACCCAATTGTTCTAATCTTGACCTCCATTATGTTATATATGTATACTAGTAGCAAGACTAGTTCCCACACTTAGAAAATTTTCAAGAAACTTGTTCTTGCTCACTTGAAGGCTCACGTGAATGGTGGGTTTCAAGAGGAAAATTCTCAATTGTTGTCAATAATCTCCCACTTTAAACCAAGGTACCTAAGGGTATTGTAAGGTTATCTCAATAGAAAGATCCCGGAAAAATGGTGTTTTCGTATTAGTCGCAAGGCGAAAACCTAAGGAGTTATTCAACTTTGAAGTTGGAACTTGAAGATGAGTTATTCATAAGCTTCTGGCGGGTTGCTTGGAGTGGATTGGAACGTCGAAAGGAGGAGCTAAAGTTGCTAAGGATCGACTTGTGCTCTTGGATCATATTTGGGCTAATTGAGGTATAACCTTCATTTTACTTTTGTAATTGAAGATTTCATGTTATGATAAGTTATAAGTGATCATGTGATATGTGTTATGAAGTTTGATAAGTGTTATGAAAATTTGGAAGCTCAAAATTCGAAAATGACATGTTGAGTCATTTGAAATTGAATTACAATTTGGTCGTTTATTAGAATCGTCGCATGTTACTTACTTGAAGATTATAGTAGTTATAATCGATTGCGACTTGATATCATGTTATGCTAACAACTTGGATTGAAATGGAAATTGGATAAGAATTGGTATTGTTGCCCAAATTGCCGAATTGACATTGTAGTTTAGACTAATTGTTATATATTGTGGGGCGGAATTTTACATGTCTTGATTAAGCATGTAATCCCCTATTGTTAGCTACTTTGTTGGGCCTTAAATGTGGCGTGTTTGGTTATTGAATTCGGCCTTGAAAAAAGGTGGCAAAGTAAGTAGAAACAAAGGAAGTGCTGTCCGATTTTCCGTAGAATTTAGTGACTTTGCACTTGGAATATTCTACGTTTGAAACTAGAAGTTAATAGACGCATATGGTCATTATAGGTTGACATACTACGCATTTAATTGGACTTAGCAAGTGGATTAAACCGAAGAGGTATGTGAAACTTTCTTATCTCTTGAGCATGAATAGGTTGTAAATGTATAGTACGGTAGACGTACAAGATTTTGACAATCTAGGTCCATTTGATATCCTTGGCTTATTTTAAGAATGTCCAAGTTGGTTGAGTTAGGGAGTTAACTCACTTGTTTAAATATTAAGGATATCTTGGTTTTCAAAAGTTAAGAGACTTTAAGTATGTTGAAAGTATTATTGATACTTGTTTTGTTGGAAAGTTTAAGTCTCTTGGTTATAAAGAAGTATGTAAGTTGATAATGTATAAAGCTAGTATAACGGCTTTATGGGAAGTTGGTTATAATAGCTTTATGGAAAGTTAAAAAGAGTGGTTTACTCTAAGTGATTTAAGTATGTTAAATGACTTGATTTAATGAAAGACAATTTGATTTTAAGGCATCAATTGCCTAAGGTTTTATAAGAAAAGGAGTCACTTGATTTGGAAACCTAACTTTATTTCTAAAAGTATTGTGACTTGTCTTGAAACGTAATTTCGACTTGATACTATGGTTAATAGTATCTTGGAAGTGTTATACTAAAAAGAGTCATTTGTTTTAAAGAGTAGAAGTATGTAGTACTTGGGTTAAATTCCCGGATTTTTATAAAAGATATGCTAGTGCCTTAAGTAAACTAAAATGAGAGTGTATATGAATAACAAGTTAGGGGGATTTCTTAACTTGCTTACTTTATGTATGATGGCCGGTTGAGATAGGGTAAGAGTATATCTGAGGGGTAAATCCCCAAGATAGTTATACCACCTTCTCCAGGGTAAGAGTATATCTGAGGGGTAAATCCCCAAGATAGTTATACCACCGCCTGTGGTAAGAGTATGATTGGCGGGTAAATCCCAAGATAGTTATACCACCTGCTTAGTGGATTTGCTACCCACGATGCGAGAATACCTCACGCGAGTCCTTATGGGCTTACGCGGTGAAATAGTCCCACGCGGCGATACTGACTATGCGAGGAATACCTCATGCGTCCGCACGACCCATGCGGGTGAAATAGTCCCGTGAGTAGGATTGCTTAACGACATCGCAGACGGATGGTTACGCTTTGATCGTGAGCTTCCTATTTTTTTTTATGCCAGACGTACACTCCTAGTTACTCTCATTGTTAGTAAGGCACCGTGCAATCGTTAATTGAGTTATCATACATGTCTCCGCTTTATTATAGACTTATGATTTCATTACTGCATTTCGGCCACATATTTGGTACATGTTGTACTAACCTCCTTGGTGCGCTCACGCCGCGGTAGAGTACAGGTTGCTGATCCTCGCTCTTAGGATCACTGTTCAGCTGTTGAGAAGCTCCTTTATTTCAGAGGCTTATCCCTGGTATTGTCGGTAGTTGTACATTCAGGGGTATGGCGGGGCCCTGTCCCGTCACATTTGTTATTCTTAGAGGTTTGTAGTCACATTGTGGATTGGGTTGTAAAGAAAAATGTACCGTTTTATTTGTATAGCTTACGGAAGGTGGTCTTATCGGCCAGCCTGTTGTTATTTTATGTTAAGCATTTTTATCAGTTATATATGTTCACCGCTATTCTCTCGATGTATCAAGAAAGCGGTGCCTGTGTAGGGCACGACCGCGCCCGGCCTGGTCGTGACAAAGTGGTATCGAGCGCTTAGTCCTCGGAAAGTGTCTACTGCACCGTGTCAGTAGAGTCTTGATTATCGGTGTTGTGCACCACATCTATAATCGTGAGGCTGCAGGACATTTAGGATTGGTTTCCATTCTTCTCACTCGAGATCGTGCGATAGATTTTGTATGGTTGTGGTCGTCTCCCAACAAGTTATGATTGTTTGCAGCACGAAAGGCAAAGCGATGACCGGTGAAAGATTATGAGGATTGCGTATCGGGTTGGTAATGTTTGTAGTTGGTATTGTGACATACAACTATATGGATTTATGTATGAGGGTCAGACGCGTGTTGCCTAGAATGATTTTAGAATTACCAGGATTTGGTAAGGACTAAATAAATACCGGGAAGGTATGAAACAGTTTAATGAATTCTCATCAAGGTTTTACGTATTAATTTGAGATAATTAGGAAATGATGAAGTATGCGAGAAGAAATGGACCCTTAAGAAGTTATTATTAAGGGAATTAATGGGAGACTATGTTAATAGATTGAGCTACGTAGTAGAATTTCGAGAATGGTACGGGTGAGATCCGTATGGAGTAAGTATGGTTGTTGTGGTCAAGACAACACGATTATGGTATTACGATAAGTTTTGTACCCGTTACGGGGGGGGGCTGATAAGGTAGGCATGGAGCATGGAAATTGCGAGCCTAAGAATGTGATAACCACCGAGACCTTAGGTATATAAGGCCTTCTCGGGTAGTAAAAAGTTAAGACAGACCAAGGAAAAAAGTTAAATACGATGCCGAGTCGGGTTGGGGACCTATTAAGGGTCGCCTTATAGCTTGAAATAAAATGGGATCAGTTGGTAGTAGTCCCGCTACGTGACAAGGTCACGAGGGTACAAGGCCCAAATTTAGTTAATCATTTTACGGGTTCGTGGACGTGTTCCACCGGAACCAGGTTTGAGTGAGCCGGAAATGGCCTTAAGTTGTTTAGAATTGTAACTCCAAAGATTGGAGGCCCGAAACAGTATGAAGGCTATGTACGTACGCTATAATAAGTTTGGAAGTGCGGGAGGGGTACGACCAGTAAGAAAGAGAGCAACCAAGTGTAAAGAAATAAAGCCGGAATCTATGAAAACCTTTCGAGGTGACTACACCCGTGAGTGTTGGGTGGTAGCTGAGCGGTTAGATAATAATTGCCGGTAACGATACAGTCGTTGGACCTAGCAGAGCTGTTATGACAGACATTGAGGTCATTATGAGTGCAATGGTTGGCCTCTTGTTATGCCAACGCTGACCGCAGAGAGTTTGGCTCGATTCCGCCGTGTGATTATCCAATGTAAAGGAAGAGAAGTGGTAGTAACCAGTGAATTATCCTTCCTTCTTTGGCATCATTATTTTTCTTTTTAAGTCTATGTGACTTGTTCACTTGAGGTGAATTGACGCAGAAGTAAGTAATAATTGAATTTGAAGAAATTTATGTTAAGTGCCCTTGGAGGTACTTGGAGTTAGTTTGGTGTGGCGGTCGTACACGACCTTCTGGATAATTTCAGAAAATGTGCAGGCAAGAATAAAATAAGTACGAGTGTCACGAAAAGTCGAGGGCATCTTTGGTAGGTTTTGAAAATCTACATGACTTTAAGGAGGTGCGTGATGATTAGATATTTACTGGACCGCGAGAGGACCCTGTGATTAGGGTTGTGACCCCAAGGGAAGTTTAAGTAAGGAGATAAGTTCTCTCCCACGAAAAGGACAGATTTACGTATTATGGGGTTGCGTGTACCCATGTTGTTAGACGAAGGATATGAGACTGGTAAAGTCTTCAGTATCGTCATGCCATAGGTTACAATTGTGGATAACCGTGGGAAAAGTGTTGTGTTGGGGAAATTAAGAACGACGTTACGAAATGGTCGAGGAAGTGTCGTAAGGAAAAATGCAGGTAGTACGCATATATGAAACTGTACGATTATGAATCAAGATAGAAATACTTTTGCTAATAATAAGCCTAAGGTAAGGTTATGACCAGAATGATAAAGGAGAATACGACTATGGTTATGAAAGTTGCACGAGATATGATGACCCCAGACTAGTGTAAGACCATTAGTAAATAATGGGCAGTAAGAATACCTTGAGGAAAGGTGGTAGCATCGGGTTACTACTTGACGAGATCAAGGAGACGTCCCATTAATTGTGATTGACAGAAGTCTTAGCCGAGGCAAGCAAAGGAATCAAATCTAAGTTTAATGACCAAGTTTGGTTGCAACAGAGAAAAGGAAACAGGAACCATAATTGAGATTAATGACACCCGAATATTTCGCAAAAATGAGAAAGGTTTCCAGTTATTGGAAGATAAGTTGATTCGACTACAGTTCTAGCTCCTCCTGAAAGACTAGAGGGTTAGGTTATTATGATAACACGTTGGGTGTTGGGCTAGGTTGTGTGCTGACGCAACCCGATAAGGATAGAGCCTATGTTTTCCCGGTAGTTCGGGAAGCAGGAAAGGAAATTACGCCCCTTCCGATTTAGAGCGGGCGGCAGTTAAATCATGCCTTGAAGATTTGGGGGCATGATGTATATATAGACTTCATGTGGATATTTGTGCAGACTACAAAAGCCTCCGGTATCCGCAGATCGAGGCAAAGAGAATTTGCGGCGACGGTGGTTAGAGTTATTCAAGGATTGTGATATCGATATCCTATACCACCCGTGGAAAGCCAAGACGATTAAAGATACTCTTAGTCGCGATCTAATGGTAGTATGCGGATAGGCAGCAGATAGATCGGACGTGGTCCGTGAGATTCTTCAGTTACCGAGCCTAGGGGTTCGATTATTTGTTTCCAAGGTTAATGAAGTTTAGATCCGAGAGGTTGCCGAGTCTTCCGTCGTTGAGGAGGTAAAAAGGCGACAGTGTGAGGATCTAGTTATGATACGGTATCAAGATACGGCTCTCCGAGAGGAGAAGAGCCTGTTTGAGTAGCACCGAATAAGGTGCAGTGATATGAGGATAGATTGTGTGTACCCGGTGCTGCAGGACTAGTCAGCAGGTTTTAGGGGAGGCATACAGTGCTTATTGCTCAAATTGTTCGGGGTCGACTAAGTTGTGTCGTGACCTCAGATGTATGTATGGGTAAGATGACCGGAAAAGGGACGTAGCAGAGTTGTTGCTTAATATCCGAATTGGTAGCAGGTCATGGTTGAACACCAGAAGCCCAGTGGGCTATTACAGGCGATTTAGACCCCGACTTAGACATGGGAGGTAATTAAAATGGATCTTGTTACAGGGTGGCATCGTACTCAGAGGAAGTGCGACTCCCTGGGGGTCATGGTAAATAGGCTGACGAAACCAGCCGTGTTCTTCCGGTTAGGACCACTTACTCGGCTGAGGTTCGTGCTAGCTTTTATAGCAGGGGGATTGTGAGACTGCACGGGGTTCCTACGTTTATGATGTCAGACAGATGAGCTCGATTACAGATAACTTCTGGAGGTTTTTCAGAAGGGTTTTAGGGACACAGGTGAGTCTCAGTGTTGCATTACACCCTCAGACCGACGGACAGGCAGAGCGTACTATCCAGGCACTTGAGGATAGGTTGCGGGCCTGTGTTCTTGATTTCAGATATAGCCGGGAGGGTTAATTGCCTCTTGTTGTGTTACGTACGATAACAGATACCCTTCCAGTATTCAGATGGCCATGTATGAGGCCTTGTATGTAAGAAAGTGTAGATCGCCGGTTGGATGGTTCGACATAGGCGAGGTTCAGTTATTTGGTCCAGACTTGATTCAGCGGGCTGTGGATAAGGTGAAGCTTATCCGGGAAAGATTATTAGTAAGCTTAGAGTCGTGAAGCTTTATGCAGATAACCGACGTTGACACATGGGGTTCAGCTTGACATTTTAGTATGAGTATTGTTATGTGGCCTCGTGTGGTATTATTGGTATGTAGGGGTTGTAAAAGAAGACTATGTCGCTATCTTTAAGTTTGACTCCCGAAAGAACATTCGGGGACGAATGTTTCTAAGGGGGGGAAGAATGTTACACCCCGGAAATTCCAGGATATGTTTATAAGAACGTACGTAAGAACTCAAAAATGTTAAGATTTGAGACGAGTAAAAATTTATCGGAATTATGGAATTGTCGGAAAACGAAATATTGCGACGAACGGGAGGGTGACACGTGTCACCCCTTACTTGGTCTTGGACGAAAAATACATGGATAGGATGGTCATTTGACCATAATTTAAATGACCAAGTCTTGCAAAGACTAATAGCTTGATATTGTTGACTTAGTCAAGGCCACTTGGCTAGGATCCATGTGAAACTCATCTAGGCCACCCAATTGTTCTAATCTTGACCCTCCATTATGTTATATATGTATACTAGTAGCAAGACTAGTTCCCACACTTAGAAAATTTTCAAGAAACTTGTTCTTGCTCACTTGAAGGCTCACGGCAATGGTGGGTTTCCAAGAGGAAAATTCTCAATTGTTTTCCAATAATCTCCCCACTTTAAACCAAGGTACCTAAGGGTATTGTAAGGTTATCTCAATAGAAAGATCCCGGAAAAATGGTGTTTTCGTATTAGTCGCAAGGCGAAAACCTAAGGAGTTATTCAACTTTGAAGTTGGAACTTGAAGATGAGTTATTCATAAGCTTCTAAGGGTTACTTGGAGTGGATTGGAACATCGAAATGAGGAGCTAAAGTTGCTAAGGATCGACTTGTGCTCTTGGATCATATTTGGGCTAATTGAGGTATAACCTTCATTTTACTTTTGTAATTGAAGATTTCATGTTATGATAAGTTATAAGTGATCATGTGATATGTGTTATGAAGTTTGATAAGTGTTATGGAAATTTGGAAGCTCAAAATTCGAAAATGACATGTGGAGTCATTTGAAATTGAATTACAATTTGGTCGTTTATTAGAATCGTCGCATGTTACTTACTTGAAGATTATAGTAGTTATAATCGATTGCGACTTGATATCATGTTATGCTAACAACTTGGATTGAAATGGAAATTGGATAAGAATTGGTATTGTTGCCCAAATTGCCGAATTGACATTGTAGTTTAGACTAGTTGTTATATATTGTGGGGCGGAATTTTACATGTCTTGATTAAGCATGTAATCCCCTATTGTTAGCTACTTTGTTGGGCCTTAAATGTGGCGTATTTGGTTATTGAATTCGGCCTTGAAAAGGTGGCAAAGTAAGTAGAAACAAAGGAAGTGCTGTCCGATTTTCCGTAGAATTTAGTGACTTTGCACTTGGAATATTCTACGTTTGAAACTAGAAGTTAATAGACGCATTATGGTCATTATAGGTTGACATACTACGTGCACGCTTAATTGGACTTAGCAAGTGGATTAAACCGAAGAGGTATGTGGAACTTTCTTATCTCTTGAGCATGAATAGGTTGTAAATGTATAGTACGGTAGACGTACAAGATTTTGACAATCTAGGTCCATTTGATATCCTTGGCTTATTTTAAGAATGTCCAAGTTGGTTGAGTTAGGGAGTTAACTCACTTGTTTAAATATTAAGGATATCTTGGTTTTCAAAAGTTAAGAGACTTTAAGTATGTTGAAAGTATTATTGATACTTGTTTTGTTGGAAAGTTTAAGTCTCTTGGTTATAAAGAAGTATGTAAGTTGCTAATGTATAAAGCTAGTATAACGACTTTATGGGAAGTTGGTTATAATAGCTTTATGGAAAGTTAAAAAGAGTGGTTTACTCTAAGTGATTTAAGTATGTTAAATGACTTGATTTAATGAAAGACAATTTGATTTTAAGGCATCAATTGCCTAAGGTTTTATAAGAAAAGGAGTCACTTGATTTGGAAACCTAACTTTATTTCTAAAAGTATTGTGACTTGTCTTGAAACGTAATTTCGACTTGATACTATGGTTAATAGTATCTTGGAAGTGTTATACTAAAAAGAGTCATTTGTTTTAAAGAGTAGAAGTATGTAGTACTTGGGTTAAATTCCCGGATTTTTATAAAAGATATGCTAGTGCCTTAAGTAAACTAAAATGAGAGTGTATATGAATAACAAGTTAGGGGGATTTCTTAACTTTCTTACTTTATGTATGATGGCCGGTTGAGATAGGGTAAGAGTATATCTGAGGGGTAAATCCCCATGATAGTTATACCACCTTCTCTAGGGTAAGAGTATATCTGAGGGGTAAATCCCCAAGATAGTTATACCACCTGCTTCAGGGTAAGAGTATGATTGAGGGGTAAATCCCCAAGATAGTTATACCACCTGTTTCCGTGGATTTGCTACCCACGATGCGAGGAATACCTCATGCGAGTCCTTATAGGTTTATGCGGGTGAAATAGTCCCATGCGGGCGGATACAACCTATGCGAGGAATACCTCATGCGGGTCCGCACGACCTATGCAGGTGAAATAGTCCCAGGAGTAGGATTGCTTAATGATACTGCAGACGGATGGTTCTGCTTTGATCGTGAGCTTCCTATTTTTTTTTTATGTTGTACGTACACTCCTAGTTACTCTCATTGTTAGTAAGGCACTGTGTACTGTTAATTGAGTTATCATACCTGTCTCCAGTTTTATTATAGACTTATGATTTCATTACAAGATTTCGGTTTCACATATTTGGTACATGTTGATCGACCTCTTTTCGGGTTGCGTTCACGCCGCAGTAGTCTGAGTTGTTGATCCTCGCCTAGGATCACTGTTCACCAAGTTGAGAAGCTCCTTTATTTCGGAGGCTTATCCTCGGTATTGTCGGTAGTTGTACATTCGGTGGTATGGCGGGGCCTGTCCGTCGCTTGTTATTCTTAGAGGTCTGTAGTCACATTGTGGATTGGGTTGTAAAGAAAAATGTACCGTTTTATTTGTATAGCTTACGGAAGGTGGCCTTATCGGCCAGCCTGTTGTTATTTTATGTTAAGCATTTTTATCAGTTGTGTATGTTCCGCTGCTATTCTCTGATGTATCACGAAAGGAGTGCCTGTAGTGGCACGATCGAGCCCGGTCGGGTCGTGACACCTTTATGGGCAGATGTATGTGGAACTTTCCCTATCTCTTGAGCATGAGTATTTACAAATGTATAGTACGGTAGACGTACGGGCTTTAAATGAATTCAGTTTCATTTTGATATCATTGACTTGATGTAAAGTATGTAAGTTTGGTTGAGTTGGAAAGTTAAACTCATGTGATTTTAAAGAACAAAATGCTTGGTTTAGAAAGACATAAAGTGTTATAATGGCTTTATGGAAAGTTAATTATAACGACTTTATGGGAAGTTAAATGAGTGGCTTACTCAAACAAGGATAAATGACTTGGTTTTAAGAAAGACAACTTGATTTAAAGGCATAAGTTGCCTAAGTTTTGAAAGTAGAAGTCACTTGATTTAAAAGCCTTGAAATGGATTTCTAAAGGTGTGGTGAGTTGTTTTGAAAAAGTAAGCATGTCTTGATACTAAGGGTGTTAGTATCTTGGGGTTTTATATAAAAAAAAGTTTTTTGAAAGGAATGGAAGTACGTAGTACTTTGGGTTAAATTCCCGGATTTTTCATGACATGTTAGTGCCTTAAGTTAAATAAAATAAGCGTGCATGCTAATTAAGTCTAATAAGATTTAAGGGATTTCTTAACTTACTTATGATATTTATGGTAGCCGGTTGTGCTTATGTTATGAGATTATGATAACCGGTTGTGCTTATGTTATGAGATTATGATAGTCGGTTGTGCTTATGTTATGAGATTATGATAGTCGATTGTGCTTATGTTATGAGATTATGATAGCCGATTGTACTTATGTTACGTGATTATGTTAGCCGGTTGTGCTTGTGATATATTATTCATTACGGGGTCATTCCCCGGGCATGTTGCATTTGCATATTCCGTGAATTTGCTCCCCACGATGCGAGGAAGTTACCTCATGCGAGTCCGTAGTGCTCATGCGGGTGAAACAGTCTCATGCGGGGCGAACCAGTCCTATGCGAGGAAATTACCTCATGCGAGTCCATAGGGCTCATGCGGGTGAAACAGTCTCATGCGGGCGGATACAGCCTATGCGGGGAGATTACCTCATGCGGGTCCATACGGCCTATGCGGGTGAAATAGTCCCAGGAGTAGGATTGCATAATGATACTACGGGCGGATGACCCTAGGTTAATCATAAGCTTCATATTTTAAAATCGGCAAAGTTTATTCTTGTTCACTCTCTTTGTTAATAAGGCACAAGTGTACTGTTAATTTGGTTATAACTCTTATTGAAAATGGGAAAAGATAATAATGTGCGATTAAGTTCATGGGTTGTAATGGCACGGTAGGATTTAGTATTTACTTTTTATACTTGCCCCTATCATTCTTTTGTACAGTTATGATTTGTTTATTGTACCTTATTTCTGTTCCATACTTGCACATTTTTGTTATGCGACTCCGCCGGAGTTGCGTTCATGCCCGCAGGTGTTAGGTACACAGGTTGGTGATCCTCGCTCTTAGGATCTCTGTTCAGTTTTTGGGAAAAAACTCCATTTACTCCGAAGGCTTATCTTTTGGTACGGATCCCTGTTGTTGTAGATTATGTACATTCAGGGGTATGACGGGGCCCTGTCCCGTCACAGTTGTTATGTCAAATTATTAGAGGTCTGTAGTCATATCTTGTGGGTCGGTTTGAATTTTTTTTTGATGTAACTGCTTTTGGCTTTGTATATATATATGTCAAGGGAGGTAGCCTTATCGGCTAGCCTGTTGTTTATTTCCTGTAAATATACGTTATGAGTTTCATGTATGTTCCGCTGATTTTTCTCTGATGTATACCTGTAGGGTGCCCAGGTAGGGCACCAGTCGCGGGCCCGGGGTCAGGTCGTGACAAAAGTGGTATCGTGAGCGATTAGTCTCGAAAGTGTCTACAGGCCGTGTCTAGTAGAGTCTTGGTTATCGGTGTGTTGTGCACCACATCAATAACCAGGAGGCTACAGGACATTTAGGATTGGTTTCCATTCTTCTCATTCTGAGATCGTGCGATAGAGCTGTGTTGTTAGGGTCGTCTCTCCCTAACGAGTTATGTTGATTGCAGCTATGAGAAAGGCAACGGTGGCCCAAAAAAGATTATTGTGGATTGCGTATCCAGGTTGGTAAGAATTATTATATATTTGGTATAATGATGTACGGCTATACGGGTCTATGTATGAGGGTCATATATGTGTTTCCTAGAATGATTTTAGATTACCAGGAATCGGTAAGGACTAAATAGATATCGGGAAGGTATGAAACAATTTAATAAATTCTCATCAAGGTTTTACGTGCTAATTTGAGATAATTAGGAGATGATGAGCTGTTTGAGAAGGTAATGAACCCTTAAGAGATCATGATTAAGGGACTTAATGGAAGACTATGTTAGTAAATTAAGCTACGTGGTATGCTTAAGGGAATTGTACGGATGTGATACGTATGGAGTAATTATGGTTGTTGTGATTGAGACAACACGATTGAGAGTTTATGAGGAGCTATTTACTCGTATACGGGGGGGGGGGACTGATAAGATAGGCTTGGAACATGAAAATTGTGAGCCTAAGAATTTTTATAACCGCAGAGACCTTAGATATACAAGGCTTTCTCGGGTAGTAAGATTTATTTCGGACCAAGAATGAGAATAAAGTGCGACTATGGGTCGGGTATGGGCTGTTGCGGGTCAACCCGTAGCCCGGAATAGAATGGGGTCAGTTGGAGGTAGTCCCGCTATGTGATAGGGTCACGAGGGTGTAAGGCTCAAGTTTAGTTAGTCGTTGTACGAGTTCGTGGACGCGTTCCACCGGAACCTGGTCGTGAGAACCAAAAAAAAATGACCAAGTTGGATATAGTAACTCCAAGGATCAGAAAAACAGAAGCGAGGATTGAGATTATGTACGTGTACTAGAATAAGTTTGGAAGTACGAAAAAATAATCCTTTTAGGCCATGAATGGGAGTAAATAGTAATGGTGCACACTTTGGATTTGTTTCCTCGTTTGGCTTATGATGGATGGATATGCATGTGCGATGTATTAGGGCCATATGTGGCATAATTAGGTTTCATTAAGTGTAGTTTTATGAGACTATACCAAGAAATGTTAGATTGAGCTCCGAAAGAACATTCGGGGACGAATGTTTCTAAGGGGGGAGAATGTTACACCCCGTAAGTCCAGGACATGTTTAAGAGAATGTACGTAAGGAATCAGGACTTAAAATTTAAACGAAAGAAAGAGTTGTGATTTCTAAGGAAAAACCTTCCGAACCTCGGGAAGGAAAAATGTTTGTTAGTAAGAATTGGGTTCTCAGAATTGTTATTTGAGACTGATGGAATTTTATTTTCAGATTTGGTTACGTGGGGCCCACCCGAGAAATCTTACGTTTTTGTAGGGCCCACAAGGTTTCCGATATTTTGACCAATTGTGGAAATTTCGGGAAACGAAATGTTATGGACGAATGGGAGGGTGAAACGTGTCACCCCCCCCCCCCCACATGGAATTGGTCGAGAAAGACCAAGGGTGGGATAGTCAAGTCTTGAAGCCAAGGCTTGATAAAAAAATTGACCAAGTCAAGGAAAATAAGTGGGAGCTTGATATAATTGACCCAATCCTAGCCATCCATATGTTTTAATCCTAGCCATTGGTTGTAGTATATATCCACATTACTAGTGCAAGACTAAACAAATTCCACACATAGAAAAATTTGAGAAATCTTGTGAGCTCAAGAAAAGGCTCTCGGCCATAACTCTCACAGATGAGAAAAATTCTTCAATCTTGCTTCATAAATCCCAATATTCAAACCCAAGATCCCTAGAGGTATTCTAAGGATATCCCAACACAAAAATCCCGAAAAAACTACGTTTTTACGTTAGTCGCAACATGAAACCTAAGGTGTTCTTCAACTTTGAAGTTGGAATTTGAAGAGAAGTTGTTTATGAACTTCTAAGGATTGTTTGGAGTGGTTTGAAATGTGAAGGAAATGAGCTAAAGTTGCTAAGGATCGACTTTTGATCTTAGATAAGATTTGGGCTTATTGAGATAATAATCTCCTTCTTGCTTTTGTAATTCAAGATTTCATGTTGTAGTAGTTAATCGATGAGCATGTAATATTTAGAATGAAGATTGATAAATGTTATGGAATTTGGAAGCTTAAATCCGAGATTTGCATATTAGCTATTAAAATTGGAAATCAATTTGGTCGATAGTTATAATCATCGCATGTTGTATAAGAAATGAATTATAGTTGTTATAATTGATTGCGACTAAATAACATGTTAGAATAACAACTTGGATTGAAAAGGAAATGGAAAAGAATAGATGTTGTTGTTGTCCTTGTGATTGCCGAAAATGGCTCAAAGTTATTGGACTTTTTACTTTAATTGTCAGAATTTTATACGTCATGTTAGACGTATGATCCTCTTTGAATTGCTGGGTTGTTGTGCCTTAAATGTGGCATGTTGGTTATTGATTTCGGGTCTTGAAAAAGGTGGAAAAGTACGTAGAAACAAAGGAAGCGCTGCCCAAATTTCCGTAGAATAAGAGACTTTACACTTAGTATTATTCTACCTTAAAAATGCTAGGAATTGATAGACGTATTATGGTTATTATAGGTTAAAGTACCACGTATCGAGTATTCTACTTGAAGGGTGGGATAGCTATCAAGGTTGAAGTACTTTGGAGCATGTTGCTACTTGTCGATAGTCGGCGCGACGTATGTGATCCTCTTCCTTCTTTTGGCATGTTCTAAGTATGAAATATACATGTGGTGTTATTTCATGATTCCTTCTACTCTTAGAAGTTAATAGGTATGTATGTTGATTTACTCTATGTAAAAGGTATGTCTAAGTTATCCTAAGTTCTTACCAAGTCTTATGGGGGATGTTGGTAAGAGTCGTTAGGAAGTATGTGGAGTCGAGGTGACTTGGCTAATTTACTGCACTAATGAGAATAGGTATCGAACAAGACATTACAGCGTTAATAAAAATGTATCGACAATCAATTAAGTTAAAATGACTAGAATTCTCCATCTGCATAGAAACTAAGATAAGACAAAATTGTATTACATTTTCTAGATCATGACTGCTTTAATAAGATAGTTATAAACGAGTATAAACTATTCACAGCTCATAAAAATATATGTTACTTAATTTAAAGAGTTTATATTATGAAGTTTTAAGACTATGAACCTTGATTTCTTAAAAGGTTATGAGATTTTATTTTTCAAGTTATGGGACTTGATTCTTAAAGGAAGGAATTACTTGATTTAAAAAGTATGGTTTCCATGATTTATTTCAAAAGTTAAGAGGCTTGATTTCAAAAGAGAATGTAACTTGAGTTTTCAAAAGAAGAAGTTTATTGATTTAAAAGAGAAGGTGTGACATGATTATTTTATAAGTATACATGTACGTAGTACTTTTGGGTTTAGTTTTTCCTAATGTAATAAGAAATGAAAGTGCCTTAAGTTCTCCAAAATGAAAGGTTGTTATAATAGCTTTATGGGAAGTTGTTATAACGACTTAAGAAGGAGTAAGAAAAGATGGTTTAAAATATTATGGATACAATACACCGAGTCCTACAAATAGGCCGGGTTATGTTATGAGATACACCGAGCCTACAAATAGGTCAGGTTATGTTATGAGACACACCGAGCCTACACATAGGACGGGTTACATTATGGGACTTTACCGCGTCCCAGAATGCGCCGGGAAGTATACCTTTATGAGTAGACGTATGTGGAACTTTCCCTATCTCTTGAGCATGAGTATTTATAAATGTATAGTACGGTAGATGTACGGGCTTTAAATGAATTCAATTTCATTTTGATATCATTGACTTGATGTAAAGTATGTAAGTTTGGTTGAGTTGGAAAGTTAAACTCATGTGATTTTAAAGAACTAAATGCTTGGTTTAGAAAGACATAAAGTGTTATAATGACTTTATGAAAAGTTAATTATAACGACTTTATGGAAAGTTAAATGAGTGGCTTACTCAAACAAGAATAAATGACTTGGTTTTAAGAAAGACAACTTGATTTAAAGGCATAAGTTGCCTAAGTTTTGAAAGTAGAAGTCACTTGGTTTAAAAGCATTGAAATGAATTTCTAAAGGTGTGGTGACTTGTTTTGAAAAAGTAAGCATGCCTTGATACTAAGGGTGTTAGTATCTTGGGGTTTTATATAAAAAAGAATCTTTTGAAAGGAATGGAAGTACGTAGTACTTTGGGTTAAATTTCAGGATTTTTCATGACATGTTAGTGCTTTAAGTTAAATAAAATGAGAGTGCATGTTAATTAAGTCTAATAAGAGTTAAGGGATTTCTTAACTTACTTATGATATTTATGGTAGCCGGATGTGCTTATGTTATGAGATTATGATAGCCAGTTGTGCTTATGTTATGAGATTATGATAGTCGTTTGTGCTTATGTTATGAGATTATGATAGCCGGTTGTGCTTATGTTATGAGATTATGATAGTCGGTTGTGCTTATGTTATGAGATTATGATAGTCGGTTGTACTTATGTTATGAGATTATGATAGCCGGTTGTGCTTATGTTATGAGATTATGATAGCCAATTGTACTTATGTTACGTGATTATGTTAGCCGGTTGTGCTTGTGATATATTATTCATTACGGGGTCATTCCCCGGGCATGTTTCATTTTCATATTCCGTGGATTTGCTCCCCACGATGAGAGGAAGTTACCTCATGCGAGTTCGTAGGGCTCATGCGGGTGAAACAGTCCCATGCGGGGCGAACCAGTCCTATGCGGGGATATTACCTCACGCGAGTCCATAGGGCTCATGCGGGTGAAACAGTCGCATGCGGGTGGATACAACCTATGCGGGGAGATTACCTCATGCGGGTCCATACGGCTTATGCGGGTGAAATAGTCCCAGGAGTAGGATTGCATAATGATACTACGGGCGGATGACCCTAGGTTAATCATAAGCTTCCTGTTTTAAAATCGGCAAAGTTTATTATTGTTCACTCTCTTTGTTAATAAGGCACAAGTGTACTGTTAATTTGGTTATAACTCTTATTGAAAATGAGAAAAGATAATAATGTGCGATTAAGTTCATGGGTTGTAATGGCACGGTAGGATTTGGTATTTACTTTTTATACTTGCCCCTATCATTCTTTTGTACAGTTATGATTTGTTTATCATGCCTTATTCCTTCCATACTAAATTTGTTGTATCGAATTTCTTCGGGTCTGCTCATGCCCGCAGGTGTTAGGTACACAGGTTGGTGATCCTCACTCTTAGGATCTCTGTTCAGTTTTTGGGAAAAAGCTCAATTTACTCCGGAGGCTTATCTTTTGGTACGTATCCCTGTTGTTGTAGATTATGTACATTCAGGGGTATGACGGGGCCATGTCCCGTCACAGTTGTTATGTCAAATTCTTAGAGGTCTGTAGTCATATCTTGTGGGTTGGTTTGAAAAAAAAGGGATGTAACTGCTTTTGGCTTTGTATATATATGTCCAGGGAGGTAGCCTTATCGGCTAGCCTGTTGTTTATTTCCTGTAAATGTACGTTATGAGTTTCATGTATGTTCCGCTGATTTTTCTCTGATGTATACATGTAGGGTGCCCAGGTAGGGCACCAGTCGCGGGCCCGGGGTCGGGTCGTGACAATTTCCTTGTGATTCGTTTGAAACTCTTATTCATGAATTAATGCATTAGTTTGTTTTCTTCTTCACTTGATTAAGATTTATTCAATAATTGTTTTGATTGTTTGATAATTAATTGATCACTAGTTATCATCACTTATATGAGTTTTCTAATCGAAACCCGAAAGGGGATATTGTGAATATGTTATAGTTGAAAAAACATAGGTTTAAATCGTAGATGAAAGTACCCCGATACTTTTGTAGCTTAATAGGTTATTGCTCTTAATCCTCCTTTGTAGTCAATCTTGTCATCGAAAGATAGAAGGGTTCTCCATTGGGGTTGAGTGTTTATATTACCTTAACATGAGTATAAAACGGTCTAGTTAACCTGTTATCTTAACGTAGAAGAAGAAGTCAGTCTAATTGTATTAAGGATTGAATAGAGTGGATAATTGATGATCTTAAAAGCCCTAATTCTCCGTCATAACTGATTTAAATCAAAGTATTTTCATAATTAGTTTATTTCATGCATTATTAGTCTAGAATTCCAAACCATTTAACGTTAACCAAATCAAAATTAAAGCATAGATAATCGGTACTTGAAAACCAGTCCCTGAGATCGATATTCGGTCTTACCCAGACTATATTACTTGTACGATACGTGCACTTGCGTTAAGCGTGTGGATAAATCGCATATCACCTGGCGCCGCGGTGCCGAAACTTCAGAGAGTTTCGGGTGCTACCGGCGTCGTGGCTCGCACTGGCGCGCGTGGCGAAACTTCGTAGTTCTGGCGCCGCCGGCCGTGGCCCCGCACTGCGCGCGATATTTTTCGACCTGTTTCATCTTCTACACATTGCACATGTCTTTCCTTCGTTTACCAACGTGAAACCATTGTTATTTGGCCAATAACCGTCTATTCTCTTATGTCTCAAACAATTCGTATACGTACCAATATCACTTCCATTTAAGGAAATTACTATCCTTGACATTTTATGTACACGTATGTGGAAACCATGTTCCAACGTGCGGGGCCCCAATTGTTCGAGTCATAATTAATAAGATTAATTTATTTCACATTTAGTAAATTTCCAACAATCCCCTCTTGTAAGAGATTTTGGCGCACGCACATTGTGTCTTTCGAGCAATCACTCGGCGGATCGATGTCGCATCTGGAGAGGTAGTCGGAGCTTTGAACATTCCATAGTAGAATACCATCGGACATATTTACTGCGCGGTGAACGTGATGTCTTGAACCGTCAGTGTTTAGTATATGCCAAGACAATGGTACCAACACAACACTTTTCCTACTCAATCTTTCTAGTATTTTGTCCGTCGTGGGTCGTGGACACCCTTGGATTCTTAAGTGTGTTCATTGGAGGTGGTCTGTCCTCGCACTTAAATATGTGGTCTCCTACAAGGTATCCTGTAATATCCCGCTACACAAGCGTTAGGAACCATTAAAAATTTCTCCAACCTAACCTCAACTATTGAGGATCACTAAATGTTTGGAAATTTATCCTTTACCCCTCTTACAGATAGCACTTTTTGTCTATCACGGGAACGGTCTTGGATTATGTTTCTTAAGAAAAACACATTATCCAAAGTGCTCTTGCTTCCACCGAAGCGCTCACAGAACCTTTACAGTTTAGTTTTTCCATTGAACCTTATTCCTGGGATCTCCAATCGGTAAGGTTGGGTGTCCACTATATCGATTCTTATTGTTTGAGTTTTAAGCCCATTCCCCTAGACAGGCAGAACAACTGATCTTTGGGTATTCCCTTCGTCAAGGGATCTGCGATATTTTTCTTAGATTTTATGTAATCAATGGAAATAATACCCGAGGTGATCAACTACCTAACAGACTCATGTCTCCGTCGAATATGACGAGACTTACCATTGTAAATTGAACTTCGTGCCCTTCCTAGATCTGACAAACTATCGCAGATGATCATTACAGAAGACACGGGTTTATCCCAATATGGAATATCCTCTAGAAAACCATGAAGTCACTCATATTCCTCTCCCGCTTTATCTAAAGCGGTAAATTTTGACTCCATCGTGGATCGGGAAATAAGAGTTTGCCTAGAGGATTTCCAAGACACAGCTCCACCACCGATTGTAAAAATATATCCGCTGGTGGATTTGATGTCGTCGCTATCATATATCCAGTTTGCATCACTGTACCTCTCTAGTACTGCTGGATACCTCGAATAGTGTAACCCGAAATTTATCGTGAACTTTAGGAACCGTAGTACCCTGTTCAACGCTTTCCAGTGATCCTAACTTGGATTTTGAGTGAACCTAGCCAATTTATTGACTACATGAGCGATGTCAGGTCGAGTGCAGTTTGTGATATACATCAGACTACCAATCACTTGCGCATATCGCTCTTGGCATACGGTCTTACCAAGATGTTTGTGTTACACCCCGTAGTTCCAGGGTATGTATATGAGGACGTACGTAGGAGAATACGACATTAATATTGGAAAGGAAGAAAGATTTGATTTTCCGACGGAAAATTTTCCGGATTTTTGTGAAGGAAAAAGGTTCGTAAATGGGAATTGGATTCCCAGGTTTGGTATTTGGACTTCTTGGAATATTAGAGAGTTATGGATTTTATTTTCCAGAATTGGTCACATGGGGCCCACGGGAGAAATTTACGGTTTTGTGGGGCCCACATCATTTTCGAGATTTTGGCCATTGTGGATGTTTCCGGGAGATGAAATATTTTGGACCAATAGGAGGGAGACACATGTCACCCCTATATGGCCTTGTTGGCCGAAATTGAGTGTCAAGTGGACAAGCCAAGTGGCCTTGTCTTGCAAGATGTTTTGTGTGGACAAGTGGCTTGTGGGACCCACACACACTTGTCCCTAATCTCAACCACACACTTGTTTTAATCCTAGCCCTTGGTTGTCTTATTTATACACACCTTGTGGATGAAATCATCTCACACTTAGAGAGTTTCCAAGACTTGAAATATACCCCCTCCCTTGACATGCTCTCGGCCAAGCCTCCATTTCTTGAGCAAGACTTGTCCAATAATTCTTAAACTTTTAAGTGTTCTTCCTTAAGGTGTTAGGAAGATTGTGAACCAAGTGTTAGACAAGAATTCACACCCCTAGCCTTTGAAACCTCTCTTGGCCGAAACTTGCCTAGTTGGAACCCTAAGTGTTCTTCACTTTTTGGAGTTGGATCTTGAAGAGAAATTGGTTAGGAGCTTCTAAGAGTTGCTTGTAGCGGATTGGAACGTAAGGATTTGGAGCTAAACTTGCTAATGAGCGACTTTAAGTTCTTGGATATTTTTGGGCTCTTTGAGGGTGAAGTACTACGAGTAGCGTATTCTACTTGAAGGGTGGAAAAGGCTAGCAAGGTTATAGTACTTTGGAGCATTTTGCTACTAGTCGATAATCTTCATGAGGTATGTGATTCTTCCTATCCTTTCTAGCATGATTGTTGTGAACTATGTAGTACGGTAGACGTACGTGTGCTAAATGAATTTGGTTGGTTTAAAACATAAAGTGTTATAATGGCTTTATGGGAAGTTAGTTATAACGACTTTATGAAGATAAAAGAATGGTTTGTTGATTTTAAAAGTTAAGAGACTTGAATTGTGTTAAAAAGTTGTGAAACCTCATTCGTGAGTAATGGGTACTTGGTCTTTAAAAGAATAAGGTTATATTGATTTCGGGAATGAGAATAGGTATCGAACAAGCCATTGAAACGTTAATAAAAGAAAATGTATCGACAATCAATTAACTTAAAATGAGTAGAATTATCCATCTGCATAGAAGCTAAGATAAGACAAAATTGTATTACATTTTCTAGATCATGGCTGCTTTAATAAGATCATTATAAACAAGTATTGATTTTTCTTAAAATACAAAGTAAGGAACTTGATTTCTAGAAGAGACGTGAGGATTTGAAGTGTTTTTGTTTAAAAGGAAGGCATGATATTGTCTTAAATTGGTTTAAAAAGAAGGTATGAAAATTATTTTGGTTTACTTAAAATGATAGTTACTCTATTTTGATACTACGGGTATTAGTATCGAGTTGTTTTTACGTAAAAAGAGATCTTTTTAAAAGAATGAAAGTATGTAGTACTTTAGGGTTAAAAACCCGGATTGTTGGCAATAAGTGGGAGTAATTGAGTTTATAAAAATGATAAATCAGTTTACATGTTAAACAAAGTCTAAGAGTATGTTAAACTTGCCTATGCTAGTTGTGATAGCCTCTGTTGTGCAAGGGTGGTATTACTATGTTACCGCGTCTCTCGGTGGAGGGCCGACTGACTTGTTATGAACTTACTTGGACGTACCGGCAGTGACAGAGGATTCCACGGGTATGCTTCCATTGTTATTATCACATGGACATGTCTACACCGATGAGGGATTCCGGGGGCATTGTGACGCCCCGAACCCGGGCCCGTCACTGGTGCCTTACCCCGGGCACCCTAGTGATACAACATCAGAGAAAACCAGCGGAAAATAAAACTTTAAACAAGAAACAAGATATATGATCATAAAACAGGCCAACCCAACGGTTACCTTCCAATAACATATATATATACAACTTTTTCAAAACGGCTTTAATCCTTTTTACAAACCCCGCCACAACAAGATTTCTGCACTTAAGATTTACAACAACTATGACGACAGTGGCCCGCCATACCCCGAATGTACAAGAACCTACAACTCAGTGGAACACATACCAAAAGATAAGCCGAGAAACGGAGCTTCCTAAAACGCCGAATCGAGATCCTAAGAGCGAGGATCCACGATCGATGTATTCTACTGCGCAGATGAACGCAGCCTCAAGGAGGTCAAGATAACAGTACCAAGTATGTGAAATCAGAAAATATCAGAATGAAATCATACTAGTCTATATAAAGCAGAGACATGTATGATAACCAAACTACGCTTCACAACATAAAACAAATATGTCTGTGACTCACGCCTCAAGTCATCACTCAAATATAACTACGGGTCTCACGCCCACAACATCAATCATGTTCGTGATCACGGCCGCATGCCCCGAATTCGCCTCGGTAGACATGTCCATGATGCAACAATAATACCAATGCCCCATGGCCACATGCCCCGACCGTGATCGCGTAGACACGCCCATGTGACATCAACAACAATATATCGGGTGATCAACCCCGCCGCACGCCACATGCCCCGGACATCAGACGGTGTAGACATGTCCATGTAACCTCAATAACAATATATCTGGTGGTCAACCTGCCGCATGGCCACATGCCCGGAATCTGACGGCAGACACGCCCATGTTGCGCAATAACCATATATCGGTAATCAACCCGCCGCACGGCCGCATGCCCCTGAATATCGACGGCAGATACGCCCATGTGACATCAACAACAAGACAAGAATCAAAATGGAAACATACCCGTGGAATTCTCCATCACCGCCAAAGACGCCCAAGTAAGTTCTCAACAAGTCAACCGCCTTTATCGAGACGCAGAATACGTAAATACCACACTTGCACAACAAAGGCTATCATCACAAGATAGGCAAGTTTCACAACAACAAGCATAAGCAAGTTTCACAACAACAAGCATAGGCAAGTTTCACAACAACAAGCATAGTAAGTTTCACAACAACTCAAAGTACTTTCGCTTTATGCCAAAGTCCGGTTTTTAACCCCAAAGTACTACATACGTTAAGTTCTTTTAAAAGAGATCCATTACTTTTATAAAAGTCACCCGACACCGTAGTATTAGAATGACCAACCCACATTCCTTTTCAAAATCAAGTAACAACATTCTTTCCTAAGTTCCGCTTGCCTAGTTTCAATTACTCAAGCTTCTCATTTTCAAATGGTTTCATAGTTCCCAAACTTAATCACTTGATTCCTTTTAGAACAATCGAGTAATATATGTCTCACGTGAGAGTAGGTTATTCTTGTTTACAACATTCTTATTACAAAGCCATGATCTAGAAAATGTAATATCATTTGTCTCATCTTAGTTTCTATGCATGGAGGTTTCTAATGGTTTTAATACAATTCATCATTATTCAATACATTTTCCTTTATTAACGCTGCATGGTCTGTCGATACACATTCGATTTCCAAATCAAGAAACATTATCCCTTTAAATAAAACCAAGTACTCATTACTCACGAATGAGGTTTCACACAAACATTCACATTAAAACAAATAAGTTAAGTCTCTTATCTTATAAGATCAAGTCTCTTAACTTCTAACATCAAGAAACCATTTTCTTTACCTCTTAAGACATTATACCTAACTCCCTATAAAGCTAGTATAACTCTTTTAAAACCTTTTAAAACCAAGTGTTACCTCCCTTCCAAAACAATTTATAAATCTTTGAAATACATCAAGTTCTTTATTATAACTAGCCGCTTATAATTCACATCGCTTACCTTTTAAAACCACAAAGTATTTTCTTACCTACATAAAGTCGTTATAACCAACTTCCCATAAAGCCGTTATAACACTTTATGTTTTAAGAACAATCAAACACGCTTAACACACGTACGTCACCGCACTACATAGTTCACACATATCACGCTAGAAGAGATAGGAAGAGGTTCACATACCTCGCGACGATTATCGACAATAAGCAAAAAGCTCCAAGTACTACAACCTTGCTAGCCCTTTCCACTCCTCGAGTAGAATACGCTACTCTTAGTACTTTCACCTAAAAAGGTCACAAACGCTCATTAACTTTTAAACACACGCCTATTTCTCTACGTAAAATTCAAGATTCTCCCGCCACAACAGAAATCTCCTCCTCTATCGAGGCCGGCTACCAAGCCAACCAGGGGGGGGGGGGTTTACACGTCTAACCGGACGTGTACAATTCTACTCAGTAATACTACACAAGTCTACTGCAATACAGTCCAATGTAAATACAGTTCAGTTCTTTTCTTTATTCTTCAGGCTTAAGTCAAAAGACATTGCCACAAACTAGGTTCAGTTCTATATATAGTATACTTCAACTATATATTCCTAACAACATGTAATTTCCAATTACAAATAGAGGGACAAGATAATTACCTCGATAAGCCCATAATTATCCAAGTTAAATGTCGGTCCTTAGCAACGTTTAGCTCCAACTCCGGGTGCTCCATCCCGCTCCAAACAACCCTTAGAAGTTCTAACCAACTTCTACCTAAATACTTCAACCAACCAATGAAGATTTCCTGTGGTTTTGCTTGAGACTAAAGGGACAAAAGGTAGTATTTCCTGCTCTACGATAGAGGTATCTTTGGAATACTACAAGGTACAAGGCTAAGGTATTTTGGGCATTATAACAATACTAGGAGTATTTCTATACCACAACAAGGGTATTATACGAAACAACTAGCAGTGGGGTACCCTACTGCCAAGGCACCACAAAGTGGAGAGAGGAGGCCTCGGCCAAGACTCTCAAAAGAGTGGATGAGTTGGACGAACTCAACACTAGAGGAGGGAGGATTTTAGGCTTGGAAGGTTTCATTTGTGGACGAAGAGTTCATCAACATAAGGGGGTATTTTTATCAAAACCAAAGGCCAACCAATGGCCAAGATCTAGCCAAGTGCAAGGCAAGTGTAAGGCCAAGATCAATCCAAGTGCACCCTAACCCCTACTCCACAAAACATTGCACCAAACAAGCCACAAAACAAGGCCAAAACAAGGCACAAAACAAGGCACCAATAGACACAAAACGCGAGCCAAAAGATCAAGCCAAAACGTGAACCACTTCGCGCACTGACGCCACTGCTTCAATGCGAGGGTGACACATGTCACCCTCCCGCTGGTCCAAAATGTTTCGCCTCTGAAAAATCCGCAAAATTTAAAAAGGACATAGCCGAATTTTCCTCGCAGTTATGTAAAACGCTTTAAAAAACGACTCTAACCGTGTCAGGCACAAATGTCATTCTGGCCAAGCCATTTCAGGCGTGGTGACACGGGTCACCCTCCTATTGGCCCAAAATAAAACATCTTCCGAAAATATCCACAATGGCCAAAATCTCGAAAACAAAGTGGGCCCCACAAAACCGTAAATTTCTCCCGTGGGCCCCACGTGACCATTTCCGAAAATAAAATTCCATAATTCTCAAATATTCCAGGAAGTCCGAATACCAAATCAGGGAATCCAATTTCCATTAACGAACCTTTTTCCTTCACAAAAACCGGAAACTTTTCCGTGGAAAATTCACCTCTTTCTTCCTTTCCCATCTTTCTGTCAGATTCGCACGCACGCCCCACGCATATACTGGAAATACGGGTATAACATTCTCCTCCTTAGAAACATTCGTCCCGAATGTTCCTTCTCAAGTCTCCACACAAACCTGCGCTAGTATAGCCTTCACTGCTATAAGTACGAAAACAATCATGCCACACCTGGCAAAAAAAAAAAAAAAACAAACGCACCAATACTTAAACTCCAAGTCAACGAGGAAACACTCTAATCATCACAAAACCCCTTACCCGAGGTCTAAAATATACTCCTTCACACCTTCATTTCACAAAAGAAACGATCACACACGCTCACTTCTCCCCTATCTCGTTGTCCCTTCTCAACACTCGAACTCTTTCTAGTATTCGCACTCACACTTCCGTCAACACTGCTTTCCAACCCTTGGAGTCACTACCTCCAAACTTGGTCATCTCACTAACTTCTATCTTCTCTAAGGCCGTTCCCGGCCTCCACGATCCGCTTCTGGTTGAACATATCCACCAACTCATACGATGGTCATATAAACTTGGGCCTAGCATCCTCATGACCTACCACCGCGACCACCTAACTGACCCCACCTTAATCCGGCTACGGTTGACCCGTATCACGCCCTCCACCCGACCCACAATCGCGTCATGCCCTTTGTTCCCGACACGAACAATCTCGCTAAATCACATCATGAAAGATACCACTTCCATCTCACATTACCCATGGACCGATCACACATATAAATCCCACGATACTACGCACCGATAAAGGTCAAATGTAAACGAATCTTTTACTCAAGACGACCTTACCTCTAAGGTCTCAATCGTGACAGTCTAGGGTTCACACTTACCACACAGCTCTAAGGCACGATCTCAGAATGAGAAGAATGGAAACCAATCCTAAATGTCCTATAGCCTCCTGATTATAGATGTGGTGCACAACACATCGATAATCAAGACTCTACTAGACACGGTTCAGACACTTTCCGAGGATTAATCGCTCGATACCACTTCAGACGCCCGAACTCGGCCCACATCGTGCCTTACCGGGCACCCTAGTGATACAACATCGAGAAAACCAAATGAAAATAAAACTTTAAACAAGAAACAAGATATATGATCATAAACAAAGCCAACCCAACTGCTACCTTCCAATAACATATATATATACAACTTTTTCAAACGAGCTTTAATCCTTTTACAAACCCCGCCACAACAAGATTACATGCACTTAAGATTTACAACAACTATGACGGACAGGCCCGCCATACCCCGAATGTACAAGAACCTACAACTCGGGAACACATACCAAAAGATAAGCCTCCTGAGAAACGGAGCTTCCCAAAACGCCGAATCGAGATCCTAAGAGCGAGGATCCACGGCCGATGTACCTCTACCGCAGATGAACGCACTTCCGGGCGAGGTCGATAACAGTACCAAGTATGTGAAATCAGAAAATATCAGAAATGAAATCATACTAGTCTATATAAAGCAGAGACATGATGATAACCAAACTACGATTCACAACATAAAGCAATCATGTCGATGGGGACTCACGCCTCAAGTCATCACTCAAATATAACTACGGGTCTCACGCCCACAACATCAATCATGTTCGCATCACGGCCGCATGCCCGGAATTTCGGTGTAGACATGTCCACGATGCAACAATAATACCAATGCCCCACGGCCACACGCCCGGAATTCGTGACGTGTAGACACGCCCACGTGTGACATCAACAACAATATACTGGGTGATCAACCCGCCGCACGCCACATGCCCCGGAATCAGACGGTGTAGACATGTCCATGTAACCTCAATAACAATATACGGGTGGTCAACCCGCCGCACGCCACATGCCTCGAATCGCGACGGTAGACACGCCCATGTTGCAAGAATAACCATATATCGGTAATCAACCGGCCGCACGCCCGATGCTCCTATCATCGACGGTAGACATACGCCCATGTGACATCAACAACAAGACAAGAATCAAAATGGAAACATACCCGTGGAATTCTCCATCACCGCCAAAGACGCCCAAGTAAGTTCTCAATAAGTCAACCGCCTCTATCGAGACGCCAGAATACGTAAATACCACACTTGCACAACAAAGGCTATCATCACAAGCATAGGCAAGTTTCACAACAACAAGCATAGGCAAGTTTCACAACAACAAGCATAGGCAAGTTTCACAACAACAAGCATAGGCAAGTTTCACAACAATTCAAAGTACTTTCCTTTTTATGCCAAAGTCTGGGTTTTTAACCCCAAAGTACTACATACGTTAAGTTCTTTTAAAAGAGATCCATTACTTTTATAAAAGTCACCCGATACCCGTAGTATTAGAATGACCAACCCACATTCCTTTTCAAAATCAAGTAACAACATTCTTTTCCTAAGTTCCAGTTTGCCTAGTTTCAATTACTCAAGCTTCTCATTTTCAAATGGTTTCATAGTTCCCAAACTTAATCACTTGATTCCTTTTTAGAACAATTGAGTAATATATGTCTCACGTGAGGGTAGGTTATTCTTGTTTACAACATTCTTATTACAAAGACCATGATCTAGAAAATGTAATATCATTTTGTCTCATCTTAGTTTCTATGCAGATGGAGGTTTCTACCGGTTTTAATACAATTCATCATTATTCAATACATTTTCCTTTATTAACGCGCAGCGGGTCTGTCGATACACATTCGATTTCCAAATCAAGAAACATTATCCCTTTAAATAAAACCAAGTACTCATTACTCACGAATGAGGTTTCACACAAACATTCACATTAAAACAAATAAGTTAAGTCTCTTATCTTATAAGATCAAGTCTCTTAACTTCTAACATCAAGAAACCATTTTCTTTACCTCTCTTAAGACATTATACCTAACTCCCATAAAGCTAGTATAACTCTTTTTAAAATCTTTTAAAACCAAGTGTTACATTCTCCTTCCAAAACAATTTATAAATCTTTTGAAATACATCAAGTTCTTTATTATAACTAGCCGCTTATAATTCACATCGATTACCTTTTAAAACCACAAAGTATTTTCTTACCTACATAAAGTCATTATAACCAACTTCCCATAAAGCCGTTATAACACTTTATGTTTTAAGAACAATCAAACACGCTTAATACACGTACGCCTCACCGCACTACATAGTTCACACATATCATGCTAGAAGAGATAGGAAGAGGTTCACATACCTCGCGACGATTATCGATAATAATCAAAAAGCTCCAAGTACTACAACCTTGCTAGCCCTTTCCACTCCTCGAGTAGAATACGCTACTCTTAGTACTTTCACCTAAAAAGGTCACAAACGCTCATTAACTTTTAAACACACGGTTCTATTTCTCTACGTAAAATTGGCAAAGACCTCCCCCGCCACAACAGAAATCTCCTCCTCTATCGAGGCCGGCTACCAAGCCAACCAGGGGGGGGGTTTACACGTCTAACCAGACGTGTACAATTCTACTCAGTAATACTACACAAGTCTACTGCAATACAGTCCAATGTAAATACAGTTCAGTTCTTTTCTTTATTCTTCAGGCTTAAGTCAAAAGACATTGCCACAAACTAGGTTCAGTTCTATATATAGTATACTTCAACTATATATTCCTAACAACATGTAATTTCCAATTACAAATAGAGGGACAAGATAATTACCTCGATAAGCCCATAATTATCCAAGTTAAATGTCGGTCCTTAGCAACGTTTAGCTCCAACTCCGGGTGCTCCATCCCGCTCCAAACAACCCTTAGAAGTTCTAACCAACTTCTACCTAAATACTTCAACCAACCAATGAAGATTTCCTTAGGGTTTCGGTTTGAGACTAAAGGGACAAAAGGTAGTATTTCCGGGCTCTACGTATAGAGGTATCTTTGGAATACTACAAGGTACAAGGCTAAGGTATTTTGGGCATTATAACAATACTAGGGGAGTATTTCTATACCACAACAAGGGGTATTATACGAAAACAACTAGGCTAGTGGGTACCCACTACACCAAGGCACCTGAGGGAGGAGGAGGCCTCGGCCAAGACTCTCAAAAGAGGGGATGAGTCGACGAACTCAACACTAGAGGAGGGAGGATTTTAGGCTTGGAAGGTTTCATGTGTGGATGAAGAGGTCATCAACATAAGGGGGGGTATTTATAGCAAAACCAAAGGCCAACCAATGGCCAAGATCTAGCCAAGTGCAAGGCAAGTGTAAGGCCAAGATCAAGCCAAGTGCACCCTAACCCCTACTCCACAAAACATTGCACCAAACAAGCCACAAAACAAGGCCAAAACAAGGCACAAACAAGGCACCAATAGGACACAAACGTGAGCCAAAAGATCAAGCCAAACGTGAACCACTTCGCGCACTTGACGCCCACTTGCTTCAATGTGAGGGTGACACATGTCACCCTCCCGCTGGTCCAAAATGTTTCGCCTCTCGGAAAAATCCGCAAAATTTAAAAAGGACATAGCGGAATTTTCCTCGCAAGTTATGTAAAACGCTTTAAAAACGACTTAACCGTGTACAGGCACAAATGTCATTCGGCCAAGTTACCTAGGCGGGGTGACACGTGTCACCCTCCTATCGCCCAAAATAAAACATCTTCGAAAATATCCACAATGGCCAAAATCTCAAAACAAAGCTGGCCCCACAAAACAGAATTTCTCCCGTGGGCCCCACGTGACCATTTCCAAAATAAAATTCCATAATTCTCAAATATTCGAAGTCCGAATACCAAATCGGGAATCCAATTTCCATTAACGAACCTTTTTCCTTCACAAAACCGGAAACTTTTCCGTGGAAAATCACCTCTTTCTTCCTTTCCAATCTTCGTCAGATTCTCGCACGCACGCCCTTACGCATATACTGGAAATACGGTATAGCATGCGCCATGCAGCGGGTTAAACTCCCAGATACTATTATTGTCACATGGACACGTCTACACCGATGAGGGATTCCGGCACGTGGTCGTATTATTACTCCACGGGCTAGCTCCCCATGAAGACGTGTCTACACCGATGAGGGATTCCGGGGGCATGTTATATACGATTATTACTCCACGGGCTAGCTCCTATGAAGACACTGCTACACCGATGAGGATTCCGGGGCATGGTATATACGATTATTACTCCACGGCTAGCTCCGTGAAGACGTGTCTACACCGATGAGGGATTCCGGGGGCATGTTATATATATATATATGTATAGTATATGTGTACACCGGTGAGGTAGGATGCCATCAAGGCGTCACATGGTTATATGTTACACCTACACGCCAGATGATGAGGATTCCAGGCGGTGAGATATATATATGTATTATATATGCGCGCGATGAGGTAGGATGCCACGGGCACGTCACATGATTATGATTTATGTCATAGACTGCCGGCAGTGAGGAAGGAGTTCCACGGGCATGATGATCTTGAGGGCGTAAGTCCCTGACTTGACATGATCGCTATATATCAGGCAATCGTAGTTTTGTTATCATACATGTCTCTGCTTTATATAGATCGTTATGATTTCATTACGATTTTCAGTTCACATACTTGGTACTGTTGTAATCGACCTCCTTCGGGGCTCGCTCATGCCGCAGGTAGAGGTACACGGTTGTTGATCCTCGCCATAGGATCACGGCTCACAGATTGGTAGCTCCGCTTTCTGAGGCTTATCTTTTGGTATAGTCCCCTGTCATTGTAGGTACTTGTACATTCAGGGGTATGGCGGGGCCCTGTCCCGTCATAATTGTTATAAAAACTCTTAGAGGTCTGTAGTACTGTTGTGGGCAGGGTTTGTAAAGGATGTAACTGTTCAGATTTTGATATATATGCAGAAAGGTGACTGTTTTGGTTAGCCTGTTTCTTATTTTATATCTTGTTTCATGTCTAAGTTTTTATTTTCGCTGATTTTCTCTGATGTTGTATCACTAGGGTGCCCGGGGTAAGGCACCAGTCGCGGGCCCGAGGTCGGGTCGTGACAAAGTGGTATCAGAGCAGTTAGTCCTCGGAAAGTGTCTACAGACCGTATCTAGTAGAGTCTTGATTATCGGCGTGTTATGCACCACACCTATAATCAGGAGGCTGCATGATATTTTGGATTGGTTTCCATTCTTCTCACTCTGAGATCGTTCCTTAGAGTGGTGTTATAAGTTGGACTCCCTCTGACGTATTCTTATGTGCCATTTATGCCTCTACGCAAGGCAACCAGGGCCTAGAAGGGCAAGGCATCAGAGGGAGCTGCGAGTAGAGCATAGAGGGTTACGAGGGCACATGCCCAGTCATTACCTGAGGTGGTACTTCATACGGCGAATTCTGCGACGCTGATCGGTGTATTTTATATACACCTTTTGAGTCATTTTTAGTGAGTCTTTGGTCCATTTTTGTACAAATACTTGTCGTCTTAGGATAGATTTTCTTTCTTTTGAGTCATATTGGTTTAAAGTGGCTCATTGGCCGAAAAAGAGCAAAAGAGGCGTAAACGGAGGTTCCAGAGCTCAGCGAGAAAGTGGAGAACCAGGCACAAAGCAGCAGGGCCACGGCGCACCACCAGTAGGCTGAGCGCCACGGCGCCTAATCTTCAGAGGGTTGCAGGAGTTCCGGCGCCGCGGCGCCGAAGCGGGAAAAATCAGAATTTCGAATGGACAATGGGCCAGGCCTGAAGGAAAACCTGCATCACGTTTTGGAGGCTATAAAAAGAGGACTTTAGGTCAGATACAAGGGTTTCTTTTCTTGCCAAATCACAACACTTTTGGAGATCAAGATTGGAGACCTTTTCTTAGTAAATTCTTGTTCTTGTTTTACTTTCTTTACAGTTTATGTTTGATATTGATTTAGTTCTTGTCATGTCTATGGCTAGGAACTAAATCTACTTAGGGATTTTCATGTCAATTCACTTGAAACTTATCTTTATGAATTAATGCATGTTTTTGGTTCTTCTTGTTGTTGTTGAAATTTATTCAATATTTGTTTTGATTGCTTGGTAATTACTTGATCACTAATTATCATAATTCTTATGATTTCTAACCGAAATCCGAAAGGGGAGGTTGTGAATATGTTGTAGTTGGATAAACATAGGTTAAATCGTGGACGAAAGTACCCCGATACTTGTGTAGTATTAATAGGTTTTTGGTCTTAATCATCCTCTATAGTCAATCTTATCACCGAAAGGTAGAAATGTGCTATACTGGGGTTGAGTGTTTATATAACCTTAACAGGAGTATAAAATGGCTTAGTTAACCTGCTATCTCAAAATAGAAGAAGAACCATAATTAATTGCATTAATAAGTAAGTTAAGAGGATAGTTGAGGAGATTTGGAAGCCCTATTTCCACATTACTGAAGTAAAACAACATAGTTTAATTAGTTTTCATAATTCTAGTCGTAAACAACATATCAATCATCGGTCACCAAATAGATAACATAGAATAGAAGTTGGTACTTGAACACTAATCCCTGAGGACGATAACTCGGTCTTCTAAGACTATATTACTTGACACGACACGTGCACTTGCGTAAGTGTGTGCATAAATCGCGCATCAAGTTTTTGGCGTCGTTGCCGGAGATTGGCGTAATTCAATATCATTTTATCTATTCTTAATTTCTAATTTGGTTTATATTTTTGTTTTTAGTTATTACTATTTTTTTATTATTATTTTGTGAAAACCAGTGTGCCGTGATCCGTTTGTTTATTTTGATCTGCTTAGCGCCCGGTTTATCGGAGAAGAGGAGCAGACACTCTTGTTCCCTTCAATCCAGAAATTGAGAAAACTTGTAAACATAACAGAAGGAACCAACGAGTTTCGGCCTTAATAGAGATGGGAGACGTACAAAACAACAATGAGATGAACGAGGGGTTAGGTGATCATCAATCCAACCAAAGAATGCCTCGGAGATTGCCGATAGATGTAGAAGATAGAGTCCAGGTCCAAGCTGAGAGAAGCTTGGGAGATTATGTGCTACCGAGGGTGAATGGAGCACAAACTTGCATTAGGCTCCCAGCAATAGGAGCAAATAATTTTGAGATCAAACCTGCGATTTTAAGTATGGTGCAGAATACGGTTCAGTTTGGAGGGTTGTCGTCGGAGGATCCTCACATGCATATAGCTAATTCTTAGAGTTGTGTGCAACCTTCAGATACAATGGCGTTGCTGATGACGCCGTCAGATTGAGGCTCTTTCCCTTCTCACTCAGGGATAGAGCGAAAGTGTGGTTGAATTCCTTGCCAGTAGATTCGATATTCACATGGCAAGAGTTGGCACAGAAATTTTTAGCAAAGTTCTTTCCACCGTGCAAAGCCGCAAAGCTGAGAGGGGAGTTGAATAATTTCTATCAAGCTGATGGAGAGTCACTATATGAAGCTTGGGAGAGGTTCAAGGACTTGCAAAGAAAGGGTCCGCATCACAGCATTGAGTTGTGGAATTTGGTCCATATTTTCTATAATGGGCTAAGCGGTACTACCAGAACGATCATTGATGCAGCCGAGGTGGAACTTATGAGAAAAACAGCACATGAAGCTCATGATTTATTGGAAGACATGACCACCAATAATCATGTAACAGAGGACAGACAGGTGAGTGGAAGAAGAACAGTAGGAGTTTATGAGATTGATGCCATCACTGCACTTAATGCCCAAGTTACTCTTTTGACCAAGCAACTGCAACATAATACAGTGTCTGTAAATGCAGTGCAAATGCCATTGAATTGTGAAATGTGTGGAGGTCCACATACCTTTGATAGATGCCCATCAGCTGATCCTAACAATATTTCGATCGAGCAAGTAGAGTGCCAAGCAGTAGGGAACTATTAGAGGCCCCAGAACAACCCTTACTCAAATACCTACAATCCAGGGTGGAGGAATCACCCAAATTTTTCATGGAGAGGTGAGCAAGGGCAACAGAACCAGTTCAGAGGCCAATACCAAAATCAGCAACCATTTACTCAGGCCTCATCTTCACAACAATTCAGTGCACCTGTTCAACAAGAAAAGCCAGATGAGATGAGAGCAGCCTTGTTGACACTCACCAACTCCCAGACCAAGTTCATGGCAGAGACTAGATCCTCTATCAGGAATTTGGAGACACAGGTGGGGCAACTAGCGAAGCTAGCAAACAACAGGCCACAGGGTACCTTGCCGAGCAATACAGAGATGAACCCTAGAGAACAGTGCCAAACAGTGCAGCTGAGGAGTGGAAAACAGTTAGAACAGCTTGCACCTCAGCCTGTGGTTGAACAGAGGGTAGAAATAGAGAGAGAGAGGGTGGTTGAAGACCGTCCAGTATTAGAGAAAGCTCCAGAGAAGGAGTACACAAAGAGGATTCCTTTCCCGCAAAGATTGCAAAGGAAAGTGGTTGATAAGCAATTCTCCAAGTTTTTGGAGACATTCAGAAAGTTACACATCAACATACCCTTCATCGAGGCATTGGAGCAAATGTCTACTTACTTTAAGTTTATGAAGGAAATTCTGGGAAAGAAGAAGAAGTTGGCAGAATATGAGATGGTGACACTGACAGAGGAATGCAGTGCCATCTTGCATAAGAAATTGCCCCCTAAACTCAAGGACCCAGGGAGCTTTACACCGCCCGCATTGGTACGGTAGCATGTAATAGGGCCCTTTGTGACTTGGGGGCTAGTATAAATCTGATGTCTTTGTCTGTTTTTAAATGGTTGGAGTTAGGTGAAACAAAACCAACCACTGTGAGCTTGCAATTAGCAGATAGAACGGTGGTGCATCCCAGGGGGGGAAGATTGAGGATGTCCTCGTTAAGGTGGGAAAATTATTTTTCCCTGCGGATTTCCTCATTCTTGATATGGAGGAAGATGAGGAGATTCCCATCATATTGGGGAGACCGTTCTTGGCAACAGGGAGAACCCTAATTGACGTAGAGAAGGGTGAGCTGACACTGAGAGTAGAAAGTGAAGAGATGGTGTTCAAAGTGTTCAAACACGTTATTGAACCCCCAGTCATGAGCATGTGCTTTGCAATTAGCACTGTCAGAACTTCGTGTGAGCCAGCGCAAGCCTCAACAAGGGAGATAAGCCTGTCAAAGCAGGTAAGTGATACTGAACCTCCTCTTGAAAATAATTATAAGAAGAAAAACAGAAGGAGAAAGAGGAAAATGTTGAAGAAGTGGATTGGTTGTGGGGTTAATTTACCCCACACCTCTTGATTTAAAGAACTTGCGTCCTGCTAAAAGACGTTAAAGACAGCGCTACTTGGGAGGCAACCCAAAGTATTTTAAATTGTTTACTTTAATGCAGTTAATTTTTACTTAGAACAGTCTCACGGAGGTATTGTTTATGTATTGTGATGACAGGTGCAGGGCCAAAAATTTGGAGGGTTAAAACTGAAGATAAGCCAAAAAAAAAAAAGGATTTCCAGAAAAATCGAGCCAGGCGCTGAGAAGCGGCCATGGCGCCAAAGATCGAGAAAAGCGCAGGAGATTCAGCACCGCGGCGCCTATTTGCGAGCATGGCGTAAAAGTCGAAAAAGTTCTGAAGTGCAGCCGCGCGGCTGATTCTGGTGGGCGCGCGGCGAAATCCGATTTTTCCCCATTCCAAATCAAAACCTAAACCTTTCCTCTCCACAAAACCCACGAAAATCCACCTTTTACCTAAAAATCTTCCATAAACTAAACCCAATCACAACCAAAGTTCTTAAATTCCTTAAACCCTTAACCATCTTAAACAACAACCCTCATCCCATTGCCTCAAATCATCATTAGGAGCAAGAACATCTTGAAGAACACTGTCAAAGGTAACTTTTATCTTTTCTTGAAAGCTTCACTATAATCAGAGGAGGTAGTAGATTTGAGGAGGTGTTGTATCTATGAAGGTGTGTGGGGGTGTTGAAGTTGGGTGTGAGATTTCGAGGAAGAGTATACGAGGTGAGTGTGGGGTGTTGTGCGAGAGCTTGAGTGAAGTGTGGGGTGATAAGTGTTGTAATTTGTTGATTGTTAAGTGATAGTGTAGGGTAATATTGTTGATACAAAGGAAACGCTGCAAAAGTTATCTAAAAATGTCTGCCAGAAAGAGAAGAGCTTCCACGTCCACCTCAGCCCCTCAATATGATAATACTAGGTTTGTCAGCCAAACAGCGGAGAGTAGATATCAAAAACTTAGTACTAGGCCCTTAATCCCTGAAAGAGGAATGGATTACCAAAGGGAATCATTTGAGGAGGGAGATGTCTATGAGCCTATTCGGGCGATGATTGAGATGATGGGGTGGAAGAGATTTGTCAACCGGAAAGGATAGCAGATGAACACAGTGATGGTGAGAGAATTTTATGCTAACTTTAGGAGAGGTGGATGATAGATGCTTTGTGAGGAAAGGAAGTGCTGTGTGGCGAAGTGTTGAATTTGCTATTAAAAACATCGGATGTTGAAGAAAGAGGTGATGACCGGAGCTACTTCAGAACATGGTCTAGAGACACCAACAACATCAACTGGGATGTCGTCGCAAGCACAGTAAGCTACCCTGGGGCTGAGTATGAATTTGCCAGAAATGGAGCAAGAGGGCGGCAGTGTCGATTCAACAAAACGACGAGGTTGGTTGTATTTAAATCGATGCCGCTTGATTCCATCAATGCACTTCACGAGTGCGAAGGCGAGAATAAAAATTGATATATGGAATCGTATCGGGAAGACGATTGGCGTTGGGAAGAAATAGTGCAAAACATGAGAGAAACCGGAGTTGGTAGCAGCCAATTGGGTTGGGACATGACTCACTTATTAGCTGCTTATGCTCTATACATGGGGTCCAACCCTACCCACTGATACATATGAGAAAAACCAACTTCCTGTGTCATACGGGATAGTGCATTCCTTCCCAGACCCAATCCCTCCAGCAGCAGCACGAAGGAGACCAACACCAGCAACACCACCAGCAGAGGCGCCATGGAAGAAGATGAGCCCGAGCGGAGGCTCGGTATGAAAGCGAGAAGCGACCGGCAGCCCCGAATCGGAACCTCAGGTGCCTATGATGGATCAGTTGCTCCTGAACCAGAGAAGGATGATGCAGAATTTTGACACGATGATACAAGGACAACAAGAATTAAAGGCGAGGGTAACAGTTGCACGGAGAATTGTGAGATGAGTTCCTTGTTCAACCAGTGGTCAATACAATGTGTGATTTAAGTTTGGGGGGGGGGTGTTTTATTTGTGTCTTATTGTCTTAGTATTTTTGAGTCTTTTTTATTTATTTTGTGTATTTTTTAGTCATAAAAAAAAATTGAGTCATAATTTTCTGTCAAAGATCATGCATGCTGTAGTTACTAGAAACACCTAGTGAAGTAAGGTTGAATAATGTAATGGAATTAGAAGCAACTATCTAAACACGTAGGTTAGATATGCCAAAAACTCATGAAATCTGTCTATTTGGGGTTTCTGCTTGAATTGTGCATTGTTAAATGATTAAAACCTATGTGTATGATTGCTTGCTATTTGAGGCGAAATAGTTAGGATATGCATGTTAGGGGAGATGACTCAGACATTTCTTTGTTAGCCATTTCTTACCACTTTTACCTATCCCTGACATTAAAAATATCCCTAGTCAGCCCCTTTGAGCCTAAACAGTAAAATTCTTCTTTGACACCCTATATTTCCACACTTGCGCCATAAGTAAAAATGTGAAATGATTAGAATAGAAAGTGTTTAAAAAAGAGACAAAAAGAGTGAACAAGTTTGATGCACCCCAATAAAAAAGTAATAAGAAATAGGCAAAAGCCTAAGTTTGGGGGTGCTTGTTATTCATAATACACTTCACTCTCTTAAAACAAAAGAGGGGAAAGATAGATATGAAGTGAAGAAATGAAATCAAAATAAAAGGGAAGAATTGAAAAGCAAAAGAGCTTATGGTACATAAAATGAGCCTAAATGCCTATTTTTACCTACCCATGCCTAAGCCTACATTACAACCCTGAAAAGTCCTGAAGATCTCTTATATGCATATTCATGATTAGTGGAGAATAACAAGTAAACATGCCATAGGATTTTGAAATTGACATGCATAATTCAGTATTCTTACTTTCATTAAGCATGAGTAAAATGAGTTTGCAAAATATCTAGCTTGATGTGTTTAGAATGCTAAATATTCATGCTATATGTTCCTGCATATTATTCTGCTAACCTTCATGTTTTTCTAAGTAACACCAATGCAACAAAGTGATCAATGTCGTTGAGTCTTTCTATTTTCTTTTTCCTTGTATCTTTATTTCTTTCTTTTGATCTTTGCTCGAGGGCGAGCAAAGGTTAAGTTTGGGGGTATTTGATCGGTGTATTTTATATACACCTTTTGAGTCATTTTTAGTGAGTCTTTGGTCCATTTTTGTACAAATACTTGTCGTCTTAGGATATATTTTCTTTCCTTTGAGTCATATTGGTTTAAAGTGGCTCATTGGCGGAAAAGGAGCAAAAAGATGGCAGAAACGGAGGTTCCAGAGCTCAAAAAGCGAGAAAGTGGCGAACTGTGCACAAAGCAGGCGGCAGCGCGCCTCCAGGATAGGGCGGGCGCCATGGCGCTAATCTTGAGAGGTTGCGGGGATTCGCATGGCTGATTCTGAACGCATTGGCCGAGCGGAAAAATCAGAATTTCGAATGGACAATGGGCCAGGCCTGAAGGAAAACCTGCATCACGTTTTGGAGGCTATAAAAAGAGGACTTTAGGTCAGATACAAGGGTTTCTTTTCTTGCCAAATCACAACACTTTTGGAGATCAAGATTGGAGACCTTTTCTTAGTAAATTCTTGTTCTTGTTTTACTTTATTTACAGTTTATGTTTGATATTGATTTAGTTCTTGTCATGTCTATGGCTAGGAACTAAATCTACTTAGGGATTTCCATGTCAATTCACTTGAAACTTATCTTTATGAATTAATGCATGTTTTTGGTTCTTCTTGTTGTTGTTAAGATTTATTCAATATTTGTTTTGATTGCTTGATAATTACATGATCACTAATTATCATAATTCTTATGATTTCTAACCGAAATCCGAAAGGGGAGGTTGTGAATATGTTGTAGTTGGATAAACATAGGTTAAATCGTGGACGAAAGTACCCCGATACTTGTGTAGTATTAATAGGTTTTTGGTCTTAATCCTCCTCTATAGTCAATCTTATCACCGAAAGGTAGAAAGGTGCTATACTGGGATTGAGTGTTTATATAACCTTAACATGAGTATAAAACGGCTTAGTTAACCTGCTATCTCAAAATAGAAGAAGAACCATAATTAATTGCATTAATAAGTAAGTTAAGCGGATAGTTGAGGAGATTTGGAAGCTCTATTTCCACATTACTGAAGTAAAACAACATAGTTTAATTAGTTTTCATAATTCTAGTCGTAAACAACATATCAATCATCGGTCACCAAATAGATAACATAGAATAGAAGTTGGTACTTGAACACTAATCCCTGAGGACGATAACTCGGTCTTCTAAGACTATATTACTTGACACGATACGTGCACTTGCGTAAGTGTGTGCATAAATCGCGTCGACGCCGGCCCAGCGAGTTTAGCGCAATGGCAGATTTCTATTGAGGCCACGATATCTGAGCCTCCAGTCCCACGACCAGGAACAGAGGATCTGAGTTACAAGGAGATGGCCCAGTTACTAGCTAGGCTTGTGGCGAGGCATGAGGATAGACGGGAGCCGGTGGTACCTGTATTACACCCCAGAGCCGATAGATGGAGACTTCGGGACTTCTTGTGTTGCAGTCCACCAAAATTCTATGGATCGAGGCGAGATGATCCTCGGGAGTTTTTCGGCGATTCTGCGGATCATGAAAGTGATCAAGGCCTCAGAGACAGAGTAGGTGGTATTGGGTTCACATCGGCTGTGTGATACTGTAGTCGACTGGTTTGATTCATGGGAACTGTCCCGGGGGGAGCATGCGCTTCCAGCTTGTTGGGACGAGTTCTCAGGGGCATTTCTTACACACTTCTTGCCTTCGCAGATGAGGAGAGCTCGGGCAGATAGATTTATGATGTTGTGGCAGGACGGGTGGACGGTTCGGGAGTACAACGTAGAGTTTGACTCATTGACTCGGTATGTTCCCGCTTTAGTGGCAGACGTGGAGGATAGAGTGCACCGCTACGTCACAGGGCTCGATGATTATTTAGCGGAGGGTTGCACAAGAGTAGATCTTCAGTCGGGCATGGACATTGCCCGCATGCAGGCTTATGCTGCAGTGGAGAAAGCGTGAGTCGGCGAAATGACCAAGATCGAAGAAGAGGCGGGACGGCGAGGTCGCTGGTAACTTTAGGCGAGCGGCCTCGAAGCCCGATCGATATGTACCTCGGTCGATGCAGTGCTCCTCCACGGTCTTGGGGCGTTCGGGATGTTGAGGCCGGTCGGGCTCCGGACTTGAGTTTCGAGGAAGAAGAGGTGTTAGTCAGATGAATCCACCTCTACCTCAATGTGGTCGATGTGGTAGACCCCATCTTGGGGAGTGTCGTACTATTTCTACAACTTGTTATGCTTGCGGCCAACAGGGCCATTTGGTGAGATACTGTACGACCATAGGTGGAACTAGTGGGATAGCACAGTCTACTAGATTAGTTGCGGGTTCTTCGCCTTCTATAGCTAGGTAGGATGTTCATACACCGGCAGGCCATGGCAGAGGTAGTGGTGGAAGTTCCCAGTTTTAGCGGTCCTTGGAACCGCATATTTGATTTCAAGTATATCTTTAACCCTTTAGAGACTAGTATGTGTTGTTATGGTGATTACATGTTAAGTGATATGAACGGGTAGTTTTGTGTAAAATGTGATTTAGAAGCCTGGTTAGTAAAAAGGGTAAGTTTGAGTGCAGGGAAATTGTGAGCCTTAGAATATTGATAACCGTTGAGACCTTAGATGCAAGGTCGTCTTGAGTAGAAGATTTTGCGGGTGATCTTTGTCGGAGTACATGGTATACGTGGGATATATTTGTGTGATAAGTCCATGAGTGGTGTGAAATGAAAGTGGGTAGTTGAGCTAAGAAGACCACTGGGTTTTCATGACTGGAATAGTGAGATTGTTCCGGATCGGGAACAAGTGTTTGGTACGAAATGGGTCGGGTTGAGGACCATTCGCGGGCCAACCCGTAGCCCGGAATGAAGTGAGGTAAGTTTGAGGTGGTCCCGCTAGGTGTTAGGGTCACGAGGGTGCTAGGCCCAAGTTTAGGTAACCATCGTACCAGTTCGTGGATGCGTTCGACCAGAATCAGATCGTGAAGGCCGGGAATGGCCTTAAAGGAAATTGAAGCTAGTAATGACCAAGTTGGTGGTAGTAACTCCAAGGTTTTGGAAACTGAAGCGATGACGAAAATGTGGTACGTGTACTATAAGGGTACGACGAGTCAGAAAAGAAGTGAACATGTGTTAAGAGAATGGAAGTGATCATTTTGCGAGTAAAGATGTGAAGAGAGTATCCTTTAGACCATGGGTGAGAGCTTATTGTGATGTTATGCACGTTAGAGGTGATTACTCATTGGCGTGGATGTAAGTATTGCGCGTGTGTTATATTATGGCCATGTGTGACATAATTGGTTTGTAAGTATAGTAGTGAAGACTATACCGGCGCATGTATGTTTGGAGACTTAGAAGGAACATTCGGGACGAATGTTTCTAAGGGGGGAAGAATGTTACACCCCGTAGTTCCAGGGTATGTATGTGAGGACGTACGTAGGAGAATACGACATTAATATTGGAAAGGAAGAAAGATTTGATTTTCCGACGGAAAATTTTCCGGATTTTTGTGAAGGAAAAAGGTTCATAAATGGGAATTGGATTCCCAGGTTTGGTATTTGGACTTCTTGGAATATTAGAGAATTATGGATTTTATTTTACAGAATTGGTCACGTGGGGCCCACGGGAGAAATTTACGGTTTTGTGGGGCCCACGTCATTTTCGAGATTTTGGCCATTGTGGATGTTTCCAGGAGATGAAATATTTTGGACCAATAGGATGGCGACACGTGTCACCCCCATGTGGCCTTGTTGGCCGAAATTGAGTGCCAAGTGGCCTTGTCTTGCAAGATATTTTGTGTGGATAAGTGGCTTGTGGGACCCACACACACTTGTCCCTAATCTCAACCACACACTTGTTTTAATCCTAGCCCTTGGTTGTCTTATATATACACACCTTGTGGATGAAATCATCTCACACTTAGAGAATTTCCAAGACTTGAAATATACTCCCTCCCTTGACATGCTCTCGGCCAAGCCTCCATTTCTTGAGCAAGACTTGTCCAATAATTCTTAAAGTTTTAAGTGTTCTTCCTTAAGGTGTTAGGAAGACTGTGAACCAAGTGTTATACAAGAATTCACACCCCTAGCCTTTGAAACCTCTCTTGGCCGAAACTTGCCTAGTTGGAACCCTAAGTGTTCTTCACTTTTTGGAGTTGGATCTTGAAGAGAAGTTGGTTAGGAGCTTCTAAGAGTTGCTTGTAGCGGATTGGAACGTAAGGATTTGGAGCTAAACTTGCTAAGGAGCGACTTTAAGTTCTTGGATATTTTTGGGCTCTTTGAGGGTGAAGTACTACGAGTAGCGTATTCTACTTGAAGGGTGGAAAAGGCTAGCAAGGTTATAGTACTTTCGAGCATTTTGCTACCTGTCGATAATCATCGCGAGGTATGTGATTCTTCCTATCCTTTCTAGCATGATTTTTGTGAACTATGTAGTACGGTAGACGTACGTGTGCTAAATGAATTTGGTTGGTTTAAAATATAAAGTGTCATAATGGCTTTATGGTAAGTTAGTTATAACGACTTTATGAAGATAAAAGAATGGTTTGTTGATTTTAAAAGTTAAGAGACTTGAATTGTGTTAAAAAGTTGTGAAACCTCATTCGTGAGTAATGGGTACTTGGTCTTTAAAATAATAAGGTTATATTGATTTCGGGAATGAGAATAGGTATCGAACAAGCCATTGCAGCGTTAATAAAAGAAAATGTATCGACAATCAATTAACCTAAAATGAGTAGAATTCTCCATCTGCATAGAAGCTAAGATAAGACAAAATTGTATTACATTTTCTAGATCATGGCTGCTTTAATAAGATCATTATAAACAAGTATTGATTTTTCTTAAAATACATAGTAAGGAACTTGATTTCTAAAAGAGAAGAGACTTGAGGATTTGAAGTGTTTTTGTTTAAAAGGAAGGCATGGACACATGTACATATACATAAACAACAGCAGTTACATCCCTTTCCGTTTACAAACCGACCCACAACATGTGACTACAGACCTCTAAGAGTTTTAACATAACAACTGTGGCGGGACAGGGCCCCGCCATACCCCTGAATATACTTGAATCTACTACCTCAGGGAAAACCGTACCAAAGGATAAGCCTCCGGAGTGAAAGGGGCTTCTTTCCAAAAACTGAACAGAGATCCTAAGAGCAAGGATCACCAACCTGTGTACCTAAACCTGCGGACATGAACGCAGCCCCCCGAAGAAGTCGATAACAATCGAGTATGGAACAGAAGTAAAATGCAATAACCAAATCATATCTGTATAAAAGAATGTCATTTTAACTCCTGAAATCAATCATATATTAACCGTTCCTTTCCTTCTTTCGATAAGATTTAACAACATATTCTTACATACTTACTTAAGAGTTTAATCCAGTCTTTTTCACATAACTTACATATCTTACATAACATAATCCGGCCCATTTGCGGGACACGGTGTACTGATGAATCATGTGACATAATCCGGCCCGCCTGTGGGGCTCGGTGTACTGTGGAATCATATAACATAATCCGGCCCGCCTGTGGGGCTCGGTGTACTGTGGAATCATATAACATAATCCGCCCTTTGTGGGGCTCGGTGTCTTGTGGAATCATATAACATAATCCGCCCTTTGTGGGGCTCATCTTGTGGAATCATATAACATGTCCGCCCGCTGTGGGGCTCGGTGTCTTGTGGAATCATATAACATAATCCGCCCGCTTTGTGGAGCTCGGTGTAAGATGACATAACCCGGCCTATGTGTAGGCTCGGGGTAATATGGCGTAATCCGGCCTATGAGTAGGCTCGGTGTGATTTTCCTTACATAACATTTTCAAACCATCTTTTCACTTCTTCTTAAGTCGTCATAACAACTTCCCATAAAGCTATTATAACAACCTTTCATTTTAGAGAACTTAAGACATTTTTATTCTTACAACATTAGGAAAACTAGATCCAAAATACTACGACATACATACTTAAAAAGAATCATAGAACTCCTTTCTTTTAAAGCTCAAGTCACATACTCTTTTGGAAGCCATCTTCTTATCTTTTGAAATAAATTAAGCCATACTTTGTAAAATTAAGTCATTTCCACTTATAAAATCAAGGCTTATAGCCTTAACACTGTGAGCATACACTCTTTCAAATCATGTCGCTTATACTTTAGAAATCAAGTCCCATAACTTGAAAAATAAAGTTTCATAATCCTTTAAAGAAAATCAAAGTTCATAGTCTTAAAACTTCATAACATACATTCTTTAAAGTCCATTTACTTATACTTGTAAAATCATGTCATCTACACTTTTAAAACCAATCCCCTTTTCACATATAAATTCAAGTCCTTTTCAAACATAAAAATCAACTTACATACTTACTTTAAATAAATCAAGATACATAGCCCTTAAATCAAATCTCATAATTTCCTAACCATCCTTACCAACGTCTCCCATAAGACCTAGTAAGGACTTAGGACAATTTAAACATACTCTTAACTTAGATTCAACAATGTAAATACTTAACTTCTAAGAGTAGAAGGAATCTTAAAATGTTATCACATGGATATTTCATACGTAGGATCATGCCAAAGAAAGAAAGAGGTTCACATACCTCATGACGATTGTCGACAAGTAGCAAAATGCTCCAAAGTACATCAACCTCGAGCTACTCCATTCTCCAAGTAGGATACGCTATACTTAGTACTTCAACCTATCATGGTCACAATACGTCCATTAACCTCTTACTCAAACGTAGAATATTCTAAGTGCTAAGTCGCCAAATTCTACGGAAAATCGGACAGCACTCCCTTTGTTTCTACTTACTTTGCCACCTTTTTCAAGGCCGAATACAATAACCAAACAGCCCCAATTGGCTCACAATTTCTATAAGGTACTCCAATACAAATAAAAACTAAACAGCCCCAATTGGCTCACAATTTAGAAAGTAGTCCAAATTCGGCCACCTTGAGTTCAACCTTACCAATTCTTATCAAATTTCCATTTCAATCCAAATTGGTAGCATAACATGATATCAAGTCGTATTTGATTATAATAACCATAATCTTTAAGTAAGTAACATGCGACGATTTCTAATAAACGACCAAATAGTAATCCAATTTTCAAGTGGCTTGCACAACATTTCGGATTAAGTTACAAGCAATCCATAATACTTATAAACTTCAACATACCAACTTCATGTTATCAACAAGTAAAGCTAACAACAACAATATAAATATATAATCTTGTAACAACTTAAAAGACAAGATTATACCTTAACGTTCCTTAATCCGATTCCAATCCGAAGTCGCTCCTTAGTAGTTTAGAGCCTCTCCAAGACACTTCAATCCGCTTGTTGAGACCCTTAGAACAACACCAACAACTTTCCTTGACTTCCAATCCAAAACCTAGAAAGACCATTAGGTTTTACTTTGCGACTAACCCGAAAACTATATTTTTCCGGAATTTTTCTATTGAGATACACTTACATAACACTCATGAACCTTGGGTTAAAGTGTGGAGCTTAAAGAACAAGGAACGAAATTTTTCTCTTCTTGCTCCTCTCAAACCCGAGAGCTATCCTAAGCAAGAACAAGAGTTCTTCAAATTTCCTAAGTGTAAAATGCCTTGTCTTGCTACTTAGGATGACTATAACACAACATAGAGGGTTAGGATTAGAACACTTGTGAGGTTTGGATGAGGTCTACTTAAATATCAAGAGTAGTGGTCCCATTGACCAAGTCAAATATGTCAAGCTCTCCAAGTTGCAAGACTAGTCTTCCTAACAAGGGTCAAATGACCCTTATGTCCATGATCAATTCGTCCAAGCTTACTTAAGGGGGGGGTGACACGTGTCGCCCTCCCATTCGTCACAATATTACATTTTCCGACAATTTCATAATTCCGATAAAATTTTACAAGTCTCAAATCTTGATACCTCTGAGTTCTTACGAACGTTCTTAAAACACGTCCTGTACACACGGGGTGTAACAATATAGACACATTTGTCACCTCCATTAATGGTGAACCCTTTTGATCGTAGGGTGCTATCAAATTTCTCGTGTCATTGTTTAGGGGATTGTTTCAGCCTATACAATGACTTGACAAGTCGACACACTTTTGTATCTTGTCCAGGAACCACATACCCCTCGGGTTGATCCATATATATATCTTCTTCTAAATCACCATTTAGGAAAGCAGTCTTAACATCCATTTGATGTATTTTAAGATCCCGCAAGGCGGCGATAGCTATGAACATATGTATGGATGTCATTCTCGACACCGGAGTGTAGGTATCGATGTAATCAAGGCCCTCCTTTTGGCGATAGCCCTTGATTACTAACCTAGCTTTGTACCTATCGATAGATCTATCTGCCTTTAACTCTCATTAAAGGATCCACTTACAACCCAACGGTTTGTGTCCCAGGGGAAGTTCATCCAACTCCCAGGTGTGGTTATGCAGGATGGATTCTATCTCACTTTCTAAAGCTTCCTTCTAGAGAAGTGCTTCTGGAGTTGACAATGCTTCGGCGATTGTCTATGGTTCATCCTGAAACAAATATGTTTCAAAGTCTGGCTCGAAGGACTTGTCCTTCCGGGCCCTTTTTCCTCTCCTTGGTTTTCATTCCTGAATCTTCCAAGTCCTGAGAATCTGGAATATTGGATTCCGGATAATCAACTACTTCAGAATTCACTAGATCTGAACCATTCTGATCTAGGTAGTCATCTACCCCTTGATCCTCAGAAATTTGATCATAACTTCATTTGCGAGAGTTTATGTTGATTTACTTGTATGGAAACGTGTCTTCAAAGAACCATGCGTTCCTTGATTCCATGATCGTACCTTCATGAATGTCCGGATGATCCGACGTATGCACTATGAAGCGATAAGCACTACTGTTATTGTCATATTCGATGAATATGCAATCTACAGTCTTAGATCTAATTTTGACCTGCTTTGGCATAGGTACTTTTACCTTGGCCAAAAAACCCCATACTTTCAAATACTTGTAGGTAAGTTTATTTCCTTTCCATAACTCGTATGTAGTCTTGTCCTTAACTTTGTGTGGGACTCTATTAAGAATCTTATTTGCGGTAAGGACAGTTTCTCCCCACATGTGTTGGGGAAGGCCTGAATTGATGAGTAAAACATTCATCATTTCCTTTAGTGTTTTGTTCTTGCGTTCAACCACACCATTTGATTGAGGTGAGTAAGGAGCCTTTGTTTGATGAACTATACCTGACTGGGTACAAAAGTTTTCAAAAGGCGCTACATATTCTCCCCTATATCGCTACAGATTGTTTTAATCCGTTCGCTTAGTTGGTTCTCAACTTCTGATTTATAACGTTTAAACGCTCCAAAGGCTTCATCTTTACTTTTTAGTAAGTAAAGGTAACAAAACCTTATGCCATCATCTATGAAAGTCATAAAGTAATTGTTCCCCCCTCTAGTTTGAGCGAACTTCAAATCACATATATCAGTGTGTATAAGTTCTAGAGGAGCGATTTCCCTTTCGACGGATCTAAAGGGACTCTTGAAAAGTTTTGCCTCTATGCACACCTCAAACTTACGTTGAGGGTTTATGTCGATAGACGACAATAATTCCAGCTTTACCAATCTTTAGATATATTGATAGTTAACATGCCCTAATCTATGATGCCATAAATTAGATGACTCAATCAAGTAAGTAGAAGGTGCAATTTTATTAATAGTTGAAACATAAGGCATTACAGGTGCAACATTGAACTTAAAGAGACCTTCACATACGAAGCCCTTTCCTACAAAGGTTCCATTCTTAGTGAATACAAACTTGTTAGCCTCTAATGCTAGCCTAAAACCAGCATTTACTAACAAAGGTCCAGAAATTAAATTTCATCGAATTTCTGGGACATGCATCACTTCCTTCAGAATTAGCTCCTTTTCGGTTGTCGTCTTTAGGGTCACCTTTCCTACCCCCAGCACCTCTGAAGAAGAATTGTTGCCTATGAACAACTTTTTATCTATGACTGGTGTATATGTGGAGAAGGCTTCTTTATTGGAACAAATGTGATGAGTAGCACCCGTGTCTAGCCACTATTGCACCGGATTCTCAACGAGGTTAGCTTCAAGAACCACCGCTGAGAACTCCTCGATCATATCGTTGACGAATGTGTCTTCAAAGATGTTAGCCTTGGCTTCGCGAACCATCCTCACGTCGTCAGCGACATGGTTACCTTGGCCCCCTCCCATCAAATCATTTGGCTGAGGGTCCACGTCTTCCCCAACTAGTGGAGGGTCTTGGTTAAGCGTGGCATTCCCATGCCGTGAAAAAACAACATCTTTGTTGCCATTTTTAAAGTGAGCACCCATGAACTTTTCAGGACGTTCTGGTGAAAACCAGCAAGTGTAGGGGCAGTTGCAAAGACGTTGGTAACGCCTCTAACAGGAACATAGGCGTTGTTGATGCCTTGGGCAGGAGCATAGGCACTATAAGTGCCCGGAGCAGCAGTGAAGGCATTGGTTGAACCAAAACCAGTGTTGACACTCATTGTGCCAAAAACAGTTGAGGCACTTGAATTGCCAAAAGCAGTGGATGCACTAGAAGTGCCAAAAGCATTGGTTTGAAAGACATTAGGAATGCCATGATCAGTGGTGACACTAGTAGTGCCAAGAACAGTGGAGTTGAAGGCAGTGTTAGTGCCTTGAGTAGTGGGATTGCCTTGAGCATCGGTGGAATTCTCACTGTTGAATTGGTTGATTTGATCGTGTCCAATCATGTTGTTGTTGAAATAGAAAATATTATCTTAAGCTTGTGGTAACTAAGTGAGGAAATAAAGGAAATGGGAATATAACAACAACAATAAATTGTAAGAAAGCTGGAAATGATCAAATATGAGGGTTTGCTGAGTCGACCAAATTCTTGATCTATCCTTAAGATAATATTGCCCCGTATATCCTTTCAACGGTTGTAATGACAACTTATCTCCCAAGATAAAACAGCAATCAAACAAATGAGCAAAGGGAACTCAAGTGTTTGCTTAGGAAGAAAGATCTTTGAGTGTTTGTGATTGCAAGAGAGGAAGACAATTTCAGAGAATTATTGAGTGTAAAGTGTGTTTGCAAATGAGCCCAAGGCTACATTTTATAGTGTAGAAAAGATGTTTTTCCATATAGCCAAGTAATGGACAATAAATATCAAGTAATGGCCATGAATGTGGAGTAATAATTCAGCCAAATAATGGCTGAATTCATGAGGCATATAATAGAGAATTAATGCTCCAAAGTCAGCCCAAAAAAACAGTTTTCGTCCATCTTCCAACGGTCTGAAACGTCCGCAGCGTCGTGGCGCCAAAACTTCAGAGAGTTTCGGGTGCAGCCAGCATCGTGGCCTCTCGCATCTCAGGCGCTGGCTAAACTCAGAGAGTTTGCACGCCGCGCGCGTGGCCCCGACTGGCGCCGCGGTATTTTTAGAACCGTTTCATCTTCTACACATTGCGCATGTCTTTCCTTCGTTTACCAACGTGAAACCATTGTTATTTGGCCAATAACCGTCTATTCTCTTATGTCTCAAACAATTCATATACGTACCAATATCTCTTTCATTTAAGGAAATTACGATCCTTGACACTTTATGTGCACGTGTGTGGAAACCATATTTCCAACGTGTGGGGCCCCAATTGTTCGAGTCATAATTAATAGGATTAATTTATTTCATATTTAGTAAATTTCCAACAATTCCCTCTTGAAAGAGATTTTGGCGCACGCACATGGTGTTTTTCGAGCAATCACTCGGCGGATCGATGTCTCATCTGGAGAGGTAGCCGGAGCTTTGAACCTTCCATAGTAGAATACCATCGGACATATTTACTGCGCGGTAAACGTGATGTCTTGAACCGTCATTGTTTAGTATATGCCAAGACAATGGTACCAACACAACACCTTTCCTACTCAATCTTTCTAGTGTTTTGTCCGTCGTGGGCCGTGGACACCCTTGGATTCTTAAGTGCGTTCATTTGAGGCGGCCTGTCCTCGCACTTAAATAGGTGGTCTCCTACAAGGTATCCTGTAATACCCCGCTACACAAGCGTTATGAACCACTAAAAATTTCTTCAACCTAACCTCAACTATTGAGGATCACTAAAGGTTTGGAAATTTATCCTTTACCTCTCTTACAGGTAGCACTTTGTTTCTATCACGGGAACGGCCTTAGATTATGTTTCTTAAGAAAGACACATTATCCAAAGTGCTCTTGCTTCCACCGAAGCGCTCACGGAACCTTTACAGTTTAGTTTTCCCATTGAACATTATTCTTGGGATCTCCAGTCTGTAAGGTTGGTTGTCCACTATATCGGTTTTTATTGTTTGGGTTTTAAGCTCATTCCTCTAGACGGGCAGAACAACTGATCTTTGGGTATACCCTTCGTCAAGGGATCTGCGATATTTTCCTTAGATTTTATGTAATCAATGGAAATAATACCCGGGGTGATCAACTGCCTAACGGACTCATGTCTCCGTCCAATATGACGAGACTTACCGTTGTAAATTGAACTTCGTGCCCTTTCTAGAGCCGACTGACTATCGCAGTGGATCATTACAGAAGACACGGGTTTATCCCAACATAAAACATCCTCTAGAAAACCATGAAGCCACTCAGCTTCCTGTTCCGTTTTATGTAAAGCGATAAATTCCGACTCCATCGTGGATCGGGAAATAAGAGTTTGCCTAGAGGATTTCCAAGACACAACTCCACCACCGATTGTAAAAATATATCCGCTGGTGGATTTGATGTCGCCGCTATCAGATATCCAGTTTGCATCGATGTACCCCTCTAGTACTACTGGATACCTCAAACTTGGGAACATGACTAAAACTTATAATTTAGCCAAAGAAAAGAGTGCAATGTGTAAATACAAAAGGTGTCACGACCCGAACCCGGGCCCGTGACTGGTGCCTTACCCCGGGCACCCTAGTGATACAACATCAGAGAAAATCAGCGGAAATAAAAACATGAATATGAATTAAGAGACAAGATAAATAAACAGGCCAACCAAAACAGTTGCCTTCATCATATATACATAAATACCCGAACAGTTATCCTTTTTACAAACCCTGCCTGCGACAACTCTGGACCTAAGATTTTTACAACAACTATGGCGGACGGGCCCCGCCATACGTACCTGAATGTATAAGAATCTACGGACTCGAGTAACATACCAAAATATAAGCCTCAGAAGAAATGGGGCTTCCGACACTGCTTGTGATCTTATGGCGAGGATCCACAACGATGTACTTCCACTGCAGCATGAACGCAGCCCAAGGAGGTCGATCTGACAGTACCAAGTATGTGAAATGTAAAGGCGTAAATGAAATCATAATAGTCTATATAAAGTAGGAGACATGTATGATAACGGATGAAATACGTGTCGGCCCGTCACTTTCGGTGTATAATCGGATAAAATACGTGTCCCGCCCGTCGTGGGACTCGGTGTAAAATCGGATAAAATCGTGTCCTGCCCATCTCGTGGGACTCGGTGTATAATCGGATGGAATACGTGCCGCCATCTCGTGGGACTCGGTGTATAATCGGATGGAATACGTGTCCTCGCCATCTCGTGGGACTCGGTGTATAATTAAATGAAATACGTGTCCTGCCATCTCGTGGGACTCGGTGTAGAATCGTTCATAACAAATCAACGGCCTCCATCGAGAGGCGCGGTACAGAAATACAACAAAGGCTATCACAACAAACATAGGCAAGTTTCACAACAAGCATAGGCAAGCTTCACAACAACAAGCATAGGCAAGCTTACAACAACAAGCATAGCAAGTTATACACAACTCAAAGTACTTCCATTTTATGCCAAAGTCGGGTTTTAACCTAAAGTACTACGTGCGTTAATTTCCTTTTAAAGATCCATTTATTTTACAAAGGTCGCGATACAGTAGTATAAAAATAGAGTGACTAACATTGTTAAGTAAACCAAAATGCTTTCCTTTGTAAAATCAAGTAACAACCTTATTTTCCAAACGTTCAAGTTTGCCTAATTTCAAATGCTCAAGTTTCTCATTTTAGAAAAGGTTTAGTAGTTCATAGTTTTAATCCTTTAAAACATAATTCTCCTTTAAACGTTTTGAGAAACATATGTCTTATATGTGAGTAGGTTATTCTTGTTTATAATCAATCTTATTAAGCAGCCATGATCTAGGAAATGTAATATCATTTTGTCTCATCTTAGCTTCTATGCGGATGGAGGTTTCTCCGGTTTTAATACCATACTTCATTATTCAATACATTTTTCTTTATTAACGTTGCAGTGGTTTGTCGATACTCATTCCGATTTAGAAATCAAAAACATTATTCCTTTTAAAACCAAGTACTCATTACTCACGAATGAGGTTTCACACTTTTAACAAAATTCATATTAATACCATTAAGTCAAGTCTCTTATCTTCTAAAAATCAGTAAACCATTCTTTTTATCACTCTTAAGACGTTATACCTAACTTCCCATAAAGCTAGTACAACTCTTATGTTTTCAAAGTCAAGTATTACTCTTCTTTCAAAAGGGTCTTTTTGGAACACTTCAAGTTCTTTGTTACTACACATCAAATCCGTTATAAGTCAAATCAGTTATCCTTTGAAACCATAAAGCATTTTCTTACCTACATAAAGCTGTTATAACCAACTTCCCATAAAGCCGTTATAACACTTTATGTTTCAAACCAATCAAATACATTAAACACGTATGCGTCTACCGTACTACATAGTAATACACATATCATGCTAGAACAGATAGGAAGAGGTTCACATACCTCGCGACGATTATCGACTAATAGCAAAGTGCTCCAAGTACCTCAAACCGTCGGCTACTCCTTAAGCCAAGTAGATCACGCCATACGTAGTACTTCAACCTATAGAGGCCACAAGGCGCCTATTAACATCCTAGATCTCAATGTAGAATATTCTACAGAAAATTCGGCAGCACCTCCCCCCCCCCCCGCAACCGCGTAATCTCCTCCTCTATCGAGGCCGGCTACCAAGCCAACCCGGGGGGGGGGGGGTTTGCACGTCTAACCGGACGTGTACAATTCTACTCACAGTAATGCTACACAAGTCTACTGTAATACAGTCCTATGTAATTATTCGATTCCGATTTAAATTCAGCTTAAGTCGCAAGACATTGCCGTAAGTATTATTCGAGCTTAAGTCAAAGACATTGCCGCACAACTATGTTCAATTCTATATATAGTATACTTAACTATATACTCCTACAACATGTAATTTCCAAATACCACAGAAGGTTAAGAATGTTTACCTCGATAAGCCCAAAATTATCCGAGTTTATATGTCGATCTGAGCAAGGTTTAGCTCCTACTCAGCGCTCGACCCGCTCCAACTAACCCTTAGAAGTTCTAACCAACTTCTTCGTATAACTGCAACGAGGGGTGAAGATTTACTTAGGGTTTCGTTTTTGTGACTGAGGGAAGTATAATAGTATTTTCTGGGCTTTTGTATAAGTGTAACCTTGGGAATACTACAAGGTATTTGGGCCAAGGTATTTGGGCATTATAACAATACTTGGAGAGTATTTCTATACCACAAAGGGGGGTATTATACGAAGACAACTAGGCTAGGGGGGTACCCCACGGCTAACCTCTACAAAGGGGGAGGGGGATACTTTCGGCCAAGGGGCCTTCTCAAAGGGGGAGGGGGGTGTGGTGGACGAAAGAACAAGAGGGAGGGAGTATTTTGAGACTTAGATAGATTGCTCAAGTTTGGATGAAATAACTCTTCAACTTAGAGGGGTATTTATAGGTCAAGGAATGGCCAACCAATGGCCAAGATCCATCCAAGTGTTAGGCAAGTGTAAGGCCAAGATCAAGCCAAGTGCACCTTATCCATCTACCACCAAAATATCCTACCTAACCCTTGACCAAGAATCAACACAAAAAACGTGCCATTGATGCCTTTGCCGTCCACTTCTCACGCCCAATGTGAGGGTGACACATGTCACCACCCTCGTTGGTCCAAAATGTTTCGTCTCTCGGAAAAATCCGCAAAAATTATAAATGACATAGCCGGAATTTTCCCTACGAAAGCTGTGGAAACGTTTCGTCGAAAAACGACTCCTATCGGGTGTTGTGTACAAATTTCGAAACTTGCCTAACTTAAGGCTCAAATTATTATACGTACGCCCTCACGTACATACTCTGAAAATACGGGGTATAACATTCTTCCCCCCTTAGAAACATTCGTCTCGAATGTTCCTTCTCAGTCTCAAAACAAACACGTGTCGGTATAGCCTTTACTACTATACTTACGAAACCAAACATGCCACACCTGACCACAAAAATAACATGCGCGCGAAAACCCAAATCCAAGCCAACAAGGAATCACCTCTGTTTCACAAAAGTTCCCACCAAGGTCTAAAAATATAATCCCTTCGCGCCCGTTTCTCAAAAAGCGATCACACACGTTCACTTCTCCTATCTCGTTGTACCTTCGCGAACACTCGAACTCTTTCTAGTATCCGTACCACACTTCCGTCAACGTTTCGTTTTCCAACCGCGGAGTTACTACCTCCAAACTTGGTCATCTTACTAACCTCGATTTCTAAGGCCATTCTCGCCTTCACGAACGATTACGGTCGAGCGTATCCACGAACTCATCGATGGTCATCTAAACTTGGGCCTAGCACTCGTGACTCGCCACTGGCGGGACCACCTGAGTGACCCGCACTCGAAGCAGTGCGGGTTGGCGCAACATAGCCCCAACCCGACCCACTTAACGCATCACACTCTTGTTTCCGATCCGAACAATCTTACCTATACAGTCATGAAAGCTACCACTTCCATTTACCCAACCAGGACTTATCACACAATACATTCTAGGCATAAAATGCACTCGACTAGGATCACTCGCGAAAATCTTGTACTCAAGACGGCGCTTACATCTAAGGTCTCAGCGTAATATTCTAGGGTTCATCATTTTCACCTTTGAGCTTACCCTTTTCACCAACGAGTTCCTAAATCACATTTTAGCACAAAGCTATCGAACATAACACTTAACACATTAACATAACATCAAAACATACAAGCCTCAGAGGGTTAAGGATATACTGAAGCTACCGCTCCACTTAATCATAAGCACGCCTGCAAGGCTGCATTAGAAGGCGATGAACACGCCATGACCAGCAGGTGAGTCATTCTTTGCATCCTTCCTACTAGGACGGTTTCTCGTCATATGGCCACGACGCGGAAAAACAAGCACCGCAAAAAGACGACATTCCGGGATGGCGTCGCCACATCGTCACACCGAGAAAACACGAACCCCGGCTAGAACCCGTATATCTGTGAACCGAAGCCACGAGCTCGACCGGTTCGAATACTGAGCGTCCCGGCGATCGCGGGGACCACTGCATGCGGTGGAGGTACATAACTAGGCTAACTTTGGCGGTCCGCTCGAAAGTTACCAAAGGACCTGCTTATTTCACGGCCTCTTCTGCGATCTCGGTCATTCCGTCGACCTCTCCGTGCCTCGCATCTGGTGCATGAGCTTGCGTGCGGGCAATATCCATGCTACCAAGAGCTACACCGTACAATCCTCGCGAAGTAATCGTCCACCGGTGGCGTGGCGGTGTACTCTGTCCTCCATGCTCGGCTACCACGGGAACATACCGAGCTAATGAGTCGAACTCACATTGTACTCTCTAACCGTCCGCCTGCCCCGCCTCAGCGTCAAAAATCTGCGGCCCGAGCCCTCCTCATACGTGGGGGGCAAGAAATGTGCAAGAAAAGCCGCTTGAGAACTTCGTCCGTACGGTGGAAGTGCATGCTCTTCCGGACAACTCCGCGAATCAAACGATCAATGCGGTATCACGCGGTGATGCGAACCCAATACCACCGACTACGCCTGCGAGACTCGATCACTCATGATCGCTGTGGCTCGGATAAACTCCCGAGGGTCATCCTCGGCTCGATCCATAGAACATCGGCGGCTCTGACTCGAGAAAGTCACGTAGCCTCAAATGCGCTCGGGGTGAACTACGGGTGCTCCGGAATGCACTGCATCCGCCTATCCTCATATCTCGCCACGACGATGGCCGAATCGCCATCTCCTTGTACCCATCTCATCTGCTCCAGTGTGGGGTGGAGGCTCAGTCTTGTAGTCTCAGCAGCCAACGCTGCGCTCTAAACTCTTGGTCTTTGGTGGTGTCGTGAAACTCGCCGTGGAAGCACTGTCTCGACCTTGGCGGGCTGCGCCTCATACTCCTCTGTATCTCACTATGACTCCTTTTGTCTTGCCCATCTGGGCACAGGTTTTATGCGGAGGCATAACTTGTAAAGGAAAGGAATACGTCGGAGGGTCCAACTTATCACACGACTACAGGGCACGATCTCGAATGAGAAGAATGGAAACCAATCCTAAATGTCCTATAGCCTCACGATTATAGATGTGGTGCACAACACAGATAATCAAGACTCTACTAGACACGGTCGTAGACACTTTCCGAGGACTAAGCGCTCTGATACCACTTTTGTCACGACCGAACCGGGCCGTGATCGTGTCTTACCGGGCACCTGGTGATACAACATCGAGAGAAAATCAGCGGAAATAAAAACATGAATATGAATTAAGAGACAAGATAAATAAGCAGTCAACCAAAAAGCATTTGCCTTCATCGTATATACATAAATACCCGAGATTATCATTTTACAAACCACACTTGGCATGCTCACGGACCTCTAAGATTTTTACAGCTATGATGACGGGGCCCCGCCATACCACGAATGTATAAGAATCTGGACTCGAGGTAACATGCCAAAATATAAGCCTCAGAAGAAATGGGGCTTCCCGACCTTGGCTGTGATCTTATGGCGAGGATCCACACCGATGTACTTCCACTGCGTGAGCGCACCAAGGAGGTCGATAACAGTACCAAGTATGTGAAAGCGAAAAGCGTAAATGAAATCATAATAGTCTATATAAAGCGGGAGACATGTATATGATAACCGGATGAAATCGTGTCGGCCCGTCCGTGGCACTCGGTGTATGTCGGATAAAATCGTGTCCACGCCGTCGTGGGACTCGGTGTAAATCGGATAAAATCGTGTCCACGCCCGTCTCGGGACTCGGTGTATAATCGGATGGAATCGTGCCCGCCGTCGTGGGACTCGGTGTATAATCGGATGGAATCGTGTCACGCCATCTCGTGGGACTCGGTGTATAATTAAATGAAATCGTGTCTGCCCGTCTCGTGGGACTCGGTGTAGAATCGTTCATAACAAATCAACCGCCTCCATCGAGAGGCGAGTAGAAATACAACAAAGGCTATCACAACAAACATAGGCAAGTTTCACAACAACAAGCATAGGCAAGCTTCACAACAACAAGCATAGGCAAGCTTCACAACAACAAGCATAGACAAGTTATACCTGACTCAAAGTACTTCCATTTTATGCCAAAGTGCGGTTTTAACCTAAAGTACTACGATGCGTTAATTTCCTTTTAAAGATCCATTTATTTTACAAAGGTGCCGATACAGTAGTATAAAAATAGAGTGACTAACATTGTTAAGTAAACCAAAATGCTTTCCTTTGTAAAATCAAGTAACAACCTTATTTTCCAATCGTTCAAGTTTGCCTAATTTCAAATGCTCAAGTTTCTCATTTTAGAAAAGGTTTCGTAGTTCATAGTTTTAATCCTTTAAAACATAATTCTCCTTTAAACGTTTTGAGAAACATATGTCTTATATGTGAGTAGGTTATTCTTGTTTATAATCAATCTTATTAAGCAGCCATGATCTAGGAAATGTAATATCATTTTGTCTCATCTTAGCTTCATGCGGATGGAGGTTTCTCGGTTTTAATACCATACTTCATTATTCAATACATTTTTCTTTATTAACGCTGCAGTGGTTTGTCGATACTCATTCTAATTTCCGAAATCAGTAAAACATTATTCCTTTTAAAACCAAGTACTCATTACTCACGAATGAGGTTTCACACTTTTAACAAAATTCATATTAATACCATTAAGTCAAGTCTCTTATCTTCTAAAAATCGATAAACCATTCTTTTATCACTCTTAAGACGTTATACCTAACTTCCCATAAAGCTAGTACAACTCTTATGTTTTCAAAGCCAAGTATTACTCTTCTTTCAAAAGGGTCTTTTTGGAACACTTCAAGTTCTTTGTTACTACACATCAAATCCGTTATAAGTCAAATCAGTTATCCTTTGAAACCACAAAGCATTTTCTTACCTACATAAAGTGTTATAACGAACTTCCCATAAAGCGTTATAACACTTTATATTTCAAACCAATCAAATACATTAAACACGTATGCGTCTACCGTACTACATAGTAATACACATATCATGCTAGAGCAGATAGGAAGAGGTTCACATACCTCGCGACGATTATCGACTAATAGCAAAGTGCTCCAAGTACCTCAAACCGTGGCTACTCCTGCCAAGTAGATCACGTCATCGTGGTACTTGACCTATAGAGGCCACAGGCGCTATTAACATCCTAGATCTCAATGTAGAATATTCTACGAGAAAATTCGGCGACACCTCCCCCCATGGCGCGTAATCTCCTCCTCTATCGAGGCGGCTACCAAGCCAACCGGGGGTTTGCACGTCTAACAGGGCGTGTACAATTCTACCAGCGATAATGCTACACAAGTCTTGTATCTGATCTATGTAATTCTGATTCGATTCTACGATTTAAATTAGGGCTTAAGTCGCGAGACATTCTGTAAGTATTATTCGAGCTTAAGTCAAAAGACATTGCGCACAACTATGTTCAATTCTATATAGTATACTTAACTATATACTCCTACAACATGTAATTTCCAAATACCACGAGAAGGTTAAGAATGTTTACCTCGATAAGCCCAAAATTATCCGAGTTTATATGTCGATCTGAGCAAGGTTTAGCTCCTACTCCAGTGCGCTCGACCCGCTCGACCAACCCTAGAAGTTCTAACCAACACTTATAACTTCAACTACGGGTGAAGATTTACTTAGGGTTTCGTTTTTGTGAGAGGAAGTATAATAGTATTTTAGGCTTTTGTATAAGTGTAACCTTGGGAATACTACAAGGTATTTGGGCGAAGGTATTTGAGCATTATAACAATACTTGGAGAGTATTTTTATACCACAAAGGGGGGGTATTATACGAAGACAACTAGGCTGGGGGGGGGGGTACCCAGCGCTAACCTCACAAAGGGGAGGATACTTTCGGCCAAGGGCCTTCCGAAGGGAGGGGGTGGGGGGGACGAAAGAACAAGAGGGAGGGAGTATTTTGAGACTTAGATAGATTGCTCAAGTTTGGATGAAATAACTCTTCAACTTAGAGGGGTATTTATAGGTCAAGGAATGGCCAACCAATGGCGAAGATCCGTCAGTGTTAGGCAAGTGTAAGGCCAAGATCAAGCCAAGTGCACCTTATCCATCTACCACCAAAATATCCTACCTAACCCTTGACGAGAATCAACACAAAGCGTGCCATTGATGCCTTTGCCGTCACTTCTCACGCCCGATGTGAGGGTGACACATGTCGCCCTCCGTTGGTCCAAAATGTTCGTCTCTCGGAAAAATCCGCAAAAATTATAAATGACATAGCGGAATTTTCCCTACGAAATGGAAACGTTTAGTCGAAAAACGACTCCTATCGGGTGTTGTGTACAAATTTCGAAACTTGCCTAACTTAAGGCTCAAATTATTATACGTACGCCCTCACGTACATACTCTGGAAATACGGGGTATAACAAAAGGGATCAGCAAACTACTCGACAACTCATTCTTAACTAACTTAACCGTCTGAATGTTCTTTTCTTTAAGCTCGACGTACCACCCTTTATAGCTGTAAATTCCTTCTTCGTATCAGATTTCTCATGTTGAAAAATTCCTTAATCTAATATTGAGTACATTTTTCCCTGGTTGCTTGCTCTACAGGTAGTTGATCCCGTTGAATTAACACTTGAGCAACAATTTTATTTCCTATTTATATCATACGCTTGTCTGATATCTTTAGAGGTTGCGGACATTAGGGGCTTGCAATATAAACAACTGGAGGATAATTAATCTTTTCAGGGAGTTTGTGGCACAACTTGAGTCTGCATACATGGAATGTGGGATGCAATAGTTGAGCAGGTAAAGAGAATTTATAAACCAGCTTTCCTATCTTCTGCAAAATTTAATAGGGTCCATAGTATTTAGTTGATAACTTAGAGAATTGAGAACTGATAAAGTCACTTGTCTGTAGGGATGAATTTTCAAGTACACCCACTCTCTTTCTTTAAATTGTACATCCGATCTGTGTTTGTTGGCTTGAGTCACCATTCTATGTTGACATCTTTGTAGATGGTACTGCAATAACTGAAACTTAGACTCTCTGGTTATCAAACTCCTATCCACTTCTCCCATTCCTGAATCTCCTAGTGCATAAGGCAAACGCAAAGGGTGGCTGACCATACAAAACCTCATAGGATGTATGGATTGAGAAGTGAAATGTAGTGTTATGCCACCATTCAACAGCTGCTAAACGAGAGAACTAACCTTTCTGTGAATCAGAACAAAAACATCATAAATCTCTAATTAAACACTTATTTACTACCTCAATTTTCCCATCACTTTGAGGATGGTAAGTGTTACACCCCGTAATTTCAGGATATGTTTATAAGAACGAAGTTAAGAACCCAAAAATATTAAGATTTGAGACGAGTAAAAAAGTTATCGGAATTATGAAATTGTCGGAAAACGAAATATTGCGACGAATGGGAGGGCGACACGTGTCACCCCCCCCCTTTTGTGGACTTGGACGAAATTGTCATGGTTAAAATGGTCATTTGACCATAATTTAAATGACCAAGTCTTGCAAAGACAAAGAGCTTGACATTGTTGACTTGTCAAAGGGTCACTTGGCTTGATCCATGTGAAACTCATCCAAGCCATCCATATGTACTAATCTAGACCTTCCATTATGTTATATATGTACACTAGTAGTGCAAGACTTTGTCATTCTCAACACTTAGAAAAATTTTGGAAACTTGTTCTTGCTCACTAATGAGGGCTCACGGCAATGGGGATTTTCCAAGAGGAAAACTTTCAATTGTTGTCCAATAATCTCCCCACTTTAAACCAAGGTACCTAAGGGTGTTGTAAGTGTATCTCAATAGAAAGATCCCGGAAAAATGGTGTTTTCGTATTAGTCGCAAGGTGAAAACCTAAGGAGTTATTCAACTTTGAAGATGGAACTTGAAGAGGAGTTCCTCATAAGCTTCTAAGGGTTGCTTGGAGTGGATTGGAACGTCGAAAGGAGGAGCTAAAGTTGCTAAGGATCGACTTGTAATCTCGGATCATATTTGGGCTAAATGAGGTATAATCTTCGTCTTACTTTTGTAATTGAAGATTCCATGTTATTATAAGTTAGAAATGATCATGTGATATGTGTTATGAAGATTGATAAGTATTAGGGAAGTTTAGAAGCTCAAATCCGAAAATGACATGTTGAGGCATTTGAAATTGAATTACATTTTGGTCGTTAATTAGAATCGTCGCATATTACCTACTTGAAGATTGTAGTAGTTATACTCAATTGCGGCTTGATAACATGTTATACTAAACAACTTGGATTGAATAGGAAATGGGAAAAGAATTGGTATTGTTGTCCCTAATTGCCGAATGGACATTGTATTTTTGGACTAGTTTAATGTCAATTGTGGGGCGGAATTTTACACGTCTTGATTAAGCGTGTAATCCCCTATTGTTAACTACTTTGTTGAGCCTTAAATGTGGTGTGTTTGGTTATTGTATTCGGCCTTGAAAAAGGTGGCAAAGTATGTAGAAACAAAGGAAGTGTTGTCCGATTTTTCGTAGAATTTAGTAGCTTTGCACTTGGAATATTCTACGTTTGAAACTAGAAGTTAATAGACGTACTATGGTCATTATAGGTTGACATACTACGTACGACGTATTGGACTTAGCAAGTGGATTAAACCGAAGAGGTATGTGGAACTTTCTTATCTCTTGAGCATGAATAAGTTGTAAATGTATAGTACGGTAGACGTACAAGATTTTGACAATCTAGGTCCATTTGATATCCTTGGCTTATTTTAAGAATGTCCAAGTTGATTGAGTTAGGGAATTAACTCACTTGTTTAAATATTAAGGATATCTTGGATTTCAAAAGTTAAGAGACTTTAAGTATGTTGAAAGTATTATTGATACTTGTTTTGTTGGAAAGTTTAAGTCTCTTGGTTATAAAGAAGTATGTAAGTTGCTAATGTATAAAGCTAGTATAACGGCTTTATGGAAAGTTAGTTATAATAGCTTTATGGAAAGTTAAAAAGTGGTTTACTCTAAGTAATTTAAGTATGTTAAATGACTTGAAATAACGAAAGGCAAATTGATTTAAAGGCATCAATTGCTTAAGGTTTTAAAAGAAAGAAGTCACTTGATTTAGAAGCAGAAAATGTATTTTCTAAAAGGTATTGTGACTTGTCTTAAAATGTAGTTATGACTTGATACTACGGTTATTAGTATCTTGGAAGTTTTATATGAAAATGAGTCATTTTAAAAGAATAGAAATCGTAGTACTTTGGGTTAAACTCGGTTATAATGACATGTTAGTGCCTTAAGTAAACTAAAATGAGTGTATATGAATAAGGCTAATAAGAAGTTAGGGGATTTCTTAACTTGCTTATTTATTGTATGATAAGCGGTAGTGCTTATGTTATGTATGATAAGCGGTGGGCTTATGTTATGTATGATGGTAGGTTGAGATAGGGTAAGAGTATAAATGAGGGTAAACCCCAAGGCGTTATACCACCTTCTTGGTAAGAGTATAAATGAGGGTAAATCCCAAGATCGTTATACCACCGCTTGGTAAGAGTATAAATGAGGGTAAATCCCAAGATCGTTATACCAATTTTTAGTGGATTTGCTACCCGTGATGCGAGGAATACCTATGCGAGTCCTTATGGGCTTATGCGGGTGAAATAGTCCCGTGCGGTAGTCTGACCTATCACGAGAATACCTCATGCGGGTCCACGCGACTATCACGGGTGAAATAGTCGAGTAGGATTGTAATGATCTGCGGGCGGGTGGTCTGCTTTGATCGTGAGCTTCTTATTTTTATGTTGTAAGTATACTTTTGATTACTCTCATTGTTAGTAAGGCTAACGTGTCGTTAATTGATTTATCATACATCTTGATTTTATTATAGACTTATGATTTCATTCTTGCTGATTTCATATTTGGTATATGTTATCTTGACCTCCTTGGCCCTGCGTTACATCGTAGGTAAATGCAGTTGTTGATCCTCGCTCTTGGATCCTGTTCATTGTTGAGAAGCTCCTTTATTAGGAGGCTTATCCTGGTATTGTCGGTTGTTGTACATTCGGGGTATGGCGGGGCCATCACTTGAGTTATTATTCTTAGAGGTCTGTAGTCGCATTGTGGTTTGGGTTGTAAAGAAAAAAATGTACTGTTTTATTTGTATAGTTTCCGGAAGGTGGCCTTATCGGCTAGCCTGTTGTTATTTTATGTTTGAGCATTTTATCAATTGTGTATGTTCATTGCTATTCTCACGATGTATCACAGAAAGGAGTGCGGGTAGGGCACGATCGCGAGCTTGGTCGGGTCGTGACAAAAGTGGTATCGAGCGATTAGTCCTCGGAAAGTGTCTGAGCCGTGTCTAGTAGAGTCTTGATTATCGGTGTGTTGTGCACCACATCTATAATTAGGAGGCTGCGGACATTTAGGATTAGTTTCCATTCTTCTCGCTCTAAGATCGTGCGATGAAATTTGTATGGTTAGGTCGTCTCTCCTAACAAGTTATGATTGTTTGCGACTACGAGAAAGCGTGATGACCGGGAAAGATTATGTGGATTGCGTATCCAGGTTGGTAATGTTTGTAGTTGGTATTGTGACATACAACTATACGGATTTATGTATGAGGGTCAAATGTGTGTTGCCTAGAATGATTTTAGATTACCAGGATTTGGTAAGGACTAAATAAATCACAGGAAGGTATGAAACATTTTAATGAATTCTCATCGAGGTTTCGTACTAATTTGAGATAATTAGGAAATGATGAGCTGTATGAGAAGGGAATGGACCCTTAAGAAGTTATTATTAAGGGAATTAATGGAAGACTATGTTAATAGTTTGAGCTACGTAGTAGGGTTTCGAGAATAGTGCAGGTGAGATCAGGTATGGAGTAAGTATGGTTGTTGTGGTCAAGACAACACGATTATGGTATTCTGATAAGTTTTGTACCCGTTCTGGGGGTGATAAGGTAGGCATGGGCATGGAAATTGTGAGCCTAGGAATGTTGATAACCACGAGACCTTAGATATATAAGGCCTTCTCGGGTAGTAAAGAGTTAAATACGGCCTAGAGTCGGGTTGGGGACCTATTAAGGGTCTCGTAGCTTGAAATGAAATGGGATCGGTTGGTAGTAGTCTCGCTACGTGGCAGTCACGAGTGCAAGGCCCAAGTTTAGTTAGTCAGTTTACGGGTTCGTGGACGTGTTCCACCGGAACCAGGTTGCGAGAGTCGGAACTGGCCTTATGTTGTTTAATTTTGTAACTCCAAAGAGTGGAGGCCAGAGTTAGTATGGAATTTATATGCGTATGCTAGTATAAGTTTGGAAATGCGGAAAGATGCGACCGGTGAAAAGAGAGCAACCAAGTGTAAAGAAATAAATCACGAATCCATGAGGACGCTTTCGAGGTGACTACACGTGAGTGTTGGGTGGTAGGCGGGTAGATAATTGTCGAACGATCTGATCGTTGGACCACTAGCAGACCTAGCGAGTGTTATGATAGACATTGAGGTCATTATGAGTGCGGGCTAGTTGGCCTCTTGTTATGCCAGCGTTGGTGCAGAGAGAGATTGGCTCGATTCGATTTTACAGTAGGTGATTATCGGTGTAAAGGAAGAGAAGTGGTAGTAACGATGAATTATCCTTCCTACTTTGGCATCGTTGTTTTTCTTTTTAAGTACGTGTGACTTGTTCACTGAGGTAAATTGTGTGAAAGTAAGTAATAATTGAATTTGAAGGAATTTATGTTAAGTGCCCTTGGAGGTACTTGGATTTGGTTTGGTGTGGCGGTCGGGCCACGACGCCGGATAATTTCAGGAAAATGTACAAAGCAAGAATAAAATAAGTACGAGTGCTGCCGGCGGAAAGCTGAGGGCATCTTTGGTGGGTTGGAAAATCTACACGAACTTAAAGGCGGTGCGTGATGATTAGATAATTACTGGACCGCAAGAGGACCCTGTGATTAGGGTTGTGACTCCAAGGAATGTTTAAGAAAGGGAGATAAGTTCTCTCCCCCACGTAAAGGGCGATTTCACGTATTATGGGGTGCGTGTACCCATGTTGTTAGGCGAGGATATGAGGTGGTAAGGTCTTGGTATCGTCGTACCATAGGTTCTGATTGTAGATAGCAGTGGGAAAAGTGTTGTGTTGGGGTAATTAAGAGCGACGTCTGAATTGGTAGGAAGTATCGTAAAGATATAAATGCGGGTTATGCGCATGTATGACTATGCGATTATGAATCAAGATAGAAATACTTTTGCTAATAATAAGCCTAAGGTAAGGATATGGCTAGGATGATAAAGGAGAATACGACTATGGTTATGTAAGTTGCAGAGATATGACTACCCGGACTAGTGTAAAGACCATTAGTAAATAATGGGAAGTAAGAACATTTCGAGAAATGTGGTAACACTAGCTATAGGCTCTACAAAGCGGGAAAGGAAAAATCGGGTTACTCTTTCTGAGATCAAGGAAATCCCCTAAATTGTGATTGTGAAGTCTTAGCGGGAGGCAAGCAAGGAATCAAATCTAAGTTTAGTGACCAAGTTTGGTTGCAGCAGAGAAAGGGAAGCAGGAACCATAAGTGAGATTAAGGATACGAATATTTCGCGAGAATGAGAAAGGCTTCGATTATTGGGCGATAAGTTGACTCGACTACATTTCTAACTCCTCACGAAAGACTAGAGGTTAGGTTATTATGATAACACGTTGGGTGTTGGGCTAGGTTGTGTCTTGGCGCAACCCGATAAGAGATAGAGCCTATGTTTTCCGGTAGTTAGGGAAGCGAAAGGAAATTACGCCACTTAGATTTAGAGTGGCGGCGATTAAATCATGCCTTGAAGATTTGGGAGCATGGCGTATATATAGACTTCATGTGGATATTTATGCGAACCACAAAAGCCTCAGGTATATCTGAGGCGAGGCAATAGGATTTGCGGCGGCGGTGGTTAGAGTTATTCAAGGATTGTGATATCGATATCTATACCACCCGGGAAAGCCGTGAGAGTTAAAGATACTCTTAGTCGCGGATCTAAGGGTAGTATGCGGATGGGCAGCGGATAGGCTGGGCGTGGTCCGTGAGATTCCGATTCACAGAGCCTAGGGGTTCGATTATTTGTTTCAAGGTTAATGAAGTTTAGATCAGAGAGGTTCCGAGTCTTCCGTCGTTGAGGAGGTAAAGAAGCGATATGAGGATCGATTATGATCTGATATCGAATCTGACTCTCAGAAGAAAAAGCACATTTGAGTAGCACCGTATGAGTCTTTGTGATATGAGGATATATTGTGTGTACCGGTGTTGCGAGGACTAGTCGCGGAGTTTTAGGGAGGCATCACGGTGCTTATTGCTCAAATTGTTAGGGTCGACTAAGTTGTGTCGTGACCTCGGATGTATGTATGGGTAAGATGGCCAGGAAAAGGACGTAGCGAGTTGTTGCTTAATATCCGAATTAGTAGAGTCATGGTTGAACACGAAGCCCGATGGGATATTACAGCGATTTAGACACCGACTTAGTCATGGAAGGTAATTAAAATGGATCTTATTACAGGGTGGCATCGTACTCGGAGGAAGTGCGACTACCTGGGGGTCATGGTAAATAGGCTGGCGAAACCAGCCGTGTTCTTCCGGTTAGGACCACTTACTCGGCTGAGGTTCATGCTAGCTTTTATAGCAGGAGATTGTGAGGCGCACGGGGTTCCTGCGTTTATGATGTCGAACAGATGAGCTCGATTACAGATAACCGGAGGTTTTTTCGAGAAGGTTTTAGGGACACAGTGAATCTCGGTGTTGCATTACACCACCGAGCGGACGGTGAGCGTACTATCCGAGCACGCGAGGATAGGTTGCGGGCTGTGTTTTTATTCGAAATAGCGGGAGGGTTAATTGCCTCTTGTTGTATTACGTCACGATATGAGATACCCTTCCGATTCGAGATAGCCACTGTATGAGGCCTTGTATGTAAGAAAGTGTAGATCGCGGTTGGTTGGTTCGGCGTGGCGAGTTCGATTATTTGGTCGGACTTGATTGTTGGTGCGGATAAAGCGAAGCTTATCGAGGAAAGATTATGAGTAAGCTTCGAGTCGTGAAGCTTTATGCGAATAGCAAGCGTGGACACGTGGGGTTGAGTTGACATTTTAGTATGAGCATTGTTATGTGGCCACGTGTGGCATTATTGGTATGTAGGGGTTGTAAGGAGACTAGGTCGCTATCTTTAAGTTTGACTCCCGAAAGAACATTCGGGGACGAATGTTTCTAAGGGGGGAAGAATGTTACACCCCGAAATTTCAGGATATGTTTAAAAGAACGAAGGTAAGAACCCAAAAATATTAAGATTTGAGACGAGTAAAAAATTTATCGGAATTATGGAATTGTCGGAAAACGAAATATTGCGACGAATGGGAGGGCGACACGTGTCACCCCCCCCCCCCCTTGTGGACTTGGACGAAATTGTCATGGTTAAAATGGTCATTTGACCATAATTTAAATGACCAAGTCTTGCAAAGACAAAGAGTTTGACATTGTTGACTTGTCAAAGGGCCACTTGCGATCCGTATGAAACTCATCCAAGCCATCCATATGTACTAATCTAGACCCTCCATTATGTTATATATGTACACTAGTAGTGCAAGACTTTGTCATTCTCAACACTTAGAAATTTTTTGGAAACTTGTTCTTGCTCACTAATGAGGGCTCACGACAATGGGGATTTTCCAAGAGGAAAACTTTCAATTGTTGTCCAATAATCTCCCCACTTTAAATCAAGGTATCTAAGGGTATTGTAAGTGTATCTCAATAGAAAGATCCCGGAAAAATGGTGTTTTCGTATTAGTCGCAAGGCGAAAACCTAAGGAGTTATTCAACTTTGAAGATGGAACTTGAAGAGGAGTTCCTCATAAGCTTCTAAGGGTTGCTTGGAGTGGATTGGAACGTCGAAAGGAGGAGCTAAAGTTGCTAAGGATCGACTTGTAATCTCAGATCATATTTGGGCTAAATGAGGTATAATCTTCGTCTTACTTTTGTAATTGAAGATTCCATGTTATTATAAGTTAGAAATGATCATGTGATATGTGTTATGAAGATTGATAAGTATTAGGGAAGTTTAGAAGCTCAAATCCGAAAATGACATGTTAAGGCATTTGAAATTGAATTACATTTTGGTCGTTAATTAGAATCGTCGCATATTACCTACTTGAAGATTGTAGTAGTTATACTCAATTGCGGCTTGATAACATGTTATACTAAACAACTTGGATTGAATAAGAAATGGGAAAAGAATTGGTATTGTTGTCCCTAATTGTCGAATGGACATTGTATTTTTGGACTAGTTTAATGTCAATTGTGGGGCGGAATTTTACACGTCTTGATTAAGCGTGTAATCCCCTATTGTTAACTACTTTGATGAGCCTTAAATGTGGCGTATTTGGTTATTGTATTCGGCCTTGAAAAAGGTGGCAAAGTATGTAGAAACAAAGGAAGTGTTGTCCGATTTTCCGTAGAATTTAGTAGCTTTGCACTTGGAATATTCTACGTTTGAAACTAGAAGTTAATAGACGTACTATGGTCATTATAGGTTGACATACTACGTACGGCGTATTGGACTTAGCAAGTGGATTAAACCGAAGAGGTATGTGGAACTTTCTTATCTCTTGAGCATGAATAAGTTGTAAATGTATAGTGCGGTAGGCGTCAAGATTTTGACAATCTAGTCCGTTTGATATCCTTGGCTTATTTTAAGAATGTCCAAGTTGATTGAGTTAGGGAATTAACTCACTTGTTTAAATATTAAGGATATCTTGGAATTCAAAAGTTAAGAGACTTTAAGTATGTTGAAAGTATTATTGATACTTGTTTTGTTGGAAAGTTTAAGTCTCTTGGTTATAAAGAAGTATGTAAGTTGCTAATGTATAAAGCTAGTATAACGGCTTTATGGAAAGTTGGTTATAATAGCTTTATGGAAAGTTAAAAAGAGTGGTTTACTCTAAGTAATTTAAGTATGTTAAATGACTTGAAATAACGAAAGGCAAATTGATTTAAAGGCATCAATTGCTTAAGGTTTTAAAAGAAAGAAGTCACTTGATTTAGAAGCTAAAATGTATTTTCTAAAAGGTATTGTGACTTGTCTTAAAATGTAGTTATGACTTGATACTACGGTTATTAGTATCTTGGAAGTTTTATATGAAAATTAGTCATTTTAAAAGAATAGAAGTACGTAGTACTTTGGGTTAAACTCCCGGATTTATAATGACATGTTAGTGCCTTAAGTAAACTAAAATGAGAGTGTATATGAATAAGGCTAATAAGAAGTTAGGGGGATTTCTTAACTTGCTTATTTATTGTATGATAAGCCGGTAGTGTTTATGTTATGTATGATAAGCCGTAGGGCTTATGTTATGTATGATGGTAGGTTGAGATAGGCTAAGAGTATAAATGAGGGTAAACCCAGCGTTATACCACCTTGAGGGTAAGAATATAAATGAGGGTAAATCCCAAGATCGTTATACCACCCGCGGTGGTAAGAGTATAAATGAGGGTAAATCCCCAAGATCGTTATACCACTGTTTAGTGGATTTGCTACCCATGATGCGAGGAATACCTCATGCGAGTCCTTATGGGCTTATGCAGTGAAATAGTCCCGTGCGGTACACTGACTATGCGAGGAATACCTCATGCGGGTCCACACGACTATCGCGGGTGAAATAGTCCCGAGAGTAGGATTGCTTAATGATCTTTGCGCGGGTGGTCTGCTTTGATCGCGAGCTTCTATTTTTATGTTGTAAGTATACTTTTGATTACTCTCATTGTTAGTAAGGCACTTTGTGTCGTTAATTGAGTTATCATACTGTCTCGATTTTATTATAGACTTATGATTTCATTCTGATGCTTTCAGTTTTACATATTTGGTACATGTTGTCTTGACCTCGCTTGAAATGCGTTAAATGTCGCGGTGAAGTGCAGTTCTTTGAACCTCGCTCTTAGGATCCTTGTTCATTTGTTGAGAAGCTCCTTTATTAGGAGGCTTATCCACGGTATTGTCGGTTGTTGTACATTCGGGGTATGGCGGGGCCATCACTTGAGTTGTTATTCTTAAGTGCGTAGTCACATTGTGGTTTGGGTCGTAAAGAAAAAAAAATGTCTTGTTTTATTTGTATAGTTTACGGAAGGTGGCCTTATCATTGCTTTGTTGTTATTTTATGTTTAAGCATTTTATCGATTGTGTATGTTCATTGCTATTCTCGATGTATCACAGAAAGGGTGCCCGGTAGGGCACCGATGTGAGCTTGAGGTCGGTCGGGACGATAAGCAAGATGTCTTGAGTGCGGCTCCAACATAGAAAATAGTTCCTCCCACATTTTACTTGTAAAAACATGATCTCTATCACTCACTATATTCTGTTACATCATGCGGCTTGTACACGTGTTCCGTAAATAATTTGCGATATCGAATAGGGATGAGTTAGTCTATGAAATGAGCATATTTGGTTAATCTATCACGACAATCGAATGCTTGATTTTTATTTTGACTTAGTCGACCATACGTGATATCCATTGATGCTACTCCAAGCTATTGTAGGAAGCTTGATGTAACATCTCATATCTTCGGGCTAAAGTTTGATCCATAAGATGGAGATATAATGGAACCAGGATGGGGAGTGTGAAAAGTATTTTGAAACCTAATTGAGGTGTAAGATGAGTCTTAGGACAAAGTAAAGTTAGCAGCTACGTTACAGACCAAGTTCCCAAGTGAATTTGCACAAGGCCTCACTTTAAGTGTGTATAACACTTGTATTGTTTGTGAATCTGGAAAAACTCAAAGCATGAAATTTGTAACCCTTTAAAATATCTTTCAAACTATATAAAGATCAGAAAGATCAACTGTAGCTCTGTACAGAAAGTTATGCCCATTTTATCAAAGCTCGCACAACAAGCCCCATAGAAAGTGATGAGCTCACCTGTCATGCTCCGTAGCGAGTATTTATCCCAGACGAACATACAAGCATACATGATTGCCAAGTAATATAGTGACTAAATAATCAGATATTATACCCAGAGGGACTTGTGATTCAACGGTTATTAGACGTAACAACAACTCCCTCCATTCCAATTTATATGACACTCTTTTTTTTAGTCAGTCCAGAAATGAATGATACATTTCTATATTTAGTAACAATGTAACTTAAAATTTCTCATTTTACTCTTAATGAAATGATTTGTAGTCACACATTTCTCAATTTCTTGTTTTTAGACCACAAAATTTAAAAGTCATCCTTTTTTCTTAAACTATGTGCCTAGTAAAACACCTTCATATAAAATGAGACAGAGGGTGTACTACTTACTTCAAACAACTATTTTCCTCCAAATGATGATTATAATTACTCACTACTTTGTCATGCCCTAATCTGGGAAGGCGTGGCCGGCACTCTGTGTCTTACTTGCCCGAGCATACCCATCTGTAATATTAACACAGAAAATATCTTTGGGCACGACAATGTCGAATCACATCCTAAGATGAAACTCTGTAAGACAACAAGGCTATATCTTGTCAATCTGATGACAAATATGTCAATAGTGAGGGATTTAACCCAGAAACATGTCTATACATATTCGGGTCGTCAAGGTCGCCATGGATCTCTACCATAGTACAATACAAGAGAAACAACCAAGGGCCAACAAGGCCATTATATAATCTATGGGACAACATCAGGACATACAAGACAATATTGTACATAGTAGACCTACACAGGATATATCTACAAGCCTCTATAGAAGGACAATTATATTGTGGTCGGGACATGGCTCTGGCCTACCCATCATCTTTGTAAACATATCAATACTCTAGACCTGGCAACTCCGAATGACATGGAGCTTACCAATCAAGCTGAGCTCGACATCGCCTACTAAGGAGGCATGTTCATCAGTCTCTTCATACCTGTATGCATGAAATACAAAGCCCCCAGTAAATGAGACGTCAATATGAATATAATGTACTGGTATTTAAGGCAACTAAGTAATTGAAGGGTGAAACTAAAATGATAAGCATAACAACTGAACATAGCTAAGAATCAAAGATACTCTAGGATGCACTTACCTTATCTTATGAAGGGCTTTTTTATTTGATATTTTGAATTTTGATTAACTAAGCTTTGGGTAACCCAATTTCGAAATAAAATTTCAATTTTACCCCCAGGGCTCGGGTTTGACTATTTTGGGTTTCAAACTATAATATAGCAATATAGATTTTGTTGGGTTCGAATGATCTCATAGAACCCTAATTTGATCGTAATGACTTTGATTTCATAATAAAATTGACAATTTGACCTTCAGGGTCTAGAGCGGGGTTTTGGATTGACTTTCTCGAACTCAAAATTCTTTTATGGCAATAGGAGTATCAATAGGTTTATATTTTAACGTAGTTACCTATTTGATAGATTGTGATCATTCGAAGGCACTTCGGAGAGAAAACATATCGGCTTGAGGGTTCGTGGTTTCTGCTCGGCTTTCGAGGCAGATTATGTCTTACTCTTATTAGACTCTGATTAGAGAAGTGTATGTAGTTTGTAGAGATTGATGGGAAAGCATGACAGGCCATCGGGCGTGGTGGTAGAGGAGAATCGAATTAGGTTGATATTATCAACTGTTATGTGAGCTATGTTAGTCATATTTGATGTCTATGTGTACTTCTTGATTTGGATTATCATCCATCAGTTTGCAACTTAATAAAATTATGTGAAAAGAATAGTTCTTGGAAATGATGTGTAAAGTGAAATGTCATTACGAATACTTACCTCTTCGTACCCTTGATACATTGGCCTTATGATATTTGCATGTTCTTTCATTCATACTTATATTCTATTGATTATTTATTGTGGAATTGAGGCATGATACGCTCCGAAGAGACCGGATAGAGGTAAGAAGGATAGCGTGTATGGCCGACGGAAACTATTTCGGGTGGATGATACACTGATATTGTCAATACCCGATGGAAACTATTCCGGGTGGATGATAAGTTCATATTGGAATGCCTGATGGGAGATATTTCGGTGGTACATAGACTCCGCGGGTCCCTCATGGGTCATGACTTTGAGGCATTGCACTTAGCATGTGTGTATAGGAGTGGAGAGAGAGATGTGGCTATAGCATTGCATTCATTCATTCATATATAAATGATCAGTTGGTGACCTGTAACTATCTATTTGGTGAATTACATGATTCTTTGAGCTCTAGTTGAAGCATGATTTCATGGTTGTACTTAATCACCTTATCTGCTTGTTAATTTTTATACCTTCATGTGTCATCTAATTATTGTTGGTCTAACGTACGAGTACTAGTTTTGTACTGATACTACTTTTGCTGCACTTTTTGTCAAGTGCAGAGTTTGATCTAGGATCCAGTTCCAGACCTCGTGGTTGATCGCGAGGGTGATTATCAAGGCTTTTCAGGGTGAGGTATTTGGTCGTTCGTGTCCTCTAGAAGACCTTCTCTTTATTGCTTCTATTTTATATTCGACGAATAATGTTTTGCCTACAAGCATATTTCAAACTTGTATTTCAGATTCGTGTCTTTAGAGCTCTTGTACTATTTGACCAGATTTTGGGATATGTTGGATACTTCGTTAGTAATATGAAATTTTAAAGTTTTTGATAACTTGTTCCTTAATTAAATTTTCGCTTTCATTAACTTATTTACTTTTAGTTTTTGGGGATGGTGCGCCTACCGGTGGGTTAAGTGTAAGTTTCATCATGACTACGATTTTGGATCGTGACACATGCAATATATCTCACACCCAATATTAAATCGTGAAAAGTTCAAAGATTCAGCCAAAAATTTCATTCGGGCATTTTATCGAACACTTTAAGAGCATAACGTTATTCATGCTATTTTAACATAATGAGTACTCAGATTTCCCCATTTCAGGCACAAACAAGCACACACTCTCAATACCAATATCACCCAGCTGATTAACACGAGATTTGACAAAATTCTAGCAAATTCATACTAAAATAATGTCTCAAAATAAGCCCTAGTTCTTGATAAATATAGAGAGAAGAAGAAGAAAATATACATTAAACTTTCACACCTGGATGCTTGCAATTTGGAGTGATGAATCAATGAAAAATATGGGAGTTTTAAAGTTTGGTTAGTTGAGGAGAGAACCGAAACTCTTGGGAGATAAAAAGTTAGAAACTTTACTTTAGTTCATCTTTCGTTTAGGTTAATAACTGCTAAGGTTGCAATTGAAAATGGATTGTCTGCAATTGCGGTTTCTGAAGAATACAGGGAATCATAAATGCGAGTAGATGTCTGCATTTGTGACCAACCTGAGAATCTCAGAAGTTCACAATTGCCAGCAGCTGTTCATAATTGCCACATCTGCATCTGAATCGACAGTTCTCTCAATGCTCCATTTGCCATGATGTTGTATCCCATACACTTCTAATCTACATGAAATATGGTAGATCGGTCAAAACCAACAAAATAAACTATCCTAAGAGAATATTAAAATTCAAAAATGACCTAAAAGTAAAAAACATTTGATGGGTTGCCTCCCACCAAACATTTGATTTAATATCGCGGCACGACGTTACTTACTTTACTGTTTTTTCTCACCATTTGGAACTTATAAATTGGGCACCCAACGTGGACTCAAGTTTGTGACCATGAGCGGTTGGGGTGGTAAATACATGAACAAGCCAAGTGTTAATCTCTTCATTTTACACTTGATTTTCAAATGAAGAATGTCGTTTTGCCTTCTTGAGCTTTCAAATTGCAAGATGTACGACTCTTGTATTTCTTCTTCGCCATCCAACATGGATTTATGTGGTTTAATTCTCATATGACCACACAAATTCAAAGTTGAAAAATGCTTGGAGTGAGACTTCAAGCTTTCAACTTGCAATTTTTTTCAAGTCTTGACATTCTCCTTTACCCCCGAATCAGAGTCTATATCAACCATATTTTTTATGACACCAGTTGACTCTAATTCTATTTTGTCTTCGACATCTTCAATTAACATGAAGTCGGTTGATGGATGTTCAATTCTTGATTCCTTGCCATGAAGCTCACTTTCTTTCTCGAATTTGGACCTTTCTTGAGCTCTTTCATTCCGATTTATAGCTTGTTTAAAGTCCTCGAGTGACAAACTTTGCTTTTCTTCATTTCAAAAAGGGCCGGCAAATTGGACCCAATAATGAATTTGGGCATTGACATACAATTAGATTAGCTAAGTTTGGACTAGCCCAATTTAACACATTCATCCCGAACAGCCAAACCTAACTCATTACATTAGTCAAACTAACTCATCTACTATTCTATTGTTTACCCTAAGTCTTCCCACGCAAACCCCATGCGACTCCATTTTTCTTCAGCAAATACTGGTAAGTTTTTAATTGTTTCGCATCTTCCCTTTCTTCTTCAGCAAATAACGTAATCTTTATTTTCCTCTCATCATCTCTTCCCCATTTATTTTAGAAACAAATTATATATATAAAGATCCTATTAAAATTTATGTTATTATTGTAATTTTACCTATTATTATTATTATTATTATAAGTTAGTTAAACCTTTTTTTATTGCTAGTTTTATAGGGAAATGTTACCTTTTAATATATTTTATATAGTAGTAGTGCCTTTCAATTTTTTACTCGAAATATTACTTATTTTATAATATACAGAAAATTTAATATACATACTAGAAATTTTAGGTAGTACCTTTCAATCTTTTACTTATTTTGTAAATGTGAAATATTATATAAAAAGTTGAATGCTTCAGCCTTGATTCATTTTTTTTAAAATCTTAATCTACCATGCGGGTTTGAAGATGTTGATAGACCATGATGATATCGAGTCCAATGAATTAAGTATTGCAAGTTCATCAAAACGACAAGGTTGAATCACTAAAGCAAGGTACGTCGATAGATCATAAAGAATATCGTGAAGTTACATCGAAGGCTATAGTTAGACGTAACCTCCCATTTAGTTATGTAGAATATGAAGGAGTTAGAGAAGTGCATGCTTTCTTGAATCCTACCGTTAAAACAATTTCAAAAAATACCACAAAAGTTGATGTGCTTAAATTATATCACGATAAAATGGAGATAGTCAAGAATGAGCTTCAAGCTATTCCGAATAGAATTAGTTTGACATCGGATTTATGGTCATCAATCACATCAAATGGATATATTTGTGTTACCGCACACTATGTTGATTTAGATTAGATTTAAAGAAGGTTTTAATCTTTCGCCATGTGTCTCCACCTCATAGCGGTGCTATTTTGGGTCCAAAGTTGATTAATTTGTTGAAAGAATGATGAATTGAAAAGAAAATATTTTCTACAACTTTAGATAATGCGAGTTATAATGAAGATGTTGTGGATCTCTTGATTGAGCATTTTAAGTTGATGGATTCATTGCTTTGTGATGGAGATTTTGTCCATGTCAGGTGTGCAAATCATATTTTGAATTTGATTGTTAAAGCATGTTTGAAAACAATTGAGAGTACTATTTTTAATATTAGAGAAAGTATAAAATACATTAAAGGTTCAGAGTCAAGGATCCTGATAGTGCTTTTCCTTATCGTCGAGCATTCTCGGACTTCAAGATATTTGACAGAGATTTTAAATGTTGTCTTTCGAATGATGATTGGGTTAAAGCTGAAACAATTTCCAAGTTCTTGAGGCCTTTTTATGAAATCACTACATTGTTTTCAAGGAGCTATTATCCTACTGGTAATTTATATTTTCACAAAAATTGGAAAATTTATATGTTGATACGAGAAGAAAAATATAGTGCAGATCTTTAATATTAAAGAGATGGCTATTGAAATGGAGAAGATGTTTGCAAAGTATTGGTAGGATGATTGCTTCATTGGTCGTCGTTCTTGATCCTGGGTACAAGTTAAAATTGATGAAGTTTTGCTTTAAGAAACTTGATCCTTTGACTTTCAATGAAAAGGTAAGTGTTTTGAAGATAATTTGCGTAAGTTGTTTAAAGAATACATGACAATATCCGATGTTGAAATGGTTGGAAGTAGTAGTCGTGAATGTGATGATGAGATGCTAGATGACATGGATGAAAGTCCATCTGAGTGTAGTTCAAGAAAAACACAATTGGATTTATATTTGGAAGAGCCCATAGTAGTTCGCAAAGGAAATGAAAATTTAGACGTGCTTACATTTTGGAAGGTTAATAGGATGAAGTATCCTGAACTCTCAATGATGGCTCGTGATTTGTCAAGTATACCTATTAGCACAGTTGCATCCGAGATATTGGCAAATATCAAAGTTTCATATTACCAGAAAATGTTGAAGCTAAGTTGTGTTCTCGAGATTGGATTTTATGGGCATCAAGGTACAATATAATTAACATCCTTATATCATTTACTTTATGAACTTTCTAGTAGTATTGTTGTGTTATATTTTATGTGTTATATTTCTTGCAACTGTAGTATTGTTGTGTTATATTTCTGAATTATTTGGATATGTACCTGTTCCACCAACTCGGTTATATGAAATTGTGGAGTGTCTGAAGAATGATGTCTGCTAAAAAAACTCACTAGTTAAGCTGTAATGCCAACTATTCACTGCCAGAAATGAAAATCATTACTAGTATGTTATTTGAACTTTGTAATGAACTTTAGGTTTCATTATAATACATGTTTTAAGCATTCCATCGTTCAAAATGTAATGTAGCCTCAGGTAGTTAGTTTGATTGTGTAAATATTCAATTTTGTTCTTGTTAATGTTGGGTCTTATGTTATGACATTTTTCCTAACACAACATTTTCAGTACTAAGTTAAAAATCAAAATGTTGGAACAAATGTCTTTGACATTCGGACCAACATTCTAGTAACAGTTTTGCCCTTCTTCACGGACTGAAGATTATCTCGTGTGATTTTTACCACGATGGTAAAGTGACTTTGCAAGGAACTTTGGAGCAGAATAAAAACGTGGGAGAATGAGTCAAAGTTTGTGATCAAGATGAGGGAAGAACAAGTCAAATCAGTTGAGAAACTCACGCCTCAAGCTACTGCTTCACGTGCCCACTTTTAGCTCAACCTCCACAACCAATCGTTGAGCTTTTCTAGGAAGACATCTACTATAAATAGAGAAGGCAGAAGAGTGAATCAATATCCAGAAAATTACAAGAGAAAAGATCGAGAGAGCTCTCCAGATTTTAGATCAGAAACTGGATCAACAAGTATTGCCTGAGTTTGTGACGACATTATGTCCAACATTATAATTGTTGCTTAGATTCTAGATTTGTTCTTTCATTGAAGCAATTGTAATGAGATGTTGTGCACCTCTATTTAGATAGATTTTTCAGGCATAAGTTGTTACACCCCGTAGTTTTAGGGTATGTATATGAGGACGTACGCAAGACAATGCGACCTTAAGTTTGAAAAGGAAGAAAGATTTCTTTTTCCTATGGAAAATAGTCCGAACCTCGTGAAGGAAAAATGTTTATTATTGAGAATTGAATTCTCAATTTTGGTACTTAAGACTTATAGGATTTATATGAATTATGGAATTTTATTTCCAGTTTTGGTCATGTAGGGCCCACCTGGGAAATTTTACGATTTTGTGGGGCCCACAAGGTTTTCGATATTTGACCAATTATTGAGATTTTGGGGAGATGAAATATTTTGGACCAATAGGAGGGCGACACGTGTCACCCCCATGTGGCTCATGTTGGGCGAGAATGTGTGGAACAAGTGGCAAGCCAAGTGTCTTAAGATATTTGTTGGACAAGTGGACAAATGGGACCCACACACACTTGTCCCCAATCTCAACCACACACTTGCTTTAATCCTAGCCCTTGGTTGTCTTATATATACACACCTAGAGGTTGAAGACTTAACACTTAGAAAAATTTCAAGAATATTACTCCCTCCTTTAGTGACTCTCGGCACCCCCCCCCCCCCTTTATTGAAGAACAATTCTTCAATTGCTGTTGATTAATCTCAATACTTAAACCAAGTGTCCCTAGTAGTGTTCTAAGGATATCCCAACACAAAAATCCCGGAAATACTACGTTAATTTGTTAGTCGCAACGTGAAACCCTAAGGTGATCTTCATATTTTTGGATGAAGCTTGAAGAGAAGTTGTTTAGGAACTTCTAAGGGTTGCTTGGAGTGGATTGGAACGTAAGGAATAAGAGCTAAGATTCCTAAGGATCGACTTATAATCTTGGAGAATTTTGGGCTTATTGAGGTAATATTCTTTGTCCTTCTAATGTAATTGGAGATTACATGTTACAGTAGTATTTAAATGAGTATGTGATATGTGGAAGGAAGATTGAAAAGATTTAAACTTTATTAAGATGTTAAAACCAAAAATTGGCATGCTAGCCATTAAAGTTGTTAAAACATTACCTATTACTTGTTGACATGAATGAATCTTGTTGATAAACAAGTTAAAATAACTTATATAAAGATTGGAATATAAGTTGGAATTATAGAGAAGTAATGAAACAATTTTGGCATGATAGCCGAAAACTGGACAGTTTTGATTGTAGTAGTTGACTAAGAACACCAACTAAAGGACTGGACTAATGTATTGTATTAGTGGACTAATGGACTGTTTTTACATTGGACTATGGACTAATTTTAATGGACATTGTTGGAAGATTAAGGGGCTAAATTTTACACGCCCTACTTGGCGTGTAATCCCCTTTGAAATCTGATTTTGTTGCGCCTTAAATGTGGCATTGGTTATTGATTTCGGGCCTTGAAAAAGGTGGAAAAGTACGTAGAAACAAGGGAAGTGCTGCCCAATTTTCCGTAGAATAAGAGACCTTATGCTTAAAAATATTCTACGAAGAAAACTAGAAGTTGATAGACGTGTTATGGTTATTATAGGTTGATATTCTACGTGCGGCATATTCGACTTGGCAAGTGGATTAAACCGAGGAGGTATGTGAACTCTTCCTATCCTCTTGACCATGATTATTATGAAATATATAGTACGGTAGACGTACGTGTGTTCAATGAACTTGGTTTCATTTTGATGTCCTTGACTTGACTTCTAAATCTTAAGAGCCTTGAATTATTCTAAAAAGTTGTGAATCATTATTCGGAAAGAAATTGATACTTGGTTTTAAAAGAATAAGTTCTCTTGGTTTCCCAAATGAGTGTGATTGTTTTGAATTGCTTAAAACATAAGTGTTATAATAGCTTTATGGGAAGTTAGTTATAACGACTTTAGGAGGATAAAAGAACAATTTACTTACTTGATTTTAAAGGCCTTTGTAATGATTTTCTGAAGGTGTATAACCTGGTTTATTACTTGATTTTCTTGATACTATGGATATTAGTGTCTTGAGACTTTTGTGTTAAGAGGGTTTTCTTAATTTGCCTATGTTGTTTACGATAGCCGGTTGCACTTATATTATATCACTTATTATGGGGTCAACCCCTTGGCCATGTTGCGTTGTTCATATTCCGCGGGATTGCTCCCCCCGATGCGAGGAGTACCTCATGCGGGTCCAATGGGCTCATGCGGGACGGGGTCCTATGCGAGGAATACCCTCATTCGAGTCCAAAGGGCTCATGCGGGACATGGTCCTATGTGTTACATTCCGCGGATTTGCTTCCCCCGATGCGAGGAGTACCTCATGCGGGTCCACGCGACCTATGCGGACTAAGAGAGTCCAGGATTAGGATTTGCACAATGATACTATGGGCGAATGACCCTAGTTTGATCATTGGCTGCCTATTCAGAACCGGCCAAGTTACACTTATTTACTCTCATATATACTAAGGCACAGTGTACTGTTAATTGGTTTGTCATATATGTCTCTGGATTTATTTTTAGACTATTGTGATTTCATTAAAGTACTTTCAGTTTCACATACTTGGTACCTGTTATCGACCTCCTTGAAGTGCGTTCATCACGCGGTAGAGGTACCGGTTGTTGATCCTCGCTCATAGGATCACAGTTCTGCATTTTGGGAAGCTCCGTTTCTCCGGAGGCTTATCTTTTGGTATGGTTCCCTGTCATTGTAGGTACATGTACATTCAGGGGTATGGCGGGGCCCTGTCCCGTCATAGTTGTTATGTCAAAAACTCTTAGAGGTCTGTAGTCCTGTTGTGAGTTGAGTTTGTAAAGGATATAACTGTTTGGGCTTTTGATATTTATATATATGTTGAAAGGCGACCTTATAGGTTATCTTGTTTCCTATTCTACATTGTTCCATGTCTATGAGTTTATTCCGCTGGTTTTCTCTGATGTATACCTACTAGGGTGCCCGGGTAAGGCACCGGTTGCGGGTCCGAGGTCGGGTCGTGACATAAGTCATATGCGACTTAACCCTTTTTATTCTTTTTGTATCATCTTGTAACATTGTAAAAGAAGAAATTTATCAATTGTATATATATATATATACAATACTTTGGTCATTGACCATCATAGGTTATATTAATATATAACCTATGTAAAATTAAACCTTTGTGTCTTTATTATCCGCTGCAATTTAACTCTTCAAAGGTTTTTCTGTTTTTATCTTAAGTGTCGGCAGTTTCATCAAATGACATTGTTAACGACATTTTCAAACTGTTTCAGCATACAAGTATTTTACTTACTGTTTGCCTTTGTTTATTCCATAGTATAACCCCCCGGGACCCAACAAGTGGTAGTAGAGCCTACACTTGACATAATAAGTGTTTGGTCCTTTTACATAAACTATGAATCCGGCTAATCCAACAATTGGTAGACTTCCTATTTTAGATGGATCAAATTATGCCTATCGAAAAATTCGTCTACACTCTCATATCAAATCCATTGATATTAGAGCATGGAGATTTATTATCAATGGATATAATATCTTCATGCTACCACCAGACGAGGAAGGTGACATACTTCCTAAGCCTGAGGCCGAATGGAGTGTGGAAGAAACCAATAATGCAAGCTTCAATGAAAAAGCCTTAAATGCTATTTTTGCATGGGTTGATCTCTACATGTTCAAGCTCATACAAAATTGCTCTACAGGCAAGGATTCTTGGGATACTTTGCAAACCCATTGTGAAAGTAGCTCAAGTGTTCGACGAACGAAGCTCCGCATACTCATGAGTAATTATGAACGTTTAAGGATGGAAGAGACGGAGGATATCAAAACTTATTTTGAAAAGTTGATCGACATTTCTAATGAATGTCAAGTTCTTAGTTCTCCACTAACCAACAATTAACTTGTGGAAAAGGCATTTCGTTCTCTTCCTGAAAAGTTCAATATAAAGATATGTGCGATTGAAGAAGCTCACAATCTTGCTACAATGGACCTTCGTACTTTAATGAGTATTTTCAAACTTATGAGATGAATATGGAGAATAAAAGGACATTGTATAAAAGCAAAGATATAACACTTCAAGATAAATCCTTAGAGAGTCACGTCGATGATGAGGATGAAAGTCTTGACGAAATTGGTGATGGTGCAAATGTTGCCCTCCTTACTCAAAAATTCAATTCGATGGTAAGGAAGTTCAACAACAAGAATAGTAATTTTAAATCCAAAATGCACCAAAACCAAAGCTTCAATCAAAAGTCCACTAACCCTCTTCCTATAGTACAAAGAGGAAACCAACTAAGGAGAACAAACTCAGATCGAACCAAATTTGATATCAGGCAACTTGAATCTGTGCAATGCCATATGTGTTCAGGCTGAGGTCATTATGCAAATGAATGTGCGAATACCTTGAGAAAAGTTGGTAAGAATCTGTGGATCTCCCTTAGTGATGACGAATGAGAAGAGGAAGGAAACCAAGAAATAGAGTCACAAGCAATGTTGGCCACTGTTTACGAATAGTTACTCTCAGAAGATGAAAATGTCATCGACAGTGTTGTCCCAGATGTCACCACATTTGCGTCAACATATGCGATGACATCTGCAGGTCCAGAAACATCTGAAAGGTATGGATACTTTAATTATCCTGATGTTAATTGCTTTACTAGTGTTATTTCTTGTAGTGAGACTAGTTTTGACGATAGTTGATCCTAATGATGACATGATTAATGACTTGCAAAAACTTTGTAAGGACTTAATTCTAGAATCGAAACAACTTGACTCAAAGTTAAAATTTTAACTCTTGAGAATGCAGGTTTAAAAGGCACAATAACCCGCTTAGAGGTTGCACTTATCAAAAATGATCTTGATTTTGATAAGATTAGTTCAAAGTTGGACTTAGCCGAAGCAACTTTCCATAAGCTAAATACATGTACCTCCAAACTGAATAAAATACTGAATGTTGGTCAATCATCACATGCAGGTTTGGGTTACAAGAATTCTCTTAATGTCATATGCTCCAATCTGTTTGACAAAAATGAGAAAATGGGCTTTGTAAAAGAAAGAATGTTTTTGTTCCATCACTGTAACAAGTCTGGTCACTTAATAACTTATTGTTCTAAACTGGAAAAATCCAGGAGCAGAATGTTGCCAAAACAACTGTCCAACATTCAAGACAGCACTCGAAGCAATATTCATAAGCCCAGTAACAGAAAAGGTTTAAAGAGAGTTTGGATTCCTAAAATGAATATGCGATGTAATGTTGCTATAACTGTTTTAAGGACTAACATTTCAGGTTCATGGTACTTTGACAGTGGGTTCTCTCGTCACATGACAGGGACAAAAGATTGCCTAATGAACTACGAGGCACAGTGAGGGAAATGTTACTTATGAAGGAGGAAGCAAAAGTAAAATCATAGGAAAATGAGCCTTAAATGTTTCAGGAGTTCCAGCCTTGAAAATGTCTTACATGTTGATGGATTATTGGCTAACTTAGTCAGTATAAGTCAATTGTGTGATGACGATTTAGAGGTAAAGTTTAATAAGCATGTTTGTATAGTTACAAATGAAGCTAACCAATGCGTAATGACAGGGACAAGAACAGGCGACAATTGCTATCTAGTTGGAGAAAATGTTAGGACTGATGACACTACTTTGTGGCATAAAAAATTGGGACATGTCAACTATCGTAACCTTGAAAGATTAATTTCTTATGAGGCTGTTGAGGCATCCCTAAATTGAGTCCTAAAGATAAAACAGTGGTTTGTGAAGATTGTCTAAAAGGTAAGCAAACCGTGTCTCTCATAATGTTGCCCAAAGTGACGGAAAACATTCATGTACGTCTCACTGTTTTCAGCTTTTGCACATGGATCTTATGGGTCTAATTGAGGTAGATAGCCTAGGAGGCATGAGGTATTCTTATGTGATTGTAGATGACTTTTCCAGGTACTCATGGATATTCTTTTTGAAAGAAAAGTCTCAAACCTTTGGCATGTTCAAAGTGTTGCACTCTAGGATAAAGAATATGTATCATTCTTCCATATTTCGAATAAGGTCAGATCATGGAAAGGAATTTGAGAATAATATATTCTCAACATTTTGTGAGAAAAAAAGGTATTTTTCATGAATTTTCAGCTCCCAAAACTCCCCAGCAGAATGGTGTAGCAGAAAGGAAGAATAGGACTTTACAAGAGATGGCTAGAGTCCTGTTGAGTTCAAAGAAATTGTCAAAACGTTTTTGGGCTGAAGTCTTGAATAATGCGAGTCACGTAACAAATAGAGTCTATCTGAGGCCTGACACTAGAATGACACCCTATGAGTTATTGAATGGAAAGAAGCCAAATTTGCGTTATTTTCATGTTTTTGGGTGTGTGTGTTTCATCTTGAATGATAGGGAACAACTAGCCAAGTTTGATTCTAAAAGTGACAAAGGAATTTTTGTCGATTATTCTCAAAATAGTCATGCTTACCGTGTGTATAATCTTAGAACCAAAACTATACAAGAGTCTGTTAATGTTATTTTCGATGATTGTGCTGATCTTGCAGGAAATAGGCCTGAAAATAATGTTGTGATAACAGTGGAGAATGAGCAGAATGCAGAAGATTCAGATGTTGCCCCAAATGTCACGACATCTGAAGCAACACCTGAGTCTGAACCCGAGAACACAGAAGGTGAAACTGAGGGATCAAATGCTGAATTGCAAGACCCAGTACGCAGGGATCCCTCATCCAGGATTAGAAAGAACCATCATATAGGACAAGTGATAGGAGAAGTGTTCGAAGTACTAAGAACAAGAAGAAAAGAGCCTCGGAATTACAGAGATATGGTCAGATATGTGTGTATGTCTACCATGTTTCAGAAGGTAAGTCTTTCTTGTTATGTATCTACTCTAGAACCAAAGAATGTTGGAGAAGCACTCAAGGACAATTGTTGGATACAAGCTATGCAAGAAGAACTAGAACAGTTCACTAGAAATAAAGTTTGGGATTTAGTTCCTCGTCCAGAAGATACGAATGCTATTGGAACTAAATATATCTTTAAGAACAATACTGATGAATCTGGAACTGTGGTAAGAAACAAGGCGAGACTAGTTTCTCAAGGATACACACAGGTCGAAGGAATTGACTACGATGAGACCTTTGCTCATGTTGCCAGAATTGAGTCGATTAGGCTGTTACTTGCTGTTTGAAGATTACTCTCCATCAGATGGATGTCAAAGGCGCATTATTGAATGACTATCTTGACAAAGAAGTCTATGTTGAACAACCTAAAGGATTTGAAGATCCTCACCATTGTATGGTTTAAAACAAGCACCTCGAGCATGATATGGTCGTTTAACTCAGTTTCTTATTGAATTTGGTTTTAAACGTGGTGAAACTGATTGTACATTGTTTATAAAACATCACGGAGTAGATATGGTCATTGCTCAAATCTATATAGAGGACATAGTATTTAGTTCGACTTCACAGTCTCATCTTAAGACATTTGTCGATTCTATGTACTCCACATTTGAGATGATCATGATCGGGGAATTAACCTTTTTCTTAGGCTTGCAGATTAAGAAAAATGAAGATGAAATCTTCATCACCCAGAGCAAGTATGTTAAGAATTTTGTTAAGAAGTTTGTATTGGAGAATGCTAAACAGATGAGGACTCCAATGGGATCAACACAGAAGATATGCAAAGACGATGTTGGCGAAAATGTCGACCCAACATTGTATCATTCTATGATAGGTAGTCTTATTTACCTCACTGCGAGTCGTCCTGATCTAATGTTTAGTGTCTGTGTGTGTGCTCGATTCCAAGACTATCCCAAAATCTCTCACTTAAATGCCTTAAAACGTGTCATCTGATATGTTGCCGGCACATGTGAGTTGAGAATTTGGTATTCCAAAGACACTAATCTTAATCTAATAGGGTATAGTGACTCGGATTGAGCTGGTGATATAGATGATAGAAAGTGTACTAGTGGAGGATATTTTTACATTGACAATAATCTAGTATCTTTGTATAGTCGCAAACAAAATTGTGTCTCACTTTCAACTACTGAATCTGAATATGTAGCAGCTAGAAGTTGTTGTTCCCAATTGATATGGTTAAGACACATGTTAGACGACTATGGTTTTTCAAATAATATTTTGGTTCTGTATTGTGATAACTTGAGTGCAATAAATATTTCCAAAAACCCAGTTCAGCACTCTCGTACAAAACACATAGATATTAGACATCATTTTCTAAGAGATTTGGTTGAAAAACAACTAGTTCAAATTGAACATATTGACAATACTCATCAACTAGCTGATATTGTTACAAAAGCTTTGGATCATGAGAGATTTTCAAGTTTGAAGAACTCTTTTGGTCTCTATAATCTCTGAAGCGGCACTGATGGGGGAATGTCAGCTGAAATGTCTCTAACATTTCGGGTGACATTTGCCTCTGTAAATATCAGAATCTGATCGTGTTTACTGTTTTTGATTATTTTTAATTTTGTGTTCACTCAAGTATGATCCTAAAAAGTAAGAACATGTTTTTAAAAGTGATATTGTTCTATGCGATGATATTAGATATCATAAAAAAATGGAGTATCAAAATAAGGCAACGCCTTTTACTAAAGTTTGGCAACTGTGCAAATGAGCAAAACTCTTTGAAGATGATACCGTTCCTATTCTATAGGAGTATCAAGTGCTTAAACAGAAAATTGTGAGGATGCTAAATAAGTATTCTTAATTTTTGACATAAAAATAAATTTTGTATGTATTTCTATGATTTGATCAAGGACAATGGGAAAATGTTACATTGATCTGGAGGTTAAACTTATAAAAGTACATATAAAACATGTCTTGATTTGTTGCCAAAATTGAAAAAGTTCTTGTGGGATCGTAATACTTGTGTCATCCAAAATGTTGCCAACATTACGGTTGACATTCTCAGATGATGATATCTGTTGGGACACTGTTTATAACTGATTTTTGAAAATTCTGTTATTTTCCCTATTTTTGTGTCGTTACTTTTTCTATTTTGTTGATGTCTATCATTTTCATAAAATCTAGGTGTAAGTATTTGACTAAAATTCAAACACCTAAAACTAAGATTTTGTTTGCCATTGTATATAATCTTCCTCTTTAATTTTATTATGTATCCTCTGTTGCTTTGTTTCCGGGAAAAAAAGGAAGCAATCATCACATCATCTCGGTTAAAACAAGACCGATGGAACACTCAACCACCCCTCCATCTTCCAAAACCCTTGAAAACCCTAAACCATCACCATCCTCTGGTCACTATTCACCCATGGATATTAGCATAATGTCACCATCCATGACTTCCAACACCAAAGACAACACACTCATGAGTACAAATCCACCCATATGCACAGACATCGTGCTCAACATTTATCAAGAACCCCTTGAAATAGCATATCCAGGAGATAATAACAACCCTATTGATCTCGATGCCACATCAGATGTCACTATGTTAGGAAGAAGGGAAGGCACATCTACATTCCCTACAAGAAGGTCAAAAAGGGTGTTTGAAAAATCTGTTAATTCTCCACCTGTTGCAAAGAAATCAAGAGTTGAAGAGGAAGCTTCTGTACCTGCTAGCCCTAAATATAGTTGGGACGACTCTGACTTTAACTGGTCCATTGATGATGATGCAGAGGAAACCTCTTCAGTTGAAGAGCAAGATGAAACCACAATTTCTCCATCTCAGTTTGTTCCTACTGTTCCTGCTATTGAAGAGTCGTCTGATGAGGAAATTCCAGACGACACACCATTGAAGAGATTTTGTTCGAAGAAAGTTCACAGATCTCCAAAACTAAGTGTTGACCCAGATGTTGCCTCAAATGTCACGATATCTGAAGCAACATTTCAGCCATCATCTGAACAGACTCAATCTCCATCCTCTTCTGCAAACAACGAATCGGAACCAGAAAATGAGGTAACTACTTTCTCTGAGAGATTTTATTCCAAGATTAAGCATAATAGATGGGGTTGGTACAAAAATAGAGTGATAAAAGCATAAAAAGTGATATATTTCACTTCTTGTTCTGAGTATGGGTTAGTAGAGTTTCTTGAGGTAAGACAACTTATTGGTACAATTACTGTTACACCCCGTATTTACAGGACATGTTTTAAGAACGTACGTAAGAACTCATAAGTGTTAAGATTTGAGACTTGAATTTTTTTTAGTATATTTATGGAATTGTCGGAAAACGTTTTATTGTGACGAATGGGAGGGCGACACGTGTCACCCCCCCTTAGCATTGCCTTGGACGAAATGGCATGGCCATTTTGGTCATTTACCTTAAGTCTTGGATGACTAGTCTTGCAACTTGTATAGCTTGAGAAGGTTGACTAGTCTTGGTCAATAAGTCTTGATCTTTTGTAAGACCACATCTAAGCCTCACATTTGTAATTATCTTGACCATCCAATTCTCTATTTAATACTAGTAGCAAGAGATGTCTTGACACTTAGAAAATTTTACACAAATTTGGAGGAACATTGAGCAAGCTCACGGGTTCACTAAGAAGAAGAAAGAAAAATTTTCGTTTCTTGTCCATTTGATTCCACACTTTAAACCAAGGTTCTTAGGTGTATTGTAAACACATCTCAATAGAAAAATCTTGGAAAAAAATTGTTTTCGGGTTAGTAAACGAAAACCTAAAGGGTCTTTCTAGGTTTTGCTTGGAATTTGAAAGGATAATTGTTGGTATTGTGCTAAGGGTCTCAACAAGCGGATTGAGGTGTCTTGGAGAGGCTCTAAACTACTAGGAAGCGACTTGGATTGGAGTTGGATTACGAATCGTTAAGGTATAATCTTGTCTTTTAAAGGTGTTACAAGATTGCATATTTATATTGTTGTTGATAGCTTTGTATGTTGCGAGCATGAAGTTGTTATATAGAGGTTATAAGAATTATGGATTGATTATAGCCTTGGAAATCCATAATGTAATTGTGAGCCAATTGGGGCTGTTTAGTTAGTCATTTGAATTGGACTACCTTCTATATAATTGTGAGCCAATTGGGGCTGTTTGGTTATTGTATTTTCGGCCTTGAAAAAGGTGGCAAAGTTAGTAGAAACAAAGGAGGTTCTGTCCGATTTTCCGTAGAATTGGTGACTTAGCACTTAGAATAATTCTACGTATGAAGTAAGAGGTTAATGGACGTATTGTGATCATTATAGGTTGAAGTACTATGTATAGCGTATCCTACTTGGAGAGTGGAATAGCTATCAAGATTTAAGTACTTTGGAGCATTTTGCTACTTGTCGACAATCGTCGCGAGGTATGTGAACCTCTTCCTTCCTTTGGCATGATTCTATGTATGGAATATACATGTGGTATCATTTCATGTTTCCCGTTACTCTTAGAAGTTAAGAGGTAGTTGTGTGACTCTACATGTAGAACTTTTCCTATCTTTAAGCATGACTAGTTGCACGTATGTAGTACGGTGAGCGTCTGAGACTTTGACATTCTTTGCTAGCCTTATAAAATGCCAAGTCGGGTGAGTTAGGAAGTTAACTCACTTCTTTGAAAATATTAAGGATGTCTTAAGTCTTAGTAAAGTTAAGGGACTTGAAGAGTTTTGAAGTATGTGATACTTGTTCGTTTTAAGCGTATAAGTCCTTGGATAGGAAATTGTTTTGACTAAGGCATAAAGTGAATATAACGGCTTTATGGGAAGTTAGTTATATTTGCTTTATAGAAAGATAAATGACTTGTTTTTAATGAAAAGGCAACTTGATTTTAAGGCATCAATTGCCTAAGGTTTTATAATAAAAGAAGTCACTTGAGTTCAAAAGGTTAAGAGACTAATTGTATTTTTGAAAGTTAAGAGAATTGATTTGAAAGTATTTAATACTTGGTTTCAAAAAGTAGAAGTCTCTTGGTTATAAAAGGAATGAGTTGGTCTAAAACCATAAAGGGTTATAACGACTTTATGGGAAGTTGGTTATAACGGCTTTATGGAAGGTTAAAAGAATGATTTTCTTGATAAGTAAGTAATGAGATGATTTTGAAATAAAGGAGGCAAACTGCTTTTAAGGTACAGTTGCTTAGGGTTTTTAAGAAAGAAGTCACTTGTTTTAGAAGCCGGTAATTGTATTTCTAAAAAGGTATTGTGACTTGTCTTGAAAGGTGGATAGGACTTGGTACTATAGTTGTTAGTATATGGGAAGTTGTAATTGTAAAAGAGTCTTTCTAAAGGAGTAGAGACGCGTAGTACGTTGGGTTAAATTCCCGGATTCTTTATGACATTATCGACCCAGGAATGGGCCGGGCAGTATACCTATACGGGCAGACTATATGACATTATCGACCGAATGGCGGGCGATACCTATATCGCAGGCGGTATATGACATTATCGACCAGGAATGGGCAGGCGATACCTATCAGGCGGTATATGACATTATCGACCGAGAATGGGCAGGCGATACCCATATCGCGCGACTATATGACATTATCGACCCGTGATCGGGCGAGATACCTTCACGCGGACTATGTGACCTTGATCGCGTCTAGATCGGGTAGGGTAGTATAGGTGCCCTCCCAGCGGCCGGATTATGCTTATGAAAGATAAGTGAGTTATATAGTAATGAACTTAATGATTCTTTTTCTAATAATGTACGTAAGAATGTGGCTGTAAATTTTATTAAGAATGAAAAAGATAATAGGGTGCGATTAAGTTCATAAGTGGTAATGACACGGCAGGATCTGGTATGTATTGTTTTATACTTGTCCTTGTCATTCTTTTATCTGATTATGATCATTTCTTGACGTTATTTGCATTCCATATTAAATTTATGTTTGACCCGCCAGCTGCGTTCATGCCCTGAGTTTTAGGTACCCAGGTTGGTGATCCTTGCTCTTAGGATCTCGGTTCAGTTGTTGGGAAAAAGCTCCATTTGCTCCGGAGGCTTTATCTCTTGGTACGGTTTTCCCTGAAGTAGTAGATTCATGTATATTCAGGGGTATGGCGGGGCCCTGTCCATCTTGTTGTTATGTTAAAAACTCTTAGAGGTCTGTAGTTACATTTTGTGGGTCAGTTTGTAAAGAAAGGAGGCAACTGCTTCGGTTGTATATATGTATGTCCAGGAAGGTAGCCCTATCGGCTAACCTGTTGTTTCACTTCTGTTGTTTTATTTTATAAAGTTTCATGTATGTTCCGCTGATTATCTCTGATGTATACCTGTAAGGGTGCCCAGGTAGGGCACCAGTCGCGGTCCCGGGGTCGGGTCGTGACAAAAGTGGTATCAGAGCAGTTAGTCCTCGGAAAGTGTCTACAGACCGTGTCTAGTAGAGTCTTGATTATCGGTGTGTTGTGCACCACATCTATAATCAGGGGGCTGCAGGACATTTAGGATTGGTTTCCATTCTTCTCTCTCTGAGATCGTGCAGTAGAGCTGTCTTATTAGGTTGAATCCCCTCTGACCTATTCTTATGAAACAGCTATGCCTCGCGGAAGCGACGAGGCCCGGAAGGGCAAAGCGGCGGCGAGGCGCGATAGTCAGTGAGTTACGAGTCGGGCAGACTATGCCTGAGGTAGTAGGCGGGTCGGCGAGTTCAGCCACGCCGGCAGTATTAGAAGGCCAAGGCGGCGGTAGCTCGAAGGTTCGTGCAGAGCCTCGATTCGCGGGCCGGCCGAGTATAGAGACTACGGGAGCGGTCCGATTATTGACCAATATAGTAGTCGGGCGGCCAAGCGAGAGCGGCAACCCACCCAGAGCCGGTTTGCGGATTAGGGATTTTCTAGGATGTCATCCACGAGTTTTATGGTTCGAGGTCGATGAGGATCGCGGGAGTTCATTCGGCAGCTCTGACCACGCGAGTTCTTAGGGCTTGAGACGAGTGCATTACGCTAGCCTCCACCGGTTCTGCGACATCGCGTTGAACTGGTTTGAGTCGTGGTTGCTTTCGAGAGGTGATGATGCTCGTCCGGTTTGGGATGAGTTCAGAGGCCTTTCTTGGTCACTTTTGCCTCACGAGATGAGAGCCCGTGTTGATAGGTTCTTATCATTGAGGCGAGAATGGGAGGACCATCGTGAGTACACCACAGAGTTTGACTCGTTGGCTAGGTATCGCGCCTTATTGTGGCTAACATGGCCGATAGAGTCCATCGCTATGTTATGGGACTAGACCGTTATATGATCACCGCTTGCACAGGAGTGGCCGCCCGGCGAGAATGGATATTGCGGAGATACGCATATACGCTGGATTGAGGGCGAGGAGAGAGAGGAACGACCAGACAAGCCAGCCCAGAGGGCAAGGCAGCGAGGTTGGGGTGATATTAGGCGGAGAGCCTCGGCGAGCTAGGTCTGATTCGGCCGACCACGAGTGCACCTCCACGCTTTTCATGGGTTTTCACAACCCCGGGAATGCAGGGCGGTCAGTCTCTAGAGCTTAGTCTCGGGAGATGGGGTTCGATCGATCGAGGCCACTTTGCCTCAATGTGCCCAGTGTGGTAGGTTACATTACGGGGTATGCGCACGCGTGCGGTGCTTGTTTTTCTTGTAGTCGTCTAGGCCATATGTTAAGAAAGTGTCCTTATAGAGGTCTGGTGGGACAACACACCCTCTGGATGCATTGCGGGTTCTTCGCCTTCACTAGCTAGGCAGGATGTTCATGCACCGACAGGCCGTGGCAGAGGTCGTGGTGGGAGTTCCCAGTTTTAGCGGTCCTTGAACCGCCTATATGATTTCAGGTATGTCTTTGGCCTTTAGAAACTTGTTTACATGATAAGTTATGGTATGTTTAAGTTTTATGAATAGATTATATTGAGACTATGTATATGTTAGAAGGAGTTGGAAGTACGAAAAGATAATCCCTTTTTGGGCTTATGACGGACAGATATGTGGGTGCGAGGTATTAAGGCCATGTGCGGCATTGTTGGTATGTCGGGGGTGGTGAAAGGAAACTATGTTGTTAATTTTAAGTTTGACTCCGAAAGAACATTCGAGGACGAATGTTTCTAAGGAGGGAAGAATGTTACACCCCGTATTTACAGGACATGTTTTAAGAACGTACGTAAGAACTCATAAGTGTTAAGATTTGAGACTTGAATTTTTTTTTAGTATATTTATGGAATTGTCGGAAAACGTTTTATCAGGATTGAATGGGAGGGCGACACGTGTCACCCCCCCTTAGCATTGCCTTGGACGAAATGGCATGGCCATTTTGGTCATTTACCTTAAGTCTTGGATGACTAGTCTTGCAACTTGTATAGCTTGAGAAGGTTGACTAGTCTTGGTCAATAAGTCTTGATCTTTTGTAAGACCACATCTAAGCCTCACATTTGTAATTATCTTGACCATCCAATTCTCTATTTAATACTAGTAGCAAGAGATGTCTTGACACTTAGAAAATTTTACACAAATTTGGAGGAACATTGAGCAAGCTCACGGGTTCACTAAGAAGAAGAAAGAAAAATTTTCGTTTCTTGTACATTTGATTCCACACTTTAAACCAAGGTTCTTAGGTGTATTGTAAACACATCTCAATAGAAAAATCTTGGAAAAAGATTGTTTTCGGGTTAGTCGCAAACGAAAACCTAAAGGGTCTTTCTAGGTTTTGCTTGGAATTTGAAAGGATAATTGTTGGTATTGTGCTAAGGGTCTCAACAAGCGGATTGAGGTATCTTGGAGAGGCTCTAAACTACTAAGGAGCGACTTCGGATTGGAGTTGGATTACGAATCGTTAAGGTATAATCTTGTCTTTTAAAGGTGTTACAAGATTGCATATTTATATTGTTGTTGATAGCTTTGTATGTTGCGAGCATGAAGTTGTTATATAGAGGTTATAAGAATTATGGATTGATTATAGCCTTGGAAATCCATAATGTAATTGTGAGCCAATTGGGGCTGTTTAGTTAGTCATTTGAATTGGACTACCTTCTATATAATTGTGAGCCAATTGGGGCTGTTTGGTTATTGTATTTTCGGCCTTGAAAAAGGTGGCAAAGTTAGTAGAAACAAAGGAGGTTTTGTCCGATTTTCCGTAGAATTGGTGACTTAGCACTTAGAATAATTCTACGTATGAAGTAAGAGGTTAATGGACGTATTGTGACCATTATAGGTTGAAGTACTATGTATAGCGTATCCTACTTGGAGAGTGGAATAGCTATCAAGATTTAAGTACTTTGGAGCATTTTGCTAATTGTCGACAATCGTCGCGAGGTATGTGAACCTCTTCCTTCCTTTGGCATGATTCTATGTATGGAATATACCTGTGGTATCATTTCATGTTTCCCGTTACTCTTAGAAGTTAAGAGGTAGTTGTGTGACCTACTCTATGTAGAACTTTTCCTATCTTTAAGCATGACTAGTTGCACGTATGTAGTACGGTAGACGTACAAGACTTTGACATTCTTTGCTAGCCTTATAAAATGCCAAGTCGGGTGAGTTAGGAAGTTAACTCACTTCTTTGAAAATATTAAGGATGTCTTAAGTCTTAGTAAAGTTAAGGGACTTGAAGAGTTTTGAAGTATGTGATACTTGTTCCGTTTTAAACGTATAAGTCCCTTGGATAGGAAATTGTTTTTGACTAAGGCATAAAGTGAATATAACGGCTTTATGGGAAGTTAGTTATATTTGCTTTATAGAAAGATAAATGACTTGTTTTTAATGAAAAGGCAACTTGATTTTAAGGCATCAATTGCCTAAGGTTTTATAATAAAAGAAGTCACTTGAGTTCAAAAGGTTAAGAGACTAATTGTATTTTTGAAAGTTAAGAGAATTGATTTGAAAGTATTTAATACTTGGTTTCAAAAAGTAGAAGTCTCTTGGTTATAAAAGGAATGAGTTGGTCTAAAACCATAAAGGGTTATAACGGCTTTATGGGAAGTTGGTTATAACGGCTTTATGGAAGGTTAAAAGAATGATTTTCTTCAGTAAGGTAAGTAATGAGATGATTTTGAAATAAAGGAGGGCAAACTGTTTTTAAGGTACCAGTTGCTTAGGGTTTTTAAGAAAGAAGTCACTTGTTTTAGAAGTTCGTAATTGTATTTCTAAAAGGTATTGTGACTTGTCTTGAAAGGTGGATAGACTTGGTACTATAGTTATTAGTATCCGGAAGTTGTAATTGTAAAAGAGTCTTTCTAAAGGAGTAGAGGCGCAGAGTACGTTGGGTTAAATTCCGATTCTTTATGACATTATCGACCAGAATGGTAGGCAAAGATACCCATACGGGCGCACTATATGACATTATCGACCCAGAATGGGCCGCAAAGATACCCATACGGGCGCACTATATGACATTATCGACCAGAATGGGTGGAAGTATACCTATACGCAGACTATATGACATTATCGACCCGTGAACGGGTCAGGCAAAGATACCTATACGCGCACTATATGACATTATCGACCCGTGATTGGGCGGCGATACCTTACGCGCACTATGTGACCTTGATCGCGTCTAGATGGCGGGTAGTATAGGTGCCCCTCCCAAAGCGGCGGATTATGCTTATGAAAGATAAGTGAGTTATATAGTAATGAACTTAATGATTCTTTTCTAATAATGCACGTAAGAATGTGGTGTAAATTTTATTAAGAATGAAAAAGATAATAGGTGCGATTAAGTTCATAAGTGGTAATGACACGGGATCCGTATGTATTGTTTTATACTTGTCCTTGTCATTCTTTGTACGCTTATGATCTGTTTATCAGACGTTATTTGCTCCATATTCGGTACTGTTGTAATCGACTTCGGGCCGCGTTCATGCCCGCAGTTTTAGGTACTGGTTGGTGATCCTTGCTCTTAGGATCTCAGTTGATTGTTGGGAAAAAGCTCCATTTGCTCCGGAGGCTTTATCTCTTGGTACGGTTTTCCCTGAAGTAGTAGATTCATGTATATTCAGGGGTATGGCGGGGCCCTGTCCCGCCACTGTTGTTATGTTGAAAACTCTTAGAGGCCTGTAGTTACATTTTGTGGGTCAGTTTGTAAAGAAAGGAGGCAACTGCTTCGGTTGTATAAATGTATGTCCAAGAAGGTAGCCCTATCGGCTAACCTGTTGTTTCACTTCTGTTGTTTTATTTTATAAAGTTTCATGTATGTTCCGCTGATTATCTCTGATGTATACCTGTAAGGGTGCCCAGGTAGGGCACCAGTCGCGGTCCCGGGGTCGGGTCGTGATAATTACTGATAAGGAACCTTATGTAGATGAGATTGTAAGGTTGTTTTATGCAAACCTGAATGCTGCTATAGTAGAAACCTCTTCGAAGAAATTTGGAAAGGTTTATATCTATAACAAAATGTATGAGTTTACACCTTCAATCATCAATCAGTGCCTAGGTATCTCTGAAGAGTATGTGTTAGAGACAGGAATAATGACAACCAATGGGGATATTATGATAGAATTATACTAAAGAAATGGATCCCTAGGTGTCAAGCATGAAAACTCACTGCTTTATTTTCCATCCTTCACAAAATTGCAATCAACAATTGGCTGCCCTCAATGAATGAATCAATTGTCACATCTGAACAAGCCTCACTCCTTTTTAAGATAGGTAAAGGATTTAAAGTTGATCTTGGAAAGATTATTTTCTATCAAATTGCAAATTTGGCCGAAAAAGAATCAACTTCAATTCTTCCATTTCCCTCTCTGATTTTCAAAGTTTTAACTAGTCAAGGACTAGAGCCTTTAAGAGGGGATGTCTTAGGAAACTCTACACAGTAAATAAAGCCATTTTAAATATCAAGGACAGGCTAATCGATCTACATTGGACCAAAGAAGCAGACAAAGAAAATGTTGCCAGGAATGTTTCTCACATTCAGAACAACATCAGTCCAAAATAATATGATCTATCTACAACTTGGCTAGTGGATGAGATTGCTAAAACCAATTCCCAAATTGTTGGAGTTGATAAAGTAAGAGAAGCTTTGCTGCAAGAGATCATTATCTATTTTTGCTTTCTTCCCAAAAAGGGGGAGAAGAAGCTGCTGCACAGGGGGAGCAAAGAGAGGCAGGTGAAGGTTCAAGTAGAGATGCTGAAGAAGTTGTGGATACTGCTATGCAAAGAGAAGAAGCAGTTGGCAGGAAAGTCTTACTCACAAGACTAAGGCTTAGAGCAGAAACAGATGCTGCAAGACAGAAAGCTGAGGCTGAAGCAGAACTGAAAAGACAGAAGAAGGAACAAGCTGAAGTCATGCGAAGGTAGAAGTTGTTGCTGATATGCTGATGTACTAAGTTGTTGTTGATATGCTGAATGGTTGTTGCTGCTGAAAGTTGAAATTGGGATGTGTCGAAGACAATTTAAATTGGTTATTTTTGGGCATGTATTAAAATAATGGTGTTTTATGATTGGCTACTGCGTGGATTTTTTTGGGATATATATATTTTTGGGTTCGACTAATCATATGTATGTATAACATATGTATTGTCTTATATATGTTGTTTGTATGCTATCACAGGTTGAGGGGGAGTATTCATAATAGCTATGCCATTGCCAAAGGTCACTCGCATTAAAAAGTTTGGTTTTGTGAAGAAAGGCAAAAAGGGGGAGAATGTTAATGTTGGGTCTTATGTTATGACATTTTTTCTAACACAACATTTTCAGTACTAAGTTAAAAACCAAAATGTTGGAACAAATGTCTTTGATATTCAGACCAACATTCTGGTAACAATTTTGCCCTTCTTCACAGACTGAAGATTATCTCGTGGGATTTTTACCACGATGGTAAAGTGACTTGGCAAGGAGCTTTGGAGTAGAATAAAAACGTGGGAGAAGGAGTCAAAGCTTGAAGATCAAGATGAGGGAAGAATAAGTCAAATCAGTTGAGAAACTCACGCCTCAAGCTACTGCTTCACGTGCCCACTTTTAGCTCAACCTCCACAACCAATCGATGAACTTTTCTAGGACGACTTCTACTATAAATAGAGAAGGCTGAAGAGTGAATCGATATCCAGAAAATTACAAGAGAAAAGATCGAGAGAGCTCTCCAGATTTTAGATCAGAAACTGGATCAACAAGTGTTTCCTGAGTTTGTGACGACATTCTGTCCAACATTATAATTGCTTCTTAGATTCTAGATTTGTTCTTTCATTGAATCAATTGTAATGAGATGTTGTGCACCTCTATTTAGATAGATTTTTCAGGCATAAGTCATCTGCGACTTAACTCTTTTTATTCCTTTTGTATCATCTTGTAACATTGTAAAAGAATGAATATATTAATTGTCTATGTAGCACGGACACGTGAGAGGTGTCCGATAGGACACGAACAACGCGGAAACAACAATTTTGAAAAATAGGGGACACGACTGTAAAAATAAAAAATAATATATATATATATTAAAATTAATATATTTTTAAAGCTTCACATTCATAAATAAATTATAAAATTTAATTTAAATTTGTTATATACCAAATAACCAAAATACCATTTATTAATCACCTAAAACTCTACCCAAACCATTTACTTCCCTAGCCCAAAACATGCAAGGCCCAACTTCCCCTTTTAATTCGTCCAGAACCTCCCCAAGCCCAAATAATTTCTCTAACCCATCAGCATTTCCCCCTAACTAAACAAAACCTAAAACCAAAATCAAAAAAGAAAATCCAGCAGTCGCAGCAGCCGCGGACCGCCTCTTCTCCTCTCTCTTCCAATTTCGGAAAACAACAAACTTCCTGATTGTGGTATGTTTTGATTTCTGAAATTCGCGATTCGTAGGTCGCAGCTTTTGATTTCTGAAACTGAAATTCGCGAATGCAATTTAGGGTTTTTAGTTTTTACCCTTTTTTTTAAGTCTCGTATCCCGTGCGTGTCCCTCCCGTGTCTGATTAAATTTTTTATTTTTTGGCTGGGCCCACTCGGACACGTCCCGAACACGTGTCCGAGGTGTGTCGTGTCCGGTGAGGTGTCCGACACGGATACATTACCCTAAATGAAGTGTCCGTGCTTCATAGTCATGACTAAAGTATTGTATATATATATATATATATATATATACACAATACTTTAGTCGTTGACCATCATAGGTTATATTAATATATAATCTATGTAAAATTAAACCTTTGTGTCTTTATTATCCGCTGCAATTTAACTCTTCAAAGGTTTTTCTGTTTTTATCTTAAGTGTCGACAGTTCCATCAGACGACATTGTTAACGACATTTGCAAACTGTTTCAGCGTACAAGTATTTTACTTATGCTTTTGTTTATTCCATAGTATAACCTCCGGGACCCAACAATTCTTATACAGAGACAATGAAATTATTCACTATGCATTTCTCATTTTTTATTTTTGGTTAGGGAGAAGAGATTATATGACAAGATGATGTAGTTCTGTGAGCAAGGCATTGACAACATCCAGTTTGGTCTACTGTTATCTTGGGAAGACAAAGAGGAAACAAAGAGAAAAGTAAGAGCACTTTTTCGACATAAATGATATTAGAGACGGTCTTCTACTCTTGTGCCTTCATGGTTACTACGTTTTATATTCAGTTATGAGTTCTTTGTTTGTGATGCTTTTGATTTATAGGTTGTAGCTTGTAGGTAAGTAGTGCAAAATCTGAGTTTTGCATTGAATTTAGGTTGTTTATGCAAAAATTAATGGTAGTTTGATTTAGTTTAACTTGGAAAAAATATATATATTTTTAAAATATTGGGTTTTGATTTATTTAAAATTTGATATAGTGTAAAGAATTTGATCAAATTGGGCGGGTTGGGTCACAACCTATTGTTTAACCCATTTTAACCCAACTCATCTTGACCCAAATGGACTTTGAGCTGAATTGGAGATTAGCCCAACTATTAGTTTAGTCCATCTGGGCTAGTCCAACTTCAACCCAAACAACTTATTTGTCACTCCTAATTTTCAAGAATAACCTCATCATGAGCATTATCAGAGCATTTTGAGCATTTGAGACTTCTTCTACTTTTATAGCCCTGTAATCATAAAAACCAAAAGTAGACTCGTCATAGTCGGGGTTCGGGGATGGGAAGGTCACATAAGAACAACTAGCCCAATGGCCATTTTGGACCACTAGGGGTGGGCATGGTACTATATTTGAAACTTCGGTACGGTAATTACGATTTTCAATATGGTTTGGTATTTTTAATTGTTTCGATATTTTGTGGTACGCTAAATGGGTAACCATAATTTGTTCAATTTTGACTTATGTATACTCATATAATAGAAAACTATGACTTCAACTACTCAAAAGATATCTCATCATATCGTACGAACACCTTACATATATAAAAATATTTAAAAGAAAATACAAGAAATCCCCTTTGTAAATAAATTACATAAAATGGCATTTCAATCAAGATAGATTAGTCAAAATTCTAACGTCTAAACAATTAGTTTGTACTAATACTAGTTTGTATATGTATTAGTATTATAATATTAATATATATGAACTGTATATGTAACTATATACTTCGATTTTGGTATTTTGATATTTATTTTATAAATATCATATACCGTACCAAATACCAAACTTTTTAAAAATGAATATCATATACCATAATATCGAAACCGCCGTATAAAAAAAATTGATTTCAGTAAGGTAATCGATATCTACCATACCATGCCATGCCCACCCATATTAACCACCACACCTATCACATATACTCCACTCATAGATTTGAGATTGTGCGCACAATCCACCACATGGAGAATTTACTGACCTTTGTGGTTAGTGCCATCACGACTAGGTAAATTGGATCGTGACAGGAAAGCAACGTTGAGGCTCGCGTCGTGAGCTCCATCGCGAGGAAGGGCCTCGCTTTGGGCTTCATGCCACGACCTCCCCATCTCCCAGACTTAGCCAAGTTTTCAATTTTTCTTATGGCACAACTATTCCACTCGCGACGCGACCTCCATGGCGCCAACATGGTCGTTTTGGGCCTTGCGTTGTGAATAGGGGTGTGCATGGTATGGTATAGGCGTCTAGGGTAATTAAGATCGATGCTTTGGAACTTGATAAGATACCACATCTAATTCATTTGTTTCTGTTATACCCTGTAGTTCTGACCCTACGTATGAGAGTGTACGAAAGCATGTAAGACTTAAAATTTTCAAAGGATAGGTTGACGGATTATTCCGGGCGGGTTTTAGTCAACTTTAAGGCGGGTTATGACCCGGTACATTGAGAGTTCCTAAGTGTTTCAAAGGCCTAGGGCGTAGTTCGTTGAGTCTAGATTCCAACGCAACCAACCGTTCGTCGATAGGACATCGGAGTAGAAAGTTATGAGAATTACAAGTTCGGGCTTGTGATCGGACAAAAATGTGTTTGGGCAAAGCGCGCGGGCGCGGAGGCGTGGCGCGCCGAAAGTACTGAGGGGTCGCTGAAGTTGCAGAGCCGCGGCGCCAGGACAGCAGGGCCGCGACGCCGAAAGTTCAGAGAGGTTGCGGAGGTTTCAGCGCCGAGGCGGGATTTTTGGGCGGAAAAACTTAGAAAAGTCAGATTTTTCTTTTAAAAGACCTTGGGAGGGTGACAAGTGTCCCCCCCCCCCCATTTGATTTCTTGCATTCAATATATTGACCAAGTCTTGAAGACTTGGTCATCTTCCAATTTCTCTCTCTCTCTAAAGCTTAAGCTCCCACTTCTCTCTAAATTTCCAAGAGAAATTCAAGCCTAAAGAAAAATCTGAAAAAGTAAAAGAAAGAAGGAAGCTTGTGGCTAGCTTTTTGGTGTTGTTGTGGTGGTGTTCTTGGCAAGGAAGCTAGCAAAATATTTAGAATAAGTTTGGCTAAAACTTTAAGGTAACATTTCTTCATTTAGAAGTAGTTTTTAGTGTTGCATGTTAAGAAGGAAGAACTTGTGGTAGTAAATAATGCTCTTAGACTCATTAGGTGTGTAATCCCCTTTGAAATGTTGGATTGTTGAGCCTTAAATGTGGCGTTTGGATGATAAATTCGGCCTTGTGAAAGGTGGCAAAGTAGGTAGAAACAAAGGAAATGCTGCCCAATTTTCCATAGATTTTAGTGGCTTTGAGTTTAGATTATTCTACATTGAGATTAGAGGTTAATAAACGTATCATGGTTATTTTAGGTTGACATATTACTTGCGGTAGTTTGGGCTTAGCAAGTGGATTGACCAAAGAGGTATGTGAAGCTTTCCTATCTCTTGAGCATGAATAGATGTAACTATGTAGTACGGTGGACAAACAAGATTTGGTATTCTTACCTGTTTTAAGTATATAATGACTTGTTTCGTTTTAAGAATGTATAAGTCCCTTAGTTAGGGGAAAAGTATGATTTTACTAAAGTGTAGAGTTAATATAACAACTTTATGGGAAGTTGGTTTATTAGCTTCATAAAAAGGTTAATGAGAAGAGATATACTCTAAAAGTAAGATAAGTATATGAAGAGGCAAATTGGTTTTAAGGCATCAATTGCCTAAGGGTTTTTATGTATAAAGAAGAGTCACTTTTAAGAGAATTGAAGTATGTAGTACTTGGGTTAAATTCCCGGTTTTTCCTTTATTAAAGATATGATTAAGTGCCTTAAGTAAACTAAAATGAGAGAGTATATGAACAAGACTAATAAGAAGTTATAAGTTTTCTTAACTTATTTATGATAATGATATGATTTGAGCTGAGCTGGTAAGAGTATATCCGGCGGGCAAGCCCCAAGATCGTTATACCACCTTCTCCAGGGTAAGAGTATGTCTGAGGGGCCAGCCCCAAAATCGTCATACCACCTTCTTCAGTGTAAGAGTATATCTGAGGGGCAAGCCCCAAGATCGTTATACCATCTGCTTCGGGGTAAGAGTATATCTGAGGGGTAAGTCCCCAAGATCGTTATACCACCTGTTCCGTGGACTTGCTACCCATGATGCGAGGAATACCTCATGCGAGTCCTTATGGGCTTATGCGGGTGAAATAGTCCCACGTGCGGGTACACCTATGCGAGAATACCTCGCGGGTCCACAGACCCATGCGGTGAAATAGTCCCAGGAGTAGGGGTGCTTATTGATACTACGGGCGAGGTACCCTGTTTTGATCCTAAGGCCCCTATTTTATGCAGTATTATATATATATACTTGTCACTCTCATTGTTAGTAAGGCACAGTAAAAGGTATTTTATTGTCTTCCATGACTCCAGCTTACTTTTAGACTTATGATATCATTATTATAGTATTTTCCAGCTTTACATACTTGGTACATATCAGGTCTTGACCCCTTCCTCGGGGGCTGCGTTCATGCCGCAGGTAAGGGTAAGCAGATTGAGGATCCTCGTTCTTAGGATCACTATTCCGGTGTCAGAAGCTCCATTTCTCCGGAAGCTTGTCTATTGGTACGGATATTCCCTGATGCTATAGGTATTTTGTACATTCAGGGGTATGGCGGGGCCCTGTCCCGCCACAGTTGTTATCTTTAGAGGTCTGTGGTCACATATATGTTTTGGGCTATAAGAACCAGTTGTATTACTATACTTTTGTTTAAGTATGTTTTATGGAAGGCGGCCTTATCTACCGCCAGTGATGTTTACCCTTTTTATAAGTTATGTGTTATGTATGTTCCGCTGCTATTCTCTGACATATACCTGACAGGGTACCCCGATAGGGTACCAGTCGCGGCCCCGGGGTTGGGTCGTGACAAAAGTGGTATCAAAGCAGTTAGTCCTCGGAAAGTGTCCACAGACCGTGTCTAGTAGAGTCTTGATTATCGGTGTGTCGTGCACCACATCTATAATCAGGAGGTTGCAGGATATTTAGGATTGGTTTCCATTCTTTCACTCTAAGATCGTGCAATAGAGCTGAGTTATAGGTTGAACCTCCTCTGATGTTTTCCTTTATGTATCAGTTATGCCTCCACGCAAGGCAACCGCGGCCCAGAAGGGCAAGGCAGCTGAGGGTGCTGCTAGTGGGACGCGGAGAGTCACGAGGACAAGCCCGCCCTTACCAGATGATGTTTAGGGCGGCGAAGTTCCACGTCGCCGCCACCTCAGCAGAAGTTCGAGGCGGAAGCGGCCACGAGACCGCGGCACGAGCCTCGGTCCCAGCATGTGGTCCGAGTACGAGATTACGAGCAGTGATTCTTGACCAAAGATAGTGGCGGTGGCAGCGACAGAGCAGCGGTCGACCCTAGAGCCGACAGTTTACGGATTCGGGATTTCTTGGGTTGTCACCCACCCGAGTTCTATGGTTCAAGATTTGAGGAGGATCCGCAGGAGTTTGTCCGGCAGTTACAGCGGACCATGCAGGTCCTTAGGGCATCGGGGACTGAATCTGTTATACTAGCTTCTTACCGGTTACACGCTATTGCGTTGAACTGGTTTGAGTCATGGGTATTGTCGAGGGGTGAGGATGCTCTTCCAGCTGATTGGGAGGAGTTCACGGAGGCGTTCCTAGACCACTTCTTGCCTCCTGAGGTGAGGAGAGCCCGTGTAGATAGGTTCTTGACCTTGAGACAGGACGGGAGGACTATCAGGGAGTACAGCCTGGAGTTCGACTCCTTGGCCAGATATGCGCATACCATAGTAGCTGACATGGCAGACAGGGTTCATCGATATGTGATGGGGTTAGACCGTCATATGATTACTGCATGCTTGGGGGTGGCTCTTCAGCCAGGGATGGATATTGCGGGATGCGATCATACGCGCGAGGATTGAGGACGAGAGAGGCGGATCGCCTAGATTTGGGTCACCAAGAGGGCGTGACAGCAGCTCGTGAGCGCTGAGGCGGCAAATTTCAGCAGAATAGGTCCACATTCCAGCCAGAACAGAGTGCTCCTTCTCAGTTTTCCGGCAGGAGGTCTGATCACAGGTTATTGAGAGCAAGTCGTGGCTCAGGACTTCGAGTTTTCGCGAGGCAGAGACCAGCACCAATCGAGACCACCTACCTCTCGGTGTGTTCGATGCGGTTGGTCTCATCCGGGCGAGTTCCGTCTGGGTGCGAGCGCATGGTACTCTTGTGGCCAACAGGGCCATCCGAAGCGATTGTCCGCCCCAGGCGGCGGAGCGCAGTTCAGCCGACGGGTCTGCTGGATCTTCATCTTCGATGGTTAGGCGCCCCGGAGGGCAAGGTACTTATGGGCCAGCAGGCCGCGGCAGAGGTCGTGGTAGGGGTTCCAGTTCTAGCGGTCCTCAGAACCGCATATATGCTATGTCCAGTCGACAGGACCAGGAGGCGTCGCCAGATGTCGTCACAGGTACATTGTTGGTTTCTTGCTGTGATGTATATGCTTTGATAGATCCAGGTTCCACCTTGTCCTACATATCTCCTCATATTGCCAGTAGAGTAGGGATAGAGCCCGAGTCCATAAAACCTTTTGAGGTGGCTACGCCAGTAGGTGATTCAGTGGTAGCTGAGCGGGTGTATAAGGCTTGCCCTGTGACTATAGATAGCCGTCAGACTCTAGCCGACTTGATAGAGTTAGATATGACAGACTTTGATGTGATTATGGGTATGGATTGGCTAGCATCTTGCTATGCCAACGTGGACTGTAGAGAGAGATTAGTTCGGTTCCGCTTTCGCGTAGTCGGTTATCGAGTGGAAGGAATCTCGCATCGCCGGCGGGTAAGTTTATTTCTTACCTCAAGGCTAGGAAGATGGTGTGGAAGGGGTATATCTACCATCCGGTTCGGTATTCGACATCGAGGTGAGGTACCGACCTTGATCGATCCGGTTGTTAGAGAGTTTCAGACGTATTCCCGCACGAGCTCGCATCCTCCCGAGAGGGAGGTTGAGTTTTGTATTGATTTGGTTCCAGACACTCGACCGATATCTATTCCTCCATACAGGATGGCACCTGCCGAGTTGAAGGAATTGAAGGACCACCAAAGATTTCTTTGGAGAAAGGGCTTTATTAGGCAGTGTTTCTCCTCGGGAGCACGGTGTTATTTGTAAAGAAGAAGGATGGGACGCTGCGTATGTGTATTGATTACAGGCAGCTAAACAAGGTAACTATCAAGAACAGATATCCCCTCCCCAGGATTGACGATTTGTTTGACCAGTTGCAGGGTGCAAAGTGTTTTTCCAAGATAGACCTGCGGTCTGGTTATCATCAGGTGCGAGTTAGAGAGATAGATATCCCAAAGACTGCATTCAGGACCCGGTATGGGCACTATGAGTTCAGGGTGATGTCTTTCGGGTTGACCAACGCCCCAGCAGTATTCATGGATTTGATGAATAGGGTGTTCAGGCCATTCTTGGATATGTTCGTTATAGTGTTTATCGATGATATCTTGGTATATTCGCGCACAGAGCAGGAGCATACAGATCATTTGAGGACGGTATTGAGAGTCCTCCGAGACCGCGATTGTATGCCAAGTTCTCGAAGTCGCGAAGTTCGTTAGCTTCAGTGGCTTTCTTAGGGCATGTTATCGGGGCCGACGGTATTCGGTTGATCTGACTAAGATCGAGGCGATCAAGACTGCCCGCACTCCACTACACCGAGTGCGCAGCTTTTGGGCCTGCGAGTTATTATCGGAGGTTTGTAGAGAAGTTTGCTTCTATTTCAGCACCTTTGACTAAGCTGACTCAGAAGGCAGCTATGTTCCGGTGGACGGATACTTGTGAGGAAAGTTTCCAGTTGCTAAAGGAGAAGTTGACGACCGCCAGCTTCTTACTCTTCCGAGGGTTAGATGGATATGTGGTTTATTGTGATGCGTCAGTGCCGGGCTTGGAGTGCGTGCTGATGCAAAGACGGCAGAGTTATAGCTTATGCATCTCGACAGGAAACATGAGAAGAACTATCCCACACATGACTGAGTTGGCGGTATGATTCATGCCTCAAGATCGAGACATTATTTATATGGAGTTCATGTGGACATTTACACGCACCACAAGAGTCTCGGTATATCTTCACGGAGGAGCCGAACTTGCGATGCAGACGGTGGTCGAGCTACTTAAGGATTACGATGTTGATATTCTATACCACCGGGAAGGCGATGTAGTTGCAGATGCCTTTAGTCGCAGTCGATGGGTAGTATGTCGATGTTCAGCCGCAGAAGAGGATATGGTCCGAGAGATACATCGCCAGCGAGCCTCGGGGTTCGTTTGGTTGATTCCGATAGTGATGGAATTCGGGTTTGAGAGGTTGCCGAGTCTCTATCATCGGCGAGGTGAAGAGGCGGCGATGAGGATCCGACTTTGCATGCATCGAGATGCGCTGCTCGAAAGAGATGAGTCTATTTGAGGTAGCGCCTGATGGGGTGCTAAGATTCGAGGGCCGGTTGTGTGTCCCCGATGTGACCAGACTTCGGCCAGATTCTGGGGGAGGCACACAGTGCTCGTTATTCTATTCATCCGGGGTCGACTAAGATGTACCATGACCTCGGTCGTGTATTGGTGGGACGGCCTAAAGAGGACGCGTTGCGGAGTTCGTGGCACGGTGCCCGAATTGTCAGCAGGTTAAGATTGAGCACCAGAAGCCCGGTGGGCTGTTGCAGGCTATTGATATTCCGACTTGGAAGTGGGAGGTGATAAATATGGATTTTATTACAGGGCTACCTACCACTCAGAGGAAGCATGATTCCATTTGGGTGATTGTCGACAGGCTGACGAAATCAGCCCATTTTCTTCCGGTCAGAACGACGTTCTCAGCTGAGGACTATGCCAGATTATATATTAGAGAGATTGTGAGACTGCGAGTCCCTGTCGATTATATCGATAGAGGCCCAATTCGCTAACTCGGAGGTCTTTCGAAGGATTAGGGACACAGGTGAGTCTCAGTACGGCGTTTCATCCTCAGACCGACGGACAGGCCGAGCGCACTATCCAGACACTTGAGGATATGCTGCGGGCTTGTGTTATTGATTTCAGGGGTAGCTGGGAGGATCATTTGCCTCTTGTGGAGTTTGCTTACAACAACAGCTACCATTCCAGTATTCAGATGGCGCCTTACGAGGCCTTATACGGGAGGAAGTGCAGTCACCGATAGCTGGTTCGAAGTGGGAGAAGTTCGATTAGTCGGGCGGACTTAGTTCACAGGAAGTGGATAAGTGAAGCTTATCCAGAGCGGTTGTTGGCGGCTCGTAGTCGGCAAGTCGTATGCGCAGATCATCGCCGTTGACACTTGGAATTTGAGGTAGATGATTGGGTTTTTCTAGGTACGCCTGAAGGCGTGATGAGATTTGGAAAGAAGGGAAGCTTAGCCCAAGGTACATTGGCGTATCGGATTGTCCGCAGTAGGTAGCGGGGTTGCTATGAGTTAGATCTGTCGTCCGATTTGGAGGCGGTACATCCAGTCTTCCATGTGTCCATGTTGCGGAAATGTATTGGAGATCCATCTAGAGTGCACCCGATTCATGATGTCCAAGTGACAGAGGAGTTATCGTATGAGGAGAGTCCCATAGCGATACTCGAACGTCAGGTTAGACGACATCGACGAAAAGACGTAGCTTCCGTCAAGGTCTATGGCGGAACGAGAACATGGAGGAAATGACGTGGGAGGCAGAGGATGACATGATGAAGAAGTACCCTCACATATTTCCTATACCTCCAGGTAACCCACTTTCCTGCTTGTTAGTTTTGATTTAGCATTTACGCTCAAGATGTTGGCTCGTGAGCTTCTTTATTTGCAAAAGAATAGTTAAGAGGTCTATGTCGATGTTGTGATTTGAGTAAGCCTAGAAGAAACATTCGGGACGAATGTTTCTAAGGGGAGAATGTTATACCGTAGTTCTGACCCTACGATGCAGAGCGCGCATTTAAAGCATGTAAGACTTAAAATTTTCAAAGGATAGGTTGACGGATTATTCCGTACGGGTTTTAGTCAACTTTAAAGCGGGTTATGACCCGGTACATTGAGAGTTCCTAAGTGTTTCAAAGGCCCAGGGCGTAGTTCGTGGAGTCTAGATTCCAACGCAACCAACCGTTCGTCGATAGGACGTCGGAGTAGAAAGTTATGAGAGTTACAAGTTCGGCGTGATCGAACATAAATGTGTTTCCGGGCAAAGCGGCGAGCCGCGCGCAGATGCGGGCATGGCGCCGAAAGTAATGAGGGGTCGCTGAAGTTGCAGCGCCGCGCTCGAAAGTTCGAGAGGCTGCGGAGGTTTCCAGTAGCATGGCCGAGGCGGGATTTTTGGGCGGAAAAACTTAGAAAAGTCAGATTTTTCTTTTAAAAGACCTTGGGAGGGTGACAAGTGTCCCCCCATCTGATTTCTTGCATGCAATATATTGACCAAGTCTTGAAGACTTGGTCATCTTCCAATTTCTCTCTCTCTCTAAAGCTTAAGCTCCCACTTCTCTCTAAATTTCCAAGAGAAATTCAAGCCTAAAGAAAAATGTGAAAAAGTAAAAGAAAGAAGGAAGCTTGTGGCTAGCTTTTTGGTGTTGTTGTGGTGGTGTTCTTGGCAAGGAAGCTAGCAAAATATTTGGAATAAGTTTGGCTAAAACTTTAAGGTAACATTTCTTCCTTTAGAAGTAGTTTTTAGTGTTGCATGTTAAGAAGGAAGAACTTGTGGTAGTAAATAATGCTCTTAGACTCATTAGGTGTGTAATCCCCTTTGAAATGTTGGATTGTTGAGCCTTAAATGTGGCGTTTGGATGATAAATTCGGCCTTGTGAAAGGTGGAAAAGTAGGTAGAAACAAAGGAAATGCTGCCCAATTTTCCATAGATTTTAGTGGCTTTGAGTTTAGATTATTCTACATTGAGATTAGAGGTTAATAAACGTATCATGGTTATTTTAGGTTGACATATTACTTGCGGTAGTTTGGGCTTAGCAAGTGGATTGACCAAAGAGGTATGTGAAGCTTTCCTATCTCTTGAGCATGAATAGATGTACTATGTAGTACGGTGGACGTACAAGATTTGGTATTCTTACCTGTTTTAAGTATATAATGACTTGTTTCGTTTTAAGAATGTATAAGTCCCTTAGTTAGGGGAAAAGTATGATTTTACTAAAGTGTAGAGTTAATATAACGACTTTATGGGAAGTTGGTTTATTAGCTTCATAAAAAGGTTAATGAGAAGAGATTCACTCTAAAAGTAAGATAAGTATATGAAGAGGCAAATTGGTTTTAAGGCATCAATTGCCTAAGGGTTTTTATGTATAAAGAAGAGTCACTTTTAAGAGAATTGAAGTATGTAGTACTTGGGTTAAATTCCCGGTTTTTCCTTTATTAAAGATATGATTAAGTGCCTTAAGTAAACTAAAATGAGAGAGTATATGAACAAGACTAATAAGAAGTTATAAGTTTTCTTAACTTATTTATGATTATGATATGATGTGATTTGAGCTAGGGTAAGAGTATATCCGATGGGCAAGCCCCAAGATCGTTATACCACCTTCTCGGTAAGAGTATGTCCGAGGCCAGCCCAAGATCGTCATACCACCTTCTTGTAAGAGTATATCCGAGGCAAGCCCCAAGATCGTTATACCATCCGCCGGTAAGAGTATATCCGGCGGGTAATTCCCAAGATCGTTATACCACCGTCGGTATTTGCTACCCATGACGCGAGGAATACCTCATGCGAGTCCTTATGGGCTTATGCGGGTGAAATAGTCCCGTGCGGTACACCTATGCGAGAATACCTCGCGGGTCCACGGGACCTACGCGGTGAAATAGTCCCGAGTAGGGTGCTTATTGATACTACGCGAGGTACCTGCTTTGATCCTAAGGCCTATTTTATGCGATTATATATATATATACTTGTCACTCTCATTGTTAGTAAGGCACAATAAAAGGTATTTTTTTGTCTTCCATGACTCCAGCTTACTCTTAGTCTTATGATATCATTATTACAGTATTTTACAGCTTTACATACTTGGTACATATTGTATCGACCCTTCCTCGGGGCTGCGTCATGCCACAGTAAGGGTAAGCAGATTGAGGATCCTCGTTCTTAGGATCACTATTCCGGTGTCAGAAGCTCCATTTCTCCGGAAGCTTGTCTATTGGTACGGATATTCCCTGATGCTATAGGTATTTTGTACATTCAGGGGTATGGCGGGGCCCTGTCCCGCCACAGTTGTTATCTTTAGAGGTCTGTGGTCACATATATATTTTGGGCTATAAGAACCAGTTGTATTACTATACTTTTGTTTAAGTATGTTTTATGGAAGGCAGCCTTATCGGCTGGCCAGTGATGTTTACCCTTTTTATAAGTTATGTGTTATGTATGTTCCGCTGCTATTCTCTGACATATACCTGACAGGGTACCCCGGTAGGGTACCAGTCGTGGCCCCGGGGTTGGGTCGTGACAGTTTCAATGATTTAATCCTTAGCTCGGGAGTATGAGGCGTATAGGGTAATTAAGATCATTGATATTTAGGTGTGTAATTAATGATTCGTGCCAAGTAAAGGGTTCTTTAGACATGGCATATAATTACTATACAATTTAATTATCACCTATAATTAGACTGTATTTTCCAAACATCACTCTAATAGAAAAATGAAAATGCCAATCATATACTCATAGTAAATACAGTCAAACCTCGTTATAACGATTATTTTTCTAACAAGATTTCACTGTAATGGTTTGATTTTCTACAAAATCTATTTTTATTTTATATTTTACTTCTCTATAATATTCTACTTATAAATTATAATACAGTGTCATTCATTATAGTGGTAGATTCTTTGTAAAATTATCTTTATATAATAGTTATATTCAAAATTTTAAAAATTTATATCCTATAAAACGGATTTTTAAAAATTCATATCCTATAAAACGGATTTGATCCAGCGGATACGGACCGGGTCCAGAATTCACGACCATCTCTAGCCGCCACACCAGCCACACCTCCAACAACCATCGAAAACACAACCAGAACCACTAAAACAACATCAAACATATAATTTTTCTCTCCACATAATCATCGTCGCCGACCGTCACTATCGGAGCTCCGACTGATCCACTGGACCACATCACCGGCGAAAGCCACCACCACGAGAAAACCACCACTAAGCCACAACCCAGCAACCACCATTGGTGAGCTCACTACTCCGACCACAGAAAATCGCGATCATTCACTACAACCGACCCCCCACAGAAGACCAGCAAAGAACAAATTAATCGAAAGTTCAACCCAAAAAGAGGACCAGCAAAGGCCACCACTCGTCCACCAACAGACACATCAGCAGTAAATCATCCACCACCAAAATGTAAACTTTTGAATGTAACAGATGCCAAAAGCTTCTCTTCACCAGCAAAGAGCGTCGTCGCCGACAAGGGAACAACTGCACCATAACACATCTACCTTGTTAATAATCTGAGTACGATTGAACTAAATTGATGAAGTGATTTGAGAAGAAGAAGTTCAGATCGTGAGAATGGAAGAGAGAAATATTTGGGAGCAATGCTCTTCAGCAAAATTTTCTATTATAATTTGCTCAAACTAGAATTTACAACTATTGGTCTATTTATAGTAACTAAACTTGCAAATATGACCATTGCAGAAATAACCACAATACTAAAACTAACATTGTATGTGTATACTACTAGGTATACTAGTGGATATCTCAACATCCCCCCTCAAGCTAGGCACTGAAAACAAAGATTTTCAGTCATAGCTTGGAAATAATAGCAAAATCCACAACTACGAGGTATACCGCAAAGTTAGTCACAGTAGCTCGAGAAAAATTCCAGCAGCTGCAGCAAGCAATCCATCATTTCTTGGTTCTGCAAAATCAGCAACAGATAACACAGCTGGTGCACTATCACCAAAGATTCATTCCAAAGAGTCGCAAAGAACTACAATGACATCAATTTTGTACCAACATGGTCTCCTGGATATGCTACAATTCCAATGACTCAACTTGAGGCCTATAAGACACTTTTACAACAACAAATTGAGGTTCTGCAAACCCAGTTCAAGCTGAATCCAGACACACATAAAACAACAGAGCAACAACACGCCAATCAACACCAACACCAATAAACCAGCAGAAAGTAACAGCTTCAGTAATATCACCAGATGCTTGATAACAGCAAGCAACAAATTCAAAGAAAAGCAGAAAACCAAAGAAGAACAAATGTTCCCCTGCAGCTGCTACATATAATGTGCCAGCAGTGAAGGTTAGGATAATTGAGAAGCCTACACCTTCACCTCCTCTGAAGAACTTCAGGAGCAACATCTACATCAGCTGCCTCTCCAATCCCTTCCTCTATTTCACCACGCAAAGAAGTACCAACAAGAATAAACAAAGACGCCAGCTGAGCAAGCAACCCAGCAAAACAAATGAAAGCAATTTTTCGAGGATTCTTGACACCCTCAATAATTTCGTCACTTAGCCACAACAGGATAACCATTAGCACTCTGCACCAGGAGTACCCCCAATAGCAGTAGTAATATCCACAACAATACTAGTAACCACAACAGATACAGCAGCCCCAAAAATAGTAGTAGGTGCAGCCTCTGATGCATATTAATTCCAACAGGTTTTAACAATCAATCATCTGAATTGACATCAATCATCCCAGTATATTCGAGGGAAGTATTGCTCCTCCCATCACCAGTAACAATAGATGAATCATGAATCCATCCCACCATCTGCATCCTCAACAAAGATCAATAACAATGAAGCCTTAACGACGAGCAAACCAGCGAGATCGCAATAGTCGCGATCACGTGATGTACTCTGCAGCCCTAGCACCAGCATTAGGTGTTTCTGCATTTTAACCTCAACAGCAGCAGTACACCAGTTGCATCCCTGTAAACAACATCTTCACCAACACAAAAAAAAACATTTGCAAAAGCCAACAACATCAGCAACACAGCAGCATCAAGCAGGAGCTTCAACTCCCACAACAATAATGAAGAACCCATTGTTCTCTAGTCTCACTCGGATTAGAGAATCTTTCGATTCTCCTTACGTAAAATGGCGGCAAGAACCCCTCGTTCTCTAGTGTTGACACCCAATTTTGACCCTCCCGTCCAGTCATTAGCTATAAAATTTGACTAATTTTGAAGTAATTTTTAATAAGGAATTTAATAATAACACCGCATTCTACGTAAAGTATTAAGCACTTAGAGTCTCGCGCCTACAGTTATTAATTGTAAGCTCTGTCGTAATTCTTAAATAACTAATAAATACATAAAATAAATAATTTAGCAATGATGTCGTGTCAAATAGCATAGTCGCATTTATTAATACGCAAGAGAATTTCATAATCATTTGTAATTTAAAATCAATTTTAATCTAATACATGCATTTAATAGCGTCGCATTTATAAAAGCTTTAAACAATTCTTAGATATCATACTTGCATTTAGCATTTAAATAATTTAATCTAGACTCAATTCAATTTTAATTTAACTTCGCAATAATGCACAATAATAAGATTTTAAATAATAGCGCCGTATTCTAAAGTATTAAGCATTAATTAAATAGCACGTCCGCATTTATTTTTATAACAATTAGATTAATAAAGCACCTAAATAATTTAATCACAATTTTTAAATTTAATTAGACACTAATTAAATACCTAATTAAAACTAACCACCTTAATTAACTAACCCAATTTCTCCTCACTTATTACTCCACGCCTACCAACACCCGCAGGCCCAGCGCCCTATCCTTATTTCTCCCCTTATCAGCAGCCCACGAGAGGAGACCCTCGTCTTCATCAAACGCTCCCCTTAACCTAGAAAACCCTAAGAACCGCCGCGTGTTCCCTCCCCTTACACACGAATCTCGCCGGATTTTTAGGGGGGAAATCCGGCGACCTTCCTTTCCCATACCAGTACCATGCAAAGTCGTAGCTAACTTACCATAACCTGAATATATCCTTACCATTTACATCATACCACAATAAGCACAAAATCTCTCCAAAATCGAAAACCCATAGTTGGCATAATAAATCTTACACCTCCGAATCATGTAAAGAATCCTACCAAATTCGCATTAAAGGGTTTACCTAATTGGGAACCAACATTGAGGCTATATAAACCCATCTCTATACACTTGAAGATTCATTCGGAAATTGAGAGGAAACAGGCAAGAATCATTCGAAATTAGCATTCTAGAGCAGACAACCAGAATTCTCGAGCTTTTTTTTGAGAAATTTCGTCCTTTCGCATAACCGCAATAAATCCTCCGAGTGAATCGACGACTTGATACGCTGCCTCGGTTCGCTGTCCGGAGAAGGTAAACTCGTCTCCTCAGAATTCTGTTGTATTTGTTCAGACTTATGTGTTCGTGTGTCTTTTCGTGCTAGTGTAATGGTTGTACGCTTATCTCGTTCAATTCTCGCTGATTAGGTAAATATAAGGTCGTAATGTGTTATTGTACGATCGCTAAGCGTATATTAAATTGATACTGAGGATTGTTTACGCCGTCAAATTCATCGCTAAGCTCGTTCAATTAACGTTAATCACTATTAATGTTCACGACTATATTTGTGAACGCGTCTTTTCCGAGTTTGTTGTGTGATTGAACTTAGAGTATGTTTTAATAACCATGCCTCACAGTGTATTGATACATTGTTTAATATTAATCTCAATTACAAGAGATTTCGGATATTAGCCGATCATATTGGAACTAGATAATAATGTCTCAGCGTAGCAGGATCTGTATATGAAACAATCTAGTGTTGAAATTGTCTAAACAAGAAGGAAATAATATAGAAGAATAAAGATGTCTCTGCCCCCTTCCCCTTGTTATAGATATGATTAAACTGTTGCTTAGGATTCTTATGTTCAGGACTTCATGCCCAGTACTTTATGTCGAATATATCATTGGAAATGATCCAAAATTGTTGTCTTTCCGCATATGCAAACTGAATCTTCCTTTTTTTTAGTTTAGAAATCATAAAGTATGTTGTTCATGCCCTGGTGTGTTGCTGACTCTTTAGGGGTTAATAAACTCGACTATATGTCTATTTTAATTATGTGGGTACGTTGCATCTCTTTAGAAAAATCTGAATCATGGATAATATATGTTGTCTGAATAATGAATCATTGATTACATGAGTATATTGCCTATCCCAATTTCTGTTGTGTGTCCATCATGTGGCTACTCCGAATTATTCCCTCCCCTATGCTGCTTCTATCCTTATTATTACTGTTGGGATTAAAGCCCATATAACGTATATACAACTAGAATCTGTTCTCTGTCGTTTTTCTTTACTGGCTGCCTCAATAATATCGATGTGCTTAGTCGCAAATTATGTGTTTAAGCCAAATGCTTACTCTTTACACTTTTGACAAAGTTGGGAACATTTACTAATCCTTATCTTTCTTTTGTTACATGAAAATGCACCGGAGCAACAAAGAGTCTCATAGCGGGACTCATTGTGGCAAACGCGAGGACCCACATCTACACGCATTTAGCCCCGTGATCGTAAATTCTAAGCTGTGAGGCGAAATGACTTCGCCATTCCTCGAGTCATTTTATTATCTTCTACCCCGCCTCCTCATTCATTTATTTATTGTAAATTATTTGTCTAACGCTACACTAACTAATAGAATAATTGGGATATCTAAACCTTGGACCTCTAGATTAGAAAGCAATTCCCTTTAGGTTTATTATTTTGGACTCACCACATATCGCTTAAGTCATACTAGACTATTAAATTTATTTATCCAGGTAACTGTTCGCAGCTAGCATTTTATTACTAGATTTACAGCCCATATTATTATAGGCTCTCATTAACATTTGCATAAAAGCCTTATTTCTCTTATTAAAAACCTCCTAAATATTTAGCATATTATGATATACTGATAAGATTCGTTAAGAAATAAATATATAAATTATCTTTGCACATACAATAATGCAGTTTTCAATAAGAACTAGCTTTATATTTTAAAATCTCGCATTTTATGTTAACAAGAATACTTCTTATATTTTACTTTAATACTTTTCAAGATATAAACATGCACTCTTACATAATAATTACCCTAGGTTTGGCAGGACAACCGCAAGTTAGCGGATCTTAGAGGGTGCCTAACCCCTTCCCTCTAGACTAATAAAGAACCCTTCCCTAGAATCTCATTAAGTTTAGCAGACCATAAAGAATGGAGTTAATGTTTTACTTTAAACTAGTTAAACATTTAGGTGTCCTAATTCACCCAAACTAATTAGGTGGCGACTCCGCGAACCCTTAGCATTTTTAGCATTTCTAGCACCCCTTTAACATTTTAGCATTCTCTTTTAAACATTTAGCTCTTTTATTTATTTCCTAACATTTCTTTTTAAGCAGGAGATTCGCTTTTATAAAGTCGCGGCCGAAAAGGGGGCGTGACAGAAATGGCGACTCCGCTGGGGAATTTAGGTTCTTAACCATAACAGACCTAGGGTTATTATTTGGCAATTATTTTGGCATTTAATTTTTGTGTGTTGTACTTTGTTTTTAATTGCTACTTGTTTTACTGCTTTCCTTAAACTGGCATTCCGCTCATATTTCTTCCACTCTGGAAAATTCACACAATCACACACTACATGCGAGGTGCGCTGGGTGCATCAGCAAAATTCTTTCTTCAAAATCCAAATTTAGGAGAGTTGGTAATATACGTGGAGTGCCCGGTCTAACCGGTGGCCGCGTAGCCTTCTCACTCGAGTAGTCCGCTCGGGAACCTTGCGTCTAGAAAAGCCAAATCTTAGAAACTTAAGATAGAGCTATACCACCCTTTATTTTAGGACATGCATGCATTTACCTTAGGTGGGTCGGTCCTTGGTATCGACACCACGATTAGGAAGACACCAAATTTGTCGAAGGGTTTTTACAACCCAACGACCAACAACATATTATGTGTTACGTGATATTGATGGATAAATCCGAGCCATACGTGACATGCTAGCATTGGGAAATTTTGCACTTACTTCTGTTTATGTATAGGATGAAGCGATATTCCAAAGAATCCTCAAGTCGAATGGTGAGTGGTGTTTCGACAAAGCTAAAGATTTGGTGGAGAATTTGACGGCGGCGATAAAATGATCATCAGAAGCAAATTAGGTTGTCTCACGGCTTTGTTTGACATCACTCCAGATCAACATATAGTTAGGGCCTTAATTCAGTTCTGGGATCCAGATAGGGCAGTATTCAGATTTCGAGACTTCGAACTCACCCCCACGTTGGAGGAGATCAACTACTTCACGAGCTTAGCTTACCAAGACAGAGGGCAAATCATCCCTTATAGTCAATCTGGAAAGAGATTCTTGCATTACATGGGCCTAAAGAACACAAAGGAACTCCGTTGCTTCGAAAATAATTGGGTTTCCCTAGATTATCTGTACGAGAGATATGGTCGCCAAGATAGCTATCAGTCATTTAGAAAGGAGTTCTCTTGCAGTCTGGGACAGTGGAAAACTAGACGACATACCGCGTTCGCCGTTGCTCTATTAGGCACTCTAGTATTTCCCCTTGAACATGGACGGATCAGTACTTGCATATGTTCTGTGACCCGGATGGTTTTTGAAGGCATTAATGGCACGCAACTTACTTTGGTTCCCATGATTCTAGCTGAGATATTTCGAGCTCTAGGAAAATGCAAGCGGCGGAAACCAATTTCTTCGAGGATGCAATCTCATCTTACGGATGTGGGCCATGGAACACTTTTATCGATCGAATATGGACATTTGTTTTAGCAATGATTATAGATTGTAAGTTTTACGACGGGATGGCGGTTTGTTTCACCGGTACTAGTGGATTGGTATGAATTTCTGGCATCCCGCACTAGCAACCAAGTGCAATGGAGGTACCCACTGCTATCCCGTATCAACAAAGCCTATGTAAGGAGCAAGGACCATTATTACATCGAGCTCATCGGATTAAGGGGGCTTCAGCCATATGCTTCGTTGCGTGTACTCCGCCAGTTTGGTCAAGAACAGGTAATCCCGCTCCAATCAGACATGAAGGATTCGGAGGTCGCGTTTGGAGAAAATTGCACTTTCCCGAGAAGCAAATCCTTGAAGAATGGAACAACATTGAGAAAATAGATGTCAAATACGAGCAAGCGAGGTGCGCTCAACATCGTGTATGGTTCAAGGAAGATTGTAGCGCGAGCCCCAAAGGCAAGGTGGTTTCGAGGATATCGACATGACCAATTGGGTAAAGGTGTGCAGATTAGGGAACAACACCGTCCCCCCTGAGAGGTGGGACCAACTTCAAAACATCATGCAATATTTGGAAGATGCAGGAGCAGGGCCTAGCAACACCACCGCCACATTCGCGTGAAAGATAATGTAGCATTAGAAATAGATCTTTAGTTTTAACATTTCATTGTTGCAATTTAATTATTTTTAGTCCCGATAAAAGCATTTTCAACTGGACGGCTCGGACCAATCCATCATTATCGCATATGTGACGTTTAGGCCTACCTCTGGCACAAAGAGGTCCCCCTTGCATGTTAGGAAACGTTTGAATGTGCAATATATCTGCTACGTACCTGCAAATTATGTGCTTTATGCTAACACGGTTTGTTGCATTTTTTTAGAAAGATTATCATCTTCCCCAAAGGTCGGTTCGTATTTGACTCAACAATGTCGGAGCACCCACACTTTACCAGTTCTAAGGCAAGAAATGATGATATGACTGGCTCGGGGGCGTCTGAGCCATGTTTGGGAATTATTCCCGCACAAACAGTAACCTTCGGGGAGGAATGTCACGGTCGGAAGAATGTATTGCGCAGTTGCTACAACAAATTGCTGATATGCAGGTTGAGATGGAGAGGCTACGGAATCTGACCAACCTATCCATCAGTTTGAATACCCCTATGCCAGAGCAAAGGGCCACTACCTCGCAAACCATCCCAGAGAGACCTCCACCACCACATATCTCCCAAAACTCTCCACAAAGACCGCCAGTTACCGACCCAACTGCCCCTCGCCCAGCCAATCATCAACCCCACCTTCAAAATGATCCTCCTACTACCCATGTACCTCAGCCCCCGCCTACTTACTTCACCACAATCAGCCCTAATCGCCAAGTCAACCAATGCCCACGCACCATACCCATTACCAGCCCCAGCAAACAACCCAGACAGCTAACTTATGCAACAGAAACCCAGCCTTTTACCGTCCCCGCACTTCACCAAGAAGTGGATCATTACGAAGAAATGGAAAGGGAAGTCCGAGCCAAAATGGACGATGACGTAGCCCGAGAGATTCACAGCCTGAAGGAAGCAGTTCGTGGCATGCGATCAGACAAAGGTCACGAAGGACTAGATTATGAAGATCTTTGCATGCATCCAGATGTGGAGCTGCCAGTGGGATACAAGGTGCCGAAGTTCGATCTATTTGATGGGAAGGGAAATCCCCGTGCACACTTGAGATCATATTGCGACAAGCTAATCGGGGTAGGGAAGAACCCAGCAGTCATCATGAAGTTGTTCATTCGAAGCTTAACCGGCGAGGCACTAGATTGGTACACTAGCCAGGATCCGCGAAAATGGCATAGCTGGAATGCATTGGCCCAAGACTTTGTGGAGCGGTTCGGATTCAACACAGAAACCGTGGATGTGTTCTATCTAATGAAGTTGGAAAAGAAGTCTACAGAGACTTTCAGGGAGTACGCCATGAGGTGGCGTTCAGAGGCAGCAAAGGTACAGCCACCCATGGTGGAGAGTGAGATGACCACACTATTCGTACAATCTTTGAAGGATGCAACCTACTATGAGCGGATGATAAGCGTCATCGGGCGGAATTTGCGTAGGTTGTCGAAATGGGCGACCGTGAAGAAGGTATTAAACCGGCAGATTACGAATCGCAAAGATTGCAGTAACCAATAAGGCGATTCATCAGGACGATCGGTACTTGAGGAAGAAAGAGACAGTTTCCCCTTCTATGTTCATACAAGAACGTAAACCCGAAGCATTCATAACATACCAAAACCCATCCTATCAAACCCCATACTACCGCACAAGCAGCCAAAACTTCACACCTCACTATACACCTGCCCCACACCCCAGCTACCACACACAACCCATATATAACGCTTCCCAAGCACCCATTTATCCAGCCCCGCATCAACCCGCCCATCAAGCCCGCCAACAACATAGAGCACCCAATGCGCCCAGACCAAACACGAATTTTGAAGGAAGACCATCCAGAACCCGCACCCCACTGGCTGAACCCATACCCCAGATATACGAAAGACTGCGAGCTGCAGGCTTAATCCAACCAATTCCATGAAGGATTCCTAGCCCTATCCCAAGATGGTATGATGAGAATAAGCATTGTGTGTATCACTCTGATAGCCCAGGGCATGACACCGGAAGTTGCTACACCCTCAGGGACAAAATCGAAGAGTTGATCAAAGAAGGAGTAATTCAGCTGAAGGATCCTGCCCCAAACGTGCATGATAATCCCTTGCCAAACCACGGCAATGCCAATGTACACTTGATAACCCTAGATGAGGAATACAACTTGGAGGGAACCATCCGGTCAGTTCGAAGTGAAGGAAGAGCCGAACCTTCGCTGCCACGCTCGCCACCGATCCTCGAAAGAAAGCAGTATTTGAGTTGGAAAGGGCACCGCCGAGACACAAGGGTTCAATCACAGTTGTTCAGACGCCTGGGAAGAGGCCATCAATCAAAGTGGATCGCAGAGAAAGTGGGAAGCGAGTCATAGAAGTCACCGCTGCATGTATAACCAGGTCAGGGAGGTATTACACACCTGTAGAGGCAGCCAAGGAGGCACCGCAAAAGAAACCCGTGACAGAGGCTGAAGTCGAGGAGTTTTGGAGGAAGATGCCCACTAAAGAGTATTCCGTCATAGAGCAGTTAAAGAAAACGTCAGCATATCTCTCTACTTTCACTGCTAATGCATTATGCCTCACACCGGACTGCATTAATGGAGGTGTTGAAGGATGCATACGTTCCGGAGGGTACAACAGACGGGAACTTAGCAGCTTTGGTCGGACAAGTACTAGAGGCCCGCAGAATCGCCTTTCACGATGATGAGTTACCTGCTGATGGAGTCAGACACAACCTTGCATTGAATATCACCATCCAAGTCGCAGACAAGATTGTTTCAACGGTGCTGATTGATGGAGGCTCAGCCGTCAACATTTGTCCCATGACGACACTGTTGAAATTGGGGGCAGACTGTAAGAAAATTCGTGAAAGTCATATCAGAGTCAAAGGTTTCGACGGAGTCCATAGGGGAGTCGAGGGCGTAATGGACCTCACACTGCTGATCGGACCTGCAGAATTCGTTGTGGAATTTCAAATATTGGATATTGCTACATGTTACAACCTGTTGATAGGAAGGCCATGGATCCATGAGGCTGGTGCAGTCCCGTCCACCTTGCATCAGTGCCTGAAGTTTATATGGAATCACCGTGAAGTGGTAGTATTTGGAGATAAAAAAGGAAGCATCAACACTGATTATGCAGTCCCTGTCATAGAGGACGTGAAACAGTTGGATGGTTCGGTTTTTCATATTAATGAGATCAAGAGAGCAAGCAGGGTCAGACCGTTGCAGCTACCACGTTCTCTCAAAATGGTGGCCAAGGAAATGTTAAGAAATGGATACGAGCCCGGCAGAGGTCTTGGAGCCAGTATGAAGGGGATCACAGAGCCTATCCAGTTGTTTGGGAAGAAGGACACTTTTGGTTTGGGATACCAGCCCACTTCGAAGGATTTGATGACCGCGAATGTTACATGTTACACCCCGTAATTACAGGACATGTTTTAAGAACGTACGAAAGAACTCACGAGTGTTAAGATTTGAGACTTGTAAAAAGTTATCGGAAATATTGGAATTTGTCAGAAAACGTATTATTGTGACGTATGGGGGGACGACACGTGTCACCCCCTTATAGATGCCTTGGACGAAATTGGCATGGCCAATATGGTCATTGACCATAGTCTTAAGATGACAAAGTCTTCCAATTAATGAGCTTGAGTTTCTTGACCAAAGTCAAAGGTCCCACTAGTCTTGATATTTTATAAGAGACCATCCAAACCCCCCAATTGTTTGCATCTTGACCCTACATTACACTATATAATACTACTAGTAGTGAGACTAGTTCCATACTTAGCCAAATTTACACAAAAATTGAAGAACATAGAGCAAGAGCTCTCGGGTTTGGGTCCAACAAGAAGGAAAAAAATTTGTTTGTTATCCAATAATCTTCCCACTTTAAACCAAGGTTCCTATGTGTATTGTAAGCATATCTCAATAGAAAAATCCCGGAAAAAGAGAGTTTTCGTATTAGTCGCAAAGTGAAAACCTAGTGGCTTTCTAGGTTTTGGATTGGAAGTTTGAAGGGAAGTTGTTGGTATGGTTCTAAGGGTCTCAAGTAGCGGATTGAAGTGTCTTGAAGAGGCTCTAAGTTACTAAGGAGCGACTTCGGATTTGAAGATTTGATTAAGATTCGTTGAGGTATAATCTTGTTCTTTGAAAGTGTTACAAGATTATTTATATTGTTGTTAGATTTACTTGTTGCTAGCATGAAGTATATGTGTTGAAGTTTATAAGGATTATGGATTGATTGTAGCCTTGAAAATCCGAAATGTAATGTAAGTCATGTTAAATTGGATTACTAATTGGTCGTTTATTAGAAATCGTCGCATGTTACCTACTTAGAGATTATGGATTGTTATAATCAAATGCGACTTGATATCATGTTATGCTACCAATTTGGATTGAAATGGAAATTTGATAAGAATTGGTATGGTTGAACTCAAGGTGGCCGAATTTGGACTTTTAGTTTGTTATTCATTTGTATTGAACTACTTTCTAAATTGTGAGCCAATTGGGGCATTTAGTTATTCATTTGCATTGGAATACCTTCTATATTGTTGTGATCCAATTGAGGCTGTTTGGTTATTGTATTCGGCCTTGAAAAGGTGGCAAAGTTAGTAAAAACAAAGGAGGTCTTGTCCGATTTTCCGTAGAATTTAGCGACTTAGCACCTAGAATATTCTACGATGAAGTAAGAGGTTAATGGGCGTATGGTGACCATTATAGGTTGATGTACTAAGTATAGCGTATCCTACTTGAAGAGTGGAATAGCTCAAGGTGGAAGTACTTTGGAGCTTTTTGCTACGTGTCGATAATCGTCGGGCGGTATGTGAACCTCTTCCTTCGTTTGACATGATTCTTTGTATTGTATATACATGTAGAAGTATTTCATGATTCCTTCTACTCTTAGAAGTTAAGAGGTATGTATGTCGATTTACTCTACGTACAGGTTATGTATAAGTTATCCTAAGTTCTTACCAAGTCTTATGGGGGATGTTGGTAAGAGTCGTTAGGAGGTATTTTGGAGCCAAGTTGACTTGGCTAATTTCTGACACAAATAAGAATAAGTATCGAACAAGCCATTGCGGCGTTAATAAAGGAAAATGTAATGACAATTAATTGTGTTAAAACAAGTAGAATTCTCCATCCGCATAGAAGCTAAGATAAGACAAAATTGTATTACATTTTCTAGATCATGGCTACTTGATTAAGATAGTTATAAATAAGTATAACCTATTCACAACGCACCAAGTATATATTACTTAATTTATAAGAATTTACGTATGAAGTTTTAAGACTATGGACCTCAAATTGTTAAAAGGTTAAGGGACTTTATTTTTCAAGTTATGAGACTTGATTCTTAAAGGGAGAAATGAATTGATTTAAAAGTATAGAATACTTGATTTGGAAAGTATTGATTTCTTGCCATTCTAAGTTAAGAACCGGTTTTCCTAAAAGTTAAGAGACTTGAAGTATTTTGAAAGCTATGTGATTTGAATTGAAGTATAAGTTTCTTGGTTATCAAATGAATGAATTCGTCTAAGAAATAAAGAGTTATAACGGCTTTATGGGAAGTTGGTTATAACAACTTTATGGAAGATTTAAAAGAATGGTTTTCTTGATTGTAAGCAAAGTAATGATTTGAAATAAAGAAGGGCAAAATTGTTTTAAAGGTACCAATTGCTTAAGGTTTTAAAGAAAGAAGTCACTTGATTTAGAAGCGTATAATTGTATTTCTAAAAAGCATTGTGACTTGGTGAAAAGTAGATATGACTTGATACTACGGTTATTAGTATCTTGGAAGTTTTATTTGAAAGAGAATCATTTTAAAGGAGTAGAGGCATGTAGTCGTTGGGTTAAATTCGGATTTTATAATGACATGTTAGTGCCTTAAGTAAACAAAAATGAGAGTGTATATGAACAAGCTAATAAGAAGTTGGGGATTTCTTAACTTGCTTATATTATGTATGATAAGCGGTAGTGCTTATGTTATGTATGATAAGTCGGTAGTGCTTATGTTATGTATGATGGTAGGTTGAGTTAGGGTAAGAGTATAAATGAGGCAAGCCCAGGCGTTATACCACTTCTCGGGGTAAGAGTATAAGTGAGGGTAAATCCCAGACGATGTACCACCGCTTTATGTGTTATTGTGACGACGGTCGAGATAGGGTAAGAGTATAAATGAGGGCAAGCCCAGGCGTTATACCACCTTCTCCGGGGTAAGAGTATAAGTGAGGGTAAATCCCAGGCAGTACCACTGCTTTATGTGTTATTGTGGCCGTCGAGATAGGGTAAGAGTATAAATGAGGCAAGCCCAAGACGTTATACCACCTTCTCGGGGTAAGAGTATAAATGAGGGCAAGCCCCAGGCGTTATACCCGCTTTGACACCACTTCTCCGGGGTAAGAGTATAAATGAGGCAAGCCCGCACGTTATACCACTGTTTGATTGATTTTATGGCGTGAGACCCATAGGTTATGTTTTACACTTTTAGTCGTGATGGTGATGGGGATTCCAGGCGTGCTTTGATATTGGTGTGGTGATCGCGTCAGTTTGGTAGGGTAGTATATGTGTCCTCCGTAGTGGGCGGACTATGTTATGAAAGATAAGTAAGTTAGATAGAAATGAACTTAATGACTTCTCCTAAGTAAGACGTAAGATATGGCTATAACTCTTAATGGAATGGAAAAAGATATTGATGTGAAATTAAGTTCATAAGTGGTAATGACACGGCGAGATCGGTATGTATTTTTATACTTGTCCTTGTCATTCTTTATGTCAGATTATGATCATTTCTTGTCGTTATTTGCATTCCATATTAAATTTTTGTTATCGACCCGCCGAAGTGCGTTCATGTCCGCAGTTTAGGTACGCAGATTATGGATCCGCGAGCTTAGATCTGGTTCACATTTTGAGATGGCTCCAATGTTAGGAGTTGTCATGGCTATGTATATTCAGAAGTGCAGCGGGGCCTTGTCCCGCCATGGTTATGTTAACACTCTTGAGTGCGTAGTCACATATTGTGGGTCGGTTGTAAAATAAAGGCAACTGCTCGGTTGTTTTTATATATGTCGAAGGTAGCCCTATCGGCTAACCTGTTGTATTACTTCCGATGTTTTATTTATAAGTTTCATGTATGTTCCGCTGATTTTCTCTGATGTTTACCTGTAAGGGTGCCCAGGTAGGGCACCAGTCGCGGTCCCGGGGTCGGGTCGTGACATTACACCCCGGAAATTCCAGGATATGTTTATAAGGACGTACGTAAGAACTCAAAAATGTTAAGATTTGAGACGAGTTAGTTTGTCAGAATTTTTGGAATTGGTCGGAAACGAAATATTGCGACGAACGGGAGGGCGACACGTGTCACCCCCCCTTTGCTTAGTCTTGGACGAAATATTCATGGATAGGATGGTCATTTAACCATAATTTAAATGGCCAAGTCTTGCAAAGACTAGTAGCATGATAAGATTGACTAAGTCAAAGGCCACTTGGGCTTGATCCATGTGAAATGCATCCAAGCTGCCCATTTGTTTTAATCATAACCCTTCCTTGTGTTATATAAGCTTACTAGTAGGATGACTAGTTCCCACACTTAGTTTTTTTTCAAGAAGTGTTTGAAGAAACTCATAGGAGCTCTCGGCTTTGAGGGTTCAAGAAAAGAAAAAAAATTCAATTGTTGTCCAATAATTCCCCCACTTTAAACCAAGGTACCTAAGGGTATAGTAAGTGTTTCTCAATAAAAAAATCCCGGAAATGTGGTGTTTTCGTATTAGTCGCAAGGCGAAAACCTAAAGGGTTATTCAACTTTGAAGTTGAAACTTGAAGATGAGTTTTTCATAAGCTTCTAAGGGCGGCTTGGGGTGGATTGGAATGTCGAAAGGAGGAGCTAAAGGTGATAGAGATCGACTTGTACTCTTGGATCATATTTGGGCTAATTGAGGTATAATCTTCGTTTTACTTTTGTAATTGAAGATTTCATGTTATGATAAGTTATAAGTGGTCTTGTGATATGTGTTATGAATTTTGATAAGTGTTATGGAATTGGAAGCTCAAAATCCGAAAATGACATATTTAGCCTTTTGAAATTGAAATCCAATTTGATCGATAAATTGATTTGTCGCATGTTACCTACTTGGAAAATGTAGTAGCTATAATTAATGGCGGCTTGATATCATATTATGCTACCAATTTGGATTGAATTGGAAATTGTATAAGAATTGGTATTGTTATATACATTGTGGCCGAAATTGGACTAGTAGTTTAGACTAGTTTGTTATCGTTTGTGGTGAGCCAATTGGGGCTGTTTGGTTATTCATTTATATTGAACTACCTTATCAATTGTGGTGAGCCAATTGGGGCTGTTTGGTTATTGTATTCGGCCTTGAAAAAGGTGGCAAAGTTAGTAAAAACAAAGGAAGTGCTGTCCGATTTTTCCGTAGAATTTAGTGACTTGCACTTGGAATATTCTACGTTTGAAACTAGAAGTTAATAGACGTACTATGGTCATTATAGGTTGGCATACTACGTACGGCGATTGGACTTAGCAAGTGGATTAAACCGAAGAGGTATGTGGAACTTTCTTACCTCTTGAGCATGATTAAGTTGTAAATGTATAGTACGGTAGACGTACAAGATTTTGACAATCTAGTCTATTTGATATCCTTGGCTTATTTTAAGAATGCCCAAATTGTTTGAGTTAGAGAATTAACTCACTTGTTTATTATTAAGGATATCTTGGTTTTCAAAGGTTAAGAGACTTTAAGTATGTTGAAAGTATTTTGATACTTGTTCTGTTGGAAGGTTTAAGTCTCTTGGTTAAAAAGAAGTATGTAAGTTGCTAATGTATAAAGCTAGTATAACGGCTTTATGGGAAGTTGGTTATAATAGCTTTATGGAAAGTTAATAAGAGAATGGTTTACTCTTAAGTAATTTAAGCATGTTAAGGGACTTGAAGAGTTTTAAAGAATGTGACACTTGTTTCGTTTTAAACGTATAAGTCCCTTGGATAGAAAATTGTACTTGACTTAGGTATAAAGTGAATATAACGACTTTATGGGGAGTTGGTTATATTGGCTTTATGGAAAGATAAATGGCTTGATTTATTTGAAAGACAATTTGATTTAAAGGCATCAATTGCCTAAGGCTTTTACGAGAGAAGAAGTCACTTGATTTAGAAGCCTAATTTTATTTCTAAAAGTATTGTGACTTGTCTTGAAAAAGAAATTGTAACTTGATACTACGGTTATTAGTATCTTGGAAGTTTTATAATGAAATGAGTCATTTTGAAAGAATAGAAGTACGTAGTACTTTGGGTTAAATTCCCGGATTTTTATAAAGAACATGTTAGTGCCTTAAGTAAACTAAAATGAGAGTGTATATGAAACAGAATAATAAGAAGTTAGGGGATTGCTTAACTTGCTTATATATTGTATGATAAGCCGGTAGTGCTTATGTTATGTGTGATAGCCGGATTTGTGCTAGTAGTTCAGTAATAATTGCGGGGTCATTCCCCGGGTTTGTGGCATTGCATATTTCCGTGGATTTGCTACCCACGATGCGAGGAATACCTCATGCGAGTCCGTAGGGCTTATGCGGGTGAAATAGTCCCATGCGGGCGGGTACGGCCTATCACGAGGAATACCTCATGCGAGTCCGTAAGGGCTTATGCGGGTGAAATAATCCCATGCGAGGAATACCTCACGCGCGGGTCCACTGGATCTATCGGGTGAAATAGTCCCGAATAGGATTGCTTAATGACAACTGCGCGGGTGGTCTGCTTTGATCGTGAGCTTTCCTACTTTATATTGTAAGTATACCCTATTTACTCATTGTTAGTAAGGCACGATTATCGTTAATTGAGTTATCATACATGTCTCGTTTTATTTTGGACTTATGATTTCATTCTGATTTCGATTTCACATATTTGGTACATGTTATGCGACCTCTCCAGTGCGTTAAATCCGCAGTAAAATCTGAGTTCTTGATCCTCGCTCTTAGGATCACTGTTATTTGTTGAGAAGCTCCTTTATTCCGGAGGCTTATTCCTGGTATTGTCGTTTATTGTACATTCCGGGGTATGGCGGGGCCTGTCCGCGAGTTGTTATTCTTAGAGTGCGTAGTCACATTGTGGATTGGGTTGTAAAGAAAAAAATGTCTTTATTCTATTAGGATTGAGTATATTTTTACGGAAGGTGGCCTTATCGGCTAGCCTTTGTTGTTAACTTATGTTTAAGTATTTTTTTAGTTGTGTATGTTCATTGCTATTCTCGATGTTTACGAAAGGGTGCAGGTAGGGCACCGATCGTGAGCTTGGTCGGGTCGTGACAGCGAACCTCCGGAAAAAGGGATACATTCCCTTGCCTGCGCCCATTCCGCCCTTGAGTCAGTCATTCGTCAAAGCCTACACCATCCAGATGCCGAGAGAAGATGACCCAGATGATCTTGCAGCAGGGTTCCGGAATCTGTTCATAGGTGACGATGAGGCAGATTGTTGCATGATCGCAGGAGATCGCAAGGAGGAGCTCACCATTTAGGATGCAGAGCATGGATACAGCTTGAATAATTGGACTTGCACCCCTGTCCTGACCGTCCGAGAAGCTTGGTAGAATTTATGATTAGTTCTAGCAGTGTGACTTTTTATCTAGAAAGAAAACAGACATGCATTTATGTTTCTTAATATGTTTTTAATCTCGATTTTACTTTCATCATAAATTCGAGGATATTTTTGCGACTTTAAAAGATTTTGTTTGTGTTAAAATTAAATTCTTTAAGCATTTTTCTTTCACGATCACATTAATAAACACATTGATAATGCGAATATGACATGTAATGAGACAACGAACAAAGTTCAAATGGCGAGTATAACCAGAGGAACAAGAAGAATGTCATGATCGAACTTAGCCAAGAAATTTGGAAAACTTTGAGAATAGGCCTAAACCAAATTTGGAAGAAAGCGAGTTAATAAACTTAGGTGATGAGGAATTGTGAAAGAGACTAGAGTCAAGACCCACCTAAACGTCACACGAGAAGAAAGAGTTGGTGAGCTCACAAATAATACGCCGACGTGTTTGCACGGTCATATGAGGACATGCGGGTTTGAGTGCGGACATCGTCGCACTGCAGTTGCCTATTGAGCCATCCTATCCCCGTAAAACAAAGGTCGAAAGATCAAACCGGATATGAGTTTGAAAGTCAAAGAGGAGGTGTCTAAACGATTCGGCGCAAAGGTAATTCGAGTTGCAAAGTATCCTACTTGGTTAGCAAATATCGTGCGAGAAAGAAGAAAGATGGAAAGATGCAGTCTGCGTAGATTACGGGGACCTCAACGAGCTAGCAGAAGGATGACTTTCCTCTTCCAAACATTCATATACTCATCGACAATTGTGTGAAGCATGAACTACGATCGTTTGTCGATTTCTTTGGTTATCATCGATCCTTATGGCGAAGAGGATGCGAGAAAGACAAAACGGCGTTCACTACCCCGTGGGGGGTGTACTATTATCGAGTTATGCCGTTCGGTCTCAAGAACTCGGGCGCCACCTACCTGAGAGCAATGACTACCATCTTCCATGACATGATTCATAAAGAAATTGAGGTCTATGTGGGCGATGTCATCATCAAATCGCAGCGGAGGGCCATTTGGCAAACTTGAAGAAATTTTTCGAACGACTAAGACAGTATAACTTGAAACTGAATCCTGCAAAGTGTGCATTTGGCGTTCCCGCAGGAAAGCTGTTGGGTTTTATAGTGAGCAGGAGAGGGATTGAGCTAGACCCCTCGAAAATAAAAGCCATCCGAGAGTTACCTCCTCCGAAAAGCAAAAAGGACGTGATGAGCTTTCTTGGTCGCCTCAACTACATCAGCAGGTTCATAGCCCAGTCTACCGTGATATGCGAGCCGATATTCAAATTGTTGAAAAATGATGCAGCTACCAAATGGACAACAGATTGCCAACATGCTTTTGACAGAATCAAAGAATACCTTTCTAATCCGCCAGTTCTAGTACCGCCAGAACCGGGGAGACCTTTGCTACTCTATTTGTCAGTGTTAGAAAATGCTTTCGGATGCGTGTTGGGGCAACACGATGAAACAGGGAAAAAGGAGCAGGCCATATACTATTTGAGTAAGAAGTTCACAGCATATGAAGCCCGTTACACTCTGCTGGAACGTACTTGTTGCGCATTAACTTGGGTCGCCCAGAAGTTCAGACATTATCTATCAGCATACACTACTTATCTTATTTCGAGGATGGATCCACTTAAGTATATCCTTCAGAAGCCCATGCCCACCGGAAAACTAGCAAAATGGCAAATTATGTTGAGCGAGTTTGACATCGTCTACGTCACGCAGAAGCCGTAAAAGCGACGTGCATTAGGCGATCATCTTGCCGAACCGGCCGATGAGAGTGCGAACCCGCCGGACCTATTTTCCTGATGAAGAGGTATTGTTTGTCGGGGAAGATATATCAGAGGATTAACGGGGATGGATGATGATTTTTGATGGGCGCAAACCGCAGGAGTCGGCATCGAGCGCTTTGATTTCGAAATAGGTCAAGATTATCCGATCTCATGGCTCAGATTTCCATGCACCAATAATATGGCAGAATATGAAGCTTGCATATTGGGGCTCAGAATGGCCGTGGATATGAACATACAAGAATTACTGGTCATAGGTGATTCCGATTTGCTGATCCATCAGGTACAGGGTGAATGGGCAACCAAGAATATGAAGATACTCCCCTACCTGCTTTGCGTGAAGGAATTACAGACGAAGTTCAGTAATATAGAATTCAGGCATGTCCCTTGGATCCAGAATGAATTCGCTGATGCATTGGCAACATTATCCTCCATGATTCAACATCCGGACAAGAATTACATTGATCCAATCACAGTGAGTGTGCTGGAACAGCCGGCTTATTGCTCTCATATAGATGAGGAAATAGACGGGAATCCATGGTACCATGACATCAAAAGGTACCTCAAAGCAGGAGAGTATCCAGAAGGCATAACCAACATTCAGAAGAAAACACTTCGAAGATTAGCAAACCATTTCTTTTTGAACGGGGAGATTGTATACCGAAGGACTCCAGATCTAGGCTTACTAAGATGTGTTGACGCTCAAGAGGCGGGCAAGCTAGTAGAGGAAATACACGGGGGAACATGTGGACCTCATATGAACGGCTTCACTTTGGCGAAAAAGATTCTGCGAGCAGGTTATTTTTGGATGACGATGGAAACAGATTGTATTCGTTTTGTGCAGAAATGTCGGCAGTGCCAGATTCATGGCGATTTGATTCGAGTACCTCCGAATGAACTCAATGTGACGAGTTCTCCTTGGCCATTCGCAGCTTGGGGCATGGATGTCATCGGCCCTATCGAACCAGCTGCTTCAAATGGGCACAGATTCATCCTCGTAGCAATTGACTATTTCACTAAATGGGTAGAAGCATCATCACACAGATCAGTGACGAAGAAGGTGGTAGTCGACTTCGTTCGCAACAACATCATTTGCCGATTCGGGATTCCTGAGTCAATTGTAACCGACAACGGAACCAACCTCAACAGTAACTTGATGCGTGAGATATGTGGAAATTTTAAGATCACTCACCGTAATTCCACTCCATATCGGCCTCAGATGAATGGGCAAGAGAGGCGACCAACAAGAACATCAAGAGGATATTGCGCAAGATGATCAACAACTACAAACATCGTACGAATTTGCCTTTTGCACTTTGGGTTATCGCACCACAATCCGGACTTCTACGAGCAACGCCGTATCTTTTGGTGTATGGAAGAAGTCGTGCTACCAGCAGAGGTGGAAATACCATCGTTGAGAATCATCAGAAGCCGAGTTGAGCGGCCGAGGATCTGAGATCGTTATGGCGATTGATGTTGATTGACGAAAAAAGGTTGAATGCAATCTGTCATGGGCAGCTTTATCAGAACAGAATGGCTAGAGCTTTTAACAAGAGAGTAAGGCCAAGGTTATTCAAGCCGGGACAATTGGTTTTGAAACGCATATTTCCGAATCAAAGTGAAGCTAAAGGAAAGTTCGCACCTAATTGGCAAGGGCCCTACATGGTTCATCGAGTTTTAAGTGGAGGGGCTTTAATCTTGGCTGAGATGGATGGCGAAGTATGGCCTAAAGCTATCAACGCAGATGCAGTGAAGAGATATTGCGTCTAGGAGTATTTGTCTTCTATGTAATCCCCTTTACATTGTAAAAGCTGCATTCCCTCGGTGGGATATGCATAGAGCCCATATAGGGTCTCGCCGCTACAAATTAGAAAGCTTTTTACTTGTAATCTGAACTACGTTATGACCTGATTCCCTCGGTGGGATACGTAGGCGGCCTACATCGGCTTCGGTCCCATTTTTAGAAAAACCTCATAATTTCCATTTGTAATGAACTACGTCATGACCTGATTCCCTCATGGGGATACGTAGGCGGCCTAAATCAGCTTCGGTCACACCATTAGAAATCTTCCCATTAGCCCACGCGTTGCAGAATGTGCTGTTTATTCCTAAAAGAGATACGAGCAATCCTCGTCGGAGGCAAGTCTCGCCCGTCCGCCCGCATAACGAAACTGGGACAATTTTTACGCATAGCAAGGAGATCATAATGAGGGCTCCGAAGATGTTCGTTGGGTCAAAATATATGTCATATTCAGCAGGATCGACTAGACTTTTACACTTTATACGCATGTCATATAAATGTTTATTTCTAAAAAATGTTTTGTGCATACCTCATGAAAATGTTTCGTTTTGAAAATACTCGAGAAACCAGACAGGGGTTGCAAGTCTGAACAGGCCAGACACGCAGATGTCAAGGAACAAGGCGGCGAGGTCAAATGCGAATCGACCCCCCCCCAAACTCACAAATTTTCTTTGAGCGCAGGCTTTTCATATTTACAGAAGCAGGAAGCGCAACTGCCGAAGCACAAAATACAACAAAGAGTTTCTTCGCTGAAACAGAAAGAAGCAGCAGAGGCAGAGGATATGACAACAATCCAGAATGCAAAATCTGCATCAGCAGCAGCAAAAGCAGAAAAAAGGCATCGACAATCACCAGTCAGAATTCAAGATTCCGCAACAAAGGCTAGCGCAGCAAATCGGGCATAAAGTCAAACTGGCGACCCAGCAAAGGCCTCATGTCAATTTGTCAGTCGCAGCGTTTACAATGTCTGTGCAAGGACAACATCTCGGTATTCATCTGGCGTATCAGGGACGACATCTCTACCCGTGAAACTGCGCTTCTCATATGTATTTATCATTTCGTTTAAACAGGTATACACTAATGTTTTCTCAAGCTTAGCTCGCAGGAACATTTATTCTACATCGCCAGCGGCGTTCACGCAACGACGCCAAAGAAGAACACGCGTCAGGCAACGGCGCCAGGCATCGGCGTCACGCAGCGGCGCCAACGGCGAACACGTCCAGACAATGGCGTCATCAGCATCGCGTCTACGCAACGGCGCCCGGAAGAACACGCCCAGGCAACGGCGCCGTGCGATTGCGCGTTACGCAACGGCGCCAAAGAACACATCCAGCAACGGCGCCATCGATCACGTCTACGCAGCGGCGCCATCGAATACGTCCGAACGCGGCGTTATCGATATGTCAAAGCAACGACATCATCGACCGCGTGCACGCAGCGGCGCCCGGAAGAACACGTCTAGGCAACGACGTCATCGGCGTGCGTCACGCAGCGGCGCCATCGAATACGTCCGAACGCGGCGTTATCGCAGCGATGTCAAAGCAACGACATCATCGCGATCGGCGTCACGCAACGACGCCATCAGAATGCGTCCGAACGCGGCGTTATCAGCGATGTCAAAGCAACGACATCATCGAGATCGCGTCACGCAACGACGCCGGCGAATGCGTCTACGCAACGGCGCCCGGAAGAACACGCGTCTAGGCAACGGCGTCATCGCGTGCGTCACGCAACGACGCCCGGAAGAACCGTCCGAACGCGGCGTCGCGATCACGTCTACGCAGCGACGCCATCGAATACGTCCGTGCAATGGCGTTATCGGTATGTCAAAGCAGCGACATCATCAACACCGGCGTCACGCAGCGGCGCCCGGACGCGTCAAGCGGCAACGGCGCCGTCGCGTGCGTCACGCAACGGCGCCGTCAAGAATCGTCCAGCGGCGGCGTTATCAGCGGTATGTCAAAGCAGCGACATCATCGATCGCGGCTACGCAACGACGCCGGCGAATACGTCGAGCAACGCGGCGTTAGCGGCAACACGTCGCGGCGGCCGACGCATCGGCGTCGCGTGCAGCGGCGCCCGGAACGAAAGCGTCCGTGCAGCGGCGTTATCGGCGTCGGCGTCACGCAACGACGCCCGGCAAGAACACGTCTAGAACGCGGCGTCATCGGCGTGCGTACGCAGCGGCGCCAACGCAACACGTTCAGGCAACGACGTTATCAGCACAACAAGTCCGAAAATGACGCTATCATCAGCATATCACATCTACGCAAAGACGATTTCTACACTCTCGAAATCGCGTTTCTTATTCATGCTTTATTATTCTGTCTTAGCAGTTATGCACTAACTCTTTCTTGAGCTTTAGTCTACAGGGACAGTTGCAGCAAGGACAACGTATCCGCATTCACAATCGCAACACGTCCGTGCAAGGGCGAAATCACAGCATTTGCAGCATCGCATCAACACAGCAGGCATCACATTTTTTGCATGATAACTTTTCTACTCACAGTTACATTGTTTTTAAAATTATGCATCATCATTTTGCCTTAACAGTTATGCACTAACCGTTTGTTGAAGTCTTAGCATGCAGGAGCAGGAGCACAACGTGGATTTTCTCTTACAGCGAACCGGGGCAATTTGTTGGGGGCGACGCTGATGAATGGCAGAAGCGGCCTCAAGCGTCGGTCCACTCGTTTCACATCACCATAAAACCCAGCACCATAAGTCATAGCGGTACACCCCAGGTTCAAGCCAGTTACTTCTGTTTTTTTATTTTTAGCACCATAGCCAATGTCATCATAACTCGACACTGGGACAAATTTTGAGTCCGCGTTAGCCCGCCTTGATGTTTTGACCATGGTAGCCCAGTGTCGTCATAACTCGACACTGGGACAGTTTTGAGTCCGCGTCAGCCTTGTCTCAGTTGCCCAACATTTTTGCAAATCTTTGGGTCGAGACAAAATTGGCTATGAGTCAACGTCTTTGTCCGAAGATTCTTCCATCATCTCCATACAAAGAGGGACAAGTTGTTGACACCCAATTTTGACCCTCCCGTCCAGTCATTAGCTATAAAATTTGACTAATTTTGAAGTAATTTTTAATAAGGAATTTAATAATAACACCGCATTCTACGTAAAGTATTAAGCACTTAGAGTCTCGCGCCTACAGTTATTAATTGTAAGCTCTGTCGTAATTCTTAAATAACTAATAAATACATAAAATAAATAATTTAGCAATGACGTCGTGTCAAATAGCATAGTCGCATTTATTAATACGCAAGAGAATTTCATAATCATTTGTAATTTAAAATCAATTTTAATCTAATACATGCATTTAATAGTGTCGCATTTATAAAAGCTTTAAACAATTCTTAGATATCATACTTGCATTTAGCATTTAAATAATTTAATCTAGACTCAATTCAATTTTAATTTAACTTCGCAATAATGCACAATAATAAGATTTTAAATAATAGCGCCGCATTCTAAAGTATTAAGCATTAATTAAATAGCACGTCCGCATTTATTTTTATAACAATTAGATTAATAAAGCACCTAAATAATTTAATCACAATTTTTAAATTTAATTAGACACTAATTAAATACCTAATTAAAACTAACCACCTTAATTAATTAACCCAGCCCACTCCCCACTTAAATTACCCGTCGCTTACTGACACCCGCAGCCCAACGCCTATCCTTATTTCTCCTTATCGGTACCGAGAGAGACCGCGTCTTCGTCAAACGCTCCCCTTAACCTAGAAAACCCTAAGAACCGCCGCGTGTTCCATCCCCTTACACACGAATCTCGCCGGATTTTTAGGGGGAAAATCCGGCGACCTTCCTTTCCCATACCAGTACCATGCAAAGTCGAAGCTAACTTACCATAACCTGAATATATCCTTACCATTTACATCATACCACAATAAGCATAAAATCTCTCCAAAATCGGAAACCCATAGTTGGCATAATAAATCTTACACCTCCGAATCATGTAAAGAATCCTACCAAATTCTCATTAAAGGGTTTACCTAATTGGGAACCAACATTGAGGCTATATAAACCCATCTCTATACACTTGAAGATTCATTCGGAAATTGAGAGGAAACAGGCAAGAATCATTCGAAATTAGCATTCTAGAGCAGACAACCAGAATTTTCGAGCTTTTTTTTTTGAGAAATTTCGTCCTTTCGCATAACCGCAATAAATCCTCCGAGTGAATCGACGACTTGATACGCTGCCTCGGTTCGCTGTCCGGAGAAGGTACTCCTCAGAATTCTGTTGTATTTGTTCAGACTTATGTGTTCGTGTGTCTTTTCGTGCTAGTGTAATGGTAGTCTGTTTATCTCGTTCAATTCTGCTTGGATTAGGTAAATATAAGGTCGTAATGTGTTTTTGTACGACTGCTTAAGCGTATATTAAATTGATACAGAGGATTGTTTACGCTCGTCAAATTCACTGCTAAGCCTGTTCAATTAACGTTAATCACTATTAATGTTCATGACTATGACTGTGAATGCGTCTTTCTGGAGTTTGTTGTGTGATTGAACTTAGAGTATGTTTTAATAACCATGCCTCGCAGTGTATTGATACATTGTTTAATATTAATCTCAATTACAAGAGATTTCGGATATTAGCCGATCATATTGGAACTAGATAATAATGTCTCAGCGTAGCAGGATCTGTATATGAAACAATCTAGTGTTGAAATTGTCTAAACAAGAAGGAAAGAATATAGAAGAATAAAGATGTCTCTGCCCCCTTCCCCTTGTTATAGATATGATTAAACTGTTGCTTAGGATTCTTATGTTCAGGGCTTCATGCCCAGTACTTTATGTCGAATATTTCATTGGAAATGATCCAAAATTGTTGTCTTTCCGCATATGCAAACTGAATCTTCCCTTTTTTAGTTTAGAAATCATAAAGTATGTTGTTCATGCCCTGGTGTGTTGCTGACTCTTTAGGGATTAATAAACTCGACTGTATGTCTATTTTAATTATGTGGGTACGTTGCATCTCTTTAGAAAAATCTGAATCATGGATAATATATGTTGTCTGAATAATGAATCATTGATTACATGAGTATATTGCCTATCCCAATTTCTGTTGTGTGTCCATCATGTGGCTACTCCGAATTATTCCCTCCCCTATGCTGCTTCTATCCTTATTATTACTGTTGGGATTAAAGCCCATATAACGTATATACAACTAGAATCTGTTCTCTGTCGTTTTTCTTTACTGGCTGCCTCAATAATATCGATGTGCTTAGTTGCAAATTATGTGTTTAAGCCAAATGCTTACTCTTTACACTTTTGACAAAGTTGGGAACATTTACTAATCCTTATCTTTCTTTTGTTACATGAAAATGCACCGGAGCAACAAAGAGTCTCATAGCGGGACTCATTGTGGCAAACGCGAGGACCCACATCTACATGCATTTAGCCCCGCATCAGAAATTCTAAGCCAGAGGCGAAATGACTTCGCCATTCCTCGAGTCATTTTATTATCTTCTACCCCGCCTCCTCATTCATTTATTTATTGTAAATTATTTGTCTAACGCTACATTAACTAATAGAATAATTGGGATATCTAAACCTTGGACCTCTAGATTAGAAAGCAATTCCCTTTAGGTTAATTATTTTGGACTCACCACATATCGCTTAAGTCATACTAGACTATTAAATTTATTTATCCAGGTAACTGTTCGCAGCTAGCATTTTATTACTAGATTTCCAGCCCATGTTATTATAGGCTCTCATTAACATTTGCATAAAAGCCTTATTTCTCTTATTAAAAACCTCCTAAATATTTAGCATATTATGATATACTGATAAGATTCGTTAAGAAATAAATATATAAATTATCTTTGCACATACAATAATGCAGTTTTCAATTAGAACTAGCTTTATATTTTAAAATCTCGCATTTTATGTTAACAAGAATACTTCTTATATTTTACTTTAATACTTTTCAAGATATAAACATGCACTCTTACATAATAATTACCCTAGGTTTGGCAGGACAACCGCAAGTTAGCGGATCTTAGAGGGTGCCTAACCCCTTCCCTCTAGACTAATAAAGAACCCTTACCCAGAATCTCATTAAGTTTAGCACACCATAAAGAATGGAGTTAATGTTTTACTTTAAACTAGTTAAACATTTAGGTGTCCTAATTCACCCAAACTAATTAGGTGGCGACTCCGCGAACCCTTAGCATTTTTAGCATTTCTAGCACCCCTTTAACATTTTAGCATTCTCTTTTAAACATTTAGCTCTTTTATTTATTTCCTAACATTTCTTTTTAAGCAGGAGATTCGCTTTTATAAAGTCGCGGCCGAAAAGGGGGCGTGACATCTAGTCTCGCTTAGACTAGAGAATCTCTCGATTCTCATCACGCAAGCTATTTGAATAAGCGGCAAGAACCCCTCGTTCTCTAGTCTCGCTTGGACTAGAGAATCCCTCGATTCTCATCACGCAAGCTATCATAATAAGCTCGGATATGCAGCGGAGTCTCCCTCAATTTCTAGTTCAATTCTGGCTAGAAATTCCTCGATTCCCCTATCCTGAGCTACACATATAAAAACAGGCAATCTAACACTTGATCGACTTGTGAATAACTCTTTTAATTGAGTTTACTCAATCCATATTGTCTCCGACGAAGTATCCCTCAGTTCTTAGTCTATTTGTCGCTAAGAACTCCTCGATCATTCTATCGATAGACATTTCATATTCTATGGTCTTCGCAACTCATAGATCTTCATTAACATCCATAACACCAATATTGTTGATTTGTTTCCATTCGCCAAAACTCCAGCACAAAATCAGTGTCCTGCAGCAACAACACATCAGCCGCAAACACTGCAGTAACACCACACAGTCGCTACACCAGCAATCAAAACAGTGAGCCAACACAGCAGAAATACCAGATGTGGTTCAGCCACAGTAGAAGCAGCAACAACCAGCCAACACAACAACGACGAACTCGACAATTTTCCTCCAATTCGTCAAGTCACCAACACAAATACAACTCTAACAACACAGAACCAATACTGAACAGAAAACAACATCACAACAACTATCAACAACAACAACAAACTCGACATCTTTTCTCCAATTTCGTCAATTCACCAACACAAACTAAATGAAGTTGAGTTTCCAGAAACTCGACGATCTGCGACGTCGAAACAATAGCCAAAGGCGGAGTGTATCCGCATAAAACGATAATATCTCCATCCGAATAAATCGACAAATGCGATAATCCAAAACAGTGAGTAAAATAGAATGAATCGACTTTGATTCTCTATCGATTATGTTGTCACTCGCAACAAAATCGATCGATATACTATAGAGATTACCTCAATATTCTGTCTCATTCGATTTCCATTTTCTGAATTTTTTTGAAGAAAATCGTTCGATTCTCTGATTTTTCGAACTTCTCTGTTTTTCGATCGATTGAATCGATTATCTGTTTTTCGAAATAAAATCGCAATCGCGACTTCGTTCTTTAGTTTTTCAATTTCTCTGTTTTTTTTCTTTTGATTTTCGACTTCTGATCGACGATCAACTGCAATTTCAAAGATATTTGATTTTCCTGATTTTCAGACGAAAACGCAATTTTGATTTTCAGAAATTGCGATTCTGATATTCTCCTTCTTCAATCGCGTCTCTCGGATCTATCCGGCTTTGATACCATGTTAATAATCTGAGTACGATTGAATTAAATTGATGAAGTGATTTGAGAAGAAGTTCAGATTGTGAGAATGGAAGAGAGAAATATTTGGGAGCAAAGTTGCTCTTCAGCAAAAATTTCTATTATAATTTGCTCAAACTAGAATTTACAACTATTGGTCTATTTATAATAACTAAACTTGCAAATATGGCCATTGCATAAATAACCACACTACTAAAACTAACATGGTATGTGTATACTACTAGGTATACTAGTGGATTGTTAATAATCTGAGTACGATTGAACTAAATTGATGAAGTGATTTGAGAAGAAGAAGTTCAGATCGTGAGAATGGAAGAGAGAAATATTTGGGAGCAAAGTTGCTCTTCAGCAAAATTTTCTATTATAATTTGCTCAAACTAGAATTTACAACTATTGGTCTATTTATAATAACTAAACTTGCAAATATGTCCATTACAGAAATAACCACAATACTAAAACTAACATTGTATGTGTATACTACTAGGTATACTAGTGGATATCTCAACATACCTCTTACTTCATCAACTCTCACCACCGTCGCCATCACCGTAAAGAGCCTCGTCTCCAGCCAAACTCCATCTTCTCCAGATCTAAAAGGCACAATACAAAGTATCATTGCTCGCCAGAAAAATTTCCCTTTTCAGGCATGTAGATCTGAAAGACTATTTTCAGATATTTGTTTTACTGTTATAGTTTTTGGTAAGCGGAGATGGTGACTATGGAGGTCTTGGTTGATGGTGCTACTAGTTGCTTTTTTATGGAAAATAATGTGTAATCAGTACTATGCATAGTATATTTAGTGTATACACAAAGTGGCGTCCAACTTGGCGTCCACGTGTTATTTCCGTCCATTAAAAGGCAAATATAATAACTTTACTAACGGAAAGAGCATATTTGACTCATACTTTAACGAAAGACAAAAATGACTCTTTTCAGAAAGTTGAATGACAATTATGATGCTTTACATACTTTAATTTATAATAATTAAATGATATCTAAGTATTAAACATCCGTATACATATATAATAACACATTACTATAACAGTTATGAATTTTCCAGATAAACACCACCACTATAACAAGATTGGACTTAATTTGATTTTCATCGTAAGATGAAAAGAGAAATAGATGAAATGCAAATTCTCAATGATATAGTGCAAAACTTTGTACGATTGCTTTTATTTGTGCTTTATAGCTTTTCGAGTGGGCATATCAGTCAGTCGCGTGTCCCATCTAAAATCTCTTTCAAAGGCTCCAAAATCCTTTTTTTTCTTTTTCTTTTTTGATAATCTAGGTATCCAGACTTGCGCATGACTATTTAATTAGTGTTATCTAGACGTCCTGTAGATGATAGTCTCGGTCCCTCATCGCTATCACCAAGGTAAACTGCGAGATGTGCTTCATTAGTCAGCGTCTGAGAGTGAACAACTGATCAATGACACAAGACTCAACCCCATGTCGGGGATCGATCCCACACTGCGCATGCCAGCGCGTCTTAGCGCCCATCCTTTGCCACTGAAATATGCCCCGGGGAACAATTTTTTTCGCTGAGAGGGGACTCGAACACGAAACCCCTCCCAGCATACCCTTAGTGAAATGACCACTGGGCCAAACACATCAGATTTTTATTTGCCTTCTTTAACTCCACTAAACGCAGCTCTATTTATCCTTTTTCTTCTTCTTTTCTTTTTCGTTTGAACTTTAAATAACCTTTTAAAAGAAAAGTAAAAGAAGATAATGTGAGTTTTTTTAATAAAAAATCTTAATTACTTCGAGGAGGAGAAGGGGAGTTTATTTCTTAAATGAGTGACCCAGGTTGAAGAAATGACTTAGGAGGCATTTGATCATGAAAACCAAATATTTTTAACTTTATTTGAAGTTTTAAAGTTGAAATTAAAGATGCAGTTATATTTAATTATAGTTTTTGCAAAGAATATTTTGTTATTTGAATGTACTGAAAGTGAAAAAAGTGAAAATAACATTTAAATATTTTTTAATTTCAAATACAACTTCAAATTGTATTTGAAAATTTCATGGTTCAAACGATGATTTTCAAATAAAGCAAAGAAATTTTCTGAAAAAAAGGAAAAATTTCTCATGGTCAAACGAATCCTTGAAAAAACTATTTTAATCACAATAAAATAATCTAACTAAACATGAGTAATCAAAATTCACTATAGCGGGAACATGATTTCTTTTCCTGGTACCGCAAAATTCTAATTCGCATACCATGTGGACTTAAGAAAATGACGGAATAAATTGTTAAATTTTTTAATAAATTTTATTTAGATACTCGAGTTATGACATGTTCAATATCTTACAAATTTGAGCACCTCGACACATAATAAGGTATTCTTACTGGATATTTCATACTCAAATTTCGGAAGAGAACTTCTGCATATGTAGATAAGTTAACCACATAAAATACGTCATTTTCTTTAATCACACACAACAACATTAACTGGAACATGCCTGGGTCTTGTGCTTATTGAGTCTAATGCATATAATTAAGGGACGTGCCACATTTTAAGTGGTTAGCTTATCTATCTAATGGTCGCTTGAGATCACATGCAAAAAAACCAATTTTTATAGTGATGGGTGTCTAATATGGCACTTTATCATGTGTTCATGTACTAAATCAAAATAAACTGTAATTTAAATGTCTAAATAAAATTACTGACAAATTTAAGAGGCTATCGATATGTTCCGTCTAAACAAATCCACCAAAACGTACAAGAACCTACCCCATTTGTTTTCCCTTCATTCCTTCTCTCTAGGTCTGTCCTAAAATTTCCGACAATTAAATTACATTCTTTTATCTCAATTTATGTGTCATAATTTGAATTTTGATTTTTTTTTTAAATTTTTGGTTGTGAATTCGCATATATAATCTTTATTTTTTTGACATAAAATTTGTTGGAAATTTGTCTTTAGTGGAGGTTGGGTCCACCCATCTTAAATGACTTAAACACCATGGTTCCACATGTTGGAGACCTTGGTTCTTCACGCGTGCATAATTTACTAAGTGAGTAGATAACCGCAGGGCCAAGGATCGTCAAATTTCGTTAAGAAATGAAAGAGATATTGGTCCGCCAAGTAAGGTGTTTGAGACATGGAAGAGTGGTAGACAAATCTACCACAATAGTGGGAAAATGAAGAATTGTTCATTTTATAAGCCTCATAACTGGATAAGAGTTTGGGACCCCAAGGGGTAACTCATGTGTTTGAAGGAGGGAGGACATAAGTGTGCTTGGGTTCAAGACTAGGCCCACACGCGCGCCACCACCACCCACCCGCTAGGGTCGCGGGCTGCGGGGCTTCTTCTAATAGTTTCTTTTTGGACCAACTTTATTACATTTAGAGTTTGGTCCCTGAAGTTTATGGAAACTGAAGTTGTCCAGCGCCGCTCGCGGCGCTTCGTGTCCAGTAACGTTGGCAGGCAACGGGAAGCGGGAAGGCACGGTTGGGTTAAATGACTTGGAACATTTTGGACTCAGCTCTTAATGTTCAGAACGTTTCTTGACATGATTATACCTATTAATTGACCTCTTAAACACCTCTCCTCATCTTTAAAACACTATTTAAACATACCTTATTTTCGGATTTGAGAACACAAGAGAGAACATAAAAACAGTGAGGAAAACCACTCCAGAAAATACAAGTTCTTTTTTTTTCCCATTCTTCAACAATCCTTTCGTATTTGTTTTCTTCGCCAGGATCACTTGTGTTTGCTTTGCACAAGTGATAGTTTGCTGTTTTATCTTGGAAGACAAGTTGTCAATCACCCGTACAAAGCATATATACGGACAATATTGTCTTAAGGACCGAGTGAGCATCACTCGACTCAGCACCCTTGTAACAATTTCAGATTCAGTGTCTATTGGTTTCAGGTTATCAAGACAAAAGGAAATTGGTGCAGTTGGATCAAAGCTCCAAGATTCAAAACGCATTCAAGGACGAAAATCAAGACCACAAAATATTAATGTTGCCATAACTCTTGTTTGGCATCAACTTTGTTGCTATTGTAATTCATATTAGTTTATCCTTTCAAAACACTTGTAATAGTAGTTTACTATTCCCCGTACACCGGTTAAAATACTCACAAAATTTACATATTCGTAAATTATATAAAAATTATTATAAATCACAATATTTGATAGTATTAAAATATATAATTTTATAGTTTTAAACATAAAATTTACATATTCAGAAATTATATAAAAATTACTATAAGTCACAATAATCGATATTAAAATATTTAAAAGACATGAAAAAATCAATACAAAGAAAATCTCATTAGATTCTCGAAATACGAAAGGTGTAACATAAATTAATAGGAGAGAATATATGTTACTGGAAAATTTCATGGAGCAATCCCCTCAGAAAAAGCCGGTCATTGCGATACCTCAGGGTAGTGAAAGAGGAGAGGAGAAGAAAATGCTAAGTTATTGATAGAGTTTGAACCTTTTATCTTAAAACTTTAAAAGGCAGGGAACTCAAGCCTTCCTAAGTTGAAACAAAATATGTTGTTGAGCGGAATACTTTTTTTTTTCCAGGTAAATGCAAATATTATAAAAGAACAAACGAAAAGAACAGGGAGCTACAATTAGTCGTTGAGGGTTCTCAATCCTCAACGTAAGCATAAACACGAAATGAAAGAGTGGGGGGTTGGGGCGTTCACACAAAGGTGACGTTACAGGAGGGGATTAAATCATAAACTCAATCTTGGAAGGTTGAAATACTCTTTTCACTTCTCAAAATTGTTGCTTGGCTTTGTACTTGATACAATTCTTCCTTGAAGTAACTTCTGGCCATCCATCATTACCCGCACAAAGTGGTGTTTGCATGTACACCCTCGGCGTATTCACGATACCCATAGCACTTCTAATCGTATAGGGGCCACCATGAACAGTGTTGGTTCCCGCAAATGAAGTCAAAAAGCGTGTATCATTGGGAATTGGTGTCCCAGAAGTCTTTTGTTGTATTAATACATTATCAATTAATGCATTAGAGTACCTATGGCTCTCGGTTTTGGCAACACCGGTTGCCCCCCAAATCGAGTTATGAAGTTCATTAAAACGAGATGACTCTACATTCCCCATGCCAATTAAAAGTGTTGAGTTAATAGGCATCTTTTGGAGAGAAAACCCCTCAGCTTCCGCAGCTTTTTCCTTACCAAGATCCGTTGGAATAGGAGCAATTTTGATTGTAGCACCCATTGAATGAGGCGTGCTATTGTCAAAACCGGTTCCCACCGAAAACGAATTACGAAGTCGCCTTAAATGAGATGGCTTGACACTCCCAAGAACCATGGGATTAGGAACAACTTCGGTTGGAGCACCTAATGAATGAGGCGTGCCATTGACATCCGCAACAATTGAATCGTCAAATTACTAGACCTCTTTTGGATAAAAACCCTTGGCTTAGTAACCTTAGCATTTCCAAGGCCAATTGGAAAAGGAGTTATCTCGGACTCAACAACCAAAGACCGATGGCTCGTGGATTTCCCAAGACCCATGCCCACCCACGACCCGCAATCAACGAGACCAACCTTGAGACCCGCTTTCACCTTGGCATCCAAAGTGCGCGGAAGAACCTCGTTGTACTCGAAACCAGGATCGGCGACCCAAGGGTTCAAGCCACAAATCATGAACATCAACACGACCTCCCGCAACCGGGACCACCCTCCATACGATTTCGACCGGGATCCCTATCAAGATCCGCGATCCCCCGAGTCAAGTGAGCCTACCGGAACGCGGTGCCTTCCGACTTCCAAGCTGCCGGAAAAGCCACTGGACTTAAACACTAAAGAACGGTGACGAGGTTTCAACCACAACCCCTTATCACCATCACGACCCTCCAGCAACCCGGGACCACCCAACATACCCGCAAATGACTCGGGATAACCGTCAAGACCCGTAAGCCTTCCAGAGTCAAGTTTTCCAACCGGAACACTAGTTGAGGGTGCCATCGGAAAGTTGGGAGAAACAAAGAGCTGCATCCTCGGCCCAGGACCACCATCATGACCCTTAGGCACACAAAGATCACCCTCCTGACCTACTAACAACCCTGCAATACCCACCTGACCCGAATACTTCACAAAGTGCAGAGAAGCAAGCCAGCGTAAGCCGCTGCCGGAAAAGCACTCTTCAAATTCAAATCTTGAATAATCAAACTAATCTCTTTCTTTCTTTTGGCTGAAATCTTTATATTCTTTCTCATGGCTAGAAGGAAGATAACTCACTCTATAATAAATCAATTAAAGTGAACATGAAATGAACACACTGTCACGCCCATTTCCGACCGCGACATTTATTTTCTAAACTCCTGCTTAAAATAAAAGGTTAGAAAATAAAAAATAAATGCTAAAGAATGTTTAAAATGTTAAAAGTGCTTAAAAGTGCTAAAAGTGCAAAAAGAGGTGCTAGAAATGCTAAGGGGCTAAGGGTTCGCGGAGTCGCCACCTAATTAATTGGGTGAATTAGGACACCTAAATGTCAACTTAGGTTAAAGTCAAAACTAACTCCATTCTTTATGGTCTGCTAAGCTTAGTGAGATTCTGGGTAAGGGTTCTTTATTAATCTAGAGGGAAGGGGTTAGGCACCCTCTAAGATCCGCTAACTTGCGGTTGTCCTGCCAAACCTAGGGTAATTATTATGTTTAAAAATGCAAAATAAAAGCTCCTCCTGCTTAGTAAAATGCTAAAAATGTTAAAATGTTTAAAAGGTGCTTTAAGTATAAAAAGGGCAAAAGGTGTTATAAATAAATAAAAGAGCCAAATGCTAAATGTTTAAAAGTGCTTAAAATACTAAAGGTTGCTAAGAGGTATTAAATGCTTGAAGGGTGCTAAAGGTGCTAAATGCCAAAGGGTGATTGAAAGTGCTAAAAGGGCTAGAAATGCTAAAGAATGCTAGGAAGGTGCTTTAAAGACTAATTATGTGTTCATGCAAAGGTTATTTACGGATTAGTTATATACACTGCTAGCTAAATTAATCTTGCTTAACCTGCGCACAATATTATAAGAGGTGCTTAAAGACGATTCTTGAGGGTTTAGGAAGAAATCTGTTATGGATTTTAATAAACAAAATGTTGGTTTTATGATGCGAGTTGAATCATTTAAATTATTTTTTTTGCAGAATTTAGACATGCCTAATAGTCCTAAAAGACAAATAAAGTAGAAGTGCGTTTCTGATTATGAATTACTTTCCACCTTATATGCTTGAAACTTAATTGTTCTAAATATCCTAAATATTACAGAAATAGAGTAATTAAATTACAATAAACAAATAAATAAATAAATAGCAAGTAAAGAGAGAGGATGGGATTTAAGAATGCTTTTTACGACGGATGACGACGTCCTATTTGTTTTTCTAGGAATTCTTGAAGCGGGAATGTGAATGCGGGGATGTACATGACGGTTGCCATTTGAAGTAGCTTGTGATGAGTCTCGCCGTGAGACTCTTCATTTTGCTCCGATGCATTTCATGTAAAATAAAAGAAGATAAGGATTAGCATCAACCCAAACCAGATTAATAATGCAAGTAAAATGACATATTTAGGTAAACTCCATTCCAAATCACCGAGGCAATGATAGATATGAATGTACATTAACATTTAATTCTATGCTAAGATAAGAATAGACGGACCAGATCCACTCATCAAATGAAAAGGCCAAGAAGTATACCAGGGTGAACTAATATACTTCAAAGAGGTGTTCTCTAACGGGCCAACTATGCACACAGAGGCATGTCTGCATATTTCGAAGGAAAGAGGAAGAAATAAGTATACTCTACTAGAATCATGCCAAGTCCTACTATGCAATATAACGTGCAGCTTTAATTTATAGTAGATGCCACATATCAGTATAATTCCAAGCACCAAGTCAATGGTACATATAGGGTAAATGTCATCTATAACCTAGTGATATAATGCCTGTTCCTAAGATAAAATAAGGAAACTAATTATCAAGCCAGGAGACAGAGTTATACATGAACACATCAGAAGCAAATTTTCTATGTGAAAACATTCCTCACCATGATATTCAAGTGACATTTCAAGATATAGACAAGGGTCAGATCTTTTCCTAAGGAAACGAATGCAAGTGCATATGCAGATAAAGGCAAGGCATAAATACGTCAATTAACGAACTTGGAAGTTCTATTTAAAACATTCTAAGTAAGAATATTAAGGAAAGTATGCATATTCACAGTTTATACCTACAAGATGCATTAGTAAGAAGAATAAGCTCAACGACCGCTTCTTTTCATACGAAAGAAATCTTAGCACATAGTAAATTAGGTGTAAACATCTCAATACAGCAGACGGTTTCTTTCAATCTACACCGTGATGAATAAGTAAAGAACATATGACTGCACCCGGATTTCTATATGTGAATTCACAAATACTCTTCCAAACCAATCAAGTCACGACATTATGTTGCTACTTACGCAATCTCTAAGACAAACAACAAACCAGCACGTAAATATTCAGTCGTCAATAATCAATAACCAACACGTAAAGCAAATAATCCTTCATATCTCTCACGTTACTCATTTAACAGACCATATTCCAGAATTTCATTAGACGAATGCTTAGAAGGCAAAATTCCGATATATTGAAGCAGCACATATGAATATATACAGGCCACAACATCAATCTAGGTAATAAATAAGCTTTACATAAACGAATATAGGACAACCCAAAATTAAAGAAAGTGGGATTAATTTACCTTCTCCGGACAGCGACCCGGGGCAGCGTATCAAGTCGTCGGTCTGTCAGCGGGTTTTGGGTTTGCGATGCGAATGAAAAGGCGAGGTTCGTTTGCTGATTTGTGGCTGGAATTGAAATAAGGGGGATTCGAATTACCTATTCTTGCGATGCTAGTGGCCTAGGTACTGAGTTCTGTTCTAATGTGCTCTTCCTCTGTTGCTGTTGGACTCATCGAGCCTTACCGTATATCCTCCGACCGCTCTCTCGTCGTCTCCCCCTGCTCTCTGAGTTCTCTTCGTATATGCCCTACTGCTCTGCTCGTAAAGAAAATGATTGCTACTGACCCCCGCTCTGACCTACTGTGTTCCTCTCTCCCCTCAATCGATGCCTTTGTATGTGCTTATATAGCCCTCGCTCGAGTCCTAATATTGGTAAGTAAATAAAGGTTGATTCTGTGCTGATTGGTATTGATTCGTATCGATTTGCTACTGATTTTGTGTGATTCGAACGGGTTTTGATTTGAAGGGATTTGGTTAGTTATGGTAAGAAATCGTTGGCTGCGCTTGCATGGGTAAGGAAGGCCCCCGGATTCTCCGGCGAGAATCTCGGGGTGTGCTGGTGTTGGTGCGGCGGGTTTAGGGTTTCGTTTAAGGGAGACGAGTGAGGGTAAAGGGCTGCTGATAAGGAAGGAAATGATAAGGGCTTCCTTTTCTTGTGGATCGGACGAGAAGATGAAAGGGGAAATGAGGGTAATGGGCTGAAAGGGGAAAATAAAGGGGTAGGGGAATTGGGCTGGGTAGTTAGTTTAGGTTAGTTTTAATTAGGTATTTGTATGGATAGAGTTTTAATTAGGTATTTAATTTTAGGAGTTAATTAATTAATTAGTGATAAATTAATTTAATAAATTGTGCTTAAATTATTTAGGTGTTCTATTAGCCTAAGTTTAAATTTAAATTATTATAATAATAAATGCGGGTGTGCCATTTAATTAGTGCTTAATATTTTAGAATGCGGCGCTATTTATTTAATCTTATTTATTGTGCATTATTATTAAGTCAAATTAAAATTGAATTGAGTTTAGATTAAATTATTTAAATGCTGAATGCAAGTATGATATTTAAGAATTGTTTAAAGCTTTTATAAATGCGACGCTATTAAATGCATGTATTAGTTTAAAATTGATTTTAAATTACAAATGATTATGAAATTCTCTTGCGTATTAATAAATGCGGCTATGCTACTTGACACGACGTCGTTGCTAAATTATTTATTTTATGCACTTATCAATTATTTAAGAATTACGACAGAGCTTGAAATTAATCAATGCGGGTGCGGGACTCTTGGTGCTTAATACTCTACGTAAGACGCGATGCCATTATTAAATTATTTATTTATGCCTGTATTTATGTTTTATCGCTACATTTTATTATAAAAAATTATAAAAAATTATTTTACAACATTAGTCTAATTTTATAGTTAATGACTGGACGGGAGGGTCAAAATTGGGTGTCAACAGCTGTCCCTCTTTGTATGGAGATGATGGAAGAATCTTCGGACAAAGACGTTGACTCATAGCCAATTTTGTCTCGATCTTGAGTGCAAAAATGAGGCGGTAAACAAGTAGCGCAAAAATCAAAATCGTCCCGGTCGAGTTATGGCGACCTTTGGGTTCCCATGGTCGAAACACCATGGCGGGCTAACGGACTCAAAGTCGGTGTCGAGTTATGGCGATTTGGGCTACCGTGGTCAAAACACCGGCGGGTTAATGCGGACTCAAAGTTGTCGGTGTCGAGTTATGGCGGCCCGAGCTACCATGGTCAAAACACCAGGCGGGCTAACGCGGACTGGTGTCGCCCCAGTGTCGAGTTATGACGACACTGGGCTACCTTGGTCAAAACACCAAGGCGGGCTAACGCGGACTCAAAGTTGTCTCAGTGTCGAGTTATGATGACACTGGTCTATGGTGCAAAAAGCAAAAAATAAAAATAACTGGCTTGAACCTGGGGTGTACCGCTATGGCTTATGGTGCTGGGTTCTATGGTGATGTGGAGCGAGTGGACCGACGCTTGAGGCCGCTTCTGCCATTCGTTGGGAAGGTTGGCCCCCCAACAAATTGTCCCGGTCGCTGTAAGAGAAAATCCACGTTGTGCTCCTGCTCCTGCATGCTAAGACTTAAACAAACGGTTAGTGCATAACTGTCAAGGCAAAATGATGATGGATAATTTTAAAAAGTAATGCAACTGTGAGTAGAAAAGGTTATCCTGCAAAAATGTGATGTCTGCTGTGTTGATGCGATCTTTTGCAAATCTTGTGATTTCACCGCTACGGGCGTGTTGCGGCGTGAATGCGTACCGCGTTGTCGCTGCTTAGCGCAATTGTCCTGTAGACTAAAGCTCGAAAGAGTCGGTGCATAAGCGCTAAGGCGAATAATAAAGCATGAGTAAGAAATGCAATTTGGGAGTATAGAAATCGATCCTGCGTGGGCGTGACATCTTGATGATGGCGTCGTTTTGGGCTTGTTGTCTTGATAAGCGTCGGCTTGGGCGTGTTCTTCTTTGGCGTCGTTCGTGGACTTCTTTGTCTTGATAACGTCATTATGCGGGCGTATTCTGCCGGCGTCATTGCGTGGACTTCTTTGTCTTGATCGCGTCATTACTGGGCGTATTCTTCTTGGCGTCGTTGCGTGGACTGCGATCCGTCATCGTCTGGGCGATGTTCTTCTTGGCGTCGTTGCGTGGACTTCTTTGTCGCGATAACGTCGTTATGCGGGCGATGTTCTTCTTTGGCGTCGTTGCGTGGACTTCTTTGTCGCGATAACGTCGTTACTGGGCGTATTCTTTGCTGGCGTCGTTGCGTGGACTTCGCGATCACGTCGTAAATGCGGGCGTGTTCTTCTTGGCGTCGTTGTGTGGACTTCTTTGTCTTGATGCGTCGTTATACGGGCGTGTTCTTCTTTGGCGTCGTTGCGTGTACTTCTTTGTCGCGATGGCGTCATTGCACTGGGCGTATTCTTCTTTGGCGTCGTTGCGTGGACTTCTTGATCACGTCGTTATACGGGCGATGTTCTTCTTTGGCGTCGTTGCGTGGAGATTCTTGATCACGTCGTTGTGCGGGCGTCTTTATTCTTTGGCGTCGTTGTGTGGACTTCTTTGTCGCGTCGCGTCACTGGGCGTATTCTTCTTGGCGTCGTTGTGTGGACTTCTTTGTTGATCGCGTCATTGCACGGGCGTATTCTGCTTTGGCGTCGTTGCGTGGACTTCTTGGATCACGTCGTTATGCGGGCGTGTTCTTCTTTGGCGTCGTTGCGTGGACTTGTTGTCGCGATAACGTCGTTATGCGGGCGTATTCTTGTTGGCGTCGTTGCGTGGACTTGCGATCGCGTCGTTGTCGGGGCGATGTTGTTCTTGGCGTCGTTGCGTGGACTTCTTTGTCTTTGATAACGTCGTTATGCGGGCGTATTCTTCTTTGGCGTCGTTGTATGGACTTGGCGATTACGTCGTTATGCGGGCGTGTTCTTCTTGGCGTCGTTGCGTGGACTTGCGATCCGCGTCATTATGCGGGCGTGTTGCTCTGGCGTCGTTGCGTGGACTTCTTTGTCGCGATAACGTCATTGCACGGGCGTATTCTTTCTTGGCGTCGTTGCGTAGACATAATGCTGATCACGTCGTTGTCTGGACGTGTTGCTGCTGCTCCTGTAGAATAAATGCTCCTGCAAGCTAAGCTTGAGAAAAACGTTAGTGTATACCTGTTTAAAAATGATAAATACATATGAGAAGTGCAATTTTATGGGTAGAGATATAGTCACGATATGCGAGATAGTGCGAGGTGTTGTCGCTTGCGGACGTGCTAGACGCTGCAAATGATGAATTGCCATGATGCCTTTGTGGTGTGCGATGCGTGGGTTGCCAATTTGACTTGATGCCCGAGTTGATGCGCTAGGTTTTGTTGCGGAACTCTGAACTTTGACTGCTGATTGTTGATGCCCCTTTCTGCTGCTGCTGCGGACTTTGGATTGTTGTCATCCTCTGCCTTTCTTTGCTTTGGCATACGCTATCTGAAGAAACCTTTCGCCGTATTTTACGCCAGTTATTGCACTTTACCTTACATTAATATGAAAAGACTGCGCTCGAAAGAAAAATTTGTGAGTTTTGGGAAATTCGATTCGTATCTGACTTCTCCGCATTATCCCTTGATATCAGTGTGACTGACCTGTTTGGACTTGCAACCCCTGTCTGGTTTCCTATATGGTCAAAGTTTTGAAAAGGGTGTCTGGCCTAAATTGGGTATCAATGGGGTTGCTTGTATTCTTGTTATTTTGAGCGAAGGAAAGTTTCTAATGGTGTGGCCGGCCGATTTAGGCGCCTCGTATCCCGTGAGGAATCGGTCATGGCGTAGTTCATTACAAGCAAATTTTGGGGTGAAATTAAAATTTCTAAATGTGGGACCAGGAGGTGGCGCCTACGTATCCGCCAAGGGAATCAGGTCGAACGTAGTTCATTACAAGCGAAACAAAAGAAAACATTATTAAAGCTTAAATATGAGTTTTTAAATTATTCTGCTAAACTAAATGGCTCTTTCCTATCTGGGCTCTAGGCGGACCAGAACGAGGGTGCAAATCCAACCAATACGCCTTCTTGCTCTGCATCATGGCTGGCTGGGTCTTCGTGCTCTGCTGTCAGTATCTCCTTCTTTTGACTTCTGCGTGGTGCCTGCTTGGATAAATGACTGATTCAGGCGGAGCGGGCTCTGGCCAGGGAACACCTCTCTTCCTTTGGGGTTCATTGTACTCATTGGGGTAAGCATCCTCCACCTGAATGACTCCTTCCTTGATCAGCTCCCTTACTTTGTCTCTGAGTGTATAACACCTTCCCATGTCGTGTCCGATGGCTCCAGAATGGTATGCACAGCTTTTGTTCCCATCATGAGCTTTGGACTTGGGATTGGGCACGTGCTGGAATTGGCTGGAGTATCCCTGCAAACCTCAACCTCTCGTACAACTGCGACAAAGGCTCGGCTAAATGGGTGTATATTTTGGCTGGCCTTTCTGTGGTATTTAGGCGGGGTGCGAAGATGTTTGGTGGACGGGCTTTTGGCTGTGGCGTATACACGTGTGGGTATCGCAAGGGATTGTCATATGTATTGCGAAAATAGGTTTGTGGTGGCCTTTGGTTTGTGTTTAGCTGGAGTACGTTAGGCATTCGGTTTTGTGTGGGATATATGGGTGCATTGTATATTGGCTGAATGGGGTATGTAGTAGCGGCATCGTAATAATTTGAAGGTTTTTGTCTGTTTTGGTTATTTGCAGTGACGAGTGCTCTGGTGAGGTTCTTGAGCCTTTTGATTTCGGCCTGCAGGGTCGCCATTTGCTGTGGTAATTGTGCGAGCTGCTCGACTGGATCTATGCTGCCTTTCTCTTCTGAGACCCCTGCTTTGCCTATAGGAACCAAGACAGGTTCCGACTCGTTCTGCTCAAATGCCCTTGAATCGGTCATGTCGCCGGACCGTGCTTTTGATCTTGTGAAATATTGATGCTCTGCCATTGCTTAGTCAAATACAAATCGACATTTGGGGAAGATGATAAATCTTTCTAGACAAAATGCAGCAGACTGCGTTACTGTAAAGCACATAATTTGTAGGTATGTAACAGATATATTGCACATAGCACATTCAAACGTTTCCTAATATGCAAGGGGGACCTCTTTATGCCAGAGGTAAGCCTAAACGTCACATATGCGGGGTCATGATGGATTTGTCCGAGCCGTCCAACTGTAATGCTTTTGTTGTAAATGGCGACCAAATGATGGTGCACTTTTCCCAATTTCAGCATGTCATGATTGAGTTTGGATTTGTCTGTCATTGCCACGCTACACATAATATGCTGGTTGGTCGTTGGGTCCAGAAACCCGTCGACAAGTTTGGTGTCTTCCTAATTGTGGCGTCAATGCCAAGGATTGACCCACCTAAGGTAAATGCATGCATGTCCTAAAATAAGGGTGGTATAGTTCTATCCTGGGTTGCTAAGATTTGGCTTTACTAGGCCTTGAGTTCCCGAGCGGACAACTAAGCGAGATAGCTCTGTGACCGGTTAGACCGGCACTCCACGATATTACCGACTCTCCTAAATTTGAATTTTGAAGAAAGAATTTTCTTGATGCACCAGCACCTCGCATGTAGTGTGTGATTGTGTGAATTTTCCAGAGTGGAAGAAATATGAGCGGAATGCCAGTTTAGGGAAAGCAGTAAAGCAAGTAGCAATTAAAAATAAATAAAACAAAATACAACACACAAAAAATTAAATGCAAAAATAATTGCCAAATAATAACCCTAGGTCTGTTATGGTTAAGAACCTAAATCCCCAGCAGAGTCGCCATTTCTGTCACGCCCATTTCCGACCGCGGCATTTATTTTCTAAACTCCTGCTTAAAATAAAAGGTTAGAAAATAAAAAATAAATGCTAAAGAATGTTTAAAATGTTAAAAGTGCTTAAAAGTGCTAAAAGTGCAAAAAGAGGTGCTAGAAATGCTAAGGGGCTAAGGGTTCGCGGAGTCGCCACCTAATTAATTGGGTGAATTAGGACACCTAAATGTCAACTTAGGTTAAAGTCAACACTAACTCCATTCTTTATGGTCTGCTAAGCTTAGTGAGATTCTGGGTAAGGGTTCTTTATTAATCTAGAGGGAAGGGGTTATACACCCTCTAAGATCCGCTAACTTGCGGTTGTCCTGCCAAACCTAGGGTAATTATTATGTTTAAAAATGCAAAATAAAAGCTCCTCCTGCTTAGTAAAATGCTAAAAATGTTAAAATGTTTAAAAGGTGCTTTAAGTATAAAAAGGGCAAAAGGTGTTATAAATAAATAAAAGAGCCAAATGCTAAATGTTTAAAAGTGCTTAAAATACTAAAGGTTGCTAAGAGGTATTAAATGCTTGAAGGGTGCTAAAGGTGCTAAATGCCAAAGGGTGATTGAAAGTGCTAAAAGGGCTAGAAATGCTAAAGAATGCTAGGAAGGTGCTTTAAAGACTAATTATGTGTTCATGCAAAGGTTATTTACGGATTAGTTATATACACTGCTAGCTAAATTAATCTTGCTTAACCTGCGCACAATATTATAAGAGGTGCTTAAAGACGATTCTTGAGGGTTTAGGAAGAAATCTGTTATGGATTTTAATAAACAAAATGTTGGTTTTATGATGCGAGTTGAATCATTTAAATTATTTTTTTTGCAGAATTTAGACATGCCTAATAGTCCTAAAAGACAAATAAAGTAGAAGTGCGTTTCTGATTATGAATTACTTTCCACCTTATATGCTTGAAACTTAATTGTTCTAAATATCCTAAATATTACAGAAATAGAGTAATTAAATTACAATAAACAAATAAATAAATAAATAGCAAGTAAAGAGAGAGGATGGGATTTAAGAATGCTTTTTACGACGGATGACGACGTCCTATTTGTTTTTCTAGGAATTCTTGAAGCGGGAATGTGAATGCGGGGATGTACATAGACGCGGGTTGCCATTTGAAGTAGCTTGTGATGAGTCTCGCCGTGAGACTCTTCATTTTGCTCCGATGCATTTCATGTAAAATAAAAGAAGATAAGGATTAGCATCAACCCAAACCAGATTAATAATGCAAGTAAAATGACATATTTAGGTAAACTCCATTCCAAATCACCGAGGCAATGATAGATATGAATGTACATTAACATTTAATTTTATGCTAAGGTAAGAATAGACGGACCAGATCCACTCATCAAATGAAAAGGCCAAGAAGTATACCAGGGTGAACTAATATACTTCAAAGAGGTGTTCTAACGGCCAACTACGCACGAGGCATGTCTGCGTATTTGAAGAAGAGGAAGAAACAAGTATACTCTACTAGAATCATGCCAAGTCCTACTATGCAATATAACGTGCAGTTTTAGCTTATAGTAGATGCCACATATCAGTATAATTCCAAGCACCACGTCAATGGTACATATAGGGTAAATGTCATCTATAACCTAGTGATATAATGCCTGTTCCTAAGATAAAATAAGGAAACTAATTATCAATCCAGGAGACAGAGTTATACATGAACACATCAGAAACAAATTTGCTATGTGAAAACATTCCTCACCATGATATTCAAGTGACATTTCAAGATATAGACAAGGGTCAGATCTTTTCCTAAGGAAACGAATGCAAGTGCATATGCAGATAAAGGCAAGGCATAAATACGTCAATTAACGAACTTGGAAGTTCTATTTAAAACATTCTAAGTAAGAATATTAAGGAAAGTATGCATATTCACAGTTTATACCTACAAGATGCATTAGTAACGCAGAGAATAAGCTCAAACTGACCCTTCTTTTCATACCAAAAGAAATCTTAGCACATAGTAAATTAGGTGTAAACATCTCAATACAGACAGGACAGTTTCTTTCAATCTACACCGTGATGAATAAGTAAAGAACATATGACTGCACCCGGATTTCTATATGTGAATTCACAAATACTCTTCCAAACCAATCAAGTCACGACATTATGTTGCTACTTACGCAATCTCTAAGACAAACAACAAACCAGCACGTAAATATTCAGTCGTCAATAATCAATAACCAACACGTAAAGCAAATAATCCTTCATATCTCTCACGTTACTCATTTAACAGACCATATTCCAGAATTTCATTAGACGAATGCTTAGAAGGCAAAATTCCGATATATTGAAGCAGCACATATGAATATATACGGGCCACAACATCAATCTAGGTAATAAATAAGCTTTACATAAACGAATATACGACAACCCAAAATTAAAGAAAGTGGGATTAATTTACCTTCTCGGAATGACCGGCGTATCAAGTCGTCGGTGCAATCGACGGGTTTTGGGTTTGCGATGCGAATGAAAATGTTACACCCCGTAAGTTCAGGACATGTGTAAGTGAAGGTACGTAAGGAACACAAGACTTGGAAACTTGTACTAAAGGAAGAATTGTTTTTCCGACGGAAAATCTTCCGGACGTCGGAAAGGAAAAATGTTCGTTGTTGAGAATTGGATTCTCAAAATACATTATTTGAAGAGTATGGAACTTATTAATATTATGAAAATTTATTTTTACGGATTTGGTCACGTGGGGCCCACCCGAGGAATTTTATGTTTTGTGGGGCCCACGAGAGTTACGGAATTTTTATGGACGAATGAGAGGGCGACACGTGGCACCCCCACATGGTCTTGGTCGAATTATTCCAAGGGTAAAATGGTCATTTACCATGGTGGAAGATAAGTCTTGCTAAGCGACATTGTTGACTTGTCAACTTGCCACATAAGCGATCCATGTGATTTTCATCGTAGCCTCACAAGTGTTTTTATCTAAGCCATCCATAGTGTTATAAGTGCTAAGCTAGTGCAAGACAAGCTCATTTCTACACTTAGAAAAATCACACACCTTGTTCTTCACATGGAGCTCTCGGCTTTGTGCCTCCTCACAAGAAAATTTTGTAATTTTCCTCCATTAGCCACAAGACTTTAACCCAATGTCCCCAGGGTATTGTAAGGTTACCTCAATAGAAAGATTTGGAAAAAGCGATTTTTACGTTAGTCGCGCGGAAACTAAGGGAGTTCTTCAACTTTGAAGTTGGAACTTGAAGATGGGTTCTTCATAGGACGCTAAGGAGTGCGTGGAGCGGATTGGAACCTAAGGAATGGAGCTAAGAATTGCTAAAGCGCGACTTGAATCTTGGAAATTTTAAGGGCTTTGAAGGTATAAATTTTGTCGTTTTAATAGTTAAGGCTTACTTATTGTTGTAGCTATGGATTTTAGCAAGCATGTGTTATATAGTATGAAGTTTGATATGTTTATTGGCTATTGGAACCTAATCCGAAAACTAGCATGTTTAGCGTTAAGATTACAATTCAAGTTGATTATTAGTCTAAGCGCCGCATGTTGTATAAAGAATGAAATTGTAGTTGTTGAAGTTGTTTATGACTAGATAACATGTTAGACCTTAGAACTTGGAATTGGAAAAGTTGGAAAAGACTTAGTGTTGCTATGTAAGTTGGCGAGAATTGGCTAGTGTGCCTTAGACTATTTCGTATGAATTGTGGCGGAATTTTACGTATTGTAAAGGCGTGTAATCCCCTTTGTTTGGTTGTTGTTTGAGCCTTAAATGTGGCGTGTTGGTTATTGTATTCGACCTTGAAAAGGTGGCAAAGTGAGTAGAAACAAAGGAAGTCTTTGCATTTTCCGTAGAATTAGAGACCTATACTTAGTATTATTCTCGTTGAGACTAGAAGTTGATAGTCTTGTTGTGACCATTATAGGTTGACACTTCTCGTGCGGCGTATTCGGCTTAGCTTGTGGATATTAGCGAAAGGTATGTGAACTATCTCCTCTTCAGCATGATTCCTAGAATAAAGAAAGTAAGTCCTACTCCTTGAATGATCCATTCCTTGCTTGTATTTGGATTTGCCTAAAATAGAATTTGTTCTATGTACTTCCTGAGTGTACTGATGTTTAAATTGTAAGTAGTATAATCCATTTCCTTAGGGAAGTTTGGATTCTTAAAAGTGAAGGTATTTTTCTTAAAGTGCATAGAGACTTGAAAAGGAAGTGGTTTCCAAATCTTTTGGCTAGTGCCTTAGTTCTAAAACCTAAAGGTCATTATAATGACTTTAGAAGTCAAAGGTGATTTACTTATTTGATTTAAAAGGAGAAATGACATGATTTTAGAGAAGTAACTTGTGCTAAGGGTGAAGTTACTTGAGGTTTAAAAAGTAGAAGAAAACTTGTTTTCTAACTATTAAGAGACTTGAAGTATTTTTGAAAGTTAAGCACTTGATTTGTAAGTATGTGATACTTGGTTTTAATAGTATAAGTCTCTTGGTTATTGAAGGAATGGATATGTCTAAAACCATAAAGGGTTATAACGGCTTTATGGGAAGTTGGTTATAACGACTTTATGGAAGGTTAGAAAGTTGTCTATTTTGATTAATCGGCATAAGTTGCCTAGATTGTGAAAATTTGGAGTTACTTGATTTCAAGCTTTGAAATGAGTTTTCTAAAAGTGTAGTAACTTACTTTGAAAAATAGACACGCCTTGATACTACGGGTGTTAGTATCTTGGAGCTTTACATAGAAAGGAGTCTTTTATAAAAGAGATATGCGTATGTAGTACTTTGGCTTGATAAATTGAGAATTTGTCTAAAGTGTGCCTTGATAAGTACTTTGACTTGTTAAAAGAGAATTATTCTATGTATGCCTTGATTAGTACTTTGGCTTGATAAATTGAGAATTTGTCTAAGTGTGTCTTGATAAGTACTTTGACTTGTTAAAAGAGAATTATTCTATGTATGCCTTGATTAGTACTTTGGCTTGATAAATTGAGAATTTGTCTAAGTGTGCCTTGATAAGTACTTTGACTTGTTAAAGAGAATTATTCTATGTATGCCTTGATTAGTACTTTGGCTTGATAAATTGAGAATTTGTCTAAGTGTGCCTTGATAAGTACTTTGACTTGTTAAAGAGAATTATTCTATGTATGCCTTGATTAGTACTTTGGCTTGATAAATTGAGAATTTGTCTAAGTGTGCCTTGATAAGTACTTTGACTTGTTAAAAGAGAATTATTCTATGTATGCCTTGATTAGTACTTTGGCTTGATTAATTGAGAATTAGTCTAAATGTGCCTTGATAAGTACTTTGGCTTGGTTAATTGAGAACTTGCCTATATGTGCTGGTAATAGCCTTTGAGTGCAAGTATTATGTTTTATTAAGTTGTCGCGACTCTCGGTTAAATGGTCGACTGTCTTGTTGTAACGTGGATTCCACGGGTCGACAAATCTTTCGTTACTTGTAGTACTTGGGTTAAATTCTGATTTTTATAGAAGATACGGTAGTGCTTATGTCTTGTTTGATGGTCGATCGAGATAGGGTAAGAGTATAAATGAGGGCAAGCCCAAGACGTTATACCACCTCCTCGGGGTAAGAGTATTAGTGAGGGGTAAACCCCCAAGACGCTGTACCACCTTCTTTATGTGTTGTTTGACGGCCGGTTGAGATAGGGTAAGAGTATAAATGAGGGGCAAGCCCCAAGACGTTATACCACCTCCTCCAGGGTAAGAGTATAAGTGAGGGGTAAACCCCCAAGATGTTATACCACCTGCTTTACCACCTTCTCTAGGGTAAGAGTATAAGTGAGGGGTAAACCCCCAAGATGCTATACCACCGGTGGGACTTGATGTTATGTTATATCATGGACTGCCGGCAGTGAGGAAGGATTCCACGGGCATGATTGATATTATGGGCGTGAGACCCATAGTTATATCTGAGTAGTGACCTTGAGGGCTTGCGTCCCTGACTTGATATGACTGCTTATGTGTTTTGTACTGTAGGTTGGCTATCATACATGTCTCCTGTTTTGTTTAGACTGTTATGATTTCATTACAGTACTTATTGTTCACATACTTGGTACATTTTTCGTCGACCTCCTTGAAGTGCGTTAAATGCCGAGTTTAGGTCTGTTGTTTGGTGATCGGCGGTGTAGGATCTGCTCGGGGTTTTGGATAGCTCCTACATCCAGGAGTTTATCTTTTTGGTATATGTCCTTGATGCAGCTTTGTGCAGTTTTGGGTCTGGCGGGGCCTTGTCCGTCACATTTGATTTAACTCCTAAGTGCAGTATTCATATGTGGGATTGGACTCGTATGCGGTGTAGTGTCTTTTGGTTATGTATATATGGCGGCCTTGTCGGCTTTGCCACTTGCACGTCTGGTTGTTTTAAAAGAAAAAAATGAGGTGTTATTTAATTTCCGATTTACTTGTATTGTTAAGGTAGAATGGTGCCTGTAGGCACCGATCCACGAGCTTGGTTGGGCGTGACAGTGGTATCGAGCGATCGGTCCTGGAATGTCTGAGCATCGTGTCTAGTAGAGTCTTGATTATCGGTGTGTTGCGCGCCACACCCATAAGCAGGAGGCTACGGGACATTTAGGAGTTGGTTTCTATTCTTCTCACTCTAAGATCGTGCCATAGAGCCGTGTTAGTAAGATAATTCCTCTCAGACGTATTGTTGTGTTCTGATTATGCCTCGAGGAGGGCAACGGCCGCCGAGAAGGGCAAAGGAGTAGCGAGCTACTAGTCGGACTCGAGGAGTTGATAGGGCTTATGCCTGGGTTATCAGTATGTTGTTCATGATCGGCGAGTCGCCTGCGCCAAAGTTTGAGGCCCCAAAGCACGAGCCTCCGGTTTCGATTAGGAGAAGACTATAGGGTCGTGAGGAAGCGATTATGCTTTGACCAAGATAGCGATGCTAGCATGAAGTAAGTGATAGTACGAGTTAGGGATACTTTGATTAGTAAAGTGAGAAGTAAGAATGTTGACAAGAATGATAGGTGAATCGAGACTATAGTTGTATAGAGTTCACAACTTGTAATTACCAGTATAAGTGTAAGACCGATAGGGAAGATTGTGCGATAGAAATACTTTGGCTTATGTGACGAACCTCAGTGAATAGGGGGTAGGGTAAGAAGTACCTTGAGATAAGATAGAGATTTATTTGGACTAAGAATGAGAAGTTACAGTGGCGATGAGTCGGGTTATGGACTCATTTTCGGTCACCGATAGTTTGGAATGGGGTAATGTCGATTAGAAATGGTCAGTTATGTGATAGGGTCACGAGGATGCAGGCCCAAGTTTAGTTAATCGTTGTATGCGAGTTTGTGGGCGCGTTCCACGTTTAGTCGTAAGGACCGAGAAGGGCCTTAGCGGAAATTCAAGTAGCATAATGGCCAAGTTGGTTAGTAACTCCAAGTATTGGGGAACAAAAACAAAATTTGAGATTTTGTACGTGTACTAGATGAGTTTGAAAGTGCGAAAGTATGACAAGTAAGGAAAGAAAGGAACCTCTAAGGATCCGTGTTTGGGAAGAGCGTAACCTTCGAGTTTTGTGAGAAGGGACCACGGACGGAAGGTCCATTATTATGTTTATGTATGTTATGTGGTGGTCGCGTGTGACATCGTTGGTCTTGTGCGATTTTGATTGAGAGGCATAGTATAGAGTTTATCGCCGAGTTTGTATGGCTTGAAAGCCGACTAAGAACATTCGGGGCGAATGTTTCTAGAGGAAGAATGTTACACCCGTAAGTTCAGGACATGTGTAAGTGAAGTACGTAAGGAACACAAGACTTGGAAACTTGTACTAAAGGAAGAATTGTTTTTCCGGAAAATCTTAGGACGTCGGAAAGGAAAAATGTTCGTTGTTGAGAATTGGATTCTCAAAATACATTATTTGAAGAGTATGGAACTTATTAATATTATGAAAATTTATTTTTACGGATTTGGTCACGTGGGGCCCACAGGAATTTTATGTTTTGTGGGGCCCATGAGAGTTCTGGAATTTTATGGACGAATGAGAGGGTGACACGTGGCACCCCACGTGGTCTTAGTCGAATTATTCCAAGGGTAAAATGGTCATTTACCATGGTGGAAGATAAGTCTTGCTAAGCTTGACATTGTTGACTTGTCAACTGCCCACATAAGCTTGATCCATGTGATTTTCATCTTAGCCTCACAAGTGTTTTTATCTAAGCCATCCATAGTGTTATAAGTGCTAAGCTAGTGCAAGACAAGCTCGTTTCTACACTTAGAAAAATCACACACCTTGTTCTTCATGGGAGCTCTCGGCTTTGTGCCTCCTCACAAGAAAATTTTGTAATTTTCCTCCATTAGCCACAAGACTTTAACCCAATGTCCCCAAGGGTATTGTAAGGTTACCTCAATAGAAAGATTTGGAAAAAGCGTATTTTTACGTTAGTCATGGCGGAAACTAAGGGAGTTCTTCAACTTTGAAGTTGGAACTTGAAGATGGGTTCTTCGTAGGCGCTAAGGAGTGCGTGGGCGGATTGGAACCTAAGGAATGGAGCTAAGAATTGCTAAGGCGCGACTTCGAATCTTGGAAATTTTAAGGGCTTTGAAAGGTATAAATTTTGTCGTTTTAATAGTTAAGGCTTACTTATTGTTGTAGCTATGGATTTTAGCAAGCATGTGTTATATAGTATGAAGTTTGATATGTTTATTGGCTATTGGAACCCTAATCAGAAAACTAGCGTGTTTAGCGTTAAGATTACAATTGAGTTGATTATTAGTCTAAGCGTCGCATGTTGTATAAAGAAGGAAATTGTAGTTGTTGAAGTTGTTTATGACTAGATAACATGTTAGACCTTAGAACTTGGAATTGGAAAAGGATTGGAAAAGACTTAGTGTTCTTTATGTAAGTTGGCCGAGAATTGGCTAGTGTGCCTTAGACTATTTCGTATGAATTGTGGGCGGAATTTTACACGTATTGTAAGGCGTGTAATCCCCTTTGTTTGGTTGTTGTTTGGAGCCTTAAATGTGGCGTGTTGGTTATTGTATTCGACCTTGAAAAGGTGGCAAAGTGAGTAGAAACAAAGGAAGTCTTTGCGATTTTCCGTAGAATTAGAGACCTTATACTTAGTATTATTCTACGTTGAGACTAGAAGTTGATAGTCTTGTTGTGACCATTATAGGTTGACACTTCACGTGCATCGCGTATTCGCAGCTTGTGGATATTAGTGAAAAGGTATGTGAACTATCTCCTCTTCTAGCGTGATTCCTAGAATAAAGAAAGTAAGTCCTACTCCTTGAATGATCCATTCCTTGCTTGTATTTGGATTCGCCTAAAATAGAATTTGTTACATGTACTTCCTCGAGTGTACTTTGATGTTTAAATTGTAAGTAGTATAATCCATTTCCTTAGGAAGTTTGGATTCTTAAAAGTGAAGGTATTTTTCTTAAAGTGCATAGAGACTTGAAAAGGAAGTGGTTTCCAAATCTTTTGGCTAGTGCCTTAGTTCTAAAACCTAAAGGTCATTATAATGACTTTAGAAGTCAAAGGAGTGATTTACTTATTTGATTTAAAAGAGGAGAAATGACATGATTTAAGAGAAGTAACTTGTGCTAAGGGTGAAGTTACTTGAGGTTTAAAAAAAAAGTAGAAGAAAACTTGTTTTCTAACTATTAAGAGACTTGAAGTATTTTTGAAAGTTAAGAACTTGATTTGTAAGTATGTGATACTTGGTTTTAATAGTATAAGTCTCTTGGTTATTGAAGGAATGGATATGTCTAAAACCATAAAGGGTTATAACGGCTTTATGGGAAGTTGGTTATAACGGCTTTATGGAAGGTTAGAAAGTTGTCTATTTTGATTAATCGGCATAAGTTGCCTAGATTGTGAAAATTTGGAGTTACTTGATTTCAAGCTTTGAAATGAGTTTTCTAAAAGTGTAGTAACTTACTTTGAAAAATAGACACGCCTTGATACTACGGGTGTTAGTATCTTGGAGCTTTACATAGAAAGGAGTCTTTTATAAAAGAATGTACGTATGTAGTACTTTGGCTTGATAAATTGAGAATTTGTCTAAAGTGTGCCTTGATAAGTACTTTGACTTGTTAAAAGAGAATTATTCTATGTATGCCTTGATTAGTACTTTGGCTTGATAAATTGAGAATTTATCTAAGTGTGTCTTGATAAGTACTTTGACTTGTTAAAAGAGAATTATTCTATGTATGCCTTGATTAGTACTTTGGCTTGATAAATTGAGAATTTGTCTAAGTGTGCCTTGATAAGTACTTTGACTTGTTAAAAGAATTATTCTATGTATGCCTTGATTAGTACTTTGGCTTGATAAATTGAGAATTTGTCTAAGTGTGCCTTGATAAGTACTTTGACTTGTTAAAAGAGAATTATTCTATGTATGCCTTGATTAGTACTTTGGCTTGATAAATTGAGAATTTGTCTAAGTGTGCCTTGATAAGTACTTTGACTTGTTAAGAGAATTATTCTATGTATGCCTTGATTAGTATTTTGGCTTGATAAAATGAGAATTATCCTATGTGTGCCTTGATAAGTACTTTGGCTTGGTTAATTGAGAACTTGCCTATATGTCCGGGTAATAGCCTTCGAGTGCAAGTATTATGTTTTATTAAGTTGTCGCGACTCTCGGTTGAAGAATTCGATTGTCTTGTAAATTCTTTGGGACGTCTGACGGTGATGTGGGATTCCACGGGTATGCTTCCGTTACTTGTAGTACTGGGTTAAATTCGGATTTTTATAGAAGACATGGTAGTGCTTATGTCTTGTTTGATGGTCACGAGATAGGGTAAGAGTATAAATGAGGGCAAGCCCAGACGTTATACCACCTCCTCAGGGTAAGAGTATTAGTGAGGGTAAACCCCAGCAAATGTACCACCTTTATGTGTTGTTTGGTACGGTTGAGATAGGGTAAGAGTATAAATGAGGCAAGCCCAGGCGTTATACCACCTCCGGGTAAGAGTATAAGTGAGGGTAAACCCCAAGACGCTATACCACCGCTTTACCACCTACTCCCGGGGTAAGAGTATAAGTGAGGGTAAACCCCAAGATGCTATACCACCGGTGGGACTTGATGTTATGTTATATCATGATCACGGCGGTGGCGAAGGATTCCACGGCATGATTGATATTATGGGCGTGAGACCCATAGTTATATCTCGAGTAGTGACCTTGAGGGCTTGCGTCCCGACTTGATATGGCTGCTTATGTGTTTTATCGTAGGTTGGCTATCATACATGTCTCTGCTTTGTTTAGATCGTTATGATTTCATTACAGCTTATTGTTCACATACTTGGTACATTCTTCGTCTTGACCTCCTTGGGCTGCGTTACGCTGCGCAGTTTAGGTCTGTTTGGTGATCGGCAGTGTAGGATCTCGCTCGGGGTTTTGGATAGCTCCTCTATCCGAGAGTTTATCTTTTGGTATATGTCCTTCAAGAGCTTTATGCTTTTAGATGCAGCGGGGCCTTGTCGTCACATTTCGATTTAACTCCAGAGTGCCTGTATTCATATGTAGGATTGGACTCGTATGCGGTGTAGTGTCTTTTGGTTATGTATATATGGCGGCCTTGTCGGCTTTGCCGCTGCGCGTCTGGTTGTTTTAAAAGAAAAAAAAATGAGGTGTTATTTAATTTCCATGATTTACTTGTATTGTTAAGGTAGAAGGGTGCCTGGTAGGGCTGATCCACGCCCGGTTCGGGCGTGTGAAAAAGCGAGGTTCGTTCTTTGATTTGTGGCTGGAATTGAAATAAGGGGGATTCGAATTACCTATTCTTGCGATGCTAGTGGCCTAGGTACTGAGTTCTGTTCTAATGTGCTCTTCCTCTGTTGCTGTTGGACTCCTCTGAGCCTTCTCGTATATCCTCCGACCGCTCTTGCCGTGCTCCCGCTCGCGAGTTCTTCAGATATGCCTATCGCTTCGCTCTTATAGAAAGCGATTGCACTCACGACCCCATTTCGACTCTTGTGTTCCTCTCTCCCCTCAATCGATGCCTTTGTATGTGCTTATATAGCCCTCGCTCGAGTCCTAATATTGGTAAGTAAATAAAGGTTGATTCTGTGCTGATTGGTATTGATTCGTATCGATTTGCTACTGATTTTGTGTGATTCGAACGGGTTCTGATTTGAAGGGATTTGGTTAGTTATGGTAAGAAATCGTTGGCTGCGCTTGCATGGGTAAGGAAGGCCCCCGGATTCTCCGGCGAGAATCTCGAGGTGTGCTGGTGTTGGTGCGGCGGGTTTAGGGTTTCGTTTAAGGGAGACGAGTGAGGGTAAAGGGTTGTTGATAAGGAAGGAAATGATAAGGGCTTCCTTTTCTTGTGGATCGGACGAGAAGATGAAAGGGGAAATGAGGGTAATGGGCTGAAAGGGGAAAATAAAGGGGTAGGGGAATTGGGATGGGTAGTTAGTTTAGGTTAGTTTTAATTAGGTATTTGTTTGGGTAGAGTTTTAATTAGGTATTTAATTTTAGGAGTTAATTAATTAATTAGTGATAAATTAATTTAATAAATTGTGCTTAAATTATTTAGGTGTTCTATTAGCCTAAGTTTAAATTTAAATTATTATAATAATAAATGCGGGTGTGCCATTTAATTAGTGTTTAATATTTTAGAATGCGGCGCTATTTATTTAATCTTATTTATTGTGCATTATTATTAAGTCAAATTAAAATTGAATTGAGTTTAGATTAAATTATTTAAATGCTGAATGCAAGTATGATATTTAAGAATTGTTTAAAGCTTTTATAAATGTGACGCTATTAAATGCATGTATTAATTTAAAATTGATTTTAAATTACAAATGATTATGAAATTTTCTTGCGTATTAATAAATGCGGCTATGCTACTTGACACGACGTCGTTGCTAAATTATTTATTTTATGCACTTATCAATTATTTAAGAATTACGACAGAGCTTGAAATTAATCAATGCGGGCGCGGGACTCTTGGTGCTTAATACTCTACGTAAGACGCGATTCCATTATTAAATTGTTTATTTATGCCTGTATTTATGTTTTATCGCTGCATTTTATTATAAAAAATCATAAAAATTATTTTACAACATTAGTCTAATTTTATAGTTAATGACTGGACGGGAGAGTCAAAATTGGGTGTCAACACACACAAACTTCTACGTAGGATGGATTAGATCAAAGAACAATCCGTGTAGTACCTCAGTTGATGAAAATCATAAAAGAAAGGAGACGTAGAAGAGCAACTAGGAAAAAATGTTGAAAGCATTTGAGCTGAATACTTATTTGGCAACTCTCTCTATTTTAACTTTGTAATCTATGTATTGTAGTGGCATACCTTTGACTGATACTAGAAATTAAAGGGAGTAAAATGTTGATGCATGGACCACAAATATCGACTGTTATAAGATAAAAGTACCTCCAGAAGTAATTAAAGTAACGCCCTTTCCGTTAAACAAAGAGATAACTACAAATTTGAGCAACGCCTGCTATTTAGTAACGTATGAGCGTGTTTGAAAGTCATGTCTTTTTATCAGAAAAAACGTGGCCTGCAAATTCCTCTAAGTATTTCTTTTCTTTAATTAATAAGCAAAACCATGCACACACCACTGTCTCAATTAACTAGTTAGATGAGTTTATAAATTTTCTATATCTCTATCAATGTTTGAAGAATTCAGGAAAATTTGACTAGATTTAGTGTGTCCTACTAGTATTAGATTATGGTTTCGAGGAAAATGATGATGATATGATATTAAAGTAAGAAACATTGGAAAGGTAGAGACAAATGAATGAAAAGAAAAAGGCATAGTTACTGCAGAAAGAGGAAAAGGTATTTTGTGTTGCAGTGAGTAAAACACTTCACATGGCCACCCTTTGCCATTGTGTTGTGCCCATTTCTGCATTCTTTAGCTTTTTTTCCTTTTGCATTATTAATTTATCACCATTCCTATATATGTTCCACTTTCCCCTTTTTTCTTTGGTTATCTTCAACACTTATCGTTTGTTGCTACTAGTTTCAGTCGATGCTGCTGCTCCAAGGTGAAGCTCAAGTTTCTTCTTAATACAACTCATACAAGAATGGTGTCTCCTAATTACAACTCATTTACCACCCGGTATTCTCCATTATCTTGTCTACCTCTACTTAATTGTCCTTCATTCCTTTTAAAAATTATTCACTATTGCTTTATTGTGAGCCCCTATCGAAAACAGCCTTTGTACCTCCCAAGGTAGGGGTAAGGTTTGTGTACTCTACCTTCCCCGACCCGACCCCACTTACACTAGATATGTTTTGTTGTTGTTACTTATTAACGGAGAATTATGAGTTGGACATCAAGTTTAATTTCTTGTCCCTTTCAAATGATCATGAGTATAATTGAAGTGATATCATTTGATGAATCTAGTGCTTTCAGATTGATTTGAGCTAGCTACCCCACCACCCACATAAGAAGCAAAATAATAGAAAATGAAGTGCATCTTGGCTGCCCAGTTTGATGATTCATGCTATCATTATAGTATAGTTTTGCTCACTTCAATTATATCTGTTAGAGTATTCATTGCACCCTACAAAAGCCTATATTTTGTTTTGTTTCCACGGGATGGGATTACTTAATCATTGTCCCTTCCAAACTGCCTCCTGTGAACAGTTCAGGAAGGCCTTTCTTATGGACTTCTTTGGGTAATTCTTTATTCTGATATTTTATATGCTTTATTTATGAGGATATGGTTTTCTCTTTAGCATAATTAGTCAACATGTGAAAGTGGGAAGTATCTGAGTGTAGGTGTGGTATCTTATCAAGTTTTTCATTTTTATCAATAAGCTTGACCTATTATTTGGAGGAATGCCACAATTTACGTTCGTTATGATGATTATTGTTGGTTTGGCCACTTTAAATATGCTGATCTGCTTTGTTCTTTTTGTAGAAATGCCATATCACTTTCCCCCAAGACTTCTCAATTTCATCTGTTATTTTATGAATAAAATTAATAGTATCTCAAAAGGATTAATACTTGTTCTGACATAATTTTTATTATGGATTTGTCATGTCAAAATCATTGCAATAAATTAACTTACTCGTGACAATATTGATCAGCACTATATTCTCTGATGTTGCTGGGGATATTACAGTTGCTGTAAACGGAGAGTCTTTCCTACTGCATAAGGTACTTTCCTGTTTCTACTTTCTCCTATCTCTGTCTCAGATCATGTATATTAGGAGAGGGTTTGCTTTTAGAGGGTTGAGCCTTGTGTTTACTGTTTAAAGATACCTTGACATTATGATGTAGATGAAATTGGAAACACATAGAATGGTTAGACTTGGTTGATAATGTTCCTGTTGTTCGATAGGATATATTGGAAAACAAAATTTTCCACTGATGGAGCAATTGGCTACCCAAAAAGCAAAAAATCCCTCTTATAGTATGCTTAATGTGAGCTCGCTTTAAGGTCACAACTTTGAAACACAATCTAGTTTGACAAGAACTCCAGTTGGTGATGTAATGCTGCAAAAAATAATACTACCAAGAAGTAAGCACCTCCACCAGGGCATTACTACATGAGATGACACATCCCGTACACCAAACCTTTTATGTGTGGCATTGCAACAGACGTATTCCAGAAATCAATTTTAAGATCGTTACTAGTTAACTGTATACTTAATTCTTCAAGTTGATAATTGTGTTATGTAACTTGTGGTTTTGCTGTAGTTTCCACTGGTGTCTCTGAGTGGAAAGATCCGGAAGATGGTGGCGGATGCCAAAGACCCAAATCTCTCAGAATTGGATTTGACTCATGTACCAGGGGGACCTGAAACATTTGAACTAGCTGCGAAGTTTTGTTATGGCATGAACTTTGAGATCACAACTACAAATGTAGCACGTTTGCGTTGTGTGGCAGAATACTTGAAAATGACAGAAGATTATTGTGAAGAGAACCTCATTGCAAGAACAGAAATTTTCCTTGTTGAAATTGTGTCTCCAAGTCTTGAAAAATCAGTGGAGGTACTTTCTTCTTGTGAAGCCCTGCTTCCTACTGCAGAGGAGGTTGGTATTCCAGATAGATGCATTGATGCCATTGCCAGGAACGTTTGTCAGGAGCAACTTGTTTCAGGTCTATCTCGTGTGGATTGTGATAGTGGATCTTTGGAACTCAAGGACCAGTGTCTTGAATGGTGGGTCAAGATCTTTCAGTTTTAAGCATTGATTTTTATCGCAGAGTTATCATGGCAATGGGACATGTTGGGGTACACATAGACAACATAATTGCATCCTTGATGCATTACGCCCAGGTCTCTCTAAAGGGTATCGGGAAACCGCAAATTTGGAATCCAGCCAGAGAATATCCATGCAAGGGAGAAAAGGGGCAGAAAACAATTGTAGAAACTCTTGTTAGTCTGTTGCCTCCAGAGAAGAGTTCCTGTATTCCGCTGATTTTTCTTTTTGGGATATTGAGGATAGCTATCATGGTGGATGCCGCCCTAGCCTGCAGGCTTGAAATTGAGAGGAGGATTGCCTTCAGGCTGGAAATGGTATTACTTGATGATTTGCTTATACCATCTGTCCAGACAGGTGATTCTTTGTTTGATATTGACACTGTCAAGCGAATACTGATACATTTCCTCCAAAGGATAGACCAGGAAGAAAATGAAGATTGTGGATATGAATCAGAAGGTATTGATTCTCCAAGCCATGGTGCTCTATTGAAAGTTGGACGGTTGATAGACACATATCTCGCTGAAATAGCACCTGATCCATATTTGAGCCTTGACAAATTCACTGCTATCGTATCAGTTTTGCCTGATTATGCTCGTGTAATTGATGACGGGCTTTACAGAGCTATTGATATTTATTTGAAGGTAAAATTTCAAAATAGTTGTAGACCTGTATATTAGTCTAGCAACAGATCATCTGATATTTTTTGAATCCCTGCAAATAATATGTTCTTTCTATAGTCGGAATATTCTTCTTTGCACATATAAAGGTCACAAGAAGAAACTGTTGTGTTTTTACCCTGCAGGTTGTTTAATGCTTTTAGTAAAATCACATCTCAACCTCTTGGGACAGTTTTTGTCAAAAGAAGTTTGAAAAATTATTTAATTTATCATGCACTGTTTCTAATCTTCACTAGGCCCATCCGATGCTAAGTGAGCAGGAATGCAAAAAGCTATGCAAATTGTAGATTGCCAAAAGCTCTCTCAAGAAGCATGCAATCATGCAGCACAGAATGACAGGCTCCCAGTTCAAATGACTGTCCGAGTTCTCTACTTTGAGCAGCTCCGCCTTAAGAATGCTCTATCCGGAAGTTGTGGAGATACTTTTGTATCACAAAAGATCAGCAGCGGTCTTACAAGTGCAGCCATGTCTCCTAGAGATACTTATGCTTCTTTAAGGAGAGAGAACCGGGAGCTGAAGCTGGAGATATCGAGAATGAGGGTGAGGCTCAGTGACCTGGAGAAGGAACAAGTGTTCATGAAACAAGGGATGATGGACAAAACCGGACAGGGGAAAACATTCTTAACTTCCCTTTCTAGAGGTATAGGAAGGTTTGGTATATTTGGTGGTCCTTCTGGGGGAAAACATCACAAGTCTGGGCGGAAATCCAGGACATCAGAAGGTAAAACTGGTAGGAGTAGGAGGTATTCTGTTTCCTAGGGAATAGATTGTTCTCGCAATGTCAAAGAATGTACAATCTTTGTAAACGAATGCATTTATTCATGAGTTTTGGAGAGTGCTAATTATGGTGAGTGCTCTTTTCTTTCTGTCCTGGCCAATATCTTAGATAATGATCATGTCGCACATTGTTGAATTGCTTATAGTCACAAGAAGAATAATGATGCTCAAAAGAAAAAAATCTTTATTCAATGATGTTGAGATCTTAGAAAATTTACTTGAAAACTAATACTGGACTAACACATCCCTATGAAGGAATATAACAACTGTTTGATAAAGTTGGCAACGTGAGTGAATTAAATTCATCCACTGTAGAAGTCTATGCTAGTAAGTTATTGAAATTCCGTGAGAAATCCAGAATCCTCATGCACTCATCTTACTGAAAAGTTGTTTACGTATCTGCACAAAGCAAATCATGGACATCAATAAGTATGTATCTGAACGTAGTTTCATTCTTTTATAACTACGGTTTCTTGTTCTAATTTCTCATTTTCTCTGTAGAGGTTTATCATTTAATTCGTGTAACATATTACCTCGGGAAGTTTCTGCCTGAAAACAACATCAAGTTGAGCATCCAGAGTGTTCTCACATACAATCTTCCCATCGTCAGAAGCCAGAACTACTCCTCCAGAGCTTTCATTAGCAAAGTCAAAAACAAGTTTTTCAATAATTCACTAATATTTGTAAATGGTGAAGCTAATAAAATACTTATGGCCAAACTTCAACTTGCAAATAATGTGAAGTCATAGCCGATTGAACACATCCAAAACAAATAGCAGAGTGAAAGAAAGTAGTTACCACGAGGAACGATGAGGATCTGCATCACTTGGAGGTGGAGGTAGATACACATTATTGTCAATGGTGACGTTAGGGGTACGCACTTTGGCTTTCTCAGCATACTCTCTTTTTGCTTCCTCTACAACTGATTTAACTACTGCAACATCTATCTCCCTACACCTCAACAACACCGATGGCTCCTTCAGTCGCAGTAGACTCTACACATTAAATCCAAAACTATTCTTTAGAGAAATGAAAGCAATTAGCGCCTTTTAAAGATGTATGGTTTAGTGAACTTCAGAGTTATACGAATACTAAGGTTGTATTGAAGATGCCGTGTATCAGCGAAAAAGATACAATTTGATTAAGCAACTAATTACCTGAACAATCAATCCTTTGAGAAGCTTTTTGTAATTATTCTTGTCACCAGAAATCTTTAAAAGTGCCTTTCTAGCAGACTCCTTCATACCATTCACCACATCATCCTGTGCTTGTAGAACTTTGATGCGGGATGCATTTAGTTGCATAGAATACTCACTATACCAATTAGAAAACAGTTTAATTTTTGTGTAAAATGTTGTTTTACAATATAAGGTTACTAAAAATATAACTACACGTTCAGATACATAAACTCACATTTTCTTACGGACTTCCACCTGCTTGGTTTTCCGCTCATACTCTTGTCTGACCTTTTTCTTCTCAGCTTCAACTAATTGTAATTTCTCAATTTGGAATTCCTACCATGCACACGCAAACACATAGGCAAATCTTAAAGAAGAAACTAATTAACTATGTAATTAAAAACTCCGACTTAGGATCTCAATGCATGAAAACCTGCTAGGCATTAGCATAAATTTATTTATTTTCACATAATTCGAATTACCAATATAGTATATATGGAATCAGATGTACATTTCAGATTGAAATAATCAAGTATAAAAGCATTGTACACGGACGGTCAGAAAACTTGATGAAGTATCAATCAACTGCCTCTCAATCCAAATTATTCGAATCCACTGCTCCATTTAGGTACTCTTCTTTCTCCCAACAATAATACTACATACGTTTGTCTTTTACGATGAATTAAAGGTGTATGATACTAGAAATTTTACATATAATCTTACACACAAAAAGGAAAAGGTGGGGAGTAAACCTCCTCAGCGGAGACAGAGATCTCATTGGCCTTCTCTTCGGCTTCCTGCCGAATGAATCTGACCATTTGCTGTATTTGCTTTGATACATCTGTGTCATTCATTTTCAATTTTCTCTCGATAGTCAATACTACCAAATGCAGGTGACCTTTAGAGACGATCTAGAATTTAAAGATATTCACTGCTTATATGTGTAGATCCATCTCTTATGGATATAATGCGGCAATTTTAGACGTTGAACAAATCCTTTTTTCGGGTTTTACGCACCCCAACTACCTTAACGGTTTGTTAATACGTTGGTTAGATTGAAAGAGTCCATTCTCATGATCCCCCACACCAAAGTGTAAGTATTACTCCATTCGTCCCAATTTATATGATATTGTTTGACTGCAGAGAGTAGAGAGTTTAAAAAATAAAGCAAGACTTTTAAATTTTGTGATCTAAAACAAACCAAATATATTCGTGTGGTTATAGATCATCTCGTTAAGCGTAAAATGTAAAGTTTAAAGTTAATGTTTTGTTAAATAAAAAAATGTGTCATTTTTTAAAAATTGACTAAAAAAAAAATTATATTATATAAATTGAGACAGAGAGTAATAAAAACATTATCAATAGAAAAGTAGAGAATATGACTTGATTTTCAAGGTTGAATATGCTTTAATATGATAATCCAATATATTATTCCTTTTTGAATGTTGTAACCTCCAATTGGATCGAAGATGACAAGTTGGAAATAATCGCTTAGGTCTATCTTACAGTAATTCAATATATGCATTGGAACAAAAGTTACAATAACATATCCATCGTAATTCCACAAGTGAAGTCTGAGGAGAGTAAAATGTACGCAGACCTTACCTTTGCAAGATAGAAAGACTGTTTTCGATAAACCCTCGACTCAACAGGAACGTAGTCAATGCAGAAAAAATAAGATGAAAAAAAAATCAAGAGACAAAACAAATGACGCAACATAATAATACCCACATAAAGATAATGATCTACGCAATATCAAATTAGTACAATTAAGAAAAGTACACGAGGAGATGGGAAGACTAGCCCCCACCTCTCGCACACACAACACGACAAAGTCAAACACTTATTAGCCTTCTATCCTAATCCTCGACTTCCAGGTCTTCCTCTATAAGGTCATGTCCTCAGTCAGTTGGAGCTGAGCCATATCATGTCTAATCACCTCCCCCAACTCTTTTTTGGCCTACCTTTACCTCTCCTACCTCTTGTAACCGCCAATCTCTCACACTTCCTAACTGGCGCATCCTTACCCCTCATATTCAAATGCCCGAACTATATTAGTCTCGCTTTTCTCATACTGTCCTCCACGGAGGCCACTCTGACCTTGTCCCATATATCCACATTTCTAATAATATATCTCCTAGTATGACTACACATCTATCTCAATATCCACATCTTCGCTACCTTCATCTTCTTCTGAACGTGAACGCTCTTAACTGGTTAGCACTCTGCCCAATACAATAATTTTTGTCTAAATACCACTCTGTAGAACTTACCTTTCAGTCTAGGCACCACCTTCTTATAGCAAAAGTCCCTAGAAGCGAGCCTCCATTTCATCCACCTTGCTCCAATACAGTGGGCGACATCATTATCTTGTTATTAATCCATATGAATGTATATTAAAATTTTATTTTAATATGAAGATGCTTTGAGGTAAGAGGTGTATCAGTGACTTACATTTGGTTGATAAATGACATGTATAACGGAGTGAAGATCCAAGTAAGAACAATGAGAGAATACTCATAACACTTTCCAGTTAAGATGAGGTTGCACTAGGGATCAACTCTTCTCCCATTTTGTTCTATTTACCTTGGTAATGGATGTATTGAATCACCATATTCAAGGTGAGGTGTAATGGTGTATGTTATTACAGATGACATAGTACTGATTGATGCGACTCACGACAGAGTTAGCGCTAGGTTGGAGGTTTGGAGACAAACATGGAGTAGGGTTCAGGTTGAGTAGTACCAAATCCGAATATTTAGAGTGCACGTTCAGTGATGCAATGCATGAGGCAAAAGCGGAAGTAAGTCTTAGTACATAGGGCATCCCAAGAGAGAAAGTTTCAAGTATCCTAGGTCTTTAATCCAAGGAAATAAAGAGATCGACAATGATGTCATACATCGTATTGGTGCAGAGTGGATGAAATGGAGACTCACATCTGACATCTTGTTTGATAAAAAGGTATTATCAAAATTTAAAAATAAGTTCACTGAGTGGTAGTTAGACTGATTTTTTGTATGAGGTGAAGTTCTGGCCAGTGAAGAACTCTCATGTTCAGAAGATGCAAGTTGCGGCAATGAGGAAGCTGAGATGGATGTGTGGGCATACAAAAAAAAATAAGATTGGGAATGAGGATATCCGGAACAAGGTGGGAGTGGCCGCCCTGATAGACAAGATGAGGGAGGCGAGGCTGAGATGATCTGGGCATGTGAGGAGAAGATGCACAAATGCCCCCAATGAGGAGGTGTGAGAGGTTAGATATAGTGAGCATGAATCTGTGAGATATAGGTAGGTCGAAAAAGTATTGTGGAAAGATGATTAAATATGACATGACACAACTTTAACTTACTGAGGACATGCCTTTAGATTGAAGAGTATGAAGGTTGTGAATTAGGGTAGAAGACCATTAGATAGTTGAACGTTGTGTCACTTTGTAGTGGGATTAGGATCGGTGGTAATCTGGAGCACCGTGTCTGTCGTAGTATTAGCCTTATTCATGTAGTTTCTTGCTTTATATATCTTTTACCATCTATTGCTTATTGTGTTTCAGTTATCGCATTACTTCGTTGTTGTTACTATTCCTTTTTCTGGATGCTTTGCACTGCTTTGATTATTAGTTGCCATATTTTCTTTTTCATAACTACATTCAAACTTCTCTATAACAACCTCGTAGGGTTCAAAGGTTTTTGACTGCTATAACGAATGTAGTTAACCCATATAACAATAATTACATTTTGCTGTTATAGGAAAAAAGATGCATATACTTTAATTTTCCATTTTTAATTTTCAAATTCTATGTTTAATCACACTTTGTATTACGAAGAAAAATATTTTAATGCTGAAAATATATATTCATATAATATTCTTTGACATAAATAGTGTATTAAAGTATAAAAATATGTTTACGCTTATTGTTGGTAAATATAGATATTTTATTTTTATGAAGATAGTTAATTATTATATTACCAAAAAAAGATACTAGATGTTATAGGGAAGTAATTTTACAAAGAGCATACTATGTTATAAGAATGGATGTTGTTATAAGTAAAATGTTGTTATAAGAAGTAAAATATAGTATAAAAGTCGGTTATGAAAAAACTTGTTATACATAGGTGTTGTTATATGAGGATGCTGTTATAGAGATGTCTGAATGTACTTTGATTTGTTGCACTTGAGCCGAGAACCTTTCGGAAAATAACCTCTCTACCTCCATGAGGTAGGAATAATTAAGATCTACGTATAACCGTACACCCTACTCTTTGTAGACTTCACTTGTGAGCACTGGCGAATTTAGGTGTTAAAAAAGGGTCACGTGACCTTATGATCACCCGATTAAACTAGGTATATTATGTGTATAATTCTTAAAATATATCTAGTATTACCTTATGAAATCCATGATGCAAAAGGCTTAGTAGTGCACTTTGTTTAAAACTACGTTATTTATCTAGATGTTCAAGGATCAATCCCCACTTAATATATCTTTTTTTCCTTTCTTTAATAGTGCATATTCCATCATCTAGAAATCCTAGATTTGCATATGCTTGTGAGATTATAATAGGTATGTTGTTGTTGCTGCTGCTGAATAGAGTACTTTTTTAGTAAAACAACCAACATAATACTACATATAAAAGCAAAAGAAGTTAGGATGCTTGCGAAACAATAATAACTTGGACATGAATCGATTGTAGCATGAATGAAATCCAGTACTATTATTTATGTCGAGACGATGCTTGTACACAATAGCTGCATTTAAAATTTAATTTCTACTTGGAGGATAGAAGATGATTCTATGGCTTGAATCAGTTGTAATGCAGTGAACACTAATTTTTTCACCCATTTAAGGGACAACGTACATGGGATTGGGAAGTTTAAATGTTCGATTGCCTATATACTCTCCTTGAAGATCATTCCATTGGTCTCCTACGTTGCTGTCACGATCCGAGCCTACGGGTCCGCGACTGGTGCCCCACCCGGTCACCCTTATATCCGTACCTCCCATATAACCAACGGAAGCTAATAAAAACTCATATAATAAAACAACTCATATGATAAAACAGGCAAGCCGACTAGGCCGCCACTATATACATCAACCCAAAATGAACTACAATTGTACATACGTCCAACCCACACATGACTACAGACCTCTAAGAGTATAACAGTAACTATGACGGGACAAGGCCCCGCTGTATCCCTGAATGTACATAAGCAAAACTGTACCAAAATGATATGACTCCGGAACAATGGAGCTATCTCAGCTGGAAAAGGATCCTAAGCTCGAGGATCACCAACCTGTGTACCTACACCTGCGTGCATGAACGCACTTCGGCGGGTCAGAAGAAACAAGGTACCAAGTATGTAACATAAAGTACAGTAAATAAGATCATGACTAGCCAAAAGATGACAGAGACAAGTATGAAAATCAAATACCAGATCCAACCGTGCCATATAAAATAAGAGCCAACTGTACCTTGTATCAATGTACCATCGTACCACTGTATCATCGTACCACTGCATCATCGTACCGCATTACTCTACCACTATATTACTGTACTTCATCAGATCACCGTACTCACGTACTATATAAAATTAGAGTCAACTATGCCTTTTAAAAATATAAAATCAACTGTATCTTTTCAAAATGTGAAAGTTATGTCAAAATTAGGGACACCTGCCCATAGAATCATTATGCATATCCTATTAATGGGAATCAAACCCGCATGAGTCTTTATACCCGCATGAGTATCTATACTCGCACCATGGATGTAAGTCCATGGAATAACTATTCATGGGAGTCGAACCCGCATGGGTCTTTATACCCGCATGGGTATCTATACTCGCATCATGAATTGCAAGTCCATGGAATCATATACATATATTATTCATGTGACTCGAACCCGCATGAGTCTTTATACCCGCAAGAGTATTTATACCCGCATCATGTAAGTCAATGGAATCATATACATATATTATTTATGGGACTCGAACCCGCATGAGACTTTATACCCGCATGAGTATCTATACTCACATCACGGATTGCAAGTCCATGGAATCATATACATATATTATTCATAGGACACGAACCCGCATGGGTCTTTATACCCGCATGAGTATCTATACTCGCATCATGGATGTAAGTCCATGGAATCATATACATATATTATTCATGGGACTCGAACCCGCAAGGATCTTTATACCCGCATGAGTATCTATACTCGCATCATGGATGTAAGTCCATAGAATAACTATTCATGAAATTCGAACCCGCATGGGTATTTATACCTACATGAGTATCTATACTCGCATCACGGATACATGTCCATGGAATCCTGATACATGTACTGTCCGGACTTTTAGTGAAGGGCGCGATGAACCTATGGGGAGATACGCATGAACTGCCTGTCCCAATTTTGGGACGCGGTAAAATCATATACTGCCCGACCCTTTCTGGGACGCGGGAACTACCCGGCCTTCTAGTGAAGGGCGCGATGAATGGAATATAACACTTGCACAAATAGCTATCATGAGCAACCTTATGCAATTTAAATCATCTTTTAACTCTCAATAAAATCATATACTGCCCGACCCTTTCTGGGACGGGGTAAAATCCTTTTTGACTTTCAATAAAATCATATGATGCCCGACCCTCTCTGGGACACGGTGAAATCATTTTTGACTCTCAATAGAATAAAATAGAACAATTTTCATTTAGAAAACTCAAGGCACTATCATGTCATTAAGGATTAAGATCCAAAAGAACTATGTACGCCCGCCTTACACTTACTTTAGAAAATCAACTTTCATTTTAGATCCTCATTTGGAAAATCAAAGCACTTATCATATCAAGTATCATTTTGGGGTTAAGATCCAATAAAACTATGTACGTCCACCGTACACATACTTCATATAAACAACTTTCATTCTTAGAAAAACCAAGGCACTATCTTATCATTAAGAATTAAGATCCAAAAGAACTACGTACGTCCACCGTACGCTTACTTCATATAAACATGTCAAAAGAAGAAGGATAGTTCACATACCTTATCGGTTATACCAACACGACAAGTATGATACACCTCAAGTAGTACTTCAACCTATAATAACGATAACACATCTATCAACTTCATGCTTACTAGTGTAGGACATATACCAAGTAAAGGTTCTCTTTTCATATAAAAATTTGGGGAACACTTCCCTACTTATACATACGTTTCCACCTTACAAATAAGACCACTAACATCAGTAACCAAGTACCAATTAGGTACACAACCAAAACAACAACCAAGGTGATTCACATACCTACTTTTTATGTTAATCCGACCTCTTAATCCATATAAAACAGTCCATAATCCAACACAATGAGGGTAGAATGTGAAGCCTTTCTACACCATTCTGCACCCTTAATCCTTTAGGACATGCATTAGCAATTACAACATTTAAACATGCATAATGATCGCTAAATTTCTAGCATATAACACGTATAAAACAACCCCTAAAACAGCACAACAACATCTCACAGTTGCATGCAGTTTTTCGACCAACTACTACAACCAAAGCCATTTCCATAACTTCTTATAATCCAATTTACATTCCAAAACTTATATATAAACCACATCCACTTGTAATAATAAGATTTCCTTCATTTTAACATGCAAGTAGTGATGATAACAACAACAATAACCAACGAATTCGACAATACCAAAACTGTCCAGTTTTCGGCTAGCGTGCCAAAACTGTGATGTGTATTTCTTATTCCATTTTTACTTAACACAAGTTCATCTATCAATTTCAATATCATATAAATTCCAATTACTTCAAGAGGAAGAAGAAATCTTACCTTAATCTTGGCACTAAACAGTCCCTTAATCTCGGCCAACACCTCACTTTTTGCACCACTTCATCAAGTTTCAATCACACACATGTATCCTCTACAAGCTTGTATCCATATTACTTTCATGTTCTTCTTTCATAAAGTTCATAACAAGCTTAGGGTTTCAAGATAGTTTTTGGTCCAAAACCGTGATCACTAAACTTGGAGAGTTAACTTGGCTTAGAACTTGATTTGGGAGCTTAATCTTGGAAAATAACTTACACTTGTTCTTCACTTTTGCTCAAGATTTTCGAGACTTGAAGGCTAAGGAGAGGATAAGAGAGGTTGAAGAATATAGATATTTGTGAGCTTAAGTCTTGTAAGACTTGTAATATATAAGAGGTGTACAAGCACAAGTGGATGAGGGACCCTTGAACCCCACTTGTCCACTTGTTTTCACCTCACAAAATATCTCCCACACTTAGCAATTTTCTTGAAATTTTCGATGGACTCACCCCTCAAAATTGTGAAATTTTTGGTGGGCCCCACTTTATCAATGTCAAGACTTAATTAATCCACACTAAGTCTATATCTCTATTGGAAATAATCCAACTATAAGTTAATAATTTTCGTCGTCACATTTATTAGATCAAAAATTATTCCATCTAGAAAATGTAATATTCTTTCCTTCAACATTAAAATCTTATTTCCTTTCTTACGTTCTCACTTATATGTCCTGAAATTACGGGGTGTAACATTCTTCCCCCCTTAGAAACATTCGTCCTCGAATGTTCATCAAAGGTCTCAAACTATAAACATTTTGGCACAGTCCCCTTTAACTATACCTATCAACCAATATGCAGCAAACCATAGATGTCTCACAGGGCCACAATATAACACATAGTCTCATTCCCCTCTGATAGTCATTAGCACATTGTACTTCCTTTGTAATTAAGGTCACATTCAAAAGGTCCTATTGTAGTTCCCTTAAAATCGGTAATACCATTTCCTAGCGGCTCAACAATATCAACAACAATCACAAGTGGTTTATACTAAAACCAAAGAATCATCACAACTAATATACAACAATATTACCAACCTATATACAAGTCCATATATTCCTTTCTGGGCCGCTGTCGCTTCTTTGGAACATAGCTGCAACCACAATAATACGTTAGGGAGGGACTACCCTAATAACACAACTCTATCGCACGATCTTGGTGTAAGAAAAAATAGGAACCAATCCTAAATGTACTGTAGCCTCCTATTTATGAGTGTGGTGCACAACACACCGATAACCAAGACTCTACTGCACACGGTCTGTAGACATTCCGATGACTAACTACTCTGATACAACCTTTGTCACGACCCTAGCCGACGGGTCCGCGACTGGTGCCCTACCTGGGCACCCTTATATCCGTCACTCCCATAGAACCAACGGAAGCTAATAAAAACTCATATAATAAAACAACTCATATGATAAAACAGGCAAGCCGACAAGGCCGCCATTATATACATCAACCCAAAATGAGCTACAAATGTACATACGTCCAACCCACACATGACTACAGACCTCTAAGAGTATAACAATAACTATGACGGGACAAGGCCCCGCTGTATCCCTGAATGTACATAAGCAAAACTGTACCAAAATGATATGACTCCGGAACAATGGAGCTATCTCAACAGCTGGACAAGGATCCTAAGCTTGAGGATCACCAAACTGTGTACCTACACCTGCGTGCATGAACGCTGCCCCCCGAAGGGGGTCAGTACAACAAGGTAACAAACATGTAACATAAAGTACAGTAAATAAGATCATGACTGGCCAAAAGATGACAGGGACAAGTATGAAAATAAAATACCAGATCCAACCGTGCCATATAAAATAAGAGTCAACTGAACCTTGTATCACTGTACCACTGTACCACTGTATCACTGTACCACTATATTACTGTACCATTGTATCACTGTATCACTGTACCACTGTACTTTATAAAAATAAGAGTCAACTGTGCCTTTTAAAAATATAAAATCAAATGTATCTTTTCAAAATGTGAAAGTCATGTCAAAATTAGGGACACCTGCCAATAAAATCATTATGCATATCCTATTCATGGGAATCGAGCCCGCATGGGTCTTTATATTCGCATTAGTATCTATATTCGCACCATGGATGTAAGTCCATGGAATAACTATTCATGGGACTCGAACCCGCATGGGTCTTTATACCCGCATGAGTATCTATACTCGCATCATGGATTGCAAGTCCATGGAATCATATACATATATTATTCATGGGAACTCGAACCCGCATGGGTCTTTATACCCGCATGAGTATCTATACTCACATCATGAATGTAAGTTCATGGAATCATATACATATATTATTTATGGGACTCGAACCCGCAAGAGTATCTATATTCGCATCATGGATGTAAGTCCATGGAATAACTATTCATGGGACTCGAACCCGCATGGATCTTATGTACGCCGTACACTTACTTTATAAAATCAACTTTCATTTTAGATCCTCATTTGGAAAATCAAAGCACTTATCATATCAAGTATCATTTTGGGGTTAAAATCCAATAAAACTATGTACGTCCACCATACACATACTTCATATAAACAACTTTCATTCTTAGAAAAACCAAGACACTATCATATCATTAAGGATTAAGATTCAAAAGAACTACATATATCCACCGTACGCTTACTTCATATAAACATGCCAAAAGAAGAAGGATAGTTCACATACCTTATCAGTTATTTCAACACGACAAGTAGGATACGCCTCAGGTAGTACTTCAACCTATAATAACGATAACACATCTATCAACTTCATGCTTACTAGTGTAGGACATATACCAAGTAAATGTTCTCTTTTCATATAGAAATTTGGGCAGCACTTCCCCTACTTATACATACGTTTTCACCTTACAAATAAGACCAATAACATCAATAACCAAGTACCAATTAGGTACACAACCAAAACAACAACCAAGGTGATTCACACACTTAATTCTTATGTTGATCCGACCTCTTAATCTATATAAAACAGTCCACTAAAAACAGTTCATAATCCAACACAACGAGGGTAGAATGTGAAGTCTTTCTACACCATTCTACATCCTTAATCTTTTAGGACATGCATTAGCAATTACCATATTTAAACATGCATAATGGTTGCTAAATTTCCATCATATAACACATATAAAACAACCCCTAAAACAGCACAACAACGTCTCACAGTTTCATGCAGATTTTCGGCCAACTACTACAACCAAAGCCATTTCCATAACTTCTTATAATCCAATTTACATTCCAACACTTATATATAAACCACATCCACTTGTAATAATAAGTTTTCCTTCATTTTAACATGCAATTAATGATGATAACAACAACAATAACCAACGAATTCGACAACACCAAAACTGTCCAGTTTTCGGCTAGAATGCCAAAACTGTGACATGTATTTCTTATTCTCCTTTTTTACTTAACACAAGTTCATCTATCAATTTCAATATCATATAACTTCCAATTACTTCAAGAGGAAGAAGAAATCTTACCTTAATCTTGGCACAAAACAGTCCCTTAATCTCGGCAAACACCTCACTTTTTGCACCACTTCTTCATGTTCCAATCACACACATGTATCCTCTACAAGCTTGTATCCATATTACTTTCATGTTCTTCTTTCATAAAGTTTATAACATGCTTAGGGTTTCAAGATAGATTTTGTACCAAAATCGTGATCACTACTTGGAGAGTTAACTTGGCTTAGAACTTGAAAAGGAAGCTTAATCTTGGAAAATAACTTACACTTGTTCTTCACTTTTGCTCAAGATTTTCGAGACATGAAGGCTAAGGAGAGGATAAGAGAGGTTGAAGAATATAGATATTTGTGAGCTTAAGTCTTGAAAGACTTGTAATATATAAGAGGTGTTGTTGCAATATTTCTAGATGCACGCAAGTGTACGTATCGTTCAAGTAATAAAGATCTGTAAGACTGAGTTTATCGTCCACAGAAACTAGTTTATTAAGTACCGGTAATCTATTCTATGGTATCTATTTGGTTGACGTTCTTTAGTTTGAGAATTATAACAAAGAATTATGACTAAATGCAGAAAAATAAACTAAAGATTATAATAATTTGGGTTTATAACAGTTATGAAGGAAATAGGGCTTCCAATCTCCTCAACTATCCACTCTTTCACGTGTTAATGCAATGCTAACGATTCTTCTTCTTATTAAGATAGCAGGTTAACTAATCTGTCATCATATTTCGGTTAGGACATATGAGAGCTCAACCTTATGCAGAAACCTTCTATATTTCTATAATAGATTTTACCACACAGGAGGATTAAGAACAGTAACCTTAATTACTACACAAGTATCAGGGTACTTTCGTCCACGATTTTAACCTATGTCTAGACAATTACAACATATTCAAATCTCACCTTTCAGACTTTTGATTCGAAATCATATAAGTAATGACAATTAGTAGCTAGTTAATTATCAAAATACTGAATAGATCTTAATATGCTGAAGAAGAAATCAATAACTAATGCATTAACTATATGAAAGAGCTTCAAGAAGATTCGATGGAAACCCTACTAAAGTATTTAGCTCCTAAACATTCTCATGTCAAGAACTAAATTACAGTCCAACATAAACTGAAATAAAGTAAAAGAAAATAACTTGAACAATGAGATGTCTCCAATTGTGTCTTGCCTCCTTTTCTCCTCTCCAAAGTTGTGTTTAGAATATGGTATATGGTCCCCCCCTTAATGAGTAGGGTTTAGGGTATATATATTTGAGAAAAACCTTGCTTTGGACCATGAAAACCCTGGCCAATTCGACCCAGGAAACTAAAAATTACACGTCGGCACCGCGGTTCCTCAGACAGGCACCGCGGTGCTAAATGGCTCACGAAATCACTGCTGGCTACTGGAAATATGGCACCGCGGTGCCTCTTCCCGAATCCGCTGCCTTCGACTGTTTCAACTTCTGACTTTCGGCAATTTTACTCCGCGACGCTAATTCACTTGATCGCGTTTATGGCAATCGCTGGTTATTTTGCCAGACCGCTGCCTCCTTGATTATTATCCGTTCTCGCCGATTTGTTCTATTCTTCGTGACACTTTTTAGGCTTCATTCCTTGGGCTGTGCTTGTGCAATTTACATCTCAGTTAAGCTCATTTCGTCCTCAAAGGTAGCATTTTCTCCTTTATAACCGTTGTGACACAAAATGAAAGAAAAACAACATAACACTATACTAATACAAATGAATAGAGTAAAATACGTAACTAAAAAGGACTCAAAAGAGTGTATAAAATACATTCAACAAACACCCCCAAACTTACACTTTACTCGCCCTCGAGTAAAGCACTAACAAAGACAAAATAAAATAAAAGACTCAATGAAATGGATCAAGTAGTTATAGCAATGCTTCTTCAAAATCATGGATGCAAGTTGAGATAATATGTTAGAACATACATAGCATGAATATTTAGCAATCAAGAATTTCAAGTTAGATATTTCGCAAATTCACTTAGATCATGATCAATGGAAATACAAACACCTAACCTATGCATGTCAATTTCATTCCATCTTTTCCAAACACTATAGACCTGTTTACTTGTTATTCTCCACTAATCATAGACATACATATTAAAGATCATCAGGACTTTCAAGGGTTGTAATGTAGGCTTAGGCAGGGGTAGGTAAAAGTAGGCATTTAAGCTCAATTACGTACCATAGGCATTTTTCATTCAACTCCTTTCATTCTTTTGGTTTTCTTTTTAGTTTCATACCCACTTTCTCCCTTGTTTTTCTTTTGAGAGAATGAGATACATTATAAATAACAAGTACCCCCAAACTTCAACTTTTGCATATTTTTCTTTGGGGTGCATCAAATTTATATTCTCTCTTTTATTTCTTTTTCAACACTTCTCATTCCACTAACTTTCAATTATTACTTTTGGCACAACAGAGAATCAGAGGGTGTCAAAGAAATATCTTATTTTAGGCTCAAATGGGCTAACTAGTGATACATTTTATGTCAGGATAGACAATGAATGGTCAGAAGGACTATCAAAGAAATGTCTGAATCATCTTCCTAAAAATGTACATCTTAACTATTTCGCCTTAAATAGCAAGCAAACAGATTTTCTAGACATTTCTCAACCTTTCTTTCCATAACTGACACACATAAGCTAAGCACAAATATTCCAAATAATTAGATGTCATGAATATTTGGCATATCTAACTTAAGCACACATATTTTGCTTTCAATTCCATTACATTATCCCACTTTATCCACTCAATATCTTTAGCAACTACAACATGCATGATCCATATAAAAAAATTATGAACTCAAAAACACACAAAGACAATAAAAAAGACTAAAACACAGAACAATAAAACAAAATAAGACACCCCCAAACTTAATCGACATATTGTCCCCAATATGTGAAAACTAAAAATAAAGGGACAACTTAGTGACACAACACAACGGTCATAACAGAGGTCTGGGAGGAAAAATTCTGGAAATTGCACGAATTTTGGGTCCTCTGAAGTTTCAGCGTCGTTGCCCTACATTTTGGCGCCACGACGCTTTGCACGACACTTGTACTTTTCCAGCATTTTTTATCCTTCTCCGCTCAGGGTCATTCCTTAGTCCACCTACCATCACAACATAAGACAAAAACCAAGACCGTGAGACTGTTCAATACAAAATAAAATAAAATAAAACAAAATTTAAATAACGTAATTAAAACCATTGGGTTGCCTCCCAAGTAGCGCTGTCTTTAACGTCTTTTAGCCAGACGCATGTTACTTACTAAATTAAGAGGGTAGGGTGTCCCATCTGCATATCCATTTTAGCATCATTCTCTTTCTCCTCCTCCTCTTCTTTTCCACAATTCTGATTTAAGAGAAGTTCAATTTTTTTTCATCAAGAGTTAGTTCAGAAGTCTTACCATCAAGGGAATCAGTACACTTGGAACTTTCATGAGGAGCCCTTGTATCAACAACACCAACAACAAAGCATCTAGCATCGACTTGAGGTTCAACGGACTGCTTGAAAACTTTGAACACCATTTCCTCACCTTGAACTCTGAGCTTTAACTCCCCATTTTCAACATCAATGAGGGATCTTCCTGTGGCTAGGAATGGTCTCCCAAGGATCATTGGCATATTTTCATCTTCCTCTATGTCTAGATTTATAAGTCACAGGAAAATGAATTTACCTACTTTTACCAACACATCTTCAATTATTCCTTCGATGCACAACCGAGTGATCACTACCGCAGCGTGACTATACGGTCGCCTCGCTTCTCCTAACCCAAGTCTTTTGAACACATGTAGGGCATCGATTGACACTTGCCCCAAATCACATAAGTCTCGCCAGATGTAACACTTCCATGGTGCGCGTAGGTGAAACTCCCAATCTTTCAACTTAGGAAACTTCTTCGCAAAGATAGCGCCGCATTCCTCTCACAAGACTACTGCCTCATAATCGCCACTTTGTCACACCCGAAATTGGCCCGTGATCGTGCCTTACCCTGCACCCTAGTGATACAACATCGAGAAAACCAATGGAAATAAAAACTTAGACACGCAACAATAGATATAATAATAAACAAAGCCAACCAAAACAAATTGCCTTCAAGATATACATAAACCCGAATAGCTTTAATTCTTTTACAACCCCGCCCACAACAAGATTACATGCACTTAAGATTTACAACGACTATGACGGACAGGCCCCGCCATACCCCGAATGTACAAGAACCTACAACTCAGTGGAAACACATACCAAAAGATAAGCCTCCGAGAAACGGAGCTTCCCAATACGCCGAATCGTGATCCATGAGCGAGGATCCACGACCGATGTACTTACCGCATGCATTTAACGCAGCCGGCGAGGTCAAGACAACAGTACCAAGTATGTGAAATCAGAATATCGCAGCTTAAATCATAATACTATATAAAGCAGAGACATGTATGATAACCAAAATACATTACGCAACATAAAAGTGCCAAGTCGTGGACTCACGCCTCAAAGTCACCACTAATCTAACTATGGGTCTCACGCCCACCACATCCATCATGTTCGCATCATGGCCACATGCCCGAATCGTGACGGTGTAGACATGTCCATGATGCAACACACACAAGCGCCGCATGGCCACATGCCGGACATCGTGACGGTGTAGACATGCCCATGTAACCTCAATAACAATATATCGGGTGGTCAACTCGCCGCACGGCCACATGCCCGAATATCAGACGGCAGACACGCCCATGTTGCAATAACCATATATCGGTAATCAACCCGGCCGCATGGCCGCATGCCGGAATCGTGACGGTGTAGACACGCCCACGTGACATCAACAACAAGATAGTAATCAAAATGGAAACATACCCGTGGAATTCTCCATCACTGCCAGCACGTCCAAGTAAGTTCTCAACAAGTCAATCGGCCCTCTATCGAGACGCCAGAATACGTAAATACCACACTTGCACAACAAAGGCTATCATCACAAGCATAGGCAAGTTTCACAACAACAAGCATAGGCAAGTTTCACAACAACAAGCATAGGCAAGTTTCACACAACTCAAAGTACTCCCATTTTATGCCAAAGTCCGGGTTTTTAACCCCAAAGTACTACATACGTTAAGTTCTTTAAAAGAGATCCATTACTTTTATAAAAGTCACCCGATACCGTAGTATTAGAATGACCAACCCACATTCCTTTTCAAAATCAAGTAACAACATTCTTTCCTAAGTTCCAGCTTGCCTAGTTTCAATTACTCAAGCTTCTCATTTTCAAATGGTTTCATAGTTCCCAAACTTAATCACTGATTCCTTTTAGAACAATCGAGTAATATATGTCTCACGTGAGAGTAGGTTATTCTTGTTTACAACATTCTTATTACAAAGACCATGATCTAGAAAATGTAATATCATTTTGTCTCATCTTAGTTTCTATGCAGATGAGGTTTCTACCGGTTTTAATACGATACATCATTATTCAATACATTTTCCTTTATTAACGCCGCAGTGGTCCTGTCGATACACCTTCTGATTTCCGAAATCAGTAAAACATTATCCCTTTAAATAAACCAAGTACTCATTACTCACGAATGAGGTTTCACACAAACATTCACATTAAAACAAATAAGTTAAGTCTCTTATCTTATAAGATCAAGTCTCTTAACTTCTAACATCAGTAAACCATTTTCTTTACCTCTCTTAAGACATTATACCTAACTCTCCATAAAGCTAGTATAACTCTTTTTAAAACCTTTAAAACCAAGTGTTACTCTCCCTTCAAAACGATTTATAAATCTTTTGAAATACATCAAGTTCTTTATTATAGCTAGCCAGTTATAATTCACATCAGCTACCTTTTAAAACCACAAAGTATTTTCTTACCTACATAAAGTCATTATAACCAACTTCCCATAAAGCCGTTATAACACTTTATGTTTTAAGAACAATCAAACACGCTTAACACATGACGTCACCGCACTACATAGTTCACACATATCATGCTAGAAGAGATAGGAGAGGTTCACATACCTCGCGACGATTTATCGACAATAAGCAAAATGCTCCAAGTACTACAACCTTGCTAGCCCTTTCCACTCCTCGAGTAACACGCTACTCTTAGTACTTTCACCTATAAAGGTCACAAACGCCTATTAACCCCAAAACACAAGTTTCTATCTTTCTACGAAAATTCAAGAAGACCTCCCCGCAACAGAAATCTCCTCATTTATCGAGGCCTACCAAGCCAACTGTGGGGGTTTATACGCCTAACCTGGACGTGTACAATTCTACTGAATACTACACAAGTCTACCGCAATACAAATTCTATGTAAATACGATAGCTTCTTTATTCTTCAGCTTAAGTCAAAAGACATTGCCACAATACTACGCTCAGATCTATATAGTATACTTCAACTATATATTCTAACATGTAATTTCCAATTACAATAGAAGACGATAGTGTTTACCTCGATAAGCCCAAAATTATCCAAGTATAAAGTCGATCCCGAGCAACGCTTAGCTCTACTCCGAGCTCCAAACAACCCTTAGAAGTTCTAACCAACTTCTACTTACAACTTCAACAACGGGTGAAGATTTTCTTAGGGTTTCGTTTTTGTGGCTAAAGGAAGTATAATCGTATTTTCTGGGCTTTTGTATAAGTGTAACCTTGGGAATACTACAAGGTATTTGGGCCAAGGTATTTGGACATTATAACAATACTAGGAGAGTATTTCTATACCACAACAAGGGTATTATACGAAAACAACTAGGCAGTGGGGTACCCCACTGCCAAGGCACCACAAAGGGGAGGGGTGGCCTCTCGCCAAAGCTCCACAAAGGGGAGGAGGGCTTTGACGAATCACAAGCAAGAGGGAGAGGAGGGCTTTCAAGACTTGGAAGTTTTTGGAATGGATGAAGTCTTCACACTTAGGGGGGTATTTATAGCAAAACCAAAGGCCAACCAAGGGCCAAGATCCTTCCAAGTGTATAGCAAGTGTAAGAACACGATTAAGCCAAGTGCACCCTAAACCCTACTCCACAAAACACTCCACAAAACAAGCCACAAAGCACGGCACAAATCAAGGGGCCAATCGGCCAAGGCCAACCAACCTTGACCGCCTCCAAATCGTCTAACGAGGGTGACAAGTGTCACCCTCCCGTTGGTCCAAAATGTTTCGCCTCTGGAAAAATCCGCAAAAATTAAAAATGTCATAGCCGAATTTTCCCTACGAAGTCGTGGAAACGCTTTCGCCTGAAACGACTCTACTCGGCACTTGTGCCCAATTTCGAATCCAATGCCTAACTTAAGGCTCAAATTTCGTACGTACGTCCATACGTACATACTCTGGAAATACGGGATATAACAAGCTTCCTCTTCTTAAACAAGACGTCTTTCATGAACTTTACATAAGCTGACATTTGCTCAAAGACCTCAATGAATGGAAGATTGATATGCAATTTTTTAAATACCTCCAAAAATTTCGAAAACTGCTTATCCAAAGTCTTCTTCTGCAATCTTTGAGGGTAAGGAATTTTATCTGTATACTCCCTCATCACTGCGGGGGGAGCCTTCTCTAAAATAGGGCGGTCATCAGTAACCCCCTCTTTCTCTACCTCACATGTCCTCTCCAACTCCTTTCTCTTTTTGACCATTAGTTTAGGTGCACCTTGCTCTAACTGCTTCCCACTTCTCAAGCTGAATGCCTGATATTGCTCCATTGGGATCATCACTGTATTACTGAGAAGATTACCTTGCCTTCTACTGCTCAGTGTGTACGCCAGCTGTCCCACTTGTGTTTCCAAATTTCTGATAAAGGACCTGGTCTCTGTCATGAACTGAGTGGTCTCCTTCATGAATTGAATTTGGGAGTTGTTGAATTCTGTCTGGGATTTAGCCAAGGTCATCAATGCTTCTCTTATTTCTCTTATTTCATCTGACTTCTCTTGTGGTGCTGGTGGGCTGAATTGTTGTGAAGATGCGGCCTAAAATTGTGGTTGTTGCCCTTGGTCATTCTTCCACGAAATATTTGGGTGATTTATCCACCCCTGGTTGTATGTGTTGGAGTAAGGGTTGTTGTAGGGCCTCTGAAAATTCCCCACTGCCTGAACTTGCTCCATGGACACATTATTCGGGTCCACTGCTGTGCATCTATCAAAAGTATGGATACCCCCACAGATCTCACAACCCACTGGTGTCTGAACCGCTTTAACTGCCATGGTACTCTGCTGCATCTGTATTGTCAAAATGGCTACCTGCGCAGTCAATGCGGTGATAACATCTAGTTCATGAATTCCATCCACTTTCCTGCTGTTCACTGCTCTCTCATCGGCCCCCTGATGGTTGTTTGTGGCCATATCCTCTAGAAAATTATGTGCCTCATTGTCACTCTTTTTCATGAACGTACCTCCTGCTGCAACATCAATGATGGTACGAGTTGTACCACACAGCCCATTGTAAAATATGTAGACTAACATCCACTTCTCAATCCCATGATGTGGGCACTTCTCTGCAAATCTTTGAACCTCTCCCATACATTATATAATAGTTCTCCCTCCAGCTGATAGAAGTTATTAAGTTCACCTATGAGCTTCGTTGCCTTAGCTGGGGGGAAGAACTTGGCAAGAAACTTCTGGGCTAAGTCTTGCCATGTAGTGATGAAGTTCGCCTGTAATGAGTTCAGCCAGCACTTTGCTCTATCCCTGAGTGAGAATGGGAATAGTCTCAACCGAATGGCGTCATCAGTAACACCATTGTATTTAAACGTTGCACATAGCTCCAGGAAGTTTGCTAGATGCAAGTGAGGATCTTCAGACGGCAATCCCCCAAACTGAACTGAGCTCTGAACTATGTGCAATATGGCTGGTTTGATCTCAAAATTATTGGCTTCAACCACTGGAAGCGGGGTGAAAGTCTATACTCTTGTAATGGTTGGCATCACATAGTCCCCAAGCTCCTTTCTGCAGGGACTTGTCTTAAAACAGGTGGTAACTCATCATCTCTCAAATTATTATTTCGCTGATCTCCCATTGCTAAGGAATCAGTTGCTCTTTTCTCTTTCATGTTCTGTCTGCACAATCTCTCAATCTCAGGGTTCAGAGGGATATGAATGTCAGCTCCTCTCCTACTTAGCATAAACTAAGTTCCTGAGACTAATCAAAAACAGCAAACAAATCACGGCAGACAGCACTAAAGTAAAATAAAATAAAAATAAATAAAAAAACTGAAAATAAAAACCAAATTAGAAATAAGAATAGATAAATCGATATTAATAGTACGCCAGTCCCCGGCAACGGCGCCAAAAACTTGTTGCGATATTTCTAGATGTTTACGCAAGTGTACGTATCGTTCAAGTAATAAAGATCTGTAAGACCGAATTTATCGTCCACAGAGACTGGTTTATTAAGTACCGGTTATCTATTCTATGGTATCTATTTGGTTTTGACGTTCTTTAGTTTGAGAATAATTGTCACGACCCGACCCCGGGCCCGCGACTGGTGCCCTACCTGGGCACCCTTACAGGTGTACATCAGAGAAAATCAGCGGAACATACATGAAACTTATTAAATAAAACAACAGTAATAAAACAACAGGTTAGCCGATAGGGCTACCTTCCTGAACGTACATACATAAACGAAGCAGTTGCCTCCTTTCCTTTACAAACTGACCCACAAAATGTGACTACTGCACTTAAGAATTACAATGCGGTAGGACAGGGGCCCGCCATACCCCGAATGTACATAAGTCTACCATATCGAAACCGTGCCAAAAGATAAGCCTCGGAGTGAAAGAGCTTCTCCCAAAAAGCAACAGAGATCCTAAGAGCAAGGATCACCAACTGGGTACTATAACTGCGGGCATGAACGCACCGGGCGGGTCAAGACAAAATTGTACCGTATGGAATGTAAATAAAATGCAATAACCAAATCGTATCGTATAAAAGAATGTCCTTTTAACTCCCGAAATCAATCATATATTAACTGCTCTTTCCTTCTTTCAATAAAATTAACGACATATTCATACATACATACTTAAGAGTTTAATTCACTTTTTCACATAACTTACATATCTTACATAACATAATCAGGCCCATTATGGAGGATTCTTATTTGGGAGCTTACTTTGATTATCCATACGTGATAACGTAATCCGCCCATTGCGGACACGGTGTACTCATAAATCATGTGGCATAATCCGCCCGCTGTGGGGCTCGGTGTCTTGTGGAATCATGTAGCATAATTCGCCCGCTGTGGGGCTCGGTGTCTTGTGGAATCATGTAGCATAATCCGCCCGCTTGGGGCTCGGTGTCGTGGAATCATGTAGCATAATCCGCCCGCTTGGGGCTCGGTGTAGATGACGAACGACCCTACTATGTGAAGGCTCGGGGTAATATGGCGTAATCCCACATGTGTAGGCTCGGTGTATTTCATAACGTAATCCGGCCTATTTGTAGGCTCGGTGTATTTCATAACGTAATCCGGCCTATTTGTAGGCTCGGTGTATCTCATAACGTAATCCGGCCTATTCGTAGGCTCGGTGTGATTTTTCCTTACATAACATTTTTAAACCATCTTTTCACTTCTTCTTAAGTCGTCATAACAACTTCCCATAAAGCTATTATAACAACCATTCATTTTAGAGAACTTATGTCACTTTTATTCTTACAACATTTAGGAAACGGATCCAAAGATACTACGTACATACATACTTAAAAAGAATCGTATCGCTTAAAACTTCATAATCCTTAAAAGACAATCAAAGTTCTTAGTCTTCAAACTTCATAACATACTTCCTTTAAAGCCCAATTACTTATACAAAAACATATAAAGTTCCATACCTTCCAAAACCAAGTAATTTATTCCCTTAAAATCATATAACTTCCACTTTTAAAATCAATCCCCTTTTCACATATAAATTCAAGTCATTTTCGAACATAAAATCCACTTACTTACTTTAAACAAATCAAGACACATAGCCTTTAAATCAAATCTCATAACTTCCTAACCGTTCTTACCAACGTCTCCCATAAGACCTAGTAAGGACTTAGGACAATTTAAACATACTCTTAACTTAGATTCAACAATGTAAATACTTCTTAACTTCTAAGAGTAGAAGGAATCTTGAAATACTATCACATAGAGATTTCATACGTAGGATCATGCCAAAGAAAGAAGAGGTTCACATACCTCGCGACGACTAGTGACAAGTTGCAAAAAGGCTCCAAAGTACTTCAACCTATAATGGCCACAATACGTCCATTAACCTCTTAATTCAAACGTAGAATATTCTAAGTGCTAAGTCGCTAAATTCTACGGAAAATCGGACAACACCTCCTTTGTTTCTACTCACTTTGCCACCTTTTTCAAGGCCGAAATACAATAACCAAACAGCCCCAATTGGCTCACAACAATAAAGAAGGTAGTCCAATACAAATGAATAACTAAACAGCCCCAATTGGCTCACAATTTAGAAAGTAGTCCAAATTCGACCACCTAGAGTTCAACCATACCAATACTTATCAAATTTCCATTTCAATCCAATTTGTTAATCATAACATGATATCAAGTCGCATTTGGTTAAAACTACCACAATCTTCAAATCAATAACATGCGACGATTCTAATAACGACTAAATTGAAATCCAACTTAACACGGCTTCCATTACATTCCGGATATCCAATGCTACAATCAATCCACAATCCTTATAAACTTCTACATATCAACTTCATGCTAGCAACACGTAAAGCTAACGACAACAATATAAATATATAATCTTGTAACACATTAAAGGATAAAATTATACCTCAATGAATCTTAATCCAATTCCAATCCGAAGTCGCTCCTAGTAGTTTAGAACCTCTCCAAGACACTTCAATCCGCTCGTTGAGACCCTTAGAACCATACCAACAACTTTCCTTCAACTTCCAATCCAAAACCTAGAAAGACCCTTAGGTTTTCGTTTTGCGACTAACCCGTAAACTATTTTTTTCCAAGGTTTTTCTATTGAGATATGCTTACACTACCCTCAAGAACCTTGGTTTAAAGTGTGGAGCCTAAAGAACAAGAAACAAAAAAATTTCCTTTTGAAGGAGAGGGAACCCGAGAGCTTCTTGCTCTTCAATTCTTGTGAATTTTTCTAAGTGTTAAGCTAGTCATACTACTACTAGTATTATAAAGAAACATGGAGGGTCAAGATGTGAACAATTGGGTGGTTTGGATGATCTCTTAACAAATATCAAGACTAGTGGGACCTTGACTTAGTCAAACTTCTCAAGCTAATCAACTTGCAAGACTTGCCATCTAGGACTATGGTCAATGACCATATTGGCCATGCCAATTTCGTCCAAGGCATCAATAAGGGGGGGGGGGGTGACACGTGTCGCCCTCCCATTCGTCACAATAATACGTTTTCCGACAATTCCATAATTCCGTTAAATTTTACAAGTCTCTAATTTAACACTTGCGAGTTCTTACGTACGTTCTTAAAACATGTCCTGTAATTACGGGGTGTAACAATAATAACTAAGAATTATGACTAAGTGCAGAAAAATAAACTAAAGATTGTAATAATTTGGGTTTATAACAGTTATGAAGGAAATATGGCTTCCAATCTCCTCAACTATCCACTCTTTCACGTGTTAATGCAATGCTAATGATTCTTCTTCTTATTAAGATAGCAGGTTAACTAATCTGTCATCATATTCCGGTTAGGACATACGAGAGCTCAACCTTATGCAGAAACCTTCTATATTTCTATGATATATTTTACCACACAGGAGGATTAAGAATAGTAACCTTAATTACTACACAAGTATCAGGGTACTTTCGTCCACGATTTTAACCTATGTCTAGACAATTACAGCATATTCAAATCTCACCTTTCAGACTTTTGATTCGAAATCATATAAGTGATGACAATTAGTAGCTAGTTAATTATCAAACAATCATAACAATATTGAATAGATCTTAATATGCTGAAGAAGAAATCAATAACTAATGCATTAACTATATGAAAGAGCTTCAAGAAGATTCGATGGAAACCCTACTAAAGTATTTAGCTCCTAAACATTCTCATGTCAAGAACTAAATTACAGTCCAACATAAACTGAAATAAAGTAAAAGAAAATAACTTGAACAATGAGATGTCTCCAATTGTGTCTTGCCTCATTTTCTCCTCACTAAAGTTGTGTTTAGAATATGGTATATGGCCCCCCTTAATGAGCAGGGTTTAGGGTATATATATTTGAGAAAAACCTTGCTTGGACCATGAAAACCCTATCCAATTCGGCTCAGGAAACTGAAAATTACGCGTCGGCACCGTGGTTCCTCTGACAGGCACCGCGGTGCTAAATGGCTCATGAAATCACTGCTGGCTACTGGAAATATGGCACCGCGGTGCCTCTTCCCGGAACCGCGGTGCCTTCGACGGTGTTTCAACTTCGGACTTTCGGCAATTTTTACGCCGCGACGCACTTGACCGCGGTTCTATGGCACATGCTGCTTGCCGAGCAGGTGCCTCGCTGATTCTTGTCCGGTTACCGATTTGTTCTATTCTTCTAAGACTTTTAGGCTTCATTCTTTGGGTTGTGCTTGTGCAATTTGCATCTCAGTTAAGATCATTTCGTCCTCAAAGGTACCATTATCTCCTTTATAACCGTTGTGACACAAAATGAAAGAAAAACAACCTAACACTATAATAATACAAACGAAAAGAGTAAAATACGTAACTAAAAATGACTCAAAAGAGTATATAAAATACACTTAACAGGTGTACAAGCACAAGTGGATGGGGGACCCTTGAACCCCACCTGTCCACTTGTCTTCACCTCACAAAATATCTCACACTAAGCAATTTTCTTGAAATTTTCGATGGACTCACCCCTCAAAATTGTGAATTTTTTGGTGGGCCCCACTTTATCAATGTCAAAACTTAATTAATCCACACTAAGTCTATATCTCTATTGGAAATAATCCAACTATAAGTTAATAATTTTCGTCGTCGCATTTATTAGATCAGAAATTATTCCATCTAGAAAATATAATATTTTTTCCTTCAACATTAAAATCTTATTTCCTTTCTTACGTTCTCACTTATATGTCCTGGAATTACGGGGTGTAATATTCTTCCCCCCTTAGAAACATTCGTCCTCGAATGTTCATCAAAGGTCTCAAACTATAAACATTTTGGCACAGTCCCCTTTAACTATACCTATCAACCAATATGCAACAAACCATAGATGTCTCACAGGGCCAAAATATAACACATAGTCTCATTCCCCTCTGATAGTCATTAGCACATTGTACTTCCTTTGTAATTAAAGTCACATTCAAAAGGTCCTATTGTAGTTCCCTTAAAATTGGTAATACCATTTCCTAGCGGCTCAACAACATCAACAACAATCACAAGTGGTTTATACTCAAACCAAGGAATCATCACAATAAATATACAATAATCTTACCAACCTGTATACAAGTCCATATATTCCCTTCTAGGTCGCTGTCGCTTCTTTGGAACATAGATGCAACCACAATAATACGTTAGGGAGGGACTACCCTAACAACACAGCTCTATCGCATGATCTTGGAGTAAGGAAAAATAGGAACCAATCCTAAATGTACTATAGCCTCCTGTTTATTAGTGTGGTGCACAACACATCGATAACCAATACTCTACTGCACACGGTCTGTAGACATTCCGATGACTAACTGCTCTGATACCACCTTTGTCACGACTGAGCCGACGGCATGATCGTGCCCTACCTGGGCACCCTTATATCCGTCACTCCCATAGAACCAACAGAAGCTAATAAAAACTCATATAATAAAACAACTCATATGATAAAACAGGCAAGCCGATAAGGCCGCCATTAGATACATCAACCCAAAATGAGCTACAAATGTACATACGTCCAACCCACACATGACTACAGACCTCTAAGAGTATAACAATAATTATGATGGGACAAGGCCCCGCCGTACCCCTGAATGTACATAAGCAAAACTGTAGCAAAATGATATGACTCCGGAATAATGGAGCTATCTCAACAGCTGGACAAGGATCCTAAGCTCGAGGATCACCAAACTGTGTACCTACACCTGCGTGCATCAACGCAGCCCCCGAAGGGGGTCAGTACAACAAGGTACCAAGTATGTAACATAAAGTACATTGAATAAGATCACGATTGACCAAAAGATGACAGGGACAAATATGAAAATAAAATACCATATCCAACCGTGCCATATAAAATAAGAGCCAACTGTACCTTGTATCATCGTATCACTCAGTACCATGTATCATTGTACTCATCGCATCAGATTACTTTACCATCGTACTATTATACCATCAGACATCGTATTCATGTACCATTTCATCAGTATCATTGTACCAATGTACTTTATAAAAATGAGAGTCAACTGTGCCTTTTAAAAATATAAAATCAAATATATCTTTTCAAATGTGAAAGTCATGTCAAAATCAGGAACACCTGCCCATAGAATCATTATACCCGCATGAGTATCTATACTCGCACCATGGATGTAAGTCCATGGAATAACTATTCATGGGACTCGAACCCGCATGGGTTTTTATACCCGCATGCGTATCTATACTCGCATCATGGATTGCAAGTCCATGGAATAATATACATATATTATTCATGGGACTCGAACCCGCTTGGGTCTTTATACCCGCATGAATATCTATACTCGCATCATGGATGTAAGTCCATGGAATCATATACATATATTATTCATGGGACTCGAACCCGCATGGGTCTTTATACCCGCATGAGTATCTATACTCGCATCATGGATGTAAGTCCATGAAATAACTATTCATGAGACTCGAACCCGCATATGTCTTTATACCCGCATGAGTATCTATACTCGCCTCACGGATTGCAAGTCCATGGAATTATATACATATATTATTCATGGGACTCGAACCCGTATGGGTCTTTATACCCGCATGAGTATCTATACTCGCATCATGGATGTAAGTCCATGGAATCATATACATATATTATTCATGGGACTCGAATCCGCATGGGTCTTAATACCCGCATGAGTATCTATACGCGCATCATGGATGTAAGTCCATGGAATAACTATTCATGGGACTCGAACCCACATGGGTCTTTATACCCGCATGAGTATCTATACTCGCATCATGGATTGCAAGTACATGGAATAATATACATATATTATTCATGGGACTCGAACCCGCATGGGTCTTTATAACCGCATGAGTATCTATACTCGCATCATGGATTGCAAGTCCATGGAATAATATACATATATTATTCATAGGACTCGAACCCGCATGGGTCTTTATACCCGCATGAGTGTCTATACTCGCATCATGGATGTAAGTCCATGGAATCATATACATATATTATTCATGGGACTCGAACCCACAGGAGTCTTTATATCCGCATGAGTATCTATACTCGCATCATGGATGTAAGTCCATGGAATAACTATTCATGGGACTCGAACCCGCATGGGTCTTTATACACGCATGAGTATCTATACTCGCATCACGGATAAATGTCCATGGAATCCTGATACATCTATTGTCCGACCTTCTAGTAAAGGGCGTGATGAACCTATGGGGAGATACGCATGAACTGCCTGGTCCAATTCTGGGATGCTGTAAAATCATATACTGCCCGACCCTTTATAGGATGCGATAACTGCCCGGCCTTCTAGTGAAGGGCGCGATGAATGGAATATAACACATGCACGAATAACTATCATGAGCAACCTTATGCAATATAAATCATCTTTTGACTCTCAATAAAATCATATACTTCCTGGCCCTTTCTGGGACGCGATAAAATCCTTTTTGACTTTCAATAAAATCATATGCTGCCCGGCCCTCTCTGGGACACGGTGAAATCATTTTTGACTCTCAATGGAATAAAATAGAACAACTTTCATTTAGAAAACTCAAGGCACTATCATGTCATTAAGGATTAAGATCCAAAAGAACTATGTACGTCCGTCGTACACTTACTTTATAAAATCAACTTTCATTTTAGATCCTCATTTGGAAAATCAAAGCACTTATCATATCAAGTATCATTTTGGAGTTAAGATCCAATAAAACTATGTACGTCCACCGTACACTTACTTCATATAAACAACTTTCATTCTTAGAAAAACCAAGGCACTATCATATCATTAAGGATTAAGATACAAAAGAACTATGTACGTCCACCGTACAATTACTTCATATAAACATGCCAAAAGCAGAAGGATAGTTCACATACCTTATCGGCTATACCAACACGACAAGTAGGATACGCCTCAAGTAGTTGTCGCGCCCATTTTCGGCCGCGGCATTCTAAATAGCGAACCCTGCTCAAAATGCAATGTTAGAAAAATAAAATAAAATGCTAAAAGAAAGTTAAAGTGTTAAAGAAGTGTTTAAAAAGAATGCTAAAGGGTTGCTAGAATGCTAAGGGTTCGCGGAGTCGCCACCTAATTAGTTTGGGTGAATTAGGACACCTAAATGTCAACTAGGTTAAAGTCAACACTAACTCCATTTTTATGGTCTGCTAAACTTAATGAGATTCCGGGTAAGGGTTCTTTATTAATCTAGAGGGAAGGGGTTAGGCACCCTCTAAGATCCGCTAACTTGCGGTTGTCCTGCCAAACCTAGGGTGATTATTATGTTTAAAAAAATGCAAAAATAAAAGTTCCTCCTGCTTAATGAAATGCTAAAACGTTAAAATGTTTGAAAGGTGCTTTAAGTATAAAAGGGGCAAAAGTGTTATGAATAAATAAGAGAGCCAAATGCTAAATGTTTAAAAGAATGCTAAAATGTTAAAAGGTGCTTAAAGGTGCTAAAAGATTAATTTTAAAGCTAAAGGGTGCTAAAGGTGCTAAGAGGTGCTTAAAAGTGCTAAATGCTAAAGTGCTGAAAGTAATGCTAATATGCTTAAAATAGGAGGTGCTAAAATGTTAAGGACAAAATGCGCCAAAGGCGATATTTAAAGATGCTTAAAGGATTGCTAGAATTTTTTATTTTCTAAACTCCTGCTGCTCAAATAAAAGGTTAGAAAATAAATAACATAAATGCTAAATAGTTAAAAAGGCTTGAAGGTTTAAAAATGCTTAAAAGGTGCTAAAAGATTTAAAAAAAAATATGCTAAAAGGATGCTAAAAGCGCAAAAATGCTAAAGTAATTTTAAAAGTAAAGGGGTGCTAAATATTAAAGGGTGATTAAAAAAATGTTAAGAGGGCTAGAAATGCTAAAGAATGCTAGGAAGGTGCTTTATGGACTAATTATGTATTCATGCAAAGGTTATTTAGTTAGGTATACTACTAGCTAAATTAATCTTGTTTAACCTGCGCGTAATATTATATAAAATGCTTTAAGACGATTTTTGAGAGTTTAGGAGAAATCTGTTATGTATTTTAATAAGAAACAGAATGTTGGTTTTATGATGCAAGTTGAATCCTCTAAATTATTTTTGCAGAATTTAGACATGTCTAATAATCCTAAAAGACAAATAAAGTAGAAGTGCGTTCTAAGTTTAAATTACTTTCCCACCTTATATGTTCGAAACTTAATTGTTCTAAATATCCTAAATATTACAGAAATAGGGCAATTAAATTACAATAAACAAATAGATGAATGAATAGCACGTAAAGAGAGAGGATGGGATTTAAGAGTGCTCTTTACGACGGATGACGACATCCTATTTGTTTTTCTAGGAATTCCTGAAGCGGGAACGCGAATGCGGATGCACATAGACGCGGGCTGCCGTTTGAAGTAGCTCGTGATGAGTCTCGCCGTGAGACTCTTCGTTTTGCTCCAGTGCATTTCATGTAACAAAAAGAAAGATAAGGATTAGTATGAGCCCAAATAATAATTGATACAAATAATTAGGACGAGCACATATGTTTGCTGCATAACGTGTCACAATGACTCAAGACTAAAGGAAAACTGGCCCAGGGCAGTCACTGGGCCCTGGGTGCAAACAGTTAAGCAGAAATGCGAAAATGGCCCAAAACATGCAATTTCCAGATTTGAAGTAAGGACAAATCAACATGCAGGGAGGCCCAGTTAATTACTTATATACCAAACGAAACAGGTACCAGTTTCTTTAAGCCAGCTGGGAAATTCAGATTTTTCAAGTTATAATCAAAGCCTGAGATGCTACACACTCATTTATGCAGGGAGGCAAACCAGTGCTGAACAAATGAGAAGCAGATATGTGTACAACCATACATATGTACCTTCTATATTCATTAAGAGATACTATCCTAGATACAACATATTCAAGAGAAGACATGCAGGATACAAATAAACTCAACATCTACAGAAAGAAGCTAAGATACATAATATTCCTTGAGGATACAACATTCAATTAACTAAACTTGCTTATAACATCGGATCTTATGCAACCTATCAAGTTAATAGGAAAGAAATGATGATCTACACTAGTTCTAACAAAAGCAACTTCGACAGATACCAAACAAATTCACATAGGCCACAGACTTGTATACAAATGACTCAAGTAGCAACAACAGCACACAATACGTCATTTACCTATCTAAAACGTATTGCACAGTGACTAAATAGGCTCAACAATAATAATGAATGTTAACAGCGTCTTAAATTTGAATCATTATCGTAACACAGCTAATCGAAAATCAAACAACCATCAAAATAAGGAATTCAGGTAGCATTGAGACAGCGTACACATCCTACAATCTTCAACATCTTCATCATTTAACACATATTTGACACAAATACGCACAGAAATACAAGAATGAACTGAAATCGAGAGGGAGTCGAATTTACCTTCTCCGGACAGCGACCCGGGGCAGCGTATCAAGTCGTCGGTCCAATCGACGGGTTTTGGGTTTGCGATGCGAATAAGGGCAAGGTTTGTTTGCTGATTCTTGGTTTGAATTGAAAGAAGGAGATTTGAACTACCTATTCGTGCTTGCTAGTGATGCTCTGTGTCTGCCCTTGCCTATCGTCTGCTTCCCCTACATCGATGCCCTAAATTGCTATGTGGTTCCTAACTATTGCTAAGGGTGAAACGATTGCTATCTCCCTCTGACTGAGCCCTCAGAATTCGACCCTGAGCTCTCTCTTATATGCTCTCCTATGCTCTGCTCTCCCCCCCTATTGCATGCCTAAACCTTCTGTCTTATAGCTAATAATCTGGGCCTTAAGTTGGTAAGTAATCAATGTTGATTCTTATCCTTGATTCGATGAGATTTGTGCTGACTTTAGTGCGATTTTGTGCAGGTTATGGTAAGGATACGTTGGCTGGGTGTACGTGGTTAAGGAAAGGCCCGGATTCTCCGGCGAGAAATCCGGGCGGCGACGAAAGCAGAAGCCTTTAGGGTTTAGGTTTCGCAGGGCTTTCTCTGTTGAGGACGATGGGAATGAATTCTGGGGTAATGGGCTGCGTATAAGGGCTGATGAAACAAGGCTTGGGCTGGGGCGGCGGGTTTGGGCCACGCGGGTGTGGGCTGTGGGTTATTTAAAGGGTAAGGGCTGATGGGCTAATTAGCTAGGGTATTAGATTTAATTAGTGTTAGTGGTAAAGTAAATTAATAAATTGTGCTTAAATTATTTAGGTGTTCTATTAGCCTAATTGTTATAAATGCGGGCGTGCTATTTAATTAATGCTTAATATTTTAGAATGCGGTGCTATTAAAATCTTATTATTGTGCATTATCGCGATGTTAAATTAAAATTAAAAATGAGTTTAGATTAAATTACTTAAATGCTAAATGCAAGTATGATATTTAGGAATTGTTTAAAGCTTTATAAATGCGGTGCTATTAAATGCATATATCAGATTAAAATTGATTTTAAATTACAAATGATTATGAAATTCTCTTGCGTATTAATAAATGCGGCTATGCTACCTGACACGACGTTATTGCTAAATTATTTATTTTATGCATTCATTAATTATTTAAGAATTACGACAGAGCTTACAATTAATAAATGCGGGCGCGAGACTCTAAGTGCTTAAAACTCTACGTAAGACGCGATGCCATTATTAAATTAATTATTTATGCCTGTATTTAATGTTTTATTCGCTGCATTTTATTATAAAAATCCTAAAAATTATTTTACAAAATTAGTGTAATTTTATAGTTAATGACTGGACGGGAGGGTCAAAATTGGGTGTCAACAGCTGTCCCTCTTTGTATGGAGATGATGGAAGAATCTTCGGACAAAGACGTTGACTCATAGCCAATTTTGTCTCGATCTTCGCACTGCGTAAATCTTTGGCGGTAGACAAGGCCGACGAAAATCAAAAGCGTCCCGATCGAGTTACGACGACACGGGTTACCATGGTCTAAACACCGCGGGCTAACGCAGACTCAAAGCGTCGGTGTCGAGTTATGGCGACCGGGCTACCATGGTCAAAACACCAAGGCGGGCTAACGCGGACTCAAAGCTGTCCCAGTGTCGAGTTATGATGACACTGGGCTATGGTGTAAAAAGTAAAAGAATATAAGCGCTTGAACTCGGGTGTCTTCTTTGTGGCTTGTGGTCTGGGTTCTACGGTGATGTGAGCGAGTGGACCGACGCTGAGGCGCCGCCAATCGTTGGGAAGGTTGGCCCCCCAACAAATTGCCCCGGTTCGCTGTAAGAGAAAATCCACGTTGTGCTCCTGCTCCTGCATGCTAAGACTTAAACAAACGGTTAGTGCATAACTGTTAAGGCGAAATGATGATGCATAATTGTTGAAAGTAATGTGACTGTGAGTAGAAAATGTTATCCTGCAAAAATGTGATGCCTGCTGTGTTGATGCGATGTTGCGAATCGTGATTTTCGCCCGCACGGGCGTGTTGCGATTGTGAATGCGGATACGTTGTCCTTGCTGCAATTGCCCCCTGTAGACTAAAGCTCAAGAAAGAGTTAGTGCATAACTGTTAAGACAGAATAATAAAGCATGAATGAGAAAAAATGCAATTTTGAGAACAGAGAAAGTCGTCCCTGTGTAGATGCGATATGCTGATGATGGCGTCGTTTTCGGACTTGCTGTCGTTTTCAGTCTTGGCGTCGTTTTGGACTTGGCGTCGTTTTCGGACTTGTCGTCGTTTTCGGACTTGTCGTCGTTTTCGGACGTGGAGTCGTTTTCGGACTCGGAGTCGTTTTCGGACTCGGAGTCGTTTTCGACCGGCGTCGTTTTGGGCGTGGTCGTTTTGGACTTAGCGTCGTTTTCTGGCGTCGTTTCGGACGCGAGTCGTTTCGGACCGAGTCGTTTCGGACCGACGTCGTTTTGGGCGTGGTGTCGTTTTGGACTTAGTCGTTTTTTGGACGTGGTGTCGTTTTCGGACTTAGCGTCGTTTTCGGACTTAGCGTCGTTTTCGGACGTGGCGTCGTTTTCGGACTTAGCGTCGTTTTCGGACGCGGAGTCGTTTTCGGACTCGGAGTCGTTTTCGGACTCGATGTCGTTTTCGGACGTGGCGTCGTTTCGGACCAGTCGTTCGGACTCGAGTCGTTTTGGACTCGGACGCCGTCGTTTTGGGCGTGGTGTCGTTTTGGACGTGTTGTTGATGCTCGCGTATAATAAATGCTCCTGCAAGCTAAGCTTGAGAAAAATTAGTGTATAACCGGTAAAACAAGATGATAAATATATGAGAAATGCAATTATGTGAATAAGGATGTCTTCCCTGTATGATATGTGGGGTGTTGTGAATGCTGAGATGTTGTCCTTGGGCGGACATGCTAGATCCGCCAGCGGCCAATTGCCATGATGCCTTTGTTGTGATGCATTCGTGAACCATGGATTGTCATGATGTCTTTGTTGTGCGTTTGTGCTGCATGAGTGCAATTTGACTCTGTGCAGGCGACGCGCTATAATTTGTTGCGGACTTTTGAATTCGATTGATTGTCGGTGCCTCTATCTCTCGGCGTATGGAATCATATTTGTCGGTGTCCTTCGTGGCGGTCCTTAAAGATTGTCGCTGGTCGATTAAATCGAAGTCGGATATATGTCGCCGGACATAATCGCGATAACGCCGTTACTGGGCGTGTTCTTGCCGCTCATAGGATAAATGCTCGCAAGCTTGAGAAAACATTAGTGTATACCGCTTAAATGAAATGATAAACATATACGAGAAGTGCAATTTTATGGGTAGAGATGTTGTCCTCGCTACGCGGATGAATGCGAGATGTCGCCCTTGCGTGGACATGCTAAATCTTGAATCGCAATTGCCATGATGCTTTTGTTGGGTGTGATGCAGTGGTTGCCAATTTGACTTTATGCCCTAGTTGATTCGCTAGGTTTTGTTGCGGAACTTTGAACATTGACTGCTGATTGTTGATGCCTTTTATGCTGCTTCTGCTTTTGCTGCGGACGTTGGATTGTTGTCATCTTACGCCTTTGCTTTCTTCTCGCTATCTGAAGAAACCTTTGCCCGTATTTTCTATTTCGCTATTGCACTTTCTCTCTGTTAATATGAAGAACCTGCGCTCAAAGAAAATTTGTGAGTTTTGAGGGGGGGGTCGATTTGTATCTGACTTCGCCTTGTCCCTTGATATCCGCGTGCACGGCTTGGACTTGCAATCCAATGCAGTTTCCTACCTTGTCCCGATTTGAATATGCTGGCGTTTGACCTAAAGTGGGTCTCAATAAAGTTGCTTGCATTTATTGATGTTTCTGGGCCTTCTAATTTCGGCCTGTAGGGAGCTGCTCGATCGGATTTATGTTGCTTTTTTTTTTCTGAGACCCCTGCTTTGCCTATAGGAACCAAGACAGGTTCCGACTCGTTCCGCTCAGATGTCCTTGAATCAGTCATGTTGCTGGACCGTACCTTTGATCTTGTGAAATATTGATGCTCTGCCATTGCTTAGTCAAATACGAACCGACCTTTTGGGGAGGATGATAAACTTTCTAAAAAAAATGCAACAAACGGTGTTAGCATAAAGCACATAATTTGCAGGTATATAGCAGGTATATCGCACATAGCACATTCAAACGTTTCCTAACATGCAGGGGGACCTTTTTATGCCAGAGGTAGGCCTAAACGTCACATATGCGAGGTCATGATGGATTTGTCCAAGCCGCCCAACTGTAACGCTTTGTTGGAAATGGCGACCAAATGACGGTGCACTTTTTCCAATTTCAGCATGACATGATTAGGTTTGGATTTGTCTGTCATTGCCACGCTACACATAATATGTTGGTTGGCCGTTGGGTTGAGAAACCCGTCGACAAGTTTGGTGTCTTCCTAATTGTGGTGTCGATGCCAAGGACCGACCCACCTAAGGTAAATGCATGCATGCCCTAAAATAAAGTGTGGTATAGCTCTATCTTAAGTTTCTAAGATTTGGCTTTTCTGGACGCAAGGTTCCCGAGCGGACAACTCGAGTGAGAAGGCTACGCCACAGTTAGGAAGGCACTCCACGTATGTTACCAACTCTCCTAATTTTGGGTTTTGAAAAAGAATTTTCTTTGATGCACTGCGCACTCGCGTGCGGTGTGTGATGTGAATTTTCCAGAGTGGAAGAAATATGAGCGGAATGCCAGTTTAAGGAAAGCAGTAAAGCAGATAGCAAAAAATAAACAAAATACAATACACAAAAATTAAATGCAAAATAATTGCCAAGTAATAACCCTAGGTCTGTTGTGGTTAAGAACCTAAAATCCCCAGTGGAGTCGCCATTTCTGTCGCGCCCATTTTCGGCCGCGGCATTCTAAATAGCTTACCCTGCTCAAAATGCAATGTTAGAAAAATAAAATAAAATGCTAAAAGAAAGTTAAAGTGTTAAAGAAGTGTTTAAAAAAAATGCTAAAGGGTTGCTAGAATGCTAAGGGTTCGCGGAGTCGCCACCTAATTAGTTTGGGTGAATTAGGACACCTAAATGTCAACTAGGTTAAAGTCAACACTAACTCCATTTTTATGGTCTGCTAAACTTAATGAGATTCCGGGTAAGGGTTCTTTATTAATCTAGAGGAAGGGTTAGGCACCTCTAAGATCCGCTAACTTGCGGTTGTCCTGCCAAACCTAGGGTAATTATTATGTTTAAAAAATGCAAAAAATAAAAGTTCCTCCTGCTTAATGAAATGCTAAAACGTTAAAATGTTTGAAAGGTGCTTTAAGTATAAAAAGGGGCAAAAGTGTTATGAATAAATAAGAGAGCCAAATGCTAAATGTTTAAAAGAATGCTAAAATGTTAAAAGGTGCTTAAAGGTGCTAAAAGATTAATTTTAAAGCTAAAGGGTGCTAAAGGTGCTAAGAGGTGCTTAAAAGTGCTAAATGCTAAAGTGCTGAAAGTAATGCTAATATGCTTAAAATAGGAGGTGCTAAAATGTTAAGGACAAAATGCGCCAAAGGCGATATTTAAAGATGCTTAAAGGATTGCTAGAATTTTTTATTTTCTAAACTCCTGCTGCTCAAATAAAAGGTTAGAAAATAAATAACATAAATGCTAAATAGTTAAAAAGGCTTGAAGGTTTAAAAATGCTTAAAAGGTGCTAAAAGATTAAAAAAAAAATATGCTAAAAGGATGCTAAAAGCGCAAAAATGCTAAAGTAATTTTAAAAGTAAAGGGGTGCTAAATATTAAAGGGTGATTAAAAAAATGTTAAGAGGGCTAGAAATGCTAAAGAATGCTAGGAAGGTGCTTTATGGACTAATTATGTATTCATGCAAAGGTTATTTAGTTAGGTATACTACTAGCTAAATTAATCTTGCTTAACCTGCGCGTAATATTATATAAAATGCTTTAAGACGATTTTTGAGAGTTTAGGAGAAATCTGTTATGTATTTTAATAAGAAACAGAATGTTGGTTTTATGATGCAAGTTGAATCCTCTAAATTATTTTTTGCAGAATTTAGACATGTCTAATAATCCTAAAAGACAAATAAAGTAGAAGTGCGTTCTAAGTTTAAATTACTTTCCCACCTTATATGTTCGAAACTTAATTGTTCTAAATATCCTAAATATTACAGAAATAGGGCAATTAAATTACAATAAACAAATAGATGAATGAATAGCACGTAAAGAGAGAGGATGGGATTTAAGAGTGCTCTTTACGACGGATGACGACATCCTATTTGTTTTTCTAGGAATTCCTGAAGCGGGAACGCGAATGCGGATGCACATAGACGCTGGCCGTTTGAAGTAGCTCGTGATGAGTCTCGCCGTGAGACTCTTCATTTTGCTCCAGTGCATTTCATGTAACAAAAGAAAGATAAGGATTAGTATGAGCCCAAATAATAATTGATACAAATAATTAGGACGAGCACATATGTTTGCTGCATAACGTGTCACAATGACTCAAGACTAAAGGAAAACTGGCCCAGGGCAGTCACTGGGCCCTGGGTGCAAACAGTTAAGCAGAAATGCGAAAATGACCCAAAACATGCAATTTCCAGATTTGAAGTAAGGACAAATCAACATGCAGGGAGGCCCAGTTAATTACTTATATACCAAACGAAACAGGTACCAGTTTCTTTAAGCCAGCTGGGAAATTCAGATTTTTCAAGTTATAATCAAAGCCTGAGATGCTACACACTCATTTATGCAGGGAGGCAAACCAAAGGTCTTGAACAAATGAGAAGCAGATATGTGTACAACCATACATATGTACCTTCTATATTCATTAAGAGATACTATCCTAGATACAATATATTCAAGAGAAGACATGCAGGATACAAATAAACTCAACATCTACAGAAAGAAGCTAAGATACATAATATTCCTTGAGGATACAACATTCAATTAACTAAACTTGCTTATAACATCGGATCTTATGCAACCTATCAAGTTAATAGGAAAGAAATGATGATCTACACTAGTTCTAACGAAAGCAACTTCGACAGATACCAAACAAATTCACATAGGCCACAGACTTGTATACAAATGACTCAAGTAGCAACAACAGCACACAATACGTCATTTACCTATCTAAAACGTATTGCACAGTGACTAAATAGGCTCAACAATAATAATGAATGTTAACAGCGTCTTAAATTTGAATCATTATCGTAACACAGCTAATCGAAAATCAAACAACCATCAAAATAAGGAATTCAGGTAGCATTGAGACAGCGTACACATCCTACAATCTTCAACATCTTCATCATTTAACACATATTTGACACAAATACGCACAGAAATACAAGAATGAACTGAAATCGAGAGGGAGTCGAATTTACCTTCTCCGACAATGACCCGGGCAGCAGATCAAGTCGTCGGTCCAATCGACGGTTTTGGGTTTGCGATGCGAATAAGGGCAAGGTTTGTTTCTTGATTCTTGGTTTGAATTGAAAGAAGGAGATTTGAACTACCTATTCGCTTCGTAGTGATGCTCGCACCGCCTCGCTTATCGCCCGCTTCCCTACATCGATGCCCTAAATTGCTATGTGGTTCCTAACTATTGCTAAGGGTGAAACGATTGCTATCTCCCTCTGACTGAGCCCTCAGAATTCGACCCTGAGCTCTCTCTTATATGCTCTCCTATGCTCTGCTCTCCCCCCCTATTGCATGCCTAAACCTTCTGTCTTATAGCTAATAACTGGGCCTTAAGTTGGTAAGTAATCAATGTTGATTCTTATCCTTGATTCGATGAGATTTGGCCGACTTTAGTGCGATTTTGTGCAGGTTATGGTAAGGATACGTTGGGGGTGACGTGGTTAGGAAAGGCCCGGATTCTCCGCGAGAAATCCGGCGCGACGAAGCCTTTAGTGGTTTAGGTTTCGCAGGCTTTCTCAAGACGATGGGAATGAAGTCCGGGTAATGGGCTGCGATAAGTGATGAAACAAGGCTTGGGTCGGCGGCGGGTTTGGGCCACGCGGTGTGGCGTGGGTTATTTAAAGGGTAAGTGATGGGCTAATTAGCTAGTGGTATTAGATTTAATTAGTGTTAGTGGTAAAGTAAATTAATAAATTGTGCTTAAATTATTTAGGTGTTCTATTAGCCTAATTGTTATAAATGCGGGCGTGCTATTTAATTAATGCTTAATATTTTAGAATGCGGTGCTATTAAAATCTTATTATTGTGCATTATCGCGATGTTAAATTAAAATTAAAAATGAGTTTAGATTAAATTACTTAAATGCTAAATGCAAGTATGATATTTAGGAATTGTTTAAAGCTTTATAAATGCGGTGCTATTAAATGCATATATCAGATTAAAATTGATTTTAAATTACAAATGATTATGAAATTCTCTTGCGTATTAATAAATGCGGCTATGCTACCTGACACGACGTTATTGCTAAATTATTTATTTTATGCATTCATTAATTATTTAAGAATTACGACAGAGCTTACAATTAATAAATGCGGGCGCGAGACTCTAAGTGCTTAAAACTCTACGTAAGACGCGATGCCATTATTAAATTAATTATTTATGCCTGTATTTAATGTTTTATTCGCTGCATTTTATTATAAAAATCCTAAAAATTATTTTACAAAATTAGTGTAATTTTATAGTTAATGACTGGACGGGAGGGTCAAAATTGGGTGTCAACAGTAGTACTTCAACCTATAATAACGATAACACATCTATCAACTTCATGCTTACTAGTGTAGGACATATACCAAGTAAAGTTTCTCTTTTCATATAAAAATTTGGGCAACACTTCCCCTACTTATACATACGTTTCCACCTTACAAATAAGGCCAATAACATCAATAACCAAGTACCAATTAGGTACACAACCAAAATAGAAACCAAGGTGATTCACACACCTACTTCTTATGTTAATCCGGCCTCGTAATCCATATAAAACAGTCCATAATCCAACACAACGAGGGTAGAATGTGAAGCCTTTCTACACCATTCTACACCTTTAATCCTTTAGGACATGCATTATCAATTACCACATTTAAATATGCATAATGGTCGCTAAATTTCCAGCATATACACGTATAAAATAGCCCCTAAAACAGCACAACAACGTCTCACAGTTTTTGCAGTTTTTTTGCCAACTACTACAACCAAAGCCATTTCCATAACTTCTTATAATCCAATTTACATTTCAACACTTATATATAAACCACATCCACTTGTAATAACAATATTTCCTTTATTTTAATATGCAAGTAGTGATGATAACAATAACAATAACCAACGAATCCGACAACACCAAAACTGTCCAGTTTTCGGCTAGCATGCCAAAACTGTGACATGTATTTCTTATTCTCCTTTTTACTTAACACAAGTTCATCTATCAATTTCAATATCTTATAACTTTCAATTACTTCAAGAGAAAGAAGAAATCTTACCTTAATTTTGGCACAAAACAATCCCTTAATCTCGGCCAACACCTCACTTTTTGCACCACTTCTTCAAGTTCCAATCACACACATGTATCCTCTACAAGCTTGTATCTATATTACTTTCATGTTCTTCTTTCATAAAGTTCATAACAAGCTTAGGGTTTCAAGATAGGTTTTGGTCCAAAACCGTGATCACTAAACTTGGAGAGTTAACTTGGCTTAGAACTTGATTAGGGAGCTTAATCTTGGAAAATAACTTACACTTGTTTTTCACTTTTGCTCAAGATTTTCGAGACTTGAAGGCTAAGGAGAGGATAAGAGAGGTTGAAGAATATAGATATTTGCGAGCTTAAGTCTTGTAAGAGTTGTAATATATAAGAGGTGTACAAGCACAAGTGGATGGGGGACCCTTGAACTCCACTTGTCCACTTGTATTCACCTCACAAAATATCTCCCACACTTGGCAATTATCTTGAAATTTTCGATGGACTCACCCCTCAAAATTGTGAAATTTATGGTGGGCCCCACTTTGTCAATGTCAAGACTTAATAAATCCACACTAAGTCTGTTACACCCCATAATTCCAGGACATGTTTATAAGAACGTGCGTAAGAGCTCAAAACGTTAAGATGTGAGACTAGTAAAAATTATCGGAATTATGGAAATGTCGAGAAACGAAATATTGCGATGAATGGGAGGGTGGCACGTTTCACCCCCCCTTGGATGGTCTTGGTCGAATGGACCAAGGATAGGAAGGTCATTTGACCAAAGCAAGGATGATCAAGTCTTGCTAGACTAGAGCTTGATAATATTGACTAAGTCAAAGGGCCACTTGACTAGATTTTTAAATGAAATTCATCCAAACCTCACAAGTGTTCTAATCTTAACCCTCCATTTAATTATATATTCATCCATAGTGCAAGACAAGTCTTTAACACTTAGAAATTTTTCAAGAACTTTAGGTGTTTTTTTAGAGCTCTAGGCAATGAGGTCTTGCCCACACAAAAAAATTGCAATTGTGGATCATAATTCACAAAACTTCAACCCAAGGTTCCTAAGGGTATTACAAGGATATCTCAATAGAAAAATCCCGGAAAAACTACGTTTTCACGTTAGTCGCAAGGCGAAAACCTAAGGTGTTCTTCAACTTTGAAGTTGGAAATTGAAGAGAAGTTGGTTATGAGCTTCTAAGGAGTGCTTGGAGCGGATTGGAACATAAGAAGAGGAGCTAAAAGTTGCTATGGATCGACTTGAAGTCTTGGATAATATTTGGGCTTATTTGAGGTATAAATCTTCATCTTGCTATTGTAATTAAAGACTTCATGTTATGATAAGTTAGAAATGAGCATGTGATATATGTTATGAAGATTGATAAGTGTTATGGAATTTTAGAAGCCTAAAGTCCGAAAAGTTCATGTTAGCTATTAAGTTTGTAATTCAATTTAATTGTTGATACAATCGTCACATGCTATTGAAAGAAAGGATTATAGTTATTATAATCGTTTGCGGCTATATAACATGTTAGACTAAACAACTTGGATTGAGGAAGAATTGGAAAAGACTTTGTGTTGTTGTACATTGTTAGCCGAGAATGACATTAATGTTAGACAATTTGGATATCGATTGTGGGGTAGAATTTTACACGTCCTGTGCAGCGTGTAATCCCCTTTGTTTAACTGATTTTTGAGCCTTAAATGTGTCATGTTTGGTTATTGAATTCGGGCCTTGAAAAAGGTGGAAAAGTACGTAGAAACAAAGGAGATGCTGCCCGATTTTCCGTAGAATTAAGAGTCCTTATACTTAGGAATATTCTACGTTGAAAGCTAGTAGTTGATGGACGTATTATGGTCATTATAGGTTGACATTCTACGTGCGGCGTATTCAACTTGGCAAGTGGATTAAGTCGAAGAGGTATGTGGAACTTTTCTTATCTCTTGAGCATGAGTAACTATAAATGTATAGTACGGTGGACGTACGAGATTTAAATGAATTTAATTTCATTTGGTATTCTTGACTTGTTTAAGCATGTCCAAGTTGGTTGAGTTAGAGAATTAACTCACTTATTTTAAAGGTTAATATGTCTTAGTTTCTAAAGCATAAAGTTAGTATAGCGACTTTATGGGAAGTTGGTTATAACAAATTCACGGGAAGTTAAAAGAATGGTTTATTCTAAAAAGGTAAACAAAGATTTCTTGACTTGGAAATGTATAGAATACTTGGTTTGGGAAGTATTGATTACTTGAACTATTCTAAAGTTAAGAAACTTGATTTCTAAAGTTAAGAGACTTGAAGTAGTCTGAAAGTTATGAAACTTGATTTGAAAGTATATGATACTTGGTTTTAAAAGTATAAGTCTCTTGGTTTCAAAAAGAATGTAATTGTCTAAAGCATAAAGAGTTATAACGGCTTTATGGGAAGTTAGTTATAACAACTTTATGGAAGGTTAAGAAAAGTGTCTACTTGATTTATAGGCATGAGTTGCCTAGGTTGTGAATGTAGAAGTTACTTAGTGTCAAAACCTTAAAATGAATTTCTAAAGGTGTAGTAACTTGTTTTGAAAAGTAGACAAGCCTTGATACTACGGGTGTTAGTATCTTGGGGGTTTTATATAAAAAAAGGGTTCTCTTTTTCTAAAGGAACGGAAGTACGTAGTACTTTGTGTTAAATTCCCGGATTTCTAATAACATGTTAGTGCCTTAAGTTAACTAAAATGAGAGTACATGATAATTAAGGCTAATAAGAAGTTAGGGGATATCTTAACTTGCTTATGATAATTATGATAAGCCGGTGGTGCTTATGTTATATATGATAAGCCGGTAGTGCTTATGTTATGTATGATAAGCCGGTAGTGCTTATGTTATGTATGATAGTCGGTTGTGCTAGTGATATATTGTTCATTACGGGGTCATTCCCCGGATTTGTGGCATTTGCATATTCCGTGGATTTGCTACCCATGATGCGAGGAATACCTCATGCGAGTCCGTAGGGCTCATGCGGGTGAAATAGTCCTATGCGTGGCGGACCAGTCCTATGCGAGGAAATTACCTCATGCGGGTCCATACGACCTATGCGGGCGGATACAGTCTATGCGAGGAAATTACCTCATGCGGGTCCATACGGCCTATGCGGGTGAAATAGTCCCAAGAGTAGGATTGCAGAATGATACTACGGGCGGATGGCCCTAGGTTAATCATGAGCTTCCTGTTTTAAAACCGGTAAAGTTTATTCTTGTCCACTCTCATTGTTAGTAAGGCATACTGTACTATTAATGTGGTTTTCATACATGTCCCCAGCTTTATTTTAGACTATTATGATTTCATTACTGATTTTTGGGCCACATACTTGGTACTGTTATCGACTCCTTCTGGGCCGCGCTCATGCCGCAGTAGAGTTATACTGATTCCGATCCTCACTCTTAGGATCACTGCTCAGTTGAGAAGCTCCATTACTCGCAGGCTTATCCTTGGTTGATCCTCGGTATTGTCGGTTGTTAGACGCTCAGCGTATGGCGGGGCCCTGTCCCGTCACAGTTGTTATTCTTAGAGGTCTGTAGTCATGTCTTGTGGATTGGGTTGTAAAGGAAAAAAAAAGAGGTAACTGCTTTTTGGGATATGTGTATACTTTTGAAAGGTGGCCTTATCGGCTAGCCTGTTATTTATTTCTTTTGAGTTATATGTATGTTCCACTACTATTCTCGGATGTATACCGGTAAGGTGTGCCCAGGTAGGGTACCAGTCGCGGGCCCGGGGTCGGGTCGTGACAAAGTCCATATCTATATTGGAAATAATCCAACTATAAGTTAATAATTTTCGTCGTCACATTTATTATATCCGAAATTATTCCATCTAGAAAATGTAATGTACTTTCCTTCCAACATTCAAATCTTATATCCTTACTTACGTTCTCACTTATATGCCCTGGAATTACGGGGTGTAACAGTTGCCCCATATCATGTACCCTTCTACTACCAACATTTTCCTTATCTCTGACTTATAAACAATTCCACTCATTCCAGTATACTTATCACTACTGCAAATTTACTAGAAAGAGGAAATAATAAGCAAGAACTGTTGATGTTGGATAAGATGTTGTGACAACATCTGCGAAAGCATAGGACAACATCTTCAGGATATTGCCTGCGATGTGGCGACAATATTTCTGCCAACATCTATGTAACTGTTTTGCCTATTCTTCCGGCCTAAACAGTTGAAGTTACTGCGAGTAAAAATGACCTAGGCAAGCTTACCAGATTATTGTGTTTAAAACGTGGTGAAAGACAAAGTCAAAACATGGAGAGAAATCAACGAAGACCAAGTCCAGAATAGTTGATGATTTTCAGGAGGAAGAATCGGTCCAAGCTGCTGCCATCTTTTGCTCAACCTCCGCAATCATCAGCGAGGATTTCAAGGGAAGCTCAACACTTTAAATAGAGGAGAGCTTCACAAGTATCGATATCCAGATTTAGAGAAGAAGAAATTTCAAGAGAGCTCTCAGATTTTACCTTAGAAAACTGGATCAACCTTTTAGCCTAAAGTTGTTTTAACAACATCTTGTCCCACATTGCAATCACTATCTCTTTTCTAGATTAAGCTTATTGTTCAAGTGATTGTAATGAAGATGTTGTCTTTTATCTTTTAGATTTTGTAACTTTAGGAGAAGTCATCTGCGACTTCATTTTTGTATGTAATTTCTTTTTCGTTTGTAACGCTCAATTTGTAAAAAGAAATTCTTTGTAATTGTATATAATTTATACAATTCTTTTGGTCACTAACCATCAAGGGACATATTTATATATACCCTTGAAAATATAAATCTTATGTCTCTTTACTTTTTCCGCTGCATATACTCTACAAGGTTTATTCTGTTTTACTACAATGTTGCCTCAGATGTTGACCCAACATTGAAGGCAACATCCAGTGACTACTTTTTGTTGTTCGTAGGTTTACGATTTTAATCTTACGTTTTACGAATCTGTAGCCCACAGGACCTAACAAGTGGTATCAGAGCCAACACTTGATACAATAAGTGTCTGATTCTGAATATTATGGCTATGGACTCAGCTGCACAAAATGTTGGTATACTTCCAATACTTGATGGATCTAACTACGCCTACTGGAAAATTCGACTGCATTCACACATTAAATCCATTGAGGTTCGAGCCTGGAGATCAGTATCTGAAGGCTATGTAATCCCCAAGTACCCAGCAGACGAGGATGGTGATGTTCTCACTAAACCCGAGTCTGAATGGACCCAGGAAGAAATCAACTCAGCAAGCTTTAACAAAAAAGCTCTAAATGCAATATTTGGATGGGTAGATCTCTATATGTTCAAGCTTATCCAGAATTGTACAACGGCCAAGGATGCTTGAGAAACCTTACAAACCCATTATGAGGGAACCTCAAGTGTTCGACGTACAAAGCTTCACATGATTTTGAGTCAATACGAGCGCTTAAGGATGGAGGAGTCTGACGACATAAAATCCTATTTTGAAAATTTGATTGACATTGCTAATCAGTGTCAAGTGCTTGGGTCTCCATTAACCAACACACAACTTGTGGATAAAGCTCTCAGATCTCTTCCTGAAAGATATAATACTAAGATTTGCGCTATTGAAGAGGCCCATAATCTTGCTACTATGGATCTTCACGCTTTAATGAGCATCTTTCAAGCTTATGAGATGAACATGAAGAGCAAAAAAGATCTATATAAAGACAAGTGTCACGACCCGACCCCGGGCCCGCGACTGGTGCCCAACCTGGGCACCCTTACAGGTATACATCAAAGATAATCATCGAAACATACATAAACTTAACAGGAAATAAATAACAGGCTAGCCGATAAGGCCACCTTTAAAAAATATACACGTAACCCAAAAATCAGTTACCTCTTTTTTTTTTCTTTACACAACTCAATCCACAAGATATGACTATAGACCTCTAAGAATTCTTGACATAACAACTGTGACGGGACAGGGCCCCGCCATACCCCTGAATGTACATAAATCTACAACCTCAGGGAACTGTACCAAAATTCAAAGCCTCCGAAATAATGGAGCTTTCCAACCAGCTGAACAGTGATCCTAAGAATGAGGATCAGCAAGCTATGTACCTCAACCTGCGGCATGAACGCAGCCCCGGCGAGGTCAAGACGAAATATGTACCAAGTATGTAAACGAAAATCAGAATGAAATCATAACAATCATAAAAAGTCGGAGACATGTATGATAACCAAAATAACGCATAACGTGCCTTGCCAAAGTGAAAGTAATGAAAGTCAGTTTTACCTTTTAAAGACTATTTCAACACATGAACAATAGTCACACAGGGCTACGGACACAAGCCCTCAAATATCATCACATAGTCCAGTAAGGGTCTCAAGCCCACAAATATCAAAGTGTGCCCGTGGAATCCCCCATCACCGATGACACCATAAGTAAAATATAACCACGTGACGCTACCGTGGCATCCTACCTCACTGTCGGCGTACACATATACAATATATATATATATATATATATATATATATATATATATCCTGCCCGTGGAATCCCCCATCACTACCGACAGCCGTAAGTGTAACATATAACCATGTGACGCGCCTGTGGCATCCTACCTCACCGTTCGCATACATATACAATACATATATATATATATCTCATGCGTGGAATCCTCATCTCGGTACATGACTTCATGGAGAGCTAATCCACGGGTAATAATCATATATAACATGCCCGTGGAATCCTCATCTCTGCATACATGTCTTAATAGGGAGCTAGTCCATGGAGTAATAGTACATAACATGGTCGCATGCCCTGATCCCTCATCGTATAAGCATGGCCATGGGGTAATAATCGTATATAACATGCCCGTAGAATCCCTCATCTCGGGTACATGTCTTCATGGGGAGCTAGTCCATGGAGTAATAATCGTATATAACATGGTCACATGCCCCGGAATCCCTCATCGTATAAGCATGGACATGGTAATAAAATAAATCCGGGAATCTAACCCGCCTCGTCATGCCCTAATCCCACATCGTATAAGCGTGTCGAGTAATAAAACAATCCGGGAATCTAACCCGCATCCTGGTCGCATGCCCCGGAATCCCACATCGTATAAGCATGTCCAAGGATCAATCACAATGGAAGCATACCCGTGGAAGCCTCCGTCACTGTCGGTACGTCCAAGTAAATTCACAACAAGACAGCCGGCCCTCCAACTGAGTGTCACGGCAGCATAAACATATAATACTTGCACTCAAGGCTATCACAAGCAATCATAGGGAAGTTCATTAAATCTTTAGACTTTCATTTTATATACTCAAGGCACTTTTCGTTTCACATAAAAATCCGGGAATTTAACCCAAAGTACTACGTACTTCCATTCCTTTCAAAAGACTCCTTTTCATATAAAACCCCAAGATACTAACACCCGTAGTATCAAGACATGTCTATATTTCAAACAAGTCACTACATTTTTAGAAATACATTTCTAGGCTTCTAAATCAAGTGACTCTTACTTTAAAACTTTAAGCAATTGATACCTTTAAATCAAATTGTCCTTCCTTATTTCAAGTCATTTGTTTGTTTACATTACTAGAGAAAACCATTCTTTCATATTTCCATAAAGCTATTATAACCAACTTCCCATAAAGTCGTTATACTAACTTTATGCTTTAGACACTTACATTTTTTTTTATAACTTAGAGACTTATACTTTCAAATCAAGTTATATAACTTTCAAAATACTTCAAGTCTCTTAAATTTAGAAATCAAGTTTCTTAACTTAGAATATCAAGTCTCTTTAACTTAGAATTTCAAGTCTCTTAACTTTAAAAATAAAGTCTTTTAACCTTTTTAGAATTCAAGGTTCATGATCTTAAAACTTCATAACGTAAACTCTTTACTATTAAGTAACATATACTTTTATGCGTTGTGAATAGGTTATACTTGTTTATAACGATCTTATTAAAGCATCCATGATCTAGAAAATGTACTACAATTTTGTCTTATCTTAGTTTCTATGCAGATGGAGAATTCTACTCATTTTAATATAATTGATTGTCGATACATTTTCTTTTATTAACGTTGCAATGGCTTGTTCGATACTTGTTCTCATTCGTGCGGTAAATTAGCAAAGTCAACTCGACTCCAAATACTTCCTAACGACTCTTACCAACATCCCCCATAAGACTTGCTAAGAACTTAGGATAACTTAGACATAACTTTTACATAGAGTAAATCAACATACATACCTCTTAACTTCTAAGAGTAGAAGGAATCATGAAATAACACCACATGTATATCTCATACATAGAATCATGCCCAAAAGGAGGAAGAGGTTCACATACCTCGTGACGATTATCGACAAGTAGCAAAATGCTCCAAAGTACTTCCACCTTGATAGATATTCCATCCATTAAGTAGAATACGCTATACGTAGTACTTCAACCTATAATGGTCATAATACGTCTATTAACCTCTAGCTTCAAACGTAGAATATTCTAAGTGTAAAGTCACCAAATTCTATGGAAAATCGGACATCACTTGTTACACCCCGTAATTACAGGACATGTCTTAAGAATATAGGTAAGAACTCACAAGTGTTAAGAATTGAGGCTTGTAAAAATTTATCGGAAATTGTGGAATTGTCGGAAAAGCGTATTATTATGACGAATGGGAGGGCGACACGTGTCACCCCCCTTACTATGCCTTGGACGATTTTTGGCAAGGGCATAAGGGTCATTTGACCTTTGTTGCAAGACAAGTCTTGCAACTTGAGGCTTGATATTATTGACTAAGGTCAAAGGTCCCACCTTTGTCTTGATTTTTAGCAAGACCACATCCAAACCACCCATGTGTTAATATCTAAACCCTCCATGACCCTTTATATGTGATACTAGTAGCAAGAGGAGACTTAACACTTAGAAAAATATCACTCAAATTTGAAGAAAAACATTGAAGGCTCTCGGGTTCACCAAGAAAGAAAAAGAAAAATTTTCGTTTCTTGTCCATTTGATTCCACACTTTAAACCAAGGTTCTTAGGTGTATTGTAAACACATCTCAATAGAAAAATCTTGGAAAAAGATGGTTTATTGTGTTAGTCGCAAACGAAAACCTAATGGTCTTTCTAGGTTTTGTTTGGAAATTTGAAGGTTAATTGTTGGTGTTGTTCTAAGGGTCTCAACAAGCGGATTGAAGTGGCTTGGAGAGGTTCTAGACTACTACGAGCGATTTCGGATCGAGTTGGATTAAGTCTCATTGAGGTATAATCTTGTTCTTTGAAAGTATTACAAGATTAGCTATATTGTTGTTGTTAGCTTTGCATGTTGCTAGCATAAAGTTGTTATATTGAAGTTATACGAATAATGGATTGATCATAGCCTTGGAAATCCGAAATGTAAAATAAGCCATGACTAAGATGGATTACAATTTAATCGTTGTTAGAATCGCCGCATGTTATCGATCAAGATTATGGTAGTTATAACCAAATGCGACTTGATATCATATTATGCTACCAATTTGAATTGTAATGAAATTGGTTAGAATTGGTATTGTTGAACTCAAGGTGGCCGAAGTTGGACTTGTAGGTTGTATTAGTTGGTTAGTCATTTGTATTGGACTACTTTATAAATTATGAGCCAATTGGGGCTGTGTAGTTATTCAATTGTATTGGGTTATCTTCTATAAATTGTGAGCCAGTTGGGGCTGTGTAGTTATTCAATTGTATTGGGTTATCTTCTATAAATTGTGAGCCAATTGGGTGTGTAGTTATTCAATTGTATTGGATTATCTTCTATAAATTGTGAGCCAATTGGGGCTGTTTGGTTATTGTATTTCCGGCCTTGAAAAAGGTGGCAAAGTAAGTAAAAACAAAGGAGGTGCTGTCCGATTTTCCGTAGAATATAGGGACTTAACACTTTTGATATTCTACGATTGAAGTAAGACCTTAATAGACGTATTGTGAACATTATAGGTTGACATACTACGGGCGGGACTTTGTACTTGGCAAGTGGTTTGACCCGACGAGGTATGTAGAACTTTTTCCTATCTTTTGAGCATGACTAGTTTCGCGTATATAGTACGGTAGACGTACAAGACTTTGACATTCCTTGCTAGCCTTATAAAATGCCAAGTCGGGTGAGTTAGGAAGTTAACTCACTTCTTTGATAATATTAAGGATGTCTTAAGTCTTAGTAAAGATAAGGGAGTTGAAGAATTTTAAAGTATGTAATACTTGTGTCGTTTTAATCGTATAAGTCCCTTGGATAGGAAAATGTACTTGACTAAGGTATAGAGTGAATATAACGACTTTATGGGGAGTTGGTTATATTGACTTTATGCAAAGGTAAATGGCTTGTGTTAAAGAAAGGCAAATTGATTTTAAGGTATCAATTGCCCAAAGTTTAATAAGAAAAGAGTCGCTGATTTAGAAACCTACTTTAATTCTAAAGGTATGGTGACTTGCCTTGAAATGTACTTGGAAGCTTTCTACTAAAATGAGTCGCTTTGTTTTAAGGAGTAGAAGACGTAGTACTTTGGGTTAAATTCCCGGATTCTTATAAAAGACATGAAAGTGCCTTAAGTAAACTAAAATGAGAGTGTAGAAGAATAAGACTAATAAGAAGTTAGGGGATTGCTAACTTGCTTAATTATTGTATGACGGCCGGTTGTGAGATAGGGTAAGAGTATCAGTGAGGGGCAAACCCCAAGACGCTATACCACCTTCTCCGTGATAAGAGTATAAATGAAGCGGTAAGCCCCAAGACGTTATACCACTGCGTTATCTTCTTCGTGGTAAGAGTATAAATGAGGCAAATCCTCAAGACGTTATACCACCCGCCTGGGTAAGAGTGTAAATGAGGGGTAAGAACCCTAAGACGTTATACCACCTGTTTCTATGGGTTCGCTACCCATGATTTGATCGGGAGTCTCCTATTGTGATGTTGTACTTATTCCCTTGATTTTACTCTCATTGTTAGTAAGGCACTGTGTACTGTAATTTTTGTTATCATACATGTCTCCGGCTTTGTTTTAAACTTATGTTGTAATTACAGTACTTTCCAGTTTTACATACTTAGTACATATTGTGTACTGACCCCCTTCCTCGGGGGCTGCGTTCATGCCGCAGAAAGTGGTAAGGTGTGGCAGATCCACATTCTTAGGATCACTTATCGACGCCTAAGCTCCATTCTCGGAGGCTTGTCTTTCTTTGGTACGCGATCTTGTCACGATGTTGTAAGATTATGTACATTCAGGGTATGGCGGGGCCCTGTCCCGCCACAGTTGTTATTCCTAGAGGTCTGTATTCACATATGTGGTTGGGCTATAAGAACTGAGTTGTAAAGTTGTACTTTTGACTTCGTTTATATTATGGAAGGCGGCCCTGTCGGCTTGCCTGGGTTGTATATTATTTTACACATGTGTTTATGTTGTGTATGTTCCGCTGCTATTCTCTGATGTATACCTGAACGGGGTGCCCAGGTAGGGCACCAGTCGCGGCCCGGGGTCGGGTCGTGACATCACTTCCTTTGTTTCTACGTACTTTTCCACCCTTTTCAAGGCCCGAAAATCAATAACCAAACGCCACATTTAAGGCCCAACAATTCAGCAAATACAAAGGGGATTACACGCCTTAATAGGACGTGTAAAATTCTGCCCCACAATCAATATAAAACTGTCCATTCCTTAAGGCACATTCTTGGCAATAACACTATCCATAACAATATCAATTCTCTTTCAATTTCCTTTTTCAATCCAAGTTGTTATTCCAACATGTTATATACATAATAACAATTATAACAACTATAAATCTTTTCTTCCTTAACATGCGACGATTGTAACTATCGACCAAATTGATTACAACATTAATGGCTAACTTGTCCATTTTCGGTTTTAACATGTCGACATGATCCAAATCTTTTCAAACTTCATTCTATATACCACATGCTCATTTCTTAACTACTAAGACATGTAATCTTCAATTACATTAAGAAGATGAAGATTTTACCTCAATAAGCCCTACTAATGTCCAAGCGTAAAAGTCGATCCTTAGCAACTTTTAGCTCCTCTTCTTATGTTCCAATACGCTCCAAGCACTCCTTAGAGGCTCATGAATAACTCCTCTTCAAGTTCCATCTTCAAAGTTGAAGAACACCTTAGGTTTTCGCCTTGCGACTAGAGTAAAAACGTCGTTTTTCTGGGATCTTTCTATTGAGATATCCTTACAATACCCCTAGGAACCTTGGGTTAAAGTCTTATTTATAATGAACCACAAACTAAAAAAATTTGTGTGGAGAGAGGCTCAAAGCCGAGAGCAACATTTATGTGCACAAAGTTTTCTCAATTTTTTCTAAGTGTTGAAGACTTGTCTTGCACTAGTGTAGTATATATAAAACAATGGAGGGTCAAGATTATAACACTTGTGTGGTCTTAGATGAAGGGATTTAAATATCAAGCCAAGTGGGCTCTTGACTTAGTCAATTATCTCAAGCTCTTAGCTTACAAGACTTGGTCATCTATACTTTGGTCAAATGACCATTTTGCCCTTGGCATATTTCGAACAAGCCCATGTGGGGGGGGGGGGGGTGACATGTGTCGCCCTCCCATTCGTCCATAAAATTTCGTAACCCTCGCGGGCCCCACAAAACGTAAAATTTCTCGGGTGAGCCCTACGTGACCAAATCCGTAAAATACATTTCCACAATGATAATAAATTCCATACTCCTCAAATAATGTATTTTGAGAATCTAATTCTCATCAACGAACATTTTTCCTTTCCGAAGTTCGGAAGATTTTCCTTCGGAAAAATAATTCTTTCTTTCGTACCAATTTTCAAGTCTTGCGCTCTCGCGTCTATTCTCTTATTCATGTCCTGGAATTACGGGGTGTAACAACAAGACTTTGGCACTCCAAGGACAAACCTCCGAATCTGAAATGGAAAACGAGGAAGAAAACCTGGAGAAACTGGGGAGGGATGCAACTGTTGCCTTACTCACTCGTAGATTCAATTCTATGGTAAGAAAGATCAACACTGACCATAGCAAAGCAAAATATAACAAGCATTAGAACCCTCTCTTCAATAAGGAGCCTAACAGGTCAACTTCAGAGCAAAGTAACCGCTTTCCACTAAGGAAATCCATCTCCGACGGAACCAATTACAATCCCACACAACTATAGAAAGTGCAATGTCATGCATGCTCGGGTTGGGGACACTTTGCTAATGAGTGTGCAAACACCCTTAGGAAAATTGGTAAGGTCATGTGGGTAACCCTCAGTGATGATGAGAATGAAGAGGAATAAGAAGATCGAGAAGAAGAACAATCACAGGCAATACTTGCAGCCATGTTTGAACACTCACTGTCCGACGATGAAGATGTTGTTGACGATGTTTACCCAACATCTGAAACAACATCGGAGGCCACATCGAAAATGTCTGCATCATCAGAGAGGTATGTCTACTTTGATTATTCTGATGTAAATTATTTTAGTGGATTTATTTCTTCAACTGAGGTTGCTGATTTGGATATAGTTGACTCGAAAGACGAAACGATAAAGGAATTACAAAATCTTTGTAAATCCTTAATCACTACATCTGAGCAACTGGACTCAAAAGCAAAATCATGGCTCTTGAGAACTGCAATTTGAAAGACACAATCAACCGATTAGAGGTGAAACTTACCAAGAAGGATCTTGAGCTTAGTAAGATTCGTGCACGACTAGCTGAGACCACGTTTCAAAGGCTAAACATGGAAACCTCCAAACTGGATGAAATTTTGAACTTCAGCAATCCCACAAGGACTGGGCTTGGTTATCATTCTCCCAGAAAAACCGATACTTCCAGGATCCATAGTCCAACTGAGAGGATAAAATTCATCAAAGAAAATGCTTGTAACTCTCAGAGCACTATGATTGGATCGAAGTTTGTATGTAGCTTTTATAAAAATTCAGGACATCTCATGCCCTACTGCTACAAGCTTCAAAATTCTACTCTCAGCCTATTGCCTAAAGTGTTGTCACCAATGTTGCCCAACATCACTGACAACATTCAATGCAACAAGCCTGGAAGCAGAAGCAATATAAGGTTTAAAAAGGAGTGGGTATCCAAACTAAATCTAAAATGTAATGTGTGCATAACTGCCTTGCGTACTAATATTACAGGTTCTTAGTACTTCGATAGTGGATGCTCACGTCATATGACAGGTACTAAAAGTCTATTGAAGGAGTATGAAGCATTAAATGGAGGGTATGTGACCTTTGGAGGAAGAAGTAAGAGTAAGATTATTGGTAGATGAACTCTTAATGTTCTGAATGTACCAGCCTTGAAGAATATGCTTCATGTAGAAGGTTTAGTTGCTAATCTCCTCAATATAAGCCAACTATGTGATGACGATCTAGAGGTGAAATTCAACAAACTTGGATGCAAAGTTACAGATTCTGCAAACAAGTGTGTCATGTTAGGAACCCGAACCGAAGATAATTACTATCTAGCAGGTAGAGAAGATGTTTGCAACTCCGCAAAGATAAGTGACTTGACACTTTGGCACCAGAAGTTGGAACATGTCAACTACGGCACCTTGGAGAAACTGATCTCGTTTGAGGCTGTTAAAGGCATTCCCAGACTAGATACAATAGATAAAACACTGTGTGAGGATTGTTTGAAGGGAAAGCAGACCCGAGTCTCTCACAATGTTATCCAACATGACGGACAACATTCAGATACGTCTCACTGTTTCCAATTATTGCATATGGATCTTATGGGTCCAATTGAGGTAGATAGCCTAGGAGGAATGAGATACTCTTATGTGATAGTTGATGATTTTTCCAGATATACTTGGATATATTTTTTAAAGGAAAAATCACAAACCTTTGAGATGTTTAAAACTTTTTACTCTAGAATTAGGAATTTGTTTTGTTCTTCAATTTTCAGAATAAGATCTGATCATGGAAAGGAATTTGAAAATCAGACCTTTGCAAAATTTTGTGAAAAGAAAGGCATATTCCATGAATTTTAGGCACAAAAAACACCTCAACAAAATGAGGTTTTCGAGAGAAATATTTTTTATTACAGGAAATGGCAAGAGCAATGTTGAGTTCTAAGCAATTATCAAAGAGGTTTTGGACTGAAGCATTGAACACATCATGTCACATAAGTAATAGAGTCTACTAGGGACCAAAATGATACCCTATGAACTATTAAATGGAAAGAAACCTACAGTGAAGTATCTCCATGTCTTTGGGTGTGTGTGCTATATTATTAATGATAGGGATAAACTGGCCAAGTTCAACTCCAAGAGCGACCAGGGGATATTTGTCGGCTACTCTCAGAATAGAATGCTTACCGGATATACAACCTTCAGACAAAGACCATTCAGGAGTCTGTCAATGTGATTTTTGATGATCTGCTGGACATATCTGGAAGATCCTCAGAAAATAACATTATGGTTGCAGTAGAAGAGGAGCAAATCACTGAAGCATCAGATGTTGACCCAACACCAGAAGTCACATCTGAACCACAAGAAGAGAACACCGAGGAAGATGTCGAGGAGGAGTATGCTACTGAGCTGAATGATCAAGTAAGAAAAGACCCTCCATCGAGGATTAGGAGGAACCATCCACCCGACCTAGTGATAGGGGGAGTTTTTTAGCAGAGGCGAACGAGGGAGAAAGAACCAGTCAATTACCGAGAGATGGTAAGGTATGTGCGCATGTCCACCATATACCAACATGTTAGTCTTTCTTGTTTTACATCTACATTGGAACCTAAGAATATTGGGGAAGCATTGAAAGATAATTTTTGGATACAAGCTATGCAAGATGAGCTGGAGCAGTTTACCCGAAATGAGGTTTGGGATTTGGGACCACGACCCAACAACACTAATGTTATTGGGACTAAGTGGATATTCAAAAACAAATCAGACGAGTTAGGGAAGATTGTGAGGAACAAAGCTCGACTTATTGCTCAAGAATATACACAAGTTGAAGGTATCGACTATGACAAGACCTTTGCGCCTGTGACCAGACTTGAATCAATAAGATTAATTCTTGTTATTGCTTGTTATCTAAAAATTACCTTGCACCAAATGGACATTAAAGGTGTCTTTCTCAATGGATACTCGGACAAGGAAGTATACGTTGAACAACCAAAAGGATTCAAATGTCCTCACCATCCACAACATGTATACAAGCTCAAGAAAGCTTTGCATGGGTTAAAACAGGCACCACGTGCATGATATGGTCGCTTGACTAACTCTTTTATTGATTTTGGTTTTATCCGTGGAGAAGCTGACAGAACTTTATTCATAAAGAGACATGGAGTAGATGTAATCATAGATCAAATCTATGTTGATGACATTGTCTTTGGATCGACTAAAGAATCCCTCTTGAAGTCATTTGTCGAAGCTATGTCGACAACATTTGAAATGAGCATGATTGGAGAACTAACATTTTTCTTAGGCTTGCAGATTAAACAAGTTGAAGAATGGATTTTTGTATTCCAGAGAAAGTATGCCAAGAATCTTGTTAGGAAGTTGGGTCTGGAAAACGCTAAAAACATGAAGAGGACAATGGGCTCTACGCACCAGGTTTGTAAAGACAATGTTGGACAAGATGTTGACCTAACATTGTACCGATCTATGATAGGGAGCCTTTTATACCTTACTGCCAATCGCCTGGATATCATGTTTAGTGTGTGTGTTTGCGCCAGGTTCCAAGCCAGTCCCAAGGTATCTCATCTTAATGCCGTGAAACGTATCATACGATATATTGCCGGTACAAGTGCCTTGAGAATTTGGTACTCTAGAGACACTAATCCTAATCTAATAGGGTATAGTGACTCAGATTGGGCCGGTGATGTCGACGATAAAAAAAGCACTAGTGGTGGTTGTTTTTATCTTGGCAACAATCTAGTCTCATGCTACAGTCGTAAACAAAATGCGTGTCACTTTCGACTGCCGAATCCGAATATGTGGCAGCCGGTTGTTGTGCTCAACTGATTTGGTTACGAAATATGCTTGATGACTATGGAATATCTAATAACTCTATGATTTGATACTGTGATAATCTGAGTGCTATTAATATTTTCAAAAATCCTGTTCAGCATTCACGTACAACACACATTGACATAAGACATCATTTTTAAGAGACTTAGTGGAAAACAACTAGTTCAAATCGAACATGTTGATACTCTTTCGCAACTAGCTGATATTTTTACCAAACCTTTAGATCATGAGAGTTTTTTCCAGTTTGAAAAAATCTCTTAGTATCTGTTTTCTCTGAAAATAAGACAGGCAATGTAGATGTTGTCCTAAATGTTGACCTAACATTCTGGTTAACATTTACCGTTTGGGTCAGTGTACAGGATATAGGTTGTAAGTAATGTTGCACAATCTTTTCAAAGGAATCAAGCTCGACTTCACAAGGACAAGGTTTGAATGTGATACCGTTCTCTGCGATGATGCATATCATAAAAATGGAGTATCATAAGAAGGCGAAGCCTCAACTAAAGATTTAGTTTTATACAAAAAGAGCAAAGCTCTGAATTTGGTATCGTTCCTATTCTATAGGAGTACCATGTGCTTCAAGAAGGTTGAAAACTCCTTAATATTTATTTTTTATCCATATGTATTCAACTAAGTTGACTAAGGACTATGATAAAATGTCACATCTGTCCAGCGATCAGTCTCATAGGGAACATATACGGAAAACCATTTGCCAAATCAGAAAATCCTTGAAGTCTCAAAATGCTTGTGAAAACTTAGAAATGTTGCCAACATCGTTCACAACATCGTGTTCCAGTACATTGGTCGATCTTGTTTATCTTATTTTTGTTCGTGGTTCTAATAGGTAACAAGTCTCTGTAAATAACGAAAATCCAAAAATAAGGAGGACCGTTTCTTTTAAATTTTGAAGATGTCTTGTGTCATGTAAAAACCTTTGTTTTGGGTACGTGAAGAGTTCAAATATTTTCCACTACCTAAATTTAAGGAAAATAGTTTGAGTGTAAATTGAAGATTGCCATAATTAAAATCCCCATTATTGCGTTTGTCTTGTCACATCAGTCATCCACCAAATCGAACCATCAAATGGCAGCCCAAACATCACCGCCAGATTTTCAAAACATTTCAAATATGCCCAACTCTTCAAACCCTCTCACATGTACATATCCCCCAAATCATTTCAATCTTTCAAATCAAAAGATTATTCTCTTATGTCAACAAGTCCACCAAACAACCACAAAATGTACAAGCATTATAAATCCATCAATGAACAAAAACCTTTTGAGGAAGACATAAGTTTAGCATTGATCTTTCTGGGTTCTGATGAAACATTAAATGTGTGTTACCCTAGAGATTTGGAGAACCTAATAGATGTTGATACAACATCTGATTTTACGAACCATGCGTCAAGAGGATCACAGTCAACAATGCCGAATAGAAGGTCGAAAAGGGTTTTTGAAAGCAGATTCGGTGAAGAGCAAACTGCCAAAAAGACCAGGGCAGAGTCGACATCCCCTGTTAAAGAGTCGACTTTCCCTGTTGAGTCCACACCAACACTGATTCTGAATTCAATCTACCCAAAAGTCCGACAGCTTCAGCAACCACTCCAACCGAAGCTGAGAAGGAATGATAAGAGGAAATGTCTGACGACACTCCTCTAAGGAACTTCATGCCCAAGAGAGTGTGTTGAATATACTGGAATCTACGTTCAAATGTTGCCTCAACATCGAAGGCAACAGAGGAAAAAGAAGCTGATCCTTACTATGTTGCCCCAACATCCGAGGCAACACCAGAACCCACCTCATCAGGACAGGAGAACACAGAATCTGAAACAGATTCTGAGGTAATGACTTATTCACCCTTGTTTCTAAATAAATCAATGTCTAATAGATGGAATTGGTTGAAAAATAGAGGAGTCAGAGGTGAAAAGGTGATTGATCACTCTTCATTTTCCACCAATAACTTATTCGAGTTTTTGAGTAGTTGCAAAGTTTTAAGATCTGTGTTTGGAAAGAGACCGTACTGTGATAAGGTAATTAGGGGTTTCTATGATAATCTGCAACTTGTTATGAGGGACAACAACTCGAAGAAATTCGGGAAAGTGTATCTTTACAACAAAACCTACAACTTTACACCCGATATTATCAATTCCACACTTGGGATATGCATTAAAGAAAGAAAGTCTCAATCAAACCCCACTGTCGACGAGCTCAATACGATGATCAAATACCTCACGGGGAATCTGATCACTGTTTGGGCCCCTCACAGTCATGTCTCTAAGCTCACTGCCCTATTTGCCATCATGCACAAATTGTCCATATACAATTGGCTACCCTCTCGCAATGAGACAGTTGTAACCCTTGACCAAGCATCACTGCTTTACAAACTTGGAAGGAACCAGCATGTTAACTTAGGAACCATAATTTTCAACCATGTTGCCAAATGGCAGAAAAACAAAGCAACTCTGCCATTCGTTACCCCTCCTTAATCTTTCAAATCCTACTCAACCAAGGCTTTAAGATTCCAAAAGGAGAGAACCTGAGTCCATCCTTAGATGTCTACTCAGTACTGAGAGCAGTTATAAACAACAAAGATAGGGTGATTGATCTACCCTGGAAGAAAGAAGAATGGGATTGTGATACATCGAAGGATGTTGCCAACATTCCTGGCAACATTGGTCATGGAAAGTTCCTGATGTCCTGCATCGCCGAAAGTACATTTCCGAAATTGACAGGCAGATTCAAGAACTTGTTCGAGCCAAGAGTTATTATGAGAACATACTTTCTTCATAAAAATGGGGAGATGATGTTGATAATGCTGCTGGAAGCAGACTACCAGGGGCAGCAACTGAGGATGCTGGGCCAAGCTATGTTGCAGGGGGAGAGAAGTTGAGATGATAATGACTACTGACTAGCGTGGAGATGAAGATGTGGATAGCTGCTGTTAATCCAGATTTAGGTACAGATGATCCATGGATGAGTTGTTGAAGGCTGAAAATGTGTATTATGTTTTGTTATTTTTAGTTTGGTTTTAACTGACATTTGAATACTATTTTTTTGGTTTGTAATATTTAACAATGGTCTACCCCGAAGCAGCCGCTCTACCTTCCAATGTAGAGGTTAGGTCTGTGTACGCTCTACCCTCCCCAGACCCCACGAGGTGGGATTTTACTGGGTATGTTGTTGTTGTTGTAATATTTAACTATGGGATATTTAGGTCTGTCTGTTCTGGCAGATATATGGTTGTGATTTTTTTCTAAACTATATATATATATTTGCCTGACATGGATGGTTATAGTCGTAGACTGATTACGCATCTGTTGTAAGTAAGTCACGCCAGACATAACATAAACTCCTAACTAACCATAACATCGATACCACATTGCTTGAAATCTTGTAACTGCAGGTTCAGGGGGAGCACGACACTAATCTTAATGTTTCTTAGATTATCGAGGACTACATCAAGATTCAGTATCCTAGTCATTTTAGCATCGTATGGAGTTTTGTGAAGAAAGGAAAAAAAGGGGAGATTATTGATGTTGGATAGGATGTTGTGACAACATCTGCGAAAGCACAGGACAACATCTTCAGGATGTTGTCTGCGATGTTGCGACAACATTTCTGCCAACATTTATGTAACTGTTTTGCTTATTCTTCCGTCCTAAGCAGTTGAAGTTACTGCGAGTAAAAATGACCTAGGCAAGCTTATCAGATTGCTGTGTTTAAAACGTGGTGAAAAACAAAGTCAAAACGTGGAGAGAAAGCAACGAAGACCATCAGTAAGGATTTCAAGGGAAGCTCAACACTATAAATAGAGGAGAGCTTCACAAGTATCGATATCCATATTTAGAGAAGAAGAACTTCTAAGAGAGCTCTCGGATTTTACCTTAGAAAACTGGATCAACCTTTTAGCCTAAAGTTGTTTTAACAACATCTTGTCCCACATTGCAATCGCTATCTCTATTCTAGATTAAGCTTATTGTTCAAGTTATTGTAATGAAGATGTTGTCTTTTAGCTTTTAGATTTTGTAACTTTAGGCGAAGTCATCTGCGACTTCATTTTTGTATGTAATTTATTTTTCGTTTGTAACGCTCAATTTGTAAAAAGAAATTCTTTGTAATTGTATATAATTTATACAATTATTTTGGTCACTGACCATCAAGGGATATATTTATATATACCCTTGAAAATATAAACCTTGTGTCTCTTTACTTTTTTCGCTGCATATACTCTACAAGGTTTATTCTGTTTTACTACAATGTTGCCTCAGATGTTGACCCAACATTGAAGGCATCCAGTGACTGTTTTGTTGTTCGTAGTTTTATGATTTTAATCTTCCGTTTTACGAATTCGTAGCCCACGGGACCCAACAAGAACTTTCAATTTCTTTACATAGTTAACCTAATAATTAAGCATAAAAAAAATCCAACTAGACAACAATATCATCATGGTATAAAATTTGTGACATTAGTTGCTGTCGAATTGTGATCTCATGACTACTGGATTTTTTTCACAACAATTAATATAAAAAAGAGTAATACATTGTCAGTTAAGCAGAACTTAATTAATAATGACGGTTTTGATTGTACTTGTCACGATCCAAACCGTAGGTCACGCATGCACACCTGCACTCTACCGTCGCATCACTAATCACACATTTACCATCTAACCGTAATTAAGCATGGGCCACAAGGGCCGTCACAAAGTAACCTGCTGATGCATAGAAATAATAAACTGGAAAAGAGCTACATCACATCTTACAAACAGAGGAACCCAACACCTGCATATATACATACTAAGATCGACAAGGCCATACACGACTATTATACACAGGACATTCATCTACAAACCTCTAAAGACTAAGTAATATCATAAGGTCGGGAAAGGGCCCCACCGTACCCATATGATTATCCAAAACACCATACCAGGATTAGACCGCAACTCCGGAACAAGTGGAGTGATCTAATATCAGCTGAATCAGCAACCTACTAGTGCGTACCATCACCCCGTCTACCTGATCTTGTGAGCATGAAACACAGTGTCCCCCAACAAAAGGGACGTCAGTACGAATAATGTACCGAGAATGTCAGGCATGAGCAATAGCATAATAGAGATATGAAAGTAACGTGAGAAAAAAAAAGCAATCAACCAGTAAAGAATGCCTCTGAGGGCCACAATATGCCTAAATATCATGTACGTGCATGCATAATTCTGGTCATACATGTACATATGCATATATAATGCTGTATCCCTCAAGCCTCTGTGGGTATTCCATCATATCATAACGGTCTCTGTGGGTATAATCATCATATATACCAGTTGATCAGGTGGTGTGCGTGTATAACGCCGTATTCCTTTTTCCATCTCCTACATATATATAATGCACACCATATAGTAGCGTATTTAATGCATGTGGGTCAAGGGTAATACATGAATATACTAAGACACTATGAGTTTATCGGAGTGACGTAATATCGCTTCACCTTCAATTAATATTATGAATATTAACATCTTTCCCATATACCTCAATAGGGATCTAGGAGCATATTTAGACATTCTTTGAAAATAGGAATGAATAATATGAACATCGTTAACTATTAAGAGTAGAATCATTTATGAAAAAATAATACGCTTACGTTTCGTACTTAGAACATGTCAAAAGAAGAAAAGAGTAGCCTTAACATACCTCGATTCCACTAATTATCTGAGTCAAGAGAGTTACTATTGCTAATACTGTTCGAAAACACAAAGATAGATTTCAAATTGAATTTAAATGTTTGTAACGAAATTTATATAGGACCATTACGAATAGTGGATGAGTTACCATTACATGAAAATGTTAATGTTTTATGGAATTTCGTGGTTTTACAGGGGTTATGGATATATATAGTCATTTAGTATTAAGAAGTAATTTGGTAAATTAGCATAAGTATGGAACTCTACACAAAGTTCTATATATATATTAGTCATAAAATGTTGTTCACATCCATAGAAACGGTGGACATTGTTTGTATATAGGAAATGAGTCCATCTAATCACTAAAGTGGCGGTGGAACATAGTTTAGATAAATATGACACATATAATACTACTAGTGATGAGTCCTTCGTTGATTTCTATCAAGATGCCGCAAGAGAAGTGTCTCGACACTTAGCATTTTATCCACTAATTGATTAATTACTTAATTTCACTATAATTTCATACTTAATTAATTATACACATAATTAAAATTTTAATCTCAATTAACTTAAATATTAATCAATACAATGTCTATTATACACTTATTATCATAATCATGGAGTATAACGTTAGTCCATGGCCTCTTTATGCACACACCAACTATCTCTCGAGGATGATCAACAAGAACAAAGCAAAGCAAGTTCCAGGGATGCGGGCAGAGTTGGTTGCGTTGGAATCTAGACTCAACGAACTACGCCCTAGGCCTTTGAAACACTTAGGAACTCTCAATGTACCGGGTCATACCCCGCCTCAAAGTTGACTAAAACTCGTCCGGAACAATCCGTCAACCTATCCTTTGAAAATTTAAGTCTTACATGCTTCCGTACGCTCTCATACATAGGGTAAGAACTACGGGGTATAACATTCTCCCCTCCTTAGAAACATTCGTCCTGAATGTTCCTTCTAGGCTTACTCAAATCACCGTATCGACATAGACTCTCTTAACTTATTCTTTTGCAAATAAAGAAGCTCCACGAGCCACAACATTACTCAAGCATAATTGCTAAATCAAAACTAACAAGCAGGAAAGTGGGTTACCTGGAGGTGTAGGGAATAAGTGAGGATACTTCTTCATCATGTCATCCTCTGCTTCCAACGTCATTTCCTCCCTGTTCTCGTTCCGCCATAAGACCTTGACGGAAGCCACGTCCTTCGTCCGAAGTCGCCTAACCTGTCGATCGAGTATCACTATGGGACTCTCCTCATACGATAACTCCTCTGTCACTTGGACATCATGAACCGGGTGCACTCTAGATGGGTCTCCAATACATTTCCGCAACATGGACACATGGAAAACTGGATGTACCGCCCCCAAATCGGACGGCAGATCTAACTCATAGGCAACCCTGCCTACCCTTTCTTCCCAAACCTCATCACGCCCTTCATGGGCGATACCTTTAGGAAAACCCAATCATCTATCTCAAATTCCAAGTGTCGACGCTGATGATCTGCATACGACTTTTGTCGACTCTGAGCTGCCAACAATCGCTCCTGGATAAGCTTCACCTTATCCACTGCCTGCTGAACCAGGTCCGCCCGACTAATCGCATTTCTACCTCGAACCAGCCTATCGGTGACTGCACTTCTCTCATATAAGGCCTCATGCGCGCCATCTCGAATACTAGAGTGGTAGTTGTTGTTATAAGCAAACTCCACGAGAGGTAAATGATCCTCCCGGCTACCACCGAATTAATAACACAAGCCCGCAAAGATATCCTCGAGTTCGGATAGTGCGATCGGCTGTCCGTCGGCAGGGGATGAAACGCCCATCGAGACTCACTGTCCCTAACCCTTCTCGAAAGACCTCGTAAATTAGCCGAATCGCCCCTCTGTCTGAAATAATCGATGCAGGCACTCCGTGCAGTCTTACAATCTCCCTGATATACAGTCTTGCATAATCCTCGGCCGAAAAAGTCGTCCTGACTGGAAGGAAATGGGCTGATTTCACACTGCCGACAATAACTCAAATGGAATCATGCTTCCTCTGAGTGGTAGGTAATCCCGTAATAAAATCCATATTTACCACCTCCCACTTCCAAGTCGGAATATCAATAGCCTGCAACAGCCCACCGGGCTTCTGGTGCTCAACCTTAACCTGCTGACAATTCGGGCACTGCGCCACGAACTCCGCAACGTCCCTCTTTAGGCCATCCCACCAATACACGTATCTGAGGTCATGATACATCTTAGTCGACCGGATGAATAGAATAACGAGCACCGCGGTGCCTCCCAGACCACGACGAAGTCCTCGCTACATCGGGAACACACAACCGGCCTCAAATCTTAGCACCCCATCAAGTGCTACCTCAAAGCACTTCTTTCTCAACAATGCATCTCGATACCGGACCATAATCGGATCCTCATACTGTCGCCTCTTCACCTCCTCGACGATGGAAGACTCGGCAACCTCTCGAACCCGAACTCCATCACTATCAGAATCAACCAAACGAACCCCAAGGCTCGCTAGCTGATGTAACTCTCGGACCATATCTCTTTTCTCCGTCAGACATCGCATGCACTACCCATCGATCTGCGACTAAGGGCATCTGCAACTACATTGGCCTTCCCTGGGTGGTATAGAATATCAATATCGTAATTCTTAAGCAGCTCCAACCACCGCCTCGCCGCAAGTTCGGCTCCTCCGTGAAGATATACGGAGACTCTTGTGGTCCGTAAATGTACATGAACTCCATATAAATAATGTCTCTGATCTTCAAGGCATGAATCATCACGCTGCCAACACCAACTCATGTGTGGGATATTTATTCTCATGCTTCTTAAGTTGTCGATGCATAAGTTATAACTCTGCCGTCCGCATCAAGACGCACTCCAAGCCCGACACCGACGCATCACAATAAACCACATATCCATCTAAACCCTCCGGAAGAGTAAGAATCGGGCGGCCAATTTCTCCTTTAATAATCGGAAACTTTCCTCACAAGTATCCGCCCACCGAACATAGCCGCTTCGAGTCACTTAGTCAAAGTCTTTGAAATAGAAGCAAACTTCTCCACAAACCTCGATAATAACTCGCAAGGCCCAAAAGTCGCGCACTCCGCTGCAGTGGTGCGCCAAGTCTTGGCTCTCAATCTTCGTTGTATCAACCCAATACCATCGCCCCGATAACATGCCCTAAGAAAGCCAGTGAAGCTAACGAACTCGTGACTTCGAGAACATGGCATACAATTGCCGGTCTCGAGGACTCAATACCGCCCTCAAATGATCTGTATGCTCGCTCAGGCGCGAATACACCAAGATATCATCAATAAACACTATAATGAACATATCCAAGAATGGCCTGAACACCCTATTCATCAAATCCATGAATATTGCTGGGGCGTTGGTCAACCCGAAAGACATTACCCCGAACTCATAGTGCTCATACCGGTCCCGAATGCGCTTTGAGATATCTATCTCTAACTCGTACTGATGATAACTGGACCGCAGTCTATTTTGGAAAAACACCTTGCACTCGCAATCGGTCAAAAATCGTCAATCCCGGGAGGGATATCTGCTTGATAGTTACCTTGTTCACCGTAATCAATACACATACGCAGCTGCCTCATCCTTCTTCTTTACAAATAACACCGGCGCTCCCGAGGAGAAACACTTGGCCTAATAAAGCCTTTCTCCAAAGAAATCTTTCACCGGGTCCTTCAATTCCTTCAACTCGGCGGGTGCCATCCTGTATGGCGAATAGATATCCGAAAGTGTCCGCGCCAAATCAATGCAAAACTCAATCTCCTCTCGGGAGGATAGCGGAAGCTCGTCGGGAATACGTCCGAAACTCTCTAACGCATGAATCGATCAAGGTCCGGTATTTCACCTCGATGTCGAATACCAACCATATGGTAGATATACCCTTTCCGCACCATCTTCCTAGCCTTGAGGTAAGAAATAAACTTACCCTCGGCTGCAAGATTCCCTTCCACTCGATAACCGCTCACTGGGAACTGGAACCGAACTAATCTCTCTCTACAGTCCACATTGACATAGAAAGACGCCAGCCAATCCATACCCAAATTACATCAAAGTCTGTCATATCCAACTCTATCAAGTCGGATAGAGTCTGACGACTATCTATAGTCACAGGGCAAGCCTTATATACCCGCTCAGCTACCACTGAATCACCTACTGGCGTAGCCACCTCAAAAGGTCTTATGGACTCGGGCTCTATCCCTACTCTCTACCGCAATATGAGGAGATATATAAGACAAGGTAGAACCTGGATCTATCAAAGCATATACATCACAGCAAGAAACCAACAATGTACTGTGGACGACATCCGCGACGCCTCGGTCTGTCGCTACCGGACATAGCATAGATGCGGTTCGAGGACCGCTAGAATCGGGACCCTACCACGACCTTCGCCGCGCTCGCCGCCCATAAGTACTCGCCTCCGGCGCTCGACCATCAAGACGAAGATCCAAAGAATGCACTTCGCCGGCTGAACCGCAACGCCCCGCCGCCAAGGACGGACAATCTCTTCGGATGGCCCCGCCGCCACAAGAGTAACACGCCCCGAACCCATACGACACTCGCTGGATGAGACCTACCGCATCAACGCATCGAGAGGTAGGTGGTCTCGATTAGTGACGGCCGCCTCGAACTCCTCAAGTCTCGGATCTCGACTCGCCTCGAATAACCCGGCCGATCGACTCCCCGGAAATCGAGAAGGAGCACTCAGGCCGGGCCGGAATGTGGACCTAGTTCGCCGTTGAGGCCGCCGCTAAAATCGCTCGAGACTCGCTGCCCCGGCCTCTGGCCGCCTAAATCTAGCCGATCTCGCTCTCTCGCCTCAATCCTCGCAGACGCTGCATCTCGGCGATATCCATCTCGGCCAAGAGCCACCCCAAGCATGCAGAATCATACGACTGCCTAATCCCATCACATACCGATGAACCGCTCGCCATGCCTACAATGGTGTGCGATATCCGCCAAGGAGTCAAACTCGTGTAGACTTCGATAGTCCTCCCATCCCGCCTCAAGGTCAAGAATCTATCTACGCGGCTCTCTCATCTCGTGAGGCAAGAAGTGATCCAGAAAGCCTCTGTGAACTCTTCCCAAACAGCTGGAAGAGCATCCTCACCTCTCGACAACACCCATGACTTAAACCAGTTCAACGCAATATCACGTAACCGGTAAGAAGCTAGTATAACAGACTCAGTCTCCGATGCCCTAAGCACCTGCATGGTCCAGAATCGCCGGACAAACTCCTCGCGATCCTCCTCAAATCTCGAACCATAGAACTCGCGGTGACAACTCAGAAATCCGAACCAGAAATCGGCTCTAGGGTTGGCCGCCGCTCCCGGCTACGCCGCCACTATGCCGGTCAAGAATCGAATATGTTCTCGTAATCTCTATACGTACTTCGATCGTAGGATCGGAGGCTCCGCATCGTGATCTCGATGAGCCGCTTCACGCCTCGAATTGCCGAGGTCGGGCGACGACATGGAACTCGCCGCCCTAAACATCATCTCTGGTAAGGACTGGGCCTGTGCCCTCGTGACTCTCCGCGTCCCACTAGCAGCACCCTCAGCTGCCTTGCCCTTCTGGGTCGCGGTTGCCTTGCGTGGAGGCATAACTGATACATAAAGAAAAACATCAGAGGAGGTTCAACCTATAACTCAGCTCTATTGCACGATCTTAGAGTGAAAGAATGGAAACCAATCCTAAATGTCCTGCAGCCTCCTGATTATAGATGTGGTGCATGACACCGATAATCAAGACTCTACTAGACACATTCTGTGGACACTTTTCGAGGACAACCTGGCTCTGATACCACTTTTGTCATGACCCGACCCCGGGGCCGCGACTAGTACCCTACCGGGGTACCCTATCAGGTATACATCAGAGAATAGCAGCGGAACATACATAACACATAACTTATAAAGTGGTAAACATCATCGCCACCGATAAGTCGCTTTCCATAAAACATACTTAACCAAAAGTATGGAAGTACAACTTGTTCTTATAGCCCAAAACATATATGTGACCACAGACCTCTAGGGAAAACAACTGTGGCGGGACAGGGCCCCGCCATACCCCTGAATGTACAAAATACCTATAGCATCAGGGAATATCCGTACCAACAAATAAGCTTCCGGAGGAATGGAGCTTCTGACACCGGAATAGTGATCCTAAGAGCGAGGATCCACAATCGCTTACTTACCGCGGATTTAACGCAGCCCCGAGGAAGCGGGTCGACACAATATGTACCAAGTATGTAAAGCTGGAAAATACTGTAATAATGATATCATAAGTCTAAAAGTAAGCTGGAGTCATGGAAGACAATCAAAATACCTTTTAATGTGCCTTGCTAACAATGAGAGTGACAAGTATAAATATAATACTGCATAAAATAGGGGTTTCATGATCAAAACAGGGTACCTCGCCCGTAGTATCAATAAGCACCCCTACTCCTGGGACTATTTCACCCGCATAGGTCTTGTGGACCCGCATGAGGTATTCCTCGTGATAGTCAGACTACCCGCACGGGACTATTTCACTCGCGATAAGCCCATAAGGACTCGCATGAGGTATTCCTCGTGATCGTGGGTAGCAAATCCACGGAATGGTGGTATAACGATCTTGGGGACTTACCCGCCGGATATACTCTACCACGGCGGATGGTATAACGATCTGGGACTTACCCTTCGTATACTCTACATCAAGCGGATGGTATAACGATCTTGGGGCTTGCCCCTCAGATATACTCTTACACTGGAGAAGGTGGTATGACGATCTTGGGGCTTGCCCTCGCATATACTCTTACCGAGAAGGTGGTATAACGATCTGGGCTTGCCTCCGGATATACTCTTACCCTAGCTCAAATCACATCATATCATAATCATAAATAAGTTAAGAAAACTTATAACTTCTTATTAGTCTTGTTCATATACCCTCTCATTTTAGTTTACTTAAGGCACTTAATCATATCTTTAATAAAAGAAACCTGAATTTAACCCAAGTACTACATACTTCAACTCTTTTAAAAGTGACTCTTTTTCATACATAAAATCTTCGGGCAATTGATGCCTTAAAATCAATTTGTCTTTCATAAATCAAATCATTTGTCCTTACTTGTCTTACTTAGAGTAAACCTCTTTTCTTTAACCTTTTATAAAGCTAATAAACCAACTTCCCATAAAGTTGTTATATTAACCCTACACTTTAGTAAAATCACACTTTCCCCCTAACCAAGGGACTTATACATTCTTAAAACGAAACAAGTCTTTATATACTTAAAACAAGTAATAATACCAAATCTTGTACGTCTACCGTACTACATAGTTACATCTATTCATGCTCAAGAGATAGGAAAGCTTCACATACCTCTTCGGTCAATCCACTTGCTAAGTCCAACTACCGCAAGTAATATGTCAACCTATAATAACCATAATGCGTTTATTAACCTCTAATTTCAATGTAGAAATAATCTAAGTTCAAAGCCCCTAATTCTATGGAAAATTGGGCAGCATTTCCTTTGTTTCTACATACTTTGCCACCTTTCTCAAGGCCGAATTCAACATCCAAATGCCACATTTAAGGCTCAACAATCCAAACATATCAAAGGGGATTACACACCTAAACTTGGGTGTGTAAAATTCTGCCCCAAAAGGTACAATAATTCACTTAACAATTCTAAAGTAGTTTTTAGGCTACAACATGCTCATAATATCTTTTTAGCCAATTCTTTCATATCCAAACCACATTTCTTACATGCAAGGATTCTAAGTGCATTATTTACTACTACACATCCCTTCTTCTTCACATGCAACATTAATAACTAACCACAAGAGAAGAAATGTTACCTTAACCTTAGCCAAACTTATTCCAACAACTTTGCTAGCCTCCTTTCCAAGAACACCACCACAATAACACCAACAAGCTAGCCACAAGCTTCCTTCTTGTTCTTAACTTTTCAGATTTTTCTTAGGCTTGAATTCTCTTGGAATTTTAGAGAAAGTGGGAGCTTAAGCTTAGAGAGAGAGAGAGATTGAGATGACCAAGTCTTCAAGACTTGGTCAATATAAACATGCAAGAAAATCAGATGGGGACACTTGTCACCTCCCGTGGCCTTTTAAAAGAGAAAATCGATTTTCCTAAGTTTTTCCACTCGAATCCGCTAGCGGCGCGTGGAAACCTCGCGACTCGAACTTCGGCCGCGGACCTACTATCCTGGCGCAGCGGCGCTGCAACTTCAGCGACCCTCGCACTTCCGCGCCGCTGCTCGCATCCGCGCCGCGCCGCCGCTTTGCTCAAACGCATTTTTGTCCGTCACAAGACCGAACTTGTAACTCCCATAACTTTCTACTCCGACGTCCTATCAACGAACGGTTGGTTGCGTTGGAATCTAGACTCAACGAACTACGCCCTAGGCCTTTGAAACACTTAGGAACTCTCAATGTACCGGGTCATACCCCGCCTCAAAGTTGACTAAAACCCGTCCGAAACAATCCGTCAACCTATTCTTTGAAAATTTAAGTCTTACATGCTTTCGTACGCTCTCATACGTAGGGTCAGAACTACGGGGTATAACAGGTAATGCCTTATTCACCCTTGTTTCTAAATAAATCAATGTCTAATAGATGGAATTGGTTGAAAAATAGAGGAGTCAGAGGTGAAAAGGTGATTGATCACTCTTCATTTTCCACCAATAACTTAGTCGAGTTTTTGAGTAGTCACAAAGTTTTAAGCTCTGTGTTTGGAAAGAGACCGTATTGTGAGAAGGTAATTAGGGTTTTTTATGCTAATCTGCAACTTGTTATGAGGGACAACAACTCGAAGAAATTCGGGAAAGTGTATCTTTACAACAAAACCTACAACTTTACACCCGATATTATCAACTCCACCCTTGGGATATGCATTAATGAAAGAGAGTATCAACCAAACCCCACTGTCGACGAGCTCAATACGATGATCAAATACCTCACGAGGAATCTGATCATTGTTTGGGCCCCTCACAGTCCTGTCTCTAAGCTCACTGCCCTATTTGCCATCATGCATAAATTGTCCATATATAATTGGCTACCCTCTCTCAATGAGACAGTTGTAACCCTTGACCAAGCATCACTGCTTTATAAACTTGGAAGGAACCAGCAGGTTAACTTAGGAACCATAATTTTCAACCATGTTGCCAATATGGCAGAAAAACAAAGCAACTCTGTCATTCATTACCCCTCCTTAATCTTCCAAATCCTGCTCAACCAAGGCTTTAAGATTCCAAAAGGAGAGAACCTGAGTCCATCCTTAGATGTTTACTCAGTACTGAGAGCAGTTATAAACAGCAAAGATAGGGTGATTGATCTGCCCTGGAAGAAAGAAGAATGGGATTGTGATACATCGAAGGATGTTGCCAACATTCCTGGCAACATTGGTCATGGAAAGTTCCTGATGTCCCCAGACTGGCTTCGAAAGTACATTTCCGAAATTGACAGGCAGATTCAAGAACTTGTTCGAGCCAAGAGTTATTATGAGAACATACTTTCTTCATAAAAAGGGGGAGATGATGCTGATAATGCTGCTGGAAGCAGACTACCAGGGGGAGCAACTGAGGATGCTGGGCCAAGCTATGTTGTATGGGGAGAGGAGTTGAGATGATAATGACTACTGACTAGCGTGGAGATGAAGATGTGAATAGCTGCTGTTAATCCAGATTTAGGTACAGGTGATCCATGGATGAGTTGTTGAAGGCTGAAAATGTGTATTATGTTTTGTTATTTTTAGTTTGGTTTTAACTGACATTTGGATACTATTTTTTTTGGTTTGTAATATTTAACAATGGTCTACCCCGAAGCAGCCGCTCTACCTACCAATGTAGAGGTTAGGTCTGTGTACGCTCTACCTTCCCCAGACCCCACGAGGTGGGATTTTACTGGGTATGTTGTTGTTGTTGTAATATTTAACTATGGGATATTTAGGTCTGTCTGTTCTGGCAGATATATGGTTGTGATTTTTTTCTAAACTATATATATATATATGTATGTTTGCCTGACATGGATGGTTATAGCCGTAGACTGATTACGCATCTGCTGTAAGTAAGTCACGACAGACATAACATAAACTCCTAACTAACCATAACATCGATACCACATTGCTTGAAATCTTGTAACTGCATGTTAAGGGGGAGCACGACACTAATCTTAATGTTTCTTAGATTATCAAGGACTACATCAAGATTCTGTATCCTAGTCATTTTAGCATCGTATGGAGTTTTGTGAAGAAAGGAAAAAAGGGGGAGATTATTGATGTTGGATAGGATGTTGTGACAACATCTGCGAAAGCACAGGACAACATCTTCAGGATGTTTCCTGCGATGTTGCGACAACATTTCTGCCAACATTTATGTAACTGTTTTGCTTATTCTTCCGTCCTAAACAGTTGAAGTTACTGCGAGTAAAAATGACCTAGGCAAGCTTACCAGATTGATGTATTTAAAACGTGGTGAAAGACAAAGTCAAAACATGGAGTGAAAGCAGCGAAGACCAAGTCCAGAATCGTTGAGGATTTTCAGGAGGAAGACTCGGTTCAAGCTGCTACCATCTTTTGCTCAACCTCCGCAACCATCAGTGAGGATTTCAAGGGAAGCTCAACACTATAAATAGAGGAGAGCTTCACAAGTATCGATATCCAGATTTAGAGAAGAAGAACTTCTAAGAGAGCTCTCGGATTTTACCTTAGAAAACTGGATCAACCTTTTAGCCTAAAGTGGTTTTAACAACATCTTGTCCCACATTGCAATCGCTATCTCTATTCTAGATTAAGCTTATTGTTCAAGTTATTGTAATGAAGATGTTGTCTTTTTGCTTTTAGATTTTGTAACTTTAGGCGAAGTCATATGCGACTTCATTTTTGTATGTAATTTCTTTTTCGTTTGTAACGCTCAATTTGTAAAAAGAAATTCTTTGTAATTGTATATAATTTATACAATTCTTTTGATCACTGACCATCAAGGGATATATTTATATATACCATTAAAAATATAAACCTTGTGTCTCTTTACTTTTTTCGCTGCATATACTCTACAAGGTTTATTCTGTTTTACTACAATGTTGCCTCAGATGTTGACCCAACATTGAAGGCAACATTCAGTGACTGTTTTGTTGTTCGTAGTTTTATGATTTTAATCTTCCGTTTTACGAATTCGTAGCCCACGGGACCCAACAAGAATTTTCAATTTCTTTACATAGTTAACCTAATAATTAAGCGTAAAAAAAATCCAACTAGACAACAATATCATCATGGTATAAAATTTGTGACATTAGTTGCTGTCGAATTGTGATCTCATGACTACTGGATTTTTTCCACAACAATTAATATAAAAAAGAGTAATACATTGTCAGTTAAGCAGAACTTAATTAATAATGACGGTATTTGATTGTACTTGTCACGAACAAACCAGAGGGTCATGATAGACACCCAGACCCTACCTGTCGGGCATCACTAATCACATATTTACCATCTAACCGTAATTAAGCATGGCCACAAGGGCCGTCACAAAGTAACCTGCTGATGCATAGAAATAATAAAATGGAAAAGAGCTACGTCACATCTTACAAACAGAGGAACCCAACACCTGCATATATACATACTAAGATCGACAAGGTCATACACGACTACTATACACAGGACATTCTTCTACAAGCCTCTAAAGACTAAGTAATATCATAAGGTCGGGAAAGGGCCCCGCCGTACCCATATGATTATCCAAAACACCATACCAGGATTAGACCGCAACTCCGGAACAAGTGGAGTGATCTAATATCACCAATCAAGAACCTACTACAGTGTACCGCCACCCCGTCTACCTGATCTTGTGAGCATGAAACACAGTGTCCCCCAACAAAAGGGACGTCAGTACGAATAATGTACCGAGAATGTCAGGCATAAGCAATAGCATAATAGAGACATGAAAGTAACGTGAGAAAAAAATCAATCAACCAGTAGAGAATGTCTCTGAGGGCCGCAATATGCCTAAATATCATGTACGTGCATGCATAATTCTGGTCATACATGTACATATGCATATATAATGTCGTATCCCTCAAGCCTCTGTGGGTATTCCATCATATCATAACGGTCTCTGTGGGCATAATCGTCATATATACCAGTTTATCAGGTGGTGTGCGTGTATAACACCGTATTCTTTTTTCCATCCCCTACATATATACAATGCACACCATATAGTAGTGTATTTAATGCATGTGGATCAAGGGTAATACATGAATATACTAAGGAACTATGAGTTTATCGGAGTGACGTAATGTCGCTTCACCTTCAATTAATATTATGAATATTAACATTTTTCCCATATACCTCAAATGGGATCTAGGAGCATATTTAGACATTCTTTGAAAATAGGAATGAATAACATGAACATCCTTAACTATTAAGAGTAGAATAAAAAAATAATACGTTTACGTTTCGTACTTAGAACATGTCAAAAGAAGAAAAGAGTAGCTTTGACATACCTCGATTCCACTAATTATCTGAGTCAAGAGAGTTACTGATGTTGCTAATACTGTTCGAAAACACAAAGATATATTTCAAATTGAATTTAAATGTTTGTAACGAAATTTATACAGGACCATTACGAATAGTGGATGAGTTACCATTACATGAAAATGTTAATGTTTTATGGAATTTCGTGGTTTTACAGGGGTTATGGATATATATAGTCATTTAGTATTAAGAAGTAATTTGGTAAATTAGCATAAGTATGGAACTCTACACAAAGTTCTATATATATATTAGTCATAAAAGGTTGTTCACATCCATAGAAATGGTGGACATTGTTTGTATATAGGAAATGAGTCCATCTAATCACTAAAGTGGCGGTGGAGCATAGTTTAGATAAATATGACACATATACTACTACTAGTGATGAGTCCTTCGTTGATTTCTATCAAGATGCCGCAAGAAAAGTGTCTCGCCACTTAGCATTTTATCCACTAATTGATTAATTACTTAATTTCACTATAATTTCATACTTAATTAATTACATATATAATTAAAATTTTAATCTCAATTAACTTAAATATTAATCAATACAATGTCTATTATACACTTATTATCATAATCATGGAGTATAACATTAGTCCATAGCCTCTTTATGCACACACCAACTATCTTTCGAGGATGATCAACAAGAACACTCAGACGCCGGTTTTCCACTACCACCCCAAGTGCAAAAGCTTAAGGATCACCCACCTTGCATTCGCCAATGATTTGCTACTTATGTCGAGAGGGGACACTACTCGCCGATCCTCATGGAATGCCTTGAGATTTTCAGAATGCTCGGTCTCGCCCAATACCCTCAAGTCCATCTTGTACATGGCTGGTATTACGAACACGACCTGGATGATATTAAGCAGATTACTAGCTTCGACACCGGCACTATGCCTTTCCTCTATCTCGGTATTCCCCTTGCTGCGGAGAGGCTGAGATTGGTACATTATGACCCTTTTGTGAACAAAATTGCCAGGTAAACTGACTCGTGGATGAGCGCTACTTTATCTTATGCGGGCAGACTTAAGCTCATCAAGTCCGCCTCCGGTGTGGAATGCTTCAGTTATCTATGCCGCTTGGTCGCTGTTGCGGTTTGTAAAAGTTTACCGGCTTTATAGGACCTTCTGTATGGCCCAACCACCTCTTTGTAGCCCGGAAGGAGGTACTGTGCCGAAATCGAGGTGGCCTCTAATCGTGGATCTCAAGGCCTGTCCTTGCTTTGCTTGCTAAATGCCTTTGGAATATCTATCAAAAGAAGGACACACCCTGGATTAAATGGATCAATCACAAGTATCTTAGCAACAACAACAACATTTGGACATGGGTTTCAAAAAAGGATGACTCACCTTTGATCAAGCGACTTCTCATTATTCGTGAAATCACTCGATCGCGGGCGGTCTCACGATCGACTGGGCTACTACCATGGGGGCATGGTATAGTAGCAATCATAATGCCTATGATTACTTCAGGACACATGTGCAGCGGATGATTTGGGCGAAGGATGTTTGGAGTTCTCAGATTACCCAGCGCTTCTTCATTCTGTGGCTTTGTGGGAGGAAGAGATTACGAACGAATGATATAGTCACTTATATGGACATTGATAGAAGGTGCTCCCTTTGCGGCTATTCTGATGAGTCAATAGCGCACATATTCTTCAGCTGCACGGTCAGTAGTTACCTTTGGTCCAGGGTCAAGACATGGCTTGGCATCCGGAGGGCTATGACCACTATCGATAGCACTTTGAAATATATTAAGAAAGAGGAGCATGGTACGGGTTGGCAAGCTAAAGCAAAGCGGGTTGGGAAGCTAAAGCAAATCGGGTTGGGCTCGCCACCATCGTCTACCACATTTGGGCATAGAGGAACAAGATTATTTTCGAAGGGTCGATACTAGATAGAGAAGTTACTTTTTTTAGGATCAAGACCAACATCTACGAAATCATGTTTGCATTTTACCCCCTATTCCAAGACAATTTTGTTGCTTTGGCCGCGGGCTAGGATACATGATGATATGCATGTCTTGGTTAGTCATGTGTAAATCTCCAGAATACCCGACCTGTGGGATCAGCTTGAGTCTCCTGACCACCCGGCGTGTGGGATTGGCGGGGGTTCTTCTTAATTTGTTGAACGCGACATCCCGGGCCATGGGTAAGTACGAGAACTTAAGTCGTATAGGTCTTAGGTTCTATGGCGATTATCTTTTAGCAGCATAACGTGATAAGGGTGAGCTCAGCCCATGTCTGAATAGGTACTCTTCCCTTGACCGTGGGTTCTCCCTTTGGGTTTAACATGGCAAGGGTTTAAGGAGGCCCACGGCTGCAACCTTATGGTTACGTAAGGGAATTTCCATAGTTTAGGACTTTCTCATTGATCTCCTACATGCATCATATCTTTTCACTCTCGATTACCCAGCTTGTGGGACTAGCTAAAGTTTTGTTATTGACGTGATTAAATCTGGTGTTGATCTGCCTAGCAGGGACGCGCTAGATTTATATCGTCACTGAGTTCGTGGGTATGTCCATCGTACTTGTACATTTTGATGATTTCAATACACATTTACCTTTTCATAAAAAAGACTATTATTCTCCACCACCATCATCATACTTTTAAGTTCTAAATTATTTCGGGACCGCATCCTTTTATATAATAGGCTCTTCATTTGTCTACGTGAATATGACATAAATCCTCCAAGGCTCGGGTCTGTTTGCATACGTCTAGCTGCTCAAACCATTATCCGAAAGTTCAGGGGGTTACATCATTTTCCCCTTAGAAACATTCATCCTCGAATGTTGGGACAACATATCTAATCCTCATCACGTAGCCAGGAAACACAACCACCATTTCACGGGGCAATATAATATAACATACATCATTATATCAAACCTTACACGATCATCCGACATTAATTATAATATTCTGAAATAGAACTCACCTTATGATTTTCTCGGAACCTCGGTGTTGGTTTGAAATAGGTAATGATATTTGTGTTTCATCTCCTCTTCTGCTTCACATGTCATTTCTTCTACATTCTTATTCCGCCATAGAACTTTCACGGAGGCTACTTCTTTAGTCCTCAACTTGCGGACTTGTCGATCTAAGATAGCAATAGGAACCTCTTCATATGATATGTCCTCTATAACCTTCACATCGTCAATCGGTACAATCCGGGAAGAATCCCCAACAGATGCTCTTAACATAGAAAACCGGATGAACAAACTCTAACTCCAAAGGCAAGTCTAATTCGTAAGTCACTTGGCCGATTCGTTGAATTATGCGATATGACCCAATATACTTGGGCCGAGCTTTTTTCTTTCCAAATCTCATTACACCCTTTATAGGAGAAATCTTCAAAGACCCAATCATTCACTGGAACTCAGTCCCGCTGCCGCACATCTAAATATGACTTCTGATGACTCTGAGAGGTTAACATCCGTTCTTGGATAAGCTTCACATTTTCTATGGCTTGGTGCACTAGGTTAGGCCTAAATAATTCTGATTCGCCTACTTTAATCTATCCAATAGGAGATTTACATTTCCGTCCATACAAAACCTCGTATGAAGCCATTTTAATGCTAGTATGATAAATATTGTTGTACGCAAATTCAATAAGGGGTAAATGATCATCCCAATTACTTCCCTTGAAGTCCAATACACAAGCTCATAGTATGTCTTCGAGCATTTGAATTGTACGCTCAAAATGCCCTTCTGTTTGAGGGTGGAAAGCTGTGCTAAGATTAATTTGGGTGCCCAAACCTTTTTGAAAATAATTTCCAGAAATTAGTTGTGAACTGCACACCTCAGTCAGATATAATAGAAATAGGCACACACTAAATGTGAATAATCTCCTTAACGTACAACTTCGCGTAGTCCTTGGCTGTGTATGTAGTTTTGACTGCTAGGAAATGAGCTAATTTGGTCAGTATATCAATAATCACCTAAATAAAATCAAACTTACGATAAGAGTGAGGTAAACTCGTAATGAAATCCATATTAATAATTTTCCATTTCCACATTGGAATCTCAATGTTCTGAGTCAAGCCGTCAGGCTTTTGGTGCTCTATTTTTACTTGCTGACAATTAGGACACTAAGCTACAAACTCCGCAATGCTCCTCTTCATGTCGTTCCACCAATAGATACCCTTGAGATCATGATACATTTTAGTAGATCGAGGGTGAATGGAATATCATGAGCAATGGACCTTCGTCATAATTTAGTCTCATAATCCCGCTACATTTGGAACACATAAACGGCCCTGGCGCTTGAGAACCTCATTTTTGTCAATCTCAAAGGTTGTGGTCTTCTTTTGTTGGATGTCCTCTCTTATTTTTTCTAAAATGGGGTCTTCCTACTGACGTTCCTTAACTTCTAATATGAGCGACGACTTTGATATATCCCGACCTTCGTCATAATTTTGTCTCATAATCCCGCTACATTTGGAATACATAAACGGCCCTGGTGCTTGAGAACCCCATTTACGTCAATCTCAAAGGTTGTGGTCTTCTTTTGTTGGATGTCCTATCTGATTTTTCTAAATTAGGGTCTTCCCACTGACGTTTCTTAACTTCTAATATGAGCGACGACTTTGATATATCCCGAATCACAAAGCCATCATCCTCCGAACCCATTAATTAGACTCCCAACCTAGCTAACTGATGGAGCTCTCTTATCAATTCTTTCCTTTCATCCTGCACTGGTATCGAGTTGACCATCGACTTGTGATTGAGCGCGTCTGCTACAATATTAGCTTAACCGGGGTGGTTAATATGTCCACATCATAATGCTTCAACAATTAAAGCCACTTTATTTGTCTCAAGTTCAATCTGTTTAAATATGTATTGTAGACTCTTATGATCTGTGAAAATATCTAGGTGAACACCATACAAGTAATGCTGCCAAATTTTCAGTGCATAGACTACCACAACCAACTTCAAATCATGTGTCGGATAGTTTTTCTCATGTTTCCTCAATTGCCTTGAAGCATAGGCAATCATTTTACTATGATGTGTTAGCACGTATCCTAAACCTACTCTCGAGGCATCACAATACACAACATAGCCTTTTGGACCCCCTAGGAGGGTTAAGACTGGTGTCGATGTTAGTCTGTCTTTTAACTCTTGGAAATTCTATTCACATACATCGGACCACTGTAACGTTATGGCCTTTTGTGTCAACTTTGTTAATGGTACTGATGTGGTAGAAAATCCTTCTACAAACCTCCTATAATAACTGGCTAAGCCTAAAAAGCTGTGAACCTCTAATGGAGTCTTGGACCTTGGCTAATTCTTCACTGCTTCAATCTTCTGAGTGTCAACTCTGATACCATCATCTGACACTATATGACCAAGAAAGCCACTGAATTCAACCAAAAATTCACACTTGGAGAGCTTAACATACAACTTATGATCCCAGAGCATCTATAGTACTAACCGCAAATGATCCACATGCTCCACCTCTGAGTGAGAATAAACCAAAATATCATCTATAAATATTATCACAAATACATCCAGAAATGGGCAAAATACGATGTTCATTAGATTCATAAATGTTGCCGAGGCGTTTGTGAGACCGAATGACATCACTAAGAACTCGAAGTGCCCATACCTTCATCTGAAAGCCGTTTTCGGAATGTCCTTCTCTTTGACCCTTAGTTGTTGGTATAAGACCTAAGGTCGATATTTGAGTAATATTTTGCACCTTGTAACTGGTCAAACAAGTTGTCAATTCTGGGAATAGGGTACTTGTTCTTAATAGTGACTTTATTCAGTTGTCGATAGTCAATATATATTCGTAACGAGCCATATTTCTTTCAGATAAACAATATTTCCGCATTCCCGCGGGATATGCTGAGCCTAATGAAGCCCTTCTCAAGCAGATCCTTTGTTCTCTCATTTAATTCTTTCAATTCAGCTGGAGCCATTCCATAAAGAGGGATAGATATAAGTTGAGTGTCTGGAAACACATTTATACCGAACTCAACCTCCCTCTCGGGGAGAAAGCCTGGAAGTTCGTCCGAAAATATATCAAGAAACTCCTTAACCACTGGAATTGATTAAGAAATAGGTGGTTCAGCATCGACATCTTTGAACCGAACAAGATGGTATATACAACCTTTGGAGATCATGTTTCTTGCCTTAATATATGAAATAAACCTACCTTTTAGCATCACAATATTACCCTTCCATTCAAGGACTGGCTCGCCTGAAACTTAAATCTAACAATCTTTGTTCGACAATCACTATTAGTGTAGCACAATGAAAACCAATCCATGCCCATGATATTATCAAAATCAACTATTTCGAATTCTATCAAATCTGCTAGGTTCTGATGGCTACAAACTAATACTACACAATTCTGATAGACCCGTCTAGCAACTACAGACTCACACCCACTGGTGTAGACACCGTAAATGGTTCTCTTAGTGACTTAAACTCTATACAAAACTTACAAGCAATTAAATTGGTGATATATGATAGATTGGACCTAGATCTAGCAATGCATATACATTATGTGATGGAATTAGAAATAGCACCAATAGCAGCAATGCATAACATCCGGTGATGACTCCTGATCATGTCGATCCATCAATGCGTAAATGGGGTTCTGGCTACCACCAAAGCTAGTTGCTCCACCCCACCTCTGCCTCTTCCGGATGATGTTTGATGACTTTGGGCATACTTAAGATGATGAAGTTGCTACAAATCCAGCTGGATGGGCCCTAACACCTCCGTCTCCCATCGGACATTCTCACATAATATGACAGAGATCATCATAAGAATAACACACATTTGATCCTCATCGGCACGACCCTGAATGTGCCTTACCACACTACTCGTATCGAGTCAACGTCGGCCTCATATGACTAGGATCCCCTCTATAATAAGACCATAATATTGATGAACTCTAACCTAGTCCAGATTGAATAAATCGATCAACCCTCAACCTCGAAAATGATAATGATGCATTAGTTGCCGCAGGACGGGCGCTATAAAACTATGTCCCAGGCCCACCTGCCCTCTCTCCTATGTCACCTACGGATCAGCCCCTCTTATGATAGCCCCTATCATGCTCTCGATCTACCAGCTATTGTCTCTTACGATCCTCCATACTTTGTGCATAAGCCTAAATATTAGCAATGTCCATATTCAGATTCATAGAAGTTGTAGTACACTCATTGACCATGTGCCGCCCCAAGTCAGCAACAAACCTATATACCCAGTCACTCATCTCAGATATAATAGTAGGAGCGTATCTGGCCAACAAATTAAACTGCAAGCTATATTCTAAAACACTCATATTGCCCTGCTCAAGACGTAGAAATCTATCCTGCCTGGCCCGTCGGAGTTCGATCGCGTAAAATATCAGAAGAAGGTGTTACACCCGTAAGTTCGTGATGTGTGTAAGTGAAGGTACGTGGAACACAAGACTTGGAAATATGTACGAAAGGAAGAATTGTTTTTCCGACGGAAAATCTTCCTGACGCTCGGAAAGGAAAATGTTCGTTGTTGAGAATCGATTCTCAAAATGCATTATTTGAAGAGTATGGAACTCTTAACTTTTTGGAAATTTATTTTGACGGATTTGGTCACGTGGCCCACCCGAGGAATTTTACATTTTATGGCCCACGAGGGTTACTGAATTTTATGGACGAATGAGAGGCGACACGTGGCACCCCACATGGCTTGGTCGAAATTTGTACAAGGGTAAAATGGTCATTGACCACTTTGGAAGATAAGTCTTGCTAGCTTGAGTTTGTCGACCAAGTCAACTTGTCCACCTAGGCTCGATCCAAGTGAAACTCATCCTAGCCTCACATTTGTTTAAGTCATGACCTCCATCAGGTTATAAGTATACTACTAGTGCAAGACAAGCTCATTTTACACTTAGAAAATTAGAGAACCTTGTTGTCTTCACTACACGCTCTGGTTCACCTTGTATCCCACACAAAAATTTTATAGTTTTGATCCATTAGCCACAAGACTTTAACCCAATGTCCCTTAGGGTATTTTAAGGATATCTCAATAGAAAGATTTCGAAAAACGTATTTTTACGTTAGTCGCAAGCGGAAACTAAGGAGTTCTTCAACTTTGAAGTCGAACTTGAAGACGGGTTCTTCATAGGCCTCTAAGGAGTGCTTCGAGCGGATTGGAACCTAAGGAAAGGAGCTAAGAATCGCTAAGGCGCGATTTTGGATCTTGGAAATTTTAAGGGCTTTGAAAGGTATAAATTTTGTCGCTTTAATACTTAAGGCTTACTTATGATCAGTAGCTATGGTTATTAGCAAGCATGAGATATATAGTATGAGTATTGATAAGATATCGTTATCGGAACCCTAATCCGAAATCTAGCATGTTTAACTTTAAGATTTCAATTTAGTTGATTATTAGTCTAAGCGCCGCATGTTGTATAAAGAAGGAAATTGTAGTTGTTGAAGTTGTTTAGACTATATAACATGTTAGACCTTAGAACTTGGAATTGGAAAAGAATTGGAAAGGACTTAGTGTTGCATGGAAGTTGGCCGAGAATTGGCTAGTGTGCCTTAGGCTATTTCGTATGAATCATGGGGCGGAATTTTACACGTATAGTAAGGCGTGTAATCCCCTTTGTTTGATTGTTGTTTGGAGCCTTAAACGTGGCATGTTGGTTATTGTATTCGGCCTTGAAAAAGGTGGCAAAGTGAGTAGAAACAAAGGAAGTCTCGCCCGATTTTCCGTAGAATTGTAGACTAAATACTTAGTATTATTCTACATGAGACTAGAAGTTGATAGCCTTGTTGTGACCATTATAGGTTGACACTTCTACGCACGGTGTATTCGGCTTAGCTTGTGGATTTAGCCTAAAAGGTATGTGAACTATCTCCTCTTCAGCATGATTCCTTAGAATAAAGAAAGTAAGTTCTACTCCTCGAATGATCCATTCCTTTCTTGTATTTGGATTGCCTAAGATAGAATTTGTTCTATGTACTTCCGGTGTACTTTGATGTTTAAATTGTAAGTAGTATAATCCATTTCCTTAGGGAAGTTTGGATTCTTAAAAGTGAAGGTATTTTTCTTAAAGTACATAGAGACTTGAAAAGAAGTGGTTTTCCAAATCTTTGACTAATGCCTTGTTCTAAAACCTAAAGGTCATTATAATGACTTTAGTGAGTCAAAGGAGTGATTTACTTATTTGATTTAAAAGAGGAGAAATGACATGATTTAAGAGAAGTAACTTGCGTAAGGGTGAAGTTACTTGAGGTTTAAAAGTAGAAGAAAACTTGTTTTCTAACTAGTAAGAGACTCAAGTATTTTGAAAGTTAAGAACTTGATTTGTAAGTATGTGATACTTGGTTTTAATAGTATAAGTCTCTTGGTTATCAAGGAATGGATACGCCTAAAACCACAAAGGGTTATAACGCTTTATGGGAAGTTGGTTATAACGGCTTTATAAGGTTTAGAAAGTTGTCTATTTTGATTAAATCGCATAAGTTGCCTAGATTGTGAAAATTTGGAGTTACTTGATTTCAAGCTTTGAAATGAGTTTTCTAAAAGTGTAGTAACTTACTTTGAAAAATAGACACGCTGATACTACCAGGTGTTAGTATCTTGGGGCTTTACATAGAAAGGAGTCTTTATAAAAGAATGTACGATGTAGTACTTTGGCTTGATAAATTGAGAATTTGTCTAAAGTGTGCCTTGATAAGTACTTTGACTTGTTAAAAGAGAATTATTCTATGTATGCCTTGATTAGTACTTTGGCTTGATAAATTGAGAATTTGTCTAAGTGTGCCTTAATAAGTACTTTGACTTGTTAAAAGAGAATTATTCTATGTATGCCTTGATTAGTACTTTGGCTTGTTAAACGAGAATTTATTCTATTTGTGCCCGGATAAGTACTTTGGCTTGTTAAATGAGAATTTATTCTATTTGTGCCCGGATAAGTACTTTGGCTTGTTAAATGAGAATTTATTCTATTTGTGCCCGGATAAGTACTTTGGCTTGTTAAATGAGAATTTATTCTATTTGTGCCCGGATAAGTACTTTGGCTTGTTAAATGAGAATTTATTCTAGTTGTGCACTGATAAGTTCTTTGGCTTTGTTAATTTAGAACTTGCCTATATGTGGTGGTAATATCCTTTGATTGCAAGTAGTATGTTTAATTAAGTTGTCGCGACTCTCGGTTGAAGCGGTCTACCGTCCAGTTGTAAGTTACCGACGCATCGATGATGTGGGATTCCACGGGTATGCTTCCGCTATTTGTAAGACTTGGGTTAAATTCTGGATTCTTTTATAAAAGACATGGTGGTGCTTATGTCTTGTTTGATGGCTCACGAGATAGGGTAAGAGTATGTGAGGGTAAACCCCAAGACGCTATACCACCGCTTTACCACCTTCTCCAGTAGAGTATATGTGAGGTAAACCCCAAGACGCTATACCACCCGCTTTACCACCTTCTCCAGTAGAGTATATGTGAGGGTACACCCCAAGACGCTATACCACCTGCTTTACCACCTTCTCCAGTAGAGTATATGGAGGGTACACCCCAAGATGCTATACCACTGCTTTACCACCTTCTCCAGTGGTAGAGTATATGGAGGGTACACCCCAAGATGCTATACCACCCGCTTTACCACCTTCTCCAGGTAAGAGTATAAGTGAGTGGTAAACCCCAAGATGCTATACCACCGTGGGACTTGGTGTTCATGTACGCCTATTGGTGTTGTACTATATCATGGATCGCCAGCGGTGAGGAAAGATTCCACGCATGATTGATGTTATGGGCGCGAGACCCATGGTTATATTTGAGTAATGACTCGGTGGCTCGCCCCCGACTTGATGTGGATCGCTATGTATTATGTATCGTAGGTTGGCTATCATACATGTCTCCCGCTTTGTTTAGATCGTTATGATTTTATTACGCATTTTTATGTTCACATACTTGGTACATTCTTCGATCGACTCTCGGGCCGCGTCACGCCGCAGTTTAGGTACGCTGCTCGTGATCGGCAGGCGTAGGATCCCGCTTCGTGGTTTTTGGATAGCTCCTCTGCTCGTGAGTTTATCTTTACGGTATATATCCTTCGCATGTGCTTTGTACGCTTTGGGTACGGCGGGGTCTTGTCCCATCATAGTTCAGTATAACTCTTAGAGGTCTGTATTCATATGTGGGATTGGACTCATGTACAGTGTTGTGTCTGTTGTTTATGTATATATGGCAGCCTTGTCGGCTCTGCCTTGCACGCACGCTTATTTTAAAAAAATGAAATGTTACTAATTTCCGCAATGTACTTAGTTGTTAAGCAGTGGCGTGTAGGCACAGTACCACGCGCCCGGGTTCGGGTGTGACAGAGTGGTATCGTGAGCGATCCTCTGAATGTCTACAGACCGCGTGTCTAGTAGAGTCTTGCTTATCGGTGTGTTGCGCGCCACACCCATAAACAGGAGGCTACAGGACATTTAGGAGTTGGTTTCTATTCTTCTCACTCGAGATCGTGCATGAGCCGTGTTAGTAAGATGATTCCTCTCGACGTATTTTTGTGTTACGCCTATGCCTCCAAGGAGGCAACACGGCCGCTGAAGGGCAAGGAGTAGCAGAGCTACTAGTCGACTCGAGAGTTGATAGGGCTCGTGCCTGTGGTATACCTGGATGTTGTTCCACGGTCAGCAAGTTCTTCTCGCGCTGTTTTGAGACCCCAAAGACTGAGCCTACAGCTTTCTCGCCAGGAGAAGACTTTAGGGTCACGAGAGAAGCTATGTTATTGACCAAGTTAGCAGCACGCTTTCCACAGCAGGAGTTGGTCGGCCAAGATGCATGTGTGTACAGAGGGAAGAGGGCCACGTGAGATCGTCAGAAGAGGGCTAGGACCTGTTAGTTATCCCGTGAGTTTTGACGAGCCGCCTCAAGAAATGAGTGAGGTATTCGTCCCACCTACCCAAAGACATACCCCGCAGCTCACGGTGGAGATTTGACCCACAAGGTATTTTGGAGCCGGTCCAAGCTCCCGGGTCGAGGTTCTCAGGAGCAGGACCTTCTGGCCGAGGCCACCTATTCCTCGCCAGTATCGATGTGGTAAGCATCATTCGGAAATGCCATTATGACACAGACGGTTGTTACTATTGTGGCCGTCCGCCACAAGAAGTGGGAATGCCCGGTTAGAAGGAGCGCCAGAGGTGGCTCACCTTCGAGGCCAGAGTTGGTTCCCTTCCTCCGCATGCGTCCCCCCTGCGTGGTGTTGGATGTCACCCGCCGTGGTAGAGGTCGTGGGGAGTTTATAGTTCGGCGGTCCTTCGAACCGCATAGATGACGTGACTACCGGATGGATCGTGAGGCGACATCGCACGGGGTACAGTATATTTCGACTCTTTCAATCATACGTGCTTTGATAGATTCAGATTTTGCCCTAAAGATATATGTTTTCCTTGTGCTAGCGCTTATAAGTGATAGTTCCCTGCAGGTAGGAATACTTTGATTACTAAGGTGTGGAGTTAAGAATGTTGACAAGAATGGTAAGTGAACCGAGACTATAGTCAGGTAGAGTTCACACGTAGTAATTGCCCATGCTGTAAGACCAATAGGAAGATTATGCAGAAATACTTCAACTATGTGACGAACCTCTAGTAATTAGGGATAGGTAAGAAGTACCTTGAGATAAGAGAGAGATTTATTTCGTGCTAAGAACAAGAAGTTAAGTGTGACGATGAGTCGGGTTATAGACTCATTTCGTCAACCGATAGTATGGAATCGGGTGAATGCCGATAGAAATGGTCCCGCATGCGATAGGTCCCGAGGATGCCGCACTCCAAGTTGAGTTAATCGTTATACGAAGTTCGTGGATGCGTCCACGAACCAGGTCGTAAGGACCGGTAAGAGCCTTAGCAGAAATTCAAGTAGCAAAATGGCCGTTGGTTAGTAACTCCAAGGATTGGGGAACGTAAATGAATTTGAGATTTTGTACGCATACTGATGAGTTTGAAAGTACGGAAGTATGACAAGTAAGGAAAGAAAGGAACCTCTAAGGATCCCGTGTTTGGGAAGACTGTAACCTTTGGGTTTTGTGAGAAGGGACCACAGACGGAAGGTCCATTATTATGTTTACGTATGTTATATGGTGGCCATGTGTGACATCGTTGGTCTTGTGCGCTTTGATTGACAGCATAGTATAGAGTTTATGCCGAGTTTGTATAGCTTGATAATCGACTAAGAACATTCGGGACGAATGTTTCTAAGGAAGAATGTTACACCCGTAAGTTCGTGACAGTGTAAGTGAAGGCACGTGGAACACAAGACTTGGAAATATGTCGAAAGGAAAATTGTTTTTCCGACGAAAATCTTCGGACGTCGGAAAGGAAAATGTTCGTTGTTGAGAATCGATTCTCAAAATGCATTATTTGAAGAGTATGGAACTCTTAACTTTTGGAAATTTATTTTGACGGATTTGGTCACGTGGGCCCACCCGAGGAATTTTACATTTTATGGGCCCACGAGGGTTACTAATTTTATGGACGAATGAGAGGGCGACACGTGGCACCCCACATGGCTTGGTCGAAATTTGTACAAGGGTAAAATGGTCATTGACCACTTTGGAAGATAAGTCTTGCTAGCTTGAGTTTGTTGACCAAGTCAACTTGTCCACCTAGGCTTGATCCAAGTGAAACTCATCCTAGCCTCACATTTGTTTAAGTCATGACCTCCATTGTGTTATAAGTATACTACTAGTGCAAGACAAGCTCATTTTACACTTAGAAAAATTAGAGAACCTTGTTGTCTTCACTACACGCTCCTGGTTCACCTTGTATCCCACACAAAAATTTTATAGTTTTGATCCATTAGCCACAAGACTTTAACCCAATGTCCCTTAGGGTATTGTAAGGATATCTCAATAGAAAGATTTGGAAAAAGCGATTTTTACGTTAGTCGCGGCGCGGAAACTAAGGGAGTTCTTCAACTTTGAAGTTGGAACTTGAAGATGGGTTCTTCATAGGCCTCAAGGAGTGCTTGGAGCGGATTGGAACCTAAGGAAAGGAGCTAAGAATTGCTAAGGCGCGATTTTGGATCTTGGAAATTTTAAGGGCTTTGAAAGGTATAAATTTTGTCGCTTTAATACTTAAGGCTTACTTATGATCAGAAGCTATGGTTATTAGCAACATGAGATATATAGTATGAGTATTGATAAGGATATCGTTATTGAACCCTAATCCGAAATCTAGCATGTTTAACTTTAAGATTTCAATTCTAGTTGATTATTAGTCTGCGCCGCATGTTGTATAAAGAAGGAAATTGTAGTTGTTGAAGTTGTTTAGACTATATAACATGTTAGACCTTAGAACTTGGAATTGGAAAAGAATTGGAAAGGACTTAGTGTTGCTATGGAAGTCGAGAATTGGCTAGTGTGCCTTAGGCTATTTCAGATGAATTGTGGGCGGAATTTTACACGTATAGTAAGGCGTGTAATCCCCTTTGTTTGATTGTTGTTTGAGCCTTAAATGTGGCATGTTGGTTATTGTATTCGCCTTGAAAAGGTGGCAAAGTGAGTAGAAACAAAGGAAGTCTCGCCTGATTTTCCGTAGAATTAGAGACTAAATACTTAGTATTATTCTACATAGAGACTAGAAGTTGATAGCCTTGTTGTGACCATTATAGGTTGACACTTACGCACGGTGTATTCGGCTTAGCTTGTGGATTTAGCGAAAGGTATGTGAACTATCTCCTCTTCTAGCATGATTCCTTAGAATAAAGAAAGTAAGTTCTACCTTGAATGATCCATTCCTTGCTTGTATTTGGATTGCCTAAGATAGAATTTGTTCTATGTACTTCCTGTGTACTTTGATGTTTAAATTGTAAGTAGTATAATCCATTTCCTTAGGAAGTTTGGATTCTTAAAAGTGAAGGTATTTTTCTTAAAGTACATAGAGACTTGAAAGGAAGTGGTTTTCCAAATCTTTTGACTAATGCCTTAGTTCTAAAACCTAAAGGTCATTATAATGACTTTGTGAGTCAAAGGAGTGATTTACTTATTTGATTTAAAAGAGGAGAAATGACATGATTTAAGAGAAGTAACTCATAAGTATGGTGAAGTTACTTGAGGTTTAAAAAGTAGAAGAAAACTTGTTTTCTAACTAGTAAGAGACTCAAGTATTTTGAAAGTTAAGAACTTGATTTGTAAGTATGTGATACTTGGTTTTAATAGTATAAGTCTCTTGGTTATCAAGGAATGGATATTGCCTAAAACCATAAAGGGTTATAACGGCTTTATGGGAAGTTGGTTATAACGCTTTATGGAAGGTTTAGAAAGTTGTCTATTTTGATTAAATCGCATAAGTTGCCTAGATTGTGAAAATTTGGAGTTACTTGATTTCAAGCTTTGAAATGAGTTTTCTAAAAGTGTAGTAACTTACTTTGAAAAATAGACACGCTGATACTACGGGTGTTAGTATCTTGGGCTTTACATAGAAAGGAGTCTTTTATAAAAGAATGTACGATGTAGTACTTTGGCTTGATAAATTGAGAATTTGTCTAAAGTGTGCCTTGATAAGTACTTTGACTTGTTAAAAGAGAATTATTCTATGTATGCCTTGATTAGTACTTTGGCTTGATAAATTGAGAATTTGTCTAAGTGTGCCTTAATAAGTACTTTGACTTGTTAAAAGAGAATTATTCTATGTATGCCTTGATTAGTACTTTGGCTTGTTAAATGAGAATTTATTCTATTTGTGCCCGGATAAGTACTTTGGCTTGTTAAATGAGAATTTATTCTATTTGTGCCCGGATAAGTACTTTGGCTTGTTAAATGAGAATTTATTCTATTTGTGCCCGGATAAGTACTTTGGCTTGTTAAATGAGAATTTATTCTATTTGTGCCCGGATAAGTACTTTGGCTTGTTAAATGAGAATTTATTCTACTTGTGCCCTGATAAGTACTTTGGCTTGGTTAATTTAGAACTTGCCTATATGTGCTGGTAATAGCCTTTGAGTGCAAGTACTATGTTTAATTACGTTGTCGCGACTCTCGGTTGAAGTCTGTCAGTTGTAAGTCATCGACGCACCGACTGATGTGGATTCCACGGGTATGCTTCCGTTATTTGTAGTACTTGGTTAAATTCTCGGATTCTTTTATAAAAGACATGGTGGTGTTTATGTCTTGTTTGATGGTCATCGAGATAGGGTAAGAGTATAAGTCGGCGGGTAAACCCCAAGACGCTATACCACCGCTTTACCACCTTCTCGGTAGAGTATATGTGAGGGTAAACCCCAAGACGCTATACCACTGCTTTACCACCTTCTCCGTGGTAGAGTATATGTGAGTGGTACACCCCAAGATGCTATACCACCGCTTTACCACCTTCTCCAGGTAGTATATGTGAAGTACACCCCAAGATGCTATACCACTGCTTTACCACCTTCCGGGCAGAGTATATGTGAGGGTACACCCCAAGATGCTATACCACCGCTTACCACCTTCTCCAGGTAAGAGTATAAGTGAGGGTAAACCCCAAGATGCTATACCACCGGTGGGACTTGGTGTTCATGTATGCTATTGGTGTTGTACTATATCATGGATCGCGGTGAGGAAAGATTCCACGGGCATGATTGATGTTATGGGCGTGAGACCCATGGTTATATTTGAGTAATGACTCAGGGCTCGTCCCGACTTGATGTGGATCGCTATGTATTATGTAATCGTAGGTTGGCTATCATACATGTCTCCCGCTTTGTTTAGATCGTTATGATTTTATTACGCATTTTCGCTCACATACTTGGTACATTCTTCGCATCGACCTCCTTCGGGCCGCGTCATGCCGCAGTTTAGGTACGCTGTTCGGTGATCGGCGGCGTAGGATCTGCCAGAGGTTTTTGGATAGCTCCTCTGTTCAGAGTTTATCTTTTGGTATATATCCTTCAAGATGTGCTTTGTACGATTTTGGGTACGCTGGGTCTTGTCCCGTCATAGTTCAGTATAACTCTTAGAGGTCTGTATTCATATGTGGGATTGGACTCATGTACAGTGTTGTGTCTGTTGTTTATGTATATATGGCAGCCTTGTCGGCTTTGCCCTTGCACGTACGTTTATTTTTAAAAAAAAATGAGCTGTTACTAATTTCCGCAATGTACTTAGTTGTTAAGGTAGAAGGGTGCCTGTGTAGGGCACCGCCACGCCCGGTTCGGGGTGATGAAGGCCTCTGAAAAGTCTCTCCATCCTGCTGGTAGAGCACGAGGTCCCCTAGAATGCTCCCATATGTCATACAATGTCACTGCGACATCCCGCAATCTATAATAATCAAACTTTACCGACTCAGTATCGGTGGCATCCATTACCCGCAAGGTACACTGTATCAAATCTAGAAAATTATGTGGGTCCGTATTTAGATCTGATCCCGTGAATACCGAAGGGTCTAGGTTGATGAAATTTCGAGCTCTCACATTAACAACTCTATAAGAAGGATTGGGAGTCTGACATTGTGTCACGACCCGACCCCGGGACCGCGACTAGTGCCCTACCGGGGCACCCCGTTCTGGTATACATCAGAGAATAGCAGCAGAACACACATAACACATAAACATGTAAACAGTAAACATCACCGGCTAGCCGACGAGGCCGTCTTCCATAGAATATACTTAACCAAAAGTAAAACAGTACAACTTTGTTCTTACAGCCCAAACCACAAACGTGACTACAGACCTCTAGGAATAACAACTGTGGCGGGACAGGGCCCCGCCATACCCCCGAATGTACATAATAACTATAGCATCAGGGAAAAACCGTACCAACAAAACAAGACTCCGGAGGAATGGAGCTTCTGACACCAGACCAGTGATCCTAAGAATGAGGATCCACCACCTGCTTACCCTTACCTGCGGCATGAACGCAGCCCCTGAGGAAGGGGGTCAGTACACAATATGTACTAAGTATGTGAAACTGAAAAATACTGAAAATACCTCGTAAGTCTAAAATAACTGGAGACATGTATGATAATCAATTACAGTACATTGTGCCTTAATAATAATGAGAATATCAAGCATATACTATACTGCATGAAAATAGGAGGCTCATGATCAAAGCAAGGTCACCCACCCGTAGTATCATTAAGCAATCCTACTCCTGGGACTATTTCACCCGCATGGGTCGTGTGGACCCACATGAGGTATTCCTCGCATAGGTTGTACCCGCCCGCATGAGACTATTTCACCCGCATAAGCCCTTACGGACTCGCATGAGGTATTCCTCGCATCATGGGTAGCAAATCCACGGAATATGCAAATGCCACAACCCGGGGAATGACCCCGTAATGAATAATATATCACTAGCACAAACCGACTATCATACATAATATAAGCAAGTTAAGAAATCCCCTAACTTCTTATTAGTCTTGCTCATATACATTCTCATTTTAGTTTACTTAAGGCACTAACATGTCTTTATGAAATCCGGGATTTAACCCAAAGTACTATGTACTTCTACTCTTTTAAAATCTTAGACAATTGATGCCTTAAAATCAATTTGTCTTTCATTAATCCACGTCATTTATCCTTACATATTTTACTTAGAGTAAATCTCTCTTTTTAACTTTCCATAAGGCTAATATAACCAACTTCCCATAAAGTCGTTATATTAACTTCATACTAAAGTAAATTACATTTTCTTATATCCAAGGGACTTGTAGATTTAAAACGGAACAAGTATCATATACTTAAAAAAACACTTCAAGTCCCTTAACCTTGAAAACTTAAGACATCCTTACTACTTTGAAACAAGTGAGTAAATCCCCTAACCCCGCCGACTTGGACACTTTTAAAATGAGTAAAGGATGTCAAAGTCTTGTACGTCTACTGTACTATATAGGTAAAACTATTCATGCTCAAGAGATAGGAAAGTTCCACATACCTCTTCGGGTCAATCCACTTGCTAAGTCCAATATACCGCACGTAGTACGTCAACGTTTATTAACCTCTAGCTTCAACGTAGAATATTCCAAGTGCAAAGTCACTAAATTCTACGGAAAATCGGACAGCACTTCCTTTGTTTCTATATACTTTTCCACCTTTTCAAGGTCCGAATTCAACATCCAACGCCACTTTTAAGGCCCAACAATACAATCAATACAAATGGGATTACACACCTAATCTTGGATGTGTAAAATTCTGCCCCACAATGCATATTAACTAAATCAATAAGTTAAAGGTAGTATCTTGGCTATAACATGCTTAAATATCATTTTTATCCAATCCTTTCATATCCAAACCATATTTCCTACATGCAATGTATCTAAGAGCAATATTGACAACTACAAGTCATTTCTTCTTCACATGCAACATAATTTACTAGTAAAAAGAGAAAGGATTGTTACCATAGAGTTTACCCAAATTAGTCCAACAATTTCACTAGCCTCCTTTCCACAATCACCTCCACAAACCTCCTACAAGCTTGTTAACATGTTTCCTTCTTGCCACCTTTTCAGATTTTTCTCAAGCCTTGATTTCTTCTTGATTTTCTAGAGAGAAGGGAGATGGAACTTTAATTCTAGAGAGAAGTGAGAACTTAAAGAATGAAGACTTGGTCAACAAATAGGACATGCAAAAATCAGATGGGGGGACACTTTTCACCCACCCATGGCCTCTTTTTAAGAAAAACAGTTCTGATTTTCCCCCAGAATTCACAGAAAACCCGTCTCGGCGCCGCGGCGCTGAAACCTCTGCCAACCTTCAGAACTCCGCTGCTTCGGCCAGCATGGCCGCAACTCAAATGAACATTCGTAACATCCGCGCCGCGGCCTGCATCCGCACCGCTCATGCGGCTCTCGGCCAAATACTTTTCTGTCCGACTGCGTACTGAACTTGTAACTTCCATAACTTTCTACTCCGATATCCTATCGACGAAGGTTGGTTGCGTTGGGAACTAGACTCAACGAACTACGTACTAGGCCTTTGAAACACCTAGGAACTCATAATGCAACTGGACATAAACCGCCTCAAAGTTGACTAAAAACCCGTCCGAAACAATCCGTCAACCTATCTTTCTAAAATTTTAAGTCTTAATCCCTTTCGTACGTTCTCATACGCATGGCCTGAACTACGGGGTATAACATTCTCCCCCCCTTAGAAACATTCGTCCCGAATGTTCCTTCTATGTACAACAATACTTAAGCACAATTGCCAAATTAAAACTAACAAGCAGGAAAGTGGGTTACCTGGAGGTGTAGGCAACAAGTGAGGATACTTCTTCATCGTGTCCTCCTCTGCTTCCCATGTTATTTCTTCCCTGTTCTCGTTCTACCATAGGACTTTGACGGAAGCCACATCCTTTGTCCGCAGTCGTCTAACCTGGCGATCGAGTATCGATATGGGTCTCTCCTCATATGATAACCCCTCTGTCACCTGGACATCATGAATCGGGTACACTCTAGATGGATCTCCGATACACTTCTGCAACATAGACACATGAAAAACTGGATGTACTGCCTCCATATCGGACGGCAGATCCAACTCATAGGCAATCTTGCCTACCCTACGGACAATCTGATAAGGCCCAATGTATCTTGGGCTAAGTTTCCCCTTCTTCCCAAATCTCATCACGCCCTTCATGGGTGATACCTTCAGGAAGACCCAATCATCTACCTCAAACTCCAAGTGTCGACGCCGATGATCTGCATACGACTTCTGTCGACTCTGAGCTGACAATAACCGCTCCTGGATAAGCTTCACCTTATCCACTGCCTGCTGAATCAAGTCTGGCCCGACCAACTGAACTTCTCCCACCTCAAACCAGCCTATCGGTGACCTGCACTTCCTCCCGTATAAGGCCTCATAAGGCGTCATCTGGATACTAGAATGGTAGCTGTTGTTATATGCAAACTCCACAAGAGGTAAATGATCCTCCCAGCTACCCCTGAAATCAATAACACAGGCCCGCAGCATATCCTCAAGTGTCTGGATAGTACGCTCGGCCTGTCCGTCGGTCTGAGGATGAAACGCGATCGAGACTCACTGTGTCCCTAATCCCTTCTGGAAAGACCTCCAGAAGTTAGACGAGAATTGGGCTCCCCTGTTTGAAATGATCGATATAGGCACTCCGTGCAGTCTCACAATCTCTCTGATATACAATCTAGCATAATCCTCGGCTGAAAAAGTCGTCCTGACTGGAAGAAAGTGGACTGATTTCGTCAGCCTGTCGACAATAACCGGATGGAATCATGCTCTCCGAGTGTGAGGTAACCCTGTAATAAAGTCCATATTGATCACCTCCCACTTCCATGTCGGAATCTCTATCATCTGCAATAACCCACTGTGCTCGGTGCTCCCATGACCTTTGACAATTCGGACACTGCGCCACAAACTCTGCAACATCCCTCTTCAGGCCATCCCACCAATACACACATCTGAGGTCATGGTACATCTTAGTCGACCCCGGATGAATAGAATAACGAGCAACGTGTGTGCCTCACGAATCTGGCGAAGTCTGTCACATCAGGAACACACAACCGTCCCTCAAATCTTAGCACCCCATCAGGCGCTACCTCAAATAGACTCTTCTCTTCCTGAAGAGCGATCTCGATATCGTACTACACGGATCCTCATATCGCCGCCTCTTCACCTCTCGGCGATGGAAGACTCGGCAACCTCTCGAACCCGAACTCCATAACTATCAGAACCAATCAAACGAACCCCAAGGCTCGCTAGCTGATGTAACTCGCGGACCATGCCCCTCTTCTCTGGTTGCACACCTGACAGACTACCCATCGATCTGCGACTAAGGGCATCTGCAACTACATTGGCCTTCCCTGGGTGGTATAGGATATCGACATCATAATCCTTAAGTAGCTCCAACCACCGTCTTTGCCGCAAGTTCAGCTCCCTCTGACTGAATATATACTTGAGACTCTTGTGGTCTGTGTAAATATCCACATGAACTCCATACAAATAATGTCTCCAGATCTTCAAGGCATGAATCACTGCTGCCAACTCTAAGTCATGTGTGGGATAGTTCTTCTCATGCTTCCTGAGTTGTCGAGATGCGTAAGCTATAACTTTTCCGTGCTGCATCAGTGTTATACCCCGTATTTCCAGAGTATGTACGTAAGGACGTACGTAGAAAAATTTGAAACTTGTACTAAGGCTTGGCCGAATTAATTTTGTTCACAACACCCGTTTAGAGTCGTGTTTGGACGAAAAGTTTTCACAGCTTTGGGAGGGGAATTTCCGGGGATGTCATTTTTAATTTTTGCGGCTTTTTGCGAGAGACGAAAAGTGTTTGGCCAACAACAGGGCGCCACTTGGCACCTCCCATTGGGCGTGAGAGCTCGATTGTGGCCGATTGGAATGGCTTTAGTTGGTAGGATATTTGTGTGTTAGTTGGTTAAGGGGCACTTGGCAAGATCTTGGCCCTACACTTGCCTTGCACTTGGCAAGATCTTGGCCATTGGTTGGTCATTGGTTGGCCTATAAATACCACCCTATGTTGAAGACTTTCTTCATCCTAAAATCTTCTAAGTGTTAAAATCCCTCCCTCTCCCTTCTTGTGGTTCTCGTCCAAAGCCTTCCTCCCCTTGGCCGAGAGTTCCCCCTAGTGGTAGGCCGAGGGGTATACACCCCCTCCTTGGGTGCTAGCCGTGGGTACCACTAGCCTAGTTGTTTCGTATAATACCCCCTCTTGGTAGAAATACTCTCAAAAGTATTGTTATAATGCCCAAATTACCTTAGCCGTATACCTTGTTGTATTCTAAGGTTATACCTATACAAAATGCCCGAAATACTATTATACTTCCTTCCACACAAAACCGAAACCACAGGAAAATCTCCATAGTCCGTTAGAGTATTGTGTAGAAGTTGGTTAGAACTTCAGGGTGGTTTAGAGCGGTGGAGCGCGGAGTTGAGTTAAACGATTGCCCAGGATCGACTTTAACTAGGATAATTATGGGCTTATCGAGGTAATTATCTTGTTCTCTGTTGTAATTGGAAATTACATATTGTTAGACTATATAGTTGAAGTATACTATATATATAGAACTGAACGTTGTTGTCGTGAATGTCTTTGGACTTAAGCACGAATAATAAGAAACCTTTTGAAGAAGAGTACTAAACTGCTTTTACTTAGACATTGTCAGACATGAGACTTGTGTAGTAGTACAGTGGAGTAGAATTGTACCCGTTAGGGTTAGATGTATAACCCCGGTTGGCTTGTAGCCTCGATAGAGAGGAGATTTCTGTCATGTGCGGGGAGGTCACGAATTTTCGTAGAATGTTCTACAGTTAGACCTAAATGTTAATAAGCGCCTTGTGGCCTTATAGGTTGAAGTACTACGTGTGGCGCGATCTACGGCTAAGGAGTAGCCGACGGTTTGAGGTACTTGAGCGTTTTGCTATTAGTCGATACTCGTCGCGAGGTATGTGAACCTCTTCCTATCTCTTCTAGCATGATATGTGTGAACTATGTAGTACGGTGACGCATACGTGCTAAATGTATTTAGTTGATTTAAAACATAAAGTGTTATAACGGCTTTATGGGAAGTCGGTTATAAATGACTTTATGTTGGTAAGAAAATACTTGTGGTTTTTAAAAGGTAACGATTTGAACTATAAGCGGCTTGTTATGTGATTAATAGAGAACTTGAAGTAATACTTGGTTTTGAGAACTTAAGAGTTATACTAACTTTATGGGAAGTTAGGTATAACGGCTTAAGAATGTTTTACTGATTTCGGAAATCAGAATGTGTATCGACAAACCACTGCAGCGTTAATAAAGGAAAATGTTTTGAATAAGTAAGTATTATTAAAATCAGTAGAAACTTCCATCTGCATAGAAGCTAAGATGAGACAAAATGATATTTCCTAGATCATGGCTGCTGTAATAAGATTGTTATAAACGAGAATATCCTACTCACATATAAGACTTATGTTTCTCAGATAGTTTAAAGGAGAATTATATTCTTAAATGAATAAGACTATGAACTACGAAACCTTTCTAAAATGAGAAACTTGAACATTGGAAATTAGGCAAACTTGATCATTGGAAAAGAATGTTGCTACTTGATTTTACAAAGAGAAGTAATTGATTTACTTTAAAAGGATAGTCACTCTATTTTTATACTACGGGTATTGTGTGACATTGTGAAAGTAACGTATCTTTTAAAGAGTTAATGTATGAAGTACTTTGGGGATAAAACCCCGAACTTGTTGGCATATAGTAGAAAGTACCTTGTGTGTATAACTTGATTGTGTTGGTTTGTGATAGCCTGGTAATACTTTCTTGTTGATTGATAAGTAAACATGTTAGGATGCTACGTGTGTTAGTATCTTGTGATGTTGAGTAAAGGGGTTTCCTTTGTTGTGCTTATGTTGCTTAACGATAAGTCATTGTGTTAGTATTTTACATCACTCATCTCGAGATGATTCCGGTTAAGCCGCCTCCACGCGGTAGACTCAGCGGTCGATGGACCTATGATTCGAGAATACCTAACGCAGTCCCGAGGGCCTATCGCGAGCTACGAGTTCGAGGTTAGTGTCGTCCTTTATGGGCACGCGGTCCACGTGGCCACGCGATCGCGGTCGGGGCGACGCCGGAGAAGTAGCTACCGACGCGGAATACCTCATGCGGGCGATGAGATTGGCCTATGCGGAGTGCGGGAGTTCCAGGTTAGACGCGCACATCGATATCTGCGGGCAAGTGGCCGCCTTTGATCATGTGACGGCCAGACAGATCTTATAATACGATTCATGACCTTGGTACCGTGGGTTTTTAGTAGTCGGCTATGCCTTCGCATTTACCGTCAGTTTTATTATGACAGGTGGGACACTGGTGTTCATGTGTGTTCCTTGGTGCTTTTATATCATATCGCCAGCCGGCGGGAAGGTATTCCACGCATGATTGATGTTGTGGGCACGAGACCCATTGTTATATTTGAGTGATGACTTGAGGCGTGAGTCACGACTTGACATGACCGCTGTTGTAAATCGTAGTTTGGTTATCATACATGTCTCCCGCTTTATATGATTGCTATGATTTCATTTACGGATGTATTTTCAGTTTCACATACTTGCACTGCCAGATGCGACCTCCTTGAGGCTGCGTTCACGCCGCAGTTGAGGTACACGATCGTTGATCCTAGCTCGTGGTCACGATTTGACGTTGGGAAGCTCCGTTTCTCGGAGGCTTATCATGGTATAGTCCCCGCCGTCGTAAGTGTTTACATTCGGGGTTTGGGCCCCGCCCGCCATTGTTGTCATATCATTCTTAAAGTGCGTAGATGCTGCAGTGGCGGGGTTTGTAAAAAGTATTAAACTGTTCATGTTGAAAAAGTAGCTATTTAGATTTATACTGAAGGTAACAGTTTTTTTTTAGACTGTCTTCTAATTTAACTGTCTTATTACATCGTTTCATGTATTGTCTTTATGTTCATGATTACTCGATGTATGTCTACTGGGTGCCCGGTAAGGCACGACCACGCCCGGTTCGGTCGTGACAAAAGTGGTATCGAGCGATTAATCCTGGAAAGTGTCTGGGCATCGTATCCGAAGTCTTGATTATCGGTGTGTTGTGCACCACACCAATAATCAGGAGGCTATAGGATATTGTAGGATTGGTGGCTATTCTTCTCCCTCTCAGATCGTGTCGTAGAGCTTTGGTGTAAGTTGGACCTCCGACGTATTTCTTTCCTCACCGCTATGCCTCGCGTGCAGGCAACCCGCCCGTGAGGGCAAGGCAGCCGAGGGAGCTGCGAGTAGAGTTCAGGGGGTGGCGAGGGCACAGGCCCAATCATTACCTAGGGTAGTGCTTCATTCGGGGAGTTTTGCGACGTCACTAGCCCCAGCAGAGTTTGGCACGGCAGCGGCAGTTCCCACTGCGGCCATGATATTTGAACCGGGAACAGTGAATATAGAGTGCAAAGAAGACGACCCTGTTACTAGCTATGGATGTGGCTACCAGAGAGTATACCGATGTACCACGGGTCTTGATGACTATCTAAGAGAGGGTTGCAAGAGTAATTCTTGATTAGGCGAGCATGGCACGTATGCGGGCTTATGCGCAACAGGCCAAGAAACGTAGAGATCAACGGGTTAACGAAGGACAGCAGAAGAGGGCCAGAGCAGCAAGGTCCTTTGGTAACTTTCGAGGCGAGTCACCTCACCAGCAGATTGAATATGCGCATCCACCAGTGCAGAGTGGTCCTCCACAGGGTTCAGGACGTTCGGGGTATGCAGGAGTTGGTCAGAGCTCCAGCTTAGGTTCACGCTACACGTAGGTTCCACCACCGATTCGATTTTCCGGTGTTCATTACGGTGATGCACGCCATCCCGGGGAATGTCGTCTTTTAGTTGGTACTTGTTGTACCTACGACCGTCAGGGTCTGATGTCGATAGAGTGTCCTTGTAGGAGGACTTAGCCTTCAGGATCGGTGGGTAGTTCGTCATCTTCCCTAGCTATGCGCCCTACGGGGCAGGTTTGATTTGAACGACTAAGGAGCAAGAAGAGATATAGATATATCTTTAACCTCTAGAGATCGGTATGTGTGATAAGGTGAGTATACCTTAAGTGCTATGTTCGATAATAAAGGTGTTAGTCGTGATTAGATCATGGTTGTTTAACCGAGTAAGATTTTGGGGGATAGAGAAGGTGTGAGCCTTAGAGCTTTTTGCGTAGAGACCTTAGAGGTGAGGCCATCTCGAGAAAAGGTGTAGTGTTATGTTTGACCCTTATCGGAAGTGCATAGTGCACGTGAGTTATGTTTGGGATAGGTCCTAGTAGTGTGGAATGAAAGGGGGTAGTTGAGGTAAGAAGACCGCTAGGTTTTGAAGCGTGATTGTGAGATTGTTCGAATCGGGAGCTAGTATTGTCGCGGCGTTGCCGGTGGGTTGAGGCCACGTTGCGTCAACCCGCGGTAGGTTTGGTGGTGGGGCCAGTTGTGGTGGTCCCGCCTTGTGTTAGGGTTGTGAGGGTGTTAGGCCCAAGTTTAGTTAACCAAACGACGAGTTCGTGGATGATTCGACCGTGGTCGGTCGATGGGAGCAGCATCGTGTTCTTCGGTGACCGTTTACTCGGCCGTGTTGAGTTATCCAAAGGTTGTAAGGCTGCAGGGTGCCTACCTTCACCTTATGACAGATGGAGCCGGTAGGCTGTTGTTGTTTCGGAAGTTTTGCCAAGCATGTGTTAAGAACTTCGTGAATCTCGATCGCATTCGCCGCCGGTGTGTGTATCTCGGAGGTAGTCGGGGATTGTTGTCTCCTGTGGAGGAAGTGTTTAAGCTACCATTTCGGTGTTCGGATATCGCTTTGTGACGCCTTGTAGGGGCGGAAGTGTAAGTCACGTTGATTGGTTCTGACGTTGGCAAGATTCAGATAGTTGGTTGAGCTTGTTCCACAGATCGTGGATAGAGTAAAGCTTGTCTAGAAGAGGTTCGCGGCTCGAGAAATCGTGCGGATAATCGGCGGCGACGCCAGAGTTCGGGTTGACGGTCGGTCTTCTTGAAAGTACCACCCGGGGTGGGTGTGACGAGTTTTGAATACAGAGGAACTTAGCGAGTTACTTTGGGCCTTTGAGTTCATGTGAAGGATAGGCGTTGCGCTATATGATAGCTTTTGCCGTCCGACTTAGGAGGCGACGTCCGCCTTTCGTATTGTTATGTTCGGGAAAGTATCGGAGATCCATCAGTGTTCGATTAATGATGACCACGTTAGGGATAGTAACCCGAGTTTTGGAACCAAGCAAGATCGAAATGTGGTAAGAGTTCGAGTGTCACGACACCTCGGGGATCGCGTAGTCCGGTACCATTTGTTGGGTCGCGGAGTGACACTAGAACCTCGCGCAAAGTGACAAAAGTGGTATCGGGAAGAAGCGAGCATGTATGGCGAGAATTGATGTGACCATTTCTTTTGTTTGGAAAAGTGTGGAAGAAGTATATTTTAGACCGGTGAGGAGTGTTTTGTGGTGATGATTAGAGGTGTTTCCTCGTGGACTTTGACGTAAGTAGTTACGCAGGTGCAGCTGGGGCAGGATTGTTCTCGTAAGTATAGTAGTGAAGACTATAGTGGCGCGCGTTTGGTTTGAGAATTATAAGGAACATTCGACGAATGTTTCGGCGAGGAGAATGTTATACCGTATTTCAGTAGTATGCGTAAGGACGACGTAGAAAAATTTGAAACTTGTACTAAGGCTTGGCCGAATTAATTTTGTTCACAACACCCGCTTAGAGTCGTTTTCGACGAAACGTTTCCACTTTTCGTAGGGAATTTCCGCTATGTCATTTTTAATTTTTGCGGATTTTTCCGAGAGGCGAAGCGTGTTGGGCCAACAAGAGGGCGCCACTCGGCACCTCCCATCGCGACGTGAGAGCTCGATTGTGGCCGATTGGAATGGCTTTAGTTGGTAGGATATTTGTGTGTTAGTTGGTTAAGGGGCACTTGGCAAGATTCGCCCTACACTTGCCTTGCACTTGGCAAGATCTTGGCCATTGGTTGGTCATTGGTTGGCCTATAAATACCACCTATGTTGAAGACTTTCTTCATCCTAAAATCTTCTAAGTGTTAAAATCCCTCCTCTCCTTCTTGGTTCTCGTCCAAAAGCCTTCCTCCCCTCAAGTCGAGAGTTCCCTAGTGGCAGTGGTAGAGGGTATACACCCCCTCCTTGGGTGCTAGCGTGGGTACCCCAGCCTAGTTGTTTCGTATAATACCCCCCCTCTTGGTAGAAATACTCTCAAAAGTATTGTTATAATGCCCAAATTACCTTAGCCATATACCTTGTTGTATTCTAAGGTTATACCTATACGAAAAGCCCAGAAATACTACTATACTTCCTTCCACAAAACCAAAACCCTAGGAAAATCTCCATAGTCAGTTAGAGTATTGTGTAGAAGTTGGTTAGAACTTCTAAGGGTGGTTTAGAGCGGTTGAGCGCTGAGTTGAGTTAAACGATTGCCGGGATCGACTTTAACTAGGATAATTCTGGGCTTATCGAGGTAATTATCTTGTTCCTCTGTTGTAATTGGAAATTACATATTGTTAGACTATATAGTTGAAGTATACTATATATATAGAACTGAACGTTGTTGTCGGCAATGTCTTTGGACTTAAGCTGAATAATAAGAAACCTTTCAAGAAGAGTACTAAACCTATTTTTACTTAGGGTGTGACATGAGACTTGTGTAGTAGTACCGTGGAGTAGAATTGTACAGTTAGGGTTAGATGTATAACCCCCGGTTGGCTTGGTAGGCCTCGATAGAGGAGGAGATTTACGCATTTGCGGGGAGAGTCTTTTAGAATTTTCTCAGAATGTTCTACAGTAGACCTAAATGTTAATAAGCGCCTTGTGGCCTTATAGGTTGAAGTAATACGTGTGGCGCGTCTACGGGCTAAGGAGTAGCCGACGGTTTGAGGTACTTGAGCGTTTTGCTATTAGTCGATACTGTCGCGAGGTATGTGAACCTCTTCCTATCTCTTCTAGCATGATATGTGTGAACTATGTAGTACGGTAGACGCATACGTGCTAAATGTATTTAGTTGATTTAAAACATAAAGTGTTATAACGGCTTTATGGGAAGTCGGTTATAAATGACTTTATGTTGGTAAGAAAATACTTGTGGTTTTTAAAAGGTAATCGATTTGAACTATAACCGCTTGTTATGTGATTAATAGAGAACTTGAAGTAATACTTGGTTTTGAGAACTTAAGAGTTATACTAACTTTATGGGAAGTTAGGTATAACGCTTAAGAATGTTTTCTTGATTTGAAATCGAATGTGTATCGACAAACCAACTGCAGCGTTAATAAAGGAAAATGTTTTGAATAAGTAAGTATTATTAAAATCGAGAAACTTCCATCCGCATAGAAGCTAAGATGAGACAAAATGATATTTCCTAGATCATGGTCTTTGTAATAAGATTGTTATAAACGAGAATATCCTACTCACATATAAGACTTATGTTTCTCGATAGTTTAAAGGAGAATTATATTCTTAAATGAATAAGACTATGAACTACTAAACCTTTCTAAAATGAGAAACTTGAACATTGGAAATTAGGCAAACTTGATCATTGGAAAAGAATGTTGCTACTTGATTTTACAAAGAGAAGTAATTGATTTACTTTAAAAGGATAGTCACTCTATTTTTATACTACGTATTGTGTGACATTGTGAAAGTAACGTATCTTTTAAAGAGTTAATGTATGAAGTACTTTGGGGATAAAACCCGAACTTGTTGGCATATAGTAGAAAGTACCTTGTGTGTATAACTTGATTGTGTTGGTTTGTGATAGCCAGTAATACTTTCTTGTTGATTGATAAGTAAACATGTTAGGATGCTACGTGTGTTAGTATCTTGTGATGTTGAGTAAAGGGGTTTCTTTGTTGTGCTTATGTTGCTTAACGATAATTTGTTGTGTTAGTATTTTACATCACTCATCTCTTGAGATGATTCCGGGTTAAGCGCCTCCACGCGGGTAGACTCAGCGGTCGATGGACCTATGATTCGAGAATACCTCACGCAGTCCTGTGGGCCTATGCGCGAGCTACGAGTTCCGTGTTAGTGTGCGCCCTTATGGGCATGCGGTCCATGCGGGCTACGCGGATCGCGAAGTCGGGGCGATGCCGGGAGTAGCTACCCTCGACGCGGGAATACCTCATGCGGGCCGATGAGATTGGCCTATGCGAGTGCGGAGTTCGAGGTTAGACGCAGCATCGGTAATCGCGCAAGTGGCGCCTTTGATCATGCGACGGCCTAGACAGATCTTATGATCTGATTCATGACCTTGTGTACTGTGGGTTTTAGTAGTCGGCTATGCCTTCGCATTTCTTACCCCGCATGATTTTATTATGACCAGTGGGACACGTGTTCATGTGTGTTCCTTGTGCTTTTATATCATGATCACGGATGAGGAAGGTATTCCACGCATGATTGATGTTGTGGGCACGAGACCCATTGTTATATTTGAGTGATGACTTGAGGCGTGAGTCCCCGACTTGACATATCGCTTTGTCAGAAAGCGTAGTTTGGTTATCATACATGTCTCCCGCTTTATATGATCGCTATGATTTCATTTACAGATGTATTTTCGCCACATACTGCACTGTCAGATCGACCTCCTTCGGGCCGCGTTCATGCCGCAGTTGAGGTACACGATCGTTGATCCTAGCTCTCGTGGTCACGCCATTTGGGAAGCTCCGTTTCTCGGAGGCTTATCAGTGGTATAGTCCCCGTCGCCGTAAGTGTTTACATTCGTGGTTTGGGCCCCGTCCCGCCATTGTTGTCATATCATTCTTAGAGGTGCAGAAATCTTTGTTGTGGGGTTTGTAAAAGGATTAAACTGCTCATGTTGAAAAAGTTGCTATTTATATTTATACCGAAGGTAACTGCTTTAGTTGCTTTTCTTATTTCATTGTCTTATTACATCTGGTTTCATGTATTGTCTTTATGTTCAGTGATTACTCGATGTATGTCTACTTGGGTGCGGTAGGCACGATCCACGCCCGGGTTCGGGTCGTGACAATCAGTACGCACCCAAGCCCGACACCCGACGCATCACAATAAACCACATATTCGTCTAAACCCTCTGGAAGAGTAAGGACTGGGGCGGTCGTCAATTTCTCCTTCAGTAACTGGAAACTCTCCTCACAAGCATCCGTCCACCGGAACATAGCTGTTTTCTGAGTCAAACTAGTCAAAGGTGTTGAAATGGAAGCAAACTTCTCCACAAATCTCCGATAATAACACGCAAGGCCCAAAAAGCTGCGCACCTCCGTCGGTGTAGTGGGTCTAGGCCAAGTCTTGACTGCCTCAATCTTTGCTGTATCAACCCGAATGTCATCGGCCCCGATAACATGCCCTAAGAAAGCCACTGAAGCCAACCAAAACTCGCATTTCGAGAACTTGGCATACAACTGCCGGTCCCAGAGGACTCCCAGTACCGTCCTCAAATGATTCGCATGATCTTGTTCTGTGCGTGAATACACTAGGATATCATCAATGAATACTATAACGAACATATCCAAGAAGGGATTGAACACCCGGTTCATCAAATCCATGAATACTGCTGGGGCGTTGGTCAACCCGAAAGACATCACTGAACTCATGGCCCATCACGGTCTGAATGCGATCTTTGGGATATCTCGCCTCTACCAGACTTTGATGATAACTGCACCAGGTCTATCTTGGAAAAACACCTCGCCCCCTGCAACTGGTAAAACAAATCATCAATCCTGGGGAGGGGATATCTGTTTTTGATAGTTACCTTATTCAGCTGCCTGTAATCAACACACATACGCAGCGTCCCATCCTTCTTCTTTACAAATAACACTGGCGCTCCCCAGGGAGAAACACTAGGCCTGATAAAGCCTTTTTCCAGCAAATCTTTCAGCTGGTCTTTCAATTCCCTCAACTCAAGCGGTGCCATCTGTATGGTGGAATAGATATCGGTCAGTATCTGGCGACATATCAATGCAAACTCAATCTCCTCTCGGGAGGATACGGAAGATCGTGCGGGAATACGTCGAAAACTCTCTAACGGCCGAATCGTGAAAGTGCGGTATCTCGCCTCGATCGAATACCCGAACCATATGGTAGATATACCCCTTCCGCACCATCTTCCTAGCCTTGAGGTAAGAAATAAACCTACCGCCGGCGACGCAAAGATTCTTCCACTCGAACCTGGCCACCAGAAACCGAACTGCACTAATCTCTCTCATACCCATTGGCGTAGCAAGATGCTAGCCAATCCATACCCATAATCCCATCAACGTCCGTCATATCCAACTCTAGCAAGTCGGCTAGGGTCTGACGACTGTATATAGTCACTGGGCAAGCCTTATATATCCGCTCGGCTACCGAATCACCTACTGGCGTAGCCACCTCAAAAGCTCTTATGGACACGGAATCTATCCCTATTCTACCAAAGAATATGAGGAGATATATAGGACAAGGTAGAACACTGGTCTATCAAAGCATATACATCACAAAGATGAAACCAATAATGTACACGTGATTTACATTTGGTGGCGCCTCGGTCTGACGGTGGACATAGCATAAATGCGATTACGAGGACCGGCTGAATCGGACCCCACCACGACCCTGCCGCGGCCTGCTAGCCCGTGAACACCCTGCCCTCCGGGGCGCATAACCATCGAAGACGAAGATCAAAGAATCGACCGCCGGTGAACCATAACACTCCCGCCACCTGCCTGGACAATCTCTCTTCAAATGGCCTGCCGCCACAAGAGTAACAAGATCACGGAGAACACGACACTCGCTGGTGAGACCTACGTCGAGCATACCAAGATGGGGTGGTCTTGATCGGTGACGGTCTCTGCCTCCCTGAAACCCCGAAGTCCTGGAGCCCTGACCTGCTCCTGAATGACCCGGCTGATCAGACCTCCCGCCAGAAAACCGAGAAGGAGCACTCTGTGCTGGCTGAAATGTGGACCTAGTCTGCTGCTGAGGTTGTCCGCCTCGAAACTGCCCTGAGACCTGCCCCGCCTCTTGGCCGGGCTCGAGTCTAGCTGATCATCCTCTCTGCCCTCTATCCTCGCATACGCTGCATCTGGCAATATCCATACCTGGCTGAAGAGCCACCCCCAAGCATGCAGTAATCATATGACGGTCTAGCCCCATCACATATCGATGAACCACATGCGCCATGTCGCCTACAATGGTGTGCGGCACCGCCAATGAGTCAAACTCCAGGCTGTACTCTCTGATAGTCCTCCCATTCTGCCTCAAGGTCAAGAATCTATCCACGCGGGCTCTACTCATCTCAGAAGGCAAGAAGTGATCCAGGAAGGCCTCTGTGAACTCCTCCCAAACAACTGGAAGAGCACCCTCACCTCTAGACAACTCCCATGACTCAAACCAGTTCAACACAATATCGCAGAACGGTAGAAGAGGCTAGCATGACGGACTCGACCTCCGAGGCCCTAAGCACTGCATAGTCCGTAGAATCGCCGAACAAACTCTTGAGATCCTCCCGGATCTCGAACCATAGAACTTCGGGTGGATGACAACCCGGAAATCCGAATCAAGTAAATTGTCGGCTCAGGGTTGCCGCTCGCTTGCCGTCGCTACTATCTTTGGTCAATAACCGGATCTGCTCGTAATCTCTATACTCGGCCGCTGGACCTGAGGCTCGTGTACCGCAGATCTCGAGTCGCACCGCCGCCAACTCCGCTGAGGCTGGCGACGTCGTGGCACTCGCCGCCCGAAACATCATCTCAGGTAAGGACTGGGCCTGTGCCCTCGTGACCCTCCGTGTCCTACTAGCAGCTCCCTCAGCTGTCTTGCCCTTCTGGGCCGCGGTTGCCTTACGTGGAGGCATAACTGATACATAAAAGAAACTATCAGAGGGAGTTCAACCTATAACACAGCTCTATTGCACGATCTTAGAGTGAAAGAATGGAAACCAATCCTAAATATCCTGCAGCCTCTTGATTATAGATGTGGTGCACAACACACCGATAATCAAGACTCTACTAGACACGGTCTGTAGACACTTTCCGAGCACTAACTGCTTTGATACCACTTTTGTCACGACCAACCGGGATCGCGATAGTGCCTGCCAAAGGCACCCTGCTCGTATACATCAGAGAATGGCAGTGGAACTCACATAACACATAAACATGTAAACAAGAACATCACCGCCAGCCGACGAGGCCGCTTCCATAGAATATACTTAACCAAAAGTAAAACAATACAACTTTGTTCTTACGGCCCAAACCACAAACGTGACTACTGCACTTCAGGAATAACAAGCGTATGGATAGGGCCCCGTCATACCCCGAACGACGTAATACCTATAGCATCGTGGAAAACCGCATTAACAAAACAAGCCTCGAGGAATGGAGCTCGACACGGACGGTGATCCTAAGAATGAGGATCCACCACCTGCTTACCCTTACCTGCGGCATGAACGCAGCCCCCGAGGAAGGGGGTCAGTACACAATATGTACTAAGTATGCGAAACTGGAAAATACTGAAAATACCTCGTAAGTCTAAAATAACTGGAGACAGGTATGATAATCAATTACAGTACACTGTGCCTTACTAATAATGAGAATATCAAGCATATACTATACTGCATGAAAATAGGAGGCTCATGATCAAAGCAAGGTCACCCACCTGCAGTATCATTAAGCAATCCTACTCCTGGGACTATTTCACCCGCAAGGGTCGTGTGGACCCGCATGAGGTATTCCTCGCATAGGCTGTACCCGCCCGCATGGGACTATTTCACCCGCATAAGCCCTTACGGACTCGCATGAGGTATTCCTCGCATCATGGGTAGCAAATCCACGGAATATGCAAATGCCACAACCCGGGGACTGACCCCGTAATGAATAATATATCACTAGCACAAACCGGCTATCATACATAATATAAGCAAGTTAAGAAATCCCCTAACTTCTTATTAGTCTTGCTCATATACAGACCTCTAAGAATGTAACAAAAACTATGACGGGACAGGGCCCCGCCATACCCCTGAATGTACAAGTACCTACAATGACAGGGGACTATACCAAAAGATAAGCCTCCGGAGAAACGGAGCTTCCCAATGCTGAACTGCGATCCTATGAGCGAGGATCAACAACTGGTGTACCTCTACCGCAGATGAACGCAGCCCGGCGAGGTCGATAACAGTACCAAGTATGTGAAATCGAAAATACTATAATGAAATCACATTTCATCATTTTATAAAACCATTTTGCGATAAGTAAACAAGATTATGTCAAGTAAGGATGATATCCCCAAAATGATCACTCACATAACTATGGGTCTCACGCCCATAATATCAATCATGCCGTGGAACCCATTCTCACCGGCAAGACATGATGTAAAACAACACCCATATGTGAACTCGCACACTAGATCATGCTGCTATCAAACCGACGGCAAGTAGAATAGCCAACTACGGTCGAAGGCTAGTCATAAAACTTCACGCAAGGTATCAAGCCAACTACCAGCCTAAACCAGCCACGCAATCGCCGAGGCAAGTATCTAATGCTAGCGCATGATAGCCTACCGTCTCACGAGATACGCGTGCAAGTATCTTAATCTATCTACGAGCCCGCGATACACGAGAAATGACCAGGACAAGTATCTAAAGTGTGCCTGTAACCACATGTACAAATCAAGCCCGTGATCGCTCGTCAGTGCGGCAAGCTTCATGGATTAGCCGTCCATGGATAAATAACGAAATCCTCACAATGACCGCATGCCCCGGCATCTTACCTCGGTATAAGCATGGCCATGAAACCATCCCATCGACGATACCCGGCCACCCATCATGTCGGTATGTCCAAAGGAAATAACAAGATAATACTCAAGTGGACGATACTCGTGGGCCACCCAACGTGTCAGTATGTCCAAAAGAAATAACCAGATAATACTCAAAGTGGACGCATACTCGTGGACCATCCAACGTGTCAGTATGTCCAAACAATCAATCAGATAGTCGGACCTCCCCGAGAGTCACAGAGTACGTAATCAAAACACTTGCACAACAAAGGCTATCACAACAAACATAGGCAAGTTCAACGTAATTTCATTTTATATCAACAATCCGGGTTTCAACCCCAAAATACTACATACTTTCATTCTTTCAAAAAGACCTCTTTTTACGTAAAAGCCACCCGATACTAATACTCGTAGTATCAAAACACTTTTTCGTTTCAAACCAAATCATTTCACCTTTGTAAAAACCTTTACAAGACTTTTAAATCAAGTACTGTATACTTTTTAAACCAAGTGTTTTTCTTTTAAAACAACATCAAGTATACTTTTCGAAACCCAAATAACTTACTCTTTTCAAAACAAGTAACCTATACTTAAATCAAGTTACTTCTCTTTTTCCGAAATCAAGTCGTTTATAAGTCAAGTCTCTTATCTTTTAAAATCAAGTCGTTTTGCTTTCAAAATCAAATCTTTCTTTTATCCTCATAAAGTCGTTATAACTAACTTCCCATAAAGCCATTATAACACTTTATGTTTTAAACAAACAAAATTCATTTCACACACGTACGTCTACCGTACTATATAGTTCACAACAATCATGCTCAAGAGTATAGGAAGAATCACATACCTCTTCGGCTTAATCCACCAGCCAAGTTTAGTATGCCACGCGTGAAGATCCACCTATAATAACCACAATATATCTATCAACCTCTAATACTCTTCAGAGCATATTCTAAGTAAACAGCCTCCCTATTCTACGGAAAATTCGCAAAGACTCCCCGCAATCACATAAATAACCTCCTAACAAGGCCTCGCTACAAGCCAACAACTCAAGAGGATTACACGCCTAACCTGACGTGTTCAATTGTCTCACAAGAATACTACACAAGTTCATCAGAATACACCCAAATGTAAATACAGTTCAATCCTTTATAATCATCCTTCCAATATATCTTATACTCAATTCTAAACTACTACAATATGTAATATCCAATTACAATAGGGGGACATAGATCAATACCTCGATAAGCCCAAAATTATCCAAGATTATATGTCGATCCTGAGCAACGTTTTGCTCCAAATCCTTACGCTCCAACCCTCTCCAAGCGACCCTTAGAAGTTTCTAAACAACTTCTCTTAACACTTCAACCAAGCTAGGAAGATTTTTCTAGGGTTTCACTTGCGACTATTGGAATAAAGTAGTATTTCCGGGCTCCTAGTATTGAAATAACTTTGGAATACTACTAGGGATACTAGGCTAAGGTATTTGGGATTTATATAAAAATACAAGAAGTATTTTCTACACAAGTGGGGGAGGGTGGACGAGAACAAGTAGAAGGGAGGGAGTATTTTGCTTGGAAAAGCTTTAAGTGTGGATGAAGAATAGTCTTCAACTAAGGAGGTATTTATAGAGGATTCAAGGGTCAAGATCTATGCAAGTGTGTGGTCAAGATTGGGCCATGTGTGTGTGGGTCCCACCACACCACATGGCTAACGAAAATGCTCACCAAGTGTCATGGCCATTTTCGCCGAGCGGACAAATGCCAGCCACTGTCCGTCCACCCGCCAAGGTGCCACGTGGGGTGACACGTGTCGCCCGACTGGCTCCAAAATATTTCGTCTTCCAAAATATCCAAAATACGAAAATCTCAAAACAAAGTGGTTCTACAAAACCGTAAATTTCTCCCGTGGGTCCCACGTGACCATTTCCGAAAATAAAATCTCATAATTCTAAAATAATCCAAGAAGTCCAAATACCAAATCTGGGAATCCAATTCCCATTAACGAACCTTTTTCCTTCACAAAAAACGGAATCTTTTCCGTCGAAAAATCACATCTTTCTTTCTTTCCAAAATTTCTGTCGTATTCTCGTACGTACGTCCTCACATACATACCCTGGAACTACGGGGTATAACATTCTTCCCCCCTTAGAAACATTCGTCCCGAATGTTCCTTCTAAGTCTACAAACGCATTTGCGCGCAGATAGTCTCCACTACTACACTTACAAAACCGATCATGCCACTACTGGCCTGAATATAACATGTGCGCAAAACTCAAATCCAAGCCAACGAGGATTCATTTCTAATCTCACAAAAGCTCCCACTAGCTTCAATTTACTCTGAGGCCATTCCCGACCTTCACGATCCGATTCTGGTCGTACGCATCAACGAACCCGTACGATGTCTACCTGGACTTGGGCCTAGCACCCTCGTAACCCTATCACAAAGCGGGACCACCACAAATCAACCCCACCCCAAACTGGGTTGCGGGTTGACCCGCGACCTTGCCTCAACCCGACCCATTTATCGCGCCAAGCTCTTGTTCCCCGATCCGGAACAATCTCACTAATCAAGTTACGAAAACCTAGTGGTCTTCTTTAGCTCAACTACCCTCTTATAAATCACGCCACTCAGGGACTTATCACACAATTATACCCCACGTATACTAGCACTCCGACAAAGGTCAATCGTAAACAAAATCTTTTACTCAAGACGGCCTCGCATCTAAGGTCTCCACGTATAAAATTCTAAGGCTCACAATTTTCTCATCCCCAGACTTACCCTTTTCACTTACCAGGCTTCTAAATCACATTTTAACACAAATCTATCCGAACATAACACTTAACACATCGCCATAACATCAATGCATACTAGTCTCTAGAGGGTTAAGAATATACTTGTAACTATTGCTTCACTTTCCCTTTTGTCGTTCTAAACATGTTCCTTTCTGTGGCGCATTAAAAGCACAAAAGGAGATGAATCAGCCGTTGATCCCGAAGGCCGAGTCTCTACATCCGAGCTACCTATGTTGGACAATTCCTCGCAAAATGGCCCTGTTGGCCGCATGTAAAACAACCCTTCTGAATACCGTGACACTCCCCCACATGGGGTTTACCACACTGGCTACACCTAGGTCGGGGTGGCTTCATCCGCCGACCCCAACTCCTCGAAACCTAAACCTCGAGCCCCGACCGCTCAAGACCGTAGAGACCACTCAGATCGGGCGGAGGCGCATAACTAGTCTCGCTGCGGCGGGTCCGCCTCGAAAGTTACCAAAGGACCTCGCTGTCCCGCCTTCTTGCCGGTATCGTCAATCCGTCGCTCTCACACCTAAGTGCATAAGCTGCATGCGGCAATGTCCATGCCACCAAGAGCTACACCCGAGCAACTCTCGCTAGATAATCGCCGATCTCGTGACATAACGGTGCACTCTGTCCTCCATATATGCCACTAACGCAGGGACATATCGAGCCAACGAGTCGAACTCCACGTTGTACTCCCGAACCGTACGCCCTCTCTGTCTCAAAGACGTAAATCTGTCCGCGTGCTCCTCATCTGTGGAGGCAAGAAATGTGCAAGAAATGCCTCTGAGAAATCATCCCATACAGCTGGAAGTGCATGCTCTCCCCGGGACAGCTCCCACGAATCAAACCAGTCGACTGCAGTATCACGCAGCCGATGCAAACCTAAGACCACCGACTCGGTCTCCGAAGCCTTGATCACTCTCGATCCGTCAGAATCGCTTTCGGATGAACTCCTGCGGATCATCCTCGTGTCTCGACCATAAAACTCAAGTGGTCGAACTCGTAAAGTCCGAAGTCTCAAACTATCCAACACAGGGTGAATCCATGGTACTACTGGACTGCCGTGATCCAGCCTATCCTCGTGCCGTGCCACGATCACGCCAATAACTGGTCATCTCGCGTAACCCATCTCTCTCGCCGCCGCGACTAGAGGCTCAGTGCATCGTGGTCTCAGAGACCGCCACGTTTACTGCAGACTCCTCTCGCCGCCGCTCTTCGGGCTCTGGTTGCCTGCGTGGAGGCATAAGCGGCATAAAGAATACGTCGTAAGGAGTCCAACTTACAACATGGCTCTAAGGCACGATCTCGGTGAGAAGAAATAGAAACCAATCCTAGATATCCCATAGCCTCCGATTATAGGTGTGGTGCACAACACGCCGATAATCAAGACTCTACTAGATACGGTCAGACACTTTCCGAGGATTAATCGCTCGATACCACTTTTGTCACGACCCGATCACGATTCGCGATCGTGCCTTACCCACCCTAGTGATAACAACATCGATAAAATCGGAAATAAAATTTAAACAGAAACAAGAGACAACATAAGAAAACAGCAACTAAATCACCTTTATGTATATACATATATATAAAACCGAACCGTTAAAATCCTTTACAACCCCGCCACAACAAAGATTACATGCACCTCTAAGAATGTAACAACAACTATGACGACAGGCCCCGCCATACCCTCGAATGTACAAGTACCTACAATGGCGGGACTATACTAAAAGATAAGCCTCCGAGAAACGAGCTTCCCAACGCCGAATCGCGATCCTATGAGCGAGGATCAACAATGGTGTACTTACCGCGGCTTGAACGCACTTCGGCGAGGTCAGCATAACAGTACCAAGTATGTGAAACGAAAATATCAGAATGAAATCACATTTCATCATTTTATAAAACCATTTTGCCATAAGTAAACAAGCAGGTCAAGTAAGGGACGATATCCCCAAAATGATCACTCACATAACTATGGGTCTCACGCCATAATATCAATCATGCGTGGAACCCATTCCTCACTTCCAAAGCATGATGTAAAACAACACCCATATGTGAACTGCACACTAGATCCTCGCTGCCATCAAACCGACGCCAAGTAGAATAGCCAACTACGGTCAAGGCTAGTCATAAACTTCACGCAAGGTACGGAAGCCAACTACTTCCTAAAACCAACCACGAATCGCCGAGGCAAGATTCTAAAGCTAGCGACAATAGCCTACCGTCTCACGAGATATGGCCGTGGCAAGTATCTTAAGCTATCTACGAGCCCAGATACACGAAATGACCAGACAAGTATCTAAAGTGCGCTCAGAACCACATGTACAAATCAAGCCCGTGATCGCCGTCATGCAAGCTTCATGGATTAGCCGTCCATGGATAAATAACGAAATCCTCACAATGACCGCATGCCCCGGCATCTTACCTCGGTATAAGCATGGCCATGAAACCATCCTACTGGACGCATACCCGTGGGCCACCCATCGTGTCAGTATGTCCAAAGGAAATAACAAGATAATACTCAAAGTGGATGCATACTCCTGGGCCACCCAACGTGTCAGTATGTCCAAAAGAAATAACCAGATAATACTCAAAGTGGACGCATACTCGTGGACCATCCAACGTGTCAGTATGTCCAAACAATCAATCAGATAGTCGGCCCTCCCCGAGAGTCACGATAGCACAGAATCAAAACACTTGCACAACAAAGGCTATCACAACAAACATAGGCAAGTTCAACGTACTTTCATTTTATATCAACAATCCGGGTTTCAACCCCAAAATACTACATACTTTCATTCTTTCAAAAAGACCTCTTTTTACGTAAAAGCCACCCGATACTAATACTCGTAGTATCAAAACACTTTTTCGTTTCAAACCAAATCACTTCACCTTTGTAAAAACCTTTACAAGACTTTTAAATCAAGTACTCTATACCTTTTAAACCAAGTATTTTTCTTTTAAAACAACATCAAGTATACTTTTCGAAACCCAAATAACTTACTCTTTTCAAAACAAGTAACCTATACTTAAATCAAGTTACTTCTCTTTTTCCGAAATCAAGTCGTTTATAAGTCAAGTCTCTTATCTTTTAAAATCAAGTCGTTTTGCTTTCAAAATCAAATCTTTCTTTTATCCTCATAAAGTCGTTATAACTAACTTCCCATAAAGCCATTATAACACTTTATGTTTTAAACAAACAAAATTCATTTCACACACGTACGTCTACCGTACTATATAGTTCACAACAATCATGCTCAAGAGTATAGGAAGAATCACATACCTCTTCGGCTTAATCCACCAGCCAAGTTTAGTATGCCACGCGTAGAAGATCCACCTATAATAACCACAATATATCTATCAACCTCTAATACTCTTCGTAGCATATTCTAAGTAAACAGTTCCCTATACTACGGAAAATTCGAAGACCTCCGCCCCGTAATCACATAAATAACCTCCCTAACAAGGCCTGCTAAGCCAACAACTCGAGGATTACACGCCTAACCGACGTGTTCAATTCGTCTCACAATAATACTACACAAGCTCATCAGAATACAGTCCAAATGTAAATACAGTTCAATCCTTTATAATCATCCTTCCAATATATCATATACTCAATTCTAAACTACTACAATATGTAATATCCAATTACAATAGGGGGACATAGATCATTACCTCGATAAGCCCAAAATTATCCAAGATTATATGTCGATCCTGAGCAACGTTTAGCTCCAAATCCTTACACTCCAACCCGCTCCAAGCGATCCTTAGAAATTTCTAAACAACTTCTCTTAACACTTCAACCAAGCTAGGAAGCTTTTTCTAGGGTTTCACTTGCGACTATTGGAATAAAGTAGTATTTCCGGGCTCCTAGTATTGAAATAACTTTGGGATACTACTAGGGATACTAGGCTAAGGTATTTGGGATTTATACAACAATACAAGAAGTATTTTCTACACAAGTGGGGGAGGGTGGACGAGAACAAGTAGAAAGGAGGGAGTATTTTGCTTGGAAAAGCTTTAAGTGTGGCTGAAGAATAGTCTTCAACTAAGGGGGTATTTATAGAGGATTCAAGGGTCAATATCTATGCAAGTGTGTGGTCAAGATTCACACCACATGGCCAACGAAAATGCTCACCAAGTGTCATGGCTATTTCGGCCAAGGGGACAAGTGGCTAGCCACTTGTCCCCCCAATTCGGCCAAGGTGCCACATAGGGGTGACACGTATCGCCCCCCGACTCGTCCAAAATATTTCGTCTTCCGAAAATATCCAAAATACCGAAAATCTCAAAAACAAAGTGGGCCCCACAAAATCGTAAATTTCTCCCGTGGGTCCCACGTGACCATTTCCGAAAATAAAATCTCATAATTCTAAAATAATTCAAGAAGTCCAAATACCAAATCTGGGAATCCAATTCCCATTAACGAACCTTTTTCCTTCACAAAACCCGGAAACTTTTCCGTCGAAAAATCACATCTTTCCTTCTTTCCAAAATTTCTGTCGTATTCTCGTACGTACGTCCTCACATACATACCCTGGAACTACGGGGTATAACACCCTGCATCCGCGCCATGCCTCGTGGCTCTCGACCAAATACTTTTTCTCGTCCGATCACAGATCGAACTTGTAACTTCCATAACTTTCTACTCCGATGTCCTATCGACGAACGATTGGTTGCATTGGGAACTAGACTCAACGAACTACGTACTAGGCCTTTGAAACACCTAGGAACTCATAATGCAACTGGACATAAACCGCCTCAAAGTTGACTAAAAACCTGTCCGAAACAATCCGTCAACCTATCTTTCTAAAATTTTAAGTCTTAATCCCTTTCGTATGTTCTCATACGCATGACCTGAACTACGGGGTATAACACATTTGGCTGAGCGGCTACCAATTAAGTCAATAACTGTACAACACTTTCTATATAAAGATTCTCATCTGGAGTATCATGTGGAGGAACTAGGGGTACTGCAGCCCCACTACGCTCATCTATATATGGTGGAGTCGGGAATCATATGAAGGAGTTTCACTGTGGGTCTCACTCTGGCCCTCGCTAGCGGGTGGAACTCAGCTGGTACCTTCATCCGTTGCCCTATTCAACGCCCTCATACTCTGGAACTTTTTCCTTGCTCTAGGCATTAATGAAATAATAAACTCGAGATGGATTATGATTGGAATGCTTATAATTCAGCTCTACTGCACGATCTAAAATAAGAAGGAAAAGTAACCATCCTAAATTCCCGATAGCGTCCTATCTATAAATGTGGTAAAATACACACCCATAAACAAGAATCTACTAGCCACGACTTGTAGACTCCCTAGGACAAACCTGGCTCTGATACCAATTTTTTCATGACCCAAACCAGAGGGCCATGACATGCACCCAGACCCTACCTGTCGGGCATCACTAATCACATATTTACCATCTAATCGTAATTAAGCATGGGCCACGTGGTACGTCATAAAGTAATCCGTTGACACATAAAAATAATAAACTGGAAAGGAGCTACATCACATCTTACAAACAGAGGAACCCAACACCTGCATATATACATACTAAGACCGACAAGGCCATACATGACTACTATACACATGACATTCGTCTACAAGCCTATAAAGAGTAAGTAATATCATAAGGTCAGGACAGGGCCCCGTCGTACCCATATGCTTATCCAAAACACCATATCAGGATTATACTGCAACTCTGAAACAAGTGGAGTGCTCCAATATCAGCTGAATCAACAACCTACTAGTGCGGACTATCACCTTGTCTACCTGATCTTGCGGGCATGAAACACAACATCTCCCGACAAAAGGTACGTCAGTACGAATAATGTATCGAGTATGTAAGGCATAAGTAATAGCATAATAGAGACATGAAAGTAACGTGAGACAAGAAACAATCAACTAGTAGAGAATGCCTCTGAGGGCCACAGTATGCCTAAATATCATCTATATGTATACAAATGTTGGTCATACATATACATATGCATATATAATACCGTATCCCTCAAGCCTCTGTGGGTATTCCATCATATCATAATGACATCTGTGGGCAGAATCATCATATATACTAGTTGATAAGGTGGTGTGCGTATATAACGTCGTATCCCTTTTCCCATCTCCTATATATATATAATGCACACCATATAGTAGTGTATTTAACGCATGTTGGTCAAGGGTAATACATGAATATAATACAAGAATGATACTAAGACACTCTGAGTTAATCGGAGTGACATAATGTCGATTCACCTCCGATTAACATTATGAATATTAACATATTTCCCATATATCTCAATAGGTCTCTAGGTGCATATTTAGACATGCTTTGAAAATAGGAATGAATAATATGAATATTCTTAACTACTAAGAGTAGAATTATTTATGGGAAAATATTACGTTTACGTTTCGTACTTGAAACATACCAAAAGAATAAAAGAGTAGCCTTGACATACCTCGATTCCACTAATTTTCTGAGTCAAGAGAGTTACTGTTATTTCTAATACTGTCAGAAAATACAAAGATGGATTTCAAATTGAATTTAAATGTTTGTAAAGAAATTTATATAGGACCATTATGAATAGTGGCTGAGTTCCCATTACATGAAAATGGTAATGTTTTGTGGAATTTCATGGTTTTACATGGGTTATGGATATATATAATAAAATAGGACGGTGAAACATTTCTATAGTCATTTAGTGTTAAGTAGTAATTTGGTTAATTAGCATAAGTATGGAACTCTACCCAAAATTCTATATATATATATATATATATATTAGTCATAAAAGGTTGTCCACATTCATAGAAATGGTGGGTATTGTTTGTATATAGGAAATGGGTCCATCTAATCACTAAAGTGGCGGCAGAGCATAGTTTAGAAGAAGCTCATTTTCCATAGAGGTTTTCCCTATGGAGCCATCAGTATTTGGTGAATGTCCAACATTCACTAAAAGAATATTTGTAGATCTGAAACTGTAGTGTAGATATCCCAACTCTCCCTTCTCTCTAGAATTCCAAGGCTTAACGAAGTCACAAGAGCGAATCTCTTGGCTTGGATTCATCCAAGTGCTTTGTTTATGTTCTTAGATTCAAATAGGGGGAGGTATTTGGTCACCTTGAGTTTGTTGACATCTTTCACTCACAACATGTTCATTTATGAGAGCCTTACTATAAATGTTAAGCTCTTAAGGTTCTTAGAGGAATAGCATTTATTGAAGACTTAAAGCCTCAACTACCGGCGAGAAGTGCATTCACTTTACACTTCTCTCATCTTTGCTATATATCTCAAGGCTATCCAAGATACAAGTCTCATCTCTCACCCCGCCCTTTGGGGGTTGATATATTCACTTTGTGGCATTCTCCTCAAGACGAAGCAACAACGGAAGCCCCACAGCTTCCATTGAAGCTATACATCTCCGTTAAAGCTCAACAACTTCAACATTCAGGAAACACGAGAAGATGCACATTTGGGTGATTCCTTTACATTTTCCTTCCTCTTTATGTTAGTTTTGATTAAGGTCTAAGTGTTAGTTTCTCTGGATTGGTGTTCTTTAGTGTGTTTCCTTCCGTTTCTTGTTCGTTGGTGTTGCTTTGATTGCTCTTGTTTGTGTATTAGCGATTAATGTTCCTAGCACCTGCGGGTGCTTTTTGAACTCTTTTGTTGCTGTAACTTGTTCATATAGGCTTGCTTGACTGTTCTAACTCTAGTATTGGCCTTGTCTCGCCTTATATTTGTACTTGTTCATCCGTGTTCTTGAGATTCTCCTAATGGCTCCGATCTAGGTCTCTTGACTTTCCGGGTGAATGCGGGGAATCTTGTGTCTCTATTAGTGCTAATTTTGTGCATTTAGACCTTGTTAACTTGCTACTTGAGGGTTATTTGACTATCTTAACGTTTTCTCATAATCCTATCTTGTCTTGTTGATTAGCGTCTTTGAAGTTTAACGATTATTATCTTGCTTGTTCTTCGTGTTCATAGAAATATTGTTCTACATTGTTCTTGTGTTCTTGATAAGTTGGTTGCTTTGATCCTTAGGAAAAAGTCCCTCCCTATTCCTTGTTGTTTCCCTATGCTCAATTTGAATTTTTCGGAACCATTATGGCTTGATAGCGACGCTTTTCCTCTTTTGTGCAAGCCTATGCCTGGGTTGAACTCTGCCTTGTTGCGCTTTGCCATTTTGGGCATGCGCACTAAGCCTTGACTACCGCGCAGTCCTTGTTTCCTTTTTGGTGCAAGTCCAATGCCCAAGACACCCTAGACTCTTGTTGACTTATTTTTTGTTTATTTCTTGTACTCTTAGTTATATATTATATATATTTATATTTAACATATACTATATTTTATATATTTGTACTCATGTGCTCATATATACCATATATTATAACCGTTATTTATAGATATATACACGTATATACTTTTTATTCTTTCCGTGATACGACCTTGGCTTGGCTTTGTCTTTGCAGATCTTGCGAGTTATTCTAAGTGACCTTGCGAGTTATTTGCCTAAGTGTGAGGCAAGGGAAAAAGGATAGCTACACGCACGCCGTAGCTCAATGTCCTTATCTGTTCACGGGTAAAACAGTTCAAACCAACTAGGCACGCGACAATGAGGTATTCCTAAATACTTGCTTGATTACATTTCATTATTTAATTTAGTATTTTATTATCTATATTCACTAGGCAAACCTAAGAGTATCGATAGGCAAATATTAGGATTACGACATATTGTATGAATGAATGTTTACTACTGCATTAGATAACCCTTGTATAAATTAGAAAGCTTTGTAACTTAAACTCCGGGCCTGTCCGGACTTCATTTACGGTCTTTTCTAGTTTATATATTGAAATAGGCAAGTGTTTGTATAATTAGTAGAAGCGTTGTAATTCATAAACCGGGCCTGTCCGGATTTAAATTAACGCATTTCTCTATTGTATTCATATCTTGCTTGTAATCGTATTTGGTAACTTTGAGGATGGCGAAAAAGAAGCGGAATCATAAGAACTTCACGCCACTGCCCATCCGGATGGGACAAGCTTCTATTGAAATCACTAATAACATCAATTTCCCCCCGATTGCTCACGAATCCACCACATCCGGGCTTGTGAGCAATGGTCTTCAAGTGGGGGACGCTTATGAGGGAAACGATGAGTTATCTATCAATGAGGGAACTTCAGACTTCATCCCCTCCTCTTGCACCCTTGGTTCTCAAGACACTGCATCGACTTCAAGTGGCAACAATTGTGACCCCGTCGTAGGGAATGTCGCGGATGGAAAGAACAGGACTACAGACCACGGGAGCCAGAACAACAAGAAGGCTTATGCATCCATAGTCAAAGGAAACCGTGATGTTTCGAATGGAAAATGTTTGCATTTTGTCGCTGATTTCCGTAATGTGGGCCCTCTAGACTTACTTAGGGGTGATTTGGATGATCTTATGGAAACTGTGGGGCATCTTTTAGTTGGTTACTTCGCGGGGTCTTACCCGGAGAGCTTGACATTAAGGAAGCTATGTCACTCATGGGGAGTTGCATACAGATTTAATGTCCACGCATCAGGTTGGATCGTCTTCAAGTTTAACACTGAAGTCGACAAAGAGAAGGTCATGGCCAATGAGACACACTTTGTTTATAGCACTCCACTTCTGCTAAAAGACATGCCTCAATGCTTCACATTTGAAAGCATGAGATATGTACCATTCCAATATGGGTAAGGCTTCTGTCCCTCCCATTAGAGCTTTGGAACGTAAATGTTTTGAGCCGCATCTTATCCCGTATTGGCAAACCTATTGGAACCGATAAACTCACTAGTGAAAAAGAGCTTCTCTCTTATGCACGGGCTCTAGTCGAGATAGATCTCTCAAAAGGTACACTTGATGCTATTGAACTCAAGCTTTGGGATGGCACCATCATTGACCAAAAACTCATTTATGAAAAGCTTCCAGACTATTGTGAGAAATTCCATAGGATTGGGCACTCCACTACGGGTTGTGAGAAACACTACGCCGACACTAATAGGCAGGTACAAGGGAAATGCGTGACACAAACCCTCAAGGCCAAGTCAAAGAGGGTACACACATATTTGGACTCACCCGAGGTGGAGGATGCCCCCAGGGATACTACAGATACTAACAGTAATGGTAGTCATGCTAAATGTGGTGGCCAACCTTCAGGTGCATAGACCGGGGTTGATACAGGTTTGATTTTGGAGGATGCGGAAGAGGGAGGTCAACCATCGGGGCCACAAACCGTGGTTGATGCAGGATGGAATTTGGATGATGCGGGTGCGGGTGGCCAGCCTTCTGGGGCACAAACCAAGGCTGGCAAAGGTCGGAACTTTATTGCAGGAGACTTTAGGGCCCCCGCGGGTACTAAGGGGAGTGTTGGCGAGACACACAAAATGGAGAGCCAACCCGTGATTCAAAGCAAGGTTGGCTTGGGTAGGAGTTTAGGAGTGGTAGCGAATTCGGGTGGTCAGCCTTCGGGGACACAAACCGGGGTTGACAAAGGTCGGAACTCAGCACCGGGTGACCATAGGGGTCCCCCGGAACCAAAGGGAATCAAGGACGAGACCCGGCAGCCCTCAGGACAACCCGTGGTTGCTCATACTGCGACTGGCACTAAAGGGAGCTCGGGTGATGACTTTATGGGTGGTCAGCCTTTGGGGACACAAACTGGGGTTGACAAAGGTCGGAACTCAGCACCGGGAATGCACAGGGACACTGATAGTAGAGGGCAACCCGCGGTTGTTGTGGGGTGTCCTAATGATGCGGGTGAACAAACTTCGGAACCTCTAACCGAGGTTGGTAAGGGTGTGAAGGGCGTGAAGGCATAATTCGCCAAAGCTAATGACCCGGGTACCATGAGCCCGGTCGTTAAATAATCCGCGATCTTCCGGAAGCTTATGGACATGCACGGTAATATCTTGGTGCAAAATGCAGTCGACGACAAAGCTAAATCAGCCATTGAGGAAGTCCTTGCGCAAGGTTATGCTCTGTCTACTATTTTGGATGAGCACAAGGGAGGCCAGCCTTCGGGGACACAGACAGGAGCGGGCAAAGGTAAGGATGCTTTGACGAATGATGGTTTCACGAAAGTAAAAAAGAGAGGGAAGGTAAATACTAGCACGAGGTCACAAACCGTGCCTAGTACAGGTCCGTAAATGAGATCCCAGTACCTGTATAGTGAAGGTCAAGGGGTGCACACCTATTTGAACTCTCCTGTGAAGGACGCGGGTACAACTGGTATTTGTATCTGTGTTCTTAATCATCAGACACATGGTGGCCAGTCTTCGGGGCCCCAAACTGAGGCTGGAAAAGGTTGGACTAAGCCTAGGATAGAAGGAGGAATGCCGGAGGGATTTCGATCAGAAATGGGGACTATCCAGCGGGGATACAAACCGTGGCTGGCACAGGTTTGCCTATTGATACTGAAGGTGTAGGACAACCCGCGGACAGAGCGGGTAGTCCAATGGTTGTGGATATTGGTGGCCAGCATGCGGGGACACAGACCGAAGTTGGCATGGGTCGGACAGATATGGAAGATAAACCTTTCGACCCATCAGTTAAGGTTGGGAAAGGTGGGAACTCTAAATGTACTAAAAAGGAGGAGGGGCACGTGGGCGTGAGGACGAGGGCGAAAGCTAAGGCTAACAATGGCGGGCAAAGATTGCCCATACCCTTGATCAGAATGACAACCCTTCCCACTAAAAAGAAGGGATCTTACGGTAGCACCAGCTCTATTAACACTAATGAAGATAGCAAGAAGGGGACTATTCCCCCTCCGTTATCAAAATGATCATTGCTTCTTGGAATATAAGGGGTCTACACCGCTCCTCCAAGCAAAAAGAGATTTGTTTCGTGGTGCATGAGAACAACATTGACATTTTTGGTATCCTGGAATCAAATCTCAACAAAGACGACGCTGATCGCTTTCGGTCTTCAAACTTTTGCAACTCGGAGGTATTGGATAACTTTGCCCATCATCCGGCGGGGAGGATATTTATTTTATTCTATTCAACCCGGCCAAAGTCTTACTACAAGTGCTTGACATCAACCCGTAAGCCATTCATTGCGGTGTAACTTGTGTTATCTCCTCCAAGAGGCTTCATGTCACCTTCGTGTACGGGCTTCACACGACTGTCGATAGACGGGGCTTATAAGAGAAGTTGAGGGAGTACGGGACCCCCATGACTGAGCCGTGGCTAGTACTTGGTGATTTCAACACGGTTATGAAGGAGGATGAACGTTTCAATATGGCACCCATCTCCAGCTACGACACGAAGGATATTGTTGATTGTTGATTGTTGCCGGGATTTGAGCCTCACGGATTTGACATCGATGGGATGCGAGTTCACGTTCGATCGTAGCAATACATTGAGCAAGCTCGACAAGACACTCATTAACGCTCATTGGTTACAAGCTGATTGGTATGGCAATGCACATTTCCATCGGTTCGGGCGCTTCTCAGACCATACGTCGTGCATTGTCACTATTTTGGATCGTCCGAGAATGCATAATAGACCCTTCAAATTATTCAACATCTGGGCTACTCACGAGAATTTTGGAAGGATTGTAACGGATGCTTGGGAGCAGATTATTGATGGCAATGCCCAATTCGGGTTATGTCGGAAGTTACTTAGCCTTAAAGGACCCTTAAAGCAGCTCAATGAGAAAGACTTCTCTCATATCTCTTCTCGGGTCAAAAGGGCAAAGGAGGAGATTGATATTGCTCAACAGGAGGCTTTGAGAAACCCGCACCTTGACCACTTACACACACGGGTTACCGAGCTCAAGCACAAGTCCATGGTTCTTATTGACGCGAAAATGAGTTTCCTTAAACAACTTTCCAAATGCGAGCATCTCAAGCACAGTAATATGTGCACTAAGTTCTTTCATGGTATGGTCAAGCGCAACTCCAAAAGAAATTTCATTGCGGCCACTACCAAGAGTGATGGTTCTCTTACAAACTCCGGTGACCAAGTGTTACACCCCGTAGTTCAGGTCATGCGTATGAGAGCGTACGAAAGGGAGTAAGACTTAAAATTTTCGAAAGATAGGTTGACGGATTGTTTCGGATGGGTTTTTAGTCAACTTTGAGTTGGTGTATGTCCAGTTACCTTGAGAGTTTGTAGGTGTTTCGAAGGCCTAGTGCGTAGTTCATTGAGTCTAGTTTCCAACGCAACCAACCGTTCGTCGATAGGACATCCGAGTAGAAAGTTATGGGAGTTACAAGTTCGGCGTGATCGGACAGAAAGTGTTTCGGCCAGAGCACTGGTCGCGGCCGGCTGCAGGCCGCGCGCCGGATATTCTGAGGGAGCGCTGAAGTTGCAGCGCGCGCCTGAGCGGGCGCGCGCGGATAATTCCGAGTCGGCGGGTTGCAGGCGCCGCGGCGGAAATTTTGGCGCAAAACATGCGGAAAATATATAATGTATTTTAAAAAGGCCATGGGCGGGTGACAAGGGTCCCCCCCCCCCCCCCCATCTATTTTTGCATGCACTACTTATTGACCAAGTCTTGAATACTTGGTCATTCTTCAAGTTCCTCTCTCTTTCTAAAGCTAAAAGCTCTCCCTTCTCTCTAGAATTTCAAGAGGAAATCTAAGCTTGAGGAAAATCTGAAAAGTGTGGCAAGAAGGAAGCTTGTTGGCTAGCTTGTAAGAGTTGTTGTGGTGGTGTTTTGGAAAGGAGGATAGCAAACTTGTTGGGATAATTTGGCTAAAGCTCTAAGGTAACAATTCCTTCTCCCCTTGTTGGTTTTTGGTATTGCATGTGAAGGAGAAAGAATTTGTAGTTGAAAATATTGTTCTTAGTTAAATTGCATGTAAGAAATATGGTTTGGATATGAAAGAATTGGACAAGAAGGTTATGTAAGCATGTTGTAGCCAAATACTACTTTAAACTTGTTAAGATAGTTGTTTTACATTGTGGGGCAGAATTTTACACATCCAAGTTTAGGTGTGTAATCCCCGTTGAATTGATTGAATTGTTGGGCCTTAAATGTGGTGTTTGGATGTTGAATTCGGCCTTGAAAAAGGTGGCAAAGTATGTACAAATAAAGGAAATGCTGCCCGATTTTCCGTAGATTTAGTGACTTTACACTTGGGATATTCTACGTTGAAACTAGAGGTTAATAAAAGTATTATGGTCATTATAGGTTGACGTACTACGTGCGGAATTTATATATTGGACTTAGAAAGTGGATTGACCCGAAGAGGTATGTGATTCTTCCTATTCTCTTGAGCATGATTATTTGTGAAATATATAGTGCGGTAGATGATCGGTGTATTTTATATACACCTTTTGAATCAGTTTTAGTTAGTCTTTTGTCCCATTTTGCACATATAAGTGTCGTATTAGGATAGTTTTTCTTTCTTTTGAGTCAAAGTGGTTAAAATGGCCAAATGGCGGAAAAGGAACAAAAAGAGGGCAAAAGAGGAGATGCCAGAGCCGAAAACAGAGAAAGAGGCGAACGAGGCTAAAATCCAGACCACGGCCTCGCAGCCTAAAAATGGGCATGGCGCCCACTATTCAGAGAGGCAGAAGATTTAGCGCCGCGGCGCCCTAAGACAGCAGATAGCAGGGAAAAGAAGGAGGCGTTTTTAAACCTATATAAGGAGAACCCTAGGCAGTTTTTGAGGGTTCCCCTTTCTTGACAACACAAGATTTTCTTGCTAGGAGATTGGAGACGTAAACTTAGTAATTTCTTTCCTTTTTCTTTTCTTTAATTTAGTTTTTGCATGATGAACTTGGAATTAGTTCTTGTCATCTTTATGGCTAGGAACTAATTCTCCTATAGGGCTTTCTATGTTGAACTTCTTGAAACTTATGTTATAAATTAATGCATGCTTATGGTTATTTTTCTTATTGAGAGATCTATCCAATAATTGAGTTGCATTCTTGGTAGCTAATTGACAACTAGTTATCACTATATGATTTCTAATCGATTACGAAAAGGGGATTGTGAATATCTTGTAAGTTGGGTAGTGCTTGAATTGGGGATGAAAATACCTCAATTAGTTTTGTAAGCGTTGATGAGGCTTAACAACCCTAATTTTGCGCATTGTGCGTGACCAGTCGACTAGGTTTTTGTTCTTAATCCTCCTATAGAGTTACCCTTATCGAAAAGTTAGGTAAGGAACAATCTGGGTTGAGTGTTTATATAACCCTAACGGAGTATAAACGATTTCAAACCCGCTTTCTCCAAAAGAAGAATACCATAAGTAATGCATTAGTAAGTAGCATGCGGATAGTGAGGATACATAGAAGCCCTATTCTCATCACATCCAAGTAATTCTTTATATTTACTTGTCTTTAATAATTCTTAGTTATAAACAAAACAATCAATCATTAATTCACCAAATAGATACTAGAAAATAGAGAGTTGGTACTTGAACCCTAATCTGAGGGCGATATTCGGTCTTATCTAAGACTATACTACTTGATACGATAACGCACTTGCGTTTAAAAGTGTGTGCATCTAATCGCGCATCAAGTTTTTGGCGTTGTTGGATTAGCATTAGTTCAATATCAAATTTATCTATTTTTAATTTCTAATTTGGTTTTATGTATAGTTTTTTTAATTTTGTTTGTTTTATGTATTTGTTGTGTGAAAACAAGGTGCCGTGATTCTTTGTTGGTTTTGATGCATATCGTGGATCCCAAGATATGGATTACTCTTTGTCAATATGATCGAGCTCCAACCATAGAGGAAGAGAGGGAGGAATTACGAAACTCTACTCGCTCACGAGTCCCAAGCTCGATTCATGGACGAAATGAGGTTGGGTATAAAGAAGTTGGAAACGCAAATAGCGTAACTTCGCGATCATATTCAACAATAACAGCAAGTTGAGGAGCACGAATCACACCCAACTATTGAGGAATTTGGTGAGATAGTTGGTGTAGAGAAGGAAAAGATTGCGAAATCCAATTATTCACCTTGGATTACGTGGAAATTCTTTTTCATGCACCTATCACAGAAGAAACACCACTAGCTATCACGAATGACTCCCAATTAGGAATTGCATACCATCAAGGGCAACCCCCAGAGTCAAGAGATGTAGAGAATTTCACGGTTTCCTACAAAATAAGAAGCCTAAAAGACAAACTCATCTTGTGTGCTTGGGGGATACTTGTATGTTTAAGGGCCCTGTTTGAACAAATAGTTATAGGAAAATTGAGACCTATAGCAATAAATCTGTGGATTGCAAGCAGTTCGCAGAAGTATCCAATGGGCACTCAAAAAGGTTAATTGCGTCCGGCTAAAAGACGTTAAAGACAGCGCTAGTTGGGAGGCAACCCAACGTTTTTCAATTATGTCATTTTAATTTCTGTTTTTAGTTTATTTTATTTTGTCTAGAACAATCTCACGGTCTTGGGTTCTTGTGTTTGTGCTGTGAGTAATAGGTACAGGGGAATGAACTGAAGGCGAAAAACTGAAAGAAAGTCGATTTCGAAAAGCGGAGTAGCGCCGCAAGACCTGTAAGGCCGCGAGCCAAAAGATCTCAACAGCGCAGAATTTAGCGCGCACAAGACAGAGCAGGCGCGGTAGAATTTCAGAAAGTTTGCAGAAATTTAGGCGCCCGCCAGAGCAGGCCGCGGCTGAAAGTCCCGGGCGAGCGCAGATGTTTAGGCGCGCACAAGCTGAATCGAAGTTTAAACGCCCAAAAATCAGATTTTCCCAAATTCCAACTTCCAAAACCTAACCTTCCCTCTCTAAAAACCCACGAAATTTCAGAAACTCTCCCACAAATCCTCCATAAATCCAACCCAACCACAACCTAAACTCTTAAATTCCCAAAAACCCCCAACTATCTCAAACAACAAAGCTCCATTCCATAGTCTCAACCCACCAATTGAAACAAGAACAAGCTTGAATCTTCTCATCAAAAGGTAATCCCTATCTTTGTTCTTGAATACTTTCACTGAAGTCATAGGAGGTAGTAGTTGGGAAGAGTATTGTAGTTGAAGTAGTTTGAGTACTGAAAAGTTGGTTGTGAAGTTGGAGAAAAGAGTAGAAAAAGAGGTTGTGGGCATTGTTGAAGTTTGGGGGTGTGTCGCTGCTAGTTGTTGAGTGTGTAGGAGACATTGTGCCACAAAAATTAGAAGCTACAGATTTTGTTTAAAAATGGCCACCAGAAATAGAAGAGGATCCACATCCACCCCAAACCCACAATACGATGAAAATAGATTTGTGAGTTACCAGGCCTTCCAAAGATACAAAAGGCTTGATACTGCACTGTAATTCGAAGGGGAATGGATTACCAAAGGGATCATATGGGAGGAAGACATTTATGAGCCCATCAGGGCTATGATAGAACTAAGGGGTGGAAGAGATTTGTCAATCCGAGAAGATAACACTTGATGAATACAACAATGGTGCGGGAATTTTATGCAAACTTTCGGAGAGACGAAGCGGGTGCTTTGTGTGGAAATTATATGCTGTGGCGGAAGCAATAAATGCGACTCTAAAAATAGTGGATGTTGAAGGAGGAATTGGTGATTGGAGCCATTTTAGAACACGGTCCAGAGCACCGGCTAACAACAACTGGATACCGTCAGAAACACCGTCACCTACCACGAGCCGCTTTTGAGATGGAAGGAATGGATCTAGAGCAGCGAGTAGGTGCCAATTGAACAAGCGCACCAAGGCTTGGTCAGATTTCGTCGTTCGCGTGATTCCATCTACGCACTTCACGAGTGCGGAACAGATTAAGTTGATTTATGGAATTATGAGGGGCCGACAATTGATGTGGGAAAAGAGATAGTTGAGCATCGAAGAAATCAACAGTTGGTGACAACGGTGGATTGGGACACGGCCGCTTATTACCGCCTATGCCACATGAGCGGTCCCACAACTACCCACGGATACTCATGAAAGAAACCAACCGCGGTGTCCTATGGGATAGTGCACTCTTTCCTGCACCCACCCCAAAGCAGACGGAGAGCACCACCAAAGAAGAAGAAGCGGCAGCAGAGGCCGCCATGGATGAAGATGAGCACGAAATAGGGCTCAATGAGGCGAGACCCACCACCAACCAACCACAAGAGCGTAACCTTCAGAGCCCACAATGGGGCAATTGTACCAACACCAGAGGGAGATGATGCAGACCTTGCAAACAGTAGTACAAGGACAGCAAGAAACAAGGCAACAAATCGACGAGTTGAGTGCCTTGTTCAACCAATGGTCGATGCATTATCCACCGCCACCACCACCATTTTAACCAAAGTTTGTAAGTGTTATTTTCTTTACTGTCTTTGAGTCTACACACATTGGGGACAATGTGTGATTTAAGTTTGGGGGTGTGTTTTTGTGTTTTAGTGTTTTATTTGTGTGTCATGTTATGTTTTATTTAAATCTTTTTATTTGTTTTATGTTTATTTTGAGTCACCAAAAAAAATAAATCTTTCTTGAGTCATAATTGCCTGTCAAAGATCATGTATGCTGTAGTTGCTAGAAACACCTAGTGAAGTAAGGTGGAATAATGTAAAGGAATTGAAGCAACTATCTAAACACTTAGGTTAGATATGCCAAAAGCTCACGAATCTGCCATTTGGAGTTTCTTGCTTAAGTTATGCATGCTAAATGATAAATGCTTATGTGTTATGAGTGCTTGCTATTTGAGGCGAAATAGTTATGATATGCATGTTAGGGAGATGACTCAGGCATTTCTTTGATAGCCAATTCTTACCATTCTTTTCTATCACGCACTTTAAAAATATCCTAGTCACCCTATTGAGCCTAAATCAAACTTCTTCTTTGACACCCTATATTCCCACAAAATTGTGCCATAAGTGAAAATATGAAATAGTGAGTACATTGTGTTAAAAGAAGAAACAAAAAGAGTGAACAAGTTTGATGCACCCCAATGGAAAAGTAATAAGAAAGAGGCAAAAGCCTAAGTTTGGGGTGCTATTAGTATAATACACTTCACTCTCCCAAAACAAAAGAGGAAGGATAGAATTGAAGTGAAGGAAAGAATCAAAAGAAAAAAAGGAAAATTGAAAAGCCAAAGAGCTTATGGTACGAAAAATGAGCCTAAATGCCTATCTTTACCAACCCCTACCTAAGCCTACATTACAACCCTCAAAGTCTGAAGATCTCTTTTATGCATATCGAATTAGTGGAGAATAGCAAGTAAGCATGCCATAGGAATTCTTGAATTTATATGCATGATTTAGTATATTGACTTCCATTAAGCATGATGAATATGAGTTTGAAATATTTAGCTGCGTGTGTTTAGTGTCTTGAAAATTTCATGCTATATGTTCCTGCGTATTATTCTCGCTAACCTTCATGTTTTTCTAGTTAACATTTATGCAAAGAAAAGTGATTAATGACAGAGTCTTTTATTTTTCTTTGAGTCTTTTATTTTATTTCTTTCTATCTTTGCTCGAGGTGAGCAAAGGTTAAGTTTGGGGTATTTGATCGGTGTATTTTATATACACCTTTTAGTCGATTTTAGTTAGTCTTTTGTCCCATTTTGCACATATAAGTGTCGTATTAGGATAGTTTTTCTTTCTTTTGAGTCAAAGTGGTTAAAATGGTCAAATGGCGGAAAAGGAGCAAAAGAGGGAAAAAGAGAGATGCCAGAGCGAAAACAGAAAGAGGCGAACGAGACTAAAATCTGGACCAGCGCCAGCCTACCAAAAACAGGGCCGCGCGCCACTATTCAGAGAGAAGATTTAGGCCGCGCTCTAAAACGGCAGATAGCAGAGAGGAAAAGAAGGAGGCGTTTTAAACCTATATAAGGAGAACCCTAGGCGCTTTTGAGGTTCCTTTCGACAACACAAGATTTTCTTGCTAGAGATTGGAGACCTAAACTTAGTAATTTCTTTCCTTTTTCTTTTCTTTAATTCAGTTTTTGCATGATGAACTTGGAATTAGTTCTTGTCATCTTTATGGCTAGGAACTAATTCTCCTATAGGGCTTTCTATGTTGAACTTCTTGAAACTTATGTTATAAATTAATGCATGCTTATGGTTATTTTTCTTATTGAGAGATCTATCCAATAATTGAGTTGAATTCTTGGTAGCTAATTGACAACTAGTTATCACTATATGATTTCTAATCAGATTCTGAAAGGGGGTGATTGTGAATATGTTGTAAGTTGGGTAGACAGGCTTGAATTGGGGATGAAAATACCTCAATTAGTTTTGTAGCGTTGATGAGAGGCTTAACAACCCTAATTTTGCGCATTGTGCGTGACGGTCAACTAGGTTTTTGTTCTTAATCCTCCTATAGAGTTACCCTTATCAGCGAAAGTTAGGTAAGGAACAATACTGGGGTTGAGTGTTTATATAAACCAAACGGGCGTATAAAGCGATTTCAGAAACTGCTTTCTCCAAAAGAAGAATACCATAAGTAATGCATTAGTAAGTAGCATAAGCGGATAGTGAGGATACATAGAAGCCCTATTCTCATCACATCTGAAGTAATTCTTTATATTTACTTGTCTTTAATAATTCTTAGTTATAAACAAAACAATCAATCATTAATTCACCAAATAGATACTAGAAAATAGATAGTTGGTACTTGAACCCTAATCCTAGAGGACGATATTCGGTCTTATCTAAGACTATACTACTTGATACGATAACGTGCACTTGCGTTTAAAAGTGTGTGCATCTAATCGCGCATCAGTAGACGCACGTGTGTTAAAGAAGTTTGATTTCTTTTTTGTGTCCTTGACTTGATATGAAATGTTAAGGACTTGAATTGTGTTAAAAAGTTGTGAAACCTCATTCGTGAGTAATGGGTACTTGGTCTTTAAAAGAATAAAATTATCTTGATTTCGGAAATGTGAGTAGTTGTCCTTGGTTGGTTTAAAATGTAAAGTGTTATAATAGCTTTATGGGAAGTTAGTTATAACGACTTTATGAAAACGAAAGAATGGTTCTATCATTGGATTTAAAATGGTAACTTGATATTTTCAAGAAGTTATGAGGCTTAAACCATTTTGAAAAGTATATTGTTACTTGACTTTCAAAAGGAGAAGTGTTTTTGTTTAAAAGGAAGACATGGTATTGTCTTGAGTTGGTTTTAAAAGAAGACATGGTTTTGTCTTGGTTTATTTAAAAGGAAGGTATGGACATTGTTTTTGGGTTACTTAAAATGATAGTTACTCTATTTTGATACTACGGGTATTAGTATCGTGTGACCTTTGTGAAAGGAATGAATATTTTAAGGAGTTAAAATACGTAGTACTTTGGGGTTAGAACCCGGATTTTTGGCATAGTATGAAAGTACCTTGAGTGTGAATAACTTGCCTATGTTTGCTTGTGATAGTCTTGGTGTACAAGATCGTATCCTTACGCTACCGCTCTCGATGAGGCGGTCGAGTTATTCTCGACCATGTTTGGACATACTGACACATTGGGTGGCCCACGGGTATGCTTCTATGGTAAGTGTTATCTTGTTATTTCGTTTGGGCATACTGACTCGTTGGATGGTCCACGTATCGCGCCGTGATGAGGTTCGTTCCTGTTGATAGTGTTATTCCATGGACTAGCTCTCCGTGGTCTCATCACGCAGGTGGATCGTAGCTAGCCCTCGTACTTGCCGATCCGGCGTGATGCAGGTGGATCCGTAGTTGGCTTTCGTACTGGCCCCGGTCAGTGTGAGGCCGAAGTTTCGTGATCAGGCGGGCGTGGTGGTTAGCTGCGTGACCGGCCGACGTGGCGCAGGTGGATCTGGTAGAGCTATCGTACTTGCCCGGCCACTGATACGTATTTAGTATTGTTGCACGGTGGGATCCGTAGCGGCTTTACGTGCCGGTCGATTGAGGATCTGAGGTGGATCTGTAGCTATGCCTTCGTACTTGCCCCGCAGTTCTTATGACAGGTGGGATTCGTGTTCATGTGTACTCGCGGGTATGTTGTTATATCATAGGCTGGCGGTGAGGAAGGATTTCACGCGTGATTGATATTGTGGGCATGAGACCCATGGTTATATTTGAGTGATGACTTAGAGGGCGTGAGTCCCTGACTTGACATGACTGTGTATATGTTGTGTACTGTAGTTTGGCTATCATACATGTCTCCTGCTTTATATAGACTATTATGATTTCATTACAGTATTTTCAGTTTCACATACTTGGTACTGATCGACCTCCTTGGGCGCGTTCATCTGCGAGTTGAGGTACGTAGCTTGCTGATCCGCACTCTTAGGATCACTGTTCAGCTCTTGGAAAGCTCCATTTCTCCGGAGGCTTTGTCTTTTGGTACGGTTCCCTGAGGTTGTAGACTTTTGTATATTCAGGGGGTATGGCGGGGCCCTGTCCCGCCACAGTTGTTATTCCTAGAGGTCTGTAGTCACGTTTGTGGTTTGGGCTGTAAAGACATAGTTGTACTATTATCCTTTTGAGTAAGTATATTTTTATGGAAGGCGGCCTTGTCGGCTTGCCAGTGATGTTTACTATATTCAGGGTTATGTGTTATGTATGTTCCGCTGCTATTCTCTGATGTGTACCTGACGGTGCCCGTAGGCACGATCGCGACCCGGGTCGGTCGTGACAAAAGTGGTATCAGAGCAGTTAGTCCTCGGAAAGTGTCTACAAGCCGTATCTAGTAGAGTCTTGATTATCGGTGTGTTGTGCACCACATCTATAATCGAGAGGCTGAGATATTTAGGATAGTTTCCATTCTTTCACTCTAAGATCGTGCAATAGAGTTGTGTTATAGGTTGAACTCCCTCTGACATATTTTCCTGTATTAGTTATGCCTCCACGCAAGGCGACCGAGGCCCAGAAGAAGAGGCGAGGAGCCGCTAGTAGACGCAGAGTTACGGGCACAGCCCGTCTTTACGAGAGATGTTTGACGGCGAGTTCCACGACGTCGCCACCCCAAGAGTTCGGGCGCGGCAATGCCATCGAGACCGCGATACACGAGCCTCGATACACGGCTGGAGCGGAGGATATGGGCTACAAGGAGATGGCCCAGTTTTTGGCCAGGATCGTGGCTAGGCAGGAGGATAGACGGGAGGCAGCAGTTCCGATTGTACCCATTGTCCACCACAGAGTTGATAGCGTGAGACTTAGGGACTTTTTGAGTTTCATCCCACCAGAGTTCTATGGGTCGAGGTCTGAGGATGATCCTCAGGAGTTTATCCGACAGTTGCAGCGGATCATGAGAGTGATCAAGGCTTCGGAGGCAGAGTCGGTGGTCTTAGGTTCGCATCGGCTGCGTGATACTGCAGTCGACTGGTTTGATTCATGGGAGTTGTCCCGGGGGGAGTATGCGCCTCCAGCTATTTGGGACGAGTTCTCCGAGGCATTTCTTAGCCATTTCTTGCCGCCACAGATGAGGAGGGCTCGGGCCGATAGATTTTTGGTGTTGAGGCGAGCAGCGACGGTCCGGGAGTACAATGTAGAGTTTGACTCGTTGGCTCGGTATGTCCCGCGTTAGTGGCAACCATGGAGGATAGAGTGCACCGTTATGTCACAGGGCTCGATGACTATTTAGCAGAGAGTTTCACGGGAGTAGCTCTTCAGCCGGGCATGGACATTGCCCGCATGCAGGCTTATGCACTTGGGTGTGAGGAGCGTAGAGGTCGACGGAATAACCAAGATCAGCAGAAGAGGGCCAAGACAGGAGGGTCCTTTGGTAATTTTCGAGGCGGACCGCCTCAACAGCAGTCTAGTTATGCGCCACCAAGACGAGTACTCCACCACGCCTTGGGGCGTTCGGAGATTCGAGCAGTCGGGCTCTGGGGTTCGGGTTTCGGAGAGTATGGGTGTTAGTCTGAGGAAGTCACCTCTACCTCGGTGTAGTCGATGTGGTAGGACCCATTATGGGAGTGTCGTGCTAGTTTGGGTAATTGCTATACGCGACGCAGGCTATTTTGCTAGGAACCGTCAGGCCGCAGATAGCGGATGTAGAGATTCACCTTCGGATTAGTGGTGGTTCATCGCCTTCTTTTGTTATGCGTCGTGCGAGGGGATCATGATTAGAGCGACGAGGGAAAGTGAAGCAATAGTTCTGTATATCTTTGACCCTTTAGAGATTAGTATGCATGATAGGATTGTTGTATGATTTAGTGTTATGAACAGAGGATATTGAGACTATGTACATGTGTTAGAATAAGTTGGTAGATACGAACAGGCAATCTCGTTAGGCCGTGAATGGGAGTAAGTGGTGATGGTTCACACTTTGGATTCATTTTCCTGTTTGACTTATGATGAATAATTATGCGTGTGCGATATCTTAGGGTCACAAGTGGCATAGTAAGGTCCCATTAGGCGTAAAGTACGAGGATGTACCGAGGAATATTAGATTGGCTCCAAAGGAACATTCAGGGACGAATGTTTCTAAGGGGGGGAGAATGTTACACCCCGTAGTTCAGGTCATGCGTATGAGAGCGTACGAAAGGGAGTAAGACTTCAAATTTTCGAAAGATAGGTTGACGGATTGTTTCAGACGGGTTTTTAGTCAACTTTGAGTTGGTGTATGTCCAGTTACCTTGAGAGTTTGTAGTTGTTTCGAAGGCCTAGTGCGTAGTTCGTTGAGTCTAGTTTCCAATGCAACCAACCGTTCGTCGATAGGACATCAGAGTAGAAAGTTATGGGAGTTACAAGTTCGGTCTTGTGATCGGACGAAAGTGTTTTCGGCCAGAGCCGCGCGGCCGGGCAGGGCCGCGGCGCCGGATATTCTGAGGGAGCGCTGAAGTTGCAGCGCATGGCCGAGCGAGGGCGCGCCGATAGTCTGGAGTCGGCAGGGTTGCTGGCCGGCCAGGCGGAAATTTTGGCGGAAAAACTGAGGAAAATAGATATTTTCTTTTAAAAAGGACATGGGAGGGTGACAAGTGTCCCCCCCCCCATCTATTTTTGCATGCACTACTTATTGACCAAGTCTTGAAGACTTGGTCATTCTTCAAGTTCCTCTCTCTTTCTAAAGCTAAAAGCTCTCCCTTCTCTCTAGAATTTCAAGAGGAAATCTAAGCTTGAGGAAAATCTGAAAAGTGTGGCAAGAAGGAAGCTTGTTGGCTAGCTTGTAAGAGTTGTTGTGGTGGTGTTTTTGGAAAGGAGGATAGCAAACTTGTTGGGATAATTTGGCTAAAGCTCTAAGGTAACAATTCCTTCTCCCCTTGTTGGTTTTTGGTATTGCATGTGAAGGAGAAAGAATTTGTAGTTGAAAATGTTGTTCTTAGTTAAATTGCATGTAAGAAATATGGTTTGGATATGAAAGAATTGGACAAGAAGGTTATGTAAGCATGTTGTAGCCAAATATTACTTTAAACTTGTTAAGATAGTTGTTTTACATTGTGGGGCAGAATTTTACACATCCAAGTTTAGGTGTGTAATCCCCGTTGAATTGATTGAATTGTTGGGCCTTAAATGTGGCGTTTGGATGTTGAATTCGGCCTTGAAAAAGGTGGCAAAGTATGTACAAACAAAGGAAATGCTGCCCGAATTTCCGTAGATTTAGTGACTTTACACTTGGGATATTCTACGTTGAAAGGTTAATAAAAGTATTATGGTCATTATAGGTTGACGTACTACGTGCGGAATTTATATATTGGACTTAGAAAGTGGATTGACCCGAAGAGGTATGTGATTCTTCCTATTCTCTTGAGCATGATTATTTGTGAAATATATAGTGCGGTAGACGCACGTGTGTTAAAGAAGTTTGATTTCTTTTTTGTGTCCTTGACTTGATATGAAATGTTAAGGACTTGAATTGTGTTAAAAAGTTGTGAAACCTCATTCGTGAGTAATGGGTACTTGGTCTTTAAAAGAATAAAATTATCTTGATTTCGGAAATGTGAGTAGTTGTCCTTGGTTGGTTTAAAATGTAAAGTGTTATAATAGCTTTATGGGAAGTTAGTTATAACGACTTTATGAAAACGAAAGAATGGTTCTATCATTGGATTTAAAACGGTAACTTGATATTTTCAAGAAGTTATGAGGCTTAAACCATTTTGAAAAGTATATTGTTACTTGACTTTCAAAAGGAGAAGTGTTTTTGTTTAAAAGGAAGACATGGTATTGTCTTGAGTTGGTTTTAAAAGAAGGCATGGTTTTGTCTTGGTTTATTTAAAAGGAAGGTATGGACATTGTTTTTGGGTTACTTAAAATGATAGTTACTCTATTTTGATACTACGGGTATTAGTATCGTGTGACCTTTGTGAAAGGAATGAATATTTTAAGGAGTTAAAATACGTAGTACTTTGGGGTTAGAACCCGGACTTTTGGCATAGTATGAAAGTACTTTGAGTGTGAATAACTTGCCTATGTTTGCTTGTGATAGTCTTGGTGTACAAGCATCAGATCCTTACGCTACCGCTGCGTCTCGATGGAGGGCGGCCAGTTATTCGACCATGTTTGACATACCGACATCGCCAGGTGGCCGGGTACGCTTCTATGGTAAGTGTTATCTTGTTATTTCGTTTGGGCATACCGAATCGTTGGATGGTCCACGGGCACGCGGTGATGAGGTTCGTTCTGCTGATAGTGTTATTCCATGGACTAGCTCTCCGAGGTCATCGATGCAGGTGGATCTCGGTATCTAGCCTCGTACTTGCCGGACAGCGACGTGATGCAGTGGATCTCGTAGTATTGGCCTTGCCGTCGGTGTTAGGGCGAAGTTTCGTGACGCAGGCGCACTGGTTAGCTGCGATTTTCCCATCGACGTGACGCAGTGGATCCGTAGAGGCTATCGTGACTTGCTCGGCCGTGATACATGTATTTAGTATTGTTGGCACGCGATCTCGTAGGCTTTCGTACTTGCCCGTCGATTGAGGATGCAGGGATCTGGTAGCTATGCGCCGATTTGACCCGCATTCTTATGACACAGTGGGATCCGTGTTCATGTGTACTCGTGTTGTTATATCATGCATCAGCGGTGAGGAAGGAATTCCACGCATGATTGATATTGTGGGCATGAGACCCATGGTTATATTTGAGTGATGACTTAGAGGCGTGAGTCCCGACTTGATACGTGTATATGTTGTGGCATCGTAGTTTGCTATCATATATGTCTCCTGCTTTATATAGACTATTATGATTTCATTACAATATTTTCAGTTTCACATACTTGGTACTGTTATCGACCCTTCTTCGGCCGCGTTACGCCGCAGGTTGAGGTACGTAACTTGGCCGATCCGCACTCTTAGGATCACTGTCACTCTTGAAAGCTCCATTTCTCGAGGCTTTGTCTTTTGGTACGGTTCCCTGAGGTTGTAGACTTTTGTACATTCAGGGGGTATGGCGGGGCCCTGTCCCACCACAGTTGTTATTCCTAGAGGTCTGTAGTCACGTTTGTGGTTTGGGATGTAAAGACATAGTTGTACTATTATCCTTTTGAGTAAGTATATTTTTATGGAAGGCGGCCTTGTCGGCTTGCCAGTGATGTTTAATATATTCAGGGTTATGTGTTATGTATGTTCACCGCTATTCTCTCGATGTGTACTGACAGGTGCCCCTGGTAGGCACCGATCCCCTGGTCGGGTCGTGACACCAAGTTGCGACAGAATTCATCAATTACTATAAACGGTTGCTTGAAACTAGGGACGCTTGTGAACCTATTGATATTTGTGTCATCTCTAGGGGAAATTGTCTTTCGGCGGAACAAGGGATGATCTCATTTGAAATGTCACGGACGCAGAGATTAAAGGGGCATTATTCGGTATTGGGGAAGACAAAGCTCCTCGTCGGGATGGCTACTCTTTGAGTTTTTTCAAGAAAGCTTAGAATATTGTCGACGGGGAGTTATGTGCTGCGGTTAAAGAGCTCTTCAGTTAGGGAAAGCTTTTCAAACAAATCAATCACACTACCATCGCCCTTATTCCTAACTCTACCCAATTCTCAACGGTGGGCGACTACATACCTATTTCGTGTCAAACATCTTGCATGCGTCATCACCAAGATTATTGCTTCACGGTTGGTGCGGTTTGACTTTCTCATTGATCCGGACATGCGGATTTTGTCGAGTAGAAGTATGTCCGACAACATACACCTAGCTCAAGAGCTTTTGAGGGGTTACAACCACGAGGTCTCAAGTAGATGCATGCTCAAAGTTGATCTCAGAAAGGCCTTCGACTCGGTAAATTGGGAATTCCTCACGACTATTTTGATTGGTTTGAACTTCCCGGAAAGGCTGGTGGCTTGGATTATAGAGTGCGTCTCCACAACTTCATATTCGATTTCTATCAATGGGAGCTTACACGACCATTTTAAGGGCCGAAAGGGGCTCAGACAAGGGATCCCCTCTCCCCTACCTTGTTTGTTATTTGCCTGGAATATCACTCAAGGATGATCAACAAGAACACTCGGACGCCAGTTTTCCACTACCACCCCAAGTGCAAAAGCTTAAGGATCATCCATCTTGCATTCGCAGATGATTTGCTTCTTATGTCGAGAGGGGACACTACTTCCGTCTGGATCCTCATGGAATGCCTTCGAGATTTCCAGAAATGCTCGGGTCTCAGTTCCAATGCCCTCAAGTCCAGCTTGTACACAACTGGTATTACGGATAACGACCTTGATGATATTAAGCAGATTACTAGCTTCGACACCGGCACTATGCCTTTCCGCTATCTCGGCATTCCCCTAGGCGCGGAGAGGATGAGACTGGTTCACTATGACCCTTTTGTGAACAAAATTGTCGGGTACACTGACTCGTGGATGAGCACTACTTTATCTTATGCGAGCAGGCTTGAGCTCATAAAGTTTGTCCTCCAAGGTGTGGAATGCTTTTGGTTATCTATGCTGCCAGTACCTGTTGCGGTTTGTAAGAAAGTTTACGGGCTTTGTAGGACCTTCTTGTGGCGTTCCAACCACCCTCTTGTATACTGGAAGGAGTGTGCCAGGCCAAAATATGAGGGTGGCCTCCGAATCAGGGATCTTAAGTCCTGGAACCTTGTTTTGCTTGCTAAATGCCTTTGGAAATCCATCAAAAGAAGGACACGCTTTGGATTAAATAGATCAATCACAAGTATCTTAGCAACAACAACAACTTTTGGACGTGGGTTGCAAAGAAGGACGACTCACCTTTGATCAAGCGGTTTCTCATTATTCGTGACATCATTCTTGATCGTGAAGGGTCCCATGACCAGGCGGCTACTACCATGGCGACATGGTATAGTAGCAATCACAATGCCTATGATTACTTCAAGACACATGGGCAACCGGTGATTTGGGCGAAGGATGTTTGGAGTTCCTGTATCACTCCAAAGTAGTCTTTCATTATGTGGCTTTGTGCGAGGAAGAGATTACGAACGAAGGATAGAGTTACTTATATGGACATCGATACAAGGTGCTCCCTTTTGCGGCCATTCTGATGAGTCAATAACGCACCTATTCTTCAGTTGCACGATCAGTAATTACCTTTGGTCCAGGGTAAAGACATGGCTTGGCATCCGGAGGGCTATGACCACCATCGATAGCGCTTTGAAATATATTAAGAAAGAGGGCCATGGTACGGGTTGGAAAGCTAAAGCAAAACGGGTTGGGCTGGCCACCACCGTCTACCACATTTGGGCTGAGAGGAACAAGATTATTTTTGACGGGTCGAGAGTTGATAGAGAAACTACTCTTTTTAGGATCAAGACCAGCATCTACAAAATCTTGTTTGCATTGTACCCCCTATTCCAAGACAATTTTGTTACATTGACCGCGGGCTAGGATACGAGATGATATGTATGTCTTGGTTAGTCTTGTGTAAATCTCCAGATTACCCGACCGGATCACCGAGTCTCCGACCACCCGCGCTGGATTGGCGGGGGTTCTTCTTATTTTGTTGTGCCGCGTGACTTCCCGGATTGTGGGTAAGTGCATGAACTTAAGTCGTATAGGTCTTAGGTTCTATGGAGATTATCTTTTAGCAGCATAACGTGATTTGCGCGGCTCACCCGTGTCGAATAGGTACTCTTCCCTTGACCGTGGGTTTCTCCCTTTGGGTTTACAATGGCAAGGGTTTAAGGAGGCCCACGGCTGCAACCTTATGGTTACATAAGGGAATTTCATACTTTAGGACTTTCTCATTGATCTCCTACTTGCATCATATTTTTGCACTCTTGACTACCCAGCTTGTGGGACTAGCTAGAGTTTTGTTATTGACGTGATTAAATCTGGTGTTGATCTGCCTAGCAGGGACGGGCTAGATTTATATCGTCACTGAGTCTGTGGGTATGCCCATCGCACTTGTACATTTTGATGATTTCAATACACATTTACCTTTTTATCAATTTGTTTTTTGTAGATCTGACCTTCATATTCCCAATCAAGTGGGTTTTTTTTCATCATGCTTTATTCGATCAACACCTGTGCTGACATATTATTTTTTAAACTCGTTAGACTGAACTTAGAATAAAACACTAAGTTGTCTACGTACATCGGTGAAGAGGATAAAGTCATTCAGAAAAATGAGTTTTTTTGGTGTCTTATCTTTTGCCTAGGTCGTCCTTTGTGAGGTTTTCAACCTAGCATACCTTTTAGTCCTAACTTTGCTTAGTCGCCTTGTGAGATTTTCAACCTCATGGATATTGTTTTTGAGTCCTAACTTTTCCTAGGCCGCCGTTTGCCATATTTTCAACCTAGAAGATATTATTTTTCGTCGTACGCTTATACTCTTGCGACCGTAAGTGACATATAGTTTATGCTCGTACGTCAAGGAGTGTTTCAACTTAAAGATATTGCTCGAATTTAGTGAGCTTTGCAATGTACAATTTAGGCTCGCATTTCAAGGAGCATTGCAAATTGTTTAGGCTCGTGCGATGAGGAGTAATGCAACTTTCAGTTTAGACTGGTGCATTGAGTAGCATTGCAACTTGCAGTTTAAGCTCGTACGATGAGAAGCATTGTAACATACATGGACTCTTCAGTTTCATCTTCAGATTCAAACTTGCCCCTACTATGGATTTCTTCTATACATTCATCTTCAGATTCAAACTTGCCCCTACTATGGATTTCTTCTATACATTCATCTTCATGAGGCTCATAGACAAACAACCATTGGTCTCTATTTGTAACTATACTCAATTCCATATCATGCACACGGGTGAATAACTCTTCAAATGTATTGGGCTTTATTCTATGCAAGATGTAGCAAAGACCCCAATTCATGCCTTGAATGCATATTTCAATACTAGAAGTTTCACTAAGGCGATCTTTGAAGTTGAGGCTTAAGTTCCTTCAACAATGGATGAAGTCAATAATAGGCTCATTGTAATGTTTGCATTTATTTGTATGTTCAATCATACTAACAATATGCCTGGTGCTATAAAAACAAATAAGGAATTCTTACGTCAGTTACTCCTAACTATCTATAGAACCAAATTCGAGATCTATGTACCAATCAAAAATACTTTTTGAGAGATCGGACGAACTGCTTGACCAGATAATCACCATAAGTCCCAGCATCATTGCAAGTCTCGATGAAGTGTGTTATATGTTGTTTGAGATTTTCTTTGTCGTTAAATTTTTGGAATTTAGGAGGTTGATAGCCAACATGCATCTTCAAGTTATAAATCTTTTGTGTATACAAATTTTCATACATGAGAATATATTTTGAGGACTCAGATTTATATTTTATGGCCTCCATGATGAAGTCCTTCAATTGATCAATAGGAATCAGACCTTCAGCGGAGACTTGAATCTCTATGATCATCACTGTTTGCTTTATAGATGACTCTCATTTCTCTTGAATTTCAGGAAGTTTCATAGGTGCTTGGATTGATTCTCTCTCAGCCATCCTCTCCATATTATTTTTCAACTTGAAAAGTTTAGCATATTGTTCTTGCGCGTGATTTGTCAAGCTTTCAACTACTTCAGTCAAACTTGCAAGTTGTTATTTTATAGTGGAAGCGTCAATCGTCATTGTTTGCATGACCATCATAGATGATGAAGAATGATATAAATCACCATTTGAATAGAGCTAGGACTGAATAGCGACTTGACAGGAAATTAGAGCATATCCACCATTTAAGACACCATCATCTACTTACATAAAAAGGTTGTTGGGCATGTAGTGGCGTTCTTATGGCAGATTGAGTTGAGCCAAAGTTCTTTCGACCGCCTCAATAATATTATTCCCTTTTTAGCATGCAGGAAGAGGATATAATTCCTTTTGGAGAAGATGAACCATAAACACGAGTTGACTTGGACGGTACTTGAAGCACTTATTGTCCTAGCATTTTCATTTTGCACCTTTTTATTTAATCAATAATCTCCATGACAGCTTCCAATTCACTTTTAGAGTGTGCAACCACAATAACATCAAATTTAGGGTTGATTTTGATGTTCTTCAACTTTGATGATCGAAAAATTAAGATGAGAGGTAGAGATTGTTCCACTGGATGTGCCAGAATTTGTAGACAATAAAATTCTCATAGAGAAAATAATAATCAAGACACGAAAATATCACAACAATCATAGTATTTGATTTCAAATGTGAGTGTTACAATCTCTATGAATTCTCAGATTCTTCTGATAATAAATTGAAGGACTTTTGAGCTTGATCTTGAACTTAGTGAATTTGATCATGACTTGTACTTGAATTCAAGGGCTTCAAGTTTGATCTTCATTATGGTGGTCTTGATCTTGAATTGTACTTGGATTCAAAGACTTGCATCTTGATGTTTGAATCTTCGCCTTGATCTCTAAAACTTGTAGAGAAATATTTGAGTGCTTGAATTCTTGTAGATTGTAGAGAAATTTGCGACGTTTGATCCACGAGCTCTCTGTGGCTTCTTGTTAGAATTTTTGGTCCTCTTTCTGAATTATGATACCTCTATTTATAGTTGTACGAGTTATGATATGGACGACTCCTTTAGGCCAATCAGATTTAAGTTGACATAATGATATTTGATTGGTCAGAACATGTCATTTGTACACATGACACATTTTCTGTTACACCCCGTAGTTCCAGAGTATGTATATGAGGACGTACGTACGAGAATACGACATTAAAATTGGAAAGGAAGAAAGATGTGATTTTTCGACGGAAAAGTTTCCGGATTTTGTGAAGGAAAAAGGTTCATTAATGGGAATTGGATTCCCAGATTTGGTATTCGGACTTTTTGGAATATTTGAGAATTATGGAATTTTATTTCCGAAATTGGTCACTTGGGGCCCACGGAAGAATTTACGGTTTTGTGAGGCCCACTTTGTAACGACCCGTTCCGGGGCCCGTTACTGGTGCCTTACCCTGGGCACCCTAGTGATACATACATCAGAGAAAATCAGCGGAACATAAAACATGAGTCATTTAACAAGAGATATAATAAATAAACAGCCAACCAAAGCAGTTGCCTTGATATATTCATAAAACACGAACAGTTTAATCCTTTTACAACCCCGCCACACAGCGATACTACAGACCTCTAAGATATCTTATGACTATGACGGACAGGGCCCGCCATACCCCGAATGTACAAGAACCTGACTCGTGAACACTACAAAAGATAAGCCTCCGAGAAGCGGAGCTTCAATCTGTTGAATCGTGATCCATGGCGAGGATCCACGGCCGATGTACCTCTACTGCGGCGTGAACGGCCCGAAGGAGTCGATCTAACAGTACCAAGTATGTGAAATGCAATCGTAAATGAAATCATACTAGTCTATATAAAGCAGAGACATGTATGATAACCAAACTAAGATTCACAACATAAAGCGACCATCACTCAAATATAACTATGGGTCTCACGCCACAACATCAATCGAGTTCGCATTATGGCGCGTACGGAATCGCATCGGTGTAGACATGTCCATGATGCAACAATAATACCAATGTCCCATGCCACGTGCCGGAATCTGCGCCGGTGTAGACATGTCCATGTGACCTCAACAACAAGACAGCAATCCAAATGGAAGCATACCTGCGCTACGCGTCGTGTCGGTATGTCCAAGGAAACAATAAGACAACATTCCAAATGGACGATACGTGCGCTACGATCGTGTCGGTATGTCCAAAAGGAAATCCTGGCGTTAATCAAAAATGGAAACATACGTGCGCTACGATCGTGTCGAGATATCCAAAGCGATTCACCACAAGACCTTAACTAAAATGGAGGCATACGTGCGCTACGATCGTCGGTGATGTCCAAAGTGATTTAACAACAATAATACTATCAGCGAACGTGCGGTGGAATTTCTCCGTCTTGCACGACATCCAAGTAAGTTCTCAACTACCAACCGACCCTCTATCGAGACGCGGTAACACGAAACACAACGCTTGTACAATAAAGGCTATCATCACAAGATAGGCAAGTTTCACAACAAGCATAAGCAAGTTTCACACAACTCAAAGTACTTTCATTTTATGCCAAAGTCCGGTTTTTAACCCCAAAGTACTACATACGTTAAGTTCTTTTAAAGAGATCCATTACTTTTATAAAAGTCACCCGATACCCGTAGTATTAGAATGACCAACCCACCTTCCTTTTCAAAATCAAGTAACAACATTCTTTCCTAAGTTCGGCTTTGCCTAGTTTCATTACTCAAGCTTCTCATTTTAAATGGTTTCATAGTTCCCAAACTTAATCACTTGATTCCTTTTTAGAACAATTGAGTAACATATGTCATATACGTGAGTAGTTTATTCTTGTTTATAACGATCTTATTACAATGACCATGATCTAGAAAATGTAATATCATTTTGTCTCATCTTAGCTTCATGCAGATGGAGGTTTCTCTTGCTTTTAATACAACACATCATTATTCAATACATTTTCCTTTTATTAACGCCGCAGTGGTGCTGCCGATACGTTCGATTCCGAAATCATGAAACATTATCCCTTTAAAACCAAGTACTCATTACTCACGAATGAGGTTTCACACAACATCCACATTAAAACAAATAAGTTAAGTCTCTTATCTTATAAGATCAAGTCTCTTAACTTCTAACATCAAGAAACCATTTTCACTTACATAAGGTCGTTATAACTAACTTCCCATAAAGCTATTATAACACCACATGTTTTAAACCAACCAAATCATTTAGCACGTACGCGTCTACCGTACTACATAGTTCACAACAATCATGCTAGAAAAGATAGGAAGAGGTTCACATACCTCGCGACGATTTATCGACAATAAGCAAAATGCTCCAGTACTACAACTCATAGCCCTTTCCACTCGAGTAGAATACGCTACTTTTAGTACTTTCACCTATAAAGGTCAAACGCCTATTAACCCCAAAACACAAGTTTTCTATCTTTACATAGAAAATTCGGCGACACCTCCCCACATAGCAGCGTAAATCTCTCTCTATCGAGGCGGCTACCAAGCCAACCGAGGGTTTACGTCTAACCGGACGTGTACAATTCTACACAAGTCTCTTAATACTGACCCAATGTAAATACTGATTCGATTGATTCTTTATTCTTCAGCTTAAGTCAAAAGACATTGCGAATACTAAGTATAGTTCCATATATAGTATACTTCAACTATATATCCTAACAAACATGTAATTTCCAATTACAATAGAGGACAAGATAATTACCTCGATAAGCCCAAAATTATCCAAGTTATAATGTCGATCCCGAGTAAGGTTTAGCTCGCTCAGTGCGCCCAAACCACTCCAAACAACCCTAGAAGTTCTAACTAACCTACTCAAATACTTGACCAACTATGAAGATTTCCTTAGGGTTTCGGTTTGAGACTAAAAGGACAAAGGTAGTATTTAGGACTCTACGTAAAGAGGTTTATATGGAATACTACAAGGAACACGGCTAAGGTTTTTTGGGCATTATAACAATAAGAGGGGATTATTTCAATACCACAAGGGTGGGGTTTTATACGAAAACAACTAGGCTAGTGGGTACCCCACGCTAGCACCACGGGAGAGAACCTCTCGGCCAAGGCCACAAGGAGGAGGAGGAGGAGGCTTAGGACGAGAGCTACTAGAGGAGGAGGGATTTCAAGACTTAGACAAAGTGAGGAGTGAATGAATAAGTCTTCAAGGAGGAGGTATTTATAGCAAACCCAAGGCGCCAACCATGGCCAAGATCTAGCCAAGTGCAAGGCAAGTGTAAGGCCAAGATCAAGCCAAGTGCACCCTAGACCCTACTCCTAAAACCCTCAAATATCTACACAAATATCAAGCCCAACTTGCCTTAATTCGGCTGTCACGCCCACTTGTCTCCATTGTGAGGGTGACACGTATCACCCTCCCGTTGGTCCGAATGTTTCGTCTCTCGGAAAAATCCGCAAAAATACAAAACGACATAGCCGAATTTTCCGCCCGCAAGTTACGTAAACGCTTCGTCGAAAACGACTCTGCAAGGTGTTGTGCCAAATGTAAAATCGGCGAGGGTGCCACGTGGGGTGACACGTGTCGCCCCGATCGCGAATATTTCGTCTTAGAAAATATCCAATTTACTGAAATCTCAAAACAAAGCGGGCCACAAACCGTAAATTTCTCCGTGGGCCCACATGACCATTTCAGAAAATAAAATCTCAAAATTCTAATATAATCTAAGAAGTCCAAATACCAAATCTGGGAATCCAATTCCCATTAACGAACCTTTTCTTCACAAATAACAGGAAACTTTTAGTGAAAACTCACATCTTTCTTTCTTTTCAAAATTTCTGCGTACTCTCGTGACGTCCTCACATACATACCACGCAACTACTGGGTATAACATTCTCCTCTTAGAAACATTCGTCCGAATGTTCCTTCTCAAGTCGAATAACGATAAAGTTCCTCTAACAAGTTGCCCATGCGCGAACGCGCGAAATAACATACGTCCTCTTCTTTCCTTACTCGTCGTGCCCTTCGAACGCTGAATTCTCGGACGTACCATACTTGGTCATTACTTAGTTCGAAAATCTGCGAGTCACTACCTCCAACTTGGTCATCTTACTAACCTCAACTTCCTTAAGGCCATTCGGCCTTTGAACCGCTCGGTCGAACGCGTCCACGAACTCATACGATGATCATACAAACTTGGGCCTAGCATCCTCGTGACCCTACCACTGGCGGGACCACAGAACTGACCCACCCCAAACCGGGTTACGGGTTGACCGCAAATGGTCCTCAACCCGACCCAACCGCGCCAAACTCTTGTTCCCCGATTCAGAACAATCTTACTAATTCACATCATGAAAGCTACCACTTCCATCTCACACTACCCACGGACTTATCACACAAATAAATCCCACGTATACTACTCACCCTTATAAAGGTCAAACATAAAACGAATCTTTTACTCAAGACGACGCCTACTAAGGTCTCAATGTAAAATAGTCTAAGGTTCACACTTACCATGCCTCCATACGTATCCTTCCAACTAACCATGCATTCTAACTTACACATATCACAATGCTATCCGCACATAGCACACAATAATGAGATCATCATAACAAGCATACCAAAACTCTAGAGGTTAAGGATATACACGAAGCTACCGCTCACTCTAATCATAGGCACACGCCTGGCAGGCATAGTATGAAGGTGATAAACCAGCCACAGATCTGAAGGTGAGTCAGAACATCCGCGCTTCCCTTGGTGAGACAGCCTCGCAAAATGGCCTGCTGGCGCATGCAAAACAAACTCCCAATCTAGCACGACACTCTCCAAAATGGAGTCTACCACAATGGTCACAACGAGGTAGGGGTGGCTTCACCGTTAACACCCCGCTCTGCCGAAAATCAACCTCGAGCCACGACCGCTCACGAAGGCGGTGGAGGACCACTGCATCGGTGGGGTATATAACTAACTCTTCTTGGCGGTCCGCCTCGAAAGCCACCAAGGACCTGCGCCCCGGCCCTCTTCTCACGATCCAGTCATTCCGTCGACCCTCCGTGCCTCACATCTGGTGCATGAGCTGCATGCGGGCAATGTCCATGCGGTGAAGAAAACACCCGCACAAGATTCGGCCATATAATCATCAAGCCCGGTGACGTGGCGATGCACCTATCCTCCATATCTGCAACTAAGCGCGAGGACATATCGAGCCAAAGAATCGAACTCGACATTGTACTCCCGACGGTGCGCCCTCTGTCTCGGTAACAAAAATCTGCCGGCGTGCCCTCGCCATCTGCGGAGGCGAAGTGCGTGAGAAAGCCCGAAAACTCATCCCATCTGCTGGAAGTGCGTACTCTCCCGAAAGCTCCATGAATCAAACGATCGACCGCGGTATCACGCGGCCGACGCGAACAAAGGTCACGACTTCGGTCTCTGAAGCCTTGATCACCGCGTGATCCGTCAGCTGCGGATGAACTCCTGCGGATCATCCTCGTGCCTCGACCAGTAAAACTCGCGGGCTACAACTCGAGAAAGTCCCGTAGCCTCAAACTATCTGCCGGGGTGAACCACTGGTGCTCTGGGCTGGGCTGCTGCGTCCACCGATCTCATATCGGCCGACCACGGCCAGAATCGCTATCTCTTGTAACCCGTCTCCTGCTCGGTGTGGGGTGGAGGCTCAGTATTGTAGTCTCACGCGGCCACTGCGGCTCTAAACTCTCTTTGGGTGGCGGCGTACAAAACCGCCGTCAAGCCTGACCTCAGTCTTGTCAGGGCTGCGCCTCGTACTCCTCAGATCTCACTAGCGGCACTCTCGTTGCCTTGCCGCGGGCTCTGGTTTCCTGCGGCGGAGGCATAGCGGTAAAACGAGATACGTCGGAGGGTCTTACAACTTGACTCTAAGGCACGATCTCGGAATGAGAAGAATGGAAACCAATCCTAAATGTCCTATAGCCTCACGATTATAGATGTGGTGCCTGACACGCGATAATCAAGACTACTGAACCACGGTGCAGTAGACACTTTCCGAGATTAATCGCTCACGATACCACTTTTGTAACGACTGTTCGGGCGTTCTTGGTGCCTTACAGGCACCCAGTGATACATACATCGAGAAAATCAGCGGAACATAAAACATGAGTCATTTAACAAGAGATATAATAAATAAACAGGCAACCAAAGCGATTGCCTTCAGATATTCATAAAACACGAGCAGTTTAATCCTTTTACAACCCCGCCACAACGATACTCTGCACCTCTAAGATATCTGATGACTATGACGGGGCGGGGCCCGCCATACCACAGAATGTACAAGAACTCTGACTCGGGGAACACTGCCAAAAGATAAGCCTCGGAGAAAGCGGAGCTTCAATCTGTTGGCGTGATCCATGGCGAGGATCCACGGCCGATGTACCTCACTGCGGCATGAACGCGGCCAAGAAGGAGTCGATCTGGCAAGTACCAAGTATGTGGCTGCAATCAGATAAATGAAATCATACTAGTCTATATAAAGCGAGAGACATGTATGATAACCAAACTCTGATTCACAACATAAAACGACCATCACTCCGATATAACTATGGGTCTCACGCCACAACATCAATCGAGTTCGCGACATGGCGCGTGCCGGAATCTTGCGACGGTGTAGACATGTCCATGATGCAACAATAATACCAATGTCCTAGCGCATGCCGGATGCATCGGTGTAGACATGTCCATGTGACCTCAACAACAAGACAAAGAATCCAAATGGAAGCATACCCGCGTGCGCTACGCATCATGTCGGTATGTCCAAGAAACAATAAGACAACATTCCAAATGGACGCATACGATGCGCTACGCATCGTGTCGGTATGTCCAAAAGGAAATCCTGGCGTTAATCAAAATGGAAACATACCTGCGCTACGCATCGTGTCGATATATCCAAAGCGATTCACCACAGACCTTAACCAAAATGGAGGCATACGTGCGCTACGCGTCGTCGGTATGTCCAAGTGATTTAACAACAATAATACTATCGCGAACGTGCGTGGAATTTCTCCGTCGCTGGCACGTCCAGTAAGTTCTCAACGGTCAACCGACCTCATCGAGAGGCGCGGTAACACGAAACACAACGCTTGTACAATAAAGGCTATCATCACAAGCATAGGCAAGTTTCCAACAACAAGCATAGGCAAGTTTCACACAACTCAAAGTACTTTCATTTTATGCCAAAGTCGGGTTTTAACCCCAAAGTACTACATCGTTAAGTTCTTTTAAAAGAGATCCATTACTTTTATAAAAGTCACGATACCCGTAGTATTAGAATGACCAACCCACCTTCCTTTTCAAAATCAAGTAACAACATTCTTTTCCTAAGTTCGGTTGCCTAGTTTCATTACTCAAGCTTCGTTTTAAATGGTTTCATAGTTCCCAAACTTAATCACTGATTCCTTTTTAGAACAATTGAGTAACATATGTCATATCGTGAGTAGTTTATTCTTGTTTATAACGATCTTATTACAATGACCATGATCTAGAAAATGTAATATCATTTTGTCTCATCTTAGCTTACATGCGGATGGAGGTTTCTCTTGCTTTTAATACAATACATCATTATTCAATACATTTTCCTTTTATTAACGCGATGGTGCGTCGATACACATTCCGATTCGAAATCGGTAAAACATTATCCCTTTAAAAACCAGTACTCATTACTCACGAATGAGGTTTCACACAAACATCCACATTAAAACAAATAAGTTAAGTCTCTTATCTTATAAGATCAAGTCTCTTAACTTCAACATCAAGAAACCATTTTCACTTACATAAGGTCGTTATAACTAACTTCCCATAAAGCTATTATAACACTTTTATGTTTTAAACCAACCAAATCATTTAGCACGTACGCGTCTGCGTACTACATAGTTCACAACAATCATGCTAGAAAAGATAGGAAGAGGTTCACATACCTCGCGACGATTTATCGACAATAAGCAAAATGCTCCAAGTACTACAACCTTGCTAGCCCTTTCCACTCCTCGAGTAGAATACGCTACTTTTAGTACTTTCACTATAAAGGTCACGCGTCTATTAACCCCAAAACACAAGTTTTCTATCTTTACATAGAAAATTCGCACATCTCTCCCACAGCCAGTAAATCTCTCTCTATCAGTAGGCTACCAAGCCAACCGAGGGTTTACATCTAACCGGGCGTGTACAATTCTACAAGTCTCATCTGATACCAATGTAAATACATCTGATTCGATTCGATTCTTTATTCTTGGGCTTAAGTCAAAAGACATTGCGAATACTAAGTATAGTTCCATATATAGTATCTTCAACTATATATCCTAACAAACATGTAATTTCCAATTACAATAGAGAACAAGATAATTACCTCGATAAGCCCAAAATTATCCAAGTTATAATGTCGATCCCGAGTAAGGTTTAGCTCCAGCTCCGTGCGCTCCAAACCACTCCAAACAACCCTTAGAAGTTCTAACCAACCACTCAAATACTTGACCAACTATGAAGATTTCCTTAGGGTTTCGGTTTGAGACTAAAAAGGACAAAAGGTAGTATTTAGGACTCTACGTAAAGAGGTATCTTTGGAATACTACAAGGTACAAGGCTAAGGTATTTTGGGCATTATAACAATACTAGGGAGTATTTCTATACCACAACAAGTGGGTTTTATCTGAAAACAACTAGGCTGGGGGTACCCACGGCTAGCACCTGAGGGGAGAACTTCTCGGCCAAAGGCCACGAGGAGGAGGGAGGAGGAGGCTTGGGCGAGAGCTACTAGAGGAGGAGGGATTTCAAGACTTAGACAAAGTGAGGAGTGAATGAATAAGTCTTCACAAGGAGGGTATTTATAGCAAACCAGGCCAACCAATGGCGAGATCTAGCCAAGTGCAAGGCAAGTGTAAGGCCAGATCAAGCCAAGTGCACCACTAGACCTACTCTTAAAACCCTCAAATATCTACACAAATATCAAGCCCAACTTGCTTAATTCGGCCAGTGCGCACTTGTCTCGTTGTGAGGGTGACACATGTCACCCTCCGTTGGTCGAATGTTTCGTCTCTCGGAAAAATCCGCAAAAATACAAAGCGACATAGCGGAATTTTCCGCGCAGTTACGAAAGCGTTTCGTCGAAAAACGACTTAACCAAAGTGTTGTGCCCAAATGTAAAATCGGCGAGGTGCCACGTGGGGTGACACGTGTCGCCCCGATTCGCCAGAATATTTCGTCTTAGAAAATATCCAATTTAGGAAATCTCAAAAACAAAGCGGGCCCACAAACCGTAAATTTCTCCGTGGGCCCCACATGACCATTCAGAAAATAAAATCTCAAAATTCTAATATAATCTAAGAAGTCCAAATACCAAATCTGGGAATCAATTCCCATTAACGAACCTTTTTCTTCACAAATAACCGGAAACTTTTCCGTCGAAAACTCACATCTTTCTTTCTTTTCAAAATTTCTGCCGTACTCTCGTACGTACGTCCTCACATACATACCCTGCAACTACGGGGTATAACACACTTTATTTTCGGATTTTTGGCATTACGGATATTTTCGGGAGATGAAATATTTTGGACGAGTAGGGGGGCGACACGTGTCAACCCCAACTGGCCCATGGCCGAAAAAGTGGCACTTGGGCGTTTTTGTGGGGAAGTGGCAAGCCACTTGTCCCATTTCGAGCCGGTCGAGCTCCAGGCTTCCGTTCACGTATACGTGAGTGCTTGGCGGATTCACGTCCCCTCGGTATGCGCGATGCGGCAAACATCATCCGGGAATGTCGTCTTTTTGGTGCTTGTTTCACTGCGGCCGTCGAGGCCATGTGACGAGAGCGTGCTTATAGGAGAGGTACCGGCAGCATGACGGATCACCGGATGGCGAGTTCATCGCCCCTGCGATTATCGCCTGCGCAGGACTACGATTAGAGTGAGCGGTAGCTTGTATATCCTTAACCTCAGAGACTTGTATGTTTTGATGTTATGTTAATGTGTTAAGTGTTATGTTCGGATAGCTTTGTGCTAAAATGTGATTTAGGAACTGGTTGGGAAAAAGGGTAAGCACAGGGTGAGAAATGATGAACCTTAGAATATTACAGTTGAGACCTTAGATGTAAGTAAGTCTTGAGTACAAGATTTCGCGAGTGATCCTTGTCGAGTGCATTTTATGCCTAGAATGTATTGTGTGATAAGTCCTGGTTGGGTAAATGAAAGTGGTATCTTTCATGATGTGACTTAACAAGATTGTTCCGGTGTCGAGCAAGAGTTAGCGCGACGATGGGTCGGGTTGGGGCCGTGTGCGGGCAACCCGGCTGCTTCGGTGGGGTCGGCTGCAGGTGGTCCCGCCAGGTGGTAGGGTCACGAGGGTGCTAGGCCCAGTTTTGTTGACCATCATATGAGTTCGAGGATACGAGCAACCAGCGGATCGTGAAGGCGGGAATGGCCTTAAGGAAGATCGAGGCTAGTAAGATAACCAAGTTGGAGGTGGTGACTCCAAGGTTTGGAGAAGCGGCGATGGCGAAGTGTGGTACGATACTAGAAGAGTTCAAGTGGTCGAGAAGAGTACGACGAGTAAGTTTAGAGGCGAGCATGTATTTCGAGCATAGATATGATCATTTCTTGTGAAGGGAGAAGGTCGAAGGATGTATATTTTAGACCTCGTGGATCGCATGCGATCGGCACCATTTTTTGGGTCGCCGGAGTGACACTAGAACCTCGCGGCAAGTGACAAAAGTTTGTGATGTTAGAGGTGTTTCCTCGTGGACTTGGATATAAGTATTTTCGTGCATGTGTTATTTCGTGGCCAATTGTGGCGTTGACAACTTGTTAAGAAGAACTTTATCGTTATCCGTCTTGAGAAGGAACATTCGGGACGAATGTTTCTAGGGAGGGGAGAATGTTATACCCCGTATTTCCAGAGTAATATGCGTGAGGCGTCGTATGCAATTTGAGCCTTAAAGTTGGCTAGTTTCAAATTTGTACACAACACCCGATTAAGTCGTTTTTAAACGTTTCCACAGCTTTCGTAGGAAAATTCCGGCTATGGCATTTTTAATTTTTACGGATTTTTCCGAGAGGCGAAATATTTTGGACCGAGAGGCGACACTTGTCACCTACAATTGGAAGAGTGGACGGCAAAAGCTAGCCACTTTGCACGTTTTGGTGTTGAATTTTTGTCAAGGGTTAGGTAGGATATTTTGTGTAGATGGATAAGGTAGCACATGGCTAAATCTTGGCCTTACACTTGCTATGCACTTGTCTTCATCTTGGCCATTGGTTGGCCTTCACTGACCTATAAATACCCCTCTAAGTTGAAGACTTTCTTCATCCTCACTGAGCAATCTACCTAAGTCTCAAACACTCCTCCTCTTGTTCTCTCGCCCACCACCCCTCCCTTGAGGCCCTTTGCCGAGAGCCCTCCCCTTTGTAGTGGTTAGTAGCGGTACCCCAGCCTAGTTGTTTCGTATAATACCCCTTGTTGTGGTATAGAAATACTCTCCTAGTATTGTTATTATGCCCCAAATACTTTCGCCAAATACATTGTAGTACTTTCCAAAGTACCCTTTTACAAGCCAGAAAATACTATTATACTTCCTCACTCACAAACGAAACCTAAGTAAATCTTCACGTAGTTGAAGTTATAAGTAAGTTGGTTAGAACTTCTAAGGGTTGGTTGGAGGCTGAGCGCCTTGGAGTAGAGCTAAACCTTGCTCGTGATCGACATATAAACTCGGATAATTTTGGGCTTATCGAGGTAAACATTCTTGACATACATTTGTAATTGGAAATTACATGTTGTAGGAGTATATGGTTAAGTATACTATATATGTAATGAACATAGTTGTGCGGCAATGTCTTTTGACTTAAGCCCGAATTTTGTTAACCGAATCTGTAATTACATAGATCAGACATGAGACTTGTGTAGCATTCTGTGTAGTAGAATTGTACACGCCGGTCAGACGTGCAAACCCCCGGTTGGCTTGGTAGCGGCCTCGTTAGAGGAGGAGATTTCTGTTGTGGGGAGAGTCGCCAATTTTCCGTAGAATATTCTACATTTGAGATCTAGGATGTTAATAGGCGCTTGTGGCCTATAGGTTGAAGTACTACGTATGGCGTGATCTGCTTGGCTTAAGGAGTAGCCGACGGTTTGAGGTACTTGGAGCATTTTGCTATTAGTCGATAATCGCCGCGAGGTATGTGAACCTCTTCCTATCTTTTCTAGCATGATATGTGTGAACTATCTAGTACGGTGACGCATACGTGCTAAATGTATTTGATTGGTTTAAAACATAAAGTGTTATAACGGCTTTATGGGAAGTTGGTTATAACGACTTTATGTAGGTAAGAAAATACTTGTGGTTTTAAGAGGTAATCGGTTTGAACTATAATCAATGGCTATGTGATAATAAAGAACTTGAAGTATTTCAAAAGATTTTGAATCATTTTGAGAGAAGAAGTAATACTTGGTTTTGGAAACTTGAGAGTTATACTAGCTTTATGGGAAGTTAGGTATAACGGCTTAAAAATGTTTTCTTGATTTCTAAATCGAATGTGTATCGACAAACCATCGCAGCGTTAATAAAAGGAAATGTTTTGGACAGATTTAGTATTATTAAAACCAGAGAAACTTCCATCCGCATAGAAGCTAAGATGAGACAAAATGACATTTCCTAGATCACGGTCGCTTAATAAGATTGATTATAAACAAGAATAACCTACTCACTTATAAGACATAGGTTTCTCAAAAACATTTAAAGGAGAATTATGTTTTAAAGGATTTAAAACTATGAACTACGAAACCTTTTCTAAAATGAAACTTGAGCATTTGAAATTAGGCAAACTTGAACGCTTGGAAAATAAGGTTGTTACTTGATTTTACAAAGGAAAGCATTTTGGTTTACTTAACAATGTTAATCACTCTAATTTTATACTACGTATCGGGTGACCTTTGTAAAAGAAATGGACCTCAAAAGGAATTTAACGGACGTAGTACTTTAAGGTTAAAAATCCGACTTTGACATAAAATGAAAGTACTGAGTTGTGTGTAACTTGCTTATGCTTGTTGTTATGAAACTTGACCATGTTACGTGTGATAGCCTTGTTGTGCAAGTATTGTGTTCTACTCGACACGGCTCATCCGGAATGTATTTCACTTGATTACGGTTCATCCGAATGTATTTCACTTGATTACGGCTCATCCGAATGTATTTCTACTCGACACGGCTCATCCGGAATGTATTTCACCGACACGGCTCATCCGGAATGTATTTCACTTGACTACCGGCTCATCCGGAATGTATTTCACTTGACTACCGGCTCATCCGAATGTATTTCACTTGACTACCGGCTCATCCGGAATGTATTTCACTTGACTACCGGCTCATCCGGAATGTATTTCACTCGACTACGGTTCAGGATGAACCGGAACGTATTCCACACGTTTCTATATTGGGTCCATAAGATGGGCCGAGACCGTTATCGTATCACATGATTTGTACCTAGATCGCTGGCGGTGAGGAAGAAGTTCCACGTACGTGAGGCGACTTTGAGGCGTGAGTCCCGACTTGACATGATCGCTTTTATGTTGTGAATCGTAGTTTGATTATCATACATGTCTCCCGCTTATATAGACTATTATGATTTCATTTACGATTTTACGCTTTCACATACTTGGTACTGTTATCGACCTCGGGCTGCGTTCACGCCGCAGTAAAAGGTACATCGACCGCCGATCCCCGCTTATAGGATCACATTTCGCGTGTTGGGAAGCTCCGTTCCTTCTGAGGCTTATCTTTGGTATGTTACCACGAGTGCAGTAGATTCTTATACATTCTGGGGTATGGCCCGCCCCGTCATAGTCATGTAAAAATCTTAGAGGTCCGTAGCCTTGTAAGCGGGTGGTTTGTAAAAAGGATAACTGTCGGGTATTTATGTATATATGATGAAGGCAATCGCTTTGGTTGGCCTGCTTTATTTATCTTTTCTTAATTCATGTTCATGTTTTTATTTCCGCTGATTTTCTCGATGTTGTATCACTAGGGTGCCCGGTAGGCACTACCACGCCCGTTCGGTCGTGACAATATACATGCCGAAAGGCAATCTTCTCTCGATAAACTGTTCTCATTCTATAATTGTTTCATGTCTTGTTTTTATATTCCGCTAATTACTCTGATGTATGTCTACTTGGGTGCCCGGGTAAGGCACCAGTCACGGGCCCGGGATCGGGTCGTGACATTTTCATTGGCCTTTGATTTGACTAGGCATGATGTATCATTTTGACATGTGGCATAATTCTATCGAATTTGTTTGCCACAAATTTTGAATATGCAAAAAATAAACTGCAACCATAAATAAAATATGAAAAAATTGAGATTTTATTGATGAATATTACAGGTACAAATTTATTTATTCCCTTGATTATTCTCTCCTAATATTTTCCATGATTTGAGAGCCGTTAGTGGCATATTTCTCGAATGTAGGATGATTTGGATGTGGACTTTCTTGGGGTGTAATTAATTTCCAAGATCGCCGAGGCATCACTTCGAATTGATCTTGATGAAGAGCGTCCCTTGATAACTTCATCTTTGAAAAAGACAGCATTTGATGTATATCATGCCTTGATTTCTTTATGAATATCCCATGAATATAATTTATGGGATTGTAGAGATGCCTTTTCAAGGGAATATGCATCCTTTTATATAGATGTGAGTTAAAGTTAGGGTAGAGTAGTATCCAAGAAACCCTAATAGACCTTAGAGTTTGAAGATGGATTGAACTTGTCTTGTATAGTCCCGCGAAATTTCAAAGTCTACAAATGCCCTATTCTTCAAAGCTTGTCAGGTTATAGGCTTGCAAAAACTCAAAGTTGTGACTTGAAGTATGCCATCTTTCCCTCAGATCTGATTTGTGAAAGAAGAGATGAAGGGCAGACTTGATCCCACCGGGCGTGCGAATTTATAGATGAGAGAAAATAATAATCAAGATAGGAAAATATGGAAACAATCATAGTATTTGATTTCAAACATGAGTGTTACAATCTCTATGAATCCTCTGATTCTTTCTTTCGATAATAAATTCAAGGGATTTTGAGCTTGATCTTGAACTTAGTTTATTTGATCTTGACTTGTACTTGAATTCAAGGGCTTGAAGTTTGATATTGAATATGTGGACTTGATCTTGAATTGTAATTGGATTCAAAGGGCTCGCAACTTGATCTCGAATCTTCGTCTTGATCTCTAGAAGTTGTAGAAAACTATTTGAGTGTTTGAATGCTTATAGCTTGTAGAGATATCTGTGATGTTTGATCCACGAGTTCTCTCTAATTTCTTATTAGAATTCTTGGTCCTTTTTTTGAATTATGAGACCCCTATTTATAGTTGTAGGATGGAGGAGTTGTGATAATGAAAAACTCCTTTCGGCCAATCAGATTTAAGTGGACATGACGATACTTGATTGGTCAGAACGTGTCATTTGTACACATGACACATTTTCATCGGTCTTTGATTTGACTAGGCATGTTGTGTCAATTTGACATTTGGCATAATCATATCGACTCTTTCGCTTGACTTGACGTGTCATGTCATTTGACACATGTCACCAAACTGTGCCTCTAGGAGGATAACATCTTGGGCTTGGTAAAGTGGGTTCGTCATTCGTAACCCAAATCAAGGGGCTTACCCAATAAAATTTGAACGTTGGACTTCAATAATTAATTCAATTATATTAGCCCACTTATTTATTTGGATGAATATATCTTGAATTTAATATAACCCAAATTATTTTATGAATTTGAATTCAAGAAAATTTATATTCTTACAACTATATCACTTTTTAAATATAATAAATTTATTAGTTTGAAAAATGGTTATATTAAATAATAAGGATAGATTAGCAACTAAGTGATAAATTCTGCGTTGATTTGCTAGACTAGACAAGTAAAAATAAATAAATAAATATTTTTAATATAGTGGGTAAGTAAATATAAATTGAGAGAGTAGTAGCAGTAGTTATTAACCTCACGATTCCTTTTTTACTTGTCCCTTATTCACTTGTCACTCCCTACTTAATTATCTTTATTAATTATGTTTTGGAAATTTAATTAGCTTAAATAATATTTTATGTAGTTACTTAATAATAAAGGTAATATAAGCAGAAAATAAGTTAAAAACAAAAAATAAAAAAGAAATAATATTTTTAGTATAAGGAAATATATGTTGAAATAGTTTTCTAACTCTTAAGAAAAAGGGTCAGATATGCCCTATACTCTAAAAAAGATATTTTTGTTCATCATTAAACCAATTTTTAGACCATATTTACCCCTAATCCATTCTATGAATGTTCCCACCTAAATTATTTCTACAGGCATCTATGTAGTTTTTTTAATTAAATTTGATCACCCTTTAAAAATATTCAACTCGCTCACCCGACCCACTAACGACTAATCACTACCCTTTCCATCCAACATCCCCACCTCCAAGAACCCTCTTCTCCATCCAGCAAGGGTGAAATTCTTGATTATATTCTCTTAAAGCAAGTTTAATTTTGCTGAGCCATATAATCAAGTAACAATGTCAAGTTCCAGGTTGAGAAATTCAATATTGAGCCATATAATCAAGTAACATGTGGGTTAACGAGGACAAATGAGAATTTCATAGGTTTCATTGAAGTTGTTAGTTCGGATCTCGAGTGTGATTTAGATCATTGATTGAGAAACTAGTTAAAGTAAGGAAATAGAGTTCATCACGGTTAACATTAGGTCGAGATGACCTCTTTTGGGTGTTTCGGGTGTGCGAGAAGGTCCGGAGCATTTTATGATTGAAATGCACACATTATTTATATCTAGGGGGGTCCTAAATGAGTTTTGGGTGTGGATTTCAAGTTTGGAAGACACCAGAAAAATTTAGTGTCCAATTACTGGTGTGCTTAATCGTGATCGCGTGGCATAGGGTCGTGATAGCGACACACATGAAGTCTGGTCATCGCTTCGCAAAGATTAAAATTCCAGGGTTCCACGATTGCTACAGTAGGTTTCGTGATCCGAAGAGTAGGTCACCTGGGCAGAATATTAATTCCCAATTACAGGATATGCCATGTTCAGTTCATATTTTGAGCTAAGACCTCGAGTTTGAGAGATTTTTAAGGGATTTTCAAGATTCATTGCGACGATAAGATTTTAACCTTCATTTTATCATTCTATCATAGATTCTTGCGGAATTTCATTAGTAAAATCATAATTTGGGTGGTAGAATTGGAATTTAAAAGCCCTAAGATGAAAATATGAATTTCTTCAAATTGGATGTCGAATTGAAGTCAAATTTGAATATTTTTTGATATTTAGACTCTGTGACTATGGATAAACATATTTTATCATGAAATTATAATTTTCCCTTCGAGGCTCGAAATTGCCTTTTTGGATGACGTTTTTGGTCTGAATTAGTAGTATAAAATTGCGGGTATCTACAGACTCGTATGCTTATGGATATTTCATGTTTGAATAGATTGGGATCATTCAAAAGCTCTTGTTATGTGATTCACTTGATTTCCATAGTTGTATTTCTACTTTTGTTGGGATTCTATGGCGGTGGATTGAGTGTATTGATGTTGTGTGGTTACCTTGATGGGTTATGATAGTTGGGTTAATTTGAGAATTCTATACATGGTAGATTTTGAAATTATTCTGAGTATAGATTGGTTCTTACCTTATCATGAAATCTTTGATTGTCATGCCAAGATGGTGAAAGGTTGTCAGGGCATTCTATACATGGTAGATTTTGAAATTATTCTGAGTATAGATTGTTGACTACGACTCCGATTTAGACTTTACCAGTTGAGGGAGAGGGTTTTTACCATATATTGTGAAGGCAGCAGTTGACCTTGGTTGTGTTTTGATGGAGAAAGTCAAGGTGTTGAAAGTACATGAGAAGAACTACCACACTCATGATTTTGAGTTGGCGGCGGTAGTGTTTGCATTAAAGGGTTGGAGGCATTATCTTTATGGTTTTCATTTTGAGGTGTTTACCGATCATCGTAGTCTTCAGCATATATTCAAAAAGAGGGATCTTAATTTGAGAGAAAAAAGGGGTTGGAGTTATTATGGATAATAACATTTCTATCCTTTATCACCCCGGCAAGGCCAATATGGTGGCGGATTCCTTGAGTAGGAATGCGGTGAGTATGGGTAGCCTAGCTTCGTTATAGATGGGAGAACGTCCTTTGGCTATGGATATTTAGTCATTGGTCATAAATTTTGTGAGACTTGATATTTTGAAATATGCAAAGGTTCTAGTTGTGTGGAGGCAAGATCTTTATTATTGGAGCAGATTAAGGCTCAACAATTCGATGATGCAAAATTGTGAAAAATTCGAGACAAGGTATTCCAGGGAAATGCTAAGGATGTCATTCTAGATGACTAGGGGTTTTAAGGATCAAAGGCTGCATAAGTGTTCCTCAAACTTAACTCGGTTGTTTATGGATGAGGCTTATAGCGTCACACCCAACTGAGGTGAGGTGTGGCTGGCACCCGGTGTCATACTAGCTCGAGAGAACCATTCTGTAACTCATGACTACTGGACATAACCATAAAATACATATGATGATTTAGCTAAACTCGCTCTTACCATAAGATATCATGGGCCGAGGAAGCCACTATAAGTATCCACACTGGGTAATCCCAAGAAAACATAAACGAGGGCCAGCAAGGCCACTAACGTATTGTACATACTGAAACATGAAGCCTCTTAGAATAATTGACAGCAATCATTGTCAGGACAAGGCTCCGACATACCCATAAGTCTGTAACAAAATCTGATACATGACCTCTAGACTTGGCTGCACTCTGGAAAAGATGGAGTCTTGTCGATCCTCCGCTGGATATTAATCTCGTCTAGTGAGAGGGCTAGTGAAATTGATTTCCTACACCTACATGCATTAAATGCAGTGCCCCAGCAATGGGACGTCAGTACAACAAAATGTACCAAGTATGTAAGGCAGGAATCAATATATATATATATATATATATATATATACATATATAAACTCTAAAGCTGCAGAACATGAGTAAGTACAATAAAATCTTTACTGAAGGATAAAACAAGAGTTGACTCACCACACACGCTAATCCATCTTAGCAGATCACTGTCGATCGGGCTACTTGGCCTTTCTGCCTATCGATAGAGCTTAGCTGGTTATAATACTCTGCATTATCTCTACTAACTTCAGTTACTGATCTTTACTGCATTATGATACTACTTGTACAGATTAATATACAACTACTCTTATCATAACTGATATACTGAAAACAACATTTTGTGGGATACAGTGTGTAAGTGCATAACCCTGAAGGCAGGTGTGGGTAGCCCCGAAGGCAAGTGCATAGCCCCCAAGGCAATCAATATAGCCCCTAAGTGAATGCACATATCTGTATAGCCTCGAAGGCAAGAACAACATAGCCCCCAAGGCAATCAATAACATAGCCTTAAAGGCAAGAATAACATAGCCCCGAAGGAAAGAGTAACATTTAATAACAAGTAGAAAATATGTAAACTAGGTACTAGCACTTATAAACCATACTCATCCAGTACTTTTGCAGTTCATGGTTCATTCGTATTAACTCGTCAGCTGCTCTTTTTAGCTTTAAGGAGACTTGTAATTATCTTGGGTACCATCTGACTATCTTGTTATACTACTCGATCTATCTTTTTGGATTGTATAACTCTACTTTTGTTAAGTTTGGGGAGTACCTCGTATAACTTGTATTCCATATTATTTTATGTGACTTATTGCATTCGTAGCGCATTCTCTACTTCCCTTAACTTTAGGGAGCTCCCTAAGCATCCTCACATATATGTACATAGATATCTCGCTACTCTATTACGGTCTGATCTTATAATTAAAACAACTTCACCTTCTATTACTTATGTTCCCCTATTAGTTCATTAACTCGTTCGTTCATATTCCTCAACCTATTAGGAACTCTAGCTTACGTATAACTTGCCAATATCTTGAAAGCGCTACTGGTTATAGAATGTATATAGGAGACTTACTTAAGATACATTTTAGAAATTCCTAGATGGCCTTAATTTTCCACTAAGAAAATCTATGTGCAAACTAGCTCTCCCTTAGAGTTCTAACAAAGGGGACGTACTTACAGATTCATGCCGGAAATAAAGAAAGATAGCCCTTACATACCTTGAAATGGAATATCCGATAACGACGATGAAATCCGCATTTCGCAATCCTTCTATAAAAATTAACAATACTCATATCAATTAGAAGGAGCATACCAACTAGCTATCAAGGGACAAACTAATTCTACGGCAAATCAGATAGCATATTCCTACCTCCTCCAAATCAAGACCAACATCCATAATAACAACAACATAATAAGCAACTTATTCTTCATGATTTACAGCCACTCAACATCAAAGAATTACTCCTAAAATAGTTCATACTTCAAATAACATGAAACACAACTTCTACAACCATTTCTTAGGTGTTATCTTGCAATTTTCTTAACCATCAACCTAAATACGACATAGTCACACTTCAAATATATAGAGGAAACGAGAATATTACCTAAAACAACAAGAACAACTCTCATACAAAGCTTCCTTTAGCTTGGATAAATCTATTACACAATACCCACCCATATAAGCTCATCCTTTAAATTCACAAGACTTTACAGGGAGGATTTGAGACTATCATATGATTCACTCTAGGATCATTTTAGAACTCTTAGGGACCGTTTGGAAGTGTTAGGGAGTTGGTTTGGTCGTAAAATGAAATAAAATGAAGCTCCCACCCCACCACTTTAAATTAATAGATAAATTTCCATCGACGGGGAAATGCGCCTGGATCTACAACGCAAACCCCATATGCGACATCATATCTTTAAGAATATCAAGGCACAATTCTCCTAGGATTTCCTAGGTCCATATGCATCTAAGGATGGGAGGCAAAATGCTTATGCGATGCGGAATACTTCTTTTACTTAACAACTTTGTCGAAACCCGATTACCTTCGATTCGATTAAACTCAAAAAGTTTTGGTATACTCTTAATACTTTCTTGAGGCCTTACTTAGCCTTATATGGATATCATAACTCTTACATCTTGCATTAGTTTTCTCCCGATGTCATCGACGTAGCAAATACGAACACAAATTACTTTGCGATCTCTCGAAGGTTTTAACCCAGTTACCTCATTCCTAACCTTAAAGATGACCTTTAACTTAAAATTATGTCATCTAATTTATGATGGATCCAATTTCAAAAAGTACGGAATATAACATCTTGCCCTCTTAGAAACATTATTCCTCGAATGTTAGGGCCGACACGTCTAGCTTTCTCATGATTGTGCTTTTCCTCATACAAATGTCATTTATCTATAGACATCACCAACCTACGGTTACTACTTCTACTTTGATTCTCAAACCTTTGGATTCAAGATTAGTTCATTCTAGTCTTAATATTTATAAATTGGGCTCCCTCTTGGCCCTCAATGTGAAGCTTATACTGAAATTCATCATTTTTCCATCGCTCTCCTAATCCTACACTTCATGTGCTCGTGATCCCTAACTTATCTCAAACTAGCTACTCAGGTCATATTTTTTACCCTTGATATCTGGATAAACTACTCAAAGTCTGGATTGTTGATTGTCCTTGTATCCTTTGAGATCAACTACTAGCTGATGGTTATTCACAAACTGGATACCTTGTACCGGTTTTACATTGCTGCTTTCATCTGCTAAAACTTATGCTTTTACCTTATAATATTCTCAGGGCCTAACATCATCCAAAACTCTCTCTACTAATGTTCGAACCTTCTTCTGTATTGGCCCTCTGGCTGATAGTAATATTTTGGACTACAAGAATCTATTTACAACATTTATTGAATATGAGTTCGTTATTGATTTATCATGACTAGGCTCAATATAGGATGATCTTGAGAAGAAAGAAGGATAACCAATTCTAAATGTTATGTAGCTCCCTGTTTATAAATGTGGTGCACAACACATCCATAAACAAGAATACTAGACATGACTTTGTAGACTCCCTAGGATAGAACTGCTCTGATATCACTTTATCATACCCCAACCTATGTGAGGCGTGGTTGGTACCCGACGCTATACTAGACCGAGTGAACCACTCTATAACTCTTGACTACTGGACATAACCAGATCATACATAGGTCGATTTGGCAAAACTCGCTCTTACCATAAGCTAGCATGGGCCGAGGAAGCCACCATAAGTAGCCACACTAGATAATCCCAAGAAAACATAAATGAGGGCTGGCAAGTGCACTAATGTACTGTACATACTAAACCTGTGCCTACAAAGCCTTTAAGAATAACTGATATCAAACATGGTCAGTACAAGGTCGCGGCCTACCCATAAATCTATACAAAAATCTGATATATGGCCTCTAGACTCGACTGCACTTTGGAAAAGATGAAGTCTTACCTATTTTCTGTTGAATATCGACCTTGTCTACTGAGAGGGCTCATCAAGCTGATTTCTTGCACCATGGAAGCATGAAATGTAGTGCCCCAACAATGAGACGTCAGTATAACAAAATGTACCAAGTATGTAAGGCGGGAAGCAATATATAATTTTCTGGTAAATTATCAGGTAAGGAATATTTGGGAATATTAGTTCAAAGACTCCCCGAGGTCTTATGAACTTACTGAATACAATATACTCAGCTTCTTCCAACAAATGACAATGGCAGCAAATGCCTACCAAACACAAAAAAAGTCCTCGATAAAACCTCTGCAGAACTGCTAATCGCAGGATTCATGTATGCCACATTATCATTATCGTCAAATTCAGTACACTAGCAGGATTAGAATATTTTTATCATATTAATCTTATCATTTCACTACAAGAATAAGTCAGTAATGTCATCAAGATCATTTTAATTAATAACTCATTTTTCAAACTATTTGAAAATCACGACACTTTAGAAGCATGTGTTCCACAGTCTCATTTTCTAACCCACGTCTCATGCAAATACTACTTACACGACTCATTCTTTTTTTAATAATATTATTCACATGTAAGGTATTTAGCACACACCTTTTTAGAATTAAAATTTGGGAAAAAATATTTTTCGTGATCAATAAAACACACCAACACATTCCCCTACCTACTTCTGCCTACACCATCCTACCTGCCATATCCCCACCACCCCAACCCACCCCTACCCCTCATCTACCCCACCTCCCACCCCGCATATTCCCCACTATCAGAAGTTACATTTTAAATTCAAAATCTCACTGTATTTTGCTTTGAATATATGCAAATGCTCTTAAAATGATATTTTTCAGTTTGTCTTCAAACACAAAAAAATGAGACTTATTTTCCGAAAAAATATTATGTTGAAAAATATTTTCCGTCATACCAAATACACTCATAGACTAAAATTACCATCTATATATGTATGGTCTAATTTAAAGCCTCTCCAATGACAGTCCACACAATGAGTTTGCAATTTCTCCAACTCCACGTAAGAAGTACCACGATCAGTCTTAAGTATTAGTTATACTAGCATGCATACAAGGTTGGGCTAGAAAAACTATTAGCTAGAAGAAGATTAATCTTCTTTCGAGCCGATGATCTATCGAAAACTATCTCTCCATCCCACAAAAATAAGGATAAAATCTGCGTACATTCGATCATCTATTAATTTCATAATTGACTAAGGGTCAACCTTAATTATGAATTAAGAGAGGTTGGCACTATTATTCAAGGGTGATGTATTGATTAGTGCATTATATTGAGGTCAATTATAGAGGTCCAGCATAATTTGAACCCTCGAAATTCTTTAGAAATTAAAGTTGGGTTTTGGTGTTTTATATCTATTATTATTATTATTATCATTATCTGCCAGTCCTGCTTTGTTTGTTTCGGTTTTAGCTTAGCTTAGGAATTTTGGGTGAGAAAGAAGGACAAAAACAGATTACATTATTAACATTTTGGCCAAATCTGAACTATTCTTTGCATGGTCAACGACTTATGCTTTTGTCTTTGCTGTCCAGTGGGCCACGCCCCACCAAATTTCTGAAATCTGAAATACTCCATATTGTAAGTAAATGATTCAACTACTACAATAGCCATTGCATTCAATTTGGCCTGCTTCACTTGTAATCTTACTTATCAAAATGTTTGTCCCTTTTTTACTTATGTGGATTTTTTTTGAATTTTGTGATTATTAATTAAATATATGTAAAATGTATTTTAATTTTATGGTCTTAAACATGTCACCTGAAAAATTGAAATAAAATAATTGTCAAAAGAGAAAAGTACAAACATAGGGGTAATATTCAAACTAAAAATGTTAATCTAAAGGACATTTGGATGAATGAAACTTTTGACTATGTTTAACCACCCTCTCCATCTCAATTAGTGATGTCTTAAACTAATATGTATATGAACTTTAACTAATGGCCGAACTTTTTGGCGAGTGTATTTGAGACCAACTTTAAAATTAAGGTGAAAAGAGCACCTCCTTTTTGTTTCTGTAGAGTAGATTAACAATTAAACACAGAGAAGCAAACCAATTTCCAGACATATCAATGAGTGAGAATGTGCCATTTATAGAAGCTTGAAAATGATGTAGTATGTCAAGTGTCAAAATAAACCAAGAAGTTGTTGGTCCAAGAAAACATCGAGATTCCGTTTGCTTAGGAAAACAAAAGAAAACATTTTTCCTACCAGCTGCTGCACAAGGGAAACCAAATTTAGCTCTTTCTTTTTGTTTTTGTTTGGTTTGGTTTGGTTATCTTTCTCATTTTGCAAAGAAAAGTAAACAAAATGCCGTTGGAGTAGGAAGTTTAGAGGGGAATTGTAAGGCACAAGATTTCTCTTTTTCTGAATTCTCAACCCTTATTAAGCTCTCCCATTTTCTTCACTCTTCAGATTTCATATGGGCTTCTGAAGCATCCACTTTCTCACTCACCATTTTTCAACATTGCAAGGTATAGTTGAACTTCCTACTAGTGCTTATACTTTTCTGAAGGCTTTACATTGGAGCAAATTATGTTTGTTAGCTCTCTCGGCTACCAACTCTGCTAGAATTTCTGAACTAAAGATATTTAAACTATTCATGGACTAGTTTATTTGTCTAATGCTATGATGGATAGTTGAAATTAGGAACTAGAGGGTGGTAATACAGAAAGAACAAATCTTTTCTTCTATAAGGCTAATGATCTGGAACATGTGCTCTTTCGAAGCAACTCAATATAGTGCATTAGGGAAGTCCGATGCATCTAAGAAGTAGTTCATGGGGTCATTGATTTTCAGAGTTTAAAATGTATATTTCAAAAGGAGGAGGCATTAACTCTTATTATGAGTCCAAATAAATACTCGGCAACATCTTTTTGTTGGCGCGGATTTTAGGCATTTCTTCAACAGATAAGCTGGAAATTCCGGGGTCTGAATGCTAAGCTGTTTTCGTCAGTTTTTTTCCTGTCTCCTCCAATTCTGATGTATAGATTACTATATACAGTCATTCTTCTCCGGTGAAACTGATATGAGAACGCCACAAATTGTGAAAACCTGTCGACCCAATCACGTAGCTCCTCAATTGGCATTGCTGCTGCACTTTAGCAGTGTGGTTGATTACTTGACCTTCTCTGTTTCTTCATCTAACCTTTTCACCTGCTTTGAAAGGACATGAAAAGAAAAGGCTAGTTTTTCATGCTGTTGAGGGCGCTACATACTATTTTGTTGTAGTTACCGTATCTTTTTTCCTATTTGATCTGCTTTATTATTGTTTTATTCTGAGCCGAGGATCTATCGAATACAGTCTCTCTACCTCTCAAGGTAGGGATAAGGTCTGCGTACACTCTACCCTCCCCAGACCCACTTGTGGAATTACACTGGGTTTGTTGTTGTTGTCTGTTGAGGGCACTACTCTCTCAGACCTGCTACTAGTTTGGCAGAGCAAACAGATTGGAAGAACCCAGGTGAAACAGAAAAGCAAGTGAACTAGGTAGATTTTAGACTTGGAAACTGGTACTGGAGTATGTAACATCATGAACCTTAGTGTTTAAACCTCTTAACTCCTTGGTGGAGAATGAAAAAGCTATAAAAGCAAAAAAGGAAAAGAGTGGTTCAGTCTTCTTCTGGATTAAGTTGTCTTTAGGAGGCATAAACTATTTTCTTTGTCATGAAGAATGAAGAAAAATCATTCAAATACCAAAGGAAGAGAAAATACTATACACAACAGATCCTTTGCTCTACTGATTTGCTTGATTGACCTTGGAAATTGGCTGTTCATTTCATACTGCGATGGTATTGTATGGGGGTATTTTGCATATATTTAAGTTTCTCTGCCAAATATTTGTGTGTATCTTTTTCACTGCTTTCTTCTAACTTTATTTCACGGTGATACCATTGTTGCTAGGTGATGCAAATGGATGATACTCAAAGTTGATCTCTTATGGCAACTTGAATTGACTTGGGAAGTCACAGCAAATAAGAAATCATATTCTAATTATTAAAATGATGAAGCTACACCCAATAGTAGCTGTGCTTGCTCTTTCGCTCTTTCCAATTTTGCTCCTCTTCCCAATAGTTATTGCTGACCTTAGCTCAGATAGACAAGCGTTACTTGATTTTTCTTCTGCAGTACCTCATCTTCGGAAGTTCAAATGGAACACTAACTCTTCCATCTGCACATGGCATGGTGTCGGTTGCAGCTCAGATGGCAGTCGTGTAGTTGCACTTCGTCTTCCTGGTATTGGACTCTATGGTCCTATTCCAGACAATACCATAGGAAGACTGGATGCACTAACAACCCTCAGCCTTCATTTCAATGGGCTGAGTGGCAATATTCCTTCAGATATCACCTCTCTTCCTTCCCTCCGTATCATATTTCTCCAACGAAACAAATTTTCTGGTGAAATCCCTTCCTCTCTATCTCCACAGATCAACTTCATTGATCTCTCTTTCAACTCCTTCTCAGGAAAAATTCCGACAACAATTAAAAATCTGACACATCTTACTGGTTTGAACCTACAAAATAACTCACTCGCAGGATCCATTCCTAATGTAAACCTTCCAAGGCTTACACAATTGAATATGAGCAATAACCAACTCAATGGTTTAATTCCACCATCCCTTGCAAAGTTTCCTGCTTCTTCATTTCAAGGAAATTCTCTATTATGTGGAAAACCCTTGACTCAATGCCCCTCTTTTGCACCTTCACCTTCACCTTCTCCTTCTCCATTCCCTTCAATTTCACCTTCTCCTTCTCCATTCCCTTCAATTTCAATTTCACCTTCTCCTTCGCCTTTGAGCCTAACACCACCATCTCGTTCGCCAGGTGTCCTGCCATCCTCACCAACAATTCCTGAAAAGCAGAAAGGCAAGAAAAGCTTGAGTACAGGGGTTATCATTGGCATTGTTGCAGGGGGTGTTGGAGGGATCCTCGGTCTAGCTCTGTTGATTTTCTTGTGTTGTATGAAGCGATATTATAGTAATAGAGGTGTTCAGGAAAGAAAAGACTTTAATGGAGGAGGAAGTCCGAAGCTAACAGAGGACTTCAGTAGTGGAGTACAAGCAGCTGAGAAGAACAAATTGGTTTTCTTTGAGGGTTATTCTTTCAATTTTGACCTTGAAGATTTATTGAGAGCCTCTGCTGAGGTTTTGGGTAAAGGGAGCTATGGAACAACCTACAAAGCTATCTTGGAGGAGGGAACCACTGTTGTTGTGAAACGTCTGAAGGAAGCTGTTGTTGGGAAACGAGAGTTTGACCAACAGATGGAGATAATTGGCACTGTGGCTCAGCATCGAAATGTTGTTGCTCTTCGTGCTTATTACTTTTCCAAGGATGAAAAACTCCTTATCTATGATCATGTACCGGCAGGCAGTTTATCCACTCGAATGCATGGTAACATTTCTTCCTTCTTTTATCCTCCCATTCTTTAAGTTGTCATACCCATGCAGGTACTTGAGAATATCCTAGTTACTAACACCGGACCAGAAAATCAACTGTAAAAGTTGCACGAGATCATATATTCTGAGTGTGAAATGAAGTACCTATATTCTTCAGGAAAACCCCTAGACAAAATTCCTTTGGAAAGCATGGAGAAAATCGTTATAAATAAACTCTACTGAAATGGGCACACAAGTTTTTCTTGAAGAGTTTATAACTACAAAGATTTAGGACATGTGATATTGTCTCCATGCACTCATAGCTCTCCACAATTTTTTGAAGCAAGATGCAACTTGCAAGTTGTTGAACATCAGATTAATTGTTTGGTGCTATTCCTAATTTTCAATCTAAATTTTTATACAGGAAAGTTTTTTCTCTCAATGCTCCTTGTTTATGATTGTAGGCAACAGGGACTTGGGAAGAACACTGGACTGGGAATCTAGATTAAGGATTGCCCATGGAACTGCAAGTGGTATTGCCCATGTCCATTCTGTTGTTGGTGGAAAATTAATTCATGGAAATATCAAGTCATCCAATGTGCTTCTCACCCACGATAATAGTGGATGCATCTCAGATGTTGGCCTTACTCCTCTAATGGGCTCTCCTACTATCCCGTCTAGGAGTGCAGGATATAGAGCACCCGAGGTGATCGAGACCAAGAAATGTTCTCAGAAATCCGACATTTACAGCTTTGGCGTTCTACTTCTTGAACTCCTTACTGGCAAAGCACCAGTTCAGCCACCTGGCCATGATGAGGTGGTAGATTTACCAAGATGGGTGCAGTCTGTTGTCAGGGAGGAATGGACTGCTGAGGTATTTGATACCGAGCTCATCAAGTTTCAAAATATCGAAGACGAGATGGTGCAGATGCTGCAGATTGCAATGGCCTGTGTGGCAAATGTGCCTGAAACAAGGCCTAACATGAACCAAGTTGTCCAGATGATTGAGGATATCCAGAAATCTGATTCTGGAAACAGGCCATCATCTGAAGATAACAAGTCTAGGAGCCCAACTAGTCCAACGCCATGATTACTCATGCAATTCTACCACTCCATTCTATTACCAAATGTGCATTTGAACCTTTCCTTTTAAGTATAATTCAGACCTTTTAGATATTATTCTCCATGACTGCCTATATCTAACCGATTATGTAATATCAATTAATAATGGGGAAATTTCAGAAACATACAATTGGTTGACTTACATTACAAAAATATAGCCCATAACTTACATTGCAAAGCTTTAGCCAAATACAATAGGTTTAAATTAAAGCTTGTTAGAGAGAAAATCAAGCTTCTTCTTGTCCTCTTCTTAAACATTGGCAACACAAAAAGTTCAATTTTATATTTATACATTTTTGTACCCTAGTATATACACAAGTATACAAATATATACAATATTTAGCAATGTAGATATCCACATTGTATAGCTGTATAAAATAATGATAATACATGTATACATTAGAAAATACCTTTTAGCCACCATTACATCTCAATTTCAACACTAAAATCACTCAAGTCGAAGAAGAACTAGTAGTAGTGAGAAATCTACCAAATACCTATAAACAATGTATCAATCTTGTATAATAGTGTATAAGAGGTGTTTATACACCCATATACGCTAGTATACAATATTAAACAAAAACTTATTTCATCTTCGTTGAATACAAGCACCAATAATGATCGTTCTAAATCACACCTAAAATTCAGATTTAGGCTCCTCAAACCATACCCGATCTTTTGCAACAATATCCACCTGAAACGGTGCTTATTTGAGGAAATTCGATTTTCAAACTTTGAAACATCTAGCTTCAACAATGGTCGTTCTATGGAGTTTTTGTTGCAAATTTACTAATGTGGGATTGAGTTTATCCGGTCTTCAATGACTTGAACACGTGGGCCCCGCATGTCGGAAATATCGTATCTTCACACATGCTTAATCTACTAAGTGAGTAGATGATGTTAGTGCCAAATATCGTCAAATTTCGCTAAGAAATGAAAGAGGTATTGATACACAAAGTAAGGTGTTTGAGACATGAAAAGATGGAGTGTTTTTGGTCAAAAATGACAAATCTCCCTCATTGGTAGAAAATGGAAGTATTATGCAATATATAACCTCTATTGTTTAGTAAGAGTTTGGGACCCCAAGGGGTAACCCATGTGTTTATAAGAGGGAGGACCTAGGTGAGTTTGGGTTCGACGCTAAGCCCCATATGCGCGCCGCCGCCCGGTCCGGGTCGGGGTCTCTGGCCTCGGGGCTTTGGGATGTCTTTCAGAATTTTCTTTTTGGTCCCTAAAATGTTAACTATTTACATTTGGTCTCGAAAATGTTTGTTACAACAAATCTATTTTCTCCAAAGGACCACGATAAATGTATTGATAGAGCGAGCGTAACGCCGCTTTTACGCTCTTATAAATTGAACACTTCTGTTCAAATTAAAGATAGAGAACACACAACACAACACAATGCACAAAAAAGTCAAATATTTATTTTTTGTTTTCATAACAGAACAATAAACGCATAAAAGTACACAAAACACATACATAATTGTTCTATATTCATTTACTTCGCTGGGATCAACACAGTTTACTTTGCTTTGTTGATTGTTGTTGTTTTATCTTGGAAGACTATTGTCCATTACCGTAAAAGCATATATACGAGGCCTTGTTTGATTTTGTTTAACCTTTTGGATACACCAACTTTACCTACAGTTTAAGACAAAATTTTCTGAGTGTTCGAAAGATGCTCAGCGATTGTGTTTCGATTGTTCTAATTCGATTTGGCTCTGTTTACGCCAACCGCTCATTGGCGATTCTGTTAACAATTATTTCTAGTTCTATTGTTGTTGTTCAAGGCACTATTGATTTTCAAGGCTTCGCCGTAATGTTGTTGTTGATCAGCCTTCGCCTGAGCCTTGCTCTGGCGCTTCGAGAAATGTTGTTGTTCCTAATCTTGACAGTTTTCAAAGCAAACGCCCAAGAACAAACGCAAGTCAGAGGCTAACGTTGTACAAGACAAGGGTAATCCTCCGGATCTTGACGACAAGATTATGGAATTCTCAGCAGTGGTGCTGGAGGAAAATCTGATGGACAACCCAAGGCAATGGTGGATGAACACAGCGCAACCCATCACATTTGCTTTGACAATAATGCATTCTCTATTACGCGATCCACGGGAAAAAAGTTGTTCATAGGCAACGACGCCACCTCTAAAGTGCAACGAGTTGGAAAGGTTGTCCTCAAAATGACTTTTGGCAAAGAGATCACTCTAAAGGAAGTGATACACGTTCCTGACATCCGGAAGAACTTGGTTGTAGGGCTGTTGGTCAAGGCTGGTTTTAGACTAGTTTTTTAGTCCAACAAATTTGTAATACTACGAATGGTAATTTTGTAGGAAGGGGTTTCGCATGTGATGACCTCTTCAAAATTAATGTTATGTCTGTAATTCGTTCATCAAATGAAATAAACCCTTCTACCTACTTGTTTGAGTCCTCTAATTTTTGGCATTATAGATTAGGACACGTTAACTATAAATCCATCAAAAGTTAGTAAAGTTGGAATTGTTGTCTTCCTTCGACATAAACCTTCAACATAAATGTGAGGTGTGCGTAGAGGCAAAATTAACCAAGTCATATTTCCATTCAGTCGAAAGAAACACTGCTCCTCTAGAACTTATTCACACCGACATATGTGATTTAAAGTTTATGCAAACTAGAGGTGGGAATAAGTACTTTGTCACTTTTATTGATGAGAGTACAAGGTATTGTTATGTTTACTTGTTGAAAAGTAAAGATGAAGTGTTTGTAGCATTTAAACGTTATAAAGCAGAAGTTAAAAATTAACTAAACCTACGGATTAAGGCAGTTCGTAGTAATAGAGGGAGAGAATATGTTGCTCCATTGGAAGAATATTATGCTCAATTAAGCATTATTCATCAAACGACCGCTCCTTACTCGCCTTAGTCTAACGATATTTCCGAGCGCAAAAACCGTACGTTAAAGGAAATGATAAATGTTTTACTTATCAATTTCAATTTAGCCCAAAACATGTAGGCGAAGCGATTCTTACCGCTAATTCTATTCTCAATAGAGTTCCGCTTAAGCATAAGGATAAAACTCCATATGAATTATGGAAAGGAAAGAAACCCACTTATAAATATTTGAAAGTGTGGGGCTGTTTGGCAAAGGTCGAAGTACCTAAACCAAAACAAGTCAAAATTTTACCTAAGACTGTAGATTGCATATTCATCGGATATGCAAATAACAGTAGTGTTTATCGCTTCTTAGTGTATAAGTTGAAGATATCTGATATCCACGAGGGTACGATCATGGAATCAAGGAATGCTGAATTCTTTGAACAGATCTTTCCTGGAAAGGAAAAAGAAATAATTTCGCGCAAACAAAGTCATGAACAAAATGCTCAAAATCAACAAGACTCGGGAGTTTCTAATTCTCCGGATCTAAACATTCCAGATCTACAGGACTCATAAGTTATTGACTATCTGAAACTTAATGTTCCAAACCTACAGAACTTAGGGGTTCTAGAGGTTGAACGAGCGAGGGCAAAAAGGGCCAAAAAGGACAAAACCTTTGATCCAGACTTTCAAACCTATATGGTTGAAAATGAATCGGGGGAAATTAAGGAAGAATTGTCAACTCCAGAAGCATCACTTTGGAAAGAAGCTATAAAAAGCGAAATAGATTTCATCATGCAAAACTATACTTGGAAAATGGTTGATCTTTTTCCGAGAAGCAAACTTTTGGGTTGTAAGTGGATACTCAAAAGAAAGTACAAAGCAGATAAAATTATTGATAAGTATAAGACCATATTAGTAGTCAAAGGCTACAGACAAAAGAAAGGTCTCGATTACTACGACACATATTCTCCTGTGTCTAGATTAACATGCATAAGGGTATTCATAGCCATTGCAGCTTTGCGTGACCTTGAGATATATCAAATGGATGTTAAGAGAACCTTCTTAAACGGAGAGTTGGAAGAAGAAATATACATGGAACAACCCGAGGGGTATGTAATCCCAAGACAAAAAAAGATAGTGTGTCGACTTGTTAAGTCTCTGTATGGACTCAAACAAGCCTCGAAACAATGACATGAAAAGTTTGATAATACTTTATTATCATAAGGTTTCTCCATAAATGAATGTGATAAATGTATCTATATCAAAGGGAAATCTGACTCGTTTGTCATGATATGTCTTTACCTATATGACATGCTCATCACCGAAAGTAGTCTAAACTTGATCCTGGAAACAAGAATACGTTGAAACAGTGTTTTGACATGAAAGATATGTGTATTGCAGATATAATATTAGGAATTAAGATTTGTAAGACATCTGACGAGCTGGTCTTATCTCAATCTCATTACATTGAAGATGTTTTGAGGAAATTTGATATGTTTGACAGTCCCCCTATGAAGTCACAAATGAAGTCACAAATGGATATGAATCATAGAATTGATAAGAATCATGGTGCACATGTATCCCAAGAGCGATATGTGTATGTCATTGGTAGTTTAATGTACATTACAAACTGCACCCGACCCGATATCGCTTATCCAGTCAATAAGTTGGCTATGTTTACTCGTAATCCTATAAATGATCACTGGAAGGTCAGATACTACGATATCTGAAATATTCGCTGACATACAAATTACATTATTCAAGATATCCATCCATATTGGAAGGATACAATGATACAAACTGGATATTGGACATAAAAAATACCAAATCCATAAGTGGGTATGTTTTCACAATTGGTGGTAGGGATCTATCTTGGAAATCCTCTAAGCAAACATGCATCACCCGATCCACGATGGAATCAGAGTTTATCGCTTTGGACAAAGAAGGAGAAGAAGTAGAGTGGATTCACGACTTCTTAGAGGATATCATTTATTGGGATAAACTTGTACCTTCGGTGATGACTCACTGTAACAGCTAATCGGCTTTAATAAGGTCACATAGTAATATGTATAACGGCAAGTCTAAACATATTCGTCGGAGGCATCAGACGGTTAGCAGTTGATTACTACGGGTGTCATTTCCATTGATTACGTCAAATCAAATGATAACTTAACGTATCCATTAACTAAAGGCCTACCCAAAGATCAAATATTCTGCATGTCTAGTGGAATGGGCTTAAAACCCGAACAATAAGAATTTTTATGGTGGTAACCCAACCTTACTGACTAGAGATCCCAGGAATTTGGTTCAATGGAAAAACTAAACTATAGAGGTTCACTTTAGGACTTCACTTGAAGTTAGAGCACTTCAGATTATCATTCTTTAAAGAAGTATAACTCCAAAGTCGTTCCCTTGATAGACATTGTATGCTACCTGCATAATGGGTAAAGGATAAGTTTCTGAAACTTTTAATGATTTCTAACACTTGCGAGTGGGGTAAAGCAATATACCTTATTAGAGATCACATATTTAAGTGCGAAGACATACCTCTTCAAATGTACGCGCTTAAGAATCCAAGAGTTGTCCATGGCCATAACGGACAAAACAATAAGAAGAAATGAATAAGGAGAGTTATTGTGTTGATGTCATTGTCTTGGTTTACACTAAACACTGACAATTCAAGACATCATGTTCACCGCGCAGTAAGTAAATCCGATGGTAATCAACTAAGGAATGTTCAAAGCCGAAAGCTACCTTTCCTGATGCAATATCTTATCGCTGAAAGATTGCTGGACTTTGGCACATCGTGTGCACCAATACTCTTTCAAAAGGATATTGTTGAAAATTTATTAATATGGGATTGAATTTATCATGTATTTAATGAGTTGAATATGTGGGCCCCGCATGTCAGAAACATCATTTCTTCGCACATGCCTAATCTACTAAGTGAGTAGATGATGTTAGTGTCAAGTATCGTCAAATTTCACTAAGAAATGAAAGATATATTATTACACAAAGTAAGGTGTTTAAGACGTGAAAAGATGGAGTGTTTTTGGCCAAAAATGTCAAATCTCCCTCATTGGTAGAAGATGGAAGTATTGTGCAATATGTAAACTCTATTTTTGAGTAAGGATTTGGGACCACAATGGGTAACCCATGTGTTTAGAAATGGGAGAACCTAGGTGAGCTTTGGTTTGGGGCTAAGCCCCACACGTGCGTCGTCGCCTGGTCCGGGCCTCGTGTCTCGGGTTCTCGGGGCTGTGGGTTGTCTTTCGGATTTTTTTGATCCCTGAAATATTAACTATTTACATTTTGGTCCCTGAAGTTTTTCGGAACATTAAAACAACTCTATCTTCTCTAAAAGACATCAGCCAACAGACATGACTGTCTAACAGCGTTGCTTCCCTTTCTACTCTTATAAATTGAACATTTCTGTTCAAATTAAAGATAGAGAACACACAACACAATACACAAAAAAGTCAAATATTCATTTTTTGTTTTCATAACAGAACAATAAACACAGAACATAACACATACATAAGTCAACAATCCGTTCTATATTCATTTACTTCATTGGGATCAACACAGTTAGTTTTGCTTTGTTGATTGTTGTTGTTTTATCTTGGAGACTATTGTCCATTACCGTAAAAGTATATATACGAGGCAATTATGTCTTAAAGACAGAGAGTCATCTCTCGACTCATCCTTGTTTGATTTTATTTAACCTTTCGGATACACCAACTTTACCTACAGTTTCTGCTTCCTGTTCACGTTCTCAGCCTTAAATCAATGGATAACCACGTTTTCAGCGTCAAACAACATTCTCCAACATATTTTATTCAACAAAATTCGAATCGAATGGGGTAAGGGCCAATGGAGATATACCTGGATGAAAAACAAAAAATAAGACTATAACCACAACGAAAAATTGAGGGAAAGATGATAGTAGATATACCTGGACGATAAAGTAAAACATAAAACAAAATGGGGATGTAATGGATAATGGAGACATACCTGTTGAAGTTGAAATCAGAGAAGAAACAAGAACACAGGAACTATATTGTAAGCGATGAAAACGTTAAAGTCTTAATGTGGGATAATGGGTGCAAAGTGATTTTAACTTTACATACACAGTGGGGGTCATATTAAGAAATAACCTCAAATATGAGCCTAATTTGATTGTAATTGGGTTCGAATTGATATACCATGTAATTAGGTATTAATTTCAATCCTCGAGTGAATAATTTAAATGAGCATCAAATAGCAAATTAGCTACTAAAGTCACTTATGTTTATTTTGTATCAACAAAGTCATTCAAGTTAGACAAATTTATCTACAAAGTCATGACAATAAAAAACTAAATGGATAATTATATAATCTCCCCTAAAATTTAATTTCGTATCTTTGTGGTTATGCTTGCCTCTTCTATTTTAATTTTTTTATAATAATCTTTAACCTAATTATTACTTTCTCCATTTTAAAAAGATTGTTTGGTTTTGACTTGCCACAAAGTTAAGAAAATAGAGAAGATTTTTAAATTTTGTGATCTTAAATTAAAGATGTGTTGAATGTACAAAAATGACCTTTAATTTTGTGGTCTTAAATATGACTTGTGAAAAGTTGAAATGAAAGAGTTGTCAAAAAAGGAAAAAAATATTTTTTTAAAACGGATTAAAAAGGAAAGTAAGACAAACATTTTGAAACGAATGGAGTATTATTATCCAATTTGCTTTTCAACTCTAAAAGGCACAAATCCCAGGTATCTTACACAACTAAACTTATTTTACCATGTCTGTTAAATATACTCCCTAAAATATGGACAAAACTGTGATATACATTAAGTGTATATCACGGTATAACTACTTTTTTCTTCTCTCCCAATTTTTTTTCCAAATCCTTACATCACATCTTGCGTTGCTACTATGACTAAGAACACGTTTCACCAAGTCATTGTTGTTTCTAATATCAAGAATCGCATCTCTATCGTTCTTGAAATGAAAGCGTCGATATGCGGCGTGGGCGAGTTGTTCAAAGTTCATGCGTGATCGCGTCAAGTCCTCCATCACATTATCCTCGCGGCTCCTACGGATCTGGCGGTGCAAGACTCGGATGGTCGAAGTTATGGGCGACACGATGTTCTTGTTCTTCAATGGATTTATTCCATTATTTCTATCGACCTGTTGCAAACAATTATCGAACATGACGCTATAGCAATGGCGGCTTGGAATAGAATACATGATATACAGGCCAAAACTGTGCTCACAATGGTGGCAAAAAGATCCAGAATCGCAAATATAATAGTAAGAATCGGGGCGACAACAATGGTGGTGGTCGGAACAGTGGTGGTGGCGGTGGTGGCCTCTGGGCGATCGTGAATAACATTGGGCTAATAGTAGGCCCTGTACCTGAAGGCGGGCCTAGTTTTCCCAATGACCAGTAGGCGGCGAGCCGGTGTGTTGGCCTCGGCCTCGCAGCCGCGTCTGTGGACTTCACCCAAACCGACATTGACCACGCGATGCACACACTTGGATTGATTCCTTCGTGCGAATTATCACATCCCGTCCACCTCTTATCTTTAAAAATACCGCCCATGCCTCTAAATTGATTAAAAATTTGGTATATGTCAGTAAATTCACCACCGATAATTTTGTGTCTATTGAATTTGATCCGTTTGGGTTTCTGTGAAGGATTTCAAGACGAGGATTCCTCGTGAGGTGTGATAGTAGGGAGATCTTTATCCTATCACGTCAAGTTTCGGTCTCTCGAGTCAATCAAGCTTTACCATCAACTTTTGCAGCCCTTGCTCCTTCCTTGTGGCATGCTCGTCTAGGTCATCCGGGGTCGTCTATTTTGTCTTTCTTAGATAAAAATAATTTTATTTCTTGTAAGGGTACGCATAGTACTCCGAATTGTCAATCTTGTTCGTTAGAAAAAAGTGTTAAGTTGTCATTTGTAGACTCTAATTCTCACACTTTAATGTCATTTGATATTATTCATAGCGATTTATGGACATCTCATATTCTCAGTTCTATGGGTCATCGGTATTATGTTCTATTTCTTGATGAATACTCTAATTTTTTTGGACTTTTTCGCTTATATTTAAGAACATTCATTCGAACCCAATTCGAACGGGAGATTAAAAATATTCAATGTGATAATGGAAAAGAATATGATAATGGGGTATTTCGGGAGTTTTGTGCTAATAATGGGATCAATTTTCATTTTTTTGTCCACATACTTCTTCACAAAATGAGAAAGCCGAACGTAAAATTCGTACCACTAATAACATTGTCCGAACTTTATTAATTCATGCTTATGTACCCCTTCATTTTGTCATCGTGCTCTACAAATGGCTACATATCTTCTTAACGTTCTTCTTATCAAATGTTTGACATATTCGCCCCCTCTTCACATTTTATATAATAAGACTCATTTGTATTCACATCTTAGGGTCTTTGGGCACTTATGTTATCAGTTGTTTCCATCCACCACAATTAACAAACTTCAGGCCCATTCTACCACGTGTGTATTTTTGAGTTATCCGTCTAATCATCGTGGTTACAAATGTTTTGATTTAACGTCTAATAAAATCATCATTAGTCGTCATGTTATTTTTTATGAGTCCCAATTTCCGTTTGCAAAAGTGAGTAGTCATGTGCCTAGTTCGTATAATATTTTGGATGACGGTATATCCCCGTATATTATTCACCATCCCGACCCATTGATCCCGTCAGGGCGATCTCGATTGTTGGGGCGGTTTCACCACTACCAAAAAATTCCAATCTTGGGTTCAACCACTCCCCGTGTTGGGCAAAGAGCCCACTACCTATGGCGATCCATCACGTGTTCGATCTTTCCCAAAATTCCTCAATTTCCGAGTCATAGACAAGTCACTCGTAGTCAATGATGTATTGTTAAACCAAAACGATATTTAATTTAAATTCTAATGTTCTTAAATCATCACTACCCCGTAATCTTGTGTCTGCTTTAAATGACCCAAATTGAAAAATTGCTATGACGGACGAATATAATGTTCTTATTGATAATGCTCAATGTGGATTTTTGTTCATAAAGACAATTATGACGGTTCGTTTGCAAGGCATAAGGCTTGTCTTGTAGGTAATGGTAAGACTCAATAGGTTGGTGTGGATTGTGGTGAGACATTTAGTCTGGTGGTCAAGTCGGCTATCATTCGCACGGTGCTCAGCTTGGCTCTTTCAAAAACATGACTCATTCACCAGTTAGATGTGAAGAATGTTTTCTTACATGGTGATCTCAATGAGACAGTCTATATGCATCGGCCCTTGGGGTTTAGGGATCCCAAATATCCTCATCATGTCTATTTGTTGAAGAAGTCATTGTATGGGCTTAAGCAGGTCTGATAATTCATTATTCATATATCGTCGTGGATCTTTCTTGGCTTATATACTCTTATATATGGATGATATTATCTTGATTGCCTCTTCTGATGCATTACGCAAGTCTAGCATGACAATGTTGAGTTCTGAGTTTGTTATGAAAGACTTGGGGCCCTTGAGTTACTTTTTGGGGATTGTTGTCGCTCGTCATGCAGGTGGGTTGTTCTTATCCTAGAGGAAGTATGCAGCTGAGACCATTGAGAGGGCTGGGATGTCTTCCTGTAATTCCACTTCCACTCCGGTTGATACTAAATCCAAGTTGGGTGATGCGGCTGGCTCATCTTATGAAGATCTGACCCGCTATATTAGTCTTGCAGGGGCCTTCAGTATCTTACATTCACGAGATCAAATATTATGTATGCCATAAAGCATGTGTGTTTATTTATGCATGATCCCAGGGTTGATCACATGAATGCGCTCAAACAAATCATTCGGTACATCCAGGGGACACTTGACTATGACTTACATTTATATCTTTCGTTGACGTCTACATTTGTCTCGTAATACAGATGCTGATTGGGGTGGTTGTCCAAACATCAGACGATCTACGTCTAGCTATTGTATGTTCTTGGTAATAATTTGGTCTCTTGGTCAGCCAAGCGTCAGTCGACGTTATCACGCTTGAGTGCAGGGGCCAAATATCGAGGGATAGCCAATTTGGTCTCTGAATCCTGTCGGTTACGTAATCTTCTTTTAGAGCTTCATTGTCCTATTCAGAAAGCTACCTTGGTTTATTGTGATAATGTTAGTGTTATCTACGCTACGTAATCGATTCGGCCTAGCCACTAAACATATCGAGATGGACATTCCTTTGTTCGCGAAAAGGTAGCCCGTGGACATGTATGTGTCTGTCATGTCCCTTTCAGATATCAAATTGCATACATCTTTACCAAAGGTCTTCCGTCAGTATTCTTTGAAGATTTTAGGGGCGATCTCAACACGAAGATCGCGTCTTGTATGCGAGGTTTGTTGAATATAATAGTTATACCGTGATATACATGTTATGGTATATCACGGTTTTGTCCATATTTTATGTAGTATATTTCATGTATATAGACCATACGGGGTTTTCCATAGATAGGTAATATTGTAAATTAATTAGTATTGTATATTTACCATAATTATATGAGTCTTGTACTACTAGAATAGGGTTTTGGGATTAGAATAGGAATATGTTTTCTATTATGGAAAATTGTAAATTGTATATATACTCTTTCATTAATGAAAATAATCAAGAGTTTATTTCTTTCCATGTCAATTGCTGATTTGTCCAGTGGGGAACTTGATCTAAGGAGACTAAAGTCCATTAAGGCAAACTTTGAACGAACATAATTTATATTCCCCGTGTTCTTTTTCTTTTCTTTTTTCTTGCGAAAATGACAAAAAAATAGTTTTTACACCCAATTGCACATGCTTAGCCAAGAATTCATTTTGTCACTATAGATTAGGGTGTCCAGCGGTGGGGCTACCCGCGACCCACTGACACAGTATCGGGATCGAATCCGGTTTCGGTGTCGGTTTGATGCGGTCGAATTTTCTCCGACCACTCATGGGCAGGCCCCGTCACGACCCTTACACTGCCTGCGGCTAATTGCCATTTTAGGCCGTTGTGCAACGATCAAATTCCCCCACCCCACTGATACCTGCCCTCTTAATATTTATTTTTAACCCCTAAGTTATTATATTTATATTTTAACCCAATTTCTAACTATAAATACCTCATTTTCTCTTCAGTCTTTCTCACAAATCTTCCTACAATCTCTCTTATAATCTCTCATTCTCTCTACATTGTCTACTAATTACTAAATATTCAATTTTATTTATTTATTTGGGAGTGATGTTTGCAACTAGCTTGAGGATCATCCATTGAGCAAAGTTTCAATTTTCAACCTCTCGATTACACTACATGTTGACGTTACGTCGGCGTTGGGTACATTCGTTCATTCATTAAATTATTATTGTTTTTTCAATTTATTTAGCGCACTTAATTTCATTATCTTTAATTATTTATTTGCATAATTAAAATGGAAGGATTGAGTTAAGGGTAAGGGTAAGACTCCATCTAGTAGGGGTAACAAAGGCATGTGTACTTCTTCTAGTCATCCTATTCCTCATAGACAGGACAATTTTATTGATACTGAATTATTTCCTGAAGTACCATTAGATTTAGACGAGGAGCTATTTTCTGGAACTCAACAAGATTTTAATTTAGAAGATAATCTAGAGATACATCCACTAATCCAAATGACACGCCCATTAGTGCACCTCAAACTGAACTTCCTCCTATTCCCTCTAGTATGAGACGAGGTCCACCACAACGAAAATTAAAATCAGATGTATGGGCTTTTTTTGATAGGGACGTAGAAAATGAAGTTGTTAGATGCACAATTTGTAAAAACGTTTATAAATTTAAAATGGGAAAAAGTCAGAGAGGGACGGGAATTTAACTACGCATTTGAATAGATTTCACACATCTAGGTGGGAGGAATATAAGCCTAAAAAGGTGGGTGGGCCAATGTCCTCTCATTCAGAACAAGGTTCACATACTGTCCCGGACCAGGTACAAGGTCAAATTGACCCTATGACGGGGCCCGAGAAAAAGCAAAAAATTGACCTTTTGAAGTCAATACAATAAAAGATCATATAATAAAGTGGCGGGTTAGAAAGAAAATCGAGTGAATGCGAGAGAAGTGGAAAGCTTTAAGTATTAGAAGCGTATTAGAAGGAAGCGGATCCAATCCATTCGAAGGGAAAGCAGAGCAGCAGGCAGGCAAAGCGGTCGAGAAACTCAACGCCACTATTCTTGAACAACTTGGAGTCGGGCCTTCTTTTCGCGGCAATTATAGGCCCTAAATAGGATAAAAAAAAGATAGGGAATCATTATCAAAATTAGTTGCAGTGGAGGGTTTGTCTTTTTCATTTCCTGAATCTCTTGATTTTATTCATTATATAAGAGAAATGTACAATCCTGCTTATAACGGTTTTTCTAGATCAACTTTTAGGAGAGACGTTTTTAAATTTACACACGAATATTAACAATATTTACGTTATTCATTATATCATTTGCCTGGCAAAGTATCTATTACGTCTGATATAGGTCGTAGTACTAACGGCCATGATTATTTAACTGTAACATGTCATTGGATAGACTATAAATTTTCTATGCAAAAACGTATTTTAACATATAAATATATTGATAGTAGGCACAATGGTCTTTTTATTTCAGACAATATTTTTTCAGTTTGCGATTATTATGGCATAACTGATAAAATCATGACTATTACATTAGATAACGCTTCTTCTAATATTTCTGTTTGTTAGATTATTAAAAAATGTCTTAACTTCGTCTTTTCCAGATCATTTTCATATAAAATGTGCATGTCATATTTATAACTTAGTTGTAAAGGATGTTATATCACTTTTTGAAGACATTCTTGGAAAAATACATTTGTTATAAACTATATTTTTAAAAATAATAGAATACAACGAATAAAAAAATATAAAAAAACTTGTCACGATTGTCAACTACCTTACAGAAAAATTCCCGAAGAAATATGCACTAGATAAAATTCTTTATACAACCAACTACATGTTGCTTATGAGTATAGAAGACCTATAACCCAATTTTTTAACGCCCGTAATTCAAATCCTACTGATATGCTTATAGATTTCGATTGAGATACAATTTTTGAACTTATTACATTTTAGAAAAATTATATGTAGCTACTAAAGAATTTTTCGGTATTTATTATCCTGCTATTTCATCAATGTTATTTTATATAGCTCTAATATTTATATTACTTAATGAATATATGGATAAACCAGCTTATAAGGCACATATTAAAAAAATCTAAAAATGAAAAAATATTTTATCCTTATTCCACCAATTAAATTATTAGTGATGTATTAAATTTGTCTATTAAAATAGACGGTTGTAAAACACTTATTGAAACTATTTATGATTGCATAAATAAACTTCCACCTCCATCTCCTAAAAATCCAAATGACCCACCACCTATTGAAAAAGGTAGAGAAGAAGTGTTATCTAACATACCAGATGAATGTAAAAAAGTATATACGCATTACCAACAAGAAAGTGCTAGCAACCAAACGAATTTCATGTCATCTTCTTCTTCTTCAATACAACCTCAAAAATGACATGTTGTTTCTGCGGCTAATATTGAAAGCCTCAGCCATAGAATGTTTAGTGGTAACATTTCTAACCAAATTAGTGAGTTTGATGTTTTTGTTTTGCAGAGTGTTGTACCGTACGAAGCAATTGAAAATGAAGAGGGACGTGAAGACTTGCTAAAATACTGGAGGGAGTATGAGAAGAATTTTTCAACACTATCTAAGATGGCCCGAGATGTGTTAAACATTCAAGCGTCATTAACAGCGTCTGAAAGCGTGTTTTCTGCGGAAAGATTTCAAATAGAGGAGCACAAACATTCATTGGCAAGAGACTCATTAGAGATTGCAGTTCTATTCAGAGACTGGATTCGTGTGAAGCGTAGGAGGTGCGCCCAACCGGAGATCAACGAAGAAGAAGACTACAACTACAACGAAATCTTATTTGATGGATGTGCAAGCGACGTCGACCAATTTGACCAACAAATACCAATTTCAATCGAAGAACTACAAGAAATTATAAAGAAACTAGAAAACGTGTTTCTTAAAATGTAATTCTTTTAATTGTAATTTTAATATGTTATTTATTTGCAACTTTTAATATCACGAAGTTGCAATTTTGTACCAAAAAAAAATACTTCTATCGAATAATATAAGAGACACAAAAACAGTCTTGGGATGTTTTTATTAAACTATATTGTTGTGTGTGTTATTTATATAATTTAAGGGATACTAAAAAATGACTGACCCGATCCAGGCCCAGGATCGATGCAGGATCGGCGGATCACCAGCCAGGCCATGAGATCACCAAACCCCTCTGGGTCCTATATTTTGTATCTTTTTTGCAAATTCAATTGATATTTTAGTGTCGATTACGTAATTCTTTATCATGCATTTTACAACATAAACATCCCGAACTACGCGTGTCTGATTCTCACTATACGGTGTGATACGTAGGCAACCCATCTAGGGTTCGACACCACCACATAAAAAAAGTGACATATTTGGTTCACTCATTCATTGCATTTATCCAATCACGGACATTCATTATTGCATTTCAATCATTCCATTACATACATTCGTTCATGCATTTCATTCATTCTATCACAGTCATTCATTTTTTTATTACATTCCTTTTACTTTGCATCAGTCTTATATTGAACAATCATTTGTTTTGCACAGCTTTTACTTTTGTATTTCTTTCATAAATGAATTCTTTTTAAATCATACGTTTTATAACATATCTGAACGAACTACGCACACCTGATTCTCGTCAAAGATGAGATACGTAGGCAACCCTATTCGGGTTCGGTACCATTTATTCAAAAAATACAAAAAAAAATTATTCAAAAAGCATAAAAAAAACTCTTTTAAGTATCATTGTTTGATTTGGTTGATATCAACACAGTTAGGAGTGTGCATAGGAAAGAACGAGTAATAATCAATATGGGTGGACTTCATGGTAAACCATAGATTCTTTTGGTACCTCTCACGCACACCTGTAATGACATTGTCTTGCATGCTTTCAAGATAAGAACGAAACCAACCTCATCGTTTCATATGCATTGTGTGGTGAATTTTAGAATAAGTTCAATTGCATTGCATTGTGATCTAGATCTTGGCTCGAATGTTTGTTGAGGTGAAATCCTGAGTAACACTCGGTGTAGGAAATGATCGTAGGCTTTCTTTGACCCGTTTGAGCCTTTTCAGCCTACCAAATAACATTATCCGTAGTACACCCCTTGAGCCTAAAACCTATTCTTTCGACAACTGCATATTACACCTATACCCTTTCTGAGTGCGTACGCACTATCCCTCTCTTGGCCCGACCTCCTTGAGCGCTTTAGAAATGTGCAAGTGACTGACAAAATTCTACGTCGAAGTTTGCAAAGACAAAATTGTCAACGTCCCAAAAGGGAAAAGAAAAACACAAATGACGACTTCACAAAAAGAAGAAATCAAAAGCTCCGACATTAAAAATAAAAAATAAAAAAAATGAGAGAATAACTTTGAAAAAACGTGCTCCAAACGAAAGATTAAAAACGAAGTCAGTACAGAAAAACTGGGACAAAAAAAGAAGAAAGCAAATCAGCATTAAAGCACACAAATATCAAGCACGGACGTAGTCCAACGCTCGAGGAATGATTAGTCACTTTTTACCCAAATGATATTCATCCCTTTCTCCAAACCTACATTCTGAGCTGTGACAAGCCTACATGATCTTATCGAGGGTTCTCACATTAGTGGATACTTACATGGCTAAGCTTTATGGTATCACGATTGCGTCATTGAACATCCTTTTGAGTGTGAGCGTACTTCTCTAAACATCCCAAAATTCAAAATACTGGAATATATGTGAGAAATGAGACTTTCTTTTAGTGAGGGCATTTGAAACGTGAGATTACGTGTAGTTCGAAACCTTGGCTGCAAGCAAGTGTGTCGATACTTAGGTGTCTGAGGTATCATTTGAAACTATAGGAATTACCCAGAAGTCAGTCTTGGTTAGACTGGAAGTGAATAACGGAATTCCTAAGCACAATACTAATTGTTGGTATCAACTGAAGTCAGAACGTGATACTGTGTTTCCACTTTTCAGGAAAAAAATACATATATAAAATTCTCATTTTTTGCATCACGAAATACGTCTTGACCTGATTCCCTCTGCGGGATACGTAGGCGGCCACATTGGCTTCTGTCTCATTTTTGTAAATTATACAATTATTTTTTGCATCACGAACTACGTCTTGACCTGATACCTTCAACAGGATACGTAGGCGACCACATTGGCTTCGGTCTCATTTTTAAAAAATTGTACAATTATTTTTTGCATCACGAACTACGTCATGACCTAATTCCCTCGTGAGGATACGTAGGCGGCCTAAGTCGGTTTCGGTCACACCATTAGAAATCTTTCCATTGGCTCGCGTGCGATAAATGCATGTGATTATTTCGAAAAAAGATATGTGCAATTTCCGCCAGAGCAAGTCCGTGCAGAGACTACATCAGCACTCACAACATTCAGCAAGCATTCACATCATCCAGCAAGTCCGTGCAGAGACTACATCAGCAATCACAACATTCAACAAGCATTCGCGTCCGTGGCGCGCGAGCATTCGGCAAGCATTCACAACATCCGGAAGTCGCGCGAGCATCGCGACTCGCGGCGTTCAACAAGCATTCACATTCACGCCCGTCGTGCGAGGCGAAATCTCAGCATTTTCAGCATCACATCAATATAACCGTCATCACGTTTTACAGGATAACATTTCTACTCATACAATTACATTGCTTATAAATTCATGCATTATCTTTTTGCCTTAACAGTTATGCACTAACATTTGCTTAAGTCTGAGCATGCAAGCGTCAAGAGCCAAAGCTACAAAGTCGACGCGAATCAACCACTCCTTTCCTAAAACTCACAAGTTTTATGAGAGCAGGATCTTCATATCAGCAAAGGCGGGAGGACAACAATAAGCTCTTGCGGGTTACAAGCGCACAACGTCTATGCGATGATGTTATATCAACCGAGACGAGTCACAAAGCAGGTACGTCCATAAAACGACGTCATTTCATGTAAGCCTATGCAACAGCTTCATCTATGTTTCGTCTATACAACGACGAACATCTGTATCGCGTCTATGCAACGACGCCATCTCATGTAAGCCTTTGCAACGACTTCATCTATGTTTCGTCTATGCAACGACGAGCATCTGCATCGCGTCTATGCAACGACGTCATATCTTCTAAGCCTATGCAACGGCTTCATCATGTTTCGTATATAACAACGACGAGCATCTGCATCGCGTCTATGCAACTACGCCATTTCACATAAGTCTATGCAACGGCTTCATCTATGCTTCGTCTATGCAACGACGAGCATCTGCATCGTGTCTATGCAACGATGTCATTTTATCTAAGCCTATGCAACGACTTCATCTATGTTTCGTCTATGCACGAACATCTGCATCACGTCTATGCAACGACGAACATCTGCATTGCGTCTATGCAACGACGTCATTTCATGTAAGCCCATGCAACGACTTCATCTGTGTTTCGTCTATGCAACGACGAGCATCTGCATCGCGTCTATGCAACGACGTCATTTCATGTAAGTCTATGCAACGACTTCATCCATGCTTCGTCTAGGCAACGACGAACATCTGCATCGCGTCCATGCAATGACGCCATCAGCATCTACAAACATCACGCCATCAAATACCTGTGTCAAATTGTCTTCAAAGCCCTTTTTTTTTGTTAACCAAGAAAGTGACGTTATTATTATCACTGCCTCAAAAAGGCCATTTGTACAAATTCCCAAGAATACACACATACAGAGATATGTGGATTTGCCTTCTATTTAGTATTTCATCAACAACACTGTCGGTTTAATAGCTATAGAAAATCATTGACATAACATAGAGGGGCAACAACCCTTAGATAAAAATTCATTCTCCCCATTAACCTCATTAATCCACTATAGGGTTTTGTCCTCCTCTATTTTTATGTTTGAACTTAGGCTAGCAAGTTGCCACCTATCTCTTCTATTTCATTCTCTGGAACTTCTCTCACCTTTTGATCGTACTGTTTTATTGGTTATTTATGGCGGTGGGCTGATGTTGGAATTGAAAACACGAGCTTAAGATAAATGACCAAATAACAAGAGGATCATGATTACACTTTGGTACTATGCGCGTGGCTTGTGTGGTCTAATCGCTCACTTGGCCAGCTTTGGCAGTGAGGAGTATTAATTGTCTGCAACGCGACCCCCTTATTTAATAATAAGTGATATGCCCCTGTATATTCACTTAATTTCAAAAAAACTCACAAACTCTTCGTATACTCGATGTCATAATTTGTAATATGATACCAATACATAACGGGAAATATACAACTATCACACTCGTAGTAACCAAAAATTATTCCGGAATTACATCCTTTGTATACTAACTTCCGAATTAGCATATATAAATATACTCTATATCCAAGATTCAAATCTTATTTCCTTAATGACGTTCTTAATTATCGCCTTAAAACTATGAGGTGTAACAACACATATAGGAAGTATTGTTGCAATAGTCACTAAATCCATTTTTATACCCTTTAATCTCATCACATCCAACAGGCTCAATGCCTCCATAGCATTTTCATTCTGACAGAACCCCGATATCATAGCATTACGACAACCCATATCCCGATAAGGCATGTCCTTAAAAATTCTAAAGGCAACACTAGAAGATTGGAAACGGCAATACATATGCGCCAAAGAGGCAACTAGAAACACATCCCACTCTAACCCAAGTTTTGAAGACTAACAGTGTATCCCTACACCATCAATTATATTATAACAAGCTTTCAACACTAGAGGAAAAATGTAAAAGTTAGGCTTGACATCAGCTGTGGACAACATTTCAATTAAACAAATCAGAGATTCACTGAAATGGACATTACAAATATAAGATGATATCACCGAATTCCAAGTATAAGCATCTTTACTCTCTATCATGTAGAAATTCTTCTGTGACAAAGAAAAGTCATCTAAGTGAGCATAAAGATTCACAAGTTTAGTGCTAATAAAGATACTCTGAGCCTTCCGACCTGATGAGAAGGCGTGAAGTGACTTGAAATGTAGATTTTGGTACAGGAGTGGAATAAACGCTCAAAATCAAACTCGTTTTCCTTGTTTGCAACACCAACTGATAATACTTTATTGCAACTTCTCTTTTTAGTCCTCACATTAGTCAAACTGCTTGTGGGTAAATGATCCTATTGTTAACTTAGTTTTATTTACTAATTGGTGTGCTGAAAACTCCTATATTTGTAGTATCTTAATCGTGAACACTTAATGGACAATGTCATCGAATCTAAAATGCGTGTATCATCGCAGTTAACTCTCATTCATGGTAAAAAATGAATCTTTTCTTTTCGTACCTTCTCACTACTCGTAATTATAAACAACTTCACTTCTTTTGACATTTGATTCCAATCCTTGGCGTTACTATCCCTTAAGGGATGAATTGTTAACTTGTTCCTTTATTCAGTACGTAGAAGACTCTGAAGAATTGCATTACATGACGTTGACCTACTATCTCCAAACCTGGTCATTATACTTCGATTCGAATTCTTCCACTTTCCTTATGGCTAACTCTTTCTGTCAATGACGTTTTAGGAAAAAAAAATCCTTCATCTCGTTAAACTGTAAACCCACTACTTTACCTATCTCGCGGAACTCTTGGTTGGTTAAAAAATGCTCATAGACATTTGCGTTTGACTGACATTTTATCTGTATTATAATGTCATTATCTTTTGATATATATCTTTAATGTCTATCTTGTATCCATAGGCGTCATTGACCCCTTTTCACCTATTTAGGTGCTAATCTCGAGTTTTACTCACTGTTACTTCCGTTTACATACTTTCTGAAAGGTATGACTGTATATGTTGTGGAACTGATGCTTCATATGTTTAGATCCAATTCACGGTATTACATGATCTAATGACTTGTCAAGCTTTCTTGTCTTATCATTATTAGATATCCCATTTCTTTTTCTTGGTTCATCCTTGTCTTTTCATTCTGCATCTTTTGGGTCTCCCAGACATTGGCTTCACTCTAAGGGACTCCACTATTTGGTTATTTGTTTGAGGCAACATTATCATACTAGGCATTGGTTGTAAGAAATACTTAAAACCTTTAAGAAATGTTTCTCTTCTGTACCAAATGCTCTACATAACTTTCTGGTTCTTCCCCAATATGGTATAAGGCACATACACAATGCTGGCAAAGGATATCCCTCACTGCCACAACCTATAGCTACACAATTGTGTGCATATATTTCCAGTATCATAGCTTTGTTATCTTCTAATATAAGCCTAGCTATGGGTGAAATGTCACTGATTCAAGTATCAACAAACTTGATCATATCTTTATGCATATCCATCATTTTATGTCTAGTATCTTCAAGCATGATAATCACAGCTTCACATCTCAAAACTAGACTTGGTACACCTCTAAAATAATGTTTTCCTTCCTTCATCTCTTTATTTTTTTTGCCAGTTTTCCCAAATGTGTCTTGCACACATTCTCCTTTCAGCATTAGGAAGTAACTCCTGAACAACTGATTATAAACCCTTCTGCTTATGAAACCAGGCCTTTAGAGCCACATATAAAGTAAACATCGCAAGGGAATAAAACCAGCCCATATGGCCACACAAAATACAAAGTTCCACAAGGGCATAATGTATGGCCATGAAAGGATGAAGACAAAACAATCTGGAAACCATGCAAAATCATAGTGATGTAAAACCGATCAAAGAGGCTACAATTTTCACACCACAGTCCGAGTGATATAAATCTAGTTAGAAGGCCACATTTGTCATTCCAAAAAGTGCGGTCAAGTGGCTTCACTCCTATCTTTCCTTATAGTCTTAAGAGTTGCTCTAGGAGCTCTTGGAGGCATTACCCCCATCACATTGGAGTTGACGGTCCCAGTCTTTTCTGTTTGCGTAGGAGTTCTTCCTCTTGCTCCATCGAATGCAATAGGAACCATTAACTAATGACTTAGAATGCATGAATGATTCTTGGATTTGAATCTCGCAATTTAGACAAAAATGAAATTGTGATGCTGGGATCTTGGGTAGAGACGGGTGATATTTTAGTAGGTAAATTAACACCCCAGGTCGTGAAAGAATCGTCGTATGCTCCGGAAGATAGATTGTTACGAGCTATACTTGGTATTCAGGTATCTACTTCAAAAGAAACAAAGGCGAGCCAATGAGCTTCTCAGTTAATGAAGAGCTTCCCTTGATGTGAGTAGAACTATCTATTTGAATTATGTTGAAAGCGGCTCTCCATTCCTGCTAAGCGTCGGTCAGCCCCAAAAGCTTCCCCCTAAATGACTGGACATGCTCGTTCTTTGGGTCTTAGAGCGAAGGAAAGCGGGCGGGGCGAGGAGAGATGACTAAATCACCGTTTGGGGCGACTTCACCAGTAGGCGCTTGCTCGGCCGAATGGAAGTAAAGAAGGGAAACCGGGTTAGTGGTCGAGTCGTTTTTGGTATCCTGACCATAACTGGGTTAAGCCCTTTGGATGTGGGGCAAGAACTTCCAAATCCAAGTTCCGAAACTTTCCCGTCCCCGGAGATCTACGAAGGGGGCAAGACGTGATATAATTCTAGTAGAAAAGGCTACAATATTCACTCTAAAGACAAAATGATGTAAACTCGGTCGGAAGGTGGCAGTCTTCATTCCAAAAGACATGGTGATTTAATTATGATAAAAAAAGATGCATTATTCACTCTAAAGTCAGAATGATGTCAATCTGATCGAAAGTCCACAGTGTTCATTCCAAGGGTAAGGCGGTGTAAAATCGATCAAAGAAAGTCGCAGTCTTTATCTTCAATGATGTAAATTGGGTCGAAAGCCCGCAGTCTTCATTCCAAAGGATAGAGTAATGTAATTCCAGTAAAAAATGTTGCAGTATCACTCCAAAGTTAGAACGATGTAAATTTGGTCAGAAGTCCACAGTCTTCGTTCCAAGGGTAAGATGATGTAAAACTGGTCAAAGAACTTGCAGTATTCATCTTCAGAGTCAAGGTGATATAAATTCGATCAAAGATGCCGCAGTCTTCACAATAAAGTCTGAACGATATAAATCCAGTCAGGAAGCCGCAGTATTTGTTTCCAAGAGTCAAGTGCATGCCGAGAGGGCCATTCGTACAAACACCATTGAGAGGGTCATTCATACAAACACCACAGAGAGGGCTAGTCATACAAACATGTCGATAGGGCCATTCATTGTCGAGAGGGTCATTCATACAAACACGACCGAGGGGGTCATTTATACAAGCATTGTCGAGAGGGTCATTCATTGCCAAAAGGACAGTATTTCTAAGCGGTCCATTCATTACCAAGAGGGTCATTTATATAAATACTGTTGAGAGGGTCATTCATACAAGCATTGCCGAGAGGGCCATTCATTGTCGAGAGGGTCAACATTGTCGAGAGATATATTCATATAAACATGTCGATAGGTCCATTCACACGAGCTAGACAATGTCAGAAAAGACATCTACTCAAATAAGATACACACGAGCTGGACGTTGTCGAAAGTGGTATCTACTCAAATCAACAAGGTCAATAGAGCCAGACGATGTCGAAAGTGACATCCGCTCAAGTCAACAGAGTCAAGAGAGATAGACAGTGTCAAAAGAAACACCCTCTCAAATGAACAGAGCCAGACGGTGTCGGAAGTGACATCCACTTAAACAATATTCCACCAGTAAATCGACAGAACCAGACGATGTCGAAAGTGTTGCCCGTTAAAAAAAAAGTCACCCAAGCAAAGTCGCATAGGTATAAAAAATATAAAATAATCAACACGCATGTCTCAGCATATGAAAACGGGTTAGAGCTATCGGAGGTGGAAGGCGAACAAACCAGATCCAGACACATGCAGAGCAAATGTGGAACTCGTTCTTGGGAAGCCGGTCAAAAATATGTAACAACGAGATTCAATCTCTCTATACATGAGCTTGACATCACTCCATGTCGACCTCGCTCGTAAATCACAAAGATTTTTATTGTTAAAACCTCATAACCGGTCGAGCATATACCCAAAGGGTCAAATATATTCCCGCATAAGGGATACTCTTTTCGGGCTATTGAGTCAAACTACAAGTGACTTGATCCACATAAATTGGGATATGTAGGCCACTCAATCTCCGAGGATCGGTCACATTCCAACAAAATCATTTCGAAATTTTCTGATTTGATAACTTTTGTTTTATCAACTCTTTAGTAGTCTAATTGAGTCGAACTACAAATGGCCTAAATTCTTATGTGACCTAAGATATATAGGAAACCCAGAAACCATAATCCAGCCATAATTTTCAAAATGCATAAAAATGAGGAATATTTCCCAATTGGTTGACTAAAAACTAGGTCAGTCAAATTTCGCTGCTAAGGGATTATCTAGCCATCTATGAACAATGAAGGGGCAATTTTTAACACCTAATTTTTTATCCTTCAATAATTTTATTTAATTGTTCAAGACCCCTGAGTGACAGACGGAGTAAAATAACTTTTTACAAGGCAAATATAATTTTTATAAAATTATTGCGAGAGTATTTTGTCATCTCATTTGACGAAATATCACTTGATATATATATGTATATATATATCATATATCATATCTCAATTTTACATAATTTCTACCATTAATCACAATTTTGGAATTTCAACCGACAATTCTGAATGTAATTGTTCCAAAATAATTCTTAAAATTAAAGAATTAATGTTCCACTCCGTTAAAATGGGGAAATTGTCTAATTAAGTAGAATAAAGGAAATATGTCTCAACTTTAAGGCATGTTTTAAATTAAAGCGACTTTTGCATGATTTTGATTCCCTAATATTTAATTAGTGTCAAATTTAGTCTTAAAATGAAGCTATTAATTTAACTAGGTCATTTACGGATTTATTGGTCATTTGTTAATTTAAAATAGGGCCACATATGAGTGATTTTAATTTGCAAAATCCAATGGGCATTTGTTTGTTTAAATTAAAATCGGTCGAGCCCAAGACCAAAAGGCCCAGGCCACGGCTCACCCTTTCACCTTAAGGCGTAATACGCCAAAGGTCTTTTTCATTTGTTACAACTTGGCTAGGAATGAAACCCTAGTCGTCGATAGTCTTTGTCCCCAAGTTCCAAAAACGACAGTGGAGCAGGTGATGTCGCCCCTCTTTGTACCTTTTCTGCAAGAATTAAATGATTCTTGTCTGATTCATGATTTAAATTCTTGATTGTCATTGGTCGAAAATCTAATTGGAGCTAATTCCTCCCACCACCACCCACCCCAATTTGTGTTCTCCCACGCCGATTTGAAGAGCTCTGTTAGGGGTTCCTATTCCCCTATAAATAGAGACCTTTGTTCTTCAATTTAATGGTCCAAAATTCGATTCACTGCTTTTGTATTTGTTAAGAGCTGAATTGAATTAAAATCGACTAATTATTGCTTAAATTGAGATCCAGACCCTTTGGTGGAACCCATACTTAGCTAATTAGTCCTTCACAATCTAAAATTATCTTATTTTTGTGTGATTTGCGAGCTCGAGGTACCCAGAGTGAAGAATAAGCTCCAATTCGATTCTGGCTGCATGCATATAAGGTAATGCCTAATCCTTTTAGATTTTAGCTTAAATCATTCTATATAAGTTGTGATTATGTGTTCATGTGTTTAAACTAGCATGTTTTGGTTGGTTTGATGTTGTTAGGGTTATTATAATTTAGTTAGGATCATGATATGCTTATTGGATAACTGATAGTTCTTAATATATAGTTAAGACGGTGCTTTGATATTTCATAAGATCATTCAGAGGCTAGATTTAGTTGTTTCAGGTTTCCATGAGTTAATTGATCTTAAACATGAGTATGCTATTCAGAAACACTGAAATATGTGTTATCATAGTTAAATAATCATGCTTAGTTGAGTTAATATGAAGTATGGTTACAAGTTTGTGAGATTATGATCATTATGAGCTGCTTTGTATCTTAAATGCTAAGTTAGGAATATAAATTAAGTTGTGGTGTTGTGTTTGAATAGTTTAAGAGAATGTTTAAGTGTTTAAATATTCACCCAATTAAGTGTCACAATGATGCATATTAGGACATCCAGTAGTAGTCTAAATGTAGAAATAGATTAATATTGTCATACCCCAACCTTGGGGGGTGGTTGGCACCCGTCATCCGAAGGCCTGAGCGAATCACCTATAGTATCTGGTGCTCTTAACACGAAATTTGCGGCTGGAAAGGCCTCTAACAACTCTCAATGAGACAAGAATGTACGATAACCTGCACTCAGAAGAGTCCCAACACAATATATTACATATAACCAAGTCCGACAAGGCCACTAGAAGAGTTTCATCAACTAACAAGAGGTCGACAAGGCAATAACAAAAGGTACCCACACCATACGTTACTCTGTAAGCATCTAAGAGTGCTATAATACATCAACAGTTGGGATAAGGACTCACCATACCCAAAATTCTAGGAATAGTACCTCCTACAGACTCTGTATAGCAACTCCAGGGAAGGGGAGTGCCATAATCAACCGCTGGAAATAGGTATCCTACTAAGGAGGTGTGTCCAGTTACTACACATGTACGAACATGCCAGTCGTCGTCCACAAGAATGTATTGAATATGTAAGACATAAGTAAATGTAAGTAAAAGCATCAATGTGTAAGGAAACTGAAAGCAACAACCTATAACTTAGAAGTATCGTTGAGGTCCATACTATACATAAATGGGATATAATCGCATATATATAATGTCATAGGCTTTATCATCAATACATATCTATATAAGCTGTGTAAATAATGTCATAGGCCTCTGTGGGCAATATCATCAATATCATATATGTATATGTTGTGTATCTAACGCCATATGCCTCTGTGGGCAATATAAATATGTAATGCATATACATAAAGACAATCTAACGACCAAGTAATAATATTTTGAACTCATCAGAGTGTATGAGTCAAATCACACCTCCGACTATCCTTATGCAGATAACAAATCACCTATTACTCTTTCATACGACTTCATAGGTACGATAGATCACATTATTAACTTAGCTTTCAGGTAAACAAATAAGGAACTGACTTTCAATGACATAAGAAGGGTACCTTGGAATACGGAAAGTAATCTTGACAATTGATTGTAATATACAACAATAAAGTGACTGGAGAATCACAAGTACTTCTTTTTTAATTAAATTTCGCCTAAATGGGAATTTTATTAATTAAAATTGTTTAACAAAATAGGCCCAAATGGACCTATCAAAAAATTAGGCATAACACCCCGATCCAAATGCAAACAAAAAGCAAATAAAATGAAATAAAAAAACAAAACAAATATCACAATTAGGAAAGTTGTTTGTTGTTGTCAGCATCTGCATTTGAACCCTAGAAATTTACCATCTCTCTCTAGATACTTCCACTCATGGTGTGAAACTGATGATTCTTGTGCATGAGTGGTTCATAACCACGCTTCTCTGATTCATATCAACGCATCTTAGCTTCAGTTGAATCTCGATCCTCATGTGAAGTTTTCGATTCTTGTGTTGTATTCTTTACTGCTTGTTTCCTTCTACTATGCATTTTCCCCACCAAAGTTTTGTTTTGCAAGTTTCGATTGTGTTTATGGAGTTGTTGAAATGTCAGATCTTGTCTCCCTTTGCAAATTCAACTAAAAATCTAAGGTACCTCTTTGGCTCAATATCTGGCTTTTAATATCTATCTTCATTGTTGTGTGTTGGTGTGCTTGATACAAGTTTCGGCACCAGTTATCTGAGTAGGACCTTTGGTCGACTCTAGACCATCGCCAATCGCTCCTGAATTAATAATTTGACAAATTTAAAACTTACCATTTTTTGACTACTCATATCTTTGTTTCATCATCCTTACTCTTTCACTCCTTTCTTTAACATCTACCTTGGATTCTAAAGATTGGTTAACCATTTTATTACTTCGCTATATGCTCAAATCTGGGCTTATTCATTGTTGTCTCCCTTTACTGATTCTTAAAAATTCTGCTACTATTCGTGGCGGAGCTAGTGCTTGACATATTCAAAATTCACATCGTACCCAAGTTTCTATTACTTCTTTGGACTTCCCCCTTAAGGGTATCAGATCTCTTCTTAACCCGTCATTTGATTTGTTAGCTTTTACATTTCTGGCTTGAGTTATTTCAAGGATCACTTATTTTAATGTACCTCTTATACCATCACTTCTGGATAGGGATGACAACGGATAGGATCTGAACCGAATCCTAATAGATCCAGATCCATCGGGTCCATAAAAATCAGATTCAAATCCGGATCCACATGTAAAATTTTTGCCTTGAATAATATTTCTACCTGTTGAATTTTTTTTTACAAAATGAAATACAGTATAATTGAAAGTTTGTGTACACAAGAATTCGTGGGGACGCATCATGGCATGGGACATCTTTTATTGATAATTATTGCAAGCTTCAACTCCACTTATTGACGGCAACACAAGTATTATTTCTCATTATAGAATTTTACTCACTGTAATAATAAAAATATAAAATTATTTTTATCACATTAAAGTAATTAAATTTATGTACTCTAAAGTAATAAACTATTTTATTACATTAAAGTAACATAATTGTACATACTATAATATAGTAGTAAAGTTACAAAAACTTCATATAGTAAAATAACCTTAATGATATGTTTTGTCATTAAAGTATATATATTTAATAAAAATGGATCCGAATTGGATGCGATGGGATCTGATTTCAAATACAAGATCGGTCCGTCCGTCAGAAATGGATCTGGTCCGATCCGGATCCGTCGGTCCAAATTTTGAAGATCCGTATCCTATAAAGCGATTTGGATCTCGGATCGGGCCGGTCGAGATCCATGCCATATCTACTTCTTGATATTGGGGTCTTATGCCTTTGAATGGAGGGGTCTAAGCATCGTTTCTTCGCTATCATCTCTCTTTAAGGTGATTGTACTATTGCGAGGCCCATTCACAGCCTTATTATTAGTATCTTTATCTTTAAAATCTTTACGCTCGCGTCCTATGAAGAATGTTCTTGGCCTCGTTCTTGTGTCATAACATCCCACATATTTACCAAATATCATCGACTACTTATTGTCATTATTACGTGGCGTCATGATCTTTATCGTAAACTACTTTCAACGATTGTTTCTTGCCCGATCGACTCGATGAATCACACCACAGTACTCGAAGCCCTTATCATCCATTTAGGCAATCATCTGAGGATCAATAACTATTTCACGAAGTGCTACTAAATCAATATATAAAGTGTTGTGTAAGAAAGACGAGCAAGATACCTTGTTGAAAAATGATAAAGAAGTGACTCAAGGTAATAGTATTTGGATTAAAAGAGAGAAAGATTTAGTCTGAAATGTCTGCAATAGTAACACGCGAACTTGACCGAGAAGTGAAATAACAAACAATTGAGTATGTCCTTAACCGTGGATGTCTACCCTCCTTGTTCTTACGTTTTGATACTACGGGCACTTGTTAGGAATCAACTTCAGATTTTGTCGTGGTAGAAATGTAAAGGTAGAGGAGAGCTTACCGAACCAAATGATTCCAGGACCACTGAGTTGTCCATAATTTATATCTACAATGGTGATGATATGTCTAAAGTAAGAAAGGAAAGTATAATGACGTAAAAGAGAGGTGGAAGGAAAGAACAAAATGAGAAATGAACCCGGAATGTCCCAGTGTATATGTCTTATCCTAAGTAGAAAATACTCGCATCGGATGATAAATATATCCCTTTGATATCATCTTCCGAGCCTTAAGGTAGGAAATAAACTTCCCTTTCGGTACCGCAACATTACACTTCCATTCAATAGTGGGCTCACCTGGAAAATTAAAACGAATGACTTTTCGTAGCAATCCATGTACATACCCATTATAACATCAAATTCGATCATTTCTAATTAATTCAAATCAACTGGGTGTGATGGTCACTAATCACAATATCACAACCCGTGTATACATGCTAATGATTCTGAGACTTACCCGGCTGGAGGGACATCTCAGATAACTTACATAATACTTCAAGCTCCTTATCACACTTACCAGTAACAAAAGGAGTCATGCATGATAAAGTAGACCCTGGATCTATTAGAGTATACTGCGTCATGTAAAGAGAGAGATATTATACCGCAACCCGTTCGGAGACGACTGCAGGTCATGTTGATTCGATAATGCATAAATGCAACTCTAATAACAGCTTGAGCAAGACACACCAAACCCTGCCCTACCTCTACCAGCTGGCATCTGCGTATCTTTCCCAGGAGGGTGTATTGATGAAGAAGCTGCTACAGATCCATTCGGTTGTGCCATACCGCCTTTTCCTATCATCAAATAGTCTCTAGAAAAATGCCATAACCATAAGCATACCATACATTCGACCCTCGACTACATTTCCCTAGATAGGTCTGACCATACTGAATATATCGAGGCAAATGTGGCTTCATCTTGTTCGAATCTCCTCTATGTTAAGTGCCGATTGTTTGCAAACTTTGACCCTGACCAGAGTAAATGGTCGATCGTAGCGTTCTTTGAAACTATGGTGGTACACTAGCCGCTGGATAAGATGGGCATCTAGAAAACTGAGGCCTAAATCCACCTCGAAATTCTCCCATATCACCTGCGGACCGGGCGCTCTTATGTTGGCCCCTATCATGCTCTCGACTGGGTCGATATTGCCTCTCTGATCCTAAATCTTGTGCATATGCATGAATACATGAGATATCCATGTTGGGGTGCAAAGAAGTTGTAGTGCACTTATTCACTAAGTGCTGCCCTAAACCACTAACAAACGGATGTATCCGGTCACTCATATCAGCAACAATTGTAGGAGCGTGCCTAGCTAAGAAATTAAACTACAAACTATACTCTCGAATGCTCATACTACCCTGCTTCAGGTATAAGAACCTGTCCCGCCTGGCTCATCGAATCTCGACCGGCAGATACTGCTACAAGAAGGCCTCAGAGAACTCCCTCCACCCTGCTGGTGGGGCATGGGGTCCTCGAGTTTGCTCTCAAGTCTCATACCACGTCACGGAAACATCACACAAACATATATGAAGCTAACTCTACTAACTCGACATCTGTGGCATGCATAACTCATAAAGTCTGATGCATTCGATCCAGAAAATCATGTAAGGTGCATTAGGATCAGTCCCTGTAAATACTGGATGGTCCAAGTTAATAAAGTCTTAAATTCTCGCGCTCGCGGCCTTTATCGGCCAATATCGAGTGCGGCGTTGGGCCTCAGAGGCTACTCTTAGTCAGTCAGCGATTACCGCTGTATATCTAGATCTGATCGGGGCAACAGAGAGAAGGCGGAGTGCGTATATTCCTGCCTTCTAAAGGTGGTGGTCTTTGCTCAAGCCTAAAAATCAACCTCACTATGACGTTCATACTACTCTATATTGGCGGGTCCGCTGACTAGTGCCTCCACGCCTTTTATCTAACCTACGGCGAAAATGCAGTATCTAGTTATAGTAGGCATTGTTGAGAATATAAATAAGTAAAGGTTAGGGATAAATACTTGCGACTCAGCTCTATCACACGATCTAGATCAGGAACAAAAGTAACTATCCTAAATATCATGTAGCCTATGTTTATAAGTGAGATGCACAACATACCCATAAATAAAAATCTACTAGATATGATTTATAGATTACCTAGAATAGACGCTCGATGCGATTTATAACACTGACCTTAGAGGTGGTTGGCATTCGGCACCCGAAGGCCTGAGCGAACCACCTATAGTACGTGGAGCCCTTAACACGAAACTTGGGGTCGATAAGACATCGATAACTCTTAACGACAAGAATATGCGATAACCTACCGTAGAAGAGTTCTAACACAATATATATACAAATAACCAAGTGACAAGGCCATTTGAAAGTATCATCAACCAACAAGTAGAGGCAGAGACAAACATCGCACGTTATGCTAGTCTGCAAGCCTTTAAGAGTGCAATAACACCTCAACGATCGGGATAGGGCCTCGAGAAGAGTGTGATAATCAACTGCTGAGGAGGTGTGTTGTTTGCTGCCTGTGATGCACGGAACAGTGCGGAGGTCGTGATGCATAAAAGAATGTATTGAATATGTAAGACATAAGTAAATGCAAGTAAAGACATCAATGTGTAAGGAAACTGAAAGCGACAACCTATAACGTAGAAGTATCGCCGAGGACCATACAATACATAAATGAGATATAATCGCGTATATATAATGTCATAGGCCTTATCATCAATACCATATCTATATAAGCTGTGTAAATAATGTTATAGGCCTCTGTGGGAAATATCATCAATATCATATATGTATATGTTGTGTATATAACGCCATAGGCCTCACATGGGCAATATTTATATGTAATGCATATCATAAAGACCATCTAACGACCAGTAATAATCTTTTGAACTCGTGAGTGGCGCAGTTGTTACACCTCAGACTATCATATGCGGATAACATATCACATATTACTCTTTCATACGACTTGTAGGTATGATAAATCACACTATTAACTTAGCTTTAGGTAAACGATAAGGAGCAGACTTTGATGACATAAGAAGGGTGGCTTGGAATATGGAAAGTAACCTCGACAATGGATGGGTAATATCTGACAATAAATTGTGGGAGAATCACAAGTACTTCCTTAAGGACTAAGAGTAGAGTTTTTATCGGATTTCATTGTGTAGTCGTTGCTTCTATGTTGATCACGCCAAAAAGAAAGAAATGAGCCTTACATACCTTATCCATGAAGCTAGTTACGTTCTGTGGAGCCTTACACGTGGACGATTATCTACATTAAATGAGGGATTTGTGTCAATATCAAGTTTATATCTAATAAGAGATTACACTTAGGCAATTCGTCGAATGACTTGCATCGTGAAGTTAGAGTTTTTCTACCTTGGATTCTTACTCAACTTAACTCCATCATCTTCCATAGCTCATTTCCTTAACTTCACAACCTCCCTAACATGATTTAGCACTTCTATTTACTCTCAATCTCAATCAACAAGTTACCACAACTTCATACAATAAGAAGTGCTTCTGCGAGATCATATTTACCAAACTCCGTAATTCCCAGTTACCCTTTTCAATCCATTGATCAAGTTAAGAGAAGATAAATGGAATATATGAGGTGATACCTTACCTTAACTAGCGATAAGTCTTCCACAACAACCTTTAATTGATCTCGAGGAAGTCTACAACTTTGCCGAGCGACTAACGAGGATTTCAAGGTGTTCGTGATTCTTAGGAGCGTAATTACCTTATAAATGGAGGAATGTGCTTTAATGGTGGGAAGAGCTTTGGAGAGTGTTTTGGAGCTCAAGGGGGGCGAAGTTGTGGAATGAAATAAAATTGGCTAGCCTCTGATATATGGCACATATGACCATATACAATTTCATATGTCACCGCATATGGTGGCACTGATGTGGTTGAAAAGTGGCCCAGATCCATGGCAAAATCTGTGAGGCAAAATGGCATCCACGACGTGAAAAGCTTAGCTTATTGCTGAAACTTCGTCAATCTTCGTCGAATTGTACTTCCTTTAGTCCTATTGACTTCGAACCATCCGAAACCATTCCTTAACATCCTTATAAGTCATTAATCCTTGAAAATGATTAAAGTTCTCATGAATCAAGTTGGCTATCTATACTTTCATTCATATGCAAAATTACGAGGCGTAACAAAAATATAGAAAACAATAGTGTGTTCGTGATTGCGTTAAGCCTATATGATGATGTATTGGTAACTTAAAATAATTTAGAGGGGTTAATGTGTTATGTATGGATTTAAAATGATATAATAACTTAAAATAACCTGTATAGTTTAAAATAATGCACTATATATTAGTTTGAGAGTTGTTTAATCACATATAGGTTGTCTAGTTGACAACACCTAATTCGAATTTGTTTTAACCATGAGAGACTTATTCTAGTTAGCATGTTGGATTGATGTTCAATTTGTCAATTTGAAGCCATTTAGACTTGTATAAGCTATTTAGATTGAAATGGGGGCACTTGTACTGATTAAATCTTGGTTTGGTTGTGTTTAATCCGTCAATGCTATGATAATCTACCATGTTTGGCTTAGTTTGGTAGGTGTCTGTTTGTAATATGAGTTACTCATGTCTATCTTAGGAGTTACATTTAGTGCCACTGTCTATGATGGATATTTGCATATTTCAATATGACCTTCCCTTATCTATGGTTAGGTTGACCTATGCATATTTAGATTAGCCTTGAATGAAAACTAAACTCCTCTCAGTTTTCCATATAGCCAAAATTGTGTCATGGTTACCTCCCAAGGACTTGTTGCACCCCTCTAAGTGCCCTGTTTGTTATTGTGTGTTTGCAGAGTCCGATTCACTTAGTTGGATACACATTTAGGAAAGAAAAATAAAGATTCTAAATTATTGCATGGATTGTTAAGTGCTCTAACTGTCCTCCCTGCCTCTAGCATGCTCCATATAAGGATCTAATGACCTAACTTGTGTATGCTCTTTCTTAAGAATCATTGAATTTTTCTTCACAAGACCTTATCTCTGAATTATGAAGGGGTCTTGGCCGACAGTCATATTTTCTCGCCTCATGGAGTGTTTCTTGAATTAGACTACCTTTAATATTTAACTTAGTTCAAATAGTATTTCTTGTATGTTTTATTTACCTTGCATATAATAAGTATTAGATACCTTCTAACTAGTACTGATGAAAGAAAGGGGCCGGACTTAGCTTCACATGTTAAGTTATTAGTCAAAGGACCAAAGGAGATAAGAATGGCTCATGAACCCTGGGCTAAAGGCCGACAATGGTATGGATTGGGAGCCATAACTTGATGGTCTTCTAAGGACAAGTTTATTCGGCCTTATGTGTTGGTCTTAGCTGAGACATTGCATTATATATTTTGTTGTCTTTAATTTCTATTCTAGCTAAGTTGTCTTTTTAGGACATATTAAGTTCTTGTAATAACTCTTAGTGTGCCTTCGGGCATATTCAATACTTGAAGCCAAAAAAGAGACAAGACCAAGATGACACGAACAAGAGGGGGCGAAACCAAGAACATACCGTGGCAATGATAAAGATGACATGGACAATAAGGTGGCAAGTCAATATCGGATGGGAAGATTGAAGGTCGGCCGAAAATCAAAACATTGGTACCAAGAATGGAAGTCTCTAAAATGATTCCAAGATGATATGCCTACGAAACCCAAGTGCATCTCAGCCTCTACAATAAAGCTGTGAAGAGGTTTAGATTTACTCTTGTCTCAAATCAAGGCCAAAACTCTTTCACATTGTGCTCACCACAACCAAGGACCAACTTGGTCTCCAAGACGGACTAATACCTTCCCTTGCTCCCATTTCGGCCGAAATGATTTTGTAATTGTGTCCATTTATTTCCCTTCTAGAATGGTCCTAAGGATACTATAAATAGGACCCATGGTGGTAAGCGAAGGTTGAAACTGTGTGGTCCAACTTATCCTAAGCTTTGGGTGACTAAAAGTGCATCGATCACCCTCACTTGGCTAGTTCACAGGCATTGCAATTAGCAAACCCCGGTCTTGACCTTGTGGTATTGATCACACTCACCTTGGTGTCGTCTCGGACAATAAATCCCCTGTCTCTATCCTTGGGCATATCTTCCATACCTCACCAAATCCACTAACACGAAACAGCCAAACCGAAACAACCAAGCCAATACTTAGACAAAATCCATCATCCTTTCACCCGAGTTTGTACAACTCGTGTTCAACCCTCACCCAATATACTATATACCGGTTACCCCTACCTCCATCAATACCTCACAAACTTCTAAGAACCTCACTGTAGCGGTGTTGTTCCACCAACCTACCACCACCCAACCACCAAAGTCCGATCATAACACTCACCCTCAACTAGTCTATAACTACCCAACAAAATACCTTGACCCGAATCCTTCTACATTTTCCCAAAATCACCTTCCAACACCTCATTGTCCCGATAATCCAAGAACCTCAAATTGCCATCCTATTTTGGGTCAACACAAACGTCCTTCACATCCGACCCACTTACCCAACATCACCCCCTCCTTACTTACCTCAAGTACATTTGTGTTCCCCTTACTTTTGCCACTACATCATGATGAGATGGCCCCCTCCTTCATATGAGCCGAGAGCAGATCCTTCATATATTGCATTGCCCTTCTCCCAACTTAAAACACATATTCTTGATCGAGTCCGAGTCTGAGAAGCAAATATTTGCATTTGAAGGCCCAGCTATATGTAAAAATAGCTAACTGTGGACTTAGGTAGACCCACCAGCCTAAACTCAACTCCTTCTATTTCCTTTATATATGTATTGTATGTATATAAATTTACTTGTAATAAAACTACTTTAATATATTAGAACCGTTTATTACGATTACAAATTAGGATAGGTAAACGATACATAAATCATTTATTTAGGTCGCCAAAAACTAGATTTCAAACACTTGTATAAAATTTCAATTTGAGAAAAATGAGATGTTTCGGATATCATAATTGAGAACAAGAAAACTGATTTTCAGAAGTTGAAATTCAAAACTGATTTTGGACCTGGAAGAATTATAACTTGGTTTTTGGAGTTGTATGAACTTCACTGGAACTGTTTGATGTTTAAGGGACCCTAGTTTGGGCCTGAGTGACTGAAAGTCTGAAACTAAACAAATGGGCTACTGATCCGTGAACTGAATTTGGACAGAAATTGACATTCTTAAATCTGATTTTACGGCCTATACCCAATTAAATAAATTTTGAACAAAGAAAAACCACCTATATTGGACTTCAGTTTAAATTGAGGGTTTTTGGACAAGTTGGAATATGAGTTGACTTTGGGAAGATATGGCATGCAAAAGAAATAAAAGAATTTTTTTATACTCTTTTTAAAACTGAATCTTGTCATTTATAAAAAGAATTATACTTATTTTTAAACCTTGAAAAGATTTCAAAAGATGCAAGTGTGAATTGTACAACGTTGGTGAACTAAATGTAGAGTTTACTCGAATTAACATTCAGGTATTCTTAGTTAAAAAATATATTGATCCCCATGCATAATATTTTGGCGGAAGCCTAACTCCCTTGTTTTCCAATAAAACCTTTGAGTTTCGAATAAAAGAATGACAAGTATTTTGTGGATATTTTTAAATACTTTGAGCAATTTTAATCATTTAAAGCATGCTATAGAACCCGTAAGTCAACTGTATTCTACATATCCTTAATATTGGGGTGTCTAACACCTTTTCCGGGGATCACCAGAACTCTTACCTCGAAACTGGTTTAGATAAAAAATTTCAATGATTTTAAATAAATCCTTTTACACTGGTTTTCTAATTTACTTATAGATTAGGTGGCGACGGTAAAAATATTATCCGACTTAAAGCACCATCATAAACTTTTAGTAGCTTTTATGCCTCCGGGTAAAAGTAAATCATAACAATTACACTCGACTTCAATATGTTTAGTCCATTCGTGAAACATCGAATTTCGTGCAATATACAATGTCGCTTGACTATCACAATTCATTTTCACCAGATATTTATGTTCAACGCCCAAACTATGCAAAATTCTCTTTAATCATTTCATTTCACAAACTATTATTGCTATTGATAGGTATTTCTCTTTCGCTGATGAGCGAGAAACAATGTGTTGCTTCTTGATTTTTCATCATATGAGTGAATTTCTGAGGGAGATCAACCAACCGGTAAGCGATTATTGAGTAAACGGACATCCATCCCAGTCCGAATCACACCATCCATACATCTGGAGATTATAATCTTTCCTTATCACAATGTATTGTCATGGGTTCTTTTTAAGTAACACATCATGATGAGAGTTGTATTTCAGTGTACTTCATTTAGTTGCTGCATGAATTAGGATAGCAATGCACGCAATATGAGAACTCATATCGCGTAAAATTTAGGTATATCAATCTACTGACTAGACATCGGTATGGCTTTGGATCTCCTAAATTGGCCCCTTCGGCCAATGTCAAACTGTAATTTTGTTTGATAGGAGTATTGATTTGTTTAGCTCCCAATAACCTAGACTCAGAGATTATATCCAATGCATATTTTCATTGACAGACAAATAACCCAGTTGGTCCACATGCAACTTCAACCTCCAGAAATACTTCCAATAACATTATGGTCATTTTCGGCGATAATCAAGTCATCCACATAAACTAGATATTAAGTTGCATACTTTTTCGGTGCATCGTGAAGGGGAATAATTTGAGTACGACTGTTTGAACCCATATTTCATCAAAGCACTTGACAATTTCGCAAACCAGTACTGTGGGGCTTGTTTCAAATCATATAAAGATTTTTGGAGTCGACATACTTGCTTTGGATTAGGAACATAAAATCTCGATGGAAATTTCATATAAACATCTTCCGTAGATCTCTGTGTAAGAAGGCATTTTGAACATCTATGTGATGCAACTCCTAATTTCACGTAGCCGCAACTGTCACAAAGGTCTGAACATTTACTACCTTAGCAACCGGAGCAAACGTCAGTCTATTATTATTATTGGTCAAAAGAGGCTATGGACTAGTACTAAATCATATCATGGTAATGAGTATATGAAGTGTATAAAATTATGAGATGAAAAATTAATTATGTGTGTAATTAATTAAATATTATATTATAGAGATAAAGAATTAAACTAAGCTAATGAATATGATGAGTGAGCACTCAATCCACGTGGGGCCTTAACTAATGGGCAGCTGGTCAAAAGATATATGTGTGTTGTGCTGGCACCCTTAGCATAAAGTGTTGAGGGTGCCATATGTAAGTCACCAAAGGTGACATTAGGCCATATCTTAATTAGTTAAGTAAACTTAAGGACATATATAGGTATAAGCTACATATATGTACCTGGACAACAATGTAATAATATCTCTATGCAGCAATATAATTCCTTTTCATGAGATTAAATATATTTCTTATCAAGAACAACATATGGTTTTGTGCATTACTTTGATCTCATGGTTCCTCTTTCATTGCGGTGAGGTTAATATTCATTTAGTTGCTTTGATGGTTTACATGTGCTCTTGTAGTTGTTGTGAACTTGAGGGGCGGAAGAAAACATTGTTTAGTTAATCGTATAGTGAGCTTGCCACTCATTGTGTTGTTGTGCTTCCTTTAGTTAATAATTTTGTCATCATCGTTTCTTGTAGATTAAGGTGTAGAGGAGGCTAATTTCGACACTGGGAGCGGAGGTTCGACATGTATGTTAAGATTAATTGCCTTCTTTCCTTTGGCATGAATCCATTTGTATGAAAACATAAATGAATATCCCGCCATAGCTACTCTAATCATGTTATAGAAAGTTTCACATGTTCTTACGCAAAATGGTTATGTTGGCTTTATTGTAATATGGCTTGACTCTTGATTTTATCCCGAGATATGTTTAATGAGTATAACATCTATTATTTATTCATAATGTTGACGACTCTATGTCATTCTGAAATGCTCTAAATGTCATCAAATGGTGAGTCCAGGTCTCCTATATACGTAATACAATATCACTATTTACCACTGAGCTATAATTGGTTGGATATGACACCTATTATGAGTTATATGTATATTATACATCTGATCACATGGGTACTTTATCTGATTATGAGACCCCACAGTGGCTCAATATGTTAATATATCTATACGAGACCCTATTGAGGCTCGGTATGCCATATATGTAAGAATAAGTATTTATTTCATGCGCCTTCAGTGGAATTTAGAGTTTCGGGTTGCTTCTCATGCTCTTTTACATGGATGTCTTTACATATATTTCTTATTTGCCTTACATACTCCGCACATTATTTCTGTAACGATCCGGCACATCGTTTCTGTAACGATCCGTCTGGTTGTTTTTAGTTAAAGATCCTTATTTACTTGTCTAATCCTTCTCGTGGTCTCTATGTGGGGGTACCAGCTAGGTCATATCTAGTATTCAGAGTTTGCCTCGATTTGGTATCACTCTCGCGGCCCGCACCGAAATAGTGCTTTACCCCTAGATGTCCAGTCAACTGCTGCGCCTCAACGCATTTCGGGGAGAACCAGCTAGCTCTGGGTTCGAGTGGCATTTCACCCCTAACCACAACTCATCCGCTGATTCTTCAACATCAGTCGGTTCGGACCTCCACTTAGTTTCACCCAAGCTTCATCCTGGTCATGGATAGATCACCTGTGTTCGGTCCATGCGGTGACAATTGCCCTATGAAGACTTCGGTGGGTTCCTTAACTAAGCCACGCCATGAGTCGTCTACCGTTTTTCAACAGCACGCGTGATCGTAGCCTCTCCTCGCTGGCAGGAGCTTACGGTTCATGTTCTATTTCACTCCGATGGAGTTCTTTTCACCCTTCCTCACTTGGTACTCTTGCCATCTGGCCACCCAGAGTATTTAACCTGCAGGTGTCACGCCCGAACCGGGCGTGATGGTGCCTACACGGGCACCCTTCTACCTAATCGACACAAGTAAAGCTGCGAATTTAAATAACACCTTTTTTTAAAACCAACATACGTGCGAGGCAAAGCCGGCTGCGTCAGAACCCTCGAATTTGGGAGACGGCGTCGGGCGGATGAGTGTCGGCGGTCGTCTAATGCCTCGACACTCGATCTATATGGAAGTATGGTTCATATGGGCATCGTGCGATGCGGGTATGGCAAGGTTCTTGTATGGTGGCGAAGTTAGGCGGAAGGCGGTAAACGCGACGTGCGCGCACGCAGGAGGCGTGCGAGCAAAGTTGTGGGCTGACTCAACCGGACGTGAGTATTGGCACGGGTTGAGGCGCGAGCGGACTTTGGAAAGTCGTATGGCACAGTGGCGTCTGATCGCGGTGGAATGACTCGGACAAACGTGGGTGTTGGCACGGGTTGGACGAGGGCAAGGCAAGCCTTGACATATAGTCGTGTGATGCGGCTAAGTCATGGGTCGAGATGATTCGGCAGACGTGATGGTGGCACGGGCTGGTCGAAGGCAAGTCGACCTTGACGGAAAACGATGGCATAAAGATCGGTGAAGCCATGGCATGGTCGGGATCGACAGACGGTGTATGGGCACGAGTTGTCGAGATTGAGGCATGACATAGTCGGACTTATCGGCAGACGGGCATGGGAACGGCTGATCGAGAAATAGGCATCCATGGTCGGGTTTATCGGCAGACGGTTATGGGAACGACTGGCCGAGACGTGGGCATGGAATGGGTCGGTTGGCTCGACAGCACGGGCTGGTCGAGGCCAAGTGATGGGCGAAGGCAAGACATGGGCGGAATGGCAAGGAAATGAGCCCAAGTGTTGGGGCAAAACCGCACGGCTGAGCTGGACCGAAAATCATGGGCGACGGGCTGAGGTGGACGCTGAATAGGCCGAGCAATGCGCGCATATGCGTGAGATGGCCGAGGCGCGGATCGATGACCTGGCTGGGGCGCGGATCGCTGAGATGGCAGCGGTTACGCCGCGTGCGCGCACGTAAGCGGCGATTCTGGTAGTTCGGGCATTTGCGGGTGAAGGCCGAAGTGGGGGCGATGTGGCCTTGATAGTGGGCAACCGCTTCAGTATTCTCGCGAGCAGTGCGGCACGTGACTGTGCACAGCTGCCTTTGTAATCGCAGCGATTTCTCCCCTATTTAAGAAGCCTTTGGGCTAAGGCTTTGGCATTCACGTTATTGAGAGATAATTCACTAAGGGAGGCATTATAGAGAGTCAAAGAGTGTTGGCTAGTCTGTAGGCCAAGAGTGAAGTTCGATTTGCTAAGGAGCCGACTTGTGGCTTGGCTAGAAATCGAACCGTGAGTCAGTTTTGTGAGCCATCTTTGTAGAGTGGAGTCCTTTTATATTATTACGGAATAATAAGAAAAGGTTGGGCAATTGGTGCCCGTAAATGCTTGTCTCGTTCTTAGTTGCTTTTTGTCCCTAAAATATTCTAAGTGTTGGAAAATATTCTAAGTGTTGGTGAAACGAGTTGGTGTTGAAGGCTGAAGTTGGCTAAGGTTGCTGGCTGCCGTGCAGGGGCAACTCGAAAAAAATCACCCCTGTAACAGCTGCCATATAATATACATAATCAAAAGATACTACACTGTACATGAGTCCACTCCCACATATGAATACAGACCTCTAAGAGTTTTACTGAACTATGACGGGACAAGGCCCCGCCGTACCCATAACTGTACAAAAGCCTGTACTGAAGGATCTATACCAAAAAGATAAACTCCTGAACAGGTGGAGCTATCCAAAAACTCTGAGCAGGGTCCTACACCTGCAGATCACCAAACTGCGTACCTAAACCTGCGGCATGAACGCAGGCCCCCGAAGGAGGTCAGTACGAAGAATGTACCAAGTATGTGAAACAGTAAATACTGTAACAAAACAGGAGACATGTATGATAGCCAACCTACAGTACACAATACATAAGCAGTCATATCAAATCAGAGACGCATGCCCTCAAAGTCATTACTCAAATATAACCATGGGTCTCACGCCCCAAAATATCAATCATGCCCGTGGAATCCTTCCTCACTGCCGGCAGTCCATGATATAATACAACATCAGTAAGCACGCTGAACCTTGCAATCATGAGAGTAATGCAATCCTTTTTATCTTTTAAGTTATGTCTTTAACAATGAGAATTATTGTTCTACTTTAAATCATAACCACACTGCACCCTTTCATTAATGAAATCAATACCGTTTCAAAACATGAAGGTCATGCCAGTGCCAGGGTCAACCACCCTCTGTGTTATAATGCAACCTATCATAAGACTATTTCACCCGCAAGAGACTATTTCACCCGCTTAGGTCATGAGAACCCGCAATGAGTCATCGGTACACGATACTCGCATCACGGATAGCTAATCCATGGCTTATATATATCCCGGAAATTTAACCCGCCCGAGTCAAATACCGACCCGCCGTGAGTGTACTCACCCTACGGGAGCTAACCCATGGTATCCTTGAAACAAGTTGCCGATCCTTTATGGAGGGACGCGGAGATGTGGAGATATGACACTTGCACGAATGTCTATATGAGCAACCCATATGCAAGCAAATCAAGACAATACCATGCCTTTCATACCAAGACAATACCATGCATTTCCTTGTTACATAAACCAAGACAATACCGTGCCTTTACACAAACCAAGACAATTACCATGCCTTCTTTTTACATAAACCAAGACAATACCATGCCTTTTTTTTACATAAACCAAGACAATACCATGCCTTCTTTTTACATAAACCAAGAGAATTACCATGCCTTCTTTTTTACATAAACCAAGAGAAATACTTATTCAAGCAAGCCAAAATACTATCACGGCGCAAATAGAATAGTTCTCATTTAACAAGCCAAAGTACTTATCAAGGCACAAATAGAATAATTCTCATTTAACAAGCCAAAGTACTTATCAAGACACAAATAGAATAATCCTCATTTAACAAGCCAAAGTACTTATCAAGGCACAAATAGAATAATTTTCTTTTATCAAGCCAAATTACTACGTACGTACATTCTTTTCAAAAGACTCCTTTTTATGTAAAATCTCAAGATACTACACCCGTAGTATCAAGGCGTGTCTATTTTTCAAAGTAATTTACTATACTTTTAGAAACTCATTTCAAAGCTTGAAACCAAGTAACTTCAAATTTTCACAATCTAGGCAACTTATGCCCATTAATCAAAATAGACAACTTTCTTAACCTTCCATAAAACTGTTATAACCAACTTCCCATAAAGCCGTTATAACCCTTTATGGTTTTAGACCAATTCATTCCTTTTTATATCCAAGAGACTTACACTTTTAAAATCAAGTATCACATACTTACAAATCAAGTTTCTTAACTTTCAAAATACTTCAAGTCTCTTAATATTTAGAAATCAAGTTTCTTCTACTTTTAAACCTCAAGTAACTCACACCTTTAAAACAAGTTACTTCTCTTAAATCATGTCATTTATCCTCTTTTAAAACAATTAAGTAAATCACTCATTTGACTCCCCTAAAGTCATTATAACGATCTTTAGGTTTTGGAACTAATGCACTAGCCAAAAGATTTGGAAACCACTTCCTTTTCAAGACTCTATGTACTTTAAGTAAAATACTTTCACTTTTGAGAATCCAAACTTCACTAAGGAAATGGATTATAACAACTTACAATTAAAACATCAAAGTACAATCAAGGAAGTATATAGAACAAATTCTATATTAGGCAATCCAAGTACAACCAATGAATGGATCATTTAAGGAGTATGACATACTTTCTTTATCTTAAGGAATCATGCTAGAAGAGGAGATAGTTCACATACCTTTTCGGCTTAATCCGCAAGCTAAGTCGAATACGCCGCACGTAGAATTGTCAACCTATAATGGTCACAACATGACTATCAATTTCTAGTTTCTAACGTAGAATAATACTAAGTATACGGTCTCTTATTCTACGGAAAATCGGGCAGCACTTCTTTTGTTTCTACATACTTTGTCACCTTTTTCAAGACCGAATAATCAATAACCAACATGCCACATTTAAGGCTCAAAACAACAACCAACAAAGGGGATTACACGCCTTACAATACGTGTAAAATTCTGCCCCACAATTCATACGAAGTAGTTTAATACTCAAAAGCCATTCCCGACCAACATATACAACAACACAAGTCCTTTCCAATTCTTTTTCAATCCAAGTTCTTAGGTCTAACATGTTATATAGTCATAAACAACTTAACAACTAATATTCCTTCTTTATATAACATGTGACAACTTAAACTAATAATCAACTTGAATTGAAATCTTAAGGGTTAAACATGCTAGTTTCAGATTAGGGTTCCAATATCCAATACGCTTATCAAACTTCATACTATATATCTCATGCTTGCTAATATCCATAGCTACAACAATAAGTAAACTTTAATTGCTAAAACGACAAGATTTATACCTTTACAAGCCCTTAAAATTTCCAAGATTCAAAGTCGCTCCTTAGCAATTCTTAACTCCTTTTCTTTACGCTCCAATCCGCTATTTGAAGCCCTTAGAAGTTCACAACCAACTTCTCTTCCATTTCCAATCCAAACTTGTGAAAACGACTTGGGTTTTCGCCTTGCGACTAACGTGAAAACATCGTTTTTCCGAAATCTTTCTATTGAGATATCCTTACAATACCCTTAGGAACCTTGGGTTAAAGTCTTGTGAATAATGGATCAAAACTACAAATATTTTGTGTGGGATAAACCTTGAACCCGAGAGCAAGTTTTAAGAACAAGAAAATGTTGTGATTTTTCTAAGTGTTAGAAGAGCTAGTCTTGCACTAGTGTGGTATATATAACACAATGAAGGGTCAAGATTATAACAAATGTGTGGCTTGGATGAAGTACACTTGGATAACTACACAAGTGGCAAGTTGACTTGGTCAATAATATCAAGCTAGCAAGACTTATTCATCTTCAATGGTCAATGACCATTTTACCCTTGCATTTTCGTCCAAGACCATGTAAGGGGGGAGGGGGTGCCACGTGTCTCCCTCTCATTCGTCCATAAAATTTCGTAACCCTCGTGGGCCCCACAAAAAGTAAAATTCCTCGGGTGGGCCCCACGTGACCAAATTCGTAGAAATAAATTTTCATAATGTTAATAAGTTCCATACTCTTCAAATAATGCATTTTGAGAATCTAATTCTCCTCAACGAACATTTTTCCTTTCCGACGTTCGGAAATTTTTTTCGTCGGAAAAACAATTCTTCCTTTCGTACCAATTTCCAAGTCTTGATTCCTTACGTACATTCTCTTATACATGTCCTGGACTTACGGGGTGTAACACGCGTGGTCGCTGGCCGATTCACGGGATTCCACGCGTGCCACGCTACTCGGGCGAGCGTAAGCTAGTGATGCTTTCGCCATCGGACTTTCGCCATCTAGTGGTGCAACATTCAGCCGCCGCTAGTTGTATTGCTCTCCCACAACCCCGTTTACCGCTTAGCCTTGCCATTTCGCCGCGACTACGGAATCGCTTTGCTTTCTTTTCCTCCGCTACTAAGATGTTTGATTCGCCGAGTTGTCTCTTGCCCGTGGATTCAAGTGATTCGAAAGGTTTCCTATTCGGAATCTCCGGATCTATGCTTATTTTCAACTCCCAAGCATTTCGCCGACACTACGCCGCCCTCATCTCTCGGGTACCTAGGTATCCACCGTAAGCCTTTCCTCGTTTGAACCTCGCTCTTCACTTTTAAGGCTATGCCATCCTAAGGTGCTGCTAAATGGATGGATCTTATCAACGTCATGAATGATAAATTATAGATCGAACCGCCGAATCGAAAAAATTGGGTGCTATCATAATGCTTTGTATCGGCTAAGTTCACGAGTTGGAGATAAGCGGACTCGAACCGCTGACATCCGTCGCAGGGTAAACCACCGCCTCTCAGGTCCCCTGACTGATTCTACCATAGAGGCCAACGATAGACAATAAATTATTATATTTACACTTTAACCCAATTTTTCAACTATAAATACCTTATTTTCTCTTCTTGTCTTTGTTTAATTATTTAGTTTATAAATATATATGAGTATAATACTATAATATGAGTAGGGGTGCAAAAAAGGTTAAAATCGATCCGAATGAAGGCCGTCTGGAGGCGAAAATCCAGACATTAGATAGAAGATCGGATCGTATTTCTGGCCCGATCCAGTCATTCGGTCGGTCTATCTATCGACCGAATGCATTTCTCCCTCCACTCCACCAGACCCTCCACCCATAATGACCCGGCCGGACGTATTGACATATCAAATATAAGTTGTAAATTAGTGAAACATTAAATGGTCATAACTTTGCGCTCAGACGTCCGTTTAATCTAATATGTTTTTTGATTTCGCGTATTTTTTCGAGACGAAGCCATCCCAAACTGACCAAAGTCCGTTCGCTTCAGCCGATTTCTCCAAAAACGTCCTTCTTGGCAATCAATTTCACTTTTCCCCAAAATTGTTACGTTTTTTCCCTTTTCAAATCTAAATATCTCGCGATATACAATATATTTCAACGTACAAATTTCGTGGTAATGTGCCCGAGAATGTCAATTTCAGTATTGAAAATTCAATTTTAAAAAAAAATCGGGCTCCGAAACCCGACCCGAAATTATATATATTATATACTAGGAATTTAGGAAATTAGGAATTATATATATTAATATTATATATATTAGAAATTATATAATTCAATATATATTATAAATTATATATATTAGGAATTATATATATTATAAAAAATATATATATATTTAAAATTAAGATGAATCGGATAGAACACGACCTGATCAAAACTCAAATCATTAGATCGAAGATCGGATCGAATTTCTGTCGGTTTGGTCGATCGATTTTGGTCGGACCGACTTTTGCAAATTTCTAAATATGAGTATATGACTATCACTATATGACTATATGTTACTTTTTTAGTATTTTTAATTTAGTGGAAAATTTAAAAAAACAAAATGTCCCGTCGTCCGCCCCGACTCCGCCCCGACTAATCGGCGATCGGGACCGGATCGACGACACGAATCGCCCCGTCGACTTTGGCCGCTCGGCCCGCCCAGGCCGACTTTGTTACACCCGTAATTTCAGGACATATACATAAGAATATAAGAATGTACGTAAGGAATCAGGATGTTAAAATTTGAACGAAAGAAAAAATTATTTTTCCGAAAGAAAATCTTCCGAACCTCGGGAAAGGACAACGTTTGTTATTTGAGACTTTTAGAATTTATCGGAATTATGGAAATATCGGGAAACAAAAATTCTATGGACGAATGGGAGGGTGACACGTGTCACCCCCACATGGGCTTGTTGGCCGAATTGGTGGACAAGTCAAGGGTCAAACTTGGCTTGACATTCTTGACTCAATCCTAGCCCTTCAAGTGTATTAATCTTGGCCCTTAGATGTGTTATATTATACTAGTAGTAAGGATGAACTCCACACTTAGAAAAAAATCGGCAAAACCATGTGTGCAAATAGAGGGCTCTCGGCAATGAGCAAAGGAACAAGAGAAATCTTTCGTTTGTTGTTTATAATTCACCATACTTAAACCCAAGGTTCCTAAGGGTATTGTAAGGTTATCTCAATACAAAGATCCCGGAAAAGCTATGTAAATTCGTTAGTCGCAAGATGAAAACCTAAGTTGTTTTCATAGTTTTGGGTGGATATTGAATGAGAGTTGTTTGTGAACTTCTCAAGATGGCAAATAGCGGATTGGAACACAAAGGATAAGTCGACTTTAGGTTTGTGGATTAAAATTGGGCTTAACAAGGTAAATTTTCATCTTACTTTTGTAATTAGGACTACATGTTGTAGTAGGTATATAATTGATCATGTGAATTGTATTATGAAGATTGATAAGTGATATGTAATATGTGGAGGCCTAAAATCTGAAAGTTGTTATGTTAGACTTTGAGTTTGTAATTCAATTTAGTTATTGGTTGTATCGTCGCATGTTATATAAAGAAAGGATTTTAGTTGTTGTTATTGATTGCGACTATATAACATGTTAGGCTAACAACTTGGATTGGAAAAAGAATTGGAAGAGACTAATTGTTGTGATACATTGTAGCCGAATTTGGCTTGTAAATACTGGACAGTTTTATATAAATTGTGGGGCAGAATTTTATGCGTCCGGTTAGACGTATAATCCTCTTTGAATTGTTGAATTGCTGAGCCTTAAATGTGGCATGTTGGTTATTGATTTCGGGCCTTGAAAAAGGTTGAAAAGTACGTAGAAACAAAGGAAGTGCTGTCCAATTTTCCGTAGAATAGGAAGCTTTATACTTGGAAATATTCTACGTTGAAATCTAGAAGTTGATAGGCGTATTATGGTCATTATATGTTGACATTCTACGTGCGGCATATTCAACTTGGCAAGTGGATTAAGTCGGAGAGGTATGTGAACTCTTCCTATCCTCTTGAGCATGAATCTTATGAAATGTATAGTACGGTAGACGTACGTGTTTTAAATGAACTCGGTTTCATTTTGGTATCCTTGTTTGGATTTTTCAAAAGTGTAGTAACTTGTTTTCAAAGAAGTATATGTTACTTGACTTGAAAAGTGTAGAATACTTGATTTGGAAAAGTATTGATGACTTGAACTTTCTAAAGTTAAGAGACTTGAATTGTAAAGTTAAGAGACTTGAAGTATTCTGAAAGTTGTGAAACTTTAGTTAAATGCATATGATACTTGGTTTAAAAGTGTTAAGTCTCTTGGTTTAAAAAAAAGAATGTAATTGTCTTGGTTTTGCTTGAAAACATAAAGTGTTGTAATGGCTATGAAATGTATAGTACGGTAGACGTACGCGTTTTAAATGAACTCGGTTTCATTTTGGTATCCTTGTTTGGATTTTTCGAAAGTGTAGTAACTTGTTTTCAAAGAAGTATATGTTACTTGACTTGAAAAGTGTAGAATACTTTATTTGGAAAAGTATTGTTGACTTGAACTTTCTAAAGTTAAGAGACTTGAATTGTAAAGTTAAGAGACTTGAAGTATTCTGAAAGTTGTGAAACTTTAGTTAAATGCATATGATACTTGGTTTAAAAGTGTTAAGTCTCTTGGTTTAAAAAAAGAATGTAATTGTCTTGGTTTTGCTTGAAAACATAAAGTGTTGTAATGACTTTATGGGAAGTTAGTTACAACGTCTTTATGAAGTTTAAAAGAACGGTTTACTTGATAAATTTAAAGGAGGATAAATGACTTGATTTAAAGAATGATAACTTGATTTAGAGATACAAGTTATTTGGATTTTGAGAATGAAGTTACTTGATTTTAAGGTTTTGAAATGAGTTTCTAAAGATGTAGTAACTTGATTTGAAAATTAGACATGCCTTGATACTACGGGTGTTAGTATCTTGTGGTTTATGTAAAAAGGGTTCGTTTAAAAGAATTGAAGTACGTAGTACTTTGGGGTTAAATTCCCGGATTTGACGTGACATGATAGTGCCTTGAATGTTATAAAATGATAAGTGATTTATCTTGTTCTAATGAGAGTCCTAAATGATTTAACTTGCGTATGTTACTCATGATAGACATTCGTGCAAGTGTAGTACTACGGGTTCAATTCCCTTGACATTATTTGATTCTGTGGGATTAGCTCCCCACGATGCGGGTATCCATATATACTCATTGCGGGTCCACATGACCTATGCGGATTAAATTCTTATGCGGGTTAAAATCCCATGACTATTCCGTGGGTTAGCTCTCCACGATGCGGGTATCCATATATACTCATTGTGGGTCCACATGACCTATGCGGGTTCAATTTCCATGAGGGTTAAATTTCCATGAGGGTTAAATTCTCTTGAATAGGATTGCATCATGGTACTACGGGCGGATAGCCCCTGGTTATACTCTCATTATTAGCAAGGCACGGTTGTACTGTTGATTTGATTATCATACTTGTCTCCAGCTTTATATATATCTAGACTTTATGATTTAAATTACAGTACTTTCAGTTTTACATACTGTACTTGTCTTGACCTCTCCCGAAGTGCGTTCTGCTGAGTTGATGTACATAACTGCGATCCTCACTCTTAGGATCACTGTTCAGCTGGTTGGAAAGCTCCATTATTTCGGAGGCTTATCCTTGATTCAGATCCCTGGTATTGTCGGTTGTTGTACATTCAGGGGTATGGCGGGTCCCTGTCCCGTCACAGTTATTATGTAAAATTTCTTAGAGGTCTGTAGTCATATCTTGTGGATTGGGTTGTAAAAACAAGGATGTAACTGTTTTTTTTCTGGGTTATGTGTATTTTTCGGAAGGTGGCCTTATCGGCTAGCCTGTGGATATTAAATGTCTAGTACTTATGAGTTTATGTATGATATTCTCTGATGTATACGTGAGGGTGTCGGGTAGGGCACGCGGGCGAAGTCGGTCGTGACACGCCCTCTCGTCCCGACCCCGCCTATCCCGATCCCAGTGGGCCCTGCCCGGCCCATTGGCCAGCCCTAGTAAGAATAAGTATTTATATCATGCGCCTTCAATGGAATTTAGAGTTTCGGGTTGCTTCTCATGCTCTTTTACATGGATGTCTTTACATATATTTCTTATCTGCCTTGCCTTACATACTCGGCACATTGTTTCTGTAACGATCCGTCTGGTTGTTTTTAGTTAAAGATCCTTATTTACTTATCTAATCCTTCTCGTGGTCTCTATGTGGGGGGTTTGTGATGCGCGGTGATGGGTGACACAGATCCTGAGGTATATTTATAATTTGTTTTGAAAAAAAATCTAAACACTAGAACCTTAGAATTGGATAGTCTGACTCATGGTTTACTTTTGAGTAGATGAGTTTGTTTCTAAGTTTCGTCACTTCTGGTAGCTCTAGATAGTCATTTATGACTTAGTCAAGTCATTGGTTCGCTTCTCGAGGCAATCAGATGTATTTTATGGCCTTATGTGTAATATTTGGATATTTGGTTATTTCGGATGATTCTTGAGAAAATGATGTCTTAGCTCAGTTAAATAGAAAATTCTAGAGTACGAGTAAATTCATAGCATTGTTTACCTTAGATGAACATGTCTGATTTGTGTCTGAGGGGTCCTAGGAGCATTTCAGATGTTTGATGGAAGTTTGGCCTTGTATCATTGTTGTTAGTATCTGGTGTCCGCTTCAGCGACACTGTGTTCACTTCTACATGTCCGCCTCTGCAGAGGTTGGTTCACAGAAGCGGGTTTTGAGGATTTAGGGAGTTTCCGCCTTAGTAGAGGGTCTTTCCACATGGGCGTGTATGCCTCTACAGGATTGAGATCGCCATGGTGCTGGGGCGAGGTGTCAAGTGACACCGCTTGGGCGAGGTCATTTCACGCACCAACGAGTCCATGCTAGTGGGGCCGATTTCGCTGGAGCGGAATTGCTGGATCATGTGTCCTTTAAAATTCCCTAGGTCAGAGCACTTTTCTCAAAAATAGTATTCTCGAACCTAAAGCCGCCATCAGTGAGTTTCTGAAGTTTTGAGAGCAATTCCTTCATTTGGGGTAAGAATTTCATCATTTATGATTTTAGTTTCATGATTTAAGGTACTCTAATGGTGATATGTTATGTATGTAACTTGGGGAAGATGAAAGATAAGTTCATTTTTGAATAAGAGAGCCAAATCATTGATTTATGGATGTTATTGTTTTAATATTATAAATTAGTGATGATAATTTATAGATAATCATGTTGTAAAGCTTAATTTGAGTATATAGAAACCCATTTAATGAGGGGATTAGAGTTTTCAAATTGGAGCTTTTGTATAGTGTTCAATTGAAATTCCAAATGAGTATAGGTTTCCAGTTAACTTAAGGATATGAATTTCTAGTATGTTTTGATGTTTTTTTAATATTAAAGTTTGAGTCTTGACGATGTGGGCTAGGGATTAGTCTTTGAAGTCTTGCTTGTTTAGGACTATGTTTATGTATGTTGTGTAAGCCTTATATTAATGAATAGTATATGCGTGATTAGGATTCTAGAGTTTTCAAATTGGAGCTTTTTGTATAGTGTTCAATTGAAAGTCCAAATGAGTATAGGTTTCAAGTTAACTCAAGGATATGAATTTCTAGTATGTTTTGATGTTTTTTTAATATTAAAGTTTGAGTCTTGACGATGTGGGCTAGGGATTAGTCTTTGGAGTCTTGCTTGTTTAGGACTATGTTTGTGTATGTTGTGTAAGCCTTATATTAATGAATAGTATATGCGTGATTAGACTTCGATTATCAAGAGGTGCAATGGAAGGGCAAGGCTATCACCGATGAATGATTGTTCGGTGCTCCTGTTCGGCCAGAGGTAGGCTATGATTTACTTTCACCAGACTCCGATAGAAGTACGTAATCAGATATATATATTGAGGGGTATTGGGCGTGTTTAAGGGTCCTACTCAGCCAGTTGTGATGAACGTTTGAGTGGTATGCAGGTGTTGAATCAGAATGATTGGTGATTTAGGAAATCATCCTTATCTCTCGATCGGCCGATTGATTAGGCTTGTCGCCATATGTGGGCTTGTAGCTATCTTTAATATTATATGTTTATTCATTGCACATGCTTTCAAAATGATGCCCTAATTTGTACTTGGAATGTATATGTGCTATTGAATTCTTGAAGTCATGTGGTATTTCATCTTTATATTTTGTTGCATCTCATTATATTATGATTTTTGCCTTAAAATATCATTTGCATTTATACACTCATGTTCTGATAATATTGATATTGGAGTTGTATGATATATGTTGTGGGTCCAAGAGATCGTGAAAGTAAGAACACTTATGAGATTATGACAACGCTGAGACGATGATGATGATAATGTTGATGATACACGCGGGGATGGGTTGCACGCATGCAACATGATATTATTCAACCAAGAGATGAGCTACGATGGGATATTCTGGAGGAGTATATGGACTTCGCGGATCTTCCATCGGTGTGTGTTTCATAATATAAACTTGAGCACCTATATACTGGAAGATAAAAATACATAGTATATGCATTGCATTCATATTCGTACATACATCATTTTATTAATTATTTATGGATAAACTTGGTTTTGGATTGATTGTTGATGCTTAACTAGATTTCTGGACATGAAAGGATTGTACTTGTTATTTGATACTCAGATCACTGTTATTGAACTCCCATGGAATTGAATGACTTAAGTGATTATGAAATTTTACTAGAAAATGTGATATGTGAATTCTGTGGATTATTTTGTGGACAATGTGACATTACTTGGATTATTTGGACTGTTAGTATAGGACTATTTGATGTCAACTTAATATTTATCTCTTTTTGTATATCTTCTGTCGTTGTCGACCTATGATGCCTATGGGAGTATATTGTGTACTCATACTACACATTGCGATTCTATTTGAATGCAGATTCGATCTTCTACCGACGGGATAGCGTGGGTAAGTCCGAGTGGGATATCTTTAGCATTCGGGATGAGGATGTCAGATACCGGGTGTTATCTCTACTCCGTTTTACTTGCAAGAGACATGACATACACTTTTGGATTAGGTATTGACCTCGTTGCCCATTTCGATCTTGTATCAGATTTCTAGTGTTCTTGTATTCACAAACTAGATCTTTGGGGATGTTGTTGATGTTCAGACTTATATTTTCCGCATTTATATCATAAGATATATTATATAGTATTTTGTTATCTTTTTATTTTTATTTATGTTATATCATATGAATGATTCGGGAGTGTTTCACCTACCGGTGTGAATTTGTAGGTGCCACCACGATTCACAAAAAGGGGTCGTGACACTTTCGTACTGACGTTCTTTTGCCGGGGGCGCTACATTTCATGCTCCAGGTTCGTGTAGACGCCGATGCCTTCCACATCAGAATGTCTTAAGAGTTCAGCGGTTGTTGGGCAAACTCCACTTCTTTCTGGAGTTAGCCGAGTTTTGACAGTATTATGTATATATACTATATGAGTAGGTGTGAGCCCTGTCTCGATCATATGAGGCTTGATGATATAGTAAGGAAAATGACCTATAACTAATGATAGTTATACAAAGTTTTATCCACCAATTACGGTACAAGCAATACAATCACGAGATGAAAAATGAGTCAAATAAGTACCAATAGCAAAAAGAAAACGAGTCAAATAAGTCATGCGGTTATTCATTTTGCACCTAAACATTGGATAGGTACTAGTTGCTAGTAAAACAACAAACTAAAATCACATGGTAACATTTCCTCATTTAAGCTTGTACACAAAAACCGGTAAATACCAACCAACCATTTATATAGGAAGAATCAAAGTAATAGCCCAATTTATAAATTATTTGGTTGGATTAAAAAAAGTAAATTTTGACGTGCATTATTATAGAGGTAAGTGTAACAAATCCCAAAAAATGAAGACAAAATGAGAAACACGTTGGGGATAGCCGCGTGAAGTCGTCGAGGGCATCCACCCTCATACACACATCAAAATCAAAAACCCGTGTTCGAAGATTCGTCATCCTTGGCACATAATTCAGGCATAATCTTTCTTTCCCCTACTTGTCTTTATTTAACCCCGTTTCTAATTGTAGCTTAATGAATTATATCTTCTTGAATATACTATTAAAGATCTACGCTTTATTCACGCTGAAAATAGATAAAAATTGGGGAAAGGGGTCTTAAGTTTTAGGCCAAGCGTTTACTTGTAAGTATAAACTGTTTGTTTTGGTGTTGTCAATATAGGTGAGCTTTTTCAGTCTTGTCATTATTTGCTCCTTTTGAGATTTTGGATTCATACCATCTTCAGGTTGCTGGTGCCTTAGATTGGAAGTTGTATTTGGTGTCCACTTAAAATGGGGATCTCTGATACGGTACCTTTTTCTACAAATGATCCTTCAATTTATACTGAGTTAAACACTAATGATAAGTGGTGTTTATGCATTTACTCCGTTTTGTGATTTATGCTTCTCTTTTTAGCCTCTTATTTGTGTTCTGCTTAGTTCAATCTCCATCTCCGTATGTGCCTTTCCATTCTTTTCACTCAGGTGTTTGTCTGACAAAGGACAGACCATGCGTTGGAAAGGAAAAACTATAAAGCTATATGTTAGAAAGCAATTTCTTAAGTGCTTTTATCTTTTAATTGTTTTGTATCAGTTAATTTGATTATTGATGTATCCTTCCCAATCCAACTAAAACACTAGGAATGGTCGGGAATCTTCAGGCTAAATTCAGCTGCCATTTACTGAAGTGGGCAACATGGTTGCTGTGGATTTATACAGTCGACTCCAACTTGCATGAGCTTAGGGCATAATAATTGTTATTGTTTGTATTTGCTGAAGTGGGCCAGAAGACCCTAAGTTTAGCTGGTGAATTAAAGTTTATATTATAGAACAGAGATGCCTAATGAAGCTTGATTTTAGTCCCATGTTTTATTATGCTGGCCGTCACAACTCTTTTTGTTACCTAGAAAACTGGCTCTCAACCACGATAATGATAGAATTAGAGAGTACAGAAAGAAATTCTGGAGCTACGTAGAAACAGAGAAAACAAAGAGTATTTGAAGGCAATTGTAGGTCCGTGGAGAATATTGCTAAAGAAGTGGCATTTGCTGCAATGTTAGAGCATCTACTGGTATTAGAAGTCTGCTGCAATTATGCCCTTATTATTTCTTAGTTTTCTGGTTTGTTGTCAATTTTATGCTTGCTGAGCCTCTCTCTGGGTGAGAGGTATAGTAAACCCTCCCTAGGAGGTGTGCCTTAGCCTCCCCTATCATATGTAATAGACTGTGTTTTTCTCTAGTTTTTTCTGGTTTGAGACAGCTGGTTGAGTTAACTAAGCTGTGGTTTTGAAAAGTTTCACTTTGGTGATTAATAAAAGTTAAGTTAGTTACCAAAAAAGAAAGCAAAGCAAAAATCAACCCAACCAAAGAACTATAACGCAAAGTACCAACTTTATATTGTATGCCCGGTCTACCAATCAAAGAAACATTGCATGCCTGGTCTTACAAGATTGTATGCTCGAGGCAGAATAAGTTGGATTGTGAAGTAATACCACCCCTAGACCCCCTAATATAAGACCCGATCCTTAGTCATGTATTGGTTCAGATAAATTCATTTTTTTTAAAAGTAAAAAATGAAGAATTTCATGACTTTATTGACCATAATATATTGATATATTTATTAAACCATTATGTGAATGTGTCACGTGCTCCAGGTGGGAGAATATAAGATATATGTGTGTGTTGACTTGTGAGGCAATTTTATAAAGGAGTCAAGTAACTTCCCATTTATTGTGTAGCCAAATGATGTTCATGCACACGTGCATAGCCAAGTGACATTCATGTATACTTAAGTACATGAATGCCACTAAGCTATGCAGTAAAGAGAGGGCTAAACACATGTCCATGGAAGGGTCCGAGTTTTGAGACGTTATTTCCTACATTAGATAAAAAGAGGGAACCTAACTTTTCTGTAAAATTGTCCCAAGGTCCAATAAATGCACGTTACTCCTTTTTACTTATTAAAACCAACTTTAATGTGTAAAAAAGTCATGTCCCACATATCTTACATTCTCCCACTTGGCTCACGTGACATCATTCACTTTATGATTTAATAAACACATTATGTGGCAAGTGGGACTAATATTTTACACTGATTGCATTAGTTCTTGTGATTAAGGTCGTGAAACATGTCCTAGTCATGGCGGTTATATGTCACTTTATTTGACGTAGTGCCTTCCATGTCTACAATACTAGTCAATACTCTAACTGTCTAACACAATCTATTAGGGGAATACATTATTGGTCCAGCGATAATGCTTCAAGTATTTTTATCTAAGCTAGAACCTGTCATGGTTAGTTAGAAACACGTAACAATAGACCATATACATAAGTGAGATCAACGTGTCAATTTCTCAAACATAATAGTCTTTCCATAAGGTTATTTGTTGCAATCAATAACATCCATTCTTTCAACATGTTCAATATATGTTTGGGCGGTAATCATTTTGTCAAAGGATCAACAAGATTAGTGTTAATATGTTCACTTGACATTCTATGGTTCTTGATGTCTTCAATGATAAAAGTATTTCAATTCCATATGCTTAGCACCATTCAAATACTTGTTGTTTTTAGAGAGAGGACAAAGCCACCTGAAAGACTAGGAATGGTCTTTCAGTTGTTTCCATTAGTTAATTTGATTATTAATGTATCCTTCCCAAGCCAACTGAAAGACTAGGAATTGTCTGAAATCTTTGGGCAAAATTCATATGGCATTTACTGTAGTGGGGAAGAGCCCGGACAGGTGGTAACAACTACTAGAGCACAGGACAACAAACAACTAGGCAACAACTAGCAACAACTTGCCTTATAATAGTAGTTGCTAGTCGTCTCATTGTTATCCTGTGTTCTGTAACGATGGTTATTGAGGATTTATATAGTCGACCCCAACCTGTATGAGACTGAGGCGTAGTAATTGTTATTGTTTGTATTTGCTGAAGTGGCGGAAAAGATCCTAAGTTTAGCTGGTGAATCACATGGCTAAGCTTATAACCCAAATGAGTCCATAGTTTCAGATCTTACCCTATTCAGTCCATTTTGTATATAATATGAAATACTTAGGGAAGAGACAATAATTCCTTAATTTGTGATTATGACTTCCATTTTTATGCTTAAAAAACTGATTGAGAGTGATATTTAGGTGTATCATTACATAAATAAATATTGTTGGGTGAATTAAGTGAAAACTATGAACTCCATTGTTGGGATTTTAAAAATCTTGAAAACTCACAAATGGTCTTGTGATTAGTTATTTTGACAAATTGATGGTCGGGTCCTTGGATATGTCATTTGATGTTGTAGTTAGAAATTTGAAGCTATTCGAGGAAGATTTAAGCTAGTTGGTGATGTTTTGACCCATTTGGATGAAGTTTTGTGGGTTGAAGTTCTTAGGAGATGAAACCGAATTTTTGTATAATTTTGCACGACAGTGTAAAAGTGTGTATAAGCACCTCTTATACATTTTAATGCAAGGTTGATACATTGTAAGTGTATAATATTGTATACCGGGTGTATAAACATTGTTGTGAAAAGAAAAGTTGGCTATCGGTGTAAGCTGAAAACACGGTTACATGTTGTGTTGGGATATTTCTTGTTGAAAAGTAGCCATTAAAATTTATGTTATACAACATAAATGCCTAATTAAGCTTGATTTTAGTCCCATGTTTCATTATACTGGCAGTCACAACTCTTTTTTGTAGTCTTATTACCTAGGAAAATGGCTCTCAACCAGGATAAGGATAGAATTAGAAAGATAACAAATAGATTCCGGAGCTAACGTGGAAACAGAGAACACAAAGAAATAATCAAGCCAACCAAAGAATTATAGTGCGACATACCAACTTTATGTCGCATGCCCGGTCTTGCAATCAAAAATAATATTTGTATGCCCAGTCTTAAGGATATGTATGGAGATGTTTGGAGGTTAGAGGTGTACTTGTGGCGTACACTAGGGCTATCAAGGATATGTATGATGGAGCCAAGACTGAGTACGATCGATAGGAGGATACTCGAGCACTTCCGGTGGCGATGAAATTGCGCTGAGGATCAGCTCTTAGCCCATTCTTATTTGCCTTGGTCATGGACGGACTGACGCGACAAATCCAAGGGCAGGTACCATGGTGTATGTTATTCACAGACGACATAGTCTTGATTGATGAGACTCGCAGCAGAGTGAACGCCAAGCTGGAGGTTTAGAGACAGACTCTGGAGTCTAAAGAGTTCAAGTTGAGTAGGACCAAGATAAAATATTTTGAGCGCAAGTTCAGCAACATGAGCGATCCTGAGACAGGCGTGGTGGTGAGGCCAGGTCATTTCGAAGAAAGGAAGCTTCAAATACCTAGGGTCTATTATCCAGGAGAATAGAAAGATTGATGACGATGTCACACATCGTATTGGGGCAGCGTGGATGAAATGGAGGCTCGCATCTGGAGTCTTGTGCGACAAAAATGTGCCAACTAAACTTAAAGGCAAGTCAGCGGTGGTTAAACCAACTATGTTGTATGGGGCCGAGTGTTGGTCAGTCAAGACTTCACACATACAAAAGATGAGAGTTGCGGAGATGAGGATGCTAAGATGGATGTGTGGGCATACAAGGAGAGATAAGAGAGATAAAATTAGGAATGATGATATACGGGATAAAGTGGGAGTGGCCTCGGTGGAGGATAAGATGCGGGAAACGAGGTTGAGATGGTTCGGGCATGTGCAGAGGAGAGGCACTGATGCCCTAGTGCGGAGGTGTGAGAGGTTGGCTATGAACGGGTTCAGGAGGGGTAGAAATAGGTCAAAGAAGTATTGGAGAGAGGTGATTAGACGGGATATGGCGCAGGTGCAACTTACTGAGGACATGACCTTAGATAGGGGTTGTGGAGGATACAGATTAAGGTAGAAGGGTAGTAGATAGTCGAGCGTAGTCCTCTTTACGCTTACAAAATGATAGTGTAGTGTTATTACTGTACGTTCGATTAGCTTGTCACACTTATAGGCACATTATTGCTCTTTAGTACTCTGTAGTTTGATTCCTGTTGCTATGTGTTCTTTAGTGTAATTTATTTATCTTATTTAGTTGTGTTAGCTACTGCTTCCTGTTAGTTACTGCTTCCTGTTGTTAGAATGCGCTACAATTGCGTATTTAATTTTTACTATCTGCATGTCCACCTTGCTTTAATTTCTCGTTTGAGTCTGACCGTTTCTCATACTTTGTTTTTCTTTGCTTGTTTTGCCTGATTATGCTTTGTCTTGAGCCGAGGGTCTCCCGAAAACAGCCGCTTTACCTACCAAGGTGGAGTTGAGGTCTGTGTACATTCTACCCTCCCCAGACCCCACATTGTGTGATTTCACTGGATATGTTGTTGTTGCCCAGTCTTAAGTTGCCCTACATCTTATGAGATTGCTAGATTGGTGTTTATTGTGATTCCTAATAATCTACATTATAAAGGAATTCATCTTGTCTCTTGAGGCAGCTTGCAAGCAGCTCTAACTGTAAAAGATATCCAAATATAGCAGTTAACTTTTGTCATTTTGACGGATAGTGTTGGTCTCTCTTTTTTGTTAGGTACCTGCTCAATAAATGTATTCCTAGTTAACAATAAATAAAAAAAACAAATTTATTCCTAGTGACATTTGAGGAAGGCGAGTAAATATTTTAAGCTAATCTCATTTCTTCCTAAAAGATCCAAAATTGGTGCATTTTTCCTATTGTTGGTCTTCTAAATTTGGAACCAGTCAACTTCAGATTTCATCATTTCAATAAAGCAATATGCGGATGGACTCCAATATTTATCATCATACACTTTTTTATTTTGTTTCGAGAGTGTCGATCTTCTATGACTTCTTCTAGTAATTTGACTATCATTTGTTTTCCTTTTAATTTAGCATCACAGTATCTCTATCCAAACTTTTCAGTCAATAGTTCTTTGAAACTTCAATATTGCACTTTATTGTGCTGCATTGTTAACTTGAACTTTCAAAAACAGAGTTGCATAATGAGTCTGATCACCCTTTGGTGAAAAGAAAAATTTGTAAAAATGTATAGTTTCATATAATGAGAAAAGATGTGTTCTTGGCAACCTTCTTTTCATTGACCGACAAATCCCTGCGGAAAGAATGACACACGGTTCGAAACTCTGTGGATATTGGGTGCGCTCCTCTACCCTTGTCCACTTAAAATACCAGGATTTTGTTTGCGGTAAGGTATGAATCAGTGGCGTGCGCCTAACCCACACATCACGTGCTTAGCTCTTTACCACTGGGCCAAAGCCCTAGTGTCTACCACCCAAGATGTATCTTGGAAGTTTGATAACTCAAACATCTAGTGCCCATAATAGCTAAGCGAATTAGATTGATGGGAAGCAGAAAGCATAAACCTTTTGGTCTGAAACAACAAAGCCCACCAACATATAATACACAGAGAAAAAAAGAGTTGAACATTGATCGTAGTCTAGTAAGTCTTATTTGTAGATTGATCAATATGTTTATCTATATAACACTATTTATTTGTTGATCAATCAATTGAATTCCATGTCTACCCATTTGGGAGGAAGTGCATTAGTATGAAAGAGTTTTTATGTTATAGTGTACATTCTTTTTCCAGTTACGCAGCCTTTTTTCCTGCATCAAGTCACGCTCCACAAGTGATGGTGATGATTCTGCCCATAATGTCGAGTTTGCTGGTGGAAATGTGTGCCTTATTACCACAAAAGAAAGCTGGGATCAGAAGTTGGCAGAAGCAAATAAAGAGGGCAAAATTGTGAGAATCATTACTTCTCTCTCTCTCTCTGCAATGTTATACATGTGTCTGTGTATGTCATATGATAATTTTTTGTTAAATGGCCGATCTATTACTAGAGGAAAATTGATCTATTTGAATTGCATCCGTTTTATACCAAAAGTTGAAGAAACTTCAATTTTTATTTTTTGCTTGATTACATAAGAAACTTAATTTTTATGTAGACGTTTATTGAAAAATGTGTTTTTGCATTGGTGATAGACTCAAGCATTTGGTACTTGATTGAGGAGTAGAAGCATGTACTAAGGGCGTGTGTCGGATTCTCCAAAAGTAGTGCATTTTTGGAGGATCCGACACGGGTGCGGCATCATTTTTGGAGAGTCCGAGCAACATAGTTCCTTCATACCAAACACACCATAAGTGCACTATGCGAAATGTACATTTGGCCACTAAAAGACTGATAGCAGCAATCAGATTGTGGCCCTACTGTTGGGGCCAGACATTGTGAAACTTCCAACTTTGCGCTCTTTTAATAAATTTGTATGTTGGGACTTGAGAAGAGATAAAGATCTAACTTCTCCTTGCTCTAAATTCTCTCTTCGACTAACCAAAGAGCTTCCACCATTGACAAGATACCAACAACCTTACTAGCAGTTCCCTCGAGTCCTGGCTTTTTTCTTTTGACTGTGAAAGAATAGAGGGGCTTTATTTGGGGGTGGGGGGTGGAGGTATTGGGGTTGTGGTGAAGTTGACTTTTTAGGAGAATGGAGGGGTTTTGGTTGCATCATTATTAGTAAATCCCGTTTAAAAAAATTCAGTTGGTGAATGTTTGATGTATTCTTCTTTTTTTGGGTGGGGTGGGGGGTGGGGAGTCAGATGTGCTACCATATTCGAGAATTGTTCAAGCTAGATTCTATTTGAAATGCTTCGCTTGTTTGTTTGATGAACCTAAGTTTAATGGAGTTGACAATTTAACACTATTAGCTAGGTTTCTAACTCCACATGAACTGATCGATAACTAAATGCAGAACAGAGAGAACACAAAAAATTGGGTCTGTTTTGCATGTAGTTTCTAATCTTATTTTTCAAGCATTCAAGAGTTGTTTTTCTAAAAATCCTAATTACTTTCTAGCTAAATACTTTTGAAATCTTTGGCACTTCATAGGAATGGTTGATGTTTGAATCATTTCCTCTCTACAGTATAACATATAACAGAAATAATGAAGAGGATCAGCCATGTCAACTTGGGGATCTGAAATTATGATGGGTGATTTCCCCTTTAGATCTCTACAGGTCCACAATTAATATAGTTTTTTTCCTTCCCAGGACTGTGTTTGGTTCTTATTAAGTAATGCAATAACATGGTGGTGGTTGCGTGAATTTTTTTAATGTTATTTTCTCCAGAAGGAGAGTACACTTTCATATGCACATGCACAGTGATCCTAACATTTTCACGGATAACTTGCTAAAACTTGAATGGACCTGTGTCTTACCAATATCATATGCAGACTTACACCTGTGTACATGTAACTTAATCCTCAAGAAGGCCGGCTGCATTAAAATTCAAGACACTTATAAAAAACGATATTCAAGACACTTATAAAAAACGATATTCAAGACACTTTTAACTCTAATGCTACCAGCTTAAGATTTTCCTCTCACCATATCGTGTGCACACATGTGAAGAGAGAGGGATACGGAGAGAAGGGTGCAGCGGTTTCCACATATGCATTCTTCGTCTTTTGCTTGCTTAAAATTTTACATTTTCTCTGAAATTGGCATTTTGGACCTTTCTTACATAAGTGAAATGTTGGCAGGTTATTGCAAATTTCAGTGCCTCATGGTGTGGTCCATGTAGAATGATTGCTCCATTCTACTGTGAGCTGTCTGAGAAACATCTTTCTCTGATGTTTCTAACAGTCGATGTTGATGAGCTTACGGTAAGTAGCAAAAAATTCAATTTAGAAATTTCAGTGTTCAATCTTTATACCCTTCTGCTTCCTAACTATCCAACTCTTAAGGTCTTGCTGTTTTTATTTCCACTCAATTAAAACTCTGGCTATTTTAAGTAATTTTTCTGGAGTCCCAGCGTCTTGGAGATAAATGAACAAGAATTCGTATGATAAGTGTGTTTATTTGATGTTTTGTTGGATTGTTTTCCTACAGTAATCTGAAAGTTTTGGCAGCTCAGTTTCGTTGTTTGTGGTCTTTTTATTTGGTTCAGGAATTTAGTTCATCCTGGGATATCAAAGCAACTCCAACCTTCTTTTTCCTCAAGGAAGGCGAGCAGATTGACAAACTCGTAGGGGCCAATAAACCAGAGCTGCAGAAGAAAATAACCGCAATAGCAGACACACAGGTAGCATGCGAGACACAGCCACAGTAATTGCTGTTGGAGGTGGGAATTGTCTTAAAAATCCCTGCTTTCCAGCTTTGTCAAGAATTCAGGTCTCCAATAGGACTCCGTCCTTACTTTGAGTTGCTGCCAATATGTTGTACAGTTGTACATTGAGCCACTACTGATTTGGGGACATTTTTGTGTATGTAAAAGAAGAAAAGGCAGTCCATATTCAATCCCCCTAGGCCCTACCCCCACCCCACCCAACTTAAAAACAGAATAAAAAACTTAACAAGAATGATGTGATTGGAATAAAAGTAAGGCTTGGTTGTTTGAATCATTCTGATTTTGAAAGAAGCTACAGGCTCAAGCATGAAGTTGTATGCAGAAAAGTTTGTATCATGACGATCCGCTTGTGTATTTTTATAATGGAAGTTTCGAATTAATTCTTCTACTGCTGAACGTCTGTAGCAGACTGGATGAGAGATGGGTAGTGATAGACATACCAAAACGTGCTCTCTTCCTTTGCCCTTTGAAAAAACAATATCAAAGTCTATTAAAGCATTGTCTCAATACCAAATTAGTTGGATCCGTTGTATGAATTCATTATTTTCATTCTTCTATAATTTGGTTAGGTTGTATGTGTGTGAGAGAGAGTATGGCAATGCAAAGGTTGAAGCCTTTTGTTTTGCCCTTCTCAACTGCTTCCATTTTTCTTGTTTTCTCATTAGAAATGTGCCACTTATGTATGAACACAACCTAGCGGAAGCAGAAAAGATGAATTGTAGGACCTAAATTTGTCGACAACATGGCGTGCACGTCATCATTCAAATCAGCAAAAGACAAATTATGCTAATATTTTTTATCCATCTTTGTGATTATAATTACTAGAAAGAGGCCAATGCCTGTCCATCATGTATGCAACTCAACTAATACATCCTTTTCAACTCACCGCCCAACTTTCAATGTTTACACAACTGGCACTTACCAGTAAATGAGTGGAAGCATAAAGCTACCGCCAAAACCTGTAAATTATAAACAAATCTTTGATAAGAACATGGGGCTAACTCCCTCAAATCTCCAACCAAAGTCAACTATCACTTACCAGCAACGAAAACCGCCTAATATTTTTATTGAGATGTCTGAGTTAATTTGCGCCCGCTTCAACTATTTCATTTTTTAAAAATAATTGTGACGTTTGCAGATACCTCAAAACTATTCCACCGGATACAATAACTAGGAACGGCGTAATATTGGCAACAAACATAAGGGAGAAAACATTTCCAGTGGACATAGCATCAATAAAAAGGAATTTTCTTCCAGCAAAATGTCATAAAACAACACTTCTATACCTTGTCAACTTAGATTTGATATAGAGATAGCCTTGTTGTGTTTGGACCTCTTCTTTTTTGCTTTTAGTGATCTTTTTTTGGGACTAAGATCTCTTCATTTTCTTCCAAGGCAGCAACATAATATACAAATAATCAGTATCCTCACTTCTACATGAGGCATGAAATCAGACTGTCATTTGAACAACCTCTTCATCAGTTAATAGTACAAGGAAAAATTATTTCACACTTTTGAGTATAGGTAGATACAACTTATAAAGGAGCTTAAACAAAACATATGAATCACAAAATAAATAGTGAGTAAACGAATAAGGCAGTACGAGGAAGGAAAAGGAAAAAATGACTTCTGCTGTTAAGAGGCGATAGCACATTTCCTTAACGAGCTGTGGCAACGTGCAATTGCTTTGAGATTCAACGTCCTTTTGGATTCATGATTTGAGAGAAAACGGCACTAGGTGTTAGGCCGTCTGAGTCTTCACCGGCAAGGCTGCGCCAATGCTCATGGATATCCCACTGCTTCTTGAATCAGTCATGCTTGCATCATAACCTGGGGATGCATTCTTTCCTTTGCATGTGACAACATCAAAGCCTCCTTCTTCAATGTCCATTTTTCCAAAAACCTTGCCGCCACACTCCTCTGCACTCTCCTGAAGTTGCAGAGCAAATTCAAGGTTCCAAAGCACATCTCCCATCGAGGGCCTATCTACACCAACATCAGACACACACTTTACTGCTGTCTCTGTAAATTTCTTCAAGCATTCTGGTGCAAGCTTCCCTTTCAGATATGGGTCGATTATCTGGTCAAAAGTCCCTTCTTATAGCAATGGAACGCCCACTCTGCTAAGCTCACTTGCTCCTTTGGAAGTTTTGGGTTCAGCGCTGGCCGAGCACACAAAATCTCAAACAGCACTACACCAAATGAGTAGACATCAGATTTGTCTGTGAGTTGCTGCCTTCTGAAGTATTCTGGATCCAGATATCCAAAACTGCCCTTCACCACCGTACTGACATGGGTGTGATCCAATGTAGGACCTGTTTTAGACAACCCAAAATCAGAAACCTTTGCCACCCACTTCTCATCCAAGAGGATATTAGTGGTCTTTACATCACGATGGATAATAGTATGCTTGGCACCAGTATGAAGATAGTGCAACCCACGAGCAGCACCAATGCAAATCTCAAGCCTCTGCTTCCAAGGTAAAGGAGGCTTCTGAGTCTTATATAGATGCTCACGAAGGGTACCGTGAGCCATGTAGTCATACACAAGGATCATTTCACAGTTCTCTTCACAATAACCAATCAAAGAAACAAGATGGCGATGGCGAAGTTTCGAGAGCATTTCAATTTCAGTTTGGAATTCATGAACACCTTGCTCAGAGAGGATTCCCACGTTTGATAGCAACTTTTGTGCCACCATCAATTTCTCCCTGGTATACTTTCCCAAAACCACCCACCCCAAGAAGCAGTGCTTCGTCGAAGTTATTGGTGGCTGCCTTGATCTCAGCAAATGAAAAATGACGACAAAGGTTTGATGGGAGGGACGAAGCATAACTGCCAGTAGTGTTGGTTTTATTGGAACCAGAAGTATGTGAATTTCCATATAAAGAAAGAGGGAGCCAGCCTGACGGTCCATCGTTTGGACTTTGGACCTTCCCACCTTTCCGGCGGCGCTTGATAAAGCATACAACTAAACCAATAAGAATTGCGGCAGAAATTCCTCCTCCAACACCTCCACCGATAGCTGATTTATTACTTTTTGATTGGCCCTTTTTGGATGGCAGAGGGTCAATATGATCTGGTTCTGCAACTGGAACAGGATTAGGCCCAGCAAGGTTTCCATTGGGGTCACTCACTTTAAAAATCTCTATTCCATTCAGAATTGCATCATAATAATTGGATTTTGAAGCAACGTTTGGATGGAGGTCAAGCCAAAGATCCTGCTGTGGATCCCCAGGAGGGACTTGGACCACAAAATCCTTGTGGAAAGGAACCCCGTTGCCTCCAGCATAAGCAATGACATCTGCTGCAGGATCCGCGGTCTGATTATTCATGTAGATGATAAACACCCTCTGGTTGACTTTTGTGATATTTTTAGTGATTTCACAAAAATGGAGCCTAACAAGATAAGAGAATCCCGAATCAACTGAGAAAACCCAACTCAAATTGTATTGCAGGTTAATATTAGCAGTTGGACCCATTAACCTAGCTGTCTTATAGACATCAAGTGGGGCAACGTAGGATTGCGCTCCTGCAGGAAAGCTTACTGTGACATTGTCATCATCGGCAGTATTTGTAACTCCGTTGGCTGCTCCAAAAATATACTGTGAGTCATCACCCCATGACCTAAACAAACCAGTATCACCTGATGGTGAGATTACATTGCCTCCCACATTAAGGCGATAAACATTTTCCAGGGCAGTAGAATTGTCAATGATGAAAGGGGAAGACTGACCCACGATGAAGGTAGATCCATCTTCTGTATTATAGATATCAGGATGGGAAATAATCTCAATCCCATTGACAAAGGCAAAGGAGTTTGAAGTATTGGGAGAGGGTGTGAAAGTCATGTTCAAAGTTTCAGATGGCACATTGATGGAGAACTCCTTGGTCAAGTAATCATAGGTTAGAGCTTGAGCAGTTTGTGATGCACTAAAGTTTTAAGTAATGTATATGTTCTAACAGTCACATCGAAGATGGCATTGGTAGCATTAAGCTTGTTGTAAGACGAGGGGTAGAAATATAGACGAACAAACTTACGACCAGGTGCTACATGGAAACTATAGGTGAATTGAGACTGGAAAATGCGGACATACATATAAGGAGTTGAGGGACAGAGGGTTTTTGATCAGCAACATCAGAGATGGCTGACTTACTACCCAACATATATTTAGACCCGATATCCGTGCCTCATTTCCGACCATCAGCATCTGGAAGATTGCCAGGACCTCCACAGTTCAACAGAATATCATCACCAGGCACATAATTTGCAGTCAACGTCACAATAGCCAACAACACAAAAGTGGAAACCAAGAGAAAAAATTTACTACCGTCTGTCATTGATGTCCGATACATACAACAAAATCTTAACAAGTAAAGTGCAAGAAGCAAAGGGTTGACTATATGAAGCTCAATCTCAGATCAAACAATAGGGTTTGAGTTTGAGAGAGAAATGGAGCTAGTTGCTTCTTAGTTGGATAATGAAAATGGAAATACTGACTACGGTATGTGTAATGACGACAATACCCTTTACAGTGACAGACGCGTTTGGAGTATGGACGAATTATAGGTTGTTTTTTTTAAAGAACGACCGGCACCGCCATTTCTTCGAGTGCATGCTGAATCCCGATCGACGCATACCGCAAACCACGCCGCTAATTAATCACACTTCGGCAGTCCACGCGCGATGTGCTCAAAGAAGGTTTATGCAGAGATCGAACTCGCGATTTCATGGCCCCTGCTTCATCAAGCACCAATTTGACTATCCATGCGGGTAAATTTTTAGGTGAATTGATATTATTATTTGGAAATGAATTACAACGTTACAATTGATTTTGTGTATACATTCTACTCATTTAATTGCTAATTTAATTCTTCAAAGTGGATTATGTTGTTGTAAAAGTATTTTATATTTTGAATTTTATTTCAAAAAATTGATGAATAAGCATAATAAAAAAGAAGTTATTTGACATGACCAAGTTTCAAAAATTGTCCAACAGGTACGCGTTGCTCTCGTATTGAGAGAGGGCGGCTGAGTTGTAATAAGGTTAAAGGAAATGGTCCCATCAACAAATTGTATTGTTTGCTGTCAACCATGTGCACGAATTTGGTGCATATTTCATTTGAGACTGGGCCACCCACTTTCTGATTACATCATTGGATATCATATCAACTACAGTTGCAAATTGAGGCCCAACCATAAATGGTCTGGAATCTGGTGCAGTTTACTGTGTACCCCCATTGCTTATACTTTCATTATTTTTGTACCCCACCCCTCTGTAATTGTGATATCATCGTAGTATATAAATATATTGAAATTGTATATATAAACATACTGAGATGGTATTATGGATGATCATCCTCTATGATACTATTTTATTATATACATATATTGTAATAATATCATGCAAGATTGATTCAGTCATTTAATGAGACACTCCTCAGGACCATGAGATCATTGTGACATATAAATATAATGAGATGATATCATGGAGGACTCAGTCCTTCTCTTAGTCCTCCATAATACCATTATGATATATAAATATATTGTGATGGTATCATAGATGAAAGAGTTTGGGTGAGGGAGTATGTCGGGTAAATAGCTTTGGGCAAAGGGGTACGACGGGTACTTATTTTAGAAGGAGCATGAGGTGGTTAATTATTTTATTTTTAGACGGTATTTCAGTTAGGTTTCCAAGAAAATATCAACGCCACCATTTAAATTTTGACCTCATTGAGAAAAGTAATTTTAACGCCATATTTTTTATGAAGATACCTCTTAACGCAATTTATCCATTAATTATTTATATTTCACAAGATATTCGAGATCAATTCGTATATTCATTATTAAGTTTACTAATTTCTTGGCACATGTGTTATACGTGTGTGTCGAGTCATGTAGTATTTTATAAAATAATAATAATATTATTATTATTAAAATAAAAATTTGGATAAACTTATCTGAATAGTCATATAATTGATTTATTTGTCAAAGTTAAGATAATTGGATGCTATTTGAACCTACTAAAATGAAGAAGTTTAATTAGAGACATATGATAATCATGATGCTCAACCTCCGGCGCAGGGGATAGTGATCGAACATGGGCCTAATCGTCCATTTGTCCTCTACCCCTAGCCGGTGCCGCTGTCTCTACCTCTGCCTCTACCGTGCGCCACAGTCGCAGACGTCAGTGCCTCATATTTAGTCGTGTTGGCATGTGTTCTCACCATCTGTGAAAGAATATGATAAGTAAGTCAGATACCAATTTGATCAAACTAACACGAAAGGAATGAAAAAAGTGAAATTTTCTAAATCTCTCATAACCTCTCGAAGATAAGTACAAACGTCTCCGCACCGATCCACAAGACTGTATTAGACATTGCTTTTGTACTTGTGAAATCGATGAACCTAAAGCTTTGATACCAACTTAAAACCCAACAACATAAAATAACTTTAAAACACAAAGAAGTAATTAATACTAAATTTTCTTGCTATATAAATATATATATATATAGCAAGAAAATTTAGTATTAATTACTTCTTTTATATATATATATATATATATATAAAGTCATAAAATACTGAAATATCTAATTATTACATTGCCCCAAAACCTGGTCTAGGCAGTACAAGAGCTACTAAATATCATAAGAAATATAATCTCTGAAAATTGTCTCAACAGTAGAAAATAAAGACATAAGTAGAGAAATGGAGAATCCATGGTTGAGTTGACATGTGCTCACCTTGAAATTTCTCGTCAAGAATTTCTGACATCACCCACGCAGTCTTTAGACCGATTGACGATGTCAGATTCTGATCTAAATAAAAATATAGCAAGTGTAGTATGAATACACATCGTACCCCCGTATGCATCATAAATTGACAACGATGAATAACATGTAACATATATAAAAATTAAGTTGACTAACAGATTTACTAAGTTCTACACAGTTACGGCCTAAACACATAAGTCACCTCAACAAGCAATTATTGTTCAACACCTAAGTAATCTCAGAATATAGAATCATTCTCTAGCACATAACCACATCAACATATAAATTCCAAGTAGTTACAAATCATATAAGAAGTATGAATGTTAATGAATGATATACATAAATGCAAGGTACCTCTCAACAACCTGGTATATACATGCTACAGTACGTCACCTCATAACTATAATTCATGGGGGACTCCGTGAATCTATATACCACTCACACCAATCGAAATGATTCATCGGGCTGGTTTGAGCATCAATCTTTGACTCATTAGTCGAGCCACATCATATTATATCATCTCAGTATCCAAATCATCTCATAACAATATCATTTATCTTTGTTTCTCGGTCTCATCAGACCCAACAACATTCATAATCAACTCCATCTCAGTATCAGGATAATGTGAGTGAATGAATACAATGGTAAATAAATTAAGTAATCATGAAGTATGAGATGAAGTCATGTTCAATAGATGAATAAACACATGCCTCAATATCATCAACAACACACAATTTCACATAATCAGTCTTTCCATAACAAGAGGCATAAAGTGATGAGGTAAATCAAATCAACAATTACATGTAAGAACAACTATAACAACAAGCCCACATAACATCAGTTGCGATCAACATAAGTATGATCTCCCAAACACAATACGTCAGTACCCACCCAAATGCTCATCACAGTCATAAATGTGGGACCCCATCATGCCAAATACCCCTCAATAGTTATAAATATTATATGTATCTATCAGAGTCTAATAGAGTAAATCGTAGCCTACCTCTTGGCTGAACAGGTCTCACAATCTCAATTATATGCCAAGGTTTTACCCTTACGTAGTACCTCCGAATGTTCGTAGTCTAATATCATAGATTTTACGTTAACACATAATTTCAAATATAAGCTCAAAGATAAGACCTTTCAATGAAATTGAATACCCGACCCCAAAGTGATCTCGAGGCCACAAGGATAAAATAAGATTTTTTATATGAAAATATGCTACTCGCAAACTCTATTTAGTCATATCCTTTAGTTATATACGAATCTAGTCACATTTGGGCCTTCAATTACCCTTAATGCTAAACACCTCCACTCCCAATTTAGGATAAAACCCTAGAATTTCACTTAAGATTTATGAAATTCAATTAGCAATTCAAGCTTAGCAATAAGTTCTCCAATCATTAACAACCCTAAATTTGAAGTATCAGCTATTAAAGACTAAAATTTGACATTCAATTCCATCAATTTAATCATCTTAACTTAAAACATAAACCCTAGGGGTTTTCACCCCCAAATTATGACACATCCAACAATTTAACAAGGGAATCATGAATAAATAATGGAAATAAGGTGAGAATCTTACCCCAAGAATGAAATGGTTGAAAACCCTTTGAAATCCCCCACAATCGATCTTAGACTTGAGAAAAATGAGAAGTGAATAATGATTTTCGAACTTGAGGTCTTTTAATGTTTCAGAACCAGTGATCCCACTTCTGCAGAACTTTCCTCGCAGGAACGGCCTCGCTTCTACGGAAATATGATCACAGAAGCGGCCCCAACTTAAGTGACCAAGATGCACATAAGTGGAAAAGAAAGCCACTGGCACGACTTGCACCTGAGCGCAAGGCTTCGTAGATGCGGCCTTTCCCAATCCCATCAGAGCTCGCATATGCGGACCAACTTCCCAGTCGCCCGCTCGCGTATGCGGCTATCGATTGTTGCGCGACATTACACCAACAACAACAGTTGTAAATTCATAAATCACTATCCAACACCTAAAACTCACCAGAAACCTCTCGAACACAAATCAAACATGTTACTCAAGTGTAAAATGATGCTATAAATTTTCTCGCGCACTCAGAGTACTCATTCGACAATGCTAAAATACACTTTTCTATCAATTTTTCTAAATTTTCCAAACTTCACAAATTAGTAAATATGGACTTAAAATATAATCGAACGCCTCAGAAAGCGAACCAAAGACTCGACTAAGTCATAAACGACGTTCCACACCTATCAGAAGCGACAAAACTCGGAATCGAACCCATTTACCCAAAAGTCAACTTATAGTCAACTCTTTCATTTTAAAAACTTCAAACTTGGGTTTTTCTTCCTGAGGCCTATCTAACTCATCTCGGGAACTGTGCCACCCATCCCCGTGAGTCGTAAACTCAGGAAAAAGTCTACGAAAAGGGTAATTTGATTGTTGAGCAAAAAACGACTACATGGGTCATTATATCAAAAGTGTGTCTTTTGAACATCTCATGTTGACATGACAAGTCACGTGTGCTTCTCCTAAACAAAGGCGCGTGAGGATCCTAAACTATGCATTTACTTTTCATTTTTTATAATTAAATTGATTGCTCTATGTGGGACCCACATAAAACCCTTTTGCCTAAGTAGTTTAGTGTTAAAAGTACATCACATAGTTGTTATGAACATTTGATTATTGATTATTGGTCTGCATCAACCATTAAACACGATCTTCACCTAAATTAATTACTTATTTACACTATGAGAATCATATACATTTTGCTTGTTTGATCAAATATAAGATGTTTGAAACTTTGAGTATGATTTTTTCTACTAAAAATAGACACTCAAAAATATAAATTTATCAAATTGTAGTATCAAACTAAAAAAATATATACAGGTATCAAACGGTATTCATCATTCACGAACACACATAGACACTATAAGATTTTTAGCCATCTTTAATTTAACCATATGATTCTTAGTCATCTCCAAAAATAATTTGGTGACCTCTCTCCTCTCTCTTTTCTTTTCGTCCTCTTTAAAATTAGAGCACCCCGCGTAAAGAGGTTCTGAATTTCTCGAATTGTTGTCTTTAATGACGGGGCAGTGCTCTTCAAATCCATTTAGAAAGAAGAATGATTTAAAGTGGTAGTGGAGAAAGACGATGAACGATAATGGAATGTGCAGTCTAGGGTATATTTTGGTGGTTTTAAAGTAGTAAAAATGGAATGATTATGTAAGGAGAGGGGTAGGGCAGCGTTGAAGAAAGATGTTACTCTATTTAGTGACTCACATATTTAATATAATTGTACATAGATATGCTATCAATTAAAAATGCTATTTTTCTGATCTAATAAAGTGTTATTTTTACGGGTTATATATATAAATTTTAGGAAAATTTGTCAGAGACAACCTTTTATATATCACATTTTGCAAGAGACAACCTTTTAATTTTTTTTTAGCAAAGTCAGACCTTCAAAATATATGAAGACAATTTATAACGGAAAATGAAATTTTCAAGAAATTAACACCTTATTTGAAATTCAGAAGACCTTCTATTCTTTTAATTCCAAAGAAGATATTATCATCTTTCTTTTCAAGACGCATTATCTCCTTCTTTCATTAAATTTTCATTTTCATTTTTTCATACTCTTCAAGACCCATTGAACGGGAAATGGGTCTCAAGAGTATGAAGAAAAAATGAAAATGGAAATGGAGTATTGAAGAAGGAGATGAAGTGCATGTTGAAGAAGATGATGGTCATATTGGGAATTTGGAATTAAATGAATAGAAGGGTATTTATGGAATTTCAAACAAGGGGTGTTAGTTTTTTAACAGAAAATTTCATTTTCCGTTATAAGGTTGTCTTTCGCAAATTTTTTTAAGGTCTGACTTTGCAAAAAAAAAAATTAAAAGGTTGTCTCTCGCAAAATGTGATATATAAAAGGTTGTCTCTGATAAATTTTTCTAAATTTTAAGTTATAAGATATGAATTTATATGCATAAAAACCTAGTTAACTCTTTAGTTATAACTTATGAGTTCATAATTGAAGAGTTACACCTATTCTGAAAAGTTACTTTCGAAGAGTTATGTCTCTTCCGAAAAGGTGTCCCACTGTTATATATTTGATTGTGGTTCCTACGTCTGTTACCAGATTATTTTCCTCTCTGACCCATTAGGAAAAGTGTACATAAAAAAAGTAACAAGACTTAGAGTGGATTAAGGTAAGTGCCCTTACTATTCTTCTAGATTTATAGTCATCACTGTCTAATGATTTATTTGCGGTCTTGTGTGGAGTATAAAGTTTTACAACCGAAGAAAGAGGTGATTTTTCGTGTTTTTTCTTTCTTGTTACTTAAAAATAATTATAATTTGTTGGAAATTTATGTGGGATTAAGTTATCCCCATCTTTAGTGACTTAAACACGTGGGCCTTGCATGTAGGAAATATCGTTTCTTCGCACATGCCTAATCTACTAAATGAGTAGATGATATTAGTATCAAATATCGTCAAATGTCGTTAGGAGATGAAAGAGATATTGATATACATAATAGGGTGTTTGAGACATGAATAGATGGATGGTTTTTGGCCAAACAACAAATCTCCCACATAGGTAGAAGAGGTAAGGATGGTTCAATATATAAGCTCTATTTTTGAGTAAAAGTCTGGGACCCCCAGGGGTAACCCATGTGTTTAGAAGATGGATGACCTAGGTGAACTTAGATTTGGGGCTAAGCCTCACGCCCGCTCGGTCTGGTTCTCGGGCCTCGGGTCACGGGTTGTTGGCTGTCTTCAGGAATTTTCTTTTTGGTCCCTAAAGTATTTTGTATTTACACTTTGGCCCCTAAAGATTTCGAAAATGTTGCAATGGTTTGAGAGACTTTAGAAACATTGCGACGACCCTCTTCTTCAACTATAAATTGAACCCTAACGTTCAGTTTACATATATAGAAAAAAACTCTTATCTTCTGTTTTGTTCGACACGTTCAGTTTACATATATAGAAAAAAACTCTTATCTTATGTTCTGTTCGACATACAGAAACAGAAAAAGACACAAAATCATCTCCTAGAATCAACAATCTGTTCTATATTTATTTCTTCGCTAGAATCAACTTTATTTGCTTTGTATAGTTGATTGTGTCGTTGTTTTATCTTAGAAGACTATTGTCCATCCCCATAAAAATATATATATACGAGACAATTTTATCTTAAAGATAGAGAGCTATCTCTCGACTCAACCTTCTTCTTGTTTAACCTTGCTGACACTAAATTACCTACAGTTTAAGACAAATTTTTCTAAGTGTTCGAAAGATGTCTGTTTCAAATATTATTTCTGGTTCTGCTGCTGCTACTCAATGGAATGTTGTTACTAATTTTCAACGATAAATGAGTGTCTAAAATATGCCTAATTATGCCATGATCAGAAGAGATATGACATGGATTTAGACATTCATATACCGCCTTAAAAGTTGCCAAAATCAAGACTTAAAAGGTTTCTGGATCAGATAGGAAAAGTAGACAAAAATGTTTGCTTGGCGAAAAGTTGACTGGCCGCACAGATAATGAGATAAAGAACTTACTGGAACACCATAATAAAGAGACGACATTGTGCAGGTTGCCAGTTTACCCTCCAGATATTTCTTTCATGGCGAATCAGAACAAATGAAATGAAGAGTTGGGTGCATTCTCCTCTGAATATGAATAAAATCCTAACAATTTTGAGATTCCTACTGTGGAGTTCAAAAATTTGGAACTCAATCATCTGTTGTATCTGCTACCACTTGTTGAACTTCCTGCTAGTAGTTTTCTGGCTCGGGATCATAGACCCTATAATGACTGGCGATTCTTTGCTTTCTCAATCCTTGGGGTGATCATATCACATCAAAGCATGTGGGATTACAAAGAAAGTGAAGGAAAAGAAAAAATGGGTTCTACTTTCTTTAACTCTATTTATTATTTATTATGAATTTCTATCCTTTCTGATTTTGTGAAACTTATTTTCACAATTAGGGTAGATAACTTGCTTTGTGATGATCATGAAATGCATCCTGAATAAGTTTAGAAATAACATATTTGATATACTTATTATAAATTTGTTATTCCACGCCAAAGAATATTATCATAGCATAAATATACTGCATAAAGATCATGTGAATTCTACTTTCAATTTGTTGCATGATATGAATTCCTTTGTTTTGATGGATAATATCTATACTTGAAAGTTGTTAGAACAAGTTAAAAATTCAGAAAAATGATTTACTGGATTTAATTTGTTCCATATAAATTATGAAAAGGCTACAATGGATTAGTTAGAATTCCATTTAAAGGATTGAAATCTTAGTTGTACTAACAATAATATTGAGATTACAGTATAATAATGTTGTAAGTAATTTACATCATTAAGTAGTGATCATATATTCCTAAAATCGCATATATCATGGTTCTAATCTTCTTACCTTAACATGTTCAAAATGGCTATATATATTGCTACGGTAGACACATGGGAAATTATGTCGTCGCTACTGACTTGGGATTTGGAGAATCGTATGTGTCTTTTAAATTTGAGTTTGATTCTTGATTGAACAAATATTGTTATTTTATTTGATCATATAAATGTGAATTTGTATCTGATATGAACATATATTAAAATATTTAAAATGTAAGGAATCTCGGTGAAACATCCACTTAGGACACGTTAACTACAAATTCGTTCAAAAGTTAGTAAACTTGGAATTGTTGCCTTCCTTCGACATAAACCCTCAACATAAACGTGAGGTTTGCGTAGAGCTAAAATTAACCAAATTGTTTTTTCATTCAGTCGAAATAAACACCGCTCCTCTAGAACTTATTCACACCGATATATGTGATTTAAAGTTTGTACAAACTAGAGGGGGAACAAGTACTTTGTGACTTTCATTGATGATAGTACAATGTATTGTTATGTTTACTTGTTGAAAAGTAAGGATGAAATGTTTGAAACATTTAAACGTTACAAAGCAGAAGTTGAAAATCAACTAAATCTATAGATTAAGGTAATTCGTAGTGATAGAGAGAGAGAATGTATAACACCGTTTGAAGAATATTGTCCTCAATTCGGCAATGTTCATCAAATGACCGCTCCTTACTTGCCTCAGTCTAATGGTACCGTCGAGCGCAAAAATAATATGTTAAAGGAAATGATGAATGTTTTACTTATCAATTTCGGTTTAGCCTAAAATATGCGGGATAGACGATTCTTACCGCTAATACAATTCTCAATAGAGTTCCGCATAAGCGTAAGGATAAAACTCCATATGAATCATGGAAAGGAAAGAAACCCACTTACAAATATTTGAAAGTGTGGGGCTGTTTGGCAAAAATCGAAATACCTAAACCAAAACAGGTCAAAATTGAACTTAAGACTGTAGATTGCATATTCATCGGATATGCAAATAATAGTAGTGCTTATCACTTCTTACTGTATAAGTCGGAGATACCTGATATCCACGAGGATACGATTATAGAATCAAGGAATGCTTAATTCTTTGAACATATATTTCCTTTAAAGGGAAAATAAATAATTTCGCGCAAACGAAGTTATGAACAAAATGCTCAAAATCAATAAGATCCGAGAGTTTCTGACTGTCCGAAACTTAATGTTCCAGATCTACAGAACTTAGGGGTTTCAGAGGTTGAACCAAGACAGAGCAAAAGAGCAAAAAATGATAAAATCTTTGGTCCAGATTTTCTAACCTATATGGTTAAAATGAACCGAGGACAATTAAGGAAGCATTGTCAACTCCAGAAGCACCACTTTGGAAAGAAGCTATAGAAAGTGAAATAGATTTCATCATGCAAAACTATACTTGGGAAATTATTGATCTTCCTTTGGAAAGCAAACCTTTGGGTTAAGTGGATTCTCAAAAGAAAGTACAAAGTAGATGAAAATATTGACAAGTATAAGGCCATATTAGTAGTCAAAGGCTACATACAAAAGGAAGACCTCGATTACTTCGACACATACTCCCATGTGTCTAGATTAACGTACATAAGAGTATTCATAGCCATTGTAGCTTTGCGTGACCTTGAGATACATCAAATGGATGTTAAGACAACCTTCTTAAACGAAGAGTTAGAAGAGGAAATATACATGGAATAACCCGAGGGGTATGTGGTTCCAGGACACGAAAAGAAAGTACGTCGACTTGTTAAGTCTCTGTACGGACTCAAACAAGCCCCGAAACAATGGCATGAAAAGTTTGATAGTACATTATTATCAAAAGGTTTCTCCATAAATGAATGCGATAAATGTATGTATGTCAAAGGGAACTTTGACTCATTTGTCATGATGTGCCTTTACGTAGATGACATGCTCATCACCTTGAAGTAGTCTAAACTTGATCCTGGAAACCAAGAATATGTTGAAACAATGTCTCGACATGAAAGATATGGGTATTGTAGATGTAATCTTAGGAATTAAGATTTCTAAGAAATCTAACGGGATGGTCTTATCTCAATATCATTACATTGAAGATGTTTTGAGGAAGTTTGACGTATTTGACAGTCCCCTATGAAGTCACCAATAGATATGAATCATAGAATTGATAAGAATAGTGGTGCACATGTATCCCAAGACCGATATGCGCAGGTTATTGATAGTTTAATATACATTACAAACTGCACCTGACCCAATATCGCTTATCCAGTCAATAAGTTAGTTAGGTTTACTTGTAATCCTGGAATTGATCATCAGAATGCGTTAAATCGGATACTACGATATCTAAAATATTCGCTGACTTACAAATTACATTATTCTAGAGCCGTATTGGAAGGATATAGTGATGCAAACTAGATATCGAATATAAAGAACACCAAATCCACCAGTGGGTATATATTTACAATTAGTGGCGGGGTTGTGTCTTAGAAATTCTCTAAGAAAACATGCATCGCCCGATCCATGATGGAATCAGAGTTTATTGCTTTGGATAAAACGGGAGAAGAAGTAGAATGACTTCACGATTTCTTAGAGGATATCCCTTGTTGTGATAAACTCATACCTTCGGTGATGATTCATTGTGATAGTCAATCAGATTTTGGAAGGGCACTGAATAATATGTACAACGATAAGTCTAGACATATACGTCGAAGACATAATAGCGTTAGGTAGTTGATCACTACGAGTGTCATTTCTATTGATTACGTCAAATCAAAGGATAACATAGCGGATCCATTTACTAAAGGCCGACCCAAAGATCAAATATTCTGCATGTCTAGGATAATGGGCTTAACTAAACAATAAGAATTTTTATGGTGGTAACCCAACCTTACTGACTGGAGATCCAAAGAATTTGGTTCAATGAGACAACTAAACTGTAGAGGTTCAATTTTAGCGCTTCACTTGAAGTAAGAGCATTTCAGATTATTATTCTTTAAAGAAATATAATTCCAAAGTTGTTTTCGCGATAGACATTAAGTTCTACCTACATAATGGGTAAATGATAAGTTTCTAAAATGTCACGACCCAACGGGCCGCGACTAAGCGCTCTAATGACAACATTATACTAACCTGTCACGTAACCAGACTGACACTAAAGACGATATAAAAATACGGCAGCATAACGCTGCTACCATAACACATATCCGTATAGTCAAGCCGGCAAGGCTGCCTTTACACACGAATAATCCTATCTCCTGAGGAGTCACATCAAACCAACATAGTAAAATGAGCAAGCCGACAAGGCTGCCACTACATAGTATCACGAATACAAGACAACATCTCAAAAACAGAGAACAACAACGCAGAAGACCAAACAGGTTTATAACCAACATACGTACAACCCACAACTGTCTACAGACCTATATAAGAAGTATAAGGACATATGACGGGACAGGGCCCCGGCGTGCCCCTAAATATATACACAAGTCTAAAAAGAGGTTTTGTACCAAAATGACAAAGCTCTAGATCAAAGGAGCTTTCCAAACAGCTGAGCATGAACCTATACCGGAGGATCACCAAACTGAGTACCTGTACCTGCGGGCATGAAACGCAGCCCCCGAGGAAAGGGTGGTCAGTACGAAAGAATGTACTGAGTATATGAAACGTAAAGTACAAGTAGATAATCATAACTGGCCAAAACGTACATGAGACAAGTAAGAGAATCAAATACCGAATCCAACTGTGCCATATATAAAAATATGAGAGTCGAATGTGCCTTATAAAAATGAGAGTCATATCAAAACCCTGAATGTATGTCCATATAATCATATATATATAAATATACTATCCTGGATATATATACCCGCATCATGGATTTCTGTCTATGAAATCATCATACATATACTATCATGGGTGTCTACACCCACATCATGGATACACGTCCATGGAATAGTCATATATATACTATCATGAGTATCTATACCCGCATCATGGATACATGTCCATAAAATAATCATATATATATATATATACACGTATAACGTGTCCCGACCCTCTAGTGAGGGACTCGGTGAATCCTTATAATCATATTCAGCAAAAATAGAGTATCATGAGTAACTATACAATTTAAATCATCACTTTGACTCTCAATGAAATCATTATAATAAACTCTTTACTGAAAAAATCATAGGCACTTCTCATGACTAACGTCTTTAGAAACTAGATTGTATAGAAATCATGTACGTCCGCCGTACTTTCAATAAATCATACCAAAAAGAAAGAAGAAAGAGTTTCACATACCTCGTCGTCTATATCAACTCGATAATCTAATAATCGCCTCGACTAGCTCTTTGACCTATAATAATAACAATATGTCCGTCAATTCTATGACACCTAACGTAAGTTAAATTGAAAGACGACCCTCTTATTTTATCAAAATTCGGGCAGCACTTCCCCTGTTTATAGGTACATCCACAATTTACAGCAATTGTCAACCAAACCAGTAACCAAGCACAATTCCAAGATATAACCAAAATTAGTTTCATGTACTTCATATATGCTACCATAATACATTCTTTCCCCTTTTACAGTTATGCAATACGACAACATCAACAATCAAGGTGATTAATACACATGTTTATCAGGTTCATCTAATCCTTTAGTCACGTTAAAATAGTCCATTCAAGCAGCCCAATCTTCTAGCAACATTGAGAGTTCAAGAATGTGAAATAACACTTTTCTACACCTTAATTCTTTCAAGACATAAATAGGTAACTACCTCAATGTATATACATGTTTATAACTTATATTTTAAGCACTAAAACAACCCTTAATACATCACAATAGTGTTCAATAATTTCCATGCACATTTTCGGCCACAATATGTCACGATTCTATAACTCTTTTCTTACTTCTTAATCCAACTCACCTTCCAACAACTCCATATAACAATTAAATCTTAAACATCAAGGTTTCTTTTCAATTCTTAACATGCAATTAGCAACAATAATAACAACAACAACACTTAAACCCAATGTAAACAAAGTGGTCCTAAAATCGGCTACAACACCAAATTAGTCACATGCATTGTCTAATTTCAAGTTCCTCTTAACACACATTCATTTCTTGAATTACAACAACATAGAATCCCAATTATACCATAAGAAGGAGAATGCATACCTCAAATTCGTCCAAAACAGTCCCTATAATTCGGTTATTGTGCCCTCGATTCTTGCCCAATTCTTCATTTTTTTTAACTCCAACTGGACATGCATGAATCCCACAATGTTAACCCATTATTTATACATATATTTGTTCCCAAAATCTTGTCCAAAAAGCTGGAAATTTGAGCCACAATTTCTCGGCCAGTAAGGTGCCGAACCCACTGTTTTTGGGTTTAAAAACTTGGCTTGGAATGATAGAGGAATTAATCTAGGAAGAAGAGATGAAAACTTCAAGTTGGCTATGAAATTGGGGTTATTTTCGGCCAAGCTTGAGTGGAAGAGAAGAGAGATTGAGTTTGGCTATGGAGTTGAGTTTGAAATGGGAAAATGAAGGGTTTAATATGTCTTTAAGGGCAATTAAAAAATCTGAAAAATTAAATTACAATTTAGTCCCTTAAATATAACACTTTGGTCCACTTCTCCCCAATAATTAATCTTATGTCCCACTTCTTTTAATCTTAACTCCCGTTTTCCTTAATTTCCGGAAATTTCATAAGGTCTCGTATTCTCCATGTCGTAATTTTATAATATGTTAGTAACCCATAACGGGAATATACAACAATCATTTCCAATTCCCTTGTCACGCTCGTTGTAACAAAAAAAATTTCAAAATCATATCCTTAAGTATTTTAATTTCCTTAATGACGTTCTTAATTATTGTCTTAATCTTACGAGGTGTAACATCCTTCCCCCCTTTAGAAATATTCGCCCTCGAATGTTCCTTATAGGTCTCATGCTATAAGAATTCGGCATAGTCTCTTCTATATCTATAACTATCCACCAATATTCAGCCAACCAACAGATGCCACACATGACCACAATATATCACACATATGCCATTCAATAATCTCTATAACCAAATACTTAGTTAAATTGAATTACCTGGAGGCACAGAGAACAAGTGAGGATATTTCTTATCCATTTCATCTTCTGCCTCCCAAGTCATTTCCTCCCTATTAGTATTTCGACACAATACCTTGACGGAAGCCACATCCTTCGTCCGTAATTTCCTGGCCTGGCGATCAAGTATGGGTATGAGGCTCTCCTCATAAGATAACTCCTTTGTCACCTGGACATCATCTACTGGGAAGACTTTGAAAGGATCACCATAAGTTAACAACTAAGGGGCGTGGTCTAAACTTGTTCTTATTACATGTTCCACCTCCATTTGTCTAAAACAATCTAAAAATAAATGTTTGCCACATCCTATCGATCCTCTAAAAAAAATGCAGTCATTATCAGCTCTTTCATTCCACTATTTAAAAGGACTCCCTTTAAATCCAATTTCAAACAATTCTCATGAGTTAGCACAAAATGCAAAAATCCTCATATTCTGCAGGATATATAGGAAGATCGCCTATTGTCGCCTTTTCACTTATAATAACATTGAAATCCCCACCAACTAGCCAAAGATACCTCATATCATCAACAATACAGTATAAACTATCCCAGAGAACAATATTTCCAATGCATCACTCTTTGCATATACCATAGTATATCTACCTAAACCATGTAACTCTTTTACCCTTGAGTCCTTAAGTTTGTCATGTTGATCACCCCTTAGTTATCTCTGATTAAATTTCTCTGTTGTTCAATATTTATGATAGACATATCTGTTTCCACTGCAATATTCTGCTCCACATTGGACATCATTATCCCATATTCCTTTAATATTACAGCGTTACTATTATTAGAGTTGTTACCTTTGGTACACATCTCCTGACTCTTGTCAACATTCCGCTCCCCATTAACTTTTGCTGATACAAAAGCTCCTTCAACCTATTCTTTAGTAGTAAGAGTTACTTTTGATTCTTCTATCAATTGTGGGTCCTCGATGAGTTGTTCTACTTCTACCACCTTACCATTGTTGTCTTCATTATTCTATTTATTACCATATTCTTCCCCGGTATCTCTTTGTTCCTCCTTATTCTCATTATTACCATTTGTCTCCTTAAGTGACATTTATTCTATCCTCTTGTTGGACTTACTAACTCAGTTGTATCTTTGGCTGCATCAACATTTGTCACTTTAGCTACATCACACTGAATATCTATTATCCCTTTGTTGAATTCATCTATATCTTTGTACCTCTCTTATCTATTTTCCACCCTTCTATTATTGTCTGAAGAAATTCAGGATCCAACCTTCACATATTAAAGTATCTGAACTTGTACTGAGTCTTTATGCCTACTTCCCACCTAATTAACCCAAGAAAATGTTCATATAGACCTGGTTTAATAAAATACACTTTAGAAACATGTATAACTTAACCCATTTCTGAGTAGTAAGTACTACTATAAACCTTTTTTTTAGCACACTACCATGTATAGTATGCCCCTGATAATCTTAGTTCTGTCAAATCACATTCTACTATGAGCTTCTTCCCTTTTAACCTTTGGTTCCAAGAGACCAAATAACCTCATCTTAGCATTCTGCGTGAACCAATGCATTGAAACTGTTCACGAATGCATACCTTGGTTACCAATCCTTCTAATAACCTCTTAACTGAAGATATGAACTCCAGAGGTTCGCTGCAAACACTACTCTTACGATATTTTAAATGCTGGACACAACTATACGCCAATAGGATGCTCATTATTCCCAGGTTCTAAGTCATTCGCGAAAGAACTCAAATAATCCCTATGTCCAATACTTCCCAGAACTCGGTCCAAAAATAATAAGACACTTTCATTATTTTATATCACTCTTATTATTCAAGAAGTAATAACCTCTTCTTATTCTTATATGGGAACAATATTCTTTTGCAGTCTCCTACTTCAAATGGTTCTATCAACTCAGATTCTACTAGCAACAAAGGAAAATATATATACAATACGGTGGAATCTAAAGCTATCAATGCATATACGTCTCGAAAAGATAAAAAATATACCTGTGACCACATCTGGTGATGCCTCCTGATCATGCCTTCTGGCCAAAACATAAATGCGGTTCGAAAGACCGCTAGAACTGGGAGCTTTGCCACGGCCTCTACCACATCCTGCTGGCATCCGAATACTCTGCCCCGTGAGGCGCATAGCTATGGATGATGATGAACCAACAACCGATCCAGTAGACCGAGTCATACCACCTATACCACTCTCATAAAGGTAGTCTCTTATTATATGGCCTTGACGGCCGCAAAGGAAACAAACACCTGTAATAATGCGACATTCCCCAAAATGATGCTTACCACACCGAGAACACCGAGGCAAAGGTGGCCTCGACTGACTAGAACCCCTGTTCCTCTGCGAACCTGAAGCCCTGGAGCTTTGACCGGCCCCTGAATACCCTGGACGGTCAAATCTCATACCTGTGAGCTGTAGGAGAGAACTATGTGCTGACTGGGATGAATATCTAACCTGCTGTTGAGGATGCCTGCCTCGAGACTCACCAAAATAAACTGCCGACCTAGCCCTCTTATGCTGGTCCCTGTCCTGACCTCTGTCTGGCTGTCGCCCTCTGTGTCGGTCCTCAATCTCCTGTGCATAAGCCTGGATCCTAGCAATATCCATACCCGGCTAAAGAGCCACCGCCATACAACCATCGATCAAATAGTGGTCCAGTCCCATCACATAGCGATGCACCCTGTCTGCCATATCTGCTACAATAGTGGGTGCGTATCTGGCCAATGAATCAAACTCAAGGTTGTACTCTCTAATGCTCCTACCGCTCTGCCTCAAGTTTAGGAACCTGTCAACTCTAGCCCTCCTCATCTCTGGAGGCAGAAAGTGGTCAAGGAAGGCCTCCGCGAACTCATCCCACATGGCTGGAGGAGCACCCTCGCCCCTAGATAGCTCCCACGACTCATAATAGTTAAGAGCTATGTCACGCAACCGATATGATGCCAATACGACAGACTCAGTCTCTGAAGCCTTTATCACCCTCAACGTACGCTGTATCTACCGGATGAACTCCTGTGGATATCTTCGGGCCTTGACCCAAAAAACTCTGGGGGACTACATCTCATGAAATTATGGACCCTCAGACTACCTGCTCTGGGGTCAACTCCTGGTCCCTGTCTATAGGTCTGACCTGCCACTAACCTAGTCAGCAGCTGAACCACATCTCTCATGGCTCTGTCCTCTGCCCCTGGCTGAGGAGCTGGAGGCTCAGGTGCTGGGGTCTCAGAAACTGGTGATGTTGCCCCCTGAACTGGAGCCTCTGGAGGTGGCGACGAAGCAGAGCTCATCGACTGGGGTACAGTCTCCGGCATAGACTGAGTACGAGACCTGGTAACTCTCTGTACCCGACTAGTATCCCCCACTACTAATTTGCCCTTATGGGCCGCTGTTACCTTCTTCAGAGGCATAACTGTAAACACGTTAATACGTCAGAGAGGATCTTTCTAATAACATAGCTCTAATGTACGATCTATGAGATGGAAGAATAGAAACCAATCCTAAATTCCCGGCAGCCTCCTGCGTATAAGTATGGTATACAACATACCCATACACAAGACTCTACTAGACACGGTCTGTAGACATTACGAGGACTAACTGCTCTGATACCACTTCTGTCACGACCCGACCTGACGTACCGTGACTAAGCGCCCTAATGACGCCATTATACTAACCTGTCACGTAACCAGACTGACACTAAAGACGATATAAAATTCTGGCAGCATAACGCTGCTACCATAACACATATCCGTATAGGCAAGCCGGCAAGGCTGCCTTTACACACGAATAATCATGTCTCTTGAGGAGTCACATCTAACCAACATAATAAAATGGACAAGCCGACAAGGCTGCCCCCACATAGTATCACGTATACAAGGGTACATCTCAAAAACAGAGAACAACAATGCAGAATACCAAACATGTTTACAACCCACATACGTACAACCCATAACTGTCTACAGACCTCTATAAGAAGTATAACAACATATGACGGGACAGGGCCCCGTCGTGCCCCTAAATATATACACAAGTCTAAAAAGAGGTTCTGTACCAAAATGACGTTAGTCATGAGAAGTGCCTATGATTTTTCAGTAAAGAGTTTATTATAATGATTTCATTGAGAGTCAAAGTGATGATTTAAATTGTATAGTTACTCATGATACTATATTTGTGCTAAATATGATTATAAGGATTCACCGAGTACCTCACTAGAGGGTCGGGACACGTTATACGTATATATATGATTATTCCATGGACATGTATCCATGATGCGGGTATAGATACCCATGATAGTATATATATGACTATTCCATGAACGTGTATCCATGATGCGGGTGTAGACACCCATGATAGTATATGTATGATAATTCCATGGATAGACATCCATGATGCGGGTATAGATACTCAGGATAGTATATTATATATATATGATTATATGGACAAACATTCAGAGTTTTGATATGACTCTCAGTTTTATAAGGCACATTCGACTCTCATATTTTTATATATGACACAGTTGGATTCGGTATTTGATTCTCTTACTTGTCTCCTATACATTTTGGCCAATTATAATTATCTACTTGTACTTTAAGTTTCATATACTCGGTACATTCTTTCGTACTGACCCCCCTTTCCTCAGAGAGCTGCGTTTCATGCCCGCAAGTACAGGTACTCAGTTTGGTGATCCTCCAGTCTAGGTTCCTGCTCAGCTGTTTGGAAAGCTCCTTTGATCCAGAGCTTTGTTGACTGTATAGAAATCATGTACGTCCGCCGTACTTTCAATAAATCATGCCAAAAAGAAAGAAGGAAGAGTTTCACATACCTCGTCGTCTATATCAACTCGATAATCTAATAATCGCCTCGACTAGCTCCTTGACCTATAATAATAACAATATGCCCGTCAATTCTATGATACCTAACGTAAGTTAAATTGAAAGACGACCCTCTTATTTTATCAAAATTCGGGCAGCACTTCCCCTGTTTATAGGTACATCCACAATTTACAGCAATTTCCAACCAAACCAGTAATCAAGCCCAATTCCAAGATATAACCAAAATTAGTTTCATGTACTTCATATATGCTACCATAATACATTCTTTCCCTTTTACAGTTATGCAATACGACAACTTCAACAATCAAGGTGATTAATACACATGTTTATCAGGTTCATCCAATCCTTTAGTCACGTTAAAACAATCCATTCAAGCAGCCCAATCTTCTAGCAACATTGAGAGTTCAAGAATGTGAAATAACACTTTTCTACACCTTAATTCTTTCAAGACATAAATAGGTAACTACCTCAATGTATATACATGTTTATAACTTATATTTTAAGCACTAAAACAACCCTTAATACATCACAATAATGTTCAATAATTTCCATGCACATTTTCGGCCACAATATGTCACGATTCTATAACTCTTTTCTTACTTCTTAATCCAACTCACCTTCCAACAACTCCATATAACAATTAAATCTTAAACATCAAGATTTCTTTTCAATTCTTAACATGCAATTAGCAACAATAATAACAACAACAACACTTAAACCCAATGTATACAAAATGATCCTAAAATCGGCTACAACACCAAATTAGTCACATGCATTGTCTAATTTCAAGTTCCTCTTAACACACATTCATTTCTTGAATTACAATAACATGCAATCCCAATTATACCATAAGAAGGAGAATTCATACCTCAAATTCGTCCAAAACAGTCCCTATAATTCGGTTACTGTGCCCTCGATTCTTGCCCAATTTCTTGCCCAATTCTTCATCTTTTTAACTCCAACTGGACATGCATGAATCCCACAATGTTAACTTATTATTTATACATGTTTTTCTTCCCAAAATCTTGTCCAAAAACTGGAAATTTTGAGCCTCAATTTCTCGGCCAACAAGGTGCCGAACCCACTGTTTTTGGGTTTAAAAACTTGGCTTGGAATAATAGAGGAATTAATCTAGGAAGAAGAGATGAAAACTTCAAGTTTTGGCTATGGAATTGGGGTTATTTTGGCCAAGCTTGAGTGGAAGAGAAGAGAGATTGAGTTTAGCTATGGAGTTGAGTTTGAAATGGGAAAATGAAGGGTTTAATATGTCTTTAAGGGCAATTACAAAATCTAAAAAATTAAATTGCAATTTAGTCCCTTAAATATAACACTTTGGTCCACTTCTCCCCAATAATTAATCTTATGTCCCACTTCTTTTAATCTTAACTCCCGTTTTCCTTAATTTTCGGAAATTTCATAAGGTCTCGTATTCTCCATGTCGTAATTTTTTAATATGTTACTAACCCATAACGGGAATATACAACAATCATTTCCAATTCCCTTGTCATGCTCGTTGTAACAAAAAAAATTTCGAAATCACATCCTTAAGTATTTTAATTTTCTTAATGACGTTCTTAATTATCGTCTTAATCTTACGGGGTGTAACATAAAACTTTTAATGATTCATAACACTTGCGAGTGAGGTATAATAGAATACCTTATAGGAGATCACCTATTTAAGTGTGAAGATAGGCCGTTTCAAATGTACGCACTTAATAATCCAAGAGTTATCCATGGCCACAACGGACAAAAAATTAAGAAGAAATGAATAAGGGGAGTTATTGTGTTGATATCATTGTCTTGGTTTACACTAAACACTGACGGTTCAAGACATGACCTTCACTGCGCAGTAAGTAAATACAATGGTAATCGACTAAGGAAGGTTCAAAGCCTAAAGCTACCTTTCCTGATGCAATATCTTTCCGCTGAAAAATTGCTGAACTTTGGCACCCTGTGTGCACCAATTCTCTTTCAAGATGAGATTGTTGGAAATTTATGTGGGTTTGAGTTTTTCCTGTCTTTAGTGACTTAAACACATGGGTCATGCATGTCGGAAACATAATTTATTCACACACGTCTAATCTACTAAATGCGTAGATGATATTAGTGTCAAGTATCATCAAATTTCGTTAGGAGATTGTTAAGTGTATTTTGTATACACCTTTTGTGTAATTTTTAGTTAGTATTTTTACCATTTTTCATTCAAATAAGTGTCGTGTTAGGTTGTTTTTCTATCTTTTGAGTCACATCGGTCCTAAATGGAGAAAATGGCAAAAAGAGGAGGAAATGAGCTTGATTTAGATGTAATTGAACACTAAAATGGCCAAGGAATGAAGTCTAACAAGTCCCGAGAAGTGTAGAAGAAATCAGACGAAATCCGGACGAGAAAATGATGAAAAATCACAAAAACCGAAAGTGAACGATTCCGGCACCACGGTGCCCAAACTGCTGCGAGGATGATTGGCTACAGGACTTCCGGCACCGCGGTGCCGAGCCGCGTTTTTCCGATTCTGGGCCGAATTTTACACGTTTTCAGGGTCCGCAAGGGCAACTTTCCCCAGCTATAAAACCCTAAAACCCTGGTCATTACCTGTCATATGGGATCTTACATCTCACATCTACTTTGGGGGAGAAGAAAGAAGGCTACAACACAGGATTGGAGACAACTTTGGTTCAAGTTTATTTTCTTTTCTTTCTTTTTAATTCAGTTTATGTATGTATTTTGTGTTTTTTCTTAGCGTGACTATGGCTAGGCGCTAAACACTCTGTTAGGGCTTTACTTATGAATCACTTGAAACTTTTATTCATGAATTAATGCAGTAATTTGATTTCTTATTCACTTGATTAAGATTTAGTCAATATTTGGTATGAATGTTTGATAATTAATTGATCACTAATTATCATAACCTATATGATTTCGAATCAAAAGCCGAAAGGAGAGATTTGAATATGCTATAATTGACTAGACATAGGTTAAAATCGCGGACGAAAGTACCCCGATACTTGTGTAGCATTAGATTTCTGTTCTTAATCCTCCTATGTGGTAAATCCTATCATAGAAATATAGAAGGGTTCTGCACTGGGGTTGAGTGATTATATGTCCTAACCGAAATATAAGACAGTCTAGTTAACCGCTATCTTAACGAAGAAGAAGAATCATTCTAGTCGCATTAAGGATTGAATAAAGTGGATAGTCGAGGATTTTGAAGCCCTATCTCCATCATAACTGATTAAATCCTAGTAAATTAGTTTAATTTATGCACTTAGTCTTAGTTATTAGATAAAAACACAAAAAAATTAACGTTCACCAAATAGAAACCATAACTTAGATAATCGGTACTTGATAACTAGTCTCTGAGGACGATATTCGGTCTTACCAGACTATATTACTTGTGAACGATACATACGCTTGCGTGAGCAGTCGAAATATCGCCTAACAGAGATGAAATAAATATTAGTACACAAAGTAAGGTATTTGAGACATGAATAGATGGATGGTTTTTGGCCAAACAACAAATCTCTCATATAGGTAGAAAATAGAAGGATTGAGCAATATATAAGCTCTATTTTTAGTAAGAGTTTGGGACCCCAAGGGGTAACCCATGTGTTTAGAAAAGGGAGGACCTAGGTGAGCTTGGGTTCGGGGCTAAGCCCCACACGCGCGCCGCCGTCGCCCGCCCGGTTCGGTCTGGGTCTGGGACACGGGTCACGGGTCACGAATTTCGGGTTCTCAGGCCTCGCGTCACCGGATGTGGGCTGTCTTCCGGAATTTTCTTTTTGATCCCTGATTTTTTTGTATTTACACTTTGGCCCCTGAAGATTTCAGAAACATTACAACGGTTCGGAAGACTTTAGAAACGTTGCAACGAGCCTCCTCTTCAACTATAAATAAACCCTAACGTTCAGTTTACATATATAGAATAAAAACTCTTATCTCTGTTCGACATATAGAAACAGAAACAGACACAAAATCCTTTCCTAGAATCAACAATCTATTCTATATTTATTTCTTCGCTAGAATCAACTTTATTTACTTTGTATAGTTGATTGTGTCGCTGTTTTTTTTTTTTGGGAGACTATTGTCCATCTACGAGGTAAATTTATCTTAAAGATAGAGAGCCATCTCTCAACTCAGTCTTCTTCTTGTTTAACCTTTCTGACACTAAAATTACCTACATAATTATCATGTGGCATTTTAAAGAAAAATATTACACATAGTTGATTTGTCCATATAGTATTGTTTTTCTTTCACCGGTACTTCACCCACACCATCTTATGGATACATGTGTTCCACAAGATACACTTTTATCAACTTAAAATGTCTATCTGGTCACTAGGTAAGTTTTAGAGTGTGTAACTTACAAAATGTGTCAAATTTAAGAGGCTATCTAGATATTTAGCCTTATAATTTTTTTTTTTTTCGTTGTTATCCATCCTTGACAAAGTTTTTTCTTTTTTAAAATCCGAATTTTGTTAAATGTCATCATATAAAATTAAACAAAATATAGTACGATATTATATTTTACATTTGTGGAGATTCATTAATAAAGGTGGTGGAAAGGAAAAATTAACGCAGATGTGATGAATTGAGGTTTAAATTTGTTGATTCTCGTAATGCAAATAGCAAAACTAGAATTTAATAATCAGTAAGACCAAAAAAGAAAAAGGAATGAAAGATTAACATGTAATCCTTTTGGAAAGGAGTGATTAGTAATCTTCCCTAATAATCTTACTTCACCTTTTTTTTTTCTATCAAGAAATGAGATTTACAATTTATTTTCATTTGCTTACTTCTTTAATTTTATAGTTTGGTTGTCATCCCCGTTAAGTTTCTTTCTAAACATAACATGATAAAGTTGGTTTGATAACTTAAGCAAGTATGAAGAAGAGTTCTCTAATCATACGACACCAATATATTTAGTAAATTATACTTTCTCCGTTTTAATTTGTTTGTGTTAGTTTGATTCACGAATTTAAAAAAAATAAAGAAACTTTTTAATGTTGCAGACTAGAACAAAAAAATATTTATAATGTATCAAATGCCCTTTGAATTTTATGGTCTTGTCAAGTATGATGTTAGGTGTAAAGAGTTACTAAATATAGAAAATATATATATATTTTTTAAAATATACTATTAAAAAGGAAGTAAGTATCAAATAAATTGAAATGAAGGAAGTAATAAAGTATAGTGAAAGAAAATATCAGTCTCTAAGTAGAAATTTGTGAGGTAAAGCAGGTGTTGACACCCAATTTTGTCCATCCCCTTCAATCAATAACCAGTAAGTTAAACAATTTTTCTTTTTAAAACTGCAATTTTACATCGCAAAAATAATCTCTACACCAATAATATATGTATAATAAACATATACATGTGTAAATAAGGAGTTTGATAATGGCACCGCACCTTACGTAGAGTATTAAGCACTTCGGGTCTCGCACTCGCATTTATCAATTTTAAGCCCTATTCTATTCCCATTAATTCTTAATAATTTTAATAATAATAAATACGTAAATAAGTAAATAATTTAGCAATAACGTCATGTCAAATAGCATAGTCGCATTTATTAATACGCAAAGCAATTTCGTAATCATTGTAATAATTTAAACCCAAGCTAAAATTAATAAAACACCTAAAGTCATACCAAGATAATTTAATTTTAGCTCAAATAATAATTAATAAAGCACCTAAAGTCATATTAAGATAATCTAAATAAATAAGATTCTAAATAATAGCGCCGCATTTTTCGTAAAAATATTAAGCAATCCTTAAATATCATATCTGCATTTAGCATTTAAATAATTTAATAATTTGATCTAAACCCTTTTAATTTAATTTAACATCACAAAATACGCATAATAAATAAGATTTTTTTTCTCTTTAACGACATCACATTATAAAATATTAAGCACTAATTAAATAGCACGCCCGTATTTATTATTGCAATAATAAAAATCCAAGCTAAAACTAATAAAACACTTAGGGTTGTATTTAAATAATTTAATTTAAATAATTTAATAATACATCGAATATCTAAAATTCTACCCAACCCAAAACTAAATTATCATTCAATCACCCTTGATTTTGTCGACCCAAACCCGACCGAAGCCCAAACCGCGCCCAAACCTTTCCCATACATATCCGTGACACGACTCGTCTTCCTCAGAACGAAAAGGAAAAAAAAACCTAAACTTAACCTAATCCTAAAGTCATCCGCCGCATGCACCTCTCCCTCACGCCACCACCCAGTGAGATTCTGCTTTGAGAATCCGGCGACCTTTCCCCATCTTACCATAAAACTTCTCCCTATCAATTTCAGTAAGAATCTCAGAACCCGAAAATGGTAACAAATCGCCTAAAATCAGTAACCAAATCAGCCCATAAAAGGCATCATAATAAACACAAAATCGCAACGAATCACCTTCAAAATCGCACCAAGAGTAGTCCCCAAAAGCTGTCCTAAACTTACCATAAATCGAAGCCTAACTAGGAACTATAAATACCAACGTTTGGACATGCAAATGAGGGACAAAAAAAAAAGGATCCAAAAAAAACACACCCACAGACAAGGTAGCTCTAAAAACTCTCTTGTCGGTTCAGTTTTACTCCTTTCTCACCCTCGCAAACAAGTATTGGAAACTTTTCTTTAACGATTCAAAGGTACACTCGCCGTCGCCACAGATTCACCACAGATAAAAGGTAGTATGGACTGTTACTGGCTTTTGTGATTGCGGCTACTAATGAGCTTCACTAATTGTTGTTGGTGTCTGGTTGAATGTAGTGTTTATCGTCCAGGTTATAGGGTCGACTGAGTAGTGTTGTTAATGCTTGTCATCTCTGGTCATTATCGGTATTATAATAATCGTTTTTGTGCATATTAAATGCTCACCATATTGAAACCATTGAAGGTACAAATCTGGGAAAACATGGAACTAGCTGATTCATTATATTAAAAACTAGCTACATGTGCGAAGTGGATAGCTGCAAATCTGTGTAAAATTTCATCGCCTTATATGATTAGTTAAATCGAGGTGCCTGGCATATTACTTCAGGAGCAGTAGTAATCATGTATGAACTGTTTCTCGTAATTCTCCCTATAAATAAATACTTCTCCTAGCAAATAGTTAGTGGGAAGTAAAAGGGATTACGAGGTCTAATCCCAAATCTTCAAATTAAGCCGAAGCGCTCTTGGAGATAACAACGTCAAAATTTAACAGGATTATGTGTGTCTATGTGTATGTATATTTATATGCCTATATTCAAAATATTTCAAATCTTTACTTATATTTTTAAAATATCACTATCCTATTTCAATAAATCAAGACCGACCTCCAATCAAATTGTTACTAAGATTGAGGATACATGATTTACAATGTCGTGTTATCATCCCAATAAAGTAACAAACATTTTAATCTCAAAATAAAATCTTCGTGTTCCCGTCTCATAAGATAGCTAATGTGTTTCACTCTCAAGCTAACCATATGAATTTAATATCTATCGTCATATATGTAGAATTTCCACGTCAAATAAGGTGTAATTGAGCATGATAATCAGTTTCTTCTTGTCCACAACACGTTTTACTAGTAGTTGTCGGTATTTGCATATATGTCTAAATGGAATAGTTATCACCTGAATTCTATAGATCGGATGAGTTGTGCCACCAATGCTTTGTCAAATCTGTGATCCTTGTAGGTGTTACAATAGTCGTCTGTATGTATCAAATATTCGTCATGTTTAAAGTAGTTGACGTCTAAATCCTGGAAAGTATGGAATTAGCTCCGTATTAAAATAAGGCAAAACATGGTTTAGAACATCATGTTGTGGCATTGATAAATCTGTTTTAGTTTATCATTAGGTCCACCATATATCTGTTGAGATTAGTCCAGGACTGACAAAATGGTAATAGCATATACATACATCAGTCCAGTTATATTGCGCCATATCCTGAAAAGTCATCATAACCAACATGTTATACCTAATAAGATCTTATACGTTTGGTTTGACATCCATGGTTCTGTGCATTTAAAGCATTATTCTCAAAGAGTCACAACCCAATTAAAAAGAACTCGGAATCAGAAATTGAACTCTTGCATTTACTTGATGTCTACTTGGTCCATTGCTTTGTCCTGCTTATCGGTTACATCTCTGCCAATGTTTGGTTAAAATATTCTGGCTCAATGGTCAGATTTTAGAATTGTGACTAGTAATTGCTGATTTGAAGTTGTCTGTTTATCCTCCGGTATGTATGAATTCACTCAAGTTAACATGCTGAATAATCTGCTGGATACGACCCCTATTCTTCGAAAAACATAGTCTTTGGAATCTGCAGGTTGTTTAGTATTAGGTGGCCTTCTGTATTCAACCTAGTCCCTGTCCGTATTTACCGTTGAATCGCCTTTCCCTTCCCCTGATTGTTGCATTTGTCAGTAGACCATCCGTGGGTATATTTCGTGATATATGTGATACGTATGCTTCAGTATATATATTCAATGTATGTCGAGGTCACCCATATTCTGTAACATATCCTCAATTTCGTGTATATATCCCTTGTATATTAGCTTAAAAAATATTTTCAAATATGTCGCTGGGCTGGACATATTTCTGATAGCCTTTTATCTCCTTCCTTCATAATTGAGTATTGGGCCTAGTCCATTGTTTGCCCTCATCTGCAGTCTGCTCGTGTGCTTGCTCCAGTTTAAACCAGTCTTATATACCAAAAAATGCTATCCCCGACTTATCAGCCTGTTTGTCCTTTGTTGAAATATGTAGTTTAACTCACCCCCCTTTAAAATCTATCTATAATTGATTATCTTTGTATGTTTAGAAGAATTATTATGTTGAACTAAAGACCGGACGTCACTGTGTTCAGTGTGTATATCCCAGCCTTGATGGATAAGTTTAGGGCCCATGAATCATTATTTCTCTCTCTGCCTCTGCTTGTGTGGTATTTGTCGATCTGGCCAAGCCCACTGGATTCGATTTCGATCACCTGCTGACCTTCACAATCGGTCACAAGATACATATCCAAATATTAATTTATGTGCTAAATATAACGCTAAATGCTTATCTATTAATTGATAAAATTTGAGTGTATACTAACCTTTATCTTTCTCTTGTTTTACACGAAATGCATCGGAGCTGAATGAAGAGTCTCAATACGACACTCATCACGAGCTACAACAAATGAAAGCCCGCATCTATGTGCATCCATGTCCGCATATGCCATTCCAAATCACAGGCGGAATCACACCATCATTGATTCGAGTTTTATTATTAATCCCCCTCTTCCCCATCTATTTGTTGTAAATTATTTGTCTAACATTTAGGATAACTAAACTTTGAATCAATAACTAGAAATTAATTTGATTTGCTTACCGTAAGTTGATTACTTTAGGCGCGTCACACATTTTCATAGTTATAATAAACCACTTAATAATCTCCATTCGCATAATAAGTCATGTAGCTAAAACTTTATTTTGTCAAAACATACCTAAACCATGCTCTTATCAATTCCTATTAACATACATAAAGTATATATATTTTTTCATACTTTTGTTGTCCTTTGCATAATAGACATCTTTAATTCTTATTTTATAATTACATATATTGATATGATAATTTTGCATTATTATTTCTATATTAGCATATATACCTTAGGTAATAAAATACTTGCATATATCTTTAATTACTCCATGAACGCATTCTTTCATTCGAAATTAACTCTTACATTTAAACAAATCTTATAGTTTTATACCTTTATTTAAAACTTTAAACATACATTTTATAATTAACCTAGGTTTGAACGGACAACCGTAAGTTAGCGGATTCTAAAGGATGCCTAAACCCTTCCTTTTAGGATAATAAAGAACTCTTACCCAAAATCTTATTGAGTTTCACAGACCATTAAATGGAGTTAATGCTGACTTTAATCGGTTAGCATTTAGGTGTCCTAATTCACCCAATTAATTAGGTGACGACTCCCTTAACATTTACATTTTAATATATTTTTGGAGGGATAATCATTAATCAGCGCATTCAAGCTGAGAGTTCAAATCGGGTGCGACAACGAAGCGGATCGGACCGGATCAATGACCGAATATTCAGAAAATTAGGACAGAAGACCGGACCGAATTTATCGGTCCGGTCCGGTCCAAATATTTTTTGGTCTGATCCGGTTATATGGACCGAATGGATCCTGTACCAGTGGTGTCATTAGCGACCGCCGCGGTGCTACAACGATTTCGGCGAGCTCAGGCCTCCATTGGAGACGAGACTAACACCATTAGCTTCGTCTCATCAAGCCCATCACTCCCATACTAACCATATCGATCAATTTTAAGGTTTAGACATTCAATTTTCAGATCGAAATTCGGGTTCAGTTCGTCCTCGATTTTTTTAATTTTTCGGTGAGTTCAGTAACAATCGACGGTGGTGGGTGATGTCATTAGCACCGCCTGCTCATGGCCTTCATTTCTATACCTCCCACGTCCCTCGATTCATCCCCTACACCTCCGACGACTAGATCGCAAAACATCGAAACCCTAGCCGCCGTTTTTCATTTTCCGGCGAACTCAGGTGGTTTCAGGCATCGACAATGGTACCATTATATTCGTCTCGATCCATACTACAAGAAACACTTACCTCCGTTCCTCGATTATCCCCCGAAACCCTAGTCATGGTATGCCTCATATTGAATATTATATATATATAGACCGGATCGACCCTGGACCGGACCAGACCGAAACTCGAAAATATAAATTAAAAGGACCCTGTTCATACCGGACCGAAACTTACCGGTCTGGTTCGGTTCGGTTCTGTTCGGTCCGGTCTGAACAGGGTCGGTCCGACCCTTTTTCGGTCCGGATCGAATTTTGTGCATCCCTATCTCTAAATATGCTTTTAATAAGCGTTTTAAACGTATATGACGAGAATACCACTTTAGAGTAAGTTACGATTAGAGACAAATTATACTCCCCGTCTCATTTTATGTGATTGTATTTGTTTAATACATAATTTGATTTAAAAAAAATATATAATTATAATTATAAACATATAATGATATTTATCTGATTATATAAAAATATATATTATTAAGGGTAAAATAAATATTTTAAATTAAATTATTTCTCAGTATAGAGAGGTATCATTTTTTGAGAGACTAGAGAAACAATATCACAAAATATGGAACAAAGTAGTATTTCGGACCTGTTTTGCCATAGATTTTGGAAAAAAAACATAAAATAGTATATATATTTTAATTCATATATTATGTATAATTTTATTATACCTTTTATGATAAACTTTATACCTAGTATAATTTTGTGTGTGCTGCAAATGATATTTATATATGCAATTATATCTCATATAATAATTGTCTTTCAGATATGTTGTTTTAAATGTATTTGCCGAATATTTTTTATTAAATATTATTCTTAATTTTTTAATAATTATTTTAACATAAGTCAATTTTTTTCTAACTTTAGCCTTGCCCAAATACTTGAAAACTCTCAACAGCTAATAAGGAAAAATGAAAATGAATACGAAGATTTAGTAGAGACAAATGATATTATCAACCCCTCGCTCTCTTTTTTTCATTTTTGATAATCCAGGTCTCGGGGTGGCCTTAGTACCACTATATCGCTAGTACCTGCACAAGTACTGGTACTATGCTCCTGGAGGCGAATGAAACCCGTTCTTAACCGCCACCGTCAGGTAAATCGCGGGATGTGCGCCCCGCATTCAGTGTCTGATCGCCACCAACGGATCAATGCTACAAGGTCCGATCCCCCAACATGGATTGTCTGAGGGAGTATCAAACTCACACTGCAACATGTCCGCGCGGTTAAGCTAACAAACTTTAATACGAGACATATGCCCCGAAAAACGTATCCGTCGAGAATCGAACTTGTGACCCTAAGGCCACAAATTTGACTAATAGCCACTGGCCACTATCTTTCGATCCCCTGGCTCTCATTCTTCTTCCTAGGTGTGTTTATGTGTTAATAAGGCGCTGACATTTCCCTCGGAATCCAATTACGAGACGATAAGACATAACAAAAGACACCATTTGATTCACAGGTCGGTGGTTCAAACATAAAAGTAGTTTGGACGGTCGATCCTGAATGATTATTTTTAGTTTCATTCTCTCCAATAGTGGTGCAAGTGTTTATGACTTCCGGCAACCCATTGCTGTTACTATCTGACCCTTCTCAAATCGAAATCATTCTTCTGCTCATGTGAGTACAGACTCCTCAATTGTTGATTAAAATTATGAAATATTTTCCTCCATTATTTTCTTTCAATGAGTTGGTAATTATACCAATATTACAAGCATGAAATAAGGAAATGATAAGATATGATTCTCTAAAATCATGCATCCTAATTATACCTAATCTATTTTAATTTTCCTACCATATACATAAGATATTACAATATTTACAATAATCATAATTAATGGGAATAATTAATTATGATTCTATCACTCCCCCGCAGTTGAAGCGGGAGGGAGATGGATGCTGAGACTGTTCCGGAAATATTCAAATAATATCAGCGGAAGATCTTTAGTGAAGATATCCGCGATTTGGTAGCGCGATGTGACATGTAAGACACACACTTGTCCGCGAGCCACCTTTTCACGAACAAAGTGAATATCTAGTTCGATATGTTTAGTGTGTTGGTGTTTCACCGAATTCCCTGAGAGATAGATAGCACTAACATTATCACAGTTTACCAATGTGGCTTTCGGAACTGGACAATGGAGTTCTAGGAGCGATTAGGCACTACGTTGGCGACCTCGATATTCTTCTTGGGCACTAGATCGAGAGGCGGTGTGGCTTCTTTGTTTTGAGGACCAAGAAACCAAGTTATCGCCAAGAAAAACATCATAACCAGATGTAGAGCATATGGTGTCTGGACATCCACCCGGTCTGCATCGGTGTAGGACACCAGGGTGGAAGTCGATGATGGTATAAGTGCAACCCATATTCTAGAGTTCCCTGAATATATCTCACAATCCGTTTGAGTGCATGCATATGATCATCCATCGAATTATGCATGAAGAGGCATACTTACTGCAAAACATAAGAAATATATGGGCTGGTGAATGTAAGATACTGTAAGGCCCCTGCAAGGTTGCGATAAAGAGATGGATCATCAAAAGGCTTGCCAGAAGATGCATGCAATTTGGATTTGGCGTCTACTGGTGTTGCGGATGGTTTGCAAGAGGACATTCCAGCGCGTTCAACAATCTCTGTTGCATACTTCTTTTGGGATAAAAATAACTCACATGCATGACGTGTCACTGCTATGCCTAGAAAGTAGTAAAGAGGGCCGAGATCTTTCATTGCAAATTCTGAGGCAAGTTGTGACATGATGGACTTGCGAAGAACATCTGTTAAGATTATATCATTCACATATAACATGGATATAACAGAAGATAAGCAATATTATTACCTTGTCGGTAAATAAATAGTGAGTGATCAGAATGACTTTTAGAAAACCATGTGAAACAAAATCCATGGCTTTCTTACGGGCAGGAGCTTGTTTAAGCCCAAAAAGTGATTTCTTGAGTAGGCATACATACTTTGGATATTTGGAGTCCCGATATCCCAGTGGTTGATGCATGTATACCGTTTCATTTAGCTGACCATGAAGAAAAACATTTTTGACATACTATTGATGGAGTGGCAATGTTATACCCCGTATTTCCAAAATATGTACGTGAGGGCGTACGTATAATAATTTAAGCCTTAAGGATTGGCTAGTTTCGAAAATTGTACCTGGCCGATTAGAGTCGTTTTTTTGAAAGCGTTTCCACGACTTCGTAGGAAAATTCCGGCTATGTCATTAATAATTTTGCGGATTTTTAGAGAGGCGAAACATTTTGGACCAACGAGAGGCGACACTTGTCACCTCTAATTGGAAGAGTGGGCGACAACAATGGGCTAGGTTGGGCGATTTTTGTGCCTTTCCTTGGTCGAGGTTAGGTAGGATATTTTTGTGGTAGATGGATAAGGTGGCACGTGGCTAAATCTTGGCCTTACACTTGCTATGCACTTGTCTTCATCTTGGCCATTGATTGGCCTTCACGACCTCTAAATACCCCTCTAGTTGCAGACATTCTTCATCCCAAACTTGAGCAATCTATCTAAGGCTCAAAATACGCCCTCCCTCTTGAGTTTAAATCCACCACCCCCTCCCCTTTGTAGGAGCTTCCTCCAGCTGTAGTGGTAGTGGTAGGGGTACCCACAGCCTAGTTGTCTCGTATAAATACCCCCTTTGTGGTATAGAAATACTCTTCAGTATTGTTATAATGCCCAAAATACTTTAGCTAAATACCTTGTAGTACTTTCCAAAGTACCACTTTACGAAATCTGGAAAATACTATTATACTTCCCTTTAGCCACAAAGCGAAGCCCTAAGGAAATCTTCACCGTAGTTGAAGTTATAAGTAGAAGTTGTGTAGAACTTAAGGGTTGTTTGGAGGCGGGTTGGAGCATGAGTAGGAGCTAAACCTTGCTCGGGATCGACATATAAACTCGGATAATTTTGGGCTTATCGAGGTAAATATCTTGTCCCCCTATTGTAATTGGAAATTACATGTTTGTTAGAATATATAGTTGAAGTATACTATATATAGAATGAAAATTGATTAGAACTAAGCGTAGTTCTTCGGCAATGTCTTTTGACTTAAGCTGAATAAGATTTGAGCGATGTCACATAGAAGGGTATTAAAGAGAAGAAGCGAATCGTATTACATAGGGTGTATTCTGATAGACTTGTGTAGCATTACTGTGTGGTAGATTTGTACACGTCCGGTTAGACGTGTTAACCCCCCCCCTGGTTGGCTTAGTAGCAGGCCTCGATAGAGGAAGAGATTCTGTTGTTGCGGGAAGTCTTCTAGAATTTTACGTAGAATTTGGAGCGATGAGATCTAGATGTTAATAAGTGCCTTGTGGCCTTATAGGTTGAAGTACTACGTGTGGTGCGATCTACGTGGCTTAAGGAGTAGAAGCGGTTTGAAGTACTTGGGCGTTTGCTATTAGTCGGTACTCGTCGCGAGGTATGTGAACCTCTTCTATCTTTTCTAGCATGATATGGGTGAACTATGTAGTATGCGGTGAGCGTACGTGTGTTAAATGTATTTGATTGGTTTAAAACATAAAGTGTTATAATGGCTTTATGGGAAGTTGGTTATATGACTTTATGTAGGTAAGAAAATGCCAGTGGTTTTGAAAGGTAAGATTTGACTTATAACTGATTTGATGTGTGATAATAAGGAACTTGAAGTGTGTCAAAAGTTAAGAAACCATTTTTGGAAGAAGAATAACACTTGGTTTGAAAAGGTTTTAAAAAGAGTTATACTAGCTTTATGGGGAGTAGGTATAACGTCTTAAGAGAGGTAAAGAAAATGGTTTACTGGTTTTAGAAGTTAAGAGACTTGATCTTATAAGATAAGAGACTTAACTTAATTAAATTAAATTAATAGGAATTTTGTGTGAAACCTCATTCGTGAGTAATGAGTACTTGGTTTTTGAAAGGAATAATGTTTTACTGATTTCGGAAATCAGAATGTGTATCGACAAACCACTGCAGCGTTAATAAAGGAAAATGTATTGAATAATTAAGTATTATTAAAACCAGTAGAAACCTCCATCTGCATAGAAGCTAAGATGAGACAAAATGATATTACATTTTCTAGATCATGACTGCTTAATAAGATTGATTATAAACAATAATAACCTACTCACATATAAGACATATGTTTCTCAAAACGTTTAAAGGAGAATTATGTTTTAAAGGATTAAAACTAGGAACTACGAAACCTTTTCTAAAATGAGAAACTTGAGCATTTGAAATTAGGCAAACTTGAACGTTTGGAAAATAAGGTTGTTACTTGATTTTACAAAGGAAAGCATTTTGGTTTACTTAAAAGATATAAGTCACTCATTTTTTTATACTACGGGTATCGGGTGACTTTTATAAAAAGGAATGGATCTTTAAAAGGATCTTAACTTACGTAGTACTTTAGGGTTAAAACCCGGACTTTGGCATAAAAATGAAAGTACCTTGAGTTGTGTAACTTGCCTATACGTGTTGTTGTGTAACTTTCCTATGCTTGTGTTGTGTAACTTGCCTATGCTTGTTGTTGTGTAACTTGCTTATGCTTGTGATGATAGCCTTGGTTGTGCAAGAATTGTGTTCTATTTAACGCGTCTCTCGATGGAGTCTGGTTGACTTATTGAGACTTACTTGGGCGTCTGGCGATGTGGAAAATTCCACGGGTATGCCGCGGTGATAGTGTTATTCCGTGGACTAGCTCTCCGGCGAGGTTTTCTTCTGTTCGGCCTTGGTACGGTGGTGGTTTCGTACTTGCCGTCTCATGGTGATTCGGCCTTAGTACGTGGTTAGCCCTCGCACTTTCCCGTTCGGTGTAGTGTGAAGTCTCGTGATCTGACCTTAGTACGGTGGTCACCTCGTACTTGCCGGTCAGCTACGTGGCCGGCCTTGGTATCTGGTAGTCGGCTCCGACTTGCCCGTGTCGACCGTGTTTTGGTTGCATTGTATTATTGATACGGTCGGATCTGGTAGTTATACTTGTCTGTCATGCGGTTTTTATGACCAGTGGGACACGGTGTTCATGTATACTCCTTGGTATTGTTATATCATAAGCTATGGCGGTGAGGAAGAAATTCCACGGGCAGTGATAATTTGGAGGCGTGAGTCACGACTTGATGTAAGCTTGTTATATGTTATGTCTTGTAGTTTCGTCATCATGTCTCTGCTTTATATAGACTATTATGATTTCATTTCTGATATTCTGATTTCACATACTTAGTACTGTTATCTTGACCTCCTTGAGAAATTTGCGTTAAATCTGCAGTAGAGGTACATCGATCGTGGATCCTCGCTCTTAGGATCACATTCTGCGTGTTGGAAAGCTCCGTTCCTTGGAGGCTTATCTTTAGTAGGTTTCCACGAGTTGTAGTCTCTTGTACATTCGGGGTATGGCGGGGCCACATCCGTCATTGTTGTTATTGTAAATCTTAGAGTGCATGCCTTTGTTGTAGGAAGGGTTTTGTAAAAGGATAAGCGTTGGGTTTTATGTATATATACGGAAGCATTTGTTTTGGTTGCTTTGTTTATCTATCATGTCTCTCATTTCATGTTTAAGGTTTTTATTTCATGGTTTTCTCGATGTTGTATCACTAGGGTGCGGGGTAAGACACGATCACGGGCCGGTTGGTCTTGACAAAGTGGTATCGAGCGATTAGTCCTCGGAAAGTGTCTGACCGTGTCTAGTAGAGTCTTGATTATCGATGTGTTGTGCACCACGTCTATAATCGAGATTGCTGAGACATTTAGGATTAGTTTCCATTCTTCTCGTTACGAGATCGTGCCTTAGAGTGTGTGATAAGTGGACCCTACGACATGCCGTTTTTACGATTATGCCTCGCGTAAAAGGCAACGGGCGAAGGGCAAAGCGTGAAGGAGCTGCGAGTAAGCGGCGGCGAGACATGATACACGAGCCTCGGTCCATGATGCAGGCGGAGGAGATGAGTCCTGAGTGGGCGATTAATGGCGGGGTTGTGGCGGACTTGAGATAAATGGGCCGCGGCGATTTGATGCGATGGTTCACTTAGATCGGATAGTTCGAGGCTACGGGATTTTACGAGTTGTAAACCGCGAGTTTTATGGGTGAGCACGAGGATGATCGCGAGTTCATCAAGCGATTCTGGATCGTAAATGTCGAGGGCATCGGAGACCGAGTCGGTGGTCTAGGTTCATCAATTGCGTGATACGCGATCGGTAGTTTGATTCGTGGGAGCTGTCGGGAGAGAATGCACTTCCGGTATATGGGGCGAGTTCTGGAGGCATTCGCGCACATTTCTTGCCTTGCGGATGAGAGGGCTCGGGCGAGACAGTTTTTGGTGTTGCGGCGAGCAGGCGTCACGATTGGGAGTCTGATGTGGAGTTCGACTCATTGGCGTCGTCCCAGCGTTGGTAGCTAGTATGGAGGATCGAGTGCATCGATATATTCTGAGGCTCGATGATCACCTGGCGAGAGTTGTTGGTGTAGCTCTTGATGGGCATGGACATTACCGCATGCGAGCTTATGCTGGGATGTGAGAGAGGATAAATCGGCGGAATGACGAGTCGTGAGAAGAGAGGCGAGCAATGAGGTCGCTTTGGTGACTTTCGAGGCGGACCGCCTCGTGGCGAGCGATTATGCGCCCCGCGATCTGAGTGGTCCTCGCGGCCGGGACGCCGAGATATTCGAGGCGGTCGGGGCTCCGAGTTTTAGATTTTGAGGGAAGCGAGTGCTCGCCGGATAAGGTTGCCACCTTGTCTCGGTGTGGCCGTTGTGGAAAACTTCAAAGGAGAGTGTCGTCTTGGCTCGGGAGATTGTTATTCTGCGGCCAGCGGGGCCATTTGGCAAGGCGTCCGACCGAGTATGCTGGTAGGATAGCATGGACTACTAAAGCGATTGCGGGTTCTTCACCTTCATGCTTGAGCGGGATGTTCGTGCCGTGAGCCGGTAGAAATCGCGGTGGGAGTTTCGATTTTAAGCGGTCCTTTGAACCGCCTATTTTCAGGTATATCCTTAACCCTCTAGAGACTTATATGTATTGATGTTGATGATGTGTTTAGTGTTATGTTCGGATAGCTTTGTGCAAAGATGTGATTCAGAAACCTAGTTAGTGTAAAAGGGTAAGCCTGGGGATGAGAAAGTGTGAACCTTAGAATATTACAGTTGAGACCTTAGATGTAAGGCCATCTTGAGTACAAGATTTTGCGAGTGATCCTTGTCGAGTGCATTTTATGCCTAGAATGTATTGTGTGATAAGTCCGCAGGTTGGGTAAATGAAAATGGTAGCTTTAAGCGATGTGTTTTAGCTAGATTGTTAGGTGTCGAGGGAAGCGAGTTGGCGCGATAGTGGGTCGGGTTGGGGCCGTGTTGCGGGCCAACCGCGGCTGTTCGAGGTGGGGTCGGCTGCAGGTGGTCCCGCGGTGGCGAGTCACGAGGTGCTAGGCGAGTTTAGATGACCATCGTATGAGTTCGTGGATACGTTCAACCAGAATCAGTTCGTGAAGGCCGAGAATGGCCTTAGAGAGATCGAGGCTAGTAAGATGATCAAGTTTGGAGTAGTGACTCCAAAGTTTTGGAAAGCCCGAAGTATGGTGCGTATACTAGAAAGAGTTAGTGTTCGAGAAAGTGCAACGAGATAGGGAGAAGTGAACGTGTGTGATCGTTTCTTTTGAGAAATGAAGGTGCGAAGAGATTATATTTTTAGACCTTGGTGGGGACTTTTGAGGTAAACAGAGGTGATTCCTCGTTGGCTTGGATTTGGGTTTTTGCGCGCATGTTATTTTTTGTGGCCAGGTGTGGCATGTTTGGTTTCGTAAGTATAGTAGTAAAGGCTATACCGACACATGTTTGTTTTGAGACTGAGAAGGAACATTCGGGACGAATGTTTCTAAGGGGGGAAGAATGTTATACCCCGTATTTCAGTATATGCGTGAGGCGTCGTATAATAATTTAAGCCTTAAGGATTGGCTAGTTTGAAAATTGTACACAACACCCGATTAGAGTCGTTTTTAAATGAAGCGTTTCCTGACTTTCGTAGGAAAATTCCGGCTATGTCATTAATAATTTTTGCGGATTTTTAGAGGCGAAACATTTTGGACCAACGAGAGGCGACACTTGTCACCTCTGGTGGAAGAGTGGGCGGCAACAATGGGCTAGGTTGGGCGATTTTGTGCCTTTTCCTTGGTCGAGGTTAGGTAGGATATTTTTGTGGTAGATGGATAAGGTAGCACGTGGCTAAATCTTGGCCTTACACTTGCTATGCACTTGTCTTCATCTTGGCCATTGATTGGCCTTCACTTGACCTATAAATACCCTCTAGTTGAAGACATTCTTCATCCTAAACTTGAGCAATCTATCTAAGTCTCAAACTACTCCCTCCTCTTGAGTTTCGTCCACTTGCCTCACCCCTTTGGTAGAGCTTCCCCTCCCGCTGTAGTGGTTAGCGGTAGGGTACCCCACTAGCCTAGTTGTCTCGTATAAATACCCCCTTTGTGGTATAGAAATACTCTTCAAGTATTGTTATAATGCCCAAAATACTTTAGCTAAATACCTTGTAGTACTTTCCAAAGTACCACTTTCTGAAATCCGGAAAATACTATTATACTTCCCTTTAGCCACAAAGCAAGCCACTAAGTAAATCTTCACCCGTAGTTGAAGTTATAAGTAGAAGTTGTGTAGAACTTCTAAGGGTTGTTTGGAGCGGGTTGGGCTTGTGAGTAGGAGCTAAACCTTGCTCGGGATCGGCATATAAACTCGGATAATTTTGGGCTTATCGAGGTAAATATCTTGTCCCTATTGTAATTGGAAATTACATGTTTGTTAGAATATATAGTTGAAGTATACTATATATAGAATGAAAATTGATTAGAACTAAGCGTAGTTCTTGGCAATGTCTTTTGACTTAAGCTTTGAATAAGATTTGAGCGATGTCACATAGAAGAGGTATTAAAGAGAAGAAGCTGAGCGTATTACATAGAATTGTATTCTGATGACTTGTGTAGCATTCTTGTGTGGTAGATTTGTACACGTCAGGTTAGGCGTGTTAACCCCTGGTTGGCTTGGTAGCGGCCTCGATAGAGAGGAGATTTCTGTTGTTGCGGGAGGAGGGGAGTCTTGCCGAATTTTACGTAGAATTTGGAGCGATGAGATCTAGATGTTAATAAGTGCCTTGTGGCCTTATAGGTTGAAGTACTACGTGTGGTGCGATCTACGTGGCTTAAGGAGTAGAAGCGGTTTGAAGTACTTGGGCGTTTTGCTATTAGTCGGTACTGCGTCGCGAGGTATGTGAACCTCTTCCTATCTTTTCTAGCATGATATGGGTGAACTATGTAATGCGGTGAGCGTCATGTGTTAAATGTATTTGATTGGTTTAAAACATAAAGTGTTATAACGGCTTTATGGGAAGTTGGTTATAACGACTTTATGTAGGTAGAAAAATGCCGATGGTTTTGAAAGGTGGCGGTTGACTTATAAGCGATTTGATGTGTGATAATAAGGAACTTGAAGTGTGTCAAAGTTAAGAAACCATTTTGGAAGAAGAATAACACTTGGTTTGAAAAGGTTTTAAAAGAGTTATACTAGCTTTATGGGAGTAGGTATAACGTCTTAAGAGAGTAAAGAAAATGGTTTCTTGGTTTTAGAAGTTAAGAGACTTGATCTTATAAGATAAGAGACTTAACTTAATTAAATTAAATTAATAGGAATTTTGTGTGAAACCTCGTTCGTGAGTAATGAGTACTTGGTTTTGAAAGGAATAATGTTTCTTGATTTGGAAATCGGAATGTGTATCGACAAACCAACTGCGGCGTTAATAAAGGAAAATGTATTGAATAATTAAGTATTATTAAAACGTAGAAACCTCCATGCATAGAAGCTAAGATGAGACAAAATGATATTTCATTTTCTAGATCATGGTTTGCTTAATAAGATTGATTATAAACAAGAATAACCTACTCATATAAGACATATGTTTCTCAAAGCGTTTAAAGGAGAATTATGTTTTAAAGGATTAAAACTAGGAACTACGAAACCTTTTCTAAAATGAGAAACTTGAGCATTTGAAATTAGGCAAACTTGAACGTTTGGAAAATAAGGTTGTTACTTGATTTTACAAAGGAAAGCATTTTGGTTTACTTAAAGATATAAGTCACTCATTTTTATACTACGGTATCGGGTGACTTTTATAAAGGAATGGATCTTTAAAAGGAACTTAACTTACGTAGTACTTTAGGAGTTAAAACCGGACTTTGGCAAACAAATGAAAGTACCTTGAGTTGTGTAACTTGCCTATACGTGTTGTTGTGTAACTTTCCTATGCTTGTGTTGTGTAACTTGCCTATGCTTGTTGTTGTGTAACTTGCTTATGCTTGTGATGATAGCCTTGGTTGTGCAAGAATTGTGTTCTATTTAGCGTCTCTCGATGGAGTCTTGGTTGACTTTGAGGACTTACTTGGGCGTCTGGCGATGTGGAAAATTCCACGGGTATGCCGCTGATAGTGTTATTCCATGGACTAGCTCTCCATGAGGTTTTCTTCTTGTTCGGCCTTGGTACGGTGGTGGCTTCGTACTTGCCGTCTCATGGCTGATTCGGCCTTGGTACGGATAGTTAGCCCTCGCACTTTCCCGTTCGGTGTAGTGGCGAAGTCTCGTGATCTGACCTTGGTACCGGTGGTCGACCCTCGTACTTGCCCGGTCAGCTCGTGACGGCCTTGAGTATCTGGTAGTCGGCTCTCGCACTTGCCGTGTCGACCGTGTTTTTGGTTGCATTGTATTATTGATGCGGTCGGATCTGGTAGTTATACTTGTCTGTCACGGTTTTTATGACAGTGGGACACGGTGTTCATGTATACTCCTTGGTATTGTTATATCATAAGCTGGGAGTGAGGAAGAAATTCCACGAACGCAGTGATAATTTGGGGCGTGAGTCACGACTTGATGTAAGCTGTTATATGTTATGTCTTGTAGTTTGGTCATCATACATGTCTCCCCTTTATATAGACTATTATGATTTCATTTCTGATATTCTGATTTCACATACTTGGTACTGTTATCTTGACCTCGCCGGGCTGCGTTAAATCTGCGGTAGAAGTCATCGGTCGTGGATCCTCGCTCTTAGGATCACATTCTGACGTGTTGGAAAGCTCAGTTCCGGAGGCTTATCTTTGGTAGGTTTCCACGAGTTGTAGTCTCTTGTACATTCGGGGTATGGCGGGGCCTGTCGTCATTGTTGTTGTAAATCTTAAGTGCATGCTTTGTTGTAGGAAGGGTTTTGTAAAGGATAAGCTGTTGGGTTTTTATGTATATATATCTGAGCATTTGTTTTGGTTGGCTTTGTTTATCTATCATGTCTCTCATTTCATGTTTAAGGTTTTTATTTCCGCTGGTTTTCTCTGATGTTGTATCACTAGGGTGCCCGGGGTAAGGCACCAGTCACGGGCCCGGGTTCGGGTCTTGACAGGCAATGACTTTGAGAGAGCCAAACTGAGGTTGTTCTTAACTGAACGTCTCCCCGCAATCTACACCAACCTGTTGTGTCTTTCCATCACATACAAGACATACTTAGTGCCTCTCAAAAGTACCATAAGTTTTTTCCTTGTGACTGAAAATCCACATAGACCAAATTATATTGGCGTTAGGAGGGCGCAGTATTAACTCCCACGTCTATTTTTAATAAGAGCATTAAATTCATCATCCATAGTCGTTTTCAATTCGGGTCATTGAGTGCGAACGTGATTGCGGTAAAGGTGATTTTGAGACTTGGATGTGTAGGCTATATTTGGTGTTGAGTTTGACAATGCCATGTTGACTACAGTGGCCGCGACGGGTTGAATTTTCAAGTGGGTTGGTGGGTTGGAAAACACTTTCGGTAGTTAGCGGTGGGCTTTGGCCCGCCACGCTGTGTTTGGGAATTGCAGGCGATGGGCTAGCAGATTAGGCCCAACTCATTTGGGCAGCGTGCTCTGTTGGGCCACTGGTATTGTTCCAGAAATATTTGGGCTCGGCCTAGTACACTGAGCAAGAGTGTCCTACGATTGGGCCACTGTTTCGTGGTCTAAATTTTGTGAAATTTGGGCGAAGCGATGGGTTCGGATTGACGAAAAATATGGGACAAATACGGGGCAATCCATCATCTAAGAATGCATAGGTGGAGGGTCGGACTTGTGAATTTTACCAAGCGAAATGTGTTTCATAAAAAGACATGACGGCTCACAAGTATTTTATATGAGAGGTCATAAGACATGTATCCCAGATGATTAGAGCGGATATCCCAAGAAAACCAAGGTGGACCGGGTTGGAGTTTATTGATTGTGGTAGATGGAAAAAGGGGATAACATAAACACCGAATACTCGTAAATGTGTATATGAGGGTCCCGTAAATAGATTATTTTGAGAGCCTTATAGGATAGGTTTTGTGAGGAGTATGTCCAATAAATATGAGCCATGTGAAGTGCATTAATGAGGCACGCAAGGAAAGTTCGAACAATGTTATTTATGGTTGGATTTTACGTTCGCCTTTCTTTTGAGAGAAGTGTGTGGACAGAAAGCGAAAATTCAAGCCATAAGAGTTACAAAATTCCAAAATCGATTATCAAACTCTACCATTATCACATTAGATATTTTTTATTTTCCGTTCAAATTGAGTTCGGATGAATGCTCTAAATTTTAGAAAAGTGGAAAAGACTTGTGATTTTTTAGACAAGGGAAAAGTTCACAAAAAAATTGAGTAATCATCTAATAATAGCAAGTAATACCGATGGCCTGAAGAGCTCAAAATAGGTGAAGTCCAAATATCATAATGTATAATGTCAAATGGCAATAAAGTGCATGAATTAGATGAAGTAAATGACAATTGAACATGTTTACCCAATGGACATGAACGACATTTATCCAAAGTCCGTGTTTGACTACAAGAAATACAATTATTTTGTTTGAGGGAGGCTAAAACAGATTCCCCCGGATGCTCCAAACGTTCATGCCATAATGAATGGTTGAAAGCTGCAAAAGTAGATGGTAACTTGGATTTTTGAATGTGTGAAGTGATTGAATAACTTCCCTTGACTATCACATCTCATTAGGATTGTCCCATCTGAAAATTCTTCACAGAATATCAAAAAGGGTCAAATACAACAGACACCCAATTATCAGTAGTAAACTTTCTAACAGATACCAAGTTTTTAATTAATTGTGGGGCATGAAGCACATTCTTTAAGGTTAGTGGTGGATTGGGGGGTGACAATTTAGTAGACCCATAACCTCGAATTGGAATAGAATGCCATTTCCGACAATATATCATTATTTTTGCTCAAATTAAAATAGGACGAGAGGTTACCTTGAGAGGACGTCATATGAGACGTTGCACCGGAGTCCATATACCAATTTGCATCGAGTGGGTTGAGCCCAAGAGTGTGCATGGCGGACTCGATGTCGGTTGGGCTAGCCATCATCAAATGGACCTCCTGCCACTGGTTCGACAATGGCCCATTATTGCCTAGACTGTGACTAGAAAATGATCTGGGCCGAAAGCTGCTTGGCCCAACACTGCAAGGCCCGACAGTGGGCATTCCATTTAGACAAAAATTGGGCCTGGCACAGTTCCCAGTTGGGTAGGGTTGGGTAGGGGCATGGTGGCACTTTGCACGCCCTTCGCCAGCCCGCATTGGTTTGGCGTCGGGCCGCCATTCTTTGTTCACCGGTATTTTTCCTGCCGGAATTTCCACGACCGCCATCGGAATTCCGGTGGCCTCCACTTTTATTATTTCCGTGATTTTCACCCCGATTTTTATTACCATTTTTCCTTTTTGTCATCGATTTTGTTGTGTGGGTTCAAAATGTATAGTGCCGTCATTTGTGGGAGTAGCAATCATGGTGGATTTTTAGCGAAGCAATCCTCTTCAAGTATAAGCATCGAACGTTCTTGATAAAATAATGGGAGATGATTGCTTTGTCAGATGAGTGTCCCAACACCACTATAGGTGTCGGTAAGGCCGACAACCATTTGCAAAACCAAGCGATTGTTGGTAGCCGATGAACCAACGTTTTTAAGTTGATCTGACAAGACTTTAAGTCGTTGACAATATGCCGACGCGTTTTGAAAATCTGCCATATCAATGGTGGAGAATTCTTGTTCTAACGTAACGGCGCGGTAATTTTTGTTGTCTTGAAAAATATTCCGCAACCGATTCCAAGCCTCTATGGCTGTAGAATCCGGTTCCATTATTGTGTGTAATAAGTCCGAAGAGATTGTTGCATAAATCCAAGATAGAACTCTGGCATCAAGAGTTTTCCAGAGTTCTTTGTCATCATCAGCCTTCAACTTCTTTCTTTCTCGGGCGGGATTATATGTTGAATCACCCGGTGGGAACGACAACAAATTTTAAGCGATTCACCCGAGTTGCATAGTGGACATTTTCCATTTCCAGGGTGATGAAAACGTGTGTTTTAGTATTTGAAACGGTAAGGGCTGGATGAAAATTGTTTTTGGAGTCAGTTGATTGGAATACACAAAGTTGGACAAGAAAATATGTTGAACAATAATGGAGATGAAAGAAAGTGCAAAAATCAGTGCGGAGGGGGGTGGGCCGATTTCTTGGAGGTAATTTATTAGGGTAGGATCTCTTCCTAATTTCTTGATACCATGTAAGAATTATGAAATATTTTTCTCCATTATTTCCTTCCAATGAGTTGGTAATTATACCAATATTACAAGCATGAAAAAAGGAAATGATAAGATATGATTCTCTAAAATCATGCATCCTAATTATACCTAATCTATTTTAATTATCCTACCATATACATTAGATATTACAATATTTACAATAATCATAATTAATGGGAATAGTTAATTATGATTCTATCAGAAAGAATAGCCCTTCACTTCCACCTTAGACATTGTTAGCTCATGTATGATCTCAGCCAACATAGAATCTTTCTTCCAACTGTCCATGATGGATTGCAGCAAACCAGACCTTACAGTCGACAAGATAAGTGTTGCCAACTCTATTGCAGGCGTCCTAGACAGCCTTATTTTCCTTCCCTTTCTTATACTCAATCTCAAAATCAAATTGCATCAACTTAGTGATCCATTTTAGTTGAGAACCAGTGGGTAATTTCTGCTCCAAGAGAAATTTGAGTGCCTTTTGATCAGTCTTCACAATAAAATGCCTTCCCATTAGATATTGACCCCATCTGGTAATGGCCATAACAAAGCTAGTAGCTCCTTATCATATACTGACAAAGTCTGGTGTAACATGGACAACCCCTTGCTTAAGTATGCAACATGTTTTCCTTGTTTCATGAGAACAATTCCAACTCCTACATATCAAGCATCAGTCTCCACTGTAAAGATGAGATTAAAGTCAGATAAAGCAAGCACAGGAGCAGAAGTAAGTGCTTTTTTAAGCTTCTAAAAGGCCATGTCAGCCTTAATATCCTAGTTGAAGTTGTTCTTCTTCAAGAGATCTGTGAGAGGCTTGCTGATCTGACCATAGTTCTTAATGAACTTACTGTAATACCAGCTAAACCTAGAAATCCTCTCAAGTGCTTGAGAGTAACAGGCTTAGGCCATTGTTGTACAACCTGAATTTTCTTTGGGTCTGTGGAAACACCATTAGCAGAAATAAAATGTCCCAAGTAATCCACACATGCTACTGCAAACTGACAATTAGATCGTCTTGCATATAACTGATGCTTCACAAACAACTGGAAGGTAGTCCTCAAATGTTCCACATGTTCTTCTAGGTTGCTGAATATAAGGATATCATCAAAGGAAACTAAAATGAATCTCCTTAAATGTTCTCTGAATACATGGTTCATCAAGCTTTGGAAACTTGAAAGTGCATTAGTAAGACCAAAGGGCATCACTACATACTCATAGTGCCCAGGGTGTTTTCTAAAGGCAGTCTTATGAATGTCATCTTGGGCCATTCTTATTTGGTGGTAACCTGGCCTTAAGTCAATCTTGAAATAAATTTCTGACCCTCCAACTCATCCAACAGTTCCTCAATGATGGGAATTGGGTACTTATCTTTGATAGTGATCTTATTCAAGGTCCTATTATCCATACATATCCTCCAACTATCATCCTTCTTGCCTACTAACACCACAGGGGATGCAAAGGGGCTGCAGCTATGTTGGATTAACCCCTATTCTTGTAGCTCCTGAACCGTGCCTTCAATTACATCCTTTTGGACTGGTGAATACCTATAAGGTCTTGCATTGACTAGGTTGTAACCTTCCTTTAAAGGGATATGATTATCAAACTGATCCCTAAATGGTGGTAACACCTTTGGTTCTTGGAACACCTCATTGAACTCCTGCAATATTTCTTGGATCACTACTGGTTCTATTGCCTGGTCTTGTGCTTAGGTTTTGCTCATCCATTCTTCCTCATGAAAATTCAGCTTGATCATGAACAATTGCAGCTGTTCATCAGTTATTTTCTGCAAAGTGGATGACTCCACTACTGCTAGTGAGGGTAAGATGCCCTTGAGGGATAATATCTTTCCCTCATAAACAAACTTCATGGTCAGTTGACTGAAGTTGAACATAATTTCACCCGACCCACTCAACCATTGAATTCCTGGACCATATCACATGACCCCAAGGGCAACAAATAGAAGTTAGCCCTAAAAATTGAGCCATGCAACAACCAATCTAATCCTCTACACATGCCAGAGATGGGTACTGAATTACCATCTGCTAAGCTGACATCCTGATGTTTGCAAGGGTCAACCTTCTATCCCATTTTAGTTGCCACCCCACAGTCAAGGAAGTTGTGTGTGGAACCAGTGTCAATGAGTACATTCAAAGGCCTTTTCTAACAGTACCCCATCAGTCTCAAAGTTCTATACCCTTTAGTGCCATGTAGTGCATGGATAGATATCTCACATGCGTCAACTACATCTCCCACATTGAAAATCTCTTCTTCTACTTCCTCCTGTACTTCTTCTTTCTCCAACTCTAATAGATAGAGCTGAGCCTTAGCCTTACACACATGCCCAAGTTGGAGCTTCTCTTCACATAGGAAGCAGAGACCGTTGGCTCTTTTTTCACTCAATTTAGCTGGAGTTAGTCTTCTCCTATTTAATTTGTCATTAGTGGGGTTGGGAGTTCCTTTAGGGAGATGGTTAGCAGGTCTGGATTCTAGTTTGTTATAAGAGAGACTAGAAGAGGGATGTCTGTTGGCAGTTTGGTGATTAGAGGTTATAGAGCTCATCATGACTTTGGCTTGTTTAAGGAAATTAGATTCTTGCAATCTAGCAAGGTGGTAAGCTTGTGAAGGGGAATAGGGCTTGAGTATTCTAACAACATCTTCAAGTTTTGGCTTCAATTTGTCTAAAAAGATACTAACATAGCTAGGATTCAAGTTAAGTCTGGTCATTGCTCTATCAAAAGCTTCCTGAAACTCCACTACTCCTCCAGTTTGTTTCAGTTTCACTAATTTACTCATTGGGTCATCAAATTCTGCCCCAAATCTATCAGAAAGAGCCCATATATATTCCCCCCACATAGGAGGTGGTAGTTGAGCATGCGTTCTACTTTTCATGTAAGCTCTATGCCACTGTAGAGCTAGATCATCCAGATGCATTGAGACCACATTAACCTTTTGATGATGTGGCACCTCATCCATGGAGAAAAACTGCTCCACTTGGTACCACTAATCCTGAAACCCAGTCCCATTGAATCTAGAGAAATCAACCCTGTATTGTCTTAGGATTGATGGTGGTTTATGGACATGAAAAAGGGTATTATACTGGTTAAGAGAAGGAGAATAAGCAGGAGGAGGGTTAAGAGTGAACACTATAGAAGGAACTGGAGGTGACTGGAATTGATGATGCTGATAGTTTTGGTTGTGGTGAGGGTGATGCTGATAAGTGGAAGGTGGAATAGAATTGGATATTGAACAAGGAATTTGGCCAACAGAAACGGTGGGTTGTGCTAGGCTATATGTATATATAGCTGAATTAGAACTCATAGGGGCAATGGATTGAATTGGGGTTTGTGAAGAGAAGGATGGATTAGGCTATATAGGAAGTGGAATAGATGAATTCATATGAAATGGGGGGCTGGACAATTGCAACCCAACTGTTTTATTGACATGAATATTCGTATTCTGATGTTGCAACTGCAAATTGGGTGTCATACCTGCAAAATTATAAGGACCATCTGTAAGAGAGTATAGATCATCCCTATCGATTACCCTCTATGCTCCCTTTCCCTTATTCGATTGTTGCCCAACTGCAATCGATTCCTTCAACTCACGAAATGCCCTTTCATTGATCGATTCCAACGGATCCTGTCTCGCATTGAAATTAGCTACCTCAACTGCCATTGGATCCAAATGATTCAGAACCTCCTTGAATTCACTTGCCATTGCAGTACTCACAGCTCAAGAAAGAGCTCTGATATCACTAATGTGAATTGAAATCAATTCGCAGTAATGTAAATACAAATTAAAGGAAATTAAGAAGCTAAGATATTATATCATCAAATCGTGTCCTGCTCAATGGGAAATAAGCTACATATAACCTACCCATCTTGGGAGGGACTAAAGTGTAAAAGAAATACTAGGACTAAAGTGTAAATAGCAAAACCTTATAACTAACTCAACTAACAAGGAAATTACCACTGCGCAAGCACGAGGTACTACTCTTATTGCTATTAATCTAACCAGGTCATATCAGTAGGCGGATTGGTTCTTTCTTGAATGCAATTGCAGTCACATTAGGGTTTACCAGATACCCGAATGAGTTTATTGGCTGTGAAGAGCACACTTATGCAATTCTTGCATGAATTTATCATCATTTAATACATGTTTTCTTTAAACATTACATTGACTTAGTATGTATTCTACACCCGCAGATCCCAAGCAGTTCATTTATTTAACAAGAGTTGGTCTTACACTGTCAGTCTGTTACAATGAGATTTGAATTTATTTTCTCCTCACTGTTCGGACTGATAAGTTTATGACACTACAAAATGTATTGCATGTAAGATGTGCTGTCGCTCGATTCTTTGCTTGTTCATTACGTGCACTCAATATTTGCCTATTTGTTTCTTTACATTATTGCAACCCCTTCAAAAATATGTCTTGAAGCGATTCTTTGCTGCTATACGTTTCATTCATATAAGGTTGATCTCCTGCACAGTTGATGTACATTGCTACTGGACCAATGGAATACTCTCTTTTCATGAATGATTTTCCCTTATTCATTTAGTTATTCGTTTTCTTGTGTAGCATCTATTTTATAATATTTTGTCAACCTAAAATGGTGGTGTATTTGTCCTCTTCGTATTACCTTCTTAAGCAACAGTTAAGGGTCCCTATCTCTAGTTTGACCATATGTTATCTGCAAGAACAGACTGTTTAGTTGTTGGTATGTAATTGCTGTTCTTTTCATACATCCTAATGTCCATCATTCTTTGGTGTAGAGCATGTAATGTGCTCATGCATAGGTTTTCATATCAACTGATATTAAGGAGCCATCATTCTTTGTTTTATTCTTCCTTTTGAGGTTTTTGTTTCCCCTAAATATGCTTGTGCACCAAACCAAACAGTTATTCTTGTAATGATGTGCAGAATAACCACTACCAGATCCTTCAAATCGAAGAAAGTTGAGGCTCAAATCAGAAGTTCCAACTGATGTTGAACTAATGGAATTGTTACATACAGAGCTAGATGGAGAAGAGAGGATTGATGCCCACAAGTTTTCCTGACGTTTGCAGCATGTAATACCGTGATTCCTATTTGTACCAAAAGTTCTTCATGTGATATACAGGATAATGTGGATGACTCTAGCGTCACCATCGAGTATCAAGGTGAATCTCCTGATGAGCAAGCACTATTAGCTGCTGCATCTGCTTATGGCTATACATTGTGTGAGCGGACATCTGCTCATATTGTGATTGATGTCAAAGGTGAGAAACTAAGGTACATGGCTGTTTCGCTTCTTCTTTATTGTTTTGTGCTAGTTCCCCCAGGGAACCTTTTATAACTTATTAATGAAATAGTATTGATTACTACTCTAAGAGTATAAGTGTTTTATTTAAAAAAATTACTATTGTAATTGTTAGTGATGCATGCCATCTATAACATTGTGACTTTTTCAATTACATGCACACATTGGTTTCTCCTCTTGCTTTCTTTTTGTTGATTTTGGTAATTTGCTTTACTAGAACTTCTTAGGCATTAGAAATGCGGACTAACTTTTGGCTGGTGCAGGTTGGATGTCTTACGACTTCATGAGTTCGACAGTGTGCGTAAGAATGTCTGTTGTTATCAGATTCCCAAATGATACTGTAAAAGTTTTGGTAAAAGGGGCTGATACTTAAATGTTTAGCATTTTAAGCAAAGACCATGAACACATACAAAATTACACTCGTAATCATTTGAGGGATTACTCCTCTGAAGGACTGCAAACCCTTGTAGTTGCTGAAAGGGATCTTACTGGAGAAGAACTTGAGGAGTAGCAATGCTCGTATGAGGATGCTAGCACATCCTTGAATGACAGATCAGCAAAATTACGCCAAACAGCATCTCTAATTGAGTGCAATTTAATTCTACTTGGGGCCACAACTATAGAGGACAAACTACAAGAGGGTGTACCAGAAGCTATTGAGTCTCTGCGGCGAGCAGGAATAAATGTTTGGGTTCTTACTGGAAATAAGCAAGAAACTGCAATTTCAATTGGGTTGTCTTGCAAACTCTTGACATCCGACATACACCGGATCATCATTAATGGCTCTTCAGAAAATGAATGCAAAAAGTTATTGTCAGACGCCATGGCCAAATATGGTGTGAAGCGGACAAGTTGCAATAAGCAGATCTTAAAATTGCAGAGAGCAGCAGAAAATGGTGATTATGAAATTCCAGTTAGTATGAAGTCACGAAATTACTGAGAGGAAGAAATTCTGGTGGACCTCCGCACTAATAATTGATGGAATAGTCCGTGTATATCTTAGAGAAAGATCTCGAATCTGAGGTGTGAAGCTTATGTTCCTTTCTAAAGTTCCATTCTTGAAGATAATACATCTTGTTGATTTCTTATTTCATCTTAATAAAGAGATCTTGTTGGCATATTAGCCTTTTACCTTTCCATGTACATCGATATTCATTATTTGTGATTGTTATCCTGTCACAGCTCTTCGATCTTGCTACATCATGTAAAGTTGTACTTTGCTGCCGCATTGCCCATTTGCAGAAGGCTGGCATTGTTGATCTAATAAAGAGCCGTACTGATGATATGACACTAGCCATAGGTGATGGTGAGTTAGCTATATATTTGTTAGGTGCTTTCTCTGCATATGTTAAATGTTATATCAGAATTTATCCGATGTTACAAGAGCTTGTTTATATGAATTATATAGATGCGGTTTTCAGTCATCTTTGGGGATGTTATGTTTTAAGGGTTTTCAAGTGCAGGGGCAACTGTTTTCCGCGTTCTCCTTCATCTAATTTGGAAACTTTCTCAGGGGCTAACGATGTTTCAATGATCCAAATGGCGGATGTTGGTGTTGGCATATGTGGTCAAGAAGGGCGTCAAGCAGTGATGGCATCAGACTTTGCTATGGGACAACTTCGATTTCTGACGCGTTTGCTTCTTGTGCATGGACATTGAAATTACCAGCGTGTTGGTTATTTGGTTCTTTACAACTTCTACCGCAATGCTGTTTTCGTTTTCATGCTTTTTTAGTAGGTTTCTTCTCCTTCTTTGTGTTACACATCCTCTTAGAGAATTTGTGCAAAAAATATCCACACCCCCTCACCCCTCCCCCCTTTCCCAAGCCTCAATACAAATGATTACGAAAGTAAAAAGAAAAAGATAAAAGCACACATCTAAGTTACTGTTAAGTGTATGAAGCATGTACATCACACCATGGAAGAGCCCCATGAATGTATCATCTGCACACAGGGACAGGGGCTTCGGTGCTGCAACAAGCAAATAGGGTTCTTAGGTTAGCTCTTAGAAGAGAGGAACATGGATATTTTCCAATGATCAATAGTTGGTGAAGAATCTGATGGATTTGGAAAATGATGCTCCCCACATGTGTGTTTTTAGGCCAATGGAATGGAAACCTTTTGCGAAGGTTGTATGTAAGCTTGTCCTTGAGTGAAAATGTGATTGGTGCAAAACAAGTGCTTAAGTATGTTTATCATGGATCATTTTATGATAGTTAGGTGGTGCCGTTTGATGACTAATGATTGACGATTGGTACCTTGTTTAGTGAGGATGTTATGAGTTCTGCAGGTTGAGGCCATTGGCCAGTGATTAAGTTTTCTCTTGACTATGAGTTGTTGCCTCATTCGTGATCAAAGGGCTAATAGGTGATGTGTAATGCTCTTTATTCTAAGCTATAGATGATGTAAGGGTCTTTATTATAACTTTAGAGTTTCTTTTCAGATTTAGATTGTTCGTAGTTCATAAATTTAAACTAAGACTTGATGTCTTCTACTTGGTTCCATATTTTCTCTTGTGAGAGATTCTTGACGAAAGATTTGAAGTTGTTGATGGTGTCCATTTTCACAAGCTAAAGCCAAGTTCTTTCAGTACTAAATATGATCAACTCTTAAGATGCTCATGTTTGAGAGCAATTGTGCCTGTAAAATTGGTGTGGTGATCACATCTAAGGTCCAAAGCAATTTTTTGATGCCAAAATTTTTCTTTACATGAGGAAGAGTTTTTTTAATTGTCATGTACGATAAGCAGGTTCTCTTTCATACATCTATTTTCAATTTGTCATTCTTCCATGGAATTATTATGGACAACAATATCCCCTTTCTAGTAGGCCGAAATTTGGCTTTTTTAAAAAAAAATATTGATGCTTGGATGTTTTGAGATTTAATAAATTGTAAATGTGTGAGCAACGACTTTTTTGTTTTCATGTTTTGGGTATTGGTCTGATAAAGCCTAGTTGTTTTTACACTTATATTTGGTACCTGTGTTTGCTAGGAGTCTTTTTAAGTTTAGTTAGAGATTTGTAACAGTGTAGGGATAAGTGTGAGATTTAGTGAACCTTTAGATATAGAGGACCTTTTGATTTGTATTAACAGGAAGTTATTAATTATTCAAATGCAATCAGTGCTAATAGAGCAGAACTAATATAGAGGATTCATATTCCTAGCTCAATTAGTTCTCTAATTGAGTTTACAATTCGGGAAACCTGAGCTTGATTTACAATCCGCTATTGTTATCATGCGACATTATAGCTACTATGTGTTGAATTGTTTCTTATTTCTCCTTGTGTGTGATGTGCAGTTTGAAACAATATGGAACAGGTGTCTGAACTTATTTTGCCCTGTATTCTGTTGTCCGTAGGTACATATTGTGCACAACTTTTTCTACAACTTCTGCATTGACAAATTGGAGTAGTATGTTTTATTCTGTCATCTATACTTTTGCACCTACAGTATTTGTTGGTATTCTGGACAAGGATTTAAGTAATAAGACACTACTGAAGTATCCAAAACTCTATGCTGCTGGCCATAGACATGAGAGTTACAATATGAAACTTTTCTGGATCACAATGATTGATACAGTGTGGCGGAGTCTTGTTCTTTTTCTTGTACCACTATTAACTTATTATCAGAGCGAAATTGACATAGGGAGTATGGGTAGCTTGTGGACAATGGCAGTAGTGATCCTTGTCAACATGCACTTGGCAATGGACATACAACGCTGGGTAATATATACTCATATGGTTGTGTGGGGGTCAATTATTATCTTGTATATCTGTTTGGTGGTGGTGGACTCTATACCTGTTGTTACACCCCATAATTCCAAGAGGATGAGATGAGAACGTACGAAAGGAAATAACATTCGAAGTTGGAAAAAGAAAAAAAAGTTGGCAGAATATTTTTTGGACAGTTTTTCAGTCAACTTGGAAGCAGTATATCTCCTAGTATAATTGGGGTTTTTAGGTGTTTCAAAAGCCTAATATGAATTTCATTGAGTCTAGTTTCCAACGCAACAAACCGCTCGTCAATAGGACATCGGAGTAGAAAGTTATGGACGTTACAAGATCGGCTGATAGAACAGACAGGGTCAGGCGCCGCGGCTTCCGGCGTGGCCGGCGCGGAAAGCTTGAAATTGTGCGAATTGCAGCGCGCGCCGGGCGGGATTTTTTGCGGAAATGGGGTAAAAATAGAAGATATTTGTTGTAAAGGACCCCTGGGTGGGTGACAAGTGTCCCCCCAACTTGTGGAACAAGATAAAGGCTATATAAGACATGTCTTGCTAGATTTAAATCATTTGCAAGACTTCACTCAAATCTTCTCTTCTCTTCTCTCTCAAATGGTTAAAACCCTAGGCCTAAATGAGATTTTTGGAAAGGCAACAAGAAGGAAATATGTTGGCAAGCTTGTAGGGGGTTAGTAGAGATGATTTTAGCGGGAAGAAGTATTTCAAAAAGAGGAGCTAAAGTTGCTAAGGATCGACTTGTAATCTTGGATCATTTTTGGGCTAAATGAGGTATATTCATCGTCTTACTTTTGTAATTGAAGATTCCATGTTATTATAAGTTAGAAATGATCATGTGATATGTGTTATGAATATTGATAAGTGTTATGGAAATTTGGAAGCTAAAATCCGAAAATGACATGTTAAGCCATTTGAAATTGAAATACAATTTGGTCGATAATTAGAATCGTCGCATGTTACTTACTTGAAGATTATAGTAGTTATAATCAATTGCGACTTGATATCATGTTATGCTAACAACTTGGATTGAAATGGAAATTGGATAAGAATTGGTATTGTTGCATCTCAATGTGGCTGAATTGGACTAGTAGTTTGTATTAGTTTGATATTTATTGTGGGGCGGAATTTTACACGTCTTGATTAAGTGTGTAACCCCCTATTGTTAACTACTTTGTTGAGCCTTAAATGTGGTGTGTTTGGTTATTGAATTCGGCCTTGAAAAAGGTGGCAAAGTGAGTAGAAACAAAGGAAGTGCTGTCCGATTTTCCGTAGAATTTAGTAGCTTTGCACTTGGAATATTCTACGTTTGAAACTAGAAATTAATAGGCGACTATGGTCATTATAGATTGACATACTACGCACGCTTAATTGACTTAGCAAGTGGATTAAACCGAAGAGGTATGTGGAACTTTCTTATCTCTTGAGCATGAATAGGTTGTAAATGTATAGTACGGTAGACGTGCAAGATTTTGACAATCTAGTCTATTTGATATCCTTGGCTTATTTTAAGAATGTCCAAGTTGGTTGAGTTAGGGAGTTAACTCACTTGTTTAAATATTAAGGATATCTTGGGTTTCAAAAGTTAAGAGACTTTAAGTATGTTGAAAGTATTATTGATACTTGTTTTGTTGAAAAGTTTAGGTCTCTTGGTTATAAAGAAGTATGTAAGTTGCTAATGTATAAAGCTAGTATAGCGGCTTTATGGGAAGTTGGTTATAATAGCTTTATGGAAAGTTAAAAAGAGTGGTTTACTCTAAGTAATTTAAGTATGTTAAATGACTTGAAATAACGAAAGGCAAATTGATTTAAAGGCATCAATTGCTTAAGGTTTTAAAAGAAAGAAGTCACTTGATTTAGAAGCCCGAAAATGTATTTTCTAAAAAGGTATTGTGACTTGTCTCAAAATGTAGTTATGACTTGATACTACCGTTATTAGTATCTTAGAAGTTTTATATGAAAATGAGTCATTTAAAAGAATAGAAGTACGTAGTACTTTGGGTTGAATTCCCGGATTTATAATGACATGTTAGTGCCTTAAGTAAACTAAAATGAGAGTGTATATGAATAAGGCTAATAAGAAGTTAGGAAGATTTCCTAACTTGCTTATTTATTGTATGATAAGCCGGTAGTGCTTATGTTATGTATGATAAGCCGGTAGGGCTTATGTTATGTATGATGGCCAGTTGAGATAGGGTAAGAGTATATCTGAGGGGTAAATTCCCAAGATAGTTATACCACCTTCTCCAGGGTAAGAGTATATCTGAGGGGTAAATCCCCAAGATAGTTATACCACCTTCTCCAGGGTAAGAGTATATCTGAGGGGTAAATCCACAAGATAGTTATACCACCTGCTTCAGGGTAAGAGTATAATTGAGGGGTAAATCCCCAAGATAGTTATACCACCTGTTTCACGATCTGCCGTTCGTGGATCGTGCCTTACCCGGGCACCCAAGTAGTCATACATCAGAGAAATCAGCGGAATATAAAACATACAGATATGAAATAAGAGATAAGATAATAAAACAGGCCAACCAAAACGGTTGTCTTCTTGCATATATAATAAATCTTGAACAGTTACATCCCTTTTACAAACCCTGCCCACAACAAGATTACATGCACTTAAGAATGTAACACCTATGACGGGACAGGGCCCCGCCATACCCCTGGATGTACAAGAACCTACAACTCAGGTAACATACCAAAAGATAAGCCTCCGGAGAAACGGAGCTTCCCAATACGCTGAACTGTGATCCTATGAGCGAGGATCAACAACGGTGTACCTACTGCGGCATGAACGCGGCCTCAAGGAGGTCGATCTGTGTACCAAGTATGTGAAATCGAAAAATACGAAAATGAAATCATAATAGTCTATATAAAGCGAAGACACATATGATAACAAAACTACAGTTCATAAAAGCAGTCATGTCAAGTCAGGGACTCACGCCCTCAAAGTCATCCCTCATGCCCGTGGAACTCCTTCCTCACTGTCGGCAGTCTAGGTATAAGTTAGGTGATATGTGTAACATGTCTCGGCCCATCTCATGGACTCGAGGTGGAATCGTGTGGAATACATGTCTCGGCCCATCTCATGGGACTCGATAGGAATCGTATGGAATACATGTCTCGGCCCATCTCATGGGACTCGATAGAAATCGCACATGTCTCGGCCCATCTCATGGGACTCGATAGAAATCGCACATGTCTCGGCCCATCTCATGGGACTCGATAGAAATCGCACATGTCTCGTCCCATCTCATGGGACTCGATAGAAATCGCACATGTCTCGGCCCATCTCATGGGACTCGATAGAAATCGCGACGTGTCTCGGCCCATCTCACGGGACTCGAGAAATCGGATGGAATACATTCGGTTCATCCCATGAACGCGTGTCGTATGAAGTACATTCGGTCCATCTCATGGACTAGGTATCGAATCAGTGAAATACATTCCCGCTCATCCCATGAACGCGGTGTCGCCCTAAAATCTAAACGCTCTTTTAAGATAGATTAAGATAATACCATGTTTTCCTTTTAAAACAACTAAGGCAATATTATGCCCTCCTTTTTAAACCAACACACTTGCCTTCTTAAAGTCAAGTAACAACATTCTTTTCCAAAAGTTCAAGTTTGCCTAATTTCAAATATTCACGTTTCTTATTTTCGAAAGGTTTCATAGTTCATAGTCTTAATCATTTAATAACATAATTCTCTTTTTAAAAGCAATTTGAGTAATATATGCCTTATGTGTGAGTAGGTTATTCTTGTTCATAACAATCTTATTTAAAGCAGCCATGATCTAGGAAATGTAATATCATTTTGTCTCATCTTAGCTTCTATGCAGATGGAGGTTTCTACTGGTTTTAATAATACTTTATTTGTCAATACATTTCCCTTTATTAACGCTGATGTGGGTTGTTCGATACTTATTCTCATTTCTGAAATCAGTAAAACATCATTCCTTTTAAAAACCAAGTACTCATTACTCACGAATGAGGTTTCACACTTTAACAAATTTCATATCAATTCAATTAAGTCAAGTCTCTTATCTTTTTAGATCAAGTCTCTTTAACTTCTAAAATCAAGAAACCATTCTTTTTATCTCACTTAGGACGTTATACCTAACTTCCCATAAAGCTAGTATAACTCTTACGTTTTCAAAACCAAGTACTACTCTTCTTTCAAAAATGATTCTTAATTCTTTTGAAATACTTCAAGGTTCTTATTACTCAGGCTTAAGTCAAAAGACATTGCCGTAAAACTACGTTCAGTTAACACACGTACGTCTACCGTACTATATATATATATATATATATACTTTTAAAATATCATGCTCAAGAATATAGGAAGAATCACATACCTCGCGACGATTATCTACTATAAGCAAATAGCTCCAAAGTACTGTAATCCGGCTAGCCCTTTCCACCCTTCGAGTAGAATACGCTACTTGCAGTACTTCAACCTATAACGATCATATAAGTCTATCAACGCCTAGACTATTCTCAGAAACATTTCTAGATACAGATTCCTTTATTCTATGGAAAATTGGGCAAAGACTTCCTACCCGCTAAACTACACAAGTTCATCAGTAAATACATCTATGTAAATCTGATTCACTTTCTTCTTTAATATTCTTCTGATGTGATCTATTCAATTCTCTTCTTTTATACAATCCTTATATACGTCTTATACTCATTTTTATACTACTACAGTATGTAATTTTCAATTACAATAGAAGGACAATAGTATTTACCTCGATAAGCCCAAAATTATCCAAGTTAAATGTCGATCCTAAGCAACGTTTAGCTCCTACTCTGGGCGCTCCAACCCGCTCCAAACAAACCTTAGAAGTTCTACGCAACTTCTTCTTAATACTTCAACCCGCTATGAAGATTTCCTTAGGGTTTCGTTTTTGTGACTTAAGGGAATATAGTAGTATTTAGGCTCTACGATAGAGGTAACTTTGGAAAGTACTACAAGGTATTTGGGCTAAAGTATTTGGGAATAGTAACAATACTTGGAGAATACTTTTCTACCAAGGGGGGGGGGGTATTTATACGAGACAACACTCAAGAGGGGGGGGGGGGTACTCTCGGCCAAGGCCTCACAAAGGGGGAGGGGGAAGGTAGGACGAGAGCTTAAGAGGGAGGGAGAGGGATTTTGCCTTGGATTTTTACAAGTGTGGATGAAGAAATGGTCTTGCATTAGAGGGGTATTTATAGGACATTCAAGGGTCAAGATCAAGACAAGTGGTGGGCAAGTGTAGGGTGAGGATTTGGGCAAGTGTACCTTATCCATCTACCACCAAAATATCCTACCTAACCCTTGACCAAAAACAAGGCAAAAAACGCCCAAGTTTCGTCCACTTTGAGGGTGACACATGTCACCCTCCCGTTGGTCCAAAATATTTCATCTCTCAGAAAAATCCGCAAAAATTATAAATGACATATCCGTAATTTTCCCTTCGCAAGTTTTGGAAAACGTTTCGTCGGAAAACGATTATTTTCGCTAGATGAGCACAAAATTTCGTCTCTAATGCCTACTTTAAGGCTTAAACTTTTGTACGTACGTCCTCACGTACATACTCTGGAAATACGGGGTATAACAGTTTCCGTGGACTTGCTACCCACGATGCGAGGAATACCTCATGCGAGTCCTTATGGACTTATGCGGATGAAATAGTCCCATGCGGGCGGATACAGCCTATGCGAGGAATACCTCATGCGGGTCCGCACGACCTATGCGGGTGAAATAGTCCCAGGAGTAGGATTGCTTAATGATACTGCGGACGGATGGTTCTACTTTGATCGTGAGCTTCCTATTTTTACGTTGTACGTATACTCCTAGTTACTCTCATTGTTAGAAAGGCACCGCGTAATCGTTAATGAGTTATCATACATCTCGCTTTATTATAGACTTATGATTTCATTACTGACTTTCAGCCACATATTTGGTACATGTTATCGACCTCCTTCGGGGTTGCGTTCACGCCGCAGTAGAGTACTTGATCCTCGCCTAGATCACTGATCATTGGTGTTGAAGCTCCTTTATTCGGAGGCTTATCCTCGTATTGTCGGTCGTTGTACATTGGGGTATGGCGGGGCCCGCCCGCCAGAGTTGTTATTCTTAAGTGCAGTAGTCACATTTGTGGATTGGGTTGTAAAGAAAAAAATGTCTGCTTTATTATGTATATTTTACGGAAGGTGGCCTTATCGGCCAGCTTTGTTGATTTTAATGTTTAAGCATTTTATAAGTTGTGTATGTTCCGCTATTCTCCGATGTATCACAAAGGGGTGCCTGTAGGGCACGATCGCCCGGGTCGGATCGTGACAAAAGTGGTATCGAGCGATTAGTCCTCGGAAAGTGTCTACGCACGTGTCTAGTAGAGTCTTGATTATCGGTGTGTTGTGCACCACATCTATAATCGGGAGGCTGCAGGACATTTAGGATTGGTTTCCATTCTTCTCACTCTAAGATCGTGCGATGAGGCTGTGGTTAGGGTCGTCTCTCCCAACAGTTATGTTGTTTGCACTACGAGAAGCGTGATGACCAGAAAGATTATGTGGATTGCGTATCCAGGTTGGTAATGTTTGTAGTATATTGGTATTGGGACATACAACTATACAGATTTATGTATTAGGGTCACATATGTGTTGCCTAGAATTATTTTAGATTACCAGGATTTGGTAAGGACTAAATAGATACCGGGAAGGTATGAACAGTTAAGGAACTCTCATCGAGGTTTTACGTGCTAATTTGAGATAATTAGGAGATGATGAGTTGTCGGAAAAGGTAATGGAACCTTAAGAAGTTTAATTAAGGGACCCAATGGGAGACTATGTTTGTAAATTAAGCTACGTGGTATGCTTAAGAGGATAGTACGGATGAGATCCGTGTGGAGTAGGTAATGGTTGTTGTGATCAAGACGACACGGTTATGGTATTATGAGAAGTTAGTGTACCCGTTTATGGGGTGGGATCAGTTGATAGTAGTCCCGCTACGTGACAGGGTCACGAGGGTACAAGCCCGAGTCTAGTTAATCGTTTTACGGGTTCGTGGACGTGTTCCACCGGAACCAGGTTGTGAGAGCCGGAATGGGCCTTATATTGTTTAATTTAGTAACTCCAAAGAGTGGAGGCCAGAATTAGTATGGAATTTATGTACGTATGCTAGTATAAGTTTGGAAGTACGGAAAGAGTACGACCAGTGAAAAGAGAGCAACCAAGTGTAAAGAAATAAAGCCTGAATCTATGAGAACCTTTCGAGGTGACTACACCCGTGAGTGTTGGGTGGTAGCTGAGCGGGTAGATAATTGCCGGTAACGATATAGTCGTTGGACCCTAGCAGACCTAGCAGAGCTGTTATGACAGACATTGAGGTCATTATGAGTACGAGCTAGTTGGCCTCTTGTTATGCCAACGTTGACTGCAGAGAGAGATTGGCTCGATTCCAGTTTTCTGGTAAGCTGATTATCCAGTGTAAAGGAAGAGAAGTGGTGGTAACCAGTGAATTATCCTTCCTTCTTTGGCATCATTGTTTTTCTTTTTAAGTCTGTGTGACTTGTTCACTTGAGGTAAATTGACGCAGAAAGTAAGTAATAATTGAATTTGAAGGAATTTATGTTAAGTGCCCTTGGAGGTACTTGGAGTTGGTTTGGTGTGGCGATCAGGGCCACGACCTTACGGATAATTTCAGGAAAATGTACAAGGCAAGAATAAAATAAGTACGAGTGCTGCCGGCGGAAAGCTGAGGGCATCTTTGGTGGGTTGGAAAATCTACACGAACTTAAAGGCGGTGCGTGATGATTAGATAATTACTGGACCGCAAGAGGACACTGTGATTATGGTTGTGATTCCAAGGAAAGTTTAAGAAAGGGAGATAAGTTCTCTTCCGCCGTAAAAGGACAGTTTTACGTATTATGGGGTTATGTGTACCCATGTTGTTAGACGCAGGATATGTGTCACGACCCGACCCCGGGGCCGCGACTAGTACCCTACTGGGGTACCCTGTCAGGTATATGTCAGAGAATAGCAGCGGAACATACATAACTTTATAAAAGGGTAAAACATCACTGGCCAGCCGATAAGGCTGCCTTCCATAAACATACTTAAACAAAGTATTTATAATACAACTGGTTCTTGTAGCCCAAAACACATACGTGACCACAGACCTCTAAAGATAACAACTGTGGCGGGACAGGGCCCCGCCATACCCCCGAATGTACAAATACCTATAGCATCAGGGAATATCCGTACCAAAATAATAAGCTTCCGGAGGAATAGAGCTTCTGACGCCGGAAGAATGATCCTAAGAATGAGGATCCACACCGCTTACCACTGCGTAACGCAGCCCCCGAGGAAGGGGGTCAGTACACAATATGTACCAAGTATGTAAAGCTGGAAAAATACTGTAATAATGATACCATAAGTCCGAAAGTAAGCTGGAGTCATGGAAGTCAATAAAATACCTTTTACTGTGCCTTACTAACAATGAGAGTGACAAGTATATATATATATATGATACTGCATAAAATAGGAGGCTCATGATCAAAACGGGGTACCTCGCCCGTGGTATCAATAAAACCATCCTACTCGGGACTATTTCACCGCGTGGGTCCTGTGGACCCGCATGAGGTACTCGCATCGGCCGTATGCCGGCGTGGGACTATTTCACCCGCATAAGCCCATAAGGACTCGCATGAGGTATTCCTCGTGATCATGGGTAGCAAATCCACTAATGTGGTATAACAATCTTGGGGACTTTCCTCGGATATATACTCTTACCCGGCGATGGTATAACGATCTTGGGTCAGACTCGCCGGATATACTCTTACACCGAGCAGATGGTATAACGATCTTGGGGCTTGCCCGGATATACTCTTACAGTGCGGATGGTATAACGATCTTGGATCCGCCTCGGATATACTCTTACATCGGAGAAGGTGGTATGACGATCTTGGGGCTTGCCTCTCATATACTCTTACACTGGAGAAGGTGGTATAACGATCTTGGGGCTTGCCCCTCAGATATACTCTTACCCTAGCTCAAACTGTCATCATATCATAATCATAAATAAGTTAAGAAAACTTATAACTTCTTATTAGTCTTGTTCATATACCCTCTCATTTTAGTTTACTTAAGGCACTTAACCATATCTTTAATAAAAGAATACCGGGAGTTTAACCCAGGTACTACATACTTCAACTCTTTTGAAAATGACTCTTCTTTATACATAAAAAGCTTTGGGAAATTGATACCTTAAAATCAATTTGCCTCTCCATATACTTATCTTATTTGGAGTAAATCTCTTCTCATTAACCTTTTATGAAGCTAATAAACCAACTTCCCATAAAGTTGTTATATTAACCCTACACTTTAGTAAAATCATACTTTTCCCCTAACTAAGAGAATTATACATTCTTAAAATGAAACAAATCATTATATACTTAAAACAAGTAAGAATACCAAATCTTGTACGTCTACCGTACTACATAGCTTCATCTATTCATGCTCAAGATATAGGAAAACTTCACATACCTCTTTGGCCAATCCACTTGCTAAGCTCAACTACCGCAAGTAATATTTCAACCTATAATAATCACGATACGTTTGTTAACCTCTAATTTCAAAGTAGAACAATCTAATTTCAAGGCCACTAAATTCTATGGAAAATTGGGCAGCATTTCCTTTGTTTCTACTCACTTTGCCACCTTTCTCAAGGCCGAATTTATCATCCAAACACCACATTTAAGGTTCAATCAATCCAACAATTCAAAGGGGATTACATACCCAAAATTCTGCCCATAAGTTTACAACAATTCACTTAACAATTCTAAGGTAGTTTTTAGGCTACAACATGCTCATAATCTCTTCTTAACCCATTCTTCATATCCAAACCACATTTCTAGCATGCAATGACTCTAAGAGCATTATTTACTACCACAAGTTCTTTCTTCTTAACATGCAAAACTAAATCTAAAGGAAGAATCATTACCTTAAAGTTTTAGCCAAAACTTATTCCAAATATTGCTAGCTTCCTTGCCAAGAACACCACCACAACAATGCCAACAAGCTAGCTACAAGCTTCCTTTTTGGTTCTAAACTATTCAGATTTTTCTTGGGTTTTTAGAGTGAAGGAGGAGCTGATTTTTAGAGAGAGGAAGATGTTTGAAAGATGACCAAGTCTACAAGACTTGGTCAATATAAGTCATGCAAGCAAAATCAGATGGGGGGACACTTGTCACCCTCCCATGGCCTTTTTAAAAGAGAAATCAGACTTACCTAAGTTTTTTCCGCCCAAAAATCCCGCCTCGGCGCCGCGGCCCCTCCTCCGGCGCCGCGGCGCTGAAACCTCCGCAGGCTCTCTGAACTTTCGGCGCCGCGGCCCTGCTATCCCGGCGCCGCGGCGCTGCAACTTCAGCGACCCCTCAGTACTTTAGGCGCCATGCCTCGCATCCGGCGCCGCGCCGCTTTGCGCTGAAACGCATTTCTGCCCGACTGTGCGCTGAACTTGTAACTCTCATAACTTTCTACTCCGACGTCCTATCTATGAACGGTTGGTTGCGTTGGAATCTAGACTCAATGAACTACGCCCTAGGCCTTTAAACTACTTAGGAACTCTCAACGAATCGGGTCATAACCCGCCTCAAAGTTGACTAAAACCCGTCCGGAATAATCCGTCAACCTATCCTTTGAAAATTTTAAGTCTTATTTGCTTTCGTACGCTCCCATACGTAGGGTCAGAACTACGGGGTATAACATTCTCCCCTCCTTAGAAACATTCGTCCCAAATGTTCCTTCTAGGCTTACTCAAATCACAACATCAACATAGACCCTCTTACTATTCTCTTGCAAATAAAGAAGCTCCACGAGCCACAATATACTGAAGCGTAAAGGCTAAATCAAAACTAACAAGCAGGAAAGTGGGTTACCTGGAGGTATAGGAAATAGGTGAGGGTACTTCTTCCTCATGTCATCCTCTGCTTCCCACGTCATTTCTTCCATGTTCTCGTTCCGCCATAGGACCTTGACGGAAGCCACGCTCTTCGTCCGTCGTCTAACTTTGACGATCGAGTATCGCTATGGGACTCTCTCATACGATAACTCCTCATCACTGGACATCCCGAATCGGGTGCACTCAGATGGATCTCCAATACATTTCGCAATATGGACACATGGAAAATCGGATGTACCGCCTCCAAATCGGACGGAAGATCTAACTCATAGGCAACCTTGCCTACCCTACGGACAATCCGATACGGCCCAATGTACCTTGGGCTAAGCTTCCCCTTCTTTCCAAATCTCATCACGCCCTTCATGGGCGATACCTTTAGAAAAACCCAATCATCGATCTCAAATTCCAAGTGTCGCGCCGATGATGCATCGATCACGACTACGAAGCCGCTAACAACCGCTCCCGGATAAGCTTCACCTTATCCATCGTCACTGAACTAAGTCTGGCCCGACTAACTGAACTTCCCCCACCTCGAACCAGCCTATCGGTGACCTGCACTTCCTCCCGTATAAGGCCTCATAAGGCGCCATCTGAATACTGGAATGGTAGCTGTTGTTGTAAGCAAACTCCACAAGAGGCAAATGATCCTCCCAGCTACCCCTGAAATCAATAACACAAGCCCGCAGCATATCCTCAAGTGTCTGGATAGTGCGCCGCATCTGTCACAAGATGAGGGTGAAACGCCGTACTGAGACTCACCTGTGTCCCTAATCCCTTCTGAAAAGACCTCCAGAAGTTAGCCGAGAACTGGGCTCCTCTATCTGATATAATCGACACCGGGACTCCGTGCAGTCTCACAATCTCTCTAATATATAATCTGGCATAGTCTCACCGAGAATGTCGTTGCTCAGGAAGAAAATGGGTTGATTTCACACCGCCGACAATCACCCAAAGGGAATCATGCTTCCTCTGAGTGGTAGGTAGCCCTGTAATAAAATCCATATTTATCACCTCCCACTTCCAAGTCGGAATATCAATAGCCAACTGACCAAGCCCACCGGTGCTCAATCTTAACTTTCCGCAATTCGGGCGCTACGAACTCCGCAACGCCCCTCTTAGGCCATCCCACCAATACACGATCCGAGGTCATGATACATCTTAGTCGACCGATGAATAGAATAACGAGCACCGTGTGCCTCCCCATAATCCGACGAAGTCTCGCCACATCGGAACACACAACCGCCGAATCTTAGCACCCCATCAAAGCGCTACCTCAAATAGACTCTCTTTATGAACAGCGCATCTCATCGTACCAAAATCGATCCTCATATCGCCGCTTCTTCACCTCCTCGACGATAGAAGACTCGCAACCTCTCGAATCCGAACTCCATCACTATCGTAATCAACCAAACGAACCCCAAGGCTCGCAATGATGTAACTCTGACCATATCCTCTTTTCTCGGCTGAACATCGCACGCACTACCCATCGACCGCGACTCGGCATCCGCAACTACATTGGCCTTCCCCGGTGGTATAGAATATCAACATCGTAATCCTTAAGTAGCTCCAACCACCGCCTCTCGACGCAAGTTCGCCTCCTTGGTCGAAGATGTACCGAGACTTCGCGTCCGTAAATGTCCACATGAACTCCATATAAATAATGCCTGCATCTTTAAAGCATGAATCACCGCCGCCAACTCCAAGTCATGTGTGATAGTTCTTCTCATGCTTCCTAAGCCGCCGAGATGCATAAGCTATAACTCGCCGGCCGCATCAAAGACGCACTCCAAGCCCGACACTGATGTGTCACAATAAACCACATATCCATCTAAGCCCTCCGAAGAGTAAGAATCGGGCGGTTGTCAACTTCTCCTTTAGCAATCGGAAACTTTCTCACAAGTATCCGCCCATCGAACATAGCCGCTTCCGAGTCACTTTAGTCAAAGGTGAAATAAGCAAACTTCTACAAACCGATAATAACCTGTAAGGCCCAAAAGCCGCGCACTCCGCTTGTAGTGGATCCGCCAAGTCTTGATCGCTTCAATCTTCGCCAGATCAACCCGAATACCATCGCCCCGATAACATGTCCTAAGAAAGCCATCGACGCCAACTAACTCGTGACTTCGAGAACTTGGCATACAATTGCTGGTCTCGAGGACTCCCAAAACCGCCTCAAATGATTCAGATGCTCGCTCGCCTGCGCGCGAATACACCAAGATATCATCAATAAACACTATAACGAACATATCCAAGAATGGCACGAACACCCTATTCATCAAATCCATGAATACCGCTGGGCGTTGTTAACCCGGAAAGACATCACCGAACTCATAGTGCCCATACCGGTCCCGAATGCGATCTTTGGGATATCTATCTCTAACTCGCACTGATGATAACTGCACCACAGTCTATCTTGGAAAACACTTTGCACCCGCAAATCGGTCAAACAAATCGCCTATCCCGGGAGGGATATACATTTCGATAGTTACCTTGTTTAGCCGTCAGAATCAATACACATACGCAGCTGGCCCCATCCTTCTTCTTTACAAACAACACCGTGCTCCCTGGGAGAAACACTTGGCCTAATAAAGCCCTTTCTCCAAAGAAATCTTTCACCGGTCCTTCAATTCCTTCAACTCGGCAGTGCCATCCTGTATGGCGGAATAGATATCGGCCGAGTGTCCGCGCCAAATCAATACAAAACTCAATCTCCTCTCGAGGATACCCAAAGCTCGCCGGGAATACGTGCGAAACTCTCTAACAACCGGATCGATCAAGGTCCTGACTTCACGATGTCGAATACCCGAACCAGATGGTAGATATACCCTTCCGCACCATCTTCCTAGCCTTGAGGTAAGAAATAAACTTACCCTACGACGCAAAGATTCCATTCCACTCGATAACCGGCCACGAAACCGAACCGAACTAATCTCTCATACCCACGTTGGCATAGCAAGATGCTAGCCAATCCATACCCATAATCACATCAAAGTCTGTCATATCCAACTCTATCAAGTCGGCCAGAGTCGACGGCTATCTATAGTCACAGGCAAGCCTTATACACCCGCCGGCTACCACCGAATCACCCATCGCGTAGCCACCTCAAAAGGTCTTATGGACTCGGGCTCTATCCCTATTCTACTGGCAATATGAGGAGATATGTAGGACAAGGTAGAACCTGGATCTATCAAAGCATATACATCACAGCAAGAAACCAATAATGTACTGCGACATTATCCGGGACGCCCCGGTCCCGCCGACCGACATAGCATATATGCGGTTTTGAGGACCGCTAGAACTGGAACCCCTACCACGACCTCTGCCGCGGCTTGCTGGCCCATAAGTACCTCGCCTCGGGCGTCTAACCATCAAGATGAAGATCCAAAGAATGCACTCGCCGGATGAACCGTAATGCTCCCGCCGCCTAAGGACGGACAATCCTTCTTCAGATGGCCCTGTTGGCCACAAGAGTAACATGCCCTCGAATCCATACGGAACTCACCCGGATGAGACCTGCCGCATCGAACGCACCGAAAGGTAGGTGGTCTCGATTGGTGCTGGTCTCTGCCTCCCTGAAAACCTAAAGTCCCGAGCACGACCGCTCTCGAATAACCCCGCTGACGACCTCCCGCCGAAAATCGAGAAGGAGCACTCTGCCGGCCGGAAGGTGGACTAGTTCGCGCCGAGGCCGCCGCCGAAATCGCCACGAGAACTCGATGTCTCCGCCTCTGGCCGCCCAAATCTAGCCGATCTGTCTCTCTCGCCTCAATCCTCGCGCGTATGCCCGCATCTCCGCAATATCCATCCTCGGCTGAAGAGCCACTCCTAAGCAAGCGAATCATGTGATGGTCCAGCCCCATCACGTATCTATGAACCCCGCTCGCCATGTTCGTACGATGGTGTGCGCATATCCGCCAAGGAGTCAAACTCCAAGTTGTACCCACGATAGTCCTCCCGCCCCGCTCTCAAGGTCAAGAACATATCTACGCTGGCTATCCTCACCTCGGGAGGCAAGAAGTGGTCTAGAACGCCTCGTGAACTCCTCCCAATCACCGGAAGAGCATCCTCACCTCGACAATACCCATGACTCAACCCATTCAACGCAATATCGCGTAATCAGTTAAGCTAATATAACAGACTCGGTCTCCGATGCCCTAAGGACTGCAAGGTCATTCAGAATCGCGGACAAACTCCTCGCGATCCTCCTAAAATCTTGAACCATAGAACTCGGGTGGGTGACAACCCAAGAAATCCGAATCCAGTAAATCGTCGGCTAGGGTTGGCGCCGCTTCTCGCTTTGCCGCTCGCCACTATGCTTTGGTCGAGAACCGAATCTGTTCCCCGTAATCTCTTTACTCGCCCCGATCGTGGGATGGAGGCTCGCATCGCGGTCTCGAGCGCGCCCGCCTCGAACTGCTGAGGCTGGCGACGACGTGGAACTCGCCGCCCTAAACATCATCTCTGTAAGGATCGGGCACGCCTCGTGACTCTCCGCGTCCCACTAGCAGCACCCTCAGCTGCCTTGCCCTTCTGGGCCGCGGTTGCCTTGCGTGGAGGCATAACTGATACATAAAGGAAAACATCAGAGGAGGTTCAACCTATAACTTAGCTCTATTGCACAATCTTAGAGTGAAAGAATGGAAACCAATCCTAAATATCCTGCAGTCTCCTGATTATAGATGTGGTGCACGACACACCGATAATCAAGACTCTACTAGACACGGTTTGTGGACACTTTCCGAGGACTAACTGCTTTGATACCACTTTTGTCACGACCCGACCCCGGGGCCGCGACTAGTACCTTTGGGGTACCAATGCCGTATATGTCGAATAGCGTGAACATACATAACTTTATAAAAGGGTAAAACATCACTGGCCAGCCGATAAGGCTGCCTTCCATAAACATACTTAAACAAAGTATTTATAATACAACTGGTTCTTATAGCCCAAAACATACGTGACCACGCACTTAAAGATAACAACTGTGGCGGGACAGGGCCCCACCATACCCCCGAATGTACAAATACCTATAACATCAGGGAATATCCGTACCAAAATAATAAGCTTCCGGAGGAATGGAGCTTCTGACGCTGGAAGAATGATCCTAAGAATGAGGATCCACAATCTGCTTACCCTTACCGCGCAGATTTAACGCAGCCCAGAGGAAGGGGTCGATCACAATATGTACCAAGTATGTAAAGCTGGAAAAATACTGTAATAATGATATCATAAGTCTGAAAGTAAGCTGGAGTCATGGAAGTCAATAAAATACCTTTTACTGTGCCTTACTAACAATGAGAGTGACAAGTATATATATATGATACTGCATAAAATAGGAGGCTCATGATCAAAACGGGGTACCTCGCCCGTGGTATCAGTAAAGCCAACCTACTCCTGGGACTATTTCACCCGCACGGGTCCCGTGGACCCGCGTGAGGTACTCCGTGATCGGCCGCACTGACGGCATGGGACTATTTCACCCGCATAAGCCCATAAGGACTCGCATGAGGTATTCTCGATCATGGGTAGCAAATCCACTAATGGTGGTATAACGATCTTGGGGACTTTCCTCGATATACTCTTACCCCAAGCGGATGGTATAACGATCTGGGTGTACTCTCGATATACTCTTACACCGGAGCAGATGGTATAACGATCTTGGGGCTTGCCCGCCGGATATACTCTTACACGTGCGGATGGTATAACGATCTTGATCCGCCTCGATATACTCTTACACCGAGAATGTGGTATGACGATCTTGGGCTTGCCTCGCATACTCTTACCACGAGAAGGTGGTATAACGATCTGGGGCTTGCCCTCGATATACTCTTACCCTAGCTCAAATCACATCATATCATAATCATAAATAAGTTAAGAAAACTTATAACTTCTTATTAGTCTTGTTCATATACCCTCTCATTTTAGTTTACTTAAGGCACTTAACCATATCTTTAATAAAAGAATACGGAGTTTAACCTGTACTACATACTTCAACTCTTTTGAAAATGACTCTTCTTTATACATAAAAGCTTTGGGAAATTGATACCTTAAAATCAATTTGCCTCCATATACTTATCTTATTTGGAGTAAATCTCTTCTCATTAACCTTTTAAGCTAATAAACCAACTTCCCATAAAGTTGTTATATTAACCTACACTTTAGTAAAATCATACTTTTCCCTAACTAAGGGAATTATACATTCTTAAAATGAAACAAATCATTATATACTTAAAACAAGTAAGAATACCAAATTCAGACGTCACCGTACTACATAGCTTCATATATTCATGCTCAAGAGATAGGAAAACTTCACATACCTCTTTGGCCAATCCACTTGCTAAGCTCAACTACCGCAAGTAATATTTCAACCTATAATAATCACGATACGTTTGTTAACCTCTAATCTCAAAGTAGAACAATCTAATTTCAAGGCCACTAAATTCTATGGAAAATTGGGCAGCATTTCCTTTGTTTCTACTCACTTTGCCACCTTTCTCAAGGCCGAATTTATCATCCAAACACCACATTTAAGGTTCAATCAATCCAACAATTCAAAGGGGATTACATACCCAAAATTCTGCCCATAAGTTTACAACAATTCACTTAACGATTCTAAGGTAGTTTTTAGGCTACAACATGATCATAATCTCTTCTTAACCCATTCTTCATATCCAAACCACATTTCTAGCATGCAATGACTCTAAGAGCATTATTTACTACCACAAGTTCTTTCTTCTTAACATGCAAAACTAAATCTAAAGGAAGAATCATTACCTTAAAGTTTTAGCCAAAACTTATTCCAAATATTGCTAGCTTCCTTGCCAAGAACACCACCACAACAATGCCAACAAGCTAGCTACAAGCTTCCTTTTTTATTCTAAACTATTCAGATTTTTCTTGGGTTTTTAGAGAGAAGGAGGAGCTGATTTTTAGAGAGAGGAAGATGTTTGAGAGATGACCAAGTCTACAAGACTTGGTCAATATAAGCCATGCAAGCAAAATCAGATGGGGGGGACACTTGTCACCCTCCCATGGCCTTTTTAAAAGAGAAATCAGACTTACCTAAGTTTTTTCCGCCCAAAAATCCGCCCGGCCGCCGGCCTCTCCCGGCGGCGATGCTGAAAACTCGCAGCTCTGAACTTTCGGCGCCGCTGCTATCTCCGGCGCGCGGCGCTGCTTCAGTGACCCTCGATACTTTAGGCCGCGGCCTGCATCCGAGCGCGCCTGTCGCTTTGCACGACGCATTTACGCCCGATTGCGGCCAACTTGTAACTCTCATAACTTTCTACTTCGACGTCCCCATCGTGATTTAACGGTTGGTTGTGTTGGAATCTAGACTCAACGAACTACGCCCTAGGCCTTTAAACTACTTAGGAACTCTCAACGAATCGGGTCATAACCCGCCTCAAAGTTGACTAAAACCCGTCCGGAATAATCCGTCAACCTATCCTTTGAAAATTTTAAGTCTTACTTGCTTTCGTACGCTCCCATACGTAGGGTCAGAACTACGGGGTATAACAATATGAGACTGGTAAGGTCTTCAGTATCGTCATGCCATAGGTTACAGTTGTAGATAACCGAGGGAAAAGTGTTGTGTTGGGGTAATTAAGAACGACATACGAATTGGTCGAGGAAGTATCGTAAAGATATTAATGCAGGTTGTACGCATGTATAAAACTGTACGATTATGAACCAAGATAGAAATACTTTTGCTAATAATAAGCATAAGGTATGGTTATGACCAGAATGATAAAGGAGAATACGACTATGGTTATGTAAGTTACACGAGATATGATTACCCCAGACTAGTGTAAGACCATTAGTAAATAATGGACAGTAAGAACACCTCGAGGGAAGGTGGTAGCATCGGGTTACTACTTGACGAGATCAAGGATATCTCCCCCCCCTAAATTGTGATTGACAGGAAGTCTTAGCCATGAGGCAAGCAAAGGAATCAAATCTAAGTTTAGTGACCAAGTTTGGTTGCAACAGAGAAAGGGAAACAGGAACCATAAGTGAGATTAAGGATACCCGAATATTTCGCAGGAATGAGAAAGGCTTCCAGTACTAGAAGATAAGTTGACCACGACTACAGTTCTAACCCCTCCTGAGAGACTCAAGGGTTAGGTTGTTATTGTAACACTTTGGGTGTTGGGCTAGGTTGTATGCTGACGCAACACGATAAGGTTAGAGCCTATGTTTTCCCGGCGGTTAGGGAAGCAAGAAAGGAAATTACGCTACTCACGATTTAGAGTAGGCGGCAGTTAATCGTGCCTTGAAGATTTGGAGGCATGACGTATATATAAGACTTCATGTGGATATGTGTACAGACCACAAGAGCCTCAGGTATATCTTCTGACAGAGGCAGTTGAATTTGCGACAGCGACGGTGGGTAGAGTTATTCAAGGATTGTGATATCGATATCCTATACCACCCAGGGAAAGCCAAGACAGTTAAAGATACTCTTAGTCGCGGATCTAAGGGTAGTATGCCAGATGGGCAGCCAGATAGACTGGACGTGGTCCGTGAGATTCTTCAGTTACCGAGCCTAGGGGTTCGATTATGTGTTTCCAAGGTTAATGAAGTTTAGATCCGAGAGGTTGCCGAGTCTTCCTTCGTCGAAGAGGTAAAGAGGCGACAGTATGAGGATCCAGTTATGATATGATATCGAGATACGACTCTCCAAGAAGAGAAGAGCATGTTTGTGTAGCACCATGAAGTGCCGTGTTATGAGAAAAGTTTGTGTGTGCATGACGCAGACTTGTCGCAAGTTTTAAGGGAGGCACGCGGTGCTTCTTGCTTTATTTTGTTCGGGGTCGACCAAGATGTATCATGGCCTCAGATGTATGTATTGGTAAGATGGCCTGAAGAGGGACGTAGCAGGGTTTGTTGCTTAGTGTCCGAATTAGTAGCAGGTCATGGTTGAACACCAGAAGCCCAGTGGGCTATTACAGGTGATTTAGACCCCGACTTAGACATGGGAGGTAATTAAAATGGATCTTGTTACAGGGTGGCATCGTACTCAGAGGAAGTGCGACTCCCTGGGGGTCATGGTAAATAGGCTGACGAAACCAGTCGTGTTCTTCCGGTTAGGACCACTTACTCGGCTGAGGTTCGTGCTAGCTTTTATAGCAGGGGGATTGTGGGACTGCACGGGGTTCCTACGTTTATGATGTCAGACAGATGAGCTCAATTACAGATAACTTCTGGAGGTTTTTTCAGAAGGGTTTTAGGAACACAGGTGAGTCTCAGTGTTGCATTGCACCTGACCGGCCAGGCGGCAGAGCGTACTATCCGACCGAGGATAGGTGCGGGCTGTGTTCTTGATTTCGAAATAGCGGGAGGGTTAGTTGCCTCTTGTTGAGTTACGTCACGATGCAGATACCCTTCGATTCAGATGGCCTGTATGAGGCCTTGTATGTAAGAAAGTGTAGATCGCGGTTGGATGGTTCGACATAGGAGAGGTTCGATTATTTGGTCGGACTTGATTCGTGAGTGTGGATAAGGCGAAGCTTATCCGGGAAAGATTATTAGTAAGCTTAGAGTCAACAGAAGCTTTATGCAGATAACCGACGTCGACACTTGGAGTTCAGGTTGACATTGTAGCATAAGTATTGTTATGTGTCCAGGTGTGGCAAATGTGATTATGTTGGGTGTAGTCAAGGGACTATGCCAATATCCGTTTAGATTGGACTCCGAAAGAACATTCGGGGACGAATGTTTCTAAGGGGGGAAGAATGTTACACCCCGTAATTCCAAGAGGATGAGATGAGAACGTACGAAAGGAAATAAGATTCGAAGTTGGAAAAAGAAAAAAAAGTTGGCAGAATATATTTTGGACAGTTTTTCAGTCAACTTGGAAGCAGTATATCTCCTAGTATAATTGGGGTTTTTAGGTGTTTCAAAAGCCTAATATGAAGTTCATTGAGTCTAGTTTCCAACGCAACAAACCGCTCGTCAATAGGACAGCAGAGTAGAAAGTTATGGACGTTACAAGATCGGATGACAGAACAGAGAGGGTCAGGCGCGCATGGGCGCTCGCAGCCGAAAGCTTGAAATTGTGCGAATTGCAGAGCAGCGGCGCTGGCTGCAGGGCGCGCCTGTGGATTTTGCGGAAATGGGGTAAAAATAGAAGATATTTGTTGTAAAGGACCCCTGGGTGGGTGACAAGTGTCCCCCCAACTTGTGGAACAAGATAAAGGCTATATAAGACATGTCTTGCTAGATTTAAATCATTTTCAAGACTTCACTCAAATCTTCTCTTCTCTTCTCTCTCAAATGGTTAAAACCCTAGGCCTAAATGAGATTTTTGGAAAGGCAACAAGAAGGAAATATGTTGGCAAGCTTGTAGGGGGTTAGTAGAGATGATTTTAGTGGGAAGAAGAATTTCAAAAAGAGGAGCTAAAGTTGCTAAGGATGGACTTGTAATCTTGGATCATTTTTGGGCTAAATGAGGTATAATCTTCGTCTTACTTTTGTAATTGAAGATTCCATGTTATTATAAGTTAGAAATGATCATGTGATATGTGTTATGAATATTGATAAGTGTTATGGAAATTTGGAAGCTAAAATCCGAAAATGACATGTTAAGCCATTTGAAATTGAAATACAATTTGGTCGATAATTAGAATCGTCGCATGTTACTTACTTGAAGATTATAGTAGTTATAATCAATTGCGACTTGATATCATGTTATGCGAACAACTTGGATTGAAATGGAAATTGGATAAGAATTGGTATTGTTGCATCTCAATGTGGCCGAATTGGACTAGTAGTTTGTATTAGTTTGATATTTATTGTGGGGCGGAATTTTACACGTCTTGATTAAGCGTGTAATCCCCTATTGTTAATTATTTTGTTGAGCCTTAAATGTGGCGTGTTTGGTTATTGAATTCGGCCTTGAAAAAGGTGGCAAAGTGAGTAGAAACAAAGGAAGTGCTGTCCGATTTTCCGTAGAATTTAGTAGCTTTGCACTTGGAATATTCTACGTTTGAAACTAGAAATTAATAGACGTACTATGGTCATTATAGGTTGACATACTACGTACGGCGAATTGGACTTAGCAAGTGGATTAAACCGAAGAGGTATGTGGAACTTTCTTATCTCTTGAGCATGAATAGGTTGTAAATGTATAGTACGGTAGACGTACAAGATTTTGACAATCTAGTCTATTTGATATCCTTGGCTTATTTTAAGAATGTCCAAGTTGGTTGAGTTAGGGAGTTAACTCACTTGTTTAAATATTAAGGATATCTTGGGTTTCAAAAGTTAAGAGACTTTAAGTATGTTGAAAGTATTATTGATACTTGTTTTGTTGAAAAGTTTAGGTCTTTTGGTTATAAAGAAGTATGTAAGTTGCTAATGTATAAAGCTAGTATAACGGCTTTATGAGAAGTTGGTTATAATAGCTTTATGGAAAGTTAAAAAGAGTGGTTTACTCTAAGTAATTTAAGTATGTTAAATGACTTGAAATAACGAAAGGCAAATTGATTTAAAGGCATCAATTGTTTAAGGTTTTAAAAGAAAGAAGTCACTTGATTTAGAAGCCCGAAAATGTATTTTCTAAAAAGGTATTGTGACTTGTCTCAAAATGTAGTTATGACTTGATACTACGGTTATTAGTATCTTGGAAGTTTTATATGAAAATGAGTCATTTAAAAGAATAGAAGTACGTAGTACTTTGGGTTAAATTCCCGGATTTATAATGACATGTTAGTGCCTTAAGTAAACTAAAATGAGAGTGTATATGAATAAGGCTAATAAGAAGTTAGGGGGATTTCTTAACTTGCTTATTTATTGTATGATAATGGTAGTGCTTATGTTATGTATGATAAGCCTAGGGCTTATGTTATGTATGATGGCAGTTGAGATAGGGTAAGAGTATATCCGAGGGTAAATCCCCAAGATAGTTATACCACCTTCTCAGGTGGTAAGAGTATATCGAGGGTAAATCCCAAGATAGTTATACCACCTTCTCGGGTAAGAGTATATCGAGGGTAAATCCCCAAGATAGTTATACCACCGCCTTGGTGGTAAGAGTATAATTGAGGGTAAATCCCAAGATAGTTATACCACTGTTTCCGTGGACTTGCTACGCGTCACGAGGAATACCTCACGCGAGTCCCATGGGCTTATGCGGGTGAAATAGTCCCGTGCGGCGGATCTGACTATCACGAGAATACCTCGTGCGGTCACGACTATCTGAGTGAAATAGTCCCAAGAGTAGGATTGCTTAACGATCTGCAGACGGATGGTTCTGCTTTGATCGTGAGCTTCCTATTTTTACGTTAGACGTATACTCACAGTTACTCTCATTGTTAGTAAGGCAGCGTAATGCATTAATTGAGTTATCATACTGTCTCGGTTTATTATAGACTTATGATTTCATTACAAAGATTTCACATATTTGGTACATGTTATCTTGACCTCGCCGAGTGCGTTAAATGTCGCGGTAGTACACGTATTCGATCCTCGCTCTTAGGATCACTGTTCATTGAGAAGCTCCTTTATTAGGAGGCTTATCACAGTATTGTCGATCGTTGTACATTGGGGTATGGCGGGGCCTGTCTGCGAGTTGTTATTCTTAAGTGCGTAGTCACGTTTGTGGATTGAGTTATAAAGAAAAAAATGTCTTGTTTTATTATGTATATTTTACGGAAGGTGGCCTTATCGGCTAGCTTTGTTAATTTTAATGTTTAAGCATTTTATAAGTTGTGTATGTTCACGCTATTCTCGATGTATCACAGAAAGGGTGCCTGCGAGGCACCGTCCATGGCCAGTCGGTCGTGACACCTGTCTTCCCTAATTATGGGTTAGTATCTCCATTGAAGTCTTCATGTATTATATCTAAACGTCTTTTACATTTTGATTAAGAGGTCTATGATTTGAGTAACGTAATTTCTGTCTTATGCAGTACAATTTATCAGCTGGTGAAGTCACCTACTGGCTCTTAATTTCGCTGATTATAGTCATGGCTTTGCTTCCTCGCTTTATTCTCAAAGTTATACACCAATTTTTCTGTCCGTCAGACATCCAAATAGCTAGAGAAGTAGAGAAATTGAGGAAAAGACCTAACCCCATTCTTTGTCTAGGCCAGATAACAATGAAAGCTAATTTGTGTTATCTACATTGTCAATAACCCCATTTGAGTATAGCTTCGGTTGGGTTTGCCTGGTGCTGTGCTTCCTGTCGTATTCTGGTATAGAAGTTGCAGGTATGTCACTCCCTAACATTGTGTGAAATAATCCTTCTTTTCGAATGGCCAGAAAAATCAAAAGAATGCTAATAGGTGTATCCTTTACCTGTTAAAAACTATCTTTTCTTGTAAAAACGTAACTTTCCCTTGTTAAAAGAAAAAAAATCTTGGATGCTTTTAGAATGCAAATAAACAGTTAAGAAGGGAGTATTTTAGGAAATATTTTTTTTCTCCTAATGTGAAACTTAGTGAAGCCATTTTCCATCTTCTATTTTTGTCAAGCTGCACTTGCTCTCTGATATAAGAGCAAAGAATTAATATATATATATCTTGCTCACGCTTCAGATGAGCTACGTAAAATAGCGCCAGCTGGTGAAACCATTAACAGAACACACATAAAAGAGCAGTTGGAGTCTCCATTTGAATGAGAGAAAAGGGAAGAAGAGGGTTAAACTCAAAGACGAAGTGTGATGATATTAATCTCCCTTAGAGAGTCTTCTCATTAATATCAAAGTATATAATATTCATCCCTTATATAATAGGAATCCTAAGACTATACAAAAGAGGAATCCTAGTCTTACCATAATTATATTTACACATATATAAAAATATTCTAATTATGGGCAGGGATACAATTGTTTCTATAATATACATGTTTACACACCCCCTCAGTCGGAGCGGAGGAGGCCGGACGCTGAGACTAGATCTGAAGTCAAGAAATAACTGTCTGGAAAGTCCTTTGGTAAATATGTCTGCATACTGATAGGATGATGGAATATGTAACACTCGACGCTTTAGCGCAACTTTCTCGAGCGAAGTGTAGGTCTATCTTGGTTCATTGATGTTGAACAGGATTATGAGAAAGATAGATGGCGGAGATGTTATCACAATACACAATAGATGTCGTACGCAGGACAGAAGTTCTAACGATGAAATTTACGAGCCAACAAATCTCGGCTACCACATTTGCAACGCCTCTGTACTCGGCATTTGGATCGAGATAGGGTAGCACATAAGCGGACCAAAAAATCAGATTATCCCTAAAAAACACAAAGCGGAGGTGGGCGTCGCGTGTCGGACACCGCCCAATCTGCATCCGTATATGAAAGCAACTTGTTTGGTGCGAGAGGGTATAGGTCTGAACCATAATCGAAGTGCCGCAATGTATCGAATGATACGCTTAAGAGCGTGAAATGAGACTCGCAGGCGTGCGTGAATAAACACATCTTGAATAACATAAGCTATGCATCTGGTGAAGGTGAGATACTGAAGTGCACCTGCAAGGCTCCTATACAGAGTAGGATCAGAGACTGGAGCACCATCCATGACACTGAGCTTAGATTTAGAATCAACTGGAGTATGCACCTCTTTGCAGTTCGTCATCATAGCCCTGTACATAATCTCCTCTGCATACTTATGCTGACACAAGAACATATGATTGGCAGACCTGGTCACTGATATCCCCAAAAAGTAACTCAGCTTTCCCAAATCAGTCATTGCAAATTCGGACTTAAGCAAGACAATAATCTCATTCTTCAATCCGTCGGAGGAGACATTAAGAACAATATCATCCACGTAAAGTAATAAGTAAGCAGTGCTACTACCTCGATGAAAAATGAATAGTGATGTATCACTCTTGCTGCATACAAACCAAATCTGCAAAATATACCTGACAAACGATCATACCACGCACGGGGGGCCTGTTTCAGGCCATATAGTGACTTACGGAGACGACACACATAGTGAGGAACTGCTGGATGGGTGAACCCTGGCGGCTGATGCATGCAGACTGTTTCTCTCTGATCCCCATGTAAGAATGCATTCTTCACATCAAGCTGATGGATCGGTCAGTGTTTGCCCATGACAATGTTCAAAACTGTGCGAATGGTAGCCGATTTGACAACCGGACTGAAGGTCTCACCACAATCAATTCCCTCCTGCTGATTTGTGTCATTAGCCACAAGTAGTGCCTTATACCTCTCAAGATCTCCACTGTCTTTGAATTTGTGACGAAAAAGCCACAGACAACGAATCACATTTACCCCCTCAGGTCTAGGTACTAGATCCCATGTGTGTTGTTTAGTTAAAGCATTGAATTCCTCGGGCATAGCCGCATTCGAATTAGGATCTTGTTAGCCAATATATGGTTTTTGGGAATTGGAGAAATGATTTGGGCAGACAAGTAAAATTGGACTTTGGGTGAAGATTCCATGCTTGACACGAGTTTCTATTTGGTGAGTGGGGAGAGTGGGAGGCGTTGCTGGCTGAATATGGATTGCTGAGACTGATGGTAGGGTCCGAAAAGGAGAAGGTGGGGGCGAAGCCGTCGGAGGCGCCACGACGCTGTCTGAGTGACAAACTTCTCTGGAAATATGGCGCCGCGGCGCCTTATCACTGGGCCGTGGCGCTGTCGACGGGTTGGGAGAACATACCTCTCTGGAAAGTTGGGGCCGCGGCGCTGTCGACGAGTCAGAAGAGATAAGCTGATCAAGGATGATGGGAGAGATAGCAGGCTCGTCAAGGAATGAGTAATCCGGTTTTTGGAATTTCTGATGATTCGAAAAAGGAAATGTGGTCTCGTCGAATATGACGTGACGAGAGATATGGATTTGACGAGTGGACAGGTCGTAGCATAGATAGTACCTATGGTTCGGTGGGAAGCCTAGGAAGACACATGGAGTGGACCTAGGAGCGAGCTTGTGAGGGGTGGTAGAGCTAAGGTTGGGATAACACAAACAACCGAAAATCTGTAGATGATCATAGGAGGAGACTCTATGGTTAGGGCTGCACAAAAAATGGACCGGACCGAAAATAACCCCTGGACCAAACCGGACTAAATTTTTGGTCGGTCTTGATCTACGTTTCGAAAATTATGTCCTCGGTCCGGTCCGGAAGTTTTTGGTTTTAATGTATATTGGAGGACCGGACCGAATTTTTGGTCGGTCTTGATCCGACCTTCGGATTCTCGGTCCTCGGTCCGGTCCGGTTCGGTCTGGTCCGGTCCGAGGGTTTTGTGCAGCCCTATCTATGGTAGAGGATTTCGGTAGGGGTCATGTTGTGAAGAGTGCTAGTAGAGAAAATATTGAGAATGTATTCTGACATTTTAGCAGCATATATCCAGAAGGATGGAGGGAGGGAGACATGAATCAATAGGGTGTGAATCATATTGTTAATGGTGCAGATGATTCTTTCAGCTTTACCGTTTTGTGGTGAGGTGTAAGGGCAGGAGAAGCGAAAAACCATGCCATTATTGGTACAAAAATGGTGAAACATAAAGTTATTGAATTCACGACCATTATCGCACTGAAATGATTTGATACTTTTCTCAAATTGTGTTTGGATGAATTGTCGAAACTCAAGAAATTTGTTTAACACTTCCGATTTATATTTGAGATGGTACAACCAGATATAGTGAGAAAAATCATCTAGCAAGACAAGATAATATTTATGACCGAGAGAACTAGCAACATGTGATGTCCATAAATCGGCATGTATTATATCAAATGGTGCAAAGATACTAGTAGATGATTTAAACGGAAGACGAGTATGTTTTCCTAAAGAACAAGAAACACAATTTTGGGCAAGCTTCTCATTACAAGTATTGAAATTATTGCCTCTAATAAAATTAAAGACTGGAGTCCTGGGTGACCAAGCCTATTATGCCATGTCGAAGAAGAAATAGTCGCTAGAGAGACGGGATAGCAAGATCTGACAGCGGAGGTGAATGTGAATAGATATAGATCCCCCGTGCTATTGCATCTCGTAAGAGGTGTGCTCATACGAAGATCCTTTATAGTGAAACCAAAAGGGTCAAAGTTAACGGAGACAGAATTATTACGAGTAAATCGGCGGACAGAGATTAGGTTCTTAATCATGTGTGGGACATATAAGGTATTTTTAAGGGAGAATGGTGGATGGAGAAGTTGTGTGTATGATGTACCATAACCCTTTACTGGAATGCGTTGTCCACTACCAACTGTAACATATTGAGGATGTTTTTGCACAGTTTGGGAATAGTACCTGCAGACTGGGTGATGTGAGATGTGGCTTCGGAGTCCATGTACCAATTGTTGTCAGGCTGTTGCTTATTGAAGTCTTTGGCTGACCCGACTCGGTGGGTGTCGTGGCGGAGGAGGTTCTTTGGGCGTCCACTGCATGAAGTGGGCTTGTTGTGGTCTTTGAGTGAACCTAACAACCTGTAGTGGGAATAAGGGTTGAAGAATCGCTGATGCTGATAGAGGCGGCGTCGCGGCTCAGTCTTGAGGCACCACGATTATGCGATCTTTGAGGAGCCGCGTCGGCGGTCTGCTTCTTTGTCCACGCTTAGCACGATGGGTTTCTTGGCGACAGCGTGGCGAGCTTTGTTAAAGTTGGGTAACGGATCCGCCTGTTGAATCATGGTGGCCAATGCATCATATTCGCCATTAGGGAGGCCAACAATCAATTGTAACACCATTTTGGTGTCGATGTGATGATCGACAACAACAAATTGATCCGTCAGGAGCTTTAACTGTTTGCAGTACTCAGTCACATTGGAAAAGTTTTCAAGACGTGTATTGTTAAATTTCTCCTCTAAATACACAGCACATGTGTGCTTGTTGTCCTGAAAAATTTCCTCCAAACGATTCCACAAGTCACGGGTTGTGAAGTCAGATTTCATGATAGTAAGAAGTAGATCCTGAGAAATACTACTATATATCCATTGTTTGACGCCGACATCTAGACGACGCCAAGTAGAATCATCAACCTCCGAAGGGCGCGGAATGATGTCATCAATATGATCAATCACGTTATAGAGACATGCATGATTGCGAAACAGTTCAACCCAAGGATAATACTGACTGCTTTCTTGATCAAGACGGATGGGGATATGGTTCTTGATGTTGGAAACAATGTGAGCGGGATGAAAAGATGGTGACGACTTGGTGGTGGGATTTGTGGAGGTAGAAGCGCCAACAACAGTGGAAGAATCCTGAGTATCCATTTAGAGAAAAGAGGAAGAAAAGAAAAATCAAGAAATTTCTTGAAGAGAAGAAGGGAGCCGCGGCGCCGTGGGAGGGGGGTGGTGCCGACGGTTGGGGAAGAAAATTTCTAGGGTTTTTAGAGTTTAGACTCTTGATACCATGTAAGATGATATTAATCTCCCTTAGAGAGTCTTCTCATTAATATCAAAGTATATATAGAGTACAATATTCATCCCTTATACAATAGGAATCCTAAGCCTATACAAAAGAGGAATTCTAGTCTTGTCATAATTATATTTACATATATATGAAAATATTTTAATTATAGATAGGGATACAATTGTTTCTATAATATATATGTTTACAATGATTAGTGGAGAATGCATGAAGACGATCTGGTTGAGGGAGGAAAGGTGAATAAAGTCATTGGATGGATTATGTAATTGCTTGTTGATATATAGTTGGGATGTTGCCACAGAGGTATAAATGATAGGCTGATTGTTAGGTATTAAGTTATTGCAGTAATTATATCCATGTGTGTGTATATATATATAGAGAGAGGGGTTTGGGGGGTGGGAGAGAAATGAAGACCGACAAAGGGAAAAATAAATGCAAGTGTATAATAGTTTTCTTGTAAAGTTCAGGTATTTCATTCCTCGGGACAAAAGGCGAAATTCCTCGCTCACAGGGCTCCATCTCGCCGGTTCGACAGAGATTGGTGGAGGAGGTAAATTATGGTGACTCAGCGGCCCACTAGGTGGGAGACACAGTGTCTGATGCCCACAAGGAGCCATCCCCCACAAAGGAGGAATGAAACTCCCACACTGTGACTGCCAGGACTCGAACCTACCTACTTGAGGACAATTTACCACCCTGGAACTAACTAAGCTACGCCCATGCGGGCTCAGGTATTTCATTCCTGGTCTTTCACCACATTGTAGGAGAAGTTAAACAAACTGCCCTCTGAATTTGTGTTTCTCCTCAAAGGAATAATTTAGAAGAAAAATTAGTAGAATATTGCGTCAGTCCGTCATACATGGTTTGTCAAATGTGGTTAATCGGCTGACGTGGTTTGCAGGCTATTGCGTCAGTCCGGGGTTTACCCTGTGCGCACTCGAAAGAGTAGTGACTGCGGGTTCCCTAATAAAAAAAAAATAGAATATCACTCTCTGTTGATGTAAGAGTAGGAGAGGTGTTAAGGTACAATAATGAATAGGTAAGTAATGAAATTGCTGAAGGAAAATCACATTTGGATCCCAAATTGTATAATTTGTTTGGATGCTTTACCTTTTCTATTTAAACTAGATTAAGGGTGTGTTTTTTCGACAAAATGTTTTTTTGGAAAATAAATGAATTTCTTACTTATTTTCTAGTGTTTGATAAAGCAATAAAAAAGCTGTCAAAAGTAAATGTTTTCCTACATACCAAACGCACCTTAAGCTGTAAAAGAAAAGCTCAACAATGTTACGGAGTATGTAAGTGAAGTTGGACACTGGAAATGGAGCAGATAGCTAATGGAAAGTTGCAAGAATAAATAATATACTACTACTACTAATAATAATTAATTAATTAAAGGGGGCAATGTATTCTCCGCCAAATAGTGTGGTCCTTTTGTGTACACATTCTTTCTTACTTAGGTTAGGCGTACAACAATTTAGCAAGTCCAAGTCGAAGGTGTGAACACAGAATATTGAGTACATAATGTTACTTTTTTTTTTTTTTTTTTACTGACGGGGAACCCGCAGGCGCTACTTTTTTATAAGTGCGCACTGGGTAAACCCTCGGACTGACGCAATAACCTGCAAACTACGTCGGTAGTAACCACACTGACAACCGTATGTGGCTGACTAACTCGTAATATTCTTGTAGTGAGTTGGCCAAATGTGTAAACTGTGAACATGACATGTCCCTTCCCTTCTTACTGTGTCAAACCTAACCACCCTTGTAACTCTAGTTTATGAAACTGAGCAACCATCACTTGGCACGAGGAGGATATGCTGGAAGGTTCCTATTATTATATATTAGCGAATATTTTTCAAATATTCACAGTATATATTGTATTTATTAGTATCATGTATTTAAGGTAACTTAGGATTCCTACTGTATTAAGAATCACCATTGTACAACTATATATATTGTGATTAATGAAAGAAATCCCTAATGGAAATTATTTCAAAGTCTTACATGGTATCAGTAGCCTAATCTCTCAAACCCTAGAAAAACTCTCTCCAAAATCCGCCCCCCTCTTTCCTCTCGGCCGCGGTGCCCTATCATAGTTTTTCTAAACCCTGTGGCTACTATGTCTCCTCCTAATTCCCCTAAAATCACTGGTTCTACCTCCGAATTAATTGACACCCCCCTCCTTTCTTCAAAGTCTTCTTTTCATCCGGCGTTTGCTGTCACAAACATTAAGAATTTTGTCCCTGATCAAGAAGAATGTCAATATTCTATGTGGGTAGAACTATTTTATATCCATGCCTGCGCGTATAACGTGCTTGATCACATTGATGATTCAATTCCTCGCCCATCTGAGATTGATGACTCGACATGGCGCCGTCTTGACGTCATTGTCAAACAATGGATCTATGGTACCATCTACAGGACTTGTTGTGTACTATTCTAAAAGCAGTGCTTGTAGCGTGAACTTTGGGTATACTTGGAAGACATTTTTCAGGATAATAAAAATACTCGGGCGATGTATTTAGAGGAGCAGTTCAACAACACTCGCCTTTTGAATTTTAACAACATACCTGAATATTGCAAACAATTGAAACTTGTCGCCGACCAACTCTCTCATGTTGAGACAACGGTTCTGAGACTAAGATGGTTCTACAACTCGTTGCAGGATTACCAAAAGGGGATATGATACTCTTGCAACAATGATTCAACAGGCTGATCCACTTCCGACCTTCAACAAGGCACGTTCACAATTATTATTGGAAGAAACACGACGTGCTAAACATGATGAGCACAATAAAAAAGCATTGGCCGTTGAAAACTTGCAGTCGCCAATTATCTCCACTGCTCCACCACCGCAGGACAACCAACAGCAACAGACCCGCGGTGGAGGCAGAGCGGCAGGTCGTGGCGATGACAAAAGGAAGGTCGCGACAAAGGTAAATAGCGGCGGCAGATCCGATGTCGCGGCGATTCCACGCTACTGGGCCTCACCTGCTTGCCCATTCCCGACAGCAGGGCCCCAGTTTCAGCAGCAGCGGCGGCCCAGTATTCTCGGTCCAACACCAACAGACCCATCTCCTCAACATGCCCATATGATGTCAGCCCAGCAGATGCAACCCACTGATTTGTGCCAGACTTTCAACACTCTCACTCTGCAACTGCCTGATAATAATTGATATATGGACTCTGGAGCCACATCACACATGACCAACTCTTCAGGTAATTTTTCCCAACTGCTTCAGTTAAAGTATCCTCAATACATTACTGTTGGCAATAGTCACAGCATTCCAATTGCAGGTTAGGGCAATACACACATTTAAAATCCCCGTCCACCCTTTTCACTCAACCATGTTCTCTACGCCCCTCAAATTATTAAAAAGATGATCTCTGTTAGGAAATTCACTCGTAATAATTGGGTGTCTGTAGATTTTGACCCTTTTGATTTCTCTCTGAAGGATCTCAATACGGGGAAAATTCTTACGCGATGCAATAGTGTGGGAGACCTCTAGCCTTTCACAAATTCTTCCGCTGTTAGAACTCAACAACCAGTCTTCCTTGCTGCATTGTCTCCATCCACCTGGCACAATAGACTCGGGCATCCAGGAGATCATGTTTTTTCTTTTCTTAGAAATAATCAGCGTATTAAATGTAATAATGAGAAACTTGCCCAAAACTGTTTTTCTTGCCCGCAGCAAACATACTCTTCCTTTTCTGTACATATGAGTATTACAGTTTCACCATTTGATATTGTTCATGCTGACTTGTGGACCTCTCCTGTTGTTAGCTCTCTAGGACACAAATTCTATCTTGTTTTGTTAGATGATTTTTCACATTTTGTATGGATTTATTCACTGAAATTCAAATATGAGATTTTTGCTAAATTTCTTGAGTTTCACAAATTTATTAAAACTCAGTTTGAAAAACCCATAAAATCTTTTCAATATGATAACGGACGTGAGTTTAATAATTCAGCTTTTCATAATTTTTGCTCCCAAAAGGCATGGTGTTCCGCTTCTCTTGTCCTTACACCTCACCTCAAAATGGTAAAGCTGAATGAATCATTCGTACTATTAATAACATGGTCCGTACCCTCTTTTTTCATGCATGTCTGCCATCATCTTTCTGAGTCTATGCTGTCAAAATGGTAGAATACCTACTAAATATTTTACCTACTAGCACCCTCCAAAACAGGACCCCCAAGACATTCTATATCGTAGGACTCCATCTTATGATCACCTACGAATCTTCGGCTGTCTATGCTATCCCAATCTCACTTCCACCACCCCTCATAAGTTGGCTCCTCGAACTACACCTTGTGTATTCCTCGGTTTTCCACCCAATCATAGGGGTTATCTGTGTTATGACTTGTCCTCTCGTCAAATTCACATCTCTCGTCATGTCACGTTCGACGAGATTCCATTTTCGAACCCTCAGAAATATCTAAAACCAGACTACTCATTTCTTGATGAACCAGTCATATCCCCAAACATTCTCGGCTCACCACTCGAATATCGACTTGACGCTGCGGTGCCATCCTTCGATGAGTCTTACGTCGCCGCAATTAGCACCGCGGTCCCTAAGTGATGCACCGCGGTTCCTGCCTTCCAGTGAGTTCCCTATTCCTGCATCGCCTTTAGCATCGCAGTCCCTCAAGGTGCACCGCGGTGCCACCCTTCTAGTGAGTTCACTGTTCCTCCCTTGCCTTTAGCACCGCGGTCCCTTGAGGATGCACCGCGGTGCCACCCTTCCAGTGAGCAAACCTCGGAACATGTCACTTCACCAATGCCACCACCCAATGTCCCCAGTCACCAAATGGAAACTCGTGTCAAACACGGGATTTTAAAACCTAAAGTACAGTTTAACCTGTCTGTTCAAACAATTTCTCCACTCCCAAAGAACCCCAAATTGACTAAACTTGACTCTAATTGAAATGCGGCCATGTCTGAAGAATATTATGCTTTAACTAAGAAGCATACTTGAGATCTTGTTCCTAGACCAGAGGGGGTGAATGTGATCAGATGCTTGTGGCTTTTTCATCACAATTCAGAGATAGTGGTGTTTTGGAACGCTACAAGGCTAGACTTGTGGCAAACGACACTAATTAGCAGGAGGACATTGACTATGGTGATACTTTTAGTCAGGTTGTTAAACCGGCTACGATTCGTACTGTTCTTAGTATTGATATGGGTAAAAAGTGGCCGATTCATCAGCTGGATGTCAAGAATGCATTTCTTCATGGGATTTGAAAGAAACTGTATACATGCATCAGCCACCTGATTTTGTTCATCCTGTTGTTCCTCAGTATGTATGTCGTCTCAGGAAGTCACTCTATGATCTAAAACAGGCACCTCGTGCTTGGTATAACCGTTTTGCCAGGTATATTATGCAGATTGGGTTTATTTGCGTGAGTGTGACACCTCTTTGTTCATTTTTCATCATGGTAGTGACATTGCTTACCTGTTATTATATGTTGATGACATTGTTCTCACTGCATCATCTGACAAGTTGAAAATGAAATTATTGTTCTTCTCAAAACTGAATTTGCTATGACTGATTTGGAAAAGCTGAGTTACTTCTTGGGTATATCAGTTACTAGATATGCATATACTATGTTCCTGAGTCAGCGTAAGTATGCAGAAGAAATTGTGTTCAGAGCTAAGATGTCGAATTGCAAGGCTGTGCCTACTCCTGTTGATTCGAAATCCAAGCTCGGTCTTGAGGTGATCCGATTATGCGATCCTACTCTCTATCGAAGTCTTGCAAGTGCTCTTCAGTACCTCACATTTACCAGGCTCGACATTGCATATGTCGTTCGGCAGGTGTCTGCTCACGTGCTCAGGAACCCCATTTTGACGCTCTTAGCGTATTATCGAATCATTAAAGTACTCACGACTATGGGTTGCATCTCTGCCCTCTGCTCGAACATGTTACTTTCTTACAGATCTTGATTGGCGGGGTGCACGACACGAGGCGCCTACTTGATTATTGTGTGTTCTTAGGGGATAATCTTATCTCTTAGTCTGCCAAGCGACAAGCCACGTTATCCCGCTCCAGTTCTGAAGCAGAGTATAAGGGTGTTGCTAATGTAGTTGCTGAGATCTGTTGGCTCCGGAATCTTCTCTTGGAGCTAAGTTGTCCATTGCGTAAGGCATTTATAGTCTATTGTGATAACATATCTGTTATTTATATGTCTCATAATCCGGTCCAGCATCAGCGGACCAAACATATTGAGATGAATATTCATTTTGTTCGTGAAAAGGTCGCACTTGGTCTTGTCAAAATTCTACATGTACCTTCCTCCTATCAGTATGCAGACATCTTCACAAAGGGACTACCCAGACAACTGTTCACAGACTTCAGATCCAGCCTGAACATTCGGCCTCCTCCCGCTCCGTCTGAGGGGGTGTATTAGCGAATATTCTTCCAATATTCACAGTATATATTGTATTAATTAGTATCATGTATTTAAGGTAACTTAGAATTCTTAATGTATTAAAAATCACCTTTGTACAACTATATATATTGTGATTAATGAAAGAAATCCCTACGGAAAATTATTCCAAAGTCTTACATTATACTATACCAACTTATTATATATGTTCATACACCTTTTCTAACTTCCTCAAATGAAGCTGTTTGTTTTGTTCCGACTTCTAATCATGGTTGATATTTACTGATCCGATTTAATTTTAGTTCACGTTGTCAGGGGTGAATCTAATGTTATGGTACCAGATTTATATGTAAATATTAACTAAAATTATAACAAATAGCATATATGAATAAATAACTTTAAAATATAGTGGGTTCAATAGTAATAACCTTAAATATTTAACTTATAAAATTTAAATTCTAATTAGCATATCTACAGTAGTAGAAGGTCTACTGTGAGAGTTTTAGCACTTTGAGAAGTTTATTTTTAAGATTGGAAGCCGAATAACGTTTAGTTCATGCCTTTATTATTCTTGGACAATCCTTCATCATATGTAGTAGATCTACCAAATCCAACGGTGTTTTTAACTTTAAAAATACATAAAGCCTTTCAAGTCAAACTTTAAAAGGAAACTGAAGAGGAAAAAGGACTACTTCGACAAGTTCAATTCAGCTGTTGTTTTTATATTATCATTCAAAATCTAATATTTCATCTGTCCCAATCTATTTGAATAACACCGTGTTTAAAAAAAATAAAAAGACTTTTAAAATTTGTGAATATTTATTTAATTGTAAATCATCTCATAAAATTAAATTAATTTTAAATATTGAAAGTTGACATTCTTTTGGGACAGATTGAAAAAGAAAACGTACCGAGACATATAAAGTATTGTATTAGAAGTTGAAACATTTCTAAAAACGTAATCTTTGATGGAAAATATTGATCATAGTTGAATGTGACGGGTGCAAAAGTAAGTAGGAAGATAATTATAAGACTATTAGTTAATTAATTGTAATTATAGTGAAGTATGTAAAACCCACCTACTTTATTTTATTTATTGAAGTTACCAAATAATATATATTTTTCTAGCTTTTATGTGGTAGTTCCGGTTTAAGAGGATGTACTTGTACGCTAGTTGTTTATATAGAGATTGATGATCATGTGTACATAACATATTCAACCATCCATGTTTTGTCTTATTTAGAATCCCAAAATGCCCATCAAAGTTTCCATAATTAATTTTCTACCTTCTATGAAATTCCAAATTTAGTTGAGACAAGAAAGGTCACTTTTGTCTATCTGTAATCCCCAATGGATAACTTGCACTTATGATTAAAAATAAACAAACCACTTATCTTTAATCAGCAATTAAATTTAAGTCTTGCCAGGTGACACATTGATTTTTCCAAAAAGGTGGATCTCCCGAGCCCCACACTCCGGTCCAACAAAATTGTGAAGGAGTTAATTATAGAAGCTCAACCTGTTTGAAAGGTTACTACTGGCACGTGTATGAGGCCTCCTTTATTTGAAATAACCTCATTTCTGATTGTGAGATTCGATCTTGGTCATTTCAGTTATTTTCTCACTTTTAATAATGATAGTTTTGACTTTAAAACCAAAAAATATTTTACAAATTTTCATGCACGTCCAAACCACTAATGCGCGTGGGTGTCGTTTTTTTCCAGAAGCTAAGGCGAATTTACTAGGAATTAATTTTTTCTTGCATATAAATATATGGCCTCATGTTTCTTGACAGTATATGGAATCTGATCTGAAAAGGGCAATTGAAGGGATAATTCGTGGTCGTGAATTTACCCGAGAAACCTCTTGGTGGTGATGATTTAGTTGGCAAGATTGTGGATTCATTTTCCGAGACTCTCACCGTCATAAACTCCGATGATGTTAGAGACGTTGCAAGAGTTCAACATTGAGAGGATGCTATAAGAGAAGGTCATTCATTACTATTTTATTTTAGTCTTTTGACGTTGATGTGACAAGTTTATTCCTTGCACACATCATGCAAAAACAAAAAGGGTTGGTCCATATCAAAGAATTTTCATAGGAGGGTTATCTATTTCTCATATATTGTATTAAATTTCAATAATCATATAGCTCAGAGTGCTTTACACCAACTGTTTATTTGTAAAAATAAATGTGTTTACATCTAACCTATAATTTCACTAATTAAGTTGTGTTATTTTAGAAACATTTTTCTCACAAGTGATTTGGAAAACCTCAGAATCGAACATAAAAGAATCCTCAGATTTGGTGGATGATGTCCATGCTTGGAGAAAATATGGACAAAAACAGATCCACAATGCCACTTATCCAAGGTTTCACTTCACAATATATTCTTTTTTCCAATCAAGAAGTTACAGAGTAGACCTACTTATATATTTGTTTTAATATGTATGCAGGCACTACTTTAGGTGCACACATAAATATGATAAAAAATGTCAAGCAAGTAAACAAGTGCAGACAATCCACCACTATTTCGAACAACATATTATGGACATCACATGTGCAAAGCTTTTCCTAGAGTGTCTCAAATAATCTTGGATTCTACAATGGATGGAGATTCTAATTCTGTTCTACTTAGTTTTGATCAAAACGTTAATCACAATTACCATCCTAATTGTTATAATAATGTTCCTACATTTCCCTCAATAAAGCAGGAAACCAAAGAGCAAGTTTTCAACTTCTATCCTAAAATTGAAGATCAAATCCAATCATCAAGCTCTGATTATTTTCTGCCGGCCGCTAATGATGATCATCTTACTCCGGCAGCCACATGACCGCCACGGCTTTATCGCCGGATGTTATGTCATCAGGGGTGTACTCTTCTTGTACTACTACTGCTACTAGCAATGATAATCTTGAGATTGGTATTGATTTTGAAGAGTGTCTTTGGAATTTTTAAGGGTATTCTGAATACTAATTTGAAAGGGATGAAGTTTTTGTATTATGTTGACTTAGAGTTTGCATTACAGGATTAGGTGCTTTGACTTAGAGATATTATTCTGTGTAATGTTGATCTACTATTCGTTTTTGTTTTATCCCTCCTATAGAGATCTAAAATTTAAATAGATATATACCATAGCATTCGTGAAAAGGAAAAAAAAGCTGAGCTAGATTTATAAGATAAAATAACAAGAAGAAAAAGAACATGCTAAGTGCTAAGCTTGACCGCGGATTTCATCGAGAATATGTTTGTTGAATTGAGCTGAATTTAAATTTTGATGATGGACAAACAATAGCAATCATAGAAAACACTAAAGAATACTTTGTGAGATTCCATCAAACATTTGAAACTTACTCTATTCCCGCAAATACATATCTTATTCTTGGCAATAGCAATCGTGAGATTCGACTTGCACAACCAAAAAACATGATGAAAGAAAGTCTGCGGACTTAAACTCTCTACCTAAGTCGAAAGGGGATTTACTAAGAGTGCCAACGATGACCCGCCAATCTACACTTACATGCCTAATGTGGCATGAAAAATGGAGTGGAGTGGGCGTTGTCACGTGAAGATCCGAGAAACATGTTTATTTTTCGGCTTTGTATGTAGGTCTTGGCTGAAGACCATATTTGTTTTTCTTTTAGCTTGTCTTTAATTCTTAGCTTAGCTTATAGTTCTTCTTAGGACACAAATAATAAGCCGTGTAATAAGGAAGTATGACTAGGCCATGGAATAAGGTGACTAGGCCAAAAGGTCTTCCAAGGGATAACTAGGCCGAGAGGTTAATGACAAAGTGGCAAGGACAAGGATGATCTAGAAGATGAGGTTTCCAAGAAGACAATTCATGAACCAACTAGTTCATGGATTTGGCTACCTAGAATACATCAAGTTCGGTCTAGGGGAGGAGAAGGATTGGCCAAATGATTCATCCAAGGACATACAAAGAATGGAAGCTTCCAAACATATTCCAAGAAGATGAGATTTATGAAGAGCCAAGTTCATGCATTCTTCTACATGAAAATCACAAAGGGGTGTGAAAAGATTGGATTCATCCTTTGGCCCCAAGTAAAACCGAACCCTTTCCCATTTGGGGAGTTGAAGCCGAGAACCACCTTGCTCCCAAAGCAAGGCCGAACCCTTTTAATTGTCCACACTTGGCCGAAAACCCAAGTAATTTTGTCCTTTAATTTATCTTATAGAAAGGTCCACGTACTACTATAAATAAGACCCTTAGGATATTGTAAAAAAGAGAGTTGATGAATGATCGGTGTATTTTATATACACCTTTTGAGTCATTTTTAGTTAGTCTTTTGCCCATTTTTATACAAATGCGTATCGTCTTAGGATAGATTTTCTTTCTTTTGAGTCATAATGGTTTAAAGTGGCTCATTGGCGAAAAGGAGCAAAAAGAGGGCAGAAACAGAGGTTCCAGAGCTCAAAAAGCGAGAAAGTTAATGACGGGCAAGAAAGCAGGCGCGCGACGCCTCAACCAGAAGATCAGGCCGCGCGCCAAAATCTGAATCGCGGGAGTTTCGGCCATGGCTGCGAACAGGCGCGGAATTTCCGCCAATTTCGAATGGGAATGGGCGAGGCACAGAAGGAAAAGCGAGAACGACTTGGAGGCTATACAAAACAGTTTTTAGGTCAGATTAAGGGTTCCAAACCCTTGTCAATTCATCACAACCTTGGAGATCAAGATTGGAGACTACTTTTGTGTAATTTCTTTATTCTTTGTTTTATTTCTTTGTAGTTTATGTTGGATATTAGTTTAGTTCTTGGCATGTCTATGGCTAGGAACTAACTTAATTTAGGGCTTTCCATATCAAATCACTTGAAACTCATTCTTATGAATTAATGCATGTTTTGATTTCTTCTTATCATTGTTGAGATTTATTCAATATTTGGCTTGAATGTTTGGTAATTAATTGATCACTAATTATCATAATCTATATGATTTCTAATCGAAAGCCGAAAGGGGAGATTGTGAATATGCTATAGTTGAATAAACATAGGTTAAATCGTGGACGAAAGTACCCCGATACTTGTGTAGTTTAATAGGTTATTGCTCTTAATCCTCCTTTCTAGTCAATCTTATCACCGAAAGGTAGAAGGGTTGTATATTGGGGTTGAGTGTTTATATTACCTTAACATGAGTATAAAACGACTTAGTTAACCTGCTATCTCAAAATAGAAGAAGAACCATAATTAATTGCATTAACAAGTAAGATGAGCGGATAGTTGAGGAGATTTGGAAGCCCTATTTCCACCATATCTGAAGTAAAACAAAGTGATTTAGTTAGCATTCATAAGTATAGTTATAAATAATTCATCAATCATCGGTTACTAAATATATATCATAGAATAGAGTTTGAGAATTGAACACTAATGTTACACCCCGTAATTCAGGTCATGCTTATGAAAACGTACAAAAGGAGTTAAGATTTAAATTTTTGAAAGATAGGTTGACAGAATGTTCCGGACGGGTTTTTAGTCAACTTTGAGGCGATTTATGCCCAGTTACCTTGGGAGTTCTGATCGGTGTATTTTATATACACCTTTTGAGTCAGTTTTAGTTAGTCTTTTGTCCCATTTTGCACATATAAGTGTCGTATTAGGATAGTTTTTCTTTCTTTTGAGTCAAAGTGGTTAAAATGACCAAATGACGGAAAAGGAGCAAAAAGAGGGCAAAGAGAGATGCGAGGCAGCAGAGAAAAGAAAGCGAACGAGGCTAAAATCGGACAGCGCCGCGGCGCCTCCTGCGACCAGCGAGGTCGCGGCGCCACTATCGAAGCGAAGATTCGGCGTCGCGCGCCACTAACAGCGAATCACGGCGCGGCGCTAAACATCCGAGAGCTACAGAAGATCTGGCCGCGGCTCCGCCGAGCAGCGAATATCGGGCGCGGCGCCAAAACACCGACGGATCGCGAGAACTTCGCGCGCGGCTATCTGCAGCGCAGCGGCAGCGGAAAAATTAGGTCTTTTGACGGATTTTTGGGCGAACTGCGAGGAAAAAGAAGAGGCGTTTTTAAACCTATATAAGGAGAACCCTAGGCGGTTTTGAGGTTCCCCTTCGCACAACTCAAGATTTTGGCTTGGAGATTGGATACCATTAACTTAGTACTTTCTTTTCCTTTTTCTTTTCTTTAATTCAGTTTTGCATGATAAACTTTGAATTAGTTCTTGTCATATTCATGGCTAGGAACTAATTCTCTTATAGAACTTTCTATGTTGAATTTCTTGAAACTTATGTTATAAATTAATGCACGCTTATGGTTATTTTTCTTATTGAGAGATCTATCCAATAATTGAGTTGAATTCTTGGTAACTAATTGACAACTAGTTATCACAATATGATTTCTAATCAGTTACGAAAGGGGATTGTGAATATCTTTGTAAGTTGGGTAGAGGCTTGAATTGGGGATGAAAATACCTCAATTAGTTTTGTAAGCGTTGATGAGAGGCTTAACAACCTAATTTTGCGCATTGTGCGTGACGGTCAACTAGGTTTTGTTCTTAATCCTCACTATAGAGTTACCCTTATCAGAAAGTTAGGTAAGGAACAATCTGGGTTGAGTGTTTATATAACCCTAACAGGAGTATAAAGCGATTTCGTAAACTGCTTTCTCCAAAGAAGAACACCATAAGTAATGCATTAGTAGCATAAGCGGATAGTGAGGATACATATAAGCCCTATTCTCATCATATCTGAAGTAATTCTTTATATTTACTTATCTTTAATAATTCTTAGTTATAAACCAAACAATCAATCATTAATTCACCAAATAGATACTAGAAAATAGATAGTTGGTAATTGAACCTAATCTGAAGGGCGATATTCGGTCTTATCTAAGACTATACTACTTGATACGATAACGTGCACTTGCGTTTAAAAGTGTGTGCATATTACGGCATCAAGTTTTTGGCGCCCGTTCGGGATTAGGCATTAGTTCAATATCAAATTTATCTATTTTTAATTTCTAATTTGGTTTTATGTATAGTTTTTCTAATTTTGTTTGTTTTATGTATTTATTGTGTGAAAACAAGGGTGCCGTGATTCTTTGTTGGTTTTGATGCATCTCGTGGATCTGAAGATATGGATTACTATCCAATATGATCGAGCTCCAACCATAGAGGAAGAGAGGAGGAATTACGAGAAACTCTACTCGCTCACGAGGTCCCAAGCTCGATTCATGGACGAAATGAGGTTGGGTATAAAGAAGTTGGAAACGCAAATAGCGAACTCGCGATCATATTCAACAAATAACAACAAGTTGAGAGCTGAATCACACCCAACTATTGAGGAATTTGGTGAGATAGTTGGTGTAGAGAAGGAAAAGATTGCAAATCCAATTATTCACCTTGGATTACGTGGAAATTCTTTTTCATGCACCTATCACAGAAGAAACACCACTAGCTATCACGAATGACTCCCAATTAGGAATTGCATACCATCAAGGGCAACCTGAGTCAAGAGATGTAGAGAATTTCACGGTTTCCTACAAAATAAGACCCCTAAAACACAACCTCAACTTGTTGGCTTGGGGGATACTTGTATGTTTAAGGCCCCTGTTTGAACAAATAGTTATAGGAAATTGAGACCTATAAATATGGATTGCAAGTTAGCTCGCAGTAAGATCCAACGGGCACTCGAAAGGTTAATTGCGTCCGCTAAAAGACGTAAAAGATACGCTTGTTGAGGCAACCCAACATTTTTCAATTATGTCATTTTAATTTCTGCTTTTAGTTTATTTTATTTTGTCTAGAACAATCTCACGCCTTGGTTAGTGTTTGTCTTTGTGAGTGATAGGTCTGAGGAATGAATCAAGGCGAAAACCGAAAGAAAGTCGATTTCGAAAAAGCGGGTAGCGCGCTTCGTAAGCAGGCGGCGCCAAAAGAGTAACAGCGCAGAATTTAGCCGCGGCACCTGCGAGCAGGCCGCGACAGAATTCCGTAAAGTTTGCAGAATTTAGCCAAGCGCGCCTGAGCAGGCCGCGCGCAGAAGTCCCGGCGAGCGCAGAGATTAAGCGCGGCTAAAAGAAGGCCACGCGGCGGGAATCCAGAAACTTAAAACGCCCAAAAATCAGATTTTCCCCAATTCCAACTTCAAAAACCTAACCTTCCCTCTCCAAAAACCCACGAAATTTCAGAAACTCTCCCACAAATCCTCCACAAAACCAACCCAACCACAACCTAAACTCTTAAATTCCCAAAAACCCCCAACTATCTCAAACAACAAAGCTCCATTCCATAGCCTCAACCCACCAATTGAAACAAGAACAAGCTTGAATCTTCTCATCAAAAGGTAATCCCTATCTTTGTTCTTGAGTCCTTTCACTGAAGTCATAGGAGGTAGTAGTTTGGAGGAGTATTGTAGTTGGAGTAGTTTAGGTATTGAAAAGTTGATTGTGAAGTTGGAGAAAAGAGTAGAAAAAGAGGGTGTGGGCATTGTTGAAGTTTGGGGGTGTTGTCGCTGCTAGTTGTTGAGTGTGTAGGAGACATTGTGCCACAAAAATTAGAAGCTGCAGATTTTGTTTAAAAATGGCCACCAGAAAGAGAAGAGGATCCACATCCACCCCAACCCCACAATACGATGAAAATAGATTTGTGAGTTACCAGGCCTTCCAAAGATACAAAAGGCTTGATACTGCACGTAATTCGAAAGGGGAATGGATTACCAAAGGGGATCATATGGGGAAGAAGACGTTTATGAGCCCATCCGGGCTATGATAGAGCTAAGGGGGTGGAAGAGATTTGTCAATCCAGCGAAGATAGCACCAGTCAACACAACAATGGTGCGTGAATTTTATGCGAACTTTCCAGAGAGAGTGGAAAGGGTGCTTTAAGTGGGAGTTTATATATACGTGACGGCAGAGCTGTAAATGCACAAGTCGAGACAATTGATGTTGAAGAAAGTAGCGATTGGAACCATTTTAGAATATGGTCTAGAGCAGCAATAACATCGATCGGAATAACATCGGCACACATGAGCTACCCCGAGGTCGCTGAGATTGTAAGAAATGGATCTAGAGCACCGGCGGTGCCAATTCAACAAAGCGACCAAGGCGTGGCTATACTTCATCGCCGCATGATTCCATCCACGCACTTCACGAGTGCCGTAAGCATGATTAAGCTATATGGAATCATGACGGAAAAATAATTGATGTGGGAAAGAGATAGTGCGAGCATCGAAGAAATCAGAAAGTTGGTGACAACAGGTGGATTGGGACACGGCCGCTTATTACCGCCTATGCCACATGAGTGCGGTCCCACAACTACCCACGATACTCGTGAAAGAAACCAACCGCCGCGTGTCCTATGGGATAGTGCACTCTTTCCTGCACTCACCCGGCCAACAGACGAGAGCACGGAGCAGCAGCAGCAGCAGAGGCCGTCATGGATGGAGATGAGCCTGAAATAGGGCTCAATATGAGGCGAGACCCACCACCGGCCAACCACAAGAGCGTAACCTTCAGAGCCCACAATGGGCAATTGTACCAACACTGAGGGAGATGATGCAGACCTTGCAAACAAAAGAGTACAAGGACAGCAAGAAACAAGGCAACAAATCGACGAGCCGAGTGCCTTGTTCAACCAACGGTCGATGATTATCCACCGCCACCACCACTATTTTAACCAAAGTTTGTAAGTGTCTTATTTTCTTTACTGTCTTTGAGTCTACACACATTGGGGACAATGTGTGATTTAAGTTTGGGGGTGTGTTTTTGTGTTTTAGTTTTTATTTGTGTGTCATGTTATGTTTTATTTAAATCTTTTATTTGTTTTATGTTTATTTTGAGTCACCAAAATTTTTCTTTCTTAGTCATAATTGCTGTCCAAAGATCATGTATGTTGTAGTTGCTAGAAACACCTAGTGAAGTAAGGTGGAATAATGTAAAGGAATTGAAGCAACTATCTAAACACTTAGGTTAGATATGCCAAAAGCTCACATAATCTGTCTATTTGGAGTTTCTTGCTTGAGTTATGCATGCTAAATGATAAATGCTTATGTGTTATGATTGCTTGCTATTTGAGGCGAAATAGTTAGGATATGTATGTTAGGGAGATGACTCAGACATTTCTTTGATAGCCAATTCTTACCATTCTTTTCTATCCTGTACTTTAAAAATATCCCTAGTCAGCCCCATTGAGCCTAAATTTGAAACTTCTTCTTTGACACCCTATATTCCCACAAAATTGTGCCATAAGTGAAAATATGAAATAGTGGAGTACATTGTGTTAAAAAGAAGAAACAAAAAGAGTGAACAAGTTTGATGCACCCCAATGGAAAAGTAATAAGAAAGAGGCAAAAGCCTAAGTTTAGGGGTGCCTATGAGTATAATACACTTCACTCTCCCAAAACAAAAGAGGGGAATGATAGAATTGAAGTGAAGGAAAGAATCAAAAGAAAAAGGGAAAAATTGAAAAGCCAAAGAGCTTATGGTACAGAAAAATGAGCCTAAATGTCTATCTTTACCAACCCCTACCTAAGCCTACATTACAACCATCAAAGTCCTGAAGATCTCTTTTATGCATATCCAGAATTAGTGGAGAATAGCAAGTAAGCATGCCATAGGAATTCTTGAATTTATATGCATGATTTAGTATATTGACTTCCATTAAGCATGATGAATATGAGTTTAAATATTTAGCTTCATGTGTTTAGTGTCTTGAAAATTTCATGCTATATGTTCCTGCATATTATTCTGCTAACCTTCATGTTTTTCTAGTTAACATTTATGCAGCAAAAGTGATTAATGACAGAGAGTCTTTTATTTTTCGTTCTTTGAGTCTTTTATTTTATTTCTTTCTATCTTTGCTCGAGGGCGAGCAAAGGTTCAGTTTGGGGGTATTTGATCGGTGTATTTTATATACACCTTTTGAGTCAGTTTTAGTTAGTCTTTTGTCCCATTTTTCACATATAAGTGTCGTATTAGGATATTTTTTCTTTCTTTTGAGTCAAAGTGGTTAAAATGGCCAAATGGCGGACAAGGAGCAAAAGAGAGCAAAGAGGAGATGCGAGAAACAGAGAAAGAGGCGAACGAGGCTAAAATCCGGACCAGGCGCGGCCTCCTGCACTAAAGCGAGGGCGCGGCGCCCACTATTCAGAGGCGAAGATTCAGCGCGGCTAAGACAGCAGTCTGCAGCGGCGCGCTAAACATCCGAGGCTACAAAGATACTGGCTGGCTACCTCGAACAACAGATATCGGAGCGGCGCCAAAACACCGACGGATCGCAGAACATCCTGGCGCGGCTATCTGCGGCCGCGCGCTGGAAAAATTAGGTCTTTTAGCGGATTTTTGGGCGAGCTGCGAGGGAAAAAGAAGGAGCGTTTTTAAACCTATATAAGGAGAACCTAGGCGGTTTTGAGGGTTCCCCTTCTTGCACAACTCAAGATTTTGGCTTGGAGATTGGATACCATTAACTTAGTACTTTCTTTTCCTTTTTCTTTTCTTTAATTCAGTTTTTACATGATGAACTTTGAATTAGTTCTTGTCATATTCATGGCTAGGAACTAATTCTCTTATAAGGCTTTCTATGTTGAATTTCTTGAAACTTATGTTATAAATTAATGCATGCTTATGGTTATTTTTCTTATTGAGAGATCTATCCAATAATTGAGTTGAATTCTTGGTAACTAATTGACAACTAGTTATCACAATATGATTTCTAATCAGTTACGAAAGGGGATTGTGAATATCTTTGTAAGTTAGGTAGACAGGCTTGAATTGGGGATGAAAATACCTCAATTAGTTTTGTAGCGTTGATGAGAGGCTTAACAACCCTAATTTTGCGCATTGTGCGTGACGGTCAACTAGGTTTTTGTTCTTAATCCTCCTATAGAGTTACCCTTATCACCGAAAGGTAGGTAAGGAACAATACTGGGGTTGAGTGTTTATATAACCCTAACGGAAGTATAAAACGATTTCATAAACCTTCTTTCTCCAAAAGAAGAACACCATAAGTAATGCATTAGTAAGTAGCATAAGCGGATAGTGAGGATACATAGAAGCCCTATTCTCATCACATCTGAAGTAATTCTTTATATTTACTTATCTTTAATAATTCTTAGTTATAAACCAAACAATCAATCATTAATTCACCAAATAGATACTAGAAAATAGATAGTTGGTAATTGAACCCTAATCCTAGAGGACGATATTCGGTCTTATCTAAGACTATACTACTTGATACGATAACGTGCACTTGCGTTTAAAAGTGTGTGCATATTACGCGCATCAAGTTCCTAGGTATTTCAAAGGCCTAGTATGTGGTTCGTTGAGTCTAGTTCCCAACGCAGCAAACCGTTCGTCGATAGGACATCGGAGTAGGAAGTTATGGAAGTTACAAGTTTAGTACGCAGTCGGACAGAAAAGTATTTCGGTCAGGTGCCACAGCGCCGCGACGCCAGATATGCTGAAAATTCTCTGAAGTTGCAGCGCCGCGGCGCCGGAATGCAGGGCCGCGGCGCCGGAAGTGCTGAAGGTTTGCAGAGGTTTCAGCGCCGCGGCGCCGAGGCGGAGTTTTTGCGAAATCTGGGGGAAAAATCAGAAGTTACTTTTTAAAAAAGGCCATGGGAGGGTGACAAGTGTCCCTCCCATCTGATTGTGTGGAAGCACTATTTATTGACCAAGTCTTGAAGACTTGGTCATTCTTCAAGTCTCTCCCTTCTCTCTAAAAAAATAAAATTCCCTCTCCCTTCTCTCTAGAAATTCAAGAAGAAACCAAGGCTTAGAGAAAATTCAAAAATGTGGCAAGAAGGAAACATGTTGACAAGCTTGTAGGAGGTTTGTGGAAGTGATTGTGGAAAGAAGGCAAGTGAAATTGTTGGACTAATTTGGGTAAACTTTAAGGTAACAATCCTTTCTCTTTTTGCTAGTAAATTGTGTTGCATGTGAGGAAGAAAGGACTTGTAGTTGTCAATGTTGCTTTTAGGTATATTGCATGTAAGAAATATGATTTGGATTTGAAAGGATTAGATAAGGGTGATATGTGAACATGTTATAGCCAAGATACTACCTTAAACTTGTTGAATTAGTTGTTATGTATTGTGGGACAGAATTTTACACGTCCAAATTTAGGCGTGTAATCCCCTTTGTATTGATTGGATTGTTGGGCCTTAAAAGTGGCGTTTGGATGTTGAATTCGGACCTTGAAAAGGTGGAAAAGTATGTAGAAACAAAGGAAGTGCTGTCCAATTTTCCGTAGAATAAGGAACGTTTAAATTAGAATGTTCTACGTTGAAGCTAGAAGCTAATAGACGTATTATGGTCATTATAGGTTGACATACTACGTGCGGTATATTGGACTTAGCGAGTGGATTAACCCGAAGAGGTATGTGAAACTTTTCTATCTCTTGAGCATGAATAGTTATACTTATATAGTACGGTAGACGTACAATACTTCGATATCCTTTACTTGTTTAAGAATGGCCAAGTTGGGCGAGTTAGGGGATTAACCCACTTCTTTAAAAGTATTAAGAACGTCCTAAGTTTTCAAAGTTAAGGGACTTGAAGTGTTTTAAGTATATGATACTTGTTTCGTTTTAAAAGTATAAGTCCCTTGGATATAGGAAAAATGTACTTGACTAAGGTATAATGTTAATATAACGACTTTATGGGAAGTTGGTTATATTAGCTTTATGGAAAGTTAAAAGGAGAGATTTAATGTAAGTAAGATAAGTAAGGACAAGTGACTTGACGCTATGGTTATTAGTATCTTGGAAGTTTTATATGAAAAAGAGTCATTTTTCTAAAAAGAGTAGAAGTATGTAGTACCTTGGGTTAAATTCCCGGATTCTTTTATTAAGACATGTTAGTGCCTTAAGTGAACTAAAATGAGAGGGTATATGAACAAGACTAATAAGAAGTTAGGGGATTTCTTAACTTACTTATGTTATGTATGATGGCCGGTTGAGCTAGGGTAAGAGTATAAATGCGGGGTAAACCCCCAAGACGTTATACCACCTTCTCCAGGGTAAGAGTATAAATGCGGGGTAAACCCCCAAGACGTTATACCACCTTCTCCAGGGTAAGAGTATAAATGCGGGGTAAACCCCCAAGACGTTATACCACCTTCTCCAGGGTAAGAGTATAAATGCGGGGTAAACCCCCAAGACGTTATACCACCTTCTGAGTATGATTGCGGGGTAAACCCCCAAGACATTATACCACTCCATGGATTTTCTACCCATGATGCGAGGAATACCTCATGCGGGTCCACACGACCCATGCGGGTGAAATAGTCCCAGGAGTAGGATTGCTTAATGATACTGCGGGCGGGTAGTCCTGCTTTGATCGAGAGCCTCCTATTTTTATCACGATAGTAGTATACTCTTATTTACTATCATCATAGTAAGGCACGATTATCAGAAATTGATTATCATACATGTCTCGGCTTTGTTTTAGACTTATGATGTAATTACGATATTTTCAGTTTACATACTTAGTACATATTGTATCGACCCTTCCTGGAGTTGCGTTCATGCCGCAGTTGTCACGACCGACACGGGCGCGATCGTGCCCTACTGGCACCCTTACAGGTATACATCAGAGAATAGCAGCGGAACATACATGAAACTATAAAATAGAACAACAGAAGTAAAACAACAGGTTAGCCGATAGGGCTACCTCCCTGGACATAAATATATACAACCGAAACAGTTGCCTCATTTCCTTTACAACCGACCACAATATGTGACTCTGCACCTCTAAGAGTTTTAACATAACAATCGTGGCGGGCCCGCCATACCTCGAATATACATGAATCTACACTTAGGGAAAACCGTACCAGAGATAAGCCTCCGAGCAAATGGAGCTTTTTCCCAAAATCGAACCGAGATCCTAAGAGCGAGATCACCAACTGGTACCTAAAACTGCGGGCATGAACGCGGCCCGAAGGGTCGATAACAAAAATGCGAATATGGAGCAGAAATAACGTCTGATGGCGGATCATAATCGTACAAAGAATGACAGGACAAATATACAGAGTACATCACAGATCCTGCCGTGTCATTACCACTTATGAACTTAATCGTACCTTATTATCTTTTCCCATTTTCAATAAATGTTATAGCCATATCTTACGTACATACTTAGGAGAAGTCATTAAGTTCATTTCCATCTAACTTACTTACCTTTCATAACACAATCCGGCCCTTTATGGAGGGACGCATATACTACCCGGCCCAATCTGGGACGCGATCAAGTCACACAATATCAAAGCGTGTCCGTGGAATCCCCCATCACTACCGACAGCTATAAGCGTAAAATATAACCATGTGACGCGCCCGTGGCATCTCACCTCACTGTCGGCGTACACATATACAACACATATATATATCTCCTGCCCGTGGAATCCCACATCACTGCCGACAACTATAAGTGTAAAATATAACCATGTGACGCGCCCGTGGCATCCCACCTCACTGTCGGCGTACACATATACAACACATATATATATATCTATATAACGCGGCCGCATGCCCCGGAATCCCACATCGTATAAGCATGGCCATAACGTGCCCTCGGCATCCCTCATCGTAGGTGCAGGTCTTCATGGGGAGCTAGCCCATGGAGTAACAATATAACATGGTCGCATGCCCCAGAATCCCACATCGTATAAGCATGGCCATGGAGTAATAAAACGCGCGGGCATCTAACCCGCATCCTGACTGCATGACCCGGCATCCCTCATCGTATAATCATGGCCAAGATCAATCACAATGGAAGCATACCCGGGGAATCCCCCGTCACTGCTGGTACGTCCAATAAAATGTCCGGGCATCTAACCCGTCACAGTCACACGCCGGCATCCCTCATCGTATAAGCATGTCCAAGGATCAATCATGATGGAAGCATACCCGTGGAATCCCACATCACTGTCGGTACGTCCAAGTAAACTTATAACAAGACAGCCGACCCTCCAACCGAGAGTCACGACAACGTAACATATAATACTTGCACTTAAAGCTATCACAAGCAAATACAGGCAAGTTCATTAAACCTTTAGACTTCCATTTTTATAAACTCATGACACTTTCGTTTTACACATCAAAATCCGGGAATTTAACCCCAAGTACTACGTACTTCTACTCTTTTAGAAAGTCCCTTTTTCAAATAAAACTTCCAAGATACTAACAACCGTAGTATCAAGTCATACTACCTTCAAGACAAGTCACAATACCTTCTTAGAAATACAATTACCGGCTTCTAAATCAAGTGACTTCTTCCTTAAAACATTAAACGATTTATACCATTAAGACAGTTGCCCTTCTTTATTTCAAACCAATTCTTTGGTTACATTATTAGAGAAAACCATTCTCTTAACCTTCCATAAAGCCGTTATAACCAACTTCCCATAAAGCCGTTATAACCCTTTATGGTTTTAGACCAACTCATTCCTTTTTATAACCAAGAGACTTCTACTTTTTGAAACCAAGTATTATATACTTTCAAATCAATTCTCTTAACTTTCAAAAATACAATTAGTCTCTTAACCTTTAGAACTCAAGTGACTCCTTTTATTATAAAACCTTAGGCAATTGATGCCTTAAAATTCAAGTTGCCTTTTCATTAAAATCAAGTCATTTATCTTTCCATAAAGCAAATATAACCAACTTCCCATAAAGCCGTTATATTCACTTTATACCTTAGCCAAAATACAATTTCCTATCCAGGACTTATACGTTTAAAACGGAACAAGTATCACATACTTCAAACTCTTGAAGTCCCTTAACTTATAAAAACATTAGACATCCTTAATACTTTCAAAGAAGTGAGTTAATCTCCTAACTCACCCGACTTGGCTATTCATAAACTAGTAAAGGATATCAAGGTGTTGTACGTCTACCGTACTACATACGTGCAACTAGTCATGCTCAAAAGATAGGAAAAGTTCTACATAGAGTAAATCACACAACTACCTCTTAACTTCTAAGAGTAGAAGGAAACATGAAATGATACCACAGGTATATTCCATACATAGAATCATGCCAAAGGAAGGAAGAGGTTCACATACCTCGCGACGATTATCGACAAGTAGCAAAATGCTCCAAAGTACTTCAACCTTGATAGCTATTCCATCCTTCAAGTAGGATACGCTATACTTAGTACTTCAACCTATAATGGCCACAATACGTCCATTAATCTCTTACTTCAAACGTATAATATTCTAAGTGCTAAGTCACTAAATTCTACGGAAAATCGGACAACACCTCCTTTGTTTCTACTCACTTTGCCACCTTTTTCAAGGCCGAATACAATAACCAAACACGCCACATTTAAGGCCCAATCAATGCAATCAACAATAGGGGATTACACGCCTACTAGACGTGTAAAATTCCGCCCCACAATAGATATCAAACTAATACAAACTATATGTCCAAATCGGCCACATTGAGTACCATAACACCAATTCTTATCCAATTTCCATTTCAATCCAAGTTGTTAGTATAACATGATATCAAGTCGCAATTGATTATAACTACTATAATCTTCAAGTAAGTAACATGCGACGATTCTAGTAAATGACCAAATTGTAATCCAACTTCACATGGCTTACATTACATTTCGGATTTAAGGCTACAAGCAATCCATAATACTTATAAACTTCAACACATATACTTCATTCTAGCAACATGTAAAGTTAACAACAATGTAAATAATCTTGTAACACTTTTAAGAGACAAGATTATACCTCAACGAAACTCAATCCAACTCCAAGTCCGAAGTCGCTCCTTAGCAACTTAGAGACTCTTCAAGACACTTCAATCCGCTACTTGAGACCCTTAGAACAACACCAACCAATTTCCTTCAATCTTCCATACAAAACCTAGAAAGCAACTAGGTTTTCGCTTTGCGACTAACCCGAAAACTATCTTTTTCCGAGATTTTTCTATTGAGATATGCTTACTATACACTCAAGAACCTTGGTTTAAAGTGTGGAGCTTATTGGACAAGAAACAAAAATTTTCTCTTATCAAATGCAAGGAACCCGAGAGCAACTAGAGGGAGTTCTTGAAATTTTGTAAATTTTTCTAAGTGTTGGGCTCTCTCTTGCTACTAGTAGTATTAAATAGCACATTGGAGGGTCAAGATGCAACCAAATGGGTGGTTTGGATGAGCTCTTATTAAATATCAAGTCTTGTGGGTCCTTGACCAAGTCAACTTTCTCAAGCTTTCAAGTTGCAAGACTTGTCTTGCTAACAAAGGTCGATGACCCTTTAGCCCTTGCAAAAATCGTCCAAGGCATTTTTAAGGGGGTGACACGTGTCGCCTCCCATTCGCCACAATAATACGTTTTCCGACAATTTCATAATTAGATAAATTTTACAAGTCTCAAATCTTAACATGTGAGTTCTTACTTACGTTCTTAAAACATGTCACGTAAATCAGGGACTAATCGCTCTGATACCATTTTTGTCACGACCAGGCAGGGCCATCGGTAGTGCCCTACAGCACCCTTACAGTATACATCGAGAGAATAGCAATGAACATACATGAAACTATAAAATAGAACAACAGAAGTAAAACAACAGGTTAGCCGATAGGGCTACCTCCCTGGACATAAATATATACAACCGAAACAGTTGCCTCATTTCCTTTACAAACTGACCCACAATATGTGACTACAGACCTCTAAGAGTTTTAACATAACAACTGTGGCGGGACAGGGCCCCGTCATACCCCTGAATATACATGAATCTACCTCGGGGAAAACCGTACCAAGAGATAAGCCTCGAGCAAATGGAGCTTTTCCCAAAAGCAACCGAGATCCTAAGCAAGGATCACCAACGTGGGAACCTAAAACTGCGGGCATGAACGGCCGAAGAAGTCGATGCAGTGCAGAATATGGAGCGAAATAACGTCTGATAAGCGGATCATAAGCGTACAAAGAATAACGAGGACAAATATCAGAGTACATACGGATCCCGCCGTGTCATTACCACTTATGAACTTAATCGTACCTTATTATCTTTTCCCATTTTCAATAAATGTTATAGCCATATCTTACGTACATACTTAGAAGAAGTCATTAAGTTCATTTCCATCTAACTTACTTACCTTTCATAACACAATCCGGCCCTTTATGGAGGGACGCATATACTACCCGGCCCAATCTGGGGGCCGATCAAGTCACACAATATCAAAGCGTGTCGTGGAATCCCATCACTACCGACAACTATAAGCGTAAAATATAACCATGTGACGCGCGTGGCATCCCACCTCATCGGCGTACATATACAACACATATATATATCTCCCGCCGTGGAATCGCATCACGCTGACAACTATAAGTGTAAAAATATAACCACGTGACGCGCGTGGCATCCCTCACGCCGGGCGCACACATATACAATACATATATATATATATCTATATAACGCGTCCGCATGCCCCGGAATCCCACATCGTATAAGCATGGCCATAACGTGCCCTCGGCATCCCTCATCGTAGGTGCAGGTCTTCGTAGAGCTAGCCCTGGAGTAATAATATAACATGGTCATGCCGGAATCCCACATCGTATAAGCATGGCCATGGAGTAATAAAACGCGCGGGCATCTAACCCGCATCCTGGCTGCATGCCCCGGCATCCCTCATCGTATAAGCATGGCCAAGATCAATCACAATGGAAGCATACCCGGGGAATCCCCCGTCACTGCCGTTACGTCCAATAAAATGTCCGGGCATCTAACTCGCATCCTGGTCACATGCCCCAGAATCCCACATCGTATAAGCATGTCCAAGGATCAATCATGATGGAAGCATACCCGTGGAATCCCACATCACTGTCGGTACGTCCAAGTAAACTTATAACAAGGCGATCGGCCCTCGGTAGAGTCACGACAACGTAACATATAATACTTGCACTTAAAGCTATCACAAGCAAATACAGGCAAGTTCATTAAACCTTTAGACTTCCATTTTTATAAACTCATGACACTTTCGTTTTACACATCAAAATCCGGGAATTTAACCCCAAGTACTACGTACTTCTACTCTTTTAGAAAGTCCCTTTTTCAAATAAAACTTCCAAGATACTAACAACCGTAGTATCAAGTCATACTACCTTCAAGACAAGTCACAATACCTTCTTAGAAATACAATTACCGGCTTCTAAATCAAGTGACTTCTTCCTTAAAACATTAAACGATTTATACCATTAAGACAGTTGCCCTTCTTTATTTCAAACCAATTCTTTGGTTACATTATTAGAGAAAACCATTCTCTTAACCTTCCATAAAGCCGTTATAACCAACTTCCCATAAAGCCGTTATAACCCTTTATGATTTTAGACCAACTCATTCCTTTTTATAACCAAGAGACTTCTACTTTTTGAAACCAAGTATTATATACTTTCAAATCAATTCTCTTAACTTTCAAAAATACAATTAGTCTCTTAACCTTTATAACTCAAGTGACTCCTTTTATTATAAAACCCTAGGCAATTGATGCCTTAAAATTCAAGTTGCCTTTTCATTAAAATCAAGTCATTTATCTATCCATAAAGCAAATATAACCAACTTCCCATAAAGCCGTTATATTCACTTTATACCTTAGCCAAAATACAATTTCCTATCTAAGGGACTTATACGTTTAAAACGGAACAAGTATCACATACTTCAAAACTCTTCAAGTCCCTTAACTTATAAAAACATTAGACATCCTTAATACTTTCAAAGAAGTGAGTTAATCTCCTAACTCACCCGACTTGGCTATTCATAAACTAGTAAAGGATATCAAGGTGTTGTACGTCTACCGTACTACATACGTGCAACTAGTCATGCTCAAAAGATAGGAAAAGTTCTACATAGAGTAAATCACACAACTACCGCTTAACTTCTAAGAGTAGAAGGAAACATGAAATGATACCACAGGTATATTCCATACATAGAATCATGCGAAAGGAAGGAAGAGGTTCACATACCTCGCGACGATTATCGACAAGTAGCAAAATGCTCCAAAGTACTTCAACCTTGATAGCTATTCCATCCTTCAAGTAGGATACGCTATACTTAGTACTTCAACCTATAATGGCCACAATACGTCCATTAATCTCTTACTTCAAACGTAGAATATTCTAAGTGCTAAGTCACTAAATTCTACGGAAAATCGGACAGCACCTCCTTTGTTTCTACTCACTTTGCCACCTTTTTCAAGGCCGAATACAATAACCAAACACGCCACATTTAAGGCCCAATCAATGCAATCAACAATAGGGGATTACACGCCTACTAGACGTGTAAAATTCCGCCCCACAATAGATATCAAACTAATACAAACTATATGTCCAAATCGGCCACATTGAGTACCATAACACCAATTCTTATCCAATTTCCATTTCAATCCAAGTTGTTAGTATAACATGATATCAAGTCGCAATTGATTATAACTACTATAATCTTCAAGTAAGTAACATGCGTCGATTCTAGTAAATGACCAAATTGTAATCCAACTTCACATGGCTTACATTACATTTCGGATTTAAGGCTACAAGCAATCCATAATACTTATAAACTTCAACACATATACTTCATGCTAGCAACATGTAAAGCTAAAAACAATGTAAATAATCTTGTAACACTTTTAAGAGACAAGATTATACCTCAACGAAACTCAATCCAACTCCAAATCCGAAGTCGTTCCTTAGCAACTTAGAGACTCTTCAAGACACTTCAATCCGCTACTTGAGACCCTTAGAACAACACCAACCAATTTCCTTCAATCTTCCATACAAAACCTAGAAAGCAACTAGGTTTTCGCTTTGCGACTAACCCGAAAACTATCTTTTTCCGAGATTTTTCTATTGAGATATGCTTACTACACACTCAAGAACCTTGGTTTAAAGTGTGGAGCTTATTGGACAAGAAACAAAAATTTTCTCTTATCAAATGCAAGGAACCCGAGAGCAACTAGAGGGAGTTCTTGAAATTTTGTAAATTTTTCTAAGTGTTGGGCTCTCTCTTGCTACTAGTAGTATTAAATAGCACATTGGAGGGTCAGATGCAACCAAATGGGTGGTTTGGATGAGCTCTTATTAAATATCAAGTCTTGTGGGTCCTTGACCAAGTCAACTTTCTCAAGCTTTCAAGTTGCAAGACTTGTCTTGCTAACAAAGGTCGATGACCCTTTAGCCCTTCCAAAAATCGTCGAGGCATTTTTAAGGGGGTGACACGTGTCATCCCATTCACAATAATACGTTTCAGACAATTTCATAATTAGATAAATTTTTACAAGTCTCAAATCTTAACACTGTGAGTTCTTACTTACGTTTAAAACATGTCCTGTAAATCAGGGACTAAGCGCTCACGATACCATTTTGTCACGACCCAGGCAGCTCGCGGTGGTGCCTACACAGGCACTTACAGTATACATCGAGAATAGCAATGAACATACATGAAACTATAAAATAGAACAGTAAAGCAACAAGGTTAGCCGACAGGCTACCTCGCAGACATAAATATATACAGCAAAAGCAGTTGCCTTAGTTCCTTTACACACTGACCCACAAGATGTGACTACAGACCTCTAAGAGTTTTTAACATAACAACTGTGGCGGGACAGGGCCCCGCCATACCCCTGAATATACATGAATCTACAGCCTCAGGGAAAACCGTACCAAGAGATAAGCCTCCGGAGCAAATGGAGCTTTTTCCCAAAAACTGAACCGAGATCCTAAGAGCAAGGATCACCAACGTGGGAACCTAAAACCTGCGGGCATGAACGCGGCCGAAGAAGTCGATTACAACAGTGCGAATATGGAGCGAAATAACGTCTGATGAAAGATCATAAGCGTACAAAGAATGGCGGGGACAAATATACAGAGTGCATACGGATCTGCCGTGTCATTACCACTTATGAACTTAATCGTACCTTATTATCTTTTCCCATTTTCAATAAATGTTATAGCCATATCTTACGTACATACTTAGGAGAAGTCATTAAGTTCATTTCCATCTAACTTACTTACCTTTCATAACACAATCCGCCGCTTTATGGAGGGGCGTATCTACGACCCGATCGGGGCGCGATCAAATCACACAATATCAAAGCGTGTCCGTGGAATCCCCATCACTACGACAACTATAAGCGTAAAATATAACCATGTGGCGCGCGTGGCATCCCACCTCATTGTCGGCGTACATATACAACACGTATATATATCTCGCGCGTGGAATCACATCACTGAAATGACTATAAGTGTAAAAATATAACCACGTGGCGGTGGCATCCGGCCTCACCGTCGTGCTACATATACAATACATATATATATATCTATATATAACGCGTCCGCGTGCCGGAATCCACATCGTATAAGCATGGCCATAACGTGCCCTCGGCGTCCTCATCGTAGGTGCGGTCTTCGTAGGAGCTAGCCGTGGAGTAATAATATAACATGGTCGTGCCGGAATCCCACATCGTATAAGCATGGCCATGGAGTAATAAAGCGCGGGCATCTAACGCGCATCTGGCTGCATGCCGGCATCCTCATCGTATAAGCGTGGCCAAGATCGATCACAATGGAAGCATGCGGGAATCCCGTGCTGCCGTTACGTCGATAAAATGTCGGGCATCTAACGCGTCACGGTCACGTGCCGAGAATCCCACATCGTATAAGCATGTCGAAGGATCAATCATGATGGAAGCATACGTGGAATCCTACATCATCGATGCGTCGAGTAAACTTATAACAAGACAGCCGGCCCTCCAACCGAGAGTCACGACAACGTAACATATAATACTTGCACTTAAAGCTATCACAAGCAAATACAGGCAAGTTCATTAAACCTTTAGACTTCCATTTTTATAAACTCATGACACTTTCGTTTTACACATCAAAATCCGGGAATTTAACCCCAAGTACTACGTACTTCTACTCTTTTAGAAAGTCCCTTTTCAAATAAAACTTCCAAGATACTAACAACCGTAGTATCAAGTCATACTACCTTCAAGACAAGTCACGATACCTTCTTAGAAATACAATTACGGCTTCTAAATCAAGTGACTTCTTCCTTAAAACATTAAGCGATTTATACCATTAAGACAGTTGCCCTTCTTTATTTCAAACCAATTCTTTGGTTACATTATTAGAGAAAACCATTCTCTTAACCTTCCATAAAGCCGTTATAACCAACTTCCCATAAAGCCGTTATAACCCTTTATGATTTTAGACCAACTCATTCCTTTTTATAACCAAGAGACTTCTACTTTTTGAAACCAAGTATTATATACTTTCAAATCAATTCTCTTAACTTTCAAAAATACAATTAGTCTCTTAACCTTTATAACTCAAGTGACTCCTTTTATTATAAAACCCTAGGCAATTGATGCCTTAAAATTCAAGTTGCCTTTTCATTAAAATCAAGTCATTTATCTATCCATAAAGCAAATATAACCAACTTCCCATAAAGCCGTTATATTCACTTTATACCTTAGCCAAAATACAATTTCCTATCTAAGGGACTTATACGTTTAAAACGGAACAAGTATCACATACTTCAAAACTCTTCAAGTCCCTTAACTTATAAAAACATTAGACATCCTTAATACTTTCAAAGAAGTGAGTTAATCTCCTAACTCACCCGACTTGGCTATTCATAAACTAGTAAAGGATATCAAGGTGTTGTACGTCTACCGTACTACATACGTGCAACTAGTCATGCTCAAAAGATAGGAAAAGTTCTACATAGAGTAAATCACACAACTACCGCTTAACTTCTAAGAGTAGAAGGAAACATGAAATGATACCACAGGTATATTCCATACATAGAATCATGCGAAAGGAAGGAAGAGGTTCACATACCTCGCGACGATTATCGACAAGTAGCAAAATGCTCCAAAGTACTTCAACCTTGATAGCTATTCCATCCTTCAAGTAGGATACGCTATACTTAGTACTTCAACCTATAATGGCCACAATACGTCCATTAATCTCTTACTTCAAACGTAGAATATTCTAAGTGCTAAGTCACTAAATTCTACGGAAAATCGGACAGCACCTCCTTTGTTTCTACTCACTTTGCCACCTTTTTCAAGGCCGAATACAATAACCAAACACGCCACATTTAAGGCCCAATCAATGCAATCAACAATAGGGGATTACACGCCTACTAGACGTGTAAAATTCCGCCCCACAATAGATATCAAACTAATACAAACTATATGTCCAAATCGGCCACATTGAGTACCATAACACCAATTCTTATCCAATTTCCATTTCAATCCAAGTTGTTAGTATAACATGATCTCAAGTCGCAATTGATTATAACTACTATAATCTTCAAGTAAGTAACGTCACGGCGATTCTAGTAAATGACCAAATTGTAATCCAACTTCACATGGCTTACATTACATTTCGGATTTAAGGCTACAAGCAATCCATAATACTTATAAACTTCAACACATATACTTCATTCTAGCAACATGTAAAGCTAACAACAATGTAAATAATCTTGTAACACTTTTAAGAGACAAGATTATACCTCAACGAAACTCAATCCAACTCCAAGTCCGAAGTCGCTCCTTAGCAACTTAGAGACTCTTCAAGACACTTCAATCCGCTACTTGAGACCCTTAGAACAACACCAACCAATTTCCTTCAATCTTCCATACAAAACCTAGAAAGCAACTAGGTTTTCGCTTTGCGACTAACCCGAAAACTATCTTTTTCCGAGATTTTTCTATTGAGATATGCTTACTATACACTCAAGAACCTTGGTTTAAAGTGTGGAGCTTATTGGACAAGAAACAAAAATTTTCTCTTATCAAATGCAAGGAACCCGAGAGCAACTAGAGGGAGTTCTTGAAATTTTGTAAATTTTTCTAAGTGTTGGGCTCTCTCTTGCTACTAGTAGTATTAAATAGCACATTGGAGGGTCAAGATGCAACCAAATGGGTGGTTTGGATGAGCTCTTATTAAATATCAAGTCTTGTGGGTCCTTGACCAAGTCAACTTTCTCAAGCTTTCAAGTTGCAAGACTTGTCTTGCTAACAAAGGTCCAATGACCCTTTAGCCCTTGCAAAAATCGTCCAAGGCATTTTTAAGGGGGGTGACACGTGTCGCCCTCCCATTCGTCACAATAATACGTTTTCCGACAATTTCATAATTCCGATAAATTTTTACAAGTCTCAAATCTTAACACTGTGAGTTCTTACTTACGTTCTTAAAACATGTCCTGTAAATCCGAGGACTAACTGCTCTGATACCATTTTTGTCACGACCAGGCAGACGCGGTGGTGCCTACTACTGGCACCCTTACAGGTATACATCAGAGAATAGCAGCGGAACATACATGAAACTATAAAATAGAACAACAGAAGTAAAACAACAGGTTAGCCGATAGGGCTACCTCCCTGGACATAAATATATACAACCGAAACAGTTGCCTCATTTCCTTTACAAAGACCCACATATGTGACTACAGACCTCTAAGAGTTTTAACATAACAAGCGTGTGGCGGGGCCCCGCCATACCACGAATATACATGAATCTACGGCCTCGGGAAAACCGTACCAAGAGATAAGCCTCGGAGCAAATGGAGCTTTTTCCCAAAGCAACCGAGATCCTAAGCGAGGATCACAGCGTGGGAACCTAAAACTGCGGGCATGAGCGGCCAGAAGAAGTCGATAACAACAGTGCGAATATGGAGCGAAATAACGTCTGATGCAGATCATAAGCGTACAAAGAATAACGAGGACAAATATCACAGTACATACTGGATCCCCGTGTCATTACCACTTATGAACTTAATCGTACCTTATTATCTTTTCCCATTTTCAATAAATGTTATAGCCATATCTTACGTACATACTTAGAAGAAGTCATTAAGTTCATTTCCATCTAACTTACTTACCTTTCATAACACAATCCGTACTTTATGGAGGACGCGTATACTACCCCGATGCGGGACGCGATCAAATCACACAATATCAAAGCGTGTCCGTGGAATCCCCATCACTACCGGCAACTATAAGCGTAAAATATAACCGTGTGGCGCGCAGTGGCATCCCCACCTTGCCGGCGTACATATACAACACGTATATATATCTCCGCGTGGAATCGCGTCCATCACTGTAAAGCGACTATAAGTGTAAAAATATAACCCTGTGACGCGCCCGTGGCATCCCACCTCACTGTCGGCGTACACATATACAATACATATATATATATCTATATAACGCGTCCGCATGCCCCGGAATCCCACATCGTATAAGCATGGCCATAACGTGCCCTCGGCATCCTCATCGTAGTGCAGGTCTTCGTGGGAGCTAGCCCATGGAGTAATAATATAACATGGTCTCATGCCCCGGAATCCCACATCGTATAAGCATGGCCATGGAGTAATAAAACGCGCGGGCATCTAACCCGCATCCTGGCTGCATGCCCCGGCATCCCTCATCGTATAAGCATGGCCAAGATCAATCACAATGGAAGCATACGGGAATCCCCGTCGCTGCCGTTCGTCCAATAAAATGTCCGGCATCTAACTCGCGTCTGGTCACATGCCGAATCCCACATCGTATAAGCATGTCGGATCAATCATGATGGAAGCATACCGTGGAATCCCACATCACCGTCGATGCGTCAAGTAAACTTATAACAAGGCGATCGGCCCTCCAACCGGTAGTCACGACAACGTAACATATAATACTTGCACTTAAAGCTATCACAAGCAAATACAGCAAGTTCATTAAACCTTTAGACTTCCATTTTTATAAACTCATGACACTTTCGTTTTACACATCAAAATCCGAATTTAACCCCAAGTACTACGTCTTACTCTTTTAGAAAGTCCCTTTTCAAATAAAACTTCCAAGATACTAACAACCGTAGTATCAAGTCATACTACCTTCAAGACAAGTCACAATACCTTCTTAGAAATACAATTACCGGCTTCTAAATCAAGTGACTTCTTCCTTAAAACATTAAACGATTTATACCATTAAGACAGTTGCCCTTCTTTATTTCAAACCAATTCTTTGGTTACATTATTAGAGAAAACCATTCTCTTAACCTTCCATAAAGCCGTTATAACCAACTTCCCATAAAGCCGTTATAACCCTTTATGATTTTAGACCAACTCATTCCTTTTTATAACCAAGAGACTTCTACTTTTTGAAACCAAGTATTATATACTTTCAAATCAATTCTCTTAACTTTCAAAAATACAATTAGTCTCTTAACCTTTATAACTCAAGTGACTCCTTTTATTATAAAACCCTAGGCAATTGATGCCTTAAAATTCAAGTTGCCTTTTCATTAAAATCAAGTCATTTATCTATCCATAAAGCAAATATAACCAACTTCCCATAAAGCCGTTATATTCACTTTATACCTTAGCCAAAATACAATTTCTATCTAAAGGGACTTATACGTTTAAAACGGAACAAGTATCACATACTTCAAAACTCTTCAAGTCCCTTAACTTATAAAAACATTAGACATCCTTAATACTTTCAAAGAAGTGAGTTAATCTCCTAACTCACCCGACTTGGCTATTCATAAACTAGTAAAGGATATCAAGGTGTTGTACCGTCTACCGTACTACATACGTGCAACTAGTCATGCTCAAAAGATAGGAAAAGTTCTACATAGAGTAAATCACAACTACCGCTAACTTCTAAGAGTAGAAGGAAACATGAAATGATACCACAGGTATATTCCAGACCTAGAATCATGCGAAAGGAAGGAAGAGGTTCACATACCTCGCGACGATTATCGACAAGTAGCTAAATGCTCCAAAGTAGTTCACCCGTGATAGCTATTCCAGCCTTCAAGTAGGATACGCTATACTTAGTACTTCAACCTATAATGGCCACAATCGTCCATTAATCTCTTACTTCACGTAGAATATTCTAAGTGCCAAGTCACTAAATTCTACGGAAAATCGGACAGCACCTCCTTTGTTTCTACTCACTTTGCCACCTTTTTCAAGGCCGAATACAATAACCAAACACGCCACATTTAACGCCCAATCAAGGCCATCAACACGCGGGGAGTACACGCCTACTCGACGTGTAAAAGTCCGCCCCACCATAGCTATCAAACTAAGACACACTATATGTCCAACTCGGCCACCTTGAGTACCATAACACCAATTCTTATCCAATTTCCATTTCAATCCAAGTTGTTAGTATAACATGATATCAAGTCGCAATTGATTATAACTACTATAATCTTCAAGTAAGTAACATGCGTCGATTCTAGTAAATGACCAAATTGTAATCCAACTTCACATGGCTTACATTACATTTCGGATTTAAGGCTACAAGCAATCCATAATACTTATAAACTTCAACACATATACTTCATGCTAGCAACATGTAAAGCTAAAAACAATGTAAATAATCTTGTAACACTTTTAAGAGACAAGATTATACCTCAACGAAACTCAATCCAACTCCAAATCCGAAGTCGTTCCTTAGCAACTTAGAGACTCTTCAAGACACTTCAATCCGCTACTTGAGACCCTTAGAACAACACCAACCAATTTCCTTCAATCTTCCATACAAAACCTAGAAAGCAACTAGGTTTTCGCTGCGACTAACGAAAACTATCTTTTCCGAGATTTTTCTATTGAGATATGCTTACTATACACTCAAGAACCTTGGTTTAAAGTGTGGAGCTTATTGGACAAGAAACAAAATTTTCTCTTATCAAATGCAAGGAACCCGAGAGCAACTAGAGGAGTTCTTGAAATTTTGTAAATTTTTCTAAGTGTTGGGCTCTCTCTTGCTACTAGTAGTATTAAATAGCACGTTGGAGGGTCGAGATGCAACCAAATGGGTGGTTTGGATGAGCTCTTATTAAATATCAAGTCTTGTGGGTCCTTGACCAAGTCAACTTTCTCAAGCTTTCAAGTTGCAAGACTTGTCTTGCTAACAAAGGTCGATGACCCTTTAGCCCGCAAAAATCGTCGAGGCATTTTTAAGGGGGTGACACGTGTCGCCTCTCCCATTCGTCACAATAATACGTTTCGACAATTTCATAATTAGATAAATTTTTACAAGTCTCAAATCTTAACACTGTGAGTTCTTACTTACGTTCTTAAAACATGTCCTGTAAATCCGAGGACTAACTGCTCTGATACCATTTTTGTCACGACCAGGCCGGCATGGCGTGCCTACACAGGCACCTTACAGTATACATCGAGAATAGCAAGAACATACATGAAACTATAAAATAGAACAAGTATAAAACAGCGAGTTAGCCGATAGGCTACCTCGCAGACATAAATATATACAACCAAGCATTTGCCTCATTTCTTTACAACCGACCCACAATATGTGACTACTGCACTTAAGAGTTTTAACATAACAATCGTATGGACAGGGCCCCGCCATACCCCTGAATATACATGAATCTACAGCCTCAGGGAAAACCGTACCAAGAGATCAGCCTCCGGAGCAAATGGAGCTTTTTCCCAAAAACTGAACCGAGATCCTAAGAGCAAGGATCACCAACGTGGGAACCTAAACTGCGGCATTTAACGCAGCTCCGGCGGGTCGATAACAACAATTTAATATGGAACAGAAATAACGCACAAGAAATGTGATCATAATCAGACAAAAGAATGACGGGGACAAATATACAGAGTACATACCAGATCCTGCCGTGTCATTACCACTTATGAACTTAATCGTACCTTATTATCTTTTCCCATTTTCAATAAATGTTATAGCCATATCTTACGTACATACTTAGGAGAAGTCATTAAGTTCATTTCCATATAACTTACTTACCTTTCATAACACAATCCGGCCCTTTATGGAGGACGATATACTACCCTACCAATCTGGGACGCGATCAAGTCACACAATATCAAAGCGTGTCCGTGGAATCCCCCATCACTACCGACAACTATAAGCGTAAAATATAACCATGTGACGCGCCCGTGGCATCCCACCTCACTGTCGGCGTACACATATACAACACATATATATATCTCCTGCCCGTGGAATCCCACATCACTGCCGACAACTATAAGTGTAAAAATATAACCCTGTGACGCGCCCGTGGCATCCCACCTCACTGTCGGCGTACACATATACAATACATATATATATATCTATATAACGCGTCCGCATGCCCCGGAATCCCACATCGTATAAGCATGGCCATAACGTGCCCTCGGCATCCCTCATCGTAGGTGCAGGTCTTCATGGGGAGCTAGCCCATGGAGTAATAATATAACATGGTCTCATGCCCCGGAATCCCACATCGTATAAGCATGGCCATGGAGTAATAAAACGCGCGGGCATCTAACCCGCATCCTGGCTGCATGCCCGCATCCTCATCGATAAGCATGGCCAAGATCAATCACAATGGAAGCATACCCGGGAATCTCACCACCGCCATACGTCCAATAAAATGTCCGGGCATCTAACCCGCATCCTGGTCACATGCCCCGGAATCCCACATCGTATAAGCATGTCCAAGGATCAATCATGATGGAAGCATACCCGTGGAATCCCACATCACTGTCGGTACGTCCAAGTAAACTTATAACAAGACAGTCGGCCCTCCAACCGAGAGTCACGACAACGTAACATATAATACTTGCACTTAAAGCTATCACAAGCAAATACAGGCAAGTTCATTAAACCTTTAGACTTCCATTTTTATAAACTCATGACACTTTCGTTTTACGTCAAAATCCGAATTTAACCCCAAGTACTACGTCTTACTCTTTTAGAAAGTCCCTTTTCAAATAAAACTTCCAAGATACTAACAACCGTAGTATCAAGTCATACTACCTTCAAGACAAGTCACAATACCTTCTTAGAAATACAATTACCGGCTTCTAAATCAAGTGACTTCTTCCTTAAAACATTAAACGATTTATACCATTAAGACAGTTGCCCTTCTTTATTTCAAACCAATTCTTTGGTTACATTATTAGAGAAAACCATTCTCTTAACCTTCCATAAAGCCGTTATAACCAACTTCCCATAAAGCCGTTATAACCCTTTATGATTTTAGACCAACTCATTCCTTTTTATAACCAAGAGACTTCTACTTTTTGAAACCAAGTATTATATACTTTCAAATCAATTCTCTTAACTTTCAAAAATACAATTAGTCTCTTAACCTTTATAACTCAAGTGACTCCTTTTATTATAAAACCCTAGGCAATTGATGCCTTAAAATTCAAGTTGCCTTTTCATTAAAATCAAGTCATTTATCTATCCATAAAGCAAATATAACCAACTTCCCATAAAGCCGTTATATTCACTTTATACCTTAGCCAAAATACAATTTCCTATCTAAGGGACTTATACGTTTAAAACGGAACAAGTATCACATACTTCAAAACTCTTCAAGTCCCTTAACTTATAAAAACATTAGACATCCTTAATACTTTCAAAGAAGTGAGTTAATCTCCTAACTCACCCGACTTGGCTATTCATAAACTAGTAAAGGATATCAAGGTGTTGTACGTCTACCGTACTACATACGTGCAACTAGTCATGCTCAAAAGATAGGAAACGTTCTACATAGAGTAAATCACACAACTACCGCTTAACTTCTAAGAGTAGAAGGAAACATGAAATGATACCACGTATATTCCATACATAGAATCATGCGAAAGGAAGGAAGAGGTTCACATACCTCGACGATTATCGATAAGTAGCAAAATGCTCCAAAGTACTTCAACCTTGATAGCTATTCCATCCTTCAGTAGGATACGCTATACTTAGTACTTCAACCTATAATGGCCACAATACGTCCATTAATCTCTTACTTCAAACGTAGAATATTCTAAGTGCTAAGTCACTAAATTCTACGGAAAATCGGACAGCACCTCCTTTGTTTCTACTCACTTTGCCACCTTTTTCAAGGCCGAATACAATAACCAAACACGCCACATTTAAGGCCCAATCAATGCAATCAACAATAGGGGATTACACGCCTACTAGACGTGTAAAATTCCGCCCCACAATAGATATCAAACTAATACAAACTATATGTCCAAATCGGCCACATTGAGTACCATAACACCAATTCTTATCCAATTTCCATTTCAATCCAAGTTGTTAGTATAACATGATATCAAGTCGCAATTGATTATAACTACTATAATCTTCAAGTAAGTAACATGCGACGATTCTAGTAAATGACCAAATTGTAATCCAACTTCACATGGCTTACATTACATTTCGGATTTAAGGCTACAAGCAATCCATAATACTTATAAACTTCAACACATATACTTCATGCTAGCAACATGTAAAGCTAAAAACAATGTAAATAATCTTGTAACACTTTTAAGAGACAAGATTATACCTCAACGAAACTCAATCCAACTCCAAATCCGAAGTCGTTCCTTAGTAACTTAGAGACTCTTCAAGACACTTCAATCCGCTACTTGAGACCCTTAGAACAACACCAACCAATTTCCTTCAATCTTCCATACAAAACCTAGAAAGCAACTAGGTTTTCGCTGCGACTAACAGAAAACTATCTTTTCCGAGATTTTTCTATTGAGATACGCTTACTATACACTCAAGAACCTTGGTTTAAAGTGTGGAGCTTATTGGACAAGAAACAAAAATTTTCTCTTATCAAATGCAAGGAACCCGAGAGCAACTAGAGGGAGTTCTTGAAATTTTGTAAATTTTTCTAAGTGTTGGGCTCTCTCTTGCTACTAGTAGTATTAAATAGCACATTGGAGGGTCAAGATGCAACCAAATGGGTGGTTTGGATGAGCTCTTATTAAATATCAAGTCTTGTGGGTCCTTGACCAAGTCAACTTTCTCAAGCTTTCAAGTTGCAAGACTTGTCTTGCTAACAAAGGTCCAATGACCCTTTAGCCCTTGCAAAAATCGTCCAAGGCATTTTTAAGGGGGGTGACACGTGTCGCCCTCCCATTCGTCACAATAATACGTTTTCCGACAATTTCATAATTCCGATAAATTTTTACAAGTCTCAAATCTTAACACTGTGAGTTCTTACTTACGTTCTTAAAACATGTCCTGTAAATCCGAGGTGTAACACGCAGGTAGGGGTAAGCCGGTGGTGGATCCTCATTCTTAGGATCACTGATCAGGTGTCGGAAGCTCCATTTCTCCGGAGGCTTGTCTTTTGGTACGGTTCTCCCTGATGTTGTAGATATTATGTACATTCAGGGGTAGGGCGGGGCCCTGTCCCGCCACTGTTGTTATTCCTAGAGGTCTGTAGTCACATCTGGTTTGGGCTGTAAGATCAAAGTTGTACTGTTTTACTTTGGTTATGTATATTTTATGGAAGGCAGCCTTATCGGCTAGCATGTGATGTTTATCTGTTGTGTATGTTCATTGCTATTCTCGATGTGTGTACGAAGGGGTGCCTGGTAGGGCACCAGTCGCGGCCGGGGTCGGGTCGTGACAAAAGTGGTATCAGAGCAGTTAGTCCTCGGAAAGTGTCTACAGACCGTGTCTAGTAGAGTCTTGATTATCGGTGTGTTGTGCACCACATCTATAATCAGGAGGCTACAGGATATTTAGGATGGTTTCCATTCTTTCACTCTAAGATCGTGCAATAGAGCTGTGTTATAGGTTGAACTCCCTCTGACATATTTTTATGTATCAGTTATGCCTCCACGCAAGGCAACCGCGCCGAAGGCAAGGCGGTGAGGATTGCAAGTAGGGCGCAGGTTACGAGGCAATGCAGATCCTTACGAGGTGATGCTTCGGACGGCGAGTTCCACGACGTCGCCGGCCCAGAGTTCGAGGAAGCGGCCACGGCCATCGAGACCGCGGTACACGAGCCTCAGTTCCACGGCCGGTGAGTATAAGATTACGGAGCATATCGGTTATTGACGGCATAGTAGCATGGCAAATAGCGGGAGCGAGTGGCGAGCCACTGGCCGACAATTTACAGATTCTGGATTTCCTGGGTTGTCATCCACCCGAATTCTATGGTTCGATATCCGAGGAGGATCCTCAGGAGTTTGTTCGGCAGTTACAGCGGACTATGCAGGTGCTTAGTGTCACGACCCGACCCCGGGCCGCGACTAGTGCCCTACCTGGGCACCCTTCTAATCATACAACATAGTAAACTGCGGAAGATAAATAACACACTTTTTTTTTAAACTAAGGCCAAGCCGATAAGGCTGCCATAATCATAAAAATAACCCGAAAGGGTCTACACTGTTTAACAATATAAAAAAACAACTCTAGCCGATCCATTACAAATGAATCTGAGACCTCTAAGATTTGAACAAATATTATGACGGGACAAGGCCCCGCCGTACCCCTGAATATACATGGCCATGACAACTCCGGAACATGGGAGCCATCTCAAGATGCTGAACCAGGATCCTAAGCTCGCGGATCCACAATCGTAATACCTAAACTGCGGACATGACGCACTTCGGCCCGAAGTCGATCTAACAGTACGAATATGGAGCAGAAAATAAGGTCTGATAAACAAATCATAACTGTACAAAATAATGACAGAGGTAAGTATAAAAAGGGTACATACCAGATCCTACCGTGTCATTACCACTCATGAACTTAATTGCACATTATTATCTTTTCCATTCCATTAAGAGTTATAGCCAAATCTTAGGTACATACTTAGGAGAAATCATTAAGTTCATTACCATAAAACTTACTTATCTTTCATAACATAATCCGACCCTTTATGGAGGGGCGCATATACTACCCGAACGAATTTGGGACGCGATCAAATCACACAAATATCAAAGCGTGCCCGTGGAATCCCCCATCACTGCCGACAGTCATAAGTGTAACATATAACCATGTGACGCGCCCGTGGAATCCTACCTCACCGCTTCGCATACATACACAATACATATATATATCTCCGCCGTGGAATCCCACATCCTTGCCGACAGTAGGTGTAACATATAACCATGTGACGCCTGTGGCATCCTACCTCCGTTTACAGACATATACAACATATATATATATATATATATATATATATATATATATATATATATATATATATATATATATATATATATATATATATATATATATAACGCCGCATGCCCAGAATCCTCATCGTATAAGCATGGCCATAACGTGCCCTGGCATCCTCATCGTAGTGCGGTCTTCATGGGAGCTAACCCATGGAGTAATAATATAACATGCCGGAATCCCTCATCGTGGGTGTCTTCATGGGAGCTAGCCATGGAGTAATAATCGTAAATAACATGGTCGCGTGCCGGAATCCTAGTCATTATAGCATGGCCATGGGTAATAAAACAAATCCGAGAATCTAACCCGCCTCCTGGTCACATGCCCCGGAATCCCACATCGTATAAGCATGTCCAAGGATCAATCATAATGGAAGCATACCCGTGGAATCCCGTCATCACCGGCATGCGTCGAGTAAACTTACAACAAGACAATGACCCTCCAACTGAGAGTCACGACAACGTAAACATATAATACTTGCACTCAAAGCTATCACAAGCAAACATAGGCAAGTTCATTAAACCTTTAGACTTCCATTTTTATAAACTCATGGCACTTTCGTTTCACACATAAAAATCCGGGAATTTAACCCAAAGTACTACGTACTTCCATTCTTTTCACAAGGTTCCTTTTCATATAAAACCCCAAGATACTAACACCCGTAGTATCAAGGCTTGTTTACATTTCACATAAGTCACTACACTTTTAGAAATACGTTTCTCGGCTTCTAAATCAAGTGACCCTTATTTTAAAACTTTAAGCAAGTGATACCTTTAAATCAAAATACCCTTCCTTATTTCAAGTTACTCCTTACTTACATTATTAGAGGAAACCATTCTCTTAACCTTTCATAAAGCCGTTATAACCAACTTCCCATAAAGCCGTTATAACCCTTTATGGTTTTAGACAATTTCATTCCTTTTTCAACCAAGAGACTTATACTTTTAAAACCAAGTATCATATACTTTCAAATCAATTTTCTTAACTTCCAAAATACTTCAAGTCTCTTAACTTTAGAAATCAAGTTTCTTAACTTTTAAATCTCAAGTAACTCACACCTTTTAAAACAAGTTACTTCCTTAAATCATGTCATTTCTTCCTTTAAGAATCAAGTTTCATTACTTGAAAATAAAGTCTCTCAACCTTTTAAGTCAAAGGTTCATAGTCTTAAAACTTCATAACGTAAATTCTTTAAGTGAAGTACATATGCCTTATGTGTGTGAGTAGATTATACTTGTTTATAACGATCTTATTAAAGCAACCATGATCTAGAAAATGTAATACAATTTTGTTTTATCTTAGCTTCTATGCAGATGGAGAATTCTACTTGTTTTAATATAATTTATCGTCATTACATTTTCCTTTATTAACGCTGCAATGGCTTGTTCGATACTTATTCTCATTCGTGCGTAAATTAGGCAAGTCAACGGCTCCAAATACCTCCTAACGACTCTTACCATCATCCCCCATAAGACTTGGTAAGAACTTAGTATAACTTAGACATAACCCTTACGTAGAGTAAATCAACATACATACTTCTTAACTTCTAAGAGTAGAAGGAATCATGAAATAATACCACGTGTATATTCCATACATAGAATCATGTCTAAAGAAGGAAGAGGTTCACATACCTCGCGACGATTATCGACAAATAGCAAAATGCTCCCAAGTACTTCAACCTTGATAGCTATTCCATCATTCAAGTAGAATACGCTATACTAGTACTTCCACCTATAATGGCCATAATACGTCCATTAACCTCTAGCTTCAAACGTAGAATATTCTAAGTGCAAAGTCACTAAATTCTACGGAAAATCGGACAACACTTCCTTTGTTTCTACATACTTTGCCACCGTTTTCAAGGCCGAATACAATAAACAAACACGCCACATTTAAGGCCCAACAATTCAGCTAACCAAAGGGGATTACACGCCTTAACAGGACGTGTAAAATTCTGCCCCACAAATTAATACGAAACTAGTTCCATAATTAAAACCATTCTCGGCTAACATAAACAACAACTCAAAGTCTTTTCCAATTCTTTTCCAATCCAAGTTCTTAGGTCTAACATGTTATATAGTCATAAAAAACTTCAACAACTACAATTTCCTTCAATATATAACATGTGACAACTTATACTTATAATCAACTTGAATTGTAATCTTACGGCTAAACATACTAGTTTCGGATTAGGGTTCCAATATCCATAACACTTATCAACTTCATAATATAAACATCTCATGCTTGCTAATTTCCATAGCTACAACAATAAGTAATCTTAATTACTAAAACGACAAGAATTATACCTTTACAAGCCCTTAAAATTTCCAAGATTCAAAGTCGCTCCTTAGAATTCTTAGCTCCTTTCCTTTACGCTCCAATCCTCTATTTGAAGCCCTTAGAAGTTCACAACCAACTTCTCTTCCATTTCCAATCAAAACCTATGAAAATGCCCTAGGTTTTCGCCTTGCGACTAACGTGAAAACGCCGTTTTTCCGAAATCTTTCTATTGAGATATCCTTACAATACTTAGTGACCTTGGGTTAACGTCTTGTGGCTAATGGATCAAACTACAAATTTTTCTTGTGGAGGGGAGCTCAAACCCGAGAGCAATGTTCCAAGAACAAGTGTTATTCAATTTTTTTCTAAGTGTAAAATAGCCTTGTCTTGCTACTAGTATGTATATATACTACATTGAAGGGTCTAGATTACAACACATGTAAAAATTGGATGAAAGGGATCAAGCCAAGTGGCTCTTGACTTAGTCAACAATGTCAAGCTCAAGCTTAGCAAGACTTTCTCATCTTTACAATGGTCAAATGACCCTTTTGCCCTTGCATCAATTCGACCAAGCCATGTGGGAGGGGTGCCACGTATCGCCCTCCCATTAGTCCATAAAATTTTGCCAACCCTCGTGGCCCTACAAAACGAAAATTCTCAAAGGGCCCCACATGACCAAATCCGTACAAATAAATTTCCATAATGATAATACATTCCATAATCCTCAATTAATGCATTTTGAGAATCCAATTCTCTTCAACGAACATTTTTCCTTTCCGACGTTCGGAAGATTTTCCGTCGTAAAAGCAATTCTTCCTTTCGTACCCTTTTCAAGTCTTGTGTTCTTTACATACATTCTCTTAAACATGTCCTTGAACTACGGGGTATAACATTCTTCCCCCCTTAGAAACATTCGTCCTCGAATGTTCTTTCGGAGTCCAATCTAATTAGATAGCGACATAGTCTCCTTTTACAACAACCTTCATACAACATATGCCACACATGGCCACACAACAATACTTATACTAAAAGGTCTACCTTGGCACTCACGAAGCCAACTAGCCCATACTCATAATGACCTCAAAGTCCGTCATAATCATCTCTACTAGGTCTACTTGTCCGACGATCGTATCATCACCGGAAAATCTCATATTCCCGCCATTACCACCCCAAACACTCTTTAAACAACATAAGGCCATTTCGCTCTCACAACCTGGTTAGGTGGAACGTGTCCACGAACCCGTGAAACAATTAACTAGACTTGGGCCTTGCACTCGTGACTCAAACGAGCTAACTACTACCAAATGATCCCACTTATTTCAGCTGGGCGACCCGCAATGTGTCCTCACCCACCGACCGTCGCACTTAACTCTTATCCTTGGTGCGACTTAAAATCTTACGGCCCGAGTGCCTTATATATCTAAGGTCTCAGCTTATCAATATTCTTAGGCTCGCAATTTCCATGCTCCAAGCCTACCTTACGATCCCCAAGAACTACAAAAACTTCTCATAATACCATAATCGTGTCGCCTTGATCACAACAACCATTACTTACTCTATACGACCTCATCCGTACAATTCTCTTAAGCCTACCACGAGCTTAATATATTAACATGGTATTCCATTAAGTTCCTTAACATGACTTCTTAAGGGTTCACTACCCTATCGATAACTAATCATTCCCCAATTATCTCAAAATAAAACATAAGACTCGCGAGAATTCATTAATCGTCCATACCTTCCTGTGATCTAGTTAGTCTTTACCAACTCCCGGTAATCTAAAATCATTCTAGGCAACACGCGCTCGACCTCATACATAACTCCGTATAGATGTATGTCACAATACCAACTATACTATAATCATTACCAACCCGATAAGCAATCCACATAGTCCTTCCGGTCATCACGCTTTCTCAGACTGCAATCAACATAACTCGTTAGGGAGAGACGACCCTAACAACACAAATTTCTATCGCACGATCTCGAGTGAGAAGAATGAAACCAATCCTAAATGTCCTGCAGCCTCCTGATTATAGATGTGGTGCACAACACACCGATAATCAAGACTCTACTAGACACGGTCCGTAGACACTTTCCGAGGACTAACTGCTCTGATACCACTTTTGTCACGACCCGACCCCGGGCCGCGACTAGTGCCCTACCTGGGTACCCTTCTAATCATACAACATAGTAAATTGCGGAAGATAAATAACACACTTTTTTTTAAAACTAAGGCTAAGCCGATAAGGATGCCATAATCATAAAAATTACCCGAAAGGGTCTACATTGTTTAACAATGTAAAAAAAACAACTCTAGCCACCCAAATTTACGGATGAATCTGCACTTAAGATTTGAACAAATACTATGACGACAAGGCCCCGCTGCATTCGAATATACATAGCCATGACAACTCGGAACATCGGAGCCATCTCAAAATGTCAACCAAGATCCTAAGCTCATGGATCCACAATCGTACCTAAACACGCGGACATTTAACGCAGCTTCGGGCGGGTCGATAACAGCAGTTTAATATGGAGCGGAAAATAAGGTACGAGAAACAAATCATAATCTGTACAAAATAATGATAGGGCAAGTATAAAAGTGGTACATACTGATCTCACCGTGTCATTACCACTCATGAACTTAATTGCACATTATTATCTTTTCCATTCCATTAAGAGTTATAGCCAAATCTTACGCATATACTTAGGAGAAATCATTAAGTTCATTACCATATAACTTACTTATCTTTCATAACATAATCCGCCTTTATGGAGGGGCATATACTACCTTACCTAACTGGGACGCGATCAAATCACACAAATATTAAAGCGTGCGTGGAATCCCCATCATCGCCGATACCATAAGTGTAACATATAACCACGTGGACGCGCTGCGTGAATCCTACCTCACCGTCGTGCATACATACACAATACATATATATATCTCCCCGTGGAATCACATCATCGCCGACACCGTAGGTGTAACATATAACCATGTGACGCGCCCGTGGCATCCTACCTCACTGTCGGCGTACACATATACAACACACACACACACACACACATATATATATATATATATATATATATATATATATAACGTGGCAGCATGCCCTAATCCTCATCGTATAAGCATGGCCATAACGTGCCCTCGGATCCTCATCGTAGGGTGCAGTCTTGTGGGAGCTAACCCACGGAGTAATAATATAACATGCCTAATCCTCATCGCTGGTACATGTCTTCATGGGAGCTAGCCCATGGAGTAATAATTGTACATAGCATGGTCGCATGCCGGAATCCTCATCGATAAGCATGGCCAAGGGTAATAAAACAACCGAATCTAACCCGCTCCGGTCACACGCCTAATCCCACATCGTATAAGCATGTCCAAGGATCAATCATAATGGAAGCATACCCGTGGTGTTACACCCCATAGTTCCAGAGTATGTATACGAGGACGTACGTTCGAGAATACGACATTTAAATTGGAAAGGAAGAAAGATGTGATTTTTCGACTAAAAGTTTCCTGATTTTGTGAAAGAAAATGTTCGTTAGCGGAATTGGATTCCCGATTTGGTATTCGACTTTTGGAATATTTAAGAATTATGGAATTTTATTTCCGAATTGGTCACGTGGGCCCACGGAGGAAATTTACTGTTTGTAGGGCCCACTTTATTTTCGGATTTTTGGCTTTACGGATATTTTCTAAGATGAAATATTTTGACGAGTAGGGGCGACACGTGTCACCCCGTGTGCCATGTTGGCCGGTGGAGAATGACAAGTGGGACGCTTTTAGGTGGACAAGTGGCCCATTTTGTGGCGCCACTTGTCCCATTTTTGTGGTGAACAAATGGTTGACCAACTACCCACACACATGTACCCAATCTTCACCATCCACTTGCCTAGATCTTGGCCATTGATTTCCTATAAATACCCTCGTGTGCAAGACTTTATTTCATCCACATTAGAAAGTTTCCAAGGCAAAATTCCTCCCTCCATTAGTGAGTTCTCGTCCAAACACCCCCCACACCTTGAGTATAATTCTTCAAGTATTGTTGTTATTCCAAATACTTTAGCCTAAATCCCTTGTGGTATTCCAAAGTTATCCCAACATAAGAGCCAGAAATACTACTTTATTCATTAGTCGCAAAACGAAGCCCTAGAAAAATCTTCATAGCTTAGATGAAGTGTTAAGAGAAGTTGTTTAGAAACTTCTAAGGGTTGCTTGGAGCGGGTTGGAGCGTAAGGATTTGGAGCTAAACGTTGCTCAGGATCGACTTATAATCTTGGATAATTTTGGGCTTATCGAGGTAATGATCTTTGTCCCCCTATTGTAATTGGATATTACATGTTGTAGTAATGTATAGTTGAGTATACTATATGTAGAATGAATTTGGATAAGAATTGAACTGTATTTACATAGGACTGTATTTACAGTAGACTGGTAGTATTTTTTGTGGAGTAGAATTGTACACGTCCGGTTAGACGTGTAACCCCCCCTGGGATTGTTGGTTTGGTAGCAGGCCTCGTTAGAGGAGGAGATTTATGTGGTTGCGGGGAGGCGCCGCTAATTTTTCGTAGAATAAGGAACACAGTACTTAGAATTGTTCTCGAAGAGAGCTAGAAGTTAATAAACGCTTTTATGGCGTTATAGGTTGAAGTGCTACGAGTAGCGTATTCTACTGAAGGGTGGAAAAGGTGAGCGCGTTAGAGTACTTTGGAGCGTTTTGCTAATTGTCGATAATCGTCGCGAGGTATGTGAACCTCTTCCTATCCTTTCTAGCATGATATTTGTGAAATATATTTAGTGCGGTAGACGCACGTGTGTTTAAAGGAATTTGATTTTCCTTTTGTGTCCTTGACTTGATTCCAAAGTTAAGTGACTCGTTATGAAATATTAAGGACTTGAATTATGTTAAAAAGTTGTAAAACCTCACTCATGAGTAATGGGTGTGTGGTCTTTTAAAGGTTAAAGTTATCTTGATTTCGAAAATAAGAATGGTTTTATCATTGGATTTAAAATGATAACTTGACTTATAAACAACTTGATTTTGGGAAAGGAGAAGTAACTTGATTTAAAGGTATAGGTTACTTGTTTTTAAAAGAGTGGGACACTTGGTTTAAAAAGTATATTGCTACTTGACTTTTAAAGGAAAAAGTGCCTTGGTTTTAAAAAGGAAGACATGCTTTTGTCTTAAGGTTGATTTAAAAAGAAGGTATGGAAATTGTTTTGGTTTTACTTTGATGTCTGTTGACTTGAGTTTTAAATAATAAGAATCTTGAAGTATTTCAAAAGAGTTATGAATCATTTTTGAAAGAAAAGTAATACTTGGTTTTAAAAGCTTAAGTGTTATACTAGCTTTATGGGAAGTTAGGTATAACGACTTAAGGAAGATACAAGGAACGGTTTACTTGAAAGTCTTGTATTGATTTCTGGAAAGTGTAGTAAGATGGTTTGATAAGTAAACATGTTACGATGCTACGTGTGTTAGTGTCCTGTGATGTTTGTGTGAGGGGGTTATTCTTGTTGTGCTTACGTTGTTAAACGATAAGCCCAGATCGCTATTATATCACATACCCCGACTTGTTATGATGCCGAGGACTTGCCACCGACGCGAGGTATACCTCACGCGTCGTGTGACTATGATTCGAGGAATACCTACGCGTCCGTGTGACCATGCGAGCTGCGGAGTTCGGGATGATCACTCGGTGTTACCCGACGCGAGGTATACCTACGCGGTGCGTGTGACTATGATTCGAGGAATACCTCTACGCGATGCGTGGACTACGCAGATGCGGAGTCTGAGAGGATGCCGCGGGTTAGCTACCGATGTGAGAATACCTCATGTGGTCTGTGACTATGCGCGATCGCGGGAGTTCCAGGATTAGGCACGCATAATGATACTATGGGCGATTGACCTTGCTTCGATAATTAGCGGCTAGAAAAGACCGATTACATTATATCTATTTTGCTCTTGTTTATCTTTGCCGCACTATGCGCGTTGAATTGGTTGTAATTGTAAATGGTTTTAAAATATTATCATATGATTTCAAGATTTACGATTTCACATACTTGGTACTTGCATCGACCTCCTTCGGGTGCGTTTGCCGCAGTAGAGGTACACCATCGTCGATCCTCGCTCTTAGGATCACATTGCTTTTGGGAAGCTCCGCTTTCACGAGGCTTATTGGTATAGTCCTGTCGTTTAGTACTTACATTCGGGGTATGGCGTGGCCGCCTCGTCATTGTTGTTATAACATCTGTAGAGTGCATGTAATCGCGTTGTGCAGAGTTTGTAAAAGGGATGTAACTGTTCTGGTTCAAGTTTTATTTATATATTCGTAAAGGTAACCGCTTTAGTTAGCTTTGTTTTCTTATTTCATTATTGTATATCTTGTTTCATGTGTATGTTTTTATTTCCGCTGATTTTCTCCGATGTTGTATCACTAGGGTGCCCGGTAAGACATCATCGCCCGGCCTGGTCGTTACAAAAGTGGTATCGTGAGCGCTTAATCCTCGGAAAGTGTCTCTGACCGTATCTAGTAGAGTCTTGATTATCGGTGTCAGGCACCACACCTATAATCGAGGTGCAGGATATTTAGGATTGGTTTCCATTCTTCTCACTCGAGATCGTGCCTTAGAGCGTGTTATAAGTTGGACTCCTCCGACGTATTCTTTTCACCCGTTATGCCTCACGCTAGCAACCGAGCCAGAATGGGCAAGGCAGAGGAGCCGCGAGCAGAGTACTGAGGGTTACGAGGCACGCCCACCATTATCTGAGACAGCGCTTCATTCGGGGAGTTCTGCGACGCCGCTAGCCCCAGGAGAGTTTAGAGCAGTAGCAGTAGCTACTGAGACCACGATACCTGAGCCTCTAGTTCCACGGCCAGGAGCCGAGGATATGGTTACTAGGAGATGGCCAGTTACTAGCTAGGCTTGTAGCGGCATGAGGACAGACGAGAGTCAGAGGTTCCGATAGTACCAGTAGTTCACCCTAGATCCGATAGTTTTGAGACTTCGGGACTTCTTGAGTTGCAGTCCACCCGAGTCCTATGGATGGAGAACTGAGGAAGATCATCATGAGTTTATTCGACAGTTGCAGCGGATCATGAAAGTGATCAAGACCTCAGAGGCATTTCTTACACATTTCTTGCCCTCGCAGAGAGCTCGCAGATAGATTTATGAGGTCGAGGCGCAACCGCGGACGGTTCGGGAATACAATATGAGTTTGACTTATTGGCTCGTTATGTCCCCGCGTTAGTGGCGCATACATGGAGGATGAGTGCACCGATATGTCACAGACATGACGATTATCTAGCGGAGTTGTACAAGAGTAGCTCTTGATCGACATGGACATTGCTCGCATACAGCTACGCGCTGCATCGAGAACGTAGAGATCGACGGATTAACCAAGATCAAGAAGAGGCCAAAACAACAGGTCTTTTGGTAACTTTCGGCGGACCTTCCGAAAGAGATCGTTATGCGCCTCGCCAAGACAGAGTGGTCCTCCACGACTTGACGTTCGGGGTATTTAGGAGTTGGTGAACTCCGTGGTTTCAGTTCACGATTTGCATAGGTTTTAGCCACCGATTCGATTTTCTCGATTCACTATGTGGTAGACGCCATCCCGGAAATGTCGTTTTTTACTAACGCTTGTTTTACCAACGCCGTCTACGTGTGAGGAGATAATGTCCTAGTAGAAGGGATACAGGTGGGATGACTTAGCCTACCAAGTCAGTTGCGGATTCAGTGGGTCGGAGAGGAAGGGGTGTTAGCCAGAGGAGGCCGCCCCCACCTCGGTATAGCCGTTGTGGTAGGTGTTCTGAGGAGTGTCGTACTACTTGATAGCTTGTTAGCCATACAAGCAGGCCATTTTGCGAGAAATTGTCCGAACAGAGTGGCGCGGATGTTACGACTCACCGCCGGATCGATCATGGTTCATCACCGTCAGTAGTTACGCGCCAACAGAGCAGGATTTGATTAGAGCGGCAAAGGGAAAGCGAGGCAAGAGTTACAGAGATATCTTCACCGCGAGAGACTTGTTTAGGTCGCATGGTAGATACACGTGTGAGTGCTATGTTCGGTTAGCATTGTGTAAGTTGTGATTAGAAAACATGGGTAGTTGAAAGCAGTAAGTCTGGGACGAGAAAATGGGAGCCTTAGAATTTATAACAGTTGGGACCTCGATGCAATGCCGCCCGAGTAGATGTTACGGTTGGTCTTTGTCGGTACTAGGTACGCGTGATATATATCGTGGGATATATTTGTGTGATAGGTGCCGAGTGGTGTGAAATAAAAGAGGGTAGTTGAGCTAAGACCACTACTCAGGTTTTGTGACTTGTTAATGAGATTGTTCGGATAGGGAACAGGAGCTTGGCGCGATAAACGGGTCGGGTTGAGGCCATTTCGGTCAACCCGCACGAAATGCGCGGGTTTGAGGTGGTCCCGCTAGATGATAGTGGTCACGCAGGGTGTTAAGCCCAAGTTTAGGTAACCATCGACGAGTTCGTGGATGCTCGACAAAGAGCCGGGCCGATGAGGTCACCATCTTGACTTTCGCCAGGACTATTTACTCGCGGAGGTTATGTGAGATATTTCATATCGTAGGTTGTAAGTCGCACGGAGTTCCTACTTTATCTTATGGCAGCATGGAGCCCGCTTTATGGCTATTTCTTTTTCGGAAGTCTTACCAAAGTGGGTTAGGAACTCAGTGAGTCTCGATTGCATTCACCCCGGGCCGACGACGAACAACATTTTATCCGCATTTGAGGATAGGTTACGGGCTTGTTTTGATTTCGTGGTAGCCGTGAGGATTATTTTCCTCTTGTTGAGTGAGTATTATATAGCTACCATTTTAGTATTCGATGGTGTCTTAAGCCTTGTATGGCGGAGTGTAGGTTGCGGTCGATTGGTCTGATGTTGACAAGGTTCGATAGTTGGTCCCTACTTGATTCACGGGATGTGGATAAGGTGAAGCTTATCCGTAAAAGGTTTTAGCACCGAGTCAATAGAGTCGCATGTATCGACATCGACACTTGGAGTTCAGTCGACGGTGGTCTTGAAGGTACCACCGGAAGCGGTGTGACGAGATTTGGAAAGCAGGGAAACTTAGCCCGAGGTACTTTGGGCATTTTCGGATCGTTGTAGAATAGGCCGGTTATAAGTTAGCACCGCCGTCCGACTTAGGAGACAAGACGTCCGGTCTCCTGTGTTGCTATGTTTGAAAAGAGTATCTGAGATCCATCCGAGTGTTCCCGATAATGATGACCAAGTTAGAGATAGTAACCAGATTTTGGAAATCAAGCAATGACAGTAAATGTAGTGCGATAAGAGGAAGAGTTCGAGTGTACGAGGAAGGTACGACGAGTAAGAAAAGAAGAGGCTAAGATGTGAAGAAAGTATCCTTTAGACCATGGGTGGAGCTAATGGTATTGATATACGCTTTAGAGATGATTCTTCATTGGCTTGGATGTGCGTTTTGAGTATGTTGTATTATGGCCATGTGTGGCATAAATGGTTTCGTAAGCATAAGAGGAAGACTATACCGACACGTGTGCTTGGAGACTTAGAAGGAACATTCGACGAATGTTTCTGGGGGAAGAATGTTACACCGTAGTTCAGAGTATGTATACGAGGACGACGCTCGAGAATACGACATTTAAATGGAAAGGAAGAAAGATGTGATTTTTCGACTAAAAGTTTCCGATTTTGTGAAGGAAAATGTTCGTTAAAGGGAATTGATTCCCGATTTGGTATTCAGACTTTTGGAATATTTAAGAATTATGGAATTTTATTTCGGAATTGGTCACGTGGGGCCACGGAGGAAATTTACGGTTTTGTGGCCCACTTTATTTTTGGATTTTTGGCTTTACGGATATTTTCTAAGATGAAATATTTTGACGAGTAGGGCGACACGTGTCACCCGTGTGGCCATGTTGGCCGAATTGGAGAAGGACAAGTGGGACGTTTTTAGGTGGACAAGTGGCCCATTTTTGTGGTGAACAAATGGTTGGCCAACTACCCACACACATGTACCCAATCTTCACCATCCACTTGCCTAGATCTTGGCCATTGATTTCCCTATAAATACCCCTTGTGTGCAAGACTTTATTTCATCCACATTAGAAAGTTTCCAAGGAAAATTCCTCCCTCCCTTAGCGAGTTCTCGCCCAAACACCCCCCCCACCTTGAGTAGAATTCTTCAAGTATTGTTGTTATTCCAAATACTTTAGCCTAAATCCCTTGTGGTATTCCAAAGTTATCCCAACATAAGAGCCGGAAATACTACTTTATTCATTAGTCGCAAAACGAAGCCTAGAAAAATCTTCATAGCTTAGATGAAGTGTTAAGAGAAGTTGTTTAAAAACTTCTAAGGGTTGCTTGGAGCGGGTTGGAGCGTAAGGATTTGGAGCTAAACGTTGCTCAGGATCGACTTATAATCTTGGATAATTTTCGGCTTATCGAGGTAATGATCTTTGTCCCCCTATTGTAATTGGATATTACATGTTGTAGTAATGTATAGTTGAGTATACTATATGTAGAATGAATTTGGATAAGAATTGAACTGTATTTACATAGGACTTTATTTATAGTAGACTGGTAGTATTTTTGTGGAGTAGAATTATACAAGTCCGGTTAGACGTGTAACCCCTCCTGGGATTGTTGGTTTGGTAGCAGGCCTCGTTAGAGGAGGAATTTTTATGTGATTGCGGGGGGGGGGGGGGGAGGTTCTGCCGAATTTTTCGTAGAATAAGGAACCTGGTACTTAGAATTGTTCTGCGAAGAGAGCTAGAAGTTAATAAACGTTTTATGGCCGTTATAGGTTGAAGTGCTACGAGTAGCGTATTCTACTTGAAGGGTGGAAAAGCCGAGAAAGGTTAGAGTACTTTGGATCGTTTTGCTAATTGTCGATAATCGTCGCGAGGTATGTGAACCTCTTCCTATCCTTTCTAGCATGATATTTGTGAAATATATTTAGTGCGGTAGAAGCATGTGTGTTTAAAGGAATTTGATTTTCCTTTTGTGTCCTTGACTTGATTCCAAAGTTAAGTGACTCGTTATGAAATATTAAGGACTTGAATTATGTTAAAAAGTTGTAAAACCTCACTCATGAGTAATGGGTGTGTGGTCTTTTAAAGGTTAAAGTTATCTTGATTTCGAAAATAAGAATGGTTTTATCATTGGATTTAAAATGATAACTTGACTTATAAACAACTTGATTTTGGGAAAGGAGAAGTAACTTGATTTAAAGGTATAGGTTACTTGTTTTTAAAAGAGTGAGACACTTGGTTTAAAAAGTATATTGCTACTTGACTTTTAAAGGAAAAAGTGCCTTGGTTTTAAAAAGGAAGGCATGCTTTTGTCTTAAGGTTGATTTAAAAAGAAGGTATGGAAATTGTTTTGGTTTTACTTTGGTGTCTGTTGACTTGAGTTTTAAATAATAAGAATCTTGAAGTATTTCAAAAGAGTTATGAATCATTTTTGAAAGAAAAGTAATACTTGGTTTTAAAAGCTTAAGTGTTATACTAGCTTTATGGGAAGTTAGGTATAACGACTTAAGGAAGATACAAGGAACGGTTTACTTGAAAGTCTTGTATTGATTTCTGGAAAGTGTAGTAAGATGGTTTGATAAGTAAACATGTTACGATGCTACGTGTGTTAGTGTCCTGTGATGTTTGTGTGAGGGGGTTATTCTTGTGCTTACGTTGTTAAACGATAAGCCCGTTGTACTGCTATTATATCACATACCCCCTGACTTGTTATGATGCCGAGGACTTGCCACCCTCGATGCGAGGTATACCTCATGCGGTCTGTGTGACTATGATTCGAGGAATACCTCATGCGGTTTGTGTGACCATGCGGAGCTGCGGGAGTTCCAGGATGATCACTCGGTGTTACCCGACGCGAGGTATACCTACGCGGTCCGTGTGACTATGATTCGAGGAATACCACGCGGTTCGTGGACTACGCAGATCGCGGAGTCCGAGTGATGCCGCGTTAGCTACCCCGGCGCGAGAATAACTCATGGGTCTGTGACCTATGCGCGATCGCGGAGTTCAGGATTAGCACGATAATGATACTATGGCGATTGACCTTGCCGATCATTAGCGGCCTAGAAAAGACCGATTACATTATATCTATTTTGCTCTTGTTTACGCCGCACACTATGCGCGTTGAATTGGTTGTAATTGTAATTGGTTTTAAAAATGTTATGATTTGATTTCGTGATTTACGCTTCACATACTTGGTACTGTTATCGACCTCCTTCGGGGCCGCGTTTCGCCGCAGTAGAGGTACACTACCGTCGATCCTCGCCTAGGATCACAGCGTTGGGAAGCTCCGCTTCTCCGAGGCTTATCTTTGGAATAGTCCTGTCGTTTTAGGTACTTACATTCGTGGTATGGCGGCCTCATTCCGTCATTGTTGTTATAACATTCGTAGAGGTCCGTAGTACTGTTGTGGCGAGTTTGTAAAGGATGTAATCGTCGGGTTCAAGTTTTATTTATATATTCAGAAAGGTAACCGTTTTGGTTAGCCTGTTTTCTTATTTCATTATTGTATATCTTCTTTCATGTGTATGTTTTTATTTCCGCTGATTTTCTCTGATGTTGTATCACTAGGGTGCCCGGGGTAAGACACCATTCGCGGGCCCGGGGTCGGGTCGTGACACGTGGAATCCCACATCACTGTCGGTACGTCCAAGTAAACTTACAACAAGACAGCCGACCCTCCAACTGAGAGTCACGACAACGTAAACATATAATACTTGCACTCAAAGCTATCACAAGCAAACATAGGCAAGTTCATTAAACCTTTAGACTTCCATTTTTATAAACTCATGGCACTTTCGTTTCACACATAAAAATCCGGAAATTTAACCCAAAGTACTACGTACTTCCATTCTTTTCACAAGGTTCCTTTTCATATAAAACCCCAAGATACTAACACCCGTAGTATCAAGGCTTGTTTACAATTCACATAAGTCACTACACTTTTAGAAATACGTTTCTCGGCTTCTAAATCAAGTGACCCTTATTTTAAAACTTTAAGCAAGTGATACCTTTAAATCAAAATACCCTTCCTTATTTCAAGTTACTCCTTTACTTACATTATTAGAGGAAACCATTCTCTTAACCTTTCATAAAGCCGTTATAGCCAACTTCCCATAAAGCCGTTATAACCCTTTATGGTTTTAGACAATTTCATTCCTTTTTCAACCAAGAGACTTATACTTTTAAAACCAAGTATCATATACTTTCAAATCAATTTTCTTAACTTCCAAAATACTTCAAGTCTCTTAACTTTAGAAATCAAGTTTCTTAACTTTTAAATCTCAAGTAACTCACACCTTTAAAACAAGTTACTTCCTTAAATCATGTCATTTCTTCCTTTAAGAATCAAGTTTCATTACTTGAAAATAAAGTCTCTCAACCTTTTAGGAGTCAAAGGTTCATAGTCTTAAAACTTCATAACGTAAATTCTTTAAGTGAAGTACATATGCCTTATGTGTGTGAGTAGATTATACTTGTTTATAACGATCTTATTAAAGCATCCATGATCTAGAAAATGTAATACAATTTTGTTTTATCTTAGCTTCTATGCAGATGGAGAATTCTACTTGTTTTAATATAATTTATCGTCATTACATTTTCCTTTATTAACGCTGCAATGACTTGTTCGATACTTATTCTCATTCGTGCCGTAAATTAGCCAAGTCAACTTGGCTCCAAATACCTCCTAACGACTCTTACCAACATCCCCCATAAGACTTGGTAAGAACTTAGGATAACTTAGACATAACCCTTACGTAGAGTAAATCAACATACATACTTCTTAACTTCTAAGAGTAGAAGGAATCATGAAATAATACCACGTGTATATTCCATACATAGAATCATGTCTAAAGAAGGAAGAGGTTCACATACCTCGCGACGATTATCGACAAGTAGCAAAATGCTCCCAAGTACTTCAACCTTGATAGCTATTCCATCCTTCAAGTAGAATACGCTATACTAGTACTTCCACCTATAATGGCCATAATACGTCCATTAACCTCTAGCTTCAAACGTAGAATATTCTAAGTGCAAAGTCACTAAATTCTACGGAAAATCGGACAGCACTTCCTTTGTTTCTACATACTTTAACACCTTTTTCAAGGCCGAATACAATAACCAAACACGCCACATTTAAGGCCCAACAATTCAGCTAACCAAAGGGGATTACACGCCTTAACAGGACGTGTAAAATTCTGCCCCACAAATTAATACGAAACTAGTTCCATAATTAAAGCCATTCTCGGCTAACATAAACAACAACTCAAAGTCTTTTCCAATTCTTTTCCAATCCAAGTTCTTAGGTCTAACATGTTATATAGTCATAAAAAACTTCAACAACTACAATTTCCTTCAATATATAACATGTGACAACTTATACTTATAATCAACTTGAATTGTAATCTTAAGGCTAAACATACTAGTTTCGGATTAGGGTTCCAATATCCATAACACTTATCAACTTCATAATATAAACATCTCATGCTTGCTAATTTCCATAGCTACAACAATAAGTAATCTTAATTACTAAAACGACAAGAATTATACCTTTACACGCCCTTAAAATTTCCAAGATTCAAAGTCGCTCCTTAGCAATTCTTAGCTCCTTTCCTTTACGCTCCAATCCTCTATTTAAAGCCCTTAGAAGTTCACAACCAACTTCTCTTCCATTTCCAATCAAAACCTATGAAAATGCCCTAGGTTTTCGCCTTGCGACTAACGTGAAAACGCCGTTTTTCCGAAATCTTTCTATTGAGATATCCTTACAATACCCTTAGGGACCTTGGGTTAAAGTCTTGTGGCTAATGGATCAAACTACAAATTTTTCTTGTGGAGGGGAGCTAAAAGCAGGAAGCGATGTTCCAAGAACAAATGTTCTTCAATTTTTTTCTAAGTGTAAAATAGCCTTGTCTTGCTACTAGTATGTATATATAATACATTGGAGGGTCTAGATTACAACACATGTAAAAATTGGATGAAAGGGATCAAGCCAAGTGGCTCTTGACTTAGTCAACAATGTCAAGCTCAAGCTTAGCAAGACTTTCTCATCTTTACAATGGTCAAATGACCCTTTTGCCCTTGCATCAATTCAACCAAGCCATGTGGGAGGGGTGCCACGTGTCGCCCTCCCATTCGTCCATAAAATTCAGAACCTCGTGGGCCCCACAAAGCGTAAAATTCCTCGGTGGGCCCCACATGACCAAACTGTACAAATAAATTTCCATAATGATAATACATTCCATAATCCTCAATTAATACATTTTGAGAATCCAATTCTCTTCAACGAACATTTTTCCTTTCCGACGTTCGGAAGATTTTCCGTCGGAAAAACAATTCTTCCTTTCGTACCCTTTTCAAGTCTTGTGTTCTTTACATACATTCTCTTAAACATGTCCTTGAACTACGGGGTGTAACATTTTTCCACCCTTAGAAACATTCGTCCTCGAATGTTCTTTCGGAGTCCAATCTAATTAGATAGCGACATGTCTCCTTTTACAACAACCTTCATACAACATATGCCACCCATGGCCACACAACAATACTTATACTAAAAGGTTTACCTTGGCACTCACGAAGCCAACTAGCCCATACTCATAATGACCTCAAAGTCCGTCATAATCATCTCTACTAGGTCTACTGTCCGACGATCAGATTCACACTGGAAAACCTCATATTCCCGCTCAGCTACCACCCCAAACACTCTTTTAAACAACATAAGGCCATTTCTGGCTCTCACAACCTGGTTCCGGTGGAACATGTCCACGAACCCGTAAAACAATTTACTAGACTTGGGCCTTGCACCCTCGTGACCCTGTCACGTAGCGAAACTACTACCAACTGATCCCACTCTATTTCAGGCTATGGGGCGACCCGTAACAGGTCCTCACCCTAACCCGCCGTCGCACTTAACTCTTATCCTTGGTCTGACTTAAAATCTTATGGCCCGAGAGAGCCTTATATATCTAAGGTCTCGGCAGTTATCAATATTCTTAGGCTCGCAATTTCCATGCTCCAAGTCTACCTTACGGTCCCCAAGAATGGGTGCAAAGTTCTCATAATACCATAATCGTGTCATCTTGATCACAACAACCATTACTTACTCTATACGGACCTCATCCGTACAATTCTCTTAAGCCTACCACGTAGCTTAATATATTAACATGGTATTCCATTAAGTTCCTTAACATGACTTCTTAAGGGTTCATTACCCTATCAGACAACTCATCCTTCCCCAATTATCTCAAAATAAAACATCAGACCTTGGCGAGAATTCATTAACTGTTCCATACCTTCCCGGTATCTAGTTAGTCTTTACCAACTCCTGGTAATCTAAAATCATTCTAGGCAACACGCGTCTGACCCTCATACATAACTCCGTATAGATGTATGTCACAATACCAACTATACTATAATCATTACCAACCTGGATACGCAATCCACATAGTCCTTCCCGGTCATCACGCTTTCTCATACTGCAATCAACATAACTCGTTAGGGAGAGACGACCCTAACAACGGGCCTCTATCGCACGATCTCGGAGTTAGAATAATGGAAACCAATCCTAAATGTCCGCACCTCCGATTATAGATGTGGTGCAACACACCGATAATCAAGACTCTACTAGACACGGTCTGTAGAGACTTTCCCAGGACTAACTGCTCTGATACCACTTTTGTCACGACCCGACCCCGGGCCGTGACTAGTGCCCTACCTGGGCGCCCTTCTAATCATACAACATAGTAAACTGCGGAAGATAAATAACACACTTTTTTTTAAACTAAGGCCAAGCCGATAAGGCTGCCATAATCATAAAAATTACCCGAAAGGGTCTACACTGTTTAACAATGTAAACAAAACAACTCTAGCCATCCAATTTACGGATGAATCTGCACCTCTAAGATTTGAACAAATACTATGACGGGACAAGGCCCCGCCGTACCCCTGAATATACATAGCCATGACAACTCCGGAACATTGGAGCCATCTCAAAATGCTGAACCAGGATCCTAAGCTCGCGGATCCACAATCGTACCTAAACTGCGGACATGAACGCGGCTTCGGCGGGGTCGATAACAAAAATTTAATATGGAACGGAAAATAAGGTGCGATAAACAAATCATAAGCGTACAAAATAATGACAGGTAAGTATAAAAAGGGTACATACCAGATCCTACCGTGTCATTACCACTCATGAACTTAATTGCACATTATTATCTTTTCCATTCCATTAAGAGTTATAGCCAAATCTTACGTACATACTTAGGAGAAATCATTAAGTTCATTACCATATAACTTACTTATCTTTCATAACATAATCCGGCCCTTTATGGAGGGGCGCATATACTACCCGGCCCAATCTGGGACGCGATCAAATCACACAAATATCAAAGCGTGCCCGTGGAATCCCCCATCACTGCCGACAGTCATAAGTGTAACATATAACCATGTGACGCGCCCGTGGCATCCTACCACCGTCGGGCGCATACATACAATACATATATATATCTCCTGCCCGTGGAATCCCACATCACTGCCGACAGCCGTAGGTGTAACATATAACCATGTGACGCGCCCGTGGCATCCTACCTCACTGTCGGCGTACACATATACAACATATATATATATATATATATATATATAACGTGGCCGCATGCCCCGGAATCCCTCATCGTATAAGCATGGCCATAACGTGCCCTCGGCATCCCTCATCGAGGCGCAGTCTTCATGGGAGCTAACCCATGGATTAATAATATAACATGCCCGGAATCCTCATCGCGGTACATGTCTTCATGAGCTAGCCCGTGGAGTAATAATCGTACATAGCATGGTCGCGTTCCCTAATCTCTCATCGTATAAGCATGGCCATGGGTAATAAAACAACCGAATCTAACCCGCCTCGTCACATGCCCCTAATCACACATCGTATAAGCGTGTCGGATCAATCATAATGGAAGCATACCGTGGAATCCCACATCACCGCCGATGCGTCGAGTAAACTTACAACAAGCGCGCCTCCAACGGAGAGTCACGACAACGTAAACATATAATACTTGCACTCAAAGCTATCACAAGCAAACATAGGCAAGTTCATTAAACCTTTAGACTTCCATTTTTATAAACTCATGGCACTTTCGTTTCACACATAAAAATCCGGGAATTTAACCCAAAGTACTACGTACTTCCATTCTTTTCACAAGGTTCCTTTTCATATAAAAACCCAAGATACTAACACCCGTAGTATCAAGGCTTGTTTACATTTCACATAAGTCACTACACTTTTAGAAATACGTTTCTCGGCTTCTAAATCAAGTGACCCTTATTTTAAAACTTTAAGCAAGTGATACCTTTAAATCAAAATACCCTTCCTTATTTCAAGTTACTCCTTTACTTACATTATTAGAGGAAACCATTCTCTTAATCTTTCATAAAGCCGTTATAACCAACTTCCCATAAAGCCGTTATAACCCTTTATGGTTTTAGACAATTTCATTCCTTTTTCAACCAAGAGACTTATACTTTTAAAACCAAGTATCATATACTTTCAAATCAATTTTCTTAACTTCCAAAATACTTCAAGTCTCTTAACTTTAGAAATCAAGTTTCTTAACTTTTAAATCTCAAGTAACTCACACCTTTTAAAACAAGTTACTTCCCTTAAATCATGTCATTTCTTCCTTTAAGAATCAAGTTTCATTACTTGAAAATAAAGTCTCTCAACCTTTTAGGAGTCAAAGGTTCATAGTCTTAAAACTTTATAACGTAAATTCTTTAAGTGAAGTACATATGCCTTATGTGTGTGAGTAGATTATACTTGTTTATAACGATCTTATTAAAGCAGCCATGATCTAGAAAATGTAATACAATTTTGTTTTATCTTAGCTTCTATGCAGATGGAGAATTCTACTTGTTTTAATATAATTTATCGTCATTACATTTTCCTTTATTAACGCTGCAATGGCTTGTTCGATACTTATTCTCATTCGTGCCGTAAATTAGGCAAGTCAACTTGGCTCCAAATACCTCCTAACGACTCTTACCAACATCCCCCATAAGACTTGGTAAGAACTTAGTATAACTTAGACATAACCCTTACGTAGAGTAAATCAACATACATACTTCTTAACTTCTAAGAGTAGAAGGAATCATGAAATAATACCACGTGTATATTCCATACATAGAATCATGTCTAAAGAAGGAAGATGTTCACATACCTCGCGACGATTATCGACAAGTAGCAAAATGCTCCCAAGTACTTCAACCTTGATAGCTATTCCATCCTTCAAGTAGAATACGCTATACTAGTACTTCCACCTATAATGGCCATAATACGTCCATTAACCTCTAGCTTCAAACGTAGAATATTCTAAGTGCAAAGTCACTAAATTCTACGGAAAATCGGACAGCACTTCCTTTGTTTCTACATATTTTGCCACCTTTTTCAAGGCCGAATACAATAACCAAACACGCCACATTTAAGGCCCAACAATTCAGCTAACCAAAGGGATTACACGCCTTAACGGGGCGTGTAAATTACGCCAATTAAATTAATACTAGTTCCATAATTAAAGCCATTCTCGGCTAACATAAACAACAACTCAAAGTCTTTTCCAATTCTTTTCCAATCCAAGTTCTTAGGTCTAACATGTTATATAGTCATAAACAACTTCAACAACTACAATTTCCTTCAATATATAACATGTGACAACTTATACTTATAATCAACTTGAATTGTAATCTTAAGGCTAAACATACTAGTTTCGGATTAGGGTTCCAATATTCATAACACTTATCAACTTCATAATATAAACATCTCATGCTTGCTAATATCCATAGCTACAACAATAAGTAATCTTAATTACTAAAACGACAAGAATTATACCTTTACAAGCCCTTAAAATTTCCAAGATTCAAAGTCGCTCCTTAGCAATTCTTAGCTCCTTTCCTTTACGCTCCAATCCTCTATTTGAAGCCCTTAGAAGTTCACAACCAACTTCTCTTCCATTTCCAATCAAAACCTATGAAAATGCCCTAGGTTTTCGCCTTGCGACTAACGTGAAAACGCCGTTTTTCCGAAATCTTTCTATTGAGATATCCTTACAATACCCTTAGGGACCTTGGGTTAAAGTCTTGTGGCTAATGGATCAAACTACAAATTTTTCTTGTGGAGGGGAGCTCAAACCCGAGAGCAATGTTCCAAGAACAAGTGTTCTTCAATTTTTTTCTAAGTGTAAAATAGCCTTGTCTTGCTACTAGTATGTATATATAATACATTGGAGGGTCTAGATTACAACACATGTAAAAATTGGATGAAAGGGATCAAGCCAAGTGGCTCTTGACTTAGTCAACAATGTCAAGCTCAAGCTTAGCAAGACTTTCTAATCTTTACAATGGTCAAATGACCCTTTTACCCTTGAATCAATTCAACCAAGCCATGTGGGAGGGGTGCCACATGTCGCCCTCCCATTCGTCCATAAAATTATGTAACCCTCGTGGGCCCCACAAAACGTAAAATTCCTCGGGTGGGCCAACACGTACAAATAAATTTCCATAATGATAATACATTCCATAATCCTCAATTAATGCATTTTGAGAATCCAATTCTTTTCAACGAACATTTTTCCTTTCCGACGTTCGGAAGATTTTCCGTCGGAAAAACAATTCTTCCTTTCGTACCCTTTTCAAGTCTTGTGTTCTTTACATACATTCTCTTAAATATGTCCTTGAACTACGGGGTGTAACACTTAGGGTCTCGGAGGCTGAGTCAGTCATGCTAGCCTCTTACCGGTTACGCGATATTGCGTTGAATTGGTTTGAGTCATGGGAGCTGTCTAGAGGTGAAGGTGCTCTTCCAGCCTTTTGGGAGGAGTTCACAGAGGCCTTCCTGGATCACTTTCTGCCTCCTGAGATGAGGAGAGCCCGCGTGGATAGATTCTTGACCTTGAGGCAGAATAGGAGGACTATCAGAGAGTACAACCTGGAGTTTGACTCATTGGTCGGGTATGCGCACACCATTGTAGCTGACATGACAGACAGAGTTCATCGCTATGTGATGGGGCTAGACCGTCATATCATTACTGCATGCTTGGGGGTGGCCCTTGACTGTATGGATATTGCGGGATGCAGCGTATGCGCGAGGATAGAGGATAGAGAGAGGAGGATCGGCTTGACTCGAGCCCGAGGCGAGGACAACAGTATCGAGGCGATTTTAGGCGGACAACCTCGATGAGCGAACTAGATCCACATTTCAGTGCACGAGTGCCCTTCCGATTTCTGGTAGGAGGTTGATCGATCGGGACTTGAGGAGGCAAACCGTCGCCAATCGAGACCACCCACATCTCGGTGTGTTCGATGCGGTAGGTCTCACACAGGTAGTCGTGTAACCGGAGCTTGTTACTCTTGTGGCGGCAGGCCATTTGAAGAGTTATCTGTCGAGGCGGCGGGAGTGTTATGGTTCGGTAGCGAAGTCGATTCTTTGGATCTTCGTCTTGGTGGTTATGCGCCCGGAGGCGGGGTGTTCACGGACCAGCAGCGCGGCGAGGGGTCGTGGTGGGGGTCCCAGTTCCAGCGGTCCTCAGAACCGCATCTACGCTATGTCCAGCCGTCAGGACCAGGAGGCGTCACCAGATGTCGTCACAGGTACATTATTGGTTTCATATTGTTATGTATATGCTTTGATAAATCCAGGTTCTACCTTGTCCTATATATCTCCTCATATTGCTGGTAAAATAGGGATAGAGCCCGAGTCCATAAAACCTTTTGAGGTGGCTACGCCAGTAGGTGATTCGGTGGTAGCTGAGCGGGTATATAAGGCTTGCCCAGTGACTATATACAGTCGTCAGACCCTAGCCGACTTGATAGAGTTAAATATGACGGACTTTGATGTGATTATGGGTATGGATTGAATAACGTCTTGCTATGCCAATATGGATTGTAGAGAGATTGAGTGCGGTTCGATTTCTGAGGCCGGTTATCGAGTGGAAGAGAATCTTGTGTCGTAAGTGGTAGGTTTATTTCTTACCTCAAGGCTAGGAAGATGGTGCGGAAGGGGTATATCTACCATATGGTTCGGGTATTCGATACTGAGGCCGAGATACCCGAACGTCAGTTCCGGTTGTTAGAGAGTTTCCAGACGTATTCCCAGACGACTTCCCGGGTATCCCTCATGAGAGGAAGATTGAGTTTTGCATTGATATATCGCCAGACACTCGACCTATATCTATTCCACCATATAGGATGACACCTGATGAGTTGAGGGAGTTGAAAGACCAGCTGAAGGATTTGCTGGAAAAAGGCTTTATCAGGCCTAGTGTTTCTCCCTGGGGAGCGCTGGTTTTATTTGTAAGAAGAAGGATGGGGCAGCTGCGTATGTGTGTTGATTCTGACAGACTAAATAAGGTAACTATCGAAACAGATACCCCTCCCAAGATTGATGATTTGTTTGACGATTGCGAGTGCGAAGTGTTTCTCCAAGATAGACTGCGATGCAGTTATCATCAGGTGCGAGTTAGAGAGGCAAATATCCCAAAGACTGCATTCAGGACCCGATATGGGCACTATGAGTTCAGGGTGTTGTCTTTCGGGTTGACCAATGCCCCAGCAGTATTCATGGATTTGATGAACCGGGTGTTCAAGCCATTCTTGGATATGTTCGTTATAGTATTCATTGATGATATCCTGGTTTATTCGCGCACAGAGCAGGACCATGCAGAGCATTTGAGGACGGTACTGGGAGTCCTCCGGGACCGACAATTGTATGCCAAGTTCTCGAAATGCGAGTTTTGGTTGGTTCTGATAGTAATGGGGTTCGGGTTCGAGAGGTTGCTGAGTCATCCATCGTCGAGGAGGTAAAGAGGCGACAGTATGAGGATCCGATTATGGTGCGGTATCGAGATACGGCTCTTCGAGAGGAGAAAAGTCTATTTGAAGTAGCACCTGATGGGGTGCTAAGATTTGAGGGCAGGTTATGTGTTTCCGATGTAGCAGGACTTCGTCAGCAGATTCTGGGGGAGGCACACAGTGCTCGTTACTCTATTCATCCGGGGTCGACTAAGATGTACCACGACCTCAGGGGTATTTATTGGTAGGATGGCCTGAAGAGGGACGTTGTGGGGTTTGTGGCGCGATTTCCGGTGTCGTAGTCGAGTGGAGCACGAGCTGGTGGGTTGTTGCAGATGATAGAATTCCGACATGGAAGTGGGAGGTGATCAATATGGACTTTATTACGGTTACCTCACTTTCGGATGAGCATGATTCCATCCAGGTTATTGTCGGCAGTGTGAAATCGGCCAGCTTTCTTCGATCGGGACGACTTTTTGTAGAGATTATGCTAGATTGTATATCAGAGAGATTGTGAGATTGCACGGAGTTCCTATATCGATTGTTTCGGACAGAATAGCCCAGTTCACGGCTAACTTCTGGAGGTCTTTCCAGAAGGGATTAGGGACACAGGTGAGTCTCGATCTGCGTTCATCCTCGGGCCAGACGGACGGGCGAACGTACTATCGGAACACGAGGATATCTTGAGGGCTGTGTTATTGATTCGAGGGTAGTGGGAGGATCATTTACCTCTTGTGGAGTTTTCATATAACAACAACTACCATTCTAGTATCCAGATGGCGCCTTATGAGGCATTATACGGGAGAAAGTACAGGTCATCGATAGGCTGGTTTGATGTGGGCGAAGTTCAGTTAGTCGGGCCAGACTTGATTCAGCAGGCGGTGGATAAGGTGAAGCTTATCTAGGAGCGGTTATTGTCAGCTCAGAGTCGACATAAGTCGTATGCAGATCATCGGCGTCGACACTTGGAGTTTGAGGTGGATGATTGGGTCTTTCTGAAGGTGTCACCCATGAAGGGCGTGATGAGATTTGGGAAGAGTGGGAAACTTAGCGCAAGGTATATTGGGCCTTACCAGATTGTCCGTAGGGTAGGAAAGGTTGCCTATGAGTTGGATCTGTCGTCCGATCTGGAGGCAGTACATCCAGTTTTTCATGTGTCTATGTTGCGAAAATGTATCGGGGATCCATCTAGAGTGCACCCGATTTGTGATGTCCAGGTGACAGAGGGGTTATCGTATGAGGAGAGTCCCACAGCGATACTTGATCGTCAGGTTAGGCGACTGCGGACAAAGGATGTGGCTTCCGTCAAGGTCTTATAGCGGAATGAGAACAGAGAGGAAATGACATGGGAAACAGAAGAGGACATGATGAAGAGGTATCCTCACTTGTTCCCTACACCTCCAGGTAACCCACTTTCCTACTTGTTAGTTTTTAATTTGGCAATTATGCTTAAGTATTGTTGTGGCCGTGTAGAGCGTTCTTTTTGCAAGAAGAATAGTTAAGAGGGTCTATGTCGATATTGTGATTAAGTAAGCATAGAAGGAACATTCGGGACGAATGTTTCTAAGGGGGGGGGGGGGGAGAATGTTACACCCCGTAATTCAGGTCATGCTTATGAGAACGTACGAAAGGAGTTAAGATTTAAATTTTTGAAAGATAGGTTGACAGAATGTTCCGGACGGGTTTTTAGTCACCTTTGAGGCGATTTATGCCCAGTTATCTTGGGAGTTCCTAGGTATTTCAAAGGCCTAGTATGTGGTTCGTTGAGTCTAGTTCCCAACGCAGCAAATCGTTCATCGATAGGACATCGGAGTAGGAAGTTATAAAAGTTACAAGTTCAAGTCTGTGATCGGACGAGAAAAGTATTTCGGTCAGTGCCACAGTGTAGCGCGGAATGCGAGGGCATGGCGCGGAAGTCTTGAAGGTTTCTGAGGTTTCAGTATGGCCACGAGGTGGAGTTTTCTGCAAATCTGGGGGAAAAATCAGAAGTTACTTTTTAAAAAAGGCAATGGGAGGGTGACAAGTGTCCCTCCCATTTGATTGTGTGGAAGCACTATTTATTAACCAAGTCTTGAAGACTTGGTCATTCTTCAAGTCTCTCCCTTCTCTCTAAAAAAATAAAATTCCCTCTCCCTTCTCTCTAGAAATTCAAGAAGAAACCAAGGCTTAGAGAAAATTCAAAAATGTGGCAAGAAGGAAACATGTTGACAAGCTTGTAGGAGGTTTGTGGAGGTGATTGTGGAAAGAAGGCAAGTGAAATTGTTGGACTAATTTGGGTAAACTTTAAGGTAACAATCCTTTCTCTTTTTGCTAGTAAATTGTGTTGCATGTGAGGAAGAAACGACTTGTAGTTGTCAATGTTGCTTTTAGGTATATTGCATGTAAGAAATATGATTTGGATTTGAAAGGATTAGATAAGGGTGATATGTGAACATGTTATAGCCAAGATACTACCTTAAACTTGTTGAATTAGTTGTTATGTATTGTGGGGCAGAATTTTACACGTCCAAGTTTAGGCGTGTAATCCCCTTTGTATTGATTGGATTGTTGGGCCTTAAAAGTGGCGTTTGGATGTTGAATTCGGACCTTGAAAAGGTGGAAAAGTATGTAGAAACAAAGGAAGTGCTGTCCAATTTTCCGTAGAATAAGGAACGTTTCAATTAGAATGTTCTACGTTGAAGCTAGAAGCTAATAGACGTATTATGGTCATTATAGGTTGACATACTACGTGCGGTATATTGGACTTAGCGAGTGGATTAACCCGAAGAGGTATGTGAAACTTTCCTATCTCTTGAGCATGAATAGTTATACTTATATAGTACGGTAGACGTACAATACTTCGATATCCTTTACTTGTTTAAGAATGGTCAAGTTGGGCGAGTTAGGGGATTAACCCACTTCTTTAAAAGTATTAAGAACGTCTTAAGTTTTCAAAGTTAAGGGACTTGAAGTGTTTTAAGTATATGATACTTGTTTCGTTTTAAAAGTATAAGTCCCTTGGATATAGGAAAAATGTACTTGACTAAGGTATAATGTTAATATAACGACTTTATGGGAAGTTGGTTATATTAGCTTTATGGGAAGTTAAAAGGAGAGATTTACTTTAAGTAAGATAAGTAAGGACAAGTGACTTGACGCTATGGTTATTAGTATCTTGGAAGTTTTATATGAAAATGAGTCATTTTTCTAAAAAGAGTAGAAGTATGTAGTACCTTGGGTTAAATTCCCAGATTCTTTTATTAAGACATGTTAGTGCCTTAAGTGAACTAAAATGAGAGGGTATATGAACAAGACTAATAAGAAGTTAGGGGATTTCTTAACTTACTTATGTTATGTATGATGGCCGGTTGAGCTAGGGTAAGAGTATAAATGCGGGGTAAACCCCCAAGACGTTATACCACCTTCTCCAGGGTAAGAGTATAAATGCGGGGTAAACCCCCAAGACGTTATACCACCTTCTCCAGGGTAAGAGTATAAATGCGGGGTAAACCCCCAAGACGTTATACCACCTTCTGAGTATGATTGCGGGGTAAACCCCCAAGAAATTATACCACTCCATGGATTTTCTACCCATGATGCGAGGAATACCTCATGCGGGTCCACACGACCCATGCGGGTGAAATAGTCCCAGGAGTAGGATTGCTTAATGATACTGCGGGCGGGTAGTCCTGCTTTGATCGAGCCTCAATTTTTATGCGATAAGTATACTCTTATTTACTCATTGTTAGTAAGGCACGATTATCGTAAATTGATTATCATACATGTCTCGGCTTTGTTTTAGACTTATGATGTAATTACTGATTGTCGGTTTACATACTTAGTACATATTGTGTCACGACCCCTTCTCGGGCTGCGTTAAATCCGCGGTAGGGGTAAGAAGGTGGTGGATCCTCATTCTTAGGATCACTGATCAGGTGTCGGAAGCTCCATTTCTCCGTAGGCTTGTCTTTTGGTACGTTTCTCCCTGATGTTGTAGATATTATGTACATTCAGGGGTAGGGCGGGGCCCTGTCCCGCCACTGTTGTTATTCCTAGAGGTATGTAGTCACATCTGGTTTGGGCTGTAAGATCAAAGTTGTACTGTTTTACTTTGGTTATGTATATTTTATGGAAGAAAGCCTTATCGGCTAGCCTGTGATGCTTATCTGTTGTGTATGTTCCGCTGTTATTCTCTGATGTGTACCTGGAAGGGGTGCCCAGGTAGGGCACCAGTCGCGGCCCGGGGTCGGGTCGTGACAACTAATCCCTGAGGACAATAACTCGATCTTCTAGACTATATTACTTGTCACGACACGTGCACTTGCGTTAGTGTGTGCATAAATCGCACATCAAGTTTTTGGCGCCGTTGCCGGGGATTGACGTAGTTCAATATCATTTTATCTATTCTTAATTTCTAATTTGGTTTTTTTTATTTTTATTTTTATTTATTACTATATTTTTCTCTTTTATTCGTGAAACCAGTGCGCTGTGATCCGTTTGTTGATTTTGATCTGTTGCAGGCATCTAGTTTATGCAAAGGAGAAGAGGAGCAGATACACTTGTTCCCTTCAACCCGGAGATTGAAAAGACTTGCAAACAGAACAAGAGAAACCAACAAAGTTTGACATTAATAGCAATGGGGGGCTTGCAGAACAACAATGAGATGAACGAAGGGTTAGGTGATCATCAACCTAACCAAAGGATGCCCCAGAGACTGCCAATGGATGTGGAAGAGAGGTCGAGTCAGCTGAGAGAAGCTTGGGAGATTATGTGCTGCCAAGGGTGAATGGAGCACAAACTTGCATCAGGCTCCCAGTAATAGGAGCAAATAATTTTGAAATCAAGCCTGAGATCCTGAGTATGGTGCAGAATGTTGTTCAGTTCGGAGGGTTGCCATCAGAAGATCCTCATATGCACATAGCGAACTTCTTGGAATTGTGTGCAACTTTCAAGTACAATGGCGTTACTGACGCCGCCATCCGATTGAGGCTCTTTCCCTTCTCACTCAGGGATAGAGCGAAAGTTTGGTTGAATTCATTGCCCATGATTCGATATTCACATGGCGGAGGCGCACGAAGTTTTTAGCAAAGTTCTTTCCACCGCCCAAAGCCGCTGGCGAGAGGGAGTTGAATAATTTTTATCAAGCTGATGGAGATTCACTCTATGAGGCTTGGGAGAGATTTAAAGATTTGCAAAGGAAGTGTCCACATCATAGCATTGAGTTGTGGAATTTGGTCCATATTTTCTACAATGGGCTAAGCGGGACTACCAGAACTATCATTGACGCAGCCGCAGGTGAAACTTTCATGAGAAAGACAGCACACGAAGCTCATGATTTATTAGAAGACATGACCACCAATAATCATGTAACAGAGGACAGAGGGGTGAGTGGAAGAAGAGCAATAGGAGTTCATGAGATTGATGCCATCACAACATTAAATGCACAAGTTGCTCTCTTGACCAAGCAACTGCAACAAAACACAGTGTCAGTGAATGCAGTTCAAATGCCATTGAGTTGTGAGATGTGTGGAGGTCCACATACCTTTGATAGATGTCTATCAGCAGATCCTAACAACATCTCGATCGAGCAAGCAGAATGCCAAGCAGTAGGGAATTATCAAAGTCCCCAGAACAACCCCTATTCAAATACCTATAATCCAGGGTGGAGGAATCACCATAACTTTTCATGGAGGGGTGATCAAGGGAAGAAGAACCAATTTCGAGGCCGCACTAAAATCAAGAACCATTCACTCAGGCCTCATCTTCACAACAATTCAGTGCACATGCTCAACAAGAGAAGCCAAATGAGTTGAGAGCAGCCCTGTTGACACTCACCAACTCACAGACCCAATTCATGGCAGAGACCAGATCCTCTATCAGGAATTTGGAGACGCAGGTGGGACAACTAGCGAAGATGGCAAACAACAGGCCACAGGGCACTTTGCCTAGCAATACAGAGATGAACCCCAGAGAACAGTGCCAAGCGGTGCAGCTGAGGAATGGAAAACAGTTAGAACAACTTACACCCCATCCTGTGGTTAAACAGAGAGTAAATGCAGAGAGGGAGAGGGTTACTGAAGATCGCCCGATGTTAGAGAAAGCTCCAACCATCCCAGTGAAGGAATACACTGAGAGGATTCCTTACCCGCAGAGGTTGCAAAAGAAAGTGGTTGATAAGCAATTCTCCAAGTTCTTGGAGATATTCAGAAAGCTACACATTAACATTCCATTCATTGAGGCATTGGAGCAAATGCCTACTTATTTTAAATTCATGAAGGAAATTCTTGGGAAGAAGAAGAAGTTGGCGGAGTATGAGACGGTGGCACTGACAGAGGAATGCAGTGTCATCTTGCAGAAGAAATTGCCCCCCAAACTCAAGGATCCAGGGAGCTTCACATTGCCTTGCACAGTTGGCAGGGTGACATGTAATAGGGCCCTTTGTGATTTGGGGGCTAGCATAAATCTTATGCCCCTGTCTGTTTTTAAGAGGTTGGGGTTAGGTGAAGCCAAACCAACCTGCGAGTCATAGCTGCGATTAGCAGACAAAGGGTGCATCCTAGGAGAACGATTGAAGATGTCTTAGTTAAGGTGGGAAAATTATTCTTTCCTGTGGACTTCCTCATCCTTGATATGGAGGAAGATGATGAGATCCCCATCATATTGGGAAGACCATTCTTGGCAACCGGGAGAGCCCTAATTGATGTGGAGAAGGGTGAGCTGACACTTAGAGTGAAAAATGAAGAGATGTTGTTCAAGGTGTTCAAACACATCATTGAACCCCCAGTCATGAGCAAGTGTTTTGCAGTTAGCACTGTCAGCACATCGGTTGAGCCAGCACAAGCAAAAGCAAGAGAAATAAGCCCGCCAAAACAGGTAAGTAATGTTAAACCTCCTCTTGAAAAAAAAAAAAAAAAGAAAAACAGAAGGAGGAAGCGAAAAATGTTGATGAAATGGATAGGCTGTGGGGTTAATCTACTCCACGCCTCTTGAGTAAAGAACTTGCGTCCGGCTAAAAGACGTTAAAGACAGCGCTACTTGGGAGGCAACCCAAGGTTATTTTATTTTATTATTTTTAATTTAATGCAATTTAGTTTTTACTTAGAACAGTCTCACGGAGGGTATTGTTTACATATTGTGATGACAGGTACAGGGCCAAAAATTTGGAGGACGGAAACTGAAAAAATCAAAAGAAAAGAAAAATCGGCTCAGCGCCATGACGCCAAAAGTCCTGAAGAGCTCTGAAGTTCGGGCGCCGCGTCGCCAAATCAGAGCGCCACAACGCCAGTTGCAGGGACGCGGCGCCGCGACGAAAAATCTGAATTTTAAAGGAGCCTTAATCCGATTTTCCTTTCTCCAAATCAAAAATCCCAAACACTTCCACTCCAACGGGATTCCTGGCGTTATCTGGCATGCATTAGCCACCGCCACCACTTTAAACCAAGTTTGTAAGTTGTTCTATTTTTTTTTAGCCCTGCACACTTTGGGGACAATGTGTGATTGAAGTTTGGGGGGGTGTCTTATTGTTTTTGAGTCTTTTTGATTTGTTTTGTGTATTTTTTAGTATTTTTGAGTCATAATTTTTATGAATTAATGCATGCTGTAGTTACTGGAATCGCCTAGTGAAGTAAGGTTGAATAATGTAATGGAATTAGAAGAAACCATCTAAACACTTAGGTTAGATATGCCAAAAATTCATGAAATCAGATTATTTGGGGTATCTTGCTTGACTTGTGCATTGTTTATGATTAAACATATGTGTATGATTGTGTTATACCCCGTATTTCCAGAGTACGTATGCGAGGACGTACGTACGAATATTCAAGCCCTAATTAGGTTAAGGATGAAATTGTGAACTTTCGACGGAAAAGATTCCGAACCTTGTGAAGGAATTCTACGTTTTTAATATTTTAACTGATTACAGATTTTTCCGAGAGACGAAATATTTTGGACCAATAGGAGGGCGACATGTGTCACCCTTAGTTGGCATGGGTTGGATGAAAATGTTGGGCTTGTGGACAAGTCAAATGGTCAAGTCTTGGAAGATATTTTCTTTGGGTGAGTGGGAGTAGGTGAGGGACGATTTTGTGGGCAAGTGGGGGGCTTGCCTTGGGCGTTTTTTGTGCCTAGTGGAAGGCCACATGGCTCTTTGTTGTGGGGGACATATGTCCCAATGTTGTGGTGGACATATGTCCCAAGGTTGTGGAGGACACTTGGTTGGAAGACCTCACTCTTCACATGGATCCAAATCTACACCCTCCATTTGTTTTAATCTTGGCCCTTGGTGGTTCTATAAATACCTCCCCCCCCCCTAAGTTGCAAGAATTCTTCATCCACCAAACATTTTTCCAAGTCTCAAAATCCTCCCCCCCCCCCCCTTGAGTTGAAGTTCTCGTCCAAGTCCTTCCCCCCCACCTTTTAGTAGCTTTCGTCAACATACCCCCTTTGTAGAAAAATATTCTCCAAGTATTGTTACTATTCCAAAATACCTTAGCCTAATACCTTGTAGTATTCCAAAGTTACCTCTATACTAAAAGCCCGTAAATACTACTTTATATCCATTAGTCACAAACGAAACCCTAGGAAAATCTTCATAGTTGGTTGAAGTATTAAGTAAGTTGTTTAGAAACTTCTAAGGGTTTCTTGGAGCGGATTGGAGCGTACAGAATAGGATCTAAACCTTGCTCAGGATCGACATTTAAACTTGGATAAATTTGGGCTTATCGAGGTAAATATCCTTGTCCTTCTATTGTAATTGGAAATTACATACTGTAGTAGTATAGAAATGAGTATAAGATATATAGAAGGATGGTATAAGAGAAGAGAATTGAATCAGACTTACAGATCAGATGTATTCTGAGACTTGTGTAGTTTGTCGGGTAGGGAAGTGCTGCCCAATTTTTTCATAGAATAGAGAACCTTCACACGACTAACCAGGGCGTGATCGTGCCTTACCGGGCACCCTAGTGATACAACATCGAGAAAATCAGCGGAACATAAAGCATAAATATGAAACAAGAGACATGATAATAAAAGCAAATAGGCCAACCAAAACGGTTGCCTTCCAACATATATATATAAACATTTGAGCGATAATCCTTACACCGCACACAACGGTCTTCAGGACCTCTAAGATTTATACAACCACTATGACGACAGGCCCCGCCATACCCTGAACGATAAGAACTTACGGACTCGGGGTAACATACCAAAGATAAGCCTCCGACGAAGCGAGCTTCCCAAAATAAATGAGATCCTAAACGCGGATCGACAAATGACGATTTCTACCGCAGATGAACGGCCCAAGGAGGTCGACAACATGTACCAAGTATGTGAAATCGTAAAATCAGAAACGAAATCATAATAGTCTATAAGCGGGAGAGGTATGATAGCAAACTACGATACACACGTAATGATTATATCAATTCGTGGTCTCACGCCACAACATCAATCCCGCGTGAGTACCTTCCTCACCCGGCGATCATGATATGATAACAACAAGACAACAATCCAAATGGGAGCATACCCGCGCGCTACGCATCGTGTCGATGTCCAAAGGGAACAAATAAGACAACATTCCAAATGGAAGCATACCCGTGCGCTACGCATCGTGTCAGTAGGTCCAAAGGGAAACAATAAGACAACATTCCAAATGAAGCATACCCGTGCGCTACGCATCGTGTCAGTATGTCCAAAGGGAACAATAAGACAACAAGGCGGTAATCAAAGTGGAAGCATACCCGTGCGCTACGCATCGTGTCAGTATGTCCAAAGTGATTAACAAAAGTAACACTATCAGCGAGAACGCACTGCGGAATTTATCCGCCACCGCGGTCACGTCCAAGTAAGTTCTCAACAAGTCAACCGACCCTCCATCGAAAGACGCGGTAGTATAGAAACACAATTCTTGCACAACAAAGGCTATCACAACAAGCATAGGCAAGTTTCACAACAACAAGCATAGGCAAGTTTCATAACAACAAGCATAGGCAAGTTTATACACAACTCGAAGTACTTTCATTTTATGCCCAAGTCCGGTTTTTAACCCTAAAGTACTACGTACGTTAAATTCCTTTTAAAGAGATCTATTCCTTTTATAAAAGTCACCCGATACCCGTAGTATAAAAATAGAGTGACTTATATCTTTTAAGTAAACCAAAACAACTTCCATACTTTCCTTTTTTAAAACCAGATTAAGGCAACACCATGCTTTCTTTTTTTTTTTACCAAAACACTTCTCTTTTTAAAGTCAAGTTACCACATTAAAACCAATGATAAAACCTTTCTTTTGTTTTCATAAGGTCGTTATAACCAACTTCCAATAAAGCTGTTATAACACCTTATGTTTTAAAACATCTTAAGACAACACAATGCCTTTCTTTTCCCTAAAGTTCCAGTTTGCCTAATTTCAATTACACAAGTCTCTTTTTTGAAAAGTTTCATAGTCCAATGTCTTAATCTCTTTTAAAACAATTGAGTAACATATGCCATAGGCGAATAGGTTATTTTTGTTCATAATCAATCTTATTAAGCAGCCATGATCTAGAAAATGTAATATCATTTTGTCTCATCTTAGCTTCTATGCAGATGGAGGTTTCTACTGGTTTTAATAATACTTAATTATTCAATACATTTTCCTTTATTAACGCTGCAGTGGTTTGTCGATACACATTACGATTTCGAATCAGTAAAACATTATTCCTTTCAAAAACCAAGTACTCATTACTCACGAATGAGGTTTCACACAAACATCCATATTAAGTTAAGTCTCTTATCTTTTAAGAATAAGTCTCTTAACTTCTAAACCATTAAACCATTCTTTTTATCTCTCTTAAGACGTTACACCTAACTTTTCATAGAGCTGGTATAACTCTTATGTTTTCAAACCAAGTATACACTTCTTTCAAAAGGTTTCTTAATCTTTAGAATACTTGAGTTCTTTATTATCACACATCAAGTCGGTTATAAGTCAAATCAGTTATCTTTTAAAAAAACCACAAAGCATTTCTCACTTACATAGAGCTGTTATAACCAACTTCCCATAAAGCCGTTATAACACTTTATGTTTAAAAACAATCAAATACATTTAACACATGTACGTCTACCGTACTACATAGTGAGACACATCTCAGGCTAGAACAGATAAGAAGAGGTTCACATACCTCGCGACGATTACCGACTAATAGCAAAGCGCTCCAAGTACCTCAAACCGTCGGCTACACCTTAAGCCAAGCAGACCACGCCACACGTAGTATTTCAACCTATAGAGGCCACAAGGCGCCTATTAACATCTTAGATCTCAATGTAGAATATCTTACGTAAAATTAAAGACCTCCCCGCAACAAACAGAAATCTCCTCATTTATCGAGGCCGCCACAAGCCAACGAGTGGGGGTTTGCACGTATAACCGACGTGTACAATCCTACTCACGAATACTACACAAGTCTCATGTAATACACCCTATGTAATTACTGATTCACTTCTTAAAATTGAGCTTAAGTCGCAAGACATTCTGTAAGTATTATTCAGCTTAAGTCAAAAGACATTGCCGCACAACTATGTTCATTCTATATATAGTATACTTAACTATATACTCCTACAACATGTAATTTCCAATTACAAATGAAGGTCGAGTGTTTACCTCGATAAGCCCAAAATTATCCAAGTTATATGTCGATCCCGAGCAACGTTTAGCTCCTACTCCGCGGCGCCCAACCCGCTCCAACAACCCTTAGAAGTTCTAACCAACTTCGACTAATAACTTCAACTACGGGTGAAGATTTACTTAGGGTTTCGTTTTGTGGATCGAGGAAGTATAATAGTATTTTCTTGGCTTTTGTATAAGTGTAACTTTGTGAATACTACAAGGTATTTTGGCCAAGGTATTTGGGCATTATAACAATACTTGGAGAGTATTTCAATACCACAAAAGGGGGGTATTTATACGAGACAACAAGGCTGGGGGTGTACCCCGGCTGGCACTACAAAGGGAGGGTGGCTCTCGCCAAGCTCACTCGAGGGTGTGGTGGGCGAAAACTTCACAAGGGAGAGGGAGGGATTTTTAACACTTAGAAAATATTTGGATGAAGAATTTCATCAACAAAGGGTGGGTATTTATAGGTCAAGCCATGGCCAACCAAGGGCCAAGATTCTTCCAAGTGTATAGCAAGTGTAAGGTCAAGATTTAGCCATGTGCACCTTATCCATCTACCACACCAACTACACAAAATATCCTACCTAACCACAAGCCCCAAATCGTCCTCTTTGCCGTCCACAATGCTTCCAATGTGAGGGTGACACATGTCACCCTCCCGTTGGTCCAAAATGTTACGTCTCTCGGAAAAATCCGCAAAAATTATTATTGACATAGCCGGAATTTTCCCTACGAAAGCTGTGGAAACGTTTAGTGAAAACGACTTTTTTGGTAGTTATGTACAATTTCGAACCTTGCCTAACTTTAAGGCTCAAATTTCTACGTACGTCCTCACGTACATACCCTGGAAATACGGGGTATAACATTCTCCCCTCCTTAGAAACATTCGTCCCGAATGTTCCTTCTCAAGGTGGATTACGAAGAAGATCTTCTAACAAGTTGCCAACGCCACGCTGCCACGAACTAACACACGTTCTCTTCCTTCCTTACTCGTCGTGCCTCGCCGAACACTTGTATTCTTCAGTATACGCACCATACTTGATCATTGCTTGATTTCAATACTTTGGAGTCACAACCTCCAAACTTGGTCATCTTACTAGCTTTACTTTCCTCTCAGGCCATTCCCGGCCTTCACGAACCGATTCTGGTCGAACATATCCACAAACTCATACGATAGTCATCTAAACTTGGGCCTAGCACCCTCGTGACCCTACCACCTGGCGGGACCACCCGAGTGACCCAGCACCGAACAGCCGCGGGTTGGCCCTCAACATGGCCCCAACCCGACCCACTTAACGCATCACGCTCTTGTTCTCCGATCCGGAAAAATCTTACCTCTACAGGTCATGAAAGCTACCACTTCCATTGCACACTACCCAGGGATTTCATCACACAAAACGTTCTAGGCATAAAAATGCACTCCGACAAGGATCACATGCAAAATCTGGTACTCAAGACGGCCTTACATCTAAGGTCTCATTGTAATATTCTAAGGTTCATCATTTTCTCACCTCGAGCTTACCCTTCTCACTAACCAGGTTCTACATCACGTTTTAGCACAAAGCTATCCGAACATAACACTAAACACATCATCACAACATCAATACATACAAAACTCTAGAGGGTTAAGGATATACCTGAAAATAGGCGATTCAGAGGACCGCTTAAAATCGGGAACTTCCACCGCGACCTCTACCGTGGCCCGTGTATGAACATCTGCTGGCATGGAAGGTGAAGAACCCGCAATCGACCAGTAGTGCGTGTTATCCTACCAACGCTACCCTGTCGGACAGTTTCTCCCAAAATGGCCTCACGCCGCATGTAAAACAAACTCCGGACTAGCACGACACTCCCACCGCGAGTCTACCACAGTCACAACGAGGTAGGGTGGCCACCGGTTAACACCCCGCTCTCCCGAAAATCTGAACCTCGAGCCCCGGCATGCTCGCGAAAACTCGACGTTACGAAGATTGTAGAGGACCACTCAGATCGGGCGAGGCGCATAACTAGTCTGCGGCCGAGGCGGTGCGCCTCGAAAATCACCAAAGGACCTGCAGATTCGCCCTCTTCGCGACTTTGGTCATTCCGTCGATTTCTCCGCCTCACCTCAGTGCATAAGCTGCGTGCGGCGATGTCCATGCGGTGAAGAGCTACACCAACAACTCTCGCTAGGTAATCATCGAGCCACAGTAACATATCGGTGCACTCGATCTTCCATACTAGCTACTAATGCGGGGGCGTCGCCGATGAGTCGAACTCCACATTGTATTCCCGAATCAGACGCTGCTCGCCGCAACACCAAAAATCGCCCGAGCCCTCTTCATCTCGGCGCAAGAAGTGTGCAAGAAATGCCTTGAGAACTCGTCCCATAAAGCGGAAGTGCATTCTCTCCCGACAGCTCGCGAATCAAACCAATCGATCGCGGTATCACGCACCGATGCGAACCCAGACCACCGGCTCGGTCTCCGAGGCCTTGATCACTTACGATCGTCAGAATCGCCGGATGAACTCCTGCGGATCATCCTCGTGCCTCACCCATAAAACTATGGCGGGTTACACCTCGTAAAATCGTAGTCTCAAATGCTCGCCGGTTGAACTACGGGTGCTCACTGGGATCGCTGGCCCATTTATCCTCATATCTGCCACGACCACGGCGATGAATCGCCATCTCCTTGTACCCATCTCATACGCTCCAGGTGTGGGGCTGAGGCTCAGTCTTGTAGTCTCAGCAGCCCATTGCGGCTCTAAACTCACGGTCTTTGGCGGTGTCGCAAAACTTCGTCGTCAAGTACTATCTCAGTCTTGGCCGAACTGCGCCTGCACTTCTCTCTGTATCCCACTAGCGCCTCCGCCATTTGCCTGCGTCTGCAGGTTTTACGCGGAGGCATAATCGTAAAGAAAGGAATACGTCGGAGGGTTCAACTCATCACACACTTCTAAGGCACGATCTCGGAATGAGAAGAATGGAAACCAATCCTAAATTTCCAGTAGCCTCCTTATTATAGATGTGGTGCACAACACACCGATAATCAAGAAACTACTAGACACGGTCAGTATACACTTTCCCAGGATTAATCGCTCGATACCACTTTTGTCACGACCAACCGGGGCGTGGATCGTGCCTTACCGGCACCCTAGTGATACAACATCGAGAAAATCAGCGAACATAAAGCATAAATATGAAACAAGAGACATGATAAATAAAGCAAATAGGCTAACCAAAGCGGTTGCCTTCCAACATATATATATAAACATTTGAGCGCATAATCCTTACACTCGCCCACAATGCATGCACTCTAAGATTTATACAACCACTATGACGGACAGTGGCCCCGCCATACCCCGAACGCATAAGAACTTACGGACTGTGGTAACATACCAAAGATAAGCCTCCGAAAGCGGAGCTTCCCAAAATGAAATGAGATCCTAGCGCGGATCGGCGGTAAACGATTTCTACTGCGGCGATGAACGCACCAAGGAGGTCGAGACAACATGTACCAAGTATGTGAAATCAGAAATATCAGAAACGAAATCATAATAGTCTATAAAAGCGAGATGTGTATGATAACCAAACTACGATACACACGTATGCTTATATCAATTCGTGGTCTCACGCTTACAACATCAATCACGCGTGAGTACCTTCCTCACCGATGCATGATATGATAACAACAAGACAACAATCCAAATGGGAGCATACCCGCGCGCTACGATCGCGGTCGATGTCGAAAGGGAACAAATAAGACAACATTCCAAATGGAAGCATACCCGCGCTCACGATCGTGTCAGAGGTCCAAAGGGAAACAATAAGACAACATTCCAAATGAAGCATACGATGCGCTACGATCGTGTCGATGTCCAAAGGGAACAATAAGACAACAAGGCGTAATCAAAGTGGAAGCATACCCGCGGCGCTACGATCGTCGTGTCGGTATGTCCAAAGTGATTAACAAAAGTAACACTATCAGCGAACGCATGCGGAATTTATCCGCCACCGCCGGCCACGTCCAAGTAAGTTCTCAACAAGTCAACCGACCTCCATCGAAAGACGCAGAGTATAGAAACACAATTCTTGCACAACAAAGGCTATCACAACAAGCATAGGCAAGTTTCACAACAACAAGCATAGGCAAGTTTCATAACAACAAGCATAGGCAAGTTTATACACAACTCAAGTACTTTCATTTTATGCGAAGTCAGGTTTTAACCTAAAGTACTACGACGTTAAATTCCTTTTAAAGAGATCTATTCCTTTTATAAAAGTCACCCGATACGTAGTATAAGAAAATAGAGTGACTTATATCTTTTAAGTAAACCAAAACAACTTCCATACTTTCCTTTTTAAAACCAGATTAAGGCAACACCATGCTTTCTTTTTTTTGACCAAAACACTTCTCTTTTTAAAGTCAAGTTACCACATTAAAACCAATGATAAAACCTTTCTTTGTTTTCATAAGGTCGTTATAACCAACTTCCAATAAAGTGTTATAACATCTTATGTTTTAAAACATCTTAAGACAACACAATGCCTTTCTTTTCCTAAAGTTCGGTTTGCCTAATTTCAATTACACAAGTCTCTTTTTGAAAAGTTTCATAGTCGATATCTTAATCTCTTTTAAAACAATTGAGTAACATATGCCATAAGCGAATAGGTTATTTTGTTCATAATCAATCTTATTAAGCACCATGATCTAGAAAATGTAATATCATTTTGTCTCATCTTAGCTTCTATGCGGATGGAGGTTTCTACTGGTTTTAATAATACTTAATTATTCAATACATTTTCCTTTATTAACGCTGCAGTTGGTTTGTCGATACACATTACGATTTCCGAATCAAGAAACATTATTCCTTTCAAAAACCAAGTACTCATTACTCACGAATGGGGTTTCACACAAACATCCATATTAAGTTAAGTCTCTTATCTTTTAAGAATAAGTCTCTTAACTTCTAAACCATTAAACCATTCTTTTTATCTCTCTTAAGACGTTACACCTAACTTTTCATAGAGCTGGTATAACTCTTATGTTTTCAAACCAAGTATACACTTCTTTCAAAAGGTTTCTTAATCTTTTAGAATACTTGAGTTCTTTATTATCACACATCAAGTCGGTTATAAGTCAAATCGATTATCTTTTAAAAACCACAAAGCATTTCTCACTTACATGAAATGTTATAACCAACTTCCCATAAAGCCGTTATAACACTTTATGTTTAAAAACAATCAAATACATTTAACACGTATCGTCTACCGTACTACATAGTTATACACATATCATGCTAGAGCAGATAAGAAGAGGTTCACATACCTCGCGACGATTCGACTAATAGCAAAGCGCTCCAAGTACCTCAAACCGTCGGCTACACCTTAAGCCAAGCGGCCACGCCACACGTAGTATTTCAACCTATAGAGGCCACAAGGCGCCTATTAACATCTTAGATCTCAATGTAGAATATCTTACGAAAATTCGCAAAGACCTCCCCAACAGTAAATCTCCTCATTTATCGAGGCCGCTACCAAGCCAACTGGGGGTTTGCACGTATAACTTGACGTGTACAATCCTACTCACAGAATACTACACAAGTCTCATCAGAATACACCCTATGTAATTACATCGATTCCACTTCTTAAAATTCAGCTTAAGTCGCAAGACATCGCCATAAGTATTATTCAGCTTAAGTCAAAAGACATTGTCGCACAACTATGTTCAGTTCTATATATAGTATACTTAACTATATACTCCTACAACATGTAATTTCCAATTACAACAGAATGTCATGAGTGTTTACCTCGATAAGCCCAAAATTATCCAAGTTATACGTCGATCCTGAGCAACGTTTAGCTCCTACTCCGTGCGCTCCAACCCGCTCCAAACAACCCTTAGAAGTTCTAACCAACTTCTACTAATAACTTCAACTACGGTGAAGATTTACTTAGGGTTTCGTTTTTGTAGTGAGGAAGTATAATAGTATTTTACGGCTTTTGTATAAGTGTAACTTTGGGAATACTACAAGGTATTTGGGTCAAGGTATTTGGGCATTATAACAATACTTGGAGAGTATTTCAATACCACCAAAGGGGGGTATTTATACGAGACAACAAGGCTAGGGGGTGTACCCCACGGCTAGGGCCCTACAGAGGGGTGGGGGTGTCTCTCGGCCCAGCTGACTCGACGGGGGGGGGGGGGGGGTGGTGGCCGAAAACTTCACAAGGGAGAGGGAGGGATTTTTAACACTTAGAAAATATTTGGATGAAGAATTTCATCAACAAAGGGTGGGTATTTATAGGTCAAGCCATGGCCAACCAAGGGCCAAGATTCTTCCAAGTGTATAGCAAGTGTAAGGTCAAGATTTAGCCATGTGCACCTTATCCATCTACCACACCAACTACACAAAATATCCTACCTAACCACAAGCCCCAAATCGTCCTCTTTGCGTCCACAGATGCTTCCAATGTGAGGGTGACACATGTCACCCTCCCGTTGATCCAAAATGTTACGTCTCCGGAAAAATCCGCAAAAATTATTATTGACATAGCGAATTTTCCTACGAAAGTCGTGGAAACGCTTTAGTCGAAAAACGACTCCTTTTGGTAGTTATGTACAATTTCGAACCTTGCCTAACTTTAAGGCTCAAATTTCTACGTACGTCCTCACGTACATACCCTGGAAAATACGGGGTATAACACCTTCTGCTTAGAATATTCTACAGAGTAGTCTAGACGTTGATAGACGTATTTGACTATTATAGGTTGATACTCTGCGCGCGACATATTCGACTTGGCAGGTGGATTTCGCCGATGAGGTATGTGATTCTTCCTATCCTCTTGAGCATGATATTTTGATATATACATATAGTACGGTAGACGTACGTGTGTTAACTAAGAAGGGTTTTACTCTGATGTCTGTTGACTTGAGTTTTAGATAATAGGAATCTTGAAGTATTTTAAAAGAATTATGAATCATTTTTGAAAGGAGAGTAATACTTAGTTTTAAAAGCTTAAGAGTTATACTGGCTTTATGGGAAGTTAGGTATAACGACTTAAGAGAGATAAAAGGAACGGTTTACTTAATTGTTTATGAAAGCCTTGTATTGATTTCGGAAATGAGAATTAGCATCGAACAAACCACTGCAGCGCTAATAAAGGAAAATGTATTGACAAATAATTAAATATTATATTAAAACCAGTAGAAACCTCCATCTGCATAGAAGCTAAGATAAGACAAAATTGTATTACATTTTCTAGATCATGGCTGCTTTAATAAGATTGTTATAAACAAGAATAACTACTCACACATAAGGTATATGTTACTCAATTGTTTTAAAAAGAGATTACATTATTTGATTAAGACTATGAACTATGAAATCTTTCGGAAGTAAAAGACTTGAGTATATTTTAATTAGGCAACTTGAACTTTTGGAAAAGAATGTTGTTACTTGATTTTTAAAAAAGGAAAGTGTTTGTGATTTAAAAGGAAAGTATGGTATTATCTTAATTTGTCTTAAAAGAGAGTTTAAATGTTATGGCCGATTTGATACCGAGTCCATGGGATGGACCGGGAATGTATTCCACACGATTTGATACCGAGTCCATGGGATAGACCGGGAATGTATTCCACCCGATTTGATACCGAGTCCATGAGATGGACCGGGAATGTATTTCATACGATCCAACACCGAGTCCATGGGATGGACCGAGAATGTATTCCACACGATTTGATACCGAGTCCATGGGATGGACCGGGAATGTATTCCACCCGATTTGATACCGAGTCCATGAGATGGACCGGGAATGTATTTCATACGATCCAACACCGAGTCCATGAGATGGACCGGGAATGTATTTCATACGATCCAACACCGAGTCCGTAGAGATGGGCGGAATGTGACCATGCGATTCCATCTCGAGTCCCGTGGATGGGCGAGACATGTTATACGTATCACACGATTTATACCTAGGCTAGCCGGTGAGGAAGGAGTTCCAGGCGTGAGGATGACTTGAGGCGTGAGTCACGACTTGACATGGCTGCATTTATGTGAAGCGTAGTTGGTTATCATACATGTCTCTGTTTTATATAAACTGTTATGATTTCATTCTGATATTTTCAGTTTCACATACTTGGTACTGTTGTCATCGACCTCCTTGGCCGATTTGCGTCAAATGCCGCAGGTAAAGGTACACCAGTTGTTGATCCTCACTCTTAGGGTCACAGTTCAGCATTTTGGGAAGCTCCGTGTCTCCGGAGGCTTATCTTTGGTATAGTCCCTGCTGTTGTACTTACATTCAGGTATGGCGGGCCCGTCCCGCCATTGTTGTTAAAACTCACAAGGTCATGTAATCTTGTTGTGGCGAGTTTGTAAAGGGATGAATCGTCGTTCAAGTTTTATGTATATATACATGCCGAAAGGCAAATCTTCTCTTGATAAACTGTTCTCATTCTATAATTGTTTCATGTCTTGTTTTTATATTCCGCTGATTACTCTGATGTATGTCTACTTGGGTGCCCGGGTAAGGCACCAGTCACGGGCCCGGGATCGGGTCGTGACAGATTGCTTGCTATTTGAGGCGAAATAATTAGGATATGCATGTTAGGGAGATGACTCATGCATTTCTTTGTTAGCCCTTTCTTACCATTTTTGCATATCCCTGACATTTAAAATATCCCTAGTCAACCCCTTTGAGCCTAAAAATAAGACTTTTTCTTTGACAACCTATGATTCCACACTTGTGCCATAAGTGAAAAAAAATTGAGGTGATTGGAATATAAAGTGTTAAAAAAGAGACAAAAAAAGTGAACAATTTTGATGCACCCCAATGAAAAAATAATAATAAATAGGCAAAAACCTAAGTTTGGGGGTGCCTGTTATTCATAATACACTTCATTCTCTCAAAACAAAAGAGAGGAAAGATAGGTATGAAGTGAAGAAGGAAATCAAAAGAAAAGGGAAGAATTTAAAGCAAAAGAGCTTATGGTACATAAAATGAGCCTAAATGCCTATTTTTACTTACCCATGCCTAAGCCTACATTACAACCCTGAAAAGCCCTGAAGATCTCTTACATGTGTATCCATGATTAGTGGAGAATAACAAGTAAACATGTCATAGGATTTTGAAATTGACATGCATAGTTAGGTATTCTTACTTCCATTGAGCATGATTAAATTGAATTTGCGAAATATCTAACTTGATGTGTTTAGAATGCTAAAATTCCATGCTATATGTTCCTGTATATTATTCTGCTAACCTTCATGCCTTTCTAAGTAACAATGATGCAGCAATTTGATCAATGTCTTTGAGTCATTTTATTTTCCTTTCTTTCGTGTCTTTGTTTATATTTTTGATCTTTGCTCGAAGGCGAGCAAAGGTTAAGTTTGGGGGTGTTTGATCGGTGTATTTTATATACACCTTTTGAGTCATTTTTAGTTAGTCTTTTGCCGATTTTTGTACAAATACGTGTCGTCTTAGGATATATTTTATTTCTTTTGAGGCATAATGGTTTATAGTGACTCATTGGCGAAAAGGAGCAAAAAGAGGGCAGAAACAGAGGTTCCAGAGCTCAAAAAGCGAGAAAGTTGGCGAGCGGAAAGAAAGCAGGCGGCGCGACACCTCCAACCAGCAAGATCGGAGCGCGCGGCGCCAAAATCTGAAGCTGCGGTAGTTCAGTACGCGCTGATTCTGCGAGTATAAAACGGTTTAGTTAACCTGCTATCTCAAAATAGAAGAAGAACCATAATTAATTGCATTAACAAGTAAGATGAGCGGATAGTTGAGGAGATTTGGAAGCCCTATTTCCACCATATCTGAAGTAAAACAAAGTGATTTAGTTAGCATTCATAAGTATAGTTATAAACAATTCATCAATCATCGGTTACCAAATAGATATCATATAATAGAGTTTGAGAATTGAACACTAATACCTGAGGACGATAACTCGGTCTTCTAGACTATATTACTTGTCACGACACATGCAATTGCATTAGTGTGTGCATAAATTGCACATCAATGAATAGAAAAACTTGAGTTTTACTCAAACACTAAAGTATTCAACTTGTGTGTTGTCTACCTTAGTTGGTCCTTGTATGGGCCTTCGGTTCTTGTGTGAACCAACCCCTTAGTGTAAGTTGAAGCTAGAACTTGTGTGATCTAGTTAAACCCAAAATAAGGTCCCTTCGGTGTATGTCTTGGTTAGGACTTGTGTGACCTAATCAAATCCAAGCTTAAGAAACTCCCTTGGTGCAAGTGGACGTTGGAACTTGTGTGATCCAACCAAACCCAAGTCTAGGGTCTATCTTAAGGTCACATGCTACCCTCACTTGGATTGTTCACGACTTGTACTTAGCAACCTCGGTCAAGACCTTGTCCAATTGGACAAACTCATCTTGGTGTCGACTTGAGCATTAAAACCCTCGTGTCATTATCCTTGGTATAACGACCGTCCTATACTTGGTTTGTACTCGGGTTTGCACTTAGCATCCCGTGTTCACTACTTGTCCAAACCAATTTATCCTTTCCACCACCACATTCCACATTACCTTACAAATATCCGCAACAAAGGCCAACCTCCGAAACGACCCCCAAATCCACGCCCAAACCCGACAAAACCAAATTGTCCGCACAACCCATATCATCGGAACCTTACTATTTCATTTCTGTTCCATCACCTTGCCACTATCCACCCACCAGGTCCCAATCACCAACATCACCCTCAACACACCCGAAATAACTCCATAAAACATCTTGACACAATTCCCTATATAACTACCCGAAACAGCCACCAAATACCACGCTGCCCGACAGAAACACTCCACCCGAGAATCCCACTTGTGTCCCAATTTTGGGTCAACCTTTGACGCTATGTATCAGATCGAGGTCATCTTGCCCCACACTTTGACTCTATGTCTCACATAAAAAAGAAAGACTATGAGGATCGTAAGTGACACTTTTGCGGAACGTGCACAAGCCTTGAGAAAGAACTTGCGCAGCATGCCATGATGAATGATGCAGAATCAGGGGTGGCACAAATAAGTCCAAGGCATGAGAAGGGCAGTATCTCTTTCACTAATCCACTATATGATGTTGAAGAATAGGACAATGCCACATTTAATAATCCATTGTATAGTCACAAATGTAGGGATTCCTTTTTATGGAGAAATTCTTAATTGATGAGTTCTTGGAAGAAGATGTTACTCTTGCAAGAGAGCATAAAAATTTAGTACCCCAACATGTGTTGAATTTTCCACTTGAAGTACATGAGGAGACACAAAGGGAGCAACCATTTCACACGTATTGCAAAGTAAATGATAAAGTGTGTAATATGATTATTGACGGAAGAAGTGGTGTCAACTTAGATTCCATAGAAATGGTGGATAAGTTAAAACTACCCACCCACAATCATCCAAAGCCATATGATCTACAATGGTTAAACTAAGACGAAGGGCTAAGAGTAGTACAACAAACTCTTGTTAGCTTTCGGATTGGAACGTATGAAGATAAAATAGGGTGTGACATCCTCTCTATGGACATGTGTCATATTTTATTGGGACGAACTTGATCAGAAGGTGCAACATGATAAAGAAAAGAATACCTATTCCTTTCGAAATAATAACAACAAAATCCTATTGGTGCCATTGTCACCAAGTAAGGTGAAAAAATAAAAATATGAAGTATTGAGAAGTGCAAGACCGAGGATCTCTTACTTGATGAACGAAATATGAAAGAAGAGTCAAATAAGGGGAGTATTATAGACTCATTGGTAGGCAAGGAGGGTCTTATGGGAAACATGGAGGAAAATGTCGACAAGAAAATTCTGAAGCACCTCACATCCAGAATTCTAGCAAAGAAAGATAGTGAACTTGCTCTTGATTTATTTTCAAGAAGTTCATTGTCTACTCACCAAGTCTATAGATACCTAGAACTAAGATTACAAGGCCAAGAATTGATAGGCAAAAGCTACGCCCGAATGTGCTTTAATTTGCATGCAGCATTCGTCGTATTGGTGCCAAAACGATATGAGGGTTGGCACATATGTATTAGTCACCAAGCGGTTGATAACCTCACTATGAAGTGCACGATTTTGAGATCGAAAGATCTTTTTAGATAAATTTGAAACCGGAGACCAAAGAAAGGAATTGGACATACTCTTGGATTATTTCCGAGAAGTTCATTCCCTAATAGACATTCCTATAGACTTCGTAGAGGGAAACGGTATCCACATTATTAGTAAAAAAGGGATAAAGAGACTTGGCACACATGTGGTATCATCCAAGCGATCGACAACATCATGAAATACAAACTCTCTATTGGTGCACAAGAATCTTCTATCAAATATGTTGGGATATTGTAGTTGTTGATGTGTTTAATGTGGTGAAGCTTTCTTTGAGGGTCAAACTCTACCTAAGTCCATAACTCACACCAACCTTGTGTTACTTCCAAAGAAGAATGAAGTTGAAACATTTTCTAACATAAGGCCTATCAGCTTTAGCAATTTTATCAACAAAGTTATTTCTAGAGTGGTACATTATAAATAAGATAAAGTATTACCTGGACTGATATCTGCCAATTAGTATGGTTTTTTAAAAGGGAGAAATATTATTGAGAATGTTTTATTAACTCGAGAAATTGTGTCTGATAGGCTAAGGGAAAATTCGCAAATGTAGTCATAAAACTTGATATGACTAAGGTTTATGATAGAGTTTCATGGTTTTTTCTAACAAAGGTGCTGAGGAAAATGACATTTGCATAAAGATGTATTGATTTAATTTGGAGGCTGCTCACAAATAACTGGTATTCTGTATTGGTGAATGGTCAAGCACATGGATTCTTTCATTCTACTAGATGGGTTAAACAAGGGGATCCTTTGTCACCAGCTCTTTTCATAGCTCTCAATTCACTGTTTATAACCAGGACTTCAAAGGTTATGGGATACCTAAGTAGAGTGCTAATCTTAACAACTTGTCATATGCAGATGATATCATTATTTTTTCATCTGCAGACAGCAAGTCCCTATAATTAATCATGCATACTTTGAAGGAGTATGAGGAAGTTTCTTGCTAGCTGATCAACAAAAAGGAAAAGCTCCTTTTACATGCATTCCAAGACTCAAAACAGTTTGATCCAACAAGTAGAAGTTATTACTGTTTTTTCAAGAAGAACTTTTCCATTCATGTACCCAGATGACAATATCACATGTAAGAAAGAGGAAAATAGATTATGTTGAGTTAATTAAAAAAATTAAAGGCAAATTACAAGCATGGAAGGGAAAGTTGTTATCAACCGGTGGGAAATCAATTATGATTTCTAGTGTGTTGCAAAGTGTCCCTATACTTATATTGTCTGCTATAAAACCTTTAAAATGTCTGATCAATGAGATTCACCAAATTTTTGTAAAATATTTCTGGTGTAGTAAAGAGGATGTTAAAGCTAGGCACTGGTCTGCATGGTTAAAAATTTGTTTACCAAATGATGAGGATGGTTTGAGGGTTCAAATCTCTTTTTGATATATTAAAAGAATTATGTGCAAAGCTATGGTGGAGATTTAGGAATATCAACTCTTTCTGGGCTAACTTTATATGGAACAAGTATTGTAAGAAATAGTATCCTCAATATGTTTAATAGAAAGGTGGTTCTTAGACTTGGAAAATGATTCTAGAGGCAAGGTACAATATTGAGCATGAAATATGGTGGGAAACTAAGAGTGAATTTGGAAGTTTTAAGTTAAAGAAATGGAGATATTTGATCAAAGTCAACATCAAGGGTATATGCATCATTTTTGAAGTTTTATTAATTTAATTTGGTCTAGAATGTCATTTATGACTTTATTGAGCCGTTGGTTCAGGTCTCAAAGCGTTCAGACGTGATTGTGATTTGGGTCGATGGTTGGGAAAATATGATTTTCATTATTTAGAGTAGACCTTGATCAACATCGGGTCAAGATAATCTTTTTCAAAATTTCCTAATGCGTGAGCAAGTCTAGAGTGTATTTTAGGATTGAAATGCATATTTAGCTTGTGTCCGGAAGGTTACAAATAAATTATGGGGGTTGGTTAGAGCTTTGAAAAAACAAAAGATCAAATCAACTGTCACTTGGTTTCCTTTATCGCGATTGCGAGAGAGGGGCTTGCGATCGCGATATGTTGTCACGCGTGGTTTCGTGATCGCACCTTGGCGACTCATGATTGTATAGAAAAAATGGGCCGGATCGGGTAGTACTTTTCATTTCCGCCGGTAGGCCTCGTGATCGAGAAGGTCATTTATTACCTGGGTAGAATCTTAAAACCCCCATTTCTAACTTCATCTTCCTAAACACATTTTGAGAGCTAGGGAGCTCTGATTTGAGTGATTTCATGTGCTATTTTCATGATTCTTCATTTGAGTAAGCTCCTAACCATAATGTTAATACTTATTAATACTTTCAACCATTATTTATCAATTCCTCCCATGATTTCAAGCGTAGAATAAAGGTTTTCCATGGAAGACTGGTTTAATGTAAGTATGAAATTGAAGGTCCTGATTAGAACTTTATGGCTTTTAGCATTATGACTAGTTAGACTATGAGTAAGATAAACTAAGATAAATTTCTAGTTTTGACCTTCAGGGTTCGGGAGGGGGTTTGGTTGACTTTTTGAACCCAAAACCTTTATGTAGCAATATGGGTATCAATAGCTTCATATTCTCATGTAGATATCGTATTTGAATAGAGTGAGATTGTTCAGAATCTTAAAATACGGAAAAAAATGAGGTTATCCATTCCATTCATTTATGAAAGGAAGGGGGTGGATTGAATAATTCATCTTGATAATTTGAACTGATATATGATTTTTCTTGGTGTACGCATATTCATTTCATTCATTCATGATATTATTGACATCTAAATGATGAGGTAGGAACAATGCTCTACGAGGCTAGATAATGGATATGATACACATATGGAATGATGATGATGATATTATAGCCACAGACTGGTACCCAAAGTGCGCTAGGAGATTTGGTATTTCAGATGGGTATATGGACCTCATGAAACCTAGTACAGTAGAGTGTGTATACCGATGCATGTGGCCATTGAAAAACATTCATTTCACTTGCATTCCTTACTTTTTATACTTGATTGACTTATTCTCAAGCTATATGTATCTTAATTGACGTAAAGATTGGATCTTTATGACTTTTCATGCCTTAATTATGTAAATAATAGATCTTTATGAATTACAAACCTTAATTGATGTAAAGATTATATTTTATGGCCTTGCATGCCTTAACTAATGTAAAGATTGAATCTTTATGACCTTACACACCTTAATTGATGGAAAGACTGAATCATTATAACTAATTTGCCCTAATTGATAGGAACATTTGACCTTTATGATTATACTTGAAAATGTGATAAACTTTATGACTTAGTTGAATTGCAGATTCTTTACCTTAATTGTGGAAATGCTTATAAACTCTAAATCTTCAAAGCTTACAAATCAAGTAGGTAAACATAGAGAGTACCAACCTTCACCATTACTATAGTTTAGGGTCGGTCAATAACGATGTTGGGTATACGTGCTTCTCATACTCATTTTATACTTGTTACACCTTTTGTGTACAGGTATCTGGGCACGAGTTGAGTTTGAGGTGGGGACATTATTGATCAGTAAAGCATATATCAGAGTCCAGGGTGGGTTGATGATGGTCCCATAGCAGCGGATTTCCTTCTATCTTTACTTTTTATCTTTCCTCATTTCAGACAGTCTTATGTAGTACTTTCTAGACTTGTATTCGAATTAGTAGCTCTTGTACTTATGAATTCCATATCTTGGGGTGTAGTTTGACTTAGATGGGTTTTTATGAGTATTTTGAGACTATTTAAGTACATTCGGGTTGTTTTACTTCTATTTCTGCATTTATTTCATGTTTCGACTTATAATTGATTGGGGTTTTCTTATGGGTTTAGGGTAGGTGCCCTCATGGTACAAATGAAATTTTAGATCATGACACTAAGGTAATTAAGGGGCGTAATGGGGAATTAGAGGTCCCATACTCGTGAGGTGATGAGAACTTGTGACGGTAGTGGTGTATTTATATAAATAATTAATGATAAATGGAATAATCTTGCGATGGAGATATGTATGTGAGCCTACAAGCATTAAAGATAGTGTTATATCTATTGGTTTGATATGGTTGTTGATTATGTGGACTTATGATAGCCACGATTGACTTATACTTGTGATTATTGATTTATTATTCATTCATCACTCCACACTTGTCTAAATTATGAAAAAGAACTATATTTGACATTGAATTGATATTGTGCAATCGTTTGTTGTATACATATCCATTTCATATATATTTATACCCGACGTGATCTGGAGGATCTGATATTCCAGATGAATATATGGATCTCATGAGTCCCCAAGGGTCACATAAAATTTAATGTAGGAGTGTCTGTATACTGGTTCATGTTGCCATTGCATATCACTTGCATTTATATCATTCTTACTTGATTATGTTGTTCTCATGACACACTCATATGAATAATTATAATGGTTTAAGCTTTATTATTGTAACTAGAAAGGATTAAGATTTATGATCTGATTGAGAAATGAACATTCTATTCTTAATTGCTCAAGTGTTGTAAATTGTATAATTTCTTACTAACGAAGTGTTGAGGTGAGTATCGGAAGTGTTGACACCCAATTTTGACCCTCTCGTACAATCATTAATCATAAAATTACACTAATTTTTAGAATAATCTTAATAATTTTAACAATAATAATACATACATAAACACATAAATAAGTAATTTAATAATGACATCCCAAACATTAAACACTCCATAAATATTATGTCCGCATTTAGCGTTTTAATAATAATAAATACATAAATAAATAAATAATTTAATAATGGCGTCGCATCAAACATTCCTTAAAATTATGTCCACATTTATTAATACCTAAAGCGATTTCATTTGTAATTTAAACCCCCATTAAATTAACTTAACACCGCAAAATAATTTTAAATAATGATAAAGTATGCACAATAAATAAGATTATAAATAATAGCGTTGCATTTATAAAAACATTAAGCAATCCTTAAAAGTCATATCCGCATTTGTCATTTTTAATAATATTTAAAGCAATTTTATAAATAATTTAAATCTCATTTTATTTCTCACTAATTAAAACTCTACCCAAATTAAAATAAATCCCCAAGCCCAAAGCCTTCTTTATTTTTCCCCTCTTGCAAGCCCAATACCAGTCTCCCCAAACCCGAGCCCAACGCATATACCCAGCCCAATTCATTTTATTCATACACCTTCTTCATCCATATACACCATCTACACAAAAATTAACCTAAACCTAATTCTAAACAAAGTCATCGCCGCCCCACCCCTAAAACTTACCAAAACCTTTCCATTTCCTAAAATCTCGCCCAAAATCATAGAATTATCATACCCAAATCGTGTACCTCTAATTTTCTATACCAAAACTTACCATATATCACTCCATTAGGTAACAATCAACTAATTTCGAACCAAAATCCCTCAAAGCGGATTAGCACTCCAGAATATTAATTTTCCTTAACCAAATCATACACCCAAAAATCATTCTTATACCATAATGGAACCTTATCAATAAAATCATACAAAATCAGCCCGAATCAGCACCCAAATATCACCAAAATCGCACCATAAATACTTACCCAAATTTGGAGTTGAATGGAAACTATATAAGTCAACCAACTACACATGTAAAGGGGATCCCTCATTCAATCAGAAAACCCAGTAGTAAACACAGTATAGACACCCAATAGAAACCCTAAAAAATCTTAGCAGGGAGAAGAGGGCAGCGAAAACCCCTTCATAAGAAAAGTAATAAAACAATTCGAAAATTAGCATTCTAGGGGGTAGTAACCAGAATCCTTCAACCTCGATAAGAATCCCTTAGCATCAATTAAACACCCAATCCGCAGGCATCGACATTCAGAGAAAATGAGTAAAAACCCAATAGGCATCCAGAAGAACAACTTTCGTGTCCAAAACCGAAGTTTCAAACTTTAATCGCATAGCAACCAAACTCCGAGTGAATCGACGACTTGATACGCTGCCTCAGTTCGCTGTCCGGAGAAGGTAAAACCAATTCCTCTCATTTTCTTCTTATTCTCTCGTTGGTTTTGTTTAAACTGGTCATTGTTGTTTTCGTGAGTTTATTTTACCTGGAGTGTTGATGTAGTCTCTGTATATCTGTATGCTGATTTTGTTTGTAAATAGCTGTCTAATTCGGTTATAGTGTGTTCGCATTCGCATCTCATCAAATATGTGACCCGTTGCTAACAATAGATCATTATTCAAGCTTTTTTTGTGTTTGAATGTAAGAATGACTTAATATAGAATAGATTATTGGTATTACGCGCACCAGAGGCTTAATGTTGTGTGTCATTTTTGTCGCTGCTGGTCCGTCTTTAAGTTGTATCAAATGCCTTCTAGTTATTTTAGGAACTGTTAAAGATTAGGCAAAGCTGGTATGATGTGTGTGTCAATTCCTGAAGTCCCATCTCGTTTGACTATTTCGCATAAGGCTTCACTGTATCATTGAGCATCTGTTTAGGTAGAAAAGGTCAAGGTTGTGTCATGTTTTGCCTGCATACCCTTTAAATGTCTCATGTGGTTTTATACCTGGTCATATAATTGGGATAAAATTTCATAGAGGGTTTCTATTCTTAGATTTGCCTTCCAATTTTCCTTTGGTTGATGACTAACTGCTTATATGTGTCTGTGTATAGAATTAGGAACTAAATTAATACCAAGTGGCCTGTTATATATTAGGGCCGAAAGCTAAATTTGAATGATTGTGGGGATTTTCTCCATTGGGTCTATACTGTTACAGTTGAACGAAACTATGCATCTGTTTAAATGTACATAGCTATATCGTTCTTTATTTGCATTATTGATACAATTTGGGTGTATACTAATCCTTATCTTTTCTTTATTTTACATGAAATGCATTGGAGTAAAAACGAAGAGTCTCATGGCGAGACTCATCATGAGTTACTTCGACTGAAGATTTGCATCCATATTCACCCGCATTTGTGTGCATCTTGCTATCTGCATCAGAAATTCCAAAAATCACAGGCGGAATTACACCGTCATTCCTTCAAGTCATTATTATTGATTCCTCTTTCCCTATTCATTTGTTGCAAATTATTTGTCTAACATTACACTAGTAGGACACTTAGTATATTCAAATTTCAAGTCACCATTAAGAGGTAGTTCGTTATTAGAAATTTGTTTCCCCCTAAGTTAATTATTTTAGGCTCGCCATACTTAGCTATATTGAACCATTTAATAATCTTTATTGGCATAACACTTCACGTAGCTAAAACATTATTTGGGAATTCATCATTTCTTATAAAGCCTACTGTTTGCATTCATTATTTTAAAAACATATTTTTATCATCATTTGCAAAAATAGATAGTAGCCTTATTTATAGATGCATATCTTTATCACAGTTGATTTTGCTTAATATCCTACTACCTAAGCTGTATACTCCATTTAATGGAATATTTTCGTCTGAAACTAACTTTATCTTTTTTTATAAATAAATCTTACCATTTTTTTTTACAAATACCTTTATTTTAAATACTTTTAAACATTTTTTGTTAGCATAATAATTAACCTAGGTTTGAATGGACAACCGCAAGTTAGCGGATCCTTTAGGGTGCCTAACCCCTTTCCTTTAGGATAATAAAGAACCCTTGCCCAAAATCTCATTAAAGTTTAGCAGACCATTTATAATGGAATTAGTGTTGACTTTAACCTAGTTGACATTTAGGTGTCTTAATTCACCCAAACTAATTAGGTGGCGACTCCGCATACCCTTTTTAGCATTTTTGCACCTTTTAGTATTTTTTATTTTATTTTTCTAACCTTTAAAGCATGAGTGAATGTCGCGGTCGAAAAAGGGCGTGACAGAAATGGCGATTCCGCTGGGTTCTTTCCTACTCCGATCAGCTTATAGTTAGGGCCTTGATTCAGTTCTGGGATCCAGACAGGGCAGTATTCAGATTTCAAGACTTTGAACTCACCCCCACTTTGGAAGAAATCAACTACTTCACCAGCTTAGCTTACCAAGACAGAGGACAAATCATCCCTTATGGTTAATCTGGAAAGAGATTCTTGCATTATATGGGTTTAAAGAACACAAAGGAACTCCGATGTTTTGAAAATAATTGAGTTTCCATAGACTATCTGTACGAGAGATATGGTCGCCAAGATAGCTATCAATCGTTTAGAAAAGAGTTATCTTGCACTCTGGGGCATTGGAAAACTAGGCGACACACTGCATTTGCTGTTGATTTGTTAGGCACTTTGGTATTTCCACTAGAGCATGAAAGGATCAACACTTGCATATGCTCCATGACCTGAATGGTTTTTGAGGGTATCAATGGTACAAAGCTGACTTTGGTCCCTATGATTCTGGCTGAGATATTTCGAGCTCTCGAAAAATGCAAGAGAAAGGAAACCAATTTCTTCGAGGGGTGCAATCTCGTCTTACAAATGTGGGCCATGAAACACTTTTATCAGCGATCGAATATGACAGATGTTTGTTTTAGCAATGATTAGAGGATTGTAAGTTTTTACGATAGGATGAAACGATTTGTATCGCCATTCGGTACCAGGGATTGGTATGAATTTCTGGCATCCCGCACCAGCGACCAAGTACAATGGAGGTACCCATTGCTATCCCGTATCAACAAGGCTTATGTAAGAAGCAAAGACCGTTATTACATCGAGCTCATCGGATTAAGGGGGCTTCAGCCATATGCCCCGCTGCGTGTACTCCACCAGTTTGGTCAATAACAGATAATCCCTCTCCGAGCAGACATGAAGGATTCAGAGGTTGCATTTGGAGCAAATTGTACATTTCCCAGAAAGAAGCAAATCCTTGATGAATGGAATGACATTGAGAAAAATATATGTCAATTATGGGCAAGCAGGAAGTACGCCTGAATACTGTGCATGGTTCAAGGAAGATCGCGGCAGTCCGAGTCCCAAAGGCAAGCAGGGTTTCGAGGATATCGACATTACCAATTGGGTGAGAGTTTGCAGGTTAGAGAACAATGTAATTTCCCCTGAGATGTGGGATCAATTACAAAATATCATGCAGTATTTGGAAAATGCAGGAGCAGGACCCAGCAACACCTTTACACCACCACCGTATCCCCCGTCAGCATAACGTAGCATTAGGAATAATTTTTATGTTTAAGTTTTGACATTTCATCTTTGCAATTTATTGTAAGTTTATTTTTATTCCCAATAAAGACATTTCAATCCGATGGCTCGGACAAACCTATCATTATCTCATATTTGAAGCTTAGGCCCACCTCAGGCATAAAGAGGTCCCCATGCATGTTAGGAACCACTCTAATGTGTTGTGTGCAATATATCTGTTGTATGTTTGCAAAATTATGTGTTTTATACTAAATTGATTTGTTGCATTTTTAAAGGATTTATCTTCTCCCAAAAAGTCGGTTCGTATTTGACTCAACAATGGCAGAGCACTATCATTTTACCAGGTAAAGGCACGAAACGATGACATAAATGACTTAGGGGCATCTGAGCCGAATGGTTTGGGAATTATTCCTGTTGGTGAGACAGAGCCGTCTGAAAGGAGAAACACTACTAGTCAGGATGAGTGCATTGTGCAGTTACTACAGCAGATTGCCGACATGCAAGTTGAGATAGAACGACTGCGAAATCTCACAAACTTATCCATCAGCTTAAGTACCCCCACGCCAGAACATAAGGCCACTACCTCACAAACTTCCCCAGACCTACCTCCGCCACCACATATCTCCCAAAGCTCCTAACAAAAAATACCAGTCACCTATTCACATCAAACTATCCCTCGCCCAGCCAATCCTCAACCCCATCCCCAAAATGATTCTTTTACCACCTATATATCTTAGCCCCCGTCTACTTACTTCACCCCAATCAGCCCGAATCACCAAAATACCCAACATCCACACACCATACCTACAGCAAGCCCCAACAAACAACCCAGGTTACCAGCATATATGGCAGAAACCCAGCCTTTTACCGTCCATGTGCTTCCCCTGGAAACAGATCATTATGAAGAAATGGAGAAGGAAGCCCGAGCTAAAATGGATGAAGATGTGGCCAAAGAGATTCATAGCCTAAAAGAAGTTGTTCGGAGCATGCGGTCTGACAAGGGTCATGAAGGGCTAGATTATGAGGATCTTTGCATGCACCCATATGTGGAACTACTGGTGGGGTACAAGGTGCCCAAATTTGATTTATTCGATGGGAAGGGGAACCCCCGTGCACACTTAAGATCATACTGTGATAATCTGATCGGAGTAGGAAAGAACCCAGCAGTCATTATGAAGTTATTCATTCGGAGTTTGACCGGCGAAACATTAGATTGGTATACCAGCCAGGACCCGCGAAAGTGGCATAGCTGGAATGCGATAGCCCAGGACTTTGTGGAGCGCTTCAGATTCAACACAGAAACCGTCGTAGACAGATTTTATTTGATAAAATTAGAAAAGAAGTCTAACGAGATGTTCAGAGAGTACGCCATAAGATGGCGTTCAGAAGCGGCCAAGGTACAACCACCCATGGCAGAGAGTGAGATGACCACTCTGTTTGTGCAGTCGTTGAAGGATGCAACCTACTATGAGCGGATGATAAGCGTCGTCGGACGGAGTTTTTGCAGAAGTCATTAGAATGGGCGACTTCATGGAGGAAGGAATTAAAACTGGCCGGATCACGAACTTGGCAACCTTACAGGCGACTAATAAGGCCATTCAGTCAGGGAAAATTGGGGGCACTTCCCAGAAAAAAAAAAGACAACCTCCTCATCCATGTTCATACATGAACGTAAATCCGAACCATTTATAACATACCAAAATCCATCCTATCAAACCCCACACTACCCCACAAATAATCAAAATTCCACCCCTTACTACCCATCTACTCTTTACCCCGACTACCACACACAACCTATATACAATGCTTCCCAGGCTCCCATTTATCCTGCCCCACATCGACCCACATCTTAAGCCTACCCATAAAATAGAACACCCAATGCACCCAGAACAAACACAAATTTTGAGGGAAGACCACCCAAAGTTCGCACCCCGCTGGTCGAACCCATACTTCAGGTATACAAAAGGTTGCGAGCTGCAGGCTTAATCCAACCGATTCCAGGAAAGATTTCTAACCCTATCCCAATGTGGTATGTGATGCGCGTTAAGATGCACACACTTTAAACGCAAGTGCACGTTATCGTGACAAGTAGTATAGTCTTAGTAAGACCGAATATCGTCCTCTAGGATTAGGGTTCAAGTACCAACTATCTATTTTCTAGTATCTATTTGGTGAATTTATGATTGATTTGTTGTTTATAACTACGAATTATGCAAGCTATTTTAATATAAAGATTTACTTCAGTGGTGATGAGAATAGGGCTTCCATGTATCCTTACTATCCGCTTATGCTACTTACTAATGCATTAACTTATGGTATTTTTCTTTAGGAGAAAGCAGGTTTACGAAATCGTTTTATACTCCCGCTAGGGTTATATAAACACTCGACGAAGATCGCGCCTTACCTACCTCGGTGATAAGGATAACTTTATAGGAGGATTAAGAACAAAAACCTAGTTGGCCAGTCGCGCAATGCGCAAAATTAGGGTTGTTAAGCCTCATCAACGCTACGTAAATAATTGAGGTATTTTCATCCCCGATCCAAGAATGTCTACCCAACTTACGGCATATTCACAATCCCCTTCTCGAGTCGATTAGAAATCATATAGTGATAATTAGTTGTCAATTAATTACCAAGAATTCAACTCAATTATTGGATAGATCTCATGATAAGAAAAATAACCATAAGCGTGCATTAATTTATAACATAAGTTTCTAGCAATTCAACATGGAAAGCCTATAAGAGAATTAGTTCTAGCCATAAATATGACAAGAACTAATTCAAAGTTCATCATAAAGCGAAATAAAGTAAAGGAAAGGAAAAGAAATTACTAAACTAATGGTATCGATCTCCAAGCCAAAGTCTTGAGTTGTGCGAAGGGAACCCTCAAAGCGCCTAGGGTTCTCCTTTTATAGGCGCAAACCGCCTCCTCTTTTCCTTCGAGCTGGCCTGAATTTCGTCAAAAGACCTAATTTTCAGCGTCGGCGCGCGCCTGCTGACAGCGCGCGGCGCCGGAAGTTCTGCAATCCGTCGGGTGTTTTGGCGCCACGGCCCTGATATCTGCTGTCTGAGGGCGCCGCGGCGCTGTATCTTCTGTGGCTCTTCGGATGTTTAGGCGCGCGGCCAGATTTCTTTGTCTGCGAGGCACGCGTGGCGAGTCTTCGACCTCTGCGGATAGTGGGCGCGCGTACAGCTGGCTGCGAGGCGCGCGCGCTGGTCTTGAATTTTCCCTCGTTCGCCATTTTCTCTGTTTTCAGCTCTGGCATCTCCTCTTTTGCCCTCTTTTTGCTCCTTTTTCGCCATTCGACCATTTTAACCACTTTGACTCAAAAGAAAGAAAAACTATCCTAATACGACACTTATATGTGCAAAATGGGACAAAAGACTAACTAAAACTGACTCAAAAAGTGTATATAAAATACACCGATCAAATACCCCAAACTTAACCTTTGCTCGCCCTCGAGCAAAGATAGAAAGAAATAAAATAAAAGACTCAAAGAACAAAAATTAAAAAGACTCACTGCCATTGATCACTTTTGCTGCATGAGTGTTAACTAGAAAAACATGAAGGTTAGCGAAATAATATGCAGGAACATATAGCATGAAAGTTCAGCACATTAAGCATATGAAGCTGGATATTTCGCAAACTCATATTATCATGCTTAATGGACGTCAATATACTAAATCATGCATGTAAATTCAAGAATTCCTATGGCATGCTTACTTGCTATTCTCCACTAATTCTGGAGATCTTCAGGACTTTAAGGGTTGTAATGTAGGCTTAGGTAGGGGTTGGTAAAAATAGGCATTTAGGCTCATTTTGTGTACCATAAGCTCCTTAGCTTTTCAATATTTCCCTTTTTCTTTTTGTTCTTTTCTTCATTTCGATTCTATCTTTCCCTCTTTTGTTTTGGGAGAGTGAAGTATCTAATAATGACAAGCACCCCCAAACTTAGGCTTTTGCCTATTTCTTATTACTTTTGTATTGGGGTGCAACAGACTTATTCACTCTTTTTGTCTCTTTTTTAACACAATGTATTCCACTATTTCATATTTTCACTTATGGTACAATTTGTGGGAATATAGGGTGTCAAGAAGAAGTTTCAAATTTAGGCTCGATGGGTGACTAGGGATATTTTTAAGAGCGGGATAGAAAAAATGGTAAGAATTGACTATCAAATAAATGCGAGTCATCTCCTAACATGCATATCTAACTATTTAGCCTCAAATAGCAAGCAATCATAACACATAAGCATTTATCATTTAGTATCGTAATTCAAGCGAAACTCCAAATAGACAGATTCTATGAGTTTTTGGCATATCTAGCTTAAGTGTTTAGATAGTTGCTTCAGTTCCGTTACATTATTTCACCTTACTTCACTAGGTGTTTCTAGCAACTACAACATACATGATCTTTGACAGACAATTATGACTCAAAAAAGGGAATTTTTTTTTTTGTGACTCAAAATAAACATAAAACAATCAAAAAAAACTTAAGTAAAACATAACATGACACATAAAGAAAACACCCCCAAACTTAAATCACACATTGTCCCCAATGTGTGTAGACTCAAAGACAGTAAAAGAAATAGACACTTACAAACTTTGGTTAAAATGGTGGTGGTGGCGGTGGATACTACTTTGAATTCCGTGGGGGGAGGAGAGCTCTTGGTGTTTGATTTGGCGATAGGGCCTTGGATCGAGTGTCTTCCGAATTCAAATTTGCGTTGTGGCGCGGCCACAAAATGGGCGCGCGGCTGAGCTCTGTGTTGGTTACGAACTTCTGCACGCGGCCACATTCTTGGCGCCGCGGCTCGATTCTGAGCATCTTACGATTTATTGGCGCGCGGCCGCTTTGGCGCGCGGCCTGCACATTTTAAATCACGGCTTAGTTCGACTTTTCGTCTTCGGTTTGTTTGCTGTACATCAATAACACAAACACAAGACCCCGAGCCGTGAGATTGTTCTTAGACAAAATAAAATAAACTAAAGCGAAATTAAAATAACATAATTAAAAGCGTTGGGTTGCCTCCCAAGTATTTGTCTTTAACGTCTTTTAGCCGGACGCAAGTTCCTTATTCTTTTAAAGTATGAGAAGTTACCAAGTTCATGTATTCCATTTCATTGATCAGGTAGGGTTTTAACCTCTGTCCGTTTACCTTGAAGGCATCTCTCTCTCTCCCTTTTATTTGATCGCTCGTATGGGAATACTCTCACCAGTGTATGGTCTGTCAGCGTGATTTTAACTTGCTTGAAACAATCTCAACCTTGAGTTGAATAACGACACTTGTTGTCCTTCTTGAAAGTCTTTTGGTATCAAATTCTTATCGTGCCATGCTTTCGTTCGTTCTTGTAGATCTTTGCATTCTCATAGGCATTGTGTGAATTCATCTAATTCGCTTATTGTAGTAGCCTCATACGTCCTCTTTGTAGTGGTGTCCATGTTTAACTTCTTCATTGCGGTATGCTCTGTGTTCCAACTCTCGGCAAATGACATGCTTTACCAAAGACTAATTTATAAGGTGATATACCAATTGGTGTTTTGAATCTTTGTCGGTATGCCAACGTCGTCGTCGATTTGATGGACGATCTTTCCTTAGTTCACCGTCTTTTCTAATATACTCTTTACTTCTCTATTTGATATACGCTTGCCCGTTAGCTTGAGGTGGTAGCGATTGTAGTCTTGATGGTAAACTCCATATCGGAAAGCAATGAATTGGTATGCATTACGAAATGGCTCGCCGTCGATGAGAGCTCTTGGGGTCTGCGAACCTTGTGAAAATATTCTTTTGGAGGAATTTTTGAGCAGTCTTCTGTCGTTTTCTTTGGTGGCCTGCTTACCCATTTGGACACATAGTCAAGCGCGAGAAGGATATATTGATTTCCAAAGGATGGCGGGAATGGCCCGTGAAATCGATTCCCACATCGAATAGTTATACTTCGATACCACTTGCGAAGGCATTTCGTTTCGTCTTGAGATGTTCCTGTTCTCTGGCGATTATCACGTCTGCGCACAAAGGTATGGGCATCCTTAAAGAGTGTTGGCGATAGAATCGCATTGCAATACCTTTGCCATTGTTCTTGATGCCCCAAAGTGTCCGCGTGATAAGGTGTGTGATGAGTAAGAACACAGTGCATACATCGCTTTGATGACTTAGTGGCACGGTGTTTGTATAACATCGGTTCCTCCCAATAGTAATGTTTTATACGAATAAAACTTTTTCACTTCTTTGTCTTGACAAGCACGGGGGTAGTACTTTAGGCAAGAAAGTTAACAAAATCAGCGTACGAAGGTAATTTAGAATTCATACTTACCGGAGCAGTTGTTAAATGCGGAAAGTGATCATTTATTTGCACATCCTTGGTGTTCTGGCTCTCTGTGTTTTCCAGTCTTGACAAGTGGTCTGCAACTGAATTCTCTGTTCCTTTCTTATCACGAATCTCTACGTCAAATTCTTGTAGGAGTAGGACCCATCGAATGAGGCGAGGCTTGCGTCCTTCTTTGTCATCAAGTACTTTATAGCGAGTGGTCGTGTATACTATCACTTTATTCCCAATCAAGTATGGCCTGAATTTCTCAAACGCATATACTATAGCTAGTAGTTCTTTTTCAGTAGTTGCATAATTTAATTGTGCGTCGTTTAGAGTCTTACTAGCATAGTAAATGGATCTAAATACCTTGTCGATTCTCTGTCCAAGCACCGCTCCAACTGCATAGTCGCTTGCATCGCACATTAGTTCGAATGGGAGCTCGGTTTGGTGCAATGACTATGAGTCTTGAGGCGAGCTTCTCATGGCGTTTGAAATGCGGATAAGCATTCTTTATTGAAGTCGAAGGCAACCCCGTCATTAGCAATGTGGAAAGAGGCTTTGAGACGCTTTGAAAAATCCTTGATAAATCTTACATAAAAACTGCGTGTCGATAAAACTTGACTCCTTTGTTGATCTTTGGAGGTGGGAGATTTTCGATCACGAAATCTTTGCTTTGTCCACCTCGATACCTTGGTTTGATATTTTGTGTCCCAAGGCGATTCCTTACATTACCGTGGTGACACTTCTCCCGATTTAGCCTGAGTTAGATTCTTGCACCGACTTAACACGCTTCTAAATGTCTTAAACACTCGTCGAATGATGCTCGAAAGACCGAAAAATCATCCATAAAGATTTCTATAGTTCTCTCTACCATATCTGAAAAAATTGCCATCATACACCTCACGAAAAGTTGCGGTGCATTGCGAGTCGAATGGCGTCATACGAATGCAAATGTACCAAAGGACATGTGAATGTTGTCTTTTCACGATCTTACGGGGCTATTGCAATCTGGTGATACGAGTATCCATCCAAAGCGATGTAGTTATGCCGCAAGTCTGTCCAACATTTGATCTAGGAATGACGGGAAGTGGTCCTTTCTAGTTGCTTTATTCAACTTGCGATAGTCGATGCAAATTCTCCATCCGGTGGCCGTTCTCGAGGAATGAGTTCGTTTCTTTCGTTGGTCACCATCGTTATTCCACCCTTTTTGGCACCACTTGTCTGGGCTTACCGTATGTCTTTATCGGATATGGGGTAGATTACTCTGCGTCGAGCCATTTAGGATTTCCTTTCTCTACCTCTTTCGTGTTTGGGTTTAGTCGCCTTTGGGCTTGATGGATGGTCGCTTTCCTCATCTAGAGCGGATCTTATGCATTCTTGTCGATGGACTTATCCCTTTATGTCGCTAATGTCCATCGATGGCCCGCTTGTGATTCTTTAGTACTCTTGCGGTTTGTCAATCTCTTGGTGGATAGGTGGCGTGAAATGATCACTGGTAAGGTTTTTTCTTCACCTAGGTATTGGTATTGTAGATGATTGGGTAGGGTTTTTAACTCTAACTCTGGAGCCTTCTCTGTGGATGGTAATGATCTTTCTGGTACCTGTCCAAGCTCCTCATACTTCCTTGTATCCCATTTTCATAAGCGTTCATCGATTTGCATACTCAGTGGATCTGGATCGTTTCTACTATCATCGTCCCATGTGGTCGATCTTCTTCAAGCGTATCATCATATCAGAACTCTTTGGTGGCACCTTCTTCACTAAGATCGATGGTGGCGGTTATCCTTGGCCTCTGGAAAAGTTCTTGCTCGAAAAACATTGAAAATCACCTCTTAACCGTCTACTCGAAGCTTGACTCCACTTTGTGCACATCGATGGCGCTGTCACGTGGCTAAGAAAGGTGCGCCAAGTATGATGGGGATTCCATCGTTATCTTGTATGTCTAAGATAACGAAGTCGTGAGGAAGATGAACTTGTCCACCTTCGCTAAAACATCTTGATGACTCCTCCGGATGGACAATTGAAGCGGTCGACTAGCTGCGAGTGATGTTTGTAGGTCTGATTTTTTCCCACTTCTAGTTTGCAGAAAACTAGATATGGCATCAGATTTATGCCTGCTCCTAAGTCGCGATGCCTACGACATTCAAACTTCCCGATAGTGCATGGGATGGTAAAGCTCGAGGTCTTGTAACTTTTGAGGCGGTTGTTTACGTAAGATGGCACTACACTCCTCGATCAACATCATGTTTGTAATCCTCTATCCTCCTCTTTTGCTAAGCACGTCCCGTGAACTTGGCGTAGCTCGGCATTTGTTCTAATGCTTGACAAGCGGGATATTGGTACAATTGTTTAAGGACCTCCACGAATCTGGAGAATTTCTTGTCAAGAGTCGTGTTTTTAATTTACGAGGATATGGTATCATCACACGAGGTGCGGTTGCCACGGTGGTCGATTTCTCGGTTTACGGGTTACGGCGCGCGGCCAGTCTTAGGCGCCGCGGCTCACTTTCTGCGCCTCGGATGCGGAACCTTCCTGATGTCTCGGAATCTTGGCGCGCTCATCGCGGCGGCATGTACCTCTCTGCAAACTCTCTATCTCCCCTGATTCGGCATCCTTCAGGTCAATTGCCTGGCATTGTGTTTCCTCATTGCCTACCCCAGGTGCATATTGCTCTTCATATGTTTCGCTGTTGAATATGATTGCGATCTCTGCTATTTGCGTTTCCAACTTCTGCATGGCCATTCTTGTTTCATCTATGAACTGATTTTGGTATCTCGTGAGGCGAGTATAGTTTCTCTTAACTCTCCCTCTCTTCCTCTATGGTTGGTTCTCTGTCATATTGACAGTAGAAATCCATATCTAACAAATACCTGAGATAAATCAAAACCAACAAAGAATCACGGCACCTCGAACTTTTCGAAAATAAAAATAAAAACGTAAAAATTAAAAATTAAAATAAAAACCAAATTAGAAATTAAAAATAGATAAAATTGATATTGAACAAATGCCTAATCCCCGGCAACGGCGCCAAAAACTTGATGCGCGTTAAGATGCACACTTTAGCGCAAGTGCACGTTATCGTGACAAGTAGTATAGTCTTAGTAAGACCGAATATCGTCCTCTAGGATTAGGGTTCAAGTACCAACTATCTATTTTCTAGTATCTATTTGGTGAATTTATGATTGATTTGTTGTTTATAACTACGAATTATGCAAGCTATTTTAATATAAAGATTTACTTCAGTGGTGATGAGAATAGGGCTTCCATGTATCCTTACTATCCGCTTATGCTACTTACTAATGCATTAACTTATGGTATTTTCTTTAGGAGAAAGCGGGTTCTGAAATCGTTTTATACTCCGCTAGGGTTATATAAACACTCGACCCATGTCGCACCTTACCTACCTCTCGGTGATAAGGATAACTTTATAGGAGGATTAAGAACAAAAACCTAGTTGGCCGTCGCGCGATGCGCAAAATTAGGGTTGTTAAGCCTCTCATCAACGCTACATAAATAATTGAGGTATTTTCATCCTCAATCCAAGAATGTCTACCCAACTTAGAGTATATTCACAATCCCCCCTTCTCAGAGTCTGATTAGAAATCATATAGTGATAATTAGTTGTCAATTAATTACCAAGAATTCAACTCAATTATTGGATCGATCTCACAATAAGAAAAATAACCATAGCGTGCATTAATTTATAACATAAGTTTCTAGCAATTCAACATGGAAAGCCTATAAGAGAATTAGTTCCTAGCCATAAATATGACAAGAACTAATTCAAAGTTCATCATAAAAGCGAAATAAAGTAAAGGAAAGGAAAAGAAATTACTAAACTAATGGTATCCAATCTCGAGCCAAAGTCTTGAGTTGTGCAAGAAGGAACCTCAAGCGCCTAGGGTTCTCCTTTTATAGGCGCAAACCGCCTCCTCTTTTCCTTGAGCTGGCCCGAAATTTCGTCAAAAGACCTAATTTTTCCGCGTCGGCGTCGCGCCCTGCGCAGCGCGCGGCCGGAGATTCTGCAATCCGTCGGGTGTTTTGCGCCGCGCCGATATCTGCTGTACGAGCGCTTGCACTGTATCTTCGTAGCTCTTCGGATGTTTAGGCGTCGCGCCCGATTTTCTTTGTCACGAGGCGCCCTTGTGCCAGTCTTCTAACCTCTCTGGATAGTGGGCGTCGCGGCCCTGCTTTTGACTGCAGGAGGCGCCGCGGTGCTGGTCTTGAATTTTCCCTCGTTCGCCATTTTATCTGTTTTCAGCTCTGGCATCTCCTCTTTTGCCCTCTTTTTGCTCCTTTTTCGCTATTTGGCCATTTTAACCACTTTGACTCAAAAGAAAGAAAAACTATCCTAATACGACACTTATATGTGCAAAATGGGACAAAAGACTAACTAAAACTGACTCAAAAAGTTTATATAAAATACACCGATCAGTATGATGAGAACAAGCGCTGCACATATCACTCCAGTAGCCCTGGACATGATACCGAAAGTTGCCACTCTCTCAGGGACATAATCGAGGTGTTGATTAAAGAAGGGGTAATTCAGTTGAGGGATCCTGCTCAAAACGTGCATGATAACCCCTTGCCAAACCATGACAATACCAATGTGCACGTAATAACTTTAGATGAGGAGTACGACTTGAAGGGGACCATCCGATCGATCCGAGGTGAAGGAGGAGCAGAGCCTTCTGCTTTTGTCACCCCTGTTGCCAACATTCGAAAGAAAGCAGTATTTGAACTGGAAAAGGCACCACAGAAACCGAGTGGTTCAATCGTAGTTTCTCAGATGCCCGGCCGGAAGCCATCAATCGGAGTAGATCATAGAGAAACTGGGAAACAAGTTATAAAAGTCACCGCTGCAGGTATAAACAGGTCAGAGAGGTATTATGCGCATGTAGAGGCGGTCAGAGAGACACCACAGAATAAATCCATGACAAAAGCCGAGGTTGAAGAGTTTTGGAGGAAGATGCCCACTAAGGAATATTCTGTCGTGGAGCAGTTGAAGAAAACATCAGCTCAGATTTCTTTATTCTCACTGCTTTTGCATTTGGTCCCACATAGGGTCGCATTATTGGAAGTGTTAAAAGATGCGTATGTCCTGGAGGGGACAACAGACGAGAACTTGACAACTCTAGTCGGTCAAGTGCTAGAAGCCCGTAGAATCACCTTTCACGATAGTGAGTTTCCCGCTGAGGGTGTTGGGAATAATCTCGCATTGAATATGACCATTCAAATTGCGAACAAGATTGTTTCAATAACACTGATTAACGGAGGTTCGGCCGTCAATATTTGTCCTATGTCAACTCTGCGGAAATTGGGGATAGACTGCAGGAGGATTCATAAAAGTCATATCAGAGTTAAAGGTTTCGACGGAGTCCATAGGGGTGTCGAAGGCGAAGTTGATCTCACACTGCTGATCGGACCTGCAGAATTCGCCGTGGAGTTTCAGGTATTGGATATTGCCACCTGTTACAATCTGTTGATAGGAAGGTCGTGGATTCACGAGGCAGGTACAGTCTCATCCACCTTGCACCAGCTCCTAAAGTTTATATGGAATCACCGCGATGTGGTAATACTCAGAGATGAAAAAAGAAATACTAACACAGATTATGCAGCCCCCGTCATAGAGGACATAAGACAGTTGGATGGGTCAGTCTTCCATGTAAATGATATCAAAAGCGTCAGCAGGGCCAAGCCGATGCAGCTGCCACATTCTCTCATAATGGTAGCCAAGGAAATGTTGAGAAATGGGTTCGAGCCTGGCAAAGGTCTTGGGTCTGGTATGAAGGGGATCACAGAGCCGATCCCAACTACTTGGGAAGAAGGACACCTTTAGCTTGGGATACCAGCCTACCTCGGGGGATTCGGTGACTGCGAGCTTCCAGAGAAAAGGAGACGTTCCTTTGCCTAGGCCCATTCCGCCCCTGAGTCAGTCGTTCGTCAAAGCCTGCACCATCCAGATGCTGAAAGAAGATGATCCAGATGATCTTGCAGCAGGGTTCCAGAATCTGTTCATAGATGGAGATGAAGCAGAATGTTGTGTGATTCTAGAGGATCACGATGAAGACCAACCATGTGGGACGCAGAGCATGGATATCGCCTGAATAATTGACTTGCACCCCTGTCCTGACCTTCCGAGGAGCTTGGTAGAATTTATGATAGTTTTAGCAATGTGACTTTAAACTAAAAACAAAATTGCCTTTATGTTTTCTTTAATATGTTTTCCATCCCGTACTTTGCTTTCGTCATAAATTCAAAGACATTTTGCAGCTTTAAATTTGCTTGGTGTTAAATTAAATTTTTATGCACTCTTCTTTCAGTAATCATATTAATAAACTTGTCGATAATGCGAATATGACATGTAATGAAACCAACGAACAAAGCTCAAATGGCGAGCATAATTCTGAAGAACAAGAAGAAAGTCCGCAATTAGAGCTTGGTCAAGAGTTAGAAAAATTTGAGAATAGGCCTAAACCGAATTTAGAAGAAACTGAGTTGATAAACCTAGGAGATGAGGAAATTGTAAAAGAGACTATGGTCAGCGTCCATCTAAGTTCCATACAGAAGAAAGAGTTAGTAGAGCTCCTGAAGCATTACACCGACGTATTTGCTTGGTCTTACGAAGACATTCCAGGGTTGAGTACGGATATCGTCGCACACAGGCTACTTATCGAGCCGTCTTACCTTCCTGTAAAACAAAAGCCAAAAAAGATCAAACTGGATATGAGTTTGAAAGTCAAAGAGGAGGTGTCCACGCAGTTAGACGCAAAGGTAATTCGAGTCACAAGGTACCCTACTTTGTTAGCAAATATTGTGCCGGTAAAGAAGAAAGATGAAACGGTCTGAGTATGTGTGGAATATAGAGCTAGCCCGAAAGATGACTTCCCTCTTCCAAATATTCATATACTCATCGACAATTATGCAAAACATGAACTACAGTCGTTCGTCGATTTCTTTGTTGGTTATCATTATATTCTTATGGCAGAAGAGGACGTAGAAAAGACAACATTCACTACCCCGTGGGGTGTGTATTATTATCGAGTAATGTCGTTCGGTCTCAAGAATGCAGGCGCTATGTATATGAGAGCCATGACTACCATCTTTCATGACATGATCCATAAGGAAATTGAAGTTTATGTGGATGATGTTATCATCAAGTCACGGAGAGCTGAGGGTCATTTTTGCAAACTTGAAGAAGTTTTTTGAACGGCTAAGACGGTATAATCTGAAACTAACTCCTGCAAAGTGTGCATTCAGTGTCCCTGCTGGGAAGCTGTTGGGTTTTATAGTGAGTAGAAGAGGGATTGAGTTGGATCCTTCGAAAATAAAGGCTATCCACGATTTGCCTCCTACGAAAAGCAGAAAAAAACGTGATGAGCTTCCTCGGTCGTCTCAATTACATCAGTAGGTTCATATCTCAGTCTACCGTGATATGTGAACCGATACTCAAATTGTTGAAGAAGGATGCCGCTACTAAATGGACAACGGAATGTCAGCAGTTTTTTGATAAAATCAAAGAGTACTTGTCTAATCCACCAGTTCTTGTACCACCGGAACCGGAGAGACCTTTGTTACTCTATTTTTCCATATTAGAAAATGCTTTGGATGCGTGTTAGGGCAACACGATGGAACGGGAAAGAAGGAGCAGGCCATATATTATCTGAGTAAGAAGTTCACACAGTATGAAGCTCGCTACACTTTGCTGGAACGTACATGTTGTGCACTAACTTGGGTTGCCCAAAAATTCAGGCATTATCTATCAGCATACACCACTTATCTTATTTCAAGGATGGACCCACTTAAGTATATCCTCCAGAAGCCCATGCCCACTGGGAAGCTAGCGAAATGGCAAATTCTACTGAGCGAGTTTGATATCGTGTACATCACACAGAAGGTCGTCAAAGGGCAGGCATTGGCTGGCCATCTTGCTGAGAATCCCGTCGATAAGGAATATGAGCCCCTCCGAAATTATTTCCCTGATGAAGAAGTATTGTTTATCGGAGAGGATATTTCAGAAGATTACCCAGGCTGGAGAATGTTCTTTGATGGAGCGACGAATTTTAAAGGAGTTGGCATTGGTGCAGTTTTGGTTTTGGAATCAGGTCAGCATTACCCAGTCAACGCGAAACTCAGATTCCCATGTACCAACAATATGGCGGAGTATGAAGTTTGCATATTGGGACTCAGAACGGCAGTAGAAATGAATATACAAGAGTTGCTGGTTATAGGCGATTCAGACTTGTTGATCCACCAAGTACAGGGTGAGTGGGCAACTAAGAACATGAAGATACTCCCCTACTTGCAATGCGTTCAGGAATTGCAAAAGAGGTTCAGTAATATAGAGTTCAAGCATGTCCCAAGGATCCAGAATGAATTCACTGATGCATTGACAACTTTGTCCTCCATGATTTAACATCCGGACAAGAATTACATTGATCCAATCACAGTGAGTGTTCTAGAACAACCTGTTTATTGCTCTCATGTAGATGAAGAAATAGACGGAAAACCATAGTACCATGACATGAAAAGATACCTCAAGGCAGGAGAGTACCCAGAAGGCATAACCAGCATTCAGAAGAAGACACTTCGAAGATTAGCAAATCATTTCTTCTTGAATGGGGAGGTTTTATATCGAAGGTCTCCAGATTTGGTTTTATTGAGGTGTGTTAATGCCCAAGAGGCCAGCAAGTTGGTAGAAGAGATACACGGAGGGACATGCGGACCTCATATGAATGACTTCACTTTGGCGAAGAAGATTTTGCGAGCTGGTTATTTCTGGATGACGATGGAAACAGATTGCGTCTGTTTTGTGCAGAAATGCCACCAGAGCCAGATTCACGGTGAGTTGATCCGAGTACCTCCGAATGAGCTTAATGTGACAAGTTCTCCTTGGTCATTCGCTGCTTGGGGCATGGATGACATTGGTCCTATTGAACCCGCTGCCTCAAATGGGCATAGGTTCATCCTCGTAGCAATCGACTATTTCACTAAATGAGTAGAAGCGTCATCACATAAATCAATGACGAAGATAGTAATAGTCGACTTTGTTCGCAACAACATCATCTGCTGCTTTGACATTCCTTAGTCCATCATTACAAACAACGGAGCCAATCTCAACAGTGGCCTAATGCAGGATATATGTAATAAGTTCAAGATTATCCACCGCAATTCAACTCCGTATCGCCCGCAGATGAATGGTGCAGTCGAAGCAGCTAATAAGAATATCAAGAGGATCTTATGTAAGATGATCAACAACTACAAACATTGACATGAGCACCTACCTTTCGCACTTCTGGGTTACCGCACTACTATTAGAACGTCTACCGGTGCAACGTCATATCTTTTGGTATATGGAATAGAGGTAGTACTACTAGCGAAAATAGAGATACCATCTTTGAGAATTATTCAAGAAGCTGAGTTGAGCGAAGCTAAATGGGTGTAGAGTCGATATGAGCAGTTGATATTGATCGATGAAAAATAGATGAATGCAGTTTGTCACGGACAACTTTACCAGGACAAGATGGACAGGGCTTTTAATAAAAAGGTAAGGCCGAGGACGTTCAAGCCAGGGCAATTGGTGCTGAAACGCATATTCCCTCATCAGAATGAAGCTAAAGGGAAATTCGCACCCAATTGACAAGGGCCCTACGTGGTTCATCGAGTGCTGAGTGGAGGAGCTTTGATCTTAGCTGAGATGGATGGCGAAGTATGATCTAAAGCTATCAACGCAGATGCAGTGAAGAGATACTACGTTTGGAGCATTTATTTTCCATGTAATTTCCTTTGCGCTGTAAAGAGTTGCGTTCCCTCGACAGGATACGCATAGAGCCCATATAGGGCCTCACCGCTTCAAGTTAGAAAGTCACCATTTACTTGTAATATGAACTATGTTTGACCTGATTCCCTCGACAGGGATACGTAGACGGCCATGTCGGCTTCGGTCCCACTTTCAGAAAACATTCTCATTCCCCTTCGCTTGTAATGAACTACGTCATGACCTGATTTCCTCATGGGGATACGTAGACGGCCTAAATCGTCTTCGGTCACACCATTAGAAATTATCTCATTAGCTCGCATGCAACAAAATGCGTTTGGGTTATCCTGAAAAGAGACATGAGCAATTCCCTCCAGAGTCAAAAGTCTTGCTTAAACGCTCCGCATAACGAAAATTAGGACAATTTTGGAAACACACCGTGAAGAGATCATAATTTCAGATAAGGTGTTCGTTTGGTCTGATCACATGTCATATTCGGCAAATTCGACAAGGCTTTTGTACTTTATACGCACTTCATAGAAATGTTTTATTTTAAAAGATACTTTTGGGCATACCTCATAAAAATGTCTTATTTTAAAGATACTATTGGACACACTTTATCAAAATGCTTTGCTTCGCTACCAAACATCTCACCGGGCAGGGGTTACAGGTCTAAAAAATTTAGGCGCACTGGCAGAAAGGATCAAGGCCGCAAAGTCAATACGAACCGACCTCCCCCTCAAACTCACAAGTTTTCTTTGAGCGCAGGTTTTTCTCATTGGTAGGAGCAGAAAATGCAACAATAAGGCAGAAACAAGAGAGACAACAACAATACAACTTGGCAGTAATAGAGAAGGAAAACAACAGCAAAATTCATGCAGAGACGACATCAACATTCGTAGCATCCAACAAGTCCGTGCAAAGACTACATCAACACTCGCAGCATTCAACAAGCATTCGCAGCACCCAGCAAGTCCGTGCAGAGACTACATCAGCATTCACAACATTCAGCAAACATTCGCAATATCCAGCAAGTCCGTGCAGAGACTACATCAGCACTAGCAACATTCAGCAAGCATTCACAGCATCTAGCAAGTCCGTGCAGAGACTACATTAGCATTCGCAGCATTCAACAAGCATTCGCAGCATCCAGCAAGTCCGTGCAGAGACTACATCAGCACTAGCAACATTCAGCAAACATTCACAGCATCCAGCAAGTCCGTACAGAGACTACGTCAGCATTCACAGCATCCAGTAAGTCCGTACAGAGACAACATTAGCATTCGCAGCATCCAGTAAGTTCGTGCAGAGACGACATCAGCATTCACAACATTCAGCAAGTCCGTGCAGAGACTACATCAACATTCGCAGCATCCAGCAAGTCCGTGCAGAGATAACATCAACATTCGCAGCATCCAGCAAGCCCGTGCAGAGACAACATCAACATTCGTAGCATCCAGCAAGTCCGTGCAGAGACGACATCAATATTAGCAGCATTCAGCAAGTCCGTGCAAAGACGACATCAGCATTCGCAACATTCAGCATTCGCAGCATTCAACAAGTTAGTGCAGAGATGACATCATCATTCGCAGCATCCAGCAAGTCTGTGCAGTGACGACATCTCAGCATTCGCAATATCCAGCAAGTCCATGTAAAGACGACATCAATATTCACAGCATCCAGCAAGACCGTGCAGGGACGACATCAACATTCGCAACATCCAACATTCGCAACATCCGAAGAAGTCCGCGAGACGACATACGGCGATTCGCAAGATCCGGAAGTGCGCAAAGGCGATATCGGCGATTCGCAAAGATCCAAAGAACCGTGCAGGGATGATATCAGCATTCGCAGCATTCAGCAAGTCCATGCAGGGACGACATCAGCATTCACATCTGTTACACCCCGTAAGTCCAGGACATGTTTAAGAGAATGTACGTAAGGAACTCAAGACTTGAAGAGGGTACGAAAGGAAGAATTGTTTTTCCGACGGAAAAATCTTCCGTACGTCGGAAAGGAGAAATGTTCGTTGAGGAGAATTGGATTCTCAAAATGCATTAATTGAAGAAGTATGGAACTTATTATCATTATGGAAATTTAATTTTTACGGATTTAGTCATGTGGGGCCCACCCGAGGAATTTTTACGTTTTGTGGGGCCCACGAGGGTTACGAAATTTTATGGACGAATGAGAGGGCGACACGTGGCACCCCCCCACATTGGTCTTGGATGAAATTGAAGCAAGGTTAAAATGGTCATTGACCATCAAGGAAGATAAGTCTTCAAAGCTTGATATTATTGACCAAAGTCAACTTGCCACTTGGGCTTGATCCTAGTGAAACTCATCTTAGCCACCCATTTGTTTAAGTCTTGACCCTCCATAGTGTTATAAATACATACTAGTAGCAAGACTAGTTCCACACTTAGTCATATTTCAAGAAAATATTGGAGAACAAAGAGAGGGAGCTCACGGGTTTGGTATGTTTCCCACACAAAATTTTTGTAGTTTTGATCCATTAGCCACAAGACTTTAACCCAAGGTCCCTAAGGGTATTGTAAGGATATCTCAATAGAAATATTTCAGAAAAACGGCGTTTTCACGTTAGTCGCAAGGCGAAAACCTAAGACATTTTCATAGGTTTTGATTGGAAATGGAAGAGAAGTTGGTTGTGAGCTTCTAAAGGCTTAAAATAGCGGATTGGAGCGTAAAGGAAAGGAGCTAAGAATTGCTAAGGAGCGACTTTGAATCTTGGAAATTATAAGGGCTTGTAAAGGTATAATTCTTGTCGTTTTAGTAATTAAGATTACTTATTGTTGTAGCTATGGATATTAGCAAGCATGCGATGTTTATATTATGAAGTTTGATAAGTATATTGGCTATTGGAACCCTAATCCGAAACTAGTATGTTTAGCCTTAAGATTACAATTCAAGTTGATTATAAGTATAAGTCGTCACATGTTATATATTGAAGGAAATTGTAGTTGTTGAAGTTGTTTATGACTATATAACATGTTAGACCTAAGAACTTGGATTGGAAAATAATTGGAAAAGACTTTGAGTTGTTGTTTATGTTAGCCGAGAATGGCTTAAATTATGGAACTAGTTTCGTATTAATTTGTGGGGCAGAATTTTACACGTCATGTTAAGGCGTGTAATCCCCTTTGGTTAGCTGTATTGTTGGGCCTTAAATGTGGCGTGTTTGGTTATTGTATTCGGCCTTGAAAAAGGTGGCAAAGTATGTAGAAACAAAGGAAGTGCTGTCCGATTTTCCGTAGAATTTAGTGACTTTGCACTTAGAATATTCTACGTTCGAAGCTAGAGGTTAATGGACGTATTATGGTCATTTTAGGTTGAAGTACCAAGTATAGCGCATTCTACTTGAAGGATGGAATAGCTAGCAAGGTTGAAGTACTTTGGAGCATTTTGTTATTTGTCGATAATCGTCGCGAGGTATGTGAACCTCTTCCTTCTTTAGACATGATTCTATGTATGGAATATACATGTGGTATTATTTCATGATTCCTTCTACTCTTAGAAGTTAAGAAGTATGTATGTTGATTTACTCTACGTAAGGGTTATGTCTAAGTTATCCTAAGTTCTTACCAAGTCTTATGGGGGATGTTGGTAAGAGTCGTTAGGAGGTATTTGGAGCCAAGTTGACTTGGCTAAGTTACGGCACAAATGAGAATAAGTATTGAACAAGTCACTGCAGCGTTAATAAAGGAAAATGTAATGACAATTGATTATATTAAAATGAGTAGAATTCTCCATCTGCATAGAAACTAAGATAAGACAAAATTGTATTACATTTTCTAGATCATGGCTACTTGATTAAGATCGATATAAATAAGTATAACTTATTCACAACACACCAAAGTATAGACTTTATTTTTTCAAGTTATGAGACTTGATTCTTAAAGGAAGAAATGAATTGATTTACAAGTATAGAATATTTGATTTGGAAAGACTTGATTTCTAAAGTTAAGAAACTTGTTTTCTTAAAAGTTAAGAGACTTGAAGTATTTTGAAAGCTATGAAATTCGATTTGAAAGTATAAGTCTCTTGGTTAAAAAAGGAATGAATTTGCCTAAGACATAAAGAGTTATAACGGCTTTATGGGAAGTTGGTTATAACAACTTTATGGAAGATTAAAAGAATGGGTTTCTTCAGTAATGTAAGCAAAGAAATGATTTGAAATAAAGAAGGGCAAATTGTTTTAAAAGGTACCAATTGCTTAAGGTTTTAAAGAAAGAAGTCACTTGATTTAGAAGCCGGTAAATGTATTTCTAAAAAGGTATTGTGACTTGTCTTGAAAAGTAGATATGACTTGATACTACGGTTGTTAGTATCTTGGAAGTTTTATTTGAAAAAGAGTCATTTTTAAAAGGAGTAGAGGTACGTAGTACGTTGGGTTAAATTCCCGGATTTTATAATGACATTATCGCGTCCCAGAAATGGGCCGGGCAGTATACCTTTATGGGCAGACTATATGACATTATCGCGTCCCAGAAATGGGTCGGGCAGTATACCTTTATGGGCAGACTATATGACATTATCGCGTCCTAGAAATGGGCCGGGCAGTATACCTTTATGGGCAGACTATATGACATTATCGCATCCCAGAAATGGGTCGGGCGATACCTTTACGGGCGCACTATATGACATTATCGCGTTCGAGAAATGGGTGGGCAAAGTATACCTTTATGGCGAACTATATGACATTATCGCGTCCCGAAATGGGCGAGCGATACATTTATGGGCGACTATATGACATTATCGCGTCCGAAATGGGCCGGCGATATACCTTTATGGGCGACTATATGACATTATCGCGTTCGTAAATGGGTCGGGCGATACCTTTATGGCGCACTATATGACATTATCGCGTCCCGAAATGGGTCGGGCGATACCTTTATGGGCTGACTATATGACATTATCGCGTCGAGAATGGGCGGGCGATACCTTTATGGGCGGACTAATGTGACTATTATTTATTGAAAAATGGGAAAAGATAATAAGGTACGATTAAGTTCACGAGATGGTAATGACACGGTAGGATGCGGTATGTACCACTTTTTATACTTGCCCTGTCATTCTTTCGCACAATTATGATACATTTCTTGTACTTTATTTCCGTTCCATATTAAATTTTTGTTATGCGACCCGCTTAGGCTGCGTTCATGTCCATGAGTTTAGGTATTACGATTGTGGATCCATGAGCTTAGGATCTGGTTCGACATTTTGAGATGGCTCGATATTAGGAGTTGTCATGGCTATGTATATTCGAGTGCGGCGGGGCCTTGTCCGTCATAGTATTTGTTCAAATCTTAGAAGTGCGTATTCATATGTAAATTTGGATGGTTAGAGTTGTAATTACATTTTTGGATAGTGTAAGCCCTTTTTGGGGGATTTATATTATGGCAGCCTTATCGACTTGGCCTTGGTTTAAAAAAAATAGTGTAATTTATCTTCCGCAGTTTTATTATGTTGTATGATTAGAAGGGTGCCCAGGTAGGGCCCCAGTCGCGGCCCGGGGTCGGGTCGTGACAACATCATTCAGCATATCTCAGCATTTGCTCCAACAACATCGTCATCACATTACACAGGACGATATTCCTATCCACCTGATCACATTTCTTATATATTCATGCATTTATTACTTTATCTTAGCAGTTATGAACTACCTTTTTCTTGAGCTTTAACCTACATGATCCTCAATTTACAGGAGTAGTTGCAGCACGTCTATGAAATGATGACATTTAGTATTCAAAGTGGCAGCATGTCCGTATGAGGACGACATCTCAGCATTTGCAACATCACATTAACACAAGGACAATGTCAATAGTATCGCCAACACGCTACCCAGGATAACATTTCTACTCACATAATTACATTGCTTATAAATTCATGCGTTATCATTTTTTGCCTTAACAGTTATGCACTAACCGTTTGCTTATTTAGCATGCAGGAGCAGGAGCACAACGTGAATTTTTTTCTTACAGCGAACCGGGACATTTTGTTGGGGAGGCAGTCTTTCCAATAAATGACAGAAGCGACCTCAAGCGTCGGTCCACTCTCCCCATCATCCCATATCACTAATGACCCAATGTCATCATAATTCAACACTAGGACAATTTTTGGAGTCTATGTCAGTCCGCTTGTCAGTCGTGCCTATTTTTTTTACCCAGCGTCACCACGGTAGTCCAGTGTCATCATAATGCGACACTGGAACAATTTTGAAGTCGGTATTTGCCCTTGTTTTTCTTAATATTTGCTTTGATTCCGAGGACAGAGACAAAATTAACTATAAGTCAACGTCTTTGTTTGAAGACTCTTCCATCATCTCCATACAAAGAGGGATAAATTGTTGACACTCAATTTCGACCCTCTCGTCCAATCATTAATCATAAAATTACACTAATTTTTAGTATAATCTTAATAATTTTAACAATAATAATACATACATAAACACATAAATACATAAATACGTAATTCAATAATGACATCTCAAGCATTAAGCACTCCATAAATATTATGTCCGCATTTAGCGTTTTAATATTAATAAATACATAAATAAATAAATAATTTAATAATGGCGTCGCATTCCTTAAAATTATGTCCGCATTTATTAATACCCAAAGTGATTTCATTTGCAATTTAAACCCCCATTAAATTAACTTAACACCGCAAAATAATTTTAAATAATGATAAAGTATGCACAATAAATAAGATTTTAAATAATAGTGTCGCATTTATAAAAGCATTAAGCAATTCTTAAAAGCCATATCCACATTTGTCATTTTTAATAATATTTAAAACAATTTTATAAATAATTTAAATCTCATTTTATTTCTCACTAATTAAAACTCTACCCAAATTAAAATAAATCCCCAAGCCCAAAGCCTTCTTTATTTTTCCCCTCTTGCAAGCCCAATACCAGTCTCCCCAAACCCGAGCCCAACGCATATACCCAGCCCAATTCATTTTATTCATATACATTCTTCATCCATATACATCACCTACACAAAAATTAACCTAAACCTAATTCTAAACAAAGTCATCGCCGCCCCACCCCCAAAACATACCAAAACCTTTTCATTTCCTAAAATCTCGCCCAAGATCACAGAATTATCATACCCAAATCGTGTACCTCTAATTTTCCATATCAAAACTTACCATATATCTCTCCATTAGGTAACAATCAACTAATTTCGAGCCAAAATCCCTCAAAGCGAATTACCACTCCAGAATATTATTTTTCCTTAACCAAATCATACACCCAAAAATCATTCTTATACCATAATGGAACCTTACCAATAAAATCATACAAAATCAGCCCGAATTAGCACCCAAATATCACCAAAATCGCACTATAAATACTTACCCAAATTTGGAGTTGAATGAAAACTATATAAGCCAATCAACTACACATGAAAAGAGGATCCCTCTTTCAATCAGAAAACCTAGTAGTAAACACAGTATAGACACCCAATAGAAACCCTAGAAAATTATAGCAGGGAGAAGAGGGCAGCGAAGACCCCTTCATAAGAAAAGTCATAAACAATTCGAAATTTAGCATTCTAGGGGTAGTAACCAGAATCCTTCAACCTCGATAAGAATCCCTTAGCATCAATTAAAAACCCAATCCACAGGCATCAGCATCCGGAGAAAATGAGTAAAAACCCAATAGGCATCCAGAAGAACAACTTTCATGTCCAAAACCGAAGTTTCAAACTTTAATCGCATAGCAACCAAACTCTGAATGAATCGACGACTTGATACGCTCCATCGGTTCGCTGTCCGGAGAAGGTAAAATCAATTCCTCTCCCTTTCTTCTTATTCTCTCGCTGGTTTTGTTTAAACTGGTCATTGCTGTTTTCATGAGTTTATTTTACATGGAGTGTTGCTGTAGTATCTGTATATCTGTATGCTGATTTTGTTTGTAAATAGATGTCTAATTTGGTTATAGTGTGTTCGCATTCGCATCTCATTAAATTTGTGACCCGTTGCTAACAATAGATCATTATTCAAGTTTTTTTCTATGTTTGAATGTAAGAATGACTTAATATAGAATATAGATTATTGGTATTACGCACACCAGATGGTTAATGTTGTGTGTCAGTTTCGTCGATGCTGGTCCGTCTTTAAGTAGTATCAAATGCCTTCTAGTTATTTTAGGAACTGTTAAATATTAGGCAAAGCTGGTATGATGTGTGTGTCAATTCCTGAAGTCCCATCTCGTTTGACTATTTCGCATAAGGCTTCACTGTATCATTGAGCATCTGTTTAGGTAGAAATGGTCAAGGTTATGTCATGTTTTTCCTGCATACCCTTTAAATGTCTCTTGTGGTTTTATACCTGGTCATATAATTGGGATACAATTTCATAGAGGGTTTCTATTCCTAGATTTGCCTTCCAATTTTTCTTTGGTTGATGACTAACTGCTTATATGCGTCTGTGTCTAGCATTAGGAACTAAATTAATACCAAGTGGGCCTGTTATATATTAGGGCCGAAAGTTAAATTTGAAAATGATTATGGGGATTTGCTCCATTGAGTCTATACCGTTACAGTTGAACGAAACTATGCATCTGTTTAAATGTACATAGCTATATCGTTCTTTATTTGCATTATTGATACAATTTGGGTGTATACTAATCCTTATTTTTTTTTTTATTTTACATGAAATTCATTGTAGCAAAAACGAAGAGTCTCATGGCGAGACTCATCATGAGTTACTTTGACTGAAGATATGCATCCATATTCACCCGCATTTGTGTGCATCTTGCTATCCGCATCAGAAATTCCAAAAATCACAGGCGGAATTACATCGTCATTCCTTCGAGTCATTATTATTGATTCCCCTTTCCCTATTCATTTGTTGCAAATTATTTGTCTAACATTACACTAGTAGGGCACTTAGTATATTCAAATTTCAAGTCACCATTAAGAGGTAGTTCGTTATTAGAAATTTGCTTCCCCCTAAGTTAATTATTTTAGGCTCGCATACTTAGCTATATTGAACCATTTAATAATCTTTATTGGCATAACACTTCACGTAGCTAAAACATTATTTGGGAATTCATCGTTTCTTATAAAGCCTACTGTTTGCATTCTTTATTTTAAAATCATATTTTTATCATCATTTGCCAAAATAGATAGTAGCCTTATTTTATAGATGCATATCTTTATCACAATTGATTTTGCTTAATATCCTACTACCTAAGCTGTATACTCCATTTAATGGAATATTTTCGTCTGAAACTAACTTTATCTTTTTTTTATAAACAAATCTTACCATTTTTCTTACAAATACCTTTATTTTAAATACTTTTAAACATTTTTTATTAGCATAATAATTAACCTAGGTTTGAACGGACAACCGCAAGTTAGCGGATCATTTAGGGTGTCTAACCCCGTTCCTTTAGGATAATAAAGAACCCTTGCTCAGAATGTCATTAAAGTTTAGCAGACCATTTATAATGGAGTTAGTGTTGACTTTAACCTAGTTGACATTTAGGTGTCCTAATTCACCCAAACTAATTAGGTGGCGACTCCGCGAACCCTTTTTAGCATTTTTGCACCTTTTAGCATATTTTATTTTATTTTTCTAACCTTTAAAGCAGGAGTGAATGTCGCGGTCGAAAAAGGGCATGACAGGAAGGACAAATCCTCGTTATCTCTTCAGTTTAGGGTTAGTCACACGTGTTTTTCCGTACCCACTCTACACCTTTTGTGTGTACGTTCAGATTCAAGCTCGAGTAGAGGATGAGATCCAGTCAATCGGTAAGGCATACCTTGGACTTTAGGGTGAGCTGTTGGTTGTTCCGTAGCGCTAGACCCCATTTCCATCTTTAATTATATCTTTATATAATTTCGGACAGTATATGTAGTATTTTCAGACTTGATTCTCCTAATTTAGTAGCTCTTATACTTATGACTTTAGGTTTTAGGGAGATGTATGACTTTTATTATTACTACTATGAGTTATGAGACTTACTATTCTAAAACTAATTAAATAATAATTAATAGTAAGATGAGGAAAAGCAGTCATATCAAATTAATTGTTATATAAAATGAGAGTCATCATCGTTACATAATACATAATTTAACAATACAATGTAAATAACAATCAACATAACAATGTAATACAATAGGATAGGTAACAACCATTCAAACCAAGATTGATTATAAATATCACCGATTAAATTGATAATAGGAGTAGTAAGTTTCAATCTCGGGCGAAGGAGTAATCAAATATCACATAGCTTCTTTTTGAATCTGTAATCAAATTTTAGCCACTTTTTAATTCAAAAATATTGTTCAAACAATCATACCTCTAACCTTAAAAGTTCGATTATACCTCACACAATTCAGAATAAAGGGACTTTAGAAATATTATGGAGTTTGAGTTCACCATTATAAATTTAACTTTAAAACTTCTATTAAACTTGGAGAAAGTTTAAAGTATATAAGTTTGAACCTTGAGACACAGTATCATAGTTTAACTTGTTAATTATTTTTTCTTTATAACAAAGTTATCTGTTCGAATTTCAGAACACAGTCACGGAGTTTTAACTTCTAGAAGTTGAAATTATCCCCAGTTTAAAATAGATATGATTGTTATAAAATAATATAACTAGAACAAGAATATTGTGGAGAAAGTGATGAGAGTTCTTTATTTCTATTGAGGGATGAGGGGAACATCTCTATTTATAGGATCTAAGTACATTGATCTCAAATTCATTAACCCTAACTTTCCTTATAGAGATAGACATTCATAATAATAAATAATATTTATAACACCCCCTCCTTAAATGTCTATTTGGTAGATAATATGTCTCATTAAAACCTTACTAGAATAAATCCAGTGAAAAAGATTCTAGTGAAGGAAACAGAGTACATATTTTTAATAATACACATTTTGGTTGTCTCATTAAAAACCTTACAAGGAAAACTCAGTGGTACAAAATATTATATGAAAAAAAGAGTACAACATGTATTAACTCCCCCTGATGAGAACATCAGTCCAAATGCTTAAGTCTTCGCATTTCAATCTTGTGCACCATCTTCTCGAAAGTTACCGTTGATAAACTTAGTGAACAAATCATTCACATTATCACTTGAATGAATCTGTTGCACGTTAACATCACTATTCTTTTGAAGCTCGTGTGTGAAGAACAATTTTGGTGAAATGTGTTTTTGTCCTATCTCCTTTTCTGAATCCTCCCTTTAATTGAGCAATGCATGTTGTATTATCTTCCTTTAAGGTTGTGGGTATGTCAAACCACATTTAATTCCAAATGATTCAAATAGTCATAACATCAATTGAATTTATTGTTATTTCTTCATTTTCTTGAGTTTGCGGCTCATTGATTTCTTCAAGAATATCAAAATTGATCAAATCTTGCATTTCTTTATGAGATTCATTCTTAGTGTCAGGTTGACCATTTTTTTCTAGGATTCCGATCCTTAGAACACAATGGTCTATCACGCTTCAGACGTGCTTTTGAATTCATTTGATATGACACTAGTAGATGGTCCTACAAGGACATCAATCCGAATTGGGACATTCTCTGCAGGGATACGTGATTCAGTAATCATTTTCAAATCTGTAAATGCGTCTGACATTTGATTTGCTATTTTCTGTAAGTGAATAATATTTTGGACATCTTGCTCACTAATAGAAACACGTAGGAGACGATAATGGATTTTTCCACAAAATTCCCTTTTTATTTCATTATTCTCTCTCCCTAATTTTGGAAAAATTCTCTCAACAAATCGACAATATGCAATTGATCTTATTTCAGTATCTCCGTGTAAGGAAGAAATTATATCATGCTTATACTTATAGCAAGATAAATAAATGCATCAATTGAACAAATATATGATACTTCAGGACCAATCTAATTTTCTCATTTCAACATTTTTTAGCATGTAGTCTAATGCTTTTCGAAAACTCTTCAAAATGTCCAATCACATTCAAGTCAGTAACTTGCACAACCTTATGAAAGATTTGAATATCGTAAAGGGATAAGGGTAAACATAGTCATCTTTGTACCCCTGATAAATAAATATTTATTAAGGTGATTTAAGTACATCAACATTGGTTCATTTAATTCGTTTAATGATTACAAACAAATTTTTCAATAACTTGTATATGCTTCAGAAATTTTGAATCCTTAAAAAATCATCATATAATTTTATCACATGAGTCATATAGACTGAGACAATTCTCATTTAGTATTTAATTTACATGACATCTTCTCATGTCAGGACTGCAGGTCCAGTAAATTTATCAAGATATATCTACTTGGTAATTATTCCTACATGAATATGCTTTAGGAGACGTAGAATTTAGATCATCATAATATTATACAATATTGCGCACAATAATGTATCAAAAATATCGTCGACGAGATATAATTTTGTATCGATCTGCAATTAGCCACAACTTATTGAGATCTTATCACTTCATTATTATTTTTCAGGTACCTGATCCTCGTACGAGGTTTTATGAAGTGTTATGTCGTAGGCTCTTCAAGAGCACATTGTCTCCTTATTATGATCATTTTGATCATTTGCTCCTCTCCATTTTCAAGGATTATTGCGTTTAAAATCAAATTGTCTACCATGCTTCACGCATGTTATAAATCATGCCTTTCATGGACATTTATGAGCATCTTGCAGCTGAAATATGAAATAGTTGGGTCAGCAAATACTTCTAGTATTTGACTTGAATTATCGTTTGAACGAGGATCATACCGGTGATAATTCATAATATATTTCTTAGCTTTTTATTCTCTCTACCCTTATGTTAGAAAAACTAATATACATTTTCACCTTCTTTGGAAAATTCATCTGTGTGCATCGTGGTAGATTCATTAATCATATACCACACAACAAAACTATTAGATGAAAACATTTGGTTCCTGACCTTGAACCAATTATGAGGGGAAAATTTATCATAATTTATTAGTCTGAAGCATAATAACATCGTTGTATGCAATATATCATATTTCAGATCAACACATGAAGCTTTGTTCTCATTCGCAATGGTTTAGCTATTTATCGGAGGCATTCAACGCTAAGCCATCTTGAATATAAATCAACATTAACAAAATGAATTATCTTGATTACATAATATGTAATATAAAAAATGTGCATTCAACTCAATTATTTTTTCGTAAGCAACTTTGTAAATATCAAACTGCAGGTTGACAATAAACGCACATGTGACCGTCTTATCAATCCATTTATTTAAGACATCACATAACAGGTGAACGGGTCCTTATTCACCTTTTATATTTTCAAAATTTAGGGAATCCCCCAACATTAGCTGGTGTAATCAACTTATCATGAGAAGAAACAAATTAATTCTTAAAGAATCTTCTAGTTCTTCAATATATTTCGAATACAAACTTAGCACATCAAATTTAAATCAGGACAATCAAAATTATCACGTCAATTGATAAAATTATTTGTATTAGTAAACTTCAAGTTTACCATGTCATGTGCTATTTGTTTTAGTAAACTTCTGATTTACTATTACATGAATTCTATTTTGTACAATAAACTTCTGGTTTATCGTGACATGTGATTTCATCATGCTCATATTTGTGCAATACAATTTGGAGAAAAAAATACATATTTCTTACCCACTATGATTTAGTCATCCAATCATTTATAGCTTCAATATGATAGTCATTTACTTTAGTAAACTTCGGGTTTACTATAACTTGTGCTTTGATCATAACAACTTTGTATATTACAATCTAGAACGAATGACATAATAATATATAAGCTCTTCAGGAGCATTTAATCTATTATCCATATATTGCTTGGACACTACTAATGACATGATCTTCTTGATAAATAATTAGATCTTCTAGAGTCCTTAATTGGTTTTATACTATCAAATATTTCTTAGATACTGCTGGTATCATAAAATAAGTTATAGTTAGACACTGCTAGTGTCATGAAATAAATAGTAATCAAATGGACATTTAAAGACAATACAATTGATAAATGATGAAAAGTAAGTTCTAAACTTTAGTATTTCATACATCTTATTCATGGAGAATATCATTAACATTCGAATATTTATCATCAAAGATGCTACAGTAATCATAATATATCAATATGGTTATAATAGATAGTATTCTACACAATTTGTATCCTTTTGCCTTAGAATGATACATAATCAAATTATCTCTGATGATTTGTCATACGACAGATATGTACAACAATGACATTTATACCACAAAATAATATTTCTCTAACAATAAAACATACATGTGATCAGATTTCTTAATTAATTGCAACTACATATATTCAGTTTTAGAATGTAATTTCATCTTCATATGCAATGATATCAAATTCTTAAAAGGGTATTAGAATTTCATAGTATTTCAATAATAACACATTTAAGTATGTGTATAATTTGATATAGACGAAAAATATAAAGAATAAATATAAAAGTACGGTGAAGCAAAATATGCTAACAACAATTAAGAAAGAAAAGAAATATGCTAACATACTGAATCACAAAATAAAGAGAGTTTACACATGATAATTTGAAGGGTTCTTTTGGCCATAAAAACGTCATATGCCCTTAGAAAGATTTAAATCATTTCAATTAGTATAACTCTTCTCAATTCTCATATGGAATATATTTGACATCCGTGTGTATGGTGATTCTATTGTTAAAACGTGAGCATCTTTATCACTTCGAGAGTAAAGTTCAAAATTTTACTAATGCGAGAGTAAATTTAAGAGTTCTACTACTTTGCGAGTAAATTTCAGAGACTTACTGCTACATGAATAAATTTTGAATTCAGTACTTCATGAGTAAATTTCAGATTTAGTACTTTAAGAGTAAAAATTAAAGTTTCTACTATTTCGAGAGTAGAGTTCAATGTTCTACTACTTCGGGAGTACAATTCAAAGTTCTATTACTTTGAAAGTAAAGTTTCAAGTTCTACTACTCCGAGAGTATAGGTCAAAGTTTGCTACTTCGGGAGCAGATTTTTGAGCTTACTACTTGGAGAGTAAAGCATATAATATTCAAATATTTCTTTTAAATTATTATATCCCTTCTGGAGATGAGTCGTGATATCTTCACAAGCAAATACACGTCCATATTTATAAATTTTACTATATACTATCACATTCACTTCAGGGAATGGATCTGTATTTATAACATTTATCAAATTCTCATTCTTCAGGAATGGAACACAATCATTTGAACGTGCCTTAAGCATATTAAATCGTGATGACTTAGAACCTCTTTTAAGATATTGCTACTTTAAGAGCAAATTGAGGCATATATATGATATTGAATTTTTTTTTCTAACACGTTTTCAATTGTAATCACAACAATGCATAGAAAATATTATCATTTCTGGTGACTATATATTTCTGGCAAACTCTCATTTAGCCATGAGGGATATGAAATTAATATCCTGATCCTTCTTAACAATATTGTTCTTCAACAACAAATTTAAGACATAAATAATCCAAAATCAATTAAATTCCCATGGACTCAATGAACCCAATAAAGCGGATCTTATTAATATAGGATTAAAATACGTGGAGCGGTGGAATAATAATTCCCCACAGAATTTCTCTTCAGGAGTAATATATGTAGCATTTACTTTTCTAAAATGTTATAGTGATGCCAAAGAAATTCCAGTCCTTCCACTCAGTGCATAAAAGGTAAAAATTTCACAATTTAATGTTAATTCTACTTACCTTATGAACAAGAACTGTTCCAATGATGTTTCTGTCCTTATTTCCTTTCTGACATAAAAATATCAGGACAAGTACTATTTGATATGAACTGAAGGTGAATTGCAGTTGGCAAAGAAATATAAACTATCCCATAACTTTTTATACATAGATGTCTCCTTCTTCGTTTTAGCCTCTGAAATTTTTTGAGTCGGTAGAGTCTCGTGCTGATAACATGTTATAAATCAATATAACTAGAATAAGAATATTGTGGAGAAAAGGAGGAGATTTTTTTATTTCTCTTGAGGGATGAAATACAATGAAGAGAATATATCTATTTATAGGGTCTAAGTACCTTGGTCTCAAATTCACTAACCCTAACTTTTCTTGTAGAGATAGATATTCATAATAATAAATAATATTTATAACAATGATGATGAAATAATCCTTTTTACATTATTAGTATACCCATTTCATTCATGATACATATTTTAAAATGCTTAATTCAATTGGGTTTAATTTTTTATGGGGGTTTTGATAACTACTCAATATGTTTTCTATTTTTTTTTCAAAAAAATATATTTGGGACTGAGGTGTAATTGTTAAAAAATAGATTGTAGCAATATTAAAAATAAATTTCTCTTTGTCATATATATATATATCTTTTCCATATATATAAACCATGAATTTAGTTTATATGAGTTTATTTTTTTCATATTTTAACTATTAGTTTGTTCTGTCCATTCCTCAATGAGAAATGTAAATGAGAGAACATTTGGTGTGTAGAAAGAAAGATGGAGGGTATTATCAATAATGTCAAGTTTTCCATTAGACAAAAAAAAAATTATTGCGGCAACTATGGCTATGCATAACTACATTAAAAGGCATGCACTTGAAGATTTGAAATTTGATAAATGTGATGCAGATCTTAATTATGTTCCTGAAGTTGAAGGAGATAAAGATATTGAAGGAACATCAAGAACTTTGAGAAATGATCATGATGGATCGATGGATGATGTTAGTATGGAATCTGTTCGCCACAACATTGCCACTTCCTTAATGAGTCGCGAGTCGTAATAATATTTATATATTCTAGTTTATTAGTTGTGTAATGATGTAATATATTCACTTTGTCACATATAATCAGACTGATACCAATGTCAATGTAGAAATCTATAATAAACATGTCTCCTGATGAGTCACACCTAATCAATATAACAAAATAGGCAAGCCGACAAGGCTGCCACCATACACAGGAATATCCAAAATAAACTACAACTGTACAGCTGACCAAAACACGTCTACCATCCACACATGTCCAACTCACACATGTCCACAGACCTCTAAGAGTATGATAATAAAATATGACGGGACAAGACCCCGCCGTACCCCTAAGTATACATAAGTCTATATCAAGGATTTGTACCAAAATGGCTAGGCTCCGGAACAATGGAGCTCTCCAAATAGCTGAGCGGAAATCCTAAGCTGGAGAATCACCAAACTAAGTACCTGTACCTGAGGGAATGAAACGCAACCCCCCCCCCCCCCCGAAGAAAGGGGGTTAGTACGAAAAATGTACCGAGTATATAAAACATGAAGTACTGTAAAGAAGATCATAACTGACCAAAAGATGTCATGAGACAAGTATAATAATCAAAGATATCAATGCACTTGTGCCTTATGAAATTAGAGTCATGTCCATATAATATACCGTACCCGGCCCAAGGTGGGACTCGGTGAATGAAGTCATATACATATACATACCGTACCCGGCCCTCTAGTGAGGGTGTCGATGAAATTATATATTGTGCACATACCGTACCCGACCCATCATGGGACTCGGTAAAATCACATCCGTGGATTATTTGAGTCATTGACTATCATATTGTCGTTACATTTCTTATGTACAATATAATATTATTTTTTGATTAAATTTTGTAATTAAATAATTTTAAAAAAATTATTAAATTATAATTATATACTAATTTTTAGAAACATAGGATATAAAAGAATATTTTAAATAGTTTTAAATCTATTAAAAAGAATATTTCAGTTTCTTGGCATAAATGTGTGCCAAACAGGGAATTGTTTCTGTTTCTCATAAGTATTTTTATAATTATAGGTCAAACACCCTAACATATTCTCTAGAAACAATTTCTGCAAAACTACTTCTAAAAAACAGAAATTGTTTTTTAAAAGCTTGTCCAAACAGACCCTATATAGTTTATCATTAATTCACTCATAAAACCTATTTTAAAACTTTATCACGAGGTATCTTAAGTGAAATAATAGTTTCACATTATTTCATTCATGTTACCTATTAATATTGAGTTTGATGTTATGACATTTTACCTAACATATCATTTTCAGTACTAAATTAAAATCATAAAATGTTGGAACAAATGTCATGACATTCGTACCAACATTCTGATAACAGTTTTGCCCTTACTTCACGGACTGAAGCTGATCTCGTGGAATTTTTACCACGATGGTAAAGTGACCTGGCAAGGAACTTTTTGAGCTGAATATAAACGTGGGAAGACCAAGTCCAATGCGTTGCTAAACTTGGGGAACAAGTCCAAGAGGTTAGAGGATCTTGCTCCACATTCTTCTCCAACAAATCTTATCAAGCTGCCACATTTAGCTCAACCTCTACAACAATTCATTGAGTATTTCGAGGAAGACTCTCTACTATAAATAGAGAGGCTACATCAAGGAATCAATATCCAGAAAAATCAAAAGAAAATATCAAGAGAGCTCTCCGATATCACGATCAGAAAACGGGATCACAAGTGTTGCATGAGCTCGTCGACGACATTTTGTCCAACATTATAATTGCTGCTTAGATTCTAGATTTGTTCTTTATTGAAGCAATTGTAATGAGATGTTGTCTATGTCTACTTAGTTATATTTTCATGCATAAGTCATCTGCGACTTAAACCTTTTTTTTTCTTTTTGTATTATTTTGTAATATTGTAAAAGAAAGAATATATTGATTGTATATATATATATATATATATATATATATATATATATATATATATATATATATATATATATACAATACTTTCGGTCATTGACCGTCATAGGTTATATTAATATATAACCTATGTAAATTTAAACCTTTGTGTTCTTTATTATTTCCGCTGCATTTTACTCTTCAAATGTTTTTTCTGTTTTTATCTAAGTGTCTTCACTTGTGTCTGACGACATTGTTAACGACATTTGCAAACGATTTCAGCATACAAGCAATTTTACTTTCATTTTTTTTGTATTACTCCATAGTATTACCTCCGGGACCCAACAAGTGATATCAGAGCCAACACTTGATATAATAAGTGATTGGTCCTGTTATATAAACTATGGATCCGGCTAATCCAACAATTGGTAGACTTCCTATTTTAGATAGATCAAATTATGCCTATTGGAAAATTCGTCTACGCTTTCATATCAAATCCATTGATGTTAGAGCATGGTGATCTATTACCAATGAAAATACTATTCCAATGCTAACCGGATGAGGAATGCGACATTCTTGTTAAGCCTGAATCCGAATGGAGTGTGGAAGACACCAACAATGCAAGCTTTAATGAAAAGGCCTTAAATATCATTTTTGGATGGGTTGATCTTTATATGTTCAAGCTCATACAAAATTATTTCACGGTCAAGGATACTTGAGATACTTTACAAACTCATTGTGAAGGTAGCTCTAGTGTTCGTCGAACGAAGCTTCGTATGCTCATGAGTAAATATGAACGTTTAAGGATGAAAGAGAAGGAGGACATTAAAAACTATTTTGAAAAGTTGATTGACATTTCTAATGAATGTCAAGTGCTTGGTTCTCCTTTAACCAACATTGATTGACATTTCTAATGAATGTCAAGTGCTTGGTTCTCCTTTAACCAACACTCAACTTGTGGAAAAAGCACTTCGTTCCCTTCCTGAAAAGTTCAATATAAAGATTTGTGCGATTGAAGAAGCTCACAATCTTGCTACAATGGACCTTCATACCTTAATGAGTATTTTCAAAACTTATGAGATGAATATGGAGAGTCAAAGGATATTTTATAAAAAGCAAAGATATAGAACTTCAAGCGAAATTCTTAGAAAATCAAATCGATGAAGATGATGAGAATCTTGAAGAAATTGATGATGGTGCAAATGTTGCCCTTCTTACTCGAAAGTTCAATTCGATGGTAAGGAAGTTCAACAATGATAAAAATAAATTTAAATCCAAAGAGCACTAAAACCTAGGCTACAATAAAAAAATCCACTAATTCCCTTCTTATAGTACAACGAGGAAATCAACTAAAGAGAACCAACTCAGATCGAACCAAATTTGATCCCAAACAACGTGAAACTGTGCAATGCAATGCTTGTTCAGGGTGGGGTCATTATGCCAATGAATGTGCGAATACCTTGAAAAAATTGGTAAAAGTCTGTGGGTTTCTCTTAGTGAGGACAAAGAATAAGAGGAAGGAGATCAAGAAATAGAGCCACAAGCAATGCTGGCCACTATTTACGAACAGTCTCTTTCAGACGATGAAAATGTCATCGACAGTGTTGTCTCAAATGTCACCACATTTGCGTCAACATCAGCGACGACATCTACAATTTCAACAACATCTGAAAGGTATGAATATTTTAACTATCCTGATGTTAATTTCTTTACTAGTATTATATCTTGTAGTGAGACTAATTTTGAAGATCAAGTTGAAACCAAGGACGACATGATTAAGGAATTACAAAAGCTTTGTAAAGACTTAATCCTAGAATCTAAGCAACTTGACTCAAAGTTAAAAAATTTAACTCTTGAGAATGCAGGTTTAAAAGGCACAATAACCCGTTTAGAGGTTACACTTACCAAAAAAGATCTTGAATTTGGTAAGATTAGTGCAAAGTTGGATCTAGCTGAAGCAACCTTCCATAAACTCAACACAGGTACCTCCAAGCTGGATGAGATTCTAAGGGTTAGTCAACCACCACATGCAGGCATTGGATACAAGAACTCTCTTGATGCAATATGCTATAATTTATTTGATAAAACTGGAAGGATAGGTTTTGTAAAAGAAAAAAGATAGAAAGATAAGTTCCCAGTCGCGTCAAATGATATAAAGTTTGTGTGCCACCACTGCAACTCCCTATGACACATAAGACCATATTGTCACAAACTTCAGAATTCCAGGAGCACAATGTTGTCAAGACGACTGTCCAATATCTCGGACAACACTCGAAACAACATTCCTAAGTCCAGAAAGGTAAAAGGTACTAAGAGAGTTTGGGTTTCCAAAATGAAGGTGAAATGTAATGTAGCTATAACTGCTTTAAGGACTAACATTTCAGATTCATGGTACTTCGACAGTGGGTGTTCACGTCACATAACAGGGACAAATGAGTGCCTAGAGAACTACGAGTCACTCAGTGGAGGAAATATAACCTATGGAGGTGGCGGCAAAAGTAAAATCATAGAAAAATGAACCTTAAATGTTCCTGGTGTTCCTGCCTTGGAAAATGTCTTACATGTTGACGGATTAATGGCTAACCTAGTCAGTATAAGTCAATTGTGTGATGACAATATAGAGGTAAAGTTTAATACTTATGCTTGTATAGTTACAAATGAAGCTAACCAATCTGTAATGTCAGGTACAAGGACAAGGGAAAATTTCTATCTTGTTGGAGAACAAGAGATTTGCAATAATGTTAGGACATATGACACAACCTTGTGGCATAAAAAATTAGGACATGTCACTACCGTAACCTTGAAAGATTAATTTCTTATGAGGCAGTAAGAGGCATTCCTAAATTAAGTCCTAAGGATAAAATAGTGGTTTGGGAAGATTGTCTAAAAGGTAAGCAAACCTGTGTCTCCCATAATGTTGCCCAGAATGACGAAGAACATTCAGGTACGTTTCACTGCTTTCAGCTTTTGCACATGGATCTTATGGGTCCAATCGAAGTAGACAGTCTAGGAGGCATGATGTATTCATATGTAATTGTAGATGACTTTTCTATGTATTCATGGATATTCTTTTTGAAAGAAAAGTCTCAAATTTTTGACATGTTCAAAGTGTTGCACTCTAAGATAATAAACTTGCATCATTCTTCTATTTTTCGGATTATGTCCGATCATGGAAAGAGTTTGAGAATAGTATGTTCTCATCATTTTGCGAGAAAAAGGGTATTTTCCATGAATTTTCTGCTCCCAAAACTCCTCAGCAGAATGGTGTAGCAGAGAGGAAAAATAGGACTTTACAAGAGATGGCTAGAGTCATGCTTAGCTCTAAGAAAATGTCAAAATATTTTTGGGCCGAAGCCTTGAATACTGCAAGTCACATAACTAATAGAGTCTATCTTAGGCCTGGAACAAAAATGACACCCTATGAGCTATTAAATGGAAAGAAACCCAATTTGCGTTACTTTCATGTATTTGGGTGTGTTTGTGACATCTTGAATGATAGAGACCATCTAGCAAAATTTGACTCTAAAAGTGATAAATGAGTCTTTATCAGCTATTCTCAAAATAATCATGCTTATGTATGTACAATCTTAGAACCAAAACTGTACAAGAATCTATTAACATTGTTTTTGATGATTTGTCTGATCTTACAGGGAATATGCCTGAAAATAACATTGTGATTACAGTGGAAAATGTGCAGAATGCTGAAGATTCAGATGTTATCCCAAATGTCACGACATCCGAAGCAACATCTGAGTCAGAACCCGAGAACACGGAAGGTGCAGAAGAGGAATCGAATGCTGAAGTGCAAGACCCAGTGCGCAGGGATTCCTCATCCAGGATTAGAAAGAGCCATCCTACAGGTCAGTTGAATACCATCGGACTTACTTACTGAGCGGTGACCATGATGCCTTGAACCGTCAGTGTTTAGTGTAAGCCAAGACAACGGTACCAACACAATATCTTTCCTTACTCTATTATTCTTAATATTTTGTCCGTTGTAGTTTTGGACAATTCTTGGATTCTTAAGTGCGTTCATTTGAGGCGGCCTATCCTTGCACTTAAATAGGTGGTCTTCCTACAAGGTATCCTATTATACCCCACTTTACAAGTGTTAGGCACCATTAAAAGTTTTCCCAAACCTAACCTCAATCGGTGAGGATTATTAAAGGTTTTGGAAACTTAACATCTACCCACAATGCAGGTAGCACTTTAAGGTCTATCGCGGGAATGACTTTGAATTCATGTTTCTTTTACAGAAATCATCATCTGAAGTGCTCCTTCTTCCACCAAAGCGCTCAACTGAACATTTACGATTTAGTTTTTCCATTGAACCTAATTCTTTGGATCTCCAATCAGTAAGGTTGGGTATCTACCGTATCAGTCCTTATCGTTTGAGTTTTACGCCTATTCCCCTAGACCGGCAGAACTCTTGATCTTTGAGTAGCCATTTAGTTAAAAGGTCTTCTATATCCTTTGATTAGTAATTAAGGAAGTGTCACCCGTGATGATCAACTGCCATACGGTCTTATATCTCTGACAGATATGTCTAGACGTCGTCATTCGTGCCCTACATTGTAGAACTGGCGAAGGCACGAGTTTCCTCCAATCAAGGGACATCCTCTAAGAGGTCTTGATATTACTCAACTTCCCATCATGTTTTGTATAAAGCGATAAACTCTGATTCCATCATGAATTGGCCGATGCACATTTGCTTAGAGGATTTTCAAAAAGCACATCATACACGTCCACTAGTGGATTTTGGTGTTCTTCAAGTCTGATGTCCAGTTTGCATTACTGTGTTCTCCGAGAACTGTTGGACATCCAGAATGCCATAATTCGTAGATAAGCGAATATTTTAGATATTGTCATATCTGATTTAACGCCCTTCTATCGATTATTACCAGTGAACCTTAGTTCAGCTGATCTTTTTTATAAGTCGATACCAGGTCAGTTTTAGTATGTAAAATACATTGAACTACATGTGACATGCGCATATCACTCATGGTATATGGGTGCACCGTGATTCCAACCAATTCTATGATTTTGGATTTAGACAGTCCGTTAGATGTCTTAGAAATATCAATTCCTAAGAATTCATATGCAATACCCATATCTTTTATATTGAAATTTTGTTGCAATATATTCTTAGTCTCTAGGATCAAACTAGGACTATTCCTTGTGATCAACATGTAATCTATGTAAAGGCATATCATGATGAACGTGTCAGAATTACCTTTTACGTAGACACATTTGTCACACTCATTAATGGAAAACCCTTCGATAGTAGAGTACTAACAAAGTTTTCCGTGCCATTGCTTCAGAGCCTGTTTCAGCCCGCACATAGATATGATAAGTCGACAGACTTTCTTCTCTTGCCTCAGAACCACACACCTCTCAGGTTGTTCCCCATAGATTTCTTCTTCCATATTCAGATTGTTGGTTTTCTAATTGTTGGCTTTCTAACTTCAGAGTCAATATTTCTATAGTCAGATTCATTGTTTCTGTTTAATCTGAACCTTTCAGGACCAAAATGTAAATATTTCAAGGACCAAAATGAAAGTTCAGGAAGAAGCCCAACAATCCACAAAACCAACTCTTCGGTTAGGAAGTATGTCTCAACATCCATGTTACACAAGATTGTGGTGGTCCTGGATGTTAATATATTCACAGAGGATCACATGTCCAAGTATCCAAGGCCTTATACTCGTCAGTAGATTCATCTACTTTGTACTAATTTGAGTATCCACTTTTACAACCCAAAGGTTCTTTTCCCGAAAGAAGATCGACCATCACACAAATATGAATCTAATGGAGTCTATTTCTCTCTTTGTAGCTTCTTTCCAAAGTAACGCTTCTGGATATGACAATTCTTTGTTAATTGTCCATGGTTCATTTTCAACCATACAAGCTAGAAGGCCTAAGACAAGTCTTTGTCCCCTCTTAGCTCCGTTTTGGTTCAACATCTAGAATCTCTGAGTTCTGTAGATCTGGAATATTAATTTCCAGATAGCAGCAACTTTCGAGTCTTATAGATCTGGAAGGTCTAGTTCCAGATAGTCAGGCACTCGCGGGTTCTTGTTAATCTCAAGAAATTACTTCTTTTTCCTTATCAAGGAAAGTTATCTTCGAAGAATTCAACATTCTTTGACACCAAGATGCCATAAGCACTACTGTTATTTGCAGATTCAGTGGATATGCAATCTACAATCTTAGGTCCAACTTGACCTGGTTCAGTATTCTGATATCTACCAAGCCACCCCGCATCATAACATTTATATGTGGGATTATTTCCAGGTTTCACATGGAGGGTTATCATTATCCTTATGCGGAGTTCTGTTGAGAATCGCATTAGCAGTAAGAACTGTCTTGCCCCACATATCTTGGGTGTACGACTCTGCACTTGGCTTTCACCGTTAGACTGAGGTGAGTAAGAAGCAGTCGTTTGATGAACGATGCTTCACATTCTCCCCCTCTATCATTACGATTTCTTCAATCCTTAGGCTTAGTTAATTTCCAACTTCTGCTTTGTAGCTCTTATCCGCTTCAACAACTTTATCTTTTCTTTTCAACAAACAATTGATGCAATACTTTGTACCATCGTCAATGATGGTCAGAAAGTGCTTGTCTCCCCCCTCTATTTCGTACAAGCTTCAAATCACGTATGTAGGTGTGACTAAGTTCTAGAGGAGCGGTGCTTCTTTCGTTATTCCTTTAACGGAATAGAAAGGTGATTTTGCCTCTTCACCTACCTCATACTCATTTTGAGGGTTTATGTCGACAAACGACAATAATCTCAACTTAGTTAGTTGTTGAATGACTCTCTATTTAACGTGTCTTAATATATGATGGCATAGATGCACATATTACAAATATAGCATTCATTTGGCTACAGATGTACTGTACCATTCTTAGTTATTACTAGACCTATCCAAAGCTTGAGTCGGGCCTGGTCAGGTGGCTTTTTTTCCTACTTGCCCGACCCTGACCCTATTTTTTTAAAAAAATTCTGGACCCTGGCCCTGACCCTTCGGGGACCCTATGGGTCACGGGTCGGACCTGACCCTCTCTATAAAATAAAATAATGGAGAAATTTAAAAGGGTCGGGTCGCAGGACCCTGCATTTTTTTTAAAATTTTTAAAATTCAAATTTCCATACTAAAATTGACATTCACACCTGCATTACCACAAAATTTGGACGCTGAAATCTATTGTATATCGTGATATCTCTGATAAAGAAAAGGGAAAATGAAAAACTGATTTGGGGGAAACGTTAAATCGATTGGGAAGACAGACGTTTTTCTAGAGTTATGACCATTTAAAGTTGCACCAATTGTCCCTTCACTTATATAAGTAAAAAATAAATATTAATAAAGGAAAAATAATATAAATTATATTAAAAAGACAAATATATATATATACAATATACCTTCCGCAAGAACCCAATCACGAAGGCAAACCAAAGTTTGCATAATGGCAGGTCGACGTCAGGTTGGAGGTCGGGTCGGGTCGGAAGGGTAAAAAATTCTGACCCTGGCCCGACCCTACATAAGATCGAGTCCCCGCTTTTTCGAGTCAGGTAGCACACGGGCCAGAAATACACTGACCCTGGCCCTGGTTTTTTTAGATCGGGCAGGTCCCCGACCCGATGGACAGGTCTAGTTATTACAGACCTATTGGATTAGACTCAAGCTAATTTTCCCAATAACGTTCCTCAAACCAAGTTTGGGACATGTATCACCCCTTTTAGAGTGATCACAATCCCTTAAGTCCTTTTGAGGACAACCTCTCCAACCCCTTCTACTTTAGAGGTGGAGTTGCTTCACATGAACAACCTATTGCCCGTGGTTAGGGCATAACCGGATCATATGTGATCTAGATACTCTGGCCCACTCCAGCTGCCTTGACAGATTGAGTGTCTAATTTTTTTCTGCCTTTCTTTTTCCCTTCATATCATTTAGAATTTAGAAACTCCGGCCCACTCCAGTCACTTATAGGATTTGTAAGACTGAGTATCCAACACTATCCTGTCAAATGAAGGATCTTTTGTCGGAAACGGTGATAGGTTTATCTTTAGTCCTCTAGTCCTTGTCTTTAGACTTCTTCCCTTGTGATTGGTGCATAGGGAAATTCGTAGTGCTTACTTAGGATTGTCCATAATTTCAATTTTATTACAACCTAAGTCCATACTTTAGAGGGGTGTTTACAATAGCCCAATCTTTAAAAAAGAAAGAAGGTAAGACTAAACTTCTGATTTTAAGGTGTAGGGAATATAAGTTTTAGTAAAAATACTTTCATATTTCTAGCCTTGCTTACACACTTTTATTCAGAAATTATCTAAACTCATTATAGACAAGGAAAGAGTAATTAACTTAGACCTTTTGGATTCTGGCTCACGTCAGTCCCTTCGTTGGACTGAGTGTCCAAAACATCCTTACCATTCCTCGGATCCTTTGTCTGGGACAGATGTAGGCCTACTGTTACAAGGTAGAACAACATCTTCAGCCTTCTCCTCTTGTCCCAGTTGACATCCTCAACCACTCGTGGGCGCTTGATTCTACCACTCTCGGGACCGGTGACACCAACTCTTCCTTGATCATTAGTCGTACCAGCATGACTATCAGTAGTATCTTGAAACTCATTATCAGATACAGAGATCTCACATTTGACGGAAACAGATTTGTAACTGTCTAAAAAAGAAAGCTAAAACTAAGACCAGATCTGAAAGCACAGTTGTTGATAGAGATAGTGTTTGAACTGTTAACAGAACTGTCAACAGAACTGGTTTCAACAAGAAAACCACATCCAGATTTGGGACCATATCTGTTACACCCCGTAGTTCCAGAGTATGTATATGAGGACGTACGTACAAGAATACGACATTTAAATTGGAAAGGAAGAAAGATGTGATTTTTCGACGGAAAAGTTTCCGGATTTTGTGAAGGAAAAATGTTCGTTAATGGAAATTGGATTCCCAGATTTAGTATTCGGACTTTTTGGAATATTTGAGAATTATGGAATTTTATTTCCGAAATTGGTCACGTGGGGCCCACGGGAGAATTTACGGTTTTGTGGGGCCCACTTTATTTTCGGATTTTTGGCATTACGGATATTTTCGGAAGATGAAATATTTTGGACGAGTAGGTGGGCGACACGTGTCACCCCCATGTGGCCCCATGGCCGAAAGTTATGGACAGTTGGACGTTTTTTTGTGGGGGACAAGTGGCTTGGTGGACACTTGGTTGGCAATTACCCACACAACATGTCCCCAATCCTCACCTTACATTTGCTTAAATCTTGGCCCTTGATTTCTCTATAAATACCCCCCCCCCCCTTTGTAGTGAAGACTTCATCCACACTTAAAGATTTTCCAAGGCAAATACTCCTCCTTTAGCTTGCTCGTTCCCCCACTTTTTGTAGTAAATACTTCAAGTATTGTTGTATTATCCCAAATACCTTAGCCTAATATTCCTAGTAGTATTCCAAAGTTATTTCAATACTAAGAGCCCGGAAATACTACTTTTTTCAATAGTCGCAAAATGAAGCCCTAGAAAAATCTTCATAGCTTAGATGAAGTGTTAAGAGAAGTTGTTTAGAAACTTCTAAGGGTTGCTTGGAGCGGGTTGGAGCGTAAGGAATTGGAGCTAAACGTTGCTCAGGATCGACTTATATCTTGGATAATTTTGGGCTTATCGAGGTAATTATCTTTGTCCCCCTATTGTAATTGGATATTACATGTTGTAGTAATGTATAGTTGAGTATACTATATGTAGAATGAATATGGATAAGAATTGAACTGTATTTACAGTAGACTTGTAGTATTATTGTGGGGCAGTGTTGTACACGTCCGGTTAGACGTGTAACCCCCCTTGGAGTTGTTGGCTTGGTAGCAGGCCTCGATAGAGGAGAAGATTTATGTGGTTGCGGGGGGGGGGGGGGAGGGAGGTGCTACCGAATTTTCCGTAGAATAATGACCTTGTGCTTGGAATTGTGCTACCAAGAGATCGAGAAGTTGATAGATGTTTTGTGGCTTTTTAGGTGGAAGTACTACGAGTAGCGTATTCTACTTGAAGGGTGGAAAAGGCGAGCAAGGTTAGAGTACTTTGGAGCGTTTTGCTAATTGTCGATAATCGTCGCGAGGTATGTGAACCTCTTACTATCCTTTCTAGCATGATATTTGTGAAGTATATATAGTGCGGTAGACGCACGTGTGTTTAAAGGAATTTGATTTTCCTTTTGTGTCCTTGACTTGATTCCAAAGTTAAGTGACTTGTTATGAAATATTAAGGACTTGAATTATGTTAAAAAGTTGTAAAACCTCACTCATGAGTAATGGGTGTGTGGTCTTTTAAAGAATAAAGTTATCTTGATTTCGAAAATAAGAATAGTTGTCCTTGGTTGGTTTAAAACATAAAGTGTTATAATAGCTTTATGGGAAGTTATTTATAACGACTTTATGAAATCAAAAGAATGGTTTTATCATTGGATTTAAAATGATAACTTGACATTTAAGGGTTGGAGGTTGGTTTCCTTAAAAGATATGATTTAAAGATTAAGAGCCTGATTTTTGAAAGTAAAGAGACTTGACTTATAAACAACTTGATTTTGGGAAAGGAGAAGTAACTTGATTTAAAGGTATAAGTTACTTGTTTTTAAAAGAGTAAGACACTTGGTTTAAAAAGTATATTGCTACTTGACTTTAAAAAGGAAAAAGTGTCTTTGTTTTAAAGGAAGACATGGTTTTGTCCTAAAATGGTTTAAAAAGGAAGGCATGCTTTTGTCTTAAGATTGGTTTAAAAAGAAGGTATGGAAATTGTTTTGGTTTACTTAAAGGATAGTTACTCTATTTTGATACTACGGGTATCGTGTGACTTTTGTGTGAGTAACTTGACTATGTTGGCTTGTGATAGCCTTGTAATACTTTCTTGTTGGTTTGATAAGTAAACATGTTATGATGCTACGTGTGTTAGTGTCTTGTGATGTTTGTGTAAGGGGGTTATTCTTGTTGTGCTTACGTTGTTAAACGATAAGCCCGTTGTCCTGGTAGTATATCACATACCGACTTGTTATGATCGAGATTTGCCATCCTCGATGCGAGAATACCTCACGCGGGTCCACGCGACCTATCGCGGGAATGAGGAGTTCGGGATTGATCACTCGGGTGTGTTCTGGCCGTCACGAGAATACCTCATGCGGTCGGTGACTACGCGGACGGGGTTCGAGGATGATCGCGCGGGTTAGCTACCGTCGAGAATACCTCTTGCGGACCTAGGTGGTCTATGATCTGATCGGGAGTTCGAGATTAGGCTCGCATAATGATACTAGGCGATTGACCTTGCTTCGATCATTAGCGGCCTAGAAAATACATTACGTTATATCTATTTTGCTCTTGTTTATGTTGTGGCACTATGTGCGATTAAATCGTTGTTAAATGCGTATTTGTAATTGGTTTTAAAATGTTATGATTTTATTTGATTACTTTCGCTTTCACATACTGTACTGTTATCGACCTCCTTGAGGGGCTGCGTTCATGCGCGGTAGAGGTACACGATTGTTGATCCTCGCCATAGGATCACGATTCAGCGTTTTAGGAAGCTCGTTTCTCCGGAGGCTTATCTTTGGTATAGTCCCCTGTCGTTGTAGGTACTTGCATTCAGGGGTATGGCGGGGCCCTGTCCGTCGTTGTTGTTATAACATTCTTAGAGGTGCATGTAATCTTGTTGTGGCGGGGTTTGTAAGGAATGTAATTCAAGTTTATATATATATCTGAGAAAGGTGACCGTTTTGGTTAGCCTATTTTTTCGTATTGTATATCTTGTTTCATGTGTAAGTTTTTATTTCATTGGTTTTCTACGATGTTGTATCACTAGGATGCAGGTAAGGCACCATCACGGGCGGGGTCGGGTCGTGACAAAAGTGGTATCGAGCGCTTAATCCTCGGAAAGTGTCTACTGACCGTATCTAGTAGAGTCTTGATTATCGGCGTGTTGTGCACCACCTATAATCGGGAGGCTGCAGGATATTTAGGATTGGTTTCCATTCTTCTCACTCGAGATCGTGCCTTAGAGGCGTGTTATAAGTTGGACTCCTCGACGTATTCTTTTCACCCGCTATGCCTTCACGCAACCTGCAGGCCCGTGAGGCGGCAGCGAGAGGAGGCTGCGAGTAGAACACGAGAGGGTTCTGAGGCACAGCCCGGTCATTACGAGATAGTGCTTCATTCGGGAGTTGGCGCCGCTAGCCCTGAGAGAGTTTAGAAGCGGCGGTAGCTACGAGACCACGATACCGAGTCTTGCCCACGACCGTGAGCCGAGGATATGAGTTACAAGGAGACGGCCCGATTACTAGCGACTTGTGGCTAGGAATGAGGCGACGAGTCGGAGGTTCCGTGCAGTCAAGAGTTCACCCTAGATCCGATAGTTTTGAGACTTGGGACTTGAGTTGCTGATCCACCCGAGTTCTATGGATTGAGAACCGAGGAAGATCCTCGTGAGTTTATTCGACGATTCTGCGGATCATGAAAGTGATCAAGACCTTAGAGCATTTCTACCGCTTCTTGCCTCGCAGATGAGAGAGCTCGGCGAGATAGATTTATGATGTTAAGGCGAGCGGGCGGACGATTCGGAATCTGATATAGATTTTGACTCATTGGCTCGTTATGTCCCGCGTTAGTGGCGTATACGGCGATAGAGTGTCCGATATGTCACAGACTTGACGATTATCTAGTAGAGTTGTCAGAGTAGCTCTTCACGGGCATGGGCGTTGCCGCGTCTGAGCTTATCGCGCGGCGAGGAAACGTAGAGATCGATGGATTAACCAATCAGCGAGAAGAGGCGAGCAATGGGGTCGCTGGTAACTTTCGAGGCGGACTTACCGGCAGCAGTTATGCGCCTCGCCAAGATCTGATTGGTCCTCGCGAACGGGGCGTTCGGGGTATGCGAGAGTTGGTCGAGCTCGGGGTTTCGTTCATGATTTACATAGGTTCTAGCCAGCCAGATTCAGTTTTCCCTCAGTGTTCACTATGTGGTAGGTGTCATTGTGGGGAGTGTCGTACTACTTCGACAGCTTGTTATGCTTGCGGCCGACAAGGCCATTTTGCGAGAAATTGTCCGTTCAGAGGTGGCGCGGATGTTACGACTCGACGCCGGGATCGATGGTGGTTCATCTCACCTTCTATAGTTATGCGCCCAGCAGAGCAGGATTTGATTAGAGCGACAAAGGGAAAGTGAGGCAGTAGTTACAGAGATATCTTCAGCCATTAAGAGACTTGTTTATGTCGTTATGGTAGATGTATGTGGAGTGCTATGTGCGGATAACATGGTGTTAAGTGTGGATTAGAAAACATGGGTAGTTGAAAAGGGTAAGTCTGGGGACGAGAAAATTTTGAGCCATAGAATACAGATAACCATGGAGACCTTAGATGCAAGGCCATCTTGAGTAAAGGATTGTACGTTTGATCGTTGTCAGGGTACATTGTATACGTGGAGTATTTTCAGGTGATAAGTCCATGTGTGGTGTGAAAGGGAAGTGGGTAGATGGGCTTAGAAGACCACTAGGTTCTCATGATTTGAATAGTGAGATTGTTCCGGTCCAGGAACGAGAGTTTTAGTACGAAGTGGGTCGGGTTGAGGCCATATCGCGGGTCAACCCGCAGCCCGGAGTGTGGTGGGGTCAGTTTGATGTGGTCCCGCTAGATGATAGGGTCACGAGGGTGTTAGGCCCAAGTTTAGGTAACCATCGTACGAGTTTATGGATGCGTTCGACCAGTAGGGCGATGGCTGGTCAGCCCATCTTGTCTTTCGATCGGGCATTTACTCGGCGGAGGGTTATGCGAGATGTTGTATATCGGGAAGGTTGTAAGGCGCGCGGTTCCTACTTTTATTTTATGTGACGGTGATGAGCCAGTTTGGCTATTTCTTTTGTTTCTGGAGGTTTTACCAGGCGGGGTTAGGAACTCAGGTGAGTCTCAGTATTGCATTTACCCACGGGCCGACGGACAAACAACGCGTTTTATCCAGATATTTGAGGATAGGTTACGGGCCGGTGTTTTGATTTCAGGGGTAGCTGTGGGGATTATTTGCCTCTCGTTGAGTGAGTATTATATAGCTACCATTTTAGTATTCGGAGGGCGCCTTATGAAGCCTTGTATGGGCGGAAGTGTAGGTTGTCGGTCGATTGGTTCGATGTTGGCAAGGTTCAGATAGTTGGTCCATACAACCATACTTGATTCAGCAGGATATGGATAAGGTGAAGCTTATCCAGAAGAGGTTATTAGTGCGGATAATCGGCGTCGACACTTGGAGTTCAGGTTGACGGTGGGTCTTCTTGAAGGAACCACCCCGGAAGGGTGTGACGAGATTTGGAAAGCAGGGGAAACTTAGCCCGAGGTACTTTGGGCCTTTTCAGATCGGTTGTAGTATAGGCCAGGTTGCCTATAAGTTAGCACTGTCGTCCGACTTAGAAGGCAGTACGTCCGGTCTTCCATGTTGCTATGTTTCGGAAGAGTATCGGAGATCCATCCAGAGTGTTCCCAGTTAATGATGACCAAGTTGGAGATAGTAACCCCGAGATTTTGGAAACTGAAGCAATGACAGAAGGGTGGTACGTGTACTAGGAAGAGTTCGAGTGTACGAGGAGGGTACGACAGGTAAGAAAAGAGGCGTAGATGTGTTAAGAATATGGAAGTGTCCTTTTTATAAGTAAAGATGTGAAGAAAGTATCCTTTGGACCATGGGTGGAGCTAATGGTATTGTTATACGCTTTAGAGATGATTCTTCGTTGGCTTGGATGTGAGTTTTGCGCGTATGTTGTATTATGGCCATGTGTGGCATAATTGGTTTCGTAAGCATAATAGGGAAGACTATACCGACAGGTATGTTTGGAGGCTTAGAAGGAACATTCGGGACGAATGTTTCTAAGGGAGGAAGAATGTTACACCCCGTAGTTCCAGAGTATGTATATGAGGACGTACGTACAAGAATACGACATTTAAATTGGAAAGGAAGAAAGATGTGATTTTTCGACGGAAAAGTTTCCGGATTTTGTGAAGTAAAAAGGTTCGTTAATGGAAATTGGATTCCCAGATTTGGTATTCGGACTTTTTGAAATATTTGAGAATTATGGAATTTTATTTCCGAAATTGGTCACGTGGGGCCTACGGGAGAATTTACGGTTTTGTGGGGCCCACTTTATTTTCGAATTTTTGGCATTACGGATATTTTCGAAAGATGAAATATTTTGGACGAGTAGGGGGGCGACACGTGTCACCCCCATGTGGCCCCATGGCCGAAAGTTATGGACACTTGGACATTTTTTTGTGGGGGACAAGTGGCAAGCCACTTGTCCCATTTTTTGTGGTGGACACTTGGTTGGCAATTACCCACACAACATGTCCCCAATCCTCACCTTACATTTGCTTAAATCTTGGCCCTTGATTTCTCTATAAATACCCCCCCCCCCTTTGTAGTGAAGACTTCATCCACACTTAAAGATTTTCCAAGGCAAATACTCCTCCCTTTAGCTTGCTCGTGCTCCCCACTTTGTGTAGTAAATACTTCAAGTATTGTTGTATTATCCCAAATACCTTAGCCTAGTATTCCTAGTAGTATTCCAAAGTTATTTCAATACTAAGATCCCGGAAATACTACTTTTTTCCAATAGTCGCAAAATGAAGCCCTAGAAAAATCTTCATAGCTTAGATGAAGTGTTAAGAGAAGTTGTTTAGAAACTTCTAAGGGTTGCTTGGAGCGGGTTGGAGCGTAAGGAATTGGAGCTAAACGTTGCTCAGGATCGACTTATATTTTGGATAATTTTGGGCTTATCGAGGTAATTATCTTTGTCCCCCTATTGTAATTGGATATTACATGTTGTAGTAATGTATAGTTGGGTATACTTTATGTAGAATGAATATGGATAAGAATTGAACTGTATTTACATTGGACTGTATTTACAGTAGACTTGTAGTATTATTGTGGGGCAGTGTTGTACACGTCCGGTTAGATGTGTAACCCCCCCCCCCCCTTGGAGTTGTTGGCTTGGTAGCAGGCCTCGATAGAGGAGAAGATTTATGTGGTTGCGGGGGGGGAGGTGCTGCCGAATTTTCCGTAGAATAATGACCTTGTGCTTGGAATTGTGCTACCAAGAGATCGAGAAGTTGATAGACGTTTTGTGGCTTTTTAGGTGGAAGTACTACGAGTAGCGTATTTACTTGAAGGGTGGAAAAGGCGAGCAAGGTTAGAGTACTTTGGAGCGTTTTGCTAATTGTCGATAATCGTCGCGAGGTATGTGAACCTCTTACTATCCTTTCTAGCATGATATTTGTGAAGTATATATAGTGCGGTAGACGCACGTGTGTTTAAAGGAATTTGATTTTCCTTTTGTGTCCTTGACTTGATTCCAAAGTTAAGTGACTTGTTATGAAATATTAAGGACTTGAATTATGTTAAAAAGTTGTAAAACCTCACTCATGAGTAATGGGTGTGTGGTCTTTTAAAGAATAAAGTTATCTTGATTTCGAAAATAAGAATAGTTGTCCTTGGTTGGTTTAAAACATAAAGTGTTATAATAGCTTTATGGGAAGTTATTTATAACGACTTTATGAAAACAAAAGAATGGTTTTATCATTGGATTTAAAATGATAACTTGACATTTAAGGGTTGGAGGTTGGTTTCCTTAAAAGATATGATTTAAAGATTAAAAGCCTGATTTTTGAAAGTAAAGAGACTTGACTTATAAACAACTTGATTTTGGGAAAGGAGAAGTAACTTGATTTAAAGGTATAGGTTACTTGTTTTTAAAAGAGTAAGACACTTGGTTTAAAAAGTATATTGCTACTTGACTTTAAAAAGGAAAAAATGTCTTTGTTTTAAAGGAAGGCATGGTTTTGTCCTAAAATGGTTTAAAAAGGAAGGCATGCTTTTGTCTTAAGATTGGTTTAAAAAGAAGGTATGAAAATTGTTTTAGTTTACTTAAAGGATAGTTACTCTATTTTGATACTACGGGTATCGTGTGACTTTTGTGTGAGTAACTTGACTATGTTGGCTTGTGATAGCCTTGTAATACATTCTTGTTGGTTTGATAAGTAAACATGTTATGATGCTACGTGTGTTAGTGTCTTGTGATGTTTGTGTAAGGGGGTTATTCTTGTTGTGCTTACGTTGTTAAACGATAAGCCCGTTGTACTGGTATTATATCACATACCCCCCTGACTTGTTATGATGCCGAGGATTTGCCACCCTCGATGCGAGGAATACCTCATGCGGGTCTATGCGACCTATGCGGAGCTGTGGGAGTTCCAGGATTGATCACTCCGGGTGTGTTACGCCGATGCGAGGAATACCTCATGCGGTCCAGTGACTACGCACGGACGGGGTCCAGGATGACGCCGGGTTAGCTACCCCGATGCGAGAATACCTCACGCGGACCTAGGTGGTCTACGCGGTGCGGAGTTCCAGGATTAGACTCGCATAATGATACTATGGCGATCGACCTTGCTTCGATCATTAGCGGCCAGAAAAGACGATTCGTTATATCTATTTTGCTCTTGTTTATCTTTGTACTACCATGCGATTAAATTGGTTGTTAAATGCGTATTTATAATTGGTTTTAAAATGTTATGATTTTATTTCATGATTTACGATTTCACATACTTGGTACTGTTGTCTTGACCTCTCCTTCGGGCCGCGTTCATGCCGCGGTAGGTACACGATTGTTGATCCTCATAGGATCACAGCTCAACGTTTTGGGAAGCTCGTTTCTCGGAGGCTTATCTTTCGTATAGTCCCCGTTGTAGGTACTGCATTCGGGGTATGGCGGGGCCTGTCGTCGTTGTTGTTATAACATTCTTAGAAGTCCGTAAATCGTTGTGGAAGTGGTTTGTAAGGGATGAATCGTCAAGTTTTTATATATATATACAGAAAGGTGACCGTTTTGGTTAACCTATTTTTTTCGTATTGTATATCTTGTTTCATGTGTAAGTTTTTATTTCCGCTGATTTTCTCTGATGTTGTATCACTAGGGTGCCCGGGGTAAGGCACTAGTCACGGGCCGGGGTCGGGTCATGACAATATCTGCTGGTAAACATCTTTCGAGCACTAATACAGATCTTATCTTAAGATTGTTGGAAAACAATGGATGTACGTAATAGTAACTAACTATTACAAGTGCTTCGGAAGGATAAACTATTGAGAATTACAAAAGCAACAAGCTTTTAGTAAACAAGTATTGTGGTTACAACAAGCCTTTTGAATTCTTGAGTCCGTCTTGAATCTTCGTTCCAATTGCAGCAAGCTCCTTGATCTTGATGATCTGAAACCAAAAGACACTAAATCCCTACTTGTTAATTATGCTGAGTGAGTGTTAGAACTCTGTCCTTAAAACAAGATTTCTCCGTATATATCATTTTACGTTAATGGACAATTGTCTCCCAAGATAAAATAGCATCAAACAAATGAGCAAAAAAAACTCAAGTATTTCTCAAGAAGAACCTTTGAGTGTACAAAAAAATGTTTAGAGAGGAAGAAGTTCAGAAAATCTGAGAATTAGTGATGAACAATTGAGCCAAAGGCCTCAATTTATAATAGTGTAAGAATGTCTCTTCAAGTGCCCATGTAATGGTCATTTAAGTGCCATGTAATGACCACTTAATTCACCAAGTAATATAGCAAAATAATGACTGATTTATGGAGAAAAAATTGACATTTGAATGCTCCAAAACGTCCCCATAATTAGCCAAACTTTTGGACTTCCATCACACACATCGCCGAAGGCGCGACTCGGTAGGCCGAGACCATATAGCACCGCGGATCTACACTTGGGGCGTCACGGCCCTAGCGGTGGTGGCGCCTCGACGCCCCGGCTTCGCGGTGACGCCGCTGCCCTTTTCCCGACTCATTTCGATCTTACACTTTGTACACTTCTTCCTTCATTTACCAACGTGGAACACACGTTATTTAACCAACGATCGTCCATTATTTTATGTCTCAAACGTTTACTCACGTATCAATATCTCTTTCACTAATGAAATTTACGATACTTGACATTACGAGTGCACGTGTGTGGAAACGACGTTTCTGACGTGCGAGGCCTCAATAGTTCGCGTCATAAATAATGGGTTAAACTTAATTCCATATTAGTAAATTTCTAACAGTTTTTACCCCCAACCTATGTGTTATCGTGCCTTTTTTGTTTATTTATGGTATTTTCGTTATTTTTGAACTTTTAACACGAGGACACGCATAATTATTAACTGTTATGTTATTAATTGGAACACATGCATACAGAGTATATCTCCATAGCGAGCTGTTGGATTTTGGCCTGATAGATTTTCAAGGCATTGAGAAATCAAGTTGATTCATAGGTGTGTCCAATATACTATTTGGATGTAAATACCAACACTAATGCATCAGATCCATCAGAACTCCGAAGTTAAGCATACTTAGGCGATAGTATCACTAAGATGGGTGGACCACTTGAGAATTCCTCGTGTTGCATCCCTCCTTTACACTGGGTATGTTATTGTTGTCTAATATACTATTTCTGAAACCAAATCGTTTCCATCATTTTTATGGACCAAAATATTATTTTTTTTAAAAAAATAATTGCAAGTTACATACTTATATGACATATATTGGTTAAATTAGCTCTATATGTAGTAGGAGTTTTGCTTCATTAAATGTTGTATACTATTCAACAAATACAAAGCATGACGAGGACCACCTTGCTCATTCTCACGTTCCTTCAAATAGAAAAGTAGCCATTGACGGACTATATTGTGGAAAAAAACTCTGTAGTACAAGATTCTCTGTATGAAATTGACTGCATGAAGTGTTTAATACTCCTTGACATAGTCCACATTAAAATTCTAACGTAGTTGACACTCTCTTGCAATGACTTGGTCCTTCCAAACTGATAAGTACCTATAAAAGGATCACTAATGGACCAGGGGATCGAAGTATCAAAAATACAACAAACACATAATATCCCTAGTCTCCTTTAAGATGGCTCCTAATTATGTGATGAGGGTTGATCTGATAACATTACTGGTCCTAATTTGCTTTTCACTATCTTTTGGTGATGCTATGCTACCAATACACAACCATCCCATAGCCAAACCTAACTGCAATGAAAGTTGTGGCAATGTCAGTATCCCTTTCCCATTTGGGATGACCTCTGATTGCTATCTGAGCAGTAGGTTCCTTGTCACTTGTAATGACTCCGTTCAACCTGCTCAGCCTTTTTTACGAAACAGCACTATTGAAATCACAAACATATCTCTCGCTGGGCAACTTAACATCTTAAAACTCATATCCAGAGATTGTTATCGTGATGGGATAAGTGAGAACAGATTCGAACCAGAGCTAACATTGTCATCATTGTTAACTGTGAACTACACCGCGAATAAGTTCATTGCAGTTGGCTGTGACACATATGCCACTGTTCGGGGTTATTATAAGAGGAATAGTTCTAGCACCGGTGACCCCTATGTAACAGGATGCATGTCCATGTGCAATAGTATTGAGGATGCTGATAATAGTGGTGAGTGTTCTGGGATTGGTTGCTGCAAGACATCCATCCCTAAGGGAGCAATGGATGCCACCATAACACTAAGAAGCTATAATAATTATACTAATGTGACAGAGAAACAGGGTTGCAGCTACGCTTTTGTAGTGGAAGAAGCTGCTTTTAACTATTCTAAGAATTACCTCAGCAGTTTGCAGAACAAGACGAAGCCTCCTCTTGTGCTAGATTGGGTAATTGGTAATGAAAAATGTGAAATGGCTAAGATAAACTCGACTGCATATGCATGTAAGAGTAACAACATTGATTGTCATGATAATTCAAATGGATATCGATGTTCCTGCATGCAAGGATATGATGGGAATCCATACTTGGAAGATGGTTGCCAAGGTATGTATTTGTCGCTCCCCTCTCTACGTATTTGTGAATCTCCTAATTTCTATGTTCTATGTTTAAATTTTATATGGTTTTCTCCTCTGGTCCACCATTTATCTTTTTTTGGTGCAGCTGAATTTTGAAATGAAATCAAATAATTGCGAGTGAAGATACTTTTTGTTTTCTGCAAATGAATATTTTGCGTTATCTTACTTTTGCGCTCTACGAGTCTGCAGATATCGATGAATGTATACATCGGAAACCAGATTATAGGTGTGCCAAAGATGCCATTTGCAAGAATACAGAAGGGAACTATACATGTACGTGCCCTTCAGATTTCAGTGGTGATGGTACTGAATGCAATCGTGACAATCCTCAGAGAAAAATTCGTGATAATCTTGTTTTAGGTACCTTTCTTAACTTCTTTGAAATTCTGCAGGCAACAGGTTAATTATAACAGATGCCCGTCAAATACAACTTGTTTGATTATTTCTTGCACAACTAAAAGAAAAACACAGATTTGTGACGGTTTCATGATGGAATTAGTCAATGGTAATGGAATTTGTGATAGATTTCAGTTTTATATCTACTGATGCACAAATTTGTGATGGATTCTTCACAAATATTGTTTTTCTTGTAGTATAAAGCAGGTTAGCTTAAGTTGGAATTCACGTAGTAATATAGTAACATACTTTGCTTTTTTTAGAAAAAAGTAGTACTATTTGTTTTCAAGTTCAAAATGGTATTTGAAAAATGGAGTTGTGTTTGGAAATGAATACAAATTGGAGTTGTTTTTGAATTTTTGTGAGTGAAAATTGGGAAAACAACTTTTTGGAGTTTTTCTAATTCCGGAAAATTGTAACAATCTTATGTCCAAACAGTTTCCCAGAAAAAAATGAAAATTATCCATGGCCAAACGGGCACTAAAATTCTGGTGATAATTTTCTGTTTCAATATAACTGTTGTGATCAATAAAAGACGAATTGAACTTGAAAGTTCTTCTTTCGCTGAATACAATAGATTTTGAAATGGGTAACAATGATAGAGTTCCTTCATGTTGAATCTACACACACATATGCGTGCATATTTTGCTAATTTAAGTTATCTTATATTACAGGTGTTACACTAGGGGTTGCTTTTCTGGTTATTATAGTCTGTGGGTGGTCATACACTGGATTCCAAAGGAGAAAGATGTTAATGATGAAGAAGAAGTTTTTCCAAGAAAATGGTGGATTAGTTCTACAGCAACGACTCACAGGGCAAGAGGGATCAAGTAATACTAATACAACAAATATTTTCACAGCGGAAGAGCTAGAAAGGGCAATTAATCACTTTGACAAAGATAGAGTTGTTGGTCAAGGAGGTTATGGAACTGTATACAAAGGATATCTGAAAGATAATCGCGTCGTTGCCATCAAGAAATCTAAGGTAATTGATCGCAATCAGGTTGAGCAATTCATAAATGAAGTCATTGTCCTCTCCCAAATCAACCACAGAAATGTGGTTAAGCTCTTAGGTTGTTGCCTAGAGACAGAAGTTCCACTATTGGTGTATGAATTTATCAATAACGGAACACTTTCAGAACAATTGCATGATAAAGTAAAGTCCTCTACTCTTTCGTTAGACATTCGTCTAAGAGTTGCTGCAGAAACTGCGGGAGTACTTTCCTACTTGCACTCAGCCGCTTACCCTCCTATCATCCATAGAGATATCAAGTCTGTCAACATTCTTTTAGACAAAAGCTACACAGACAAAATCAACTCACGGAAAAAAGTGATGTATACAGTTTTGGAGTAGTGCTTGTAGAGCTCCTAACTGGCAGAAAGGCTCTATGTTTTGAAAGACCAGAGGTAGAGAGAAGTCTAGCTCAATATTTCATATCTTCAGTGGAGAAGGGTCATTTGTTTGATATTCTAGACGACAATATAGTCTGTGATGAGAGAAATACAGGGCAACTGAAAAGTGTTGCTATGCTTGCACAGAGGTGCTTAAATGTTAAAGGGGATGATAGACCTACAATGAAGGAAGTTGCAGCAGAACTGGAAGCTGGATCGAGATTGAAGCACTCGTGGGCTCAAACTGATCAACATTCAGAGGAGGTAGAATCCTTACTGCAGGGTGCTGAGCCATTGGGATTTGGATATGAATATAGTGAACACAGTATCCATATTGATAGCATAACGAGTCATATAACTGTACCACTTCCTGGAGGAAGGTGATCGATCATGCATGTTTGGCTCAGAAAGGCCACGGGTTCAACATGATTTTCTTTCTCTGTTAGAAACAGGATTTAAATAAGATTTAGTTGTATCTTTTTCATTTGTCCAAAGATAATAGCTTTGAGAAACGAATTAGTGCCAAGTGTAGTTATTTATGTATCCTGGTAATTGTATGTATTTCTTACACTTGAACGATTCAATTTAAATATTTGTGTTGCTCTGGTACATGGCCGTTAAAGTAAAGAATATGATAGTGTGAAAGAACAGTGCAAATAGAACAGATCAAACAAGAAAAATGGAATAAAGTAAGCTTTTGGCGCTATATGCCCCTGGATTATAAAATATTACACGGAAATGTCCGTCGTTTAAAGCTGGGCACAAACATGCCCCTACCGTCCAAAAAGTGAGCCATTCGTGCCCCTAATTTGACGAACCCATAAATAACTCAATTTATCCAATTAATACCCAAATAACTAAACCGGGCATTCACCCGACCTTTAAAATCCGGAAAAGTATATTGGAGGGCGTATTTGTTCAGTCTCACATAGTATAACAACATACTTGATTCATTGAAATTCTTGAACTGCATATTGCACCAGCAATTCTCAATTTTATTTTGTAGTGCACTTATGTTAGCCACTTGGTACTACATTTTGACACTAGATCAAACCATCCAACCATTACATTACATTCAATTATAGAACTAAAATTGTTGCAAAAAAATAACAATTTGGCAAAATATCTCAAAGCATTCCAAAACATAAAAAAAAAACATTTGCAATCAAGTTTGAGCATGAAATGGTGCAGAAAACGTGATAACATTGTGAGGTTTATATAGGAAAATTCAAGCTAGTGAGTTTTGCACAGTTATATAGAATGAAAGATTATTAAACATGAATAGCCAAATGTTTCATTAATGGAATTAAACAAATTCTTCACATTTTGAATGACTTGTGGGCTCTCTCCAGTTTATACACGTACTTGTTGTTGTATAATAATAAAAGACTACTCTATAAACTAAAGGAAATAAGATTGAAACAGAAAATTTAAACAAAGAACAAAGCAATCGAAAGCTCAGAACTTCGTTGCGTCGTGGTATGGAGGTCACTGCCTTGAAGCGATTTCACCGTGATGAGGGCTATCAATTGACCGGTGGCGCCCCCCAAGATTAACACAACACTCTACTAACTTTGCACCCGGAAAGTAGAGTTGAAACTTGACAAGATCTGCCCGGAAATGGAGTATCAAAAGAGACTTTGGATTGAAGAGAAAGCCTTCAAAGGATGGAAGAATTTGTGAAAAATTATGTCCCCAAATGAGCACAAAGGAGCTCTATTTAAAGGTTCAAATTCTATGAATTTTCAGACTTTAAAACCTGAAATAAAGACAATTAAAACTGGATAAAAAACTGACCAAAATAAGTTACAGAAATAAAAAATATAACTGTTACAAAAGTTATTTACTCCAGGTCTTAAAGGATATTTTTTACTGATTTTGAAAAGGCCACTTTTTACTGGTTTTGAGCCTTTGTTTTCTTTTCCACAATCCTCCACAAAGCAAAGGTTTAAAAGACTCAAAGCAAAATAAATATTTCCGGTTACTCTTTAAAGTATGACACTTAAGCACATACTATCTGAAGATTTGAACTAGTACATAGTGAAATGAGGCAATTTCCTATCCAGCTAAGTGAACGAATCTTGAACTTGCTCGAGTCGAGAAAACTCGATCTAGCTAAGAGAACGAGTCTTGAACTTGCTAGATTAAGAGGTGTCAACCCGATAACACGCATCATACTTCATCTTGTGCAAGTTTCGCGATAGTTTTTTTTCTCAATAATTTTGACCAAACCTTGGGACCTTATGAGTGTACCAGAAATATTACCCACTATCTTCCATAGAATGAGGCCAAACCTTCTCACTCACGTAGGTGATCCATTATGTCCATCTCAACATGAACCACCCTATGCATAGGGATATGAATCATTAAGAGTTTATAACTCAACCTTTATACCAATCGGTGATTTCTTCAAATTCTTACTGCAGCAAGAATCTCTTTGGTGAATGCTTCAAGTCCTTACCGCAACAAGAACCACCCTACGCATAGGGCTATGGACTTATTAAGAGCAAAGCTCATCCTAACTTGTGTACATTTAGATTTTCCATATGGATGATCAAATTGTACACAATTCTCAATTAGTGGGTTTAAGACCCATCCCCCTCGACGTTTCAAGGATCATTCTTCTGTTGAGTCCTTTTTTCAATGAATCCGCCAAATTGGTCTCGTATCTCACATACTCCTTTGAAAGCATGTCATTTTCAATCAAATGTCTCACATTTTCATGTCTGAATATGTCTTTTCTTGCCGTTGTATGCTTTATTCTTAGAAACACATATAGCGGCATGTGAATCACATAGTAGAGAGACATGAGGGGTTGCATTCCCCCACAATGGTACATCTGCTAGTAAGTTTCTCAACCACTCGGCTTCTTGACCTGCAAGATCATGTGCTATAAATTTTGACTCCATAGTCGATCTAGCTATGCATATTTGTTTAGCAGATTTCCAAGAAATCGCACCACCACCCATTGTGAATACATATCCACTAGTGGAGCTTACCTCATCATTATCGATTACCTAGTTGGCATCACAATATCCCTCCAACACTGCGGGATATTCATCATAACTCAAATTCAAGTCCATGGTACCTTTCAAGTACCTCAATAAATGCTCAAGGGCATTCTAATGTTGACTATTGGGGTTGTGGGTATACCGACTTAGTCTACTAACTGCATAAGCTATGTCAGGACGAGTACAATTCATTAAAAACATTAAACTCCCAATTATTTTAGCAATACTCAGTTTGCAAAACACTTACTTCGGTATTTTTTCTAAGTGAGATAGATGCATCATATGGAGTTCTTACTTGACTTACATCAAAGTTGTTGAACTTTTTAAGTCCTTCTCCACATAGTATGATTGTGACAAAGTGAATTTGTTATCTTTCCGGATGACTTTCACACCCAAGATGCGTCCACTTCACCCATATCCTTCATTTCAAAACTAGATGATAAAAACTTTTTGGTCTCATTAATAACATCCATATGAGTACCAATCAACAACATATCATCTACATAAAGGCATATGATTACATAATCTAAATCAAACATCTTTGAATAAACACATGTATTAGAACCATTTGCAACAAAATCAAATTCAAAGATAGTTTTGTGAAACTTCTCATACCATTGTTTAGGAGCTTGCTTGAGTCCATAAAGAGACTTTTTAAGTCTACACACCTTGTGTTCTTGTCCGGAAACAACAAATTTCAGAGGTTGCTCCATATATATCTCCTCTTCTAAATCACCATTCAAAAATGTCGTTTTTACAACCATTTGATGTACAATTAAGTTTCTTATAGAAGCCAAGGCAAATAAAGCATGAATGGTTGCAATTTTTGTTACAAGAGAATATATATAAAACAAGTCAATGACAAATTTTTGCGTGAATCCTTTTAGCACTAATCTTGCTTTAAACTTTTCAATGGTACCATCGGTTCGGAGTTTCCTTTTAAAAATCCATTTGCAACCTATGGGTTTGCAGCCATTGGCAAGTCTACTAATTCCCAGGTTTTATTAGTGGTTATCGATTCCAATTCACTGTTAATAGCATCTTTACAGAAACTAGCATCTATGGATTTTACCTCATCTTTATAAGTTTTAGGGTCCTCTTCAATTATAAAAATATTAGTGATTTCTTCACTAACTTTATTCAAATCATCAACTTCAGTTAAAAATGATGTTAAAAAATCAGGACCAAAACTAGTTTCTGTTCTTTGTCTTTTACTTCTTCACAATTCATTTTCTACATGTATATCACTAAGTAAAGACGATGAAGATGAAGATGCAACAGTTGAAGAGGGAATATCAAGCGAAACAACATTCTTTAATGGAAAAATATTTTCAAAGAATTCAGCATTTCTAGATTCACACATAGATTTATCATTCAAACACATAAATCTATACACTGCACTATTTTCAGCCTATCCCAACAAAATAGCATAAAAATTTTAGCCCCATTATTCTCACGTTTGAAGGAAGGTAAATCAAATTTTGCGAGACACCCCCACATTTTCAAACATTTCAAGTTTGGGACATATCCCTTCCAAAGTTCAAAAGGAGTTTTCTCTAAATGTTTATGGGGTACTCTATTGAGAATATAATTTTCCGATAATACAGATTCACCCCACATATTATTCGGAAGTACGAAACTTAAAAGCATAACATTCATCATTTCTTTTAACGTTCTATTTTTCCTTTCCGCAATTTACTTTTGTTTGTAAGGTATAGGGATGTGAATTCAGGTATCATACCTTCTTTCTCGCAAAATTCTTTTAGCGAAGTTGTACCATACTTACCACCCCTATCAGACCTAAATTATTTGATTTTTCAGTGCAACTGATTTTCCACTTCCGCTTTATAAATGAGAAACATTTTTTCCGCTTCATCCTTTGATTTCAATAGAAAAACTCGAGTGTATCTAGAGTAATCATCTACGAAGGTTATATAATATCTTTTACTCCTTTACTTTCCATATTCCTGAAATTAGCTAAGTCGGAATGAATTAATTCAAGTAATTTCATTTCTCTTTTAGTCACTAATTTAAAAATCTTTTATGGTGTTTAAACTCAACACAAATTTCACATTTTTTGGCTCATCATCAATCATATTAGGAATTAAGGATATTTCTATGTCCTAATCTTACATGCCATAAATTAATTGACTCAGTGACGTAAGCAGAATAAGATTTATTATTTATTTCAGCATCAAGCACAAACAGGTTGGAGTTTAGATACCCCTTGCCCACAAATTCCCCATTCCTCATAAGCACTACTTTGTTTGCCTCCATTACTATTTTTATTCTGACTTTATTAAGTAGTGTTGCAGAAATTAAATTCTTACGAAGGGAGGGGACATACAAGACATTGTGCAAAAATAAAGGTTTGCCAGACATGAGTTTAAGGAAAACCTTCCCTTTTCCGAGTACTTTCGACTTTCTTGAGTTGCCCATGTAGACCACTTCTTCGTTCTTTGCCTCTTTGAATTCTGTGAGCAAACTCCTATTTGCACAAAAATGTCTTGTTGTTGCGGAGTCAAGAATCCACTCTGAATTGTTGCTAACTACGTTGGCTTCGGAAATCATGGTTGCGATAATATCCCCTTGTGCAGCAACATTAGCTTGTTGGGTTTGGCGGTCATTATTATTCCTTTGATTTCCTGGACGTCGTTGGCATTGAAAAGATTTATGTCCAACCGTCCCACAAGTGTAGCAAACTGGGAGTTGGTTTTCATTTTTTCCAACCTTCTTGGATGGTTTTCCCCACTTGTTTATGCCAAGTGGCTGCTTCTCTTTCTTCTTTGAACCACCTGCTCCTCTTGACCTATTAATATTTCCATTGGAAGATTCAACAAGGTTAGGTTTTACATAATTTTCAACTGGACTAGGAAAAATCTTGTCTTTGAGATGATTTGCTTCTTCTACTTTGAGATGTCCGATCAACTCCTCTATAGTCATGTCCGTTTTCTTATGTTTTAATTGGTTCCTGTAGTCGGACCATGAATTAGGAAGCTTCTCAATCAAGACATTGGCTTGAAGAACTTCACACGTCTTCATGCCTTCAAGAAGCATGTCTGCAACAAGATTTTCATAATGATGGACTTGATCAATAATTGGTTTATTGTCCACCATATGAAATTCAAGCTATTTCCCCACAATATATTTATTTTTCCCCGCATCATCAGCCCCATAATTTTTCTCCAAAGTCTCCCAATTTGATTTTGAAGACTTGTGGGTGATAAATAGATCGAAAATAGGATTAGTCACATGACTAAGCATGTGTCATCTAACCGTCTTCTTATCCTTTTCAAACTTCGACTTTTCCTCCTCGGAAGAGTCGCTGCAAATTTCGTTGAACAAGATGTAATCAACTTCTAATTGTTCTAGCAAATTTAGAAGTTTTTGCGACCACCTCTTGTAGTTCCCCCCATATCAAGGCTCGATCATGGAAAGATCAACAAAAAACCTATTTGGAATTCTAGCCATATTTTTTCCTATTTTTCCATTTCTTTTTTTCCCGTAAACTATTACAATAGCATAAATAAGATCGCTTCTAAATTGTTGTATAATAATAAAAGACTACTATGTAAACTCAAGGAAATAAGATTGTAACAGAAAATTTAAACAAAGAACAAAGCAATCGAAAGCTCAGAACTTCATTGCGCCGTGGTATGGAGGTCACTGCCTTAGAAGCGATTTCACCGTGATGAGTGCTATCAATTGACCGGTGTCGTCAACCCCAAGGTTAACACAACACTCTACTAACTTTGAACCCGGAAAGTAGAGTTGAATCTTGAAAAGATCTGCCCGGAAATGGAGTATCAAAAGAGACTTAGGATTGAAGAGAAAGACTTCAAAAAGATGGAAGGATTTGTGAAAAATGATGTCCCCAAATGAGCACAAAGGAGCTCTATTTAAAGGTTCAAATGCTATGAATTTTCAGACTTTAAAACCTGAAATAAAGACCATTAAAGTGGATAAAAAACTGACCAAAACCAGTTACACAAATAAAAATATAGATGTTACAAAAGCTATTTACTCCAGGTCTGAAAGGCTATTTTTACTGGTTTTGAAATGGCTACTTTTTATTGGTTTTGAGCCTCTTTTTTTTTTCAACACTTGCAAAAAAGACTTATTAGCTTTAGACCCCATTACTTAATACAAATTACAAGTGTAATTAGAGTGAGGATATTGTTAGTTATACCTGTGATATACATTGGTTTGTATACCATGTATATCACGGTTTCATAAGGTAAATTATCAAATGTAAAACTGTGGTATACACGATATACAAACTCGTGTATATCACAGTTTTGGAGTCCAATTTTAGTGTAAATATTGTGTTAAATTAGGCTTGTACACTTACCATAATTGTAGGATTCTTGTACAACTAGAATAGGGTTTTGAGAGTAAAATAGGAATAAGATTTTCCTATTATGAAAAATTGTAAATTGTATATATACTCTTCATTAATGAAAATAATCAAGGATTTATTTCTTTCATGGTATCAGAAGTCTAGGTCTCATATTTTCTCCCAAAATTCCGTCATGAATCTGTACACCGTAGTTTCAGGGTATGTATATGAGGACGTACGCAAGAGAATGCGTCCTTAAGTTTTGAAAAGGAAGAAAGATTTCTTTTTCCTACGAAAAATATTCCGAACCACGTGAAGGAAAAATGTTTGTTATTGGGAATTGGATTCTCAATTTTGGTATTTAAGACTTATAGGATTTATAAGAATTATGAAATTTTATTTCCAGATTTGGTCATATAGGGCCCACCCGGGAAATTTTACGATTTTGTGGGGCCCATAAGGTTTTCGATATTTGACCAATTATTGAGATTTTGGGGAGATGAAATATTTTGGACCAATAGGAGGGCGACACATGTCACCCCCATGGGCCCCATGTTGGGCGAGAATGAGAGGAACAAGTGGCAAGCCAAGTGTCTCAAGATATTTGTTGGACAAGTGGCTTGTGGGACCCACACACACTTGTCCCCAATATCAACCACACACTAGCTTTAATCCTAGCCCTTGGTTGTCTTATATATACACACCTAGAGGTTGAAGACTTCAACACTTAGAATTATTTCCAAGGCAAATATACTCCCTTCTTTGAGTGATGCTCTCGGCACCCCCCCCCCCCCCTAATTGAAGAAGAATTCTTCAATTGTTGTTGATAAATCCCAATACTAAAACCAAGTGTCCCTAATTTTAAGGATATCCCAACAAAAAAATCCCAGAAATACTACGTTAATCCGATAGTCGCAAAGTGAAACCCTAAGGTGATCTTCATATTTTTGGATGAAGTGTTAAGAGAAGTTGGTTATGAACTTCTAAGGGTTGCTTGGAATGGATTGGAATGTAAGGAATAGGAGCTAAGATTCCTAAGGATCGACTTATAATCTTGGAAAATTTTGGGCTTATTGAGGTAATAATCTTTGTCCTTTTAGTGAAGTTGAAAATTACATATGTTAGTAGTATATAGATGAGTATGTGATATGTGGAAGGAAGATTGAAAATAATTGGACCTTAACAAGATGTTAAAAACCGAAATTGGCATGCTAACCATTAAAGTTGTTAAAACCGAAATTGACATGCTAGCCATTAAAGTTGTTAAAACATTACCTATTACTTGTTGACATAAAAGAATCTTGTTGATAACAAGTTAATATAACTTATATAAAGATTGGAATATAAGTTGGAGGATTATTAAAGAAGTAATGAAACAGATTTGGCATGCTAGCAAAAAACTGGACAGTTTTGATTGTTGTAGTTGGCCAAGAACACAAACTAAAGGACTGGACTAATGGATTGTATTAGTGGACTAATGGACTGTTTTATATTGGACTATGGACTGTTTTTTACATTGGACTATGGACTAGTTTTAATGGACAATGTTGGTAGATTAAGGGGTGGAATTTTACACGTCCTATTTTGCGTGTAATCCCCTTTGAAATCTGATTTTGTTGAGCCTTAAATGTGGCATTTGGTTATTGATTTCGGGCCTTGAATAAGGTGGAAAAGTACGTAGAAACAGGAAGTCTTTGCGATTTTCCGTAGAATAAGAGACATTATGCTTAGAAATATTCTACGAAGAAACTAGAAGTTGATAGACGTGTTATGGTTATTATAGGTTGATACTCTACGCGCGACATATTCGACTTGACAAGTGGATTGCGGGAGGTATGTGAACTCTTCCTATCCTCTTGAGCATGATTATTATGAAATATATAGTACGGTAGACGTACGTGTGTTAAATGAATTTGGTTTCATTTTCATGTCCTTGATTGACTTCTAAATCTTAAAAGCCTTGAAATTTTCTAAAAAGTTGTGAAACATTATTCAGAAAGAAATTGATACTTGGTTTTAAAAGAATAAGTTCTCTTGGTTTCTCAAAAGAGTGTGATTGTTTTGAATTGCTTAAGATATAAGTGTTATAATAGCTTTATGGGAAGTTAGTTATAACGACTTGAAGAGGATAAAAAGAACGGTTTACTTACTTGATTTTAAAGGTCTTGTAATGATTTTCTGAAGGTGTAGTAACTTGGTTTGATAAGTAAACGTGTTATGATACTACGGGTATTAGTGTCTTGAGACTTCTGTGTTAAGGGGGTGTTCTTAATTTGCTTATGTTGTTTACGATGGCCGGTTGCGTTTGTATTATATCACTTAAACCACTGGCCATGTTACGTTATTCATATTTCGCGGGTTTGCTCCCCCCGATGCGGGGAATACCTCATGCGGGTCCAAGGGGCTCATGCGGGGCGGTCTATCACGAGAATACCTCACGCGAGTCGAGGGCTCATGCGGGACAGTCCTATGTATTCTGCGGGTTTGCTTCCCGTCGGAGTACCTCATGCGGGTCCACGCGACCTATGCGGATTGCGGGAGTCCAGGATTAGGATTTGCACAATGATACTATGGGCGAATGACCCTAGTTTGATCATTGGCTGCCTATTCAGAACCGGCCAGGTCACACTTATTTACTCTTATATATCCTAGCGCGTAATCGTTAATTGGTTTTTCATACGTATCGTGGATTTGTTTTGGACTATTGTGATTTCATTCTGATGCTTTCGATTTCACACATACTGTACTGGTCTTGACCTCGTTCGGGGTGCGTTCACGCCGCAGGTAAGTACACGGTTATTGATCCTCGCTCATAGGATCACAGTTCTGCGTTTTGGGAAGCTCCGTTTCTCCGGAGGCTTATCTTTTGGTATGGTTCCCTGTCATTGTAGGTACATGTACATTCAGGGGTATGACGGGGCCCTATCCCGTCATAGTTGATATGTCAAAAACTCTTAGAGGTCTGTAGTCTTGTTGTGAGTTGGGTTTGTAAAGGATATAATTGTTCGGGCTTTTGTTATTTATATATATATGTTGAAAGGCGACCTTATCAGTTGCTTTGTTCTATTCTACATTGTTCCATGTCTATGAGTTTATTCCATTGATTTCCTCCGATGTATACCTAATAGGGTGCGGGTAAGACACGCCATTCTGAGGTCGGTCGTCGTGACAAAAGTGGTATCGAAACGCTTAGTCCTCGGAAAGTGTCTGAGCAAGTATCTAGTAGAGTCTAGATTATCGGCGTGTTGTGCACCACACCTATAGTCAGGAGGCTACAGGGTATTTATGAGTGGTTTCTAATCTTCTCACTATGAGATCGTGCTGTCTGATTGTGCTATAGGTTGGACTCCTCCGACGTATTCTTATGTAGCGGTATGCCTCGCGCAAGGCAACCGCGGCCCAGAAGGGCAAGGCAGCAGAGGGAGCTGCTAGTGGGACTCAGAGGGTTACTAGGGCACAAGCCCAGTCATTGTCTGAGATAGTGCTTCAGACGACAAGTTCTACGACGCCGCCAACCCCAGAAGAGTTTAGAGCAGCAGCAGTATCTAATGAGGCCACGATACCTGAGCCTCTAGTCCCACGGCCAGGAGCAGAGGATATGGGTTACAAAGAGATGACCCAGTTACTAGCTAGGATCGTGGCGAGGCATGAGGACAGACGGGAGCCGGTGGTTCCGGTAGTACCAGTGGTGCACCCCAGAACCGATAGTTTGAGACTTCGGGACTTCTTGAGTTGCGATCCACCAGAGTTCTATGGATCAAAAACTGAGAAAGATCCTCAGGAGTTTATTCGACAGCTGCAGCGGATCATGAAGGTGATCAATGTCACGACCCGACCTCGGGCCCGCGACTGGTGCCTTACCCCGGGCACCCTAGTGATACAACATCAGAGAAAAACCAGCGGAAGTAAACTCATAAACATGAAATAATATAAAATACGAAATAGGCTAACCAAAACGGTCGCCTTCCTGTATATACCTGACAATCAACTGAACAGTTACATCCTTTACCAAACCCAATTTACAACAGGACTACTGACCTCTAAGAGTTTGTAACAACTATGGCGGGACAGGGCTCTGCCATACCCCTGAATGTACATGAATCTACAATGACAGGGAATCATACCAAAAGATAAGCCTCCGGAGAAACGGGGCTTCCCAGCGAGCGGTGACCACATGGCGAGGATCAGCCACCGATGTACTCTACCCGCGACATTTAACGCAGCCCAGAAGGAGGTCGATAACAAGTACCAAGTATGTGAAATCAGAAAATCGTAATGAAATCATAACATTTCCAAAACAAATCCACAGATATGTATGAACAACCAATTAGCCGCACATAGTGCCACAACATAAATAAGAGCAAATAGGTGTAACGTAACCGGTCTTTTCTAGGCCGCTAATGATCGAAGCAGGGCCATCCTCCCATAGTATCATTATGCGAGCCTAATCTCGGACTTAGTAGTCCATAGGCCACTGGGCCCGCATGAGGTACTCGCCGCATCGGGGGTAGCTAACGCGGCATTTTCCTGGACTCCGTAGTCCGCATGGCCACTGGACGCGTGAGGTATTCTCGACGGTGTAACACACCGAGTGATTCTGGACTCCGTAGTCGCGTGATAGTCACATGGACCGTGTAGGTACTCCGATCGGTGTCACGACCCGTTCGGGGCGTGGATGCCTTACCCGGGCACCCAAGTAGTCATACATCAGAGTAATCAACGAAAAATAAAAGCAAGACAGGAAACAATATGAAAAGAAAACAGTTTATCTGAGAAAGCGTCGCCTTTCGGCATATATATATATATCAAAGTTTGGCAGTTACATCCCAACTGCAGGACTACAGACCTCTAAGGAAGTAGACAATTATGGCGGGGACAGGGCCCGCCATACCCCAATGTACATATATCTACAACGTGGAGAACCATACCAAAAGTCGAGCCTCGGAGAAGATGGAGCTCACGACACCAAAGTAGAGATCCTAAGGATGTGGATCTAGCACTGCTTTCCCTTACTGCGGCATGAACGCAGCCCCGAAGGAGGTCAAGACAACAGTACTAAGTATGTGAAATCGTAAAAATCGAAATGAAATCAAGTGTCTAAAACCATTTGTAAATCTGATCGCTTAAACCGCACATAGTGTCACAACATAAACAAGAGCAAATAGATATCAGAATCTTGGTCTTTTATAGCCGATAAATGATCGAGCAAGGCCAATCGCCCATAGTATCATTACGTGCGTGCTAATCTCGACTTCCGCGGCGCATGGGTCGCACATAGACCCACATAGGTCGTATAGACCGCGTCGGGGTAGCTAACCCGCACCCTCACGGACTCTCGCAGACGCATAGTCACATGCCGCGTAGTCACGCATCGCATAAGGCACTCGCCGCATCGGGGATAATACACCGGAATGATCAATCTCGAACTCCGCGACTCGCATAGTCACATGGACCGCGTAGGCCGTATAGACCGCAGATCGAGGTGGCAAGCCCTGGTATAACAAGTCAAGGTATGTGATATAATATGATAACGGTCTTAACGTTTAACGTAAGCACAACAAGGGTACCCCCTTTACACAAACGTTACAAGACACTAACACACGTAGCATCATAATATGTCTATTTATCAAACAATCTTACTACACTTTACAGAAATCAATACAAGGCTTAAAAAAACAAATAAGTAAACAGTTCCTTTTATCTTTCTTAAGTCGTTATACCTAACTTCCCATCTAGTATAACTCTTAAGCTTTTTGTTTAAAAACCAAGTATTCTTTTGAAAGACTTCAAGGTTCTTATTATTCAGGCTTAAGTCAAAAGACTTTGCAGTAAAACTATGTTCAGTTAACACACGTACGTCTACCGTACTATATATATATTTTAAAATATCATGCTCAAGAGTATAGGAAGAATCACATACCTTCCGGCGAAATCCACCGCCAAGTCGAATATGTCGCGCAGAGTATCAACCTATAATAGTCAAATACGTCTATCAACGCCTAGACTACTGTAGGATAATCTAAGCGAGAGGTTCTCTATTCTACGGAAAATCGGGCAGCACTTCCCTGCAGGTAAACTATACAAGTCTCACGTAAATACAAATTCTAAGTAAATCTGATTCAATCTTCATTAATACTTCTGATGTGACTATAGTTCAATTCTCTTCTTTAATATCCTTCTATGTGTTTTATACTTATTTCTATACTTCTACAGTATGTATTCTCCAATTACATTAGAGGGATAAGATTATTTACCTCGATAAGCCTAATATTATCCAAGATATAAGTCGATCCTGAGCGAGGTTTAGCTCCTAATCTGCACGCTCCAAACCGCTCCAAGAAACCCTTAGAAGTTTCTACACAACTTCTACTCTCTACTTCAACCAACTATGAAGTTTCTCTTAGGGTTTCGTTTAGTGACTAATGGAGATAAGGTAGTATTTCTAGGCTTTTAGTAAAGAGGTGACTTTTGGAAATACTACAAGGTATAGGCTAAAATATTTGGGAATAGTAACAATACTAGGAGAGTATTTTCTACCAAAGGGGGGTAGTGTTTCGGCTAGGCTCTTCTCAAGAGGGGGGGGGGGGGGGGGAGAAGGCTTTGGACGAGAACTATAAGGAGAGGGGAGGGATTTTGGAGACTTGGAAATTGATTTGTGGATGAAGAACTCATCAACTCAAGGGGGGTATTTATAGGGCTTTCAAGGGCCAAGATGAAGCCAAGTGGTAGGCAAGTGTATGGTGGAGATTTGCACAAGTGCACCCTATCCTACTCCACAAATCCCTCACAAAACATTGACCCAAGATTTAAGCCACAAAACCATGTCAATCGTCCAAGGTGCCGCCCCACTTGGCCGTCCACTTGTCACCCTCCCGTTGGTCCAAAATATTTCATCTCTCGGAAAAATCCGCAAAAAATATAAATGACATAGCCGGAATTTTCCCTTCGCAAGTTTTGTAAAACGTTTCGTCGGAAAACCATTCGTTTTGTGAGTTGTGCCCAAATTCGTCCTATGCCTAATCTTTAAGGCTTAACTTTTGTACGTACGCCCTTACGTACATACTCTGGAAATACGGGGTATAACATTCTCCCCTCCTTAGAAACATTCGTCCCGAATGTCCCTTCCCAAGACACACAGCGATAAGGTTCTTCAAAACTTAAACAGTTTGCAAATGCCTCACATGGCCACAATACAACATTTAAGAAAATAAGTCAATGAAAATTATAAGTAGGAAAGTGAGTTACCTGGAGGTGTGGAGAATAGGTGAGGATACTTCTGCCTCATGTCCTCCTCAGCTTCCCACGTCATCTCCTCCCTGAGCTCGTTCCGCCACAAGACTTTGACGGAAGCCACGTCCTTGGTCCACAGACGCCTAACCTGACGATCGATTATCGCCATGGGAATCTCTCATACGATAACCCCTGGCCACACTGACATCGTCAATCGGGTGCACTCTAGATGGATCCCCGATACATCTCCTCAGCATAGAAACATGAAACACCAGATGCACTACCTCCAGGTCGGACGGCAGATCCAACTCATAGGCAACCTTGCCTACCCCGCGACAATCGATACGACCCAATGTACCTTGGGCCGAGTTTCCTTTCTTCCCGAATCAAATCACACCCTTCATGGGTGACACCTTCAGAAAACCCAATCATCAACCTCGAACTCCGGATGCCGACGGCGATGATCCGTGATATGACTTCGCCGACTCGAGCCACAAGAATCGCCTCGGATAAGCTTAACCTTATCCATCGTCACAGACGTCCGGTCCCACTAATCGCACCTCACCTCATCAAACCAGCCTATCGGCGACCGCACTTCTCCCATACAAGGCCTCATAAGGCGCCATCCGAATACTGGAGTGGTAGCTATTATTATACGCAAACTCAACTAGAGGCAAATGATCCTCCCGGCTACCTCGAAGTCAATAACACGGCTCGCAGATATCTCAAGAGTTTGGATAGTGCGCTCGTCCGTCTGTTCGAGGATGGAATGCGACTGTGCTCACTGCCCCTAAACCCTCCCGAAAGACCTCGAAGTTAGCCGTAAGGCCGGCTCCTCGGCCGATATGATAGAAATGGGGACTCATGCGGTCTCACGATCTCTGATATAAAGTCTGGCATAATCCTACCGAAAAGGTCGCCCCGACCGGAAGAAAGTGGTGATTTAGTCACCGTCGACGATAACCCATATAGAATCATGCTTTCTCCGAGTGCGAGGTAATCCCGTGATAAAGTCCATGTTGATCACCTCCCACTTCCGTGTCGGGATCTCTATCGCTCGCAATAATCCACCAGCCTGCGGTGCTCTATCTTCACCGCCGACAACACGCACCGAGCTACAAACTCGCAACGCCTCTTCAAGCCATCCCACCAATACACGATCTAAGGTCGTGGTACATCTTGGTCGACCACGGATGGATAGAGTAACGCGCGCTGTGCTTCCCTAGAACTCCGCCGCCAAGTCCTGCAATATCCGGAACACACAACTCGCCTCAAACCTTAGCACCCCATCGTGCTACCTCAAGCGACCCTTCCTCACGAAGAGCCGTATCACGGTACCGTGTCAAAACCGGATCCTCAAACTGTTGCCTCTTCACCTCCTCGACGATGGAAGACTCGGCAACCTCTCGAACTCGAACCCCACTGCTATCAGAACCAATCAACCGGACTCCAAGGCTCGCTAACTGATGTAACTCGCGGACCATGCCCCTCCTCTCTGGCTGTACATCTGATAGACTCCCCATGGACCTACGACTAAGAGCATCTGCCACAACATTGGCCTTCCCCGGGTGGTACAGCATATCAACATCGTAATCCTTAAGTAACTCTAACCACCGTCTCTGTCGTAAGTTCAGCTCCATCTGGATGAAGATATACTGAAGGCTCTTGTGGTCAGTATAAATATCCACATGAACCCCATACAAATAGTGCCTCCAGATCTTCAAGGCGTGAATCACCGCTGCCAACTCCAAATCATGGGTGGGGTAGTTCCTCTCATGCTTCTTAAGTCGGGACGCGTGACGCTTATAACCTTACCCACCGTGATCAACACACATCCGAGCCCGACGCCCGACGCCGACGATCACAATACACTACATAACCGTCGGACCTCCGGAAGAGTAAGAACGGCGGCCGTCGCCTCTCCTTCGAATCGGAAACCCCGCCACAAACATCACCATCAAACTTAGCCGCTACGAGTCGCCTAGTCAATGGTGCAGAGATAAAGCAAACTTCTCCACGAACCGCCGATAGTAACTGTAAGGCCAGAAAAGCCGCGCACCTCCGGAGTAGTAGGTCTAGGCCAAGTCTCGATCGCCTCGATCTTGGCGTATCCACCCGAATACCATCGGCCCGACAATATGCCCAAGAAAAGCCACGAAGCCAACCAAAACTCACATTTGGAAAACTTGGCGTATAATCGCTGGTCTTGAGAACTCTCAACATTCCTCAAATGCCCGCGTGCTCCGCTCTGGCGAGAATAAACCAAAATGTCATCAATGAACACTATTACAAACGTGTCCAAAATGGCTTGAACACTCGGTTCATCAAATCCATGAATACCGCCGAGCATTGTCAACCCGAAAGACATGACTCGAACTCATAATGCCCGTCGTCCGGAATGCGATCCTAGGGACATCCGCCTCTCGACTGCACGATGATAGCCCGATCGCATATCAATCTTGGAGAAACATCTCGCGCTCGCAACCGGTCGAACAAATCATCAATCTCGGGAAGGGGGTATTCGTTTAATGGTCACCTTGTTCACCGTCATGTCGACACACACGCGCAGCGGCCCCGCCCTTCTTCTTCACGAACAATACCGGCGTTCCTGGGGAAACACTAGGCCGATGAATCCTTTCTCCAAAGAAATCTCTCACCGGTCCTTCAACTCTCTCAACTCGGCGGTGCCATTACGTATGGCGGAATGGAAATAGGCGGAGTGTCCGGCAAAGACATCGACACAGAACTCTATCTCCTCTCGTGAGGGATACAGGAGGTCGTGCGAAACACATCGGGGAACTCTCGACTACCGAATCGATCGAAAATCTGGTACCGCAGCCTCGATTTAACACCGAATGAGATGGTAGATGTACCCTTACGCACCGTCTTCCTAGCCTTGAGGTAGGAAATAAACCTACCTCGCGACATCGTGTTCTCCCACTCAATAACCGGCTCCTCGAAACGGGAACCGTACCACTCTCCTCGCGGTCTACATTGGCATAGCAGAAGCTAGCCAATCCATGCCCGTGATCACATCGAAATCCCATGTCCCACTTATCAAGTTCGCTAGTGGTCTCGACGATCGCATAAAGTCATCGACAAGCTCTATATACCCGCCGAGCTACCACCGAATCACCCATCGGCGTAGCTACCTCGAAAGGGTCATGGACTCGTGCTCTATCCTACCCTACTAGCAATAAGGGAGATATATAGATGTAGTAGAACCCATATCTATCAAGGCATACACATCATAACGAACCGATAAGGTACTCGTGGCGGCGTCAGCGACGCCTCTAGTCTGCCGGCCGACAAGGCATAAATGCGATTCGAGGACCGCTAGACCGGACTCGCGCCACGACCTGCCGCGACTGGCCTGGTCCACGAGTACCACGCCTCCGGGCGAGTAGCGTAAGTGATGAAGACCGCAATGCACGAAGGTGACCCGACCACCACCACGCGCCGCGGTGGATAGGAATGACCTGCCGCCAAGTGTAGCAAACTCAAGTAGTACTACAACTCTCGAATGGAATCTACCACATCGGACACATCGAGCGGACCTCGATCGGTTAGCACTTGCTACCACGAAGTCCAAGTCACGGGCCCCGACCGCCCGAATACTCGTTTGTACCAAAAATGATATAGGAGTGCTCTGCCGGGCCGTGGTGCACCCAGACGTCACGAGGCCGTCCACCCCGAGAGCTACCAAAAGATCCGGCCGTCTTGGCCTTCTTTTGCTGCTGATATCTGTCGACCCGGCGGTCTCTACTCTACTCGCATCCAAGTGCATGAGCCTGCATACGGGTAATGTCCATGCCTGGCTGAAGAGCCACACCCGCACAAGACTCGGCCATATAATCATCTAGCCCGGTGACGTAGCGGTGTACCCTGTCCTCCATATCTGCTACCAACGCAGGGACATATCGAGCCAAAGAATCTGTTATACCCCGTATTTCCAGAGTATGTACGTGAGGGCGTACGTATAAGCATTTGAGCCTTAAGATTAGGCAAGGTTCGAAATTGGGCACAAGTGCCGAAAAGAGTCGTTTTCCGACGAAACGTTTCCACAGCTTACGTAGGGAAAATTCCGGCTATGTCATTAATAATTTTTGCGGATTTTTCCGAGAGACGAAACATTTTGGATTAACGGAGGGTGACAAGTGTCACCTCACATTGGAAGCAAGTAGACGGCAAAGCTAGACCATTGGCACGTTTTTTGTGTTGAAATTTTGGTCAAGGGTTAGGTAGGATATTTTGTGTAGATGGATAAGGTAGCACATGGCTAAATCTTGGACTTACACTTGCTATGCACTTGTCTTCATCTTGGCCCTTGGTTGGCCTTTGCTTGACCTATAAATACCCCTCTAGTTGAAGACATTCTTCATCCAAAACTTGAGCATTTCTCTAAGTCTCAAACTACCTCCTCCTCTTGAGTTTCGTCCACCACACCCTCCCCTTGGCCGAAAGTACCTCCCCTTTGAGAGCCTAGCGAGGCAAACCCCTCGAGTGAGGCTTGGCCGGGGTACCCCCAGCCTAGTTGTTTCGTATAATACCCTTGTTGTGGTATAGAAATACTCTCCTAGTATTGTTATAATGTCCAAATACCTCGCCCAAATACCTTGTAGTTTTCCCAAGGTTACACTTATACAAAAGCCAGTAAAATACTATTATACTTCCTTTAGCCACTAAACGAAACCCTAAGGAAATCTTCATTGATAGTTGAAGTAATTGAGTAGAAGTTGGTTAGAACTTCTAAGGGTTGTTTGGAGCGGGTCGAGCGCACGTAGTAGGAGCTAAACCTTGCTCAGATCGACATATAAACTCGGATAATTTTGGGCTTATCAAGGTAAACACTCTTGACCTTCATTGTAATTGGAAATTACATGTTGTAGGAATATATAGTTGAAGTATACTATATATGTAACTGAACATTATAATTGTGCGGCAATATCTTTTGACTTAAGCTGAATTTTAAAGAAGTGAATCTTGTAATTACATAGACGTATTCTGAGGGCTTGTGTATTCTTGAGTAGAATTGTACACGTCAGGTTAGGCGTGCAAACCCCTGGTTGGCTTGGTAGCCGGCCTCGATAGAGGAGGTGCTGCCGAATTTTCTGTAGAATATTCTACATTGAGATCTAAGATGTTAATAGGCGCCGTGGGGCCTCTATAGGTTGAAATCGCGTGTGGCGTGGTCTACTTGGCTTAAGGTGGCCAAGCGGTTTGAGGTACTTGAGCGTTTTGCTATTAGTCGATAATCGTCGCGGTATGTGAACCTCTTCCTATCTTTTCTAGCATGATATGTGTGTAACTATGTAGTGCGGTAGACGTCATGTGCTAAATGTATTGATTGGTTTAAAACATAAAGTGTTATAACCGCTTTCTGAGAAGTTGGTTATAACAGCTTTCTGTAGGTCAGGAAATGCTTTGTGGTTTTAAAAAGGTAAGTGATTTGAGTTATAACTGACTGGTTGTGTAATAGTAAAGAATCTTGATGTATTTCAAAGAATCTTGAATCATCTTTATGAGAAGAGTAATACTTGGTTTTGAAAACATAAGAGTTATACTAGCTTTATGGGAAGTTAGGTATTACGTCTTAAGAGAGAATGGTTTCTTGATTTTTAGAAGTTAAGAGACTCAATCTTAAAAGATAAGAGACGTGCCGTGATATGGATGTTAGTGTGAAACCTCATTTGTGAGTAATGAGTACCTGGTTGTAAAAGGAATAATGTTTTACTGATTCGGAAATCAGAATAAGTATCGAACAAACCACTGCAGCGCTAATAAAGGAAAATGTAATGACTAATGAAGTATTATTAAAACCAGTAGAAACCTCCATCTGCATAGAAGCTAAGATGAGACAAAATGAGATTACATTTTCTAGATCATGGCTGCTTAATAAGATTGATTATGAACAAGAATAACCTACTCGCCTAGGGCATATGTTACTCAATTGTTTTAAAAAGAGATTAAGACATTGAACTATGAAACTTTTCTAAAAAGAGACTGACGTAATTGAAATTAGGCAAATTGGAACTTTAGGGTAAAGAAAGGCATTGTGTTGTCTTAAAATGGTTTAAAACATAAAGTGTTATAACAGCCTTATGGGAAGTTGGTTATAACGACTTTATGAAGAAAAAAAAAAGGGTTTTTATCTCTGGTTTTAATGTGGTAACTTGACTTTAAAAAGAGAAGTGCTTTGGTCTAAAGAGAAGGCATGGTATTGCCTTAATTGGTTTTAAAAAAAAAAGGGAAAGTATGGAAGTTGTTTTGGTTTACTTAAAAGATGTAAGTCACTCTATTTTTATACTACGGGTATCGGGTGACTTTTATAAAAGGAATGAATCTCTTAAAAGGAATTTAACGTACGTAGTACTTTAGGGTTAAAACCCGGACTTGACATAATTGAAAGTACCTTGAGTTGTGTATAACTTGCCTATGCTTGTTGTTGTGTAACTTGCCTATGCTTGTTGTGATAGCCTTTGTCGTGCAAGAATTGTGTTCTATATTACCGCGTCTCTCGATGGAGGGCCGGTTGACTCGTTGAGGACTTACTTGGACGTACCGGCAGTGACGGAGAATTCCACGGGTACGCTCCTGTTGATAGTGTTATTCCATGGACTAGCTCTCCGAGGTTCTTCTTGTTCGACGCTTGGTACACGGTGGTCGGCTTTAACTTGCCGTTTCGTGGTGATTCGGCCTTAGTACGGTAGTTAGCCCTCGCACTTGCCGTTCGGTGTAGTAGCGAAGTCTCGTTATCTGACCTTGGTACACAGTGGTCGACCGTACTTGCCCGGTCGACTCGTGACCGGCCAGTATCTCGTAGTCGGCTCTCGCGCTTGCCGTGTCGCCCGTGGTTTGGTTGTATTGTATTGTTATTACGGCTTTGGCATCGGGTAGGACTTGGTGTTGGTGTACTTCTTGATGTTATCATATCATAAATGCCGTGATGAGGAAGGTATTCCACGGGCATGGTGATGTTGTGGCGTGAGACCATAATTATATTTGAGTAAATGACCGGAGGCGTGAGACCGACTTGATATAATCATTATATGTGTGTCTTGTAGTTTGGTTATCATACATGTCTCTGCTTTATATAGACTATTATGATTTCATTTACGTATTCTGATTTCACATACTTGGTACTGTTATCGACCTCCTTGAAGTGCGTTCAATCTGCAGTAGAAGTACATCATTGTCGATCCCTTTTAGGATCACCTTCAGCGTATTGGAAGCTCCGTTCCTTGAGACTTATCTTTGGTATGTTACCACGATGTCGTAGGTTCTTGTACATTCTGTGGTATGGTGGGCCTGTCCGTCATAGTTGTTGTAAAAATCTTGAAGTGCATGCTTTGTTGTGGGCGGGGTTGTAAGGATTATGCTTGTTCAACGTTTATATATATATGTTGAAAGGCAAGCTGTTTTGGTTGCTGTTTATTTATTATATCTCATTTCATGATTATGTTTTATTTCCGTGATTTTCTCCGATGTTGTATCACCAGGGTGCGGGGTAAGGCACGATCCACGGGCCGGATTCGCGGTCGTGACAGAATCGAACTTCGACGCGTTGTACTCCTGGCGTGCGCCTGCATCTCGGAACAAAAACTTGTCGGCCGGGCCTCATCTGTGGAGGCAAGAAGTCAGTGAGAAAAGCCTCCGAGAACTCGTCCCAAGTAGTGGGGGACGCGTGCTCTCCCCGAGATAACTCCCACGAATCAAACCAATCGACTGCGGTATCACGCAGCCTATGTGAGCCGAAGATCACATACTCGGTCTCTGAAGCCTTGATCACTCGCATGATCCTCTGTAACTGACGGATGAACTCCTGCGGATCATCCTCAGGCCTCGACCCGTAGAACTCTGGTGGGCTACAACTCAGAAAATCCGTGCGCCATGGCCCATGCGATCTCGGGTGAACCACATCTTTGTTGGGCTGAGCTGCGTATCGGCCTATCACCGTGTCGGCCGTGATCTGGCGATGGCGAGCCATCTCTGCACCCCGTCTCATGCTCCAGTGTGTGGATCGGAGGTGCAGTGCGTGGTCTCATCACCCGCTGCGCTTCTAAACCTCGCTGGGGCGGCGTCGTGGAACTCGCCGTCTCGGGTATAGGCGGCACGAGCCCTCGTGACTCGGTGTCTCGCTAGCGGCTCCGCCATTGCCTTGCCGCCCCAGGCGGGTTGCTTACGTGGAGGCATAATCGTTCTGAGAAAGGAATACGTTAGAGGGGTCCAACTTATAACACAGCTCTAAGGCACGATCTCAGAGTGAGAAGAATGGAAACCAATCCTAAATATCCTATAGCCTCCTGATTATAGGTGTGGTGCACAACACATCGATAATCAAGACTCTACTAGATACGGTCTGTAGACACTTTCCGAGGATTAACTGCTCTGATACCACTTTTGTCACGACCCGTTCCGGGGCCCGTGACTGGTGCCTTACCCGGGCACCCAAGTAGTCATACATCAGAGTAATCAGCGGAAAATAAAAGCAAGACAGGAAACAATATGAAAAGAAAACAGTTTATCTGAGAAAGCGTCGCCTTTCGGCATATATATATATCAAAGTTTGGCAGTTACATCCCAACTGTACAATAGGACTACAGACCTCTAAGGAAGTAGACAATTATGGCGGGACAGGGCCCCGCCATACCCTGAATGTACATATATCTACAACACAGGGAGAACCATACCAAAAGTCGAGCCTCCGGAGAAGATGGAGCTCCTGACACCAAAGTAGAGATCCTAAGGATGTGGATCTAGCACTGCTTCCCTTACCGCGCATGAACGCAGCCCCAAGGAGGTCGATAACAGTACTAAGTATGTGAAATCGTAGCATCAAATGAAATCAAGTGTCTAAAACCATTTGTAAATACAATCAGTTAAACTGCACATAGTGTCACAACATAAACAAGAGCAAATAGATATACTGTAACTGGTCTTTTCTAGGCTGATAAATGATCGAAGCAAGGCCAATCGCCCATAGTATCATTATGCGTGCCTAATCCTGGACTTCCCGCAGCTCGCATAGGTCACACATAGACGCATCGGAGACGGTAGCTAACCCCGCATTCTCCTCGACTCCGCGGTCCGCATAGTCACATAGACCGCATAGTCACACGCATCGCATAAGGCACTCTCGTGACGGGATAATACACCCGGAATGATCAATCCTGGAACTCCCGCAGCTCCGCATAGTCACATGGACCGCATAGGCCGTATAGACCCGCATCAAGGGTGGCAAGCCCTCGGTATAACAAGTCAAGTGGGTATGTGATATAATAAAAGTACAACGGTCTTAACGTTTAACAACGTAAGCACAACAAGGGTACCCCCTTTACACAAACGTTACAAGACACTAACACACGTAGCATCATAATATGTCTATTTATCAAACAATCTTACTACACTTTACAGAAATCAATACAAGGCTTAAAAAAACAAATAAGTAAACAGTTCCTTTTATCTTTCTTAAGTCGTTATACCTAACTTCCCATAAAGCTAGTATAACTCTTAAGCTTTTTGTTTAAAAACCAAGTATTCTTTTGAAATACTTCAAGGTACTTATTATTCAGGCTTAAGTCAAAAACATTGCGAGAAACTATGTTCGATTAACACACGACGTCTCACCGTACTATATATATTTTAAAATATCATGCTCAAGAGTATAGGAAGAATCACATACCTTCTCGAAATCGACCGCCAAGTCGAATATGTCGCGCAGAGTATCAACCTATAATAGTCAACACGCCTATCAACGCCTAGACTACTACGTAGGATAATCTAAGCAGAGGGTTCTCTATTCTACGGAAAATCGGCAGCACTTCCTACCCTAGAAACTATACAAGTCTCAGTAAATACAAATTCTAAGTAAGTACAGTTCAATCTTCATTAATACTTCTGATGTGACTATAGTTCAATTCTCTTCTTTAATATCCTTCTATGTGTTTTATACTTATTTCTATACTTCTACAGTATGTATTCTCCAATTACATTAGAGGGATAAGATTATTTACCTCGATAAGCCCAATATTATCCAAGATATAAGTCGATCCTGAGCGAGGTTTAGCTCCTAATCTTCACGCTCCAAACCGCTCCAAGAAACCCTTAGAAGTTTCTACACAACTTCTACTCTCTACTTCAACCAACTATGACGTTTCTCTTAGGGTTTCGTTTAGTGACTAATGTAGATAAGGTAGTATTTCTAGTCTTTTAGTAAAGAGGTGACTTTTGGAAATACTACAAGGTATAGGCTAAAGTATTTGGGAATAGTAACAATACTAGGAGAGTATTTTCTACCAAAGAGGGGTAGTGTTTCGGCTAGGCTCTTCTCAAGAGGGGAGAAGGCTTTGACGAGAACTATAAGGAGAGGGGAGGGATTTTGGAGACTTGGAAATTGATTTGTGGATGAAGAACTCATCAACTCAAAGGGGGTATTTATAGGGCTTTCAAGGGCCAAGATGAAGCCAAGTGGTAGGCAAGTGTATGGTGGAGATTTGCACAAGTGCACCCTATCCTACTCCACAAATCCCTCACAAAACATTGACCCAAGATTTAAGCCACAAAACCATAGCAATCGTCCGAGTGCCCCACTTTGCCCACTGAGGGTGACAAGTGTCACCCTCCGTTGGTCTAAAATATTTCATCTCTCGGAAAAATCCGCAAAAATATAAATTACATAGCGAATTTTCCTTCGCAAGTTTTGTAAACGTTTAGCCTGAAAACCATTCGCTTTTGTGAGTTGTGCCCAAATTAGCCCTATGCCTAATCTTTAAGGCTTAACTCAGACACGCCTACGCATACTGGAAATACGGGGTATAACAGGGGTAGCTAACCCGCTACAACATAACAAGTCAGGGGGTAGGTGAAATAACACAAGCACAACCGGCTTATCGTAAACAACATAAGCACAACGAGAGAAACCCCTTACCACAACAAATCTCAAGACACTAACACCCGTAGTATCGCAACATATTTACTTATCAAACCAACTTACCACACATTCAGAAATCATTACAAGGCTGCTATAAACGAGTAAGTAAACCATTCTTTTTATCTTCCTTAAGTCGTTATAACTAACTTCCCATAAAGCTAGTATAACACTTAAACTTTGTAATAACTCAAAACATTCACATTTGTTTGGAAAACCAAAAGGACTTATTCTTTTAAAACCAAGTATTAATTTCCTTCTGAATAATGATTCATAACTCTTTTTGAAATATTTCAAGATTCTTAACATTTAGAACTCAAGTCAAAAGACATCAAGGTGAAACCAAATTCAGTTAAAACACGTACGTCTACCGTACTATATATTTTACAAATATCATGCTCAAGAGGATAGGAAGAATCACATACCTCCTCGGCTAAATCCACTTGCCAAGTCGAATATGCCGCGCGTAGAGTATCAACCTATAATAATCAAATACGTCTATTAACGTCTAGACTTCTTCGTCGAATATTCTAAGCATAAAGTTCCTTATTCTACGGAAAATTGGACAGCACTTCCTTTATTTCTACATACTTTTCCCCCTTTTCAATGTCCGAATTCAATATCCAAACGCCACTTTTAAGGCCCAACAATCCAACAATACAAATGGGATTACACGCCTAAACTTGGACGTGTAAAATTCTGCCCCACAATACATATTAACTAATTCAATAAGTTTAAGTTAGTATCTTGGCTATAACATGCTCACATATCATCCTTATCCAATCCTTTCAAATCCAAATCGTTATTCATACATGCAATATACCTAAAAGCAATATTGACAACTACAAGTCCTTTCTTCCTCACATGCAACACAATTTACTTAAAAAGGAGAATGAATTGTTACCTTAGAGTTCACCCAAAAACAGTCCAACAAATCTCACTTGCCCTCTTTCCATAATCACCTCCACAAACCTCCTACAAGCTTGTCAACATATTCCCTTCTTGCCGCCTTTCCGAAATTTCTCTACGCCTTGGTTTTTCCTTGAATTTTTAGAGAGAATGAAGAAGGATTTTTAGAGAGAAGGAAGAGGGATTATTTTAGAGAGAAGGGGGTTCTTGAAGAATGACCAAGTCTTCAAGACTTGGTCAATAAATAGGACTTCCTCAAAATCAGATGGGGGGAACACTTGTCACCCTCCCATGGCCTTTACAACAAAATATCTTCTGATTTTCCCCAGCCGCAAAAATCCTCGCACCGCGGCCAAGCGGTACTGCGTTACAAACCTCCGAACTTCTGCTCGCGCTGCCCTCGCTTCCGGCGCGGCGCTGCAACTTCAATGAACTCAGATATCCGCGCCGCTGCCAGATCCGCGCCGGGCGCTGCGGCACTGACCGAAAAATACTTTTCGCCGATCACAGACCGAACTTGTAACTTCCATAACTTTCTACTCCGATGTCCTATCGACGAACGGTTTGATGCATTGGGAACTAGACTCAACGAACTACATACTATGCCTTTGAAACACCTAGGAACTCCTAATGCAACTGGACATAAACCGCCCCAAAGTTTACTAAATCCCGTCCAAATCATTCTGTCCACCTATCTTTCTAAAATTTAAATCTTAATTCCTTTCGTACGTTCTCATATGCATGACCTGAACTAAGGGGTATAACATTCTCTCCCCCTTAGAAACATTCGTCCCGAATGTTCCTTCTACGCTTACTCAAATCAAATATCGACATAGACCCTCTTAACTATTCCTCTTGCAAATAAGAACGCTCTACATGGCCACAACAATACTTAAGCATATATGCCAAACTAAAACTAACAAGCAGGAAAGTGGGTTACCTGGAGGTGTAGAGAACAAGTGGGGATACTTCTTCATCATGTCCTCTTCTGCTTCCCATGTCATTTTCTCTCTGTTCTCATTCCGCCACAAGACTTTGACGGAAGACACATCCTTTGTCCGTAGTCGCCTAACCTGGCGATCGAGTATCGCTATGGGACTCTCCTCATACGATAACCCTTCTGTCACCTGGACATCACAAATCAGGTGCACTATAGATGGATCTCCGATACACTTTCGCAACATAGACACATGAAAAACTGAATGTACTGCCTCCAGATCGGACGACAGATCCAACTCATAGGCAACCTTGCCTACCCTACGACAATCTGATAAGGCCCAATGTACCTTGGGCTAAGTTTATCCTTCTTCCCAAACCTCATCACACCCTTCATGGGTGATACCTTCAGGAAGACCCAATCATCCATCTCAAACTCCAAGTGTCGACGTCGATGATATGCATACGACTTCTGTCGACTCTGAGCTGACAATAACCGCTCCTGGATAAGCTTCACCTTAACCACCGCTCACGAATCAAGTCCGCCCGACTACCGAACTTCGCCACATCAAACCAAATTTATCGGTGACTGCACTTCCTCCCGTATAAGGCTTCATAAGGCGCCATCCGATATTAGAATGGTAGCCGTTGTTATCACGCAAACTCCACTAGAGGCAAATGATCCTCCCAATACCACCGAATCGATAACACAGCCCGCAACATATCCTCAGTGTGCGGATAGTGCGCTCGTCCGTCGGCCTGGGATGAAATGCAGATCGAGGCTCACTGCGTCCTAATCCTTCGAAAGACCTCCGAAGTTTAGCCAGAACCGGGCTCCTCTGTCCGATATAATAGATATGGGGACCCCATGCAGTCTCACGATCTCTCGGATGTAAAGTCTAGCATAATCCTCTGCCGAAAACGTCGTCCTGACTGGAAGAAAGTGGGCTGATTTCGTCAGCCTGTCGACAATAACCCAGATGGAATCATGCTTCCTCTGAGTGTGAGGTAACCCTGTAATAAAGTCCATATTGATCACCTCCTACTTCCATGTCGGAATCTCTATCATCTGCAACAACCCACCAGGCTTCTGGTGTTCCACCTTGACGTGCTGACAATTCGGACACTGAGCAACAAACTCTGCAACGTCCCTCTTCAGGCCATCCCACCAATACATACATCTGAGGTCGTGGTACATCTTAGTCGACCCCGGATGAATGGAGTAACGAGCACTGTGTGCCTCCCCTAGAATCTACTGACGAAGTCCTGCTACATTGGGAACACACAACCTGCCCTCAAATCTTAGCACTCCCTCAGGTGCTATCTTAAATAGACTCTTCTCCTCTCGAAGAGCCGTATCTCGATACCGCACTATAATCGGATCCTCATACTGTCGCCATTTCACCTCCTCGACGATGGACGACTCGGCAACTTCTCGAACCCGAACCCCACTACTATCAGAACCAACCAAACGAACTCCAAGGCTCGCTAGCTGATGTAACTCGCGGACCATGCCCTTCTGCGGTCGCACATCCGATGCACTACCCATCGACCGCGGCTAAGGGCATCTGCAACTACATCGCCTTCCCGGGTGGTATAGGATATCGACATCATAATCCTTAAGTAGCTCTAACCACCATCTCGCCGCAAGTTCGGCTCCTCCGTCAAGATATACCGAGGCTCTTGTGGTCTGTGTAAATATCCATATGAACTCCATATAAATAATGTCTCCGCATCTTGAGGCATGAATCATCGCTGCCAACTCTAAGTCATGTGTGGGTAGTTCTTCTCATGCCGCTTGAGTTTGCCGAGACGCGTAAGCTACAACCTTACTATCCGCATCAAAGACACACCCAAGCCCGACACCGACGCATCACAATAAATCACATATCCGTCTAAACCCTCCGGAAGAGTAAGAATCAAGGCGGTCCAATTTCTCCTTGATGTCGGAAGCTCTCCTCACAAGCATCCGTCCACTGAAACATAGCTGCTTTCTGGGTCAGCCTAGTCAAAGGTGCTGAAATGGAAGCAAACTTCTCCACAAACCTTCTATAATAACCCGCAAGGCCCAAAAAGCTGCGCACCTCCGTCGGTGTAGTGGGTCTAGGCCAAGTCTTGACTGCCTCAATCTTTGTTGTATCAACCCGAATACCATCGGCCCCGATAACATGCCCTAAGAAAGCCACTGAAGCCAACCAAAACTCACATTTCGAGAACTTGGCATACAATCACGGCCCGAGGACCCAAGTACCGCCTCTCGTGATCTGCGTGCTCTCGCTCGTGCGCGAATAAACCAGATGTCATCAATGAATACTATAACGAACATATCCAAGAACGGCTTGAACACGGTTCATCAAATCTATGAAGATCGCTGAGCGTTGGTCAACCCGAAGACATCACCAACTCATAGTGCCCATACCGGTCTGAATGCGTCTTTGGGATATTCGCTCTCTAACTCGCACCTGATGATAACCAGACCGCAAGTCTATCTTGGAGAAACACCTCGCACCCTGCAACTGGTCAAACAAATCATCAATCCTGGGGAGGGGGTATCTGTTCTTGATAGTTACCTTATTCAGCTGCCTGTAATCAACACACATACGCAGCGTCCCATCCTTCTTCCTTACAAATAAAACCGGCGCTCCCCAGGGAGAAACACTAGGCCTGATAAAGCCTTTTTCCAACAAATCTCTCAGCTGTTCCTTCAATTCCCTCAACTCAGAAGGTGCCATCCTGCATGGTGGAATAGATATAGGCCGAGTGTCTGGCGACATATCAATGCAAAATTCAATCTCCCTCTCAGGAGGGATACCCGGGAGATCGTCTGGGAATACGTCTGGAAACTCTCTAACCACCGGAACTGACTGAAGGTCTGGTATCTGATGCGCGATTTATGCACACACTTAACGCAAGTGTACGTGTCGTGTCAAGTAATATAGTCTTAGAAGACCGAATTATCGTCCTCAGGGATTAGTGCTCAAGTACCAAATTCTATTCCTTGTTATCTATTTGGTGACCAGTAATTGATTTGTTGTTTATGACTCTAATTAAGAAAACTAATTAAACTACGTTGTTTTACTTCAGTAATGTGGAAATAGGGCTTCCAAATCTCCTCAACTATCCGCTTAACTTACTTACTAATGCAATTAGTGATGGTTCTTCTTCTATTTTGAGATAGCAGGTTAACTAAGCCGTTTTATACTCCTGTTAAGGTTATATAAACACTCAACCCGATAACACCTTTCTACCTTTCTGATAAGATTGACTCTGTAGAGGATTAAGTCCAGAAACCTATTAATACTACACAAGTATCGGGGTACTTTCGTCCACGATTTAACCTATGTTTACCCAACTACAGCATATTCACAACCTCCCTTTTCGGATTTCGGTTAGAAATCATAAGAATTATGATAATTAATGATCAAGTAATTACCAAGCAATCAAAACATATATTGGATAAATCTCAACAATAAGAAGAAGAACCAATAACATGCATTAATTCATAAAGAAAAGGTTCAAGTGAATTGACATGGAAAGCCCTATATTAAAGTTAGCTCCTAGCCATAGACATGACAAGAACTAATTTATCATCCAACATAAACTGAAATTAAAGTAAAACAAGAACAAGAAAATTACTAAGAAAATGTCTCCAATATTGATCACCAAAGTGTTGTGTTTTGGCAAGAAGAGGCACCCTTAAAACTGGCCTAGGGTTCTCTTTTTATAGTCTCAAAACGTGGTGCAGGTTTTTCCTTCAGGCCTGGCCCATTGTCTTTCGATTTCTTGATTTTTCCCGCTTCGGCCACAGCCAGAATCAGCCGCGCGCTGAACTTCGCAATCCTTGAAGATTAGCGCGTGGCGCAGCCTGCTGGCTGGAGGAGCAGCCACGCCTCTGCGTGCACGGTTCGCCACTTTCTCGCCGAGCTGGAACCTCCGTTTCTGCCCTCTTTTTGCTCCTTTTCCGCCAATGAGCCACTTTAAACCACTATGACTCAAAATAAAGAAAATCTATCCTAAGACGGCACGTATTTGTACAAAACTGGACAAAAGACTCACTAAAAACAACTCAAAAGGTGTATATAAAATACACCGATCAAATACCCCCAAACTTAACCTTTGCTCGCCCTCGAGCAAAGATCAAAAAGAAAGAAATATAGACACAAAGAGAAAGAAAAATAGAAGACTCAACGACATTGATCACTTTGCTGCATTGGTGTTACTTAGAAAAACATGAAGGTTAGCATAATAATATGCAGAAACATATAGCATGAATTTTTAGCATTCTAAACACATTAAGCTAGATATTTCGCAAACTCATTTTAATCATGCTTAATGGAAGTAAGAATACTGAATTATGCATGTCAATTTCAAAATCCTATGACATGTTTACTTGCTATTCTCCACTAATCATGGATATGCATATAAGAGATCTTCAGGATTTTTCAGGGTTGTAATGTAAGCTTAAACATGGGTAGGTAAAAATAGGCATTTAGACTCATTTTATGTACCATAAGCTCTTTTGCTTTTCAATTCTTCCCTTTTCTTTTGATTTCTTTTCTTCACTTCATATATATCTTTCCCCTCTTTTGTTTTGAGAGAGTGAAGTGTATTATATATAATAGGCACCCCCAAACTTAGGCTTTTGCCTATTTCTTATTACTTTTTTTATTGGAGTGCATTAAACTTGTTCACTCTTTTTGTCTCTTTTTTAACACTTTCTATTCCAACCATTTCACATTTTTACTTATGGCACAAGTGTGGAAATATAGGGTGTCAAAGAAAAAGTTTAATGTTTAGGCTCAACGGGGCTGACTAGGGATATTTTTAATGTCAGGGATAGAAAAAAAGTGGTAAGAATTGGCTAACAAAGAAATGTCTGAGTCATCTCCCTAACATGCATATCCTAACTATTTCGCCTCAAATAGCAATCAATCATACACATAGGTTTTAATCATTTAACAATGCACAATTCACGCAGAAACCCCAAATAGACAGATTTCATGAGTTTTTGGCATATCTAACCTAAGTGTTTAGATAGTTGCTTCTAATTCCATTACATTATTCAACTTTACTTCACTAGGTGTTTCTAGTAACTACAGCATGCATGATCTTTGACAGAAAATTATGACTAAAAAAAAAAAGAAATTTTATGACTCAAAAATACACAAAACAAATCAAAAAGACTCAACAATATCAAAAACACTAAGACACCCCCCCCCCAAACTTAAATCACACATTGTCCCAATTGTGTGCAAGACTCAAAGAAAATAAAAGAAACATGACAACTTACAGACTTGGTTTAAAATGGTGGCGGTGGATAGTGCATTGACCACTGGTTGAACAAGGAACTCATCTCGTCAATTCTCTGGTGCAACTGTTGTTGCCCCTGCCTTAATTCTTGTTGTCCTTGTATCACCGTGTCAAAATTCTGCATCATCCTTCTCTGGTTTAGGAGCAACTGCTCCATCATAGGCACTGGAGGTTACGATTCGAGGTGGTGGTCACGGTCGCTTTCGCCATCACGAGCCTCTGCCTCGTGCTCATCTTCATCCATGGCACCTCTGCCGCCGCCGTGTTGGTCTTCTTCGGGCCGCCGGGGGATTGGGTCTGGGAAGGAGTGCACTATCCCGTATGACACAGGAAATTGGTTTTTCTCATAAGTATCAGTGGGTAGGGTTGGGACCCCATGTATGGAGCATAAATGGGTGATAAGTGAGCCATGTCCCAACCCACCTGTCGTTACCAACCTGTTGGTCTCTCTAATGTTTCGCACTATTTCCTTCCCAACGTCAATTGTCTTCCCTGACATGATTCCATATATCAATTTTATTCTGTCTTCTGGCACTCTGGTGAAGTGCATTGATGGAATCAGCGGCATCGATTTAAATACAACCAACCCTTGGTCGTTTTGTTGAACCGACACCGCCACCCTTCTTGACCCATTTCGCAAATTCATACGCAGCCCGGGGTAGCTTATCGGCCATGATTTACATCCCGATTGATGTTGTTGGTGTCTCTAGACCATGTTCTGAAGTAGCTCCGGTCATCACCTCTTTCTTCAACATCCGCTATTTTTAATAGCAAATTTATTACTTCTGTCGTCACAGGGACTTGCGTTCCCCTCACAAAGCATCTATCCTCCACCCTCTCCGGAAAGTTAGCATAAAATTCTTTCACCATCACTGTGTTCATCGGTGCTATCCTTTCCGGGTTAACAAACCTCTTCCACCCCATCATCTCAATCATCGCCCGAATAGGCTCATAGACATCTCCCTCCTCAAATGATTCCCTTTGATAATCCATTCTTCTTTCAGGGATTAAGGGCCTAGTACTAAGTTTTCGATATCTGCCCTCTGCTGTTTGGCTGACAAACCTAGTATTATCATATTGAGGGGCTGAGGTGGATGTGAAAGCTCTTTTCTTTGTTGCAGACATTTTTAGATGACTTCTGCAGCGTTTCCTTTGTATCAACAATGTTACCCAACACTATCACTCAACAATCAGCAGCTACAACACCTATCACCCCCACACTTGCTCAAGGAGCTCCTGCGCAGCACCCCACACTCACCTCGTACACTCTTCCTCGAAATCTCACAACCAACTTCAACACCCCCACACACCTTCACAGATATAACACCTCCTCAAATCTACTACCTCATTTGATTATAGTGAAGCTCTCAAGAAAAGATAAGGGTTACCTTTGACGGTGTTCTTCAAGGTTTTCTTGCTTCTAATGATGATTTGAGGCAATGAGATGAGGGTAGTTGTTTAGGATGGTTAAGGTTTAGGGAATTTAAGAATTTTGGTTGTGATTGAGTTTAGTTTATGGAAGGTTTTTAGGTAAAAGGCGGATTTTCGTGGGTTTTGATTTGGAATGGGGAAAAATCGGATTTTTTTGGGCTGTTTTAACTTCTGGATTTCCGCCTGCGTTCGCAGAATCAGCCGCGCGCTAAATTATCGCTTCTCTTCGACTTTCTGCGGCCATGCGCAAATGGCGCATGGCTGACTTCAAAAATTTTCTGGCTTGCGCACTACGCAGAATCAGCTACATGGCCTGACGATTTTTCGAAATCCTTGGCTTATCTTCGCCGCTCCAAATTTCGCCCGCACTGCTATCACAACACATAACAATACCTCCGTGAGACTGTTCTAAGTAAAAATCAACTGCATTAAAGTAAACAATTTAAAATACACTGGGTTGCCTCCCAAGTAGCGCTGTCTTTAACGTCTTTTAGCCGGACGCAAGTTCGTTAAATCAAGAGGTGTGGGGTAGATTATGTCACGACCCGACCCCGGACCCGCGACTGGTGCCCTACCTGGGCACCCTTACAGGTATACATCAGAGATAATCAGCGGAACATACATGAAACTTATACAATAAATCAACAGAAATAAAATCAATAGGTTAGCCGATGAGGCTACCTCCCTGAATATATAAAACAAAACATAACCGAAGCAGTTGTCTCATTTCCTTTACAAACTGACCCACAACATGCGACTACAGACCTCTAAGAGTTTTAACATAACAACTGTGGCGGGACAGGGCCCCGCCATACCCCTGAATATACATGAACCTACAACCTCGGGGAATCGTACCAAAAGACAACTGCTTCAGGGAGTTAGCCAATGAGGCTACCTCCCTGAATATATAAAACAAAACATAACCGAAGCAGTTGTCTCCTTTTCTTTACAAACTGACCCACAACATGCGACTACATACCTCTAAGAGTTTTAACATAACAACTGTGGCGGGACAGGGCCCCGCCATACCCCTGAATATACATGAACCTATAACCTCGGGGAATCGTACCAAAAGACAAAGCCTCTAGAGAAATGGAGATTTCCAAGAACTGAACAGTGATCCAAAGAGTGTGGATCAACAAGATATGTACCTAAACCTGCGGCATGAACGCAGCCCCCCGAAGGAGGTCAGTACGAAATATGTACCAAGTATGTGAAATCGAAAATCAGAGTGAAATCATAAGAGTCTATATAAAGCCGAGACATGTATGATAACCAAAATAACGATATCGTGGCCTTGCCAAACTGAAAGTAATGAAAGTCAGTTTTACCTTTTTAAAGACTATTTCAACACATGAACAATAGTCACACAGGGCTACCGACACAAGCCCTCAAATATCATCACATAGCCCAATACTGGTCTCAAGCCCACAAATATCAAAGCGTGCCCGTGGAATCCCCCATCACTGTCGGCAGCTATAAGTGAATAACATAACCATGTGACGCGCCCGTGGCATCCTACTCTCACCGCTTGCAGACACCTACAATACATATATATATCTATACTCCTTGCCTGTGGAATCCCCATCATCGCCGATACCGTAAGTGTAACATATAACCATGTGACGCGCCTGTGGCATCCTACCTCACCGCTGTCAGACACATACAACACATATATATATATCTCATGCCCGAATCCTCATCTCGGTACATGACTTCATGGAGAGCTAATCCATGGGGTAATAATCGTATATAACATGGTCGCATGCCGGAATCCTCATCGTATAAGCATGGCCAGGGTACTAATCGCATAACATGCCCGTGGAATCCTCATCTCGTACATGTCTTCACGGGAGCTAGTCCATGGAGTAATAGTCGACATAACATGGTCGCATGCCTAATCCTCATCGTATAAGCATGGCCATGGGTAATAAAAAAATTCGAATCTAACCCGCCTCGGTTGCATGCCCTAATCCTCATCGATAAGCATGTCCAAGGAGTAATAAAACCATCCGAATCTAACGTATCTCGTCGCATGCCGGAATCCCACATGGTATAAGCATGTCCATGGATCAATCACAATGGAAGCATACCCGTGGAAGCCTCCGCCATCGCTTGCACGTCCAAGTAAATTCACAATAAGACAGCCGACCCTCCAACTGAGAGTCACGACAACGTAAACATATAATACTTGCACTCAAGGCTATCACAAGCAAGCATAGGTAAGTTCATTAAATCTTTAGACTTTCATTTTATATACTCAAGGCACTTTTCGTTTACATTAAACAAATCCGGGAATTTAACCCAAAGTACTACATACTTCCATCCTTTTCAAAAGATTCCTTTTCATATAAAACCCCAAGATACTAACACCCGTATCAAGGCTTGCTTACATTCCACATAAGTCACTACACTTTTAGAAATACATTTTCTCGTCTTCTAAATCAAGTGACCCTTACTTTAAAACTTTAAGCAAGTGATACCTTTAAATCAAATTGCCCTTCCTTAATTCAAGTTATTTCTTTGTTTACCTTATTAGAGAAAACCATTCTCTTAACCTTCCATAAAGCCGTTATAACCAACTTCCCATAAATCCGTTATAACCCTTTATGGTTTTAGACAAATTCATTCCTTTTATAACCAAGAGACTTATACTTTTAACACCAAGTATCATATACTTTCAAATCATCTTTCTTAACTTTCAAAATACTTCAAGTCTCTTAACTTTAGAAATCAAGTTTCTTAACCTTATATCTCAAGTAACTTACATCTTTTAAAAACAAGTTACTTCCCTTAAATCATGTCATTTCTTCCTTTAAGAATCAAGTTTTATTACTTGAAAATAAAGTCTCTCAACCCTTTAAGAGTTTAAGGTTCATAATCTTAAAACTTCATAATGTAAACTCTTTAAATTAAGTACATATACTTTACGCGTTGTGAATAGGTTATACTCGTTTATAACGATCTTATTAAAGCAGCCATGATCTAGAAAATGTAATACAATTTTGTCTTATCTTAGTTTCTATGCAGATGGAGACTTCTACTCATTTTTAATATAATCAATTGTCATTACATTTTCATTTATTAACGCTGCAATGGTATGTTCGATACTTATTCTCATTCTTACTGTAAATTAGCCAAGCCAACTTGGCTCCAAATACCTCCTAACGACTCTTACCAACATCCCCCATAAGACTTGGTAAGAACTTAGGATAACTTAGACATAACCTTTACATAGAGTAAATCACATACATACCTCTTAACTTCTAAGAGTAGAAGGGAACATGAAATAATACCACATGTATATTCCATACATAGAATCATGCCAAAGGAAGGAAGAGGTTCACATACCTCGCGACGATTATCGACAAGTAGCAAAATGCTCCAAAGTACTATAACCTTGCTAGCTTTTCCACCCTTCAAGTAGAATACGCTACTCCTAGTACTTCAACCTATAATGGTCATAATACGTCTATTAACTTCTTACTTCAAACGTAGAATATTCTAAGTGCTAAGTCACTAAATTCTACGGAAAATCGGACAACACTTCCTTTGTTTCTACATACTTTGCCACCTTTTTCAAGGCCGAATTCAATAACCAAACACGCCACATTTAAGGCTCAACAATGTAGTAAACAATAGGGGATTACACGCCTAACAAGACGTGTAAAATTCCGCCCCACAAATGATACAAAACAATCCAATAATACAATGTCATTCTCGGCTAAGGTGCAACAACATATCATTTTTTCCAAACCCTTTTCAATCCAAGTTGTTAAGTATAACATGTTACAAAGCCGCAATCGATTATAACAACTTAAATCTTCAAGTAGATTACATGCGACAATTCTAATTATCGACCAAATTGTATTTCAATTTCAAATGGCTAAAATGTCATTTCGGATTCTAGGCTTCTACTATCCAAATCACTTATGAATCTTCCACACATAATACTTCATGCTAGCTAGAATGTAAGGCTACAACAATATGTAATCTTATAACACTTTAAGAGAACAAGATTGTTACCTCAACGAGCCTTATCCAACTTCAGGATCCGAAGTCGCTCCCTAGCAACTTAGAGCCTCTCCTTGACACTTCAATCCGCCACTTGAAGTCCTTAGAAGATCACCAACAACTTTCCTTTAATCTTCCAAACCAAACCTAGGAAAGCAACTAGGTTTTCACCTTGCGACTAATACGAAAACGATATTTTTCCGGGATCTTTCTATTGAGATACCCTTACAATACCCTTATGAACCTTGGTTTAAAGTGTGGAGCTTAAAGAACAACAAACGAATTTTTTTCTTTCTTGAAACCCTCAAAGCCGAGAGCTCCCTAGAGTTCTTCAAACATTTTCTTGAAATATGACTAAGTGTGGGAACTATTCTTGCTACTAGTAAGCTTATATAGCATAATGGAGGGCCAAGATTAGTACATATGTGTGGCTTAGATACATTTCACAAGGATCAAGCCCAAGTGACCCTTTGACAAGTCAACAATATCAAGCTACAAGACTTAGCAAGACTTGGTCATCTAACTTATGGTCAAATGACCCTTTTACCCATGCCAATTCGTGCAAGAACACTTAAGGGTGGTAACACGTGTCGCCCTCCCATTCGTCACAATATTTCATTTTCCGACAATTTCATAATTCCGATAAATTTTTACTAGTCTCAAATCTTAACATTTGGATTCTTACGTATGTCCTTATTAAACATGTCCTGGAAATACGGGGTGTAACATTCTTCCCCCCTTAGAAACATTCGTCCTCGAATGTTCTTTCGGAGCTGAATCTATCGTTTCTCGGCATAGTCTCATAAAACTACACTTAATGAAACCTAATTATGTCACATATGGCCCTAATACCTCGCAAACATATAACCATCCCTCATAAGCCCAAAAAGGATTATCTTTTCGTACTTCCAAGTTACTCTAGTATACATACATAGTCTCAATATTATTCGTTCATGACACTTAAACTTACAACAACCTTAACATGCATACAAGTCTCTAAAGGGTCAAAGACATACCTGAAATCATATAGGCGGTTCAAAGGACCGCTAACACTGGAACTTCCACCACGACCTCACACTACCACGGCTGGCATAAACATCTGCCTAGCTATGGAAGCGAAGAACCCAGAATCGATCCAGAGATGCAGGCTATCCCACCATTGCCACCTGCGGTGACGATCTCTCACTAAATGGCCTGGCCGCCGCAAGCATAACAAGTCACAAAGTAGTATGACACTCCCAAAATGGAATCTACTAAAGTGACTACACCGGCAGCGTGGCTTCGCTACTATCTCTGACATCTGCGGAACTCGCACTCGAGCCCGACCGCTCCAGAATATCTCGGCGACCAAACCTCGGCGGTAAGATCGGAAGGAGCACTCGTGTCGGGTGAAATGTAGACCTAGCTGCTATGAGGCCGTCCCGCCAAAGTTACTGGAACCTCGCCGCCCCGCCTCTTGGGCTGGATGTCGACGGGTCCTCTCTCTCTCGCTGCCGATCCGCGTGCATAAGCTCGCATCTCGCAATATCCATACCGGTGAAGGGCCACTCCTGTGCATGCATAATCATATAATGGTCTAGCCGCATCACATAGCGGTGAACTGCATCGTCATATCGCCACGATAGTGCGATACCGCCAATGAGTCAAACTCGTGTTGTACTCGATAGTCCTCCCATTCTTCCTCGCGACAAGAACCTATCAACACGGGCTCTCTCATCTTAGGAGGCAAAAAGTGATCAAGAAAGGCCCCCGTGAACTCATTCCAAACTGCTGGACGAGCACCCACACCCCTCGACCGCTCCCAAGACTCAAACCAGTTCAACGCAATATCGCGTAACCGATAAGAAGCTAACACAACCGACTCTGTCTCCGAGGCCCTAAGCACTGCATAGTCACCGCGGTGCCGAACGAACTCCCGAGGATCATCCTCGATCTCGAACCATAGAACTGGGTGGACTACAACCTGTAAAAATCCCAAATCCTCAACCGCTCTACAGGTTAGCTACTCGCCTCGCCGGCGCGCCTACCACTATGCTAGTCAATAGCCCGACCGCTCTCCATAATCTCTAAACTCGCCTGGCGCGGAACCGAGGCTCTGTATTGGAACCTCCGAGTCGCACGTTTCTCGGCTCCTCTAATACCGTTGGCGAATCAACTCGCCGTCGAGCCACAACCTCGGGCATAACTGGGCTCGCGTGCGTAACCTTCGTGGACCACTAGCGCCTCTCGCCGCCGCTTTGCCCTTCGGGCCCAAAGTCGCTTCCGTGGAGGCATAATCGATACATAAGAATAGGTCGAGAGGATTCAACCTACTATGACGAATTTCTACCGCACGATCTCGCAGAGAGAAGAATGGAAACCAATCCTAAATGTCCCGCGGCCTCCCGATTATAGATGTGCACAACACACCGATAATCAAGACTCTACTAGACACGGCCTCAGACACTTTCCGAGGACTAAGCGCTCGATACCACTTTTGTCACGACCCAACCGGGCTCACATCGGTGCCCTACACGGGCACCCTTAAGTATACATCGAGATAATCAACTAACATACATGAAACTTATACAATAAATCAACGTAAATAAAATCAATAGGTTAGCCAATGAGGCTACCTCCCGAATATATAAAACAAAACATAACCAAGCAGCTTGCCTCCTTTCCTTACAAATCGACCCACAACATGCGACTACTGCACTCTAAGAGTTTTAACATAACAATTGTATGACAGGCCCCGCCATACCCTTAATATACATGAACCTACAACCTCGGGGAATCGTACCAAAAGACAAAGCCTCCGGAGAAATGGAGCTTTCCAAGAACTGAACAGTGATCCAAAGAGTGTGGATCAGCAAGATATGTACCTAAACTCGCAGATGAACGCAGCCCAAGGAGGTCGCGACGAAATATGTACCAAGTATGTGAAATCGAAAATATCAGAGTGAAATCATAATGATTCATATAAAGCCGAGACATGTATGATAACCAAAATAACAGTATAATGTGCCTTGCCAAAGTGAAAGTAACGAAAGTCAGTTTTACCTTTTTAAAGACTATTTCAACACATGAACAATAGTCACACGGGGCTACCGACACAAGCCCTCAAATATCATCACATAGCCCAATACGGGTCTCAAGCCCACAAATATCAAACCGTGCCCGTGGAATCCCCCATCACTGTCGACAGCTATAAGTGAATAACATAACCATGTGACGCGCCCGTGGAATCCTACCTCACCGTCGCGCATACACCTACAATACATATATATATCTATACTCCTCGCCTGTGGAATCCCATCACGCCGACAATCGTAAGTGTAACATATAACCATGTGACGCGCGTGGCATCCTACCTCACCGTTACAGACACATACAACACACACATATATATATATATATATATATATCTCATGCCCGTGGAATCCCTCATCTCGGGTACATGACTTCATGGAGAGCTATTCCATGGGGTAATAATCGTATATAACATGGTCGCATGCCACGGAATCCCTCATCGTATAAGCATTGCCATAGGGTACTAATCGTACATAACATGCCCGTGGAATCCCTCATCTCGGGTACATGTCTTCATGGGGAGCTAGTCCATGGAGTAATAGTCGTACATAACATGGTCGCATGCCCCGGAATTCCTCATCGTATAAGCATGGCCATGGGTAATAAAACAAATTCGGGAATCTAACCCGCCTCCTGGTCGCATGCCGGAATCCTCATCGATAAAGCATGTCCAGGAGTAATAAAACCATCCGGGAATCTAACCCGCATCCTGGTCACATGCCCCGGAATCCCACATCATATAAGCATGTCGAAGGATCAATCACAATGGAAGCATACCCGTGGAAGCCTCCGCCACCGCTGACGCTCCAAGTAAATTCACAACAAGACAGTCGGCCCTCCAACTGAGAGTCACGACAACGTAAACATATAATACTTGCACTCAAGGCTATCACAAGAAAGCATAGACAAGTTCATTAAATCTTTATACTTTCATTTTATATACTCAAGGTACTTTTCGTTTACATAAAACAAATCCGGGAATTTAACCCAAAGTACTACATACTTCCATCCTTTTCAAAAGATTCATTTTCATATAAAACCCCAAGATACTAACACCCGTAGTATCAAGGCTTGCTTACATTCCACATAAGTCACTACACTTTTAGAAATACATTTTCTCGGCTTCTAAATCAAGTGACCCTTACTTTAAAACTTTAAGCAAGTGATACCTTTAAATCAAATTGCCCTTCCTTATTTCAAGTTATTTCTTTGTTTACCTTATTAGAGAAAACCATTCTCTTAACCTTCCATAAAGCCGTTATAACCAACTTCCCATAAAGCCGTTATAACCCTTTATGGTTTTAGACAAATTCATTCCTTTTATAACCAAGAGACTTATACTTTTAACACCAAGTATCATATACTTTCAAATCATCTTTCTTAACTTTCAAAATACTTCAAGTCTCTTAACTTTAGAAATCAAGTTTCTTAACCTTATATCTCAAGTAACTTACATCTTTTAAAAACAAGTTACTTCCCTTAAATCATGTCATTTCTTCCTTTAAGAATCAAGTTTTATTACTTGAAAATAAAGTCTCTCAACCCTTTAAGAGTTTAAGGTTCATAATCTTAAAACTTCATAATGTAAACTCTTTAAATTAAGTACATATACTTTACGCGTTGTGAATAGGTTATACTCGTTTATAACGATCTTATTAAAGCAGCCATGATCTAGAAAATGTAATACAATTTTGTCTTATCTTAGTTTCTATGCAGATGGAGACTTCTACTCATTTTTAATATAATCAATTGTCATTACATTTTCATTTATTAACGCTGCAATGGTATGTTCGATACTTATTCTCATTCTTATCAGAATTAGCCAAGCCAACTTTGCTCCAAATACCTCCTAACGACTCTTACCAACATCCCCCATAAGACTTGGTAAGAACTTAGGATAACTTAGACATAACCTTTACATAGAGTAAATCACATACATACCTCTTAACTTCTAAGAGTAGAAGGGAACATGAAATAATACCACATGTATATTCCATACATAGAATCATGCCAAAGGAAGGAAGAGGTTCACATACCTCGCGACGATTATCGACAAGTAGCAAAATGCTCCAAAGTACTATAACCTTGCTAGCTTTTCCACCCTTCAAGTAGAATACGCTACTCCTAGTACTTCAACCTATAATGGTCATAATACGTCTATTAACTTCTTACTTCAAACGTAGAATATTCTAAGTGCTAAGTCACTAAATTCTACGGAAAATCGGACATCACTTCCTTTGTTTCTACATACTTTGCCACCTTTTTCAAGACCGAATTCAATAACCAAACACGCTACATTTAAGGCTCAACAATGTAGTAAACAATAGGGGATTACACGCCTAACAAGACGTGTAAAATTCCGCCCCACAAATGATACAAAACAATCCAATAATACAATGTCATTCTCGGCTAAGGTGCAACAACATATCATTTTTCCAAACCCTTTTCAATCCAAGTTGTTAAGTATAACATGTTACAAAGCCGCAATCGATTATAACAACTTAAATCTTCAAGTAGATTACATACGACGATTCTAATTATCGACCAAATTGTATTTCAATTTCAAATGGCTAAAATGTCATTTCGGATTCTAGGCTTCTACTATCCAAATCACTTATGAATCTTCCACACATAATACTTCATGCTAGCTAGAATGTAAGGCTACAACAATATGTAATCTTATAACACTTTAAGAGAACAAGGTTGTTACCTCAACGAGCCTTATCCAACTTCAAGATCTGAAGTCGCTCCCTAGAAACTTAGAGCCTCTCCTTGACACTTCAATCCGCCACTTGAATTCCTTAGAAGATCACCAACAACTTTCCTTTAATCTTCCAAACCAAACCTAGGAAAGCAACTAGGTTTTCACCTTGCGACTAATACGAAAACGATATTTTTCCGGGATCTTTCTATTGAGATACCCTTACAATACCCTTATGAACCTTGGTTTAAAGTGTGGAGCTTAAAGAACAACAAACGATTTTTTTTCTTTCTTGAAACCCTCAAAGCCGAGAGCTCCCTAGAGTTCTTCAAACATTTTCTTGAAATATGACTAAGTGTGGGAACTAGTCTTGCTACTAGTAAGCGTATATAGCATAATGGAGGGCCAAGATTAGTACATATGTGTGGTTAGATACATTTCACAAGGATCAAGCCCAAGTGGCCCTTTGACAAGTCAACAATATCAAGCTACAAGACTTAGCAAGACTTGGTCATCTAACTTATGGTCAAATGACCCTTTTACCCATGCCAATTCGTCCAAGACCACCTAAGGGGGGGGGGGGTGACACGTGTCGCCCTCCCATTCGTCACAATATTTCGTTTTCCGACAATTTCATAATTTCGATAAATTTTTACTAGTCTCAAATCTTAACATTTGGATTCTTACGTATGTCCTTATTAAACATGTCCTGGAAATACGGGGTGTAACAGATTAACCCCACAACCAATCCACTTTTTCAACATTTTCCTCTTTCTCCTTCTGTTTTTCTTCTTATAATTATTTTCAAGAGGAGGTTCAGTATCACTTACATGCTTTGGCGGGCTTATCTCCTTGTTGGGCTTTGGCACCGCTCACACGGTTCTCGATAAGGTTGATTGCAAAGCACCTGCTCATGACCGGGGGTTCAATAACGTGTTTGAACACTTTGAACACCATTTCTTTGCTTTATACTCTCAGTGTCAGCTCTCCCTTCTCTACGTCAATCAGGGCTCTCCCTGTTGCCAAGAACGGTCTCCCCAATATGATGGGAATATCCTCATCCTCCTCCATATCAAGAATGAGGAAATCCACAGGGAAAAAGAATTTTCCTACTTTAACGAGAACATCTTCAATCTTCCCCCTGGGATGCACCACCGTTCTGTCTGCTAATTGCAAGCTCACAGTGGTTGATTTTGCTTCACCTAACTCCAACCGTTTAAAAAGCACAAGGGCATCAATTTATCATCGCCCCCAAGTCACAAAGGGCCCTATTACATGTTACCGCCAACCGCGCGGCGGTGTAAAGCTCGATCCTTAAGTTTAGGGGCAATTTCTTCGCAGATGACATCGCACTCGCCGGTCGATTGCCACCATCTCATATTCTCCCAACTTCTTCTTCTTTCCCAAAATTTCCTTCATAAATTTAAAATAAGTAGGCATTTGCTCCAATGCCTCGATGAAGGGTATGTTGATGTGTAACTTTCTGAATGTCTCCAAAAACTTGGAGAATTGCTTATCAACTACTTTCCTTTGCAATCTTTGCGGAAAAGGAATCATCTCAGTGTACTCCTTCTCTGGAGCTTTCTCTAATATTGGATGATCTTCAACAACCCTCTCTCTCTCTATTTCTACCCTCTGTTCAACCACAGGCTGAGGTGCACACTGTTCTAACTGTTTTCCACTCCTTAGCTGCACTGCCTGGCACTATTCTCTAGGGTTCATCTCTGTATTGCTCGGCAAGGTCCCCTGTGGCTTATTTTTTGCTAGCTTTGCCAGTTGCCCCACCTGTGTCTCCAAGTTCGTGATAGAGGATCTAGTCTCTGCCATGAACTGAGTCTGGGAGTTGGTGAGTGTCAACAAGGCTGCTCTCAGCTCATCTGGCTTTTCTTGTTGGACAGGTGCACTGAATTGTTGTGAAGATGAGGCCTGAGTAAATGGTTGCTGATTCTGGTACTGGCCTCTAAACTGGTTCTGCTGCCCCTGCTCACCTCTCCATGAAAAATTAGGGTGATTCCTCCACCCTGGATTGTAGGTGTTTGAGTAAGGGTTGTTTTGGGGCCTCTGATAGTTCCCTACTGTCTGGCACTCTGCTTGCTCGATCGAAATATTGTTAGGATCAGCTGATGGACATCTATCAAAGGTATGTGGACCACCACACATTTCACAACTCATTGGCATTTGCACTGCATTTATAGACAATGTATTTTGTTGCAGTTGCTTGGTGAAAAGAGCAACTTGGGCATTAAGTTCAGTGATAGCATCAATCTCATGGACTCCTACTGTTCTTCTGCCACTCACCTGTCTGTCATCTGTTACATGATTATTGGTGGCCATGTCTTCCAATAAATCATGAGCCGTATCTTTGTTTTCTCATAAAAGTTCCACCTGCGGCTGCATCAATGATCGTTCTGGTAGTTCCGCTTACCCCATTATAGAAGATGTGGACCAAATTCCACAACTCATTACTGTGATGTGGACACTACCTTTGCAAGTCTTTGAATCTCTCCCAAGCTTCATATAATGACTCTCCATCGGCTTGATAGAAATTATTCAACTCTCCCCTCAGGTTCGCGGCTTTGCATGGTGGAAAGAGCTTTGCTAAAAATTTCTGTTCCAACTCTTGCCATGTGAATATCGAATCTGCTGGCAAAGAATTCAACCACACTTTCGCTCTATCCCTGAGTGAGAAGGGAAAAAGCCTCAATCTGACGGCGTCATCAGTAACGCCATTGTATCTGAATATTGCACACAACTCCAAGAAATTAGCTATATGCATGTGAGGATCCTCCGACGGCAACCCTCCAAACTGAACCGTATTCTGCACCATACTTAAAATTGCAGGCTTGATCTCAAAATTATTTGCTCCTATTGTTGGGAGCCTAATGCAAGTTTGTGCTCCATTTACCCTCGGTAGCACATAATCTCCAAAGCTTCTCTCCGCTTGGACCTGGACTCTCTCTTCTACATCCATCGACAATCTCCGAGGCATTCTTTGGTTAGGCTGATGATCACCTAACCCCTCATTCATCTCATTGTTGTTTTGTACGCCTTCCATCTCTGTTAAAGCCGAAACTCGTTGGTTCCTTTTGTTCTGTTTATAAGTTTTCTCAATTTCTGGGTTGAAGGGAACAAGAGTGTCTGCTCCTCTTCTCCTTCGCATAAACTGGGTGCCTGAAACAGATCAAAATAAACAAACGGATCACGGCACACTGGTTTTCACAAAAAAAATAAAATAAATAAAAACAAAAATAAAAACCAAATTAGAAATTAAGAATAGATAAAATTGATATTGAACTACGCCAATCCCCGGCAACGGCGCCAAAAACTTGATGCGCGATTTATGCACACACTTAACACAAGTGCACGTGTCGTGTCAAGTAATATAGTCTTAGAAGACCGAGTTATCGTCCTCAGGGATTAGTGCTCAAGTGCCAAATTCTATTCCTTGTTATCTATTTGGTGACCAATAATTGATTTGTTGTTTATGACTCTAATTATGAAAACTAATTAAACTACGTTGTTTTACTTCAGTAATGTGGAAATAGGGCTTCCAAATCTCCTCAACTATCCGCTTAACTTACTTACTAATGCAATTAGTGATGGTTCTTCTTCTATTTTGAGATAGCAGGTTAACTAAGCCGTTTTATACTCCTGTTAAGGTTATATAAACACTCAACCCCAGTACAACACCTTTCTACCTTTCGGTGATAAGATTGACTCTAGAGGAGGATTAAGTCCAGAAACCTATTAATACTACACAAGTATCGGGGTACTTTCGTCCACGATTTAACCTATGTTTACCCAACTACAGCATATTCACAACCTCCCCTTTTGGATTTCGGTTAGAAATCATAAGAATTATGATAATTAATGATCAAGTAATTACCAAGCAATCAAAACATATATTGGATAAATCTCAACAATAAGAAGAAGAACCAAGAACATGCATTAATTCATAAAGAAAATGTTCAAGTGAATTGACATGGAAAGCCCTATATTAAAGTTAGTTCCTAGCCATAGACATGACAAGAACTAATTTATCATCCAACATAAACTGAAAATAAAGTAAAACAAGAAGAAGAAAATTACTAAGAAAAGGTCTCCAATCTTGATCTCCAAAGTGTTGTGTTTTGGCAAGAAGAGGCACCCTTAAAACTGGCCTAGGGTTCTCTATTTATAGTCTCAAAACGTGGTGCATTTTTTTCCTTCAGGCCTGGCCCATTGTCTTTCGATTTCCTGATTTTTCGCCGCGCCAGCCCTACAATCAGCGCTGGCCTGGAACATCTGCAATCCTCTGAAGATTAGGCGCCATGGCTCCCCGGCCCTCGCCGGCGCGGCCGCGACTGCTCATGCTGGTTTGCCAACTTTCGCCGAGCTCTGGAACCTCCGTTTCTGCCCTCTTTTTGCTACTTTTCCGCCAATGAGCCACTTTAAACCACTATGACTCAAAAGAAAGAAAATCTATCCTAAGACGACACATATTTGTACAAAACTAGACAAAAGACTCACTAAAAACAACTCAAAAGGTGTATATAAAATACACCGATCAGTATCTCGGCCTCAGTATCGAATACCCGGACAATATGGTAGATATACCCCTTTTGCACCATCTTCCTAGCCTTGAGGTAAGAAATAAACCTACCCCTTGGCGACACAGTATTCCCCTTCCAATCGATAACCGGCTCCCCAGGAAACTGGAACCGTACCAATCTCTCCCTACAGTCCACATTGGCATAGCAAGACGCTAGCCAATCCATACCCATAATCACATCAAAGTCCGTCATATCCAACTCTATCAAGTCGGCTAGGGTCTGACGACTGTATATAGTCACTGGGCAAGTCTTATATACCCGCTCAGCTACCACCGAATCACCTACTGGCGTAGCCACCTCAAAAGGTTTTATGGACTCAGGCTCTATCCTTATTCTACCAGCAATATGAGGAGATATATAGGACAAAGTAGAACCTGGATCTATCAAAGCATATACATCACAACATGAAACCAATAATGTACCTGTGACGACATCCGGTGACGCCTGTCCCGACTACCGACATGGCATAACGCGCTCGGCCGCTGAAACCAGCCCTTGCCACGACTCTGCCGCGACTGCTTTGGACCATGAGCACTCGCCTCCGGGCGAGTAAATGAGAGGAGAAGACGGCTGAATGACCACAGAGTCAACCCTACCATCCTCGGCCGCTCTCGGTCCGCAGCCTCAAATATGACCGCCGCCACAAGTGTAACAAGGCCCCACAAGATACCACAACTCCCGAAGTGGGATCTACTACATCGGCCACACCGGAGAGTGGGTGGTCTCGTCGGTAGCATCCTGCTTTTCCGAAGCCCGGCCTGGCCCCGACCGCCCCAATACACCAACGCCCGAAGACGGTGGAGAAGCGCTCAACCGGTGAGGTGCAAATCGAGCCATCGGCCGAGGTCGCCCGCTCGAAAACTACCAGAGGACCTGCTGCTTGGCCTCTTCGCTGATATCTATTAATCCGTCGCCCTACGCTCTCACACCTGCCGCATAAGCTCGCATGCGCAATGTCCATGCCCACAAGAGCTACCCGAGCAACCCTCGCTAAGTAATCATCAAGCCGCGACATAGCGGTGTACCCGCCCTCCATGTTCGCCACTAAAGCGGGACGCATCGCCAACGAGTCAAACTCACGTTGTACTCGACCGCCCGCCGCTCGTCTCAACATCAGAAATCTATCAGCCCGAGCTCTCCTCATCTGCAGGGGTATGAAATGGCTAAGAAACGCCTCTGAGAACTCTTCCCAAACAACTGGAAGCGCATGCTCCCAGACGCTTCCTACGATCGAACCCGATCGCAGATCACGCACCGATGTGAACCCAAAACTACCGACTGTCTCCGAGGCCTTGATCACTCTCGCGATCTGCTGCTTCGGATAAACTTCGAGGTCATCTCGATCCTCGACCGATAGAACTCGTCGGATGCAACTCAAAAGTCCCGAAGTCTCGTTATCGACGGGTGAACTACGGTACAACCGAACCGCTGTCCCCGCTCGCTCCTCCCGCCGCCACGACACGGCTAATAATCGGGCTATCTCTTTGTAACCCATATCCTCGCTCCGTGTTTTGTAACCGAGGCTCGTACCGCGTCTCGTGAGCGCCGCCGCCGCTCAACTTTCCGCTTTGGCCGGCGACGTGGAACTCGCCATCCGGCATCACCTCGTAAAGATCGGGCTCAGGCTCCTCGTAACCTCTCTGCGTCTACTAGCGGCTCTCACCGCTTTGCCTTCCGCCGCGGTTTCGCTGCGTGAGGCATAATCGATACATAAAAATATGTCGAGAGGAGTTCAACCTATAACACACTCTATTGCACGATCTAGAGTGAAAAGAATGGAAACCAATCCAAAATATCATGTAGCCTCACGACATAGATGTGGTGCACGACACCGATAATCAAGACTCTACTAGATACGGTGCGTAGACACTTTCCGAGGATAAACCGCTCGATACCACTTTGTCACGACGACCTGCCCGCGATCGTGTCTTACCTCGCACCCTAGTGATACAACATCGAGAAAACCAGCGTAAGTAAACTCATAAACATGAAACAATATAAAATACTAAACAAAGCAACTAAAGCGGCCGCCATGTATATACATGACAATCAACCGAACGATTACATCCTTTACCAAACCCAATTTACAACAGACTACTGCACTTCTAAGAGTTTGTAACAACTATGGCGGGACAGGGCCCCTCCATACCCCTGAATGTACATGAATCTACAATGACAGGGAATCATACCAAAAGATAAGCCTCCGGAGAAACGGGGCTTCCCAAAAGCAGAACGGTGACCCTATAAGCGAGGATCAACCACCGATGTCCCTCTACCGCAGATTTAACGCACTTCAAGCGAGGTCGATAACAAGTACCAAGTATGTGAAATCAGAAATATCAGTAATGAAATCATAACATTTCTAAAACAAATCCACAGATATGATGAAAAACCAATTAGCCGCACATAGTGCCACAAAGATAAACAAGAGCAAATAGGTGTAGCGTGAACCGCCTTTTTTCTAGGCCGCTTAATGATCGCAGGGCCATCCGCCCATAATATCATTATGCGAGCCTAATCCTGGACTTCCGTAGTCCGCATAGGCCACCTGGGCCCGCATGAGGTACTCCTCGCATCGGGGGTAGCTAACCCGCGGCATTTCCCTGGACTACCGTAGTCCGCATGGCCACTTGGACCGCATGAGGTATTCCTCGCGACGCACAGAATACACCCGAGTGATTCTCGACTACCGTAGTCCGCATAGGTCACATGGACCCGCATGAAGTACTCCTCGCATCGGGGGTAGCTAACCCGCGACAACATAACAAGTCAGGGGGCAGGTGAAATAACACAAGCACAACCGGCTCATCGTAAACAACATAAGCACAACGAGAGAAACCCCTTACCACAACAAATCTCAAGACACTAACACCCGTAGTATCGCAACATATTTACTTATCAAACGAACTTACCACATTCAGAAATCATTACAAGGCTGCTATAAACGAGTAAGTAAACCATTCTTTTTATCTTCCTTAATTCGTTATAACTAACTTCCCATAAAGCTAGTATAACACTTAAACTTTGTAATAACTCAAAACATTCACATTTGTTTGGAAAACCAAAAGGACTTATTCTTTTAAAACCAAGTATTACTTTCCTTCTGAATAATGATTCATAACTCTTTTTGAAATATTTCAAGATTCTTAACATTTAGAACTCAAGTCAAAAGACATCAAGGTGAAACCAAATTCAGTTAAAACACATACGTCTACCGTACTATATATTTTGCAAATATCATGCTCAAGAGGATAGGAAGAATCACATACCTCCTCGGCTAAATCCACTTGCCAAGTCGAATATGCCGCGCGTAGAGTATCAACATATAATAATCAAATACGTCTATTAACATCTAGACTTCTTCGTCGAATATTCTAAGCATAAAGTTCCTTATTCTACGGAAAATTGGACAACACTTCCTTTGTTTCTACATACTTTTCCCTCTTTTCAAGGTCCGAATTCAATATCCAAACGCCACTTTTAAGGCCCAACAATCCAACAATACAAAGGGGATTACACGCCTAAACTTGGACGTGTAAAATTCTGCCCCACAATACATATTAACTAATTCAATAAGTTTAAGGTAGTATCTTGGCTATAACATGCTCACATATCATCCTTATCCAATCCTTTCAAATCCAAATCGTTATTCCTACATGCAATATACCTAAAAGCAATATTGACAACTACAAGTCCTTTCTTCCTCACATGCAACACAATTTACTTAAAAAGGAGAATGGATTGTTACCTTAGAGTTCACCCAAAAACAGTCCAACAAGTCTCACTTGCCCTCTTTCCATAATCACCTCCACAAACCTCCTACAAGCTTGTCAACATATTACCTTCTTGTCGTCTTTCCAAAATTTCTCTAGGCCTTGGTTTTTCCTTGAATTTTTAGAGAGAAGGAAGAAGGATTTTTAGAGAGAAGGAAGAGGGATTTTGTTTAGAGAGAAGGGGGTTCTTGAAGAATGACCAAGTCTTCAAGACTTGGTCAATAAATAGGACTTCCTCAAAATCAGATGGGGGGACAGTTGTCACCTCCCATGGCCTTTACAACAAAATATCTTCTGGTTTTCCCCGCCTTCAGAAATCCTGGCTACTGGCGCAAGCGCCACAACAAACCTCCGAACTTCAAGACTCTTACGCCACGGCCCTGCTTTCCGGTGCCGCGGTGCTGCAACTTCAGCGAACTTTCAGAATATCCGGCGCCGCGGCCTTGCATCCGCGCCGGCTGTGGCACCGACCGAAAAATACTTTTCTCGCCGATCGCGAATCGAACTTGTAACTTCCATAACTTTCATTCCGATGTCCTATCGATTTAACGGTTTGTTGCGGCTGGGAACTAGACTCAACGAACTACATACTAGGCCTTTGAAACACCTAGGAAATCCTAATGCAACTGGACATAAACCGCCCCAAAGTTGACTAAAACCCGTCCAAATCATTCTGTCCACCTATCTTTCTAAAATTTAAATCTTAATTCCTTTCGTACGATATCATATGCATGACCTGAACTAAGGGGTATAACATTCTTTCACCCTTAGAAATATTCGTCTCGAATGTTCCTTCTACGCTTACTCAAATCAAATATCGACATAGACCCTCTTAACTATTCCTCTTGCAAATAAGAACGCTCTACAAGGCCACAACAATACTTAAGCATATATGCAAAACTAAAACTAACAAGCAGGAAAGTGGGTTACCTGAAGGTGTAGAGAACAAGTGGGGATACTTCTTCATCATGTCCTCTTCTGCTTCCCATGTCATTTCCTCTCTGTTCACATTCCACCACAAGACTTTGACGGAAGCCACATCCTTTGTCCGTAGTCGCCTAACCGGATGATCGAGTATCGCTATGGGACTCTCCTCATACGATAACCCTTATGTCACCTGGATATCACAAATCGGGTGCACTCTATATGGATCTCCGATACACTTTCGCAATATAGACACATGAAAAACTGGATGTACTGCCTCCAGATCGGACGGCAGATCCAACTCATAGGCAACCTTGCCTACCCTACGGACAATCTGATAAGGCCCAATGTACCTTGGGCTAAGTTTCCCCTTCTTCCCAAACCTCGTCACACCCTTCATGGGTGATACCTTCAGGAAGACCCAATCATCCATCTCAAACTCCAAGTGTCGACGTCGATGATCTGCATACGACTTTTGTTGACTCTGAACTGACAATAACCGCTCCTGGATAAGCTTCACCTTATCCACCGCCTGCTGAATCAAGTCCGGCCCGACTACCTGAACTTCACCCACATCAAACCAGCCTATCGGTGACCTGCACTTCCTCCCGTATAAGGCTTCATAAGGCGCTATCTGGATACTAGAATGGTAGCTGTTGTTATACGCAAACTCCATTAGAGGCAAATGATCCTCCCAGCTACCCCTGAAGTCGATAACACAGGCCCGCAACATATCCTCGCGTCCGATAAGACGCCTCGCCCGTTGGCTCGGGATGAAATGCAGATCGAGGCTCACTCGCCCCTAATCCTTCTCGAAAGACCTCCGGAAGTTAGCCAGAACCGGCTCCTCGTCTGATATAATAGATATGGGGACCCCATGCGCCTCACGATCTCTGATGTAAAGTCTAGCATAATCCTCACAAAAATGTCGCCCCGACCGAAAAAGTGGGTTGATTTCGTCAGCATGTCGACAATAACCCAGATGAAATCATGCCTCCTCTGAGTGTGAGGTAACCCTGTAATAAAGTCCATATTGATCATCTCCTACTTCCATGTCGGAATCTCTATCATCTGCAACAACCCACCAGGCTTCTGGTGCTCCACCTGACTCGCCGACAATTCGAGAAAACAAACTCTGCAACGTCCCTTTTCAGGCCATCCCACCAATACATACATCTGAGGTCGTGGTACATCTTAGTCGACCCCGGATGAATGGAGTAATGAGCACTGTGTGCCTCCTCTAGAATCTGCTGACGAAGTCCTGCTACATCGGGAACACACAACCTGCCGTCAAATCTTAGCACCCCCTCAGGTGCTACCTCAAATAGAATTTTATCCTCTCGAAGAGTCGTATCTCGATACCGCACTATAATCGGATCCTCATACTGTCGCCTTTTCACCTTCTCGACGATGGACCACTCGACAACTTCTCGAACCCGAACCCCACTACTATCAGAACTAACCAAACGAACTCCAAGGCTCGCTAGTTGATGTAACTCGCGGACCATGCCCTTTCTCTCTGGCTGCACATCTGACAAACTACCCATCGACCGCGCTAAGGCATGCGCAACTACATCGCCTTCCCTGGGTGGTATAGGATATCGACATCATAATCCTTAAGTAGCTCTAACCACCATCTCTGCCGCAAATTCAGCTCCCTCTGGCTGAAGATATACTGGAGGCTCTTGTGGTCTGTGTAAATATCCACATGAACTCCATATAAATAATGTCTCGCATCTTCAAGGTACGAATCATCACGCCAACTCTAAGTCATGTGTGGAGTAGTTCTTCTCATGTTGCTTGAGCTGTCGAGATGCGTAAGCTACAACCTTACCATGCTGCATCAGCACACACCCAAGCCCGACACCCGACGCATCACAATAAACCACATATCCGTCTAAATCCTCTGGAAGAGTAAGAATCATGGCTGCCAATTTCTCCTTCAAGAATCTAAGCTCTCCTCACAAGCATCCGTCCACTGAAACATAGCTGCTTTCTGGGTCAGCCTAGTCAAAGGTGCTGAAATGGAAGTAAACTTGTCCACAAACCTTCTATAATAACCCGCAAGTCCCAAAGCCGCGCACTCCGCTTGCAGTAGAGTCTAGGCCAAGTCTGATCCGCTCAATCTTTGTTGTATCAACCCAATACCATCGCCCGATAACATGCCCTAAGAAAGCCATCGATGTCAACCAAAACTCACACTTCGAGAACTTGCATACAATCGCGGCCCGAGGACCCTGGCACCGCCCTCGCGACCGCACGCTCTCGCTCGCGCGCGAATAAACCAGGATGTCATCAATGAATACTATAACGAACATATCCAGGAACGGCTTGAACACCCGGTTCATCAAATCCATGAATACTGCTGGAGCGTTGGTAAACCCGAATGACATCACCCTGAACTCATAGTGCCCATACCGGGTCCTGAATGCACTCTTTGGGATAACTGTCTCTCTAACTCGCACCTAATGATAACCAGACCGCATGTCTATCTTGGAGAAACACCTCGCACCCTGCAACTGGTCAAACAAATCATCAATCCGGGGGAGGGCGTATCTGTTCTTGATAGTTACCTTATTCAGCTGCCTGTAATCAACACACATACGCATCGTCCCATCCTTCTTCCTTACAAATAAAACCGCGCTCCTGCGGAGAAACACTAGGCCCGATAAAGCCTTTTCCAAAGAAATCTCTCACCTGGTCCTTCAACTCCTCAACTCGTATGCCATCCTGCATGGTGGAATAGATATAGGCCGAGTGTCTGGCGACATATCAATGCAAAACTCAATCTCCCTCTCAGGAGGGATACCCGGGAGATCGTCTGGGAATACGTCTGGAAACTCTCTAACCACCGGAATCGATCAAGGTCCGTATCTCTACTCGTGATTTAATACACGAACAATATGGTAGATATACCCTTCTCGCACCATCTTCCTAGCCTTGAGGTAAGAAATAAACCTACCTCGCGACAAAGATTCCCTTCCACTGATAACCGCTCCCTAGAAACCGAACCGCACTCAATCTCTCCCATACCACATTGGCATAGCAAGACGCCAGCCAATCCATACCTATAATCACATCAAAGTCCGTCATATCCAACTCTATCAAGTCGGCTAGGTCCGACGATCAGATATAGTCATCGGGCAAGCCTTATATACCCGCCGCCTACCACCGAATCACGCATCGGCGTAACCACCTCAAAAGGTTTTATGGACTCAGTTCTATCCTTATTCAACCAAAGAACATGAGGAGATATATAGGACAAAGTAGAACTCGGATCTATCAAAGCATATACATCACAACATGAAACCAATAATGTACCCGACGACATCCGTGACGCCCCGGTCCCGACGGCCGACATGGCATAAACGCGCTCGAGGGTCTGGAACTAGGCCCCTTGCCACGACCTCGCCGCGACTCGCCGCCCACGAGCACCTCGCTCCGGGCGAGTAAATCGCAGGAGATTTAAGACCACGACGACCTCGTAGGTTGAACCCTACCATCTCGCGCTACCGCCTGGACAAGCCTCAAATATGACCTGGCTACAAGTGTAACAAGGCCCTACAAGATACCACAACTCGAAATGGGATCTACCACATTGGCCACACCGGAGGGGTGGTCTCGACGGTAGCATCCTCGCTTCCTCGCAGCCCGGCCCGGGCCCCGACTCGCCCCGATACGAACGCCGGAAGACGCGGAGGAGCGCTCAACCGGCCGAGGTGCAAATCTGGTCACGCCGAGGTCGCCCGCCTAAAACTACCAGAGGACTGCTGCCCCGCCCTCTTCTGGCGAGATCACCAATCCGCTGCCCTACGCTCTCACACCTGCGCACATAAGCTCGCACGCAGTAATGTCCATGCCCGGTGAAGAGCTACTCGAGCAACCTCTCGCTAAGTAATCATCGAGCCCGTGACATAGCGGTACACCGCCTCTCCATGTTCGCCACTAAATCGGGGACGCATCGCCAACGAGTCAAACTCTACGTTGTACTTTGACCGCCCACCCGCTCGCCTCAACATCAGAAATCTATCAGCCCGAGCTCTCCTCATCTGCGGGGGTAAGAAATGGCTAAGAAATGCCTCTGAGAACTCGTCCCAAACAACTGGAAGTGCATGCTCCCCCTGGGACAGCTCCCACGAATCGAACTAGTCGACTGCAGTATCACGCAACCGATGTGAACCCAAAACTACCGACTCTGTCTCCGATGCCTTGATCACTCTCATGATCCGCAATGCTTCGGATAAACTCGAGGTCATCCCGCCCCGCCCCATAGAACTCGTGGGCCGCAACTCAAAAGTCCGAAGTCTCAAGTTATCGATCTGGGTGAACTACGGTACAACCGAACCGCCCCCGCTCGCCCTCCCGCCTCCCACGACCTCGCTTATAATCGCCATCTCTTGTAACCCATATCCTCTCGCTCCAGCCGTAATCGAGGCTCGCACGCGTCTCGTGAAGCCGCCGCCGCTCAACTGGCTGGGCCGGGCGACGTCGTGGAACTCGCCGTCCGAAGCATCACCTGAGGTAAAGACTGGTTCAGGCCTCGTAACCTCTCTCAAGGCCCTACTAGCAGCTCCCTCAGCTGACTTGCCCTTCTGGGCCGCGGTTTCCTTGCGTGGAGGCATAACTGATACATAAAAATATGTCAGAGGGAGTTCAACCTATAACACAGCTCTACTGCACGATCTTAGAGTGAAAAGAATGGAAACCAATCCTAAATATCCTGTAGCCTCCTAATTATAGATGTGGTGCACGACACTCCGATAATCAAGACTCTACTAGATACGGTTTGTAGACACTTTCCGAGGCTAAACTGCTCTGATACCACCTTTGTCACGACCCGACCTCGGGCCCGCGACTGGTGCCTTACCCCGGGCACCCTAGTGATACAACATCAGAAAAAAACCAGCGGAAGTAAACTCATAAACATGAAACAATATAAAATACGAAACAGGCTAACCAAAACGGTCGCCTTCTTATATATACCTAACAATCAACTGAACAGTTACATCCTTTACCAAACCCAATTTACAACAGGACTACAGACCTCTAAGAGTTTGTAACAACTATGGCGGGACAGGGCCCCGCCATACCCTTGAATGTACATGAATCTACAATGACATGGAATCATACCAAAAGATAAGCCTCCAGAGAAACGGGGCTTCCCAAAAGCACAACGGTGACCCTATGAGCGAGGATCAACCACCGATGTACCTCTACCTGCGGCATGAACGCAGCCCCCCGAAGGAGGTCAGTACAACAAGTACCAAGTATCTGAAACTGTAAAATACTATAATGAAATCATAACATTTCCAAAACAAATCCATAGATATGTATGAATAACCAATTAGCCGCACATATTGCCATAGAATAAACAAAAGCAAATAGGTGTAACGTAACCGGTCTTTTCTAGGCCGCTACTGATCGAAGCAGGGCCATTCGCCCATAGAATCATTATGCAAGCCTAATCCTGGACTTCCGTAGTCCGCATAGGCCACCTGAGCCCGTATGAGGTACTCCTCGCATCGAGGGTAGCTAACCCGCGACATTTTCCTGGACTACTGTAGTCCGCATGGCCACTTGGACCGCATGAGGTATTCCTCGCATCGGCGTAACACACCCGGAGTGATTCCTGGACTACCGTAGTCCGTATAGGTCACACGGACCCGCGTGAGTTACTCCTCGCATCGGGGGTAGCTAACCCGCGACAACATAACAAGTCAGGGGGTAGGTGAAATAACACAAGCACAACCGGCTCATCGTAAACAACAAAAGCACAACGAGAGAAACCCCTTACCACAACAAATCTCAAGACACTAACACCCGTAGTATCGCAACATATTTACTTATCAAACCAACTTACCACACATTCAGAAATCATTACAAGGCTGCTATAAACGAGTAAGTAAACCATTCTTTTTATCTTCCTTAAGTCGTTATAACTAACTTCCCATAAAGCTAGTATAACACTTAAACTTTGTAATAACTCAAAACATTCACATTTGTTTGGAAAACCAAAAGGACTTATTCTTTTAAAACCAAATATTACTTTCCTTCTGAATAATGATTCATAACTCTTTTTGAAATATTTCAAGATTCTTAACATTTAGAACTCAAGACAAAAGACATCAAGGTGAAACCAAATTCAGTTAAAACACGTACGTCTATCGTACTATATATTTTGCAAATATCATGCTCAAGAGGATAGGAAGAATCACATACCTCCTCGGCTAAATCCACTTGCCAAGTCGGATATACCGCGCGTATAGTATCAACCTATAATAATCAAATATGTCTATTAACATCTAGACTTCTTCGTCGAATATTCTAAGCATAAAATTCCTTATTCTACGGAAAATTGGACAGCACTTCCTTTGTTTTTACATACTTTTCCCCCTTTTCAAGGTCCGAATTCAATATCCAAACGCCACTTTTAAGGCCCAACAATCCAACAATACAAAGGGGATTACACGCCTAAACTTGGACGTGTAAAATTCTGCCCCACAATACATATTAACTAATTCAATAAGTTTAAGGTAGTATCTTGGCTATAACATGCTCACATATCATCCTTATCCAATCCTTTCGAATCCAAATCGTTATTCCTACATGCAATATACCTAAAAGCAATATTGACAACTACAAGTCCTTTCTTCCTCACATGCAACACAATTTACTTAAAAAGGAGAATGGATTGTTACCTTAAAGTTCACCCAAAAACAGTCCAACAAATCTCACTTGCCCTCTTTCCACAATCACTTCCACAAACCTCCTACAAGTTTGTCAACATATTCCCTTCTTGCCGTCTTACCGAAATTTCTCTAGGCCTTGGTTTTTCCTTGAATTTTTAGAGAGAAGGAAGAGGGATTTTTTTTAGAGAGAAGGGGGTTCTTGAAGAATGACCAAGTCTTCAAGACTTGGTCAATAAATAGGACTTCCTCAAAATCAGATGGGGGGGACACTTGTCACCCTCCCATGGCCTTTACAATAAAATATCTTCTGATTTTTCCCGCTTTCGCAAAATCTCGCCAGCCGCGCTGAAACCTCCGAGAACTTCACTTCCGCGCCTCGCTTCCGGCGTCGCGGTGCTGCAACTGCAGCGAACTTTCAGAATATCCGCGCCGCCTCAGATCCTGCCAAGGCCGTGGCACCGACCGAAAATACTTTTCGCCGATCGCACACCGAACTTTTAACTTCCATAACTTTCTACTCCGATGTCCTATCGACGAACGGTTTGCTGCGTTGGGAACTAGACTCAACGAACTACATACTAGGCCTTTGAAACACCTAGGAACGCCTAATGCAACTGGACATAAACCGCCCCAAAGTTGACTAAAACCCGTCCAAATCATTCTGTCCACCTCTCTTTCTAAAATTTAAATCTTTATTCCTTTCGTACGTTCTCATATGCATGACCTGAACTAAGGGGTATAACATTCTCTCCCCCTTAGAAACATTCGTCCCGAATGTTCCTTCTATGCTTACTCAAATCAAATATCGTCATAGATCCTCTTAACTATTCCTCTTGCAAATAAGAACGCTCTACATGGCCATAACAATACTTAAGCATATATGCCAAACTAAAACTAACAAGTAGGAAAGTGGGTTACCTGGAGGTGTAGAGAACAAGTGGGGATACTTCTTCATCATGTCCTCTTTTGCTTCCCATGTCATTTTCTCTCTGTTCTCATTCCGCCACAAGACTTTGACGGAAGCCACATCCTTTGTCCGTAGTCGCCTAACCTGACGATCGAGTATCGCTATGGGACTCTCCTCATACGATAACCCTTCTATCACCTGGACATCACAAATCGGGTGCACTCTAGATGGATCTCCGTTACACTTTCGCAATATAGACACATGAAAAACTGGATGTACTGCCTCCAGATCGGACGGCAGATCCAACTCATAGGCAACCTTGCCTACCCTACGAACAATCTGATAAGGCCCAATGTACCTTGGGATAAGTTTCCCCTTCTTCCCAAACCTCATCACACCCTTCATGGGTGATACCTTCAGGAAGACCCAATCATCCATCTCAAACTCCAAGTGTCGACGTCGATGATCTGCATACGACTTGGCCGACTCGAGCCGACAATAACCGCCCCGGATAAGCTTCACCTTATCTACCGCCATCGAATCAAGTCCGCCCGACTACCCGAACTTCGCCACATCAAACCAAATTTATCGGTGACCGCACTTCCTCCCGTATAAGGCTTCATAAGGCGCCATCTGGATACTAGAATGGTAGCTGTTGTTATACGCAAACTCCACTAGAGGCAAATGATCCTCCCGCTACCCTCGAATCGATAACACAGCCCGCAAAGATATCCTCGTTGTCCGGATAGTATGCTCGCTCGCCGGTCTGGGGATGAAATGCAGTACTGAGGCTCACCTGCGTTCCTAATCCCTTCAGGAAAGACCTCTAGAAGTTAGCCGTAAACTAGGCTACTCTGTCCGATATAATAGATATGGGGACCCCATGCAGTCTCATGATCTCTCGGATGTAAAGTCTAGCATAATCCTCTCAAAAACGCCGCCCGATCGAAGAAAGTTGGTCGATTTCACACCGTCGACAATAACCCATATGGAATCATGCTTTCTCTGAGTGTGAGGTAACCCTGTAATAAAGTCCATATTGATCACCTCCTACTTCCATGTCGGAATCTTTATCATCTGCAACAACCCACCAGGCTTTTGGTGCTCCACCTTGACCCCTGACAATTCGGACACTGAGCAACAAACTCTGCAACGTCCCTCTTCAGGCCATCCCACCAATACATACATCTGAGGTCGTGGTACATCTTAGTCGACCCCGGATGAATGGAGTAACGAGCATTGTGTGCCTTCCCTAGAATCTGCTGACGAAATCCTGCTACATCGGGAACACACAACCTGCCCTCAAATCTTAGCACCCCCTCAGGTGCTACCTCAAATAGACTTTTCTCCTCTCGAAGAGTCGTATCTCGATATCGCACTATAATCGGATCCTCATACTGTCGCCTTTTCGACTCCTCGACGATGGACGACTCGATAACTTCTTGAACCCGAACCCCACTACTATCAGAACCAACCAAACGAACTCCAAGGCTCGCTAGCTGATGTAACTCGCGGACCATGCCCCTTCTCTATGGATGCACATCTGACAGACTACCCATCAATCTGCGGCTAAGGTCATCTGCAACTACATTGGCCTTCCCTGGGTGGTATAGGATATCGACATCATAATCCTTAAGTAGCACTAACCACCATCTCTGCCGCAAGTTCAGCTCCCTCTGGCTGAAGATATACCGGAGGATCTTGTGGTCTGTGTAAATATCCACATGAACTCCATATAAATAATGTCTCCAGATCTTCAAGGAATGAATCACTACTGCCAACTCTAAGTCATGTGTGGGGTAGTTCTTCTCATGCTGCTTGAGCTGTCAAGATGCGTAAGCTATAACCTTCCCATGCTGCATCAGCACACACCCAAGCCCGACCCCCGACGCATCATAATAAACCACATATCCGTCTAAACCCTCTGGAAGAGTAAGAACTGGGGCGGTCGTCAATTTCTCCTTCAGTAATCGGAAGCTCTCCTCACAAGCATCCGTCCACTGAAACATAGCTGCTTTCTGGGTCAGCCTAGTCAAAGGTACTGAAATAGAAGCAAACTTCTCCACAAACCTTCAATAATAACCCGCAAGGCCCAAAGCCGCGCACTCCGCTTGTAGCTGGTCTAGGCCAAGTATTGATCGCCTCAATCTTTGTCAGATCAACCCAATACCATCGCCCGATAATATGCCCTAAGAAAGCCATCAAGCAACCAAAACTCACACTTCGAGAACTTGGCATACAATCACGGCCCGAGGACCCAAGTACCGCCTCAAGTGATTCGCATGCTCGCCTGCGGCGCGAATAAACCAGATGTCATCAATGAATACTATAACGAACATATCCAAGAACGGCTTGAACACCCGTTCATCAAATCCATGAAGATCGCTGAGCGTTGTCAACCCGGAAAGACATCACCAACTCATAGTGCCCATACCGGTCCCGAATGCACTCTTTGGGATATTCGCTCTCTAACTCGCACTGATGATAACTGCATCGCAGTCTATCTTGGAGAAACACTCGCACTTCGCAAATCGGTCAAACAAATCATCAATCCCGGGGGGTATCTGCTTCGAGAGTTACCTTATTCACCGCTCAGAATCAACACACATACGCAGCTGGCCCCATCCTTCTTCCTTACAAATAAAACCGGCACGCTGGGGAGAAACACTAGGCCCGATAAAGCCTTTTTCCAACAAATCTCTCACTGTTCCTTCAATTCCTCAACTCAAGGTGCCATCCTCGCATGGTGGAATAGATATAGCCGAGTGTCCGCGACATATCAATGCAAAATTCAATCTCCTCTCGTGAGGGATACCCGAGATCGCCTGGGAATACGCCCGAAACTCTCTAACCACCGAATCGATCAAGGTCCGTATCTCGCCTCGATCTAATACCCAACAATATGGTAGATATACCCTTCGCACCATCTTCCTAGCCTTGAGGTAAGAAATAAACTTACCCTTGGCGACACAAGATTCCCTTCCACTCGATAACCGCCTCAGAAACTTGAACTGCACTAATCTCTCCCATACCCACATTGGCATAGCAAGACGCCAGCCAATCCATACCCATAATCACATCAAAGTCCGTCATATCTAACTCTATCAAGTCGCTAGGGTCCGACGATCAGATATAGTCACCGGGCAAGCCTTATATACCCGCCACTACCACCGAATCACTCATCGGGCGTAGCCACCTCAAAAGGTTTTATGGACTCAGCTCTATCTCTATTCTACCAAAGAATATGAGGAGATATATAGGACAAAGTAGAACTCGATCTATCAAAGCATATACATCACAACATGAAACCAATAATGTACTGGTGATGACATCCGTGACACCTCCCGGTCCCGACGGCCGACATGGCATAAACGCGCTCGAGGGCCGAACCAGGCCTTGCCACGACCTCCGCCGCGACTGGCCGCCCACGAGCACCCGCCCGGCGAGTAAATCGCAGGAGATGAAGACCCGCGACGACCAGTAGGTGAACCCTACCATCTCGCGCTACTCTGGCCTGACAGCCTCGAATATGACCTGCGCCACAAGTGTAACAAGGCCCCACAAGATACCACAACTCGAAATGGGATCTACCACATCGCCACACCGAGAGGGGTGGTCTCGACGGTAGCATCCTCGCTTTCCTAGAAGCCTCGGGCCCCGACCGCCCCGAATACTCGAATGCTCTAAGACGGCGGAGGAGCGCTCAACCTACCGAGATGCAAATCCAGCCTCCGCCGAGGTCGTCCGCTCGAAGCTACCAGAGGACTCGCTGCCCGCCCTCTCGCCGATATATATCAACTGCCGCCCCACGCTCTCACACCCAGCGCATAAGCTCGCACGCAGTAATGTCCATGCCGGCCAAGAGCTACTCCCGAGCAACCTCTCGCTAAGTAATCATTAAGCCTCGTGACATAGCGGTGTACTCGCCCTCCATGTTCGCCACTAAAGCGGGACGCATCGAGCCAACGAGTCAAACTCTACGTTGTACTCCGACCGCCCGCCTGCTCGCCTCAACATCGAAATCTATCACCGAGCTCTCATCTCGCGCGTAAGAAATGGCTAAGAAACGCCTCGAGAACTCGTCCCAAACACCGGAAGCGCATGCTCCCCGACGCTCCTACGATGAACTGGGCCGATCGCAGATCACGCACCGATGTGAACTCAAAACTACCGACTCGCTCCGAGGCCTCGATCACTTACGATCCGCCGCACCGCTTGATAAACACCGAGGGTCATCGCCACCCGACCCATAGAACTCGCGGGCCGCAACTCAAAAGTCCCGGTCTCGTTATCGACTGGGTGAACTACGGTACAACCGAACCGCCCCCGCTCGCCCTCTCAGACGCCACGACTCGCTAATAATCGGGTCATCTCCTTGTAACCCATATCCTTCGCTTCCGTGACGTGTAATCGAGGCTTGGGTACCGCGTCTCGTGAGCCGCCGCCGCTCAACTCGCTGGGCCGAGACGTCGTGGAACTCGCCGTCCAAGATCACCTCGTAAAGATGGGCTCAGGCTCTCATAACCCTCTCAAGGCCCTACTAGCCTCCTCACCGCTTTGCCCTTCTCGGGCCGGTTTCATGCGAGGCATAATCGATACATAAAAATACGTCGAGGAGTTCAACCTATAACACAACTCTATTGCACGATCTTAGAGTGAAAAGAATGGAAACCAATCCTAAATATCTTGTAGCCTCCTGATTATAGATGTGGTGCACGACACGCCGATAATCAAGACTCTACTAGATACGGTCTGTAGACACTTTCCGAGGATAAACTGCTCTGATACCACCTTTGTCACGACCCGACCTCGGGCCCGCGACTGGTGCCTTACCCCGGGCACCCTAGTGATACAACATCAGAGAAAAAACAGCAGAAGTAAACTCATAAACATGAAACAATATAAAATAAGAAACAGGCTAACCAAAACGGTCGCCTTCCTGTATATACCTGACAATCAACTGAACAGTTACATCCTTTACCAAACCCAATTTACAACAGGACTACTGCACTTAAGAGTTTGTAATAACTATGGCAGACAGGCCCCGCCATACCCTGAATGTACATGAATCTATAATGACAGGGAATCATACCAAAAGATAAGCCTCCGGATAAACGAGGCTTCCCAAAAGCAGAACGGTGACCCTATGAGCGAGGATCAACCACCGACGTACCTCTACCTGCGGCATGAACGCAGCTTCAAGGAGGTCAAGATAACAAGTACCAAGTATGTGAAATCAGAAATATCAGAATGAAATCATAACATTTCCAAAACAAATCCACAGATATGTATGAACAACCAATTAGCCACACATAGTGCCACAACATAAACAAGAGCAAATAGGTGTAACGTAACCGGTCTTTTCTAGGCCGCTAATGATCGAAGCAGGGCCATCCGCCCATAGTATCATTATGCGAGACTAATCCTGGACTTCCGTAGTCCGCATAGGCCACCTGGGCCCGCATGAGGTACTCCTCGCATCGGGGGTAGCTAACCCGCGACATTTTCCTGGACTACCGTAGTCCGCATGGCCACTTGGACCGCATGAGGTATTCCTTGCATCGGCGTAACACACCCGGAGTGATTCCTGGACTACCGTAGTCCGCATAGGTCACATGGACCCGCATGAGATACTCCTCGCATCGGGGGTAGCTAAACCGCGGCAACATAACAAGTCAGGGGGTAGGTGAAATAACACAAGCACAACCGGCTCATCGTAAACAACAAAAGCACAACGAAAGAAACCCCTTACCACAACAAATCACAAGACACTAACACCCGTAGTATCGCAACATATTTACTTTTCAAACCAACTTACCACACATTCAGAAATCATTACAAGGCTGCTATAAACGAGTAAGTAAACCATTCTTTTTATCTTCCTTAAGTCGTTATAACTAACTTCCCATAAAGCTAGTATAACACTTAAACTTTGTAATAACTCAAAACATTCACATTTGTTTGGAAAACCAAAAGGACTTATTCTTTTAAAACCAAGTATTACTTTCCTTCTGAATAATGATTCATAACTCTTTTTGAAATATTTCAAGATTCTTAACATTTAGAACTCAAGTCAAAAGACATCAAGGTGAAACCAAATTCAGTTAAAACACGACGCTCACCGCATCATATATTTTGCAAATATCATGCTCAAGAGGATAGGAAGAATCACATACCTCCTCGGCTAAATCCACTTGCCAAGTCGAATATGCCGCGCGTAGAGTATCAACCTATAATAATCAAATATGTCTATTAACATCTAGACTTCTTCGTCGAATATTCTAAGCATAAAGTTCCTTATTCTACGGAAAATTGGACAGCACTTCCTTTGTTTCTACATATTTTTCCCCCTTTTCAAGGTCCGAATTCAATATCCAAACGCCACTTTTAAGGCCCAACAATCCAACAATACAAAGGGGATTACACGCCTAAACTTGGACGTGTAAAATTCTGCCCCACAATACATATTAACTCATTCAATAAGTTTAAGGTAGTATCTTGGCTATAACATGCTCACATATCATCCTTATCCAATCCTTTCAAATCCAAATCGTTATTCCTACATGCAATATACCTAAAAGCAATATTGACAACTACAAGTCCTTTCTTCCTCACATGCAACACAATTTACTTAAAAATGAGAATGGATTGTTACCTTAGAGTTCACCCAAAAACAGTCCAACAAATCTCACTTGCCCTCTTTCCACAATCACCTCCACAAACCTCCTACAAGTTTGTCAACATATTCCCTTCTTGCCGCCTTTCCGAAATTTCTCTAGGCCTTGGTTTTTCCTTGAATTTTTAGAGAGAAAGAAGACATATTTTTAGAGAGAAGGAAGAGAGATTTTTTTTTAGAGAGAATGGGGTTCTTGAAGAATGACAAAGTCTTCAAGACATGGTCAATAAATAGGACTTCCTCAAAATTAGATGGGGGGGGGGGGGGACACTTGTGACCATCCCAGGGCCTTTACAACAAAATTTCTTCTGATTTTTCCCCGCTGCAAAATCCCGCCTGGCGCTGCTCGCACCAGCCATGGGCGCTAAACCTCCGAGAACTTCAAGATTCCCAGCCTGCCCTGCATCCGGCGCCGCACTGTGGGCACTGACCGAAAATACTTTTCTCGCCGATCACAAGACCGAACTTGTAACTTCCATAACTTTCTACTCTGATGTCCTATCGACGAACAGTTTGTTGCATTGGGAACTAGACTTAACGAACTACATACTAGGCCTTTGAAACACCTAGGAACTCCTAATTCAACTGGACATAAACCGCCCCAAAGTTGACTAAAACCCGTCCAAATCATTCTGTCCACCTATCTTTCTAAAATTTAAATCTTAATTCCTTTCGTACGTTCTCATATGCATGACCTGAACTATGGGGTATAACAATCAAGGCCTCAGAGGCAGAGTCAGTGGTATTGGGTTCTCATCAGATACGTGATATTGCGCCAATCGGTTTGATCTACGGAACCGGCCCGGGAGCATGCGCTTCCAGCTGGTTGGGACGAGTTCTCGGAGGTGTTTCTTAACCATTTCTTGCCTCCACAGATGAGGAGAGCCTGGGTGGATAGGTTTATGATGTTGAGGCAGAATGGGCGGACGGTTCGGGAGTACAACATAGAGTTCTACTCGTTGGCTCGGTATGCCCCCACTCTAGTAGCAGACATGGAGGATAGAGTGCACCGCTATGTCACGAGGCTTGATGATTATCTAGCGGAAGGTTGCACGGGGGTAGCTCTTCAGCCGGGCATGGACATTACCCGCATACAGGCTTATGCACAGGGGACTGAGGAACGTAGAGGTCGACGTAGTGACCGAGATCAGCATAAGAGGGCCAAGACAGCAGGGTCCTTTGGTAACTTTCGAGGTGGACAGCTTCAGCAGCAGGCTAGGTATGCACCTCAGCCAGTACAGAGTACTCCTTCGCAGTCTTCAGGACGTCCGGGGTATTCAGGGGCGGGTCAGGGCTCCAGGACTTCGGGTTTCCAGGAAGGCAGGGATCTTAACCGATCGAGACCATCCCCCTCTCGGTGTGTCCGATGCGGTAAATCCCATTTCGGGAATTGTAGAGGTGCTTTGGGAGCTTGTTTCACTTGCGGCCGGCAGGGCCATTTTTCGAGGGGTTGTCCGACCAGAGGTAGCACAGATGGTAGGGTTCAACCTACAGGGTCGTTTGTCGGTCTTCATCTCCTGGCATTACTCCTGAGGCGTGGTGCCTGGGCCGCCAGGTCGCGGCAGAGGTCGTGGCAGGGGTCCAAGTTCCAGCGATCCTCTGAACCACATATATGCTTTATCCAGCCATCAGGACCAGGAGGCGTCGCCGGATGTCGTCACAGGTATATTATTGGTTTCATGCTGTGACGTATATGCTTTGATAGATCCGGGTTCTACTTTGTCCTATATATCTCCTCATATTACTGGTAGAATAGGGATAGAGCCTGAGTCCATAGAACCTTTTGAGGTAGCTACACCAGTAGGTGATTCGGTAGTAGCGGAGCGGGTATATAAGGTTTGCCCAATGACTATATACAGTCGTCAGACCCTAGCCGACTTGATAGAATTGGATATGACGGATTTTGATGCTATTATGGGTATGGATTGATTTGCTTCTTTCTACGTCAATGTGGACTGTAGGAAGAGATTGGTACGGTTCTAGTTTCCCGGTGAGCCGGTTATCGAGTGGAAAGGGAATAATGCGTCGCCGAGAGGTAGGTTTATTTCGTACCTCAAGGCTAGGAAGATGGTTCAGAAGGGATATATCTACCATCTTATTCGGGTATTTGATACAGAGGCTGAGTTGCCAGATCTTCAGTCAGTTCCGGTTGTTAGAGAATTTCCGGATGTATTCCCAGACGATCTCCCAGGTATTCCTCCTGAGAGGGAGATAGAGTTCTGTATTGATGTTCTGCCAGATACTCGGCCTATATCTATTCCACCGTACAGAATGACACCTGCTGAGTTGAGGAGTCAAGGACCACCAAGGATTTGCTGGAGAAAGGCTTTATTAGGCCTAGTACTTCACCTTGGGGAGCGCCGGTATTGTTTGTAAAGAAGAAGGATGGGACGCTGTGTATGTGTGTCGATTACAGGCAGCTGAACAATGTAACCATAAAAAATAGATACCCCCTCCCCAGGATTGATGATTTGTTTGATCAGTTGCAGGGTGCGAAGTGTTTTTCCAAGATAGACCGCGATCCGTTATCATCAAAGTAGTTAGGGAGGCAGATGTCCCTAGGACTGCATTCAGGACCCGGTATGGGCATTATGAGTTCAGGGTAATGTCTTTCGGCTTGACAAATGCTTCAGCTGTATTTATGGATTTAATAAACCGGGTGTTCAAGCCATTTCTGGATACGTTTGTTATAGTATTCATTGATGACATCCTAGTTTATTCTCGTATGGAGCAGGAGCATGCGGATCATTTGAGGACGGTACTGAGAGTCCTCCAGAGCCGGCAGTTGTATGCCAAGTTCTCTAAATGTGAGTTTTGGTTGGCTTCAGTGGCATTCTTAGGGCATGTTATCGGAGCCGATGGTATTCGGGTTGATACAACAAAGATTGAGGCAGTCAAGACTTGGCCTAGACCTACTACACCAACTGAGGTGCGCAGCTTTTTGGGCCTTGCGGGTTATTATCGGAGGTTTGTGGAGAAGTTTGCTTCGATTTCAGCACCTTTGACTAGGCTAACTCAGAAAGCGGCTAAGTTCCAGTGGACGGATGCTTGTGAAAAGGGCTTCCAGTTACTGAAGGAGAAATTGACGACGGCCCCAGTTCTTACTCTTCCAGAGGATTTAGATGGGTATGTGGTTTATTGTGATTCGTCAGGTGTCGGGCTTGGATGTGTGTTGATGCAGCATGGTAATGTTATAGCTTACGTATCTCGACAGCTCAAGAAGTATGAGAAGAATTACCCCACGCGTGATTTGGAGTTAGCAGCAGTGATACATGCCTTGAAGATCTGGAGGCATTATTTATATGAAGTTCATGTGGATATTTTTACAGACCACAAGAGCCTCCAGTATATCTTCAGCTAGAGGGAGCTGAACTTGCGGCAGAGACGGTGGTTAGAGTTACTTAAGGATTATGATATCGATATCCTATACCACCCAGGGAAGGCCAATGTAGTTGCAGATGCTCTTAGTCGTAGATCGATGGGTAGTCTATCAGACGCGCGGATGCATACGGGCACGGTCCACGAGATTCATCCGCCAGCAAGCCTCGGGTTCGCTGTTGGTTCCGATAGTAGTGGGGTTCGGGTTCGAGAGGTTGTCGAGTCTTCCATCGCTGAGGAGGTGAAGAGGCGATGCGATGAGGATCCGATTATGATACTTGATAGATACACGGCTCTTCGAGAGGAGAAGGGTTCATTTGAGGCAAGACTGATGGGTGCTAAGATACGAGGGTAGATTGTGTACGATGTTGCAGACTTTGTCGAGGTTCTAGGGAAGCACACAACGCCGTTACTCTATTCATCCGGGTCGATAAAGATGTACCACGACCTCAGATGTATGTATTGGTGGGATGGCCTGAAGAGGGACGTTGCAGAGTTCGTTGCTCAGTGTCCGAATTGTCAGCAGGTCAAGGTGGAGCACCAAAAGCCTGGTGGGTTGTTGCAGACAATTGAGATTCCGACCTGAAAATGGGAGGTGATCAACATGTATTTTATTACAGGGGTGCCTCGTACTCAGAGGAAGTGTGATTCCATCTGGGTTATAGTAGACAGGCTGACGAAATCAGCCCGCTTTCTTTCAGTCAGGACGACTTATTCGGCCGAGGATTATGCTAGACTTTATATCCAGGAGGTTGTGAGACTGCATGGGGTCCCTACATCTATTATATCGTACAGAGGAGCCCAGTTTACGGCTAATTTCTGGAGGTCTTTCCAGAAGGGATTAGGGACGCAGGTGATCGGTGTATTTTATTTACACCTTTTGAGTCATTTTTAGTTAGTCTTTTACCCATTTTTGTACAAATATGTGTCATCTTATGATAGATTTTCTTTCTTTTGAGTCATAATGGTTTAAAGTGGCACATTGGCAAAAAGGAGCGAAAAGAGGGCAGAAACAGAGGTTCCAGAGCTCAAAAAGCTAGAAAGTTGGCGATCCGGGCAAGAACAGGCGGGCAAGACTCCGGCACCAGAATGGCGTGAGCGCCACGATGCCCAAAATACGTAGAATCGCAGAGTTTTGCAGCCAGCTGGCGAGGCGGGAATTTTGCCAAATTCGAATGGGAATGGGCCAAGGCCTAGAAGGAAAAGTTGGGAAACGTTTTGGAGGCTATAAAAAGGACATTCCTAGGTCAAATTAAGGGTTTCAAAACCTTGCCAATTCATCACAACCTTGGAGATCAAGATTGGAGACTACTTTTGTGTAATTTCTTTATTCTTTGTTTTATTTCTTTATAGTTTATGTTGGATATTAGTTTAGTTCTTGGCATGTCTATGGCTAGGAACTAACTTAATTTAGGGATTTCCATATCAAATCACTTGAAACTCATTCTTATGAATTAATGCATGTTTTGGTTTCTTCTTGTCATTGTTGAGATTTATTCAATATTTGTCTTGAATGCTTGGTAATTAATTGATCATTAATTATCATAATCTATATGATTTCTAATCGAAAGCCGAAAGGGGAGATTGTGAATATGCTATAGTTGAATAAACATAGGTTAAATCGTGGACGAAAGTACCCCGACACTTGTGTAGTTTAATAGGTTATTGCTCTTAATCCTCATTTATAGTCAATTTTATCACCGAAAGGTAGAAGGGTTCTATTTTGGGGTTGAGTGTTTATATTACCTTAACAGGAGTATAAAACGGCTTAGTTAACCTGCTGTCTCAAAATAGAAGAAGAACCATAATTAATTGCATTAACAAGTAAGATGAGTGGATAGTTGAGGAGATTTGAAAGCCCTATTCCCATCATATCTGAAGTAAAATAAAGTAATTTAGTTAGCATCCATAATTATAGTTATAAACAATTCATCAATCATCGGTTACCAAATAGATACCATAGAATAGAATTTGATAATTAGACACTAATCCCTGAGGACGATAACTCGGTCTTCTAGACTATATTACTTGTCACGACACGTGCACTTGCGTTAGTGTGTGCATAAATTTGCATCAAATTTTTGGCGCCGTTGCCGGGGATTGACGTAGTTCAATATCATTTTATCTATTCTTAATTTCTAATTTGGTTTTTATTTTTGTTTTTATTTATTACTATATTTTTCCCTTTATTCGTGAAACCGTGTGCCGTGATCCGTTTGTTGATTTTGATCTATTGCAGGCATCTAGTTTATGCGAAGGAGAAGAGGAGCAGATACATTTGTCCCCTTCAACCCGGAGATTGAAAAGACTTGCAAGCAGAACATGAAAAACAGACAAATTTTGGCCTTAATAGCAATGGGGGGCGTGCAAAACAACAATGAGATGAACGAAGGTTTAGGTGATCATCAACCTAACCAAAGGATGCCCCGGAGGTTACCAATGGATGTGAAAGAGAGGGTCCAGGTCCAAGCTGAGAGAAGCTTGGGAGATTATGTGCTGCCAAGGGTGAATGGAGCACAAACTTACATCAGGCTCCCAGTAATAGGAGCAAATAATTTTAAAATCAAACCTGCGATCCTGAGTATGGTGCAGAATACTGTTCAATTCGGAGGGTTGCCATCGGAAGATCCTCACATGCACATAGCGAACTTCTTGGAATTGTGTGCAACTTTCAAGTACAATGGCGTTACTGACGACGCCATCCGATTGAGGCTTTTTCCCTTCTTACTCAGGGATAGAGCGAAAGTTTGGTTGAATTCCCTGCCTATTGATTCTATATTCACATGGCAGGAGTTGGCACAGAAGTTCTTAGCAAAATTCTTTCCACTGTCCAAAGCCGCTAAGCTGAAAGGGGAGTTGAACAATTTTTATCAGTACTGATGGAGAGTCACTCTATGAGGCTTGGGAGAGATTTAAAGATTTGCAAAGGAAGTTTCCACATCATAGCATTGAGCTGTGGAATTTGGTCCATATTTTCTACAATGGGCTAAGCGGGACCACAAGAACTATCATTGACGCAGCCGCAGGTGGAACTTTCATGAGGAAGACAACACACGAAGCCTATGATTTGCTAGAAGACATGGCCACCAATAATCATGTAACAGAAGACAGAGGGGTGAGTGGAAGAAGAGCAATAGGAGTTCATGAGATTGATGTCATCACATCATTAAATGCACAAGTTGCTCTCTTGACCAAGCAACTGCAACAGAATACAGTGTCAGTGAATGCAGTTCGAATGCCATTGAGTTGTGAGATGTGTGGAGGTCCACATACCTTTGATAGGTGCCCATCAGCAGACCCCAACAACATCTCGATCGAGCAAGCAGAATGCCAAGCAGTAGGAAATTATCAAAGGCCCCAGAACAACCCCTATTCAAATACCTACAATCCAGGGTGGAGGAATCACCCTAACTTCTCATGGAGGGGTGATCAAGGGCAACATAACCAATTTCGAGGTCAATACCAAAATCAGCAACCATTCACTCAGGCCTCATCTTCACAACAATTCAGTGCATCTGCTCAACAAGAGAAGCCAAATGAGTTGAGAGCAGCTCTGTTGACACTCACCAACTCACAGACCCAGTTCATGGCAGAGACCAGATTCTCTATCAGGAATTTAGAGACGCAGGTGGGACAACTAGCGAAGATGGCAAACAACAGGCCACAGGGCACTTTGCCTAATAATATAGAGATTAACCCCAGAGAATGCTGCTGCAAATTGAGGAATGGAAAAGCTTAGAACAACTTACACCCCAGCCTGTGGTTGAACAGAGAGTAGATGCAGAGAGGGAGAGGGTTACTGAAGACCGCCCTATGTTAGAGAAAGTTCCAACAGTCCCAGTGAGGGAATACACTGAGAGGATTCCTTACCCGCAGAGGTTGCAAAGAAAAGTGGTTGATAAGCAATTCTCCAAGTTCTTGGAGGTATTCAGAAAACTACACATTAACATTCCGTTCATTGAGGCATTGGAGCAAATGCCTACTTATTTTAAATTCATGAAGGAAATTCTTGGGAAGAAGAAGTTGGCGGAGTATGAGACGGTGGCACTGACAGAGGAATGCAGTGCCATCTTGCAGAAGAAATTGCCCCCCAAACTCAAGGATCCAGGGAGCTTCACATTGCCTTGCACAGTTGGCAGGGTGACATGTAATAGGGCCCTTTGTGATTTGGGGGCTAGCATAAATCTTATGCCCTTGTCTGTTTTTAAGAGGTTGGGGTTGGGTGAGGTCAAACCAACCACTGTGAGCTTGCAGTTAGCAGATAGGACAGTGGTGCATCCCAGGGGAACGATTGAAGATGTCTTAGTTAAGGTGGGAAATTTTTTCTTTCCTACGGACTTCCTCATCCTTGATATGGAGGAAGATGATGAGATCCCCATCATATTGGGAAGGCCATTCTTGGCAACCGGGAGATCCCTGATTGATGTGGAGAAGGGTGAGCTGACACTCAGAGTGGAGAATGAAGAAAGGGTGTTCAAGGTGTTCAAACACATCATTGAACCCCCAGTCATGAGCAAGTGCTTTGCAGTTAGCACTGTCAGCACATCGGTTGAGCCAGCACAAACCAAAGCAAGGGAAACACGTCCGCCAAAACAGGTAAGCAACGCTAAACCTCCTCTTGAGAAAAAGGAGAAAAAGAAAAACAGAAGGCGGAAGCGAAAAATATTGATGAAATGGATAGGCTGTGGGGTTAATCTACCCCATGCCACATGATAAGGAACTTGAGTCTGGCTAAAATATGTTAAAGACAGCGCTACTTGGGAGGCAACCCAAGGTTAGATTATTTAATTTAATGCAATTTAGTTTTACTTAGAGCAGTCTCACCGAAGGTATTGTTTGCATGTTGTGATGACAGGTACATGGCCAAAAATTTGGAGGCCGAAAACGGAGAAATTAAAAGAAAAAAATCGGGCTGGGCCATGCTGATTGCCGCGCCAAAAGTCCGTAAGATCGCAGAAATTGGGCGCCGCGCGCTAAATCGAGCGCCACTGCTGGAAGTTCAGGGTCGTAGAAGTGCAGGCGCCGCGCACTAATAGCAGGCCGCGCCAGAACGAAAATCTGGAAAAAAAAATAAAAGAGCCCTAGAAACAAATTCCCTCGTCCACTCTGAAAGGATTTCTGCCGCTATCTGCCATGCATTATCCGCCGCTACCGCCACCACTTTAAACCAAGTTTGTAAGTTGTCCTGTTTTCTTTTATTCTTTTTTTTTAGTCTTGCACACATTGGGGACAATGTGTGATTTAAGTTTGGGGGGTGTCTTATTGTTTTTGAGTATTTTTTATTTGTTTGTGTATTTTTGAGTATTTTTTTAGTCAGATTTTTTTTTAAGATCATGCATGTTGTAGTTACTGGAAACGCCTAGTGAAGTAAGGTTGAATAATGTAATGGAATTAGAAGCAATCATCTAAACACTTAGGTTAGATATGCCAATAATTCATGAAATCGAACTATTTGGAGTATTTGCTTGATTTATGCATTGTTAGTGATTAAACCTATGTGTCTGCTTGCTTGCTATTTGAGGCAAAATAGTTAGGATATGCATGTTAGGGAGATAACTCAGACATTTCTTTGTTAGCCCTTTCTTACCATTTTTGTCTATCCCTGGCATTCAAATTATATCCCTAGTCAGCCCCTTTGAGCCTAAAAATAAGACCTTTCTTTGACACCCTATAATTCCATATTTGTGCCATAAGTAAAAAATTGAGGTGATTGGAATATAAAGTGTTGAAAAAAGAGACAAAAAGATATTGAACAATTTTGATGCACCCCAATAAAAAAGTAATAATAAATAGGCAAAAGCCTAAGTTTGGGTTTGGGGGTGCCGGATATTCATAATATACTTCATTCTCTCAAAACAAAAGAGGGGAAAGATAGGTATGAAGTGAAAAAGAAAATCAAAAGAAAAGGGAAGAGTTGAAAGAAAGAGAGCTTATGGTACATAAGTTGAGCCTAAAACCCTATTTTTACCTACCCATGCCTAAGCCTATATTACAACCCTGAAAAGCCCTGAAGATCTCTTACATATATATCCATGATTAGTGGAGAATAACAAGTAAACATGCCATAATATTTAGAAATTGACATGCATAGTTAGATATTCTTACTTCCATTGAGCATGATTAAAGTGAATTTGCGAAATATCTAACTTGATGTGTTTAGAATGCTAAAAATCCATGTTATATGTTCCTGCATATTATTCTGCTAACCTTCGTGTTTTTCTAAGTGACAATTGTACAGCAAAGTGATCAGTGTATTTGAGTTAGTCTATTTTCTTTTTCCTCTTGTCTTTATTTCTTTCTTTTGATCTTTGCTCGAGGGCGAGCAAAGGTTAAGTTTGGGGGTGTTTGATCGGTATTTTTTATATACACCTTTTGAGTCATTTTTAGTTAGTCTTTTACCCATTTTTGTACAAATATGTGTGGTCTTAGGATAAATTGTCTTTCTTTTGAGTCATAATGGCTTAAAGTGGCATATTGGCGAAAATGAGTGAAAAGAGGGCAGAAACAGAGGTTCCAGAGCTCAAAAAGCTAGAAAGTTGGCGATCCGGGCAAGAAAGCAGCGGCGCGGCTACTCCAAACCAAGACGTCGAGCACCACGGCGCCCAAAATACAAAGAACTGCAGGAGTTTTGGCGCCGAGGCGGGAATTTTGCCAAATTCAAATGGGAATGGGCCAAGGCCTAGAAGGAAAAGTTGGGAAATATTTTGGAGGCTATAAAAAGTACATTCCTAGGTCAGATTAAGGGTTTCAAAACCTTGCCAATTCATCACAACCTTGGAGATCAAGATTGGAGACTACTTTTGTGTAATTTCTTTATTCTTTGTTTTATTTCTTTATAGTTTATGTTAGATATTAGTTTAGTTCTTGGCATGTCTATGGCTAGGAACTAACTTAATTTAGGGCTTTCCATATCAAATCACTTGAAACTCATTCTTATGAATTAATGCATGTTTTGGTTTCTTCTTGTCATTGTTGAGATTTATTCAATATTTGTCTTGAATGCTTGGTAATTAATTGATCACTAATTATCATAATCTATATGATTTCTAATCAAAAGCCGAAAGGGGAGATTGTGAATATGCTATAGTTGAATAAACATAGGTTAAATCGTGACTTAAAGTACTCGACACTTGTGTAGTTTAATAGGTTATTGCTCTTAATCCTCCTTTATAGTCAATCTTATCACCGAAAGGTAGAAGGGTTCTATATTGGGGTTGAGTGTTTATATTACCTTAACAGGAGTATAAAACGGCTTAGTTAACCTGCTGTCTCAAAATAGAAGAAGAACCATAATTAATTGCATTAACAAGTAAGATGAGCGGATAGTTGAGGAGATTTGGAAGCCCTATTCCCATCATATCTGAAGTAAAATAAAGTAATTTAGTTAGCATCCATAATTATAGTTATAAACAATTCATCAATCATCGGTTACCAAATAGATACCATAGAAATAGAATTTGATAATTGGACACTAATCCCTGAGGACGATAACTCGGTCTTCTAGACTATATTACTTGTCACGACACGTGCACTTGCGTTAGTGTGTGCATAAATCGCGCATCAGCAAGTGAGCCTCAGTACTGCATTCCATCCTCAGACCGACGGACAGGCAGAGCGTACTATCCAGACACTTGAGGATATGCTGCGGGCCTGTGTTATTGATTTCAGAGGTAGCTGGGAGGATCATTTGCCTCTTGTTGAGTTTGCGTATAATAACAGCTACCATTCCAGTATCCAGATGGCGCCTTATGAGGCCTTGTATGGAAGGAAGTGCAGGTCGTCGATAGGCTGGTTCGATGTGGGCGAGGTTCAGTTAGTCGGGCCGGACTTGATTCAGCAGGCTGTGGATAAGGTGAAGCTTATCCAGGAGAGGTTATTAGCAGCTCAGAGTCGACAGAAGTCGTATGCAGATAATCGGCGTCGACACTTGGAGTTTGAGATTGACGATTGGGTCTTCCTGAAGGTGTCACCCATGAAGGGTGTGATGAGGTTTGGGAAGAAGGGGAAACTTAGCCCAAGGTACATTGGGCCTTATCAGATTGTCCGTAGAGTAGGCAAGGTTGCCTATGAGTTGGATCTGTCGTCCGATATGGAGGTTGTACATCCGGTGTTTCATGTTTCTATGTTGCGGAAGTGTATCGGATATCCATCAAGAGTGTTCCCGGTTAGTGATGTCCAGGTGACAGAGGGGTTACCGTATGAGGAGAGTCCCATAGTGATACTTGATCGCCAGGTCAGGCGACTGCGGACAAAGTACGTGGCTTCCGTCAAAGTCTTATGGCGGAATGAGAATAGAGAGGAGATGACTTGGGAAGCAGATAAGGACATGATGAAGAAGTATCCTCACTTATTCCCTACACCTCCAGGTAACTCACTTTCCTACTTGTCGTTTTTAATTGACTTATATGCTTAAGTGTTATTATGGCCATGTGTGGAATTCGTGATTTTGTGGGTATAGTTAATAGGGACTATTTCGATATCTGATTTGATTGAACTTAGAAGGAACATTGGGGACGAATGTTTCTAAGGGGGGAGAATGTTACACCCCGTAGTTTCAGGGTATGTATATGAGGACGTACGCAAGAGAATGCGACCTTAAGTTTGAAAAGGAAGAAAGATTTCTTTTTTCTACGGAAAATATTCCGAACCACGTGAAGAAAAAAGGTTTGTTATTGGGAATTGGATTCTCAATTTTGGTATTTAAGACTTATAGGATTTATAAGAATTATGGAATTTTATTTCCAGATTTGGTCATGTAGGGCCCACCCGGGAAATTTTACGATTTTGTGGGGCCCATAAGGTTTTCGATATTTGACCAATTATTGAGATTTTGGGGAGATGAAATATTTTGGACCAATAAGAGGGCGACACATGTCACCCCCATGGGGCCCATGTTGGGCGTGAATGAGAGGAACAAGTGGCAAGCCAAGTGTCTCAAGATATTTGTTGGACAAGTGGCTTGTGGGACCCACACACACTTGTCCCCAATCTCAACCACACAATTGATTTAATCCTAGCCATTGGTTGTCTTATATATATACACCTAGAGGTTGAAGACTTCAACACTTAGAATTATTTCCAAGGCAAATATACTCCCTTCTTTGAGTGATGCTCTCGGCACCCCCCCCCCCCCCCTAATTGAAGAACAATTCTTCAATTGTTGTTGATAAATCCCAATACTAAAACCAAGTGTCCCTAGTAGTGTTCTAAGGATATCCCAACACAAAAATCCCGAAAATACTACGTTAATCCGATAGTCGCAAAGTGAAACCCTAAGGTGATCTTCATATTTTTGGATGAAGTGTTAAGAGAAGTTGGTTATGAACTTCTAAGGGTTGCTTGGAGTGGATTGGAACGTAAGGAATAGGAGCTAAGATTCCTAAGGATCGACTTATAATCTTGGAAAATTTTGGGATTATTGAGGTAATAATCTTTGTCCTTTTAGTGAAGTTGGAAATTACATATGTTAGTAGTATATAGATGAGTATGTGATATGTGGAAGGAAGATTGAAAATAATTGGACCTTAACAAGATGTTAAAAACCGAAATTGGCATGCTAGCCATTAAAGTTGTTAAAACCGAAATTGGCATGCTAGCCATTAAAGTTGTTAAAACATTATCTATTACTTATTGACATAAAGGAATCTTGTTGATAACAAGTTAATATAACTTATATAAAGATTGGAATATAAGTTAGAGGATTATTAAAGAAGTAATGAAACAAATTTGGCATGCTAGCCAAAAACTGGACAGTTTTGATTGTAGTAGTTGGCCAAGAACACCAACTAAAGGACTGGACTAATAGATTGTATTAGTGTATTAATGAACTGTTTTTACATTGGACTATGGACTATTTTTTACATTGGACTATGGACTAGTTTTAATGGACAGTGTTGGTTTCCTATTTTGCGTGTAATCCCCTTTGAAATATGATTTTGTTGAGCCTTAAATGTGGCATTTGGTTATTGATTTCGGGCCTTGAATAAGGTGGAAAAGTATGTAGAAACAGGGGAAGTGCTGCCCAATTTTCGGTAGAATAAGAGACCTTATGCTTAGAAATATTCTACGAAGAAACTAGAAGTTGATAGACGTGTTATGGTTATTATAGGTTGATACTCTACGCGCGACATATTCGACTTGGCAAGTGGATTAAGCCGAGGAGGTATGTAAACTCTTCCTATCCTCTTGAGCATGATTATTATGAAATATATAGTACGGTAAACGTACGTATGTTAAATGAATTTGGTTTCATTTTCATGTCCTTGATTGACTTCTAAATCTTAAAAGCCTTGAAGTTTTCTAAAAAGTTGTGAAACATTATTCAGAAAGAAATTGATTCTTGGTTTTAAAAGAATAAGTTCTCTTGGTTTCTCAAAAGAGTGTGATTGTTTTGAATTGCTTAAGATATAAGTGTTATAATAGCTTTATGGGAAGTTAGTTATACCGACTTGAGGAGGATAAAAAGAACGGTTTACTTACTTGATTTTAAAGGCCTTGTAATGATTTTTGAATGTGTAGTAACTTGGTTTGATAAGTAAACATGTTATGATACTACGGGTATTAGTGTCTTGATACTTCTGTGTTAAGGGGGTGTTCTTAATTTGCTTATGTTGTTTACGATGGCCGGTTGCGTTTGTATTATATCACTTAAACCCCTGTCCATGTTACGTTATTCATATTCCGCGGGTTTGCTCCCCCCGATGCGAGGAATACCTCATGCGGGTCCAAGGGGCTCATGCGGGACGGGGTCCTATGCGAGGAATACCCTCATGCGAGTCCAAGGGGCTCATGCGGGATAGGGTCCTATGTATTACCGCGGGTTTGCTTCCCCCGATGCGAGGAGTACCTCATGCGGGTCCACGCAACCTATGCGGATTGCGGTAGTCCAGGATTAGGATTTGCATAATGATACTATGGGCGAATGACCCTAGTTTGATCATTGGCTGCCTATTCCGAACCGGCCAGGTCACACTTATTTACTCTCATATATCCTATGGCATTGTGTACTGTTAATTGGTTTTTCATACATGTCTGTGGATTTGTTTTGGACTATTGTGATTTCATTCTGATACTTTCATTTCACATACTTGTATGTTATCTTGACCTTCGGGGGGCTGCGTTATTTCGCGGTAGGTACACGTTGTTGATCCTCGCTCATAGATCACGATTCGCATTTGGGAAGCTCCGTTTCTCCGGAGGCTTATCTTTTGGTATGGTTCCCTGTCATTGTAGGTACATGTACATTCAGGGGTATGGCGGGGCCCTGTCCCGTCATAGTTGATATGTCAAAAACTCTTAGAGGTTTGTAGTCCTGTTGTGAGTTGGGTTTGTAAAATATATAACTGTTCGGGGTTTTGTTATTTATATATATATGTTGAAAGGAGACTTTATCGGTTAGCCTATTTCCTATTCTACATTGTGTCACGACCCGACCTCGGGCCCGCGACTGGTGCCTTACCCCGGGCACCCTAGTGATAAAACATCAGAGAAAATCAGCGGAAATAAAAACTCAATGATATGAACAATATGAAAAGAAACAGGCTAACCAAAACGGTCACCTTTCTGCATATATATATAAAAATCGAACAGTTACATCTTTTACAACCCTGCCCACAACAAGATTACTGCACTCTAAGAATTTTATAACAACAACGACGGGACAGGGCCCCGCCATACCCCTGAATGTACAAGAACCTACAATCTCAGGGGATCATACCAAAAGATAAGCCTCCGGAGAAACGGAGCTTCCCAAAATGCTGAACTGTGATCCTATGAGCGAGGATCAACAACCGCCAGACTCTACTGCGCATAACGCAACCCCAAGGAGGTCGACAACAGTACCAAGTATGTGAATCAAAATATCAGAAATGAAATCATAACGTCTATATAAAGGAGGAGACATGTATGATAGCCAAACTACAAGATACAAATATATAAGCAAATATGTCAAGTCGTGACTCACGCCCTTAAAGTCATCACTCAAATATAATCATGGGTCTCACGCCCACAACATCAATCATGCCCGTGGAATTCCTTCCTCACTGCCGGCAGTCTATGATATAACAACACCAAGGAGTACACATGAACACCAGGTCCCACCTGTGTCATAAGAACCGTATGGGGCAAGTACGAAGGCATAGCCACGAATCCAACTCAAGGCTATCAATCGATCGGCAAGTACGAAGCTGGCCTACCGTAACCTACCGTACCAACAATACTATATAACTGTATCACGAAGCTGACCGGGGCAAGTATGATAGCCTCTACCAGATCCACCCTGCATCACGTCGCTGACTGGGGCAAGTACATAAGCTAACTACCAGATCCACCCTGCATCACGAAATTTCGACCTAAAATCAAAAAGCGGGTCACGGCGGCGGGCAAGCACGATAGCCTCTACCGATCCACTCGCCACGTCGCTGACCGGGGAAAGTACGTAGGCTAACCACCAGATCCACCCTGCATCACGAGACTTCGTCCTAACACTGACCGGGGCAAGTACGAAAGCTACCTACCGTAACCACCAGATCAAGACCACTGGCAAGTACGAGGGCTAGCTACCAGATCCACCCTGCATCAGTAAACCTCATGGAGAGCTAGTCCATGGCCAAATAACATACCGGGAGTTTAACCCGCCGCATGGCCGCATGCCCCCGGAATTCTCCATCGGTGTAGACATGTCCATGTAACCATCCTAATGGGCGCATACTCGTGGACCATCCATCGTGTCAGTACGTCCAAAGGATCGATATAGTGGAAGCATACCCGTGGGCCACTCAACGTGTCAGTATGTCCAAAAATCAACGGATAGCCTACTCCATCGAGAGACGCCAGAGTACGTAATCAAAACACTTGCACAACAAAGGCTATCACAACAAGCATAGGCAAGTTCATCGTACTCATAGACTTTCATTTTATGCCAAAAATCTGGGTTTTAACCCCAAGGAACTACGTACTTTATTTCTTTCAAAAAGACCTCTTTTTTTACGTAAAAGCCATACGATACTAATACTCGTAGTATCAAAGCACGTTTTCTTTTCAAAACAAAGAAAATACACCTTCAGAAAATCAAGGGCTTTAAAATCAAGTATACTTCTCCTTTTCTGAAATCAAGTCGTTTATAAATCAAGTCTCTTATCTTTCAAAATCAAGTCGTTTTAGCTTTCAAAACCAAATCAAGACAATACCATGCCTTCTTTTAAAATCAATTTAAGACAAAACCATGCCTTTCTTTTAAACTAAAACACTTCAATTCTTCAAGTCTCTTTTCTTTTAGAATCAAGTTCCTTACTTTGGAATTTTAAGAAAATTAATACCTGTTTATAATGATTCTTATTAAAGCAGTCATGATCTATAAAATGTAATACAATTTTTTCTTATCTTAGCTTCTATGCAGATGGAGGATTCTACTTGTTTTAATATAATTATTTGTCATTACATTTTCCTTTATTAACACTGCAATGGTTTGTTCGATACTTATTCCCATTTCCGAAATCAATATAACTTATTATTTTACCTACATAAAGTCGTTATAACTAAATTCTCATAAATCCATTATAACACTTTATGTTTAAACCAACCAAATTCGTTTAGCACACGTACGTCTACCGTACTACATAGTTCACAACAATCATGCTAGAAAGGATAGGAAGAGGTTCACATACCTCGCGACGATTATCGACAAATAGCAAAATGCTCCACAGTACTATAACCCTGCTAGCCTTTTCCACCCTTCAAGTAGAATACGCTACTCGTAGTACTTCAACCTATAAAGGCCACAAAACGTCTATCAACTTCTAGATCTCTTCGTAGAACATTTCTAAGTACAAGGTTCCTTATTCTACGGAAAATTCGGCAGCACCTCCCCTGTATATACTTACCACCACCTCTTTCAAAGCCCGATACCAATAGCCAACACGCCACATTTAAGGCACAGTAATACAACAACTCAACAGGGATTATACGTCTAACTGGACGTGTAACATTCTGCCCCACAATATACTAAACAGTCCATTCCTTTTCAACCTTCTATCCACATACCATATACTCAATTTTAAACTACTACAACATATAATCTCCAATTACAATAGGGGGATAAAGATCATTACCTCAATAAGCCCAAAATTATCCAAGATTAATAAGTCGATCCTGAGCAACGTTTAGCTCCAATTTCTTACGTTCCAACCCGCTCCAAGCAACCCTTAGAAGCTCCTAACCAACTCCTCTTCAAGATTCAACTCCAAAAAGTGAAGAACATATTAGGCTCAAACTAGGCAAGTTTCGGCCAAGGTGAGGTTTAAAGGCTAGGGGTGTGAAATCTTTTCCAACTCTTGGTTCACAATCTTCCTAACACCCTAAGGAAGAACACTTAAAAGTTTAAGGATTTTTGGACAACTTTAGCTCACAACATCAGCCCAAGGCCGAGAGCTACACTCAAGAGGGAGAGAGTATTTTGCCTTGGAAATTATCTCAAGTGTGGATGAATAAAGTCTTGCAACAAGGGGGGTATTTATAGGGAAATCAATGGCCAAGATCAAAGCAAGTGTGTGGTCTAGATTGGGATATGTGTGTGTGGGTCCCACCCTCCAAATGACTACACAAAACTTGGGACAAGTGGCTTGCCACTTGTCCACACAAAACGGCCAAGAGCCACTTGTCATGCCAATTCGGCCAACATGACCACATGGGGGTGACACGTGTCGCCCCCCTACTCGTCCAAAATATTTCATCTTCCGAAAATACCCGTAATGCCAAAAATCTCAAAAATAAAGTGGGCCCCGCAAAACCGTAAATTTCTCCCGTGGGCCCCACGTGACCAATTCCGGAAATAAAATTCCATAATTCTCTAATATTCCAAGAAGTTCGAATACCAAATCTGGGAATCCAATTCCCATTAACGAACTTTTTTCCTTCACAAAATCCGGAAACTTTTCCGTCGAAAAATCGCCTCTTTCTTCCTTTCCAATTTTTAATGTCGTATTCTCGTACGTACGTCCTCACATACATACCCTGGAACTACGGGGTGTAACATTCTTCCCCCCTTAGAAACATTCGTCCCGAATGTTCCTTCTAAGTCTCCAAACATACCTGCGCCGGTATAGTCTTCACTACTATACTTACATAACCAATTATGCCACACCTGGCCAATCTAAGCCAACGAGGAACCATCTCTAACGTGTATAACACCACAATAAGCTCTCCCCCATGGTCTAAGAAGACTCTTCATTCGCACCTTTTCTTCATAAAATAAATGATCATTTCCATCCTCTTAACACATGTTCACTTATTTCCTTACTCGTCGTACCCTCCTCGTACACCCGAACTCTTTCTAGTACCCGTACCACACTTCAGTCATCGCTTCAGTTTCCAAAACCTTGGAGTTACCGCCTCCAAACTTGGTCATCTTACTAGCCTCAAATTCCTTTAAGGCCATTCCCGGCCTTCACGATCCGATTCTGGTCGAACACATCCGTGAACTCGTACGATGGTTACCTAAACCTGGGCCTAGCACCCTCGTGACCCTAACACCTAGCGGGACCACCTCAAACTGACCCCACTTCATTCCGGGTTGCAGATTGACCCGCGATCTTGCCTCAACCCGACCCGCTATTGCGCCAAACTCTTATTCCCCGATCCGGAACAATCTTACCTATACAAGTCATGAAAGCTTTCACTTCCCTCTCACACAACTCATGGATTTATCACACCAATACACCCTATGTATATAATGCACTCCGACAAAGATCACCCGCAAAATCTTTTACTCAAGACGGCCTTACATCTAAGGTCTCAACGTGTAATATTCTAAGGTTCACACCTTCCATGTCCCCATACTTACCTTTTCAACTACCCATGTTTTCTAATTCACAATTAACACAATGCTATCCGTACATAGCACTCAACATGTATCCACCATAACAACATAAACAAATCTCTTAAGGGCTAAAGATATATCTGTAACTACTGCTTCACTTTCCCTTCGTCTTCCTAATCAAAGTCCTGCCCTACCGGGCGCATAGCTATAGAAGGCGATGACCCGCCACTGATCCTGAAGGATGAGTCTTAACATCTTCTCCACCTCTGGTCGGACAATCTTTCGCAAAATGGCCCTCTCGGCCGCAAGTATAGCAATCTCCCAAACTAGCACGACACTCCCCATAATGGGTTCTACCACATCGACTACACCGAGGTAGAGGTGGCTTCCTCAGACTAACACCCCTACTCCCCCAAAAACCTAAACCCTTGGAGCCCTGACCTACTCCTGAATACCCTGGACGTCCTGAAAACTGTGGAGGACCACTATGTACTGGCGGAGGCGCATAACTAGTCTGCTGGCCGGCGGCCTGTCTCTGAGTTACGAAGGAACTCGCTATCCCGGCCTCTTATGCTGATCCCGGTCCCACGCCGGTCTCTACGTTCTTCAATCCTCAGGCATAAGCTCAGTATGCGGCAATGTCCATGCCCGGCTGAAGAGCTACTCATGTGCAACCCTCTGCTAAGTAATCGTCAAGTCCTGTGACATAGCGGTGCACTCTATCCTCCATGTCTGCCACTAAAGCGGGGACATACCGAGCCAACGAGTCAAACTACATCAGTATTCCCAACACCGCCTGCTCGCCAACATCATAAATCTATCTGCCCGAGCTCTCCTCATCTGCGAGGGCAAGAAGTGTGTAAGAAATGCCTCTGAGAACTTGTCACGACCCGACCCCGGGGCCGTGACTGGTGCCCTACCGGGGCACCCCGTTCAGGTATGCATCAGAGAATAGCAGCGGAACATACATAACACATAACCTGTAGATAGTAAACAACGGCTGACGGCTGCCGCTTTCATAGAATAAACTTAACCAAAAGTAAGCAAGACAACTTGTTCTTACAACCAAACCACAACGTGACTACTGCACTCAGGAATAACAAGCGTGGCGGGACGGGCCCGCCATACCGAATGTACAAAAGTCTACAACTTGAGGAATCGTACTAACAAAACAAGCCTCCGAGAAATGGAGCTTTCCAAGAACTGAGCAGTGATCCTAAGAGTGTGGATCGCCAGTTACGCACTCAACCTCCGGCATGAACGCAGCCCCCAGAAGGAGGTCGATAACAGTACCAAGTATGCGGCGAAAAATACTGAAAATACTTCATAAGTCTAAAATAACTGGAGAAATGTATAAAAATCAGTTTACAGAACACTGTGCCTTACTAACAATGAGAATATCAAGCATATACTTTACTGCATGAAAATAGGAAGCTCATAATCAAAGCAAGGTCATCCGCCCCACAGTATCATTAAGCACTCCTACTCCTGGAACTATTCTATCCGTATGGGTCATGTGGACCCGCATGAGGTATTCCTCGCATAGGTTGTACTCACCCGCATGGGACTATTTCACCCGCATGAGCCCTACGGACTCGCATGAGGTATTCCTCGCATCATGGGTAGCAAATCCATGGAATACTCAGAAGGTGGTATAACGTCTTGGGGGTGTACCCCTCATTTATACTCTTACCCCTCAAGAAGGTGGTATAACGTCTTGGGGATTTACCCCTCATTTATACTCTTACCCCTCATACTGCATGCCTCAGAATCCCTCATCGTAAGCATGTCCAAGGTGCATACCCGTGGAATCCTTCATCACTGACGGTACGTCCAAGTAAACTCATACTAAGACAATGGAAGCATACCCGTGGAATCCTTCATCACTGACGGTACGTCCAAGTAAACTCATACTAAGACAATGGAAGCATACCCGTGAAATCCTTCATCACTGACGGTACGTCCAAGTAAACTCATACTAAATGTTTTTTAATTCGAATTGCCCTTCTTAATTTCAATTCTTTCATCTATGTTTACCTTATTCAAGAAAAACCAACTCTTTAACCTTCCATAAAGTTATTATAACCAACTCCCCATAAAGCCGTTATACTAACTTTATGCTTTAGAAATTAAGACATTATTATCCTTTCATAAGGCCGTTATAACTAACTTCCCATAAAGTCGTTATAACTCCTTATAAACAATTCCGTTCTTACTTATACTTCAAATCAGTTTACACAAACTTCAAAATACCTTTTTCCTGTCAAGAAATCCTTGTCTACCTTAATAGAATAAACCATTCCTCATGAACAAGTGTGTTAACTCTGTAACTCAACCAACCTAGACATTCTTTGAAAATAAGACAAAGATACCAAAAGGATTTACTTCATTTAAAACACGTACGTCTACCGTACTATATAGTTATAACTACTCATGCTCAAGAGATAAGAAAGTTCCACATACCTCTCCGGTTAATCCACTTGCTAAGTCCAATACACCACACGTAGTACGTCAACCTATAATGACCATAATACGTTTATTAACCCCTAGCTACAATGTAGAATACTCCAAGTGCAAGGTCACTAAATCCAACGGAAAATTGGGCAGCATTTCCTTTGTTTCTACATACTTTGCCACCTTTTTCAAGGCCGAATTCAACACCCAAACGCCACTTTTAAGGCCCAACAATCCAAACATTTCAAAGGGGATTACACACCTAAACTTGGATGTGTAAAATTCTGCCCCACAATGTATAACAATTAACTTAACAAGTTTAAGGTAAAATTTAGGCTACAACATGCTTACATCCTAACCTTATTCAATACCTTCAAATCCAAACCATATTTCTTACATTCAATTCTTCTAAGAGCAATATTTACCACTACAAGTTCTTTCTTCTTCACATGCAACACCATAAACTAACAAAGAGAGAAGAAATTGTTACCTTAGAACTTTAGCCACTTAATCCAACAAACTTGCTAGCCTCCTTTCCAAAACACCACCACAACAACTCCTACAAGCTTGCAAATAAGTTTCCTTCTTTCCACACTTTTCAGATTTTTCCCAATCCTTGATTTCCTCTTGGTTTTCTAGAGAGAAGGAAGAACTTCTAATTTAGAGAGAGAGAAGAGCTTGAAGAATGACCAAGTCTTCAAGACTTGGTCAATAAATAGTGCATGCAAAAATCAGATGGGGGGGGGGGGGACACTTGTCACCCTCCCATGGCCTTTTTAAAAGAAAAGATCTGATTTTCCTCAGTTTTTTCTCCAAAAACTCCGCCTCGGCGCCGCGGCGCTGAAACCTCCGCCACCTCACAGAACTTCCGGCGTCGCGGCCCTGCTTTCCGGCGCTGCAACTTCAGCGCTCCGTCAGAATATCCGTGCGGCCTCGCATCCGGCCGCGCCCGTGGCCCTCGACCAAACACTTTCTGTCCGACTGCGCACTGAACTTGTAACTCCCATAACTTTCTACTCCGATGTCCTATCGACAAACGGTTGGTTGCGTTGGGAACTAGACTCAACGAACTACGCACTAGGCCTTTGAAACACCTAGGAACTCATAATTCAACTGGACAAAAACTACCTCAAAGTTTACTAAAAACCCGTCCGAAACAATCCGTCAATTCTATCTTTCGAAAATTTTAAGTCTTAACCCCTTTCGTACGCTCTCATACGCATGACCCGAACTACGGGGTGTAACATTCTCCCCCCCCCCCCCCCCTTAGAAACATTCGTCCCCGGATGTTCTTTTGGAGCCAATCTACTATTCCTCGGTACCTCCTCGTACTTCACGCTTAATGGGACCTTATAATGCCACTTATGACCCTAAGATATCGCACACGCATACCCATTCATCGTAAGTCAAATAGGAAACGAACCCAAAATATGAACCATTACCACTTACTCCCGTTCACGGCCTAACAGAATTGTTCGTTCGTATTTACCAACTTATTCTATCACATGTACATAGTCTCAATAACCTCCGTTCATGACACTAAATCATACAACAATCCTATCATGCATTCTAATCTCTAAAGGGTCAAAGATATACCTGACATCACATAGGCGGGTCAAAGGACCGCTAAAATCGAATCGCTACCACGGCCTGCTGTCCCGCCTGGTGCATGAACATCCTGCCTAGCCATTGAAGGTGAAGAACCCGCAACCGATCCAATAGATTGTGCCATCCCACCAGTGTTACCTCTGGTCGGACAGTCTCTCGCCAAATGGCCCTGTTGGCCGCAAGTGTAACAAGTTGTCGACCTAGTCCGACACTCCCCAAAATGATATCTACCACAGTGACCACACTGAGGCAAAGGTGGCCTCCCCTGGCTACTATCTTCGAAAACCTGTGAACCTGCCGCCCCGGAGCCTTGACCTGCTCCCGAATATCCCCGGCGATCAAACCACCCGCCGGAAGACCGGGAAGGGGCACTCTGTGTTGGCAAAAATGTAGACTCACCGCTACCGAGGCCGCCCACCAAAGCTATCACGAAATCCCGCTGCCCCGACCTCTTGAAATTTGGCCGACTGGCTGGCCCTCACTCTCCCTGTCCTCAATCCCCTGTGCATACGCCTGCATCCTGGCAATATCCATACCTGGCTGAAGAGCCACTCCCAGACATGCAGTAACCATGTAACGATCTAACCCCATCACATAGCGGTGAACTCGGTCCGCCATGTCCGCCACAATAGTGGGCGCATACCTGGCCAATGAATCAAACTCCAGGTTGTACTCCCTGATGGTCCTCCCATTCTGTCTCAATGCCAAGAACCTATCCAAGCGGGCTCTCCTCGTCTCAGGGGGCAAAAAGTGACCGAGGAAGGCTTCCGTGAACTCATCCCAAATAGCTGGAAGAGCACCGACACCTCAAGACAACACCTACTCCTCAAACCAATTCAACGCAATATCGTGTAACCAGTAAGAAGCTAACACAACGGACTCTGTCTCCGAGGCCCTAAGCACCTGCATAGTCCGCCGCACCTGCCGAACGAACTCCTGAGGATCCTCCTCAGACCTCGACCCATAGAACTCGGGTGGATCACAACTCAGAAAGTCCCGAATCCTTAAACTGTCGGCTCTAGGGTTAGCTACCGGCTCCTGGCGGCGCTGCCCTGCCACAATGCTAGTCAACAACCTGATCTGCTCTCCGTAATACCTATACTCTGCCCGGTGTGGAATCGAGGCTCAGTACCGCGTCTCGATGGCGGATTGCCGCCTCGAACTCTGCTGAGGCTGGCGACGTCGTGGAACTCGCCGCCTGAAACATCATCTCTGGTAAAGACTGGGCATGTGACCTCGTAGCCCTCTGCGTCCTACTTGCAGCTCCCTCAACTGCCTTGCCCTTCTGGGCTCTGGTTGCCTTGCGTGGAGGCATAACTGGTACATAAGAAGAGGTCAGCGAGGATTCAACCTAGTAGGACAGCTCTACTGCACGATCTCAGAGAGAGAAGAATGGAAACCAATCCTAAATGTCCTGCAGCCTCCTGATTATAGACGTGGTGCACAACAAACCGATAATCAAGACTCTACTAGACACGGTCTGTAGACACTTTGTGAGGACTAACTGCTTTGATACCACTTTTGTCACGACCCGACCGGCCGCATCGTGCTACCGGGGCACCCCGTTCAGGTATGCATCAGAGAATAGCAGCGGAACATACATAACACATAACCTGTAGATAGTAAACAACACTGGCTAGCCGACAAGGCCGCCTTTCATAGAATAAACTTAACCAAAAGTAAAACAGTACAACTTGTTCTTACAGCCCAAACCACAACGTGACTACAGACCTCTAGGAATAACAACTGTGGCGGGACAGGGCCCCGCCATACCCCTGAATGTACAAAAGTCAACAACTTCAGGGAACCGTACCAACAAAACAAGCCTCCGGAGAAATGGAGCTTTCCAAGAACTGAACAGTGATCCTAAGAGTGCGGATCAGCAAGCTACGTACCTCAACCTGCGGCATGAACGCAGCCCCCCGAAGGAGGTCAGTACAACAGGTACCAAGTATGCGAAACTGGGAAAATACTGAAAATACTTCATAAGTCTAAAATAACTGGAGACATGTATGAAAATCAGTTTACAGAACACTGTGCCTTACTAACAATGAGAATATCAAGCATATAATATACTGCATGAAAATAGGAAGCTCATAATCAAAGCAAGGTCATCCGCCCCACAGTATCATTAAGCACTCCTACTCCTGGGACTATTTCACCCGCATATGTCATGTGGACCCGCATGAGATATTCCTCGCATAGGCTGTACTCACCCGCATGGGACTATTTCACCCGCATGAGCCCTACGAACTCGCGTGAGGTATTCCTCGCATCATGGGTAGCAAATCCATGGAATACTCAGAAGGTGATATAATGTCTTGGGGTTGTTCCCCTCATTTATACTTTTACCCCTCAAGAAGGTGGTATAACGTCTTGGGGATTTACCCCTCATTTATACTCTTACCCCTCATACTGCATGCCTCAGAATCCCTCATCGTAAGCATGTCCAAGGTGCATACCCGTGGAATCCTTCATCACTGACGGTACGTCCAAGTAAACTCATACTAAGATAATGGAAGCATACCCGTGGAATCCTTCATCACTGACGGTACGTCCAAGTAAACTCATACTAAGACAATGGAAGCATACCCGTGGAATCCTTCATCACCGACCAGACGCCCAAGTAAACTCATACTAAGACAATGGAAGCATACCCGTGGAATCCTTCATCACTGACGGTACGTCCAAGTAACCTCATACTAAGACGATGGAAGCATACCCGTGGAATCCTTCATCACTGACGGTACGTCCAAGTAAACTCATACTAAATGCTTTTTAATTCGAATTGCCCTTCTTAATTTCAATTCTTTCATCTATGTTTACCTTATTCAAGAAAAACCAACTCTTTAACCTTCGATAAAGTTATTATAACCAACTCCTCATAAAGCCGTTATACTAACTTTATGCTTTAGAAATTAAGACATTCTTATCCTTTCATAAGACCGTTATAACTAACTTCCCATAAAGCCGTTATAACTCCTTATAAACAATTCCGTTCTTTTATTAACCAAGAAACTTATACTTCAAATCAGTTTACACATACTTCAAAATACCTTTTTCCTGTCAAGAAATCCTTGTCTACCTTATTAGAATAAACCATTCCTCAAGAACAAGTGAGTTAACTCTGTAACTCAACCAACCTAGACATTCTTTGAAAATAAGACAAAGATACCAAAAGGATTTACTTCATTTAAAACACGTACGTCTACCGTACTATATAGTTATAACTACTCATGCTCAAGAGATAAGAAAGTTCCACATACCTCTCCGGTTAATCCACTTGCTAAGTCTAATACACCACACGTAGTACGTCAACCTATAATGACCATAATACGTTTATTAACCCCTAGCTACAATGTAGAATACTCCAAGTGCAAGGTCACTAAATCCTACGGAAAATTGGGCAACATTTCCTTTGTTTCTACATACTTTGCCACCTTTTTCAAGGCCGAATTCAACACCCAAACGCCACTTTTAAGGCCCAACAATCCAAACATTTCAAAGGGGATTACACACCTAAACTTGGATGTGTAAAATTTTTCCCCACAATGTATAACAATTAACTTAACAAGTTTAAAGTAAAATTTAGGCTACAACATGCTTACATCCTAACCTTATTCAATACCTTCAAATCCAAACCATATTTCTTACATGCAATTCTTCTAAGAGCAATATTTACCACTACAAGTTCTTTCTTCTTCACATGCAACACCATAAACTAACAAAGAGAGAAGGAATTGTTACCTTAGAACTTTAGCCACTTAATCCAACAAACTTGCTAGCCTTCTTTCCAAAACACCACCACAACAACTCCTACAAGCTTGCAAATAAGTTTCCTTCTTGCCACACTTTTCAGATTTTTCCCAATCCTTGATTTCCTCTTGGTTTTCTAGAGAGAAGGAAGAGCTTCTAATTTAGAGAGAGAGAAGAGCTTGAAGAATGACCAAGTCTTCAAGACTTGGTCAATAAATAGTGCATGCAAAAATCAGATGGGGGGGACACTTGTCACCCTCCCATGGCCTTTTTAAAAGAAAAAAAATGATTCTCCTCAGTTTTTCCGCCAAAAACTCGCCGGCCGCGCCTCGCACCTGATGGCCGGCGCTGAAACCTCCGCCACCTCACAGAACTTTCGGCGCCGTGGCCCTGCTTTCCGGTGCTGCAACTTCAGCGCTCCCTCATAATATCCGGCCGCGCTGCGTGGCTCCCGGCCAAACACTTTACGTCCATTGCAAGACCGAACTTGTAACTCCCATAACTTTCTACTCCGATGTCCTATGGACAAACGGTTGGTTGCGTTGGGAACTAGACTCAACGAACTACGTACTAGGCCTTTGAAACACCTAGGAACTCATAATGCAACTGGACAAAAACTGCCTCAAAGTTGACTAAAAACCCGTCCGAAACAATCCGTCAATTCTATCTTTCGAAAATTTTAAGTCTTAACCCCTTTCGTACACTCTCATACGCATGACCCGAACTACGGGGTGTAACAGAACTCGTCCCAACCAGCTGGAAGCGCATGCTCCCCCCGGGACAGTTCCCATGAATCAAACCAGTCGACTGCAGTATCACGCAGCCGATGTGAACCCAATACCACTGACTGCTCTCGAGCCTTGATCACTTTCATGATCCGCGGTGTCGAATAAACTCACGAGGATCTTCCTCGGTTCGATCCTAGAACTCGGTGGATCTGAACTCAAGAAGTCGAAGTCTCCAACTATCGGATCTAGGGTGAACTATCGGTACTACCGGAACCTCAGACTCGTCATCCTCATTTCTAGCCACAAGCCTAGCTAGTAACTGGGCCATCTCCTTGTAACTCATATCCTCGGCTCTGGTCGGCGGAACCGAGACTGTATCGTGGTCTCGTGAATCTGCTTCTTTGCTCTGAACTTCTTTGGGGCTAGCTGCGTCATAAAACTCGTCGTCTGGCGTACTATCTCAGGTAATGACCAGGCATATGCCCTCGTAACCCTCTGTGCTCTATTCGCAACTCCCTCTGCTGCCTTGCCCTTCTGGGCTCTGATTGTATTGCGTAGAGGCATAACTGGTACATACGAATACGTCCGAGGGAGTTCAACTTATAACATAGTTCTAAGGCACGATCTCAAAGTGAGAAGAATGGAAACCAATCCTAAATATCCTGCAACCTCCTGATTATAGGTGTGGTGCACAACATGCCGATAATCAAGACTCTACTAGATACGGTCTGTAGACACTTTCCGAGGACTAACTGCTCTGATACCACTTTTGTCATGACGGACCTCGCCCGCTGATAGTGTCTTACCCTGCACCCTAGTGATAAAAATCGAGAAAATCGTGAAATAAAAACTCAATGATATGAAAAGAAACAGGCTAACCAAAGCGGTCACCTTTCTGCATATATATATATAAATCGAACAGTTACATCCTTTACAACCCTGCCCACAACAGTACTACAGACCTCTAAGAATTTTATAACAACAACGACGACGGGGCCGCCATACCCACGAATGTACAAGAACCTACAATCTCGGGGATCATACCAAAAGATAAGCCTCGGAGAAACGGGCTTCCTAAAATCTTTGGCGTGATCCTATGGCGAGGATCAACAACCGGTGTACCTCTACTGCGGCATGAGCGCACTTGAAGGAGGTCGATAACAGTACAGTATGTAAAGCGAAAATATCGTAAATGAAATCATAATCTATATAAAGCAGGAGACATGTATGAAAGCCAAACTACAATACCTGACATATAGCGGTCATGTCAAGTCGGGACTCACGCCTCAAAGTCATCACTCAAATATAACCATGGGTCTCACGCCCACAACATTAATCATGCCCGTGGAATTCCTTCCTCACTGCCGGTAGTCTATGATATAACAACACCAAGGAGTACACATGAACACCAGGTCCCATCTGTGTCATAAGAACCGTACGGGGCAAGTACAAAGGCATAGCCACGAACCATCGTCGTCAATCGATCGGGCAAGTACGAAGCCGCTACGGAACCTACCGTACGATAATACTATATAATCGTATCACGGCCGACCGGCAAGTATGATAGCCTCTACCGGATCCACCGCATCACGTCGATCCGGCGACGTAAGCTAACTACGATCCACCGCATCACGAAACCCGCCTAAAATCGAAAAAGCTACGGCGCCGACCGGCACGTACGATAGCCTCTACCAGATCCACCCTGCATCACGTCGCTGACTGGGGCAAGTACATAGGCTAACCACCAGATCCACCCTGCATCACGAGACTTCGTCCTAACACTGACCGGGGCAAGTACGAAAGCCGCCTACGAACCACCTGATCGGCCGGCCGGCAAGTACGAGGGCTAGCTACGGATCCACCTCGTGATCAAGAAACCTCATGGAGAGCTAGTCCATGACCAAATAACATACCGGGAGTTTAACCCGCCGCATGCCCCCGGAATTCTCCATCGGTGTAGACATGTCCATGTAACCATCCTAATGGACGCATACTCGTGGATCATCCATCGTGTCAGTATGTCCAAAGGATCGATATCGTGGAAGCATACCCGTGGGCCACCCAACGTGTCAGTATGTCCAACAATCATCCAGATAGTCGGCCCTCCATCGAGAGACGCGGTAGCACAGAATCAAAACACTTGCACAACAAAGGCTATCACAACAAACATATGCAAGTTCATCGTACTCATAGACTTTCATTTTATGCCAAAAATCTGGGTTTTAACCCCAAGGTACTATGTACTTTATTTCTTTCAAAAAGACCTCTTTTTTTACGTAAAAGCCATACGATACTAATACTCGTAGTATCAAAGCACGTTTTCTTTTCAAACCAAAGAAAATACACCTTCAGAAAATCAAGGCCTTTAAAATCAAGTATACTTCTCCTTTTCTGAAATCAAGTCGTTTATAAGTCAAGTCTCTTATCTTTCAAAATCAAGTCGTTTTAACTTTCAAAACCAAATCAAGACAATACCATGCCTTCTTTTAAAACCAATTTAAGACAAAACCATGCCTTTCTTTTAAACTAAAATACTTCAATTCCTCAAGTCTCTTTTCTTTTAGAATCAAGTTCCTTACTTTGGAATTTTAAGAAAATCAATACCTGTTTATAATGATTCTTATTAAAGCAGTCATGATCTATAAAATGTAATACAATTTTGTCTTATCTTAGCTTCTATGCAGATGGAGGATTCTACTTGTTTTAATATAATTATTTGTCATTACATTTTCCTTTATTAACGCTGCAATGGCTTGTTCGATACTTATTCCCATTTCCGAAATCAATATAACTTATTCTTTTACCTACATAAAGTCGTTATAACTAATTTCCCATAAAGTCATTATAACACTTTATGTTTTAAACCAACCAAATTCGTTTAGCACACGTACGTCTACCGTACTACATAGTTCACAACAATCATGCTAGAAAGGATAGGAAGAGGTTCACATACCTCGCGGCGATTATCGACAAATAGCAAAATGCTCCACGATTATAACCGCTTAGCCTTTTCCACCCTTCAAGTAGAATACGCTACTCGTAGTACTTCAACTTATAAAGGCCACAAAACGTCTATCAACTTCTAGATCTCTTCGTAGAACATTTCTAAGTACAATGTTCCTTATTCTACGGAAAATTCGGCAGCACCTCCCCTGTATATACTTACCACCACCTCTTTCAAGGCCCGATACCAATAGCCAACACGCCACATTTAAGGCGCAGTAATACAACAACTCAACAGGGATTATACGTCTAACTGGACGTGTAACATTCCGCCCCACAATTTACTAAACAGTCCATTCCTTTTCAACCTTCTATCCACATACCATATACTCAATTTTAAACTACTACAACATGTAATCTCCAATTACAATAGGGGGATAAAGATCATTACCTCAATAAGCCCAAAATTATCCAAGATTAATAAGTCGATCCTGAGCAACGTTTAGCTCCAATTCCTTACGTTCCAACCCGCTCCAAGAAACCCTTAGAAGCTCCTAACCAACTCCTCTTCAAGATTCAACTCCAAAAAGTGAAGAACACCTTAGGCTCAAACTAGGCAAGTTTCGGCCAAGGTGAGGTTTAAAGGCTAGGGGTGTGAAATCTTTTCCAACTCTTGGTTCACAATCTTCCTAACACCCTAAGGAAGAACACTTAAAAGTTTAAGGATTTTTGGACAACTTTAGCTCACAACATCAGCCCAAGGCCGAGAGCTACACTCAAGAGGGAGGGAGTATTTTGCCTTGGAAATTATCTCAAGTGTGGATGAATAAAGTCTTGCAACAAGGGGGTATTTATAGGGAAATCAATGGCCAAGATCAAAGCAAGTGTGTAGTCTAGATTGGGACATGTGTGTGTGGGTCCCACCCTCCAAATGGCTACACAAAACTTGGGACAAGTGGCTTGCCACTTGTCCACACAAAACGGCCAAGAGCCACTTGTCATGCCAATTCGGCCAACATGGCCACATGGGGGTGACACGTGTCGCCCCCCTACTCGTCCAAAATATTTCATCTTCCGAAAATACCCGTAATGCCAAAAATCTCAAAAATAAAGTGGGCCCCGCAAAACCGTAAATTTCTCCCGTGGCCCCACGTGACCAATTCCGGAAATAAAATTCCATAATTCTCTAATATTCCAAGAAGTCCGAATACCAAATCTGGGAATCCAATTCCCATTAACGAACCTTTTTCCTTCACAAAATCCGGAAACATTTCCGTCGAAAAATCACATCTTTCTTCCTTTCCAATTTTTAATGTCGTATTCTCATACGTACGTCCTCACATACATACCCTGGAACTACGGGGTGTAACACATTGTTCCATGTCTATGAGTTTATTCCGCTGATTTTCTCTGATGTATACCTACTAGGGTGTCTGGGTAAGGCACCAGTTACCGGCCCGAGGTCGGGTCGTGACATTAACATCGATTTCCGAGCCTCTCTTCTCGGTTTCTGTGATAATGGTGCCTTCTCCCTTCCCAAATTTCTTCCAAATCTCTACATCACATCTTGCGTTGCTATTATGGCTAAGAACACGTTTCACCCTGCCCTTGCAATTTCTAACATCAAGAATCACATCCCTATCATTCTTGAAATAGAAAACGTCCAATCACGACGTGGGCAGAACTATTCAAAGTTCATGCTCGCATCAAGTCCTCCATCACATAATCCTCTCAGCTCCTGAGGATACGGAGGTGCCTAAACCCGAGGATGATCCTAAGTTATGGACGACCGTTGATGCTACAATTCTTCAGTGGATTTACTCCACTATCTCTACCGACCGGTTGCAAACGATTATTTAACGAGATGATACGAAAATGGCTACTTGGAATAGAATACGTGATATATTCCAAGAAACCAAAATTCTCGAGATGTTATCCTTGAGCAGGAATTCTCCCATGTCACCATGAAAGATTTCCCAAATATTTTAGCTTACTGGAAAAGGTTAAAAGAATTAGCGGACCAACTCCGCAATGTTGGCGCGCCTGTTACCAATGATCAGCTTGTCCTACATATGGTTGCAGGCCTATCTGAGGCCTATATCAGATTTGGTACACTTCTTCATCAAAGCAGTCCTCTTCCATAATTCTATCAGGCTCGTTACATGCTCACATTCGAAGAAGTCGGCCTGGCTAAGAAGGCAGCTACTGCGGATCCTTTTGTTGCAATAATGACCACGTCCAAATATTCTCCCTCCATCTCCAACAATTTCGGCCATAACTGCAACAACGGTAGTGGCAAGAAGGGTTAGAATCGCAAAACTAATTGTAAAAACCGTGGTGGAAATCGAGGTGGAAACAACGGAGGTGTTAACCGGATAAATGGAAATGGACCCCAGGGAAGTGGGTCGTAACCCACCTGGCCACATCCTTGGCTCGTTGGGCGGGCGGGCGGTGGGAATAGGCCCAACATCCCCTATTATCTGTCCCCAAACTGGGCCCAGTTTAGTCCGATGAGCAGGCCTGATTTTCTAGACCATCATGGAATCCGCAAGGCAGCATTGGGCCGGGGCAGCAAGCCGTCGTTCTTAGGCCTCAGCCCCACCAGGCCCACTGATGCGCGTAATATGCACACACTTTAAACGCAAGTGCACGTTATCGTATCAAGTAGTATAGTCTTAGATAAGACCGAATATCGTCCTCTAGGATTAGGGTTCAAGTACCAGTGATCTATTTTCTAGTATCTATTTGGCGAATTAATATTTGATTGGTTGTTTATAACTAAGAATTTCAAAAGCTATTTAAATGTAAAGAATTACTTGGATGTGATGAGAATAGGGCTTCTATGTATCCTTACTATCCGCTTATGTTACTTGTTAATGCATTACTTATGGTGTTCTTCTTTGGAGAAAGCAGTTCTGAAATCGTTTTATACTCCCGTTAGGTTATATAAACACTCAACCCAGTATTGTTCCTTACCTAACTTTCGATAAGGGTAACTCTATAGGAGGATTAAGCACAAAAACCTAGTTGACCGTCACGCACAATGCGCAAAATTAGGGTTGTTAAGCCTCTCATCAACGCTACAAATCTAATTGAGGTATTTTCATCCCCAATTCAAGACCGTCTACCCAACTTACAGCATATTCACAATCCCTCCTTTTCAGAATCTGATTAGAAATCATATAGTGATAACTAGTTGTCAATTAGCTACCAAGAATTCAACTCAATTATTGGATAGATCTCTCAATAAGAATAATAACCATAAGCATGCATTACTTTATAACATAAGGTTCAAGAATTCAACATAGAAAGCCCTATAAGAGAATTAGTTCCTAGCCATGAATATGACAAGAACTAATTCAAAGTTCATCATGCAAAAACTGAAATAAATAAAGGAAAGGAAAAAGAAATTACTAAGCTAATGGTATCCAAACTCCAAGTCAAGAATCTTGAGTTGTGCAAGAAAGGGGAACCCTCAAAAACTGCCTAGGGTTCTCCTTATATAGTTTTAAAACGCCTCCCTTCTTTTCCTTCCAGGCCTGGCCCAAAAATCCGTCAAAAGACCTAATTTTTCCGCGTCGGCGCCGCGGCCCTGCTGTCAGGCGCCGCGGCGCCTAAAGTTCTGCAATACTTCGGGTGTTTTGGCGTCGCGGCCGATATCTGGCATGCGAGCGCGCGCCGCGCTGCAACTCCTGTGGCTTCTCGGATGTTTAGGCGCGCGGCCATTTGGTCTCTGAGGCGCGCGTACTGGATCTTCTGCGACTTCTGCGAATAATAGCGCGCGCCACCTTCATTGCGGGGCGCCGCATGCCAGTCTGAATTCGCCTCGTTTGCCACTTTCTCCGTTTCGACTCTAGTACCTCCTCTTTTCCCTCTTTTAGCTCCTTTTCCGCCATTTGGCCACTTTAGCCACTTTGACTCAAAAGAAAGAAAATCTATCCTAATACGACACTTTGTATGTACAAAGCGGGACAAAAGACTAACTAGATGACTCAAAGGTGTATATAAAATACAGATCAAATACCCCAAACTTAACCTTTGCTGCCCTCGAGCAAAGATAAAAGAAAGAAATAAAATGACAGACTCAATAAATAAGAAAATCAACAAAGAAAATAAGGACTCCTGCCATTGATCACTTTTCTTTGCATGAATGTTAACTAGAAAAACATGAAGGTTAGCGAATAATATCGAGGAACATATAGCATGGAATTTCAACACGTTGAGCTAGATATTTCGCAAACTCATACTTATCATGCTTAAATGGAAGTGTGTACTCAAGTATGCATATAAATTCAAATATTACTATGGCATGCTTACTTGCTATTCTCCACTAATTATGGATATACATAAAAGAGATCTTCAGGACGTTGGGGGTGGTACGGTAGGCTGAGGGCGGGGTTGGTAAAGATCGGCCTTTAGGCTCCTTTTTCTGTACCATAAGCTCTTTGGCTTTTCAATTTTTCCCTTTTCTTTTGATTCTTTACTTCACTTCAATTCTATCCTTCCTCTTTTGTTTTGGGAGAATGAAGTATATAATAATGACAAGCACCCCGAACTTAGGCTTTTGCCTATTTCCTCTTACTGTGGTAGTGGGCTGCAACAGACTTTATTCATTCTTTTTGTTTTTTTTAACACAATGTACTCCGACTGTTTCATAATTTCACTTATGGTACACTTTGTGGGAATATAGGGTGTCAAAGAAGAAGTTTCAAATTTTAGGCTCGATGGGGCTAACTAGTGATATTTTTAAAGTGCGGATAGAAAAGAATGGTAAGAATTGGCTATCAAAGAAATGCGAGTCATCTCCTAACATGCATATCTAACTATTTCGCCTCAAATAGCAAGGTCATAACACATAAGCATTTATCATTTAGCATACATAACTCAGCAAGAGACTCGAAATAGGCAGTTACGTGAGTTTTTGGCATCTCTAACCTAAGTGTTTAGATAGTTGCTTCCATTCCTTTACATTATTCCACCTTACTTCACTAGGTGTTTCTAGCAACTTCTGATACATGATCTTTGTGAGCAATTATGACTAAAAAGAAAAATTTTGGTGACTCAAAATAAACATGAAACAAATAAAAAGACTTAAATAAAACATAACATGACACACAAATAAAACTAAAACACAAAACACACCCCCAACTTAAATTACACATTGTCCCGATGTGTAGACTAAAGGAAAACTAAAAGACAAAAAGACTTACAGGTTTTGGCTAAAAATCGTGATGGCGGTGGGTAGTGCTTAATTTCGTGAGGGAGAGCCCTTGGTGTTTGATTTGGCGGTAGGGCTTTTGGATCAAAGTATTTTCGAAATTCTCTGAATGGACACCGCGGCGCTTAAACTTCCGCACCTCTTGAGATCTTTGCGCATGCGCTGTACTGCCACGCTTGTACCCGCTCCGAAATCCTCGCTTTTCTTGATTTATTTCCACTGTCCAATCCCATCACAAAACACAAGACTCCAAGAGCCGTAGAGGGTTTACGAGACAAAAATAAAATAAACTTAAAGACGAAATTAAAATAACATAATTGAAAGCGTTGGGTTGCCTCCCAACAGTGGCCATCTTTAACGTCTTTTAGCCGGACGCAAGTTCCTTAGACTTACTAGCCACAGGGTGGATTAAGTCCCCAACGAATCCATTTCCGCCACATTTGGCGTTTCCTTTTCTCCTTTTCTTTTAGCATTATCGGTAGTAGGGAGTTAGAACAATTACCTCGTTTAGTGTCATCTCGACCAAACCATGCTTGCTTTCTTGGGCTCATCACTCTTTGGTTGCATTGCAATGGCTCGCGTGGGGTTTGGTGGTGTTGATTGCAAAACACCCACTTACAGTTCTTGGCTCGATGGCGTGTTTAAAGACTTTAAACACCATCTCTTCGTTCTCCACTCTTAGCGTTAGCTCTCCTCTTTCAACGTCAATCAAGGCTCTACCGTTGCTAGGAATGGCCTCCCAATATGATCGGGATTTCGCATCTTCTTCCATATCGAATGAGAAATCTGCGGGAAAGAAAATTTTCCTACCTTCACAATCACATCCTCGATCTTCCTCGTGGATGAACCAGCATCTGTCGGCTAGTTGCAGACTCACGGTGGTGGGTTTAGCTTCTCCTAACTCCAATCTTTTGAAAGCCGATAGGGCATCAAATTTATACTCGCCACTAAATCACACAAGGCTCTGTAAGTCACCGCCCATTGTGCATGGTAGTGTAAAGCTTCGAGTCCTTTAGCTTTGGTGGCAATTTCTTTTGTAAGATAGCACTACACTCTTACATTAGTGCTACTATCTCATATTCGCCGATTCCTCTTTTTGCCAAGATTTCTTTCATGAACTTGAAATAAGATGGCATCTGCTCCAAAGCCTCTATAAGCGGTATGTTGATGTGCAACTTCACGAATACCTCCAAGAATTTGGAAAATTGTTTATCGACCGCCTTCCTTTGTAATCTGCGGGAAAGGAATCTTTTACGTATACTCCTTCTCGGAGTTTTCTATCACCGGGCTAGGTTGACCACCTTATCTTTCTAACTGCTTCCTCTCAACTATTGGTGGCGGTTGTTGCTCCAATTGTTTTCCACTTCTCAACTGCCGCTTACATTGCTCCCTGATTTACCTCGATTGCTTGGCAATGTCCCGTGGCACGATGTTTGCTGCTTTGCTAGTTGTCTACTGTGTTTCCAAGTTTACGACGAGGATCTAGATTCTGTTATAAAGCGCGTGCAGGCGTTGCGAAGTCTTTGTCATGGCCGCTTTAAGCTCATCCGGTTTTCTTCGACACAGTGCATTGGTTGTTGAGGTGGGGCTTGAGTGAAGGGTTGTTGATTCTGATACTGCTGGTTCGCATCGCCCCTATCACGATTCTGCCGCCACGATATTGGTTCTGTTGGCCACAGTGCGATTTTCTTGGCCCAGTACGATTTTGCCGCCCCGATCTCCTTTCCATGAGAAGTTTGGGTGATTCCTCCACTGGATTATAAGTGTTTGAGTAGGGGTTGTTCTGTTGCCTCCGGTAGTTACCTCTTTGCTTGACACTCTGCCGCTCCATTGGGATGTTGTTGGGATCATTGAAGGACACCTATCAAATGTATGTGGGCGCCACATATCTCACGATTTTTCGGATTGCATAGCATTCACCGACACGGTATGTTCTTTGCAATTGTTTCGCTAGAAGAGCCACTTATGCGTTCAAAGCGAAGAATAGCATCTACTTATGGACCCCGATTCTTCTCCCATTTGGTTGCCCTCTCTTGATGACATGGTTGTTAGTGGCCATATCTTCTAATAACTCGTGGGCGTCGTGGGTTGTTTTCCTCATGAATGCTCCACCGCGTCGCATCTATGATGGTTACGGTTGTCTCGCTTCGGCCGTTGTAGAAAATATGAACCAAGTTCCACAACTCAACGAATGGTGTGGACACTTCCTCTGTAGATCCTTGAATCTCTCCCATGCTTCATATAAGGACTCTCCATCACGATAGAAGTTGTTCAACTCCTCTTAATTTTTGCTTTACAGGGTGGAAAGAACTTGGCTAGGAATTTCTGTGCCAGCTCGTGCCATGTAAATATCGAATCAGCTGGCAGGGAATTCAACCATACTTTTGCTCTATCCCTGAGTGAGAAGGGAAAGAGCCTCAATCTGACGGCATCATCAGTAACGCCGTTATATCTGAAAGTGGCACATAGCTCCAAGAAATTTGCTATGTGCATATGTGGATCCTCAGATGGCGATCCGAATCGATCTGCATGTCTGCACCATGCTCAGAATCGCTGGTTTTATCTCGAAATTGTTGGCTCCTATTGTAGGGAGCCTAATGCAAGTCTGTGCTCCATTCACTCTTGGTAGCACATAATCTCCCAGACTTCTTTCTGGCTGGATTCGAACCCTGTCCTCCATATCTATTGGCACTTGCTGAGGATCTCCTGGGTTAAGTTGATTTTCACCTAACCCTTCTCTCATCATGTTATTGTTGGGAGCACCGTCCATTTCTATCAACGTTGCAATTCGCTGATTCTTTCTGTTCTGTTTGCAGGCTTTCTCAATTTCCGGATTGAAGGGAACAAGAGTGTCAGCTCCTCTTCTCCTTCGCATAAACTGATATCCTGAGAAAGATCAAAAACAAACAAAGAATCACAGACCACGATTTCGTAGAAACTAAAATAAAAATAAAAAAAATTAAATCCAAATTAGAAATTAAAAATAGATAATTTGATATTAAACTATTGCCTAATCCCCGGCAACGGCGCCAAAAACTTGATGCGCGTAATATGCACACACTTTAAGCGCAAGTGCGTTATCGTATCAAGTAGTATAGTCTTAGATAAGACCAGAATATCGTCCTCTAGGATTAGGGTTCAAGTACGGTGATCTATTTTCTAGTATCTATTTGGCGAATTAATATTTGATTGGTTGTTTATAACTAAGAATTTCAAAAGCTATTTAAATGTAAAGAATTACTTGGATGTGATGAGAATAGGGCTTCATGTATCCTTACTATCCGCTTATGTTACTTGTTAATGCATTACTTATGGTGTTCTTCTTTGGAGAAAGCGAGTTTCTGAAATCGTTTTATACTCCGTTAGGGTTATATAAACACTCAACCCAGTATTGTTCCTTACCTAACTTTCACGATAAGGGTAACTCTATAGGAGGATTAAGCACAAAACCTAGTTGGCCGTCACGCACAATGCGCAAAATTAGGGTTGTTAAGCCTCTCATCAGCGCTACAAATCTAATTGAGGTATTTTCATCCCCAATTCAAGACCGTCTACCCAACTTACGGATATTCACAATCCTCCTTTCGTAACTGATTAGAAATCATATAGTGATAACTAGTTGTCAATTAGCTACCAAGAATTCAACTCAATTATTGGATAGATCTCTCAATAAGAATAATAACCATAAGCATGCATTACTTTATAACATAAGGTTCAAGAATTCAACATAGAAAGCCCTATAAGAGAATTAGTTCCTAGCCATGAATATGACAAGAACTAATTCAAAGTTCATCATGCAAAAACTGAAATAAATAAAGGAAAGGAAAAAGAAATTACTAAGCTAATGGTATCCAAACTCCAAGTCAAGAATCTTGAGTTGTGCAAGAAAGGGGAACCCTCAAAAACTGCCTAGGGTTCTCCTTATATAGTTTTAAAACGCCTCCCTTCTTTTCCTTCCAGGCCTGGCCCAAAAATCCGTCAAAAGACCTAATTTTTCCGCGTCGGCGCGACCGCTTGGCGAGCGCGCCTAAAGTTCTGCAATACTTCGGGTGTTTTGGCGCCGCGGCCCTGATATCTGGCATGCGAGAGCGCGGCCTGCAACTCTGTGGCTTCTGGATGTTTAGGCGCCGCGCTGCTTTCGTCTCGAGGCGCCGCGGCGCTGAATCTTCTGCAGCTTCTCTGAATAATAGGCGCCGCGGCCCTGCTTCTGACTGCAGGAGGCGCCGCGGCGCAGGTCTGGATTTCAGCCTCGTTTGCCACTTTCTCCGTTTTCAGCTCTAGTACCTCCTCTTTTTCCCTCTTTTCGCTCCTTTTCCGCCATTTGGCCACTTTAGCCACTTTGACTCAAAAGAAAGAAAATCTATCCTAATACGACACTTTGTATGTACAAAACGGGACAAAAGACTAACTAGACTGACTCAAAAGGTGTATATAAAATACACCGATCACCCACCATACTATGGGCCCCACCCCAACCGACATTGAAGGCGATATGCACACTCTTAGATTGACTCCCCTGGATGCAAATTGGTACATTGGACACCGTAGTCACCACTCATATGACATCCGACCCATGTACTCTCTCTCCTTATTTCAATTTGAGCAAAAATCGTGGTATTATTATTGGTAATGGTAATTCAATTCTAATTTGTGGTTGTGGTCATACCAATCTTTCTTCCCCACGTCCACCTCTTGCCTTGAAAAATGTTCTTCATGATCCACACTTAATTAAAAATTTAGTCTCCTTCCGTAAATTTACCATTGATAATTGGGTGTCTGTTAATTTTGATCCTTTAGGTTTTCTGTGAAGGATTCAAGACGGGGATTCCTCTCATGAGATTCAATAGTATGGGGAGCTTTATTCAATCACCTTCACTTCCATGAGCCATGCATTGCTATCCACATTTGCTGCTCTTGCTCCTTCCTTATGGCATACCCGTCTAGGTCATCTGGGTCTTCAATTTTGTCTTCTTTACTGAAAACAATTTTATTTCTTGTAAGTGTACACATAGTACTCTGATTTGTCATTCATGTCCTTTGGGAAAGCATGTTAGTTTACCGTTTGTAGCCTCTACTTCTCATACTTTGATGTCGTTTGACATTATTCATAGTGATTTGTGGACATCTCCCATTCTTAGTTCATTGGTCCATCGTTATTAAGTTCTCTTTTTGGATGATTTTTCTATTTTTTATGGACTTTTCCGTTAGCGAAAAAATCTCATGTGTTTTTTATGTTTTTACAACTTTGAGCACTTATTCGTACCCAGTTTGAACAGAAAATCAAAACTATTCAATGTGATAATGACAAAGAATATGATAATATGTTGTTTCAGAAATTTTGTGATGATAATGGCAGAGTTTTTCATTTCTCGTGTCCTCGTACGTCCTCACAAAATGGGAAAGATGAATGAAAAATTTGTACCATTAATAATATTGTCCGAACATTATTAGCCCATGTCTCGGTACCTCTTTCTTTTTGGCATCATGCTCTCCAAATGGCTACTTACCTCCCTAATATCCTTCTTTCCAATGGGTTTGCATATGACTCTCCTCTTAACATTATTTATAATAAGACTCCCTCATATTCCCATTTGAGGGTCTTTAGATGTTTATGCTTTCCACTGTTTCCGTCAACTACAATTAACAAACTTCAAGTCCGTTCTACCCCTTATGTATTTTTGGGTTATCCGTCTAATCATCGTGGTTACAAGTATTTTGATTTGTCATCTAATAAAATCATAATTAGTCGCCATGTTATATTGGATGTAACCCAATTTCCATTTGCTAAAACATGTATTTCTGGGCCTAGTTCGTATAATTTTTTAGATAATGAGGTCTCACCATATATTATCCATCATTTGTCGGACTTGTCTCGTACCCAAAATCCACAAAGCCAGGCCCATGTCCGGCCCCATGTTCATCGTCTGTGCAGTAGGCGGACACGGTCGGTCGATTCGGAATCGTTTCTAGTGGTCGACCATCGCTTCCAATTTCGGTCGATGGACTTGTTCCTGTTATTGGGCCAGCATGCCCACTACCTGCTGGCTGGTCCACCTCCTGCCCTTCCACTGTTCCCGTTATTGGTCCAAGAGCCCACCGCGCCGGCCAATCGATCCGCCACTGCCCAAATTCCACCTGTTTCCTCCCGAGTCAAAGGCTGATTAATCATAGTCAAGGGGGTATTTTTAAGCCAAAATGGTATTTTAATCTTACTTTTAATGTCTCTAAATCCCCTCTACCTCGTAATCCTATGTCTGCTTTACATGACCCGAATTAAAAATTGGCCATGACTGGCGAAATTAATGCTCTAGTTGAAAATAAGACGTGGGAGTTAGTACCCCTTCCATTTGGTGTTAGCATTATTTGGTCTATGTGGATTTTTACTCATAAAGACGATTCTGACGGTTCTATTGTGAGGCATAAGGCTCGTCTTGTAGGTAATAACAAAATCCAGCAGGTTAGCGTGGATTATGGTGAGATATTTAGTCTGGTGGTCAAACCTGCTACCATTCACACTGTTCTGAGTTTGGCTCTCTCCAAAGCATGGCCTATTCATCAGTTAGATGACAAAAATACTTTCATACATGGTGATCTTAAGGAGACATTATATATGCATCAGCCCATGGGTTTTCGAGACCCCGATAATCCTTATCATGTCTGTTTATTGAAAAAATTCTTGTATGGGCTTAAGCATGCTCCACGATCCTGGTATAAGAGGTTTGCAGATTATGTCTCATCGATTGGGTTTTCTCACAGCCGGTCTAATAAGTTTTTATTTATATATCGGCGTGGTTCTTCTATGGCATACATTTTATTGTACGTAGATGATATTCTATTGACTGCTTCCTCTGATATTATGCGCAAGTCTATTATGTCCCTTCTCAGCTTAGAATTTGCTATGAAATACTTGGGGGCCTTGAGTTACTTCTTGGGCATTGCAGTCACACGTCACTTTAGTGGACTATTTTTGTCTTAAATAAAGTATGCTGCAGAGATTATTGAGCGAGTTGGTATGTCTTATTGTAAGTCTTCTTCCACTCCAGTTGACACTAAACCTAATTTGGGTGTTGCGGCTGGCTCACCGTACGAGGATCCTACCCACTATCGCAGTCTTATAGGGGCACTTCAATATCTTACCTTCACGAGACCTGATATTACCTATGTCGTACATCAGGTGTGTTTGTTTATGCATGATCCCAGGGTTGAGCACATGAATGCGCTCAAACACATCATACGATACTCACAGGGCACACTTGATTATGGCTTACATCTATATTAGTCGTCGGTCTCTACACTTGTCTCGTATATAGATATTGTTTGGGGTGACTGTCCGTACACCAGACGATTTACGTCTGGTTACTGTATGTTTCTTGGTGATAACTTGGTCTCATGGTCTGCAAAACGACAGATTACCTTATCCCGCTCCAGTGCAGATGCAGAGTATCGATGGATAGTCAATGTGGTCTCTGAATCATGTTGGTTACGTAATATTCTCTTAGAGCTTCACTTTCCCAGGTCTCCACCTACTTGTGGAATAGGGGGGTTCCTTGATATTAAGTTCAAAAAACTACCTTGATTTATTGTGATAATGTTAGTGCAGTATATCTATCTGGAAATCTGATTCAACATCAGTGCACTAAACAGATTGAGATGGACATCCATTTTATTCGCGAAAAGGTAGCTCGTGGGCAAGTACGCGTCTTACATGTCCCTTCCAGGTATCAAATTGCAGACATCTTTACAAAATGTCTTCTGTTAGTTCTCTTTGAATATTCTAGGGATAGTCTCAGCGTACGAAGACAGACCGCTATGATTGTGGGGTGTGTTAGTTATACCCGGGATATACATGAGTTTGTATACCATGTATATCACTGTTTCACAAGGCAAATTACCAAATGTGAAACCGTGGTATACACGGTATACAAACCCGTGTATATCACAGTTTTGGAGTCCAATTTTAGTGTAAAAATTGTATTAAATTAGACTTGTACACTTACCATAATTATAAGATTCTTGTACAACTAGAATATGGTTTTGGAAGTAGAATAGGAGTAGGATTTTCCTATTATGAAAAATTGTAAATTGTATATATATTCTTTCATTAATGAAAATAATCAAGAGATTATCTTTAAGATATGAATATAGTTTAAGTTGTATATACGATCAATGTACATAACTTTTTATCCCATCAGGTTATCTAAATGGTATCTACATGTAAACAAAATTATAATATGAAATTTGAAATCTTAAAAATAAGATATGTTATGTGCTAAGCTGCATAAACAGGTAAAAATAACTCGATGGTGTAAAATTTATTTACACAACATAGCTCAAGATATATCTTTTTGAGCTTGTGTAGTGACTAAAATTGAGGATAGTTTATGTGAAAACTGAGATATATATATATATATATATATATATATATATATATATATATATATATATATATGTAGTGACTAAAATTGAGGATAGTTTATGTGAAAACTGAGATATAACATTTATATATATACTCTAACGCACTCATATGGCAGGTCAATGACACAACTAACAACTAAGTAAAATTATTAGTAAGGAGATACCTATTGGACAGACTAATATATGTTAATGACTTAATTCCATGTGCTAGAGTAATTGTGCAAAATTTACTAGCTTGAATTTGCCTGTATAAACCTCACATTAGTATCATCTTTTCTGCACCATTTCATACCTAAATTTGACTGCACAATAATTTTAGTTATATAATTGGATGAAATGTAATGGTTGAATGGTTTGATCCAGTTTCAAAATGCAGTACCAAAAGGACAATGGCTAGCATAAAGTGCACTACAAAAAAATGAGAACTGCTAGTGTAATTTGCAGTTTAGGAACTTCAATGAATCAAATATGCCCTATACTATGTGAAACTGAATAAATATGCCATTCAATATATTTTTCAGGTTTAAAAAATTGGGTGAATGAGTTGGATTAGTTATTTGGATATTAATTGGTGAAATTAGATTATTTATGAGTTCCGTCAAATTAGGGGCACGAATGACTCACCTTTTGGAGGACAAAGGCACATTTGTGTGGCTTTAAACGACGGGCATTTTCGTGTAATATCGTAAAGTCTAGGGGTATATCTCACCCTTGTTTCTTAACATATTATTTTAAGTTTGAACTTATAATATTTTATGGTACAATAAGTCATTATAGAATTATATCTCATTAATATCTAGTAACTCAAATCAAATCATATTCATTTTCATTTTCTCTTATTAATAATACTTATTATGTTTTTTCATTATCTTTTTGTTGGTGACACTATATTTTAGCATTATGCTATGACTTATTTCATCTCATATCTAAAAATGATAGTAGCAAAAATGATGATGCTGAGATGGATATGTAAGCATAAGCATACTAAGAGATAATATTATGAATTATGAGATCCAGAACAAGGTGAAAGTGTTCCCCGGGGTGGACAAGATGCGAAAATAGAGGTTCTGATGGTTTAGACATATACAGAGGAGATGCATCGATACCCAGTGAGGAGGTGTCAGAGGTTGGACATAGTAGTCCTGAATAGAGGGAGAGGTAGGTCAAAAAAGTCTTAGGAAGAAGTAATTAGATAGACCATGTCACAACTTTAGTTTACCAGGATATGATCCTTGATAGGAGGGTGCAAAGGTCAAGTATAAGAGTAGAGGGATAGTAGGTTGTCGATCGTATTTTTTCGGTCTATGAGTATTAGTATTATTTTTCGTTTGCTTATGATCTCTAGTACTACCTGATTGTTTATTTCACTTTGATTATCTTGTTATCTTGTTGTTTGTACTGCTTCATTTTCATCTGTCTTTGAGTCGAGGGTATGTTTGAAATATTCTCCTACCCTACCAAGAAACGGGTAGGGTCTGCGTACACTCTATCCTCTCCAGACCTCATCAGTGAAATTATAGTGGGGGCATTGTTGTTGTTGATATTGTTGTCGTTAGTTATTTCACATGTTTTAATTTTCTTTAGGACGAATATATGAAAGCATTAGTTACATGTTTTGTGTAATGGAGTTACCGGGGAAAAACACAAGAAACCAAAACAGTTGATATCGAAAAAACCGACTCTTGTTGGTTTTTCTTTCTTGACTCCTTGTTGATCCACCTCTCCATGAGATTTGTTTCCATTATTCATATCGGAGGTATCGATTCTTGTTTCTTGCACTTCTTCCTTTCCTCTTCCGATTCTATTTTTTTGCTGATTTCAGGTCCCATTTCATGTCGATTTAAATTGCTATTGCATTTGATTTGTGTCGTTGTTGTCCGTAGTTGTTTCATCTATTTCTCCAAGGTATGAGAGTTGTATTCCTCCTCTTTGATGTTCCCATTTTGTTGATTTGCATTTTGAAATTTTTGTTTGTTGTTTGCATTTCCTAGATCAGTTTATTGTACTGAAAACCACATAGTTCACATTTTAAATATATACTAAGATCGAGAGATTCTTGAGAGGTGGAATGAGCCCCAATAGGAGCTAATACCACATGGTTTTTGTTGGATCCCGGAGGTTTAACTATGGAATAGTAAGAGACAAACTGAAAGTAAAATAAGATTTAATGCTAATACATTTTTCAAATGTCAGTGATAATGTTGTCTGACACAAGTGGCAACACTTCGATAAAACAGAAAAACTTTTAAGAGTAAATGCAGCGGAAATATAAACACAAAGGTTTAATATTTACATATATTATATTGAAAATATAATCTATGACGGTCAGTGACCAAAAGTATTGTATATATTATTGAATAAATTCCTTTTTTACAATATTACAAGATACTACAAAAAGAATTACAAAGTTGAAGTCGCAGATGACTTCTGCCTGGAAAATCTACCTAAATAGACATAAACAACATCTCATTACAATTATTTCAATAAATAACTAATCTAGAATCTGGGCAGCAATTATAATGTTAGACAGAATGTTGTCGACAAGCTCAGGAAACACTTGTGATCCAGTTTTCTGATGAATATATCGGAGAGCTCTCTTGATATTTTTTCTAACTTTTTCTGGATATCGATTCACTGATGCAGCCTCTCTATTTATAGTAGAGGGTTTTCCTTGAAATGTTCATTGAATCGTTGTAGAGATTGAGGGAAATGTGGGAAGCCGATAAGGTTTGTTGGAGAAGATTGTGGAGCAAGATCCTCTAACTTCTTTGACTTGTTCCCCAAGCTTAGCAACGGCTTTGACTTGGTCTACCCACGTTTTTCATCAGCTCCAAAAATTCTTTGCCAAGTCACTTTACCATCGTGGTGAAAATTTCATGAGATCTTCAGTTCCGTGAAGTAAGGCAAAATTGTTTCACAGAATGTTGGTCCGAATGTTGTGACATTTGTTCCAACATTTCTGATTTTAACTTAGAGTTGAAAATGATATGTTGGGCGAAATGTCACAACACCAAACCCAACATTAATATTCTCCCCCTTTTTTCCTTTCTTCACAAAACCTATTTTATTCTGCGCAAGTGACTTACGACAATGTCATAGATGTCCCAACATCTATAATTATAATAATGATCCTCTTTAACATGTGATGGCATATAAACACAACATATACAAACAGCACATATATATGTCATTCATATAGGATTAGAAATTACATCATAGTCATTTAGTTACATCATCCAAAACAAAAAAAATTGTCAGATCATTACATTCCAAATATCAATAGTAACCAGTCAGTAACCAATTAAAAATATTTTAACAACAGCAACAACTCACACCTCCCTTGCATATCATGCATCAGTAGTAGCATCCAGCCACTTTCTACTTTTGCTTGGCACTACAACTGCAACAACAACAGCCTCTATCGTTCTTCGTCAGCTCCCCCTGCATCAATATTCTCTGTCTCACTAGCAGTAGCAGCAGAATTATCAGCTATTTCCTTCTCATGCACAATAGAATCATCTCCCCCTTTTTGGGAAGAAAGCAACAATAAAAACTGGTCTCTGGCTCTTACTAAGGCATCCCTAGCAGTGTCAATCTCTGCAATTTGTGAGTTGAATTTTGTAATTTGCTCCACAAGCCAGTTGGTGGACAATACAGACTATCTTGAACCAATGTTTTCCTGAATATTGGATACATTTTTGGCAACATTCTCAATGTTAGTTTCCTTTTTCCAAGGGAGATCAATAACTCTTTCTTTGCTCTTTAAGATTGCTTTATTCACTGCATACACCTCTGGTTCTTTCCCTAAAATATCATCACCTTGAGGCTCAAAGCCTTGAGTAACTAGAATTTGATAGATCATTGATGGACAGGGTAGGGTCAGGTTTGACTCTTTTCCAGCCAAATTGACTACTTGATAGAATATCATTTTCCCTAAGTCAACTCTTAATCCTTTTCCTATTTTATATAGCAGTGAAGCCTGTTCAGTTGTTACTATTGACTCATTTAGTGATGGGAGCCAATTGTGAAGTGCAATCTTATGAAGGGTGGAAAATAGGGCAGTGAGTTTTGAGGCAGGGCAAGGAGATGTCCATCTCTTCATAATTCCTCCTGTGAGGTATTCTATTATCTCGTTCCTGATTTCAGTCATTTTTTTAGTAGTACTGCTTCCAGCTTCAAACTCAGTTCCCAAACATTGATTGATAATTAGAGGAGTAAACTTGTAAATTTTGTTATAGAGGAATACCTTTCCAAACTTTTTGAGGAGGCATTATCTATCTCAGAATTTAAGTTTGCGTAAAACAGTCTAATTACTTCATCAATGTTAGATACCTTGTTAGTTACAGATTTCAAAAGCTTACTATTTTCTAAAAACTCAATCAACCCATATTCAGAACAAGAGACTAAGTCTAGTACCTTTTCTGCCCTAATAATTCTATTTTTGTACCAATTCCACCTATCAAAGCTTGCTTGGGAATAGAACTTGTCAGAAAATGTATTTACCTCATCTTCATATTCTGATACTGTGTCGCTGGAGGAGGATTGTGTTGAAGTCTTTTCTGGGGTTGGCTGAAATGTTGCCTGAGATGTTGTGACATATGGGGCAACATATGGGACAACACTTGATCTTATGAATTTGGGAACTCCTTTGGGACAAAACCTTTTCAAGGGGGTGTCGTCTGGAATTTCCTCGTCCTTAGATGCACATGGAGAAACAGAGACTGAGGGCTCAGGTTGAGGATCAGAGATTTGTGGTTCACTCTGATGATCTTCCACATGGGTGTCTTCTTCAGTATCCTCGGAAGATAGTTCGAAGTCCATATCATCTGTATTACTGCTTGAACAAACAAGAACTTTGAACTCGAACTTGGACTTCTTGACAGTACGTTCTGTTTGGAATGCTCTTTCAAACACTCTGCTAGATCTTCTGGAGGGAAAAGATAACGAGCTGGTCATTTTGCCTAGGACAGAAACATCAGGAGTTGTGTCCACATCGATGGAGTTATTGTCATCCCCGTGGTAACTTATCTCCAACGGTTCTTGAAAAGAACTAAGCACAATGGTTGAGCACAGTGGGGGACTTTTGCTCATGGGAGTGTTGTCTGTGGTGTTGCTGGACATAGGTGTTGACATTGGTGATGTATCCATGAGTGAGATTGAAGAAGAAGATATTGAAGGTTTAGGGTTTTGGGGGGTTTTGATTGATGTGTGAAGCAAGAAATCCATCGGTTTGGTTGATTTAACCGGGAGTGATGTGATCTTTTCCCCTTTTTTTATATTTCGGAAAAGACAAAAGACTAAAAAAAGAACAAATGAAGAAGATTTTATACACTTGGCAAAAAAATATTCTTGGTTTTAGGTGTTTGAATTGTATTCAAATGCTTGCACCTAAAATTATGGAAAAAGATAGACATCAAGATTTGGAATTTGATCTAATCATATAAAGGTTTGAATTCCAAAAAAAATGGCATAAAAATAGGAAAACAAATTGATATTTCAAAAGTCAATTACGAACAATATTCCAACAAATATCATTATCTGAGAATGTCAACAGCAATGTCGGCAAGATTTTGGACAACACAATTTTATGATCCCGCAAGAACTTTTTGTTTTGACAACAAATCAAGACAAATTTTATATGTATTTTTATGAGTTTAACCACTAGACCAATGTAATATTTTCTTATTGTGTCTTTGATCTAATCATAAAATACATACAAAATTATTTTTTGTGTCAAAATAAGAATACTTATTTAGTATCCTTATATTTCATTTTAAGTACTTGATATTCCTATAGAATAGGAACGGTATCATTTTAAGAGATTTGCCAATATTCCACAGTTGCCAAAAATAGTAAAAGACTTTTCCTTATTTCGATACTCCCTTTTTATGATATCTAATATCATCGCAAGGAACGATATCACCTTATAATCATATTCTTATTGAGGACCATGCTTGTGTGATCAAAACTAATACACCATATTGTAACAATAATCAGATTATGATATTACAAAGGTAAATGTCACCTGAAATGTTAGAGACATTTTAGCTAACATTCACCAAACATGTCTTTTTAGAGATTACAAAGACCAAGAGATTTCTTCAAACTAGAAAATCTCTCATGGTCCAAAGCTTTTGTAAAAATATCAGCTAGTTGATGAAGATTATCAACATGTTCAATTTAAACTAGCTGTTTTTCAACTAAATCTCTTAAAAAATGATGTCTAACATCAATATGTTTTGTACGAGAGTGCTGAACTGGATTTTTGAAAATATTTATAACACTCAAATTATCACAATACAAAACTAAGATATTACTTGAAAAACCATAGTCGTCTAACATGTGTCTTAGTCATATCAATTGAGAGCAACAACTTACAGCTGCTACATATTCAGATTCATCAGTTGAAAGTGAGACACAATTTTTTTTGCGACTATATCAAGAAACAAGACTATTGCTAAGATAAAACATCCTTCACTTGTACTCTTTCTATCATCCACAACACCAGCCCAATCTGAGTCACTATATCCTATTAGATTAGGATTAGTGTCCTTGAAATACTAAATTCTCAACTCACATATGCCGATAACATATCTAATGACACGTTTTACGGCATTTAAGTGAAAGATTTTGGGGCAGGCTTAGAATCGAGAACATACACAAACACTAAACATTATATCAGGACGACTAGGAGTGGGATATAGAAGACTATCTATCATAGACCAATACAGTATTGGATCGACATTTTCATCAACATCATCTTTGCATATCTTCTGTGATGATCCCATTGAAGTTCTCATTTGTTTAGCATTTTCCAATCCAAATTCCTTAACTAGATTCTTGGCATTTTTGCTTTGGGAGATGAAGATTTCATCTTCACTTTGCTTTATATGCAAGCCTAAGAAAAAAGTTAGTACCCCAATCATGCTCATCTTAAATGTTGATGACATTGCTTCAACAAATATTTTAAGGTAGGACTGTGAGGTCGAACAAAAAACTATGTCATCTACATAGATTTGAGCAATAACAATATCTACACCGTGATATTTTATAAATAAAGTACAATCAGCTTCACCACGTAAAATCAAATTCAACAAGGAAGTGGGTTAGACGAACATACCATGCACGAGGAGCTTTTTTCAATCCATACAAGGCCTTTTTGAGCTTGTATACAAACTATGGATGGTGAGGATCTTCAAATCCTTTAGGTTGTTCAACATAGACTTCCTTATCAAGATAGCCATTTAAGAAAGCACCTTTAACATCCATTTGATGAAGAGTAATCTTTAGACAGCAAGCAATGTCAAGTAGTAGTCAAATTGACTCAATTCTAGCCACATGAGCAAAGGTTTCGTCATAGTCAATCCCTCTACCTGAGTGTATCCTTGAGCAACTAGACGAGCTTTGTTTCTCAAAACAGTTCCTGATTCATCTGACTTATTTTAAAAAAAATCCATTTAGTTCAAATTACATTGATATCTTTTGGGCATGGAACTAAATCCCAGACTTCATTTCGAGAGAATTGTTCAAATTCTTCTTGCATTACTTGAATCCAACAATTATCCTTGAGTTCTTCTGAAACATTCTTAGGTTCTAAAGTAGATACAGAACAAGAAAGATTAACCTTTTGGTACATGGTATACATACACACATACCTTATCATATCTCTGTAATTGAGTGGTTCCTTCCCTCTTGTCCTTACTCCTTCAAACACCCCCCTATCACCTGACCTGTAGGATGATTCTTCCTAATCCTGGATGAGGGGTCCCTGCGTACTTGATCTAGCAATTCAGCATTTGACTCCTCATTTGCACCTTCTGTGATCTCTGGTTCAGGTTCAGATGTTGCTTCAGATGTGGTAACATTTGGGGAAACATCTGGTTCTTCAGTAGTCTGCTCATTCTCCACTAAAACTATAACGTTATTTTCAGATGTATTACCTGTAAAATCAGAAAAGTCATCAAAAACAGCATTTACCGACTCTTGTACAGATTTGGTCCTAAGATTGTACACTCGATAAGCATGACTATTTTGAGAATAGCCCACAAAAATTCCTTTGTCACTCTTAGAGTTAAACTTGTCAAATGGTCTCTGTCATTTAAAATGTAACAAACACACCCAAAAATATGAAAGTAACGCAACTTAGGTCTCTTTCCATTTATTAGCTCATAGGGTGTCATTTTTGTTTCAGGCCTAAGATAGACTCTATTTTTTATGTGACTTGCAGTATTCAAGGCTTCAGCCCAAAAATATTTTGACATTTTCTTAGAACTAAGCATTACTCTAGCCATTTCTTGTAGTGTTCTATTCTTCCTCTCTGCTACACCATTCTGTTGAGAAATTTTGGGAGTAGAAAATTCATGGAAAATACCCTTTTTCTCACAAAATTTTGAGAACAAGTTATTTTCAAATTCCTTTCCATGATCGGACCTAATCCGAAAGATAGGAGAATGAAACAAATTCCTAATCCTAGAGTGCAATACTTTAAACATGTCAAAAGTTTGAGATTTTTCTTTCAAAAAATATATTCATGAGTATCTAGAAAAAATCATTTACAATCACATAGGAATACCTCATGCCTCCTAAACCGTCTATCTCAATTTGACCCATAAGATCCATGTGCAGTAAATGGAAATAGTGAGACGTACCTGAATGTTGTTCGTCATTCTGGACAACATTATGGGAAACACGGGTTTGCTTACCTTTTAGACAATCTTCACAGACCACTGTTTTACTTTTAGGACTCAGATTAGGAATGCCTCTTACTGCTTCATAACAGATCAATCTTTCTAAGTTATGGTAGTTTACATGCCCTAACTTTTGATGTCGCAATGTTGTGTCATCTGTCCTAACATTATTACATATTTCTTGTCTTCCAACAAGATAGTAATTGTCACTTGTTCTTGTACATGTCATCACACATATTTTAGCTTCATTTGTAACTACACAATCATTCTTATTAAACTTTACCTCAAGATTCTCGTCACATAGTTGACTGATGCTAACCAAATTAGCCATTAGCCCTTCAACATGTAAGACATTCTTTAAGGCAAGAAAACCAGGATCATTTAAGATCTTTTTTCTAATTATCTTGCTTTTATTGCCACCTCCATAAGTTATATTTCCTCCACTAAATGACTCGTAGTTCCTTAGAAACTCTTTTGTACATGTCATGTGGCATGAACATCCACTATCAGTACCAAGAACCTGCAATGTTAGTCTTTAAAGCAGTTATCGCAACAGGACAGGTTACATTCATTTTGAGAACCCAAACTCTTTTAAAACATTTTTTAATTTTAGGCTCAGAAATGTTGCTTAGGATGTTGTCCGAGATGTTGGACAGCCTTTTGGGCAACATTTTGCTCACAAAATTCTGAAGTTTGAAACAATATGGTTTTAAATGACCAGGGGAGTTACAGTGATGGCACACATACTTCATATCTTTTGACATGTATGAGAACTTATTATTTAAACCTTTTTCCTTTACAAAGCGTACTTTCTCATTTTTGTCAAACAAACTAGAGCATATTGTTTTAAGAGAGTTTTTATACTCAATACATGCATGTGAAGGTTTATTAAGGTTGAGTATCTTATTCAGTTTAGAAGTCCCTAAGTTCAGCGTACGGAAGGTTGCTTTAGCTAGATCCAACTTTGCACTTATCTTACCAAATTCAAAGTACTTTTTGGTAAGTACAACCTCTAAACGGGTTATCGTGCCTTTTAAATCTACATTCTCAAGAGTTAAAAATTTTAATTTTGTGTCAAGTTGCTTGGATTCTATGATTAAGTCTTTACAAAGTTTTTGTAATTCCTTAATCATGTCGTCTTTGGAGTCAACTTGGTTTTCAAAGTTAGTCTCACTACTAGAAACAAAACCACTAAAGCAATAAACATTAGGATAGTTAAAGTATGCATACCTCTCGGATGTTGCTAGAAATGTAGATGATGTCGCTGATGTTGACGCAAATGTTGTGACATTTGGGATAACACTGTCGACGACATTTTCCTCATCTAATAACTATTGTTCGAAAACAGTAGCCAGCATTGCTTGTGACTCTATCTCTTGATCTCATTCCTCTTCTCCTTCATCATCACTAAGGGAAACCCGCAGACTTTTATCAAATTTTCTCAAGGTATTTACACATTCATTAGCATAATGACCACATCCTGAGCATGCATGACATTGCACGATTTCAAATTGTTTGGATTAAATTTGTACGATCTGAGTTGGTTCTCTTTAGTTGATTTCCTCTTTGAACAATAGGAAGGGGTCTAGTGGACTTTTGATTGAAGTCTTGGTTTTGGTGTTCTTTGGATTTGAACTTATTTCTATCATTGTTGAACTTCCTTACAATCGAATTGAATTTTCGAGTAAGGAGGGCAACATTTGCACCATCACCAATTTCTTCAAAATTCTCATCCTCTTCTTCGATTTGACTCTCCAAGGATTTGACTTGAAGTGCTACATTTTTACTCTTGTACAATGTCCTTTGATTCTCAATGTTCATCTCATAGGTTTTGAGACTACTCATTAAGGTATGAAGGTCCATTGTAGCAAGATTATGAGCTTCTTCAATCGCACATATCTTTATATTAAACTTTTCAGGAAGAGAATGGAGTGTTTTTTCCACAAGTTAAGTGTTGGTCAATGGAGCACCAAGAACTTGACATTCGTTAGAGATGTCAATCAAATTTTCAAAATAGGTTTTAATGTCCTCTGTTTCCTCCATCCTTAAAGGTTCATATTTACTCATGAGCATACGAAGCTTCGTTCGACGAATACTAGAGATATCTTTACAATGAGTTTGTAAAGTATCTCATGCGTCTTTGGCCATGGAACAATTTTGCATAAGTTTGAACATTTAAAGATTGTTAAGTGTATTTTGTATACACTTTTTGAGTCCTTTTTAGTTAGTATTTTACTCTTTTATTGTGCGGTTAGTGTAGTGTTATGTGTGTTTTTCTTTCATTTTGTATCACAGCGGTTATAATGGAGAAGATATGACTTTTGAAGATGAAATTGCACAAGAAAAGTCCAAGAAATGAAGTCTACGAAGTCCGGATGAGAAAATGACGAAAAATTGGCCAGGACGTAGCCGGCGCCGTGGCGCTAGCCAGCAGGGCCACAGCGCTAAAACAACTACGGGGTCTGATTCAGCTGCAGGACTTTCAGCGCCGTGGCGCCAGAATGCAGGGCCACGGCGCCGGCGCGGGATTTCTGATTTTTGGGAATTTGACACGTTTTCAGGGTACGAAAGGGGCAACTTTTCTCAACTATAAATCTCTAAAACCCTGCTCATTAAATCATACCTTATACTAGATACCTAAAATCATACTTTGGGAGGCAAGAAGGAGGCAAGACACAATTGGAGACTCTTGTTCAAGTTCTTTTTCTTTCCTTTGTTTTTATTTCACTTTATGTTGGATTTTGTATTAGTTCTTGACATGACAATATTTAAGAGCTAATTACTTTAGTAGGGTTTCCATCGAATCTTCTTGAAGCTCTTTCATATGGTTAATGCATAGTTTTTTATTTCTTCTTCAGCGTATTAAGATCTATTCAATATTGTTATGATTGCTTGATAATTAACTAGCTATTAATTGTCATCACATATATGATTTCGAATCAAAAGTCTGAAAGGTGAGATTTGAATATGTTGTAGTTGTCTAGACATAGGTTAAAATCGTGGACGAAAGTACCCCGATACTTGTGTGGAATTTAAAGGTTATTGTTCTTAATCCTCCTGTGTGGTAAAACTTATCATAGAAATATAGAAGGTTTCTGCACTAGGTTGAGCTCTTGTATGTCCTAACCGGAATATAATGACAGATTAGTTAACTTGCTATCTTAATAAGAAGGAAAATCATTAGCATTGCATTAACACGTGAAAGAGTGGATAGTTGAGGAGATTGGAAGCCCTATTTCCTTCATAACTGTTATAAACCCAAAGTATCATAATCTTTAGTTATTTTCTGCACTTAGTCATAATTCTTAGTATAATTCTCAAACTAAAAGAACGTCAACCAAATAGATACCATAGGATAGATAATTGGTACTTAATAAACCAGTCTCTGTGGACGATAAATTCGGTCTTACAGATCTTTATTACTTGAACGATACATACACTTGCGTAAGCACTTAGAAATATCGCAATAAGTTTTTGGCGCCGTTGCCGGGGACTAGCGTAATGTTAATATCGATTTATCTATTCTTATTTCTAATTTGTTTTTTTATTTTCAGTTTTTTTATTTTTATTTTTGCTTTAGTGTTGTTTGTCGTGATTTGTTTGCTGTTTTTTATTAGTCTTAGGAACTTAGTTTATACGAAGTATGAGAGGAGAAGACACTCCTATCCCTCTGAACCCTGAGATTGAAAGATTGTGTAAACAGAACATGAAAGAGAAAAGAGCAGTTGATTCCTTAGCAATGGGAGATCAGCGAAACAACAATTTGGTGGATGATGAGTTACCTCCTGTCTTAAGACAAGTCTCTACAGAAATGAGCTTGGGGGTATGTGATGCCTACTATTACAGGGGTGCAGACTTGCATCAGGCTTCCAGCTGTTGAAGCCAATAATTTTGAAATCAAACCAACAATCTTGCACATGGTCCAAGGTTCAGTCCAGTTTGGGGGATTACCATCTGAAGATCCTCATTTGCATCTAGCAAATTTTCTGGAGTTGTGTGCAACCTTTAAATATAATGGTGTCACTGATGATGTCATTCGGTTGAGACTCTTTTCATTCTCACTCAGGGATAGAGCAAAGTGCTGCCTGAACTCATTACAGGCGAACTCCATCACTACATGGCAAGACTTAGCCCAGAAATTTCTTGCCAAGTTCTTCCCTCCATCCAAAGCAGCAAAGCTCAGAGGAGAGTTTAATAATTACTATCAGATGGATGGAGAGTCACTCTATGATGCATGGGAGCGGTTCAAAGATTTGCAGAGGAAGTGCCCACATCATGGGATTGAGAAGTGGATGATAGTGCACATATTTTACAACGGGCTGAGTGGTACAACTCGTACCATCATTGATGCTTCAGTAGGAGGTACGTTCATGAGAAAGAATGTCAATGAGGCACATGATTTGCTAGAATATATGGCCACAAACAACCATCAGGGGGCCGATGAGAGAGCAATGAACAGTAGAAAGATAGTTGGGATTCATGAGCTAGATGCTAGCAATGCATTGACTGCGCAGGTAGCTACTTTGACTGCGCAGGTAGCTACTTTGACTGCGCAGGTAGCTACTTTGACAAAGCAGATGTAGCAGAGTACCATGTCAGTTAAAGCAGTTCAGACACCAGTGAGATGCAAAATTTGTGGAGGTCCTCATACCTTTGATAGGTGTACAGCAGTGGACCCAAATAATGTGCCCATGGAGCAGGTTCAGACAGTGGGGAATTTTCAGAGGCCCTACAACAATGCATTCTCCAACACATATAATTCGGGGTGGAGAAATCACCCAAATTGTCCATGGAAGAATGAACAAGGGCAGCAACCACAATTTGAGCATCGTCAAAGAAGCCGCGATTCGGACCAGGGCCAAGCGAGAGGTCAGATGAAATAAGAGAAATAAGAGCAGCACTGATGACCTTGGCTAAATCTCAGATAGAATCCAACAACTCCCAGACTCAATTCATGAAGGAGACTACCCAGTTCATGACCGAGACTAGGTCATCCATCATGAGTTTGGAAATACATGTAGGACAGCTGGAGAACACGTTGAATAATAGAGAGAAATGTAACCTACCTAGTAATACAGTGATGAATCTAAGGAAGCAATGCCAAGCAATCAGTTTGAGAAGTGGGAAGCAGTTAGAGAAGAGGGCACCCCGGTGGTTAAAAGGAGAAGGATGTGGACGCGAGCGGTTGAAGTAGTAAAGGGGGAGGTTACTGATGACCGACCTACCTTGAGAAGGCTTCACCCGCAGTGATGAGGGAGTACACAGACAAAATCCCTTACCCTCAAAGACTGCAGAAGAAGGCTTTGGATAAGCAGTTTTCGAAATTTTTGGAGGTATTTAAAAAACTGCACATTAACCTTCCTTAATTTGAAGCCTTGGAGCAAATGTCAGCGTATTTGAAGTTCATGAAGGACATCTTTTTTAAGAAGAGGAAGTTGGCAGATTATGAGACAGTGATGCTGACAGAGGAGTGCAGTGCCATATTACAGAAGAAACTTCCCCCAAATTTGAATGATCCAGGGAGTTCACCCTACCTTGCACCATAGGAAATGTGACATGCAAGCAAGCCTTATGTGATTTGGGGGTAAGTGTCAACCTAATGCCCTTCTTTGTGTTCAAAAGACTTGGTTTGGGGGAGGCAAGACCAACCATAGTCACCTTGCAGCTAGCTGATCTCACAGTTGTGTATCCCCAAGGAATTATTGAAGATGTGTTGGTACAAGTGGGTAAATTCATCCCTCCTGCTGATTTCCTCATTTTAGATATGGATGAAGATGAAAATATGCCCATGATCCTTGGGATACCGTTCCTAGCCATATGGAGAGCCATCATTGATGTTGAGAAGGGGGAGTTAAAACTCAGAGTCCAAGGTGAGGAAATGGTATTCAAAGTTTTCAAGCAACCCACTGAACCTCAAGTCGATGCTAGATGTTTTGCTATTAGGGTAGTTGACAAGGTTGTGTCAGATAAAAGCCTCACAAGTACTGATGCTCGTGGGGTACCACCAAAGCAGCATGAAGAACCTGATGGTAAGACTTCTGAACTGGCTATTGATGAAAAAGAATTGAACTACTCTGAAGTCAGAACTGTGAAAAAGAAGAGGAGGAGGAGAATAAAGAGAATGGTGCTAAAATGGATACGCGGAGGGGACAATCTATGTCACGACCCGAACCCCGGGCCCCCGACTGGTGCCCTACCTGGGCATCCTTCTACCCATACAACACAAGTAACCCGCGAAAGCTAAACAACACTCATCATTTTTTTTTGCAAAGGCAAAGCCGGCAAGGCTATCATAATATATAACACCCGAATGGGACTACAACTGTACAACAATATAAATACAACTCACGCAAGTCCAGCCCACATGTGAATACAGACCTCTAAGAGTTTGGACAGTAAACTATGACGGGACAAGGCCCCGCCATACCCATGAATATACGTAAGACCTTAATACAACTCCGTACCAACATGACAAGCTCCGGAATAGTGGAGCTATCTCACTGAAAAATGAGTGGAGATCCTAAGCTCGTGAATTACCCAACTGAGTACCTATCCCTGCGGCATGAAGGCAGCCCCCCGAAGGGGGTCAGTACAACAAGGTACCAAGTATGTAAACATGAAGTACAGTAAACAAGATCATAACTGTACAAAAGAATGACATGGACAAGTATGAAAATCAAATACCAGATAAAACCGTGCCATAATAAATAACAGTTAACTGTACCTTGTATCACTGTACCACTGTATCACTTTACCAGACGTACTCTTGTATAACGATAGAGTACCAGCATTTCACTCTTTGTAGAACATCGAGAGTCAATCGTGCCTTTTTAAAAATATATAAGAATCGTATTTTTCAAAATGAGAGTCACATCAAAAGACAGGGACACCTGCCCACGAATCAATATGTATATATTTTTCATAGGAATCAAACCCGCATGAGAATCGAACCCGCATAGGTAATTATACCCGCATGAGTATCTCTACTCGCATCACTGATCTTGTCTGTGGATATTATTCATGGGAATCGAACCCGCATAGGAATCGAACTTGCATAGGTATTTATACCCGCATAAGTATCTCTACTCGCATCATGGAAGCACATTCATGGAGAAAATATACACAAATATTGTCATGGAATGAAACCAAGGTACCAACACATCATATACAAAATATTAAAATAAACTTTCCTTTTTGAAATGCCAAGGTACCAAAACATCATGTACAAAACACATAAAATCTTCCATTTAACTATGTCAAGGTACTAAAACATCATGTACCAAACACATATAAAATCTTCCATTTAAATATGCCAAGGTACCAAAACATCATGTACCAAACATATATAAAATCTTTCATTTAACTATGTCAAGGTACCAAAACGTCATGTACCAAACACATATAAAATCTTCCATTTATCTATGCCAAGGTACCAAAACGTCATGTACCAAACACATATAAAATTTTCCATTTACGACAAACCCAGGTACCAACAGCTCGTGTACCATACACAAATAATGAACTTTATTTTAGACAAACCTAGGTACCAATATCTCGTGTACCATACACAAATAATGAACTTCATTTTAGACAAACCTAGGTACCAACATCACGTGTACCATAAACAAATAATGAACTTCATTTTAGACAAACCTAGGTACCAACATCTCGTGTACCATACACAAATAATGAACTTCATTTTATAAAGACCAAGGCACTATCACATCTTTCCTTTTAGACAACCAAGACATTATCCCATCTTGTATTATTAGGGAAATGAACCCAAAGTACTATGAAGTATTAGGGGCGTGAACCCAAAAGTACTATGTACGTTTGTCGTACATCCATTCATTTATAAACCCTAAGACACTAACACTCGTAGTATCAAGGCACTTCCACAACTTCCATTTTAGCAAACCCAAAGTACTATCAAGGGAATATATCTAACAACTTCCATTTTAGAACACCAAAAGTACTATCAAGGGAACATGTATATCAACTTCAATTTTAGAACACCCAAAGTACTATCAATGGAATATATCTAACAACTTCCATTTTAGAACACCCAAAGTACTATCAAGGGAATATATCTAACAACCTCCATTTTAGAACACCTAAAGTACTATCAAGGGAATATATCTAACAACTTCCATTTTAGAACACCCAAAGTACTATCAAGGGAATATATCACTAAGGATTAGGTTCCAATAGAACTCTATAAAGATCAAGTCAAGTATCGTTAAGGATTAGGATCCACTCACTTTATAAAATCAAATCAAGTATCATTAAGGAATAGAATCCACTCACTTTATAAAATCAAATCAAGTATCAATAAGGAATAGAATCCACTCACTTTATAAAATCAAATCATGCCAAAAGAAGAAGGGATAGTTCACATACCTTATCGTTCTTCTACCAATCCGTTAAGTGAAATATGCCTCACGTAGCTTCTACCAATATGCTAAGCGGAATACACCTCAAGTAGCCCTTCAACCTATAATGATAATAGCATGTCTATCAACTATATGCCTTTAAAGGTAGGTTATGGACTAAGTAAAGTTCTCATTTCTACGAAACATCAAGCAAAGACTTCCTTTGTTTCTACGTACTTTTCCACCTTTTCCAAGGCCCAAATTCAACAACAATCAAGTCTCATTTAAGGCAAAATCAAAAAAGCAACCAAAAGGGATTACACGGCTACTTTACGTGTAAAATTCTACCCCATAATCATGTAAAAACAGTCCACAAAATCAGTCCAATATCCAACAACAACAAGGGTAAAATGTGAAGTCTTTTAACACTTTTCTATACCCTTAATATCTTAGGACTTTCATTAGCCTTTACCACATCTAAACATGCATAACAACAACTGAATTTTCAGCATTTATAATACCTCAAAACAATCCCTAAAATTGCATAACAATATCCAACAATTTTATAGATTCCACGGCCAACAACTACAATCCGATAACTCTTTCCTTAATCCATTTTATTCTAATTTAAGTTCCAAAACTTCTATATAAGTTATATCAACTTATAAACAACAATATTACTCCATTATAACATGCAATAGGTGAAGATAACAATAACACAACCAACGAAATCCAACACTCCAAAATCTATCCCACATTCGGCCAACATGCTAAAAATTGCCCAAACACTTTTTATCCTTCATTATTTTTAGTACAAGCTCATATATACATAATAACAATAAGTAATATCCTATTACTTCAAGAGGAAGAAGAATTTTTACCTTTATTTTATCCAAAAAAATGTCAAAATAGTCCGCACCTATTTGGCCCACAATTTTCATTTTGCTCCACTTCTTCAAGTTCCAATCACACACAAGCATCCACTACAAGCTTATAACCAACTTCCCTTCACATTTTACCTCCAAAAAGCCGACGAACAAGCTAGGGTTCTAATGGCCATTCTCGGCCCAAATGGTTCTTGGAGGGTTTTAGAGACTTAACTTGGTTTAAGACTTGATTAGGGTGCTTAACCTTGGATAGTAATCATCTCTTATTCTTGGAAAAATCTTGGGATTTTCGAAAATTAAGCAAAGAGAAGAGAGAAAAAGAAAGTCTTGGAAGATAATGAAATAATGAGCTAAGTCTTCAATGTCTACCTCTAATATAGATATTTTCCTTTCAAGACAAGTGGATGAGGACACATGTCACTCTCCCATTGGCCAAAATTTCCTTCTTTAGAAAAATATCTAGATATTTCCAAAATATCTTAAAATCGAAGGGCCCCGCGAAATTGTGAAATTCTCGGCGGACCCTATATTATCAATTCCAATTCTTCGTAATCCAATACTAATCTCATAAATACAATTAGAAGTATTAAATTCCAAGTTAATAAATTTTCGTCGTCACATTTTTTTTCGAAATTTTCCTTACGAAAATGTAATAATTATTTTCTTCCAAAATTCAAATCTTAAATCATTAATCACGTTCTCAATTAGTAGCCCTGATATTACGGGGTGTAACATCCTTCCCCTCTTAGAAACATTCGTCCTCGAATGTTCATCTAAGGTCTCAAGCTATACAACTTTCGGCATAGTCTCTTTTAACTATACCTACACACCTATACTCGTTAAGCGTCGTACGTCCTGACGTCGACCGCTGTTCGAATTCCTGTAACTCTCTGAAGTTTCAGCACCGCGGTCCTGTCCTTTGGCACTACGGTGCTGTGCCTGAATTTCACAACACACATTTTTCCACTTAATCTCTTCTTTTTCTACAAGTTTCAACAATACTCTACAACCCAAAAGATGCCACACTGGGCCATAATATAACACATAGTCTCATTCTACTTTGGATAGTCCTTAGCACATTGTGCTTCCTTTGTAATCAAAGTCAAATTCCTAAGGTCCTATTGCAATTCCTTAAAATCGATAACACCATTTCTAATCGGCTTAACAATCATCAACAACAATCACAAGTTGTTTATACTCAAACCAAGGAATCATCACAACCAACTATACAACAATTTTTACCAACCTGTATACCAAGTCCATATTTTTCCTTTCGGGGCCGCTGTCGCTTTCTCATAGATGCAATCACAATAATACGTTAGGGAGGGACTACCCTAACAACCCAACTCTATCGCACGATCTTTGAGATGAAAGAATAGAAACCAATCCTAAATGTCATGTAGCCTCCTGTTTATAGGTATGGTGCACAACACACCGATAACCAAGACTCTACTAGACACGGTCTGTAGACATTCCGAGGACTAACTGGTCTGATACCACTCTGTCACGACCCGAACCCCGGGCCTCCGACTGGTGCCCTACCTGGCACTCTTCTACCCATACAACACAAGTAACCCGCGGAAGCTAAACAACACTCATCATTTTTTTTTGCAAAGGCAAAGCCGACAAGGCTGCCATAATATATAACACCCGAATGGGACTACAACTGTACAACAATATAAATACAACTCACGCAAGTCCAGCCCACATATGAATACAAACCTCTAAGAGTTTGGACAGTAAACTATGACGGGACAAGGCCCCGTCGTACCCATGAATATACATAAGACCTTAATACAACTCCGTACCGACATGACAAGCTCCGGAATAGTGGAGCTATCTCACTGAAAACTAAGTGGAGATCCTAAGCTCGCGGATCACCCAACTGAGTACCTATCCTCATGGCGTGAAGGAAGCCCCAGGAATCGATAACAAGGTATCATGTATGTAAACATGAAGTACAGTAAACATGATCATAACTGTACAAAACAATGACAGAGACAAGTATGAAAATCAAATACCATATCCAACCATGCCATAATAAATAAAAGTCAATTGTACCTTGTATCACAAGCATGTATCATCGTACCGTGTATCACTTTACCATCAGTACTCTTTAATAAGCATTCATCTCTTGTCATCGTACGAGTAATCTTGAGTCAATTACTTTTTAAAAATATAACATCAACTGTATCTTTTCAAAATGAGAGTCACATCAAAGACGGTGACACCTGCCCACGAATCAATATGTATATATTTTTCATGGGAATCGAACCCGCATGGGAATCGAACCCGCATAGGTAATTATACCCGCATGAGTATCTCTACTTGCATCACTGATCTTGTTTGTGGATATTATTCATGGGAATCGAACCCGCATAGGAATCGAACTTGCATAGGTATTTATACCCGCATAAGTATCTCTACTCGCATCATGGAAGCACATTAATGGAGCAAATATACACAAATATTGTCATGGAATGAAACCAAGGTACCAACACATCATATACAAAATATTAAAATAAACTTTCCTTTTTGAAATGCCAAGGTACCAAAACATCATGTACCAAACACATAAAATCTTCCATTTAACTATGTCAAGGTACTAAAACATCATGTACCAAACACATATAAAATCTTCCATTTAACTACGCCAAGGTACCAAAACATCATGTACCAAACACATATAAAATCTTTCATTTAACTATGCCAAGGTACCAAAACGCCATGTACCAAACACATATAAAATCTTCCATTTATCTATGCCAATGTACCAAAACGTCATGTACCAAACACATATAAAATCTTCCATGCAAGACAAACCTAGGTACCAACAGCTCGTGTACCATACACAAATAATGAACTTCATTTTAGACAAACCTAGGTACCAATATCTCGTGTACCATACATAAATAATGAACTTCATTTTAGACAAACCTAGATACCAACATCACGTGTACCATAAACAAATAATGAACTTCATTTTAGACAAACCTAGGTACCAACATCTCGTGTACCATACACAAATAATGAACTTCATTTTATAAAGACCAAGGCACTATCACATCTTTCCTTTTAGACAACCAAGACATTATCCATCTTGCATTATTAGGGAAATGAACCCAAAGTACTATGAAGTATAAGGGGCGTGAACCCAAAAGTACTATGTATGTTTGTCGTACATCCATTCATTTATAAACCCTAAGACACTAACACTCGTAGTATCAAGGCACTTCCACAACTTCCATTTTAGCAAACCCAAAGTACTATCAAGGGAATATATCTAACAACTTCCATTTTAGAACACCCAAAGTACTATCAAGGGAACATGTATATCAACTTTCATTTAGAACACCCAATGTACTATCAAGGGAATATATCTAACAACTTCCATTTTAGAACACCCAAAGTACTATCAAGGGAATATATCTAACAACTTCCATTTTAGAACACTCAAAGTATTATCAAGGGAATATATCACTAAGGATTAGGTTCCAATATAACTCTATAAAGATCAAGTCAAGTATCGTTAAGGACTAGGATCCACTCACTTTATAAAATCAAATCAAGTATCATTAAGGAATAGAATCCACTCACTTTATAAAATCAAATCAAGTATCAATAAGGAATAGAATCCACTCACTTTATAAAATCAAATCATGCCAAAAGAAGAAGGGATAGTTCACATACCTTATCGTTCTTCTACCAATCTGTTAAGTGGAATACGCCTCACGTAGCTTCTACCAATATGTTAAGCGGAATACACCTCATGTAACACTTCAACCTATAATGATAATAGCATGTCTATCAACTATATGTCTTTAAGGGTAGGTTATGGACTAAGTAAAGTTCCCATTTCTACGAAAAATTGGGCAGCACTTTCTTTGTTACTACGTACTTTTCCACCCTTTCCAAGGCCCAAATTCAACAACAATCAAGCCCCCATTTAAGGCACAATTAAAACAACAACCAAAGGAGATTACACGCCTACTTTATGTGTATAATTCTTCCTCATAATCACGTAAAAACAGTCCACAAAATCAGTCCAATATCCAACAACTACAAGGGTAAAATGTGAAGCCTTTTAACACCTTTCTATACCCTTAATATCTTAGGACTTTCATTAGCCTTTACCACATCTAAACATGCATAACAACAACTGAATTTCCAGCATTTATAATACCTCAAAACAGTCCCTAAAACTGCATAACAATATTCAACAGTTTTATAGATTCCACGGCCAACAACTACAATCCGATAACTCTATCCTTAATCCATTTTATTCCAATTTAAGTTTCAAAACTTCTATATAAGTTATGTCAACTTATTAACAACAATATTACTCCATTAACGTGCAATAGGTGAATATAACAACAACACAACCAACGAAATCCAACACTCCAAAATCTTTCCCACATTCGGCCAACATGCTAAAAATTGCTCAAACACTTTTTATCCTTCATTATTTTTAGCACAAGCTCATCTAAACATAATAACAATAAGTAATATCCAATTACTTCAAGAGGAAGAAGAATTTTTACCTTTATTTTGCCCAAAAAAACGTCCAAACAATCCACACCTATTTGGCCCACAGTTTTCATTTTGCTCTACTTCTTTAAGTTCCAATCACACATAAGCATCCACTACAAGCTTATAACCAACTTTTCTTCACGTTTTACCTCCAAAAAGCCGATGAAGAAGCTAGGGTTCTAATGGTCATTCTCGACCCAAATGGTTCTTGAAGTGTTTTGGAGAGTTAACTTGGTTTAAGACTTGATTAGGGTGCTTAACCTTGGATAATAATCAACTCTTATTCTTGGAAAAATCATGGGAGTTTCGAAAATTAAGCAAAGAGAAGAGAGAAAAAGAAAGTCTTGGAAGATAATGAAATAATGAGCTAAGTCTTCAATCTCTACCTCTAATATAGATATTTTCCTTTCAAGACAAGTGGATGAGGACACATGTCACTCTCCTATTGGCCAAAATTTCCTTCTTTAGAAAAATATCTAGATATTTCCAAAATATCTTAAAATCGAAGGGCCTCGCGAAATTGTGAAATTCTCGGCGGACCCCATATTATCAATTCCAATTCTTCGTAATTCAATACTAATCTCATAAATCAAATTAGAAGTATTAAACTCCAAGTTAATAAATTTTCGACGTCACATTTTTTTAAAAAAAATTTCCTTACGAAAATGTAATGATTATTTCCTTCCAAAATTCAAATCTTAAATCTTTAATCACGTTCTCAATTAGTAGCCCTGATATTTCGGGGTGTAACAATCTACCCCCTTGATTTATTAAGTAACTTGCGTCCGGCAAAAAGACGTTAAAGACAGCGCTACTTCGGAGGCAACCCAATGGTTTTAATTATGTTATTTAAATTTTGTTTTAGTTTGTTTCATTTTGTCTTGAACAGTCTCACGATCTGGTATGTTAGTATTTTTGGATGACAGATAAGCGAGGCCCGACTCAGGAGAAAAGGGAGAAAAATGTTGGCCCGACAAAATTAGCGCCAGTGGCGTAAAATGCGAACCACGAAACTTGAGAGCCCAGATGTCGTGCAATTTCCTGAATTTTTCCTCCCAAACCTCTGTTATGACCGATGTGTTGTGTCAGTAAGTTGTCTCTTTATTTTTAGTCTTCTCACATTGGGGACAATGTGTCGATTAAGTTTGGGGGGTGTCTTATTTTGTTTTATTATTCTGTTTTGAGTCTTTTTTATTGTCTTTGTGTTATTTTGTGTGTTTTTGAGTCATAATTTTTTTTATATGGATCATGCATGTTATAGTTGCTAAAGATATTGAGTGGATAAAGTGGGATAATGTAATGGAATTAAAAGCGACAATCTATGTGCTTAAGTTAGATATGTCAAAAATGTCACGACCCGAACCCGGGCCCGTGACTGGTGCCTTACCCCGGGCACCCAAGTAGACATACATCAGAGTAATCAGCGGAATATAAAACAAGACATGGAATAAAAACAGTTCATCTGAGAAAACTTGTCTTGCGGCATATATATATAACAACTAAACGATTCATCCTTTTACAACTGCGCCGCGCGATTACTCTGCACCTCAGAATGATATGACAACGATGGCGGGGCGGGGCGCCCGTACCACGAATGTAAGTACCTACAGCGGCGAGGACTATACCATCGATAAGCCTCGGAAGCGGAGCTTCCCAAACGCTGAGCTGTGATCCTAAGGCGAGATCGATGGTAGTGTACCTACACTGCGGCATGAGCGCGGCCCGAAGAGTCGATCAGTGGTACGAGTATGTGGCGAAAATCGTAAATGAAATCATAGTAGTCTATATAAAGCGAGGAGACATGTATGATAACAAACTACAGTTCCTGATAAATAGCGATCATGTCAAGTCGGGGACTCGCGCCTCAAAGTCTTCACTCAAATATAACTATGGGTCTCACGCGCGACATCAATCATGCGTGGAATACCTTCCTCCGGCTGCCGGCGATCTATGATATAAAAGCACCAAGGAATACCGCATGAACACGGGTCCCACTGTGTCATAATAAAACCGTCTGGGGTAAATGCGAAGGCATAGCGACTACTAAAACCCACACTGTGAGGTCATAAAGCGTATCATGAGATATGTCTGAACTACCACATGATCGAAAGTGGCCACTCGCGCATGATATCTAATGTCGCGTCTAGTCCTGGAACTTCAGTAGCTCGCGTAGGCCACTCGCGTAGGCGCGTGAGGTATTCCTCGCATCGAGGTAGCTACGCGGCGGCGTCTGGACTCGCGATCGCGTAGCGCGTAAACCGCGTGACCATAAAGGCGCCACGCTAGCTTGTCACGACCGAACCGGTCCGTGGTTGGTGCCTTACCCGGCACCCAAGTAGCCATACATCGAGTGTCTGCGGAATATAAAACAAGACATGAATAAAGTGAAGTGTAAAATAGTTTTACTGCGAAAAGTTGCCTTAGGCATATATATATAACAACTAGAAACGATTCATCCCTTTTACAACTACGCCTGGCGATACTACGGACCTCTACGAATGATATGACAACATGGAGCGGGACGGGGCCCGCGTACCACAGATGTAGCACCTACAACAGAGGACTATACGAAGATAAGCCTCAGAAGAAAGCGAGCTTCCCGAGCATTTGTGATCCTAAGGCGAGGATCGACGGCGGTGTACCTCTACTGCGGCGTGAGCGCGGCCGAAGAGGTCGATAACAGTACCAAGTATGCGGCCTAAAATCGTAAATGAAATCATAGTAGTCTATATAAAGCGGGAGACATGTATGATAACCAAACTACGATAATAAATAAGCGATCATGTCAAGTCGGAGACTCGCGCCTCAAAGTCATCACTTAAATACAACTATGGGTCTCACGCCCGCACATCAATCATGCGTGGAATACCTTCCTCGCTGCGATCTATGATATAAAAGCACCGAACACACATGAACACGGGTCCCACGTGTCATAATAAAACCGTCTGGGGTAAATCACGAAGGCATGGCGAGCTACTAAAACCCAGTACCAACAAGGTCATAAAGCGTATCATGAGATCTGTCTAGACCGCCACATGATCGGTGGCCACTCGCGATGTATCTAATGTGCGCGTCTAGTCCTGGAACTTCCGCGACTCCGCATAGGCCACTCGATAGCCCGCGTGAGGTATTCCTCGCATCGGTAGCTACTCCCGAGGCGTCTGGACTCGCGATCCGCGTAGCCACATGACCGCGTGACCACAAGGTCGCACACTAACACGGAACTCTCGTAGCTCGCGTAGGTCCTGGACCGCGTGAGGTATTCTCGAATTATGGTCCCGCGCTTTGAGTCTACCGCGTCGGAGGCGACAACCGGAATCATGTCGAGGTGAGTGATGTAATACTAGCGTAGCGACTGCCGTTAGACAACATAAGCGACAAGGAAACCGGCTTTACACAAACATCACAGACACTAACACACGTAGCATCCTAACATGTTTAATTATCAAATCAACAAGGAAGTATTACAAGGCTATCACAAACCAACCATGATCGAGTTATTCACACAAGGTACTTTCTACTTTATGATTAACAAGTTCGGGTTTTTATCCCCAAAGTACTTCATACATTAACTCTTTAAAAGATCCGTTTCTTTCACAAAAGTCACACAAAATAATAGGGTGACTATCTTCTTAAGTAAATCAAAACACTTTTCTTTGTAAAATCAAGTAACAACATTATTTTCCAAACGTTCAAGTTTGCCTAATTTCAAATACTCAAGTTTCTCGTTTTCGAAAGGTTTCGTAGTTCATAGTTTTAATCACTTAATGATATAATTCTCCTTTAAAACAATTTGAGAAACATATGTCTTATATGTGAGTAGGTTATTCTTGTTTATAACAATCTTATTAAAGCAGTCATGATCTAGGAAATGTAATATCATTTTGTCTCATCTTAGCTTCTATGCAGATGGAGGTTTCTACTGATTTTAATAATACTTAATTAGTCAAAACATTTCCCTTTATTAACGCTGCAGTGGTTCGTTCGATACTTATTTTGATTCCCGAAATCAGTAAAACATTATCCCTTTTAAAAACCAAGTACTCATTACTCACGAATGAGGTTTCACACCTTTTTAACAAAATTCATATTAATAATTAAGTCAAGTCTCTTATCTTTTAAGATCAAGTCTCTTAACTTCTAAAATCAATAAACCATTCTTTTTATCTCTCTTAAGCCGTTATACCTAACTTCCCATAAAGCTAGTATAACTCTTAAGCTTTTAAAACCAAGTATTACTCTTAACAAAAGGTTTCTTAATTCTTTTGAAATACTTCAAGATTCTTATTATTAGGGCTTAAGTCAAAAGACATTGCCGTAAAACTACGTTCGATTAACACACGTCGTCTGCCGTACTATATATATATTCTTTTAAAATATCATGCTCGAGAGGATAGGAAGAATCACATACCTCGCGGCGATTATCGACTATTAGCAAAAGCGCTCACGGCTATAACGGCTAGCCTTGACCGCTTTCAAGTAGTACTTGCTACTCGCGAGAACATTGACTATAAAGGTTATATAAGTCTATCAACTTCTACATTAATATTTTTACGATGTGATTTGGTTCAGTCTTTTACGTAATATCCTTATTATAGTTCAATTCTCTTATGAATCTTATATTCATTTCTATACAACTACTGTATGTAATTTCCAATTACAATAGAAGGATAGGATTATTTACCTCGGTAAGCCCAAAATTATCCAAGTTTAATGTCGATCTGAGCAACGTTTAGCTCTACTGCAGGCGCTCAACCCGCTCCAAACAACCCTTTAGAAGTTCTACGCCTTAACTGTAATACTTCACCCGTCTATGAAGATTTTCATTAGGGTTTCGGTTTGAGACCAAAAGGACATAAGGTAGTATTTCCGGGCTCTACGTATAGAGGTATAAGGCTAAGGTATTTTGGAATAGTAACTATACTTGGAGAGAATTTCTACCAAGGGGGGTAGTATTTTACGAGACAAATCAAGGTAGGGGGTGTGTGTGTCTCGGCTAGCACTACTAGGAGGGGGGGGGTTTCGGCCAAAGCCTCACGAGGGCTTCGGCAAGAACCTAGCTAAGAGGGGAGGGAGATGTCAAGACTGAGAACAATTTGTGGATGAAGAAGATCTTCAACTAAGGGGGTATTTATAGGGAAATCAATGGCCAAGATCAAGCCAAGTGGTAGGCAAGTGTAAGGTCAAGATTTGGACAAGTGTTTGTGGGTCCCACTTGCTCATCAACTACATAAAATATCCTACCAACTCCAATGCTCCAATTCGTCCTATAGACGCCCACAAGTCCGCCAATTAGGGTGACAAGTGTAAGCCTCTCGATGGTCCAAAATATTTCATCTCTCGGAAAAGTCGCCAAAAATTATAAATGACATAGCGAAATTTTCCCTTGCGAGTTTTGGAAGGCGTTTAGTGGAGCGATTCTTTTAGTGTGATGTGCACAAAATTTTGGTCTAGCCTATATTAAGGCTTAAACTTTTCTCGTCGTCCTCGTACATACTGCTGAAATACGGTATAACATTCTCCTCCTTAGAAACATTCGTCGAATGTTCCTACCAAGCGGATAACGATGAAGTTCCTCATAGCTTAACGGTTTGAAAATGCCACACATAGCCCACGAAAACACCAGCGTAAATACTTACATCCAAGCCCACGAGGAATCACCTCTAACATCACAAAAACTCCCACGAGGGCTAAAAGATACTCGCCCGCCACTTTACAAAGAAAAGATCACGTTTGTGTTCTCGACACATGCTCGCTTCTTCCCTTACTCGTCGTACCGCTTCTCGTACCTCGAACTCTTTCTCATAACTTACCACATTCATTCTTGCTTGGTTCCAAAACTACGGGTTACTACCTCGACTTGGTCATCATTAGCGAGAATACTGCGGATGGATCCAGATACTCTTAGAATATAGCAACATGAAAGATCGGACGTACTGCCTCATACGTCGGACGGCAATGCTAACTATACACAACCTGGCCGATCCTCCAAAGGATCTGAAAACGCTCAAAGTACCTCGGGCTAAGTTTCCTCTGTTTTCCAAACTCGTCGCACTTTCAGGGGTGGTACCTTGAAGACCCACCGTCGACTGAACTCTAAGTGTAAATGTCGCGATCATCCGCGACTTACGGTGACTCTGAGCCGCCAATAATCTCTTACGGATAAGCTTCACCCTATCCACATCCTGCGAAACAAGTATGAACCAACTATCGAACTTTGCCAACATCGAACAATCGGCCGTGACTTGCACTTCCGCCCTGAGGCCGTAGGCGATATCAGAATCTGAAATGGTAGTTATAAAAACACTCCTCAGCGAGGCAACAATCCTCCATGACCACCTGAAATCCAAACAGCGGCAGAGGCGAATGCTCTGAGACTACTGAGTTCTAACCGCTTCGGTAAAACCTCAGGAAAAGCAGTAGTGGCGGGCTCGCTTGCTGTCATAAGGTGAAAGTAGGCACCTCGTGCGACCTTACAACCTGCGATGTAACATCTCGCATAACCTCTGCCGAGTAAGCGATCGGCCCGAAAGACAAGATGGGCTAACCTCATCGTCCCGACTACTGGTCGAATGCATCCACGAACTCGTACGATGGTTAACTAAACTTGGGCCTAACACCCTCATGACCCTATCACCAAGCGGGACCACAAACCGGCCCACCACAAAGCGGCGCGGGTTGACGCGGTGGTCCTCAACCGACCATATCGCGCAAAAACTCTTGTTCCGATCGGAACAATCTCACTAATCAAGTCACGAAAAACCTAGTGGTCTTCTTAGATCAACTACCCTCTTTCATTTCATACCACGGGACTTATCACGGACATATCTCGGTGTACTATGTACTCAGATAAAGTCAAACATAAAAATACATCTTTTACTCGAGATGGCCTTACCTCTAAGGTATCTACGTATAAAGCGCTAAGGCTCACTTTCTATCCCCGATCTTACCTGGTTAACTAACCATGATTTCTAATCCCAATTTACACAATGTTGACTGAACGTAACACTTAAGATATACTTATCTCATCACACATACAATCTCTAGAGGGTTAAGGATACACCTGTATCAACTGCTTCACTACCCTCTGTCGTTCCAATCAATCCTGCCTGTTGGTAGCGCATAATTTGTCGAAGAAGTATGACACTCATGATGACACTTACCCTGGCGGCCACAGAGGTGGGGTGGCCTCCTCAGCTAACACCCTCTCCAAACTCTTTGAATCGTGGCGATCGGTTGTTGAGTCCTCCTACTAGGACACCCTTTCGACACATGGTCCTGACGGCCGCAAGTAAAACAAGCATCATCAATAAGACGACATTCCGGGATGGCGCTGCCTGCTGTGAACAGCGAGGAAAAAGCGAACTCGGTGGCTAGAACCTACATATAGTGTGAACGAAGCCACGGAGCTCGCCAACTCGGCATACCGAGCGTCCGAACCTGTGGAGGACCACTCTGCCCGGCGGGCGCGTATTCATTCTGCTGGCGAGGCGGTCGCCTCAAAGTTACCAAAGGACCTGTTGTTCGGCCTCTGCTGATCTTGGTTAATCCGTCGATCTACGTTTCTCGACTGCGTGCATAAGCCGTCTGCGAGCCATGCTCGCGACTTGAAGAGCTACTCTTGCACAACCCTCTCTTAGATAGTCATCAAGACCCATGATTTATCGGTGCACTCTATATTCTCTGGTTGCTAAAATCCTAGCTAATGTGAGTCCATTCCTTTGTAATCCATATTCTTTGTTCCGGTCGTGGGCGAAGGCTCATATCATGGCGCGATGGAGGCTACGCGGCGTGCTAAACTCTCTTTGGAGTGCAGCGACGTCGCAGAACTCCCCGAATGAAGCACCACCCCAGGTGATTATTGGGCATGAGCCCTCGTAACCCTCTGTGCTCTACTCGCGACTCCTCGTGCCTTGCGCGCTCACAGGCGGGTTGCCTTACGAGGAGGCATAGCGGTAAGAAATAAATAAGTTAGAGGGTCCAACTTATAACACGGCTCTAAGGCACGATCTCGAGTGAGAAGAATGAAACCAATCTAAATAACCTATAGCCTCCCGATTATCGGTGTGGTGCACAACACGATAATCAAGACTCTACTAGATACGATGCGTAGACACTTTCCAGAGGATTAAGCGCTCGATACCACTTTTGTCACGGCGAACGGGCCCGTGACTAGTGCTACCGGGCACCCAGTAGCCATACATCAGTGTCGGCGGAATATAAAACAAGACATGAATAAAGTGAAGTGTAAAGCAGTTTTCTGCGAAAAGTTGCCTTAGGCATATATATATAACAACTAGAAACGATTACATCCCTTTTTACAACTCGCCTGGCGATACTGGACCTCTACGAATGATATGACAACGGCGGGACGGGGCCGCCATACCACGAATGTAGCACCTACAACGGGGACTATACGAGATAAGCCTCAGAAGAAGCGGAGCTTCGAGCAATGACTGTGATCCTAGGCGAGGATCGGCGGTGGTGTACCTCTACTGCGGCATGAGCGCATCCCGAAGGAGTCGGTCTGGCAATGTACCAAGTATGGCCCGAAAATCGTAAATGAAATCATAGTAGTCTATATAAAGCGGGAGACATGTATGATAACCAAACTACGATAATAAATAGCGATCGTGTCAAGTCGAGGACTCGCGCCTCAAAGTCATCACTTAAATACAACTATGGGTCTCACGCCCGCATTAATCATGCGTGGAATACCTTCCGCCAGCTGCCGTGATCTATGATATAAAAGCACCAAGGAACACATGAACACGGGTCCCGCGTGTCATAATAAAACCGTCGGGGGTAAATGCGAAGGCATGGCGACTACTAAAACCCACGGTACCAACAAGGTCATAAAGCGTATCATGAGATCTGTCTGAACCGCCACGTGATCGAAGCGGCCACTCGCGCGGTATCTAATGTCGCGTCTAGTCTGGAACTTTCCGCGACTCGCATAGGCCACTCGATGGCGCGTGAGGTATTCCTCGCGTCGGTAGCTACTCCGGCAACGTCACGGACTCGCGATCCGCGTGACCACGTAGACCGCGTGACCACAAGGGCGCGCACTAACACGGAACTCGTAGCTCGCGTAGGTCCCTGGACCCGCGTGAGGTATTCTCGAATCATGGTCCCCGGACGCTGAGTCTACCGCGTCGGAGGCGGCAACCCGGAATCATGTCAAGTGGTGAGTGATGTAATACTAGCATAGCGACTGCCGTTAGACAACATAAGCACAACAAGGAAACCGGCTACACAAACATCACAAGACACTAACACGCGTAGCATCTAACATGTTTAATTATCAAATCAACAAGGAAGTATTACAAGGCTATCACAAACCAACACAATCAAGTTATTCACACAAGGTACTTTCTACTTTATGATTAACAAGTTCGGGTTTTTATCCCCAAAGTACTTCATACATTAACTCTTTAAAAGATCCGTTTCTTTCACAAAAGTCACACAAAAAAATAGGGTGACTATCTTCTTAAGTAAATCAAAACACTTTTCTTTGTAAAATCAAGTAACAACATTCTTTTCCAAACGTTCAAGTTTGCCTAATTTCAAATACTCAAGTTTCTCATTTTCGAAAGGTTTCGTAGTTCATAGTTTTAATCACTTAATGATATAATTCTCCTTTAAAACAATTTGAGAAACATATGCCTTATATGTGAGTAGGTTATTCTTGTTTATAACAATCTTATTAAAGAAGCCATGATCTAGGAAATGTAATATCATTTTGTCTCATCTTAGCACATGCGGATGGAGGTTTCTCTGGTTTTAATAATACTTAATTAGTCAAAATATTTCCACTTTATTAGCTGCGATGGTTAGTTCGATACTTATTACGATTCGAAATCAGTAAAACATTATCCCTTTTAAAAACCAAGTACTCATTACTCACGAATGAGGTTTCACACCTTTTTAACAAAATTCATATTAATAATTAAGTCAAGTCTCTTATCGTTTAAGATCAAGTCTCTTAACTTCTAAAATCAATAAACCATTCTTTTTATCTCTCTTAAGCCGTTATACCTAACTTCCCATAAAGCTAGTATAACTCTTAAGCTTTAAAACAAGTATTACTCTTTTTCAAAAAGGTTTCTTAATTCTTTTGAAATACTTCAAGATTCTTATTATTGGGCTTAAGTCAAAAGACATTGCCGTAAAACTACGTTCGGTTAACACGTCGTCTGGTACTATATATATATTCTTTTAAAATATCATGCTCGAGAGGATAGGAAGAATCACATACCTCGCGACGATTATCGACTATTAGCAAAGCGCTCCACGGTATAACGGCTAGCCTTGACCGCTTTCAGTAGTACTTGCTACTGCGGAACATTCAACCTATAAAGGTTATATAAGTCTATCAACTTCTACATTAATATTCTTACGATGTGATTTGATTCAAGTCTTTTACGTAATATCCTTACATTACAGTTCATTCTCTTACATGAATCTTATATTCATTTCTATACAACTCTGATATGTAATTTCCAATTACAATAGAAGGATAGGATTATTTACCTCGGTAAGCCCAAAATTATCCAAGTTTAATGTCGATCTGAGCAACGTTTAGCTCTACTGCTGGGCGCTCCAACCGCTCCAAATAACCGCTTTAGAAGTTCTATGACTTCTTCTTAATACTTCACCGTCTATGAAGATTTTCATTAGGGTTTGGTTTGAGACCAAAGGACATAAGGTAGTATTTAAGACTCTACGTATAGAGAGTATAAGGCTAAGGTATTTTGGAATAGTAACTATACTTGGAAGAATTTCTACGAGGGGTAGTATTTCTGAGACAAATCAAGGTAGGGGTGTGTGTCTCGGCTAGCACTACTAGGAGGGGGTTTCGGCCAGCCTGCGAGGCTTGGGCGAGAACTAGCTAAGAGGAGGAGATTTCAAGACTTAGAGCAATTTGTGGATGAAGAAGATGTTCAACTAAGGGGGTATTTATAGGAAATCAATGGCGAGATCAAGCCAAGTGGTAGGCAAGTGTAAGGTCAATATTTGGACAAGTGTTTGTGGGTCCCACGCTCATCAACTACACAAAATATCCTACCAACTCGATGCACCAATTCGTCTATAGGCGCCCACAAGTCCGCCAATTAGAGGGTGACAAGTGTAAGCCTCTCGTTGATCAAAATATTTCATCTCTCGGAAAAATCATAAAATTATAAATGACATAGGCGGAATTTTCCCTTATGAAGATTTTGGAAGGCGTTTCGTCGGAAGCGATTCTTTTCGTGTGATGTGCATAAAATTTTCGGTCCTAGCCTATCTTAAGGCTTAAACTTTTCTACGTACGTCCTCACGTACATACTTTGGAAATACGGGGTATAACACTAACGGGCTGACCCATACCGTATTTCCAATATGCGTGGGCATGCGTGAAAAGTTTGGCTTAAAGTAGGCTTGGCGATTTTATTTGTGCCTGACCCGATTAGAGTCGTTTTTGGCGAAGCGTTACAACTGACTGCGAAGGAAATTCGGCTATGTCATTTTAATTGCGTATTTTCCGGAAGTATGTTTTGGACCGAAGAAGCGACACTATCACCCTGGTGTGAGTGTGAGCGGTTTGGACGATTGGTCTAACTTCTCTTTAGTCAATAGTTGGTAGGATATTTGTGAGGGTTTTAAGGAGTAGGGACTAGGGGCACTTGGGCACGTCTTGGCCTCCACTTGCCCACTTGGCTAGATCTTGACCATGGTCTTCTATAAATACCACGCTGAAGACTTCTTCATCCGTTCCAAAACTTTCCTAAGTCTTGAGCTCTTCCCCTTTGTGTTGATGTCTCGTCCTAGCCTCCCCCTCAGCTGTGAGGCCCCTTGGCGAGAGTCCCTCCATGGCGAGAGTACCACTCCTAGTGGGGTTGGCGAAAGTACACCACTTGTGGTGTTGTCTCGTATAAATACACCACTCTTGGTAGAAATACTCTCAGTATTGTTACTATACCCAAATACCTTAACCTTATACCTTGTAGTATTCCAAAGTTACCTATATCGTGAGCAGGAAATACTACCTTATGTCCTTTGTCTCAAACGAAACCCTATGGAAAACCTTCATAGTCGGTTGAAGTGTTAAGTAGAAGTTCGTAGAACTTCTAAGGGTTGTTGGGAGCGGGTTGGGCGCCAGTAGAGCTAACGTTGCTCGGGATCGACATTTTTACTCGGATAATTTTGGGCTTATCGAGGTAAATATCTTGTCTCACTTTTGTAAATTGAGTATATACTATTGAAGTATAAGAATTAAGTATAAGGTATATCTGAGGAAAGTATATAAGAAGAGAATTGAGCTATGTACATGGGAATTGTATTCTGATAGACTTGTGAAGTTTGGCGGGTAAGGAAGTCTTGTCGATTTTCCGTAGAATCTTGTATCTAGATTTATTCTCTGAGTAGTCTAGACTTTGATAGACTTGTATAACCGTTATAGGTTGAAATCTGAGTAGCGTATTACTCGGAGGGTGGAAAAGGCTAAGCGGACTCTGATTACTTTGGGCGTTTTGCTAATAGTCGATAATCGTCGCAAGGTATGTGATTCTTCCTATACTCTTGAGCATGATATTTTAAAGTATATATAGTCGGTGAGCGTACATGTTTTAAGCGAATAATAATTCTGGCAATGTCTTTTGACTTAAGCTGAATAATCTTGAAGTATTTCAAAGAACAACGAACCATTTTTAACGAAGAGTAATACTTGGTTTTAAAAGCTTAAGAGTTATACTAGCTTTATGGAAGTTAGGTATAACGGCAAGAAAGATAAAGAAGGGTTTATTGACTTTAAGAAGATTAGAGACTTAATCTTAAAAGAAAGAGACTTGACTTGGTTAATTAATATGAGTTTTGTTAAAATGTGTGAAACCTCGTTAAGTGAGTAATGAGTACTTGGTTTTTAAAAGGAATAATGTTTCTTGATTTGAAATCGAATAAGTATCGAACAAACCATGGCGCTAATAAAGGAAATGTTTTGACTAATAAAGTATTATTAAAACCGATGAAACTTACATCTGCGTAGAAGCTAAGATGAGACAAAATGATATTACATTTCTAGATCATGGTGATGTAATGAGATTGTTATGAACAAGAATAAACTACTCACATAAGGTATATGTTTCTCAAATTGTTTTAAAGATTAAAACTATGAACTACGAAACCTTTTGAAAAATGAAAACACAACATTTGAAATTAGGCAAACTTGAGCGTTTGGAAAATAATATTGTTACTTGATTTTACAAGAAGAAGTGTTTTGGTTTACTTCAAAAGATAGTCACTCTATTTTTATATACTACAGTATTGTGTGACTATTTGTGAAAGAGCAGATCTCTTAAGAGTTAATGTATGAAGTACTTTGGGGATAAACCGATCTATTAATCATATAGTAGAAAGTACCTTGTGTGAATAACTTGATTGTGTTGGTTTGTGATAGCCTTGTAATACTTTCTGTTGATTTGATAAGTAAACATGCTAGGATCTACGTGTGTTATTATCTTGTGATGTTTGTGTAAAGGGTTTTCCTCGATTGCGCTTAAGTTGTTTAACTATCGGCCGTTATGTTGGTATTGTACCACTCGCCAGCATCATCGGAGGTTAAGGCGCCCTCCGTGCGGGGTAGACTCGGCGGTCTGTGTGACCTATGATTGAGAATACCTCATGCGGGTCGGGGCTATGCGGGCTACGAGAGCTCGAGTTAGTGTGCGGCCTTTATGATCATGCGGTCTATGTGGCCATGCGGACTGCGAGTCGGCGGATCTTGAGGAGTAGCTACCCTTGATCTGAGAATACCATGCGGGCGTTGGGTGGCTATGCGGAGGCTGGGAAGTTCGGGGCTAAACGCGCATTAGATCTGAGCGGTGGCGGCTTTGATCATGTGGCGGTCTGGCAGATCTCGTAATCTGATTTATGACCTTGTTTATCTTGTGTAGGTTTTAGTAGTCGGCTATGCCTTGTACTTACCGTGCGGTTTTATGATGACTGGTGGGACTGGTGTTCATGTGTATTCCTTGGTCTTATATCATGGAAGCTGCCGGCGAGGAAGGTATTCCACGAGCATGATTGATGTTGTGGCGTGAGACCATTGTTATATTTGAGTGATGACTTTGAGGCGTGAGTCACGACTTGTATGCTTATTTATTGTGAATGTAGTTTGGTTATCATCATGTCTCGCTTTATATAGACTACTATGATTTCATTCTGATATTTTGATTTCATACTTGGTACTGTTATCGACCTCGCCCGAAGCTGCGTTCATCGCGAGTTGAGGTACGCGATCGTTGATCCTAGCTCGAGTCGTTGGCGTTTGGAAGCTCCGTTTCTCGGAGGCTTTGGTGGTATAGTCACTGCGTAGTAGGTGCTTACATTCGTATGGCGGGGCCACATCCCGCCATTGTTGTCATGTCACTCTTAGAGTGCGTAATGCTGTTGTGGCGGAAATTGTAAAGGGATATAGCTATTCGGATCTAAGTTTTATATATATATATGCAGAAAGGCAACTTTTCTTGATAAATATGTGTTTCCTTTGCATTATTTCATGTTGTGTTTTATGTTCGCTGATTTTCTCGATGTGTGACTACTTGGGTGCGGGTAAGGCATCGATCCACGGGCCGAGCAGTCGTGACAAAAGTGGTATCGAGCGATTAATCCTCGGAAAGTGTCTGAACCGTATCGATGAAAGTGCGATTATCGGTATGTTTGCACCAATAATCGAGAGGCTATAGGATATTTAGGATTGGTTTCATTCTTCTCACTCTGAGATCGTGCCTTAGAGATGTGTTATAAGTTGGACCCTCTAACGTATTTCTTTCCCTGCCGTTATGCCTCGCGTAGAAAACCGAGCGCAAGGGAGCGGCGGAGGCTGCGAGTAAATCTGAAGGTTCGTGGGCACGGGCCCAATCATCCCTGAGGTGGTATTTCATTCGGGGAGTTATGCTCGTCCCGGCCGTGAGTTTACGGCGGCGATGTCTCTGCGACCTTGATATATGAACCTTGATTCGCGGCAGGGCAGAGAATATAGATTGCAAAGGCGACCATTACTAGTATGGATTTGGCTACGGAGAGTATACCGATGTACGCGAGTCTTGATGACTATCTAAGAGGTTGTACAGAGTAATTCTTGATTGAAGGCTTGAGCATGGCACGTATGCGGGCTTATGCGCGAGCCAAGCGTGAGATCGGCGGGTTAACGAGGGCGAGAGAAGAATTGACAATGAGTCCTTTGGTAACTTTAGTCGAGTCACCTCGCGGATTAGATTATGCGCGTCCACGGTGCGAAGGTCTCGCGAGGTTGGGGCGTTCGGGGTATGCGAGGAGTTGGTCGAGCTCGAGCTTAGGTTCCACGCGTAGGTTCCAGCCGGATTGATTTTCCCGGTGTTCACGGTGCATGACGTCGTCGGGAATGTCGTCTTTTAGTTGGTACTTGTTTTACTGCGGTATCGGGCCGTGTGTCGAAAGGATGTCTAGTAGGAGGATGTAAGTAGGAGGACTCGGCCGTGATCGGTGACGGTTAATCATCTTACTGCTATAAGCCCTGCAGGCGGGTTTGATTAGAGCGACTAAGGGGAGTGAAGCGATGAATCTGGGTATATCCTTAACCTACAGAGATTAATACGTGTAAGATGAGTATATCTTAAGTATTATGTTGAGATAACATAAGTGAAAAATTGTGATTAGAAATCATGGTTAGAAACCGGGGAAGATTGGGGGATAGGAAAAGTGTGAGTCTTAGAGCTTTATACGTGGAAACCTTGAAGGCAAGGCAATCTTGAGTAAAAGATTACATTCGTGTTTGACCCTTATCGGAGTGCATAGTGCACGTGAGTTATATTGGTATATAAGTCCACGAGTTTTGGGAAATGAAGAGGGTAGTTGAGCTAAGAAGGCAGCTAGGTTTTAAATGCGTGGATTAGTGAGATTGTTCGGATCGGGAGCAAGTGTTTCTGCGAGTGGGTCGAGTTGAGGCCATGCAGCGAGTCAACCAGCGACTGTTTTATGGTGGTCGGTTGTGGTGGTCGCGGTGGTAGGTCACGAGGGTGTTAGGCGAGATTAGTTAACCATCGTGCGAGTTCGTGGATGCGTTGACGATGGTCGGGCGATGGGTCGGCCCATCGTGTCTTTTGGCGGGGCCGTTGCTTGGCATGGATGATATATCGAGAAAGGTTGTAAAGGCTGCAGGTGCCTACCTTCACCTGGCAATGACAGTGGAGCCAGTGCGGCTATTTCTTTTCTGGAAGTTTTACGGCGGGGTTAGGAACTTCGGGTAAGTCTCGATGCTCGCGTTCGCCTCGGGCGGTGTGTGGATTTCGAGGGTAGTTGTAAGGATTGTTGTCTCTGTTGAGGAGTGTTTTAATAGCTACCATTTGATGTCGGATGTCGCCTTATGAAGCCTTGTAGGGCGGGCGTAAGTTCTTGGTCGATTGGTTCGATGTTGGCAAAGTCTGATGGTTGGTTCATATTTATTTGGCGAGGATGTGTTTAGGGTGAAGCCTATCCGGGGAGAGGTTATCGGCGGCTCGAGTCAGCGAAGTCGTGCGGATGTCGGCGATGGCGGAGTTGAGTTGGCGGTGGAGTCTACCGAAGGTACCACCGGAAGGGTGTGGCAGTTTTGGAAAATAGAGGAAACTTAGCGAGTTACTTTGGGCCTTTTCCGGATCCGTTGGAGGATAGGCGGGTTGCTATAAGTTAGCTTTGGCGTCCGGCGTGGGAGGCGGTATGTCGGTCTTTCATATTGTTATGTTGGAAAAGTATCGGAGATCGTCAGTGTTCCGATTAATGATGACGAGTTAGAGATAGTAACCCGAGATTTGAAGCGAATCGATGCAGAGATATGGTAAGAAAGAGTTGAGTGTGCGAGAAAGTGCGGCAGCGTAAGGAAGAAGCGAGCATGTATTGCGAGCATAGATGTGATCATTTCTTTTATAAGGAGAAGGTGCGAAGGAAGTATATTTTAGACCTCGGGTAAGGGCTTTTGTGATGTTAGAGGTGTTTCCTCGTGGACTTGGATGTAAGTATTTGCGCAGGTGTTTCTGTGGCCAGGTGTGGCAGGATTGTTTTCGTAAGTATAGCAGTAAAGACTATCTTGGCGCGTTTTGTTGAGACTTAGAAGGAACATTCGGGACGAATGTTTCTAAGGAAGGAGAATGTTATACCGTATTTCCATAGTATATGCGTGGGGCGTGCGTAGAAAAGTTTGAAGCTTAAAGTAGGCTTGGCGATTTTATTTTGTGCACAACCCCGATTAAGTCGTTTTTGGCGAAGCGTTTTAAACGACTTGCGAAGGGAAAATTCCGGCTATGTCATTTTTAATTTTTGCGTATTTTAGGAAGGCGAAATGTTTTGGACCAGCGAGAGGCGACACTTGTCACCCTCGAGTTGGTGGAGTGTGGGCGGTTTGGACAATTGGTCTTGGCTTCTCTTTAGTCAATAGTTGGTAGGATATTTGTGAGGGTTTTGGGAGTAGGGACTAGGGGCACTTGGGCACGTCTTGGCCTCAGCCCAGCCAGCTAGATCTTGACCATGGTCTTCCTATAAATACCCACCTTTGAAGACTTCTTCGTCCATTCCAAAACTTTCCTAAGTCTTGAGAGCTCTTCCCTTTGTGTTGATGTCTCGTCCTAGCCTCCTCACGCTGTGAGGCCCTTGGCGAAGTCCTCCCTTGGCGAAGTACCCCTCCTAGTGGGGTTGGCGAGTACACCACTTGTGGTGTTGTCTCGTATAAATACACCCTCTTGGTAGAAATACTCTCCAAGTATTGTTACTATACCCAAATACCTTAACCTTATACCTTGTAGTATTCCAAAGTTACCTCTATCGTAGAGCAGGAAATACTACCTTATGTCCTTTTGTCTCAAGCTGAAACCCTAAGGAAAACCTTCATGTCGGTTGAAGTGTTAAGTAGAAGTTGCGTAGAACTTCTAAGGGTTGTTGGAGGCGGGTTGGAGCGCCCAGTAGGAGCTAAGCGTTGCTCGGGATCGGCGTTTATACTCGGATAATTTTGGGCTTATCGAGGTAAATATCTTGTCTCACTTTTGTAAATTGAGTATATACTATTGAAGTATAAGAATTAAGTATAAGGTATATCTGAGGAAAGTATATAAGAAGAGAATTGAAGTACTTACATGGGGTTTGTATTCTGATGAACTTGTGAAGTTTGGCGGGTAAGGAAGTCTTTGTCGATTTTCCGTAGAATCTAGTATCTAGATTTATTCTATCGAGTAGTCTAGACTTTGATAGACTTGTATAGCAGATTATAGGTTGAAATCTGCAGTAGCGTATTACTCGGAGGGTGGAAAAGGCTAAGCGGACTCTGATGCTTTGGGCGTTTTGCTAATAGTCGATAATCGTCAAGGTATGTGATTCTTCCTATACTCTTGAGCATGATATTTTAAAGTATATATAGTACGGTAGGCGTGCGTGTGTTAGCGAATAATAATTACGGCAATGTCTTTTGACTTAAGCTGAATAATAATTACAATGTCTTTTGACTTAAGCTGAATAATCTTGAAGTATTTCAAAGAGCTTTGAACCATTTTTATGAAGAGTAATACTTGGTTTTAAAAGCTTAAGAGTTATACTAGCTTTATGGGAAGTTAGGTATAACGGCTTAAGAAAGATAAAAAGAAGGGTTTATTGACTTTAAGAAGATTAAGAGACTTAATCTTAAAAGATAAGAGACTTGACTTGGTTAATTAATATGAGTTTTGTTAAAATGTGTGAAACCTCGTTCGTGAGTAATGAGTACTTGGTTTTAAAAGGAATAATGTTTCTTGATTTGGAAATCGAATAAGTATCGAACAAACCACGTAGCTAATAAAGAAATGTTTTGACTAATAAAGTATTATTAAAACGATTAGAAACTTCCATCTGCGTAGAAGCTAGGATGAGACAAAATGATATTACATTTCCTAGATCATGGCTTTGTAATAAGATTGTTATGAACAAGAATAAACTACTCACATAAGGTATATGTTTCTCAAATTGTTTTAAAGATTAAAACTATGAACTCTGAAACCTTTGAAAAGTGAGAAACTGAACATTTGAAATTAGGCAAACTTGAGCGTTTGGAAAATAATGTTGTTACTTGATTTTACAAAGAGAAGTGTTTTGGTTTACTTCAAAAGATAGTCACTCTATTTTTATATACTACAGTATTGTGTGACTATTTGTGAAAAAACAGATCTCTTAAAGAGTTAATGTATGAAGTACTTTGGGGATAAAAACCCGATCTTGTTAATCATATAGTAGAAAGTACCTTGTGTGAATAACTTGATTGTGTTGGTTTGTGATAGCCTTGTAATACTTTCTTGTTGATTTGATAAGTAAACATGCTAGGATCTACGTGTGTTATTATCTTGTGATGTTTGTGTAAAGGGTTTTCCTCGATTGCGCTTAAGTTGTTTAACTATCAGCCGTTATGTTGGTATTGTACCACTCGCCTTGACATCATCCGGAGGTTAAGCGCCCTCCGTCTGGGGTAGACTTCGGTAGTCTGTGTGACCTATGATTGAGAATACCTCATGCGGGTCGAGGGCCTATGCGGGCTACGAGAGCTCGAGTTAGTGTGCGGCCTTTATGGTCATGCGGTGCATGTGGCGTGCGGTGCGAGTCGAGCGGATCGGGAGTATCTACCTCGATGTGGGAATACCTCATGCGGGCCATTGGGTGGCCTATGCGGGCTGCGGGAAGTTCGAGGGCTGAAACGCGCATTAGATCTGCGGGCAGTGGCGGCTTTGATCATGTGACGATGCAGACAGATCTCATGATCTGATTTATGACCTTGTTTGTCTGTAGGTTTTAGTAGTCGGCTATGCCTTCGTACTTACCGTGCGGTTTTATGATGACCAGTGGGACTGGTGTTCATGTGTATTCCTTGGTCTTTGTTATATCATAGGCTGCCGGCGGTGAGGAAGGTATTCCACGGCATGATTGATGTTGTGAGTGAGACCCGTTGTTATATTTGAGTGATGACTTTGAGGCGTGAGTCCACGACTTGACATATTTGCTTATTTATTGTGGCGTAGTTTGGTTATCATACATGTCTCTGCTTTATATAGACTACTATGATTTCATTTCTGATATTTGATTTCACATACTTGGTACTGTTATCTTGACCTCGCCGGAAGTGCGTTCATCTGCGAGTTGAGTACGCGATCGTTGATCCTAGCTCTCGTGGTCACAACGTTTGGGAAGCTCCGTTTCTCGGAGGCTTTGATGGTATAGTCTCTGTCGTAGTAAATTGCTTACATTCGGGGTATGGCGGGGCCTGTCCGCCATTGTTATCATGTCACTCTTAGAAGTGCATGTAATCTTGTTGGGGCGTTTGTAAAGGATATAACTATTAGGATCTAAGTTTATATATATATATCTTAGAAAACCTTTTTCTTGAGATAAACATGTGTTTCCTTTGCATTATTTCATGTTGTGTTTTATGTTCGCTGATTTTCTCGATGTGTGACTACTTGGGTGCCGGGTAAGGCACGATCACGAGCCCGAGCAATTCGTGGCGAGAACTCTCGTAGCTCGCATAGGTCCGGGACCGCGTGAGGTATTCTCGAATCATGGTCCCGGACCGCTGAGTCTACCCGCGTCGGAGGGCTTAACCCGGAATCATGTCAAGAGGTGAGTGATGTAATACTAGCATAACGGCTTAGTTAGACAACATAAGCACAACAAGGAAACCCCTTTACACAAACATCACAAGACACTAACACACGTAGCATCCTAACGTGTTATCAATCAATCAGGAAGTATTACAAGGCTATCACAAACCAACACAATCAAGTTATTCACACGAGGTGCGTTCTACTATATGTCAACAAGTTCGGGTTTATCCCCAAAGTACTTCATACATTAACTCTTTAAAAGATCCGTTTCTTTCACAAAAGTCATTCAATACGTAGTATAAAAATAGAGTGACTATCTTTTAAGTAAACCAAAACACTTCCCTTTGTAAAATCAAGTAACAACATTATTTTCCAAGCGTTCAAGTTTGCCTAATTTCAAATGCTCAAGTTTCTCATTTTGAAAGGTTTAGTAGTTCATAGTTTTAATCACTTAATGATATAATTCTCCTTTAAAACAATTTGAGAAACATATGCCTTATATGTGAATAGGTTATTCTTGTTTATAACAATCTTATTAAAGCAGCCATGATCTAGGAAATGTAATATCATTTTGTCTCATCTTAGCTTCTATGCAGATGGAGGTTTCTACTGGTTTTAATAATAATTAATTAGTCAATACATTTCCCTTTATTAACGCTGCAGTGGTTTGTTCGATACTTATTCTGATTTCCGAAATCAGTAAAACATTATTCCTTTTAAAAAAAAACCAAGTACTCATTACTCACGAATGAGGTTTCACATATTTTAACAAAATTCATATTAATTAAGTTAAGTCTCTTATCTTTTAAGATCAAGTCTCTTAACTTCTAAAATCAATAAATCATTCTTTTTATCTCTCTTAAGTCGTTATACCTAACTTCCCATAAAGCTAGTATAACTCTTCTTTCAAAAAGGTTTCTTAATTCTTTTGAAATACTTCAAGATTCTTATTATTCAGGCTTAAGTCAAAAGACATTGCTGTAAAACTACGTTCGATTAACACGTCGTCTCTAGTACTATATATATATATTCTTTTAAAATATCATGCTCAAGAGGATAGGAAGAATCACATACCTCGCGACGATTATCGACTATTAGCAAAACGCTCCACGGCTATAACCCGGCTAGCCTTGTCCACCTTTCAAGTAGTACATGTTACTCGCAGAACATTCAACCTATAAAGGTTATATAAGTCTATCAACTTCTACATTAATGTTCTTACGATGTGATTTGATTCAAGACTTTTACGTAATATCCTACATTACGGTTCAATTCTCTTCTATGAATCTTATATTCATTTCTATACAACTCTGATGTAATTTCCAATTCTGATAGAAGGATAGGATTATTTACCTCGGTAAGCCCAAAATTATCCAAGTTTAATGTCGATCCTGAGCAACGTTTAGCTACTACTCTGGGAGCTCCAAACCGCAACAAACAACCCTTTAGAAGTTCTACGCAACTTTTTCTTAATACTTCACCCGGCTATGAAGATTTTCCTTAGGGTTTCGGTTTGAGACCAAAAGGACATAAGGTAGTATTTCCGGGCTCTACGTATAGAGGTATAAGGCTAAGGTATTTGGAATAGTAACTATACTTGGAGAGAATTTCTACCAAGGGGGGGTAGTATTTTACGAGACAACTCAAGGTAGGGGGGTGTGTGTCTCGGCTAGCACTACTAGGAGGGGGGGTTTCGGCCAAATCCTCACCAAGGGCTTGGACGAGAACCTAGCTAAGAGGGGAGGGAGATTTCAAGGCTTAGAACAATTTGTGGATGAAGAAGATCTTCAACTAAGTGGGGGTATTTATAGGGAAATCAATGGCCAAGATCAAGCCAAGTGGTAGGCAAGTGTAAGGTCAAGATTTGGACAAGTGTTTGTGGGTCCCACTTGCTCAACAACTACACAAAATATCCTACCAACTCGATGCTCCAATGCGTCCCATAGGCGCCACAAGTCCGCCAATTAGAGGGTGACAAGTGTCGCCCTCTCGTTGGTCCAAAATATTTCATCTCTCGGAAAAATCCGCAAAAATTATAAATGACATAGCCGGAATTTTCCCTTCGCAAGTTTTGGAAGACGTTTCGTCGGAAAACGATTCTTTTCGTGTGATGTGCACAAAATTTTCGGTCCTAGCCTAACTTAAGGCTTAAACTTTTCTACGTACGTCCTCACGTACATACTCTGGAAATACGGGGTATAACAAACAATTCATGACATTTAATTATTGAGATATTTGTGCTTAGTCTATGATTGTCAGTTATGGAAAGAAAAGTTGAAAAATGTCTAGAAAATATGTTTGCTTGTTATTTGAGGCGAAATAGTTAAGATATACATGTTTAGGGAGATGATTCAGGTATTTCGTTGATAGCCCTTCTGACCATTCATTACCTATCCTGACATAAATTGTATCAATAGTCAGCCCCTTTGAGCCTAAAATAAGATCTTTCTTTGACACCCTATGATTCTTTTGTTGTGCCATAAGTGATAATTGAAAACTCTTGGAATGAAAAGTGTTGAAAAAGAAACAAGAAGAGAGTAAAAATTTGATGCACCCCAATGAAAAATATGCAAAAATGTAATTTTAGGGGTGCTTGTTATTTATAATGTATCTCATTCTCTAGAAAGAAAAGAGGGGGAAAATAGGTATGATATTAAAAAGAAGTCGAAAAGGAAGGAAAAAGAGTTGAATGAAAAATTGTTTATGGTACGTAATTTGAGCCTAAATGCCTACTTTTATCTACCCCTGCCTAAGCCTACATTACAACCATTGAAGTCCTGATGATCTTTAATATGTATATCTATGATTAGTGGAGAATAGCAAGTAAACAGATCTATAGCATTTTGGGAAAGATGGAATGAAATTGACATGCATAAGTTAGGTGTTTGTATTCCCAGTGATTGTGATGTAAGTGAATTTGCGAAATATCTAACTTGAAATTCTAGATTGATGAATAATCATGCTATATATGTTCTACCATATTATCCCAACTTTCATCCATGATTTTTAAGAAGTATTACCATGACTACTTGATCCATTTCATTGAGTCTTTAATTTTATTTTTGCTTTTGTTTAGTGCTTTACTCGAGGGCGAGTAAAGTGTAAGTTTGGAGGTGTTTGTTAAGTGTATTTTGTATACACTTTTGAGTCCTTTTTAGTTAGTATTTTACTCTTTTATTGTACGGTTAGTGTAGTGTTAGGTGTGTTTTTCTTTTATTTTGTATCACAACGGTTATAATGGAGAAGATACGACTTTTGAGGATGAAATTGCACAAGAAAAATCCAAGAAATGAAGCCTACGAAGTCCAGACGAGAAAATGACGGAAAACCGAAAAATCGGGCCAGGACGTTGCCGGCGCCTTGGCGCCAGCCAGCAGGGCCACGACGCCAAAACAACTGCGGGGTCTGATTCAGCTGCAGGACTTTCGGCGCCGTGGTGCCAGCATGCAGGTCCACGGCGCCGACGCGGAATTTCTGATTTTTGGGAATTTGACACGTTTTTAGGGTCCGGAAGGGGCAACTTTTCTCAACTATAAATCCCTAAAACCCTACTCATTAAATCATACCTTATACTAGATACCTAAAATCATACTTTGGGAGGCAAGAAGGAGGCAAGACACAATTGGAGACTCTTGTTCAAGTTCTTTTTCTTTCCTTTGTTTTTATTTCACTTTATGTTGGATTTTGTATTAGTTCTTGACATGACAATGTTTAGGAACTAATTACTTTAGTAGGGTTTCCATCTAATCTTCTTGAATCTCTTTCATATGGTTAATGCATAGTTTTTTATTTCTTCTTCAGTGTATTAAGATCTATTCAATATTATTATGATTGCTTGATAATTAACTAGTTATTAATTGTCATCACATATATGATTTCAAATCAAAAGTCTGAAAGGTGAGATTTGAACATGTTGTAGTTGTCTAGACATAGGTTAAAATCGTGGACGAAAGTACTCTGATACTTTGTGGAATTTAAAGATTATTGTTCTTAATCCTCCTGTGTGGTAAAACTTATCATAGAAATATAGAAAGTTTCTGCACTAGGTTGAGTTTTATGTCCTAACCGGAATATAATGACAGATTAGTTAACCTGTTATCTTAATAAGAAGGAGAATCATTAGCATTACATTAACACGTGAAAGAGTGGATAGTTGAGGAGATTGAAAGCCCTATTTCCTTCATAACTGTTATAAACCCAAAGTATCATATTCTTTAGTTATTTCCTGCACTTAGTCATAATTCTTAGTATAATTCTCAAACTAAAAGAACGCCAATCAAATAGATACCATAGGATAGATAATCGATACTTAATAAACCAGTCTCTGTGGACGATAAACTCGGTCTTACAGATCTTTATTACTTGAACGATACGTACACTTGCGTAAGCACTTAGAAATATCGCAACAAAGATCGAACCATCCAAAAATGGCTTTTAAGGCCTTTTCGTTGAAGCTTGCATTGTTGGTTTCTTCTGCATTCCATTCAGATTCAGGTTTAACAAGTATGTCACCTTCCTCATCTGGTGGTAGCATTGGAACAACAAATTCATTAGTGATAGATCTCCATACCCTAACATCAATTGATTTGATATGAGAACGTAGGTGAATCTTCCAATAGGCATAGTTTGAACCATCTAAAATAGGAAGTCTACTAATTATTGGATTAGCCGGATCCATAGTTGTAAATAACAGGACCAAACACTTATTGTGTTAAGTGTCGGCTTTGATACCACTTGTTGGGTCCCGGTGGTTTAAATATGGAATAGTAAGATACAAACTGGAAGTAAAATAAGATTGAATGTTAATACAGTTTGCAAATGTCAACGATAATATCGTCTGACACAAGTGACAACACTTCGATAAAACAAAAAAACTTTTAAGAGTAAATGCAGCGGAAATATAAAGAAGACAAATGTTTAATATTTACATAGATTATATTGAAAATATAATCTATGACGATCAGTGACCGAAAGTATTGTATATATTTATATACAATTGAATAAATTTCTTTTTTTTCAATATTACAAGATAATACAAAAGGAATTACAAAGTTGAAGTCGCAGATGACTTATGCCTGAAAATTCTACCTAAATAGACATAGACAACATCTCATTACAATTGCTTCAATAAAGAACTAATCTAGAATTTGAGCAGCAATTATAGTGTTGGAATGTTGTTACGCTTCGAGCAACACTTGTGATCCAGTTTTCTGATGAATATATCGGAGAGCTCTCTTGATATTTTTTCTAAATTTTTCTGGATATCGATTCACTGATGCAGTTTCTCTATTTATAGTAGAGGGTCTTCCTTGAAATTCTCATTAAATCGTTGTAGAGGTTGAGGGAAAGGTGGGAAGCCGATAAGGTTTGTTGGAGAAGATTGTGGAGCAAGATCCTCTAACTTCTTGGACTTTTTCCCCAAGCTTAGCAATGACTTTAACTTAGTCTTCCCACATTTTTCATCAGCTCCAAAAACTCCTTGTTAAGTCAGTTTACCATCGTGGTAAAAATCTCACGAGATCTTCAGTTCCGTGAAGTAAGTCAAAATTGTTTCACAAAATGTTGGTCAGAATGTCGTGACATTTGTTGCAACATTTCGATTTTAACTTAGAGTGAAAATGTTATGTTGGCGAAATGTCACAACACCAAACTCAACGATTTTGATCCGCTTTCGATTTAGTATACATTCAAAAACATATGATTTCTATTTAATTGTGTTTTCATAGTTGTAATTATAGTGATTGTGATATCGTTGCTTTGGTTGTCTTTGTATTCGATTACATTCTTGCTCGAGTATAAAATTGTGAATTGTTGTTGATTTTGTTGCTTTTTATGGTCTGCTGAATTGTTGGATCCCTGTTTGTTGTTGTGATTTTGTTGTAGTTTCATTGATGTTCCTTCTTCATTTGCACTGTATAAGCTAAACCTGCAAAATTGAACAAATTGTTAGTATAAATATATTCTATGTTCTCCTCCCTAAGGAGTTGAACATGAAGATCATCTTCTCCTTTTCCTTCTTGCCCTCAGCTCCTTTTGCATGGTTGATCGGTGTATTTTATATACACCATTTGAGTCAGTTTTAGTTAGTCTTTTATCCCGTTTTGCACATATAAGTGTCGTATTAGGATAGTTTTCCTTTCTTTTGAGTCAAAGTGGTTAAAATGGCCAAATGGCGGAAAAGGAGCTAAAAGAGGGCAAAAGAGGAGATTCCAGAGCTAAAAACAGAAAGTGGCGAACGAGTGAAATCGAGCCGGCGCGCTCCTCTGATCGAAGCGGCCGCGGCGCGCCACTATCGAGAGGTCGAAGACTTCAGCCGCGGCGCCACGACGCAGTGCAGGCGCGGCGCTAAACATCCGAAGCTACAGTTTATTGCGCGCTCGCATGCAGAAATCGGCGCGGCGCCAAATCATCCGGGATTGCGAGTTCCCAAGGCGCGTTGTATGCAGGCGCGCGCCGACGCGAAAAGTAGGTTTTGACGGATTTGGGCGAACTGCGAGGAAAAGTTGAGGCGGTTTTGACTATAAAAAGGAGAACCCTAGGCGGTTTTAGGGTTCCTCTTGCACAACACAAGACTTCTTGCTTGAGATTGGAGACCATAGTTTAGTAATTTCTTTTCCTTTTCTTTACTTTATTTGATTTTTGTATGATGAACATGGGATTAGTTCTTGTCATGTCAATGGCTAGGAACTAATTTCTCTATAGGCTTTCCATGTTGAATCTCTAGAAACTTATGTTATGATTTAATGCATGCTTATGGTTATTCTTCTTCTTGTTGAGATCTATCCAATATTTGAGTTGAATTCTTGGTAATTAATTGACAACTAATTATCACTATATGATTTCTAATCGGACTCGAAGGGGGATTGTGAATATCTTTGTAAGTTGGGTAGACATTCTTGGATTGGGGATGAAAATACCTCAATTATTTATGTAAGCGTTAATGAGAGGCTTAAAACCCTAATTTTGCGCATTGTGCGTGACGGTTAACTAGGTTCTTGTTCTTAATCCTCTATAGAGTTATCTTTATCACGAAAGGTAGGTAAGGTGCAATGGGGTTGAGTGTTTATATAACCTAACGGGAGTATAAAGCGATTTAGTGAACTCGCTTTCTCCAAAAGAAGAAGACCATAAGCTATTGCATTAATAAGTAACGTAAGCGGATAGTGAGGAGACGTGGAAGCCCTATTCTCATCATCACTGAAGTAAACCCTTTTAGTTAAATAGCTTTTATAATTCTTAGTTATAAACAACAAATCTAATTATCAATTTACCAAATAGATACCAAAAAATAGATAGTTGGTAATTGAACCCTAATCCTTGAGGACGATATTCGGTCTTATCAAGACTATACTACTTGTCACGATAACGTGCACTTGCGTTTAAAGTGTGTGCATCTTACCGCCCATCAAGTTTTTGGCGCCGTTGCCGGGGATTAGGCATAGTTCAATATCAAATTTGTCTATTTTTAATTTCTAATTTGGGTTTTAATTTTTATTTTAATTTTTACGTTTTTTATTATTTTTGGAAAATTTGAGGTGCCGTGATTGGTTGTTTGTTTTTGATCTATTTCAGGAAATCAGTTTATGCGAATGAGAAGAGGAGCAGACACTCTTGTTCCCTTCAATCCAGAGATTGAGAAAACCTGCAAACAGAACAGAAAGAATCAGCGGATTGCAACTTTGATAGAAATGGACGGTGCTCAAAACAATAACATGATGAGAGAAGGGTTAGGTGAAAATCAACATAACCCAGGAATTCCTAGGCAAGTGCCAATAGACGTGGAGGAGAGATTCCAAATCCAGCCAGAAAGGAGTTTGGGGGACTATGTGCTGCCCAGAGTGAATGGAGCACAAACATGCATTAGGCTCCCGCACAGAGCCAACAACTTCGAGATAAAACCAGCGATTACGAGCATGGTACAACACAGTGCGATTCGAGGATTGCCATGGAAGATTCACATATGCACATAGCTAATTTCTTGAGCTATGTGCAGCGTTCGATATAGCGATGTTGCGATGATGCCGTCAGATTGAGGCTCTTTCCTTCTCACTCGGGGATAGAGCAAAAGTATGGTTGAATTCCTGGCCACGATTCGATTTTTACATGGCAAGAAGTGGCACGAAATTCCTAGCCAAGTTCTTTCCCAGTAAAGCAAAGCGAGAGGAGTTGAACAACTTCTACCAAGCGGATGGAGAGTCCTTATATGAAGCTTGGGAAAGGTTCAAAGATCTACAGAGAAAGTGCCCACACCGTTGCATTGAGTTGTGGAACTTGGTCCACATCTTCTACAAACTGGCCGAGCAAAGACAAACGAACCATTATAGATGCGGTGAGTGGAGCATTCATGAAAAAAGCCCACGACGCTCATGAGCTATTAGAAGATATGACCACCAACAACCATGTCACAGAAGAGAGGTCAACAAGTGGGAGAAGAACAGTGGGAGTCCACGAAATAGATGCTATTGCTGCCTTGAATGTCCAAGTGGCCCTTTTAGCGAAACAACAGCATGAACATACAATGTCGATGAATGCGGATGCCTAAAAGTGGAAATATGTGGTGGCCCACATACATTTGACAGTGTCCTTCATGATCCCAACAATATACCAATGGAGCAGCAGAGTGTCGTGCCATAGGTAATTATCGAGGCAGCAGAACAACCCCTACTCCAACACTTATAATCCAGTGGAGGAACCACCCAAATTTCTCATGGAGAGGGGGGCAGCAGAACCAATACCAAGGGCAAGAATCAATACCGTGGACAGCAGAATCCAATACAGGCGATGCAGAACGGCAATACGAGAATCAGCCTCTTCATTCAAGCCCCCACAAATTTCAGCGGTCAATGCACGGTTCAGAAGAAAAGTCGAAAGTAAGCGGTGTGGCAAGACGCGATGCCTGCACTCGGTTCATGGCGAAGCTAGATCCTCATTCAGGAACATTGAAACTCAAGTGGGTCATCTAGCAAAGGCATAAACAAAGAGCCACGAGGGACATTGCGAAGCAACACAGAGGTAAATCCAAGGAGCAATGTCGAGGCGCAATTGAGAAGCAAGAAATTGGAGCGATACCGCACCCGATGTAGTTGAGAAGAAGCGAGTTAGAAAAGAGAAGGTGATTGAGCCCACGTAGTAGAAAGCTCCGGAGAAGGACTATACAGAGAAGATCCATTTCCCCCAGAGACTACAGCGAAAGGCGGTTGATAAACAATTCTCCAAATTTTTGGAGACATTCAGGAAGTTGCATATCAACATACCTTTCATAGAGGTATTAGAGCAGATGCCCTCCTATTTCAAGTTTATGAAGGAGATATTGGGGAAGAAGAAAAAGCTGGCAGAGTACGAAATAGTAGCACTAACAGAAGAGTGTAGTGCTATCTTACAGAAGAAGTTGCCACCAAAGCTAAAAGATCCAGGGAGCTTTACAATACCTTGCACAGTGGGCAGGGTAACTTGCAACAGAGCTCTATGTGATTTAGGGGCAAGTATAAATCTCATGCCCTTATCAGTATTTAAAAGATTGGAGTTGGGTGAGGCCAAACAAACCACGATAAGCACCTGAATCGGCCGACAGATGATGGTTCATCCAAGAGGCAAGATCGAGGGCGTGATTGTGAAAGTAGGAAAATTCTTCTTTCTGCAGACTTCCTCATTCTTGATATGGAAGAAGACGGAAATCCCTATCATATTGGGAGGCCATTCCTAGCAGCGGGAGAGCGTTGATTGATGTTGAAAGAGGAGAGTTAACATTAAGGGTGGAGAATGAAGAAATGGTGTTTAAAGTTTTTAAACACGTCATTGAGCCACCAAAAATGAGTGGGTGCTTTGCAATCAGCACCATCAAACCCCCATGCGAGCCAATACAAGTCAACCAAAGAGAGATGAGCCCAAGAAAGCAGGCATGGTTTGCTGAAATGTCACTAAAGGAGGTAAGTATTCCTGAACTCCACCTTACTGATAATGCTAAGAAGAAAAGAAGAAAAAGAAAACGCCAAATGTGGAGGAAATGGATTGGTTGGGGGCTTAATCCACCCCAGGGTTATTAAGGCTAAGGAATTTGCGTCCGGCTAAAAGACGTTAAAGACAGCGCTACTTGGGAGGCAACCCAACGTTTTCAATTATGTTATTTCAATTCCTATCCTTAGTTTATTTTGTCTTGAAACGATGTCTTGGCTCTTGTGTTTGTGTTGACAGTGAATGCCAAGGATTTGGAAGGCGAAACCAAGAGAAGCAAAGGATCTCGAAAAATCGCGAGGCCGCTGGCCAGAAGCGTGTGGCGCGCGCCAAAGATCGAAGACGCTCAGAAATCTGAGCGCCACGGCTCCCATTTGCAGGGCCGCGACGCAGAAGTTCGTAACCAAAGACAGAGTTTGGCCGCGGCGCCATTTGCGGTGGTCGCTCAACAACGGAAAATATGAATTCTGAAAGATGCCCTGATCCGAAGGCCCTGTCACCAATTCAACCACCCAGAACTCTCCTCCCCTCACGGAATTCAAAGTACTATCCACTGCCACCACCACTATTTTAACCAAATCCGTAAGTGTCTTTTGTCTTTTATTGTCTTTGAGTCTACACACATTGGGGACAATGTGTGATTTAAGTTTGGGGGTGTTTTATTTGTGTCATGTTATGTTTTATTTAAGTCTTTTTATTGTTTTTATGTATTTTTGAGTCACAAAAAAAAAATTCTTTTTTGAGTCATAAATGTCTGTCAAAGATCATGTATGTTGTAGTTGCTAGAAACACCTAGTGAAGTAAGGTGGAATAATGTAACGGAATTGAAGCAACTATCTAAACACTTAGGTTAGATATGCCAAAAACTCACAGAATCTGTCTATTTGGAGTTTCTTGCTTAAATTATGCATGTTAAAGGATAAATACTTATGTGTTATGATTGCTTGCTATTTGAGGCGAAATAGTTAGGATATGCATGTTAGGGAGATGACTCAGGCATTTCTTTGATAGCCAATTCTTACAATTATTTTCTATCCCGGACTTTAAAAAGATCCCTAGTCAGCCCCATTGAGCCAAATATTGAAACTTCTTCTTTGACACCCTATATTCCCACAAATTGTGTCATAAGTAAAAATATGAAATAGTGGAATACATTGTGTTAAAAAAAAAGAGACAAAAAGAGTGAATAAGTCTGTTGCACCCCAATACAAAAGTAATAAGAAATAGGCAAAAGCCTAAGTTTGGGGGTGCTTATCATTATTATATACTTCACTCTCCCAAAACAAAAGAGGGAAAAGATAGAATCGAAGTGAAGGAAAGAACAAAAAGAAAAAGGAAAATACTGAAAAGCTGAAGAGCTTATGGTACACGAAATGAGCCTAAATTGTCTATTTTTACCTACCTATACCTAAGCCTACATTGCAACCCTTAAAGTCATGAAGATCTCTTTTATGCATATCCAGAATTAGTGGAGAATAGCAAGTAAGCATGCCATAGGAATTTTTGAATTTATATGCATGATTTAGTATATTGACTTCCATTAAGCATGATGAATTTGAGTTTGCGAAATATCTAGCTTCATGTGTTTAGTGTGCTGAAATTTCATGCTATATGTTCCTGCAGATTATTTTGCTAACCTTCATGTTTCTCTAGTTAACTCTAATGCAGCAAAAGTGATCAATGGCAGTGAGTCTTTTATTTTTCGTTTCTTTGAGTCTTTTATTTCTTTCTTTCTATCTTTGCTCGAGGGCGAGCAAAGGTTAAGTTTGGGGGTATTTGATCGGTGTATTTTATATACACCATTTGAGTCGATTTTAGTTAGTCTTTTGTCAGCTTTTGCACATATAAGTGTCATATTAGGATAGTTTTCCTTTCTTTTGAGTCAAAGTGGTTAAAATGGCCAAATGGCGGAAAAGGAGCTAAAAGAGGGCAAAGAGAAAGAGCTAAAAGCGAGAAAGTGGCGAACGGCTTCTGATCGAAGCGCGCCAGCGCTATGTGTACGCGCCACTATCGAAGAGAGGCGCGAAGACTGCGCGCCACTCGCCAAAGAGCGTGGCCGCGCGCTAAACATCCGAGAAGCTACGAGTTTCAGCCTGGCGCTCGCATGCAGAAATCAGGGCCGCGGCGACAAATCATCCGACGGATTGCGGTTCCGGCCGCGGCGCGCCGCTGTGGGCAGGCGCGCCGACGCGGAAAAGTTAGGTTTTCAGACGGATTTTGGGCCAGGCCTGCAGGGAAAAGTTGAGGCGGTTTTCAGCCTATAAAAGGAGAACCCTAGGCAGTTTTTAAGGGTTCCCCTTCTTGCACAACACAAGACTTCTTGCTTGGAGATTGGAGACCATAGTTTAGTAATTTCTTTTCCTTTTCTTTACTTTATTTCAGTTTTTGTATGATGAACATGGGATTAGTTCTTGTCATGTCAATGGCTAGGAACTAATTCCTCTATAGGGCTTTCCATGTTGAATCTCTAGAAACTTATGTTATGATTTAATGCATGCTTATGGTTATTCTTCTTCTTGTTGAGATCTATCCAATATTTGAGTTGAATTCTTGGTAATTAATTGACAACTAATTATCACTATATGATTTCTAATCAGACTCCGAAAGGGGGGGATTGTGAATATGCTGTAAGTTGGGTAGACATTCTTGGATTGGGATGAAAATACCTCAATTATTTATGTAGCGTTAATGAGAGGCTTAAAACCCTAATTTTGCGCATTGTGCGTGACGGTTAACTAGGTTCTTGTTCTTAATCCTCCTATAGAGTTATCCTTATCACCTAAGGTAGGTAAGGTGCAATCTTTGAGGTTGAGTGTTTATATAACCCTAACGGGAGTATAAAACGATTTAGTGAACCTGCTTTCTCCAAAAGAAGAAGACCATAAGCTATTGCATTAATAAGTAACGTAAGCGGATAGTGAGGAGACGTGGAAGCCCTATTCTCATCATCACTGAAGTAAACCCTTTTAGTTAAATAGCTTTTATAATTCTTAGTTATAAACAACAAATCTAAATATCAATTTACCAAATAGATACCAAAAAATAGATAGTTGGTAATTGAACCCTAATCCTTGAGGACGATATTCGGTCTTATCAAGACTATACTACTTGTCACGATAACGTGCACTTGCGTTTAAAGTGTGTGCATCTTACCGCCCATCAATGGTTTAATTCTCAAATAGGGTTCCATCAACTTGTCATTGTTCAGTATTTTTCTACCAAGGCAGTCTAAATCCTTAAAGCTATTAGCCTCCACTGTCCCAATATCCAGAGTCTGATTGGCTAGATGATCAGCCAATTTATTCCCTTCTCTGTATATATGAGAGATTTCCACTGTTTTCCTCATAATTTTCCATATTTCCTCCATAGTAGTGACTCTCTGCCATGGCACCTCCCAAGTCCTCTGAACAATTTTATGTAATAATAGAGAGTCAGTATCTATAAGAACTCTGTCCATTTGAGTACCCTCTATGTACCTCAAAGCATATAGTATAGAAAATGCTTTTGCTTGGGTATTAGTGATGTGGGGAGCCTCTAGCTCATTTGCTTGAGCATGAATGATATCTCTATTACAATTTCTCGCACAAAAACCTCAAGAACTCATTTCAGGATTTATCCTATCCCCATCTGTATTTACCTATCCATAACTTAGGGGTTTTCATATGTTACTCTAACAGCAGGAGAGTAATTATGTAGAGCCTCTACAACCATACTCCGTTTAAATAGAATGTATTTACAATTCCTTCTCCTTACCTTCATGAAAAGAACTAGAGAATGTATCACCTGATAGATCAATTTTGTAGTGGACATCTTTCCTCCATGACTCTTATTATTTCTTTTTTTCCAGAGTTCTCATACTATGAAAGATGGGAACTTGAAAGTATATCTCACTTGATGATATGCAGGCATCTCCCACCACATATTTATCACTTGAGTAAGACATAAGTTTTCAATGTTTATTCCCACTAGATTACAAAAATGTTTCCAGGCGACATGTTTGGGATATAGAAAGACATGAGAGACATCCTCCACTTTAGAAATATCACAGCAGAAGCACCTAGAGGGGAATTGAATTCCCTACTTCTTCAAGGTGTCATCTAAAGGCAATTTAGCTTTCCATAGTCTCCAAAGAAAGAAAGAAATTTTAAATAACAGTCCTTTAATCCATATTAGCTTGTACACATTATTGACATCCTTCTTTTGCCTCACCAATTGAAAAGCAGAACTAACAGAGAACTTAATGTTGGGTTCCGGGGTAAACTATGGAATAATTAAAGAACAAACCGAAAGTAAAACAATTTGATGTTGAAACAGTTTGCAAATGTCGTTGACAATGTCGTCCGTCACAAGTGACGACACTTAGATAAAAATAGAAAAACCTTTGAAGCGTAAAATGCAGCGGATATAATAAAGAACACAAAGGTTTAAATTTACATAGGTTATATATTAATATAACCTATGATGGTCAATGACCAAAAGTATTGTATATATATATATATACAATTGAATATATTCCTTCTTTTACAATATTACAAAATAATACAAAAGGAATAAAAAGGTTTAAGTCGCAGATGACTTATGCCTGAAAAATCTAACTAAGTAGACATAGACAACATCTCGTTACAATTGCTTCAATAAAGAACAAATCTAGAATCTAGGCAGCAATTATAATGTTGGACAGAATATCGTCGAAAAGCTCAGGCAACACAGTTGATCCAGTGTTCAGATCGTGATCTTTTGAGAGCTCTCTCTGATGTATTTCTTTTCGAATTTTTGGATATCGATTCTTTGATGTAGCCTCTCTATTTATAGTAGAGAGTCTTCCTTGAAATTCTCAATGAATCGTTGTAGAAGTTGAGAAAAAGGTGGGCAGCTTGATATGGTTTGTTGGAGAAAAATGTGGAGCAAGTTCCTCCAACCTCTTGGACTTGTTCCTCAAGTTTAGAAACTACTTGGACTTGGTCTTCCCACATTTATAATCAGCTCCTAAGCTCTCTGCCAGGTCACTTTATCATCGTGATAAAAATCCCACGAGATTAGCTTCAGTCCGTAAAGTAAGGGCAAATTTATTATCAGAATGTTGGTCCGAATGTCATGACATTTGTTCCAATATTTTTTGACTTTAACTTAGTACTGAAAATGATATGTTAGGTAAAATTTCATAACATCAAACCCAACATTAACATTCTCCCCATTTTTGTCTTTCTTCACAAAACAAACATTTTCAGTGCGAGTGATCTACGGCAAATATTAATGCTCTCGTTCAACATGTGTTGGCATACAAACAATATATACAAGACAATATATGTGTCATTCATACATAGGATTAGACGTACCCAAATATAGTTAAATAATTACATCCCAAAACAAAAACAATTGTTAGATCGCAACATCTCAATTTTACATAGTAACCAATCAGTAGACAACCATTGTTTAGTACATGCCAAAAAATCAGTCAGTATCCAACCATTCATATCAGCACACATCCTTGCATATCATGAATCTGTAGTAGCTTCCCGCCGCTTTCTACTTTTCCATGATTTATGCATTCCACCTCAATTTGCGATTTTCGAACGCTCTTAGTCTTGCGAGCGAGTTTACGCCGCGGAGCCTTAGTCTTGTCAGCAAGACTTTTCTTCCAACTGCTTCTTCTCTGCATGGCAAAGATTAATGACTTCTTCAGTAATTAGCGGTTTCTCCTGCAACAGACTTCTACTCGTGCCTTCACCGACCATTCTTTGCTCTTTGTGTATCTGCTCCCCCTCAGCTTCAGCTTCTTTTCTCCCCCTTTTTGTGAAGAAAGCAGAAGTAGTTAATGGTCTCTTGCTTGTACTAGTGCATCTCTAACATTATCAACTTCAGCAATTTATAAGTTGAGTTTAGTAATCTGCTCCACTAGCCAATGCGTAGACAGTTCATATTGTCTTGGACCACTGTTGCCCTGAATGTTTGGGAGATTTGGGGCAACATTTTCACATTTTGTTTCATTTCTCCAGGGAAGATCAGTCACTCTTTACTTGCTCTTTAAGATTGATTTGTTCATTGCATATATCTCATATTGTTTCCCTAACATCTCATTTCTTAGAGGTGTAAACCCCTGACTAGCCAGAATTTTATAGATTAGTGATGGATAGGGCAGTACCAGAGTTGATTCTTTTTCGGCAAGATTGGTGACTTGATAGAATGTTACTTTTCCTAAATCAACTCTCAACCTGTTGTCAATATTGTATAGCAGTAATGATTGATCAGAAGTGATAATTGACTCATTCAAGGAAGGAAGCCAATTGTGAATAGAAATCTTGTGCAATGTGGAAAATAAGGCTTTCAGTTTTGAGGCATGGCACCGAGAGGTCCACTTATTCATTATACCTCCAGTGAGGTATTCAATAATCTTGTCCTTGTTTGCTGGAATATGTTCAGTAGTGTTGCTACTAGTTTCACATTCAGTACCAAGACACTCATTGATAATGAGAGGAGTAAAATTGTAAATTTTGTTATATAGATAGACCTTCCCAAAAAATTTGGAGGAAGTTATGTCTATTCAGAATTCAAATTAGCATAAAACAACCTAATCACCTCATCAATATAAGGGTATTTATTTGTCACATACTTTAAAAGCTTGCGATCGTCCAGAAAATCAATCAATCCATATTCAGAGCAAGAAGATAAATATACCACCTTATTTGCCCTAATCATTCTATTCTTGTACCAACTCCATCTATCATGCTTTATTTGGGAATAGAATCTATCAGAAAAAAGCAACTACCTCATTTTTTGGCTCGGACTCAGTGTTTGTAGAGGAGGATGGAGAGGATATCTCTTCAGTGGCTTGAGATGTTGTAGCATTGTTGACAACATTTTGGGCATTCTTCTGGGACAGTACTTCTTCAGGAGTGTTTCATATGGAATTTCTTCTTCTTCAGATGACTTTTGAGCGACAGAAATAGAGGGCTCAGAATAAGATGGAGAAGTTGGGGTTTCAGTTTCTTTTTCAATAGAGCGGGTCTCTTCATCAGTAGTTTCAAAAAATAAATTGTAGTCTGTATCACATGTGTCACTGCTTGAACAAGCAGGACCTTGAGTTTCAAATCTTGATTTTTTCACTGCTGGTTGAGAATCAAAAGTTCTCTCAAACACTCTATTCGACCTCCTTGTCGGAAACTGAGACGTGTTTTCCCTCTTTCCTAAGACAGACATATTAGGAGTTGAGTCGATGTCAATAGGATTGTCGTTATCTCCTGGATAACTTACTGCTAAGGGTTCTTAAAATTCACTAAGCACAATATTTGTGCACATTGGAGGGCTTGTACTCATTGGAGTGTTGTCGTGGATGTTGGAGGTCATGGATGGTGACATTGGAATTGTATCCATTGGAGAGTAGTGAGGAGAGGATTCTAAGTTTTTAGGGTTTTTTGGGGTTTTAGAAGATGAATTGAAAGTTGAAGAGTCCATCAGTTTTGATGTATAAACCGAGATTGATGTGATGTTTTACTCCCCTTTTTAAAAAAAAATCGAAAACAAAACAGAAGACTAAAAATAACTAATGAAGAAGCTTTTATATATTTTGGCAAAAAAATCTTGGTTTTAGGTGTTTGAGTTGTAATCAAATACTTACACCTAAATTTATGAAAAGATAGACATCAAGATTTGAAAAGAAAAAAATTAAAATCAACGGCACAAAATAAATAGGGAAAAATAACTGAAATTTCAAAAATCAGTTACAAACAGTATCCCAACAAATATCATTATCTGAGAATGTCAACAGTAATGTTGGCAACATTTTGGATGACACATGTATTATGATCCTACAAGAACTCTTTTATTTTTTGTAACAAATCAAGACACGTTTTATATGTGATTTTATGAGTTTAACCTCCAGATCAATGTAACATTTTCCCATTGTCCTTGATCTAATCATAAACCACATACAAAATTTATTTTTGTGTCAAAAAATAAGAATACTTATTTAGCATCCTCATAATTTCTTGTTTAAGCACTTGATACTTCTATAGTATATGAACGGTATCATTTTCAAAGAGTTTTGCTCATTTGCACAGTTTCCAAATAATTCAGAGAAGGCTTTGCCTTATTTCGATACTCCAATTTTATGATATCTAATATCATCGCAGAGAACGGTATCACTTTTTTAAAAAACATGTTCTTATTTTAGGATCATACTTGTGTGAACACAAAATTAAAGCCATCAAAACAGTAACAACAATCATATTCTGATATTACAAAGGTAAATGTCACCCAAAATGTTAGAGACATTTCAGCCGACATTCACCAACCAGTGCCGATTCAGAGATTATAGAGACCAAAAGAGTTTTTCAAACTTGAAAATCTCTCATGATCCAAAGTTTTTGTAAAAATATCAGCTAGTTGATGAAGAGTGTCAACATGTTCAATTTGGACTAGCTGTTTTTCAACCAAATCTCTTAAAAAATTATGCTTAATAACTATATGTTTTGTACGAGAGTGCTGAACTGGATTTTTGGAAATATTTATTGCACTCAAGTTATCACAATTCAAAACTAAGATATTATTTGAAAACCCATAGTCGTCTAACATGTGTCTTAACCATATCAATTGAGAACAACTTTCAGCTCCTACATATTCAGATTTAGCAGTTGAAAGTGAGACACAGTTTTGTTTACGACTATACCAAGATGCAAGATTATTGCCAAGGTAAAAACAACCTCCACTCGTACTCTTTCTGTCATCCACATCACCATCCCAATCTGAGTCAACATACCCTATTAAATTAGGATTAGTGTCTTTGGAATACCAAATTCCCAACTCACATGTGTCGGCAACATATCAGATGACACGTTTTAAGGCATTTAAGTGTGAGATTTTGGGATAGGCTTGGAATCGAGCACACACACAAACACTAAACATTATATCAGGACGACTAGTAGTGAGATACAAGAGACTACTTATCATAGATCGATACAATATTGGGTCGACATTTTCACCAACATCGTCTTTGCATATCTTCTGTGTTGATCTCATTGGAGTCCTCATCTGTTTAGCATTCTCTAATCCAAACTTCTTAACCAAATTCTTGGCGTACTTACTCTGGGATATAAAGATTCTATCTTCATTTTGCTTTATCTGTAAGCCTAAGAAAAAGGTTAATTTCCCTATCATGCTTATCTCAAAAATGGAGGACATAGCTTCGACAAATGTCTCAAGGTGGGACTGTGAAGTCGAACCAAAAACTCTGTCATCTACATAAATTTGAGCAATGACCATATCTACTCTGTGATATTTTATAAATAAGGTACATTCAGCTTCACCACGTTTAAAACTAAATTCAAGAAGAAACTGAGTTAAACGACCATACCATGCGCGAGGAGCTTGTTTCAATCCATACAAGGCCTTTTTGAGCTTGTATACAAACTGTGGATGGTGAGGATCTTCAAATCCTTTAGGTTGTTCAACATAGACTTCTTTGTCAAGATAGTCATTCAAGAAGGTACCTTTAACATACATCTGATGGAGAGTGATCTTCAGACAGCAAGCTACAACAAGTAACAATCTAATTGACTCAATTCTGGCAACAGGAACAAAGGTTTCATCATAGTCAATTCCTTCGACCTGAGTGTATCCTTGAGCAACTAGTATTACCTTATTTCTTACAACAGTTCCAGATTTATCTGACTTGTTTTTAAATATCTATTTAGTTCCAATTACATTAGTATCATTTAGACGTGGAACTAAATCTCAGACTTCATTTCTTGTGAATTGTTCAATTTCTTCTTGCATAGCTTGTATCCAACAATTATCCTTGAGTGCTTCTCCAACATTCTTTGGTTCTAATGTAGATACGTAACAAGAAAGACTTACCTTTTGATATATGGTAGGCATACACACATATTTGACCATATCTCTGTAGTTTTGAGGCTCTTTCCTTCTTGTTCTTAAACCTTCGAACACTTCTCCTATCATTTGACCTGTAGGGTGATTCTTCCTAATTCTGGATGAGGGATCCCTGCGTACTGGGTCTTGCAATTTATCATTTGATTCATCATCTACACCTTCTGTGTTCTCGGGTTCTAACTCAGGTGTTGCTTCGGATGTCGTGACATTTGGGGCAACATCTAAATCTTCAGCATTCTACTCATTCTCCACTGTAATCACAACGTTATTTTTAGGCAGTTTTCCTGTAAGATCAAAACAATCATCGAAAACAACGTTAACAGATTCTTGTACAGTTTTGGTTCTAAGATTATACACACGGTAAGCATGGCTATTTTGAAAATAACCGACAAAGACTCCTTCGTCACTTTTAGATTCAAACTTGGATAGATGGTCTCTATCATTTAAGATGTAACAAACACACCCAAATACATGAAAGTAACGCAAATTTGGTTTTTTCCATTTAACAGATCGTAGGGGGTCATTTTTGTTCCAGACCTAAGATAGACTCTATTAGTTATGTGACTTGCAGTATTCAAGGATTCGGACCAAAAACGTTTTGACAATTTCTTTGAACTAAGCATGACTCTAGCCATCTCTCGTAAAGTCTTATTCTTCTTTTCTGCTACACCATTCTGCTGGGGAGTTTTAGGAGCAGAAAATTCATGAAAAATACCCTTTTTCTCACAAAAAGTTGAGAACATATTATTCTCAAACTCTTTTCCATGATCTGACCTAATTCGAAAATGGAAGAATGATACAAATTTCATATCCTAGAGTGCAACACTTTGAACATGCCAAAAGTTTGAGACTTTTCTTTCAAAAAGAATAACCATGAGTACCTGAAAAAGTCATCTACAATCACATATGAATACCTCATGCCTCCTAGACTGTCTACCTCGATTGGACCCATAATATCCATGTGCAAAAGCTGAAAGATGTACCTGAATATTATCCGTCATTCTGGGCAACATTATGGGAGACACGGGTTTGCTTACCTTTTAGACAATCTTCACAAACCACTGTTTTATCTTTACGACTTAGTTTAGGGATGCCTCTTACTGCCTCATAAGAATTAATCTTTCAAGGTTACGGTAGTTGACATGCCCTAATTTTTTATGCCACAAGGTAGTGTCATTTATCCTAACATTATTGCAAATTTCTTGTTCTCCAACAAGATAGCAATTGTCGCTTGTCCTTGTACCTGACATTACACATTGGTTAGCTTCATTTGTAACTATACAAGCATACTTATTAAACTTTACCTCTAGAATGTCATCACACAATTGACTTATACTGGCTAGGTTAGTCATTAATTCGTCAACATGTAAGACATTTTCCAAAGAAGGAACACCAGAAACACTTAAGGTTCTTCTTCCTATGATTTTACTTTTGTTTCCACCTCCATAAGTTACATTTCCTCCACTGAGTGACTCGTAGTTCTTTAGGCATTCCTTTGTCCCTGTCATGTAATGAGAACACCCACTGTCAAAGTATCATGATCCTGAAATGTTAGTCCTTGTGGCAGTTATAGCAACATTACATCTCACATTCATTTTGGCCATCCAAACTTTCTTAAAACATTTCCCTTTTTTGTCGTCAGGAAAGTTTCTACGAGTGTTGTCTGAAATGTTGGATAGTCGTCTTGACAACATTCTGCTCCTGGATTTCTGAATTTTGTGACAATATGGTCTTATGTGCCCAGGGGAGTTACAATAATGGCACACAAACTTCATGTCATTAGACGTGACTGGAATCTTTTCTTTCGATCTTTTTTCTTTTACAAATCCTATCCTACCAGTTTTGCCAAATAGATTGGAGCATATTACATTAAGAGAGTTCTTATAACCAATACCTGCGTGTGGTGGTTGACTAACACTTAAAATCTCATCCAATTTGGAGGTATCTGTATTGAGCTTATGGAATGTTGCTTCAGCTAGATCCAACTTTGCACTAATCTTACCAAATTCAAGATCTTTTTTGGTAAGTGTAACCTCTAAGCGGGTTATTGTGTCTTTTAAACTTGCATTCTCAAGAGTTAAAGATCTTAATTTTGAGTCAAGTTGCTTGGATTCTAGAATTAAGTCTTTACAAAAAATTTGTAATTCTTTAATGATATCGTCCTTGGGATCAACTTGATCGTCAAAGCTAGTCTCACTACAAGAAATAATACTAGTAAAGCAATTAACATCCGGATAGTTAAAATATTCATACCTTTCAGATGTTTTTGGACCTGTTGATGTCGTCACTGATGTTGATGCAAATGTGGTGACATTTGGGACACCATTGTCGATGATATTTACATCGTCTGAAAGAGACTGCTCGTAAACAGTGGCCAGCATTGCTTGTGACTCTATTTTTTAATTGCCTTCATCTTCTCCGTCGTCACTAAAAGAAACTCACAGACTTTTACCAAATTCTCTCAAGGTATTCGCACATTCATTGGCATAATAACCCCATCCTGAACAAGCATGACATTGCAAATATTCTCATTGTTTGGGATCAAATTTGGTTCGGTCTGAGTTGGTTCTCTTTAGTTGATTTCCTCTTTGTACTATAGGAAGGAGTTAGTGGACTTTTGATTGAATTCTTGGTTTTGGTGTTCTTTGGATTTAAATTTATTTTTATCATTTTTGAACTTCCTTACCATCGAATTGAATTTTCTAGTAAGGAGGGCAACATTTGCACCATCGCCAATTTCTTCAAGATTTTCATCCTCTTCATCGACGTGACTCTCTAAGGATTTTGCTTGAAGTGCTATATCTTTGCTTTTATACAATGCCCTTTGATTCTCCATATTCATCTCATAAGTTTTGAGAATACTTATTAAAGTATGAAGGTCCATTGTAGCAAGATTGTGAGCTTCTTCAATCGCACATATATTTATATTGAACTTTTCAGGAAGAGAACGAAGTGTTTTTTCCACAAGTTAATTGTTGGTTAACGGGGAACCAAGTACTTGACATTCATTAGATATGTCAATCAACTTTTCAAAATATGTTTTAATGTCCTCCGTCTCTTCCATCCTTAAACGTTCATATTTACTCATGAGCATACGAAGCTTCGTTCGACGAACACTAGAGCTACCTTCACAATGGGTTTGCAAAGTATTCCAACCATCCTTGGCCGTGGAGCAATGTTGAATGAGCTTGAACATATAGAGATCAACCCATCCAAAAATAGCATTTAATGCTTTTTCATTGAAGTTTGTATTATTGGTTTCTTCCACACTCCATTCGGATTCAGGCTTAACAAGAATATTGTCTTCCTCAGTCGGCGGTAACATTGGAATAGTATATTCATTGGTAATAAATCTCCATGCTCTAACATCAATAGATTTGATATGAGAGCGTAGGCGAATTTTTCAATAGGCATAATTTGATCCATCTAAAATAGGAAGTCTACCAATTGTTGAATTACCCGGATCCATAGTTTATTGTCACGACCCGAACCCGGGGCCGCGACTGGTACCCTACCGGGGCACCCTGTCAGGTATACATCAGAGAATAGCAGCGGAACATACATAACACATAACTTATAAAAAGGTAAACATCAACGGTCACCGATAAGTCAAGTGCCCATAAAACATACTTAATCAAAAGTATAGCAGTACAACTTATTCTTACAGCCCAAAACACATACGTGACCACAGACCTCTAAGAATAACAATTGTGGTGGGACAGGGCCCCGCCATACCCCTGAATGTACATAATATCTATAGCATCAGGGAAAAATCTGTACCAACAAAAATAAGCTTCCGGAGGAATGGAGCTTATGACACCGGAACAGTGATCCTAAGAATGAGGATTCACCACCTGCTTACCCTTACCTGCGGCATGAACGCGGCCCAGAAGGGGTTCGATACCTGATATGTACCAAGTATGTAAAGCGGAAAATCTTTGTAATAATATTATACGTCTAAAAATAAGCTGGAGTCAGGGATGAAAACTCAAATTACCTTGTACTGTGTCTTACTAACAATGAGAGTAACAAGTATATATATATAATACTGCATAAAAATAGGAGGCTCATGATCAAAACAGGGTCCCTCGCCCGTAGTATCAATAAGCACCCCTACTCCTGGGACTATTTCACCCGCATAGGTCCTGTGGACCCGCATGAGGTATTCCTTGCATAGGATGTACCCGCCCGCATGGGACTATTTCACCCGCATAAGCCCATAAGGACTCGCATGAGGTATTCCTCGCATCATGGGTAGCAAATCCACGGAACAGGTGGTATAACGATCTTGGGGATTCACCCCTCATTTATACTTTTACCCTGAAGAAGGTGGTATAACGATCTTGGGGATTTACCCCTCATTTATACTCTTACCCTAAAGAAGGTGGTATGACATCTTGGGGCTTGCCCCTCATTCATATTCTTACTCTGGAGAAGGTGGTATAACGATCTTGGGGCTTGCCCCTCATTTATACTCTTACCCTAGCACAATCGGTCATCATACATAACATAAATAAGTTAAGAAAACTCCTAACTTCTTATTAGACTTGTTCATATACCCTCTCATTTTAGTTTACTTAAGGCACTAACATATCTTAATAAAAGAAATCCAGGAATTTAAACTAAAGTACTACATACATCTATTCTTTTGAAAATGACTTTTTTCATATAAAACCTTTGGGCAATTGATGCCTTAAAATCAATTTGTCTTTCATAAATCAAGTCATTTGTCCTTACTTATCTTACTTAGAGTAAATCTCTCCTTATTATCCTTTCATAAAACTAATAAACCAACTTCCCATAAAGTTGTTATATTAATCTTATACTTTAGTAAAATTATACTTTTCCCATAACCATGGGACTTATACTTTTTAAAACGAAGCAAGTATTATATACTTAAAACAAGTAAGGATATCAAATCTTGTACGTCTACCGTACTATATGGGTACAACTACTCATGCTCAAGAGATAAGAAAGTTCCACATACCTCTTCGGTCAATCCACTTGCTAAGCCCAAACTACCGCAAGTAATATGTCAACCTATAATAACCATGATACGTTTATTAACCTCTAATTTTAATGTAGAATATTCCAAGTTCAAAGTTACTAATTCCTATGGAAAATTGGGCAGCATTTCCTTTGGTTCTACATACTTTGCCACCTTTTTCAAGGCCGAATTCAACATCCAAACACCACATTTAAGGCCCAACAATCCAAACATTTCAAAGGGGATTACACACTTAAACTTAGATGTGTAAAATTCTGCCCCACAATGTACAACAACTAACTTAACAAGTTTAAGGTAGTTTTTAGGCTACAACATGCTCACATAACCTTCTTAACCAATTCTTTTATACCCAAACCATATTTCTTACATGCAATTTATCTAAGAGCATTATTTACTACTACATGTTCCTTCTTCTTCACATGCAACACCAATAACTAGCTACAAGAGAAGAATTGTTACCTTAGAGCTTTAGCCAAAATTATTCCAACAACTTTACTAGCCTCCCTTCCAAGAACACCGCCACAATAACTCCTACAAGCTAGCCACAAGCTTCCTTCTTGCCACACTTTTTCAGATTTTCCTCAAGCTTTGAATTTCTCTTGGAATTCTAGAGAGAAGTGAGAGCTCTAGCTTTTGAGAGAGAGAAAGACTTTGAAAGATGACCAAGTCTTCAAGACTTGGTCAATATAAAGGACATGCAAAATCGGATGGGGACACTTGTCACCCTCCCATGGCCTTTAAAAGAAGAAATCTGATTTTCCTAAGTTTTTCCGCGAAATCCGCCTCGGCATGACCTGCGCGGCGCGCGCGAAACTCCGCCACCTCCAGAACTTCCGTCGCGGCCGCTTCCGGCGCGGCGCTGCAACTTCAGCGACCCCTCAGAATATCCGCGCGCGCTGCTTCGGCGCGGCCACGTGGCTCTGTCAAAACACATTTTTGTCCGACTGCGCACTGAACTTGTAATTCCCATAACTTTCTACTCCGATGTCCTATCGACGAACGGTCGGTTGCGTTGGAAACTAGACTCAACGAACTACGTACTAGGCCTTTGAAACACTTAGGAAATCTCAATTTAGCGGGTCATAACCCGCCTCAAAGTTGACTAAAGCCCGTCCGAAACAATCCGTCAACCTATCTTTCGAAAATTTTAAGTCTTACTCCCTTTCATACGCTCTCACACGTAAGGCCAGAACTACGGGGTATAACATTTATATAACAGGACCAAACACTTATTATGTCAAGTGTTGGTTCTGATACTACTTGTTGGGTCCCGGAGGTAATACTATGGAATAATTAAAGAACAAACCGAAAGTAAAACAATTTGAATGCTGAAACAGTTTGCAAATGTCGTTGACAATGTCGTCCGTCACAAGTGACGACACTTAGATAAAAACAGAAAAAACTTTGAAGAGTAAAATGCAGCGGATATAATAAAGAACACAAAGGTTTAAATTTACATAGGTTATATATTAATATAACCTATGATGGTCAATGACCAAAAATATTGTATATATATATATATATATATATATATATATATATATACATACACAATTGAATATATTCCTTCTTTTACAATATTATAAAATAATACAAAAGGAATAAAAAGGTTTAAGTCGCAGATGACTTATGCCTGAAAAATCTAACTAAGTAGACATAGACAACATCTTATTACAATTGCTTCAATAAAGAACAAATCTAGAATCTAGGAAGCAATTATAATGTTGGACAAAATGTCCTCGAAAAGTTCAGGCAACACAGTTGATCCAGTGTTCAGATCGTGATCTTTTGAGAGCTCTGATGTATTTCTTTTTTAATTTCTGGATATCGATTCCTTGATGTAGTCTCTCTATTTATAGCAGAGAGTCTTCCTTGAAGTGCTCAATGAATCGTTGTAGAAGTTGAGAGAAAGGTGCCAGCTTGATAGGGTTTGTTGGAGAAAAATGTGGAGCAAGTTACTCCAACCTCTTGGACTTGTTCCCCAAGTTTAGCAACTACTTGGACTTGGTCTTCCACGTTTATAATCATCTCCAAAGCTCCCTGCCAGGTCACTTTACCATCGTGGTAAAAATCTCACGAGATTAGCTTCAGTCCGTGAAGTAAGGGCAAAACTGTTATCAGAATGTTGGTCTGAATGTCATGACAGTTGTTCCAACATTTTCTGACTTTAACTTAGTGCTGAAAATGATATGTTAGGTAAAATGTCATAACATCAAATCCAACATTAACACTTACCATTTGCATCCATCTGCCAATATGGTTTTTCCACGTCCTTAAAATCCATTGGTGGGCATATCTTTTCTAAGATATGATCTATAGTATTATGAGATAACACTCTTCTCAAAACTTGCTCCTTCCATTGCCTATCTTCTACTGCATTCTTAACTAGCACAATAGTTTGATCACAATCAAAGTCTGGAGGAGTAAAATGATATAGAGCTCCCAATTCTGTTCAATTATCTAGTCAGAAATAGGAATTTCCTTGCTTGACTAGCCACCAGATTTTCTGCTTCATTTCATCCCTACATTTAATCATCTTCTTCCAAGTATATGTTCCTGTCTTTGCATGTGCTAAAACTTCGTGGATCTTCTTCAAGTACTTGTTGCTGATATAGGTTCTCCATAAAAATTGTTTTGTCCTCATGTTCCACCATAACTTTGAAAATAAAGCCTTTGAGATGTCATGCAAGCTTCTAAAAACCATACGTCCTTCTTCCTTTGGGTGACACAGCACAGTTCAACCAGGGGCGGAGCTACATGGTGGCCGGGGGGCCCGGACTCCCCCTCAAATTTAATTTTTTTTTAGTATAGTACTAGTAATATTCATGATATTATAATAAAGTCCTCAATTTTTCGCTCCCCTAGATCAAAAGTCCTCAATTTTTCGCTCCCCCTACACCAAAATAGGCTCCCCTAGCCCGGAATCCTGGTTTCGCCCCTGAGTTCAAGTATACAACTATACATACATCTAGTAAAACCCAAATCAGTAAACTAGCATGTATCAATACAGTGGATGAAGTCTTCAGTTTCTTAAAAATGTACTGGCAATCCTCGATATTTCTTTGAATCATCTGTAATCACATTAAATTTCCCTCCTACTAGCATTGGCGGACAGACTATAAACATGGTGGTGCAATTGCACCACTAGTTTTTTTTAATTTTTTTTACTAAGTACTCATTTTATGTTAGCTTTTGAGATCTTTTACACCAGGTAATGAATGAATATGAATGTTTGTCTTTGCACTGTTAATGAGCTTCTATAAGTACAGTAGTTTGCACTGTTATTACAAGCTTCTTATTATTTAAGACCCCGCGCATAGCGGGAGCTTAGTGCACCGGGCTGCCGTTCTTCTTTCTTTATTTCTTTTTTTAAAATTTATGCATAATTGTAAGCAGTTTTATCTATACTACCATTGCAGTTTTCTTTTGCGTGGCAGCTCTTGCAATTACAAGGTCTCTACAATAAGCACCATTTTTATTTAACTTGCTGTTTATTTTCTCATTTAACTTGCTGTCCAGATTTGGGCATTGGTTGTTGATAGGAAAACTGAAATGCGTACATTGCCTCGCAAATTTTTTTTTTTGCTACGCAAAAAATTATTACTTCATAGTTTGCACCACCAGATTATTACTCCTGGATCCGCCACTGCCTACTAGCCATGTTAGAGTCATTCTAGCTGCTATTTCATACAGATCATCCCACAGTGCAATTCTTGTTGATTTATCAGTACTAGCATACACTACTGTCACACACAACTCTTGTCTACCATCCATGTTAGTGAGTTTCATGGAATGCAACTATTCAGTATCCATCATTATTTCCATTTGCATGTTGTTTCTCACAAAGAACCAGATTTTACCATTTATGTTATGAGCAGCCTGTGCATACTCAGCCAGAGTCTATACATGTCTGTGTTTGAAGTATTTAAAAGGTTCTATCAATGCTATAAAATTGAATTATATTTGTCTATTCAACAACACTACCCTCTCAAAGGCATGTTGAGTGTTAACAGATCTAATATTCCAAATGAGTGAGTAATTCATTGATACATGGTCTTGGCTAAAGTTTTCCTTGTAAGTACACCTCCCCAGCCTTATGAGGTACACCTTTATCCCTTATTTTATTCTGTCTTCCATCCCTTTTGATTTTTGTCACTTGCCTGGGAGATGTATCTCCTTTGTATGGTTCCTCTAAAGTTGTAAATGAGTTTTCTAGATCATTATCATCCCCAATATCAATTTCCCCTGCCTTTTGTCCCTGCTACTGCTCATCACTTTTATATGTGCTAATTGTCTGACTATTTACAACTATCTGGCTGTTGGATTCTTCTTTGTTGCTCTCTGATTCTCCTTTGTCATTGTTGATTGCTTTAATCTTCTGCTCTTGAGACTGGTTCATGTTACTACTGGTTGTATCACATTGTCCTTCACTATTATTATCTGTTATTGATGAAGTGTATGTTGTCACTATTTCTCCAAATATCTGTACTGCATCATCAGGGTTTTTTAGGAGCATATTTTTCCACTGGATCTGCTGGTTGTGCTACCTCATGTTTCGACTTCATCAGATTATTATCAACCTGCTGCTGCTCCTTGCTTTCTATTAGCTGTCCACTTTTCTCACTTCTTTATTCAACCTGTCTTGTTGTATCTCTGCTGGTGACTTGATGTTTACACTACTTTGATGTCCATCATTAACTTTCTCATCCTTGTGGTTATTTTCCATCCCTATATTATTGTTCTCTTTGATTTTTCTGCTTTCCTTGAATTGTTGAACTGTGTCATTTACAGTTGTCTACTACCTTGTTCCCAAATGATTTCTCTACCTAAGACTTAGATGCCTCACCTTGAGTGACATTGTTATCCTTGTCGGGTACTACAAGATCCCTTTGTTGCTCCTCTGTTAAGTCCATAAGTGAGTCAAATTTATTAGCAGTTGATGTGGACTGGGCAGCCTCCTTTATTTGTCCATCATTATTGATGTTTCCATGTTCTCACTTTTTTTTCTTGCTCAAGCTGCTTTGATTCTTTGTTGAGACCCTTATTCTTCCTGTTGTGAACCACATTCCAGTTCTCATATATCCGCTTTCCATTTTTAAAAACTCCATCAGATTGCTGCATAACTGGTTTGTCGCCTCCTCCCTTGCTTTTCCTTTCTCAATCTCAGTATTTGTTTCCTTTTGCTCCTCCTTCTTCGGCCTGTGTTTCGGATGAAGAATCCAACATCCTTGCATGTCATGACTTTGAAGTTTACAATGAGTACAATATTTTAGCAAATAGTCATATTGAATCGTTTGCCACTTAGACCTCACTATACCCGTCTCTTCATCAACACAATTAATTTGGATTCATTTAGGAAGATCCTTAATCAAATCCACCTCCACTTTTACCCCGGCACAACTAGGTATTGTTTGATTATTAGTTACTTTATCAATTACTAGGGGTTTTCCAACAGCTTTGGCAAATAGGTTTTGTTGGTAGCCCTGGAAATGATATCCACGCAATAGATATAGTAGTTTCCTCCTCCAGATTGAATCGTAGGTCCCATTTTAAAAATCTTACAGTATCTATTTCTTACTCTTAATTTCCAAGCTCTTGATAATAGTCCTCTAACAGTGAAAGACGAATTAAAATATATCTATCCTTCAACAATCCCATAGTACATTTCCCTTTAACCTCCAGTTCAATTGGTATTGCTGTCCTCAATTCTTGTAAATCAGGTCTTCCATAAGAGAATTTTGCAACCACGTAAATTTTTTCTCGCTGCTAATTCCTCAAACGCCTTCTTCGTCCAAGTAATCGTTGGTTCTCCATGCAAAAAACGTAATAGTTTTGATATCAATGGGATCAGACATCTGTTGTGCTATGGCATTGTGTAACGCCAAAGCATAAATGATAGTAGTAGGATTGTTTGTATTGGGGACTGGATTGTTTGCCCATTATTTTTTGAATGATGACCATATTTTAAAATATTTTTGAGTTATAACAATACATTGCAAATGATAGTTATGTTTTGAATAATAGCTCCAAAGTTTCTAGAGCAAAATGCGAAATGAGCCATGATTATTTTTTATTTGGAATTCTTTTGTTTTTTCTAGTCGAATAGTGACAAGTGGACAATTGTTAAGTGCCCGTTTGGTTGGGTTTTTCCAAAGGCCAAAAGTGCTTTTGAAAAGCCAAAATCACTTTTGGTCTTTGAATGGAGTGTTTGGTTGACAAATGGATAAGTGTTTTTGAGTTTCAAAAGCACTTTTGGAAGAAGCTCAAAATTTAGGCTTTTTAAGTAGAACTTATTTTGGTTTTCTACTTTTTTGTTTTTTATACAAAAGCACTTTTTTTAAGCAATCCACGGACTCGCGGCCCGAGGTCTTTTTTATTTATTAAAAATAAAGATACATGGGGCCCAAAGGGGAAAATTAAAGTACATGAAAGAAAAATCACCTACCTGACTAGTCCGACTGAGGCACACAGGTCTCGACTAGCAAGAGTGCAGAAAGTAAGAAGATGCTAAAATCAGATAAGCATTGATCATCACAGAGTTTATAACATACTATGTGATGATATTACATATAATGATGCTAACAAAATGTAAAAATAATATAATACCAAAGATATAGTCTACCTCCGACTTTATAAAATCTTCAATTTGCAGCACCTTTTCTTCATCTTCTTCCAAGTATTCAAGATACTTGACCATTTTTTGTTTGAAGTATTGGATCTTGTCTGTCTCTTTGGATTCTTCCCTTGTTGCTGACGTTTCAAGTTGATTCTCATTTGTGTCATGTTAACAATAGTCAAACCATGTCTATCGCCGCCGGCAACCCACTCTCTGAGTCTGTCATTATGCTCTTCAGTAATATTCCAAGCATAAAATGTATTCCATTGTATCCGGAGCTTTTTCTATATCATCCTCCATGTCAGCATCGGACTCACTATCAATGCTAGTCGAACCCTCTTCTGTACCATCAAAAAAATAGCAATTGCAGCAACCTTCATCAAAAACTGCAATTACTGCACCACCTGAAGGTGCATATTCATCACCCGACTCTTCCGATTCAGTAGTGTATTCTGTTGCATCGCTGTCAGCCTCTGCATCATCATAACCAGAATCAGAGATATTGTCTTCTTCTTCATTTCCATCATCTACATAATCAGCAGCACCAGCTGCAGTGTCTCGATGAACATCAGTATTTATAGATGCAGCAGCGCAAAGTAGCAAGTAGCGATTGCATCAACAACAACAACAATTGCACGGCGATAACAACATCTACAACCAGAGCGGCGGGCCTGCACGGCGTATCGGCGAGCATAACGAAGCGGCGGCCTCGGTGTGGAATCGACCTCAGCGGCACCAGTCTAACACGGCGATGGCGTGCTCTGCGATCTCGCCACTGCGTCACCGGCCGTGAGTTGTAGCGCTTGTGTATTCTTAACAGCATCAACAGTAGCCTCATCACCAATTGAACCGGTAGCCTCGGCGCGGCTATTTGCAGCTAACGGAGGTGGTAGTTGCCCGTTTTGACTTGAAGTGGGGCCGCGTTCGTTGCAAATTTTCCGGCGACACGAGATGAAGGCCGGAGAGCCTCGAGTCTTTGTGGAGAAAATGCAACATTCTTTGGATCCGTCCACGATGACGTAATGGCGCCCGCTTTGGAAATTACCATTTTGAACCATAGAAATTGAATTCGTTGATTTGTTGCATTGGGATGTATTAACATAGGGAAATCAGTGGAATATACATGGGCAACCTCAGGTGAAGGTTGCCCGATGTGATGACCGTGGCGAATTCAAGCTTCACGTCGTCAATGGTGACTTCACGGCGAAGCTTGGTCGAGGAACGGGGTTAGTATATTTATTGTAGTATGGACGAGCGAGTTGATTGGTACTGTCGGCGCTGAAACCACCGGAGCTTACCGGAATTTGAGAAGCGGCGGCTAGGGTTTCTCCAAATCGCGATTTGATCGTCGGAGCTTTTGGGGATGAATCGAGAGGTGTGGAGGGTATGGAAATGACGGCAAGGATCAGATGATCACGAATATGTAACCCACGATCGTCGATTCAACCTCATTTGGCCGGAAAATCGAAAAATCCGATCGAAAAACCTTGGCAAATTTCGATCTGAAAGTTGCGGAGTTGTAGGTTGAATGGAAGGGAGTGGATGGTATAGAAATGACGGGATCGACGATACGAATCTAATGGTGGTGGTCCCGTTGGCAGCAACCACCGGAAATGGCTGCGCAGTGACGGAGTTACTGTTCACCCGACTTTTTCGCCCAATTTGAGAGAATTTCGAATTTTTGGTAGATGATATGTCTGACTTTACCTGACAATCAAACACCTAACAATTTTTTAATAAAAGTTTTACTGTACCAAACAAGTATCTCATAAAATCTTCACGTTTAGTTACATTTCAATCCAGATATGCCAAACTACAGTACCTGCCAACAACTCTCTCATTTATGGATAGGCTATTTAAAAGTCTTAATCGCATTTGTAGTCTAATGAAATAATGCAACGCAAATTACTTTACCTTGACCTCCAAAGATAATGGCTAGTAATTTTTCTCTAGTATACATGTTTTGCATAGAGTGGATGAGACAGCTCAAACTGGTAGGTGTCATGTCCTTCTTAATTACGGAAGAAGACAAATAGCGATAATTATTCAAAAGTAATTAAAATTCAATCATCTTACAATTAACATAAAAATATACAAAGTTAGTTTCTTCTTCTTATGCACTTTTCCTCCCTCTAGTTTGATTCTAACATGTTTTCGATAATGGCAAGCACGGTTTGGTATTTCCTTATTGAAATTGGGGCTGGCCTAAAAGTAATTTATTACATTTTGAATAAAAATCCCGTAAAGTTTAAATGTTCTTCTAAAAGAAAAAAAACTACATATTATTTCTTTTTTTATCGGTCTTGCTTGTCCATAAATATGAAGAGGTTGAAATTTACTAATGTGGAATTAAGTTTAACTCATTATTTATAACTTGAATAATTGAGGTTTCACACGTCGAAAATGTCGTTTCCACACACGTGCACATATAGTATCAAGTATCGTAAATTTAATTAGTGAAAGAGATATTGGTACGTGAGTAAACGTTTGAGACATGAAATGATGGACAGTCGTTGGTTAAATGACATGTGTTCCACGTTGGTAAATGAAGGAAGAAATGTACGATGTGTAAAAGATGAAACGAGTCGGAAATCGCCGCGGAGCCGTGAAGGGCATGGCGGCTGAGTAACGATTTAGTCGATAGAAGTTTGGTATTTGCCTCCGGGCGAGAATGGTCAACGGAAAATGAGAAGTTTCTCACTTTTGGGCTGGTTTTGGAGCATTGATCCTCCATTACTTGGCACTTGAATTCAACCATTATTTAGTTGAATAACACCTCTCCATAAGGGTGTTATGGTCGTGGTCGTGACAAAAGTGGTATCAGAGCAGTTAGTCCTCGGAAAGTGTCTACAGACCGTGTCTAGTAGAGTCTTGATTATCGGTGTGTTGTGCACCACATCTATAATCAGGAGGCTGCAGGGCATTTTGGATTGGTTTCCATTCTTCTCTCTCAAAGATCGCGCAGTAGAGCTGTCCTACTAGATTGAATCCTCTCTGACCTATTCTTATGTATCAGTTATGCCTCCACGGAAGGCGACCAGGGCCCAGAAGGGCAAGCGGCGGCGGCGAGGCGCTAGTGGTACCTGAGAGTTACTAGGACTCGAGCCCGAACCATGCACGAGGTTATGGGCGGTCGGCGAGTTGATCCACGCGGTAGTATTAGAGGGCGAGGCGGCCGTAGCTCGAGAGGTTACGATACGAGCCTCGATTCGCGGCGAGGCGAGTATAGGGATTATGGAAGCGGTCGGGTTATTGACTAGCATAGTGGCGAGGAAGCGGCGAGCGGTAGCTAACCAGAGCCGAGCGGTTTGAGATTCGGGACTTTCTGAGTTGTAATCCACCCGAGTTCTATGGTTCGAGGTCTGAGGAGGATCCTCAGGAGTTCATTCGACAGGTACAGCGGACTTTGCAGGTGCTTAGGGCCTCGAAGACGGAGTCCGTTGTGTTAGCTTCTTACCGGTTACGCGATATTGTGTTGAACTGGTTTGAGTCGTGGGAGCTGTCTAGAGGTGTGGGTGCTCCTCCAGCCATTTGGGATGAGTTCACGGAAGCCTTTCTCGATCACTTTTTGCCTCCTAAGATGAGGAGAGCCCGCTTGGATAGGTTATTAGCATTGAGACAGAATGGGATGACCATTAGGGAGTACAACCTGGAGTTTGACTCATTGGCCAGGTATGCGCCCACTATTGTGGCGGACATGGCGGACAGAGTTCACTGCTATGTGATGGGGCTAGACCGTTATATGGTTACTGTGTGTCTGGGAGTAGCCCTTCAGCTAGGTATGGATATTTCCAGGATGCAGGCTTATGCACGGGGGATTGAGGACAGAGAGAGAGAGGACGAGCAGGTGATCCGTCCCAAGAGGCGGGGCGCGGGGTTGCAGGATAGCTTTCGAGGCGGATAGCCTTAGCAGCAGGCTAGGTCTACATTTCAGCCGACGCAGAGTACTCCTTCCCGGTCTTCCGGCAGGTGGTTTGACCGCCGAGAGATTGGCGGCAGTCGAGTGCGAGTTCACAGTGTCAGAGATAGTAGTCAGGGGAGGCCACCTTTGCCTCGGTGTAGTCACTGTGGTAGATCCCATTTCGGGGAGTGTCGTTCTACGTCGACAGCTTGTTATGCTTGCGGCGCAGGCCATTTGGCGGCTTGTCCGTCGGAGGTGGCGGTGGGATAGCCTGATCTCGGATCGATTGCGGGTTCTTCGCCTTGATAGCTAGGCGAGGATGTTCATGCCGGCGGTCGCGGCAGTCGTGGTAGAAGTTCGATTTTAGCGTTCGCTTTGACACCTATATGATTTGGTATACCTTTGCCCCTTTAAATACTTGTATGCATGATAAGGTGGTTGTATGATGGAGTGTCATGAACGGATAATAATTGAGATTATGTATGTATGCTAGAAGTAGGTTGGAAGTACGATAAGATAATCCTTTTAGACCTTTAATGGGAGTAAATAGCGTTGGTGCACCCTTGAGATTCGTTTGACAGTGATAGATGGATATGCGTGTACGATATCTTAGGACCATAGGTGGCATAATAAGGTTCCATTAAGTGTAAATTTATGAGACTGTACCGAGGAATATTAAATTAACTCCAAAAGAACATTCGGAGACGAATGTTTCTAAGGGGGGAAGAATGTTACACCCCGTAAATTCAAGAGAATAAGATAAGAATATACGAAAGGAAGTAAGGTTTGAAATTTGGAAAGATAAGTTGGCAAAAGTTGTAGGCAGATTTTCAGTCAACTTTGGAGCGGCATATCTCCTAGTTCATTAGGAGTTTTTAGGTGTTTCAAAATCCTAGTATGAAGCTCGTTGAGTCTAGTGTCCAACGCAATAAACCGCTCGTCGATTGGACATCGGAGTAGAAAGTTATGTACGTTACAGGATCAGCTGGCAGAAGAGAGGGAAATGTTTCAGTCAGGCGCCACAGCGCCAGCGGCAGCGGGCGCTGCAGTAAGTCTGAACCCTACGAGTTGCAGCGCATGGCTGAGGCGGGATTTTTAGCGAAAGTTGGGGAAAATCAGAAGATATTTTGGTAAAAGGCCTATGGGAGGGTGACAAGTGTCCCTCCCATCTTTTTGACTAAAAGAGGGTCTTAGAAGACTTGGTCATTTGCAAAGATCCACCGTAAAGGAAATTCCTCTTCACCCTAAAATTTTAAGAACCCTAAGCCTAGTGAAATTATTGGTGAGGCGGCAAGAAGAATATATGTTGGCAAGCTTGTAGAGGGTTCGTGTGGATGATTTTTTGACAAGAAAAGGAGTTGCGGAAAAGAGCTTAAGCGGGCGAGATCCTTGGAATATTTTGGGCTTATTGAGATAATGATTCTTGTCCTCCTATGAAATTGAAGATTTCTTGTCGTAATAATTTGATAAATGAACTTGTGATATAAGGAATGAAGTTTTATAAGTGTTAAGATACATTGGAAGGTTAAAATCCGAGAAATGGCATGTTAGCCATTGAAGATGTTAATCAGTTTTGTTGTTAGTTATAATCGTCATATGTTATACAAGAAAGGGAATTTAGTTGTTATAATTGTTATGACTTGTATAACATGTTGGAATAATGACTTGGGTTATAAGGGATGGAAAAAGGACTATGTTGTCATTATTGTAGCCGAGATTAGCCTTAATAATAATGGACTATTATATATGAATTGTGGGGCAGAATTTTACACGTCCAGTAAGGCGTGTAATCCCATTTGGTTAGCTGTTTGGTTGAGCCTTAAATGTGGCTTTTTGGTTGTTGAATACGGGCCTTGAAAAAGGTGAAAAAGTACGTTGAAACAAAGGAAGTGCTGTCCAATTTTCCGTAGAATAAGGGACTTTACAATTAGAATATTCTACATTGAAGCTAGAAGCTAATAGACGTATTATGGTCATTATAGGTTGACATACTACGGACGACATATTGGACTTGGCAAGTGGATTAAGCCGGAGAGGTATGTGGAAACTTTCTTATCTCTTGAGCATGAGTAGTTATAAATGTATAGTAAGGTAAACGTATGTGATTTAAATGAAGTCAGTTCGTTTGATATACTTGACTTGTTTTAAGAATGTCTAAGTTGGTTGAATTAGAGAATTAACTCACTTGTTGTTAAAGAAAGGTTAAAAGAATGATTTATTCTTATAAGGTAGACAAAGATTTCTTGACTTGAAAAGGTATAGGATACTCGATTTGGAAAGTGTAGATTCCTTGAGCTATTCTAAAGTTAAGAAACTTGTTTTTTTAAAGTTAAGAGACTTGAAGTATTTTGAAAGTTAAGAAACTTGATTTGGAAGTATAAGTCTTTTGGTCATAAAAAGAATGAATTTGTCTAAGGCATAAAGAGTTATAACAGTTTTATGGGGAGTTAGTTATGACGGCTTTATGAAAGGATAAGGATGTCTTAGTTTCTAAAGCATAAAGTTAGTATAACGGCTTTATGGGAAGTTGGTTATAACAACTTTATGGAAGGTTGAAGGAATGGTTTCCTCGAGTAAGGTAAACAAAAGATTAATGACTTGAAATAAGGAAGGGAAATTTGATTTAAAAGCATCAATTGCTTAAAGTTTAAAGTAAGGGTCACTTGATTAGAAGCCTAAAAGTATAATTCTAAGTGTAGTGACGTATGTGAAATGTAGATTAGCCTTGATACTACGAGTGTTAGTATCTTGGGGTTTTATATGAGAGTGCTTTGAGGTTATAAAATGAGATCCATTTGGCATGTTAATGAAAGTCTAAAGATTTTATGAACTTGCCTATACTCGCTTGTGATAGCCTTGGAGTGCAAGTATTATGTTGATACGCTAACGTGACTCTCAGTTGGAGGGTCGGCTGTCTTGATGTGAAAGTATTTGGACGTACCGACAGTGATGGAGGATTCCACGGGTATGCTTCCATTGTGATTGATCCATGGACATGCTTGCGATGGAGGATTAGGGGCATCTACCGTGATGCGAGTTAAATCGATTCACGATTATTACTCCATGGATTAGTTCTCCATGAAGTCATGTACCCGAGATGAGAGATTCCACGGGAATGAGATATATATATATGTATTGTATGTGTGTACGCCGACAGTGAGGTAGGATGCCACGGGCGCGTCACATGATTACATTTACAATTTCTGCTGTCGGCAGTGATGGAGGATTCCACGGGAAGGAGATATATATATATATATATGCTTTGTATGTGTGTACGCCGACAGTGAGGTAGGATGCCACGGGCGCGTCACATGGTTATATTTTACGCTTGCGGCTGTCGGCAGTGATGGGGGATCCCACGGGCACGCTTTGGTATTTGAGGGTTTGTGTCCCTAGCTATGGTGTGACTACGGTTCATGTGATAAAATAGTCTTCAAAAGGTATTGTGACTTGCTTGAAAAGTAAATATGACTTGATACTACGGTTATTAGTATCTTGGAAGTTTTATATGAAAAAGAGTCATTTAAAAGAATAGAAGTGCGTAGTACTTTGGGTTAAATTCCCGGATTTTATAATGACATGATAGTGCCTTAAGTAAACTAAAATGAGAGTGTATATGAACAGAGTTAATAAGAAGTTAGGGGATTTCTTAACTTGCTTATGTTATGTACGATAAGCCGGTAGTGCTTATGTTATGTACGATAAGTCGGTAGTGCTTATGTTATGTATGATAAACCAGTAGTGCTTATGTTATGTATGATAGTCGGTTGTGCTAGGTTATGTTATTCTTGCGGGGTAAATCCCCGGGTTACTATTTATTCCATGAATTTGCTACTCATGATGCGAGTGCGACGTTTGTACTCATTGCGGGCCCACCGGGTCCATGCGGGTGAAATAGTCATATGCGGGTGAAATAGTCTCATGCTAGGCGGATGACCTCATTGCGGGTCCACAGGACCTATGCGGGTGAAATAGTCTCATGCGAGGCGGATGACCTCATTGCGGGTCCACAGGACCTATGCGGGTGAAATAGTCTCAGGAGTAGGATTGGTTAATGATACTACGGGCGGGTGGCCCTACTTTGATCATGAGCCTCCTATTTTTATGCAGTAAGATATACTCTTGTTTACTCTCATTGTTAGTAAGGCATAGTGTACTGTTATTTGAGTTATCATACATGTCTCCAGCTTTATTTAGACTTTATGATTTCATTACAGTACTTTCAGTTTCACATACTTGGTATATGTTGTACTGACCTCCTTCGGGGGGCTGCGTTCATGCCGCAGGTTGAGGTACATAGCTTGTTGATCCGCACTCTAGGATCACTGTCCAGTTTTTGAAAAGCTCCATTTCTCCGGTGACTTTGTCTTTTGGTACGGTTCCCTGAGGTTGTACATTCAGGGGTATGGCGGGGCCCTGTCCCATCACGGTTGTTATGTCAAACTCTTAGATGTCTGTAGTCATATCTTGTGGGTCACTTTAAAAAAAATGAGGTAACTGCTTTTGGATTTGTATATATCCAGGAAGGTAGCCTTATCGGTTAACCTATTATTTTATTCTTGTTAAGTTTATGTATGTTCCGCTGATTATCTCTGATGTATACCTACCTGTAAGGGTGCCCAGGTAGGGCACCAGTCGCGGGGCCGGGGTCGGGTCGTGACAACCCATATATCATGAGCGATAAATGCAGGTCACATATAGTTCAATGTATTTTACACACTACAACTGACCTGGTATCGTCTTATAAAGAAGATCAGTTGAACTAAGGTTCACTCGTGATTCTGGAAATGATCGATAGAAGGCTTTAAATGAGATGTGACGACATCTGAATTATTCGCTTGTATATGGATTATGATATTCTAGATGTCCAAAGGTTCTGGGAGAACACAGTGATGTAAACTGGATATAAGATCTGAAGAACACCAATATCCACAAGTGGATGTGTTTGGTGTGTCTTTTCAAAATCCTCTAAGCAAACTTGCATCGGTCGATTCGTGATGAAATCAGAGTTTATCGCTTTGTACAAAGTATGATGAGAATTTGAGTAACTTCACGACCGCTTAGAGGATATCCCTTATTGGAAGTAACGCGTGCGCCGTCGATTATACCTTTGTAAGCACGGATAATGATGTCTGGACATAATCGCAGAGACATAAAACTGTATGGCAGTTGATCATTATGAGTGTCACTTCCTTGATTACTAATCAAAGGAAATAGTGGACCCTTAAACTAAAGGACTACTCAAAGATCAAGAGTTCTGTCGGTCTAGGGGAATGAACTTAAAACCCAAACTATAAGAACTGATACGATGGATACCCAACCATACTGACTGAAGATCTCAAAAATTTGGTTCAATGGGAAAACTAAGTCATAAAGGTTCAGTTGAGCGGTTCAATGGAAACAAGAGCACTTCGGATGATGATTTATGGGAAAAAATATGAATCCAAAGTCGTTCCTGCGATAGACCTTAAAGTGCTATCTGTAGTGTGGGTAAAGGTTAAGTTTCCAATGAACGCACTTAAGAATCCAAGACATACCCGGTGACTGGTGCCTTACCAGGGCACCCAAGCAGACATACATCAGAGTAACCAGCGGAATATAAACTTGCAACATGAAACAGTGTAAAATAAGAACAGTTTATCCAAAGAAAAGTTGTCTTTCGGCATGTATATAAATACCCAAAAGTGAACAGTTACATCCCAACTTAACAACAGGACTACAGACCTCTAAGAAGGTGTAAACACTATGACGGGACAGGGCCCCGTCATACCCCTAAATGTACAAAACATCTACAACACCAGGGAGAACCATACCAAAAGTCAAGCCTCCGGAGAAATGGAGCTCCTGGCACCAGAGTAAAGATCCTAAGAACGAGGATCCACCACCTGTTTTCCCTTACCTGCGGCATGAACGCAGCCCCCCGAAGGAGGTCAGTACAACAGGTACCAAGTATGTGAAACTGTAAAGTACTGATATATATAAACTATAACATTTAAAAACCAATTCACAAATATGTACGAAACAACCAAGTTAACTGCACATAGTGCCACATCACAAACAAGAGCAAAAATATATATAATGTAACTGGTCTTTTCTAGGCCACTAATGATCGAAGCAAGGTCAATCGTCCATAGTATCATTATGCGTGCCTAATCCTGGAACTCTCGCAGTCCGCATAGGCCACCTAGGCCTGCATGAGGTATTCCTCGCATCGAGGGTAGCTAAACCTCGGCATCGCCCGGACTCGCGATCCGCAGGCCACATAGACGCGTGAGGTATTCTCGCATCGGCGTAACACACCGGAGTGATCATCACGGAACTCGCGACTCGCATAGGTCGTGGACTGCGTGAGGTATTCCTCGCATCGGGGGCGGCTAACCCACGGCATCATAACAAGTCAGGAGGGTGAGTGATATAATACTAACACAACAGCTTATCATTAAACAACATAAGCACAACAAGAATAACCTCCTTACACAAGCGTCATAAGATACTAACACACGTAGCATCACAACATGTTTATCAAACCAACTTACCATACCTTCAAACATCATTTCAAGCATTTGATAAACAAATAATTAAACCGTTTTTCTTATCTTTCTTAAGTCGTTATTGCTATCTTCCCATAAAGCTAGTATAACACTTAAACTTTTTATGAAAACCAAGTATTACTTTTCTTCCAAAATGATTCATAACTCTTTTTGAAATATTCAAGATTCTTATTAATTAGAACTCAAGTCCAAAGACATCAAAGTAAAGCCAAATTTAGTTTAACACACGTACGTCTACCGTACTATATATATTTCACAAATATCATGCTCAAAGAGATAGGAAGAGTCACATACCTCCTCGGCTAAATCCACTTGCCAAGTCGGATATGTCGCAGTGATGTCAACCTATAATAGTCAAAACACGCCTATCAACTTCTAGTTTTACGTGGGATTCTTCTAAGTAAGATTTCTCTTAGTCTACGAAAAATTGGGCAGCACCTCCCCCGTTTCTACTCCATTCTCCACCTTTTTCAAGGCCCGATAATAGTAACCAACATGCCATAAACAAGGCGCAATAATTCCGAAATTTAAAGAAGGGGATCACACGCCCAAACGGAACGCGATTAATAATCTCTCATTAACATCAACAATAAGTAAAGAAGGGGATAACACGCCCAAACGGAACGCGATTAACAATCTCTCCTTAACAACAACAATAAGTAAAGAAGGGGATAACACGCCCAAACGGAACGCGATTAACAATCTCTCCTTAACAACAACAATAATTAAAGAAGGGGATCACACGCCCAAACGGAACGCGATTAACAATCTTCCCCTTAACAACAATGTAAATACGGTCCAAAGTAAATACGGTCCAAAGTAAATACGGTCCAAAGTAATTACAGTCCAAAGTAAATACAGTCCTTAAGTTGGGGTCCTTGGCCAACTTTTACAATTTTACTTATCCAATTACTTCATTAGTCCTTCAACTTATATTCCAATCTTTATATAAGTTATAGTTTCTTTGTTGTTAACTTCTTAGTAAGTAATGGATACATTTTTACCATTTTAATGGCTAATATGTCAATTCTCCTTTTAACATCTTAACAAGATCCAAATCTTTCTTTATGTCTCATACTTCATAATATACTTCCAATATATGTATAATATCCAATATACATAATAATCAACTTCACAAAGAGGTTAAGGTTCATTACCTCAATTTAGCCCAAAAATATCCAAGAACTTAAAGTCGATCCTAAACAAGTTTTAGCTCCAAATCTTTGTGTTCCAAACCACCACAAGTCACCTTTAGAAGTTCCTAACCAACTTCTATTCAAGAATTAACTCCAAAAAGTGAAGAACACTAAGGTTCCATTTTGCATGCTCTCGGCTTTTGTGAGGTTTTTGAGGCAAGGGGTGTGAAATCTTGTCTAACTCTTGGTTAATAATCTTCCTAACACATTAAGGAAGAACACTTATAAGTTTAAGAATTTTTGGACAACACTAGGCTAAGGGGGGGGGTGATTGACGAGAGCAAGGAGAGAGGAAGGGAGAGGGAAATTATTTTCAAGTCTTGAAATGTTCTAAGTGTGGAAGATTTTCATCAACTAGAGGGGTTTATATAGTACAACCAAAGGTTAGGATGAAAACATGTGTATGGTATAGATTGTTTGTGTAGGTTCCTTTCTCCACTTGTCCCACAAATGCCATGCAAGACTTTGACCATTTGACTTGCCCACTAACTTTGCCCAAAACCGTCCAAGTTGCCATGCAATGCCATGCAAGACTTTTGGCCACTTGTCTTGTCCACTAGTCTTGAAAAAATCGTCCAACATGGCTCTTGGGGTGACACATGTCGCCCTCCTATTGGTCCAAAATATTTATCTCTCGGAAAAATTCCATAATCGGTTAAAATATTGAAAACGTAAAATAATTTCCTTCACAAGGTTCGGAATATTTTCCGTCGGAAAATAATTCTTTCATCCTTAACCTAATTAGGGCTTAAACATTCGTACGTACGTCCTTACATACATATACCGGAACTACGGTGTATAACAAGTTGAGCGGTTCAGTGGAAACAAGAGCACTTCGGATGATGATTTATGGAAAAAAATATGAATCCAAAGTCGTTCCTGCGATAGACCTTAAATTGCTATCTGTAGTGTGGGTAAAGGTTAAGTTTCCAATGAACGCACTTAAGAATCCAAGACATGTCCATAGCCACAACGGACAAAACCTTTAAAGAATGACAGAGTAAGGAAATGTGTTATGTTGGTACCATTGTCTTACACTAAACACTGACGGTTCAATACATCACGTTCACCGCGCAGTAAGTAAGTCCGATGGTATTCTACTATGGAAGGTTAAAAGCTACGGCTACATATCCAGATGCAACATCGATCCGCCGAAAGATTGCTAGAAAGTATATGTGGCAACCGGTCTGGTTTAACCGGTAACCGGATCGGTCGACCCAGTAAGGGACTCGGTCCGGTAAGCCTTAACGGGTTGGGGGTTGGTTTGGTCTCCAACCCCAACCCGCACGGGTCATTTAAAAAATCCGGTAAGCCGAATCTGGTCCGAACCGATAACTGAAATCGGTAATGTTACCGGTTAATCGGTCCGGACCGATAACGTTAAAAAAAATTTAAAAAATTAAACGGTTGTTGGCCCAACATTAATATTACCGTTGGGGGTGGGGTGGGGCAACGATCATTTGACCGTTTTTGCCCCATTTTTTTTATTAATTTTTTATTAATTACATTTTTATTCTTTAAAAAATCTATAAATACTCTATATTCTTCTCATTTTTATCACACAACTATTTCTACAAGTCTCTCAATTCTCATACTCTCTTAATTCTCTCTATTATCAATTCTCAAGTTATTATTATTATTAATTTTCAAAGAAGCAAGACGCAAGACTTCGAGTTTCAATTGAATTTTGAATCCCGAAGTTTGGTACACTCGTTTCATTTTCTAATTATTTTATTTAATTGTCATATTTATTTGTTGATTATTTAAATTAAATTTTAAATTAAATATTTTATAATGAATTTGCTAAGGGGAATGCGTAAATCTAGTTCAAGGGGTAAAATTTTTAGAGGTTCTTCATCATCTAATCAAAATATAGATTATGATCAAATGCAAGAAGATTTTGCAATAGAATATAATGAATATGATAACGTTCATATAGATAATATTGTTGAAACTGGAATTTCTACACCTACTAGTGTGTCTTTTGTCAATATTAGTGTTGCTAGTGGTAGACCTCCTTTACCAGTAGTAACGCGTAGGAGAAAAAAAAGTAAAGTGTGGAACTTTTATGATAGAATTGGAGACACTGATAGAGTTAGATGTAATATTTGTGGACAAACTTATAAACATAAGAGAAGGGGTAATGACGGGGGGACGGGCAGTATAGTTAGGCATGTAAAGAAAGTTCATCTGACACACTGGTAAAAATAAATTAAGTATAAAATATAAAGTTGTAGTTACATTATTTGATAACAACAACTCTACTACTAATCTTCGTTCTAGTTCTGCTTCTGTGTCTACATCTGCAAATTCAATGAAGACGATGATAATGAATCTTTAGATATATAATTATATATGAAGCACTTTTACAACAGCACAAGTTGCGGAAGAACCGCGGAAGCGGGACAAGAATGAATACTCCAGATTTAGCGGCTATGGATTCACAACAATTCAATGAACGATGAACCTATAAATTATGAAGAACTTGTTAGAAGGATGCATAATATATAAATAAAATTATTATTACTTCATTATGTACTCTTTTTAACATTATGAATAATGAAAGTTCGAAAGTTTACATCTTATCATTGATTTTTATTTTATTATTTCTTTAGTTGTTAACTTATGAGTTATGTCTATTAATTTAATAAATTAATAAAAGTATAACTACAATATAAAGTATAAAGTTATAAACTATAAAATACAAAGTTAACTTTAAATTTTAAAATATAAAACTATATTATATTACATATTTAATTTGAATTTAGTTTACATTTTCGAAATTTAAAAAAGCAGTCGATCCGACCTGTTCAACGAATCGCCTGAATCGTAGGTCATGTAGGCCGTGTAAGCGTGTCGATCGAACCGGTTCAACGATCGATCTACCGAGTCGACGAGAACCTATACTAGAAAGGCACCATGTGGGTGCGTCAAAATTTCTTTCAAGAGGGGATTGTTGGAAATTTATAATATGGAATTAAGTTTAACCCATTATTTATGACTCGAACAATTGAGGCCTCGCACGTCGGAAACGTTGTTTCCACACACGTGCACACGTAGTGTCAAGTGTCGCGCCCGATTTCGACCGCGACTTTTTTTTTTAAAGCGAACCCTGCTTAAGTAAAAAATGTTAGAAAATAAATAATAAAGTGCTGAATGTTAAAAAGGGTTCGAGGAGTCGCCACCTAATTAATTTGGGTGAATTAGGACACCTAAATGTTAACTATGTTTAAGTCAACATTAACTCCATTTAATGGTCTGCTAAACTTAATGAGATTACGGGTAGGTTCTTTATTATCCTAAAGGGAAGGGTTAGGCACCTAAAGGATCCGCTAACTTGCGGTTGTCCGTTCAAACCTAGGGTTAATTGTTTATGCTAAGAAAGGCAAGTTTAAGAAAGAATATTCGAAGTAAAAGAATATTGCAAGTGTTTTATATAAAGTAAGGAAAATGTGTTCTTTGACGACATAAAAGGTTTATGATTCTATAAAGTAGAATTAATTTTTTGGATGAAAATATACGTTCATAAGATACTTAAAGAACATATGAATTTGCTATATTAGATAAAATATATATTGCAAAGGTGATAATGCCGGAATCAGTTTCAAAATGTATCTAGATAAATAGGCATGACATAGTATAAAGTTCAAAAATATGTATTCATGTTGTTTATAAAATACTCTTTTTGGCAATGAAAAATAAAGGGAAAGATAGTTATTTATGGATTTGCTTTGATAATTATGCAAGAATATAGTTCAGGTTTTAATTACTCTTTGCAATGATAAAAGATATTCCGATATGCATGACAATCTTAAATGAGCAACTAGGGGAAGGCCAAATTTCTAATACTCAATTATCTTCTAATTATTGATTCAAGGTTTAGCTATTCTAGGTATTCTACTAATTAATGTAGCGTTAGGCATATAATTTACAACAAATAAATGAGGCAGAATAATTAATAAAGATGACTAGAAGGAGTGGCAATGTCATTCCGCCTGCGGTTTGGAATTAATTGCATATGCGGATATAGATGCACATAAATGTGGGTCTCCATTTGACGAAAGTCGCGATGAGTCTCATGATGAAACTCCTCATTTGGCTCGATGTGTTTCATGTAAAAATAGAAAGATAAGGATTAGTATATATCAAGTTATGTTAATCTTATGGCGAACATGACATATTTGTTGAACGGAGTGGAAGAGATATGTACACATATTCCTACTCGGCTGCCTAAACCAAATGGACAGATTTCAATAATGGTTGTCAGATTATTTTTTAGGGAGAAATCAGCCTAAGTGTGATGAGCCTAGTGACAAGTATTCATATCCAACATGTGTGCACATTGACAACAAACGAGACATGCATTAGGCCCAATCTATGCTAGACAGTAGCAGACATTTCAGAAGTGAGGAATAAACAGGGGTGGTGGGCTCTCGGGCCGCGGATCACTGTGACCGAAAGGAGGGCCATGACCCACGCTAGCGCACATTCAAATTCATTTGAAGCCCACATTTTAGCATATACCAGCCACTTAAAAGCAGGACATGAGCGAGGTATTAGGATGTATAGGTGTGATATGTCTTAGGTACATAACTAACGATATCCATTAGCGTATCGACAATGTTCGATGCAGTTTAGAACAAAATATGGACATTTTCAGACCTTAAGGCTACCTGGAAAACTGGTCTAGCAAGCACCTAGTTATACAAAATAATCAACAAGCATGCAAATGAGTCCATGTCAAGGAGCATTGAGACACATTTAGTATACAGACAACAGCTAAGAGGTATATTCCTTTCTAACTAATCTCGAAGCAGGTATAGGCACATTGAGAGTAAATTTTATTAAAACTAGTACTTATTAGGCTAGTGTACAATCCGAATAGAAGTTAATAAATTACCAACATCACATTTTGCTACCTATAACAACCACACTACACGATCAATTTTGTTAAAACCAAACAAGCCACCAATGATTATTTCTAACATCGAAATATTTAAATCTTATGAGTTCTAATCTTTCCAAACATAAATCGATTAGTAACATCACGAATGCATGAATCGATACGAACTGCATACCCCATGTGCAATGTTGCATAACACATTCAATTAGGCTTATCGGATGCCCATATCGACATATAAATTCTATTAACGATTAACATCGTGAGACAAAACAATTGCGAGAAAATAAAGTGAAAGGATTTTGAGTTTACCTTCTCGGACGGCAGAACGGCGTATCAAGTGTCGATCCACTCGGAGTTTTGTGCGATGCGATAAAATGGAATAAAGCATTTGCTTTGAGAATACTTCTTGGTTTGTGGCCATTCTTACGAGGAAGGCGAAAGGGTTCGATTTTATGTTCTTGCCTTAGCCTTCTAATTTTGGAATTGTAAAGAAGGTATTCTTGAAGATGAAAGCGGTGCTCGACCTCTGTCTTTGCACAGTGTAAGAGAATGGTTTTAGACTGTTCCCAATTGCCCTTTCTCGAGCTCGACTCTTGTGCTCGTGATCCCACGAGCTCATCCTACTTCTTATTGCATGTGCTTTATATAGCCCTCGCCGAGTTCTAATGTTGGTAAGTAAATAAAAATGATTTGGGACGATTTGTGTATGATTCGTGTGATTTTGAACCGGCAAGGTAAGGAAATCGTCGAGGTGTTAAGGAGAGATCACAGTTGCGACAGTAAGGGCGAGTGTTGATATGGTAAGGAAAGGTAGAGGTGCGCGGATAAAGGAAAGTCCGGATTCTCGTGAGAATCTCGGGATCTTATTGGTGTTAGTGCGTGATCGATTTTAGGTTTAGGTTTCTTTAGGTTTTGTATTGGGTCTGGTGTGGAAGGCGATATGGGGAAGAGGGTTGGGGGAATAAAGGCTGAGGGGCTTTGGGCGATTGGGCTGATCGGGTAGATGTGGGAAATAAAGGGGTGTTGGTCCCGCGGGTATTGGGCCCGTGCTGGGTAGTGGGCTAGGCGAAAATGGTGGGTAGTTAGTATTAGTTAGGTATTTAATTAGTTAATTAGTAGTGAATTAAATTAATAAATTATTTAGGTGCTTTATTAACCTAACTGTTATAAATACGGGTATGTTATTTAATTAGTGTTTAATGTTTATAATGTGATGTCGTTATTAAGACTTATTAAATAAAAATTAGGACTTCTTAATTCTTTTATGAATACTATTATTAAAACGCGTGTGTATTTATTATTTATTATTAAGAATTATGACAGGGCTTAAAATTAATAAATATGAGCGCGGGACTCTAAGTGCTTAATATTCTACGTAAGACGTGGTGCCATTATTAAATTGTTTATTTATGCTTGTATTAATGTTTTATTGTTGTATTTTATTATTATAAAATTGTTTTAAAATTAGTGTAATTTTATAGTTAATGACTGGACGGGAGGGTCAAAATTGGGTGTCATGATTGTCCTCTTTGTATGGAGATGATGGAAGAATCTTGGACAAAAGCGTTGACTCATGCCAATTTTGTCTCGACCTCGAATTAGAAATGTTGGGCAATTAGACAAGGTGGCGCGGACTCAAAAATTGTCCCGGTCGAGTTATGGCGACCTTTGGGCTACCGTAGTCAAAACACGAGGCGGGCTAGCGGACTCAAAAATTGTCCCGATGTCGAGTTATGATGACCTTTGGGCTATGTGCAAGTAAAGAAATAAAATAAGCGGCTTGAACACAGGGTGTCTGCGTATGGCTTATAGTGCTTGGGTTTTATGGTGATGTGGACGGCTTGAGGCGGCACGCCATTCGTTGGGAAGGTTGGCCGACAAATTGCCGGTTATTTGTAAGAAAATCCACGTTATGCTTGTCTTGTGCAGTTCCTGTAGATTGAAGCTAAGATAGAAGAATTAGTGCATAACTGTCAAAACAAAATAATGTAAGAATGTAAATTTTGTGTTGTGGTTGTAGTCAAATCGTATGTGGAATGATGTGATGATCTGGCCGTCTTGTATAGAGAATGCGGATGGCGCCTTGTGTGGCGTTATAAATCTTGTATGGGCGAGATGCAAATGGCGCCTTGTATGGCGTTATCGTCTTGTATGGATGAAATGCAAGTAGCGCCTTGTATGGGCGTTATAAATGTATGGGCGAAATGCAAATGGCGCCTGTATGGCGTTGTCGTCTTGTATGGGCGAAATGCAAATAGCGCCTTGTATGGCGTTGTAAATGCTTGTATGGGCGAGATGCAAATAGCGCCTTGTATGGGCATTATCGTCTTGTATGGACGAAATGCAAATGACGTCTTGTATGGCGGAATAATCTTGTATGGGCGAGATGCAAATAGCGCCTTGTATGGCGTTGTCGTCTTGTATGGGCGAGATGCAAATGACGCCTTGTATGGCGTTATAAATCTTGTATGGGCGAAATGCAAATAGCGCCTTGTATGGCGTTATAAATGCTGTATGGGCGAAATGCAAATGGCGCCTTATGGCGTTGTAAATGCTGTATGGGCCAGAGATGCAAATGGCGCCTTGTATGGCGTTATAAATGCTGTATGGGCGAAATGCAAATAGCGCCTTGTATGGCGTTGTAAATGCTGTATGGGCGAGATGCAGTAGCGCCTTGTATGGCGTTATAAATGCTTGTATGGGCGAAATGCAAATGGCGCCTTGTATGGCGGAATCGTGCTTGTATGGGCGAGATGCAAATAGCGCCTTGTATGGCGTTGTCGTCTTGTATGGGCGAGATGCAAATAGCGCCTTGTGGCGTTATGCGTCTTGTATGGGCGAAATGCAAATAGCGCCTTGTATGGCGTTGTCAATGCTGTATGGGCGAAATGCAAATAGCGCCTTGTATGGCGTTATCGTCTTGTATGGGCCGAAATGGAAATAGCGCATTGTATGGCGTTATAAATCTTGTATGGGCGAAATGCAAATGGCGTCTTGTATGGCGTTGTCATCTTGTATGGGCGAGATGCAAATGGCGCCTCGTATGGCGTTATCGTCTTGTATGGGCGAGATGCAAATAGCGCCTTGTATGGCGTTATCGTCTTGTATGGGCGAAATGCAAATAGCGCCTTGTATGGCGTTATAAATGCTTGTATGGGCGAAATGCAAATAGCGCCTTGTGTAGGCGTTGTAAATGCTTGTATGGGCGAGATGCAAATAGCGCCTTGTATGGCGTTATCGTCTTGTATGGGCGAAATGCAAATAGCGCCTTGTATGGGCGTTGTAAATGCTTGTATGGGCGAGATGCAAATGGCGTCTTGTATGGGCGTTATCGTCTTGTATGGGCGAAATGCAAATGGCGCCTTGTATGGCGGACTCGTCTTGTATGGGCGAAATGCAAATGGCGCCTTGTATGGCGTTGTCGTCTTGTATGGGCGAGATGCAAATGATGTCTTGTGTGGCGTTGTCGTCTTGTATGGGCGAAATGCAAATAGCGCCTTGTATGGCGTTAAATGTCTGTATGGGCGAAATGCAAATGGCCTTGTGTAGGCGTTGTAAATGCTGTATGGGCGAAATGCAAATGGCCTTGTGTGGGCGTTGTGCGTCTTGTATGGGCGAAATGCAAATAGCCTTGTATGGGCGTTATCGTCTTGTATGGACGAAATGCAAATGACGCCTTGTATGGGCGTTATCGTCTTGTATGGACGAAATGCAAATGATGTCTTCTAGGGCATAGATAAGAATTGTGTTATGCATAATCAAAGCTAGATGAAATAATTAAAGTGTAAATGATGTAGCCTGAGTAACGAAGATGTGGTTTTTTGCGAGATGTATTTGATGTAGACTTGTTGCAGATGGACTTCGTGAGAGAATCTGTTGTATTGGAATGTTGTTGTCCTCCTTGTTCCTGTTGTCCTGCAAAATTCACTCAAAGAAAAATTGTGAGTTCGGGGAGGGGGTCGGCCGATTTGTGTTGGCTCTTGATATTTGCAGCGTTGTCTTGTGCGGACATGTAACCACATCGATTTGAGTCTCGGTCAAAACATTTGTTGAAAAATATTCTATCTTGAGAAAATATACTTATATGTGCTAGTAGGAAATTATGTCGATATTTGAATAGTGACATGTTGTGAAACAAAGCAAACTTCCTTATCCGAAATCGGCGGTATATTCTCCCATATTCTCGGTGCTCCGCTGCCGTCAGTCTCTCTTTTAAAATTTGTCCTAGTTTTGGGACATGGAACCCTTAGCGTAAATTAACCATGTCCATTAATGTCATTTGTAGTAAAACCCTTAAAATTGTCCCAATTTATGTCGATCTTTCGAGCATATGGAATCATATTTGTCGGTGTCTTTTCGTGGCGAAATCCTTAAAATATTGTCGATTTATTGTGGCCGAGTCGGATATATGTTCGCTTTGGACATAATGCGATAACGTCGTTGCTGGGCGTGTTCTTCTTTGCTCACGTAGAATAAATGCTCCTGCAAGCTAAGCTTAAGAAAAAGTTAGTGTATAACTGTTAAAACAAAATGATAAATATTTGAGAAAGGCAATTATGTGGGTAGAGATGTCGTCCCTGAGATGTTTCCTTGCAACTGGCGAATTGCCATGATGCCTTTGTTGTGTGCTTTATGCCCGAGGCGATGCTAGATTTTGTTGCGGACTTTTGAATTATTTGTTGATTCTGGTGCCCCTCTCTGCTTATGTTGTTTCTTTCTGCTTTTGCTAATATGAAGAACTTTTGTTGTATCTTCTGCTAATATGAAGGACCTGCGCTCAAAGAAAATTTTGTGAGTTTTGGGGGGGGTGGTCGATTCGTATTTGACTTCGCCGCCTTGTTCCTTGATATCTGCGTGCCTGGCCTGTTTGGACTTGCAACCCCTGTCTGGTTTCCTACATTGTCCCAGTTTTGAAAAGGGTGTTTGGCCTAAGGGGGTCTCAATGGAGTTGCTTGTATGTTATGTGTATTCTTGTTATTTTCAGAACGAAGGGAAAGTTTCCTAATGGTGTGACCGAGGCCGTTGTGACGGCCTACGTATCCGCCAAGGGAATCAGGTCACACGTAGTTCCAAATACAAGCAAAAGAAAACATTATTAAAGCTTAAATACGAGTTTTTCTTTTTATTAATCTGCTAAGCTAAATTGATCTTTCTTATCCGGGCTCTAGGCGGACCAGAACAAGGGTGCAAATCCAACCAATACGTCTTCTTGCTCTGCATCATGGTTGGTTGGGTCTTCATGCTCTGCTATTGCTTAGTCAAATACAAATCGACCTTTGGGGAAGGTGATAAATCCTTTTTAGATAAGATGTAGCAAACTGCGTTAGTGTAAAGCACGTGATTTTGCAAAAGTGTAAAAACATTTAGCAAGTACATGTTTGTCACATTGCAAGCGGGTCCTAACATGCATGGGGATCCCTTTATGCCAGAGGTAGGCCTAAACGTCACATATGCGATGTCATGATGGATTTGTCCAAGCCGTCCAACTGTAATGCTTTTGTTGGAAATGGCGACCAAATGACGGTGCACTTTTTCCAATTTCAACATGACAAGATTAGGTTTAGATTTGTCCATTATTGTCACGCTACACATAATATGCTGGTTGGTCGTTGGGTTGAGAAACCCGTCGACAAGTTTGGTGTCTTCCTAATTGTGGTGTCGATGTCAAGGACCGACCCACCTAAGGTAAATGCATGTATGCCATAAAATAAGGGTGGTATAGCTCTATCTTAAGTTTCTAAAATTTGGCTTTTCTAGGCCTTGAGTTCGGCGGACAACTCGAGTGAGAAGGCTACGCGACCACCGGTTGGAACGGATTCTCCGCGCAAAATATCAACTCTCTTAAATGTGGGTATTTGAAAGAAATTTGCAGGTGCGCAAAGCACACCCGCGTGTGAGTGTGTGATTGTGTGAATTTTCCAGAGCGGAAGAAATATGAGCGGAATGCCAATTTTAGGAAAGCAGTAAAGCACATAGCAATCAAAATGAATAAAGCAAAATATAGCACGCAAAAATTTAAATGCAAGAGTAATGCCAAATAATAACCCTAGATCTGTTGTGGTTAAGAACCTAAAGTCCCCAGTGGAGTCGCCATTCTGTCGCGCCCGATTTCGACCGCGACTTTTTTTTTTAAAGCGAACCCTGCTTAAGTAAAAAATGTTAGAAAATAAATAATAAAGTGCTGAATGTTAAAAAGGGTTCGAGGAGTCGCCACCTAATTAATTTGGGTGAATTAGGACACCTAAATGTTAACTATGTTTAAGTCAACATTAACTCCATTTAATGGTCTGCTAAACTTAATGAGATTCTGGGTAAGGGTTCTTTATTATCCTAAAGGGAAGGGGTTAGACACCCTAAAGGATCCGCTAACTTGCGGTTGTCCGTTCAAACCTAGGGTTAATTGTTTATGCTAAGAAAGGCAAGTTTAAGAAAGAATATTCGAAGTAAAAGAATATTGCAAGTGTTTTATATAAAGTAAGGAAAATGTGTTCTTTGACGACATAAAAGGTTTATGATTCTATAAAGTAGAATTAATTTTTTGGATGAAAATATACGTTCATAAGATACTTAAAGAACATATGAATTTGCTATATTAGATAAAATATATATTGCAAAGGTGATAATGCCGGAATCAGTTTCAAAATGTATCTGGATAAATAGTCATGACATAGTATAAAGTTCAAAAATATGTATTCATGTTGTTTATAAAATACTCTTTTTGGCAATGAAAAATAAAGGGAAAGATAGTTATTTATGGATTTGCTTTGATAATTATGCAAGAATATAGTTCAGGTTTTAATTACTCTTTGCAATGATAAAAGATATTCCGATATGCATGACAATCCTAAATGAGCAACTAGGGGAAGGCCAAATTTCTAATATTCAATTATCTTCTAATTATTGATTCAAGGTTTAGCTATTCTAGGTATTCTACTAATTAATGTAGCGTTAGACATATAATTTACAACAAATAAATGAGGCAGAATAATTAATAAAGATGACTCGAAGGAGTGGCAATGTCATTAAACTGCGGTTTGGAATTAATTGCATATGCGGATATAGATGCACGTAAATGTGGGTCTCCATTTGTGAAAGTCGCGATGAGTCTCGTGATGAAACTCCTCGTTTGGCTCCGTCGTTTCATGTAAAAATAGAAAGATAAGGATTAGTATATATCGAGTTATGTTAATCTATGGCGAACATGACATATTTGTTGAGCGGATTGGAAGAGATATGTACACATATTCCTACTCATTTGCTAAACCAAATGGAATGATTTGATAATGGTTGTCAGATTATTTTTAGGGAGAAATCAGCCTAAGTGTGATGAGCCTAGTGACAAGTATTCATATCGACATGTGTGCACATTGACAACAAGCGAGACATGCATTAGGCCCGATCTATGCTGAGCGATGGCGGACATTTGAAGTGAGGAATAAGCGAGGGTGGTGGGCTCTCGGGCCGCGGATCCTGTGACGAAAGGAGGGCCATGACCCTGCTAGCGCATTCCAAATTCATTTGAAGCCCACATTTTAGCATATACGACCACTTAAAGCAGGACATGAGCGAGGTATTAGGATGTATAGGTGTGATATGTCTTAGGTGCATAACTAACGATATCCATTAGCGTATCGACAATGTTGATGCAGTTTAGAACAAAATATGGACATTTTAGACCTTAAGGCTACGGAAAAGCGGTCTAGCAAGCACTAGTTATACAAAATAATCAACAAGCATGCAAATGAGTCCATGTCGAGGAGCATTGAGACACATTTAGTATACAAACAACGGTAAGAGGTATATTCCTTTCCTAACTAATCTCGAAGCAAGTATAGGCACATTGAAAGTAAATTTTATTAAAACTAGTACTTATTAGGCTAGTGTACAATCCGAATAGAAGTTAATAAATTACCAACATCACATTTTGCTACCTATAACAACCACACTACACACAGTCAATTTTGTTAAAACCAAACAAGCCACCAACAGTTATTTCTAACATCAGGAAATATTTAAATCTTAACAGAGTTCTAATCTTTCCAAACATAAATCGATTAGTAACATCACGAATCGTGAATACGATCGAGCACGCATTACCCTGTGCAATGTTGCATAACACATTCAATTAGGCTTATCGGATGCCCGTATCGACATATCAATTCTATTCTTAACGATTAACATCGTGTGGACAAAACAATTGCGAGAAAATAAAGTGAAAGGATTTTGAGTTTACCTTCTAGGACGTAACGAGCGGCGTATCAGTGTCGATCCACTCGGAGTTTTGTGCGTCGCGATAAAAATGGAATGAAATGTTGCTTTGAGAATACTTACTGGTTTGTGACGGATTCTTACGAGGAAGACGAAAGGGTTCGATTTTATGTTCTTGCCTTAGCCTTCTAATTTTCGGATTGTAAAGAAGGTATTCTTGAAGATGAAAGCGGTGCTCGACCTGTGTCTTTGCCTGTGTAAGAGAATGGTTTTAGAATGTTCCCCACTTGCCCTTTCTGAGCTCGACTCATCAGTGCTCATGATCCCACGAGCTCATCTACTTCTTATTGCATGTGCTTTATATAGCCTCGCCGAGTTCTAATGTTGGTAAGTAAATAAAAGCGATTTGGGACGATTTGTGTATGATTCGTGTGATTTTGAACCGGCAAGGTAAGGAAATCGTCGAGGTGTTAAGGAGAGATCCTGGTTGAGAACGGTAAGGACAGGGTGTTGATATGGTAAGGGAAAGTTGGATGGGGTGCGCGGATAAAGGAAAGTCCCGGATTCTCCGGCGAGAATCTCGGGATGCGCTGGTGTTGGTGCGGCGGTCGATTTTAGGTTTAGGTTTCTTTAGGTTTTGTATTGGAGTGCAGTGTGGAAGGCGATATGGGGAAGAAATTTGGGAATAAAGGTGAGGGCTTTGGGCAATTGGGCTGATCGGGTAGATAGGGGAAATAAAGGGGTGTTGGGCATGGGTATTGGGCCGTCTTTGGGTAGTGGGCTAGGCGAAAATGGTGGGTAGTTAGTATTAGTTAGGTATTTAATTAGTTAATTAGTAGTGAATTAAATTAATAAATTATTTAGGTGCTTTATTAACCTAACTGTTATAAATACGGGCGTGCTATTTAATTAGTGTTTAATGTTTATAATGTGATGTCGTTATTAAGACTTTTTAAATAAAAATTAGGACTTCTTAATTCTTTTATGAATACTATTATTAAAACGCGTGTGTATTTATTATTTATTATTAAGAATTATGACAGGGCTTAAAATTAATAAATATGGGCGCGGGACTCTAAGTGCTTAATATTCTACGTAAGACGCGGTGCCATTATTAAATTGTTTATTTATGTCTGTATTAATGTTTTATTGTTGTATTTTATTATTATAAAATTGTTTTAAAATTAGTGTAATTTTATAGTTAATGACTGGACGGGAGGGTCAAAATTGGGTGTCAACATCAAGTATCGTAAATTTCAATTAGTGAAAGAGATATTGGTACGTGAGTAAATGTTTGAGACATGAAATGATGGACGGTCGTTGGTTAAATGACACGTGTTCCACGTTGGTAAATGAAGGAAGAAATGTACGATGTGTAAAAGATGAAACGAGTCGGAAATCATCACGGTGTCGTGAAGGGCCGCGACGCAACACCATCGGATCAGCGACGCCTCCAGCCAGCGCCGCGATGCTTGAGTGGCAGTTTAGTCACTAGAAGTTTGGCGCCTCGATGCCTCCCTGATGAGCTGCAGCGCTTCGGAGGCAGAATGGTCGACGGAAGATGGGAAGTTTCTGACTTTTGAGCTGATTTTTGAGCATTGATCCTCCATTACTTGACACTTGAATTCATCCATTATTTGGCTGAATAACGTCTCTCCATAAATGCCATAACATGGCCATTGATTGCCATTAGTTGGCTAGATCAGAGGTCATCTTACACACACTATAAATTTAGGCCCTTGACTCAATTGTAGAACACACCTCACTCTTGTATAGTTCAGATTTTTCTGAACTTCTTCCTCTCTAGTATATCTTTCACACAATCAAAGGTTCTTCTTTTAGTAAACACTTGAGTTTTCATTGCTTAATTATTTGATGTTGTTTTATCATACAGTTGCCCATCAACGTAAAATGACATATACGGGGCAATAATGTCTTAAGGACAGAGTGCTAACACTTGACTCAGCACAGTTGTAACAAGTAGAGATTTAGTGTCTTTTGGTTTCAGGTATCAAGGAGCTTGGTGCAATTGGAACGAAGATTCAAGCTAGATTCAAGACAGAAGATCAAGATCACAAGACTTGTTATTGTTGTCACAACTCTTGTTAGGCTTCAAGCATGTTTTATTGTAATTCATTATTATTTATCATTTCGAAGCACTAGTAGTAGTTGTATACTATTTTCGTACATCCATTTGTAAACCACAAATCTGATGAAATTGAAGTATTAAAATAAACAAATATTAAAGAAAGCATGTACTTATGTAGCATGATAACAATGTGGTATGCTTTAAAACGTGGTAAAATTACATGAGGTAGCCAGTGGGTGTAGCGATGGCGCGGGACATGAATCACGAGTTCGATCCTGCGTAAACCTTCTTGGTTTTAGCTTATCCTGCGTGACTTGCCAAGTGTGGTTAATCGGTACCGGCGTGGTTTGCAGGCTATTGCGTCAGCCCGGGGTTTACCCTGTGCACACTCGAAAGAGTAGCAGCTGCGGGTTCCTTCGTCAACAAAACGTGGTAAAATTGTTTTAATATAGAAATGTAACATAAATGTAATTTTAGGGAAGATTGGTTTGACAAGTTTAGCTTCGAAATAAAAGTCGCTATTTAAAAAAAAGTTATTTTAAAAAATAATAAAATTAACAATTTTTATAAGTAATCAAAATAAGAGAAGTGAATGTAATGGCGCATGTAAAAATCAATTGATATTATGAAGGTAAACTAGGTGAGAGGTCTCTTAAATTATCTATATATTTTAAAGATCTTCACTTGAACTTTGAAGTGGTAATTAATGATATTAGTATTATTTAAAGTGGCGATGGTAGCCGACCGACCCATCCGGTCCCGGCAAACCGCTTGACCAGGCAAGCACGACCATGTTATTTAAAAAAGCGGGGCCAGGCTCGGCAGGCGGGGCAGTATGGTCACTTTGGCCCGACCGCCAGACCGATCCGCCGTCGACCCGCCCCCAGCGATCACTTGGGTTCGACCGCTGCGAGAAAATAGCGTTGTCAGCGGCCATTTTATTTGGCCGTTGACAACGTCCATTTCGGCCTCCCCCCAACCCCACTGCTGGCAACGATTTTCAACTATAAATACCTCATTACTCTTCTTATTATTTTCACAAATCTTTCTACACTCTAATCTCTCAATCAATCTCTAATTCTATACAACATTGTCTACATATTCAATCTATTTATTAATTTGAGAATTGGGAGTGAAGTTTGACTAGCGAGGATTATCTATCGAGCAAAGTTTCAATTTTCAACCTCTCGATTACACGTCGACTACGTCGGCGTTTGGTGATCGTTCTCTCATTAAATTATTATTTTGTCTTTATTTCATTTAGCACATTTAATTTCATTATCTTTAACTATTTATTAGCATAATTAAAATGAAAGGACTAAGAGGCGTGTTGGGTAAGGGTAAGTCGGGCTTAACTTCAGTAGGGGTGGTATGAGGACAAGGGTACTTAACTAGTATTCTGTTCCAACTATTCCTAGACAAGATGATTTTATAGATCTGAAATGTTTCTGAAATACCATATGATCTAGACCTGAATGATTATCCACGAAAATGAAGAAGATTTTAATTTAGATGACACTCACAGTTGATGATACACCTACTAATGAAGATGACGATACACCAGCTGGTAAATGCCTCCTATCCCCTACTATGAGGCGAGTCAAAAGCGACCATTAAAATCAATTGTATGGAAATATTTTGTGAGGGCGTAGCTAATCAGTAATGTATGTAAAACTTGTAAAAATGTTTATTCTTTTAAAGCGGACAAGGTCATGGTGGGACGGGGTTTAGGAAGACACTATTGCAAAAACACAAAGCCTTGCATGCTCGATACATTTTGAAAAGAACGTGAGAAGTCGTCCTCTCAATCGGGACAAGGTTCACATCGATACTCTTGTCGGAGAAAGTCTGGTCAAATTAACCACTATGGCGGGGAGTTGTAGGCCACTAAATCGATAAACATAAAGATAGGAAACCTTAGCAAAATTAGTTCTTTGTGGAGGGTTTGCCTTTTCATTTCGAATCTCTGGTTTTATTCATTATATTAGAGATATGTATAATCCCTTATAAAGGTTTTCCTAGATCATTTGTTAAAGAGATGTATTTAAATTTGCATGAATATCAGCGGTATTTACGTTATGCATTATATCATTCAAATTGCAAAGTCGCTCTAACTTACGATATAGTAGTAGTACTTATGATCATGATTATTTAAGCGTAACATGTCATTGGATAGACTATAAATGGTCTATGCAAAAGCGTATTTTAGCATATAGATATATAGATAGTAGGCACCTTTGGTGAGTTTATTTGAGAAAATATTTATTGGTCTCGATTATTACGGAATAAGCGATAAAGTTATGAGTATTACATTAGATAATGCATCTTACAACAATTGACTATTAGTATTTTAAGAGATGTTTAACTCCTTCTTTTCCAAAACATTTTCATATAAAATGTATGTGCCATATTTATAACTTAGTTGTAAAGGATGGTCTTTCACTTTTCAAGATATTCTTGAAAAATACAATTTGCTATACACTTTATTTTTAAAAGTAATAGAATCCAGCGGAAAAGATTATAAAAAATTTGTCACGATTATGGACTATCTTATAGAAAAATTCAGAAGAAGTACCAACTAGGTGGAATTCTTTATATGACCAACTAGTTGTTGCTTATGAGTATAGAAAACCTATTACTTTATTTTTAACGCCCGTAATCAAAATCCAAATGATATGATTGTGGATAATGATTGGGACAAAATTAGAGAACTTATTGTATTTTTAGAAAATTTTCAACGAGCAACAAAGAATTTTCTACTTTATATTATCCTACTATTTCAACTATGTTGTTTTATATAGCTATAATATTTTTACTTCTTAAAGAATATATGGAAAAACACGCTTATCTGTATTATTAAAAAATGTTTATGAAATTAAAGAAATATTTTATTCCTATTCCTATTTATATTATTAGTCTTTGTTTTAAACATTATTAAAGTAGCGGTTGTAAAAGTCTTATTCAAAATATTTATACTGTATGGACGTACTACCACCTCCAACTCCCAAAAATTTAAATGTTGAGCCACATTGAACTAACGCTAGAAGAAGTGTTGAATAGCGTAGAAGATGAATGCAAAAAGTATATCGGCATTACCCGGTGAAAGTGCTAGTAACCAGACTTTTGTACCATCTTCTTCTTCAACACAAAAAAGACAAGCACTTTCTTGTACGTGGCTAGGCCTAGTATTAATTCTATTGAAAGCCTCGAGAAATAGAATGTGCGGTGGTAGCACTTCTAACCAAATTAGCGAGTTCGATGTTTTTATTTTGCGAGTACTTTACCTTACAGCGATGTCGATGAAGAAGGAAAGGAAGACTTCTTTGAAATATTGGAGCGAATGAGAAGACATTTGACACTTTCAATGATGGCGAGATATTTTGAACATTGGCGTCGTCGATCGAAAGCGCTTTTACGCGATTTCAAATAGGAAAGCAGTTTCGTTAGCGGAGCGGCTTGGAGATGGCGGTACTATTGAGAGATTGGATACGAGCGGAGGCGAAGGAGTCGCGATCGACGGTGCGAAGAAGATGGCGACAACTACAGCGACATTTTATCTGAAGGCATGACTAGCGGCGTGGAACAATTTGATCAAGATATACCAATTCCAGAAGAGCCACGAAATTATAAAGAAATTAGAAAAGTATTTTCAAATTGGTAATTTATTTCATCAATTTTTAAATTTTTCTATGTCTTTCACTCTTTTGCAATTTTTTCAACAACAATCTGATGCAATCTGATGTAATTTTGAATCTTGTATATTTGATATTTGATATTTCAATGAAATTAATAATATAAAAGGCTTGACCTTAGGATGTTTTTACACTATTCTTGTCTTTGTTTAATTTAATTATTTAGTTTATAACTTTATACTTTATAGTTTATAGTTTATAGTTTATACTTTATAGTTTATACTTTATAAATATATTATATATATGAGTATAATACTATAATTATAAATTATAATACTATAAGTCTATAAATTATACTTTGTTAGTAATTTAGTATTTTAATTTAGTGAAAAATTAAAAAAAAAAAAAAACACACAAAACCCGCCAACCCGTCCGTCAGGCAGGCCGTCAGGCAGTCCGGCCTACCCAGCGGGGCAGGATCGGGACGGGACATGTATGGTCGCGAGCAAACCCCTCCGGTCCTTGGCTCGACCCGCCCATTTCCCGCCCGACCGTCCGCTCCGCCAAACCCGACCCGGTGGGCCGTCAGCCAGCCCATTTGGCCAATATTACCAAAAGGACTAGGTAAATTCCAAATATATATTCACATAGCCAAAGCAAATATCTGATAATTGCGTATATATTATATAGACGTAGACGTAGCTTTCCTCATTTTACACGTCTCGACTCTTTCTTTGTGCAACCAAAGACTCCACCTTTTCCCATAATTATACTCAATAAAGTTACCTCAGAGAGTGATATAAGATTTGATTTTGAGTTTTCTTGATCTGGGGGTGGGATGAAGGAAAAGATAGGGGTTTTAGTGTGTGTATGGTTTGTGTTATGTGGTTGTTGTTTTGGTAGATTTGTGGTGGAGAAGAACAGCTTGAGAGTAACATCACCAGACACAATCAAAGATGTGTATGAGTGTGCAATTGGTAACTTTGGGGTCCCACAATATGGAGGAACCATTGGTGGTATTGTTATGTATCCAAAAGCTAATAAAAAATCATGCAATGACTTTGATATCTCCTTCAAATCTAAGCCTGGTGGCATGCCTGTCTTCCTTCTTGTTGATAGAGGAGGTAAACATTTGATTAATATTCTGCTAAATGAGATTCCTGTGAACAACTTCAATTACCGAATGTTATCTAAATTTAGTCTTTTTCTAGTTGTTTTTATTATCATATGTAGACCCTGTTAATAGAACATGACAATTACTGCTGTCTGTTTAGAGGGGCAATCATGGAGTACTATTTATGCACGATTTTTTGTATTTGTAGTGGTTTTGATTGTTAACTTATTGTTACAGTTTCATGTTGAAACAAATTTACACAATGTATCCACTTACATTAACATATACGAACATATACTTTAAAGCTTGTATAAATTGTGTGCATCTAATTCGTTCTTTGTTGGTGCATGTGTTTGTTCCTCTGCTGGCAGATTGCTATTTCACACTGAAGGCTTGGAATGCACAGAAAGCTGGAGCAGGCGCTATTCTTGTTGCTGATGACCGTGTTGAACCTTTAATTACCATGGACACCCCTGAGGAAGAGGGCGCAGGCAGATTATTTGCAAAATATAACTATTCCGTCAGCTTTGATTAGCAAATCTCTTGGGGATAGCATCAAGAAGCAACTATCTAAAGGGGAGATGGTTAACATAAACCTCGATTGGAGAGAGGCTCTTCCACATCCTGACGAGCGGGTAGAGTATGAATTTTGGACCAATAGTAATGATGAGTGTGGCCCCAAGTGTGAAAGCCAGAGAGAGTTTGTCAAAAACTTCAAGGGGCTGCCGGATACTTGAGCGAGAAAGGTTATCGCAGTTCACTCCCATTACATAACTTGGTATTGCGGAGGCTTTTATTTTGAGCAAGCAATGCAAGTCTCGGTCATCAACCATGGCGAATCGTGCTCGGACCACGAACAAGACTTGATAAAGGTTATGATGGGAAGGATGTTGTTTTGCAAAATTTACGGCAAGCTTGTTTTTAAGGTTGCGATGAAAGTGGAAAACCACGGTTGTGGTGGGATTATGCCCTTGACTTTGCAATCGTTGTCGATGAAAGAGAAGAAATACACCAAAGAATGTGCGGTCAAGCAATCAAGTCACTTGGTAGGTTGGAGTTTCTTTCCTTTTGTAAAATGATATTAATCTCCCTTAGGAGTCTTCATTAATATCAAAGTATATATAGAGTACAATATTCATCTCTTATACAATAGGAATCCGAAGCCTATACAAAAGAGGAATCCTAGTCTTACCATAATTATATTTAGACAATATATGAAAATATTCTAATTATGGGTAGGGAATATTGTTACTTTGACTATATACACTAGTCACACGAATCAATAGAGTGTGAATCATATTGTAATGGTGCGGATGATTCTTTCAGCTTTACTGAGGAGAGGTGTGGGGGCAGGAGAAGCGAAAGATCATGTCATTATTAGTACAAAAACGGTGAAACATAGAGTTATTGAATTCACGACCATTATTGCATTGAAAAGATTTTATGCCTTTTTCAAACTGTGTTTGAATGAATGCTCGAAACTCAAGAAATTTGGCAAACACTTCCGATTTAAATTTGAGAGAATACAACCAAACAAAGTGAGAAAATCATCTAGTAAGATAAGATAGTATTTATGACCGAGAGAACTAGCAATGACGGTGATGTCCATAAATCGGCGTGTATAATATCAAAAGGTGCAAAAGTAACACTAGTAGATGATTTAAGCGGAAGCGAATATGTTTGCCTAAGAACAAGAAACAATTTTGGGCAAACACCATTACAATTAATTATTGCCTCTAATAAAATTAAAAACGGGGGCTCCTGGATGACCAAGTCTATTATGTCAAGTTGAGGAAGAAATTGCCGCTAGAGAGACGGGAGAGCTAGATCTGACAGCGGAGGTGAGAGTGAATGGATATAGATCCCCCGTGCTGTTAAATCTCGTAAGAGGTGTCCGTATGAAGATCCTTCACAGTGAAACCAAAAGGGTCAAAATCAACAGAGACAGAATTATTACGAGTGAATTTGCGGATAGAGATTAGATTTTTAATTACATGTGGGGCATATAGGGTATTTTGAAGGAGGAATGGATTAGGAAGTGGTGTGTATGATGTACCAAAACCCTTTACTGGAATGCGGTGGACACTACCAGTATCACAAATTGAGGATGCTTTAAACCAAGCAGTTTGAGAATATTACTGCGATCGGGTGAGGTGAGAAGTGACTCCGGAGTCCATGTACCAGTTGTTGTCAGGTTGTTGCATGTTGAGACTGCTGAAGGCTTGACCTAACTCAGTGGGTGTCATCTTTGGATGAAATTTCTTCAGGCGGCCGTGCGTGAAGTGGGCTTCTTTGCGGTCTTGGACTTGTCGCGGGGATGGAGAAGGGCCCAACACACCTTGGTGGGAGAACTGGTGGAAGGGTTGATGGTGCTGGGCTATGGCGCGGCGTTGTATGGAGTCTTGTTGAAGTGCGCCAGGCCCGGTCTGCGGGCCCTGTTATTCTTCTCTGGTCTGGACTTCGCGAGTGGAAGCGGCCCAACACGCTTGTGGAGAAGCGGTGGAAGGGTTGTTGATGCTGGGCTGCGGCGGCGTCGCGGTATGCGAATGCTGATGAGCGTTGCGGTCTTGAAGCGGTCTGCGGGCCCTGTTGTTCTTATTCGGATTCTGCATCACGACCGCACCACGACCGCGACCTCTCTGCGGCGGCCACCCTTTCCACCGCGTCCCTGCTGCGGTTGAGAGTTTTCTGGCGGCATTGAATCCTGGGCGCGTTTCGACAGCTAATGTCTTCTGATTGTGCTCATCCTGCTTAGCATTTCGAGTCTCTTCGAGCAACAACTGCGAGCGAGCTTTGTTAAAACTGAGAAGTGGATCTGCCTGTTGAATCATGGTGGCTAACGTATCATAGTCGTCTTTGGGAAGGCCTGCAATCAATTGCAACACCATCTTAGTGTCAGAGACAGGCGTGTCGATGTTGGAAAGTTGATCCGCCAGTAGTTTCAACCGTCTGCACTATTCAGTCATGTTGGAGAAATTTTCAAGGCTTGTATTGTTAAATTGTTCCTCCAAATACACCGCACGAGTGTGCTTGTTATCTTAAAAGATTTCTTCCAAGCGGTTCCATAAATTACGGGTTGTGGCGCCAGCTTTCATGATAGTAAGAAGAAGATCCTGAGAAATACTACCATAAATCCACTGTTTGACGCCGGTGTCTAGACGACGCCAAGTAGAATCAACCTTCCAAGGGCGCGGAATAGTGTAAATCGATGTAGGCAAGACGCGTTATGGAGACATGCGTGATTACAAACGATTCAACGAGGAGAATAATGACTGTTTTCTTGATCAAGAAGAATGAGAATATAATTCTTGATATTGGAAACAGTTAGGGCGGGATGAAAAAAAGATGACGACGTGGTGGTGGGATTTGTGGAGGTAGAAGCGTCAGAATAAGAAGAGTAATCCTAAGTATCCATTTAGAGAAGATAGGAAGAAAAGAAAAACCAAGAAATTTTTTTGAAGAGAAGGGAACCGCGACGTCGTGGGAGGGGGGGTGGTGCCGGCGGTTTGGAAGAAATTTTCTAGGGTTTTGGAGTTTAGGCTCTTGATACCATGTAAGATGATATTAATCTCCATTAGGGAGTCTTCTCATTAATATCAAAGTATATATAGAGTACAATACTCATCTCTTATACAATAGGAATCCTAAGCCTATACAAAAGAGGAATCCTAGACTTACCATAATTATATTTACACAATATATGAAAATATACTAACTATGGGTAGGGAATATTGTTACTTTGACTATATACACTAGTCACACGTTACACCTTTCATATGTCTGCTAGTGTTTTCACTTTATGCACATCATTGCTTTACTAATGTACATTTGGTGTTGATGCCAGAAGTTTAACAGAATCTATATTTTCCTCTCTCTTGTAAGAAATACACCACTAGAAAATTCGTATAGTTTTGTTGAACTTGGTCTCATATATTTATTTTCCTGCTTGAGCTTAGATGGATTTGTTTGGCTGTGATCAAAATATACACAGTTGAGTCTACCTTCTTTCTTCTTGCATGTTATTTTAGTTTTCGTATTGATAGTTTAATTGACAATATTCTACAGTAGATTTCGAATGGTTTGAATTCGTCTCATATTTTGAATGACATTTGAGATGTATGTCACATTAGTAAGCAGCTTATCTGGACAAATGCATATAACTCGCATGTATACCCAACGGAACTAAACTCACGAAATTCTCAAAATCCACGCATAATTTGTGTGTCCTACACAGTCCTAGTCTTGGCTTTTTCTTCACTCAGTCTGTAAAAAACGTTATATAATGCATGCCCCCACCCATTTCTACTTCCATTAAAACACTTCTCAAAGAATTTTTCGTATGATAATGAGAAATCCCGATAGCACGTAATAGTTTTTGCTATGTGCTTTTATACTAATTCCTTTACTTAAACGTTCAAGTATCAAAAATGGGCCAAATAATCATCCTCCATGTTCTCTATGGAGCTAAGGTCTAAGCTGTGCATGGCTACACAGATTTTTTCCTTGTTATGTAGTTCTTGTGGTTTAATTAATACTCCTTGCTCTTTATAGAAATGTGAAATGATGTCTTGAATTTTCCTCTCTCTTTCAATGGACTCTGCAGGCTTTGACGTCAAACAGATCGAAAAATGTGTTGGAGATCCTGAAGCGGATTCTGACAACCCTGTTCTAAAGGCTGAACAGGACACCCAGGTGTGTGTCCTACAGAAGTGATAGAACAGATGTTCTTTATTGCCTCTGGGACTTTGTTGAATTGAATTTGCACTTTTTACATTGCTTCTTTCAGATAGGTAAGGGTGCTCGTGGGGATGTGACTATCTTGCCAACTCTCGTTATAAACAATAGACAGTACAGAGGTATACCTTGTTTTATTTACAGTGGAAGTGTGTTTTGACTTAAATAGAAATAAATTATATTTTTGAAGTATTTATCTTCATCTTAGGTAAGCTGGACAAGGGAGCAGTCCTCAAGGCAATTTGTTCAGGTTTTGAGGAAACAACCGAGCCTGCAATTTGTTTAACTGAAGGTCATTTTCTTTAATCTTTTTCTCTGCCTGAAGGCTTAATAATTATTTGGTATCATCTTCCTCATTTTTTTTTTATCTTCAATGGTGTTGAATCATTATCTTGGTTGCAAAGAATGGTGAAAGTATAAGAAGTTTTGCTTATCTTCTCAAAAGGAAAATAAAATATAAGAAGTTACAGAAAATTACCGGTATAAATTCATGCAGATGCTTTTGGCTACCTGACATAATCCAACTTGTAATTTGATGAGATAAAAACTACATTAGCTACATCAAATTCGGACTATTCCATTGGAACAGGTTATAAGGACCAGCTAGTCTGTAGTTTACGCGATCTTCCAACAAGGTGGTATTTAAAAGTTGTTTTAGTACTTGCTTTGCAGAAATAGAAACAAATGAATGCTTACAGTCAAATGGTGGGTGCTGGCAGGACAAGGCTTCTAACATTACCGCGTGCCGGGTAGAGTTATTTGTCAATAGACTGCTTATATGTGAAACCTTATTTTGCAAAGTTCCAGTTTTATTTGCTTCTAGTTCAATTTCTAATCCATGCACAAAATTGTGATGCAGGATACTTTCCGTGGTAGAGTATGTGAATGCCCAGTAGTTCAGGGAGTAAAATTTGTTGGTGATGGTTATACTCACTGTGAAGGTAAGTTTTCATCCACTAATTGTCATCATTTTCTCACAAAACAGTTTGGCGTTGTTGTGATGCATGCATGTTGGCTTAATCTTTTGAGCTTGTGGTTTGACAGCATCTGGGGCATTGCGATGTGAAATAAACAATGGAGGCTGTTGGAAGGGAACCCAAAATGGCAGGGCATATTCTGCTTGCATTGTAAGAGGCTTTATTCAAGCATTATTAGTGTTGCCTTTTGGACTGTTCTCCATAGCAATTCCCATTCTTTTGTGGGAGGCCCTGAGCGCCTTCCTTCTTCTGGTTTTTACTTGAGCAGTTATTCAAAGTTTAAGATTTCTTGCTTCTTGGGTTCATTAGGCATTTATCTCAAATGACTTTCTGTAGACAAAGGCATTAAATGTCATATCCTTGTCTTGTCAGGACGATCACACAAAGGGTTGCAAATGTCCACCAGGCTTCAGAGGGGATGGAGTTGACAGTTGTGAGGGTATGTAGAATTTGTTCACCATGTATCAGTCCATCGACATATATTGTTCTCGAGAGCATTTCAGCATTTAATTCTTTATTTACTTGAGATTTGGATTCTGACTCTGTTTAGTTGCCCCAAAAATATGTGCACCTCTCTCTCTAAGAGACGAATATTTTAACTTCCTGTCATAGGAACACATTAAGGTGTATATACCATCGAGGTTAGAGTCGGAATAGTATCTCTCTCTGTTTCGTGGTAATCTTGTTATAGAACAATATTGTGACTCTTAAAGTTCGTCTTCAATTTTGGCCCCTTTTCAGATATTGATGAATGCAAGGAGAAGCTGGTTTGCCAGTGTGCTGAGTGCAAATGCAAGAACACTTGGGGTAGTTATGATTGCAGTTGCAGCGGCGATTTTCTATACATGCATGAACATGACACGTGTATAAGTAAGTGTGAGAAGCTGTCAATTTGATGAAAATATGCTTTTAATGATAGGGTTTTATTCTTTACTTGGCTTTGGTGAAGGTAGTTAAGTTTTCATAATATGATGTTTCTTTATAATAGGTAACTTTTTATCATATGATGTTTGTGATATTAGCACGATTTAGCTTATTTAAATGAATACAATTTTGCCAACGCATACTAAAGACATTGATCTACTTCATTTCGAAGTTGCGTGTCTGTCGGTCTCTTCTGCGACTAAGTTTTGTTGGAACTTGCAGGCAAAGATGCCAAGTCAGAGTTCAGCTGGGGCCTTGTTTGGACTATCATCTTGGGTTTGGCTTTTGCTGGGGTTGCAGGATATGCTGTGTACAAGTACAGGATCCGGGTATGTCATTGTACAATGTTCTTAATTTCATCAAAGACAGACAACTGTCACCTGTTGAAAACATAAAACTAAAAGCATTTGAAATGTTATGTTGGTGCTAATTGACAAGTTTTTCCATGGTAATTGACGAGTGATCTTCAGAACTAATGCTTGTTAGAAAAAGTGATTTGGGAATATGAAAATTAACTAATGCTCCTAGACAAGCCAACTCTCCTTGCATGCTTTTCTTTTTGGATTTTGCATTTGAGTTAACCTGTTGAATTGTTTGATCCTTAAATATAGTTGATGGGAAGGCCAGTAAGTTCCTTTTGCTTTACCATAAGTTCCAGTTATAAGCTTTCACCAGAGTCTTTATGTGAAAAAACTCCAGAATGAAATGTGCCAAATCCACCATATTAATAAAGCAAGAAAGTTAAGAACTTTTGGAATAGATATCAGAGTAAAACTTCTTTTGGAGTGGGATATCTTTCTTTGATTCTCAGAGAGGTGTTTAAAGGTTTCTTTCTGATCTCTCCGCTCACCATCTTTGGGGCAGATTCTTCTTTTCTTTTCAAGCAGTTTTTGCCTTTCTTGGAATTAGCATGAGATCCATTGGCATGTAGAGATACATGGCTCCCAGATTCAATACAGTTTTTTCTTATCTGGTTTCTTGTTCAATGTTGCTCTCACCTTTTCATTAAATCCTGAAACCTTATATGTGCAGAGGTACATGGACTCAGAGATTCGGGCCATCATGGCACAATATATGCCTTTGGATCAAGGAGAGGGGGCTAATCATGTTTCCTACGGGAATGTCTAATGATACATCATTGCTGAAGATGATGATGGCCTGGGTAGAGTGCAGCCTCCACTGCATGTATGCTACCAGTTTCTCTCTTTAGTCATCCTAAAGTTCTTTGTGCTTATGCCATTCCTCAAGAACACTCTTCTCAAACAAGTTAGATCTTATTTATGTACATGTATGTCCCATCAATGCACATAAAACCAATAATAGGAATATTTTCCTTGAATTGGAATTGCGCGATGTTTCACTTTTGGAAATAAGGAAATCCGCAGTATCAATTTGTACTTCACTTGAGAGAGCATTTTCATTGCATAATATGGTATAGATGGAGTGGGAAGGGGATCCTGATTATGCCATCTCCTCCTGTTTTAGATTGAGGCATAATTAATTGGATGATATCTTCTTCCCTTTTGTAAACGATCAGTTTTTATTATCCAACAGCAGTATGTATAAGTAGAATGTGTACCAATACAGTCATAGCCTCTGCTACAATGTTCTCAATTGACAGGACGAAAATTTGATGGGTGATTTATAAGAATGACCTTGCAAGTAAGTGGACTTGAACTTTGATCCCCGTGTTAGAATGTAAATAGACAGCTGTCCTAATTTATGTGACACTATTTTCCTTTTGATCTGTCTCAAAAAGAATATCATTTTTTAATATTTAGAAATAATTTAACTTTATGAGATGATTTACAATCACACATTTATATAATACTTGTTTTGGATCTCAAAAGTCTTATTTTCTTTCTTAAACTTCGTGTCAAGTCAAATGATGTCATATAAATTGAAACGGATGGGGTAATAGGATTTGTTTAGTATCCTACATGAAAAAGGATTGAGAATAGTGCCTATAAATATGAATCAATATAATTTTGTAGATACGCAATTTAATAATATTTCTCGCATGGTATCAGAGCATTGGTGAAAACATTCAAAAAATACCATCACGTCACAGTCTTGCGCGTCAATTCCAGCGACTGTTTTGCGTCACTCTCCGGTGAGTTTTGTGCAAAATCTGAAATCACCGCAGTAGAGAATACTCTAGCGACCAAATCCCTGAAAAATTCAATTGTCGGAACCCTAATTCGGCACCGTCAAAATATGTGTTTCGGCAGATCAACATTTTTTAACAAATTATTTTCCAGGTCGCGCAGCAATTCCGACATCAACCATATAATTTTCCTCAAGATACGATCATTTTTTATTTTTTCGCCAAGATATGAGATTTCTGATTTCAGATCTGATTTTTTTGTGAAATTTCAGATATGGTTTTGCAGATCTTAGATATGATAGTTGTGATTTCAGATCTTATTTTCGAGTTCTCATAGCTGTTTTTCAAAGCTATTGTCTATCTGATTACATATCTCAGTCTACTACTGGTCAGATTTTAGATTTTACAAGATGTTTTTTAGATTTGATAATTTTAGCTCCAAAAATATGAGAATCAAAATTCAAAATCCTTAACAACGAGATCAGATATTCAAACATCTCAGTCTATGAAGAATCGATGAATATGTCGTTTTGGAAGATCTTGACCTAAGTGTAATTATTGTAATAGGCTTGGACATACTCGTGAAATATGTATTGTTAAGAGTCTCACATCGGTAATGAAATGAGAACATGAACTCATATATGGACTTGGACAATCCTCACCCTACAAGCTAGCTTTTGGGGTTGAGTTAGGCCCAATATCCATTCTTACATGGTATCAGAGCCAGACCCATTTCAATTCTTTGTTCACCGATGTTGGGCCCCCAAATTATACCACGCTCCAGTTAACATTGTCTGGGCGTGCGGGAGAGTGTTAAGAGTCTCACATCGGTAATGGAATGGGAACATGGACTCCTTATATGGACTTGGATAATCATCACCCTACAAGCTAGCTTTGGGATTGAGTTAGGCCCAAGATCCATTCTTACATGTATGTCTCGACCTAAGTTTAGTTACTGTAATAGGTTTGAACACACTCCTGAAGTATGTTATTTTCTGCATGGTCGACCACACAAAAATGCTCATATTGCTCAGACTATTCGTATAGGTAATCAATAGGTTTATTTATCAGGAGAAGAATATAATGAGTATCTAACAAGTAAGCATACATCTCCACAAGTAGCCTCAATCGCACAGTCTAATACCTTGGATCGTGAGATGTAGACTCTGGCGCTTCTGATTATATTTCTGGTGATGAATCACTTTTGTCGAATATTGATTATTCACCGTCTCCCGCTATTACTTTAGCAATGAGATCCAAACAAAAGCAAAATGAGTTGGACAAGCTAATCTCACATCCTCTGTCACTCTAAATTATGTTCTTTATGTCCCAAGTTGTCCGTTTAATCTAGCATCGATCATCGTTTGACTCGTGCCTTAAATTATGTCATAACATTTTTTATGAATCTTTTATTGTGCAAGACCGTAGTACGGGACAGACAATTAGCGTAGGATATGAATCACAAGTCCTCTACTACCTTACCTCTTCTCATAATTCCACCATAGCAGGCCTGGTTACAGATCCTCCAAACTTAATCTACAAACGGATGGGATATATGAGTTTGTTCAAGCTATAAAAGATGGTCCCTAGTTTGTCTAGTCTGTCCAAATTATATTGTGAGTAGTGTCAATTTAGGAAACACACTCGCGCACTACCTTTCCACGTAGTGTTGAGAGTCATGGAGAGTCTATTCTTTCCTTAGTCCATTCTGATATTTGGAGTCCTAATAGAGTCAGTTCAACGTTAGGGTTTAGTAATTTGTTAGTTTCATTGATGATTATTCAAGATGTACTTGAATTTTCTTAATGAAAGACCATTTCGAGTTATTTTTTATATTTTAGAGTTTTTGTGCTAAAATACAAAATCAATTTGGTGTCTTTATTCCTACGTTTCGTAGTGATAATGCCTTAGAATATTTGTCCTCTCAATTTCAGCAATTTATAACTCACCAAGAAATTATTTATCAAATATCTTGTCGATACACTCCCCAACTTACTAGGGTAGTAGAGAGGAAGAATAACCACCTCATTGAGACTGCTCGCACTCTTCTCATTCAGTCTCATGTTCTGCTGCGTTTTTGGGGCGATGCAGTTCTCACATCTTGCTATTTAATTAATCGAATGCCCTCATCTTCCATTTAGAATCAAATTCCTTATTCAGTTGTGTTTCCCTAGTCACCTCTATATTTTCTTCCTCCTCGTGTCTTTGGGAGCACATAATTTGTTCATAACTTAACCCTGAGAAAGATAAATTAATCTCTCATGCTCTTAAATGTGTCTTTCTTGATTATTCTCGAGTTCAAAAGGTGTATCGTTGCTAGTCACCTGATCTTCATCGGTACATTATGCCAACAGTCAGATTTTTTTAGTATCAATCTTACTTTATATCTTCTTATGATCAATCTGATATATTTGAGGTCTTACATATACTGACTTTTGAGGAATCTACTATTACTTCTACATCTCCGTCCACAGTGTCACCTAGGGATGTCAGTGGGGCGGGTAAATGCGGGTAATGCCCCGCACCCGCTCTAGTTGGGGTAGGTATGAGGGATGGTTTGGTGGGTGGTGGGGCGGGTATGGGTATCAAAAGTTCTACCCGCCATGGATAGTGGGGCTGGGATGGATTTCATATAAGACCCGCACCGTACCCACCCCGCCCCACTACCCGCCTCGTACATGTTTATTTTGGATTCTTTAATTATGCTGATTTTCTGATATTCTTAACTAGACAAGGACTTGAAATCTCTTATTCTTGTCAAGACTCTCTGATTTTTGTCAAGTCATCAACATATTATTATTATTATTATTATTATTATTATTATTATTATTATTATCATCAATTAAAATAAAGTGTACGGTACCCTTCAATTTTTTTAATGTTTTTGTGTGAAAATGTATGGTACAATGCAACAACTCTACATGTGCGTATGTGACAACTTTGGTAATGACATTGAAGTTTCTCTTTTCATTTTTTTTACAATTGTGATCATTTGAAAGGATTAGCAAAATTTCTTCTCCTTCTATATAAATTTCACGCTTTATTTTAACCTTTTAATATTCATAATATTTTGGTAAAATCTCAAACTTTGATATTCGGTACACCATAGTGAAAAAAGTTTGTTTTTTTCATTTTCTTGGACCACCTTTTTTTCTTATATAACCTTTTTTACTACCCGTGATGGGTACCCGCGGAGGTAAGTGGGCGGGGAAGGTGGAGGAATTACTACCCGTGATGGGTGGTGGGGTGGGGGCGGGTTTTAGGTGGCGGGTAAGGGTATGGGGTACCCTTCCTCCGCTCCCGCCCCATTGACATCCCTAGTGCCACCAGTCTTACCCATGTCAATTTTTTAAGAATCTATATTTACTTATACGTCTTCACCCACAGTGTCAGCACTCCTAACTTATCATCGCCGTCCACATCTACATGATTCATGTTTTGCACCAGACCTAACCCCTACTGTAGACTTGTCTCCTCCTAATCAACTGATGGCACTTCGAAAAGGTATACGGTCCACTCGTAATACTAACCCCCACTATATCCGTTTAAGTTATCACAGTATCATCATCTCATTATGCTTTTATATCATCATTGTCCTCTCTCTCCATCCCTAAGTCTACAGAGGAAGAGCTTTATCATCTAGGATAGTAACATGCTATGATTGACAAAATGTATATTTTACATACGAGTGGTATTTGGGAGCTTGTTCCTCTTCCTTGAGGTAAATCTACAGTTGGTTATCGTTGGGTTTATGCTGTCAAAGTTAATTTGGACGACCAAGTTGATCGGCTTAAGGCTTGCCTTATTGCAAAGGGGTATACACAGATTTTTAGGCTTGATTATAGTGATACTTTCTTTCTCGTGGCTAAAATAACATTCCGTCATTGGCCTCTTTATCAGTTGGACATTAAGAATGATTTTCTCCACGGTGATCTTGACGATGAAGCTTATATGAAGCAACCACTTGGTTTTGTTGCTCGGTGGGACTTTAATTTGGTGTGTGATTGCGTCAGTTATTTTATGATCTGAAATAGTCTCCTCGAGCCTGATTTGGTAAATTTAACACAGTAATTCAGGAGTTTGGCATGACTCACAGTGAAGCAGATCACCCAGTGTTTTATCGACATTCTGCTCCCGATTTATATATTTATTTGGTGGTTTAAGTTGACGATATTATTATAACTGGCAATGATCAAGATGGTATCACTAATTAAACTTTAAAGCAACATTTCTGTCACGACCCGAACATTGGGCCCGCAACTGGTGCCCTACCTGGGCACCCCTTCTCATACTCTCACAAGACATAGGCCAAATCATAAATGAAAACCGCATATGTAGCAACAAGGCAGACCGATGAGGCTGCCGCTATATATATATAAACGGAAACAATTCTACAACACAGTAGTACAACCGCGATAATATAAATACACAACTCCAAGTCCAAATTTACATATGAATACATACCTCTAAGAGTTTGGACATTAACCTACGATGGGACAGAGCTCCGCCCTACCCCTGAAATGTATATAAGCCTACAATACAGGGTCCGTGCCAATATGACAAGCCTCCGAAATAATGAAGCTTTCCCCAAACTGAGTAGAGATCCTAAGAGCGAGGATCACCAAACTGTGTACCTAAACCTGTGGCATGAAACGCAGCCCCCGAAAGGGATCAGTACAACAAGTACTAAGTATGTAAACATAAAGTACAGTAAATAAATCATAACTGGCCAAAAGATGACAGAGACAAGTAAAAACCTTACCAGCTCCAACCATGCCATATAAAATAAAAGTCAAATGTACATTGTACCACTGTAACATTGTACTTTATATAAACAAATGAGTGTCAACTTTATCTTTTTCAAATTTAGATTCAATACATGCCCTTTCAAAATAAGATTTACCGTTTCATTTCAAGTCCTGAAATCACTGTACTCCTTTCATTAATGAAATCAATACCATTTCAAAATATGAAAGTCATGTCAGGATCATCCTCCCTCAGAATCATTATACAATCCTACTTATGGATTATTTCACCCGCATGAGACTCGAACCCGCATGGATCCTGTGGACCCGCAATGGATATTTGTACACGATACCCGCATCACGGAGAGCTAGTCCATGGAATAAATCCTGGGATTTGAACCTGCATGAGTCCTTCAGACCCGCAGTGAGTGTGTACCATCTCACGTCATGTGAGCTACTCCATAATATATATAGTGCCCCAGGAGTTGAACCCGCACTGAATAATATAATGTTGTCGGCCCTTTAACGAGGGACGCGATGATGTGGGAATATAACACTTGCACGAATGACTATATGAGCAAACATACGCAAGTTGAAATAATCTTTTACTCTCATTACAATAAAATGAACCATCATTTTAGATAATCAAGACAATATCATGTCTTCCTTTCAAGACAATATCATGCCTTCCTTTCCAACAAACCAAGACAATTACCTTGCCTTCCTTTTAAACAAACCAAGACACTAACACCCGTAGTATCAAGACACTTCCATTTTTAACAATCAAGTTACTACACATTTTAAACTCAAGTAAGTTATACTTGTCAAATTAAGTCAATTATACTTTTAACACCAAGTAATTTATACCTTTCAATTAGACAACCCAAGGTATTATCAAGAGAATAGATAGAACAAATTACATTTAGAAACTCAAGTACTATTAATGAAATAGATAGGACCACTTCCTAAAAACTCTTACCAACATCTCTCATAAGACTTGGTAAGGACTTTTGAGAACCATTCAGACATGTTTTAAACTCCGAAACCACAACATGAATACCCTTAACTTCTAAGAGTAAAATAACTTCCCTTTTTATAAAACCCAAAGACACTAGCACTGGTAACATCAAGGCACTTTCACTTTTAACGCAAGTATCTCATACTTTTAAAACCAAGTGACTCTACACCTTTTAAAATCAAGCGACTCTACACCTTTTAAAATCAAGCCACTTATTCTTTTCAAGTCAAGTAACCTATATATTTAATATCAAGTTACTTTCTTTAAATCAAGTCATTTATCCTCTTTTAAATCAATCAAGTAAACCACTCTTTTGACTTCCCATAAAGATGTTATAACTAACTTCCCTTAAAGTCATTATAACAAACTTTATGTTTGGAAAAACTAATGCATTTATATCCTTTTAACACCAAGTAAACTTGTACATTTCAAATCAAGTACTATAATGAATCTGATTTCATTTAAAACATGTACGTCCACCGTACCACACATTTTATAAGGTTCATGCTCAAAGAAGATAGGAAGAGTTTACATACCTCTTCGGCTAATCCACGCGCTAAGTAGAACACGCCGCAAGTCGTACTTCAACCTATAACGATAATAACACTTCTATCAACTTCATGATACTAGTATACACTTATACTACTCAATGAATCTCCTTTCTTTTTATAAAAATTTGGGCAGCACTTCCCCCGTTTCTACGTACTTTTCCACCTTTTCCGAGGCCCGATTTCATTAATAACCACGGCATCAATTAAGGCACAGCCAACAGTTAACCAAAAGGGGATTACACGCCTAACTTGACGTGTAAAATTCAGCCACTTAATCTACCAAAAGCGCCATTAAAATTAATCCATAGTCGAATGTAAAAGCGATCCTTTAGTCCGCTAACACAGTAATATCTGATTCATTAGTACACCCACTAATACATCATCTAATACACCATTAGTATCCTTTAGTTCTTGGCAACTACTACAATCAATATTGTCCATTTTGGCTGATGCCAAAATACCAAGCTCTTAACTTCTTTATAATCCAACTTATATTCCAACACTTTTATATAAGTTATATTAACTTGTTAACAACAAGATTTCTTCATGTAAACATGTAATAGGTAATGTTTTAACAACAACAATAATCAACGATTCCGTTAACACCAAAATTGTCCACAATCAGCTAACATGCCAAGATTGTGATATGTACTTCTTATTATTCATTCCTTTTAATCCTTAGTCCTCTTATTAATAACAACATTTAATATCCAATTACTTCAAGAGGAGGAATAATTGTTACCTTAAATATGCCCAAAACAATTCATTTAAAGTCGGTACATGGTTTAGTCTTAGCTCCATTTTCTTCAAGTTCCAATCACACACATGAATCTACTACAAGCTTGTAACCATCTTTCCTTCTTGTTTTACTTCCACAAAGTTCATAAACAAGCCTAGGAAAACAACATCACACTCGGCCAAACACCCTTCTCGGCCACACCTTGTTTATCACACCTTGGAGAGTTAATTTGGTTTAGAACTTGGTTAGGGTGTTTAACTAGGATAATAATCAACACTTGTTCATCCATTGGCTAATGATGTTCTCGAAAATCTCAAGAACAAGGGAGAGAGAAAAGAGTTTTGGATGAAGAAAGTATTATGGAAATGTTTCTATGTCTTGCTATCACCTCTCTTTATAGAGATAAATATATTATAAGGGGAGGGTTCTAAGTGGTCCACTTTTCTTGAAAATATCTCACAAAATATCTTCCAAGTCTTCTTATCTTGCTCACCTTGGACGAAATCCCCCCCCCCCCCTCACCCTCCCCCACACTTGTCCACTTTGGATGAAAATATCTCCCTTTCTAGTCTTTTATACAATACAATACATGTACATATACATACATACACAAGTGGGGAGGGACACATGTCACCCTCTTATTGGCCCAAAATTATTTCATCCCCAAAAATATCCATATTTGGCCAAAATATCTCGATATATTTGTGGGCCCCACAAAATCGTAAAATTTTCCTGTGGGCCCTACATGACCAAATCCGAAACTTAAAATCCAAAACTCCAATATATTCTATGAATCTCAAATACCAAATTTGAGAATCAAATTCCAAATAATAAACTTTTTTCCTTCACGAGGTTCCGAAATTTCTCCTTACGAAAAGTGATTTTTCCTTTCGTTCAAAGATTCAAATCTTATTTTCTTACGTACGTTCTCATATCATCCTCTAGGAAATACGGGGTGTAACATCCTTCCCCCTTAAAAACATTCGTCCCGAATGTTCATAACAGGTTTCAAGCTAAACAGCTTTCGGCATAGTCTCTTTTACTATCATCAACGAGACCATAGGTGCCACCATATATATATATATATATATATATATCAATATATATATATATATATACATATATTTCAATACCCTTACGTAACATCTATACGTAAAAGACCGGATGGACCGCTTCCAAATCAGATGATAGATCCAACTCATAGGCAATCTTGCCTACCCTACGAATAACATGGTAAGGCCCAATGTACCTCGGGCTAAACTTCTCCTTCTTACCAAACCTCATCACACCCTTCATGGGTGATACCTTCAAGATTACCCAATCCTCAACTGGAACTCTAAGTGTCGACGTCGATTTATCCGTATCAGACTTCTGTCGACTCTGGACTGCTAATAATCTTTCCTGGCTAAGCTTTACCTTATCCACTGCTTGCTAAACCAAGTCTGGACCGACATTAAACCAACTAATAGGTGATCTGCACCTTCTCTCATATAAGGCCTCATACGGTGCCATCAGAATGCTAGAATGGAAACTATTGTTATATGCAACCTCAACGGGTGGTAAATGATCCTCCCAGCTACCTCTGGAATATATATACCTATAACGTGTCCCGGCCCTTTCGTGAGGGACTCGGTGGAATGAAGTCATATTGACTTTCCCCGGGTGGTGTAGAACATCAACATCGTAGTCCCTAAGTAACTCTAACCACCGTCTCTGTCGCAAGTTCAGCTCCTTCTGTTTGAAGATATACTAGAGACTTCTGTGGTCCACATAATATCCATACGAACTCCACATAAGTAATGCAATAAAATCTTCAAGGCAATGCATCATGGCTGCCAACTTCAAATCATGGGTAGGGTAAATCTTCTCGTGCCCCCGGAGCTGTCGGTACGCATAGGCTATAACCTTACCGTGTTGCATCAACACACAACCTAGCCCAACACTCGAAGCATCGTAGTAAATAACATCATCCTATAGTACCTCAGGAAGAGTTAGAACTGGAGTTGTAGTCAACTTATCTTCTAACGTTTGTATAGAACGCTCTGCCTGCCCATCAGTCTGAGGATGTAATGTGGTACTGAGACTCACCTGTGTCCCCAATCCCTTTCGAAATGACCTCCAGAAATTAGCTGTAAATTGTGCCCATATGCTTCCAAGCAGTCCACTTACCCGCACTTGCACACAACCATCACATGCTCACGTTTTGTCCATTCTCGGCTCTCACGACCCGGTTCTGGTGGAACGCGCCCACGAACTCGTACAACGATTCACTAGATTTTGGTCTTGCATCGTCGTGACCCTATCACATAGCGGGACCATCTCCAACTGATCCCACTTAATTTGATGCTACGGGTTGACCCGAAATTGGTCCACAACCCGACCCATTGTCACACTTAACTTCTCATTCTTGGTCAATATACTTCACTTCAACTTGTTCACGTTAAGCTATGAACCTGTCACCTTAGGACGTGTATATTTTCTCCACCTACATATCTTTCTAATAATGTCCTCTGTTCGGTAACACTGGTATTTACCTTATTCCGTGTATCTACTTGGGATACTTCGAAATACGGTGGCCATGGTTGCCACACCAAACTAACCTCTTGTGCCCTCACGTCACATTTTAACAACTTGGTAAACAATTGGAACCTAATACACTTACCCCTTTTGTGTATTTAATTTCAAACAGAGGTAATACACTAAGTCATGAAAGCCTAGTGATCTTCTTAGATCATCTACTCATTTTCATTTCACACAAACCACGAAATAATCATAACTAATATATTTCACGTATACTATGTACTTTAACCAAGATCAACCGTAAAAAAAAAATCACTCAAGAAGGCCTTGTATCTAAGGTCTCAACGGTTATCAATATTCTAAGGTTCTCAATTATTCCATGTCCCAAGCTTACATTATCTCAAAATTCGGTTGTCTTAATCACAACAACCCTATTTACTCCATACGAATATCATTCGTATATATCACTTAAGCCTATAACAAAGCTTAATCTAACAACCTGGTATGTCATTAATTCAATTATCCTGATCTCCTAAGAGTCCGTCCTTCTCTTAAACAACCCATCGTCTCCTAAACTTCCCAGAGTAGCACATATATATAAATGTCTAGGTGTGGATTCACTACACTGTTCACACCTTCCAAGTAATTATTAAAGCTCAATCAACTCATGATAGTCCATAATTACTTTAGACAACACATACATGGCCCCAAATAAATACGTCCGTATAGATGCATATCATTATACCAACTATACAATAATTTTACCAACCTGGATACGCAGTCCATATAATCCTTTCTGGGCTACTGTTGCTTTCTCAAAGCTGCAATCACAATAACTGTTAGGGAAAGATCATCCTTGTTATACCCCGTAGTTGCAGGGTATGTATGTGAGGACGCATTTGCGAGAGTCTGCAAATTTTGAAAAGAAAGAAAGATGTGAGTTTTCGGAAAAGTTTCGGTAATTTGTGAAGAAAAAGGTTCGTTAATGAGAATTGGATTCCCAGTTTGGTTTATGGGCTTAGATTATATTAGAATTTTGAGATTTTATTTTGGAAATGGTCACGTGGGGCCCACGGGAGAAATTTCTGATTTTGTGGGCCCGCTTTGTTTTTGAGATTTCCGGTATTTTGGATATTTTAAGACGAAATATTCAGGCGAATCGGGGCGACACGTGTCACCCCGTGTGGCACCCGCGAATTTACCTGTGTGCACAACACCCGATTAGAGTCGTTTTTCGACGAAACGTTTTGCATAACTTGCGAGGGGAAAATTTCGACTATGTCGTTTTGTTTTTTTGCGGATTTTTCCGAGCGACGGAACATCTTTGGGCCAACGAGAGGGTGACAAGTGTCACCCTCAGTGATTTGGGTAAGCGAGGACGTCTTCCTCCTTGTTTTGTGCCTTGTTTTGGCCTTGTTTGGTGCATTGTTTTGTGGCATGTTTTGTGGAGTAGGGGTTAGGGTGCACTTGGCTTAATCTTGGCCCTACACTTGCCTTGCACTGCATGATCTTGGCCGTTGGTTGGCCTTGGCTTGGCTATAAATACCCCAGTGATGAACTTATTCATCCACTCCTCACTTTGTCTAAGCCTTGAAAACTCTCCCTCCCTCTTGAGTGTTCTCGTCCCAAGCCTTCCCCCTGAGTGGCCTTGTGGCGAGAGCCTCCCCTCCCATGGAAGTGCTACAGTGGTACCCCCAACTAGTTGTTTCGTATAATACCCCTTTTTGTGGTATAGAAATACTCTCCTAGTATTGTTATAATGCCCAAAATACCTTAGCCTTTACCTAGTAGTATTTCAAAAGTTACCTCTATCGTAGAGTCTTGAAATACTACCTTTTGTCCTTTAGTCTCAAACCGAAAACCCAAGGAAATCTTCATAGTTGGTCAAGTATTTGAGTAGAAGTTAGTTAGAACTTCTAAGGGTTGTTTGGAGTGGTTTGGGCGCACGAGTTAGAGCTAAACCTTGCTCAGGATCGACATTATAACTTGGATAATTATGGGCTTATCGAGGTAATTATCTTGTCCCTCTATTTGTAATTGGAATTACATGTTATTAGAATATATAGTTGAAGTATACTATATATAGAACTAAGCTTAGTACTGCGGCAATGTCTTTTGACTTAAGCCTGAAGAATAAAGAAAAGAACTGAACTGTATTTACATAGGACTGTATTGCAGTAGACTTGTGTAGCATTGTTGTGAAGTAGAATGGTACACGTCTGGTTAGACGTGTAAACCCCCCCCCCCCCCCGGTTGGCTTGGTAGCCGGCCTCGATAGAGGAGGAGATTTAACCTGTTGTTGCGGGGAGGTCTTTGCCAATTTTACGTAGAACATGGAACCGTACGGTTAGAAGTTAATAGACGTTTGTGGCCTTATAGGTGGAAATCGCGAGTAGCGTATTCTACTTGAAGAGTGGAAACGGCTAGCCGTGTTCTGATCTTGTGGGGCATTTTGCTTATTATCGATACTCGTCGCGAGGTATGTGAACCTCTTCCTATCTTTTCTAGCATGATTGTTGTGAACTATGTAGTACGGTGAGCGTACATGTGCTAAGTGATTTGGTTGGTTTAAAACATAGGGTGTTATAATAGCTTTATGGGAAGTTAGTTATAACGAGTTGATGTAGGTAATAGAATGGTTTACTGATGTTAGAAGTTAATAGACTTGATCTTATAAGATAAGAGACTTCACTTATTTGTTTTAATGTGTATGTTGTGTGAAACATCATTCGTGAGTAATGAGTACTTGGTTTTTAAAGGGATAATGTTTCATCGATTTGGAAATCGGAATGTGTATCGACAGCACCAACTGCAGCGTTAATAAAGGAAAATGTATTGAATAATGATGTATTGTATTAAAACCAGAGAAACCTCCATCTGCATAGAAGCTAAGATGAGACAAAATGATATTACATTTTCTAGATCACGGTCTTTGTAATAAGATCGTTATAAACAAGAATAAACTACTCATATATGACATATGTTACTCAATTGTTCTAAAAGGAATCAAGTGATTAAGTTTGGGAACTATGAAACCATTTGAAAATGAGAAGCTTGAGTAATTGAAACTAGGCAACCGAACTTAGGAAAGAATGTTGTTACTTGATTTTGAAAAGGAATGTGGGTTAGTCATTCTAATACTACGGTATCGGGTGACTTTTATAAAAGTAATGGATCTCTTTTAAAAGAACTTAACGATGTAGTACCTTGGGGTTAAAAACAGGACTTTGGCATAAAATGAAAGTACTTTGAGTTGTGTGAAACTTATATGCTTGTTGTTGTGAAACTCGCCTATCTTGTGATGATAGCCTTTGTTGTGCAAGTGTGGTATTTACGTATACTGCGTCTCTCGATAGAGGCGGCCGACTTATTGAGAACTTACTTGGGCGTCTTGGCGGTGATGGAGAATTCCACGGGTATGTTTCCATTTTGATTACCGTCTTGTTGTTGATGTCATACGGGCGTGTCTACACCGACTGAGATTAGGGGCATGACGTGCGGCGGGTTGATTACCGATATATTGTTATTGTGATTACATGGACATGTCTACACCGAGGTAGAATTCGGGGCACGTGGCTACGGCGTGGTTGATCACCGGTATATTATTATTGATGTCACGTGGACGTGTCTACAGGTAGAATTCCGGGCATGTGGCGATGGGGCATTGGTATTCTTGTTGCATCATGGACATGTCTCCACCGATGCATAATTCCGGGGGCATGCGGCCATGATGCGAACATGATTGATGTTGTGGGCGTGTGACCCATGGTGATATTTGTGTGATGACTTGAGGCGTGAGTCACATCGACATGATCGCTTTTATGTTGTGAATGTAGTTTGGTTATCATACATGTCTCTGCTTTATATAGACTAGTATGATTTCATTCTGATATTTCTGATTTCACATACTTGGTACTGTTGTCTCGAACTCCTTGGGTGCGTTAAACGCCGCGGTAGGTACATCGGTCGTGGATCCGCGCTCTTAGGATCTCGGTTAGCGTTTTGGAAGCTCCGTTTCTCGGAGGCTTATCTTTTGGTATGTGTTCCACGAGTTGTAGGTTCTTGTACATTCGGGGTATGGCGGCCTGTCGTCATAGTTATTGTAAATCTTAAGTCCAGCAATCGTTGTGGGCAGGGTTGTAAAAAGGATTAAACTGTTCGTTTTGAAAGAGTTGTATTTATTTATGTTATTGGAAGGTAACCATTGGGTTGGCCTGTTTTATGTTCATATATCTTGTTTCTTGTTTAAAGTTTTATTTTCCGCTGGTTTTCTCTGATGATTGTATCACTAGGGTGCCCGGGATAAGGCACGATGCGGGCCGGGCGGTCGTTACAAAAGTGGTATCGAGCGCTTAATCCTCGGAAAGTGTCTGCACCGTGTCTAGTAGAGTCTTGATTATCGGTGTGTTGTGCACCATCTATAATCAGGAGGCTATAGGATATTTAGGATTGGTTTCCAATTCTTCTCACTCTGAGATCGTGCCTTAGAGCTGTGTTGTAAGTTGGACCCTCTGACGTATCTCGTTTTTACCAGTTATGCCTCCGCAGTGCAACCAGAGCCAGAAGGGCAAGGCAGCGAGAGTCGCTAGTGAGATCTGAGAGTACGAGCGCAGGTCCGACAAGACTGAGTTGTGCTTCAGACGGCGGGTTTTGTGGCCGCCAAATTTCAAAGAGTTTAAAGCCGCAGCAGTGGCTGCTGAGACTACAGTACCTGAGCCTCCAGTCCCACTGTCTGGGGCAGAGGAGATGGGTTACAAGGAGATGGCCCAGTTGCTGGCCAGGGTCGTGGCCAGATATGAGATAAATGGATCTGGCAGTTCGATTCGGTACCAGGTTCACCCCGAGCAGATAGTTTGAGGCTACGGGACTTTCGAGTTGTAGCCCGTGAGTTTTATGGGTCGAGGCACGAGGATGATCCGCAGGAGTTCATCCGGCGATTCTGAGATCATCACGGGTGATCAAGGCTTGAGACCGAGTCTGTGACCTTTGGTTCGCATCGGCCGCGTGATACATGATCGATTGGTTTGATTCATAGGAGCTTTCCGGGAGAGCATGCACTCCAGCAGTATGGGATGAGTTTTCGGGCTTTCCTCACTCACTTCTTGCCTCGCAGATGAGAGGCCGGTCGATTTTGATGCTTAGACAGAGCGGCGTGCGGTTCGGGAGTACAATGTGAGTTCGACTCATTGGCGATGACGTCCCAGCGTTGGTAGCTAGTATGGAGGATCGAGTGCACCGATATGTTACAGGCTCGATGATTACATGTCGAGGCATGTTCAGAGTAGCTCTTGTGGGCATGGACATTGCCCGCACGCAGCTCATGCACCTGGGATGTGAGGCACGGAGAGGTCGACGGAATGACCAAGATCGCGAAGAGGCGAGAACAACGAGGTCCTTTGGTGACTTTCGAGGCGGACCGCCAAGAAAGATACTAGTTTTGTACCTCCGCCAGTGCAGAGTGGTCCTCCACAACCTTCAGAGTATTCGGAGCGGTCGGGGCTCGCGGTTCGTGTTTCGAGGAAGTAAGGGTGTTGGCCAGATGCGGTCACCCCTACCTCGGTGTGGTCGATGTGGTAGACCGCATTTCGGGGAGTGTCGTGGTGCCAGGGGAGCTTGTTATTTTGCGGCCAGCGTGGCCATTTTGCGAGGAACTGTCCAAGGGTATACGGATGTTACGACTCACCCACCGGATCGATGGGTGGTTCATCGCTTACGATTATCGCCTGCAGTATGTGCCTATGATTAGAGTGGAGCGGTAGCTTCAGGTATATCCTTAACCCTCTAGAGTTTTGGTATGCTTGTTATGATGGTCTCATTATTATGTGTTATGTACGAATAGCGTTGTGTTAATTGTGAGTTAGAAAACATGCTTAGTTGGGAGGATACGATGGGGGCATGGTAAGTGTGAACCTTAGACTATGTCACGACTGAGACCTTAGGGGTAAGGTCGTCTTGAGTTAAAGATTTATTTTATGTTTGACCCTTATCAGAGTAGTAGTATACGTGGGATTTATTTGTGTGATAAGTCCGTGGGTAGTGTGAGATGGAAGTGGTAGCTTTCATGATGTGAATTAGTAAGATTGTTCCGGATCTGGGAACAAGAGTTTGCGCGGTTGGGGTCGGGTTGAGGACCATTTGCGGGTCAACCCGTAACCCGGTTTGGGGTGGGGTCAGTTCTGGGTGGTCCCTCCAGGTGGTAGGGTCACGAGGATGCTAGGCCCAAGTTTGTTTGACCATCGTATGAGTTGGTGGATATGTTCGACTGTAAGCGGATCGCGAGGCCGGAATGGCCTTAAGGAGATTGAAGTTAGTAAGATGACCAAGTTTGGAGGTAGTAACTCCAAAGGTTGGAAACAAGCATTGACGGAAGTGTGGTACGATACTAGAAAGAGTTCGAGTGTTCGAGAAGCGGTACAACGAGTTAGGGAGAAGAGAACGTGTGTTAGTTCGTGGTTGCGTGGCGTCGCAACTTGTTAGAGGAACTTTATCGTTATCCGATTTGAGAAGGAACATTCGGACGAATGTTTCTAAGGAGGGAGAATGTTATACCCGTAGTTGCAGTGGTATGTATGTGAGGACGACGCATTTGCAGTACGCAGTAAATTTTGAAAAGAAAGAAAGATGTGAGTTTTCGACGGAAAAGTTTCCGGTAATTTGTGAAGAAAAAGGTTCGTTAATGAGAATTGGATTCCCAGATTTGGTTTATGGGCTTCTTAGATTATATTAGAATTTTGAGATTTTATTTTCTAAATGGTCACGCTGGGCCCACGAGAAATTTACGCTTTTGTGGGCCCGCTTTGTTTTTGAGATTTCCAGATTTTGGATATTTTCAAGACGAAATATTCGGCGAATCGGGGCGACACGTGTCACCCCACGTGGCACCTCGCCGAATTTACCTTTGTGCACAACACCCGATTAAGTCGTTTTCGACGAAACGCTTTGCATAACTTGCGAGGGAAAATTCGACTATGTCGCTTTGTTTTTTGGCGGATTTTTCCGAGCGACGAACATCTTTGGGCCAACGAGAGGTGACACTTGTCACCCGAGTGACGGTTTGCAGTAAGCGGACGCTTCCTCCTTGTTTTGTGCCTTGTTTTGGCCTTGTTTGGTGCATTGTTTTGTGGCATGTTTTGTGGAGTAGGGGTTAGGGTGCACTTGGCTTAATCTCGCCCTACACTTGCCTTGCACTTGGCATGATCTCGCCGTTGGTTGGCCTTGGCTTGCTATAAATACCCCTTAGTGATGAACTTATTCATCCACTCTCACTTTGTCTAAGCCTTGAAAACTCTCCTCCCTCTGAGTGTTCTCGCCCTAAGCCTTCCCTCCCCTTGAGTGGCCTCAGGCCGAGAGCCTCCTCCCCTCGAAGTGCAGTAGTAGGGTACCCCACTGCCTAGTTGTTTTGATAATACCCCTTTGTGGTATAGAAATACTCTCCTAGTATTGTTATAATGCCCAAAATACCTTAGCCTTTACCTAGTAGTATTTCAAAAGTTACCTCTATACGAGAGTCTTAAATACTACCTTTTGTCCTTTTAGTCTCAAACCGAAACCCTAAGGAAATCTTCATAGTTGGTTGAAGTATTTGAGTAGGTTGGTTAGAACTTCTAAGGGTTGTTTGGAGTGGTTTGGAGCGCACTGAGTGAGCTAAACCTTGCTCAGATCGACATTATAACTTGATAATTATGGGCTTATCGAGGTAATTATCTTGTCCTCTATTTGTAATTGGAATTACATGTTATTAGAATATATAGTTGAAGTATACTATATATAGAACTAAGCTTAGTATCGCGCAATGTCTTTTGACTTAAGCCCAAGAATAAAGAAAAGAATCGAATCAGTATTTACATAGGATCAGTATTGCGAGACTTGTGTAGCATTGTTGTGAAGTAGAATGGTACACGCCCGGTTAGACGTAAACCCCTCCTGGCTTGCAGCCGTAGCTACCGATAGAGGAGGAGATTTACGCTGTGAGGAGTCGCCGAATTTTCGTAGAGAATACGGAACCGTGCGGTTAGAAGTTAATAGACGTTTGTGGCCTTATAGGTGGAAGCATCGCGAGTAGCGTATTCTACTTGAAGAGTGGAAACGGCCAGCCGTGTTAAAGATCGTGGGGCATTTTGCTTATCGTCGATACTCGTCGCGAGGTATGTGAACCTCTTCCTATCTTTTCTAGCATGATTGTTGTGAACTATGTAATGCAGTGACGCATACGTGTGCTAAGTGATTTGGTTGGTTTAAAACATAGGGTGTTATAATAGCTTTATGGGAAGTTAGTTATAACGACTTTACGAGGTAAAAGAATGGTTTATCGATGTTAGAAGTTAAGAGACTTGATCTTATAAGATAAGAGACTTAACTTAGTTGTTTTAATGTGGACGTTGTGTGAAACCTCATTCGTGAGTAATGAGTACTTGGTTTTAAAGGGATAATGTTTTACCGATTTGAAATCGAATGTGTATCGACTGCACCACCGCAGCGTTAATAAAGGAAAATGTATTGAATAATGATGTGTCAGATTAAAACCAAGAGAAACCTCCATCCGCATAAGCTAAGATGAGACAAAATGATATTACATTTTCTAGATCACGGTCATTGTAATAAGATCGTTATAAACAAGAATAAACTACTCACATATATGACATATGTTACTCAATTGTTCTAAAAGGAATCAAGTGATTAAGTTTGGGAACTATGAAACCATTTGAAAATGAGAAGCTTGAGTAATCAAACTAGGCAAACCGAACTTAGGAAAAGAATGTTGTTACTTGATTTTGAAAAGGAATGTGGGTTGGTCATTCTAATACTACGTATCGGGTGACTTTATAAAAGTAATGGATCTCTTTTAAAAGAACTTAACGTATGTAGTACCTTGGGGTTAAAAACCCGGACTTTGGCATAAAATGAAAGTACTTTGAGTTGTGTGAAACTTGCCTATGCTTGTTGTTGTGAAACTCGCCTATGCTTGTGATGATAGCCTTTGTTGTGCAAGTATGGTATTTCTGTGTTATCGCGTCTCTCGATAGAGGGCCGGTCGACTTGTTGAGAACTTACTTGGACGTGCTGGCAGTGATGGAGAATTCCACGGGTATGTTTCCATTTTGATTCTCGCTTGTTGTTGATGTCATACGGACATGTCTACACCGACGCAGATTCCGGCACGCGTGCGGCGGGTTGATTACCCGATATATTGTTATTGTGATTACATGGACATGTCTACACCGAGGTAGAATTCCGGGCATGTGGCTACGCAGGTTGATCACCCAAAGATATTCTTGTTGATGTCACAGGGACGTGTATACACCGAGGTTGAATTCCGGGGGCATGTGGACTTGGGGCATTGGTATTATTGTTGCATCATGGACATGTCTACACCGATGCAGAATTCCGGGGCACGCGCCATGATGCGAACATGATTGATGTTGTGGGCGTGAGACCCATAGTTATATTTGAGTGATGACTTGAGGCGTGAGTCCTCGATCGACATGATCGCTTTTATGTTGTGAATCGTAGTTTGGTTATCATACATGTCTCCCGCTTTATATAGACTAGTATGATTTCATTCTGATTTTTACGCCACATACTTGGTACTTGCATCGACCTCCTTGCGCTCATGTCGCAGTGAGGTACATCGGCCGTGGATCCTCGCCTAGGATCTCGGTTCAGCGTTTTGGGAAGCTCCGCTTTCTCGAGGCTTATCTTTTGCATGTGTTCTCGAGTCAGGTTCTTGTACATTCAGGGGTATGGCGGGGCCCTGTCCCGTCATAGTTGTTGTAAATCTTAGAGGTCTGTAGTATTGTTGTGGGCAGGGTTGTAAAAAGGATTAAACTGTTCGTTTTGAAAGAGTTGTATTTATTTATGTTATTGGAAGGTAACCGTTGGGTTGGTCTGTTTTATGTTCATATATCTTGTTTCTTGTTTAAAGTTTTATTTTCCACTGGTTTTCTCTGATGATTGTATCACTAGGGTGCCCGGGATAAGGCACCAGTAACGGGCCCCGGAACGGGTCGTTACAATCCTAACAACACAGCTCTATCGCACGACCTTAGAGTAAGAAGAATAGAAATCAACCCTAAGTATGATGTAGCCTCTTGTGTATAAGTATGGTGCACGCATACCCATACCCAAGACTCTACTAGACACGGTCTGTAGACATTCCGAGGACTAACTGCTCTGATACCACTTTTGTCACGATCCGAACCCCGGGCCCGCAACTAGTGCCCTACCTAGGCACCCCTTCTCATACCCTCACAAGACATATGTCAAATCATAAATGAAAACCCCATATATAGCAACAAGTCAAGCCGATGAGGCTACCGCTATATATATATATATATATATATATAAACGGAAACAATTCTACAACACAGTAGTACAACTGGCCAATAATATAAATACACAACTCCCGCAAGTCCAGCCCACATATGAATACAGACCTCTAAGAGTTTGGACAGTAACCTACGACGGGACAAGGCCCCGCCCTATGAAATGTATATAAGCCTACAATACCACGGTCCGTGCCAACATGACAAGCCTCCAAAATAATGGAGCTTTCCCCAAACTGAGTAGAGATCCTAAGAGCGAGGATCACCAAACTGTGTACCTAAACCTGCGGCATGAAACGCAGCCCCCAAAAGGGGTCAGTACAACTAGTACTAAGTATGTAAACATAAAGTACAGTAAATAAACCATAACTGGCCAAAAGATGACAGGGACAAGTAAAAACCTTACCAGCTCCAACCATGCCATATAAAATAAAAGACAAATGTACCTTGTATCACTGTACTTTATATAAACAAATGAGAGTCAACTTTATCTTTTTCAAATTTAGATTCAATACATGCCCTTTCAAAATAAGATTTACCGTTTCATTTCAAGTCCTGAAATCACTGTACTCTTTTCATTAATGAAATCAATACCATTTCAAAATATGAAAGCCATGTCAGGGTCATCCGCCCTCAGAATCATTATGTAATCCTACTCATGAGACTATTTCACCCGCATGGGACTCGAACCCGCATGGGTCCTGTAGACCCGCAATGGATATATGTACACGATACCAGCATCACGGAGAGCTAGTCCATGAAATAAATCCTGAGATTTGAACCCGCATGAGTCCTTCAGACCCGCAGTGAGTGTGTACCATCTCACGTCATGGGAGCTACTCCATGATATATAGTGCCCCGGAGTTGAACCCGCACTGAATAATATAATGTTGTCGGCCATTTAACGAGGGACGTGGTGATGTGAGAATATAACACTTGCACGAATGACTACATGAGCAAACATATGCAAGTTGAAATAATCTTTGAATCTCATTACAATAAAATGAACAACCATCATTTTAGACAATCAAGACAATATCATGCCTTCCTTTCAAGACAATACCATGCCTTCATTTCAAGACAATAACATGCCTTCCTTTCCAACAAACCAAGACAAATACCATGTCTTCCTTTTAAACAAACTAAGACACTAACACCCGTAGTATCAAGACACTTCCATTTTTAACAATCAAGTTACTACACATTTTAAACTCAAGTAAGTTATACTTGTCAAATTAAGTCAAATATACTTTTAACACCAAGTAATTTATACCTTTCAATTAGACAACACAATGTATTATCAAGAGAATAGATAGAACAAATTTCATTTAGAAACTCAAGTACTATTAATGAAATAGATAGGACCACTTCCTAAAAACTCTTACCAACATCTCCCATAAGACTTGGTAAGGACTTTTGGGAACCATTCATACATGCTTTAAACTCTGAAACCACAACATGAATACTCTTAACTTCTAAGAGTAAAATAACTTTCCTTTTTATAAAACTCAAAGATACTAGCACTGGTAACATCAAGGCACTTTCACTTTTAACGCAAATATCTCATACTTTTAAAACCAAGTGACTCTACACCTTTTAAAATCAAGCGACTCTACACCTTTTAAAATCAAGCCACTTATTCTTTTCAAGTCAAGTAACCTATATATTTAATATCAAGTTACTTCTCTTTAAATCAAGTCATTTATCCTCTTTTAAATCAATCAAGTAAACCACTCTTTTGACTTCCCATAAAGATGTTATAACTAACTTCCCTTAAAGTCATTATAACAAACTTTATGTTTGGAAAAACTAATGCATTTATATCCTTTTAACACCAAGTAAACTTGTACATTTCAAATCAAGTACTATAATGAATCCGATTTCATTTAAAACATGTACGTCCACCGTACCACGCATTTTATAAGGTCCATGCTCAAAGAAGATAGGAAGAGTTTACATACCTCTTCGGCTAATCCACGCGCTAAGTAGAACACGCCGCAAGTCGTACTTCAACCTATAACGATAATAACACTTCTATCAACTTCATGATACTAGTATACACTTATACTACTCAATGAATCTCCTTTCTTTTTATAAAAATTCAAAGACTTCCCGCTTTCTACGCATTTTCCACCTTTTCCGAGGCCCGATTTCATTAATAACCACGGCATCAATTAAGGCACAGCCAACAGTTAACCAAAAGGGGATTACACGCCTAACTTGACGTGTAAAATTCAGCCACTTAATCTACCAAAACTGCCCATTAAAATTAATCCATAGTCCAATGTAAAACAGTCCTTTAGTCCGCTAACACAGTCCACTAATACAGTTCATTAGTACAGTCCACTAATACAGTCCACTAATACAGTCCATTAGTACAGTCCTTTAGTTGGTGTTCTTGGCCAACTACTACAATCAATATTGTCCAGTTTTCGGCTAGCATGCCAAAACTGTTTCCATAACTTCTTTATAATCCAACTTATATTCCAACACTTTTATATAAGTTATATTAACTTGTTAACAACAAGATTTCTTCATGTCAACATGTAATAGGTAATGTTTTAACAACAACAATAATCAACGAATCCGTTAACACCAAAACTGTCCACAATCGGCTTGTTGACAGTCAATTTTGACCCGTTTTTTGCATATTTGTCGCAATTTCATGTGTTTTAGGACACTGCATTTTAATCATCATTTTTTGCATTTTTTATCTTTATATTTTAAAATTAAGCGTTATGTTATGTTTCTATTATTACTACACCGTCGTTTATTTTAATAATATTTGCGTTTCTTTAAATAATTAATTGACATCCGGCTTTATTTTTAATTAGACATTAAACGTTTGTTAAATATCGTATTTTTTATTATTATTGCACCGACATTTGCATTTTTATAATCTTGCATCTTTTAAATAATTTTTTCTTTTAATTAATTAACCCGCTTTACATTTTGTCAAAATCACCAAAGATTTTAATCCAATCCAAATCATTCCAATCCAACACCATTTTTTATATCATCCAAACACCCCCCAGTTATTTCCCCCATTTTAAATTCCAAACACCCTTTTATTTCCCCCCCATTTTTAAATTTCAAACCACTTTTCATTCCCCCCTAAACACCTTACCCCCCCTTATTAAAAGAGGGGGGCAGCCCACGTTCAGCAAAAAATAGACAGAGGGGCAGACAACATTCAGCAATTTTTAAAAGGGGGTCCAACGTTCAGTTTTTTTAAAAAAAAAAAAAGAACGGAGAATAATTTCTCCCTTCGCCGCCTTGCCACGCTTCTTCACGCCTCTTTTCCACGCTTCGCCGCTTTGCCGCTTCGCCGCTTCTTCACCGCTCTTGCTGCACGCGCGCGCTTCCGCCGCCTTCGCGGTGTTCTAAAAACTCCGGCGAACCCTTTAAACACCCCAGTACACCGCCCCGCTGCTCCCGTTACCACCATCCCGTTACCACCATCCCGTCGACCACCCCCATGCGAACCAAACCTCCGCCACAACCTCAGATCCTCTTCGTCTGCCTCGCCACGAGTGACCACCGCGATCGGAGACGCTTGGTTTCTTTTGTTGTTATTATATATTGTGATTCGTTAATCGAAGTTTCGATTTTTGCGTCGCGTCTTACGGAGTTCAAAAACTCCGCATATCGCTTCGATCGCATTTCGGGCTTCGTTTGTTATCTTGGTTATAGACTGATTTTTTTTCCTTTTTTGGGTAACTGGCCGGAGTTTAAAAACTCCGGCGAACCGGTTCGGTGGTATTGTGGAGTTTGTCGGCTTATGTTTGTTTGTTGGGCTGATTCGACCTCATTATTGGGATAATGGCCGGAGTTTGAACTCCGGCGGACACTGGTGTTCTGCCGCTGTCTGCCTTGTTCTGTTCCTGGTTGCATTTTTTTGTTTGCCTTGTTGCTTACCCTGTCGCTGGTTGCGTTTTATTGTCCCGCTGTTGTTGCTTACCCTGTCGCTGGTGGCGTTTTCTGTTGGGTATTGTTGTTTACTATGTCGCTGGCTGCGTTTTCTGTTTGGGCTATGCTGCTCACTGTCCCGCTGTGTTGCTACTGTTTTTGGGTGTTCCACAATGATTTGGACGATTTCGCCCCTTTATTTACTTTGTTAAACTGATTTTAGAACAAATACTACACTTGGTATTTACTGATTTTTGAACAAATTACTACACTTGGTATTTACTGATTTTTGAACAAGTTACTACACTTGGTATTTTACTGATTTTGAATTTGATACTACACTGGCCAAAGAAGGATTTATCCGTCGATCTGGAGGCCCCCGTGGTAAGCGAGGCGGAATATGTGGGCGAGGAGGAAAGTGAAAAAGATTAGACGAGAATGCATAGTATCGTTCACCGTGAGGTAGTCGACCGCCGTGGCGATATTGACTTCTCATGTCTTAGTATCATTGGCCTAACACTAGCTGAGCCCACACTATATAAAAAATATATCTTTTACAATGTATTTTACATATATATATCTATATATATATATATATATATATATATATATATATATATACATATATTGTGTTTGTTTGGTAATTTATTTATTATTTACTAACTCTTCTACTAAGTGTCTTTGCAGTACCCACCGCAAGCCCTCACTTCACTTCTCTCTCCTCTCCCTCTTCCACTCCGTCGCCTTGCCGCTTCGCCGGAGTTCTATCTCCGGCGAACTACCCTCAGACGCACAGCCCCTCACCCCCACTTTATCTTCCTCACACTCTCACTCACTCTCCCGTCGCCGCCGCTGCCGCCGCTTCTCGCCGAGTTCTATCTCCGCGAACTACCCATAAGCCCCCACAAACCCGCCCACCGACACACCCACTGCCACCCTCACTCTCTCTCCTTCGCCGCACGGAGTTCTAAAAACTCGGCGAACTCTCAAACCACCACAACGCCGCGAGCCCTCGTTAACCCTAGCCGGCGAACACTTCTACCTCGAGCCCCACCGCTCACCATCATTTCCCGCCGCCTCTCCCTCACTCTCGCCGCCACCTCACCGTGAACCCCATCGCATCGCCGCTGCCCGCCGCCGCTGCATTGTTGAAATCGCTTGTTCCTCTTTCGCTATTATATTATTGTTTAATTGACCGATTACAACCGCTTGTTCGCTGGACCTCGCTAGCTCGATTTTCGATTTGTTGTTTGTTATCCGTTGGTTATGGACCGATTGCGTATTGTTCGCTTTGTCGATGATTTTGGTTATGTCATATCGACGGCCATTTCTGCTGCTGATGTTTTGCCGTTGTTTTCGCTGATTTTATGGCCATTTTGTCATTTCTGATTTTTGTCATTTATGTTGGACTGGATTTTGGCCATGTTGCTACTGATTTTCGGCCATTTTTGCTACTGTTTTGGCCATTTTGCTACTGATATTCTGGGCCCATTGTTGCTGGACTGGTTTTAGGCTCTTTTTGCTGGTTAATTGATAATAAACAAGATACTACACTTGATTGGCCGATGAAAAAGTTATCCGTCGATTTTTGAGGCCTCCACAGTTGCAAAGACGGAAAATAAAATAAATGAAGCTTTCTGGGCAATGATGATTTCTTCCACTTGCACCGGATAACCAACATGTGCTTGGCAAGGCGAATTCTCGCAGCCGCACTTGTTTAGGCTGTCCTACTTTATATTTTTACATATCTGAGCCCTCCGTGTTTAAAACTATTATTGTTTAGCGCGGATCCGAATGTTTTATTTATTTTATTATTTTTTAGCAATATTGGCCGATGAAGGAATCCCCGTCTGATTTCCAAGGCCTCCTCTGTGCAAAAGACGGATTTATTTGCTTTGTTTGTTAATTTTTGCTATTATTTTAAAATTTATGTATTCTATTACTAATACTTTTACTAAGTGTTTATGCAGGTATCCGGAGATGCATTTCAAAAAGAATGCCCCCGGAGTTTATTTTATGTCGTATTTAATTTCATGTTTTATTATTTTGCATTGTATTTTATTTTAATTGTAAATTATGTAAAATGCTTAGAATAGGTAGAATAAAAAGAGCAATAAATAATTAACCTAGGTTTGAACGAACAACCGCAAGTTAGCGGATCTTAAAGGATGCCTAACCCCTTCCCTTTAGGATAATAAAGAACCATTATCCAGAATCTCACTAATTTCGCAGACCATTAAATGGAAGTCAATTGCAGTATTTTTTGCAATAAACTAAGTGTCCTAATTCACTTAAATAATTAGGTGGCGACTCCTTAAAATACATGTAGGAATCAACCATATGTAGCAGTAATCCCGTTTCGACTCCGGTTGAAAATAGGGTGTCACAGCATGGCGACTCTGCTGGGGATTTTAGGTTCTTAACCACAACAAACATAGGTTAATTTATTGTGCTTTATTTTTTTATTTTCGCTTAATTTGCTTCCTTTATGTTTTACACTTATTTGCTTTTATTGTTTTGCCTAAATTATTCTGCTTTACATATAAATATTTTGCATATTGTCTTAACTGCTATTTGTTACCGCTTTCCTTAAACCGAATTCGCCATATTTCCTCCCTTACGGAAAATTAACACTATCACACACTACACGCGAGGTGCGCTTTGCACACCCGCAAATTTCTTTCAAGTACCCAAATTTAGGAGAGTTGGCATTTTACGCGGAGAATCCGGTCCAACCGGTGGCCGCGTAGTCTTCTCACTCGAGTGTCCGCTCGGGAACCTTGTGTCTAGTGAAGCCAAATCTTAGAAACTTAAGATAGAGCTATACCCCCTTTATTTTTAAGTCATGCATGCATATACCTTAGGTGGGTTGATCCCTGGTATCGACGCCACTATTAGGAAAATGCCAAAACTTGTCGACGGGTTTCGCAACCCAACGACCAACCAGCATACTATGTGTAGCGTGACAATGATAGACAAATCCAAGCCGAAACATGACATGCCGAATTGGAAAAAGTGCACCGTCATTTGGTCGCCATTTCCAACAAAACATGGCAGTTTAACGGCTTTGACCTATTTATCATAATCTCGCATATTTGGCGTTTAGGCCCACCTCTGGCATAAAAGAGTTCCCAAACATGCTAGGACGCGCATTTGATATCTATATAGCCTGCTTGCTATTATAATGTTTGTTGCTTTCAGCTATGTGCACTTTACTACATTATTTTGCTACTTCAACTTTGTGCATTCGCTTAGTATTAATTACGAGCTATACTAGCTTGGTTTTCTGGGGCTGTGTTATCCCTTGCATTATCAGCGCGATACGGGGAAAACTCATATCTCAAACAATAATTTTCTCAAAATTCTCTGTCACACTTATGAACTACGTTCGACCTGATTCCCACGGCGGGATACGTAGGCGGCCATTTCGGTCTCGGTCCCACCTTTTAAAAAAAAAAAAAAAAAATCTATTTTTTTTCATCTCTTAAAAAATTACTTTATTCTCCGTCAACGGCAAACTATGGTTTAAACCGATGCCTTTGGCAAAATGCATAGGCGGCCATATCAGCTTTGGTCCCGTTTAAAAAAAAAAAAAAAAAAAAACTCGAAGTCTAATCGACGACCCAACTTCAATAGGGCTAGGCTCCTAGACTATGTATCTATTTGATCTCTATGGCGAGACACGTAGGTGACCACATCGGACTCAGTCCAACTCTTTCTAAAGTATTTTGTCTTTACTCTACCGGTTATAAAGCATACTCCATCCAATCTCTGCGATAGGATAGTAAGGGTTTTCCATATCAAATTCGGTCTCGTCCATTCGACATCCGCTTATGCCAAAACTGAGACATTTTAAGGTTTCACTGCAAGGAGAGGCAGTCAATACCGAATAGAATATTATCGAATACGCTCTCGTATCCAAATACATAAAGCCAGGAAGTTTCTCGTAGCAACTCAGCCCGCAAAGTCATAATCGCACGCGTCTATCAAGGCGTCATTTGGCTCACAGGGCCATTCTCATCCTCATTTCTCAATCTTTTTACAACTCTAATTATTTTATTCGGTTTATATTATGCTAGTAACTTCATCATAGTAGCCTGACCTACCTGGTTGAAATCACTTTATTACATCCGCACAACGACGTCCTTTTTATTATGTCTATGCAACGGCTTCATCAACAGTTCATCTATGCAACGATGATCTCTGCATCGCGTCTATGCAACGACGTCCCTTTTATTATGCCTATGCAACGGCTTCATCTGCATTTCGTCCATGCAACGACGAACATCTGCATTGCGTTCATGCAACGGCGCCATCTCATCAAAGCCTATGCAACGGCTTCATCAGCATTTCGTCCATGCAACGACGAACATCTGCATCGCGTCCATGCAACGGCGCCATCTCATCAAAGCCTGCGTAACGGCCATTCGCATTTCGCCCATGCAACGGCGAACATTCTGCATCGCGTCCATGCAATGGCGCCATCTCATCAAAGCCTATGCAACGGCTTTCATTCGCATTTCGTCTAACGCATTTAACATCCGCATCGCGTCCATGCAACGGCGCCATCTCATCAAAGTCTATGCAACGGCTTATCTCGCATTTCGTCCCACGCAACGCATTTAACATCTGTGATCGCGCCCATGCAACGGCGCCATCTCAAAGCCTATGCAACGGCCATTCGCATTTCGTCCCATGCAACGACGAACATCTCGTCGCGCCCATGCAACGGCGTATCTCATCAAAGCCTATGCAACGGCCATCCGCATTTCGTCCCACGCAACGACGAACATTCGTGACGCGTTTACGCAACGACGTCATCTCATCAAAGCCTATGCAACGGCTTCATCTGCATTTCGTACATGCAACGACGAACATCTGCATCGCGTCCATGCAACGACGCCATCTCATCAAAGCCTATGCAACGGCTTCAACTGCATTTCGTCCATGCAACGACGAGCATCTACGGCAGCTTTACTTTTACTTTAGCATCGCAACAATCCAGTGTCATCGTAATTCGACACTGGGACATTTTTAAATCTACGGCAACTTTACTTTTATTTTCTAGCATCGCAATCCAAAGGTCATCGTAATTCATTAATCGGACATTTTTAAATCTACTAGACTTTACTTTTATTTTCTAGCATTATACTGTTTCAAAGGTCATCATGATTCGACATCGACATTTCTTAATTCTGCGCCTTTACTTTTATTTTCTAGCATTACTGTTCAAAGGTCATCATGATTCGACACTGGGACATTTCTTAATTCTGCGTCAGCTTTACTTTTATTTTCTAGCATTACAGCAGCCCAGTGTCATCATGATTCGACACTGGGACATTTTTTAAATTCTGCGTCAGCTTTACTTTTATTTTCTAGCATTACAACAATCCAGTGTCATCGTAATTCGACATCGACATTTTTAAATCTGCGTCACTTTACTTCTATTTTCTAGCATTCGTGACCCTGTCATCATGATTCGACATCGACATTTTTAAAATCTACACTTTACTTCTATTTTTCTAGCATTGTTCAAAGTTGTCATCATTATTCGACACTGAGACATTTTTAAATTTCCGTCAGGTTTGCGTTTTATTTTTTAGCATCACAACGACCCAAAGGTCATCATAATTTGACATCGACAATTTTGTCCGTGATCGTCCCTACTTTTGAATTCTAGTTTATAAAACAGGACAAAATTGGCTATGAGTCAACATCTTTGTCCAAGACTCTTCCATCATCTCCGCACAAAGAGGGACACGCCGTGATACCAATTTTGACGCTTTTTGCATATTTGTCGCAATTTCATGTGTTTTAGGACACTGCATTTTAATCATCATTTTTTTTGCATTTTTTATCTTTATATTTTAAAATTAAGCGTTATGTTATGTTTCTATTATTACTACAATCGCTGCTTATTTTAATAATATTTGCTTTCTTTAAATAATTAATTGACATCCGGCTTTAATTTTAATTAGACATTAAACGTTTGTTAAATATCGTATTTTTATTATTATTGCACCGACATTTGCATTTTTATAATCTTGCATCTTTTAAATAATTTTTCTTTTAATTAATTAACCCGCTTTACATTTTGTCAAAATCAGTCAAAGATTTAATCCAATCCAAATCATTCCAATCCAACACCATTTTTATATCATCCAAACACCCCCTTTTATTTTCCCCATTTTAAATTCCAAACACCCTTTTATTTCCCATTTTTAAATTTCAAACCACTTTTCATTCCCCTAAACACCTTACCCTTATTAAAAGAGGGGCGTCAATGCTCAAAGAAAAATAGACAGGGCGCATAACATTCAGCAATTTTAAAAGGGGTCCAACGCTCGCTTTTTAAAAAAAAGAACGAGAATCATTTCTCCTTCGCGCCGCACGCTTCGCCGCCTCTTTCACGCTTCTTCGCGCCGCCACGCTTCTTCGCCGCCTTCACCGCTCTTGCCGCCGCTTCTTCGCGCCGCTTCTTCGCGGAGTTCTAAAAACTCCGCGAACCCCTTTAAACACCCGCAGTACACCGCCTCTCGCTCGCTACTACCATCCCGTTACCACCATCCCGCCGACCACCACCATGCGAACCAAACCTCCGCCACAACCTCGTATCCTTCGCTGCCTCGCCGCCGAGTCGACCACCGGCGATCGCGAGACGCCGCTGGTTTCTTTTGTTATTATATATTGTGATTCGGGTTAAGCGAGTTCGATTTTTGCGCCGTCTTACGGAGTTCAAAACTCCGCCATATCGCTTCTTGATCGCATTTCGCTTCGCTTGTTATCTTGGTTATAGATCGATTTTTTCCTTTTGGGTAATCGCCGAGTTTAAAAACTCCGGCGAACCGGTTCGGTGGTATTGTGGAGTTTGTCGGCTTATGTTTGTTTGTTGGGCTGATTCGACCTCATTATTGGGATAATGGCCGGAGTTTGAACTCCGGCGGACACTGGTGTTCTGCCGCTGTCTGCCTTGTTTTGTTCCTGGTTGCATTTTTTTGTTTGCCTTGTTGCTTACCCTGTCGCTGGTTGCGTTTTATTGTCCCGCTGTTGTTGCTTACGCCGTGGCGTTTGTCATTGGGTATTGTTGTTTACTATGTCGCTGGCTGCGTTTTCTGTTTGGGCTATGTTGCTCACTGTCCCGCTGTGTTGCTACTGTTTTTGGGTGTTCCACAATGATTTGGACGATTTCGCCCCTTTATTTACTTTTGTTAAACTGATTTTAGAACAAATACTACACTTGGTATTTACTGATTTTTGAACAAATTACTACACTTGGTATTTACTGATTTTTGAACAAGTTACTACACTTGGTATTTTACTGATTTTGAATTTGATACTACACTGGCCAAAGAAGGATTTATCCGTCGATCTGGAGGCCCGTGGTTGAGGCGGAATATGTGGGCGAGGAGGAAAGTGAAAAAGATTAGACGAGAATGCATAGTATCGTTCACCAGGAGGCGAGTCGACCGCCGCCGTGGCGATATTGACTTCTCATGTCTTAGTATCATTGGCATAACACTAGCTGAGCCCACACTATATAAAAAATATATCTTTTACAATGTATTTTACATATATATATCTATATATATATATATATATATACATATATTGTGTTTGTTTGGTAATTTATTTATTATTTACTAACTCTTCTACTAAGTGTCTTTTGCAGGTACCCAGCCGCAAGCCCTCACTTCAGCCCTTCCTCTCTCCCTCTTCCCCTTACCCGTCGCCGCCGCCGCCGCCGCCCTTCGCCGGAGTTCTATCTCCGGCGAACTACCCTCAGCCGCACAGACCCTCACCCCCACTTTATCTTCCTCACACTCTCACTCACTCTCCCGTCGCCGCCGTCGCCGCTGCCGCCCTTCGCCGGAGTTCTATCTCCGGCGAACTACCCATAAGCCCCCACAAAACCCGTCCAGCCGACACACCCACTGTCACCCTCACTCTCTCTCCTTCTTCGCCGCCCCTCGCCGGAGTTCTAAAAAACTCCGGCGAACTCTCAAACCACCACAACGCCGGCGAGCCCCCTGTTAACCCTAGCCGCCGGCGAACACCCTCTCTACCTCAGCAGCCCACTGCCCTCACCATCATTTCCCGTCGCCCTCTCCCTCACTCCCGTCGCCGCCAGCCTCACCGTGAACCCCATCAGCACGGCCGCCACGCCGCATTGTTGAAATCGCCGTTGTTCTCTTCGTTGCTATTATATTATTGTTTAATTGACTGACACGAACCGCTTGTTCGCTTGGACCTGCTGGCTCGATTTTCGATTTGTTGTTTGTTATCCGCTGTTATGGATGATTGCGTATTGTTTATCGCTTTGTCGACTGATTTTGGTTATGTCATCGATTTGGCCATTTCTGCTGCTGATGTTTTGCCGTTGTTTTCGCTGATTTTATGGCCATTTTGTCATTTCTGATTTTTGTCATTTATGTTGGACTGGATTTTGGCCATGTTGCTACTGATTTTCGGCCATTTTTGCTACTGTTTTGGCCATTTTGCTACTGATATTCTGGGCCCATTGTTGCTGGACTGGTTTTAGGCTCTTTTTGCTGGTTAATTGATAATAAACAAGATACTACACTTGATTGGCCGATGAAAAAGTTATCCGTCGATTTTTGAGGCCTCCACAGTTGCAAAGACGGAAAATAAAATAAATGAAGCTTTCTGGGCAATGATGATTTCTTCCACTTACACCGGATAACCAACATGTGCTTGGCAAGGCGAATTCTCGCAGCCGCACTTGTTTAGGCTGTCCTACTTTATATTTTTACATATCTGAGCCCTCCGTGTTTAAAACTATTACTGTTTTAGCGCGGATCCGAATGTTTTATTTATTTTATTATTTTTTAGCAATATTGGCCGATGAAGGAATCCCCGTCTGATTTCCAAGGCCTCCCCTGTACAAAAGACGGATTTATTTGCTTTGTTTGTTAATTTTTGCTATTATTTTAAAATTTATGTATTCTATTACTAATACTTTTACTAAGTGTTTATGCAGGTATCCGGAGATGCATTTCAAAAAGAATGCCCCGGAGTTTATTTTATGTCGTATTTAATTTCATGTTTTATTATTTTGCATTGTATTTTATTTTAATTGTAAATTATGTAAAATGCTTAGAATAGGTAGAATAAAAAGAGCAATAAATAATTAACCTAGGTTTGAACGAACAACCGCAAGTTAGCGGATCTTAAAGGATGTCTAACCCCTTCCCTTTAGGATAATAAAGAACCCTTATCCAGAATCTCACTAATTTCGCAGACCATTAAATGGAAGTCAATTGCAGTATTTTTTGCAATAAACTAAGTGTCCTAATTCACTTAAATAATTAGGTGGCGACTCCTTAAAATACATGTAGGAATCAACCATATGTAGCAGTAATCCCGTTTCGACTCCGGTTAAAATGGAGTGTTACACGGCTAACATGCCAAGATTGTGATATGTACTTCTTATTCTTCATTCCTTTTAATCTTTAGTCCTCTTATTAATAACAACAACATGTAATATCCAATTACTTCAAGAGGAGGAATAATCCTTACCTTAAATATGCCCAAAACAATCCATTTAAAGTCGGTCCATGGTTTAGTCTTAGCTCTATTTTCTTCAAGTTCCAATCACACACATGAATCTACTACAAGCTTGTAACCATCTTTCCTTCTTGTTTTACTTCCACAAAGTTCATAAACAAGCCTAGGAAAACAACATCACACTCGGCCAAACATCCTTCTCGGCCACACCTTGTTTATCACACCTTGGAGAGTTAATTTGATTTAGAACTTGGTTAGGGTGTTTAACTAGGATAATAATCAACACTTTTTCATCCCTTGGCTAATGATGTTCTCGAAAATCTCAATAACAAGGGAGAGAGGAGAGTTTTGGATGAAAAAAGTATTATGCAAATGTTTCTAAGTCTTGTTATCACCTCTCTTATTATAGATAAATATATTACAAGGGGAGGGTTCTAAGTGGTCCACTTGTCTTGAAAATATCTCACAAAATATCTTCCAAGTCTTCTTATCTTGCTCACCTTGGCCGAAATCCCCCCTCCCCCTCCCCCACACTTGTCCACTTTTGATGAAAATATCTCCCATTCTAGTCTTTTATACAATACAATACATGTACATATACATGTACATATATACATATACATATACATATACATACATACACAAGTGGGGAGGGACACATGTCACCCTCTTATTGGCCCAAAATTATTTCATCCCCAAAAATATTCATATTTGGCCAAAATATCTCGAAATATTTGTGGACCCACAAAATCGTAAAAATTTTCTGTGGGCCCCACATGACCAAATCCGAAACTTAAAATCCAAAACTCCAATATATTCTATGAATCCCAAATACCGAATTTGAGAATCAAATTCCAAATAATAAACTTTTTTCCTTCACGAGGTTCCGAAATTTCTCCTTAGGAAAAGTGATTTTTCCTTTCGTTCAAAAATTCAAATCTTATTTTCTTACGTACGTTCTCATCTCATCCTCTAGGAAATACGGGTGTAACAATTTCTAGACTAAAGGATTTTCTAGGTATTGTTATTTCGCAACTCAAGTATGTCTTAAGACATTCTTGAGGAGACAAGAATTATAAGATATAGACCCATTGACACTCATGTGGATATGTATGCTAAACTTCTGCCAAGACATGGGGAGTCACTTAGTGATCCTGGAAGATATATGTGGTTGGTTGGTAAGTTGAATTATCTCATAGTGATTAAACTTAACATTTCTTTTTTTGTGAGTGTTGTAAGTCAGTTTATGAATTCTCCCTGTGATAGTCATTGGAATGCAGTTGTCCGCATTGTGCGATATATAAAGCTCGGCGTAAGCGACTCTTCGGCGATCGAGGTCATGAGCAGATTGTTGGATACACAGACGTTGATTAGGCATGATCACCTTTCGATAGACGTTCTACATCTGGATATTGTGTTTTAGAAACAGAGCATGATTTCTCGATCTAGTGCAGAATCAGAATATCGAGCAATGGTTGTAGCAACTTGTGAGGTAGTTTGGATTAAACAATTGCTTAGAGAACTAATCAGTCAGATGGAACTTGTGTGTGATAACAAAGCGACCCTTCATATCACATCAAATCTGGTATTTCATGAGAGCACTAAGCACATTGATATCGACAATCACTTTGTCAGATAAAAGACCCTCTCCGGCGATAAATTTGAAGCCAAGTGATCAGCTTGCAAATATTTTCACCAAGTCCCGCGACCGTCTCAGATTAGTTACATACGTAATAAGCTCAATACATATGACTTGTATGCACCAAATTTGAGAGTGTTAGAATATAAATAGTAATAGTATTTGTTTATATATCATACATGAAAAATGATTGGGATGTAGTGCCTATAAATAGAAATCAATATATTGTTGTAGATATACAACTCAATAATATTTCTCCCATAATCTCACGGTAAGACTTCAACATTAACAAGTTTTGACTTTGAACATTAAAAGCTTTGTCCGTGGGGACAACCGGAGTTTTAAAAGTTTTAAGACCTCCATTTTCAAGATAATTAGGTGTAAATTTGACTAAACCTTTACATACTTCTATCTTTTGAAAGAGTAATACACAGGAAAACTTCATAATTTAACTGCCAAAGAATTGTGAGGAAGGGGAATTGCCAAAGTTGTGCATTGCAATATGAAGCCATACAGAATAACATTTTATTCCACTTTTTTTTTGTAGTGAAGTCTCTCTTACCTAACAGTTTAAAAATACGATTCTAGTAGCATCATAATTACGAAGCATTTCAGTAATGATTAGTTGTACTGTTATTCAATTGTGCTAATGTGTTTTTGCGCAAACAGTAACAAAATTCCAATTGTAGCTTACAGAGCCAGTTTGAAATCTGAACATATGTTTCCTCGAAACGATAACTAATGCAGAAATGTCATTTTATCTGAGCAAGAAGATACATTGCCTTGATACATCAACCAACGCCCTAAAAAAAGTAATCACCGAGCACATAAATATCTTCCTCAAGTAGAACTTTATAGTCGTCTTAAGATGTTCAAGGGATTGCATAATTCCCTACTCATTCCTAGCCTGCAAGATCTGAAATCACTACTATTTGGTACAGGGAAATAATGCACAAACACTGTAGGTGCAACATTTAGAGGTTTTAGGCAAATGGAAAAACATATCCTTGTCCAGCAGATCACCCAAATTGCATGCGCAGATTTGTTTTATTTAGGAGCACTAGTTATTGGGTCCTTCAGCGGGTTCAGAGCACGAGTGACAGCATAAAGAAGCTCATACGAACAATTATCTACCGGGGATTGATGTGAACTTGAATTCCCCGCAACTCCTATAGCATGTGTTTCTTGCCTGGACCGTTCAAGAAGTAGGAATAAACAATTAGAGAAAGATCAGACCCTACATGAACTTTTCTGGAACTCTAGATAGGGAAGCCGAAGTGACCTATAAAAGCATTAGGATATTAAGAAGATAGATTCAGAGAAACACATTTTTGATAATTTGCTACAGAAAACATGCTCACGTACAATTTAAAATATTGATGTAAATTAAAGTTACCTCGAATTAGCTTAGTTATCTGTCTGTGCTGCCGAGTTTGAACCCTTTTTCTGCTCACCATCCCTTAAGATCCTATAAGCATAAAATGCTGCCACCCCTCCACTACACACAGCAAAAGCCAATTAACAACACTAAATGTGAGCACCTGAGATGCAACAATCTACAATACCAGCGCACATTACACATTCTTTCAAAAAATTCATGTGGCTACATCACTTTCTCATGGGGATACAATAACGGCTACACATTAATCTCAAGCTAGAAAATATATGTATGAACATATAATAAAAGGAAGCTTAAGACATAAAAAATTAGACCAGGAAGACGAAGAGCGGCAGCGGAACAGAGATTTTTTTTAAATTAAGAAAATCAAGTTTTTGACTTTCAATAAGGGAAAATCACTAAAAGAAATAATACTCACTTGTCCCAATTTATGTGATGCACTTACGTTTAGTCTATCCCAAAAAGAATGATACCTTTCTATATTAGAAAAAAAAATAACTTTAAACTTTCTATTTTACCTTAATGAGATAAATTATAACCACACAAATAATATCTATGGCTTGTTTTGAAGACAAGTTTCAAGTCTTTACTTCGTGCCCAGTCCAAGTGCATTACATAAATTGGGATGCAAGGAGTGAAAAATAACATTTCATAAACAACATGAAAGCAAAACTTTCTTGAGGGACTTGACGGACTCTGGTGCACTTGTTTATCTTGTTCTAAATAAACATATTCATCCTACCATCAGTAGCAAGTATGTATATTATAATCTCCCACAAGACTTCTAAATGAGATAACTGCATCTAGAACTAGCTAGCATCAAGACCCTTGGTCGACGAATTACATCAAGTGGGGTTGCTCTAACCTCACACCCCTCCCCCTTCCCCTCTCCTCTGTCAAATCCTTCTTTTCGTTCTATATGGACAAGATGCAAAGACTATTTTGAAGAGGACAATGAGCAAAATTAAACCACCAAAATAACAAATAGAGTGTAGCATTGTAAAGGGTATGTGAGGGCTAGAAATATGAAAACCTGATGATGGCTGTAATAAAATTGAAAATAAATGGTGTCTGCAAGGCAAGAGAAAATAAGTTGTCAGAAATCATTGCTTAAACATTTTTGACCAACAACTGCATAAGGACTCTACAAAGAGAGGGAGGAGGAAGAGAAGGAAGTCATACCTGCAACAACAGGCGAAATTCTCTGACAAATAAGATGGTAGCAATGGCTGCGAAAAAAGAAAGCATGTAACAGGTAAAGCAATGGCTGAAAAAATGAGAACGCATATACCAGGTAAAGCAATGCTGCAATGATTAATACAGAATATGAGAAACAATATCCAGCATTACAATCACAAATAAAAGAAGGGTTTTCCAAAATTGTAAAATGTGAATGTCAATTTTCCCCAACCAGGACTGTAAAAACACAAATTTCGGAGTAGATAGATTTGTGAAATCCCTAAACTAACCTACACTACCTCAGCATACCCTTAAATGTTGCAAGCTAGCTGGCAGCAGCAGAGTAAGGCGCAGCTCACAACCACAACAGGAAGAAAAAGAACTTGCAAAGCCTCGTTGCGATAAAAAGAAATAGTTTCATTTTTATTATTACAACATACCCAGTGAAATCCCACAACGTGGGATCTGGGGAGGGTAAAGTGTACGCAGACCTTACCTCCACCTTGGTAGGTAGAGCGGCAATTTCCGAGAGATCCTCGGCTCAAGACAAAACATAAACACAAGCAAGGCAAGACAAAGCGAGAGAAATAGTCAGCCTCAACATGATAACAAAATCGAATACGCCATCGTAACACATTCTAACAACAGGAAGCAGTAGCTAACACAACTAAATAAGATAAACAAAGTACACTAAAGAACGCAGAGCAGCAACAATCAAACTACAGGGCACTATAAAACAATATTGCGCCTATAAGTGATAGGCTAATCGGGCATACAGTAATAACACTACAACTATCATTTTATAAGCGTAAGTAGGACTATGTTTGACTACCTACTACCCTAATTTGTGTCCTCCACAACCCTCTATCTAAAGTCATGTCATCAGTAAGTTGCACATGCGTCGTATCCTGTCTAATCACATCTCCCCAATACTTCTTCGGCCTACTCCTCCTGAACCCGTCCATAGCCAAGCTTTCACACCTCCGCCCTGGGTCATCAGTGTCTCTCCTCTGCACATGCCCGAACCACCTCAACCTCGCTTCCCACATATTATCCTCCATCGAGGTCACTCCCACTTTATCCCGTATATCATCATTTATAATCCTATCTCTCATTGTATGCCAACAACATCTTGCTTGTCAGATAGCAAGGATGTCATCATATCTTTTAGTTGCCTAGGAAAATTGGTGAAATTGTCACAAATATTCCTCCTAAAATGACTAAAATTTCTGTTTCCACAACCTAATCTAAAATTAATAAACAAAAAGCATACAATAAAATCCAGATTCCGCGAATGTTATCTAGAACAATAAATATGAAAGTAATTCTACATCAATATCAACCAATTAAACCTCAACCCCAAAACCAGTTCGGATTGGCTATATGAACGCTCTATCCCATTTCATCAAATAGTCAATAAAATTAAGGGTTAATTTGCATATCACTACAACAGCAGCTATGCCTCAATTCGAACTAGTTGAGATCGGCTAGAATCCTTAATATATATTCGACTCAAGTTGGAACTGATTCATTCCAATACTCAATCGCTTGTCATTTAAAACAAATTAGAGATACAGATTCTCTGCTGCTTTTACCGACATTGCAAGTTTATTCGTCTTTCCTATATAATATAATGACATCGTCGCTATATGACAGTTACAGGCCAAATTCACAAGCAATTCATGACACCCATTGCAAAAATTGGTAATAGCAAACTAATAAATAGAAGATGCACAAAATAAATCAATATCTTCTTGTAAGAGTTCCATATATGTGTTATAAAGAGTACATGTGGAGTGGGGAGTAACTGAAGATTGACAGTCTCTCATATGCTAACCTGTCTGTCCCTTTAAAGCTAGCGAAGTCGACTCGCCACTTTTCCATGATCTTAAACTTGAGATGCTCAAGGCCAAAAGAGTACTACCAAGTATAACACCAAATCTAAGGGCAGCAATGCTTCCACTTAGCATGAAGTACAAAAAGCCACCAGCAGAAAGAAGAGTTCCTGCAGAGAATGACCAAGACAATGAAAAAGCTATAGGTTTCAACGCATTGCATGCTTCATCTCGAAGAATCTTAAACAATAGATAATAGTAACCCAAACAAAAGCATAAAACGACTTATTAAAACAAAACTCTAAAACTGCACGTCTAGCAGTCCCTTACTGCTGCATTTGGAAAGATAAGTTGTACATACCATAAGGTATTCCCACATAAAAGTCTCGCACTTTCGACACGTCATTTAATTCATCTGCAGAGGAAGCAAATGTTTCAACAATATCCTTTACTGGTTCAGGGGAGTTCTCAGCAGCAGTAGCTAAATATCCTTTACTATCCTCACTAATTTCCTTTGCAATTATAGTCAAATCTTCTCTTGCCTTCTCTGCTTGAATTTGTAATTTCTCAGAAGTTTCTTTCAAAATAATCATAGCTTTCTCGGAATACACCTCATATGCTTCTTGTGACACAGCCTGCACCTTCATTGCTTGTTCTTTGAAGGAAGCTAGTGTCTGTTTCCAGGCTTCTTCTGACGCCTCAGTCTCCCTCTTAAGATCATTATTGTCCTTCTCCAATTCAGAATCTGAAGGCTTCTGAAAACATGAAAACTTTTGACTCATAGGAATGAAAGAACTATGCCTAACATCAAAAAGATCAATGTAGATTGACAAAACATAGTTATACACACCAATTAACATACTACTCTCTTCGCCGAATATAATAGGCCTAATTTGACTTGCTTGGAGTTTTAAGAGTAAAATATTTGAATCGATTATTGTATTGAGTTTTCTTGGAAGTTATTAGAATAATACCTTGAGATGTAACGTAAGTGGAATAGTTATACAAAAAAAAACATCAAGTTCGATATAATAAAAAAAACATAAACAGTCGACACTAGTTCAATTCCATTTAGCAAAGCATTCAATGTTCTTTGGGGTACCAGAAAGGAGACAAGGTCAACTTAATTGATTAGATACTCCATCCTATTAAATATAAAGCAATAAGATTAGACATACCATTCTTAACAGTTAACATACCAAAAACAAAAGTTTGGTCCAGTCACAGCTTACTCACCTTGATCAGATTAAGCTTTCATGAGGTTCAACATACTTGGTCTCACATCAACCAAACTTCTAGTATTTTGCTGCTCGTAACTTTTGTTACTTACATGCACAGTATTTATAACAAAAAAGTAAGGAGTGAGTCTCCTTCCTGTTCATCATTCTTTTAAGGAAAGTATTATATAGAGCTCTGCTCAATTTAATTGTTCTTTATACAAATAGCTATGTATATGTATGTGAGTGTGTGTGTTTGTGTGTATATATATTTGCTGCATTTAGTTTATATCTTGCTATTTCTGCTGTCTTATTTTTCTTTTGAGCCGAGGGTCTACCGGAAACAACCTCTCTACCTCACAAAGGTAGGGGTAAGGTCTCACAGATATCTTACCCCTCCTGCACTCCACTTGTGGGATTACACTGGGTATGTTATATATATATATATATATATATATATATAAAACAAAGTGCTGGTATAGAGTTGAAATGTAAGAGCTATCACAAGTTGGATGGAACAGAATTAATCCTTCATAAAAAGAAACAATAAAAGCAGGCGCAAGAACCACAGGAAAACAAATATGATGGTAAAAGAAACCAAGCCTCTAATAAATCCCACCAATCTGCCCATAACCTGCTCCACTTCACACAATCATGTATCTTCATTATAACTTCTTAGTTTCCTTCAGAAACCATAAATTAGACACCTAGATCGGACTCCATACTTTCACAATCAAAATGTGAAGGTGAGGTGTGGATGCCAACACGTCCATACTGTAATAAAACTCCTCTTGCATAATATACCAGCCTATTCATATTTTAAATGATAGTATGAAATATAAAAAAAATTAGTGCAGCTCTTTCAGCTTGATGTATGTTACCTTTGTCCCAAAGAAGAAGGGCAAGGTAAAAGGGTGAAAGCATCTAAATTTAGATGTGAATTCAGCAGTTGATCCTTCAACTTTTTCAGATATAATCTACATATTTAAATGTACTATAATTTACAAGGATTCTGCAACTCTTTCAGATGTTGGACAAAGCTACAGGCAAGTGTAAGCCACAAAGGAAACAATAACTTGGAATTCCCATTTTACAAGTTTCTCCTAGAAACTTTGTAATCTAATGAAATGTGAAAACAGCACTCGACAACCATGTCCTAGACCTCACATTATATTCAACCACCTAAAAGGGTAAATAAATGCAAGGTATAGCCTAGTGGACAATAAAGAGAATGCAAGCCTTGGACTTTCGGACCATGACAAATGGTGGTTGGTCCTAGTAACCTGCTAAGCTCAAAAGGTCATGGCGGAGATAAGAAACTAGCCTCAAAATTTTCCAGTGAGTATCACAATGCTCAGTTAGAATATCTTCAAATTGTTACAACCAATGAAATGACCATAAAACTAATGAAAATCTGGAGGTCTCCAATAAAGCTTCTACCTTTGACTGCAATTCATATACCCAGTGAAACATAATAAATGAAAAAACAAATAAGTATCTATTTAAGAAATAGAAATATAAGCTCAAACAAGTTTACTCACCGATTCTTCATGTGAAGCTGAAAATGAGAAAATCGATCTATTCCTGACACTACGTCGAGCCAACGGAACCAAGCCGGAGCTGGAGCTGGAGCCAAAGCAAAGTCCAGACCGAACCACAAGGAAACTTCTTTCCTTACAGGGTCTCTGAAACCCTAGAGATGTAGGAGTATAACATAGCGCCATTGAAGAAGAAGAAGAAGCTTGCTTTAAGAGAGAGCAAGGGCTAGGGTTTGTTATAGCAACATTCATTTCTCTTTTCTTTTGTCAATTTCACTCAACACTTCTCGCTCAAGGGAATAAACTATAAAGGTATAGGTCTTGCAACACGTGATAAACCACGTGTTCCCCCTCCTCTATACACGAGACTAATCAATAACAATACTTTTTCTTTTTATGGTTTTCTATCACTAATATGAATTCGTATCGGATAATCCTACATTGGACGGTAAAATATTTCTTAATAATGGTGACTCCATACTTATGAGACTCAAACTTGAGACCTTAATTAAAAATGAAATAGTATATGTCACTACACCACAACCATTGTTGGTCAATAACAATACGCTATTGTTTAGATTCTTATTTTATAAATCTATTTTTTATCGACAAACAATATTTATCGATACATAATTTAAATTTTGTTTAGAAGTTTATTATTTTTAACATATGTTATAACATTTTATGAATATAAACTTTAAAACTTATCATCTTAAACATATTATAATATGTGTCTTGCTATTCATTAGGGGCGAAAATAGAAATATAAAGATAATTCTTTCCAGATATTTGGTGTATTTAGTAGGAAGGAAAACAATTTTCACTAAAAACAATTTTAAAAAAAGAAGTAAATTTTTAATTTATTTTTTTATATTTGATAAATAAATAAAAATATAATCCTATGAACATTTAACAACCACAACAACCAAACACTTAACCCAAAATCGTACCAACCAACACTTGATGTGTGCCCGGATTGCAACTCGTTTTTCGTGTTCATTCCTCGTCTAAACCACTTCAATCCTTCCACCACTACACTCCAAAATACGTACCTAACACCCACTATAAAATTCACTACCTGAAACTACACATAAACAACCGCTCCCAGTCGACAACACTAAACAATCCACTAACCCGACCTTTGTGGGTACCTCACTGTTTTGGTCCATTGATGTGACCTTGCCTCCACAAAAAAAAAATCATCCCAAATATCATCCTGACCCTCAACCCACCTATAACAGCTATACAAAATGCCTAGCCCGATTCCAAACTCAACTACCCGAAACAATCACCAAACACCACTGTATCGAGCCAACCCGAGAACCCCATCTTTGATATCCAATTTTGGGTCAACCCGAATATCACCAACACTTGACCTACTTACCAAACATCACCCCTCCTTACATCAGAACGCTCAAACTCGGTTCACATCGTGCCTTACCCTGCACCCTAGTTGATACATACATCGTAGAAAATCACGAACATAAAACATGAGTCACTAAACAAGAGATATAGTAAATAAACAGCCAACCAAAACAGCTTGCCTTCAAGATATACATAAAACCCGAACAGCTTTAATCCTTTTACAACCCCGCCTACAACAAGACATGCACTTAAGATATACAACAACTATGACGGACAGGCTCTCGCCATACCCCGAATGTACAAGAACCTACAACTCAGTGGAAACATACCAAAGATAAGCCTCCAAGGAACGGAGCTTTCCGACACGCCGGTGAGATCCTAAGAATGGATCCACGATCGACACTCTACCGCAGATGAACGCAGCTCAAGGAGGTCGCATAACAGTACTAAGTATGTGAAATCAGAATATCGTAGCTAAATCATAATACCAATAAAGCAGAGACATGTATGATAACCAAAATACAAGACGCAACATAAAAGTTAGCCAAGTCGTGGACTCACGCCTCAAAGTCACCACTAAATATAACTACGGGTCTCACGCCCACCACATCCATCATGTTCGCATCACGGCCACATGCCTCACATCAGACGGCAGTATACGCCCATGATGCAACACACAAGCGCCAGATGCCACATGCCCTGGACATCGTGACGGCAGATACGCCATGTAACCTCAATAACAATATATCGCGGTCAACCCCGCCGCACGCCACGCCCCGGACATCAGACGGTAGACATCGCCCATGTTGCAAGAATAACCATATATCGTAATCAACCCGCCGCACGGCCGACGCCTAATATCAGACGCAGACATACGTCCACGTGACATCAACAACAAGACAAGAATCAAAATGGAAGCATACCCGTGGAATTTCCATCACCGCCAAAGACGCCCAAGTAAGTTCAACAAGTCAACCGCCTCTACCGAGACGCAGAATACGTAAATACCACACTGCACAACCAAGGCTATCATCACAAGATAGGCAAGTTTCACAACAACAAGCATAGGCAAGTTTCGCAACAACAAGATAGGCAAGTTTCACAACAACAAGCATAGCAAGTCTCACACAACTCAAAGTACTTTCATTTTACGCCAAAGTCCGGTTTGTAACCCCAAAGTACTACATACGTAAGTTCTTTTAACAGAGATCCATTACTTTTATAAAAGTCACCCGACACCGTAGTATTAGAATGACCAACCCACATTCCTTTTCAAAATCAAGTAACAACATTCTTTTCCTAAGTTCCGCTTTGCCTAGTTTCACTACTCAAGCTTCTCATTTTCAAATGGTTTCATAGTTCATAAACTTAATCACTGATTTCTTTTAGAACAATTGAGTAATATATGTCTCACGCGAGAGTAGGTTATTCTTGTTTACTACATTCTTATTACAAAGAGCCATGATCTAGAAAATGTAATATCATTTTGTCTCATCTAGTTTCTACGCAGATGAGGTTTCTACCGGTTTTAATACGATACATCATTATTCAAGACATTTTCCTTTATTAACGCCGCAGTTGGTCCTGTCGATACACATTCGATTCAAATCAAGAAAACATTATCCCTTTAAATAAAACCAAGTACTCATTACTCACGAATGAGGTTTCACATAAACATCCACATTAAAACAAATAAGTTAAGTCTCTTAACTTCTAACATCAAGAAACCATTTCCTTTACCTCTTAAGACATTATACCTAACTCCCCATGCCTAGTATAACTCTTTTTAAAACCTTTAAAACCAAGTGTTACTCTCCTTCAAAACGATTTATAAATCTTTTGAAATACATCAAGTTTCTTTATTATAACAAGTCGCTTATAATTCACCTCGCTTACCTTTTAAAACCACAAAGTATTTTCTTACCTACATAAAGTCGTTATAACTAACTTCCCATAAAGTTCGTTATAACACTTTATGTTTCAAACCAATCAAATACATTAAACACACGTACGCTCACCGCATCACATAGTTACACACATATCATGCTAGAAGAGATAGGAAGAGGTTCACATACCTCGCGACGATTGTCGACTAATAGCAAAACGCCCAAGACTTCAAACCGCCGCTACTCCTTAGTCCGTAAGATTACGCCACACGTAGCACTTCAACCTATAAGGCCACAAGCGCGCTTATTAACATTTAGATCTCATCGAGAACATTCTACCAAAATTCGCAAAGACCTCCCCGCAACAACAGAAATCTTCTCTCTCTAACGAGGCCGCCACTGCCAACTGCGGGGTTATACATCTAACCCTAACTGCACAATTCTACTCCACTGCACTACTACATAAGTCTACCGTAATACAACCCTATGTAATTACAGCTCAGCCTGGGCTTCTTCAGCTTAAGTCGCAAGACATCGCTGTAAGTATTATTCAGCTTAAGTCGCAAGACATCACGATAACTACGCTTCAAGACTATATATAGTATACAACAACTATATATTCAACACTTATGTAATTTCCAATTACAATAGAGGGACAAGATAATTACCTCGATAAGCCCAAAATTATCCTAGTTTAAGTCGCCTCCCGAGCAAGGTTTAGCTCCAACTCGCAAGGCCCAACCCGCTCCAACTACCCTTAGAAGTTCTAACTAACTTCTACTTACAACTTCAACAACTGTGAAGATTTATGTTTCGCTTGTGGCTAAAGGAAGTATAATCGTATTTTCCGGGCTTTGTATGTTGTAACTGGGAATACTACAAGGTATTTGGGCTAAGGTATTTGGACATTATAACAATATTAGAGAGTATTTCTATACCACAACAAGGGTATTATACGAAGACAACTAGCAGTGGGTACCCCACGCCAAGGTACCACAAAGTGGAGGGAGGCCTCGGCCACAAGGCCTCACGAAAGGTGTGGAGGAGGGGAAGCTCTCGCCAGCACAACAAGAAGGGAGGAGAGGGTTTCAAGACTTGGAAGTTTTTGGAATGGATGAAGTCTTCACACTTGTGGGTATTTATAGCAAAACCAAAAGCCAACCAACGGCCAAGATCAAGCCATGCAAGGCAAGTGTAAGTCCAAGCTCCAGCCAACTGCACCCTAACCCTACTCCACAAAACACTCCACAAACCACTCCACAAAACAAGGCCAACACACGGCACAATTCAAGGGACCAAGCGGCCAAGGCCAATCGATCCTCTGACGCCCAATCGCCCAAGTCCTCCACTACAATAATGCGGGTGACATACGCCACCCTCCCGCTGGTCCAAAATGTTTCGCTTCTGAAAAATCCGCAAAAATTATAAATGACATAGCCGGAATTTTCTACGAAAGTCCGTGGAAACGCTTTCGCCGTAAAAACGACTTAATCGCACTGTGCCCAAAATTTCAAACATGCCTAACTTAAGGCTCAAAATTGCACGCACGCCCACACGCATATACTGAAATACGGGTATAACATTCTTCCTTAGAAACATTCGCCCAATGTTCCTTCAAGGTCTCAAAACAAACAAAGGCCAAGATAGTCTTCACCGCTATACGCACGAAAAACAATCATGCCACACTGCCACAAAACACACGCTCACTTCTCCTTTCTCGCAGATTGCCACTTAACACTCGAACTCGCTCTAGTGTCCGTATCACACTTCCGCCAACGCTTCGTTTCAACCCTGAGTTACTACTTCCAAACTTGGGTCATCTCACTAACTCGATTTCAAGGCCATTCCCGCCTTCACGAATCGATTCTCGTCGAACGATTCACTAACTCATACGACGGTCATCTAAACTGGGCCTAGCACTCGTGACTCGCCACCGGGCGACCACCCAGCCGACCTTCCTCAAAACGGACGCTGGTCGCCCGCAACACGGCCCCAACCCGACCCATCAGAGCCAACTCTCTAGTTTCGATCCAACAATCTACTCTACAGTCATGAAAGCTACCACTTCCATTTCACACTACCCAGGACTTACCCTTTTCACTAACCGTGCTTCTAAATCATATTTTAGCACAAAGCTATCCAAACATAACACTTAACACATCATTAACATCAATACATACAAGTATCTACAAGTGTTAAGGATATACCAAAAAGCGCTCAAGCGACCGCTAAAATCGGGAACTCCCACCGCGACTTCTACCGGCTCGCCGGTACGAACATTCTCGCTCAAGCATAAGTGTGAAGAACCCGCAATCGCTTCCAGAGTTCAGGCTATCCTACCGGGCTACTCGCCTGACGCCGCCATATGGCCCTCGCTGCCGCAGCACAATAAGCTCTCGTACTACGACACTTCCCGAACGCTCTACTACATCGACCACACCGAGGTAGGGTGATCGCGACCGCCAACACCCCTACTCTCAACATTCGCTCGGGAGCCCCGACTCGCTTCCCAATATCCTGCGGTCCCGGCGTCGCGGGGACCACTCAGAATGGGCGAGGTACATAACTAGTTCCGCCGAGGCGGTCCGCCGAAGTCGCTAAAATATCCGACCGCTTTGGCCTTCTTCTCGCCGAAAGCGTCCACCTGCCGATCTTCGCGCCTCGCACCTAAGCGCACGAGCTCGCACGCGGCACGCCCATGCCCACAAGAGAAACACCAACAACTTCTCGCTAGGTAATCATCGAGCCTCAGAACATACTTCCGGCACTGATCCTCCATACTAGCTACTAATGCGGAACATACCGCCAACGAGTCGAACTCCACATTGTACTCCCAATCAGACGCCTGCTTCGCTCAACATCAAAAATTGTTTACCGAGCCCTCTCATTTGCGAGGCAAGAAATGTGCTGTGAAGTGCCCCCAAAACTCGCCCCAAACGGCCGGAAGTGAATGCTCTCCCGAAAGCTCCCACGAAGTCAAACCAATCGATCGCGTATCATGCAAAATGCGTAACCTAGACCACCGACTGGTCTCAAGCTCGATCACTACGATCCGTCAGAATCGTTTGATGAACTCGCGATCATCTCGTGCCTCACCCGTAACTCGCGCTACATCTCGTAAAGTCCTCGTAGCCTCAAATCGCTCGCCGGTGAACTACGGTGCATTGGCCGGAATCACGTGATTCCAAATTTATCTCATATCTGCCACGACTCGCCAGAATCGCCATCTCCTTGTAACTCAACTCCTTCGCCTGCATCGTGGACCGAGGCTCAGTATCAGAGTCTCGCAGCCCACCGCCGCGCCTAAACTCGCTGGTGCCAAGGCCGCGAAACCCGCCGAAGCACTGCTCGTATCGACGCTCGCGCTCGCATTTCCTCAATCACACTAGCGCCTCGGCCGCTTTGCCCTTCGCTACGGTTGCCTTTCGCAGGCATAATCGTAAAACGAAACACGCCGAGGGTCCAACTTACAACACCTTTCTAAGGCACGATCTCGTAATGAGAAGAATGGAAACCAATCCTAAATGTCCTATAGCCTCGACATAGATGTGGTGCACAACACACCGATAATCAAGACTCTACTAGACACGGCCTCAGACACTTTCCGAGGACTAACCGCCTGATACCACTTTGTAACGCCCGAAACTCCGGCGCCATCGTGCCTTACCCCGGCACCCTAGTGATACATACATCGAGAAAATCGAACATAAAACATGAGTCACTAAACAAGAGATATAGTAAATAAACAAAGCAACCAAAATAGCTTGCTTCAAGATATACATAAAACTCAACAGCTTTAATCTTTTACAACCCCGCCACAACAAGCATTGCTGCACTTCTAAGATATATTAACAACTATGACGCGACAGGTCTCGCCATACCCCGAATGTACAAGAACCTACAACTCGTGGAAACATACCAAAGATAAGCCTCAAGGAACTGAGCTTTCCGACACGCCAAGTGAGATCCTAAGAATGGATCCACGACCGACGTACTTCTACTCGCGGATTTAACGCAGCCAAGCGAGGTCAAGCATAACAGTACCAAGCATGTGAAATCAGAATATCGCAGCTTAAATCATAACAATTTAATAAAGCAGAGACATGTATGATAACCAAAATACAGACGCAACATAAAAGCCAAGTCGTGGACTCACGCCTCAAAGTCACCACTAAATATAACTACGGGTCTCACGCCCACCACATCCATCATGTTCGCATCACGCCACATGCCCTAATATCGTGACGGTAGACATGTCCATGATGCAACACACAACAAGGCCGTACGCCACATGCCCGGACATCGTGACGGCAGTAGATACGCCCATGTAACCTCAATAACAATATATCGTGGTCAACTCGCCGCACGCCACATGCCCCTAACATCAGACGGCAGTACATCGCCCATGTTGCGCAAGAATAACCATATATCGTAATCAACCCGCCGCACGGCCGCGATGCTCTAATATCGAGACGGCAGACACGTCCACGTGACATCAACAACAAGACAAGAATCAAAATGGAAGCATACCCGTGGAATTCTCCATCATCGCCAAAGACGCCCAAGTAAGTTCTCAACAAGTCAACCGCCTCTACCGAGAGACGCCAGAATACGTAAATACCACACTTGCACAACCAAGGCTATCATCACAAGATAGGCAAGTTTCACAACAACAAGCATAGTAAGTTTCAGAACAACAAGATAGGCAAGTTTCACAACAACAAGCATAGGCAAGTCTCACACAACTCAAAGTACTTTCATTTTATGCCAAAGTCCGGTTTGTAACCCCAAAGTACTACATACGTTAAGTTCTTTTAACAGAGATCCATTACTTTTATAAAAGTCACCCGACACCGTAGAGATTAGAATGACTCAACCCACATTCCTTTTCAAAATCAAGTAACAACATTCTTTCCTAAGTTCCGGTTTGCCTAGTTTCAATTACTCAAGCTTCTCATTTTCAAATGGTTTCATAGTTCATAAACTTAATCACTTGATTTCTTTTAGAACAATCGAGTAATATATGTCTCACGCGAGAGTAGGTTATTCTTGTTTACTACATTCTTATTACACAGCCCATGATCTAGAAAATGTAATATCATTTTGTCTCATCTTAGTTTCTATGCAGATGGAGGTTTCTACCGTTTTAATACGATACATCATTATTCAAGACATTTTCCTTTATTAACGCCGCAGTGTCCTGTCGATACACATTCTCGATTTCAAATCAAGAAACATTATCCCTTTAAATAAAACCAAGTACTCATTACTCACGAACGAGGTTTCACATAAACATCCACATTAAAACAAATAAGTTAAGTCTCTTAACTTCTAACATCAAGAAACCATTTCCTTTACCTCCTTAAGACATTATACCTAACTCCCACTAAGCCTAGTATAACTCTTTTTAAAACCTTTAAAACTAAGTTGTTACTCTCCTTCAAAACGATTTATAAATCTTTTGAAATACATCAAGTTTCTTTATTATAACAAGTCGCTTATAATTCACCTCGCTACCTTTTAAAACCACAAAGTATTTTCTTACCTACATAAAGTCGTTATAACCAACTTCCCATAAAGTTCGTTATAACACTTTATGTTTCAAACCAATCAAATACATTAAACACACGCACGCTCACCGTACTCATAGTTACACACATATCATGCTAGAAGAGATAGGAAGAGGTTCACATACCTCGCGACGATTGTCGACTAATAGCAAAACGCCCAAGCACTTCAAACCGCCGGCTACTCCTTAGTCCGTAAGATTACGCCACACGTAGCACTTCAACCTATAAGGCCACGCGCTTTATTAACATTTAGATCTCATCGTAGAACATTCTCACCAAAATTCGCAACACTTCCCGCAATAACAGAAATCTTCTCTCTAACGAGGCCGCCACCAAGCCAACCGTGGGGTTATACATCTAACCCTAACTGCACAATTCTACCTACTAGACTACTACATAAGTCCACTGTAATACAACCCCATGTAATTACGCTCAGCTTCGATTCGCCAGCTTAAGTCGCAAAGACATCGCTGTAAGTATTATTCAGCTTAAGTCGCAAGACATCACGATAACTACGCTCAAGACTATATATAGTATACAACAACTATATATTCAACACTTATGTAATTTCCAATTACAATAGAGGACAAGATAATTACCTCGATAAGCCCAAAATTATCCTAGTTTAAAGTCGCCCGAGCAAGGTTTAGCTCCAACCCGCGCCCAACCCGCTCCAAACTACCCTTAGAAGCTTCTAACTAACTTCTACTTACAACTTCAACAACGTGAAGATTTCCTTAGTGTTTCGTTTTGTGGCTAAAGGAAGTATAATCGTATTTTCCGGGCTTTGTATAAGTGTAACTCGGGAATACTACAAGGTATTTGGGGCCAAGGTATTTGGACATTATAACAATATTGTGAGAGTATTTCTATACCACAACAAGTGGTATTATACGAAGACAACTAGCAGTGGTACCCACGGCCAAGGTACCACAAAGGGAGGGTGCTCTCTACCACAAGGCCTCACGAAAGGGGAGGAGGGGAAGCTCTCGGCTAGCACAACAAGAAGGAGGAGAGGGTTTCAAGACTTGGAAGTTTTTGGAATGGATGAAGTCTTCACACTTGGGTATTTATAGCAAAACCAAAAGCCAACCAATGGCCAAGATCAAGCCATGTGCAAGGCAAGTGTAAGGCCAAGATCGCCAAGTGCACCCTAACCCTACTCCACAAAACACTCCACAAAACACTCCACAAAACAAGGCCAAAACAAGGCACAATTCAAGGGACCAATCGCCAAGGCCAACCGATCCTCTCGACGCCCAATCGCCCAAGTCCTCCACTTGTTACTAATGCGGGTGACATGCCACCCTCCGCTGGTCCAAAATGTTTCGCCTCTAAAAATCCGCAAAATTATAAATGACATAGCCTAATTTTCTACGAAAGTCGTGGGAAACGCTTCGCCGTAAAACGACTTAATCGGCACTGTGCCCAAAATTTCAAACATGCCTAACTTAAGGCTCAAAATTGCACGCACGCCCACACGCATACTCGAAATACGGTATAACACTTACATCAGCACTGCACTTGAAACTCAAAAACCTTACCATCGGGAGTCTAACCTCTCACTCTAGTTTGTGAACCATTTGGAGTAACTGGAATCATCCCCCCTAGGCCAAACTGCCAAAGGGCTCCAACACTCGAAACATAGTTACTTGATGGCCTAGAGTAGCAGCGAACCCATACTGTGCATCCAACCTCCTCAGTCAACTTTGGCTCTTCATCCGGGATGTCCTCAAGATTTGGAGTTAACTTTCCATCGGGGTCCTGAATATGTGTTAATGCTCAGCCTCTAGCTGGCACAACTACATGGTATTTTCCCCTACCATGCCCTCTGCCACATCCTCTACCTCGGCCATAGACAGTTGCTCATGCAACGGGTATGGGTGTGGGTGCAGGTGCAAGCTCTTAACCTTGAATAGCAGTCGACCGCATCCTCACCATCTGTGAGAAGACATAAGAACGAAGTTAAGATACCAATCTGAACAAACTCACACTAAAATAATGAAATAGACACCAATTGGATTGAACTAGCACGAAAAGAGAGAAAAAAGTGAATTGTTTCCTAAATATCCAAGACTCTACTAGATATTGCTCTTGTACTCAATAGACCGGTCAAACTAGGGCTCTGATATCAATTTTTCATGACCCAAATCTTGAGTCATGGTGGCACCTACGTTATCTCGTGGGTAGGCGAATTATATCCTAAAATCAATAGAAACAAGTTAAAGAAAGCGAAATTTAATAAGGAAAAAAGTATCAAGTCTTAATAATTTGCATTACTAGATAAATATCCAACATATCTCAAAATCTGATCAAATAGTACAAGAGATCTAAAATAAGAATTTGAAATGCAAGTCTGAATATGTCCTCGTAGGCAAAATATTGTCTGTTGAATGTAAAACAGAAGCAAGTAAAGAAGGGTCTTCCAGGGGTCATGGATGACCAAGTAGCTCACCCTAAAATACAATGAGAGTCACCCCCGCGAATCAACCACGGGCCTAGAACTGGATCCTGGATCAAACTTTGCACTAAAAAAATGTTGCAAAAGTAGAATCACTACAACACAAGTACTGGAAAGCATCATAGGCCGACAACAAATAGATAACGCATGGAGATATAGATATTAACAAGTAGCAAGTAGAGCAACTAAGTATGGTCATGAAATCATGTTCAAGTAAAGATCAAGAGTCATGTAATCTACCAAAGACAATTAAATAAATGGATGAACAAATGTAATGCAAAGGCCCTCTCATTCTGTTCACTCCCATACACATATACTAAGGGAAATACCTCAAAGTCATGACCCATGAGAGACCCACGAAGTCTATGTATCACCCAGAATAATTTCCATTGGGCACTTGCCATACCAATATCTCATCCACCCAGAATAGTTCTCATCGGGTGCTTACCATCATCTACCCATAATACTTCCCATCAGGCATACTCAATATCCTTATTACCTCTTTATGTCCTCGTAAGACCATATTGTACCTCAATTCAACAATAAATAATCAACAGAACATATAGGTGAATGAATGATCATGTAAAATATCATAATGCCAAATATTGAGGGTATAAGAGATAAGTAATTATAATGTCTTTTCACTTAACACATTATTTTCAAGAACTATATTTTTCTCATACTTTATCAAACTAAAAATTGATGAATGACAATCTGAATCAAGAAGTACACATAAACATCAAATATGACTTACATAGCCCACATAATAGCTGATGATATCAACCTAATTGGAATTCACCTCCACACCATGCCCGAAGGTCTATAATGCTTTCCCCATTAATTACTATAATCTACATACGACTCTCTAATCAGAGTCTAACAAGAGTAATACATAACCTACCTCAAAGGCCGAACGGAAGCCACGAATAATCCCCTTCGAGAATATTTCTTAATGAACAAAGTCTAAAAGTATGAATTCTACGCTAAAATGTGAATCTATGGATATCTATATTACTACGCTTTAATTTGGACTTAAAATGAAACCCAAAAGGTGACCTTGAGCCCACAAGGGCAAAATCAGAATTTTACTTCAAAATTGGGTTACCTAAGGCTTAATTAATCTAAATCTTAAATATCAGTTTGAAAAGCATAAATCTTGGCATTTAATTTCTCTTTTCCCCCAATTTTAGCTTAGGGCTAAAATCCCCATATTTACACCAATCCTCACGAACGAAACTAAATAAAGGGTTTAAACATTGGGAAACACTAAATTAAGGATTAGGATTTTACCCTCACGAGAAATCAATTCCTTAGCACTTGAAATCACCTCCAACCAAGCTCTCAAACCCAAAAGATGAACTAATGAAGTCTACGTTCAGATTGGGGTTTAATTCTTTATTCAGCCCGACTCCTTATCGTGATCGCGGTCTGGCTCATCGCGATTCCCATCCATGACCCGACCCATAATGGTCCCTTGCAATTATGAGGCCCTGGCTCGCGATTGCGATGCATCGCGACTAGACCCTTGACATGTGCATATACACGCAATAGAGGAGAGCATTCACACAATCGCGAAGCACAACTTCAATGACCTATTTGATCGTGGTCCCTTCTTCGCGATCTAGTGGTTGAACAACAGATTTTTCTAGAGTTCTCCAAACTTGGGGTTGACACCCGAAACTCATCCTGAACCCCTCGGACACAAACCAAATATGCTAATAGAGTATAATTGATGCTACAGACTTGCTCGCATACTTAAAATATCAATCCAACATCGTTATAACACATTGTTTCCTAAAAACAACCTAACTTTCTCAAATTTTAAATCTAGCCAACTAAGTACCCAAAACACATACGAATGCCATAGGACCCAAACTAAGAACTCAACTAATTCATAAATGAAGTTCCAAACTTAACAGAATCAACGAAACTTGAAAATGGACACGTTTATCTAAAAGTCAACTTTTGGATAAACCAATCAATTTCCAAAACTAAAAAAACTCATGACTTATGATTTTTATTCCGAAAAGAGTCTGATTTATCTCGAGAAGTGTGTCATCCCACCCCGAGCTAAAAACACCAAAATAGAGGTCATGGAAAGGACATTTTAGGTACTGTAATTCCAAAAAGGTCCAAAGGACCAAACGGGTAGTTATAATTTTCAAACAACTAATATAAATGAGACCTCGCTTGATTGCTGACCTCATGATTAAGATAATCTCGGGTTAATATGTATACCAACAATTCAAACCACTATACTTCAATCAAATAAATTAAAGTTAAACCAAGCACATGATCATCATAATTAGACTAGTCATCACAGAACAGAAATAAGACATAGCTAACTATATCTTAGACTAAACTAAACACATAAATACCTAAACTAGTCATATAAAGCTAATAAATAATTAAGTTAATCAACATATTATTACGATTCACTTTTATGCGGAGATGCATAAAAGCTACTAAGAATTTGTGACGGTGTTCTAAGTCGGAAAATATTTTTAGAGTCACCACCTAATTTATAGGTAAATTAGAAAAAACAGTGTGAAAAGGTCTATTCAAATTAATTGAAAATCCTATGTAAACCAGAGTCAAGGTAAGAGTTCTGATGATCTCACGGGAAAGGTGTTAGACATTCATATTAAGAATCCGTAAAATAGATTGATCTACAGGTTCTATATGATGCTTTAGTAATATTAAATTGGTTTAAATGTTTAGAAATATGCAAAATACTTATCATTTCATTTCTTCAAAACTCAAAAGTTTTATCTTAAAACAAAGAATTAGGCTTTTGCCAAAATAATATGCATAGGAATATTTTAGTCAATTTTATTTTCGGACTAAGAACATCCAAATGTGAATTTGAGTAGAACTTCACATTAGTCCAACAATATTGTCAAAGTTGCACATGCATCTTTAAAATCTTTTCATGGTTTGAAAATGGTATTACAAGTTGGGGTTTTAAAAAAGATAAGTATGAAAATGATTTGTTTTACTTTTCTTTTGCATGCTGTATTTTTCCAACGTCAAGTCATATTCCACAAATCCACAACTCCTAAATTGATTCAAGTCCAAGATCAATTTTAAGTATGGATGTCCAACGGGGCGGGCTACCCGAACCCGCCCCGACCCCACCCCGACCTCAACTCCACCTGAACTTGTACCGCGATCAAATACCGGTATTCGATATCGGTTTCGGTACGGGGTCGAGAAAATTCCTCGACCCTGACCTACCCCGACCCCGACCTATTTCTCACTCGTTGCACAACGGCTATACCCAATTTGGTTGTTGTGCAACAGCCAAATTCCCCCCTCCCACACCCCAAACCCACCTACCTCGTTAATATTTATTTTTAACCCCTAAGGTATTATATTTACACTTTAACCCAATCTTTCAATTATAAATACCTCATTTTCTCTTCATTCTTTCTCACAAATCTTCCTACAATCTCTCAATCAATCTCTCTACATTGTCTACTAAATATTCAATTTTATTTATTCATTATGGAGTGAAGTTGGCAACTAGCTTGAGGATCATCCATCGAGCAAAGTTTTAATTTTCAACCTCTCGATTACACGTCGACGTTACGTCGGCGTTTGGTACATTCGTTCCTTCATTAAATTATAGTTTTTTCTTTACTTTAATTAGCACACTTAATTTTTATTATCTTTAATTATTTATTAGCATAATTAAAATTAAAGGATTAAGAGGTATGTTGGGTAAGGGTATTGTTTTTTCTAGTATGGGTAATAAGGGTAAGAATACTTCTTCTAGTCATTGTATTTTTTTTCTAGACATGATGATTTTGTTAATACTCAATTATTTTCTGAAGTACCATTAGATTTAGACGAACAGTTATTTTCTGGAACTCAACAAGACTTTAATTTAGAAGATAATCTAGATGACACACCCACTAATCTAGATGACACGCCCACTAACGCATCTCAAACTGGAACGCCTCCTATTCCCCTTATTATGAGACGAGGCCCACCAGAATGAAATTAACATCACTTGTATGAGTTTTTTTTTATAGAGACGTAGAAAATCAAGCTGCTAGATGCACAATTTCTAAAATTGTTTATAAATTTAAAATGGGAAAAGGTCAGAGCGGGACGGGATGTTTAACTACACAAAGCTAGGTGATCAGTGTATTTTATATACACTTTTTGAGTTGTTTTTAGTTAGTCTTTTGTCCATTTTTGTACAAATAAGTGTCGTATTAGGATAGATTTTCTTTCTTTTGAGTCAAAGTGGTTAAAATGACCCAATGGCGGAAAAAGAGCTAAAAGAGGGCAAAACGTGGAGATTACAGAGCTTAAAAGACGAGAAAGTGGCGAACGAGGCGTAAACGCGGCCGCGCGCCATGCCAACAGTGCAGTCGCGGCGCCCAATATTGAAGGCGCCAGAGTTGCAGTACGCTGGCGCCTGCAGCAGGAGAGCGTGGCCGCTGGCGCTAAATCATCCGGCATCGCAGATTTCTGCATGGCCGATAGCGCATGGCACGGCCGACGCGGGAAAATCAAGTTTAATGACGATTTGCTGGGCCAGGCCTGAAGGTAAAAGTTAGAGGCGGTTATGAGCCTATAAAAAGAGAACCCTAGGCAGTTCTAAGGGGTTTCCTTTCTTGCACAACACAAGGATTCTTGGATTGAAGATTGGAGACCATAATTTAGTACTTTCTTTTCTTTTCTTTTACTTTATTTCAGTTTTTATGATGAACCTTGAATTAGTTCTTGTCATGTCAATGGCTAGGAACTGATTCTTTTATAGGGTTTTCCATGTTAAATCACTAGAAACTTATATTATGAATTGATGCATGTTTATGGTTATTCTTCTTATTGAGAGATTTACCCAATAATTACTTTGAATGCTTGGTAATTAATTGATCACTAATTATCATTATTTATATGATTTCTAATCAAACTTCGAAAGGAGGAGGTTGTGAATATGCTGTAAGTTGGGTAGACATATTTTGGATTGAGGATGAAAATACCTCAATTACTTATGTAGCGTTAATGAGAGGTTTAAACACCTAATTTTATGCATGGCGCGTGACGGTTAACTAGGTTTTTGGTCTTAATCCTCCTATAGAGTCATCCTTATCACCGAAAGGTAGAAAGGAGCACATCGGGTTGAGTGTTTATATAGCCTTAACGGAGTATAAAACGATTTAGTAAACCTGCTAGCTCCAAAAGAAGAAGGACCATAATTCATTGCATTAATAAGTAATATAAGCGGATAGTTGAGGAGACGTGGAAGCCTTATTTCCATCACTACTGAAGTAAACACATTAGTTAAATTAGTATTTATAATTATTAGTTATAAACAACAAAATCAAATATCGGTTACCAAATAGATACCAAAAGATAGATAATTGGTACTTGAACACTAATCTTTGTGGACGATATTCGGTCTTACCAAGACTATATTACTTGTCACGATAACGTGCACTTGCGTTAAAGTGTGTGCATCTTTTCGCGCATCAAGTTTTGGCGTCGTTGTCGGGGATTAGGCATAGCTCAATATCAATTTTATCTATTTTTAATTTCTAATTTGGTTTTTATTTTTGTTTCTTTAAATTATTTATTTTCTTTTCTTTTGAAAAAAAAAACAAGTGTGCCGTGATTCGTTGTTGGTTTTGATTCATCTCAGGGATCCTTAAGACATGGATTTCATCGTCAATATGATCGAGCCCAACCATAGAGGAAGAGAGGAGGAATGCGAGAAGTCATACTCGGGCCACTAGGTATCAAAATCGCCTATGGACGAAACGAGAATGGCCATGAAGAAGTTGGAAACGCAAATAGGAGAACTCGTGATCATGTTTAACAGCGAAACGCAAGAAGAGCAATCTGCACCTGGGGTAGGCAATATGGAAGCACAATGTAAGGCAATTGACCTGAAGAATGCCGAATCAGGGGAGATAGAAAGCTCGCAGCAGCAGCAGCTGCCGCGCCACGACAGTGGCCGCGACGCCAAGATTTCGAGACAGGCAGAGTTTGAGCACCGCGGCAGAAACGTGGCCGCGCGCCGTAACCTAAATCAAAAGTCGGTAGAAGTCGTAGTTTAACGCACCAAAGCGAAGGTACCATATCCCCAGAGGTTAAAAACATGTACTCTTGACAAGCAATTCTCTAGATTCGTGGAGATTCTCAAACAATTGCAACTCAATATCCCGTTTGCTGAAGCATTAGAGCAGATGCCGAGCTACGTAAAGTTCATGAAGGATCTGCTTAGCAAAAAGAGGAGGCTAGAAGACTACGAAACAGTGGTGTTGACTGAGGAATGTAGTGCCATCCTACTGATGCGCGTTAAGATGCACACACTCAAACGCAAGTGTACGTTATCGTATCAAGTAGTATAGTCTTAGATAAGACCGAATATCGTCCTCTGGAATTAGGGTTCAAGTACCAACTATCTATTTTCTAGTATCTATTTGGCGAATTGATAATTGATTTGGTTGTTTATAACTACGAATTATAAAAGCTATTCAATTATAAAGGTTTACTTTAGTTGTGATGAGAATAGGGCTTCTATGTATCCTCACTATCCGCTTATGCTACTTGCTAATGCATTACTTATGGTATTCTTCTTTTGGAGAAAGCAGGTTTACAAAATCGTTTTATACTCCCGTTAGGGTTATATAAACACTCAACCCCAGATCGCTCCTTACCTAACTTTCACGATAAGGGTAAATTTATAGGAGGATTAAGAACAAAACATAGTCGATCGTCACGCACAATGCGCAAAATTAGGGTTGTTAAGCCTCTCATCAACGCTTACATACTAATTGAGGTATTTTCATCCCCAATTCAAGAATGTCTACCCAACTTACAAGATATTCACAATCCCCTTTTCGTAACTGATTAGAAATCATATAGTGATAATTAGTTGTCAATTAATTACCAAGAATTCAACTCAATTATCGATAGATCTCTCAATAAGAACAATAACCATAAGCATGCATTAATTTATAACATAAGTTTCAAGTTCAACATAGAAAGCCTATAAGAGAATTAGTTCCAGCCATAAAGATGACAAGAACTAATTCCATGTTCATCATGCAAAATCGAAATAAAGTAAAGAAAAGGAAAAGAAATTACTAAACTAATGGTGTCCAATCTCCAAGCAAAAAGTCTTGTGTTGTGCAAGAAGGAACCCCAAAACCGCCTAGGGTTCTCCTTTATAGCCGCAAACCGCCTCTTTCTTTTCCTTCGTGCCCGCCTGTAAATTCGCCAAAAACCTAATTTTTCCGCGTGGCGCCTCGCAGACAGGCTCGCGCTAAGTTCTGCAATCCGTCGGTGTTTTGGCGCCGCGCCGCTATTCGCTGTTCGGTAGCCGGCGCCAATCTTCTGTAGCTCTCCGGATGTTTAGGCGCCGCGCCGCTTCGTCTTCGAGGCGCCGCGACGCAGTCTTCGCCTCTTCGATAGTGGGCGCCGCGCTCGCATCGCAGTGAGGTACCGCTGGCCGGGTCCGATTTTAGCCTTGTTCGCCACTTTCTCTCGCTTTGCCCGCATCTCCTCTTTTGCCCTCTTTTTGCTCCTTTTCCGTCATTTGGCCATTTTAACCACTTTGACTCAAAAGAAAGAAAAATTATCCTAATACGACACTTATATGTGCAAAATGGGACAAAAGACTAACTAAAACTGACTTGAAATGTGTATATAAAATACACCGATCAAATACCCCCAAACTTAACCTTTGCTCGCCCTCGAGCAAAGATAGAAAGAAATAAAATAAAAAGACTCAAAGAACGAAAAATAAAAGGACTCCCTGCCATTGATCACTTTTGCTGCATAAATGTTAACTAGAAAAACATGAAGGTTAGCAGAATAATATGCAGGAATCATACATCATGAAATTTTCAGCACACTAACCACATGAAGCTAAATATTTCGCAAACTCATATTCATAATGCTTAATGGAAGTCAATATACTAAATCATGCATATAAATTCAAGAATTTCTATGGCTTGCTTACTTGTTATTCTCCACTAATTCTAGATATGCATAAAAGAGATCTTCAGGACTTTAAGGGTTGTAATGTAGGCTTAGGTAAGGGTTGGTAAAGATAGACATTTAGGCTCATTTTTCTGTACCATAAGCTCTTTTGGCTTTTCAATTTTTCCCTTTTTCTTTTGATTCTTTCCTTCACTTCAATTCTATCCTTCCCCTCTTTTGTTTTGGGAGAGTGAAGTGTAGTATACTAACAAATACCCCCAAACTTAGGCTTTTGCCTCTTTCTTATTACTTTTCCATTGGGGTGCATCAAACTTGTTCACTCTTTTTGTTTCTTCTTTTTAACACAATGTACTCCACTATTTCATATTTTCACTTATGGTACAATTTGTGGGAATATAGGGTGTCAAAGAAAAAGTTTCAAATTTAAGCTCAATGGGGCTGACTAGGGATATTTTTAAAGTCCGGGATAGAAAAGAGTGGTAAGAATTGACTATCAAAGAAGTGTCTGAGTCATTTCCCTAACATGCATATCCTAACTATTTCGCCTCAAATAGCAAGCAATCATAACACATAAGCATTTATCATTTAGTATGCGTAATTCGAGCAAGAAACTCCAGATATACAGATTCTATGAGTTTTTGGCATATCTAACCTAAGTGTTTAGATAGTTGCTTCAATTCCTTTACATTATTCCACCTTACTTCACAAGGTGTTTCTAGCAACTATAGCATACATGATCTTTGACAGACAATTATGACTCAAAAAAGAAAAAAAATTGGTGACTCAAAATAAACATAAAACAAATAAAAATAAAAAAAACTTAAATAAAACATAACATGACGCACAAATAAAACACCCCCAAACTTAAATCACACATTGTCCCCAATGTGTGCAAGACTCAAAGAAAATAAAAGAAGAAAAAAAAAACTTACAAACTTTGGCTAAAATGGTGGTGGTGGCAGTGGATAATACTTTGAATTCCGTGAGGGGAAGAGCATTCTTGGTGTTTTGGTTTGGCGATAGGACCTTCGGCTCAGGGTGTCTTCCAGAATTCAAATTTTCACAGAGCGCGCTACTGAATTGGGAGCCGCCGTAAAAGTTCGGGCGTCTTCGATCATTTAGCTGCCAAATGAAATGGCCCAGCGCTATGGCGATTTTCTGGGTATTCTTGGCTTCTCTTCATTTTTCGCCTTCCACATCCTTGGCTTTCACCTGTCAACACACATAGACACAAGAACCCAAGACCGTGAGTCTGATCAAGATGAAATAAAATAAAAATAGAAATTGAAATATCATAATTAAAAACATTGGGTTGCTCCCTAAGCGCTTTTTAACGTCTTTTAGCCGGACGCAAGTTCCTTGTTATTTTAAGGTATGAGAAGTTACTGTGTTCATGTATTCCATTTCATCGATCGTAGGTTTTAACCTCTGTCCGCTTACTCAAGCGCGCTCCTCTCCCTTTTATTTCAATCGCTCCATACGGGAATACTCTACCACCGTGTATGGTCCCGCCCAACGTGATTTTAACTTGCCAGAAACAATCTCAACATTGAGTTAAATAACAGACTGTTGTCCTTCTTGAAAGTCTTTTGGTATCAAGTTCTTATCGTGCCACGCTTCGCTCGCTCCTCGTAGATCTTTGCATTCTCATAGGCATTGTGTCTAATTCATCTAATTCGCCACCGTAGTAGCCTCCTATGTCCTCGCCGTGGTATCCATGTTTAACTTCTTCATTGCCCAAGATGCTCGTGTTCCAACTCCACCGGCAAATGACATGCTTTACCAAAGACTAATTTATAAGGTGACATACCAATCTTTGTTTGAATCGTCCCAGATGCCCATAACGCGTCATCCAATTTGATAGACCGCCTTTCCGAGCCGCTCACCGCCTTTTCCAATATGCTCTTTACTTCTATTTGATACTCCGCCGCCCATTCGGGCGAGGGTGATAAGCGCTAGTAGTGTGGTAAACTCCATATCGGGAAAGCAATGAATTCACTGCCTATTACGTAAATGGCTTCTTCACATCGATGAGAGCTCTTGGTGCCGAACCTTGTGAAAATATTCATTTGGAGGAATTTTTGAACAGTCTTGCTGCCGTTTTCTTTGGTGGCCACGGCTTCACCCATTTGGACACATAGTCAATCGCCGTAAGGATATATTGATTTCCAAAGGATGGGCGGAATGGCCACATGAAATCGATTCCCACACATCGAATAATTCTACTTCCAATATCCTCGCGAAGGCATTTCGCTTCGCTTGAGATGTTCTCTGCTTCTCGACAATTATCACATCTCTCGCACAAAGGTACGGGCATCCTTAAAGAGTGTTGGCCAATAGAATCCGCATTGCAATACCTTTGCCGTTCTCGATGCCCCAAAGTGTCCACCACATGATAAGGTGGCAACGGGTGAGAACTCGTGCATCTCTTCCTCCGTATACATCGCCGATGACTTGGTCGCACATTGTTTGTATAACATCGTTCCTCCCAATAGTAATGCTTTACTTCAATAAAACCTCTTCACTTGCTGCCTCGACAAGCCCGGGGTAGTACTTTAGCCGCAAGAAAGTTAACAAAATCAGCGTACAAGGAAAATTAGAATTCATACTTACTCAAACAGCTTGTTCGTCCGAAAATGATCATTTATTTGCACATCCTCGTGTTCTCGTCTCGTGTTTTCCGTCTTGACAAGTGGTTCATGATCAATTCTCTGCTCCTTTCTTATCACGAATCTCTACGCCGAATTCTTGTAAGTAGGACCCATCGAATGAGGCGAGGCCGTGATCCTTCTTTGTCATCAAGTACTTTATAGCAGAGTGGTCGTGTATACTATCACTTTATTCCCATCAAGTATGGCCGGATTTCTCAAACGCATATACTATAGCTAGTAGTTCTTTTCGAGTTGCATAATTTAATCAAGGCGTCATTTAGAGTTTTACTAGCATAGTAAATGGATCTAAATACCTTGTCGATTCTCTGCCCAAGCACCGCCCAATCGCATAGTCGCCAGACGCACATTAGTTCGAACGAGCTCCCGGTTTGTGCAATGACTATGGGTCTTGAAATGAGCTTCTCGAGCGCTTGAAATGCGGATAGGCATTCTTTATTGAAGTCAAGGCAACCCCGCCATTAGCAATGTGGAAAGAGGCTTTGAGACTTTTGAAAATCCTTGATAAATCTTCTATAAACTCGCATGCCCAAGGAAACTTGACTCCTTTTGTTGATATGGGGTGGTAGATTTTCTATCACGTAAATCTTTGCTTTGTCCACCTCAATACCTTGGTTTGATATTTTGTGTCCCAAGACGATTCCTTCATACTACGTAAGTGACACTTCTCCCAATTTAGCACAAGGTTAGATTCTTCGCACCGCTTAACATCGCTTCTAAATGCCTTAAACACTCATCGAATGATGCTCCAAACACCAAAAATCATCCATAAAGATCTCTATAGTCCTCTCTACCATATCCGAGAAAATTGCCATCATACACCTTTGGAAGGTTGCAGTGCATCGCAGAGTCCAAACGGCATTCTTCTAAATGCAAATGCTAAAAGCGGCAAGTAAATGTTGTCTTTTCCTCGATCTTTCGGGCTATTGCAACTGGTGATACCTCGAGTATCCATCCAAAAAGCAATAATAGTTATGCCACGCGAGTCCGCCCAACATTTGATCTAGGAATGGCAATGGGAAGTGGTCTTTTCTAGTTGCTTTATTCAACTTGCGATATAGTCAACGCAGATTCTCCATCCGCGATCGCTTCTCGAGGATGAGTTCGCTTTCTTCGTTAGCCACCACCGTTATTCCACCCTTTTTCAAGACCACTTGACCGACTTACCCATGTGCTATCGGATACGGGTAAATTACTCTGCATCGAGCCATTTTAGGATTTCCTTCCTTACTACCTCCTTCATATTCGGGTTCGCCGCTGGGCTTCGATGGACGGTCCGCTTCTCCTCATCTAGACGGATTTTATGCATTACCGTTGATGGACTTATCCCTTTTATGTCCGCTAATGTCCATCCAATAGCCCGCCAGTGGTTCTTTAGTACTCTTAGCGCTTTATCAATCTCTTCGTGGATAGGTGGTAAAATGATCACCGGTAGGGTTTTTTCTTCACCTAGGTATCGGTATTGTAGATGATTGGGTAGGATTTTAATTCTAACTCGGGCCTTCTCTGTGGACGGTAATGATCTTTCTGTACTGCCCCACTTCTTCATACTTCTTTGTCCTTGTATCCCATTTTTCATAAGCATTCATCCAATTTGCATATTCCATCGACCGATCGCTTTACCGCCATCATCCCACGTGGTCGTGATTCTTCAAGCGTATCATCATATCCGAACTCTTCTACCGACATCGCTTCTTCGCTAAGGTCAATGGTCGAGCGATTATCTTTGGCCTCAAAAGTTGTTGCTCAAACATATTGAAAATCACCTCTTCTTTGTCTACCGAAGCTTCAATTCCCTTTGTGAACATCAACGAGTGCCGCCCCGTGGCTAAGAAGCGGTCCGCCAAGTATGATGGGGATTCCATCGTTATCTTGTATGTCTAAGATAACGGTCGGGGAAGATGAACTTATCCACCTTCACTAAGATATCTTCGATGACTCTCCTGATGAACAATCGAGCGGTCACTAACCGCAAGGTGATGTTTGTAGGTCCGATTTCTCCCATTTCTAGTTTGCGTAAAACTAGATAGGGCATCGATTTATGCGCCGCTCCCAGTCGCATGCCGCTGCTTTCGACATTCAAATTTCCCAATAGTACACGGGATGGTAAAGCTTCCAGGTCTTGTAACCGAGGTAGTTGTTTCGTAAGATGGCACTACATTCCTCACCAACATCACCGCTTCGTAATCCTCTATCCTCCTCTTTGCTAAGCACATCCTTCATAAACTCGACGTAGCTCGGCATTTGTTCTAATGCTTCAAAGAACGGGATATCGAGTTGCAATTGTTCGAGGACCTCCACGAACGGAGAATCGCTTGTCGCGGTGCATGTTTTTAATTTCGAGGATACGGTATCATCACCTGGGTGTGGTCGCCACACGGTGCCGATTTCGATTGGTTCCGGCGCCGCGGCTCGATTTTCGGCGCCGCGCTCACTTTCTCAGATCGCCTGGATGCCGTAACCTTCGTGATCGCCTCAGAGCCGTAGCCTTCGGCGCCGCGCCGCTTCATCGGCGCGGCTCTGGATGCGAACTTCTATCTCCTTAATTCGGCATCCTTCAGTCAATTGCACGACATTGTGTTTCCTCATTGCCTACCTCAAAGTGCATTGCTCTTCATATGTTTCATTGCTTGAATATGATCGCGAGCTCTGCTATTTGCGTTTCCAATTTCTGCATGGCCATTCTTGTTTCATCTATGAACTGATTTTGGTACCTCGTGAGGCTGAGTATAGTTTCTCTTAATTCCTCCCTTTCTTCTTCTATGGTTGGTTCTCTCATATGGACAAGAAAATCCATATCTAATAAATTCCTGAGATAAATCAAAACCAACAAAGAATCACGACACCTCGAACTTTCAAAAGAAAAACGTAAAAATTAAAAGAAAAGTAAAAAAAACCAAATTAGAAATTAAAAATAGACAACTTTGATATTGAACTATGCCTAGTCCCCGGCAACGGCGCCAAAAACTTGATGCGCGTTAAGATGCACACACTCAAACGCAAGTGCACGTTATCGTATCAAGTAGTATAGTCTTAGATAAAACCGAATATCGTCCTCTGGGATTAGGGTTCAAGTACCAACTATCTATTTTCTAGTATCTATTTGGCGAATTGATAATTGATTTGGTTGTTTATAACTACGAATTATAAAAGCTATTCAATTATAAAGGTTTACTTCAGCTGATGAGAATAGGCTTCTATGTATCCTCACTATCCGCTTATGCTACTTGCTAATGCATTACTTATGGTATTCTTCTTTGGAGAAAGCAGTTTATTTAAATCGCTTTATACTCCCGTTAGGGTTATATAAACACTCAACTCCAAAGATCGTTCCATATCTAACTTTCACGATAAGGGTAACTTTATAGGAGGATTAAGAACAAAACCTAGTTGACCGTCACGCACAATGCGCAAAAATTAGTGGTTGTTAAGTCTCTCATCAACGCTACATACTAATTGAGGTATTTTCATCCCCAATTCAAGAATGTCTACCCAACTTACAGCATATTCACAATCCCCCCTTTTCAGAATCTGATTAGAAATCATATAGTGATAATTAGTTGTCAATTAATTACCAAGAATTCAACTCAATTATTGGATAGATCTCTCAATAAGAACAATAACCATAAGCATGCATTAATTTATAACATAAGTTTCAAGAAGTTCAACATAGAAAGCCCTATAAGAGAATTAGTTCCTAGCCATAAAGATGACAAGAACTAATTCCATGTTCATCATGCAAAATCAAATAAAGTAAAGAAAAGGAAAAGAAATTACTAAACTAATGGTGTCGATCTCCAAAGCAAAAAGTCTTGTCAGGTGCAAGAAGGGAACCCCAAAATCGCTAGGTTCTCCTTTTTATAGCCGCAAACCCGCCTTTTTTCCTTCAGCTCGCCCGTAAATTCGTCAAAACCTAATTTTCGCGTCGGCGCGCTCGCTATCTGCCGTTCGGTGGCGCCGCTGAATCTTCTGTAGCTCCTCGGATGTTTAGGCGCCGCGGCCCAGTCTTCGAGGCGCGCGCTGAAGTCTTGTCCTCTCGGATAGTGGCGCCGCGCTTTAAGCGCCAAGGCGCTGGATCTTCTGCACCTTCTCTGAATGATGGGCGCCGCCCTCGCTGATCGCAGGAGGCCGCGCTGGTCTGGATTTTAGCCTTATTCGCCACTTTCTCTGTTTTCAGCTCTGGCATCTCCTCTTTTGCCCACTTTTTGCTCCTTTTCCGTCATTTGGCCATTTTAACCACTTTGACTCAAAAGAAAGAAAAATTATCATAATACGACACTTATATGTGCAAAATGGGACAAAAGACTAACTAAAACTGACTCGAAAGGTGTATATAAAATACACCGATCACCTACAGAGAAAACTACCTCAGAAGTTACAAGATCCAAGGAGCTTCACCATTCCATGCACCATTGGAAAGTTTGAATGCCAGAAAGCTTTGTGCGACTTGGGGGCAGGCATAAATCTGATGCCTTATCTAGTTTTCTGCAAACTTGGAATGGGAGAAGTCAAACCTACAAACATCACTTTGCAGTTAGCTGACCGCTTCATAGTTCATCCTAGAGGAGTCATCGAAGATGTATTAGTGAAGGTGAACAAGTTCATCTTTCCTGCTGACTTCGTTATCTTAGACATAAAAGATAACGATGGAATCCCCATCATACTTGGCAGACCCTTCTAAGCCACAGGACAGGCTCTCATTGATGTTCACAAAGGGAAGTTGAAGCTTCGGGTGGATGAAGAAGAAGTGACTTTCAATGTTTTCCAGGCAACAACTTTTCCAGATGCCAATGATAACTGCTCCGCCATTAATCTTATCGAAGATGCAGTGTCAGACAAAGGGTTCAGACATGATGATACGCTTGAAGAAGTACTGACCAAATGGGAGGATAGTAGTATAAACGACCCAGGGTTGATGGAGTATGCAAATTGGATGAATGTTTATGAAAAATGGGATAAGAGGATATATGAAGAGCTTGGGCAGATGCCAGAAAGATCAATACCTTCCACAGAGAAGGCTCCAGAGTTAGAGTTAAAAATCATACCCAATCATTTACAATACCAATACCTAGGTAAAGATAAAATCCTACCAGTGATCATTTCACGCCACCTATCCACCGAAGAGATTGATAAACTGCTAAGAGTGCTGAGGGATCACAAGCGGGCCATTGGTTGGACATTAGCAGACATAAAAGGGATATGTCCGTCGACGGTAATGCATAAGATCCGTATAGATGAGGAGAGCAAACCATCCATCGAGGCACAAAGGCGACTAAACCCAAACATGAAAGAGGTAGTCAGAAAGGAAATCCTGAAATGGCTCGATGCAGGAGTAATTTACCCTATATCTGACAGCGCGTGGGTGAGTCCGGTACAAGTGGTGCCCAAAAAGGGTGGAATAACAATGGTGACCAACGAAAGGAACGAACCCATTCCTTCTAGAACAGTGACCGGATGGAGAATCTGCATTGACTATCGCAAGTTGAACAAGGCAACCAGAAAAGACCACTTCCCGTTGCCATTTCTAGATCAAATGTTGGATAGACTTGCAGGGCATAACTACTACTGCTTTTTGGATGGATACTCAGGGTATCACCAGATTGCAATAGCACCAGAAGATCAGGAAAAGACAACATTCACTTGCCCTTTTGGTACATTTGCATTCAGAAGGATGTCATTCGGACTTTGCAATGCACCTGCAACTTTTCAGAGGTGTATGATGACAATTTTCTCAGACATGGTGGAGAGGACTATAGAGATCTTTATGGATGACTTTTCGGTCTTTGGAGCATCGTTCGATGAATGTTTGAGGCACTTAGAAGCAGTGTTAAGCCGGTGTGAAGAAACTAACCTTGTGCTAAACTGGGAGAAGTGTCACTTCATGGTAACATAAGGAATTGTCTTGGGACACAAAATATCAAACCAAGGTATTGAGGTAGACAAAGCAAAGATTTCAGTGATCGAAAATCTACCACCTCCAGTATCAACAAAAGGAGTCAGAAGTTTCCTTGGGCATGCAGGTTTCTATAGAACATTCATCAAGGATTTTTCAAAGGTTTCAAAAACCTCTTTCCACATTGCTAATGACGGGGGTTGCCTTTGACTTCAATAAAGAATGCTTATCCGCTTTTCAGACACTCAAGGAGAAGCTTATTTCAGCACCCATAGTCATAGCACCAAACTGGGAGCTCCCATTTGAACTAATGTGTGATGCAAGCGATTTTGCAGTAGGAGCAGTGCTTGGACAGAGAATCGACAAGGTATTTAGATCCATTTACTATGCTAGTAAAGCTCTAAATGACGCACAGTTAAATTACGCAACTACAGAAAAGGAATTACTAGCAATAGTGTATGCATTTGAGAAATTCAGGCCATACTTGATTGGAAATAAGGTGATAGTATACACTAACCATTCTGCAATAAAGTACTTGATGACAAAGAAGGATGCAAAACCTCGCCTCATTCGACGGGTCTTGCTACTACAAGAATTCGATGTGGAAATTCGTGACAAGAAAGGAACAGAGAATTCAGTTGCAGACCACTTGTCAAGACTGGAGAACACAGAGAGCCATAACACCAAAGATGTGCAGATAAATGATCACTTTCGGCATTTAACAACCGCTTTCAAGTAAGTGTGAATCTTAATTTACCTCGTACGCTGATTTTGTTAATTTTCTTGCAGTAAGGTAATACCCTGCACTGACAAGACAAGTGAAGAGGTTTTACGCCGAAGTAAAGCACTACTATTGGGAGGAGCCTATGTTATACAAATATTGTGCCGATCAAGTCATCAGGCGATGTATACCAGAGGAGGAGATCCACCAGGTTCTCACTCATTGCCACACCCTATCATGTGGTGGACACTTTGGGGCATCAAGAACTGCGGCAAAGGTATTACAAAGCGGGTTCTATTGGCCAACACTTTTTAAGGATGCTCACGCCTTTGTGAAGAGATGTGATAGTTGTCAGAGAACAGGGAACATTTCAAGACGAAACGAAATGCCTTCGCAAGGGATACTGGAAGTGGAACTATTTGATGTATGGGGAATCGATTTCATGGGACCATTCCCGCCATCCTTTGGAAATCAATATATCATGTTGGCAGTGGACTATATGTCCAAATGGGTAGAAGCAGTAGCCACAAAAGAAAACGACAACAAGACAGTTCAGAAATTCCTTCAAAAGAATATTTTCACAAGGTTCAGACTGAGAGCCATCATCGATGTGGCGAAGTCACTTTTGCAACAAGCATCTGAATTCATTTCTTTCCCGATATATAGAGTCTACCACCGCACCACAACTGCCTACCACCCTCAAGCTAATGCACAAGCAGAAATGTCAAATAGAGAAGTGAAGAGCATATTGGAAAAGACGGTGAACGGCTCAAGGAAGGACTGGTCTATCAAACTGGATGACGCATTGTGGGCATACCGGACAGCATTCAAAACACCAATTGGTATGTCACCTTATAAATTAGTTTTTGGTAAAGCATGTCATTTGCCAGTAGAGTTGGAACACAGAGCGTATTGGGCAATGAAGAAGTTAAACATGGACGCCAAGGCGGCAGGACAGAGGAGGCTACTACAGCTGAGCGAGTTGGATGAATTCAGGCACAATGCCTATGAGAATGCAAAGATATACAAGGAACAAACGAAAGTATGGCACGACAAGAGGTTGATACCGAAAGACTTTCAAGAAGGACAACAAGTGCTTTTATTCAACTCAAGGTTGAAATTATTTCCAAGCAAGTTAAAATCACGTTGGACAGGACCATACACGGTGGTAAGAGTATTCCCATATGGTGCGATTGAAATTAAAGGGAGAGAGGGAGCTTCCTTCAAGGTAAACGGACAGAGGTTAAAACCCTATCTGATCAATGAAATGGAATACATGAACTTAGTAACCTCTCACACCCTAGAATAATAAGGAACTTGCGTCCGGCTAAAAGACGTTAAAGACAGCTACTTGGGAGGCAACCCAAGGTATTTCGATTTATTTAGTTTAAATGCAATTAGTCTTTATTTAGAAGTCTCACGGAGCAATTATGAGGTGTTGTGTTGTGTGAAAGCCAAGAACTTGGAAGGCGAAAACTGAAGAGAAGTCAAGATTTTAAAATCGCGAGCCGCTGTAATATTCGTAAGAACGCAGAATTTGGCCGCGCGCCAATTTGCAGAGCCGCGGCGCCACAACGAAAAAATCTGAAATTTTTGTAAGACGCCCCGATCCGAAAGCCTTGTCGCCAAATCAAAAATCCAGAGCTCTCCTCCCCTCACGGAATTCAAAGTACTATCCACCGCCACCACCACCATTTTAACCAAGTCTGTAAGTGTCTTGTTTCTTTTATTGTCTTTGAGTCTACACACATTGGGGACAATGTGTGATTTAAGTTTGGGGGGTGTTTTATTTGTGTCTTATTGTTATAGTATGTTTGAGTCTTTTTGATTGTTTTGTGTATATTTTGAGTCACAATTTTTTTTTCTTTTGAGTCATAATTGCCTGTCAAAGATCATGTATGCTGTAGTTACTAGAAACACCTAGTGAAGTAAGGTGGAATAATGTAATGGAATTAGAAGCAACTATCTAAACACTTAGGTTAGATATGCCAAAAACTCACAAAATCTGTCTATTTGGAGTTTCTTGCTTGAATTGTGCATGTTAAATGATGAAAACTTATGTGTCATGATTGCTTGCTATTTGAGGTGAAATAGTTAGGATATGCATGTTAGGAGAGATGACTCAGACATTTCTTTGATAGCCAATTCTTACCACTCTTTTCTATCCCTGACTTTAAAAGTATCCCTAGTCAGCCCCATTGAGCCTAAAAATTGAAACTTCTTCTTTGACACCCTATATTCCCACAAATTGTGTCATAAGTAAAAATGTGAAATAGTGAAATAAATGATGTTAAAAAAGAGACAAAAAGAGTGAACATGCTTGTTGCACCCCAATAAAAAAGTAATAAGAAATAGGCAAAAGCCTAAGTTTGGGGGTGCTTGTCATTATTATACACTTCACTCTCCCAAAACAAAAGAGGGGAAAGATTGATTTGAAGTGAAGAAAAGAAACAAAAGAAAAGGGAAACACTGAAAAGCTAAAGAGCTTATGGTACACAAAAATGAGCCTAAATGCCTATTTTTACCTAACTATACCTAAGCCTACATTACAACCCTTAAAGTCCTGAAGATCTCTTTTATGCATACCCATGATTAGTGGAGAATAGCAAGTAAAAATGTCATAGGATTTTTGAATTTTACAAGCATGATTCAGTATGTTGACTTCCATTAAGCATGATAAAAATGAGTTTGCGAAATATCTAGCTTAATGTGTTTAGTGTGCTAAAATTTCATGCTATATGTTCCTGCATATTATTCTGTTAACCTTCATGTTTTTCTAGATAACACCAATGCAGCAAAAGTGATCAATGTCATTGAGTCTGTTTATTTTTCCTCTTTCTTGAGTCCTTTATTTCTTTCTTTCTATCTTTGCTCGAGGGCGAGCAAAGGTTAAGTTTGGGGGTATTTGATCAGTGTATTTTATATAAACTTTTTGAGTTGTTTTTAGTTAGTCTTTTGTCCCTTTTTGTACAAATAAGTGTCGTATTAGGGTATATTTTATTTCTTTTGAGTCAAAGTGGTTAAAATGACCCAATGGCGGAAAATGAGCTAAAAGAGGGCAAAAAGTGGAGGTTCCAGAGCTTAAAAGACGAGAAAGTGGCGAAAGGCAGGTAAACGGCGCCGCGCGCGGCCATGCCAACAGTGCGCAGCGGCGCAATATCCGTGGCGTCGCAGAGTTGCAGCGCGCGCGCTCCGCATGCAGAGGCGGGGCGCGCGCCAAATCATCCGTATCGCAGACTTGGCGCGCGCTGGCGACGCGGGAAAATCTGGTTTAATGACGATTTTCTGGGCCAGGCCTGAAGGGAAAAGTTAGAGGCGGTTTTGAGCCTATAAAAAGAGAACCCTAGGCAGTTCTAAGGGGTTCCCTTTCTTGCACAACACAAGGATTCTTTGATTGAAGATTGGAGACCATAATTTAGTACTTTCTTTTCTTTTCTTTTACTTTATTTCAGTTTTTATGATGAACCTTGAGTTAGTTCTTGTCATGTCAATGACTAGGAACTAATTCTTTTATAGGGCTTTCCATGTTAAATCACTAGAAACTTATATTATGAATTGATGCATGTTTATGGTTATTCTTCTTATTGAGAGATTTACCCAATAATTGCTTTGAATGCTTGGTAATTAATTGATCACTAATTATCATTATTTATATGATTTCTAATCAAACTTCGAAAGGAGGAGGTTGTGAATATGTTGTAAGTTGGGTAGACATATTTTGGATTGGGGATGAAAATACCTCAATTACTTATGTAGCGTTAATGAGAGGTTTAAACACCTAATTTTACGCATGGCGCGTGACGGTTAACTAGGTTTTTGGTCTTAATCCTCCTATAGAGTCATCCTTATCACCGAAAGGTAGAAAGGAGCAATACTGGGGTTGAGTGTTTATATAGCCTTAACGGGAGTATAAAACGATTTAGTAAACCTACTAGCTCCAAAAGAAGAAGGACCATAATTCATTGCATTAATAAGTAATATAAGCGGATAGTTGAGGAGAGGTGGAAGCCCTATTTCCATCACTACTGAAGTAAACACATTAGTTAAATTAGTATTTATAATTATTAGTTATAAACAACAAAATCAAATATCGGTTACCAAATAGATACCAAAAGATAGATAATTGGTACTTGAACACTAATCCTTGTGGACGATATTCGGTCTTACCAAGACTATATTACTTGTCACGATAACGTGCACTTGCGTTAAAGTGTGTGCATCTTTTCGCGCATCACTAGGTGGGATGAATATAAGACTAAAATGAAGGGTGAGTCAATGCCCTCTCAGTCGGAACAAGGTTCACACACTGTCCCGCACCAGGTACAGGGTCAAATTGAACCTATGACGGGGAAATTGTAGGCCCTAAATACGATAAAAATAAAAATAGAGAATCATTATCAAAATTAGTTGCAGTGGAGGTTTTCCCTTTTAATTTTCTGATTCTCCTGATTTATTCATTCTATCAGAGAAATGTACAATCCTGCTTATAACGGTTTTCCTAGATCAACTGTTAGGATAGACATTTTTAAATTTGCACACGAATATCAACAACATTTACGTTATTCATTATATCATTTTCCTGGCAAAATATCTATTACGTCTGATATAAGTCATAGTACTAACGATCATGATTATTTAACTGTAACATGTCATTGGATAGACTATAAATTTTCTATGCAATAACGTATTTTAGCATATAGATATATTGATAGTAGGCACACTGGTCTTTTTATTTCAAAAAATATTTTTTCAGTTTGCGATTATTATGGCATAACTGATAAAATTACGAGTATTACATTAGATAGTGCATCTTCTAATAATTTTATTGTTAGATTATTAAAAAATGTATTAACTCCATCTTTTCCACATCATTTTCATATAAAATGTGCATGTCATATTTATAACTTAGTTGTAAAGAATAGTCTATCACTTTTTGAAGACATTCTTGTAAAAATATAATTTGCTATAAATTTTATTTTTATAAGTAATAGAATACAAAGAATATAAAAAAACTTGTCATGATTGTGAACTACCTTACTGAAAATTTCCCGAAGAAGTATGCACTAGATGAAATTCTTTATACAACCAACTACGTGTTGCTTATGAGTATAGAAGACCTGTAACTCAATTTTTTAACACCCGTAATCGAAATCCTACTGATATGATTATTGATTCCGATTGGGATACAATTTTAGAACTAAACATTTTTAGAGAAATTTGATCTATCTACTAAAGATTTTTTTGATATTTATTATCCTACTATTTTATCAATGTTATTTTATATAGCTCTAATATTTATATTACTTAGTGAATATGTGGAAAACCAGCTTATAAGGCACATATTAAAAAAAATGTTTCTAAAAATGAAAAAAATATTTTATTCATATTTTTCCAATTTATATTATTAGTGTTGTATTAAATCCATCTATTAAAATAAACGGTTGTAAAACACTTATTGAAACTAAACTTTCACCTCCATCTCCCAAAAATCCATATGACCCACCACCTATTGAAAAACTAGAGAAGAAGTGTTGTCTAGCATACATGATAAATGTGAAAAAGTATATACGCATTACCAACAAGAAAGTGCTAGCAACCAACCGGCTTCCATGCCTTCTTCTTCTTCTTCTTCTTCTTCTTCTTCTTCTTCTTCTTCTTCTTCTTCTTCTTCTTCTTCTTCTTCTTCTTCTTCTTCTTCTGCTCCTCCTTCTTCTTCTTCTTCTTCTTCTTCTTCTTCCGGTTCTTCTTCTTCTTCTTCTTCTTCTTCTTCTTCTTCTTCTTCTTCTTCTTCTTCTTCTTCTTCTTCTTCTTCTTCTTCTTCTTCTTCTTCTTCTTCTTCTTCTTCTTCTTCTTCTTCTTCTTCTTCTTCTTCTTCTTCTTCTTCTTCTTCTTCTTCTTCTTCCGGTTCTTCTTCTTCTTCCGGTTCTTCTTCTTCTTCTTCTTCTTCTTCTTCTTCTTCTTCTTCAACTTCTTCTTCTTCTTCTTCTTCTTCTTCAACTTCTTCAACTTCTTCTTCAACTTCTTCTTCAACTTCTTCAACTTCTTCTTCTTCTTCTTCTTCTTCAACTTCTTCTTCTTCTTCAACACAACCTCAAAAATGACATGATGCGACTAGTATTGAAAGCCTCAGACATAAAATGTTTAGTGGTGCCATTTCTAACTAAGTTAGAGAGTTTGATGTTTTTTATTTTGCATGGTGTTGTACCGTACGAATCAATTGAAAAAGTAGAGGGACGTGAAGACTTGCTAAAATACTGGAGGGAAAATGAGAAGGATTTTTCAACACTATCTAAGATGACACAAGATGTGTTGAACATTCAAGTGTTATCAACAGTGTCTGAAAGCACGTTTTCTGCGGGAAGATTTCAAATAGGGGAGCACAAACATTCATTGGCAGGAGACTCATTAAATATTGCAGTTCTATTAAGAGACTGGATTCGTGCGGAGCGTATGAGGTGCTCCAACCGGAGATCAGCGAAGAAGAAGACTACAACTACAATAAAATCTTATCCGACGGATGTGAAAGCGACATCGACCAATTTGATCAAGAAATACCAATTCCAACCGAAGAACCACAAGAAATTATAAAGAAACTAGAAAATGTGTTTCTTAAAATGTAATTCTTTTAATTGTAATTTTACTATGTTATTTATTTGCAACTTTCAATATCACGAAGTTGCAATTTTGAAATTGTATTACCAAAAAAAAATTATACTTTTGTCGAATAATATAAGAGGCACAAAAACAACCTTGAAATGTTTTTATTAAACTATCTTGTTGTGTTTGTGTGTGTTATTTGTTTAATTTAAAGACAAATAAAAATATGGCCCACCCCGACCCCAACACCGACACATCGGGACGGAGCAGTGGCAGACCCCGCCCCCGCCCCGTTGGCTAGCCATAATTTTAAGGTCCAAAAACATTTTATTCAAGTCCAAGATCAATTTTCAGGTCCAAAAACATTCAGTTGGGCTTAGCCCGTGAACTCAGCTTAAACATGTCAATTTTAGTCCAGTTTCAGTCACTCAGGCCTGATTCTGGGTCCTTTCAATATCATCAGTCCATCCCATTAAAATCCAAAGCCCAAGTTAAACAAAGACGATTTAGAATCAGTCTAAACCTTTAATTTGAAAACTAGTTCCTCATTCTCAATTCGGATACCCCAAAACAATTGTTTTTTCCCTTTTAAATTAGATTTTATACAAGTGTTTTGAAATCCAATTTGAGCGATCTAACAAAATGATCTACGTATCGATTGTCTATCATAAGTCATAACCATAATAAAGGTTCCAGTAATATAAAGTATATTCTTATTACACAAATACATACATATAATATATAGGAGATGAAAATGAGAGAGTTTATGCTGGTGGACCCTACCCAAGCCCACCAGTTGGCTATAGCCGGACCTTTTCTTTTCATTGGACTCGATCAATATATATTTGATTGGGCCGACTAAGTGTGTAATGTTCATGGGCATTTAATCTCAGCTGAAAGAAATGATGGGCCCATCTCAACGTAATGCGCGAAGGAAAGGGAGAGGCAAAACAAAGGCCCAAGTTAGAATTATCCAATACATGCAATCTAGCGTTTAAAATTTATGAGAATAGGCAGTAATAAACAGACAAAACATTAAAGCAGTTTAAGAAGAGGCTTTTTGAGGCATTAAACATCACATCTTCACATACACCAGGTGTTAAACTAAGAACAAGCAAAACACTACATCCTTAAACAACATGAACTGAATTCAAGATCTAAAGGTTAAAATAATTTTATCTTTAGCACTATATTAAGACACCTCATTCTTTAAGTCTAAGTTCATTCTAAGAAGATCTAGACAAAATTTTAAGACAATAAACATCTTCTAGACCCACACTCAGACTAGGTGATTCAATATAGACATTTACAACATGTTCAAATCAAATATGATTCACACACACATTAAGCAAACAAACATAACCTTAAACAGTCCATTCATAGCTCAGGATGGATTTAAAATTGACACTTTAACATTGTTTCCAATAGCTCATACATGATTAAACTAACATCAAGCTATATTTAGTTCAAAGCATGTTATTCATGATTTATCTAATCCCTATATCAACATATTAAACATTTTACCTATCTAATCATGCTCATAACTACAACAATAAACATCAAACAATGACTATTATAAATATAAACATGCTAATCGACCACATAATAACTCATAACATATCACATTGACCAACACAAAATCAACATTGCACACCGGGAAGTTTATATGATTGTACTAGCCTAAACTAACATCTTATGAACAACAACACACATTAGTTTAAAGTCATCAAACATTTAAAATCAACATGTATCAAATTAAGATCAGTTTTATCATAGTTGAACAAAATCTCTAAACTATTATGTTAGCATAGACATGTCTTCCATTTAAACAATCCATAACTAACCTAACCTATGAAGGCAACCTTGACTTGATCTTCACTCCCAAACCTCATGAACTCGCAAAACACTCGAAAACAAAAAGGTTTAAAACTAGGAAGACTAATTAGGCTAAATCTGGGTTCCCCGAAATGGTTTGGATCTCAACTTAAGCGAAATTGATCAATTTTAACTCGATTAAGGCTCTCAAAATATGAATACATCAGAATCAAGTTTTGAACTCATGAAATTGAAGAACAGGGTTTGTATTTATAGGGACAATTAAAACCTTAACAAAGAACCTCAAATTGGTGTGGGAGAACATAGTTTTGGGCATATATTTCCCTCCAAACTAGTTCTTAACCAATGAAAACCTCGAATTCAAATTGTAAATTGGACAAGAAGCATTAAATGCTTGCAGGAAAAGTAACAAGAGGCGTAACCTCACCTTAGGGTTGGGGGGTAGGGGTGGTATAATGTTGGTGTGGAGGTGAGATGGAGAAGGGAATTTAATGCCCTTTCCTTTTCCGTCCAAACAAACAACGCAGAAAAGCTTCGTACTCTGGCATTTTATTATTATCGTCAGCCTCAATTTCTCTCAAAATGGATTTGTTTACTTTTGCGCAAACCTTAAGTGTCTAACCTTGCTTTGTCTATATTTTTTTTAGTAATAACAATATTAATAAACCCATCAATATCATGACATGCCATGAGTCAGCTGAGTCGAATAGTGGGGATGAAAAAGAGTACGAAGAATACGACGAGAAAACCATGTTACTGGATTATCATTCCAAAGAGTTGGAACAATTTCAGAAAGAGCAAAATCCCAACTTGAACGAAATCGAGTTAGTCAATTTGGGAGATGATGAGTCGGTCAAAGAAACCAAGATAAGTGTACACTTGGCGGCCCCATAGAAAGAAGAGTTGGTGGCTCTGTTAAAGAGAATATGTGGAAATCTTTGATTGGTCCTATGCCGATACACTTAGACTGAGAATCGACATCGTATCCTACAAGCTATTAATTAATCTTTTGTTCAGCCCGATAAAGAAAAATTAGGATGCTCAAACCTGATCTGAGTATCAGAATCAAAGACGAAGTCGAGAAATAAATCAAGTCAAAAGTGGTCGAAGTGATGGCGTACCTAACATGGTTGGCCAACATCATGCTCATGTCGAAGAAAGATGTGAATATAAGATGTATGTGGATTACCAAAAACTCAAAAGGGCAAGTCGCAAGGATAACTTCCCACTTCCAAAATAATACTCATTGATAATGGCGCGTAGCACAAGCTATAATCATTCATGGATTACTTTGTGAGTTATCATATGCGTTTAATGATCTAAGAAGACACAGAGAACAACTTTTATCACGCCTTGGGGAGTGTACCATTAGCGAGTAATGTCATCCAGTTTGAAGAACGTCGGTGCCATATATATGAGAGCTATGACCATCATCTTTCATGATACAATTCATTAAGAGATTAAGGTCTATGTAGATGACGTCATTATCAAGTCGCTAGAAAGCTCTAACCACTTCGCTCACCTGCAGAAGTTCTTTGAGAGGCTTCAAAAGTATAACTTGAAGTTGAATCTGGCCAGGTGTGCCTTTGGGTTACCCATCGGAAAGCTACTCGAATTCATAGTCAGCTGAAGGGGCATAAAACTAGACTCTTTTGAAATCAAGTCCATACAAGAGCTTCCGCCCCCAAAGACCAAGAAGAATTCATGAGTTTTTTGTGAGCCAATACTGAAGTTATTAAAGAAATACACGCTAGAGAAGTTGACATAAAAGTGTCAGGTTTCAACACTAACAAAAGATACCTTTCCAATCCACCAGTGTTATGGCAGCACAATGAAATGGGTAAGAAAGAGCGAGTCATCTATTACTTAAGTAAAAAGTTCACAGCCTCCAAGGCTCGATATACTTCGATGGAGAAAACGTATTGCGCTCTGACATGGGTAGACCAGAAGTTAAGACATTACTTATCTTCGCATACCACACCTCATTTCTAGAATAGACCCCTTGACATACATTTTCTGTCAACTCATGCCCATACGAAATTTGGCTAAATGGCAGATGTTGTTGAATTAGTTTGACATTGTATATGTACTCCGAGAAGTTGTCAAAGGTCAAGCTTTGCCGATCACCTCACAGAGAATCTAGTTGACAAGAAATATGAGCCACTCAAGACTTACTTCCCTGATGAAGAAGTGTCGGCAATAGATGAAGATATAGTCGAGCCATATCCCTGATGGAGAATGTTATTTGATGGCGTAGTAAATTACAAAGGGTCCAGAATTGGAGAAGTGTTGGTATCAAAATTCGGGCAGCACTACATAATGGTCATAAAGCTTAAGTTCAAAATACGAGGCTTGCATCTTGGGCCTCTGTGGCTCTTAACATGGACGTACATGAATTGCTAGTAATAGGTAATTCAGACCTGTTGATTCGCCAAGTACAAAGAGAATGGACCACTAAGAATGCTAAATCATAGAGTATGTGGATTTCGTGCAGAGATTGTGCAAAAGGTTCAGGAAGATCGAGTTCAGACATATGCGAAGGCACAAAACGAGTTTGCTGATGCCCAAGCTACCATATCATCCATATCCAACACCTGAAAAGTAGACACATTAACTCACTCGAGATAAATATAAATGAGGGACACATATATTATTCCTATGTGGAGGCAAAACCAGATGGAAAACCTTGGTATGCCAACATAAAGTTGTATTTGGAGAAAGGAGAATACCCCGAGAAAATCACAAGCAAACAAAAGAAAACATCTGTAGAATAGCGAACAGATTTTTCCTCAACAAAGAGGTCCTCTATAAAAGAATTCCTGACCTCGGATTATTGAGATGTGTGGATGCCACAAAATTCAGAAAACTACGTGAAGAAGTGCATGCAAGAGCCTGTGGGACACACATGAATGGGCTCATCCTGGCCAATAAGATCCTAAGGACGAATTATTTCTGGATGATGATGGAAACAGATTGTAGCCGATTCATGCTGAGATGTCATCAATGCCATATCCATGAATATTTGACCATAGTTCCACAAAGCAAGCTCAATGTAATGAGTTCACCCTGGTCGTTAGTTGCTTGGAGTATGTATATTATCGGTCCTATCTAGGGGTGGCCAACGGGGCGAGCACGGGCGGTCGTACGGAGGGATGGGGTAGGGGGGTGGACTGTACCGATCGACTAGCGGATTCTACCGATGTCCCATCCCGGTCCCGATCCTATCGGAAAAGGGACCGTTAATATCGGGGCGGGGTGGGATGTGATCGTGTTTTTGGTTTTTTTTTGCATTTAATTTTAAAAAAATAACATATATAAACAACTCAATAATTGAACAGGATAGTTTAATAAAAACATTCCAAGACTGTTTTTGTGTCTCTTAGATTATTTAATAGAAATATAATTTTTTGGTAATACAATTTCAAAATTGCAACTTTGTGGTGTTGAAAGTTGAAAATAATAATAAATAACATAGTAAATTATAATTAAAAAAACTACATTTTCAAAAACAACTTTTCTAGTTTCTTTATAATTTCTTGTGGTTTTTCGGTTGAAATTGGTATTTGTTGGTCAAATTGATCGATGTCGCTTCCACCTCCGTCGGATAAGATTTCGTTGTATTTTTCGTCTTCTTCTTCGTTGATATCCGGTTGATCGCATCTTCTCCGCTCCGCTCGTATCCAATCTCTGAATATCCGTAATCTCCAAGTGTCTCCGCTAATGAATTATGCATGCTCCTATTTAAAAATCTGTCGGCCGAAAAAGCACTTTCAGACGCTATTGATAATGCTTGAATGAAAAAAAAAGAAAAAAATGCTTGAATGTTCAACACATCTCGGGCCATCAATGAGAGTGTCGGAAATATCTTCTCATTCTCCCTCCAGTATTTCAGCAAGTCTCCACATGCTTTTTCATTGAGAAATACTTGGTACGGTACAACACCCTACAAAATAAAAACATCAAACTCGTTAACTTGTATTGTAGTGTTACCACTAAACATTTTATTTCTAAGGCTTTCAATACTAGTCGCAGAAACAACATGTTTTTTTTAGGTTGTTTTGAAGAAGAAGAAGATGGTATGGAAGTTGGTTGGTTGCTAGCATTTTCTTGTTGGTAATACCTATTTACTCTTTTGCATTCATCTCGTATGCTAGACAACACTTCTTCTTTAGTTTGTTCAATAGGTGGTGGGTCATTTGGATTTTTGGGAGTTGGAGGTGGAAGTATTGCTATACAATCATAAATAGTTTCAATAAGTGACTTACAACCGTCTATTTTAATAGTTGGATTTAATACATCACCAATAATATAAATAGTGGGAATATGATTTTTTTTTTAATTTGATAAACATTTTTAATAGGTTCCTTATAAACTGAGTTTTCCATATATTCACTAAGTAATAAAAATATTAGAGCTATATAAAATAACATTATTGAAATATTAGGATAATAAATACCGGAAAATTATTTAGTAGCTTGAATTTTTTTTCTTCTAAAAATACAATAAGTTCTAAAATTGAATCCCAATCGGATTCTACAACCATATCAGTAGGATTTCGATTATTGACGTTAAAAAATAAAATTATAGGTCTTATATAATCATAAGCAACAAGTAGTTGCTCGTATAAAGAATTCCACCTAGTGGCTACTTCTTCGGGAGTTTTTCTATAAGGTAGTCCGCAATTGTGACAAGTTTTTTTAATATTTTTTTCGTTGTATTCTATTACTTCTAAAAATATAGTTTACACCAAATTATATTTTATTAAGAATGTCTTAAAAAGTGATAGACCATACTTTACAACTAAGTTATAAATATGACATACACATTTTATATGAAAATGATTTGAAAAAGATGGATAAAACTTCTTTTAAAAGTCTAATAGCAGAATTATTAGAAGAAGTGTTATCTAATGTAATAGTCATAATTTTATCAGTTATGTCATGATAATCGCAAACTGAATAAATATTTTCTGAAATAAAATTACCAGTGTGCCTAATATCTATATATTTATACGCTAAAATATGTTTTGTATAGACCATTTAGAATCTATCCAATGACATGTTACCGTTAAATAATCATGGTCATTAGTACTACGGCCTATATCAGACGTGATAGATACTTTGATAGAAAAATGATATAATGAATAACGTAAATACTGTTGATATTCATGTGCAAATTTAAAAAGCATCTCTCCTAACAATTGATCTAGGAAAACCGTTAAAAACAGGATTATATATTTCTCTAATGTAATGAATAAAATCAGGAGAGGAAGGAAATGAAAAAAGGCAAACCCTCCACAACAACTAATTTTGCTATTGTTTCTCTATCTCTATGTTTATCGTATTTAGGGCCTACAATTCCCCCATCACCGGGTTAATTTGACCCTGTACTTGGTCCGGGACATGGACACTATGTGAACCTTATCCCGACTGAGAGGGCATTGACGCACCCGACTTTCTAGCATCGTATTCTTCCCACCTAGATAGGTGAAAGTTTTTTACATGCCTATTTAAATCCCCGTCCCACCCTGACCTTTTCTCAAATTAAATTTATAAACATTTTTACAAATCTGATATCTAACTACTTCATTCTCTTAGTCCCTATCAAAAAAAGCCAATGCATCTGATTTTAATTTTCGTTGTGTTGGGTATCATCTCATACTAGGGGGAATAAGAGGCGTTCCAGTTTGAGGTGCACTAGTGGGTGTGTCATCTACATTAGTCGGGGTGTCATCTGGATTAGTGGGTGTGTCATCTAGATTATCTTGTAAATTAAAGTCTTGTTGAGTTTCATAAAATATCTCATTGTCTAAATTTAATGGTACTTCAGGAAAAAATTTAGTATCAACGAAATCGTCATGTCTAGGAGGAATAGGATTACTAGAAGAAGTACTCTTTCCCTTGTTACCCCTACCAGAAGAAGCATGACCCTTACCCTTACCCTTAATCATACTTCCAAGGCGTTACATTATAATTATGCAAATAATTAATTAAAGATAATGAATTAAGTGCGCTAATTAAAATAAAGAAACAATAATAATTTAAGGAAGGAACGAATGTACCAAACGCCGACGTAACTTCAACGTGTAATCGAGAGGTTGAAAATTGAAACTTTACTCGATGGATGATCCTCAAGCTAGTTGCCAACTTCACTCCCAAATGAATAAATAAAATTGAATATTTATAGACAATGTAGACTTTAAAGAGATAGCTTGAGAGATTAGATTAGAGTATTAGACTATAAAGAGATTGTAGGAAGATTTGTGAGAAAGATGAAGAGAAAATGAGGTATTTATAGTTGGAAAAATTGGGCTATAGTGTAAATATAATAACTTAGGTGTTAAAAATAAATATTAAGGGGGTAGGGGGGTTGTGCAATGGTTATTTTGTGCAAAGGAGATGGGCTGATCGGGATAGGAGGCGGGACCGAGGCGGGTATTGGCGGGCCTGGGTCGGGATGGGCCTGGCGGGATGAGCCTAGATCCCATCCCGGTTTGAATCCCGTTACCGGTATTCGAATCCCGTTACCAATAAAGCAGGACCGAGATATGACTGGGGTGGGGTCAGAGAGGGATTGGGCCAACCCGCACCGTTGGCTAGCCCTAGTCCTATCGAGCCAGAGACATCCAATAGATATCAGTTCATCTTGGTCGCCATAAATTACTTTACCAAATATGTGGACTCCACGTCACACAAGTCGGTCACAAAGGAGGGGGTATCTAATTTCGTGAAAAATGTGGATTTGACAATACCAGAGTCTATCATAACAGATAACACACATAATCTAAATAGCTACATGATGAAAAATTATTGACAGTTCTAGATCATTCATCGGAACTCCACTGCTTACCGACCACAAATGAATAGAGTTGTTAAATCAGCCAACAAAAATATTAAAAAGGATACTAAGGAAAATGACAGATAACTACAGGTGTTGGCATGAGAAGTTACCATACACCTTGTTAGGATATCGAACGACAATAAGAAATTTAACGGGAGCAACCCCATATTCACTAGTCTATGACACTAAAGCAATCATAGAGGCCGAAGTAGAGATACCCTCGCTCGAAATCATCTAAGAAGCAGAGCTAGACCATACCACATGGGTTCGAAAAAGATATGAGTAGTTGGTATTGATCAACGAGAAAAGAATGACCGTCTCTGTCGTGGTCATTTATACCAGGAAAGGATGATCAACACGTTCAATAAGAGGGCCAGAGTCCGTCTTTTCCAAGTAGTGCAGTTGGTGTTCAAGCGTGTATTTCCCCATGAAGATGAGTACAAAGGAAAGTGCGCACCAAACTGGCTGGGACCGTACGTTATACGCAAAGTACTCCCAGGAGGATCATTAATCATATAAGAAATGTGTAACACCCCATTTTAACCGGAGTCGAAAACGGGAGTACTACGTATGGTTTATTCCTAAATGTATTTAAAGGAGTCGCCACCTAATTATTTAAGTGAATTAGGACACTTGCTTTACTGCAATAAAAATACTGCAATTAATCTCCATTTAATGGTCTGCGAAATTGATGAGATTCTGGATCAGGGTTCTTTATTATCCTAAAGGGAAGGGGTTAGGCATCCTTTAAGATCCGCTAACTTGCGGTTGTTCGTTCAAACCTAGGTTAATTATTTATTGCTCTTTTTATTCTACCTATTCTAAGCATTTTACATAATTTACAATTAAAATAAAATACAATGCAAAATAATAAAACATGAAATTAAATACGACATAAAATAAACTCCGGGGGCATTCTTTTTGAAATGCATCTCCGGATACCTGCATAAACACTTAGTAAAAGTATTAGTAATAGAATACATAAATTTTAAAATAATAGCAAAAATTAACAAACAAAGCAAATAAAAAAGTGTTTGTATGAAATTAAAATGGTTTTGGATTGGACTGATTCAAATTGTGTTTTGGACTGGACTGGTTTGACAAAATGCAAAATGGATTAATTATTTAAAAGAAAAATTATTTGAAAAGATGCCAAATTATAAAAATGCAAATGCCGACGCAATAATACTAAAAATGCAATTTTAAAGACATGTTTAATGCCTGATTAAAAGTAAAAACGGGATGTCAATTAATTATTTAAAAAGATGCAAATATTATTAAAATAAACGACGGTGTAGCAATAATAAAAACATAATATTAACAAAAACATAATGCTTAATTTAACATAAAAAGATAAAAAAATGCAAAAAATGCTGATTAAAATGCGATGTGCTAAAATACTTAGAATTGCAATAAATATACAAAAAACGGGTCAAAATTGGGTGTCAACAGTTTGTCCCTCTTTGACCGAAGATGATGAAAGAGTTTTCGGACAAAGACGTTGACTTGTAGCCAATTTTTCCCAATTGTCAGAATTAAAACAAAGATCAAGAAAAAGAATGGGCAAAAACTGATGCAGATTTAAAATTTTGTCCCAGTGTCGAATTATGATGACACTGGGTTGCTGCGATGCAAGAGATTAAGGCGGTGGCGCCATTCAAAATTGTCGATGTCGAATCACGACGACACGGGTCGCCGTGATCTTTGCAAAATTAAAGACAATGCCGACGCAAATTAAAACTTGTCCCGTTGTCGGGCACGATTGACCCGGGTTGCGGTGGTGTGATCTTTGGAAAAGACATGGTGTTTATAGATCCGATGGCGTCGTTGCATAGACGCCGAAGCGAGATGTTCGCCGTGCGTAGACGAAGCATAAATGGCGCATTGCATGGACTTACATGAGATGGCGTCGTTGCATAGGCGCGATGCAGATGTTCGTCGTTGCATAGACGAAACATAGATGAAGCTGTTTCATAGGCTTATATGAAATGGCGTCGTTGCATAGACGCGATGCTGATGACGTCGTTGCCTGGACGTATTGCTGCTGGCGTCGTTGCGTAGACGCACGCCGATGGCGACGCCGTTACTGGGCGTATGCGCTAACGCGTCGTTGCTGGACATGTTGGCCGATAACGCCGCACGGGACGTGTTGATGTTGATAACGCCGTCGTTGCACGACGCACGTCGCGATGGCGTCGTTGCTGGACGTATTCTTCGGGCGTCGTTGCGTACGCGACGCCGATGACGTCGCCGCTCGACGTATTCTGCTAACGCCGTTGCTGGACGTGTTGATGCTGATAACGTCGTTTCCTAGACGTAATGCTGATGCTCCTGTAGAATAAATGCTCCTGCAAGCTTCGTTGTGTGCGATGCGTGGGTTGCAAATTTGACTTTATGCCTGAGCTGATGTGTTAGACTTAGTTGTGGATTTTGAACTTTGATTGTTGATCGTCGATGCCGCTTCGCATTGCGTTCTTTGCGCCTCGCTAATATGAAGAAATCTGCGCCAAAGAAAATTTGTGAGTTTTGGAAAATGAGTGGTTGATTCGCGTCAACTTGTAGCTTTGGCTCTTTGCGCTTGCATGCTCGACTTCAAAAGTTAGTGCATAATTGTTAAGCCAAAAATGACAACGCATGAATTTATAAGCAATGTAATAGCATGAGTAGAAATGTTATCCTGTAAAATGTGATGGCGGTTGTATTGATGTGATGCTGCAAATGCTGAGTTTCGTCCTTGCACTGGCGTGTTGAATGTTGTGAATGCTTGCTGAATGCTGCGAGTGCTGATGCAGTCTCTGTGCGGACTTGCTGGATGCTGCGAATGCTTGCTGAATGCTGCGATTGCTGATGTAGTCTCTGCACGGACTTCGGATCGTGAATGCTTCTTTGCCGAATCTGCGATTCGATGTAGTATCCGCGGACTTGCCGGATCTTTGTGAATGCTAGCGAATGCTCGCTGCGGGCTTCGGATCTCGCGAATGCTTCTTTGAATGATGCGATTGCTGATGTAGTTTTTATTATGATCTCTTCACAGTGCATTTCTCAAAATTGTCTCAGTTTTCGTTATGCGGGGTGCGTGGGCAAGACTTAACTCTGGCGGACATTGCTCATATCTCTTTTCAGAATAATCAAACGCATTCCGTCGCACACGAGCCAATGGGAAGACTTCTAATGGTGTGACCGAAACCGACTTAGGCCGCCTACGTATCCTCATGAGGGAATCATGTCATGACGTAGTTCATGATGCAAAATGATTGTACAGTTTTCAGAAATGAGACCGAAGCCAATGTGGCCGCCTACGTATCCCGCTGAGGGAATCAGGTCAATACGTAGTTCATGATGCAAAAAATAATAATTTTATATATGCATTTTTTTTTTTGAAAAGTGGAAAGATAGCATCACGTTCTGACTTCAGTTGATACCAACAATTAGTATTGTGCTTAGGAAATTTCGTTATTCACTTCCAGTCTATCCAAGACTGACTTCTGGGTAATTCCTATAGTTTCAAGTAGTACCTCAGACACCTAAGTATCGACACACTTGCTTGCAGCCAAGGTTTCGAACTACACGTAATCTCACGTTTCAAGTGCCCTCACTGAAAGAAAGTCCCATTTCTCACATATATTCCAGTATTTTGAATTTTGGGACGTTTAGAGAAGTACGCTCACACTCAAAAGGATGTTCAATGCATGCAATTGTGATACCATAGGCTTGGCCGTCATGCCGATATCACTAATGTGAGAACCTCGGATAAGATCACGTAGGTCATTACGCGGGATTGTAATGTAGGTTTGGGGGAAGGGATGGATATCATTTGGGTAAAAAGTGACTAATCCTTCCTCGAGCGTTGGACTACGTCCGTGCTTAACATTTGTGTGCTTTAATGCTGACCTGCTTTCTTTTTGTCCCAGTTTTTCTGTACTGACTTCTTTTTTGAATTTTCGTTTGGAGCCCGCTTTTCCAAAGTTATTCTCGCATTTCATTCATTTTTGTCTATAATGCCGGGGCTTTTGATTTCTTCTTTTGTGAAGTCGTCATTTGTGTTTTCTCTTCCCTTTTGGGATTTTGACAACTTTTGTCTTTTCAAACCTCGACGCAGAATTTCGTCAGCCACTTGCACATTTCCAAAGCGCTCAAGGAGGTCGGGCCAAGAGAGGGATAGTGCGTACGCACTCAGAAAGGGTATAGGTGTAATATGCGGTTGTCAAAGAATAGGCTTTAGGCTCAAAAGGGGTGTACTACGGATAATGTTATTTGGTAGGCTGAAAAAGGCTCAAACGGGTCAAAAAAAGCCTACGATCATTTCCCACACCAAGTGTTACTCAGGATTTCGCCTCAACAAACACACGGGCCAAGTTCTAGATCACAATGCAATGCAATTGAACTTATTCTAAAATTCACCACACAATGCATATGAAACGATGAGGTTGGTTTCATTCTTATCTTGAAAACATGCAAGACAATGTCATTTACGGGTGAATAAGAGGTACCAAAAGAATCTACGATTTATCACGAAGTCAACCCATACTGATTATTACTCGGTCCTTCCATGCACACTCCTAACTGTATTGGTATCAGCCAAGTCAAACAATGATACTTAAAAGAGCTTTGTTTTTTTTTGTTTTTTTTTGTTTTTTGTTTTTTTAATAAATGGTACCAACCCGAATAGTGGTCGCTTACGATATCGTCTTTGACGAGAATCAGGTGTGCGTAGTTCGTTCAGATGTGTTATAAAACGTATGATTTAAAAGAATTTATTCATGAAAGAAATGCAAAAATAAAGTTGTACAAAACAAATGATTGTTCACTATAAGACTAATGCAAAGTAAAAGAATGTAATGAAAAAAAATGACTGACTGTGATAGAATGAATGAAATGTATGAATGAATGTATGTGCTAGAATGATTGAAATGCAATAATGAATATCCGTGATTGGATAAATGCAATGAATGAGTGAACCAAATATGTCCCTTTTTTTTGTTTTGTTTTTTTTTTTTTACGTGGTGGTGTCGAACCCTAGACGGGTTGCCTACGTATCACACCGTACGGTGAGAATCAGACACGCGTAGTTCGGAATAATTATGTTGTAAAATGCATGATAAAAAATTATGTAATCAATACTAGACATATCAATTAGACTTGCAAATATGTATAGAAATGCAAAATGTAAGACCCAGAACGGTGCTTTGTTGAATCTGGTATAATCTGGCTTCTTTCCGTCAACATAACTCAACTCATTCTTGGGATGGTTTTTTTTCTATTCTTTTTCTTCCTTTTTTTTGTTGTTGTCCGTCCTCGACAATTTGCGAGGACAGTTTTCCTGCAAAAATATGACAAATGGGTGAGAGTAAGCAAGCCACAAAAATAGTAAAATGTAAGGGCGTGACAATATAGTCAAAGACTCCCCTGCTTGGGTTCAACCGGACTGGTGGTTAATGCTTCACAAAGTCCAGATCGCGTTGTTTAGGAGCGATTTACGCAGTAGAAGTCCTGATTGCAAAGTGACAACAAAAGTACAAAAATGCAAATGCTTGTGGCCGGAATTATAAGCATGATATGTACAAGGGTTAAAAGGGTAATTATTGCATAATATATACAGAATTGCTAGCGACAACAATAGTAAACAAAAGCATGCAAATCAAGCGCGCGCCTAATATGCATGGGACCTCTCTTATGCCAGAGGTAGGCCTAAACGCCAAATATGCAAGATTATGATAAATAGGTCCAAGCCGTTAAACTGCAATGTTTTGTCGGAAATGACGACCAAATGACGGTGCCCTTTTTCCAATTTCAGTGTGTTATAACCAGGCTTGGATCCGTCTATCACCATCACGCTACACATAGTATGCTAATGGGTCGTTGGGTTGTGAAACCCGTCGACAAGTTTGGTGGATTTATAATTGTGGCGTTAATACCGCGATTAACCCACCTAAGGTTTATCATGCATGACTAATATAAAAGGGTGGTATAACTCTATCTTAAGCTTTCTAAGATTTGGCTTATTAGACGCGAGGTTCGAGCGACAACTCGAGTGAGAGGCTACGTGGTCGATCGACGAACCGATCTAACTCCACGCAAGCGTCAACTCTCCTAAATTTTGGGTGTTCTTGAAAGAAATTTGCGGGTGCGCGAAGCACACCAACGCGTATAGTGTGTGACAATGTGAATTTTCCAGAGTGGAGGAAATACGAGCGGAATGCCAGTTTAAGGAAAGCAATAAAAGCAAATAGCAATTAAAACAGCTAAGCATACAAGATTAAAACAAATAATTTTAAGGCATTTAAAATAAATAAAAGCAAATAAAGCCAAGCAAATAATAAACCTAGGTTTGCTATGGTCAAGAACCTGATTATCCCCAGTGAAGTCGCCATCTGTAACACCCCATTTTAACCGGAGTCGAAAACGGGAGTACTACGTATGGTTTATTCCTAAATGTATTTAAAGGAGTCACCACCTAATTATTTAAGTGAATTAGGACACTTGATTTACTGCAATAAAAATACTGCAATTAATCTCCATTTAATGGTCTGCGAAATTGATGAGATTCTGGATCAGGGTTCTTTATTATCCTAAAGGGAAGGGGTTAGGCATCCTTTAAGATCCGCTAACTTGCGGTTATCCGTTCAAACCTAGGTTAATTATATTGGTTTTCTATCCTACCTATTCTAAGCATTTTTATATAATTTACAATTAAAATAAAATGCAATACAAAAAATGGTAAAACTAAAATTTAAATGAGACGCAAGATAAAACTTCGGGACATCTTTAGCCCTTTTTAGGCCTTCTGCACAAGATGATCTCCGGGTACCTGCATAGACACTTAGTAAAAGTGTTAGTAATAAAATAAACAATTTTTAAAGTAATAGCAATAATTAATAAATAAAGCCAAAAAATAAATCCGTCTTTTGCACAGGGGAGGCCTTGGAAATCAGACGGAGATTCCTTCATCGGCCAATATAATAAAATAAATAAAACTTTCGAATCCGCGTCAAAACAGTAATAGTTTTAAACACGGAGGGCTCAGATATAAAAATATATAAAGTGGGACAGCCTAAACAAGTGCGGCTGCGAGCGTTCGCCTTGCCAGCGCATGTTGGTTATCCGGTGTAAGTGGAAGAAATCATCCTTGCCCAGAAAGCTTCATTTATTTTATTTTTCCGTCTTTGCAACTGTGGAGGCCTCAAAAATCGACGGATAACTTTTTCATTGGTCATTCAAGTGTAGCATCTTGTTCAAAATCAGTTTAATAAAAGATAAAGGGGCAAAATAGTCAAAGATAGTCCAAAATCCAACTGACAGTAAGCAGTTCGCAGCAACATAGCCAAGAATGGCTCATGAACAGTACAAGTAGCAAGAAATAAAGCCGGGAACAGTAGCAAAAAATCAGTCCATCAAGACCAAAATCAGTCCAGAACAGGGCTAAAAATCAGCCAACAAAACCTAGCAAAAATTAGTCAAGAGCATGGCTAAAAATCAGCCCACAAATGGCCAGAACCAGAATAAACATGGCCGAAAAAATCAGTAGCCAACTTAGTCAAAAATCAGTAGAACAACTGTCAAAAACCATAGGAGCAGTGGCCAACGAATCGTCGGAGTTACAACTCCGGTTTAAACTCCGGCGATATAATATGAAACGCAAAAAGGAAACAGTCCAGCAACAACCAACAACAATAATAGCTACAAGAACGAAGAAATAAACCATAGCGTCGCCGGAGTTTAAATCCGGCCAGCTCAACGTTACCAACAGAGAGAGGGCAGCAGCGACGTCACTTCCACGACAGTGGTTTGAGTGCGGGACGGTGATAGTGAGTGTTGGGGGAGTGTTGGCGGCTGAGGGTGCTGCTAGGGGAGGTTCGCCAGAGCTCGAACAGTGGAGGCGGCGACGAGGACTGACGGCGACGACGGGAAGGTGAGAGGGGAGAGGAAAGGGTGGTCGAAGGGAACAGGTGAGAGAGGGAGCAGTGGGTTTTGTGTGGTTGTTTTAAAGGGGGGTTCGCCGGTGAGACTGGCGGCGACGGGGACTGGCGGCGGCGACGGGAAGGAAGGGAGAGAGGGTGAGAGAGTGGAGAGAGAGAGGGCAGAGGTGTGGGCTGCTGGGGTTAAGGGCTGATGTTAGTGTGCGGTGGTGGTGGTCGACGGACGAGTGAGGGAGAGGACAGGGGGTGGTCGACGGGAATGGGGAAAGGGGTGAGGGCTAGGTTTTGCTGAGGGGGCTTGTGCGGCTTAGGTTAAAATGAAAGGGGGGGGGGGAAATGTTTTTGTTACACCCAGTATTTACAGGACATGTTTTAAGAATGTACGTAAGAACTCACAAGTGTTAAGATTTGAGACTTGTAAAAAAATTTATCGGAATTATGAAATTTGTCGGAAAACGTTTTGTTGTGACAAATGGGAGGGCGACACGTGTCACCCCCATAATGGTCTTTTTGGATGAACAAGTCTTGCAAGTGTAGCTTGACAATCTTGACTAAGTCAAACTGTCAAAGGGACCACAAGGTCTTGATATTTAAGTAGAGCTTATCCTAGCCACCCAAATGGTTGCATCTTGTCCCTCCATGACCCTTTATTATACTACTAGTAGCAAGAGGGATGTCCAACACTTAGAAATTTTCAAGAAAAATTGGATGAACTAGAGCATTGCTCTCGGGTTCACTAGCAACAAGAAAGAAAAAATTTTGTTTCTTGTCCTTTAAGCCCCACACTTTAAACCAAGGTTCTTGAGGGTAGTGTAAGCATATCTCAATAGAAAAATCTTGGAAAAAGATAGTTTACGGGTTAGTCGCAAAACGAAAACCTAGTTGTCTTTCTAGGTTTTGTTTGGAGAGTTGAAGGACAATTGTTGGTGTTGTTCTAAGGGTCTCAACAAACGGATTGAAGTGTCTTGGAGAGGTTCTAATCTTCTAAGGAGCGATTTCGGATTGGAGTTGGATTAAGAGTTGTTGAGGTATAATCTTGTCTTTTAAAGTGTTACAAGATTATATAATTATATTGTTGTTGTTAGCTTTACATGTTGCTAGTATGAAGTTGTTAAGTTGAAGTTTATAAGTATTATGGATTACTTGTAGCTTAAATCCGAAATGTAATGTAAGTCATGTTAAGTTGGATTACAATTTGGTCGTTTATTAGAATCGTCGCATGTTAATTACTTGGAGATTATGGTTGTTATAATCAAATGCGGCTTGATATCATGTTATGCTACCAATTTGGATTGAAATGGAAATTGGATAAGAATTGGTATTGTTGAACTCAAGGTGGCCGAATTTGTACTTGTAGTTTGTAATAGTTTGTTATTCTTTTGTATTGGACTACCTACATATTGTGGTGATCCAATTGGGATTGTATGGTTATTTATTTGTATTGGACTACCTTATAGATTGTGGTGAGCCAATTGGGGCTGTTTGGTTATTGTATTCGGCCTTGAAAAAGGTGGCAAAGTGAGTAGAAACAAAGGAGGTGCTGTCCGATTTTCCGTAGAATTTAGTGACTTAGCACTTAGAATATTCTACGTTTGAAGTAAGAGGTTAATGGACATATTGTGACCATAATAGGTTGAAGTACTAAGTATAGCGTATCCTACTTGGAGAGTGGAGTAGCTATCAAGGTTGGAGTACTTTGGAGCATTTTGCTACTGTCGATAATCGTCGAGGTATGTGAACCTCTTCCTTCCTTTGGCATGATTCTATGTATGGAATATACTTGTGGTATCATTTCATGTTTCCTTCTACTCTTAGAAGTTAAGAGGTAGTTGTGTGATTTACTGTATGTAGAACTTTTCCTATCTTTGAGCATGACTTGTTGCCGTATGTAGTGCGGTGACGCACAACACCTTGATATCCCTTACTAGTTTTATGAATAGCAGCCGAGGGAGTTAGGAGATTAACTCACTTCTTTGAAAGTATTAAGGATGTCTAATGTTGTATTAAAGTTAAGGGACTTGAAGAGTTTTAAAGTATGTGATACTTGTTCCGTTTTGAACGTATAAGTCCCTTGGATAGGAAATTGTATTTGGCTAAGGTATAAAGTGAATATAACGACTTTATGGGGAGTTGGTTATATTTGCTTTATGGAAAGACAAATGACTTGATTTTAGTGAAAAGGCAAATTGTTTTAAAGGTACCAATTGCTTAAGGTTTTTAATAAAGAAGTCACTTGATTTAGAAGTGGTATTGTATTTCTAAAAGTATTGTGACTTGTCTTGAAGGTGGGTAGGACTTGATACTACGGTTGTTAGTATCGGGAAGTTTTATTTGGAAAGGAGTCTTTTGAAAAGAAAGTACGTACGTAGTACTTTGGCTTGTTAAATAGGAATTATTCTATTTGTGCCCTGATAAGTACTTTGGCTTGATTAAATAAGAATTATTCTATTTGTGCCCTGATAAGTACTTTGGCTTGTTAAATGAGAATTATTCTATTTGTGCCCTGATAAGTACTTTGACTTGATTAAATAAGAATTATTCTATTTGTGCCCTGATAAGTACTTTGGCTTGTTAAATGAGAATTATTCTATTTGTGCCCTGATAAGTACTTTGGCTTGATTAAATAAGAATTATTCTATTTGTGCCCTGATAAGTACTTTGACTTGTTAAATGAGAATTATTCTATTTGTGCCCTGATAAGTACTTTGGCTTGATTAAATGAGAATTATTCTATTTGTGCCCTGATAAGTACTTTGGCTTGTTAAATGAGAATTATTCTATGTGTGCCTTGATAAGTACTTTGGCTTGGTTAATTGAGAATTAACCTATATGTGCTGGTGATAGCCTTTGAGTGCAAGTATTATGTTTTATTACGTTGTCGCGACTCTCGGTTGGAGGGCCGGCTGTCTTGTTGTAAGTTACTTGACGCACGACGGTGATGTGGGATTCCACGGGTATGCTTCCGTTATTTGTAGTACCTGGGTTAAATTCCCGGATTTTATAAAAAGACATGGTAGTGCTTATGTCTTGTTTGATGGTCGGTCGAGATAGGGTAAGAGTATAAATGAGGGGCAAGCCCCAAGACGTTATACCACTTTCTCCAGGGTAAGAGTATAAGTGAGGGGTAAACCCCCAAGACGTTGTACCACCTGCTTTATGTGTTGTTTGACGACCGGTCGAGATAGGGTAAGAGTATAAATGAGGGGCAAGCCCCAAGACGTTATACCACCTTCTCCAGGGTAAGAGTATAAATGAGGGCAAGCCCAAGGCGTTATACCACCGCTTTGATTGATATTATGAGCGTGAGACCCATGGTTATATTTGACACGTATAGTATCGGCGGTGATGGGGATTCCACGGCGAGATATATATATGTGTTGTGTATGTACGCCGAAGCGGTGAGTGGGATGCCGCGCGTCACATGATTATATTTTACACTTGGTGTCGGCGGTGATGGGATTCCACGGACACGCTTGATACTAGTGTGACTTGATCGCGTCGATTTGGGTAGTAAATGTGCCCTCCTTTGCGGCGGATTATACTTATGAAAGATAAGTAAGCTATATAGAAATGAACTTAATGATTTTTCCTAATCATGTGCGTAAGAATGGGGCTATAACCTTTACTGAAAATGGGAAAAGATATTGATGTGAAATTAAGTTCATAAGTGGTAATGACACGGCAGATCCGTATGTACTTTTTATACTTGTCCTTGTCATTCTTTGTACGATTATGATCATTTCATCGACGTTATTTACATTCCATATTAAATTTTGTTATCGACTTCTTCGGGCTGCGTTAAATGCCGCATGAGTTTTAGGTACCAGTTGGTGATCCTTGCTCTTAGGATCTCGGTTGATTTTGAGAAAGCTCCATTTGCTCCGGAGGCTTAGCTCTTGGTACGGTTTTCCCTGAGGTAGAAGACTAATGTATATTCAGGGGTATGGCGGGGCCCTGTCCCGCCACAGTTGTTATGTTAAAACTCTTAGAGGTGCAGTAGTCACATATTGTGTCTGCTTTGTAAAGAAACGAGGCAACCGCTGCTATATATATATATGTCGGAAGGTAGCCACATCGGCTAACTTGTTGTTTATTTCTGTTGTTTTATTTTATAAGTTTCATGTATGTTCACTGATTATCTCGATGTTTACTCGTAAGGGTGCCCGGTAGGGCACCGGCCACGTCCGGATTCGAAGTCGTGACAAAAATGGTATCGAGCGATTAGTCCTGGAAAGTGTCTCAGACCGTGTCTAGTAGAGTCTTGATTATCGGTGTGTTGTGCGCAACATCTATAATCGGAGGTGCAGGACATTTAGGATTGGTTTCCATTCTTCTCACTCGAGATCGTGCCGTAGAGTTGTTGTTAGGTCGTCTCTCCTAACGAGTTATGTTGATTGCATTCACGAAAGCGCGATGACCGGGAAGGACTATGTGGATTGCGTATCGGTTGGTAATGATTATAGTATAGTTGGTATTGTGACATACCTCATACGGAGTTATGAGGTCGCCATGGGTTGCCTAGAATGATTTTAGATTTACCAGGGATTGGTAAAGACTAACTAGATACCGGGAAGGTATGGAATAGTTAATGAATTCTCGACAAGGTTTTGTGTTTTATTTTGAGATAATTGGGAAAGGATGAGCTGTCTGATAGGGTAGTGAACCCTTAAGAAGCCATGTTAAGGAACCTAACGGAATGTCATGTTAATAGATTAAGCTGCGTAGTAAGCTTAAGAGAATTGTACGGATGAAGTCTGTATAGGGTAAGCAGTGGTTGTTGTGATCGAGACAACATGGTTATGGTATTATGAGAAGTTTTTGTACCCGTTTACGGGGGGGCTGATAAGGTAGGCTTGGAGCATGGAAATTGCGAGCCTAAGAATGTTGAAGACCGCTGAGACCTTAGTTGTGCAAGGTCTTCTCGGGTAGAAAGATTTATTATAGACCAAGAATAAGAGTTAAGTGCGACGCTGAGACGGGTTGAGGACCTGTTACGGGTCTCCCCATGGCCTGGAATGGAGTGGGATCAGTTGGTAGTAGTTCCGCTACGTGACAGGGTCACGAGGGCGCAAGGCCCAAGTCTATTTAATTGTTTTACGGGTTCGTGGACGCGTTCCACCGGAACCAGGTCGTGAGAGTCGGAAATGGCCTTATATTGTTTTATAGAGTGACTCCAAAGATTAGAGGCCAGAATCGGTATGGAAGTTATGTATGTATACTAGTATGAGTTGGAAGTACGGAAAGAGTGCGACCAGTAAGAAAGATAGCAACCAAGTGTAAAGGAGTAGAGCCTGAATCCATAAGAGAACCTTTCGAGGTGACTACACCCGTGAGTGTGTGGGGTGGTAGCTGAGCGGGAATATGAGATTTTCCCGGTGACGATACGGTCGTCAGACCCTAGTAGACTTAGTAGAGATGATTACGACAGACTTTGAAGTCATTATGAGTATGGACTAGTTGGCTTCGTGAGTGTCAAGGTTGACATCTTAGTATAAGTATTGTTATGTGGCCATGGGTGGCATATGTAGTATGAAGGGTGCAGTAGGATGAGACTATGTCGCTATTAGATTGGACTCCGAAAGAACATTCGAGGACGAATGTTTCTAAGGGGGGAAGAATGTTACACCCCGTATTTACAGGACATGTTTTAAGAATGTACGTAAGAACTCACAAGTGTTAAGATTTGAGACTTGTAAAATTTTTTATCGGAATTATGAAATTTGTCGGAAAACGTTTTGTTGTGACAAATGGGAGGGCGACACGTGTCACCCCCATAATGGTCTTTTTGGATGAACAAGTCTTGCAAGTGTAGCTTGACAATCTTGACTAAGTCAAACTGTCAAAGGGACCACAAGGTCTTGATATTTAAGTAGAGCTTATCCTAACCACCCAAATGGTTGCATCTTGTCCCTCCATGACCCTTTATTATACTACTAGTAGCAAGAGGGATGTCCAACACTTAGAAATTTTCAAGAAAAATTGGATGAACTAGAGCATTGCTCTCGGGTTCACTAGCAACAAGAAAGAAAAAATTTTGTTTCTTGTCCTTTAAGCCCCACACTTTAAACGAGGTTCTTGAGGGTAGTGTAAGCATATCTCAATAGAAAAGTCTTGGAAAAAGAGAGTTTACGGGTTAGTCGCAAACGAAAACCTAGTGGTCTTTCTAGGTTTTGTTTGGAGAGTTAAAGGACAATTGTTGGTGTTGTTCTAAGGGTCTCAACAAGCGGATTGAAGTGTCTTGGAGAGGTTCTAATCTTCTAAGGAGCGATTTTGGATTGGAGTTGGATTAAGAGTTGTTGAGGTATAATCTTGTCTTTTAAAGTGTTACAAGATTATATAATTATATTGTTGTTGTTAGCTTTACATGTTGCTAGTATGAAGTTGTTAAGTTGAAGTTTATAAGTATTATGGATTACTTGTAGCTTAAATCCGAAATGTAATGTAAGTCATGTTAAGTTGGATTACAATTTGGTCGTTTATTAGAATCGTCGCATGTTAATTACTTGGAGATTATGGTTGTTATAATCAAATGCGGCTTGATATCATGTTATGCTACCAATTTGGATTGAAATGAAAATTGGATAATTGGTATTGTTGAACTCAAGGTGGCCGAATTTGTACTTGTAGTTTGTAATAGTTTGTTATTCTTTTGTATTGGACTACCTTCTATATTGTGGTGAGCCAATTGGGGCTGTATGGTTATTTATTTGTATTGGACTACCTTATAGATTGTGGTGAGCCAATTGGGGCTGTTTGGTTATTGTATTCGGCCTTGAAAAAGGTGGCAAAGTGAGTAGAAACAAAGGAGGTGCTGTCCGATTTTCCGTAGAATTTAGTGACTTAGCACTTAGAATATTCTACGTTTGAAGTAAGAGGTTAATGGACATATTGTGACCATAATAGGTTGAAGTACTAAGTATAGCGTATCCTACTTGGAGAGTGGAGTAGCTATCAAGGTTGGAGTACTTTGGAGCATTTTGCTACTTGCCGATAATCGTCGCGAGGTATGTGAACCTCTTCCTTCCTTTGGCATGATTCTATGTATGGAATATACTTGTGGTATCATTTCATGTTTCCTTCTACTCTTAGAAGTTAAGAGGTAGTTGTGTGATTTACTGTATGTAGAACTTTTCCTATCTTTGAGCATGACTTGTTGCACGTATGTAGTACGGTAGACGTACAACACCTTGATATCCCTTACTAGTTTTATGAATAGCCAAGCCGGGGGAGTTAGGAGATTAACTCACTTCTTTGAAAGTATTAAGGATGTCTAATGTTGTATTAAAGTTAAGGGACTTGAAGAGTTTTAAAGTATGTGATACTTGTTCCGTTTTGAACGTATAAGTCCCTTGGATAGGAAATTGTATTTGGCTAAGGTATAAAGTGAATATAACGACTTTATGGGGAGTTGGTTATATTTGCTTTATGGAAAGACAAATGACTTGATTTTAGTGAAAAGGCAAATTGTTTTAAAGGTACCAATTGCTTAAGGTTTTTAATAAAGAAGTCACTTGATTTAGAAGCCGGTATTGTATTTCTAAAAAGTATTGTGACTTGTCTTGAAAGGTGGGTAGGACTTGATACTACGGTTGTTAGTATCGGGGAAGTTTTATTTGGAAAGGAGTCTTTTGAAAAGAAAGTACGTACGTAGTACTTTGGCTTGTTAAATAGGAATTATTCTATTTGTGCCCTGATAAGTACTTTGGCTTGATTAAATAAGAATTATTCTATTTGTGCCCTGATAAGTACTTTGGCTTGTTAAATGAGAATTATTCTATTTGTGCCCTGATAAGTACTTTGACTTGATTAAATAAGAATTATTCTATTTGTGCCCTGATAAGTACTTTGGCTTGTTAAATGAGAATTATTCTATTTGTGCCCTGATAAGTACTTTGGCTTGATTAAATAAGAATTATTCTATTTGTGCCCTGATAAGTACTTTGGCTTGTTAAATGAGAATTATTCTATTTGTGCCCTGATAAGTACTTTGGCTTGATTAAATGAGAATTATTCTATTTGTGCCCTGATAAGTACTTTGGCTTGTTAAATGAGAATTATTCTATGTGTGCCTTGATAAGTACTTTGGCTTGGTTAATTGAGAATTAACCTATATGTGCTGGTGATAGCCTTTGAGTGCAAGTATTATGTTTTATTACGTTGTCGCGACTCTCGGTTGGAGGGCCGGCTGTCTTGTTGTAAGTTACTTGACGCGTCACAGCGGTGATGTGGGATTCCACGGGTATGCTTCCGTTATTTGTAGTACCTGGGTTAAATTCCCGGATTTTATAAAAAGACATGGTAGTGCTTATGTCTTGTTTGATGGTCGGTCGAGATAGGGTAAGAGTATAAATGAGGGGCAAGCCCCAAGACGTTATACCACTTTCTCCAGGGTAAGAGTATAAGTGAGGGGTAAACCCCCAAGACGTTGTACCACCTGCTTTATGTGTTGTTTGTGGCCACCCACGAGATAGGTAAGAGTATAAATGAGGGGCAAGCCCCAAGACGTTATACCACCTTCTCCAGGGTAAGAGTATAAATGAGGGGCAAGCCCCAAGACGTTATACCACCTGCTTTGATTGATATTATGAGCGTGAGACCCATGGTTATATTTGACACTTATAGCTGTCGACAGTGATGGGGGATTCCACGGGCAGGAGATATATATATGTGTTGTGTATGTGTACGCAAGCGGTGAGGTGGGATGCCACGCGCGTCACGTGATTATATTTTACACTTGTAGCCGGCGGTGATGGGGATTCCACGGACACGCTTGATACTAGTGTGACTTGATCGCGTCGATTTGGTAGGGTAGTAAATGTGCCTCCTTTAAGGCGGATTATACTTATGAAAGATAAGTAAGCTATATAGAAATGAACTTAATGATTTTTCCTAATCGTATGCGTAAGAATGGGCTATAACCTTTATCGAAAATGGGAAAAGATATTGATGTGAAATTAAGTTCATAAGTGGTAATGACACGGGATCTGGTATGTACTTTTATACTTGTCCTTGTCATTCTTTTGTACTGATTATGATCCGCATTTCAGACGTTATTTACATTCCATATTCAATTTGTTATCGACTTCTTCGGGACCGTTAAATGCCCGCAAGTTTTAGGTACCAGGTTGGTGATCCTTGCTCTTAGGATCTCGGTTGATTTTGAGAGAAAGCTCCATTTGCTCGGAGGCTTAGCTCTTGATGCTTTTCCGAGGTAGAAGACTAATGTATATTCAGGGGTACGGGGCCCCGTCCCGCCATACGATTGTTATGTTAAAACTCTTAGAGGTCTGTAGTCACATATTGTGGGTGCATTTGTAAAGAAATGAGGCAACCGCTTGGTTATATATATATGTCGGGAAGGTAGCCCATCGGCTAACTTTGTTGTTTATTTCTGTTGTTTTATTTTATAAGTTTCATGTATGTTCCACGATTATCTCTCGATGTTTACTGTAAGGGTGCCTGTAGGCACCATCCACGGTCCGGGTCGGGTCGTGACAGTTTTGTTTTATAGGGTAGGATTAGGGTTAGGTATTGGGGGAAAAAAATGAAAAGTGGGGTATTATTTTGGGGGGGGGAAATGAAAAGTGGGGTTTGAAATTTAGGGGGAAAATAAAATAGTGTTTGTATGAAATTAAAATGGTGTTGGATTGGACTGATTCAAATTGTGTTTTGGACTGGACTGGTTTGACAAAATGCAAAATGGATTAATTATTTAAAAGAAAAATTATTTGAAAAGATGCCAAATTATAAAAATGCAAATGCCGACGCAATAATACTAAAATGCAATTTTAAAAACATGTTTAATGCCTGATTAAAAGTAAAAACGGGATGCCAATTAATTATTTAAAAAGATGCAAATATTATTAAAATAAACGACGGTGCAGCAATAATAAAAACATAATATTAACAAAAACATAATGCTTAATTTAACATAAAAAGATAAAAAATGCAAAAAATGCTGATTAAAATGCGATGTGCTAAAATACTTAGAATTGCAACAAATATACAAAAAACGGGTCAAAATTGGGTGTCAACAAAATGTATGGCTAAGAGTGGCCCAAAGCAATCAACTCAGACACAATCAAGAGATACTATACATATGAAAGGAAACATTTTGTTGTAATTGCATCATTTGTTTGTAAGCACTACACTCGAACTACCTCTAATGGAAGAGATACATATAAGTCCCATATTTGGCTTGGTATTCTCTTATGATAAAAAAATTCTAAATGACATTCCTTGTAATATGAACTACACGATGACCTGATTTCCAGAGGTGGGATATATAGGTAGTCGACATAGGACTTAGTCACACTTTTAGAAAATGTATATCATTCACATAGGCTTAAACTACATTCCACCCGATTCTTGTCATTAAGGGATACATAGGCGCTTTATGAGCTTGATTGCACCACCTAGAAAATCCCCAAAAATCCTTAGGAAGCCATTGGGCAAAACTTTTGAAAGGATATAAAAATTCCTTCACAAAGCTCATCACGAGAAGTCTGCCAACACCATTTTCAATTGGGGCAGAATTTATTAGAGGATCTAAAAAATCCTTTATGAGACTCGGCATGAGAAGTCCACTGACGCAATTTAAAAGGCAGAATTTTTGAGAGAATTCCTTCACAAAGCTCATCACGAGAAGTCTGCCAACACTATTTTCAATTGAGGCAGAATTTTTTAGAGGATCTAAAAAATCCTTTATGAGACTCGGCATGAGAAGTCCACTGACGCAATTTAAAAGGCAGAATTTTTTAGAGGATCTCAAAAATTCCTTTATAGGACTCGGTACGAGAGTTCAAAATACTACTTCAGCTAGGACAGAATTTTTGAGATCCACTAAAAAATTCTACTACAACAAGCCAATGACCATCAGGGCTCCGCAACAAGACATCGTATAAGACGGATAAAGAGGATCATTATTCAAACTCATGCATGTCATGACATCGGTGGGAAAATGCTTTGAAAACTTTATTATTTACTATGACTAACATTTTTAAAACCCTCATTGCTTTTTATTCAAATTCTATACTACCACAACCTACAAAACTAAGGGGGTATTGGACCCGACAATATGAAGTAGCAACACATGAAAGACCGAATGACACAGATCAACCTTATTAAGAATCACACTATTTTTTGTGGATGCACAAAAGTCATCGGATGGACGATAATTTTATTTTGCTAACTCGTTTGCTCGTGAAGACAGGTTAAGAGAAATTTGCCCGAGTAACTTCAGACGAAGCGTCATAAAGATGACACAACCTAGCCAATAGGGATAAATGGATGAAATGTCATAATGATGGCAAAATCTAGCAAAAAAGGCCATAAATGGATGAAACATCATAAGGACGACACAACCTAGCCAAAAGAACCATAAATGGACTAAGCGTCATAAGGACGGTACAATCTAGCCAAAAGGTCATAGATGGATGAAGCATTCCAAAGACGACATAACCTAGCCATAAGGGATATCAGGGCTGACACAACCGAATTGTTGAGGAAAAGGAACCCCCAGCGACTTACTGAAAGAAGAACTCCAGCTTGTCAAAAAAGAATTGCTCATCAAACTCGGACTACCACGGAGTCATAAAAGAGTGTAATAGCCGTCTCGGCTCGGGGTCTATTTAGAGAGTGAGGTAATTAAAGATAACGAGCGGGAACTATATTAAATTCATTCGAAGAAAGAGTTTAGGGGGCCTTACTGAACAGTGGGTTGCGTAGAAAAAGAAAGCTTATGAATGGATGAAGCATCCCAAGGATGACATGAATCTAGCCAAAAGGGTTATACACAAATTAAGTGTAAAAAGGATGACATAATCTATCCAAAAGAGTTGTATAAGGGATAAAGCAACATACCTTTCCAAGAGGGCCACAATCGACATAAGGTGAGAAGGAAGGACGCTCCAGCCGAGATGGCCATATTTGCTCATGCATTAGCATCATCAAGAAGACCATTCATTAACACATCACCGAGAAGGTCATTCATTCAAACATCATCAAGAAGGTCATTCATGCACATATCACCAAGAAGTCCATTTATTCATGCATCATCAAGAAGACAATTCATTCATGCACCGTCGAGAAGGACATTCATTAAAGCATCGTCAAGAAGACCATTCATTAAAACACCACTGAGAAGGTCATTCAATCAAATACCACCGAGAAGGTCATTCATTCAAATACCACCGAGAAGGCCATTCATACAAGCATCGTCGAGAAGGAGTGAAATATGCATTCTTTCAAGTAAAAATAATTTTACAAATTGATTTCAAAGACTTTTTGCCATTTCATTTGGTAAAATATCACTCAATATATCCTTGTATATCACTTGTATATTTTTACATAATTATCTTGATTTTTAAATGTATTTATCACAACTTAAATTTAAAATAGTGAAAACAATTATTTAGTTAATTGTTTAAATTTTAAAGTGATTACTTGATAAATATTTTAGTCTGTTAAATTGAGAAGTTTAATTAATTAAATTAACTTCTCAATTACGTCTCAAATTTTACGTCTCAAATTTTACGTCAATTTAGCTTTAATTTTAATACTTTCAAATTTTGACTATTATTGAATTACTAATTGATTTCTATGTTAACTACTACTATAATTGAAATATTTTAGTTAAATTTTAAATGTCAATTATTACCACGTTTGAAAATATGATCATTTCTATTAAGCCCCTTTAAATTTCACGAAGTTGGGTTTATCCTTTTTAATTTTCAGCCCAGTCTAACCCAAATAGGGCCAGACCTGTCCCACACATAGCTCAAAAGGGGAAAACCCCTCTTATATACTTATTTTCACGAAATGTTGTAAAGGGCAAACCCCTAGTAGCTCTCATCTCTCTCTCTCTCTCTCTCTCTCTCTCTCTCTCTCTCTCTCTCTCTCTCTCTCTCTCTCTCTCTCTCTCTCTCTCTCTCTCTCTCTCACGTTAGCTTATCAAAAATGGCAAAGAGTGTCACACCCCAACCTTGGAGGGTGGCTGACACCTAGTGTTTGAACGGCCTGAGCGTACCACCCATATATCATAACCCAAACATGGAACCATTTAGGCCGACAAGGCCTCAGAAGACAATTGTACAAGAAGTTAATAACATGTATAAGTGACAGCCCAACCTAATATGCATATATACCACCAGACCAACAAGGCCATTAGATGTATACTAACAACTGACAAGGCCCGACAAGGCCAAAACAATACTCAAATACACTATGTCTAGTCTGCAAGCCTCTATGAGTAATATGATGTGTCAATGGGTCAGAACAGGGCCCATCCATACCCAAAATAACTATACAAAGGAATTATTGTGCCTACCAACTCTGTACAACAACCCTGGAGAAGTAGAGTGAGATAATCAATAGTTGAATCTGATAGCCTACCGAGGAGGTACGTCCGACTGTCTACCTGTACCCGCGGACATGAAACACAACGCCACGGAAAAGGATGTCAGTACGAAAGAATGTATGAGTATGTAAGTCATAAATAAACATGACTGAAGGAAATCAATGAGTAAGAAGAACTCGATACAATACCTGGAGTTCCACTATGGACCATAATATAGATAAATAAAATATAATCATGTATATATAACGTTGTAGGCCTCTGTGGGAAATATTATTAATGTCATATCCGTATAGTTGCATATATAATGTCGTAGGCCTCTGTGGGCAATATGAAAAATATCATATCTGTATAGCTGCATGTATAATGATGTAGGCCTCTATGGGCAATACAAATAATGTCATATCTGTATAGCTGAATATATAATGCCATAGGCCTCTGTGGGCAATGAAAGTATGTGATATGTGTACATGATGACCATATAAGGACTATGAACTACTCTTTTGACTCGTCGGAGTCACGTAAGGATATTACACACCCGACTAACCTTATGCGGATAACGTGTCACCTGTTACACTTTCGTATAACTTCATAAGAATAAAAGAACATTTCATTTACTTAGTCTTTCCATGAAAACAACAAGGGACTTCAATACATCAACATGGAGAGAATGCTACGAAATATGAAATGTAACTTCGACAAAGCATAAGTGATACACAAGAACACCTTTACGGGAGGACCATTAGGGAGTTTCATTTCATTAGTATGGAAGAAATGTTAAAGGATACGGGATAAAACTTCAACAAAGACACTTGATATGCAATAACTACATAGTATCAGGGCCATCTTTGGACCCGTGCGAGGTGTGCCACCGCACATGGCCCCTCGAAAAATGAAAAAATTTAGGGCCCCTTTTTTCATTTTTTATTAAGTAGTATTAGCCATAATTTACTGTAAAAACGCATAACTCACAAGTCTTAGCCCAATTAAGGGCCAATTTTTATGAATTAGAACAGGGACCTCAAAATGTTTGAGACGGCCATGCATAGTATAACAAGTCACCATAACCTTTTTAAGGATCAAGAATAGAATTTTTAGTGGATAGCGTTATGTAGTCGTCGTTTTCTTACTGATCATGCCAAGACAAGGAAGTAAGCCTTACATACCTTGTTGTATAGCCTAAATCGTTTCCAAGAGTCAGTGGATGTTCTACAAGAGACTATCTATATCATACAAAAGGATTTGTATCTATATCAGATTCATGTCTTATAAGAAAGTTCATTTAGACATTTCGTCGAGCAACTTGCGTGGATGTGTTCATAAGATCATTCATAGCTTAACTCTACACATAACACCTCAATAATCTTCATTACTACTCTACTCATTACCATAACTCCATCCATAACTCCACAACTTCATATAACACTCTCAAATCATGTAAAACATCCCACAACAACATGACATAACTTTAAGATCTCACATATACTTGTTCTTTAAGAATCCTTCAATAAATCCATACTAAACACTTTTAACATCTTAAGAAGACCATGGAGGAGATGAAAAATACTTTAAGTTGTAAGAAACACTCCAAAACAAATCTTGTGTCATGGCTAAGAATTATTCAAAGATCCATATGACAAAGAGAGAGACGATTCTACAATATCTACGAGATTCCTTACATCGGATTAGCTTGGTTTTCCTTTGATCATAGTCTTGGACCATGAGATACTTATTAGAGAGAGTTTACATCCTTTTAGGGTTAAGAAAATGAAAGAGAATGAACTCAAGGTCGTGGAAGGGTCTATTTATAGGAAGAGAAAAATTGGCCACTGACCTGTACCGTGACACTTCCTGCACCTCATAGGATTGTCCTCCATCTAGCAGGACTGGCACAGGATGTGTCCTGAGACAAACTAGTTATATTTCCATTTATGTGGTAGCTATGTGTCTCATAGGCACATCCTATGGGTCGCATGATATGTGTCGCTATTCGCAAAATGCTCTGAAAGGCGATGTACCGAAGGACTTTCGTCGAAACCTATTTCCATTGATCCGAAGAGTCTTAAACCTTCCCAAAACTTACGTAATACACATGTAAACCTTCATAAACCTCATGGGTGGGTCTTACTATTGACACCCAATTTTGTCCCCTCTTTACTGAATATTTCATCCAGATCGTCCTTTTATCTTCTATTAATTTCACTATGCTTTTCAATCTTGAAAATTCTCAAAAAATGCTAAGTTTTAATATTTTTCACTAATTATCGCGTAATTTTAAAATATCAGGTATTGCATTTTTAATTAAAATATATAAGAAAAATAATTTTAATATCTTGGCATCGGTAATGGTGATTTGATTGGTATTTTCACCAATTACCAAATTAATCATTTTTTATATGAATATTATATTTTACTACTTAAACTAAATCACTGACACCATAATTTTATGTGTGCGCTTTTAGAATTAATTAGGACGAAGAAACATATTTTTATTAATTAATCTCCCAACATTTTAGAACTCTTTTAATTCCCATAAGCCCAATTCCCATTCATTAACCCAATACCGCGGCCCAATTGCCCATTCTATCTCCCAACCCAAACGTCAATTTCTTCAACACCCCATTCCCTTCCAACTAAACTTGTCTAACGGTCCGGGTTGACCCGGAACCGGACCGATTGATCCGGTAAAAAATTCGGACCGGATCGGACCGATAAGGGCTTATCGGGTTGGGGGTTGGGTTGGCCCCCAACCCCAACCCGCACGGGTTAGATAAAAACCCGGTAAGGCCCGGACCAGTTAGACCCGGTAACGGAAACCGGTTACATTACCGGTTAACCGGTCCGAACCGGACCGTTACACAAAAAAATTAAAAAAAAATTGCACAGTCGACCCAAACGGTATTGTTACCGTTGGGAGGGAGTGGGGGAGATGCCAACGGTCATTTCGACCGTTTGGCTGCATTTTTTTCATTTTTTTGTTTTGTTTATTATTTTTTTAATTACATTTTTACCCTTTAAAAACTCTATAAATTCTCTACATTTTTTTCATTTTTATCACACAACATTTCTCTCAATTCTCAATTTCTCATACTCTCTTAATCATCTTTATTATCAATTTTCAAGTTGTTATTATTATTAGTTTTTAAATTCAAAGTAGCAAGACTTCGAGCTTCGAGTTTCAATTGAATTCTGAATCCCGAAGTTTGGTACACTCGTTTCATTCTCTAATTATTTTATTAAATTGTCATATTTATTTGTTGATTATTTAAATATTTTATAATGTCTTTGCTAAGGGGAATTGCGTCGGGACTGCGTCGTAAATCTAGTTCAATGGGTAAAAAATATGTAGGTTCTTCATCATCTAATCAAAATATAGATTATGATCAAATGCAAGAAGATTTTGGAATAGAAGATAATGAATATGATAACGTTCAATTAGATAATATTGTTGAACTTGAAGAAAATGAACCTCCTACACCTACTAGTGTTCCTTCTGTCAATGTTGGTACTGCTAGTGGTAGTCGTAGTCGTAGACCTCCTTTACCAGAACCAGTAGCAAGAAAAAAAAGGAGTAAAGCGTGGCTTTTTTATGATAAAGTTGTGGGTACTGATACAGTTAGATGTAATATTTGTGAGAGAACTTATAAACATAAGACAGGGGGTGGTGACAGGGGGACGGACACTATAGGTAGACATATAAAACACGATCATACGACACAAATGGAATCATCTCGATTTAGAACCCATTAACAACAACTTAATCCATTAATCGGGGTGGCTAAATACGATCCAAAAAGGATCGCGTTGAATTAAAAAAAATGATTGTCGGAGTTTGTTTACCTTTTTCTTTTGCTTCTTATTCATATTTAATTACATATATTCAAAGAGTATATAATCCTTTTTTTAAAGGTGTTCCTCGTAGTACTACTAGAGCCGATATTTTTAGACTTCATAATGATTATGTTATTTTTTTGCAATATTTGTTTGCTAACCTTCCATGCCTAGTTAGTTTTACTTCAGACATTGGACATGCTTTAAACGGTTATAATTATTTAACAATTACTTGTCATTGGATTGATGAAAATTTTAGAATGGAAAACGTATTATTTTACTGCGTATGCGAGGATCAAAGTCATCTTGGAAAATATATAAGCGAAACTATTTGTTCTTATGCCCAAAAATATAATCTTTATAATAAAATACTTTGTGTATCATTCGATAATACATCTAATAATACTGCTGCTGTAGATCTTTTAAAAGCGGAAGTACAACCACCACTTCCTCATATATTTCATGTTAGTTGCTTTGTCATATTTATAATTTAATTGTTAAAAGTGGTCTTGATTTATTTTCACCAAATAAAACTTGTCAAAAGAGTCATTGGAGTTATTCAGGTAATAATAGGAAAAATAGAATTATAGAATTTAAAGAAAAATGTAAACAATTTAATTTGAGACCTAAATTCATGCTAGAAGAGATTATTACACGGTGGAATTATACTTATTTATTGTTAAAAGAATGTTATAAGTATAAAGACCCCATAACACATGTTGCAAATGCGCATTGTAAGAACGTGATGTATATGTTAACCGACGAACATTGGAAATCAATTGGTGAACTTTTAAAAAATTACGTAAATTTTACATGCCATCGTTGAATTTTCAGGATCTTATTACCCAACAGTTTGTAATGCTTTAGCTCATATACCTGAAATTTCATATTTACTTTATGGTTTAAAATCAAATGTGAAATATAAAGATGCAGTTACACTTATGTTTGAAAAATTTAAAAAATAGTTTTTCCCTATTCCTGATATTTATTGTATTGGTGCAGTCTTAAATCATTCTATTAAAAAAGTAGATTGTCATAATTTAATATGTAGTTTATATACTTATATGGAAGTAGGTGCAACAGAAACTCCATCTTTATTTGATTGCATAAGTACACTTGATACTAATTTAACTACATTATATGAATATTATGCTACATTACATGATAACAACAACTCTGCTACTAATATTCCTTCTAGTTCTGCTTCTGTGTCTACACCTTCAGAATTCAATGAAGATGACGATGAAGAAGAATCTTTAGACATATGGAACACTTTTATAACACAAGCAACCACAAGTCGATCTTGCGATGAGATGCAATTTTATTTGCAAAAGACAATGAAAAAGTTTTGACCGCTTTACAATGGTGGCGGATAACAAAAGACAATTCCTGTACTTGCGATGACGAGATGTTCTTAATGTGTCGATCTCAGGTGGCTTCGAAAGTGCATTTAGTCAAGCACGATATCAAATAGAGACACACGCGTCACTCGTTGGGTGGAAGCACATTAGAAGTGTTAGTGCAGCGGATTGAATCGGATCGAGAGAAGAAATCAAGGATGTGAGACGCGTTAATTCTCGGAAGATGAAGGAATATGCAATATTTTGGAAGGCGAGCGAGGCGAATCAAATTAATACTCAGATTTAGAGGCTATGGGCATAACCAATTCAATCAACCTATAGATTACGAAGAACTTGTGCGAAGGATGCGTAATATGTAAATAAAATTATTATTACTTCATTATGTACTCTTATTAACATTATGAAAGTTCAAAAATTTACATCTTATCATTAGTTTTAATTTTACTATCTATTTAGTTGTTAATCTGTTATTACTTATTTGTTAACTTATATCTACTAATCTAATAAATTAATAAAAGTATAATTACAATATAAATTATAAACTATAAAGTAAACTATAAAATAAAGATAAAATATAAAGTTATAAACTATAAAGTAAAAGTTAACTTTAAAGTTTCAATTTTAATATATAAAACTATATTATATATTATATTATTATATTATTATATTATTATATTACATATTTAAATTGAATTTAGTTTACATTATAGAAAATAAATATTAGAAATTAAAAAAACCAAATCGATAGGCGGTTGAATCCGACCGCACGAGCCACTGGAAATCAAGTAATGAAGCGACCGTTGGCGTGTCGTGTGAACCGACCGCAAGGTTCGAACCTGTTAAACCGTGAAGTGCTACCGTCCGACCGGTTCGGCCCGTTAGACAGGTATACTTCCAACTAATTGTCCATTACCCTAACCTTTTCAATCAAACGAGCAACCCTTCAAACCAAACGAGAAATCCCCAAAAACCAAATGAACCCTCCCAAATTATCTGTCGACAATCCCCCAAAATTCGCCGGATAATCGCCTCACCTATCACCTGACACGCCCATACCATGCAAACCCCCTAAATCTTCACCCATCACCTCTTTTTAGACGTTAAACAACATCCCATCCCTCAAGAATTCTCAAACGGTCAAATCCTTCAGTTTTCACACCTTTTCAGGTTTTCCCCACTTGATCTTTTGTTCAAAATTCGAATTTGGGGGTGGGTGGTGAGCAAGGAGAGTTTATTTGGCTATAAATACTACCCATGTGGGTTGCGTGAAAAGAAAAAGGACTTGAGAGCTTTTGCTGAAGTTTAAGAGTCTGAAACTCTCGTTCCAGTGACATAGAGCTCAAACTCAGAAAAACAGACACTCTCTTTAGTATAAAACCTCCAAAACTCCTTCTAATTCCTAGAATTGGTTCAACAAGAATCCGAAAACACCTAGAGTTTTGTTTCTCTTCAGTAGCACATCCACACATATTCTCCGAGCGGAATCAACGAGTCGAAACGACGCCTCGGTCCTTCACCCGAAGAAGGTAAACTCACTCTTTTAGAATTCTTGCTGTTTAATATGTATTGTGTGGTCTGCGTAATCTGATATTGTTTGTTTACTATTATTATTCATCATGTTCGACTGTTAGTATTTTAATATGTCTAAGTGAATGTTGAGTTGTTAAAGTGTTTATTAGATTGGTTATTATGTATGTTGGTTATATTGATTAATCCGAATATTAATATGTCGAGACGTTTGTTGGTCTCTTCAGTTACCGTTAAGCTTGATTTGTGAAATGAATAATTAATAAGCTAACTTGTGGTTTATTTTTCTTACCTGAGTATAAATATCCGCCAATCTATCTAGACTAAAATAGAAGGGGGATAACTACGCTCACTATATGGGATTTTGTTTGTTGTCCGTGATGTAAGAGTTCAAAGCTATTTTGTTCTTTGAAAACCTGTTAGTATAACTAGAAAATGATCTTTTTACATCCAATAACACTAGTTTAAGGCCTAAAAAATGATTTAAACACTTTGTCGGATTGATTTTACTGGTTGAACTAACTTCACTGTCGTCGGGCTGATATTAATGTTTGTTAGATTAGCTTAGGGGAGCATTCCGCTACTGATTTTGGCTATATTTTTCTAGACTGATTTTAGCCATTTCGGCCACTGATTTCGTCACTGTTTTGGGCTGGTTTCGGTCATTCTGTCGGACAAGTTTCGACCAATTAATTTTTAACTATGCCTGGACTGATTTTGGTCGCTTCACTACTGATTTTCAGCCATAACTTCAGACTGATTTTGGTCCCCTTTGGCTACTGTTTTCAAACATTTTTGATTGGTTTTGGCCTCCTTTTGGTCGCCGGTTTTGGCTTTCTTTGGTCGCTGGTTTCGACCAGTTTGTTGGACAGTTTTGGGGCCATTCCGCTATTAATTTCTGGCCGTATCATGTGTTACTTCTAAGCTTGAAATTACTAAGAACTTCTGGATTTACCATATGTTTGTGGTGTTAGCCTAAGTAAAGCTCTAGGTTTGGTCTTGTTATTAGTTGGTGTTCTTTTAATCAGGCTGTGTTTTCCATGACTATTTGGTTTGATCTTTCTTACTTCATATGTTTTATTCTCTATATCTAATTGGATTCTTAGTTATGCTTTGACTAATTTAATTTTGTCCATTTCAATGAATCTGCCCTGTACTAATTCGTTGCATTTTTGTTTCTTTGTTTCGCGATGTGGGAGCATTCGTGAGTCTCACACCGTGACTTGACATCACCGTTGAATCCGAGATCTGCATTTGCATCCCTAACAGTACTTCCATCCCCTCAAAATGCATCCAAACGGAATGCAAAAGAGAGGGGATAAGCAGCGGACCTTTCCTTTATCGTGTCAACTATTTCTTTACTTTTTTTTTTGTGTGCGCTTGGCTTTATATATATGTCTTATATATCTCTGGACTAGTTTTTCTTTTCTTCTTCCTCTAACAGACGTAGTGAAGTTAAGAAGTATATCAGGTAGTTAATCATTATGGGGGAATTAATTTAGATATGGTAGACGTCTAGGATTTGAGACCCCTTTTATTTTGGAGTTGCTTAGTAATGGATCCATGCTCTCGGTTATGAAATTTTCTTAGTTACTGCTTTAGAGGATTAACAATGCTTATGATCAATGGCAAGATTTTTTTTTTACTAAAGCTGGGAGTTTCAAGTTAGTAAATATTGCAGAAACCTTAGTTAATAATTATCTTTAGCATTGAAAACTGCTTCTTTGTAAGCTAAAACGATTCATTTTCTTTTAACAAATAGTGCACTGTTGTGCGTTTTCAACCCTTTTTTTTAAGATAAATTTTGTTTTCTTCTATCCCTTCACATTGTAAAATTGCTTTTCTTCAAAAAAAAAAAGAAAGTAGTTTAGGACAATATTATACGAATATGCTGCTTTTAAAAAAGAAAATGAGACTGTCATATAAAGATAAATCTTCATATATTTCATAAATCATATCATATATAGGCATATTTTTAAGAAGCTAGATTTTTATACATATAGTATGTTACTTCTTTTAAATCGTTTTCCCTACATTTTATAAACCAACCCCCCTATAATTTTATGGAAATATATGTTTCAAATAAATTATTCGCAACATCTTTTGACCCTATGTTTTTTTATATACATTAATTAATCTAAGTTTGACCGGACAACCGCAAGTTAACGGATCCTTTAGGATGTCTAACCCCTTTTCTTTAGGATATCTAGAATCTTATAAGTTTCACAGACCTTTTAGTTGGAGTTATTTTTAAGCAGATTTTGCTAGAATAGATGTCCTAATTCATCTTTAAAATAATTAGGTGGCGACTCCTTAAAAACAATTTAGGAATCAATCATATGTCGTACACCGTTTTCGACTCCGATTAAAATGGGATATTTCACTTACCATCTTTGAGACTATTGGCTATAACACACTAGTGACGACATGAAAATGTGAGGTGTAATATCCTTCCCCCGTTAAGAACATTCATCCTCGAATGTTGAGATGTATTCTAACTCTTAAGATTTTTAGAAATTTCGACATAATTTCCCTTGTAAATAGGACAATTCGAAACCTATCGAGCAGTCCAAACATATATCGAGTGCCTCACGGCGCTGTTAATAATATAACAATATAATGTCAGCCCCACACGATAGTTTATTTATGCAAAGTTAAAAGGGTTAATCGGAACTCACCTCAACTGTCAAATACAAAAATCTGGGTTGCATCCAGCACATCTGTATGAACGACATTGCTTATACAAGGAACATAAGTCAAGTTAAGCTTGGTATAGATAATATAGGGATAAGGAGGCCGTGTTGCATGAGTATTCGGATAAGCCTTTTGTCTGGATGAGTGCGCCTGAATTTCATATTTTTCCTTTACTTTCCAATTTATCTCATTGCTTCTTTACAATACCTTAATCAAATGTTATCCCTTTAATTCGTAACTCTCGGACACGATGATTTAGGATAGTAACTGAAATATCTTTGTGAGATTCTGTATAACCCAAATATTTTTGCCATATGAGAAGGAATTCCTATATATATATTCATAAAATTGCTCCGTGGAAAGTTGAATAAACTGTAAGATGATATTAATCTTCCTTGAGTAGTCTTTTTCATTAATATCAATATATATAGTGTACAATATATATCCCTAATACAATAGGAATCCTAGTCCTTATTACAAGAGGAATCCTAGTCCTTATTACAAGAGGAATCCTAGTTTACCATAATTATATATCACTAAATATTTACACAATATATGAAATATATTCTAATTATGGTAGAATGTCTAATTATACACGTTTACACACCCCCTCAGTCGGAGCGGGAGGATGACGGACGCTGAGACTGAATCTGAGGTTAAGAAATAACTGTCTGAGAAGTTCTTTGGTAAATATATATGCGTACTGATATGATGAGGACACATGTAATACTCTGACATGTCCTAGCGCAACTTTCTCACGGATGAAATATATGTCTATCTCAATGTACTTGGTTCGCTGATGTTGAACCGGGGTGTGAGAAAGATAAATCGCATATATGTTATCACAATTCACAATAGATGCCTGACGTAAAGGACACTGGAGTTCTAACAGTAAATTTCTGAGCCAACAAATCTCAGCTGCCACATTTGCAACGCCTCTGTACTCCCTCGGTACTAGAACGGGATAGAATGGCCTGTCGCTTGGCAGACCATGAGATCAGATTATCCCCTAAAAAAATACAATAGCCGGAGGTGGAGTGTCGCGTGTCCGGACACCCTGCCCAATCCGCATCCGTATAGAGAGCAACATATTTGGTGCAGAGGGGGTATAGGTGCAAACCATAATCAAGAGTGCCCTTAATGTATCGGATGATGCGCTTAAGAGCAGTGAAATGAGACTCCCTAGGGGCATGCATAAAGAGGCATACCTGCTGAACATCATAAACAATATCTAGCTTGGTAAATATGAGATACTGAAGTGCACATGAAAGACTCCTTTATAGAGTAGGATCAGAGACATGAGCACCATCCATAACACTGAGCTTGGATTTTGAATCAACTGGAGTAGGCATGATTTTGCAATTCGCCATCTTAGCCCTGTACACAATCTCCTCTACATACTTACGCTGACACAACATATGGTGGAAGACACAGTCACGATATCCCTAAGTATTGTGACACCCGTAGTTCGTGGTATGTATACGAGGACGCACGTGCGAGAATCTGACGATAAAATTGGAAAGGAAGAAATATGTGATTTTTCGGAAAAGATTAGGATTTTGTGAAGGAAAAATGTTCGTTAAAGGGAATTGGATTCCCGATTTGGTATTTGGACTTTTGAAATATTTGAGAATTATGAAATTTTATTTAGAAATTAGTCACGTGGGGCCCACGGGAAAATTCTGATTTTGTGGGGCCCACTTTATTTTGGATTTTTGGCATTACGGATATTTTGGAAGATGAAATATTTTGGGCAGTAGGGGCGACACGTGTCACCGTGTGGCCATGTTGGCCGGTGGAGAGAGAGGAGTGTGACACGTTTTTGGTGGACAAGTGGCCCATTTTTGTGGTGGCCACTTGTCCCATTTTGTGGTAGCCAAATGGTTGGCCAACTACCCACACACATGTACCCCATCCTCACCATCCACTTGCACAGATCTTGTCCATTTATTTCCCTATAAATACCCCTTTGGTGCAACGCTTTATTTCATCCAACTTTTAAAGTTTCCAAGGAAAAAAAATTTCCCTCCCGCCCTTAGTGAGTTATCGTCCAAAAACCCCACCTCGAGTAGAATTCTTCAAGTATTGTTGTTATTCCAAATACTTTAGCCTAAATCCTGGTGGTATTCCAAAAATCCCAACATAAGAGCAAAATACTACTTTATCCCATAGTCGCAAAATGAAGCCACTAGAAAAATCTTCATAGCTTAGATGAAGTGTTAAGAAGTTGTTTAGAAACTTCAGGGTTGCTTGGAGCGGGTTGGGCGTAAGGAATTGGAGCTAAACGCGTTGCTCGGGATCGACTTATATCTTGGATAATTTTGGGCTTATCGAGGTAATTACCTATGCCACTATTGTAATTGGAGATTACATGTTGTAGTAGTTTAGAATTGAGTATAAGATATATTGGAAGGATGATTATAAAGAATTGTTGTATTTACATAGAATTTGTATTCTGATGGATTTGTAGTATTATTGTGGAGTAGAATTGTACACGTCAGGTTAGGCGTGTAACCACTGGGATTGTTGGTTTGGTAGCAGTCTCGTTAGAGGAGGAGATTTATGTGGTTGCGGGGAGGTCTTCTTGAATTTTCCGTAGAATAAGGAATCTTGTATCTAGAATTATTCTCTGAAGAGATCTAGAGGTTGATAGGCGTTTTGTGGTCTTTTTAGGTTGAAGTACTACGAGTAGCGTATTCTACTTGAAGGGTGGAAAAGCGAGCAAGGTTAGAAGTCGTGGAGCGTTTTGCTATTTGTCGATAATCGTCGCGGTATGTGAACCTCTTCTATCTTTTTAGCATGATTGTTGTGAACCATGTAGTACGGTAGACGTACATGTGCTAAATGAATTTGGCTGGTTTAAAACATAAAGTGTTATAACGGCTTTATGGGAAGTTTGCTATAACAACTTTATGTAGGTAAAGAAATGGTTTGTGGTTTTTAAAAGATAAGAGACTTGACTTATAAATGACTTGATGTGAAATATTAAAGAACTTGATTTCTAAAAGAAAAGAGACTTGAGGAATTGAAGAGTTTTTGGTTTAAAAGAAAGACATGGTTTTGTCTTAAATTGGTTTAAAACATAAAGTGTTATAACAACTTTATGGGAAGTTAGTTATAACGACTTTATGAAAACAAAAGAATGGTTTTATCATTAGTTTTAAAATGGTAACTTGACTTTAAAAGGAGAAGTGTTTTGATCTAAAAAGAAGGCATAGTATTGTCTTAATTTGGTTTAAAAAGGAAAGTATGGAAGTTGTTTTGGTTTACTTAAAATGTTAGTCACTCTATTTTTGATAATACGGGCATCGGGTGACCTTTGTAAAAGAAATGGATCTTTTAAAAAGAATTTAACGACGTAGTACTTGGGGTTAAAACACGACTTTGGCATAAAATGAAAGTACTGAGTTGTGTGTAACTTGCCTATGTTTGCGTGTGATAGCCTTTCGTGCTAGTATTGTATTTCTATACCACCGCGTTTCTCGATGGGTAGGTGATTTGTTATGATCTTACTTGGATGTGAAGCGGTGACGAGCATTCCACGTACGCTACGTGATTATTATTATTCCATGGACTAGCTCTCCGCGAGGTTTCCGATTCGACGGTATCCGGTAGTTGGCTCGCATTTGCCAGGTCGTGGTGATTCGGCTTGTATCCGGTAGTTAGCCTTCGATTTGCCTGCCGCCAGGACGGTCTCGTGATTCCGGCTTGTATCGGTAGTTAGTCTCAGACTTGCCCAGCCATACGTGGCGCGGTGGTATCCGGTAGTTGGCTTTACTTGCCAGGTCCGCCCGTGGTATGGTTATATAGATTTGTTAGTACGGCTTTGGTATCGGTAGGCTTTGATTTCTTGCCGATCGGTTGATGATGCGACTTTGGTATCTCGGTAGTTAGCCCGTACTTGCCTGTGCGGTTTTTATGACAGTGGGACTGTTGATCCTCGCTCATAGATCACAATTGCGTTTGGGAAGCTCCGTTTCTCGGAGGCTTATCTTTGGTATAGTCCGTCGTTGTAGTACTTACATTCGTGGTATGGCGGGGCCCATCCGTCGTTGTTATAACATTCTTAAGTGCGTAATCTTGTTGTGGCGAGTTTGAAAAAGGGATGAATCGTCGGGTTCAAGTTTTATTTATATATTCGGAAAGGTAACCGTTTTGGTTAGCTTTGTTTTCTTATTTCATTATTGTATATCTTGTTTCATGTAAGTTTTCATTTCATTGATTTTCTCTGATGTTGTATCACTAGGGTGCCCGGGGTAAGGCACCAGTCGCGGGCCCGTGGTCGGGTCGTGACAGTAACTCAACTTGCCCAAATCAGTCATTACAAATTCGGTCGTAAGTAAAGCAATAATTTCATTTTTCAACCCATCAGATGAGACATTAAGGACAATATCATCCACATATAATAGTAAGTAAGCAATACTACTACCTCGATGAAAAAGGAAAAGTGAATTATTACTCCTACTGCATACAAACCCAATATGCAAAATATACTTGACAAAACGATCATACCACGCACGGAGGCCCTATTTTAGGCCATATACAAAGACAATACACATTGTGAGGGACTGCTGGATGGGCGAACCCAGACGACTGATGCATATAGAATGTCTCTTTCAGGTACCATATAAAAATGCATTTTTCACATCAAGTTGATGTATCAGCCAGTGTTTGTCCATGACTATGCTCATGTCACGACCCGTTCCGGGGCCCGTGACTGGTGCCTTACCGGGGCACCCAAGTAGTCATACATCAGAGAAATCAGCGGAAATATAAAACAAGACATGAAACAGTTTATAAAATAAGACACAGTTTATGTGAGAAAACATCGCCTTTCGGCATATATATATAATCATAGTTCAAAGATTACATCCGACATGCATAACATGACTCTGCACCTCAAGGAAATATACAACTATGGCGACAGGCCGCCATACCACTGCATACAAACTATCTACAACAGTGAGATCATACCAAAAGTAGAGCCTCGGAAGAGATGGAGCTCGACACCAATGTAGAGATCCTGGATGCGGATCTAGCACTGCCGCCTTACCGGCATGAGACGGCCCCAAGGAGGTCGATACAGTACTAAGTATGCGAAATCAAAGTACTTAAATGAAAACATATCATTTTAAAACCGGTTTACAAATATGTGAAACAACGAGGGAACCGCATATAGTGCCACATCACAAACAAGAGCAACAATAGGTAAATCAGAATGAGTCTTGTCTAGGCTGCGAATGATCAAACAGGCCACTCGCTCATCATCATTCTCGCAAGCCTAATCTCGACTCGAGTCGCATAGGCCACTCACGGGCCCGCATGAGGTATAACCCCGCATCGAGGTAGCTACTCCTCGCATCGCCCCGACTCATTGTCCGCGTGGCCATGCACCGCGTGAGGCATAACCCCGCATACTAACACGGAACTCGTAGCTCGCATAGGCCCTGGACCCGCATGAGGTATTCTCGAATCATGGTCCTGCATCACCGAGTCTACCCCGCGTCGGAGGCGCTTAACCCCTGTATCATCTCAAGAGGTGAGTGATAGTATACTAACATAACAACTTATCTTTAAACAACATAAGCACAACAAGGATACTCACCTATACAAGCGTTACAAAGATACTAACACACATAGCATCATATCATATCGCTTATCAAACCATCTTATTATTCTTTTCACAATATAAGTCCATTATAAACATATGGCAAACTTGTTTCTTTTATCAATCTTAAGTGGTTATACTTAACTTCCCATAAAGCTAGTATAACTCTTAAGCTTCGCTTTAAAACCAATTAGTTCTCTTTAAAATGATTTAGTATTCTTTGAAATGCTTTCGGATCTTTATTATTCGGGCTTAAGCGTGAGGCATTCCGTAAGTGTTATTCAGCTAAGCGTGAGGCATTGCCGTAAGTGTTATTCGAGCTTAAGCCGTGAGGCATTCGTAAGTGTTATTCAGCTTAAGCGTGAGGCATTCAGTAAGTGTTATTCGGGCTTAAGTCAAAGACATTGCCGTAGTTATTATTCAGTTAACACATGTACGTCTACCGTACTATATATATATTGTAAAATATCATGCTTTAGGAAGAATCACATACCTTCTCAGTGAATATGTCGCGCGCAGAGAGTCAGCCTATAATGGTCACATATATCTATCAAAGACTACTCTGAAGGTCATTCTAAACAGAGGGTTCACAATTCTACGGAAAGTCGGGCAGACTTCCTACCGGTGAGCTATATAAGTTCATCGTGAAACGATCCCATGTAAATCAGTTCAATTATTCTTCTTTAAACCCTTCTACGTGATAACAGTTCAATTTATACGTGATATACTTCAAGTATTTATACTTATCCTTATACTACAACGGATATATTTTCTAATTCAAAAGAGGTTAGGATTAGTTACCTCGGTAAGCCCAATAATATCCTAGAAAAGTCGCGCTGAGCAAGGTTTTGCTCTAAGTTGTATGCTCCAGAACCTTAGAAGTTCTTCACAACTTCTACTAAGTACTAAGGTATTTGGGCTAGGGTATTTGGGCATTATAACGATACAAGAAGGTAACTTTTCTACCAAGGAGGGGGTAGATTTTTGGCTAGGCTAGGGGCCTCGGCCAAACTACTAGGCTAGAGAGGGGGTATTCGGCCAGGGCCTTCACATGGGAAGTGTTTTGGGCGAGAAGACTACAAAGGAGAGTGAGGATTTTTCAAGACTTGGAAGATTTGTGGATGAAGAACTCTTCATCTCTAAGGGGTATTTATAGGTCAAGCCTTGGCCAACCAATGGCCAAGATGAAGACAAGTGCAAGGCAAGTGTAGGGTGAGGATTAACTAAACACAAATATCCTACCAACCTCGATTGCGCACAAGGCACAAAAACGTGCCTTGGCTCTCCAATTTCGTCCATGGGCGATTGAAGTCCATCAATGGGAGGTGCCAAGTGTTGCCCTCCGTTGGTCCAAAATGTTTCGTCTCTCGGAAAAATCCATAAAAATAAGAAATGGCATGGCGGAATTTACTCTACGAAGTGTGGAAGCGTTTCGTGGAAAACGATTCTTTTAGTGAGTTGTGTACAAAATAAAACGTCCAAGGCTTATCTTTAAGGCAAGACTTTGCACGTATTCCCTTACGTACATACTGGAAATACGGGTATAACATTCTCCTCCTTAGAAACATTCGTCGAATGTTCCTTCCCAAACGATTATCGAAGAAGCTTAAGCGATTGTAAATGCCACACACGCCACGGAGCAACACATAGGCGTAAGCGATAACGAAAATTTGCAAGTAGGAAAGTGAATTTACCTAGAGGTGGGGAATAGGTGAGGATACTTCCGCCTACGTCCTCCTCGGCTTCCCATGTCATCTCTCCTCGAGCTCGTTCGCCACAAGACTTTGACTGCCACGCCCTTCGTCCGCAGACGCTAACACGACGATCGACTATCGCATGGGAATCTCCTCATACGATAACCCCTGGCCACCGACATCGTCAATCGGTGCACCCTAGATGGATCCCCGATACATCTCCTCAAGATAGATACGTGAAACACGGATGCACCGCCTCCGGATCGGACGGCAGATTCAACTCGTAGCAACCTTGCCTACCTCGCGGACAATCAAACGCCCGATGTACCTTGGGCCGAGCTTCCTTCTTCCGAATCTCATCACACCCTTCATGGGTGACACCTTTAGGAAAACCCAATCATGAACCTCGAACTCAAGATGTCGACGACGATGATCTGATACGACTTGCCGACTACGAAATCATTAATAGCCGCCTTCGGATAAGTTTCACCTTATCCATCGCCACTGTATCACCGTCTGGTCCCACTAGCCGCCGCCACATCGAACCAACCTATAGGCGTCCGCACTTCCTCCCATACAAGGCCTCATAAGGCGCCATCGAATCTTTGGGTGGTAGCTATTATAAGCGAACTCAACTAGAGGCAAATGATCCTCCCAACTACCACTGGTCAATAACGGGCTCGCGGATATCCTCGAAGTGCGGATAGTGCGCTCTGCTGTCCGTGCTGCGTGGATGAAATGCGAGACTCGAGCTCACTGCGTCCCTAAACCCTCTGGAAGGACCTCAGGAAGTTAGCCGTAAACCGGCTCTCCATGCGATATGATCGAAGTAGGGACTCCATGCGATCGACGATCTCTCGGATGTAAAGTCCGCATAATCCTCACCGAAAAGTCGTCCCGACGGAAGAAAGTGGGCTGATTTCGTCACCGTCGACGATAACCCATATAGAATCATGTCTCCTCCGGTGCGAGGTAATCACGTGATGAAGTCCGTGTTGATTACCTCCCACTTCGGTCGGGATCTCAATCGTCAGAATAAAACCACGGGCCTCGTGCTCTACCTTCACTGCGACAACACGCAATCGAGCTACGAACTCGCAACGTCCCTCTTCAAGCCATCCCACCAATACGGATCTAAGGTCGTGGTACATCTTGGTCGACCGGATGGATAGAGTAACGCCGCTACGCGTGTGCTTCCCAAGAACTCGCGAAGTCACGAAACATCCGAACACACGGTCGCCTCAAACCTTAGCACCCCATCGTGCTACCAAAAGGACCCTTGCCTCACGAAGAGTCAGATCACGATATCGAATCAAAGCCGATCCTCGAATCGCTGCCTCTTCACCTCCGGCGATGGAAGACTCGGCAACCTCACGAACTCTAACCCCACCGCTATCGGAATCAATCAAGCGGACACCAAGGCTCGCTAACCGATGCAAATCACGAACCATGTCCTCCTCTCTAGCCGCACATCCGATAGGCTCCCATCGACCTACGACTCAAGAGCATACGCCACAACATCGCCTTCTCCGTGGTATAGGATATCAACATCGTAATCCTTAAGCAACTCTAACCACCGTCTGCCGTAAGTTGACTCCTCTCGGTGAAGATATCTGGAGGCTCTTGTGGTGCGTATAAATATCCACGTGAACCCCATACAAATAGTGCCTCGGATCTTGGCGTGAATCACTACGCTAACTCCAAATCATGGGTGGGGTAGTTCCTCGTGTTTCTTCAGCCGTCGGATGCATATGCTATAACCCCGCCATGCTGCATCAATACGTCCCAACCGATGCCCGACGATCACAATACACGACATAACCATCCGACCTACGGAAGAGTAAGAACGGGCGGTCGTCGCCTTCTTTTCAAGAATCGAAACCACGCCACAAGCATCGATCCATCAAACTTGGCCGCTTACGAGTCACCTAGTCAATGGTGCGAAGATAAGCAAACTTCCACGAACCGATAATAACTGCAAGGCCCGTAAAATGCGAACCTCTCGCGGAGTAGTAGGTCTCGCCAAGTCTCATCGCCGATCTTGGCGACCAACTCGAATGCCATCACCACAATATGCCCAAGAAACGCCATCAAGTCAACCAAAACTCACATTTGGAAAACTTGGCGCATAACCGCTGGTCTCGAGAATCACACGATCGCCTCAAATGCTCGCGTGCTCCTGCTCGGCGAGAATAAACCAAGATATCATCAATGAACACTATCACAAACGTGTCCAAAATGGTTTGAACACTCGGTTCATCAAATCCATGAATACACGGGAGCATTGGTCAACAAAAGACATGACCAACTCATAATGCCCGCACGTCGGAATGCGATCTAGGGACATCCACCTCTCTCGACTCGCACTGATGATAGCGATCGCAGATCAATCTTGGAGAAACATCTCGCACTCGCAACCTGGTCGAACAAATCATCAATCACGGGAGAGGGTATCTGTTCTTAATGGTCACCTTGTTCACCGCTCAGTAATCAACACATGCGCTGGCCCCGCCCTTCTTCTTCACGAACAATACCGCGCCGGGAGAAACATGGGCCTAATGAAGCCCTTCTCTAGCAAATCCCTAAGGTGATCCTTGACTCTCTCAACTCGGCAGTGCCATTACGTATGGCGGAATGGAAATAGCCGAGTATCCGCAATATGTCAATACAAAACTCAATCTCCCTCTCAGGAGGGATACCCGGGAGGTCATTTGGGAACACGTCTGGGAACTCGCTGACTACGGGAACTGACTGAAAATCTGGTACCGCAGCCTCAGTATCAAACACTCGAACTAGATGGTAGATATACCCCTTCTGCACCATCTTCCCAGCCTTGAGGTAGGAAATAAACCTACCCCAGCGTCTGGTGCTCCCACTCAACAACCGGCCTCCTCAGAAACTGAACTGCATTACTCTCTCTCTGCTCTACATTGGCATAGCAAGAAGCTAGCCAATCCGTCCCATAATCACGTCGAAGTCAATCATCTCCAACTCTATCAAGTCGGCCAGTGGTCCGACGATCAGAATGGTCACAGACAAGCCCTATATACCCGCCGAGCTACCACCGAATCACCGGCTGGCGTAGCTACCTCGAAAGGGTCTATGGACTCGAGCTCTATCCTCATCCTACTAGCAACAAGGGAGATATATAGGACAGTAGAACCCGGATCTATCAAGGCATAAACATCAAACCTAAACCGATAAGGTACCGTGACGACATCGGTGAGGCCTCACGATCTGCTTACCGACAAAGCATAAATGCGGTTACGAGGACCGCTAGAATCGACACGAGCCACGACCGCCGCGACTGGCCGACCCATGAGCACCGCCCGGCGAGTAATCTGAGGAGATGATGGCGGCCACGTAACCCGGCGCCGAGCCCTACCACCGCCACGCTTCGGACGGCCGCAAAGTGACCTGGCCGCTACAATCGTAACAAGATCCATAAGTAGTACCACACTTCCCGTAATGGGATCTACCGCATCGGCCACACCGTGGTGGTCCCGATCGCCGCACTCGCTACTCGACGCCCAAGCCACGGGCGCCGTGCTCGCCAAAACTCGGGTCTTGAGGACGGTGCGAGTGCTCAGCCGGCCGCGTGGTGCGAATCTGGCTGCCGAGGCCGCCACCACGATAACCACCGAGACCTCCCGCCCCGCCTTCTTCTCTGCCGCTCGCCCACTCGTCGACCTGCGCTCGCATCCAGGCGTGAGCTGCGCACGCGTAATGTCCATACCGGGCCGAGAGAAACCCCGCATATGACTTCGCCATATAGTCGTCTCAGCCGGTGACATAGCGGTGTACCCTATCCTCCATATCGCTACCATCTTTGGGACATATCGAGCCAATGAATCAAACTCGACATTGTACTCCCGACAAGCGCCCTCTCTCGCCTCAGAAGAAAAATCTATCACCGCGCGCCTCCTCATCCGCGAGGCAAGAAGTGAGTGAGGAAAGCCTCGAGAACTCATCCCCAGTAGCTGGGACGCGTGCTCTCCCGGATAACTCCCATGAATCAAACCAATCGATCGCGGTATCACGCGACTTATGTGAACCAAAGATCACGGACTCGGTCTCCGACGCCGATCACTCTCAAAATCCTCTGGCCGACGGATGAACTCCTCGCGATCATCCTCCGCCTCGACCCATAAAACTCCGTGGCTACAACTCAAGAAATCTCGTAGCCTCAAACTATTCGCCTCGGGTGTACCACGGGTGCGATCGAGCCGAGCTGAACCGAACCGTCGATCCACCTCTCTCAGACGGGCCTGAACTTTAGCCAAAAGGGCCATCTCTCAGACCCTAACTCCTCCGCCCTGTGCCGCGGGAGGTGAGGCGTGGTACTGTGGTCTGTCTTTGAGGTTGGCGGCGCTAGAACTCGCCGTCTACGGTATAGACCGGGCTGTGCCTCGTGACTGGGTGTCTGCTAGCGCCTCCTACGTGCCTTGCCATTCGGGCGGGTTGCCTTACGTGAGGCATAATCAGCATAGAAAGGAATACGTTAGAGGGTCCAACTTATAACACAGCTCTAAAGCACGATCTCGGAATGAGAAGAATGGAAACCAATCCTAAATATCCTATAGCCTCTCGATTATTGGTGTGGTGCGCAACACACCGATAATCAAGACTACTAGATACGTCAGAGACACTTTCAGAGATTAATCGCTCGATACCACTTTTGTCACGACCGTTCGGGCCGTGGATCGTGCGCTTACCGGCACCCAAGTAGTCATACATCGAGAAATCGCGGAAATATAAAACAAGACATGAAACTTTATAAAATAAGATACGCTTTATGTGAGAAAACACGCTTTCTAAGATATATATATAATCATAGTTCAGAAGCTACATCCGACATCGCATAAACATGACTACTGACCTAAGGAAATATACAACTATGGCGACAGGGGCCCGCCATACCGATCGCATAAACTATCTACAACGGGAGATCATACCAAAAGTAGAGCCTCCAAGAGATGGAGCTCCCGACACCAATGTAGAGATCCTAAGGATGCGGATCTAGCACTGCCGCTTACCTGCGCATGAACGCAGCCCGGCGAGGTCAAGATAACAGTACTAAGTATGCGAAGCGTAAAGTACTTAAATGAAAACATATCATTTTTAAAACCGTTTACAAATATGTGTGAAACAACCAAGGAGCCGCATATAGTGCCACATCACAAACAAGAGCAACAATAGGTAATCAGAATGAGTCTTGTCTAGGCTGCGAATGATCAAACAGGCCACTCGCCTCATCATCATTCGCAAGCCTAATCTCGGACTCGGTCCGCATAGGCCACTCACGTGGGCCCGTGAGTATAACCCCGCATCGAGGTAGCTACTCCGTAAATCGCCCCGACTCATTGTCCGCATGGCCACGGACGCGTGAGGCATAACCCCGCATACTAACACGAACTCTCGTAGCTCGCATAGGCCCCGGACCCGCACGAGGTATTCTCGAATCATGGTCCTGCATCACCGAGTCTACCCCGCACGGAGGGCTTAACCCCGTATCATCTCAAGAGGTGGTGATAGTATACTAACATAACAACTTATCTTTAAACAACATAAGCACAACAAGGATACTCACCTATACAAACGTTACAAGATACTAACACACATAGCATCATATCACGTATGCCTTATCAAACCATCTTATTATTCTTTTCACAATATAAGTGCATTATAAACATATAGGCAAACTTGTTTCTTTTATCAATCTTAAGTGGTTATACTTAACTTCCCATAAAGCTTGTATAACTCTTAAGCTTCTGTTTTAAAAACCAATTAGTTCTCTTTAAAATGATTTAGTATTCTTTTGAAATGCTTTGGATCTTTATTATTCAGGCTTAAGTAGCATTAGTAAGTGTTATTTAGGCTAGCTAGTGAGGCATTCTTTAAGTGTTATTGGGCTTAAGCGTGAGGCATTCGCCGTAAGTGTTATTGGCTTAAGCGGTGAGGCATTGCCGTAAGTGTTATTCGGGCTTAAGTCAAAGACATTGCCGTAGTTATTATTCGATTAACACGTATGCGTCTACAGTACTATATATATATTGTAAAATATCATGCTTTAGGAAGAATCACATACCTTCTCAAATAAACCACCGCCAAGTTGAATATGTCGCGCAGAGAGTCACTATAATGGTCACAGATATCTATCAAAGACTACTCAAGGTCATTCTAAGCAGAGGGTTCACAATTACGGAAAGTCGGGCAGACTTCCCTACGGTGAGCTATATAAGTCTCGTGAAAAATCCCATGTAAGTACTGATTCAATTATTCTTCTTTAAACCCTTCATCGTGATAACAGTTCAATTCTATTACGTGATATACTTCTAAGTATTTATACTTATCCTTATACTACAACAAGATATATTTTCTAATTCAAAAGAGGTTAGGATTAGTTACCTCGGTAAGCCCAATAATATCCTAGAAAAGTCGCTGAGCAAGGTTTTGCTCTAAGTTGTATGCTCCAGAACCTTAGAAGTTCTTCACAACTTCTACTAAGTACTAAGGTATTTGGGCTAGGGTATTTTGGGCATTATAACGATACAAGGTAACTTTTCTACGAGGAGGGTAGATTTTTGGCTAGGCTAGGGGGCCTGGCAAACTACTAGGCTAGAGAGGGTATTCGGCGAGGGCCTTGAGGGGAGGTGTTTTTGGACGAGAAGACTACAAAGGGAGAGGAGAGGATTTTCAAGACTTGGAAGATTTGTGGATGAAGAACTCTTCATCTCTAGGGGTATTTATAGGTCAAGCCTTGGCCAACCAATGGCCAAGATGAAGACAAGTGCAAGGCAAGTGTAGGGTGAGGATTAACTAAACACAAATATCCTACCAACCCTTGATTGCACAAGGCACAAAACGTGCCTTGGCTCTCCAATTTCGTCCATGGGCGATTGAAGTCCATCAATGGGAGGGTGCAGTGTTGCCCTCCCGTTGGTCCAAAATGTTTCGTCTCTGAAAAATCCGCAAAAATAAGAAATGGCATAGCGGAATTTACTCTACGAAAGTTGTGGGAAGCGTTTCGGGAAACGATTCTTTTAGTGAGTTGTGTACAAAATAAAACGTCCAAGGCTTATCTTTAAGGCAAGACTTTCGTACGTATTCCCTTACGTACATACTCTGGAAATACGGGGTATAACAGCTCAGAACGATGCGAATGGTAGTCGGTTTGACAATCGGGCTAAATGTCTCACCACAATCAATGCCCTCCTGCTGGTTTGTGCCATTAGTCACAAGTCGAGCCTTATACCTCTCTAGATATTCAATGTCCCTGAATTTGTGACGAAATAACCACATACAACGGATCACATTCACCCCCTCTGGTCTAGGTACTAGATCCCACATGTGCTGCTTAGTTAAAGCATTGAATTCCCCAGATATAGCCACATTCCAATTAGGGTCTTCTTTGGCCAATTTGGGGTTCTTGGGAATTGGAGAGATGATTTGGGCAGACAAGTTAAATTGAATTTTGGGTTTGAAAATTTCGTGTTTGGCACGAGTTTTCATTTGGTGAGTGGGGACAGTGGGTGGCTGCGGCGACTGAGTGGCGGGATTTGAGACAGATGGTATGGTCGGATATGGGAAAGGTGGTGGCAGTTCCATCGAAGGCGCCGCGGCGCCTGAGGTCCAGTGGCTACTAGAGTTTAGGCACCGCGGAGCCTCCCCAAAGGATCGCGGCTCTGACGATGATGGGCAATCACTGTGGTTACTAGAAGGTAGGCACCGCGGCGCCTCCCCGATAGGCCGCGACGTTGACGACGTTGATGACGAAAAAGTGCACACGAGTGGCAGAGGGGATGTTTTGGTGATCCTAGGGTTGAGTTGACTAAGAATGATGGGAGAGATGGCAGACTCGTCAAGAAAGGAGTAATTCGGTTTTCGGAATTTCTCAAGATTTAAAAATGAGAATGTGGTCTCGTCGAACGTGACAGGAAATGTGGATCTGACTAGTGGACATGTCATAACACAAATAGCCCCGATGGTACGACGAGAAGCCTACGAAGGCACATGGCGTAGTCCGGGGTGCTAGTTTGTGAGGGGCGGTGGAGGCAATGTTGGGATAACAGAGGCAACCAAAAATTCGTAGATGGTCGTAGGAAGGAATTCTACGGTAGAGGATTTTGGTGGGGGTCATATTGTGAAGGGTACTTGTCGGGAGAATATTTAGAATGTATTTTGACATTTTTGCGGCATATCCCAAAATGACGGAGGAAGAGATATAACATGAATCAATAGAGTACAAATCATATTGTTAATGATGCGAATGATTCTTTCAGCTTTACCGTTTTGTGGGGAGGTGTGAGGACAAAAGTTGCCATTATTTGTACAAAATCGGTGAAAGGCGGAGTTATTGAATTTACGACCATTATAAAAGATTTATACCTTTTTCAAATTGTGTTTGGATAAAAGTTTGAAACTCAAGAAATTTGGCAAACACTTCCGATTTAAATTTGAGAGGATATAACCAAATGTAGTGAGAAAAATCATCTAGCAACACAAGATAATATTTATGACTGAGGGAACTAGAGATAGAAGATGTTCAAAGATCGGCATGTGTAATATCAAACGGTGTAAAAGTAACACTAGTAGATGATTTAAATGGAAGACGAGTATGTTTGCCTAAAGAACAAGAAACACAGTGTTGAGCTAGTTTCTCATTATTACATGGAATAAAATTATTGCCTCTAAGAAAATTAAAAACTGGGGCGCTCCTGGATGACCAAGCCTATTATGCCATGTGGAAGGAGAGACATCCGCTAGAGAGACAGGAGATCAAGATCTGGGAGCGGAGGTGGATGAGCTAAATAGAGATCCCCCGTTCTATTGCATCTCGTAAGAGGTGTTGTTAGGCGTATTTTGTATACGCCTTTTGAGTCATTTTTAGTTAGTATTTTACTCATTTTTGTTGTGTTTAGTATAGTATTAGGTTTTTTTTTTAAGTCACAGCGGTTCCAAAAGGCAAAATGGCGTAAAGGAGCGAGAATTGGGCAGAAAAGGTGCTCCCGAGGTAAAAAGGACGAAAGTTGGCACATCAGGACGAAGGGTTTTCAGCACCGCGGTGCCAAGATGCAGAACCGCGGTTCCATATTTACTGAGAAGCCACAGGATTTTCAGCACTGCGGTGCCACTATGCAGAACCTCGGTGCCATATTTGCTGAGAAGGTGCAGGAGTTTCGGCACCGCGATGCATTTATGCAGAACCGCGGTGCCGGTGCGGAAAATCTCAGTTTCAAAGAAAATTGGCTAAGGACAGATTGGTCCATAGGGCACGAAATTTGGAACATATTTAAGCCCTAGGGATTAATGTTATGAGGGGTTGATCATTCTACAACATAGCACAACACAAGACAACAAGGGAGACCACAATTGGAGACTTAGTTCACAGTAATTTCTTTTCTTTCGTTTTTAATTCAGTTTATGTATGGATTTTGTGTTAGTTCTTAGCGTGACTATGACTAGGAGATAAACACTTTATTATGACTTTCCTTATGAATCGCTTGAAACTTCTATTCATAAATTAATGCAGTAGTTTAATTTCTTCTTCACTTGATTAAGATTTAGTCAATAACTGGTATGTATGTTTGATAATTAATTGATCACTAATTATCATAATATATATGATTTCGAATCAAGAACCGAGAGGAGAGATTTGGATATGCTGTAATTGACTAGACATAGGTTAAAATCACGGACGACAATACCCCGATACTTGTGTAGCATTATAGGTTACTGTTCTTAATGCTCCTATGTGGTAAAATCTATCATAGAAATATAGAAGGGTTCTGCACTGGGGTTGAGTGATTATATGTCCTAACCGAAATATAAGACAATTTAGTTAACCGCTATCTTAACGTAGAAGAAGAAATCATTCTAGTTGCATTAAGGATTGAATAGAGTGGATAGTCGAGGATTTTGGAAGCCCTAATTCATTCATAACTGATTACAACTTAAATAGTTCAGTAATTCTTGCAATTATTCTAGTAGTTAAATAAAAACCCAACTCAAAATCGATTACCAAATAGATAACATAAACTAGTTGAACGGTAATTAGAAACCAGTCTCTGAGGACGATATTCGGTCTAATCAGATTATATTACTTGTCAACGATGCGTACGCTTGCGTGAGCATTCGAAATATCGCTAACAGGTGTCCCCGTATGAAGATCCTTCACACTAAAATCAAAAGGGTCAAAGTCAACAGAGACATAATTATTACGAGTAAATTTGCGAAAATAAATTAGGTTCTTAATGATATGTGGGGCATATATGACATTTTTAAGGGAGAAAGGTGAATGAAGTGGTTGTGTGTAGGATGTATCATAGCCCTGTATTGAAATGCAGTGACCATTGACAACTGTAGTATATTGAGGATGCTTTAAACTAAATATTTTGGATATATTACCTACAGACCGGGTGAGGTGAAATGTGGCTCCCGAGTCCATGTACCAAGTGTTGTTTGATGACTGCAAGTTTAGGCTGCTGAAGGCTGGCCCAAATCGATGAGCCGTGTTGGGGTGAAAGCTGGCGGCCTTGCATAAAGTGAAATTTGGAGCTGGGCCCAACAACCCTTGTTGAGCATATGGGTTGAAGGGCTGTTGCTGGTACTGTTGAGGCACCGCAATGCTCTGTTGGAACTGTTGAGGCGCCGCGATGCTCTGTTAGGCTGGAGGCGACGCCCAATCGAATCGGGGATTAGGCGGTGGCGCCTCTTTGGTTCGGTGGCGCGACCACGCCACGACCACGACCTCCTCTGTCGTCGCGGTTGGGAATTTTTCGGCGGGGTTTGGCCGGCAGGAATTTGATTTTGAGGAGGCGTTTCAACAGCTAACGCCTTTTGATTATGTTCATCCTGTTTAGCACAACAGGTTTCTTCGAGCAACTATTGCGAACGAGCTTTGTTGAAACTTGGTAACGGATCCACCTGTTGAATCATGGTGGGTAAAATATCATATTCACCTTTTGGGAGTCCTGCAATCATTTGTAAGACCATATTAGTTTCAGAGACAGGCGTGCCGACGTTGGAAAGTTGATCCGCCACAAGTTTAAGTTGTTTGCAATACTCAGTCAAGTTGGAGAAGTTTTCAAGACGTGTTGCATTAAATTGTTCCTCCAAATACACAACCCGTGTGTGTTTGTTGTCTTGAAAGATTTCCTCAAAACGAATCCACAAGTCAGGGGCTGATGCGTCGAATTTCATGATAGTGAGAAGCAGATCCTGAGAAATACTGCAATATATCCACTGTTTGACTACGACGTCGAGACGAAGCCATATAGAATCATCAACCTCCGGGGGGTGCGGAATAAAGTTATCGATATGATCAAGCACGTTATAGACACATGCATGAATGCGAAACAGTTCAACCCATGCAGGTACTGACCGTTTTCTTGATCAAGAAGTATGTGAAGGCAGTTCTTGATGTTGGTAACGATTAGGGCCGGATGAAAAGATGATTTTGGTGTTTCGGGAGTGATAACGGTGGATGAGGAGGTTGTAGGTGTTGAAGGAGAAGTCATGATAGTGGAGAAAATTTAGTAGAGAAGGAGAAGTAGGGAAAGATAGAATCCTAGAAGAGGGAGGGGGTCGGCACTTTGTGAGAGTAAGAGAGAGAGAGGGGCCTTTCTTTAGAAGAGTCTTTCATTAATATCAATATATATAGTGTACAATATACATCTTCTAATAGGAATCCTAGTCACAATTCTGAGAGGAATCCTAGTTTACCATAATTATATATCACTAAATATAATTAAAATATATGAGATATATTTTAATTATATCAGGATGTCTAATTATACATATTTACATAAACTTCATTTAATCTCTAGAGATATTTTAAAGTCATAGATATCCTGGCTACTAATCTCATGTGGTATCATCTTTCATTACACGCATATTTTAGGGCAATCGCTCAAGAGTACCCAACAATGAATGTTACACTTTAAATCGGTGTAATGCATTAGCAAACGTTCTCTAGAAAATTGTGAAGCATAAACGTACTTGTATTCTTTTATACTTTCATCATAGTCTTCTCTTGCTACTTAGACACCATTCCTGTCACACTCTTATACCCATCTTTACAAGACTTTTAGTCATTTCTTTTGTTTAATCTCGAGACTTCACTTATTCCACCAATCCTTTGCTAATTTTACTATTTTACCTTATTCTGTGGAACCTTAACACGACATCCTTTCTCTTTTTGTGCCCTTCAATTTTGATGGTCTTACATCTTTACTCCTTTCACAGCGTGGCGGATTAACATTTGGCTAGTCAACCTCAGATACCGCTCAGGAAGACCATAATCGTTAAAAAGCACAATGAATTTTGTACATTTTTGCATTTTGCAGCAATTTATTGATATTTTAAGAGATTTTATCATTTATTATCATTTTAAATCATTGCCAAGAATTGTCATTCATCTGCACGTGTACAACATAAGGTACAATTTTTGTGTAGGTGATAATCGTTTCTTAATCCATTTTATTTATACTTTTAATTACATATTAATACCTAATTTTTTATACATATATCTTAGTTATATTTTAATAAGGTCCGCCAGTACCAGAAAAATCAAAAGAGTTTATGGTAAACACAATTCATTAAGAGATATTTTAAAATTCACCTCAGTGCAAATTACTGGTGGTCAAAACTAGAGGTGTACATTTCCGGACCGGTGGATCCGGTCCGGACCAGAATGGACCGGTTCCATTTTGTTTTTTGAAATATTTTAGACAATGTTAATTTTTATAACTCTTCTAATTAGATGTAGAAGAAAATTTGAAAGATTTGGAGGAAATTAAGGTAATGTTATTTTTACAATTCTTCTAATTATTTTTTAAAATTTATAATTTTTAATGTTTGATATTATTTATCAATCGTTTTTCTTTATGACTAGATGTGCAATATGATGATATGGATGATATTGTCGTTTTTTGTGGACTCGGTGTGATTTAATGGCAAGTGAAGCATGAAGATTGTCAAGTTTTATTTAAGAATGTCAGTCGAAACGATTCTGAAATAATATAGAGTTTGATTATGCTTCACTGCCTCTTGGATGATTTTGGATATGACAAATTAATGTCGTGTACCTATTCAAATAAAATATATTGAAGAATAAGAAAAAAAACAAACATATTTTTGTTTTTATCCCCCGAGTAAATTCATATTTTCTTTATTTTTTTAGACATTTGAAAAAGCCATTTTTAACGAAGTATTTTTATTTTATACACGTTTCCACACACTTCACAATTACTCCAAATAAATACACACACGTAGCCCCTCTTCTTCCCCCGGTCACTTCGACGCACCACCCAAATAGCCCCTCCTTCTCCATCTCGACCACGACCCACACCACTGCCTCTCCCTCGCTGCTCCTCTCTCCACCGCGCAACAGCCACCACCAAAAAAAATCAAACCAAACCAACAACCCCTACCCTCCTTTCACTCAACCACCACTGCCCTCCTTCTCTTTCGCCCCCTTCTCTCTTTATTTAGTTTTATGTATTTTTCTTGTTTTTATGTGTTTGTGGATTTGAAATTGAGATTTTGAAAGAAAAAAAGGGCCGGTGACGTAAGTAAATATTTGATACTCTTGATGGGAATTTATCTAATTTCCATTTGATGATTATTCATCCCCCAAAAATGTTACACTGACAGTTTTCAAAAAATGTAACAACTTAGTATATTGTTTAATGTTTTCCAGTTATTGAAGTCTAACATTGTTTATTAGCATTATTTAATTTAATGATCCATTCTAATTTTTATTCGCATAATGCTCACATGAATTACAAGGGAATTGAATAGAATATGAAATTTTAATGTGAAAAGTTGAATTATGTACATTCTTTTTTCATTCTAAAATCAAGATTGAACTATGATGATTGAAGGAATCTCCGTCTGATTTTCACGTCTTTACTGTATATGATGGATTTTTATTTTTAAGTTTGTTTATTATTTCCTTAATTCATCCGATAGCTATTTATTCATTTGTTAACACTTTTATTAAGTGTTTACATAGGTACCCGAAGATATATTCTGAAGACACACTCGGAAAGAACTCGAATACCTGTTGAAAATTTACTAAATGTGAAATAAATTCCTATTAAATTATGACTCGAACAATTGGGGCCCCGCACGTCGAAAACATGATTTCCACACACGTGCACATAAAGTGTCAAGGATCGTAATTTCCTTAAATGAAAGAGATATTGGTACGTATACGAATTATTTGAGACATAAGAGAATGTACGGTTATTGGCCAAATAACAATGGTGTCACATTGGTAAACAAATGGAAGACATGTGCAATGTGTTAAAAGATGAAACGAGTCATGAATCGGGCGGCGTGAAGCAGTGGTCTTTGGAGCACCGCGACGCCTTCATGCAGGGTCGCGGCGCTAAGTCCCTGAAGTTTTGGCGCCACGACGCCACTCTGCAGGACTGTAGAGCTGCGTCTCTGAAGTTCTGACGCCGCGGCGCCTCCCTACAAGGCCGCGACACTGTGATCGTTTTCAGTCCGTTGGAGAAGAATAAAAACTGACGTTTGAGCTGACTTTGGAGAATTAACTCTTCATTATTCTGCTCTTGAATTCAGCCATTACTTGGCTGAATTGTAACTCCGTACTAATGGCCATTACTTGGTCATTCAAAGCCATAAATTGACTAATTGGAGGGTCTTCTTCTCAACACTATAAAATGAGACATTTGACTCATTTGCAAAACACACTTGACATTCACTAAATAATTCTCTGAAATTGTCTTTCTCTCTTGCAATCACAAACACTCAAAGATCTTTCTTCCAAAGCAAACACTTGAGTTCCCTTTGCTCATTTGTTTGATTGTTGTTTTATCTTGGGAGATAAGTTGTCATTACAACCGTTGAAAGGATATACAAGACAATATTATCTTAAGGATAGATCAAGAATTTGGTCGACTCAGCAAGCCCTCATATTTGATCATTTTCAGATTTCTAACAAATAGTTGTTGTTGTTATTTTCCCGTTCTACACATTACCACTCACAATACCATCAATAAATCACTATTTGTATTTATTATACTATCACTATTATACTAACTTTGTTTACGCTAACGTTATTTTATTTCATACTAATATTACTTTATCATATGTGTCACGACGACCAGCATGGCGGTGCCCTATCTGAGGCACCGCTACAGTATACATCGAGAGATAATCGTGAACATATATAAACTTAACAGGAAAATAAATAACATGTTAGCCGATAAGGCTACCTTCCTGGATACATAAACTACGTAAAACCAAAAGCAGTTACCTCTTTTTTTTTTTTTTTACAAAGCGACCCACAAGATATGACTACAGACCTCTAAGAATTTGACATAATCACTGTGACGGGGCGGGGCCGTCATACCCCGAATGTACATAAAACTACAACCTCGTGGAACTGATTACAGTAGACAAAGCCTCGAGAAATGGAGCTTTCGAATGACGGTGATCCTAAGAGTGCGGATCGCAATCCATGTACCTCAACTGCGGCATGAACGCGGCCGAGGTCGATGCGAAATATGTACCAAGTATGTGGCGAAAATCATCTTGAAATCATAACAGTCTATAATAAAGCTGGAGACATGTATGATAACCAAAATAACAGTACCCTGTGCCTTGCCAAAGTGAAAGTAATGCAAGTCAGTTTTACTTTTTTAAGACTATTTCAGCACATGAACAATAGTCTCACAGGGCTACAGACGCAAGCCCTCAAATATCATAGCGTGCCCGTGGAATCCCATCACTGCCGACATCCATAAGTGTAAAATATAACCATGTGACGCACTCGTGGCATCCCACCTCACTGTCGGCGTACACATATACAATGCATATATATATATCTCGCCGTGGAATCGCATCACTGTAAACGACGCCCAAGTGTAACTCTGACCGTGTGATGCGCTGGCATCCCACCATTGTCGAGACACACATACAATACATATATATATATATATATATATATATATATATATATATATATATATATATATATATATGTCAGTGGAATCCCTCATCTAAGCACATGACTTATGGAGAGCTAATCCGTAGGTAATAATCGTTATATAAAGTTTACTTTTTTTGTCGAAGGAAGAACTCTGCAACGCTACTCTCGAAGTAAACCGGACCGTGTAGCGATCGCAAACTCGCACCGATGTATGAAACCACTTGTAAAGCCATGGCGACAAAGCTCAACAAGGTTTATGCGGATCGAACTTGCGGTCGCGCCCATTACACTACTCTGACTTGCCACCATGTAAGTTTACTTGAATATTTGAATGTTTGAATTATTTCACATAGTGAAAAATAATACAAATAGTTAAAGTATTAAGTAAAGTTTATAATGTGATTTACTTAATTCAAACATTGATTTAAGTGATAATCAAATTTTAGTTTAATTTCAAATTCCCATTTGTAAATAAATTATATTGTTTTAGCCACAAAATATTTAAACCCAACGGTAATCGCATTTACAGATTTCTTGGGTGCTTAACACCTTTCCCGAGGAATCATCAAAACTCTTACTCTTTTTAGATTTAAAAAAATAAAGGTTTTTCGTAAATAACATTTTTCCAAAATGGTTTCTTAATTTCATAAAAATTAGGTGGTGGCTCTGTTTTCACATAAATAGCCAAGTTGTTGGTACTTTCTTATCGCAAGGTTAAAAATGGATCATAATAGTAATCATTCCACCCTTTTTTGAAAACTCCATTCACAACATGTCAACGAGCGTTTGAATTGTGCGTTCAGCCTTCAACTACTTAGGATAATATCATAATAGGGTTCCCTATCCCCCAAATCATTTTAGACAACCCACTAGAATGTTGTTATAGTGGAGCCTCTCTATACCTGAAGTAGTATATATATATAATGTTCTGGAATCATACGGTCTTCTCATTATCTTTTTTGTATAATCCTCGGTTGTGCTACTATTTGACCAAATTGAATAAACCATACGACTTTGTCGATCACGAATTCCTTGCAATAATATTCTTCTGATGAGGACGGGGTAACTTCATACCAAGGTTTTACCTATGAACCGCTATTATCCTTCCAGTCAGAGTTCTCAATCCCCCATGTTAGCCTTTCTGAACTCGTGATACTCTTAGCCTTACTGGTTGACTATTGGGTCACTACGTCAACTCAATAATGCTCCTTCTTGCATTGTTATATCAATACATGCCTTCAGCATTTGATATATTTGCTCTAATCCTGTTCTGGAACCTGGTCAGATCTAGGACATACAATTGACCTGAGTATTGGAGAACTCCGTCTACCTCATATCTGAATATTGTTTTCCTTTACTGTGTAATTTCTTCTCTCTAATCGGCTGACTCTGGATTTTCATATTGGTACTCTTCTATTGTTGTAAATTTCTATATGCTACGCAAGTGAACATATCACAATTTGTAATAATCTCGGTAAGATCGAATATCGTACGCAGAGACTGAATTATCAAGTACCAATTAACTAACTTTTCGTTTTTATTTGACAAACATTTATTTCTAAACTAAGAACTAACCACTAAAGTAATAAGCAGGAATAAACTAAGAATGAAAATACTTGAATTTTAATTCAGTGATGGAGGTAATTAGGATTTCCAATCTCATCAACTATCCCCTCTATTATTCGTTAATGCAATACTAGCAATCTTTCTTCTTATCAAAATAACAGGTTAACTGAGGTGTTCTATATTTCGGTTAGGACATATAAAAACTCAATCTAAGTGGAGATTTTCTATATTTATATGATAACTTCTACCACATAGGAGGATTAAGATCAATAACCTACACGCTACACAAGTAATCATGATACTTTCGTTCAGGATTAAACCTATGTCTAATCAACTATAGCATATTCAAATCTCCCTTTTCAAATCTTGATTTGAAATCATATAAGTAATGAAAATAAATGGCCAGTCAATTCTCATTCAATAAACACAAGTTGATTAGATAATGATAGAAGAAGAATAAGAAGAAATACTAATAATGCATTAAGTCATAATAGAGGTTCAAGCGATTCGATAGAAAATCATAACAAAAGTAATTAGCTCCTAGACATGCTAAGAACACTAATTAACTCAATATCCAACATGAACTGAATTAAAGAAAAGAAAAGAAAAAGAACTTGAACAAAGATGGTCTCCAATTGATTCCTAGCCTCCTATCCTTCTTCTCCAAAGTGTGATAATCCCTAAAAAATTTCTCCCCTAGCTTATATATCGAAAAGCCCTGTTGGACCTTTTTACCACTGTTAAAATTTGAGGTTTTTCGCTTATTTCCGTCGTCGGCGCCGCGACTCTTCATCCAGGCGCCGCAGTGCTGCATTGGCAGGAACTAACTTGGCTCTCGGGTAACATAGCGCTGCAGTTCTGATGGCTGGGTGCTGCGGCGCATTCAATGGTAATATTCCTTCAACTTTCTGGTTGCCCGGCGCCTCAACTCTCTCCTCCGGTGCCGCGACTCTTCAGCGCCGCAACTCATTCTGCTGAGAGTCGCGGCCCTTCAGTGTTCTCTATCAGGATTTTTGTTATAAAATGCTTCCCGAGTTTCTTCGACTTAGCGCCTGTGACCAGCTATGCATATTTATCCTCAATGCCAGCCTATTTCCTCTTGAATTCGCCTTGTCCTGTCTAAATCGCTAGAAACATGAAAACACAAAACAAGACGCGTAATACTGTACAAAATAACTAAAATAAACATAAATCGCTAGAAACACGAAAACACAAAACAAGACGCGTAATACTGTACAAAACAACTAAAATAAACATAAAAGACACCCTAAAACAAACTTTAAAACAATACTAAAATAGAATTAACAAATACCACTAAACTTAAAATTTACTCGTCCTCGAGTAAATAACTCTAAACACCCTAAAAAAAGAAAAACACACACAAAACTCTAAAAATGAATCAAGTCAACCACAATAGATTATGCCTTGAAGATCATGAATACATGCAATATCATTTTCAGAAACATTCTATCCACTAATTTGCTATCTAGAATTTCAAGTCAGATTATCGTCAAGCTTGCTTAAAATTGTTAAGGCATATGTTCACTCAACCACGATTACTGACTCAAACATGTATTCAATATTAGTTTATTCACAAATTAATTCTTTCCAACAATCCATCTGGCCAGAATTCTATAAGTTTGCTAACTTGCTACTCTCTCCTAATGTAGACACACATGCTTAAAAATCAATAAGACTTTCATAGGTTATATCGTTAGGCTTAGGCACGGGTAGATAAAATGTCATTTAGGCTCAAGATTACCATAACCACAGGAACCAACCAATCCTAACTTGATATCACATTGCAATTCACAACAATCCCCATTTTTCTTATTTTCTAGATTGAGAAATTCCACTTCTTTTTCTTTTCTTTTTTTCAAAATACAACACTCCCCCAAACTTGTTTTTCATTGTATGTACAAGGGGTGTGTAGTTTATTTTCAGATGTTTTTTCTCAATCATTTACACTTCCTATTGATAGTAACCTTCCTAAGCATGCATTATCTAGGATTTCGTCTCAAGTAACAAGCAAGCAAGTTCTACAATTTTTCACTATTTTCCCTCAAACCAAAATTCAATCATGCATAACCCGAACAATTGAGTACAAGAAAGTCAAGAGTCATGATCAAGTTTTCATCAGAATGGTAGTGGCGGCGGTGATGGCTGATAAGGCTTGTACTATGGAGGATAGCCAAAGTAGGGTTCATTCAGGGCACCACTCATTCACCTAACATAAAAAATGCAGACCATCAAACAAAAAGACAATGAGATTGTTCAAAACAAAATAAAACAATTAAGATGTTGGGTTGCCTCCCAATAGCGTTGTCGTTAACGTCATTTAGTCGGACACATATTTTCTCTTCACATTGATTTCAAGTGGATAATCAAATTAGAAATAAGATTAATTATTTTGATATTGATCATACTTCAGTCCCCGACAACGCCGCCAAAAACTTATTGCGAAATTTCTATATGCTACGCAAGTGAACATATCGCAATTTATAATAATATCGTTAAGATCGAATATCGTCCACATAGACTGAATTATCAAGTACCAAATAACAAACCTTTCGTTTCTATTTGGCAAACGTTTATGAGTTTTGATTTCTAAACTAAGAACTAAGAACTAAAGTAATAAGCATGAATAAACTAAGAATGAAAATACTTGGATTTTAATTCAATGGTGGAGTTATTAGGATTTCCAATCTCATCAACTATCCCTTCTATTATTCGTTAATGAAAGACTAGCAATCTTTCTTCTTATCAAAATAACAGGTTAACTGAGGTGTGTTTTCCGGTTAGGACATATAAAAAACTCAACCAAAGTGGAATTTCTATATTTCTATAATAAATTCTACCACATAGGAGGATTAAGATCAATAACCTACACGCTACACAAGTAATCGTAATACTTTCGTTCAAGATTAAACCTATGTCTAATCAACTATAACATATTCAAATCACCTTTTCAGATCTTGATTTGAAATCATATAAGTAATGAAAATTAATGGCCAGTCAATTCTCATTCAATAAATACAAGTTGATTAGATAATGATAGATGAAGAAGAAATACTAATAATGCATTAAGTTATAATAGAGGTTCAAGCGATTCGACAGAAAATCCTAACAAAATTAATTAGCTTCTAGACATGCTAAGAACTAACTCAATATCCAATATAAACTGAATTAAAGGAAAGAAAAGGAAAAGAACTTGAACAAATATGATCTCCAATTGCTTCCTAGCCTCCTATACTTATGGTCCAAAGTGTGATAATCCCTAAAATATGCCTCCACTAGCTTATATATCAAAAAACCTGTTGGACGTTTTCACCCCTGTTAACATTTGAGGTTTCTCGCTTATTTCCGCCGTCGGTGTCGCGGTGCTGCGTTGGCTGAAACTAACTTGGCTATCGGGTATCATAGCGTCGCGGCTCTGATGGTTGGGGGCCGCGACGTCTTCGACGGTAATATTCCTTCAGCTTTCTGGTTTCCCGGCGCCTCGACTCTCTCATCCGGCGCCACGACTCTTCAGACCGAGAGGGTCACAACCAAAATTCAATCATGCCTAACCCGAAGAATTGAGTACAAGAAAGTTAACAGTTATGAACAAGTTTTCATCATTATTAATAACCGAAAGCAAACTAAAAAACTATTCAAGTTAAGCACACAGATTTATGCATTTCATGGCTATCAATAACATCCAATTTTATCACATGCATTCACTCAATCTCATGGGCTATTATTTTTAACTTGATTCATTGACACAGGAAACTAAAACAAAGACACAAACAATTAACAAACAACTAAACATAGACAATTAAAAACTACTAACACAAAACAATAAGACTCCCCGCATACTTAGTTAAAACATTGTCACCAATGTGAAAAAAGAAAGCAAGGGAACAAATACTTACATAAACAATGACAGTGATCTCAGAATGGTGGTGGCGGCAGCAATGGCTATAAGGCTTGTACTGTGGAGGATAGCCAAAGTAGGCTCATTAAGGGCAACACTTATTCACCTAACACAAAAATGCAGACCATCAAACAACAAGACAATGATGTTGTTCAAAACAAAGTAAAACAAAACAAAATAACACAATTAAGACGTTGGGTTGCCTCCAAATAGCGCTATTGTTAACGTCATTTAGCCGGACGCATATTTCCTTTTCACATTGATTTCAAGAGGATAACCAAATTAGAAATAAGATTAATTATTTTGATATTGATAATACTTCAGTCCCAGGCAACGCCACCAAAAACCTGTTTCGAAATTTCTATATGCTACGCAAGTGAACGTATCACAATTTATAATAATCTCGGTAAGACCCAATATCGTCCACAGAAACTGAATTATCAATTACCAATTAACTAACCTTTTGTTTCTATTTGGCAAACATTTATGAGTTTTGATTTCTAAACTAAGAACTAACAACTAAAGTAATAGGCAGGAATAAACAAAGAATGAAAATACTTGGATTTTAATTCAGTGGGGGAGGTAATTAGGATTTCCAATCTCATCAACTATCCCCTCTATTATTAGTTAATGCAAGACTAGCAATGTTTCTTCTTATCAAAATAACAGGTTAACTGAGGTGTTCTATATTCCGGTTAGGACGTATAAAAACTCAACCTAAGTGGGAATTTTCTATATTTCTATGATAAATTCTACTACATAGGAGGATTAAGATCAATAACCTACACGTTACACAAGTAATCGTAATACTTTCATTCAGGATTAAACCTATGTCTAATCAACTATAGCATAGTCAAATCTCCCTTTTCAGATCTTGATTTGAAATCATATAGGTAAAGAAAACTAATGACCAGTCAATTCTCATTCCATAAATATAAATTAATTAGATAATGATAGATAAAGAAGAACTACTAATAACTCATTAAGTTATAATAGAGGTTCAAGCGATTCGATAGAAAATCCTAACAAAAGTAATTAGCTTCTAGACATGCTAAGAATGCTAATTAACTCAATATCCAATATGAACTGAATTAAAGAAAAGAAAAGAAAAAGAACTTGAACAAAAATGATCTCCAATTTCTTCCTAGCCTCCTATCCTTCAGCTCCAAAGTGTGATAATCCCTAAATATGTCCCCCCTAGCTTATGTATCAGAAAAAAACTGTTGGACCTTTTTACCCTGTTAAATTCGGGGTTTCTCGCTTTTTCCCGCAGTCGACAGCGAGACTTTTCAGCCAGGCGTCGTGGCACTACGTTGGCAGATACTAACTTGGCTTTCGGGTAACATTGCGCCACATATATGATGGTTGGGCGTCGTGGAACCTTCGACGATAATATTCCTTCAGCTTTCTGGTTTCCCGGCTCCTCGGCTCTCTCATTCGGCGCCGCGACTCTTCAGACCGAGAGGGTCACAACCAAAATTCAATCATGCCTAACCCGAAGAATTGAGTACAAGAAAGTTAACAGTTATGAACAAGTTTTCATCATTATTAATAACCGAAAGCAAACTAAAACTATTCAAGTTAAGCACACAGATTTATGCATTTCATGGCTATCAATAACATCCAATTTTATCACATGCATTCACTCAATCTCATGGGCTATTATTTTTAACTTGATTCATTGACACGGGAAACTAAAACAAAGACACAAACAATTAACAAACAACTAAACATAGACAATTAAAAACTACTAACACAAAACAATAAGAGTCCCCCCACACTTAGTTAACTTATTGTCCCCAATGTGAAAAAGGAAAGCAAAGGAACAAAGACTTACATAAACAATGACAGTGATCTCAGAATGGTGGTGGCGGCGGCGATGGCTGATAAGGCTTGTACTGTGGAGGATAGCCAAAGTAGGGCTCATTCAAGGCACCACTCATTCACCTAACATAAAAAATGCAGACCAACAAACAACAAGACAATGAGATTGTTTAAAACAAAATAAAACAAAACAAAATAACACAATTAAGATGTTGGGTTGCCTCCCAATAGCGTCGTCGTTAATTTCATTTAGTCGGGCGCATATTTCCTCTGCACATTGATTTCAAGAGGATAACCTAATTAGATTAAGATTAACTATTTTGATATTGATAATACTCCAGTCCCCGGCAACGCCGCCAAAAACTTGTAGCGAAATTTCTATATGCTACGCAAGTGAACGTATTTCAATTTGTAATAATCTCGGTAAGACCAAATATCGGCCACATAGACTGAATTATCAAGTACCAATTAACTAATCTGTCTTTTCTATTTGGCAAACGTTTATGAGTTTTGATTTCTAAACTAAGAACTAACAACTAAAGTAATAAGCAGGAATACACTAAGAATGAAAATACATTGATTTTAATTCAGTGATGGAGGTAATTAGGATTTCCAATCTCACCAACTATCCCCTCTATTATTCGTTAATGCAAGACTAGCAATCTTTCTTTTTATCAAAATAACAGGTTAACTGAGATTTCTATATTTCGGTTAGGACATATAAAAACTCAACCTAAGTGGGAATTTTCTATATTTCTATGGTAAATTCTACCACATAGTAGGATTAAGATCAATAACCTACACGCTACACAAGTAATCGTAATACTTTCGTTCAGGATTAAACCTATGTCTAATCAACTATAGCATATTTAAATATCCATTTTCAGATCTTGATATGAAATCATATAAGTATTGAAAACTAATGGCCATTCAATTCTCATTCAATAAATACAAGTTGATTAGATAATGATAGATGAAGAAGAAATACTAATAATGCATTAATTCATAATAGAGGTTCAAGCAATTCGACAGAAAATTCTAACAACAGTAATTAGCTCCTAGACATACTAAGAACGCTAATTAACTCAATATCCAATATGAACTGAATTAAAGAAAAGAAAAGAACTTGAACAAAGATGGTCTCCAATTGCTTCATAGCCTTCTATCATTTTTCTCCAAAGTGTGATATTCCCTAAAACCTGTCTCCCCTAGCTTATATATTGAAAAAACCCTGTTGGACCTTTTTACCCCTGTTAAAATTTGGGGTTTCTCGCTTATTTTCGCCGTCGGCGTCGCGGCGCTGCGTTGGCATAAACTAACTGGGATCTCGGGTAACATAACGTCGCGGATCTTATGGTTGGGCATCGTGGCGCCTTCGACGGTAATATTCCTTTTGCTTTCTGGTTGCTCGGCGCCTCGGCTCTCTCTTCCGGTGCCATAGCTCTTCAGTGCCGCATCTCATTCTGCTGAGAGATGCCGCCCTTCTGTGTTCTTTGTCAGGATTTTTGTTCAAAAATGCTTCTTGAGCTTCTTCGACTTAGCTCTTGTGACCAGCTATGCATATTTGTCCTCAATGCCAGCCTATTTCCTCTTGAATTCGCCTTGTCCTGTCTAAATTGCTAAAAACCTGAAAACACAAAACAAGACGTGTAATATTGTATTATACAACTAAAATATACATAAAAGACACCCTAAAACAAACTCTAAAACAGTACTAAAATAGACTCAACACATAGTGGCGTTAATACCTCTTGTGCTCACAATTTTTATTGTCACTGGAGTCTAAAATTAGGCCCCTTTAAAGTTGTTGATTAATGAAATTTCTTGACCTTTAAATAGGTGTATCCGATCTTATGTTGACCAGAACGTTGTTAATATGTTGAACTTCTTCTTTAATTAATATTTCGATTACTAAAGGTGTTGTCGCGGAGTCCTGATTAATAACTCTATTCATAGAAGCTCGCCCTTACCTACCTTTTGGTCCCTAAACTGTAAATTCCTCCAATAGAACTCATAAATCCATGTATCATAGCGACTCATTTTGAAGGACACTTTCACTATTAATAATAAAAGCTCATTTTTAAATCTTGCTATTGTCGTCCAAAAGTAGTCTGAAAGTTCTTGTGGTTTTAAAGGTCTAATATCGGTGCTAAGTCATGAGTCTGAAATCACTCTTGGCTTTCTCAACCGCTTTTACACGTAAACGATCTCTTTCCATTGTTCATTATGAACATATGCATTGCGATGCATTTGTTTTTTCCTCCCAATCATCATCATCTGGTAGTTTCTCATACTGATCATGCCAAGACAATGAAGTAAACCTTACATACCTTGTTGTATAGTCTAGATTGATTCCAAGAGTTTGCGGATGTTCTATGAGCGACTATCTATATCATACGAAGGATTTATATCAATATCATATTCATATCTTATAAGAAGTTCATTTAGACATTTCATCAAGCAACTTGTGTGCTTATGTTCATAAGATCATTCATAGCACAACTCTATTTATAACACCACAATAATCTTCATTACAACTCCTGCTCATTACCACAACTCCACAACTTCATGGAACACACTCAAATCATGTAAAACATCCCACAACAACAAGACATAACATTAAGATCTCACAAATACGTGTTCTTTAGGAATCCTTCAATAAATCCATCCTAAACACTTTTAACATCTTAAGAAGACCATGGAGGAGATGAAAATCACTTTAAGTTGTAAGAAACACTCCAAAACAAACCTTTCTTCATGGCTAAGAATTCTTCAAAGTTCCATATGACGAAGAAAGAGACGATTCTACGATATCTATGTGATTCCTTATGTCAGGTTAGCTTGGTTTTCCTTTGATCTTAGTCTTGGCCATGAGAGAATTAAGATAGAGTTTAGGGTCTTTTAGGGTTAAGAAAATGAGTGAGAATGAGCTCATGGTCATGGAAGAGTCAATTTATAGGAGGAGAAAATTGGCCACCGACTTGTCCCGTGGCACTTCCTGTGCCTCGTAGGACTGTCATGCATCTCATAAGATTGCCATAGGATGTGTCCTGAGACAAAATAATTCTCTGTCCATTCCTGTGTTAGCTATGTGTCTCACATGCACTTCCTATGAGTCGCAGGATGTGCCTTGCGATTCACAAAATACTTTGATAGGCGACGTATTGAAGGACTTTCGTCGAAACCTATTTCCATTGATCTGATGAGTCTTAAACATTTCCAAAACTTACGTAATAAACATGTAAACCTTCATAAACCTCATGAAGGAATCTTACCATCTTTGAGCCTATATTAGATATAATACACTAGCGACGATGCACGAAAATACGACGTGTAACAAAGAGTCATCTTGCGACTGCTTTTTCTCAATCCTTGCTCATCTACTTCGAGTAAAGGGCACTAAATTCCCCCGTCCTTCCTCTATGCATTTTTCTCACAACAGTGCCACCGTCACTACCCCACCCTCACAGGTGAGATTACCCCCCTCTTTCGACTTTTGGCTATAGTTCTTTAATTGGTTTTGTCCTGATTTGATTTTGAATACTCAATTTTGATTCATTATCATGAATTTGAGGGATTTTCCCCTCCAAACATAAGAGTCCCACATTGATACAGGGCTGTTGAAAACCCTAGGTTGGAGTATTATATAAAGAACCCCTTAAGAACTATTTTAGTGACCGAATTTTGGATTTTGAGATTCTAATTTGAAATCTCAATATTAGATCAAAAACTTGGGGACTTGATTCGCTCAAGGCCCTAAATTTTCCAAAGTTTTCCCTTTTTTCTTATATCTTGTTCTTGCGTAGATGTTAGAGTGTGTGAAGTGCGCAAAGAATGAAACGATTCACTTCTACCTCCCTGCTCGACTACGATGCCTCCTAAAAAGATAAACTTCCTTTCATCTTTCTAATTCTAATCTATTTTAGATAAATAATTATGTGGTTATGTGATTAATCTACCGTAAATTAATTAAGTAGAATTAAATCATGCTTGCTAGAGATAGCTTAGTTAAACTGACTCTATAAACTGATTGTATGTTCCTCTTTGTATGATTAAATGTGTGTTATCTGATTTAGCATGGTTAAGAATGCACTCACTAGGTTGTTTTGAGAGTTAAATAATGTATAGTGTTTGTTAAGTGTCAAAATGATTAGCTTTTGTCTAGTTAAATAGCATAAAGTAGTTTTAAAGTATTAGAATGGGTTTGAGTCGATGTATGACCATTATGAAGTTGTTTTGTATGATGTTTTACTTTTGTACTGACTTATTTGTTGTATGATGCTTGCATGATCTCTCTAATAGTTTACATAGTCTGAGTAGTAACAGGTTGTAAATGAGTTTTCTTGGTCTTCCCTTCATATCACTTAGGTCTAGGTTGATTGCAGGTATGTTAATATCAATTTGAGAGTCAAAGTGTTGATAAATATGTTCTGGATCTCATTTGAAATGACATTGCTTCATTAGATTCAACACTTGTTTTAGATTGAACTTTAGGTTAAAATGACTAAGGTAAAAATGACATCTGAACAATTATGAGTTGGCTTTGCGTTCTGGTTTGTCGGGTGTTCACCCCGTGTTTCATATTTCTATGCTCAAGAAGTACCATTCGGATGGTTCTTATCTGATTCAATGGGATTCAGTTTAGCTTAACCAGAACTTACACTTTTGAGGAAGAACCAGTTGCTATTTTTGATAGACATATTCGAAAGTTGAGATCCAAAGAGATTACTTCAGTAAAGGTTCAATAGAGGCATCGTCTGATCGAGGAGGCTACTTGAGAGACTAATTCGGACATGCGTAGTAGATATCCCTAGATTTTCGGTGATCCGGGTACTTCCTTTATCTTTTATGTTTGAGGATGAACATGTGTTTAAGTGGTGGATAATGTAATGACCCCTAGATCCTTTTGGATATTTTGCCTATTTCCCCTTAGATTACTCTTCCTTAGCCTTGTTTTGGTATTTTTGACTTGCGAGGATGGGTGGCATGATTCTCGAGGAAATTAGGTGGAAATAACGGAAGAAAAATCAACTTTTAAATTTGGAAGTTCTAAATTTGAAAAGTTTGACTAAGAGTTGACTCTTAGGTAAATACAACCAAAATCGAATTTTGATGGTTCTGTTAGATCCTAAACGTGAATTTTGACACAGATAGATGGTTAGAACGAGTTTCGAGTGATTTTGGTGAGTTTTAGATAAGAAAGTGAATTCTAGAAGTTCTTAAGTTAAAAGAAGAATTTGGGTTGACTAAAGTCAACATTAAGGATAAACGAGTATTTTTTAAAGTTTAATCGATTTTATTAGGTCCGAAATATCATTTATAACTTAGTCGAGTCATTGGTTCAGTTTCGAGGAACTTGGGGGGTATTATGGACTCTTAGTTGGAAATCTAGCTTTTTAAGAGAATTGGAGTTGACCAAGGTTAATATCTGTAATGGCTCGTCTGCTCGTTTTTTGCTAAAGACCTTTACTTGACCAAATTACCTTTTTTGTATACTCTAATTGGGTTTGTGACTCGCGGGGATGCGTAGCACGATCCTCGAGGTGCATTATATAGATTTTGGAAGAAAAACTCAAGTTTGATTGTTTTGAAATGAAAAGAGTTGACTCAAAGTTGACTTTTGAGTATATGAGTTTGTTTCCGAGTTTTGTCACGTTCAGTAGTTCTGAAACGTCATTTGTGACTAAGTTGAGTCTTTGTTCGCTTCTTGAGGTGATCGTCTGTGTTTTGAGTCCTCATTTGCTAAATTATTTAATTTGAGAATTTTGGGTGGATTCGTAGAAAAACATACCATAGCTTTGTCATAATTATGAGTGCGCGAGTAATTTTGTAGCATCATTTACACTTGAGTAGCATATTAGGTTTGTGTCCGGGAGATCTCGGAATTTTTTTAGGTGTTTGATGGAAGTTTGGGAGTTTAGTTTCAGCTGTTGGTTTTTATGTACAGCGCCAGCAAGCTTTGGTCGCTTCTGTTGAGTCGTTTCTATAGAAGTTGGTACGCAGATGCGAGCCATTAGAATGTTGGAAGAATCCGCTTCTGCAGAGTTTATTGAGCAAATGTGAGCCACTTTTACAGTTTCGCCTTCGCGTCTACGTAATCTTGGTGCATTAAGTTTGGAAGCTTCTTCGACAGCTTCGGTGAGGGTGATTCCGCAGAAGCGGAATTATAGTATCAGACCTAATTAAAATAGTTGTTTCGTCTAGACTTATCATATTTCATTTTTTACAACTTGGACTCGATTGGGGGAGGAAATTAAAGGTTCTTCCACATCTTCATCTTTGGGGTAAGTTTTCTAACCTATTTCCTTTATCTATTCATGATTCTAGATTAAAATATAGATTTATTATCATGCTTAGAGAAGTATGAACCTAGGGTTATGTTTAATGATAAGAGAGCTTAATGGGTGAAATTAATGGCCATGATAGAGGTTCTTTGAAATGATATTTAAAACTCAGGAGCTTAATGGGTGAAATTAAGGGCCATGATGGAGGCTCTTTGATATGATATTTCTGACTCAAGTTGTGTAATGATAGAATGACCTATTACTAAGTTCAATGTGTTATTTCAATTCCATTAATTTTGGGGGGAAATCTAGGGTTCTTCTAAATTGGGAGTTTTTGCTAATTAAGGAAATTGAAGGACTACTTAATATTTTTAATTATTAGACAACTATCATGTTTTTAAAACATTAAAGTTTTGATTTTTACCGTTATGGGCTCGGGGTCGATTTGGGGGTCGGGTATTCGATTTCTTAGAAAGGTTGTACCATTTTTATATGTATTAGAATACTTTGTTAACGTAGAATCTATATAATAGACTACGAATGATTTGAGGCATTTCACAAGGGCAAGGCCTTGGCTGAGGGTTAGTTCGTGGAACTTGTTTGGCATTGAGGTATGTTATGCTTTTCTCTTTTAGACTTCGATTGAAGCATGTAATTTATATAAATAATTAGAGGTATTGGACGTGATAGATGTTCCACCTTAGTGACGGTGATGAGCTATTTGGTGGGTACCGGTGTTGAACTATTTGGGGGATCATTCTTTAGGGTATCCCGACTGCTGTTATGTGGGCTTGTCGCGATTGTTGATATTACTTGTATTATTGTAGAAATTACTCATCACATATGCCTTCTGATATGAAAGACTGATTATGTGAAATTATGTGCTATTGATAATTCTGAAGCATGTGTTATTCATCTCTTGAACTTGATTGCATCTCATACTTCAAGACTACTTGCCTTATTATTGTTGCATTCATACACATGTTATTTTGATATTAAAATGGAGTGGTATGGAATGTTGTTGGTCCGTTGAGACTTTGAAATGAAAGTAATGATACGGTTATGAGATGGTTTGGAATATTGAGATGATGATAATTGATATGGCTCGACAAATGAGTCTGAGGCTCTAGCCAGGACGATGGATAATTCTGGCTGGTTGTCAGCGGTATATGAACTTCGCGGGTCCCCCATGGGTCATAGTTATATGGTAAAGTCCGATAAAGTGGGTATATCAGGCTAATTGAAAGGCACCATTGCATTCATGCATATCATCCATTCATATACATTATTATTATTTTCATGATATTTGTACTTGATTGTAATTAATGTTGTGATAAGGTGAATTCGTGTTGGCTGAACTTCCATGATTCTGAGTTTATTTAAGTGTTGAACCATACATGTGATTGAAAGTGACCTATAACGGTTACTACTGGATGAATATGGAGATTTATTGTGCCAGATTTGTGCAAAGATATCACGCCAGATACATGGAGATTTGATCAGTCTCTCACTAAACGAGCTCAATGTCATGAGTTCACTTTGAATGTTCGTTACTTGGGGCATGGACGTCATTGGACCAATTGTGCCTACAACATCCAACGAACATCGTTTTATCCTGGTCGCCATAGACTATTTCATCAAATGGGTCGAGGCTACCTCACATAAGTCAGTAACCAAGAAGGTAGTGACTGATTTCATCAAGAACAACATCATCTGCTGATTCAGCATTCGGGAGTCTATTTCACAGACAACGGAGCAAACTTGAACAGTCACCCGATGAAGGATATTTGGGACCAATTATGTATAACTCATCAAAATTCCACGGCATACTGGCCACAAATGAACGAAGCCATAGAAGTCGTCAATAAGAATATCAAGAGGATACTGTGAATGATGACAGATAACTACAAAGGTTGGCACGAACAGTTTTCCTATGCTTTTCTTGGTTACAGGACAACAACCATAACTTCGACCAGATCCATGTCGTACTTGCTTGTTTATGGCACATAAGCAGTCATCTCGACCGAGGTCGAGATCCTATCACTTCGGATTATCCAAAAAGTAGAGTTGGATAACATAACGTGGGTCCGAAAGAGATATTAGCAACTGACTCTAATTGACGAGAAAGGATGGTCGTTTTGTGCCACCATCAACTATACCAGCAATGACATGCACCTTCAACAAACGGGTCAGAGCCTAAATTTTTTAGATAGGAGAACTGATACTCAATAGAGTATTCCCCCCACCAAGATGAGTACAAACGAAAATTTGCACTCAACTGACAAGTGCCATACATGGTTCGTAAAGTACTATCTGGAGGAACTGTAATCCTGGTAGAAATAGACGGCCGAGAATGGCCCAAGGAAATCAACTCAGACGCAATCAAGAGATACTACGCGTGAATGCATTTCTTTTATTTGTAATCACATTTCTTTACTTGTAATCACTACATCAATACTTATCTCTTACGGTAGAGATGATACCTAGGCTCTCTCTGAGCTCGGCCGCACCAATAAAAAATCAAATAAACTCAAAAAATGTCAACCAACACCACAACTTCAACTGGGGAAAAAAGTTTTAGAGGACCTCAAAAATTCCTTCCAAAAAAACTCAAAAAATGTCAACCGACAGAGACTTCGTAACTGGGGTAGAATTTTCAAGAGGGTCTAGAAAATTTCTTCATCATAAATCATTGTGATAGTTTGACAGTACAAGATCCAGACTGGCGCAAATGTTTTGATGAGATCTCAAAACTTCCACAAGAGCAAAGTCGGGACAGGATAACACAAGGCTGGGAGAGGAGTCTCGCTTTAAATGCACATGTCGTGACATCAAAACAAGAATTTTGAAAAATGATCTTTTATCTTTCCTGGTCACCATATTTTAAATTAATATTCAAAAAATTTACTATACTAAAAAATCTCATGCTACCGAACTAGAAGCCAGGATGGAGCGAATACCATAATCCGGTAAAAGGAGAGCGGAAAGAACCCATGACACGAGCTAACCTCATTAAAACTAACGATTTTTCTGTGGATGCAGGTTCCAATGTGTCGCTGGGAGGGCGACAATCTATTTTCGCTAACCCGTTTGTTTATGATGTACAACAGGGAAAAACCAGCAAACTAAGAGAATCTCCAATATGACAATTCGTCATAAGGGCGACACAATCAGACCGAGAGGGTCACAACCAACAAATAGATAAAATGGAAATCAGATCGAAAGGGTCATATCCTACAAATGGATAAAATGGAAATCAGACTGAGATGGTCACATCCAATAAATGGATAAAATGGAAAGCAGACTGAGAGGGTCACAACCGACATGAAGGATGAAATAAATACGATACAACCAAGAGTGTCATATTTTTCATTTGCATGCTGAGAGGGTCATTCTTTCAAACAATGTCGAGAGGGCCATTCATACAAACAATGTTGAGAGGCTCATTCATACAAACAATGCTCAGAGGACCATTTATGCAAACTAAAATGTCGAGAGGTCCATTCATTTAAAATAAAGACCCTGAGAGGGCCATTCATTCAAACAAACTGAGGGCCATTCATCTACGACAAAGTGCGGGAGGTCATTTCTTCACACTCTCGGGAAAAAAGTATGAGCCAAGCAGTGTAAAGAGGATGCTCACTCAGAAAATTAAGACTGAAGAGTATGACAATGACATCCCACGACCCACAATGTTACCAAGCAAATGGAAAACATGTTCGGAGCTGTTAGGAGTGCAAGTCGGTCAAACCAAATCCAGACGCATACAAAGAAAACATGGAATTTTTTCTTGCGCATACGGTAGAGACATGGTGCTACAAGAGTTAAGCTCTCTGGACGGGTTTTGGAAGCCACTCCACAACACCCTCAACCACACGTGCTTTTCTTTTTTATTTTAGAGGTATTCCAACATAAGAGATATCCTCTTCGGTCCGATTGAGTCGAACTACAAGTGAACTGATTCCCAAAACCGGGGATATATAGGCGAACTCAATACCATAGAGCCGATCATAACCCAACAAGAACAACAAGATTTGGAGAAGAGATTTATTAGAGAAGGCAGGGAAAAACCGAGAGGTGTCTCGGGTTTGGCGGGGAAGAGAGGTCCCGATTTTGCTAGAGTATGCGGAAGCAAGAAGATATAAAATACCTAGACTTCTGATACCATGAAATAATTAATCTCTTGATTCTTCTTCTTGATGAAAGACATATATACAAGTTACAATAGGAGAATCCTATTCCTACTTTACATCTAAATCCCTATTCTATAAGGATACTAACTATACAATCATGGTAATGTTATAATCCTAATTAAGGTACAAGACTAATGTGTAAAATATATCAAATATACAAAACATGTCCTAATTGTAATAGGGACCAGTCACGGACTGATGATGGACACGGATGGGATGGGCCTTTGGCCCACTGTTTAACACTTTCGATGGAAAGATGAGCCATAAAAGCTCATGGAGAGATATTTGGAAACATGGTCATATCCCGTCTTGACTTATAAATCAAGAATGCATTATGAGACAATACTCTCATCTACATGATCAACTGATATTCAGCATTATTTTCCTATGAATACCAATTCTAAGATTGTTATAAAGAAATATTTACTCCAGAAGATTGGGGTTTTAGCACCATGAGAGAACGAGAATATTTCCACTCTGAACAAAAAGTTCAGGTAAAGTTCAATTATTGGGATTATATTGAGAGTTTTCATAAGGTTTTCTTATATGAAAATCCAAACAAAAATTATTCATGGTTTATAAAATATGTTCTCAAGTTTATAAACAAAATTTCCCAATTGATTTTGGCATTGGTGGAGAGACTATGGTCCAACTATTAGTGTTCTACCTCAACCATTCAAAAGTTTATATACTGAATGGATTGATGTTTCTCCGAAGATCATAGAATGTGAGACTAATAAGACTATTATAAAAGGATTGCTAATACACATTTTCATAGAGTTCTCTATTCCATGGATCATGAAATGGTCAGTAGAAGTGGGTTATACCCCAGAGCAGATCTCATATTTACAAAGAACCTTTTATATAAGGTTTTGGAAATATTTTATTTCAGAAAGATAAAGATGGTGTACTAAATGGTCAAAAACTTATAGACCAGATTATCACAATTACTGAAAGTTATACTAAGTTGAAGCATGATCAACCACAGTCCGAGGCTAATAGCCTATTTCAGCATATTTCTAGAAAACTCCAGCTTAAAAAAAGAGTAATATCGGATAAGAAATTATAGCTTCATATATGGCGGAAGTAAAAAAGGATTTAATGAAAAATCTGAAAGAAGATACTTCCATGGCTTCTATTCATACAGAGGAGGAAGATAACATCCAAGACTCCCAAGACCCTAATGATGCAGACTTCAACATTGAGGCATATCTCAGGAAGTTCCAAGATAAGGTGGAGGAATACTCCAACGAAGAAAAAGACAAAGGGAAAGAAAAAGTATAATACACAGGAAAGCAGTTGGGACCCATCATAAAAGCCACCGGGAATCTACTTTAATAAAATAGGATAAATTATTGTACTAATTAGGGCCCCATGAATTTTGGCCCCTTTTCTAATTTTCTTTGTCAGCCATATGCAGTAGGCCATAGTTACTTTTTATTTTCTTATCAATCACATGTAGTGGACCCACACTTGTCGGCCACATTTGATCATTTATTTTCAGAACTGATTTCTATATAAGGATCATTTGTTTTAGTTAGGGGCAGACTTTCGGCTACCCACTTCTCTCTACTTTGTGACTCTCTAAATAAATATTTGAAGTTTGTTGTACATCTTCTCAACTGAGCACAAACAACTATTATTAGGTAATTTAAATTTTTAAATTTTATTAAATAATTCATATATTGGTATCTAGCCTGAATAAATATTTGAAGAATGCCTATACCCTTTGATAAGTGGAACATATACATGTCTAAAATTGTCTATTTGAAGCATGCATGCATTGTACCCCTGTTGTTGAAAGCATCCATGTCTAGACTATTTATTGAGAATATGCATTTGTGTTTCTTTGGGTCAATAAACTAGCCTATATGAGTATGTTTGTCTAGAGTTGCCTGCGTATGAGTGCTGAATAAATGATCCTGGCCTTGTTGTTTCTTTACTGTCTTGCTTTTCCTTCAAACACTTTGTTGATGTTTGTGTTTATCCTGAATAGCATCTCAACTTTTAGCCCTGTATAAAGAATGGGGGAACCCTGAAGGCTATTTCCTTTTTCTGTCATCTCTGTTTGATAACATAACCCTTGCATTAACCAGATCAGTCTACTATGTACAATAATGTATGATTATGATCTTTTGGGTAAAAAATGCACCTCCCTCAAATGTTTAGTGTAGACTCCTCTCTTCAACCATTTTGGAATATGTTATCTGACTTAGCATGAATATATGACTTTGTATCATTAAAGAATGCAGTATCCTATGTTCTAGTCTAAAAATCTAAAGTTAAGGTCTGTGTCTTTAATTTTGAAACAAGGGGAGTCTACCCCTGTTCAGTATGCATGAGGTGTTGAGCTATTTCTGGATCTTCCTTTTGTTCTGTATAACTGTATACAAATATGGGAGTAGTCTTGTATGAGTTTGGTCTTGGTCCATATTGCTGAATATCTATCCATATAGTGTCCATACTACTTTAAATTTTTCCTAATCGTTGCTCTTGCTTGCTTTACTCTTGCTTTGGTTTTGCTTTGCTTGTGCTTATGCTCCATTTTGAGCCAAGAGTCTCTCGGAAACATTCTCTCTACCAGATAGGGGTAAGTTCTGCGTACACTCTACCCTTTCCGGACCCCACATTATGGTATTTCACTGGGTATGTTATACAGTGCCCCCCCCCCCCCCTTTTTAAGGTAGGCATTTGCACCGTAGGTTCATGCGGTGTGTTATCTAGCTCTAATATGTCTATTCTTATCCCTCCATACATGCTAGCATGTTTTGCTTGTTCAGTACTGCCTGAGGTTTTTAGGACGAGTATATTCATGTGCTTGGACTGATATTGTTTGTGAATCAGAAGTGTTATGCCTTTCTATCCTTTTTATATATGCGGTGTTCTGTTTTCACCATTCTTACCCAACTTGCTCACTGTATTGTTTCAAAATACTCTTCAAGTGGTCTCTGCTATTAATTACAAATCTGAAAATTGTCATGATCGTCTCTTCTTCTTCCTTTATTCTGGTGGAAAATGTTGAGTATACAAGTGATATACCTCAAGGTATATGAGGTGTAAAGGCCTAGGTATTACCCAGTGTATATCGAGGTTGTATATCCTTGCATACCTTCACGTATATCATACTTTTTCTGGGTATATCATATGTGTACCAATTTCAAATGATGACGTATGAATCGGGTGGGCTTAGGCACGAATTTGATAGGTGTGTTTAAGTTGGGCTTGTTCATTTTTGCTATTGAGGCCCAAGGATGACTATTTGGGTTTGTTTTATTCCTATGTGTTTATATGAGATGCCAAGAGCTAACTTTGGGTTTAGAATGTTGGGCTGTTACTTTTGGGCTTTACAGTTTGGTCTATTTAGATTGCTAATTAATACGAAATCTCCATACAATGTGTGTTTAGTTTTGTATTAGCATTTCCCTTCATTTATATAAAAAGAGAAAAAGAATGATTGGTTGACCTCTCTTATTTTTAATAAAAGGCTTACTTCATAAGTTATAAATTTTGTATAAAGATGGATATTTGTCAAAAAAAAATACTTTTTTTATTATTATCTTTTAAACAAATAAAGGAGTGTGAAAAGATTGTCAAAAAAAATCTTCTTCTTTACTTTAAAGGAAAATGGGTGTGAAAAAGTTTTAATTTTGACGGAAAATGATTTTTGAATGATAATATATATTTACGATATTTTAAACAAGTTTTAATCAACAAAAGTAATTTTATTATTTTAAAATCCGAGGTCAACCGAATTCTGTCGATCCTTAGTACCGGAGTGGCTAACACCTTCTGCGGGAGATCACTTGAAACCTTACCTCTTTCGAATGAAAAAACCCTTTTAAATTGTTTCCCTAGTTTTTCTTATAAATTAGGTGGCGACTCTAATAAATAAAATAAATCCAAGAGTCCACAAGTTATGAAATACCTTTTATGACTTACTTAAAAGTGAACCGTAATTGCCAATAAGAAAATTAAACTATCATCCGTGATAAACAACATGATTGAGTGCTACTCTGACTCCACCGGTCTCTCGTATGGCATGTTCATCACTCACATTATTGAAGTCCACCATGTCAATCTCAGTAACCATCCCCATTCTAATGTCAAACAATGTTATGACATTTGCAATTATTGAATTATTAGTTATTATTTATAATATTATATAAATGCATCCCTAGAGGTTACTTGATTATTAATAATATGTGAGATATTAATAATATAACGTAACTCTTAAAACAACCTCGACTAATGATGATCGAAAATGGGATATCGATTATATGTGATAAGTCGACATGTGATCTGCATCATATCCTTAGAGGATGTAGTATGTCTCACCTGCTACGAGTTATGGTAACACATGATGGACACGTGGATACTTTGGAAGTATGGTATACCCTGCTGATATACTGTTTGTTATATATGTCTAAGGTATGATCAGCGTGTGGGAGATAGAAGTCCTTAGACTTGAGGTCGATACTCGCCTTGTTTACAGAGTAATGTACTTTGATCCTGTCCTAAGCTCAAATGCCTTATAGGTTGAGACACGACTTGTATTGGGTACATTGCGACGTAGATTAAAGGTGATAATTGAGCCAAGATTAGGATTCATTCCTCGAATGTATCTTCGAGAGAACACTCAGATTCTCATATGTAATTAGGTTGACTAAGTCGTTGACCAACGCAGTAGACATATCTATGATATGGTCTTGTTGTCAGCTAATATAGATGAGATATAATGATCAAGCCATTTTGATAGACACTGGACAGATCCTAAGCTTGATCGAGTGTGTCGTGAATGAATTTTTTTATCTTCCCACATAGAGGTTCAGTTTACAGGATTCGTGTAACTATACTTCACATATTGAGTTCGTCTTCCGGTGCCGTCTAGGAGTTTCGTGTAGACCCTAATGTAATTAGTGTCGATATGTGAATGCTTGTAGGGTAACACTAAGTCAATTGTTTCGTCAATTCAAGGATGTAATAAGAGAGAATATATATATTCGATTTATGATCGAGACATTAAAATAAATAATGATTATTTAATTAAATCGAGATATAATTTCAGATTTAATTAAAATAGAAAAGAGGAAAAAATGGACTAGGGTCGCGGCGCACGAGACGCAGGGCCGCGTCGTCTTAGCGTCGCGGTGCCACCCATTCAGCGCGATCGCTCGCCTAGTAGATCGATGACCCGGTTAGCCGCTTTCTAGGCCTGACCCACGTGGGAGCCCTAGGTGCTTTTGGCAGCTATAAATAAAGAGTTCCATCATTATTTTATTACACTTAATTCATAAATTATTCTCTGCTAAAACTCTGCCGGATTTCCTAGCTTTCCGAAAGAGTGATTACATCACATTTCTTGAAACTTGCAATCGAAGGAATAGTTGTGTGCTCACCCTCAGATTACACTCGAAGATTCAAGATTGCAAAACCTAAGTATTCTATCGATGCATTACAGTTACCATCGTATTTGTTTGTTTTATCATTACATAATCATCCTACAATTCGCACGTCTGTCGGGTTTGAAACACAAATTTTCAAATTCCGCTGCGTACACGAACCCGACAAAACCCTACAGTAGTATCAGAGTCTGGGCTGTTTTGTGTGATTATGTAACGATAGTTGATGATAATATGGGTTATGATTTATTTAAATCTAATTTTATGTCGTTAAGAAGCTTTAAAACCTTAAATCTTAAGAACGCATAATCATTGTCTCTTGGAACTGCTAAACAATGATGTAATCGAGAAAGTCATTCTGATCTAACACTTCTAAGTTGATGTGCGTAATCAGTTCGTCTTGAACATGATGCACTGAGGCGAAGAATGGGAAGTGATTAGATGATGGTCAATGAACGTGTTATTTGATGGTGAAGGGGTACGAGGTTGAATCTGCAAATCTTACTCTGAACCAGTTTTAGGTTTCAGAATTGCAAAATTTTGCGATTCTGGGACAGAGGCGTCGCGGCGCCTACTAGAGTTTCACGGCGGCTCCACGATGGAGTGCCGCAGTATTGCCTGAGTTTGTCAGAAGAGCCACAACGTTGTTCATCCCAAAGCTTAAAATTAAAAAAATTCGGTCATTGCCTCCGAGGCGCCGCGACGCCACCCATTAGGATCGCGGTGCCGACGGTGATTTTTCAAAAAACATATTGTTTCTGGAATCAGAAACTGAAGTTTTAAATATTTCAGATTTTGATTCTGGAATTTAAAAGGTTTCAGAAGCTGAAATTATTTTTTTAAAAAATATACTGATTTGGTCCTTTCGGGCAATTCTGTAATTAAATAAAGTTTTTTTTAAAAAAAATCACTTTTTAAATTCTGAAAATTGCAAACAGGTCCCTGAAACCTGGAAATATTTTCTAAAAAATTAAATTGGATTTTCTGAATTTAAATGGGTTCAAATTAAAATTTTAAATTCTTGAAGGACTGTAAATTCTTAAAGTTTGCAGAAATATCTTCAAAATCAGTTTAAAATCAGAAAATGTTTACGACTGTTTGGCATAGACATATTTTAGAGTTTAGACAAATTACCCATGATTATCATTAAATGTATATTATTATATAATATACGAATATATACTAAGTGTTTTAAATGTGTGCATTTAATTATTAGCATACTGTCCGTTGTATATGCAGGCACGATTGTCCAGAATTGGCGTGTCCGCTATAATCTATGCAGGTAGGCGGCGCCCAGTAGTAGATTAAAACCATCTTATATCATGCCTATTGAGTTGATGGTTTCCCATCTAAATGTGTTTTAGAAATTGCATCATAGGATGTCGTATTGGATATGACATGAATGTTGATCTTGGTTGAAATCCCCGAAACTGAAAATATTCCCTAAATTTTAAATACAAGTCTAAATTAGAACGCGTCTGTTATACCCCGTATTTCCTGAGTATGTACGTGAGGACGTACGTAGAGAAGTTTGAACTTTAAAGTAGGCTTGGCCGAATTATTTTGTGCACTGACACGGTTAAGTCGTTTTTCGGCGAAACGCTTTACCTAACTTGCGAAGGGAAAATTCCGGCTATGTCATTTTTAATTTTTGCGGATTTTTAGAGGCGGAACATTTTGGACCAACGAGAGGCGACACTTGTCACCCTCCAATTGGTGGACGTATGGGGCGGATTTGGGACGATTTGGTTGGCTTTTTTGTCAAGTAGTTGGTAGGATATTTTGTGGGTAGATGGATAAGGTACACTTGGGTGAATCCTAGCCCTACACTTGCCTTGCACTTGGCATGATCTTGGCCATTGGTTGGCCATGGCTTGACCTATAAATACCCCTCCCCTTTGATGAACTTCTTCATCCAAAAATTTTGCTAAGTCTTGAAAGCTCTCTTTCTCCCCCTTAGTGTAGTGTCTCGTCCAAGAGCCTCTCCCCCCTTGGCCGAGAGTACCCCCCCCTTTCTAGTGGGGTTGGTGGGTATACACCCCCTTGTGGTGTTGTCTCATATAAATACCCTCTTGGTAGAAATACTCTCCAAGTATTGTTACTATGCCCAAATACCTTAGCCTTATACCTTGTAGTATTCCAAAAAGTTACCTCCATACGTATAATCCGGAAATACTACCTTATGTCCTTTTTGTCTCAAACCGAAACCCTAAGGAAAATCTCCATAGTTGGTTGGAGTATTAAGAAGAAGTTGCGTAGAACTTCTAAGGGTTGTTTGGAGCGGGTTGGAGCACCCGGAGTAGGAGCTAAACGTTGCTCAGGACCGACATTTATACTTGGATAATTATGGGCTTATCGAGGTAAATATCTTGTCTCCCTATTGTATTAGAATTGCATACTATTGAAGTATAAGAATAAGTATAAGTATATACAAGGAAAGTATATAGAAGAGAATTGAACTGTAATAGAAGGATATTACAGAAAAGGCTGAATCGAAATCACATCGGAAGATTAACTCGCAGAGTAGTCTAGACTTTGATAGACTTGTATAACAGATTATAGTGGAAATCTGCGGTAGCGTATTCACTCGGAGGGTGGAAAAGGCTAGCCGGACTATGATGCGTTGAGCGTTTTGCTAATAGTCGATAAATCGTCACGAGGTATGTGATTCTTCCTATCCTCTTGAGCATGATATTTTAAAGAATATATATATAGTACGGTGACGACGTGTTAATCGAATAATAATTACGGCAATGTCTTGGACTTAAGCTGAATAATAATTACGCAATGTCTTTCGACTTAAGCTGAATAATCTTGAAGTATTTCAAAAGAATCTTGAATCATTTTAATGAAGAGTAATACTTGGTTTTAAAAGCTTAAGAGTTATACTAGCTTTATGGGAAGTTAGGTATAACGGCTTAAGAGAGATAAAAAGAATGATTTATTGATTTAAGAAGTTAAGAGACTTGATCTTAAAAGATAAGAGACTTGACTTAATTGAATTTTGTTCAAATGTGAAACCTCATTCGTGAGTAATGAATACTTGGTGTTTAAAGGAATAATGTTTCTTGATTTGGAAATTAGAACAAGTATCGAACAAACCACAAAGAGCGCTAATAAAGAAATGTTTTGACTAATAAAGTATTATTAAAACCGAGAAACTTCCATCCGCATAGAAGTTAAGATGAGACAAAATGATATTACATTTCCTAGATCATGGTCTTTGTAATAAGATTGTTATGAACAAGAATAACCTACTCACACATAAGGTATATGTTTCTCAAATTGTTTTAAAGGATTAAAACTATGAACTACGAAACCTTTCGAAAATGAGAAACTTGAGTAATTGAAATTAGGCAAACTTGAACGTTTGGAAAAGAATGTTGTTACTTGATGTTACAAAGAGAAGTGTTTTGATTTACTTCAAAAGATAATCACTCTATTTTCATATACTACGAGTATTGTGTGACTATTTGTGAAAGAACAGATCTCTTAAAGAGTTAATGTATGAAGTACTTTGGGGATAAAAACCCGATCTTGTTAATCATATAGTAGAAAGTACCTGGTGTGAATAACTTGATTGTGTTGGTTTGTGATAGCCTTGTAATACTTTCTTGTTGATTTGATAAATAAACATGTTAGGATGCTACGTGTGTTAGTATCTTGTGATGTTGTGTAAAGGGGTGTTCCTTTGTTGTGCTTATGTTGTTTAAACGATAAAGCATTATGTTGGTATTATATCACTCACCTTGATCCCGGGTTAAGCTTCCTCCACGCGGGGTAGACTCAAAGTGTCTGTGTGACCTATGATTCGAGAATACCTGCGGGTCCGGGGGCTATGCGGAGCTACGAGAGTTCCGTTAGTGTGCGGGGTTATACCTGCGCGTCTATGTGGCGTGCGCGACGGCGAGTCGGGGCGCCGGGAGTAGCTACCACCGATGCGGGAATACCTCATGCGGGCCATTGGGTGGCTTTATCATGGTGCGGGAAGTTCGAGGCTAGACGCGCACATTAGATCGTAGGCGAAGTGGCCTTTGATCATGTGACGTACAGACAGATCTCATGATCTGATTTATGACCTTGTTTGTACGTAGGTTCTAGTAGTCGGCTATGCCTTCGTACTTACCCCGCGGTTTTATGATAACTGGTGGGACCCGTGTTCATGTATTCCTTGGTGCTTTTATATCATGGATGGCGGTGAGCGAAGGTATTCCACGGCGCATGATTGATGTTGTGGCGTGAGACCCGTTGTTATATTTGAGTGATGACTTTGGCGTGAGTCACGACTCTGACATGGCCGCTTATTTATCATGGAATCGTAGTTTGGTTATCATACATGTCTCCCGCTTTATATAGACTACTATGATTTCATTTACTGATTTTCGATTTCACATACTTGGTACCAGACCGACCTCGGGCCGCGTTCATGCCGCAGGTTGAGGTACACCAGTCGTTGATCCTAGCTCTCAGGGTCACAGTTCAGCGTTTGGGAAGCTCCGTTTCTCCGGAGGCTTATCAGTGGTATAGTCCCCTGTCGTCGTAGGTGCTTACATTCAGGGGTATGGCGGGGCCCTGTCCCGCCATTGTTGTCATGTCACTTTTAAGAGGTGCAGAGTAATCGTTGTGGCGAGTTGTAAGTGGGAATGCTTCGGATTTAAGTTTTCATTTATACATGCCGAAAGGCAATTTTTCTCAGATTATTATTGCATACTTCATGTTATTTCATGTTATTGTTTTATATTCCGCTGATTACTCTGATGTTGTATCACTAGGGTGCCCGGGGTAAGGCACCAGTCACGGGCTCGAGTTCGGGTCGTGACAAAAGTGGTATCAGAGAAGTTAATCCTCGGAAAGTGTCTACAAACCGTATCTAATAGAGTCTTGATTATCGGTGTGTTGTGCACCACACCAATAATCAGGAGGCTATAGGATATTTAGGATTGGTTTCCATTCTTCTCACTCTGAGATCGTGCTTAGAGCTGTGTTATAAGTTGGACCCCTCTAACGTATTTCTTTCCCTTACCGGTTATACCTCCGTGGCAAGGCAGAGAACCCGAGGAGGGCAAGGCGAGAGAGAGCTGCGAGTAGAGTCAGAGGGTTACGTGGCACGGGCCCAATCATCACTGGGGTGGTGCTTCGTTTAGGGGAGTTCGCGACATCGCCAGTGTGAGTTTAGCACGGCGGCGGCGTGCCTCTGCGACCATGATATTTGAACCCGGTTCGCCCACGATCGAACAGAATATAGATTGCAAAGAGGCGACCACATTAACTATGGATTTGGCTACGGAAAGTATACCGATGTACGCAAGTCTTGATGACTATCTAAGAGGGTTGTGCAAGAAATTCTTGATTGGGCTTGAGCATGACCTTGTATGCGGGCTTATGCGCGGCGTGCCAAGAAACGTAGAGATCGACGGGTTAACCAGGAGAGAAGAGGCGAGCAGCCAGAGTCCTTTGGTAACTTTCGAGGCGAATCGCCTCGCAGATTAGATATGCACATCCACGGTCAGAGTGGTCCTCGGGGTTGAGCGTTCGGGGTAAGCCGGAGTTGGTCAGAGCTCCAGAGCTTCCGGTTCACAGCTACACGTAGGTTCCAGCCAGCCGGATTCAGTTTTTCCCCAGTGTTCACATTATGACAGGCGTCATCCCGGGGAATGTCGTCTTTTGTTGGTACTTGTTTTACCTGCGGCCGTCAGGGCCATGTGTCGAAAGGATGTCCTAGTAGGAGGACTCAGCCTTCGGGATCGGTGGGTAGTTCGTCACCTCCCTTAGCTATGCGCCCTACGGGGTAGGTTTGATTAGAACGACTAAGGGGAGTGAAGCAGTAGATACAGGTATATCCTTAACCCTCTAAGAGATTAGTACGTATGATGAGATGAGTTTATCTTAAGTATTATGTTCAGATAACATAAGTGAAAAATTGTGATTAGAAATCATGGTTGGTTAGCCAGGAAAGATTTGGGGATAAGGGAAAGTGTGAGCCTTAGAGCTTTATACGTGGAGACCTTGAAGGCAAGGCAATTTTGAGTAAAAGATTACATTCGTGTTTGACCCTTATCGGAGTGCATAGTGCACGTGAGATATATTGGTATATAAGTCCCTGAGTTGTGGGAAATGAAAGAGGGTAGTTGAGCTAAGAAGACCGCTAGGTTTTCGTAACGTGGATTAGTGAGATTGTTCCGGATCGGGGAGCAAGTGTTTTACGCGAGAGTGGGTCGGGTTGAGGCCATGCCGCGGGTCAACCCGCGACCTGTTTTATGGTGGGGTTAGTTTGTGGTAATTCTGCCAGGTGGTAGGGTCACGAGGGTGTTAGGCCCAAGTCTAGTTAACCATCGTACGAGTTCGTGGATGCGTTCAACCAGTAGTCAGGCCAATGAGGTCAGCCCGTATTGTCTTTCAGTCAAGATCGTTTACTCGGCAGAGGGTTATGCGAGATGTTATATCAGGAAGGTTGTTAGGCTGCATGAGGTGCCTACTTTCACCTTATGACAGTGTAGCAGTTGTGGCTATTTCGTTTCGGAAGTTTTACGAGCGAGGTTGAGAACTCGGTGAGTCTCGATGTCGCGTTCGCCTGGCCGGTGTTTTGATTTGAGGTAGCCATGTGAGTATTGTTGCCTCCTCGTTGAGGAGTGCTTTATAACTACCATTTCAAGATTCGGATATCGCCTTACGAAGCCTCGTAGGGCGGAAGTGTAAGTTCCGATCGATTGGTTCGATGTTGGCAAAGTTCGGATAGTGGTTCATACTTGTTTGACAGGATGAGGATAGGGTGAAGCCTATCCGAGAGGTTATAAAGCTCAGAATCAGCGAAGTCGTGCGGATAATGGCGGCGACGCTTGGAGTTCGAGTTGACGGTGGGTCTTCTTGAAGGTACCACCGGAAGGTGTGGCGAGATTCGAAAGAGGAAACTTAGCGAGTTACTTTGAGCCTTTTCAGTCATTTGAAGAGTAGGCGGGTTTCTATATGTTAGCTTTGCCGTCCGACTTAGGAGGCAGTATGTCCGGTCCTTCATATTGTTAGGTTCAGAAAAGTATCAGAGATCCCTCCAGAGTGTTCCCAGTTAATGATGACCAAGTTGGAGATAGTAAACCCGAGGTTTGGAACCTGAAGCAGTAGCGGAAATGTGGTAAGTTATGAGAAAGAGTTCGAGTGTACGAGAAGGGTACGACGAGTAAGAGAAGAAGCGAGCAAGTAGTACGAGCATGGTTGTGATCATTTCGTTTGTAAAAGAGAAGGTGCAAAGGGAGTATCTTTTAGCCTTGGGTAGGAGTTTTGTAGTGTTGGAGGTGATTCCTCGTGAACTTGGATGTAAGTATTTTGCGCAGGTGTTTCTGTGGCCAGGTATGGCATGATTATTCTCGTAAGTATAGTAGTGAAGACTATACTGGCGCACGTTTGTTTAGGGACTTAGAAGGAACATTCGGGACGAATGTTTCTAAGGAGGGGAGAATGTTATACCCCGTATTTCCTGAGTATGTACGTGAGGACGTACGTAGAGAAGTTTGAACTTTAAAGTAGGCTTGGCCGAATTATTTTGTGCACAACACCCGGTTAGAGTCGTTTTTCGACGAAACGTTTTACACAACTTGCGAAGGGAAAATTCCGGCTATGTCATTTTTAATTTTTTCGGATTTTTCCGAGAGACGGAACATTTTGGACCAACGAGAGGGCGACACTTGTCACCCTCCAATTGGTGGACGTATGGGGCGGATTTGGGACGATTTGGTTGGCTTTTTTGTCAAGTAGTTGGTAGGATATTTTGTGGGTAGATGGATAATGTACACTTGGGTGAATCCTAGCCCTACATTTGCCTTGCACTTGGCATGATCTTGGCCATTGGTTGGCCATGGATTGACCTATAAATACCCCTCCCCTTTGATGAACTTCTTCATCCAAAAATTTTGCTAAGTCTTGAAAGCTCTCTTCCTCCCCCTTAGTGTAGTGTCTCGTCCAAGAGCCTCTCCCCCCTTGGTCGAGAGTACCCACATAAAGCTGATGAACTTCTTCATCCAAAAATTTTGCTAAGTCTTGAAAGCTCTCTTCCTCCCCAGTGTAGTGTCTCGTCCAGAGCCTCTCCTTGAGTCGAGTACCCCTTCCTAGTGGGGTTGGCCGAGGGGTATACACCCACCCCCCCTTGTGGTGTTGGCTCGTATAAATACCCCCCTCTTGGTAGAAATACTCTCCAAGTATTGTTACTATGCCCAAATACCTTAGCCTTATACCTTGTAGTATTCCAAAAAGTTACCTCCATACGTATAATCCGGAAATACTACCTTATGTCCTTTTTGTCTCAAACCGAAACCCTAAGGAAAATCTCCATAGTTGGTTGGAGTATTAAGAAGAAATTGCGTAGAACTTCTAAGGGTTGTTTGGAGCGGGTTGGAGCACCCGGAGTAGGAGCTAAACATTGCTCAGGACCGACATTTATACTTGGATAATTATGGGCTTATCGAGGTAAATATCTTGTCTCCCTATTGTATTAGAATTGCATACTATTGAAGTATAAGAATAAGTATAAGTATATCTGAGGAAAGTATATAGAAGAGAATTGAACCGTAATAGAAGGATATTAGGAAAAAGGCTTGAATGAAATCACATCGTAAGATTAACTGAGTAGTCTAGACTTTGATAGACTTGTATAACCGATTATAGGTCAAATCTGCGAGTGGCGTATTCTACTCGGAGGGTGGAAAAGGCTAGCCGGACTACTGATGCGTTGGGCGTTTTGCTAATAGTCGATAAATAAATCACGAGGTATGTGATTCTTCCTATCCTCTCGAGCATGATATTTTAAAGAATATATATATAATACGGTAGGCGTCGTGTGTTAGCCGAATAATAATTACAATGTCTTCGGACTTAAGCCTGAATAATAATTACGGCAATGTCTTTCGACTTAAGCCTGAATAATCTTGAAGTATTTCAAAAAGAATACTGAATCATTTTAACAGAAGAGTAATACTTGGTTTTAAAAGCTTAAGAGTTATACTAGCTTTATGGGAAGTTAGGTATAACGGCTTAAGAGAGATAAAAAGAATGATTTATTGATTTAAGAAGTTAAGAGACTTGATCTTAAAAGATAAGAGACTTGACTTAATTGAATTTTGTTAAAATGTGAAACCTCATTCGTGAGTAATGAATACTTGGTTTTTAAAGGAATAATGTTTCTTGATTTGAAATCGGAACAAGTATCGAACAAACCACGTATTAATAAAGGGAAATGTTTTGACTAATAAAGTATTATTAAAACCGAGAAACTTCCATCTGCGTAGAAGTTAAGATGAGACAAAATGATATTACATTTCCTAGATCAGATGTCATTAATAAGATTGTTATGAGCAAGAATAACCTACTACACATAAGGTATATGTTTCTCAAATTGTTTTAAAGTTAAAACTATGAACTACAAACCTTTCAAAATAGAAACTTGAGTAATTGAAATTCCAGTTTAAACATGCTAGTTCCAATATCCATAACACTTTATCAATTCATTTATATAAATCATTTATACTTAAGTAATATCCATATAATATATGCTTTTAATCCCCAATTACTAAAATTATAAAATTCATACCAGATATCGCGCTACAAATCACTTTGGAATGCACATCGCCAGACAGATCTAGCTCCTTAGTCTTAACACTTGTTTGCACTGATCCAAGCCCTTGAAGCTCACAACTAACTTTTCTTCCATTCCCAATCAAAACCTATGAAACGCTCTTAGGTTTTCGGCCACTAACGCATTGAAAACGCCATTTTTCCGAAATCTTTCTATTGAGATATCCTTACAATACCCTTAGGGACCTCGTTAAAGTCTTGGCTAATGGATCAAAACTACAAAATTTCTTGTGAGGATAATGTCAAAGAGAGCAATATTCAAGCTCAGAATGTCAGGAAAATTTCTAAGTGTTGAGACTTAGTCTTGCACTAGTTATGTATTTATAACACTACTGAGGTCAAGACTTAAACAAACGGGTGACTAAGATGAGTTTCACTCAGATCGCTCCAGCGTTGACCTACCAACAATGTCAAGCTTTGAAGATACGCCATCTTCACAATGGTCAAATGACCATTTTGCCCTTGCATTAATTCGACTAAGCCATGTGGGGTGCCACGTGTCGCCTCCCATTCGTCTACATAAAATTAACTCGGGTCCTACAAACGAAAATTCTTAGCTCACGTGATCAAATCCGTGAAAAATAAATTTCTATAATGATAATACATTCTATAATCCTCAATTAAATGCATTTTGAGAATCCACCTCACTAACGAACATTTCTCCTTCGACGTCTAAGATTTTCCGGAAAACAATTCTTCCTTTCGTACAATTTCAAGTCTTGGGTTCCTACGTATATTCTCTTAAACATGTCCTCGGAGTTAGGTAACAAAGACGCGTGCCCAGAATTGGTTCCGCTATAATCGTGCAGGCTACGAGTGATTAAAACCATCTTATATCATGCCCGACCGGTTTTCATCTAAATGTTTTAGAAATTGCATCATATGACATGAATGTTGATCTTGGTTGAAATCCCTGAAAATATTCCTAAATTTTAATTACAAGTCTAAATTAGAACGCGCCAGTCCATTATAATTGGTGGAGTGCAAAATCCTTTTCACGATAATAATATTTATGCCAAAAGCATTTGTTCTAAGTCTGGCTGAGGACTCAGCCTTTCATAAAGGTGAGCAAATGTAAAAGTAGATGATAAACTGGCCGCGGTATTTACACCGCGTTTACTCTCACAAAGGTCGTTTACTTTTAGATACATAAACATACCGTAAACGGGTTGATCGCCAGATAAATCTCAAGCGCCCAAAGGTTTCGACTTATTTCTCCAAGTGATCGCAACATTAAATGGAATATATTTAATCAACCGCCGCTTGCAAATAAGTTTTGCAATTGATGAACCTACCAAGATATGTTATTAAAGTTATCGCCCAAAGCAAACACTATGATAACATAGGGCTTGGATCCGAGTCCATTACTTAATCTTAAATAAATCTGTGTCGATTCTTCGGCTGTCAGAGAAATACGTATAATAAATGGAGCTAATCAAACAAAAGACTATGCTGATTAGTCTAAAACTTAACGTATAAATAGGAAATGAACTATCTAGTTTCCTCGTTTATCTAAACTCTTTCAAATATCAAAAATGTCGGATTTTATCATTAAAAATATCGATGGAAATGAACAAACTCACTGCACTAAACTATCTAGACTAGCTTAGAAATCGAGAATCATTCTAAGGCAAGAAAAGATATAATACATATTGGACAAAGTATTCTTCCACAATCTCGCTTATGATCTCCGCATTATGTCAACCGATAAGGTATCCACTGGTTAACTCATATGACGCTTCACTTCAGCACAACGAGTAATGTTATCTTACGCCACGCGCGAGTTAAAGTAGACAACACGGCATCAATGGCCCCAACGAAATGCTCGAACACCAGTATTCTGACTCTCAATCCCAAACTATGTAATATGAGTTGTTGATAGAACTTTCAAGTGTGTTAAATAAAGAGAGCCATGTCCAAATGCGGTGTCAAGATAATAGGCCGATAGAAAAGGTCGACCGATCAGTATAAAGTTTCATATGATAATAACGCCGCCCATCCTCATCCTAAACTTCTCCCTCGCTTCATTCGAGAATTTTATTGTAAACTACACATAAACGGAACGGCGGCGTAGTCTGCTTGAAAGTCGCATGGCATGCTCAAGACCTTTGAATCTTCAACTACCAAAGGCAAAATCAGACTACGCCGAGCTCTACACCAAAGCTCCAAGCCGGAAGCGCAAGGGAGCCGGGTAGAAGGTGGAAAATCGTGGCCGCTACCGCCATTAAGCTCAAGAGAAGTGTGAGAAGAGCACGATTCGCTGGCTTAATGATGCCTCAACCATAACAAGCAGCGGGCATGGAACAGTGGATCGCGATCGCATCGTGAGAAGAAAACATCGCTTGTTTTCTACCTCTGGTGGATAAGGTATGTACGTCATAGAAATATTCAAATGTACAAAACAAACGAACTAAAAAAAGTAATAGAAACTCTACCTGCTCTTCGCATTTTAGACTCGTCATATCAATTGGGCCATGATAGTAAGGTTAAGGAATTTGACTACTCAATCATTCGACTTCGAGTCTTACGGGTAATCGCCAATCTCAAAGTAAAAGGTAAAGATGACCATCGATCCCCTTTTGGGAAAGGTGTGCTTGTGCCAAGAGGTGTTGGTTGGTACACACCGACGATGTGACTCGCTTTTACAGGGCTTCAATGAGACAGATCGCCGCCAGATAACCCGCTTCCCAACCTATTTCGTTTATAACGGCGCTGGAAACTAACAAATAATCAAATAAGTAGGTTTTATTTCGCAGGAAGCTCGCCTTATTGAATTTAGCTGTTCGTAAATCCTATCACTTAGTAGCAAGATAGAAAAAGATTTCCAGCATTTCATCACTTGTAATCGACGACTGCTGGCTGTAAGGTATGATACGCTGCATTCTACGGAATATAACCGATGCCTTCAAATGTTTTAGGAGTACAAGTTCGGTTGAGAAACAACTCAAGAAAAGTATCAAGACTCTTCCTCGATCCGACTAAGAGGTGAGTACTTTGCCAAATAATTTCTAGGATTACTGAAAGCTGCAATGGGAGTTCACTGTAACCTGACACCTCCCAAATACCACAAATGAAACGTGGCGCTTTCGCTTAAGAGAGAAACCGAATCTCATCGGAGCATGGTTCGATCCATAATGAGCTTTTCACTACTAACATACCTGGGGATATGCTATACAAACCTCAATTTATGTTCTAAACATGATTCCTTCCAAATCGCTTTGAAAAGACGTCATACGAGATACTTACTGCAAAGTAGTTCTCAACTTTAAACACGTGCCGTAGCACTCGCGGGCGCGTGGCATATGTTGGAAGATGCTTTTGTCACGACCCGACCCTGCCTAAGGACCGTGCTCTTAAATCTGCACCCTAGTGATACAACACGAGAAAATCAGCGTAGCTAAAACTTTTAAACAGAAACAAGATACAAAGATAAGAAAATGTAGCTTAACCAAAACTATTACCTTCATGATATACAATATAACCGAATGTGCTATAATCCTTACAAATCCCCGCCACAACAAGATTCATGCACTTCTAAGAGTGTAATAAATAACATGATTTTATTGTGGCTCTCGCTATACCCCAATGTGCTGGGCAATTTGCCAGTGATGTGGACTATACCAAAAGATAAGCCTCCGGAGAAACGAGCTTCCTAAACGCCGAATCGCGATCCCATGAACGAGGATCAACGATCGTGTACTTACTCGCCAGCGAACGCAGCCCCGAAGGAGGTCGGGCGACAATACCAAGTATGTGAAATCAAAATATCAGAATGAAATCACATTTCATCATTTTATAAAATCAGCTTCTCATGAATAAGTAAACAAAGCTATATCAAGTGACGCGATATCCTCAAAATAATCACTCACACATAATCTTACTGTCCCACACCATAATACTTCAATCATGCCCGTGGAACCCATTTCCTCAATGGGCCAGCATGATGTAAAACAACACCCATACGTGAACCCTAACACTAGATCCCCGCTCGGCCATTAAACCGGGACGGCTAAGTAGTGAGCTTTCAACTACCAGATCCGGCTAGTCATAAACTTCACGCGCAAGGTAATAAAGCCAACTACTGATCCAAAACCAACACGAACGCCAGAGGCAAGTATCTAAAGCTAGCGATAATAGCCTACTGCCTCACGAGATAAATGACTGCGTAAGTATCTTTTGCCATCTACCGTGAGCCTCCCCGCTGATACACGAGAAACGCATCAGACAAGTATCTAGCGCGTCAGAATCTACATGTACAACCAAGCCCGCGGATGCCTGGCCACCGCGCATAAGCTTCATGGATTAGCGTCCATGGACTAATAACATAACCCGTGGATTTAACCTCACAATGACCGTGATGCCCTTACACATATTACTCCTGGTGAGATAAGCATGGCTAATAAAACCATCCTACCGACGCATACCCGCTACCCATCTGCCGCATGTCCAAAGGAAATAACAAGATAATACCAAAGTGGACGATACTCATGGGCCACCCATCGTAAGCCGCAGATGTCCAAAAGACTAACTAGATATCATCAAAGTGACGACACCATGGGACCATCCAACGCTGGCCAAGATGTCCTAACAATCAATCAAATAGCCACCTCCACCGAGAGACACAGAGTACAAAATCAAACACTTCAGACCACAACAAAGCTTATCACTACAAGATAGGCAAGTTTAAGGTACTTTTATTCTTATTGCCAACAATCCAAGTTTCAACCCCAAATACTACATACTTTCATTCTTTCAAAAGACTCTCTTTTACGTAAAGCCATAACGATACTATCACTCGTAGTATCAAACACATTTTCTTTCAAAACCAAATTACTACACCTTCTGAAATCCTTACAAACTTTTAAAATCAAGTACTCTGTACTTTTAAACCAAGTGCTTTATAGTTTTTAAGACAATATCAAGTATACTTTAAAACTTCGTGAAATTACTCTCTTTTAAAACAAGTAACCTATACTTAAAATCAAGCCATCTCTTTTCCGCAACCGTCGCTTATGCAAGTCTCTTATTTTAACTTCATAGTCATATAACTAATTCTCCCATAAAGCTATTATAACACTTTTTATGTTTTAAATAAACCAAATTACTTCACACTGCACGCTCACCGCACTATATAATTCTACAACAAATCATGCTCAAGAGTATATAAAAATCACATACCTTCTGGCTTAACTACGTCAAAGCTCCAGCTTCAGTACGCCAAGCAATAGAAAGTCCACCTATAATAACCACAATACATCTATCAACTTAGTTCTCTTTGTAGAATAATTCTAAGCAAATAGTCTTTATTCTACGAAAATTCCTACAAAGACCTCCCCGCAATCACATAAATAACCTCCCTAACAAGGCTTGCTACCAAGCCAACTCAAGGGATTACACGCTCCAACTTATCGCAAAAATTTCGCCATAATAATACTACACAAGTTCATCAGAATACAAAATTGAAACAAAATACAGTCAGCTTATTTTATAACAACCTTCCAATATATCTTATACTCTACTCTAAATACTATACATGTAATATCCAATTACAATGTATGTATCAATACCTCGACAAGCCCAAAATTATCCAAGTTTTTAAGTCGATCCAGCAACGTTAGGCCCAATTCCTTACGCTTCCAACCCCGCTCCAAGAACTCGGGTTTTTCCCTAAACAACTTCTTAACACTTCAACTCCAAAAAGCAAAGAACACTTAGGCTTTAAACGTGGCTAGTTTCTCGCCGCGGAGGTTCCTTAGGCTAGTGTGAAATCTTTCTAACTCGTTATTGTTAATCTTCCAATACACTAAGTAGTTAACACTTAAAAGCCATGATTTTAACACTTTTGGTTGTCGGCCGTGGCAAGCTAATTGTCATAGTCAATACGAGAGGAGTGAGTATTTACTCGATATCTCCGCTGACGGTTAAGTCTTGCATTGGGGGTATTTATAGGGGCTACCAATGGCCAAGATCAAAGCAAGGTGAGGTCTAGATTTGGCCATGCTGTGTGTGGGTCCCACTTATCTATCTACTACACAAAAATATCTTCAGACTTTTACCAAATGTTTACCCTTTTCATGAAAAAAACTACACCTCAAGTTCACACTGGTCCAACTCACACCTAGTGAGACATGTCGCCTCCTATTGGTCCAAAACATTTCATTTTCTCCGGCACATCCGTAATGCCAAAAATCCAAAATAAAGGGCCTTCAATAAACCGTGAAATTCCTCCTGGCCCTATCGTGACCAATTCCGAAATATATTCCATAATTTCTAAATATTCCAAAAGTCCGATATTCAAAATCAATCCAATTCATTAACGTAACTTTTTCTCACAAAACTCTAAACTTCTTCATTTAAAAATCCAATATTTTTCTTTTCCCAATATTATCAAGCGATTCTCGCACGTATGTCCTCACATACATGTTCTCGGAAACTACGGTAATATTCTTCTTAGAAACATTCGTCCTGAATGTTCCTTCTGTGTCTCAAACACGCATGCGCTCGTATAATTTACTACTACACTTACAAAATCGGACATGCGCACTAAACGCTCCGGATTATAACATGCGCGTTGTAAAATCAAATCCAAGCCAATCCAGGAATCACCTCTAACATCACAAAAAGCTCCCACCCACGGGTTCAAAGGATACTCCTCGTGATCTTCAATTTCACAAGAGAAACATCACTTCCGCCTCAACACATGCGTTCGCCATTTTTACCGCTGCATTCTTCTTGTAATAACTAACTCTATGTATATGTTCCATACTCAGCCATCGCCTGGGTCAAAAACTTTGGAGTCACTACTCCAAACTTGGCCATCATTCACCTGGAACACTGACGCATCTCCGATACTCTTCCGAAACATAGCAATATGGAAGATCTGGACGACGCTCCTAAGCCTGGACGGCATTACAATTTATAAAATCACCTATCTTTACAACCAACTAAAATGCCCAAAGACTTCTGCAAGTTTTCCCCGCCTAAATCTGTTACGCTCCTTCCTGGTGGTACTTCAAGAAGAACCACCGGCCAACCGGAATTCCAAGTGTCGACGCTGGACATCCCATCGCATCGCCGACTCGGCCGCTAATAACTCTTCCGATAAGCTTCACCTTATCCATCCCGGTCAATCAAGTATGGACCAACTATCCAACCTCACAATATCAACTAATCGATCAACCCATCACTTCATGCTGGGCGTCATGGCGCCATCCACATCGAAATGAAGCCATATATTACTCGCCGTCCGCAGGCAAATAATCCTCACAACAATTCTCGGAATCAAAACATCACCCCGCCCGTAGCCTATCCTCAACTCCTGGCGCCATTCCCGCCTCACGATCCGTTCTCGGTCGAATACATCCAATGGAACTCCATACCAAACCGGGCCTAGCACCCTCGTGACCTACTACCTGGCAAGAGCATTCCGAATCGACCCCACTCACTCCTCGGCCGTTGACCCTGCACAGGCCTCAACTGACTCTAATACGGCGCTGCAAACTCTCTGCTCTCGATCCTAAATAAATCTTACTAATTCACGCTACGAAAGTCAACACTTATTCACACTACCCATGGAATCATCCCACAATATATTTCACGTGATACCACATTTCACAAAGATTAACTGCAAATCTATCAAGATCACACACCCTCGTATTTGTGCAGCTGGGAGGTAACGCATTTAAGAATTTCTGGAATTGAATTTAGAAAGATGAAAAATTTAAAATTTCTCCAACTTAAAGGGAAAAGGTTTATTAGATGACTAATTTTAATTCAGATGGACTTTAGAATTTATCTGAATTTTTGAATTATTTCTCAAATTTGGCTGTAAATTACCTGAAATTTTGTATGTGTTGAGTTTGGGCGCAAACATGTAATGTACAATAAACGTATGAACAGCGCGAAACCGCCCATGAATGCGCGTTGTTCGGCGAACATGACCAAAATGCCATTTCCGCCAAACTGTGAATCACCAAGCAGACATATACGTGTTACTCGGCCGAGCCTATCAAATCCATACCAACCGCCACCGCTTATCTTCCTCGAATGCCGCACTTTCATCAAGTTTCGTCATCGCTCATCCATCTTCCCGCTCATTTTTCTCGTTACATTTTTCCACCAACCGAGGTACAATCGACGGGAGTGGAGAGCGTTACCATCGTAACCACGCCCTTTGCCGCCATTTCCATGTAAACCAGACCGATTCTGCCTTCCAACCCATGGTCGACTTCGCATCGATTCTCCGCCGGGAAACCCTAGGTCGCCACGCATTTTTCCGCCACCACAGTAGAATGATTACTGGCTAGAAATATTCGTGCAGTGGTCGACATTTTGCACCACCTACGACTCCAATTCAACCTGTGACGTCGGTCGACTCAACCATATTTTTCGATCGGAGCAAAGATTCCGCATCATCTTGCATGGGCTGAGTGGAATATACGATAACGTTGTGTTCGTGATTTGATCTTAGCTATGCTTTGCAACCAATCCCGAGCCTCACTTCGTGATTTTGATCCGCCATCGACGTCATTGAAGCCACGGCCGCGCGCGTGTCACGGCAGTGACCAGCTCCAGCCGCCATCTCCAAAATTGACTTTCCTCCGTTAATTCATCCACGCAACAAACAATTCACTTAATCTACTTCTAACCTGACTAAAAATGGAATTCTTCCGACGAACACCTCCGATTGACTGCATGCACGTTAGCTGGGAATTTCTGCCACCAATGCATAGAGTTCGCATCATTTAACCACATTGCAAATATTCCATGCAGACTTCCTGTGCACCGACAACAATTTCCAATCACCGCCATTGCCTTACGAAGGTGGATTTAATGGCAGACGCGGAACTTCTTGTACTTTTTTTGACATGAATTGATAAGTTCAGAGACTGGAATTATTTTGGTAAGTCTAGACTTGAATTATGGGATGTTCACGACTGATTCTCGAAGCAAGCAACTGATCTTTCGGGCCAAGCATGGGCTTGTTTTATCTAACAATTACGTATTCTGATATTTTCTAAAGCATGGACTCTGGATTTGAAAGTTGGTGCACTCGGTTATTCAAGTATAAGTGAATTGATTTGAGCTTTAAACGTGTATGCTTGGTTATTGAATCTTTACTTAGTACAAAAGTATGTAGAAACAAATGTATGTCATTCCCGATTTTCCGAGAATTTATGCGACTTTGTACTTGTGAATTGCCTTATCTAAGAGATCTAGATGTTGATAGACGCTTTGTGGCATGGCAGGTTGAAATACACGAAAGAGCGATCTCTACTCAGCAGGAAAAGGCTAGTGGTTACATTGGAGCTATTTGCTAATTGTCATAATCGGCCGCGAGGCATGGATTCTTCCTATCCTCGAGCATGACTACTTGTGAAATATATAGTGCCAGAGACGACGTACAAAGGAATTTGATTTCCTTTTCGTGCCTTGACTTGATACGAAGTGTAAAGGTTTCGATTGGTGGTGAAAAAGGTAGTAAACTCCTGTCTTCACAGTAATCGGTACTTAAGCAAAGCAAAGAATAAGTCCTCTGGTCTCACAAATGCTTATAGTTGTGATTGGTCGGTTTAAACATAAAGTATTATAACGTAATTTATGGGTTATTATAACGCCACGTAGTAAACGTAACACTGTTGTTTCAAAAGATAAAAAAAGACTTGACATATAATTGACCCAAGTGGTGTCAGTAAGTGTGAAACCTCATTCGGTGGAGTAATGAGCAGTGGTCTCTAAAAGAATAAAGTTTATTTGATTTCTATTCTGTGCTAAGGAGACTTAAAGGGCTTTTTTGAAGGCCATTGTAACTGATTTGGGGAGTTAGAAGTAACTTGAGTTTAAAAAGTATAGGGTAACTTCGCTTTCAAATGTTTAACTCTTTCTCTCGATGGAAAAATATAAGTGGCTTGGTTTAAAAGGTATGGAGTACCTTGGTCTTAGTGAAATTGCTGCTACGTTGTTCTAAGAAAACTCAAAGGGTTAGTTACTGGGTTTTAAATGGTATACTTGACGTCAGGTTTAAAGTACCATTAAAACACGAACGTGTTTGGTACTGCTCATACAGTATCGTTGTTTTACGCAAGAGTGTTAAGGAGATCTTCTTTTGAAAGAATTAAAGTATGTAATACTTTTTGGGGTTAAAGCTTAGGACTTTGTATAAATGAAAGTACCTTAAGTTTGTGTGTAACTTGCACATGCTTGTGGTGATGGCACTTTGTTGTGCAAGTGTTGTATTTATGTTGCTCTGGCGTCTCGTTGGAGTAGGCTATACGATTGATTGATGGACATCACGACCCCGATGGGTGGCCGGCGGGTATGCTTCCATTATGCTCCGATCCTTTTGGGCGTGCCCGGCGATGGGTGGCCTGGCGGGCGTACTTAGGTGGGAGTGTTATCTTGTTATTTGCTTTGGACATCACGTGCGATGGGTGGCCACGGTATCTTCCGTTATGATTGTTATCTTGTGTTATTTCCTTTTGGACATCTCCCGACCGATGGGTGCTTGGGTATGCCGGAATTAGGAGTGTTATCTTGTTATTTGCGCGAATCACGACCGATGGGTGGCGCGGTATCTTCCATTATGATTGTTGTTTGTTACTTCACGGACATATCTTGTGCGATGGGTGGCCACGGGTATGCTTCCATTAGGATGGTTATGGCGATAACCTCTTAGAGGTGGTCTTCAGAATCGGCGTTATGCGGGTTAAATTCGGGTTATATTTGAGTGATGACTTCTGGCGTGAGTCCTGACTTGACATATTTCTGCGTATATATTGTGGCTTGTGATTCGGTTATCATACGTGTCTCTGTTTATATAGTTGTTATGGTTTCATTCTGATATTTTCGATTCCACGTACTTGTTACACTGTTATCTTGACCTCACTCCAAGGGCACAAACATGCGTAGTGAAATGCGATTTGTTGATCTCGCTCATGGGGATCAGTTCTGCGTTGGGAAACTCCCCGTTTCTCGGAAACTTATCTTTGGTATGATTCGGGTGTAAGTCTTTGTACATTGAGTATGGCGGGACCACTGTCCGGAAATGCGCTAGTTGTGTTATAATTCTTAAGAATTACCCTTAGTATTGTTGTAAGAGGCGGGGTTGTAAAGGATGTAGTGCATTTCAGAATTTACTGTATATATGCAAAAGGCAACCGTTTTTAGTTGCTTTGTTTTCTTTATCTTGTTCATACTCTGTATGTTTTATTGCATTAGTTTTTTTCTCGTGTTGTATCAACTAGGGTGCGAGGTAGACACCGATCTGCGGGCGGGATCGGAGTCGTGACAACTTTACGCCCCATATACTTAATGCTGCGCAGAAATATTTATCGATTCATAATCGTGCGATTTAGTATAAATCTGGCCCATGCCGTATTCTGAGGCGTGTTTAAACGTGCGTAAGAACTCACTAGTGTTGAGAATTGTAACTTATGAAATTTATCTGAATTATTAAATTGTCGGAGAAAAGCGAATGTGTGCGAATGGGAGGGAGACCGTGTCACTTTACTTAGTGATGTGGGCGAAAATTTCATGGGCACAAGAAATTGGTTTGACCGCCCACAGTAGGAAGACAACTCTTGCAAGCTTTAGTAGAACATGATGTTGACTTGGTCGATGGGACGCTAGTCTTGATATTTAGTAAGACCCGTCAAAACCTTTGATTGTCCACGTCTTGACCCTCCGTATTTGCTATAATACTACTTAGTAGTGAGACAAGTTCCACAACAGCCAAATTTACAAAAAATTGGATGAGCAGGCATATTGATCTCGGGTTGCTCATCAATGAAAAAATTTGTTTAAGTGTCCATTCATCCAGCGCTTTAAACCCGAGGTTCATGGGTGTATTGTAGAGTGTATCTCGATAGAAAATCACGGAAAAGAGGTTTTTAGTATTAGTGTAAGAGTGAAAACCTAGTTGCTCTGGGTTTTGGATTGGAAGTTTGAGAAGGAAGTTGTTGGTATGGTTCTAAGGGTCTCAGTAGCGGATTGAAGTGTGCTTGAAGAGGCTCACAAGTTGCTATGAAGCGACTTGGTTAGGTTGGATTGAGTTTACGTTGGTATAATCTTGTCTCTTAATAGTGTTACAAGATTATATATATGTGTGTTGTTAGCTTTACATGTTGCTAGCGCCGAAGTTGATATGTTGAAGTTCGTAAGTATTATGGATTGCTTGTAGCTTAAATCAAAATGTTATATTAGCCACTTGAAGTTGGATTACTAATTGGTACGTTTAGTAGAAATGCGTCGCATGTTACTTACTTGAAGATTATAGTAGTTATATTCGGTTCTTGACTTGATATATATAACAAGTTTGGTTGAAATAAATTAGATAAGATTTGTTGTTGTTGTACTTTGATATGGCGGGAATTGGACTAGTAGTTGTGTTAGTTTTGATATCTATAATAGTGAATTTTAAATCTAGTAAGTGTCATAATCCTATTGTTGGTTGCATTGTTTGGACTTAAATGTGGCGTGTTTGGTTATTTTATTGGGTAGCCAGAAAAAGGTGGCAAAGTGAGTAGAAACAAAGGAGGTCTTTGTCGATTTCTAGTAAATTGTTGACTTAGCATGAATATTACTCGTTTGAAGTAAAGTTCAATGGACGTGTTGCATGTCGTACAGTTGAAGTACCTTTAAATGCATGTATCGCCAGAAGGAATAGCTCCAAGGTTGGAAAATGTTTTGGAGCATTTTGCTACTTGTGGAAAGCAATGTGAGGTATCTGAACCTCTTCATTAAGCTTTGGCGTGATTCATGTGTGAAATATGCATGTAGTAATATTTCTTGAGATTTAAATACCTCTTGAAGTTAAAGAGGTAGATTATGTTGATTTACTCTAGAAAGTAAAGCTCGTCCCTAAGAAATCCTAAGTTCTTACCAAGTCTTATGGGGATGTTGGTAGAGTGGTTAGGAAGTATTTGAGTCGAGTTGACTTGTAGCTCTTTTCACGGCCTTGAATGAGAATAAGTATCGAACAAGCCATTGCAGTATTGTAAGGAAAATGTAATAAACAATTAATTATATTAAACAAGTAGAGATTCTCCATACACTTAGAAGCTAAGATAAAAGACAAAATTGTGCATTTTCTGGTGCAGCTACTTGAATAAAATCCGATATAGTCAGTATAACTTATTCAATAACGCTAAAGTATATGTTACTTAATTTAAAAGAGTTTACGTATGAACTTTTAAGACTTTTGCAGAAAGCTGTTTCTTAAAAGTTAAGGAAACAGAAGTATTTAAAAAATTTATGTGATTTGATTTGAAAGTATAAGTCTTAGTTATAAAAAGATAATTTGTCTAAGACGCAAAGAGTTATAACGACTTTGCAGGAAGTTGGTTATATGTTTTAACATGGAAAGATTAAAAGAATGGTTTTCTTGATGTGTGATGAAATGATTTGAAATAAAGGAGAGACAAATTGTTTTAAAAAGTACCAATTGCTTAAGGTTTTTAAGAAAGAAGTCACTTGATTTAGAAGCGTAATTGTATTTCTAAAGGTATTGTGACTTGTGTGAAAGGTAGATCTGACTTGATCTTCTGGTTGTTAGTATGCAGGAAGTTTATTTGAAAAAGAGTCGCCCACAAAGGAGTAGAGAGGTCGTAGTCGCGTTGGGTTAAATTCAGTTTTATATGGCGTGCTCGTCCCAGAGAGAAATGGGCACATTTAAATCATTTTATAAAATCATTTAATAAATGCTTGATTATGTCAAGTAAGAGGCGCGTATCCTCAAAATAATCACCACACGTAACGCTATGGGTCTCGCGCCCGTAATATCAATCATGCCGTGGAACCCGTTCTCCTCTGGCGATGCATGATGTAAAACAACACCCGTATGTGAACACGAACACTAGATCTGCTGCGTCGTTAAACCGATCGGGCGAGTAGAGTAGCGACTACGGTCAGAAGGCTGGTCATAAAACTTCACGGGCAATGCGAGCCAACTGCAGATCCAGGCCAGCCATTGGTGGCCTGGGCAAGTATCCCAAAGCTAGCGTCTGATAGCCTACTGTCTCAGAGATATGGCCGTGGCAAGTATCTTAAGCTATCTGCGAGCTGTTGATACGAGAAATAGCCGGGACAAGTATCTAAAGTGTGCTGTAACCACGTGTACAAATCAAGCGGTGATTGTTTCGTCGCGACAAACCGTGGATTAGCGGTCCGTGGACTAATCGTAACGGGATTTAACCGCCGCGATGACCGCGTGCCCGGCATCTTACCTCGGTATAAGCGTAGCCATGAAACCATCCCTGGGCCAGCGTACCCGTGGGCCACCCGTCGTGTCGGTATGTCGAAAGGAAATAACAAGATAATACTCAGTGGGCGCGTACCGTGGGCCACCCGTCGTGTCGATATGTCGAAAAGAATTAACGGATAATACTCAAGTGGGGCGTACGTGGACCGTCAGGCGTCGGTATGTCCAACAATCAATCAAATAGCCGCCTCCGAGACACGGTAGCACAAAATCAAACACGCACCACAACAAAGCTATCACCCGCGTAGGCAAGTTTAAGGTACTTTTATTTTATGTCAACAATCGGGTTTCAACCCCAAAATACTACATACTTTCATTCTTTCAAAAGACCTCTTTTACGTAAAAGCCATACGATACTATCACTGCGTAGTATCAAACACATTTCTTTTCAAACCAAATTACTACACCTTTGGAAAATCCTTACAAAACTTTTAAAATCAAGTACTATACTTTTTAAACCAAGTGCTTTATAGTTTTAAGACAATATCAAGTATCTTTTAAAACCAAGTAAATTACTCTTTTTAAAACAAAACCCATACTTAAATCAAGTTACTTCTCCTTTTCCAAAATCAGCTAGTTTATAAGTAAAGTCTCTTATTTTAACCGTAAAGTCGTTATAACTAACTTCCCATAAAGCTATTATAACCTTTATGTTTTAAATAAACCAAATTCATTTCACACTAAATGCCTCTAGTACTATATAGTTTACAACAAATCATGCTCAAGAGTATAGGAAGAATCACATACCTCTTGGCAATCCATGGTAAGTCGGTATCTGCGTGAAAGTCCACTATAATAACCTGATACATCTATCAACTTCTAGTTCTCTTTGTAGAATAATTCTAAGTAAATAGTTCCTTATTCTACGGAAAATTCGGACACCTCCCCCCGCGATCACATAAATAACCTCACTAACAAGGCTTGTTGCCAGCCAACAACTCCCGAGGGATTACACGTCTAACGGGCGTGTGCAGTCTGCCTCGTAATAATACTACACAAGTCTGTAAATACGGTCAAATGTAAATCAGTTCGGTTCTTTTATAAACAACCTTCCAATATATCTTATACTCGGTTCTAAATTACTCTGATATGTAATATCCAATTCTGATAGAGGGCGTAGATCATTACCTCGACAAGCCCAAAATTATCCAAGTTTTTAAGTCGATCTGAGCAACGTTTAGCTCGATTCATTACGCTCGACGCTCCAAGCAACCCAGAAGTTTCTAAACAACTTCTCTTAACACTGACTCGAAAAAGTGAAGAACACTTAGGCTTTAAATGTGGCTAGTTTGGCCAAGGGAGGTTCTTAGGCTAGGGGTGTGAAATCTTTTCTAACTCTTGGTTACTAATCTTCTAATACACTAAGGAAGAACACTTAGAAGTTTAAGGATTTTTGGACAACTTTTGGTCAAGGGGAGGGCTAGTGCAGGAAACGACAAGGAGAGGAGAGAGTATTTCAAGACTTGGAAACTCTCAGTGTGGATGAAGAAGTCTTTGCGTTAAGGGGTATTTATAGGCGATCAATGGCCAAGATCAAAGCAAGTGTGGGGTCTAGATTTGGCCATGTGTGTGTGGGTCCACTTATCTATCTACTACACAAAATATCTTGAGACTTTGACCAAATGTTTTACTCCTTTTTCATGAAAAAGCGTGCCAACCTTGTCATGACCGTCGACCTTGCACAGGGTGACACGTATCGCCTCACATTGGTCCAAAATATTTCATTTTCCGAGAATATCAGTAATGCCAAAAATCCGAAAATAAAGTGGGCCCCACAAACCGTAAATTCCTCCGTGGGCCCAGCGTGACCAATTCGGAAATATAATTCCATAATTCTTAAATATTCCAAAAAGTCGGATACCAAACCGGGAATCAATTCCCGTTAGAACCTTTTTCCTCACAAAACCCAGAAATTTTCCGTCGAAAAATCACACCTTTCTTTCTTTCCAATATTACTGTCGTATTCTCGTACGTATGTCCTCACATACATACCCTGGAACTACGGGGTGTAACAATGCTCACTGATAAGTTGGAAACCAAAAGTGAGAAATATTACTTTGTGGGGTATCCAAAGGAAACTAAGGGATGCTACTTCTATCTTCCTAGTGAACATAAAGTCATTGTTTCTAGGAATGCAACTTTCCTTGAAGAAGAATATGTCTACAAGGAAGAGAGTTGCACAGAGATAGAACTTGAAGAAATTCAAGAACCATGTGATAACATAGAGGTTAAATCCTTACCGAATGACGCATGATAATTGGTGGGAGCGTTTGGCGGGTGGGTACTTCTGATACGCCGCCCGGACGATGGGAGTGTTGCGGGGAATGCAGAAATGCAAGATCCTCATACACAGCCCTTGGGAGAAAGTGCAATAGTTGCACCTCCTCCCATTCAGGAAAGATATGAAAATGATATTCCTGAAAGCTTTCAAGTTTGTGGATCAACCAACACACAAGAACCTTCTCACAATCAGAACATACCTGACACTGAACTGCAAAACAATCAACTCCGTAGGTACACTAGAACTCATCGTCCTTCAGAAAGACTAAATCTACTTGTGAAAACACACAGTGAGATAGATATTCCAAATGATGATGAACCTACAACCTACAATGAAGCAATATTGGATATTGATTCGAAGATATGGCAAGAAGCCATGAAATCCGAAATGGAATTTATATACGTCAATCAAATATGAAACTTGGTTGATTTGCCAAATGAGGTTAAACCCGTAGGATGCAAATGTGTCTTCAAGAAGAAGTTTGATGCATTTGGCAAGGTACAAACTTATAAAGCTAGACTAGTGGCTAAAGGTTATAATCAATGGTCTGGGGTTGAGTATGATAACACATTTTCAGTTGTTGCTAAGATTTAAGTACATTTGGATTTTGCTGCGATAGCTGTATATTATCACTATGACATTTGGCAGATGGACATCAAAACCACTTTCTTCAATGGTAATCTAATTGAGGAAGTATATATGAAACAACCTGAGGGTTTTTCATCTGAGTCCAAACCAAATGTTATATGCAAGCTACATAAGTCCATTTATGGGCATAAGCAAGCCTCAAGGAGTTGGAACATTTGCTTTGACTAGGCTATCAAGTCATTTGATTTCGTCAGAAACAAAGAGGATCCTTGTGTTTATAGAAAATGCAAGGATAAGGGTATTGTATTCATTGTTATATATGTAGATGACATATTGATAATGGGAGACAATAAGACTCTCATGCAGTTAGTCAAAGAGTGGTTGTCCAATACCTTCATGATGAAGGATTTAGTTGAAGCCTGCTACATTCTGGGAATTAGGATCCATAGAGATAGACCTAATAGATTGTTGGGGCTGTCACAGTCGGTCTGCATAGACAAAGTGCTTAGACATTTTTCTATGGAAAATTCCAAGAAAGGCAGTCTACCTATAGGTCAAGGCATCAAGTTATCTAAGAAGGACTGTCCTTCTAATGCTGTAGAACTTGAGCGCATGAAGAGGATCCCATATATTTCGGCTATAGGATCAATCATGTATGCTATGACTTGTACTAGGCCAGATGTGGCCATTACACTTAGTATGACTTGCAAATTCCAGCAGAATCTTGGGGATGAACACTGTAAGGCAGTCAAGAGTATTCTTAAGTATCTTAGACGTACTAAAGATTACTTCTTGGTCTATGTCGGAGATAATAAGTTAACTTGTACTGAGTACATTGATGCTAGCTTCCAGACAGATATTGATGACTTCAAATCTCAGTCTGGTTACACGTTCATTTTCAATGGTGGATCAGTGAGATGGAAAAGTTTCAAACAAGCTACAACTGTTGATTCGACAACTGAAGCTGAGTACATTGCTGGATCGGAAGCTGGTAAAGGAGTTGTCGCGATTTCTGAGTTCCTGAAGGAACTAGGGGTAGTTCTGAGTGCTAGTTGTCCAATAACTACTTATTGTGACAACACTGGTGCGATTGCATAGGCTAAGGAACCAAGATCAACAAACAGAAACAATAATGTACCAATGAAGTACTACATACTCAGGGAGATGGCGGAGACTGAAGAAATTAGATTAGACTATTTCCCATAGATGATAATCTAGCTAACCCTGTCACTAAACCATTAAGCTTAGTAAAGCATAATGGTCATTTTGAGAATATGGGTATTAGATATGTTGGTGATTGGATCTAGGCCAAGTGGGAGATTGAAAGTATATTTATATCCTAGAGACAATCTGTATTAGGACAAATGTACTTTATACACACTCGTATTTATATTAATGGAGATTAATGTTATGGTATTTGCAATTATTGAATTATTAATTGATTGTTTATAATATTCTATAAATGCATCCCTAGAGGTTACATGGTTATTAATAATATGTGAGATATTAATATTATAACGTAACTCTTAAAACAGCATCGACTAATGATCATCGAAAATGGGATATCGATGATATGTGATAAGTCGACATGTGGTCTGCATCATATCCTTAGAGGATGTAGTAATGTCTCACCTGCTACGAGTTATGGTAACACATAATGGACACGCTGATACTTTGAAAGTATTGGTCTACCCTGCTGATATAGTGTTTGTTATATATGTCTAAGGTATGATCAACGTGTGGGAGATAGAAGTCCTTAGACTTAAGGTCGATACTCGTCTTGTTTACAGAGGAATGTACTTTGATCATGTCCTAAGCTCAATGCCTTATAGGTTGATACACGACTTGTATTGGGTACATTGCGACGTAGATTAAAGGTGGTAGTTGAGCCAAGATTAGGATTCATTCTTCGAATGTATCTTCGAGAAAACACTCAGATTTTCATATGTTATTAGGTTGACTAAGTCGTTGGCCAACACAGTAGACATATCTATGATATGGTCTTGCTATCAGCCAATATAGATGAGATATAATGATAAAGACATTTGGATAGACATTTGGCAGATCCTAAGCTTGATCGAGTGTGTCGTGAATGAAAGGATTTTATCTTCTCACATAGAGGTTCAATTTATAAGAATCGTGTAACTATACTTCACATATTGAGTTCGTCTTCCGGCGTCGTCTAGGAGTTCCGTGTAGACCCTAATGTAATTAGTATCGATATGTGAAGGCCTATAGGGTAACACTAAGTCAATTGTTCTGTCAATTCAAGAATGTAATAAGAGAGAATATAAATGTTCGATTTATGATTGAGACATTAGAATAAATAATGATTATTTAATTAAATCGACATAGGATTTCAGATTTAATTAAAATAGAAATGAAGGAAAATGGACTAGGGCTGCGATGCCACCCATTCAGCATCGCGGTGCCATCTGTCCAGTGGCTCAGACTGACCCAATTTGCCTCGGTTTCTGGGCCTGGCCCACGTGGGAACCCTAGGTGCATTTGGCAGCTATAAATAAAGAGTTTCATCATTATTTTATTACACGTAATTCATAAATTATTCTCTGCTAAAACTTTATCGGATTTCCTAGCTTTCCGCAAGAGTAATTACATCACAGTTCTTGGAACTTGCAATCGAAGAAATAGTTGTGTGTTCACCCTCGGATTACACTCGAAGATTCCAGATTGCAAAATCGTAAGTATTCTATCGATGCATTACAGTTAACATCGTGTTTGTTTGTTTTATCATTACATAATCATCCTGCAGTTCGCATGTCTATCGAAACACAAATTTTCAAATTTCGCTGCGTACACAAACCCGACAAAACCCTACACATTCTTGATGATGCTCATATTGATTCTCCATCTAAGGTCAAAACCTCTACATATCATTCCTCCCCTTCTCCTGTTTCACTGAATTGTCCTGCTGAAGTTCTTACCTAACTAGCAGCCATGAATACCAAATTTGAGTCTCTCAAAGATTTAATGGCATCCATATTGTGCGCAATGGAAAAGGTTCGATACTCTGCTAAGGAGACAAGTGTTGATGTTGCTCAGCTCAGGTTGACGCTGATGAAAGTGTATGTATGTCCTAGAGACAATCTGTATTAGCACAAAATATATTTTATACACATTCGTATTTATATTAATGATGATTAATATTATGGCATTTGCATTTGTTGAATTATTAGTTGATTGTTTATAATATTCTATAAATGTATCCCTAGAGTTTACGTGCTTATTAATGATGTGAGAATTAGTGTTATAATGTAACTATTAAATTACCTCGACTAATGATCATCGAGATTGGAATATCGATGATATGCGATACGTCGACATGTGGTCTGTATCATATCCTTAGAGGATGTAGTATGTCTCACTTGCTACGAGTTATGACAACTCGTGATGGACACATGGATACTTGTTGAAGTATTGATATACCCTGTTGATGCACTATTTGTTATATGTCTGTAATGTCATCAACATGTGGGAGATAGAAGTTCTTAGACTTGAGGTCAATATCACCTTGTTTACGGAGTAATGTACTTTGATCCTGTCCTAAGCTCAGATGCCTTATAGGTTGAGACGCGGCTTGTTTTGGGTGCATTACGAAGTAGATTAAAGGTGGTATGTGAGCCAAGATTAGGATTCATTTCTTGAATGTATATTCAAGTGAACACTCAGATACTCATATGGTATTAGGTTGACTAAGTCATTGGCAACTGATGGACTGTCTTTGATATGGTCTTGTTGTCAACTAATATAGCTGAGTTATAATGATCAAGTCATTTGGATAGACACTTGACAAATCCTAAGCTTGATTGAGTGTGTCATGAATGAAAGGATTTATCTTAGCACATAGAGGTTCAGTTCACATGTTTCGTGTAGCTAAACTTTACATATTAAGTTCGTCTTCCGGCGCAGTCTAGAAGTTCCGTGTAGACCCTAATGATATTAGTGTCAATATGTAAAGGCCTGAAGGGTAACACTAAGTCAATTGTTCCGTCGATTCAAGGATGTAATCAGAGAGTATATAAATGTTCGGTTGATAATCGAGACATTAGAATAAGATAGAAACGAAGCAAAATTGGAGCAGGGCCACGGCTCCAGTGTTGTGTCGCCACTTACTCAGCGCTGTGGCGCCGACACGCATCCAGTGGGTCCGAAATGATCCACTCTAACTTCGGTTTCTGGGACTGACCCACGAGGAAAACCCTAGCTGATTTATTCAGCTATATATACAGGGTTTAGCCTCATATTTTATACACCATCTTTTCATAAGATTAAACTCTACTGAAACTCTGCTGGAATTCCTAGCATTCTAAAGGAGAAATTACATCACAGTTTGACTTGCAAATCGAGGGACTATTGCGTGCGCACCCTCGGACTACACAAGCTTCAAGAAATTTCAGATTGCTATCAATGTAAGTTTTCGTTCGAAGTATTACATTCTTGCTTGTGTTATTTTACATTGTATAATCTTCCTACAGTTTGATCGTCGACGAGTTTGAAACATAAATTTTCAAATTACGCTACGTATACGAATCCGATAAAACCCTACAGCTGGATCAGGTCATCAAAGGATGCCAAATTGTCAACAAAAATTCAGACTAGTGCTGGAGATCTTCCTGCCAAGATGACTACGAAGTTTGAGGAATTTTCCAAAGTTCTCACCACCAAGCTGGAAGCCATGAAAGATGCCATCATCAATATTCTTTCCTACTTTCTTGTATCCACGTGGTGGATGATATTAATTGTGTGTACTGGACATAAGTCCAAATCAATTTGCTCTGCCTGGTTCTGTATACTGGATACTGCTCCAGCTAACTATTTGCCTGTTTTTCTAAGTGATTTCTTAGGTTGCTATAATTTTTACCTTTTAAATTGAATTTTAAAATAATTTTCCCTTCGTTTAAAATTGTTGAGTTTCGGGCTGGAATTCTTCCTCAAGTAAAAACTAAAAAAATTTGAAAGACATAGCTTCAAACTCTACCTTAAAGTAGCAAACTGTGCAGAATTTGCATGCAACTTCTAGCTTAAAAGACAGAGTTTGCATTCATGTATAATACAAACTATGAAATTATTTGTATATGCAGGCAAATCAAAGAAACTCTCCGCAAGGAAATACATAAGTTTAATTAATTATGCGGGCTTCTTTGGAATGAGATCTGTCAAGTATTGGAAAAATATCAAATCAAGTACCACAAGGTATTCTTGCATCAGTCGTTAAGGTAGGACAACTCAACATTAATTAACAATTAATGCTATCGTAATCAACAAGGATTTTCAGGAAGGACTATTCAAGGAAGGAAGTACCGAAAATTCAAAAACCATAGACGACCCACGTCTATTCCATGCGAAGAAGATTAGTCGGAAATCAAGCTCTACCCTTATTCTTGAAAATATGATCAAGATACTCCTATTTTCAAGAATCAATTCTCTTAGGTTGTCATCTCTGTTCACAAGTCAAAACGATCAAAAATCAGAATTTTTTAAAGGATTGTCATCTACAAAGGAGGATATATTTTCTTCTCGACCGCTCATATTCTTTGTTCTATTTTTAATAAACATTGTAATTCTTAGTGATTTATTGTGTACTAAAAAAATAATAATATATAATTGGTAAAACATTATATCAAAAAATTACGAGTGATTGATTGTAGACGTAGAAATTACACTTTGTTACCATTGTACCAAAGAACAAGTTACAAGAGCTTACAGAGAACGCCCTACAATCTAAGAGGATTTGACTAAGATTCATATTAGATCCCAATCAGTATATAAATATTTGGTATCACTTTACATTTCAACATTTATTTAAGCAGTAGATTATGAAACGAAAAATTTACAATTCACTTGCCCCCCACCACCCCTCCCCCCTTGCACTTTCGCAAAGATCATTGTATGATTTGAAGAAATCAGGATGCATGTGGTATAATTGTCTTAGTGGATATTTATTGAAGGAACTTACATAAATGATGTCACTTGATTATGTATCTTTATCAACAAAATAACATTTGAGTTTGTTGTACTTGATGTTTATGCTTATGCTGACGACATAAACCTCATTGAAAATCCTGTTGAGCTTCAAAAGGTAATTGATTATTTAAAGAATTAATGGAGATGCAATATGCATAGCCCAACTAAAAAGATGATTCATAAAAGAAATTATAACAACAACATACTCAGTGAGTCATAATATGATTGACTTATTTATCAAGTCTCTACCAACTGCAATTGTCGAGAAGATGATGCAAAAAATTGAGATGCGAAGATTCAAGTTTTAGGATTGATCTTTTCATCAGGGAGAGATAATACACGTTGTATTCTTTTTTTCTTACAAGGTTTTTGTCCTATTAGATTTTTCTTGTAAGATTTTTAATGAACTAAATCTTTTTTCACATGATATTTTCAAATAAGGCTTTAAAGAGGCACATTATTTATCAAATAGACATTCAAGGAAGAGTGTTATAAATAATATTTATTTATTGTCAATGTCTATCTTTAGAAAAAAAATTAGGATTAGTGATTTTGGGACCAATTTAGTTTTCCCTTTAAATAAAGAGGTTCTCATTCATTGTAATCTTATCGCTTAAGAGAAATAAAGAAGTATCCTCTCGTCTCTCTCTAATATTCTTTTTCTCTTTTATTATTTTATAACAACTTGTTATTAGTTATCTCATTATATTTATATGTGATTTTATGACAGCAAAACAATACCAATGTTATTATAAAAATACATGACTAGCAACGAAAGTGGGATAGTAAATAAATTAATATATGAAGACTTTATAGAAAAGTAATTTTACAAAGAATGCACAGTTATATTGTTAGACGTTGCTTTAATACGTAAAACTGTTATAGCGGGGCAAAATGTAATAAAATAAATTTTAAGGAAAATTTGATAATTATAATAAACTAATTGTATAACTTGGGGTAGATTTTATGGGGAGATCATTTTCCCTCATTTTTGTAAGCAAACAATTTATAAAGTTATACTAATTTTAATGAATAACTCCTCCATGACCAATAACCAAACGACCCTAAATACATTGGTTAATGGAACTGCGGTGTTTTTATTTTTATACTGCTAAGCAAAGAAAGAGTTAGGACAACGCGCCATTCACGCCATTGCCACTAAACTCCATAAAGCCAATCCCCGATAACTGAAATCCCTCAAGTCATCTATAGATAGTATTATTTTTAAAACTTCCATTACAATAATTAAATCATTAAACTATTAACCTTTAGGGTAAAGTCAATTAATGACATTAATTAGAGTATTAATATACTAAATTGAGAAAACGTCGCTGCTCCAATTAATATGAAGAATAGTCCGTTTAAGACAAAAGTGTTCAGTTGAGAGTTGTAGCATTTTTATTTAGGAGTACTTTTTATGTTCTCTTCACTCTTTTTCTTATCTGAAAAAGGAGAACTCATCTATCAAACCATTTTCACTGCTCAATTTTTGTTTCTTTCTTCATTTGTCTTTTGTTTTGCTGCCATATCTATAGGGTTTTGTCGGGTTCGACGCAGCAAAATTTAAAAATTTATGTTTCAAACCCGACGACGGTCAAACTGTAGGATGATTATACAATGTAAATAATACAAAGCAGGAATGTAATACTTCGAACGAAGACTTACATTGGTTAGCAATCTGGATTGTTGAAGCTTTGTGTAGTCCGAGGGTGTGCACGCAAATGTCTCTCGATTTGCAAGTTCTAAAAACTTTGATGTAATCTCTCTTTTGAAAAGCTAGGAATTCCAGCAGAGTTTTAGTAGAGTTTAATCTTATAAAAGATGGTGTGTGCCAGACCCAGAAACCGAAACAGAATGGGTCATTTCGGATCCACTGGACGCGTGGCGCCGCGGCACTGAGTAAGTGGCGCCGCGACACTGTGAAACCACGACCCTGACTCACTCGTGTCGTGGCCCTGCTCCATTTTTGCTTCGTTTCTATTTCATTCTAATGTCTCGATTATCAACCAGACATTTATATACTCTCTGATTACATTCTTGAATCGACGAAACAATTGACTTAGTGTTACCCTTCAGGCCTTTACATTGACACTAATAACATTAGGGTCTACACGGACTCCTAGACTGCGCCGGAAGACGAACTCAATAGGTAAAGTTTAGCTACACGAAATATGTGAAATGAAACTCTATGTGAGAAGATAAAATTCTTTCATTCATGACACACTCAATCAAGCTTAGGATTTATCAAGTGTCTATCCAAATGGATTGATCATTATAAATCATCTATATTAGTTGACAACAGGACCATATCAAAGACATGTCCATTGCATTGGCCAATGACTTAGTCAACCTAATACCATATGAGTACCTGAGCGTTCACTCGAATATACATTCAAGGAATTAATCCTAATCTTGGCTCACATACCACCTTTAATCTACTTCGTAATGCACCCAAAACAAGTCGCGTCTCAACTTATAAGACATTTGAGCTTAGGACAGGATCAAAGTACATTACTCCGTAAACAAGGTGATATTGACCTCAAGTATAATGACTTCTATTTCCCACTTGCCGATGACATTATAGACATATAACAAAACAGTACATCAGCAGGGTATACCAATACTTCAACAAGTATCCATCACGGGTTGCCATAACTCGTAGCAAATGAGACATACTACATCCCCTAAGAATATGATGCAGACCACATGTCGACGTATCACATATCATCGATATCTCAATCTCGATGATCATTAGTCGAGGTAATTTAAGAGTTACGTTATAACATTAATTCTCACATCATTAATAAACACGTAAACTCTAGGGACGATTTATAATACTATAAATAATCAACTAATAATTCAACAAATGCAAATGCCATAATATTAATTATCATTAATATAAATATGAATGTGTATAAAGTATATTTTTTGTCCTAATACAGATTATCTCTAGGACATACATATACTTTCAATCTCCCATTTGACCTAGAGCCAATCACCAACATATATAATGCCCATGTTCTCAAAATGACCATTATGCTTCACCAAGCTTAATGGTTTAGTAAACGGGTCTGCTAGGTTATTGTCTGTGGGAACAAAAACTATCCTAATATCTTCAGCCTCCACTATCTCTCGGAGAATGAGGTACTTCTTCGGTACATGATTGTTTTTGTTAGTTGATCTTGGTTCATTTGCTTGTGCAATAGCACCAGTATTGTCACAATAAATGGTTATTGAAAAACTAATACTCGAAACAACCTCTAGTTCCTTCAGGAACTCAGAAATCGCGACAACTTCCTTAACAGCTTCCGATCCAGCAATGTACTCCACTTTAGTAGTCGAGTCAGCAGTAGTAGCTTATTTGGAACTCTTCCAGCTCAATGCTCCTCCATTGAAATGAACGTGTAACTAAACTGAGATTTGAAATCATCAACATCTGTCTGGAACTAGCATCAGTATACCTAGTGGAAACCAGCTTATCTCCTCCACCATAGACTAAGAAGTAATCTTTAGTACGTCTGAGATACTTAAGAATACTCTTGACTGCCTTCCAGTGTTCCTCACCGGGATTCTGCTGGAACTTGCAAGTCATACTAAGTGCAAAGGCCGTATCTGGCCTAGTACAAGTCATGACATACATGATCGATCATATATCCGAAGCATATGAGATCCTCTTCATGCGCTCAAGTTCTACAACACTAGAAGGGCAACCCTTCTTAGATAACTTGATATCTTGACCCATTGGAAGACCGCCTTTCTTGGAATTCTCCATTGAAAAACGTCTAAGCACTTTGTCTATGTAGATTGACTGTGACAGCCCCAACAATCTATCAGGTCTATCTCTATAGATCCTAATACCCAGAATGTAACAGGCTTCACCTAAATCCTTCATCATGAAGGTCTTGGACAACCAATCCTTAACTGACTGCATGAGAGTCTTATTGTCTCTCATTATCAATATGTCATCAACATATATAATAATGAAGACAATACCCTCATCTTTGCGTTTGATATAAACGCAAGGATCTTCTTTGCTTCTGACGAAATCAAAAGATTTGATAGCCTTGTCAAAAAAAAATGTTCCAACTCCTAGAGGCTTGCTTAAGCCCATAAATGGACTTCTGTAGCTTGCACACAACATTTAGTCTGGACTCGAATGAAAAACCATCGGGTTATTTCATATACACTTCCTCAATTAGATTACCATTGAGGAATGCAGTTTTGACGTCCATCTGTTAAATGTCATAATAGTAATGTGCAGATATAGGAAGCAAAATTCGAATAGACTTTATCTTAGCCACCGGTAAAAAGGTTTCATCATAATCCACGTCAGGACGCTGAGTAAAACCTTTAGCCAATAGTCTAGCTTTATAAGTCTGAACCTTGCCAGATGCATCAATCTTCTTCTTGAAGACCCATTTGTATCCTATGGGTTTAACCCCATTCGGCAAATCAACCAAGTTTCATACTTGATTGATATACACAGATTCCATTTCGGATTTCATGGCTTCTTGCCATCTCTTTGAATAAATGTCTAGCATTGCTTCGTTGTAGGTTCTAGGCACGTCATCATCTGGAATATCTAACTCATTATGTTTCCACAAGTAATTTAGTCTTTTCGGAGGACGATGAGTTCTAGTAGACCTGCGGAGTTGAGTTTCTTGCGATTCGATTCTGGTATGTTACGATTGTGAGAAGGTTCTTGTGCGCTGGTTGATCCACCAACATTAGAGCTTACAGGAATATCATTTTCATGTCTTTCCTGAATGGGAGGAGGTGCAACTGGTGCACTTGCTCCCAAGATCTGTGCAAGAAGATCTTGCATTACTCCTCGTAGCACTCCCACTGGCCGAAGAGCGTACCCTAAGTACTCAATCTTCGCCAAAAGCTCCCACTGAATTCTTGCCTTTATCATCTAGCAATGATTCAACCTCTATGTTACTTTGTTCTTGAATTTCTTCAAGTTCTATCTCTGTGCAACTCTCTTTCTTGTAGACATATTCATCTTCAAGAAAAGTTGCGTTCCTAGAGACAAATATCTTATGTTCTCCAGGAAGATAGAAATAGTATCCCTTAGTTTTCTTTGGATACCCAACGAAGTAACATTTCTCACTTTTAGACTCCACCTTATCAGTGATAAACTTCTTGACATATACAGGACACCCCAGGGCATCATGTGTCTAAGTGATTGCTTCGTGCCACACCATACCTCATATGGCGTATTTTCAATTGATTTAGAAGGAACTCTGCTCAGAATATATATCGAGGTTAGAATAGCGTATCCCCAAAGGTATGTTGGAAGAGCTGAAAAACTCATCATGGAACGAACCATGTCAAGCAAGGTTCAGTTTCTCCTCTCGGCAACACCATTCATCTGAGGTATTCCAGGAGGTGTCCATTCGGAATGAACTCCATGTAGCTTTAAGTATTCAAGAAATTCTTTACTTAAGTATTCACCCCCACGATCAGATCGGAGAGTCTTGATACTCTTCGAGAGCTGTTTCTCAGCTTCACACTTAAACTCCTTAAACTTCTCGAAGGCCTCGGATTTGTGTCTCATAAGATACACATATTCATACCTCAATAAGTCATCTGCAAAAGCAATGAAGTAAGAGAAACTTCTCTAGCTTGAGTCTAAAATGGTCCACATACGTCAGTATGTACCAACTCAAGCACCTCCTTGGCACGGATCCCCTTTCTAGAAAGAGGTTTAATGGTAATCTTACCTTTCAAACAATATTCATAGTTACCATAAGATTGTAAGTCAAATGGTTCAAGGTAATTTAATTTTCTCAACCGTTCTATCCTCGTTTGATTGATATGACCAAGTCTGCAATGCCACAAGTAAGTAGAACTTCTTTCATTTAACTTAGCTCTTTTATTTTGTACATTGAAAATTTTCCTGCGACGGTTTAATGTATATAATCCATTCACAAGAGGCGCAGTTCTATACACGACGTTATCATAAGCCAAAATCATATTGTTATTATTAATGCTTGAGGAAAAGCCCTCAGTGTTAAGAACAAGAATGGAAATAATGTTCCTTGTCAAAGAAGGAACATAATAACAATTATTTAACATTATAATATTGCCGGAAGGTAAATCTAATCTATAATCTCCCACGCGCTCAACATCAACACGTTCTCCATTTTTGACGCGCAGATCCACCTATCGAGGTCCGACCTTCCTGCTATTAGTTAGCCCCTGCACATTTGTACAAATGTGTGAGCCTATTTAGTACCCAGGAATGAGAATCATTTATAGATAGATTAATTTCAATTACAAACATACCTTGTCCACTAGAGGATGATGCACCTGCTGCCATCCCTCCTCTTGGAGCTGTACAGTCCTTCCTCCAATGCCCATTCCTGTTGCAGTTCATGCACACATCCGATGCTGGAAGTTTCTTTTTCTTTTTCGCCCCTCCGTTGGGCTTCATTGCTGCTGCCGGAGCAACAGTTTTGCCCTTCCTCTTCTGTTGTGCCTTACTTTTCGGTTTGGCATGATTAGAGGACCCAACCATCAGAATAGGTTTGCTTTTGGAGACAGAAGATTCAAAAGTTTTTAGCATATTGTGAAATTCTGGCAACTTCGCCTTAGTTCCATTCATATTGTAATTTATAATGTAACTCTCGAACGAACGTGGAACTGAATGGAGGATAAGTGTGGTAGCAACTCTGTAGTAAAACTTTATTTCAATGGATGCCAACCTTTCTATCAACTCAATCATTTTTAGCACATGTGGCGACACTTGGCCCCTTTCAATGAGTTTACACTTAAAGAGTTCTATGAGCATCTCATATTCCATTGTCTGAGACTGAGAGTCATAAAGACTCTTCAAATGTACAAGCATTTCATTGGGCCCCATGTTCTCATATTGTCTTTGTAATGTAGGTGACATAGAATACAACATCAGACACTGAGCTGAAATGACATCATCATAATGTTTTTGATAAGCCACTTTATCAAAGGTTGCATATTCGGCTGAGTCCTCCGCAGGCACTGTAGGGAATACCTGGTCCAATGTATATTTAATTTTCTCTTATCTCAGGACTATTCTCATATTCCAGAGCCAATCTATAAAGTTGAGTCCAGTCAATCTATTGGATTCCATTAGCATTTTCATTGAGAAGTTCGACATTCTGAAGATCTGAAAATATAGGTAGACAGGAAAAATGCAATCAAAAATTCATTCTCCTAATTATACACATTCATTATATGTTAATTTAACATGGTCTTTTATTTAATTAGCTCCCACCATTTTACATATTTCTACAACCCCAATGTAGAATACAGACCTAAAATATTTTAAGGTCATAATGAGCCAAGATCCAAACATATGTTATATCCGCGTTTGTTTTGGTTGATAACTTCAATAACACATTTCGGTAGGTCCTCAACCAATTTCAAAGCTTATTTACAACTCTTGGTTTGATTAAATATCTTTCATTTTAATCTTGCGTCTTTAGATTAGTCTGACACTTTGGCGCCAAGATTCGTCTAAATAAGTCAACCCCATTATTCGACTGCGTTTAAGTATCTAAGTAAATTTAGTCTTTGCAAGGAAACACTTTGGTGTAAATACCTACAAAAGTTTATTCTCTACTTTTACTTTAATACATCTATGAAAGGACCTGAGTCCTCGTAGACTTAGAGCAAATGTTTTGACATAAATACTCGTATCGCCGAAAATGATTTTGCACCCTAACAATTATAATGGACGACACATTTTAATTATACTTGTATTTTAATGTTTGGGGAACATTTTCAGTTTTGGGGATTTCAATCACGATCAACAATTATGTCATACATCATATGACAACATATCATGCAATTTCTAAACACATTTAGATGGGAAACCATCAAACCCAATATGCATGATATAAGATGACTTTAATCACATACTGAGAGCCGTCTACCCAGACAGTTATAGCGGTCATTGAAAGTAAATAATTACTGGGCGCCGCCTACCCAGACAATAATTACGGATGCTATACTAATAATTTAAATGCATCACATTCAAACACTTAGCACATTTGTATATTATAGATTAATAAACCATTAATGATAATCATGCTTCTATTTGTCTAAACTCTAAATCTATGTCTATGCCAAACAGTCCCAAAACATTTTCTGATTTTCAGGAATTCTGCAAACTCTTAAAATTTACAGTTTAGTCCCTCAAGAATTTAAATGTTTAATTCGAACCCCATTAAATTCATAAAATACAATTTTGACTCTCAGAAAATATTTTCAGATTTCAGAGACCTATTTGCAATTTTCAGAACTTAAAATCAAATTTCCAAAACGTTTTTTAATTACAGATTTGCCCGAAAGGACCAAATCTGTCCAATTTAAAATTTTATTTTCAAATTTTGAAACTTTAAAAAAAAATTAGAACCAGATTCTGAAACTTTTAAAACTTCAGTAACTTAAATGATTTTTTTTTTATAATTTTCGTCGACAGCGTCGAAATTTCAAAGACGGAAAAAATACAGACTGTCCCGTTAGTGCCGCGACCCTAACAAGTGGCGCCACGACGCCTCAGAGGCAGTAAGTCCGAAAATTTATTTTAAGCACGGATGAGCAACACGACTTATTAAGCAGGTCGCGACACCAGTAGAACTGCGTACGCCATGGCCCACGTAGTGGAGCCGCGACGCCTCGATCCCAGAAACACAATTTCTGCAATTTTGAAACCCTAAAACTGGTTTAGGCTCAGATTTGCAGATCCATTTCGTACCCCTTTCACTATTCAACATACGTTTATCGACCATCATCAAATCTCTTCTCGTTCTTCGTCTCAATGCACCATGTTCGAATCAAACCAGTTACACATATCAACTTAGATGAGTTAGATTTGTATGAATTCCTCGATTACACCACTGTTTAATAGATCTGAAGACATAACTATGTGTTCTTGTGATTTTAAGGTTTTAAAACTTTTAAACGACATAAATTAAATTTAAACAATTTCTAACTCATATTATCATTAATATTTATTGTATAATCACACAAAATAGCCCAGACTCTGATACCACTGTAGGATTTTGTCAGATTCGTATACGCATCGAAATTTGAAAATTTATGTTTCATACCCGACGACAGTCAAACTGTAGGATGCTTATACAATGTAAATAACACAAATCAGGAATGTAATACTTCGAACGAAGACTGACATTGGTTAGCAATCTGGATAGTTGAAGCTTTGTGTAGTCTGAGGGTGTACACGCAAATGTCCCTCGATTTGCAAGTTCTAAAAACTTTGATGTAATCTCTCTTTTGGAAAGCAAGGAATTCCAGCAGAGTTTCAGTAGATTTTAATTTTATAAAATATAATGTGTAAAATATGAGGCTAAACCCTGTATATATAGTTGAATATATCAGCTAGGGTTTCCCCAGTGGGCCAGGCCCAGAAATCGAAACAGAATAGGTCATTTCGGACCCACTAGACGCGTGGCGCCGCGGCGCTGTGTAAGTGGCGGTGCGACGCTGTGACACCACGGCCCTGACTCACTCGTGTCGTGGCCCTGCTCTATTTTTGCTTCGTTTCTATTTCATTCTAATGTCTCGATTATCAACCGAACATTTATATACTGTCACGACCCGACCTCGGGTCCACGACTGGTGTCTTACCCCGGGCACCCTAGTGATAAAACATCAGAGAAAATCAGCGAAAAATAAAACTCATGAAAAATAAAAAGTGATACTAAAAACAGGCTGACCAAAAAGTCGCCTTACTGCATATATATATATATATAAATAAACCTTGAACAGTTATCCTTTACAAACCCTGCCCACAACAGTACTACAGACCTCTAAGAATGTAACAACAACTATGACGGGACAGGGCCCCGCCATACCCCTGAATGTACAAGTACCTACAATGACAGGGGACTATACCAAAAGATAAGCCTCCGGAGAAACGGAGCTTCCCAATACGCAGAACCGTGATCCTAAGAGCGAGGATCAACAACTGGTGTACCTCTACCTGCGGCATGAACGCAGCCCCCCGAAGGAGGTCGATAACATGTACCAAGTATGTGAAACTGAAAATACGGTAATGGAATCATAACAGTCTATATAAAACAGGAGACATGTATGATAACCAAAATACAGTATACAAAGCCTGGTTAACAACAAGAGTAATGCAAATCAATTTCATCTTTTAACATAGGCAAGTTTTAACATATTCTTAGACTCTCATTTTATGCCACAAATCCGGGTGTTTAACCCCAAGTACTACATACTTCAATTCTTTCAAAAAGATCTCTTTTTATGTAAAAACAACACGATACTAATACTCGTAGTATCAAAAATAGAGTAACTATCATTTTAAGTAAACCAAAACAATGTCCATACCTTCCTTTTAAATAAACCAAGACAAAACCATGCCTTCCTTTAAAACCAACTCAAGACAATACCATGCCTTCCTTTTAAACAAAAACACTTCTCCTTTTTAAAGTCAAGTAACAATATACTTTTCAAAATAGTTTAAGCCTCATAACTTCTTAAAAATATCAAGTTACCGTTTTAAATCCAATGATAAAACCATTCTTTCGTTTTCATAAAGTCGTTATAACTAGCTTCCCATAAAGCTATTATAACACTTTACATTTTAAACCAACCAAGGACAACTACTCACATTTCCGAAATCAAGATAACTTTATTCTTTTAAAGACCAAGTATTCATTACTCACGAATGAGGTTTCACAACTTTTTAACACAATTCAAGTCTTTAACATTTCACATCAAGTCACTTAACTTTAGAATCAAGTCAAGGAAACAAAAAGGAAATCAAACTTCTTTAACACACGCAAGGCCTACCGCACTATATATTTCACAAATAATCATGCTCAAGAGAATAGGAAGAATCACATACCTCTTCGGCTTAATCCACAAGCCAAGTCGAGTATGCCGCGCGTAGAATATCCACTTATAATAACCACAACACATCTATCAACATCTAGGTTCCTTCGTAGAATATTTCTAAATATAAGGTTCCTTATTCTACGGAAAATTTGGCAGCACTTCCCCTGAAACTATGTACTTCCACCTTTTCCAAGGCCTGATATCAATAACCAACATGCCACATTTAAGGCGCAATAATACAACAACTCAAAGGGGATTACACGCCTAACTGGACGTGTAAAATTCTGCCCCACAATATACAATACAGTCCATTTCTTTTCAATCTTCTTTCCACATATCAAATACTTAATTAAACACTACTACAACATGTAATCTCCAATTACAATAGAAGGACAAAGATCATTACCTCGATAAGCCCAAAAATATCCAAGAACTTAAAGTCACTCCTTAGCAAGTTTAGCTCCACATCCTTACATTCCAATCCGCTCCAAGCAACCCTTAGAAGCTCATAACCAACTCCTCTTCAAGATCCAACTCCAAAAAGTGAAGAACACCTTAGGCTCAAACTTGGCAAGTTTCGGCCAAGGCAAGCTTTCAAGGCTAGGGGTGTGAAATCTTTTCTAACACTTGGTTCACAATCTTCCTAACACCTTAAGGAAGAAAACCTAAAAGTTTAAGGATTTTTGGACAACTTTAGCTCCAAAAATCAGCCCATGGCCGAGAGCTACAACAAGAGAGGGAGTTTTTGCCTTGGAAATAATTCTAAGTGTTTAATGAAGAAGTCTTGCAACAAGGGTCTATTTATAGGGAAATCAAGGGTTAGGATCAAAGCAAATGGGTAGTAGAGATTGGGGACAAGTGTGTGTGGGTCCCACCATCCACATGTCTAACAAAATCTTGAGACAAGTGGCTTGCCACTTGTCTCACCATTTCGGCCAAGGGACACATGGCACACAAAAACAGCTACAAGCCACCTAAGGGGGTGACACATGTCGCCATCCTATTCATCCAAAATATTTCATCTTCCGAAAATATCCATAATGGCCAAAATTTCGAAAATAACGTGGGCCCCACAAAACCGTAATTTTTTCCCCGTGGGCCCCACGTGACCAAATTTGGAAATAAAATTCCATAATTATATTATATTCCCAGAAGTCTGAATACCAAATCTGGGAATCCAATTCCCATTTACGAACCTTTTCCTTCACAAAATCCGGAAAATTTTCCGTCGGAAAATCAAATCTTTCTTCCTTTCCAATCTTAATGTCGTATTCTCATACGTACGTCCTCACATATATACCCTGAAACTACGGGGTGTAACATATACTCTCTGATTACATCCTTGAATCGACGGAACAATTGACTTAGTGTACCCTTAAGGCTTTACATATTGACACTAATAACATTAGAGTCTTTACTTTAACTCCTAGATCGCGAAAGATTTAACTCAATATGTAAAGTTTAGCTACACGAAACATGTGAACTAAACCTCTATGTGAGAAGATAAAATTCTTTCATTCATGACACACTCAATCAAGCTTAGGATTTGTCAAGTGTCTATCCAAATGGCTTGATCATTATAACTCATCTATATTAGTTGACAACAGGACCATATCAAAGACATGTCCCATCGACGCCAATGACTTAGTCAACCTAATACCATATGAGTACCTGAGCGTTCACTCGAATATACATTCAAGGAATGAATCCTAATCTTGGCTCGCATACCACCTTTAATCTACTTTGTAATGCACCCCAAAACAAGCCGCGTCTCAACCTATAAGGCATTTGAGCTTAGGACAGGATCAAAGTACATTACTCCGTAAACAAGGTGATATTGACCTCAAGTTTAACGACTTCTATCTCCCACATGCCGATGACATTATAGACATTTAACAAAATAGTACATCAGCAGGGTATACTGTTAAGTGTATTTTGTATACACTTTTGAGTCCTTTTTAGTTAGTATTTTACTCTTTTATTTTGCGTTAGTATAGTGTTAGATATGTTTTTCCTTCGTTTGTGTCACAGCGGTTGTAAAGGAGAAGATACTACTTTTGAGATGGAATTGCACACTAAAAAGGCCAAGAAATGAAGCCTAGGAAGTTCCAGAAAGCATAGTAGAAATCTGACGAAGTCCGGACGAAAAAAGGAAATAGAATCAGAAAAATCGAGGAAATGACGCCGCCGGCGCTGTGGCGCCAATATTACTGCGAGCTCTGATTTCGTTGCAGGATTTTTGGCGCGTGGCGCTAGCCTGCAGGGCCACGGCGGCGCCGAGGCGGAAAATCTTATTTTTGGGCCGAATTTCAGAGGGTTAAAGGGTCCAAAGCGAAAGTTTTCTCAAGTATAAAACCCTAAAACCCTGCTCATTATGCCATACCTTATACAATATTACAAATCATACTTTTGGGAGGCAAGAAGGAGGCTATAATTGGAGACTCTTGTTCAAGTTTTTTTTCTTTCCCTTATTTTATTTCAGTTTATGTTGGATTGTAAATTAGTTCTTAACATGACAATGTTTAGGAGCTAATTACTTTAGTAGTGTTTCCATCGAATCTTCTTGAAGCTCTTTCATATAGTTAATGCATTAGTTATTGATTTCTTCTTCTGCGTATTAAGGTCTATTCAATATTGTTATGATTGCTTGATAATTAACGCTATTAATTATCATCACTTATGATTTCGAATCGAGATCTGAGAGGGGAGATTTGAATATGCTGTAGTTGTCTAGACATAGGTTAAAATCGTGGACGAAAGTACCCCGATACTTGTGTAATATTTAAGGTTATTGTTCTTAATCCTCCAGTGTGGTAAAATTTATCATAGAAATATAGAAGGTTTCTGCACATGATTGAGCTCTTGTATGTCCTAACCGGAATATAATAACAGATTAGTTAACCTGATATCTTAATAAGAAGAAGAATCATTAGCATTGCATTAACACATGAAAGAGTGGATAGTTGGGGAGAATGGAAGCCCTATTTCCTTTATAACTGTTATAAACCCAAAGTATTATAATCTTTAGTTTATTTTCTGCACTTAGTCATAAATCAAACAAAAGAACGATTGCCAAATAGATACCATAGAATATATATCTGGTACTTAATAAACCAGTCTCGGTGGACGATAAACTCGGTCTTACAGATCTTTATTACTTGAACGATACGTACACTTGCACAAGCATCTAGAAATATCGCAACATATATCAATACTTCAACAAGTATCTATGTGTTCATCACGAGTTTGCATAGCTCGTAGAAAGTGAGACATACTACATCCCCTAAGGATATGATGCAGACCACATGTCGACGTATCACATATCATCGATATCCCAATCTCGATGATCATTAATCGAGGTAATTTAAGAGTTACATTATAATATTAATTCTCACATCATTAATAAACACGTAAACTCTAGGGATACATTTATAAATTACTATAAACAATTAACTAATATTCAACAAATGCAAATGTCATAATATTAATCATCATTAATATAAATACGAATGTGTATAAAATATATTGTGTCCTAATACATATTGTCTCTAGGACATACATATACTTTCAATATCTATTTTTTAATCCCAAATGTATTCATCCGTCCTATTTTATATGACACTTTTTCTTTAGTCAGTACTAAAAGAATGATATATTTTAATATTTGAAACTTTATGAAATGATTTACAGACACACAAATATATATGACTTATTTTGAACTATAAATTTTTTTTTTTTTTTTTTTATTAAATTTCATAGCCATCCTTATATAAATTGGAACGAAGGGAATAGTAAAAATTAGCCTATAAAAGAGGAATTTTAAGTTTTTAACCCGTTTCTTTCTCTGGTGGTCAAAGGATGCTAACGTGACTTGACTATTGTAATATTTCATTGTGGTACTTTTAATCGTTAATTACTCTGTGAAGTAAGATATTATTGTTAATTTCCTCTTTGTTTATTAGTCATACATCTGGCATATTTTTTGTTTTTAAAACTAAGTGACAAGAAAGAAGGAGCAAATGAGAACAAAAGCAAGGCTGCAGAATCCAAACAAACACTATTTTGTAATTTTGTCGAGATGTTGCACTTTTCAATGAGGCATATAGTATTGTTAGTCAAACAAACTTAGCCTTTGGCGTTAGCTTAAATGAAGGGCAATGGCTTTAATTGAGTTGTCTATTCTCATTGCTATTCTATCCATTTTCCAATGAGATATGTAGGATTCTTGAACTACTCTATTCCATTTCATTACCTATCTACAATTTTCATTTTATTTTCTAGCTTTCTTTTAGCACTTACTTCCTTCCATCCATTATAATTAAGTGATGTCCTAAAAAATTTAATCGGGTTCAAATTGAGTGATTTTCTTATAAAACTCTAAAACGGTACTCCCTTCATTTCAAAAAGAATATTTATTTATTAGTAATTTAATTTATATTTATATTTATATTCATTTGTATTAATTACTTATTAAGGGGTGTGTCAATTCTGTTAAACAGTGTCCGAACAGGTTACGGCGTCGCGCCCTTAGGACATAGCACCGCGGCCCTGCCCACGGAAGTGGGCTCCACTTTTGTATAATTTGTATATTTTTCATATTAGTCTTGTACCCTAATTAGAATTGTAACATTACCATAAGTGTATATTTATTCTTCATATATAATAGGGATTTAGAGGTAATGTAGGAATAAGATTCTCCTATTGTAACTTGTATATATATGCCTTCAATCAATAAGAATAATCAAGGGATTAATTCTTTCATGGTATCAAGAGTCTAGGTTCTCTTTACCCTGCTTCCGCTCCTCAAAACTTTCTCTCATTTCTCGGATTTCTTGACCTAGGGTCGCGGCCCTCCCTCTAGGATTTATTCCAAATGTCGCGCCCTTCCTCCGTAAAAATCCTCTCACAAATTCCCTTCTCCGAATCTTGTTGTTCTATTCCCTATGGCTGATAAGAATATTTTTCATCCTGCCCTAACAGTTTCTAACATCAAGAGTGTCCTTTCTATTGTTCTTGATCTTGAAAACGTCCAATACGGGACGTGGGCGGAATTGTTTAAGATTCATACTATGGCACATAAAGTTTTTCACCATATCATACTTTCCACTACTCATATGGGAGGTGATACGGCGACGTCTAAGTCTACAACGGTTGTGCCCACTAAAACAGCAAATCCAGACTTATGAGTCATGCTTGATGCCAAGGTCCTCCAGTGGATTTATGACACTCTCTCCTTGGATCTATTACAGACGATTATGGAACCCAAATAAACAACTAGGGCGGTGTGGAATCGATTGCGTGATATCTTCCAAGATAATAGTAATTATCGCATTGTTATCCTTGAGCAGGAATTTTCTCAAGTTGCTATGACGAATTTTCCAAACGTTTCTTTTTATTGCAAACGTCTCAAGGACTTGCCAGACCAACTTCGCAACGTGGGTTCTCCTGTTTCTAATAGTCGTCTTGTTCTTCAGATGGTTGCCGGTCTATCCGAAGCCTATACAGGGGTTGCTTCGGTTATTCGTCAAAGTAACCCCCTACTGAAGTTCTATCAAGCCCGCTCCATGCTCACTTTGGAGGAAACGGGTTTGGCTAAAAGGGCATCGATCGGAGCAAGCCCTGTCATCATGATGACTGCTTCCAATTTTTCCTCTTTCAATCCAGCCAACGTGACCCAAAATCATAACAATAGGGGTGGTAAGAAGGGCCAAAATAGGAAGAATAATGGCAAGAATTGTGGCAGCAACAACGGGAGGAACCGTCAGCAGCAGAAACATCAACATTTCTGGGACCCACAGGGCCTCGACAAGGCGTCCCGCACTTACATCATCTGCGGCCACCTTACAGCCGCGACGCCTCGATTTCGTCAAGCTGCCGCTGCCCGCCTTTCTTCCCGGTCGACTCTATGGTTCAAACCAACAGACGGGCGCCCAACACTCTGGTATACTTGGACCTCGCCCTCCTCAGGACCACCACGCAATGGGCCCCACTCAGACCGATATTGAAGCAGCGATGTACACGCTTGACTTGACTCAACCAGACCCGAATTGGTACATGGACACTGACGTCACTACCCACATGACATCCGATCAAGGTACTCTCTCGTCTTATTCCAATTTGAGAACTAATCGTGGTATAATTATTGGTAATGGTAATTCAATTCCAATTCAGGGTTATGGTCATAAAACTTTGTCTCCTCCTCATCCACCACTTGTCCTGAAAAATACCCTTTATGCCCCAAAATTGGTTAACAATTTAGTGTCTGTTCGTAAGTTTACCACTGATAATTGGATTTCTATTGATTTTGATCCTTTTGGGTTTTTTGTGAAGAATTTCAAGAAGGGAGTCCTCTCATGAGGTGTGACAGTAGAGGATATCTTTATCCGATCACACCCAGTCTCAGTGTCTCGCGTCAAGCATTGTCATCCACATTTGCCGCTCTTGCTCCTTCCTAGTGGCATGCTCGCCTAGGTCATCCGGGGTCATCTATTTTGTCTGCTTTAGATAAAAATAAGTTTATTTCTTGTAAGGGTACGCGTAGTACTCCGAATTGTCAATCTTGTTCTTTAGGGAAAATTGTTAAGTTACCGTTTGTAGCGTCGAATTCTTATACTTCAATGCCATTTGATATTATTCATAGTGATTTATGAACATCTCCAGTTCTCATTTATATGGGTCATCGTTATTATATTTTATTCTTAGATGACTATTCTAAATATTTATGAACGTTTCCAATTGCGAAAAAATCTCAAGTTTTTTCAATTTTCATAAAATTTAGAGCTTTCATAAGAACACAATTCGAACGGAAAATAAAAAACATTCAATGTGATAATGACAAAGAATATGACAATGGGGAATTTAGGGAGTTTTGTGCTCAAAATGGGATAAATTTTCATTTTTCTTGTCCTCACACGTCTTCACAAAATGAGAAAGTTAAACGAAAAATTTGTACCATTAATAACATTGTCCGCACTTTATTGGTTCATTTTTCTGTTCCTCCATTGTTTTGGCATCATACTCTACAAATGGATATCGATCTACTAAATATTCTTTCCTCTAAAGGTTTGACATATTCATCCCTACTCCATGTGTTATACAATAAGACTCCTTCGTATTCTCATCTTAGGATCTTCGGATGCTTATGTTATCCACTATTTTCATCTACTACAATCAACAAACTTCAGCCATGTTCTATTCCTTGTGTGTTTTTGGGTTTACCGTCAAATCACCGTTGTTATAAATGCTTTGATTTGTCCTCTAAACGAATCATCATTAGTCATCATGTTATCTTTGATGAATCCCAATTTCCTTTTTCTAAAGTAGAAATACCCATGCCTAGTTCATATGATTTTTTGGAAGATGATATCTCCCCATATGTTCAACATAATTTTTCAAATTTTTCACAAAAAACATCGTCAGCGTCGCGGTGCCTAACAGATTTAAACCCGTCATTAGCGTCGCGACGCCAAAACTTTAGAGAGATCTGCAGTTCTTCGAGCGTCGCGGCACCTCCAACGGAAATTTCCGACACTTCACAAAATTCCCAAAATTCACCCACTCCAGCCCAGAGTCAAGGTCCAATTACTCGCAGTTAACGGGATATTTTAAACCAAAAAGACATTTCAATTTGAATTTTAATGTTCTTAAATCACCCTTACCCCGTAATCCTGTGTCTACCTTAAATGACCCTAATTGGAAAATTGTCATGACCGAGGAATATAATGCTCTTATTGATAATAAGACGTGGAAATCGGTACCGCGTCCATCTGATGTTAATATTATTCGGTCTATGTGGATTTTTGTTCATAAGGAAAATTCTGATGGTTATTTTGCGAGACATAAGACTAGACTTGTAGGTGATGGTAAGACTCAGTAGGTTGTTGTGGATTGTGGTGAGACATTTAGCCCAGTGGTCAAGCCGGCTATCATTCGCACTGTGCTCAACTTGACTCTTTCTAAATCATGGCCCATTCATCAGCTAGATGTGAAGAATGTGTTTCTACATGGTGATCTTCAGGAGACAGTGTATATGCATCAGCTATTGGGGTTTAGGGATACTAGATATCCTAATCATATCTGTCTATTGAAGAAGTTCTTGTATGAGCTTAAGCAGTCTCCACGGACTTGGTATAAGAGGTTTGCTGACTATGTTTCGACTATGGGTTTTTTTCACAGCAGGTCTGATAATTCATTATTCATATATCGTCGGGGTTCCTCCATGGCTTATATATTGTTATATGTGGATGATATTGTCTCGATCGCTTCTTCCGATGTTTCAGAAGTCTATTATGGCAATGCTCAGTTCTGAGTTTGCCATGAAGGACTTGGGCCCATTGAGTTACTTTTTGGAGATTGTTGTAACTCGTCATGCAGGTGTATTGTTCTTATCATAGAGGAATTATGCAGCAGAGATCATTTAGAGGGCTGAGATGTCATTCTGTAAGTCCACTTCTACTCCAGTTGATACTAAACCCAAGTTGGGTTCTGCAACTGACTCTCCCTATGAGGATCTGACCCGCTATCGTAGTCTTGCAGGCGCCCTTTAGTATCTGACGTCCACGCGACCTGATATTACATATGCTGTACAGCAGGTGTGTTTATTTATGCATGATCCAAGAGTTGAACATATGAATGCGTTTAAACGCATTCTGAGGTACATTCAGGGAACCCTTGAGTATGGTTTGCATTTGTATCCTTCTTCGAAGTCTACACTAGTCTCCTATACATATGCTGATTGGGGTGGTTGTCCTGACACCAGACGGTCTACTGATCGGTGTAATTTATATACACCTTTTTGAGTAATTTTTAGTTAGTATTTTGCCCATTTTTGTACAAATATATGTCGTGTTAGGATAAATTTTCTTTTTTTGAGTCACAGTGGTTTAAAGTGACACATTGGTGAGAAGAAAAGAAAAGAGGGCAGAAACAGAGGTTCCAGAACTCAAAAAGCTGAAAAGTTGGCAACCCGGACGAGAAACAGGGCGGCGCCGTGGCGCCAGACGATCAGCAGCAATGGAGCCACGGCGCCTAAGAAGCAGACCAACCCAGAAGTTTCGGCGCAGCGACGCCGGTTGCAGGGTCGTGGCGCCGACGCGGGAAATTTGACACATCCGAATGGGATTGGGCCAAAGCCAAAGAGGAAAAGGTTTTGCACGTTTTTTTGGGGATATAAAAGGACCTTTTAGGTCATATTTGAGGAAAAACACACCTTACCATTCATCACAACATTAGATCAAGATTGGAGACTTATTTTTGAGTAATTTCTTGTTCTTTACTTTATTTCTTTCTAGTATATGTTGGATACTATTTTAGTTCTTGGCATGTCTATGGCTAGGAACTAACTTAATTTAGGGCTTTCCATGTCGAATCGCTTGAACCTCATTTTATGAATTAATGCAAGATTTTGGTTTCTTCTTATTATTGTTGAGATTTATTCAATAATTGTTTTGATTGCTTGGTAATTAAATGATCACTATTTATCATCACTTATATGATTTCTAATCGAATCCGAAAGGGGAGATTGTGAATATGCTATAGTTGAATAAACATAGGTTAAATCGTGGACGAAAGTACCCCGATACTTGTGTAGCTTAATAGGTTATTGCTCTTAATCCTCCTTTGTAGCCAATCTTGTCATCGAAAGATGTATGGTTCTACATTGGGTTTGAGTGTTTATATTACCTTAACAGGAGTATAAAACGGCTTAGTTAACATGTTATCTCAACATAGAAGAAGAACCTTAATTATTTGCATTAACGAGTAAAGCGAGCGGATAGTCGAGGAGATTTGGAAGCCCTATTTCCACCATATCTGAAGTAAAGTAAAGTAATTTAGTTAGTGTCTATAATCATTAGCTATAAACAAACCATCAAATTATCGGTCACCAAATAGACACTACAAAATAGAGGTTAGTAATTGAACACTAATCCCTGAGGATGATAACTCGGTCTTCTAGACTATATTACTTGTCACGATACGTGCACTTGCGTTTAGCGTGTGTATAAATCGCGCATCAAGTTTTTGGCGCCGTTTCCAGGGATTAGCGTAGTTCAATATCATTCTATCTATTCTTAATTTCTAATTTCGTTTTTATTTTCCTTTTTATTTTATTGTGAAACCGTGCGCCGTGATCCGTTTGTTGATTTTGATTCATCTCAGGGACCCTGCAAACATGGATTACCACTATCAAGGGTTACAGAACTATCAACAGCAATGTAACCCCCATGCCCCACAGGAAGAGCAGGATGGGCTACGAGCAGCCATACTCATGCTAACTAGGCACCAAACTCAATTCATGGATGAGACGAGAGTATCCCTAAAGAATTTGGAAACGCAAATAGAACAACTCGGGGACATACTAAGAAACAGAATATAAGGGAATCACCCTGAACATATTGGGGAGAATATAAAAGAGCAATGTCAGGCGATTGACCTGAGAAATGACGAACCAGTGGAAGCAAACTCACTACTACCGTGTCCAGAAAAGAAGGGCCCAGACTTCTCGCAGAAGTTGTAGCGCCACAGCGCCACTGAGCAGCACCACAGCGCCGATAATCCTGAGACATTATAGAAGTTTGGGCGCCACGGCACCGAATTTCAGGGCCACGGCGCCCAGGGCTCAAAAGGTACAATGATTTCGGGAGCGCCAGGACGCACTGTCACGACCGAACCCGACGTGGACTGCCTTAACCTGCACCCTAGTGACACAACATCGAGAGAAAACCGGAATGTAAACTCAAGATAAACAACCATAAGATATAGAATAGTTCAGCCCAAAATGGCTAACCCAAAAAGTACATAAACCAAACAACATCCTTAACTAACCAAGTTCGACAAGACTACAGGCCTCTAAGAATGAATAACACTATGACGAGACAGGGCCCCGCCATACCCCCTGAATGTACAAAAGTCTATAACCTCAGGGAATCATACCAAAAAGACAAAGCCTCCGGAGGGATGGAGCTTTCCAGGAAATGAACAGTGATCCTAAGAGTGCGGACCAAATAGTTACGATCTCAACTCGCGGATTTAACGCACTTCGGCGAGGTCAAGATAACGTACCAAGTGTGTGAAATCAAAATATCAGAATGAAATCATAAGTCCAAAATAAGCGGGTCATGGATGAAATCAACTTACCTTTTATCGCGGCCTTACTAACAATGAGAGTAACAAGCATATGTATATAGTAGATCGCATAAAAATAGGAGGCTCGTGATCAAAACAGGTCCTCGCCTGCAGATCAATAAGCAATCCTACTCCCGACTATTTCACCCGCACGGTCTCGTGAGACCCGCATGAGGTATTCCTCGCGATAGTCAGACTACCGCACGGGACTATTTCACCCGCATAAGCCCATAAGGACTCGCGTGAGGTATTCCTCGCATCGTGGGTAGCAAGTCCACTAACAGCGGTATAACGATCTGGGACTTACCCTCGGATATACTCTTACCCCGGGCGGATGGTATAACGATCTTGGGATCAGATTCTCGGATATACTCTTATATCGAACAGATGGTATAACGATTCGGGGCTTGCCTCGATATACTCTTATATCAGTGCAGATGGTATAACGATCTCTGATCCGCCTCGATATACTCTACATCGGCGATGATATGACGATCTTGGGCCGCCCTCGACATACTCTACATCAAGCGAGGTGGTATGACGATCTGGGCTTGCCTCGCACATACTCTACCTCGAGTAGTGGTATAACGATCTGGGACTTACCTCGATATACTCTTACCCCGGCGGATGGTATAACGATCTGGGATCAGACTCGTGATATACTCTATATCTTTGAGCAGATGGTATAACGATCTGGGGCTTGCCCTCGATATACTCTTATATCGTGCAGATGGTATAACGATCTCGGATTCGCCTCGATATACTCTACACCGGCAGATGGTATGACGATCTTGGCCGCCTCGGACATACTCTTACACCGGGCGAGGTGGTATGACGATCTTGGGCTTGCCTCGCACATACTCTACCCCGAGTAGTGGTATAACGATCTGGGGCTTGCCTCGGATATACTCTTACCCTAGCTCAAATCAAGTTATCATATCATAATCATAAATAAGTTAAGAAACTTATAACTTCTTATTAGTCTTGTTCATATACCCTCTCATTTTAGTTAAGGCACTTAATCATATCTTTAATAAAAGAAAACCGGGAATTTAACCCAAAGTACTACATACTTCAACTCTTTCAAAAGTGACTCTTTTCATGTATAAAACCTTTGGGCAATTGATGCCTTAAAATCAATTTGCCTTTCATAAATCAAATCATTTGTCCTCGCTTATCTTACTTAGAGTAAATCTCTTCTTGTTATCCTTTCATAAAGCTAATATAACTAACTTCCCATAAAGCCGTTATACTATCTTTATACTTTAGAAATTAAGACCTTCTTATCCTTTCACAAGGCCGTTATAACTAACTTCCCATAAAGCCGTTATAACTCCTTATAAACCATTTTGTTCTTTTACAAACCAAAAGACTTATACTTCAAACAATTCTACACAACTTCCAAAAATACTTCAAGCCACTTATCTTTAGAATAATTCAATACTCAATACTTTCACACCAAGTACTCTATACTTTTGTAAAATCATACTTTTCCCTTAACCAAGGACTTATACTTCTCAAAACGAAACAAGTCTTTATATATACTTAAACAAGTAAGAATACTAAATCTTCAGACGCCTACCGCACTACATAGATACAAATACTCATGCTCAAAGGATATGAAAGCTTCACATACCTTTTGATCAATCCACTTGCTAAGTCCAAACTACCGCAAGTAATATGTCAACCTAAAATAACCATGATACGCTTATTAACCTCTAATTTCAATGTAGAATAATCTAAACTCAAAGCCACTAAATTCTATGGAAAATTGGGCAAGATTTCCTTTGTTTCTACTCACTTTGCCACCTTTCTCAAGGCCGAATTTATCATCCAAACACCACATTTAAGGTTCAACAATCCAACATTTTAAAGGGGATTACACACCCAAATACCAATTCTGCCCCATAAGTTTACAACAATACACTTAACAATTCTAAGGTAGTTTTTAGGCTACAACATGCTCATAATCTCCTCTTAACCCATTTTTCATATCCAAACCACATTTCTAGCATGCAATGATTCTAAGAGCATTATTCACTACCACAAGTTCTTTCTTCTTAACATGCAACACTATAAACTAAATCTAAAGGAAGAATCATTACCTTAAAGTTTTAGCCAAGCTTATTCCATCACTCGCTAGCCTTTCCTCCAAGAATACCACCACAATAACACTTTTAAGTTAGCCACCAACTTCCTTCTTGCCCTTAATTTCATATTTTCCTTAGGCTAAGAATTTCTCTTGGGGTTTTAGAGGGATTGGAAGTTTAGAGAGAAGGGGGAGCAATTTGAGAGAGAGAGAGAGAGAAGATGAAAGATAGAAAATGACCAAGTCTTGGTCAATATATGGCATGCAACAGAAAATCAGATGGGGGGGAACACTTGTCACCCTCCCATGGTCTCTGTTAAAACAACACTCAGACTTTCTAAGTTTTTCCGCCCAAATTTCCCGCCTCGCGCGGCTTCGCCAGGCCATGGCTAAACCTCCGCAGCCTCTCGAACTTTCGCGCGCCTGCTGTTCCGCCACGGGCGCTGCAACTTCAGCGACCCCTCAAGACATTAGGCGCCGCGCCTCGCACTCCGCGCCGCGCCTGCCGCTTTAGTCCAAACACGTTTCGATCCGACCGAAACTTGCAACTCTCATAACTTGCTACTCCGACGTCCTATCGACGAACGGTTGGTTGCGTTGGAATCCAGACTCAACGAACTACGCCCTAGGCCTTTGAAACACTTAGGAACTCTCAATGTACCGGGTCATAACCCGCCTCAAAGTTGACTAAAACCCGTCCGGAACAATCCGTCAACCTATCCTTAAAAATTTTAAGTCTTACTCCCTTTCGTACGCCCTCATGCGCATGACCTGAACTACGGGGTGTAACAGCACCCCAGGTGAAGATACCATACCCCCAGAGGCTAAAAACAAGTTTTCTTGACAAACATTTCTCTAAATTCCTGGAAGTTCTCAAACAATTGCAACTCAACATCCCGTTTGCTGAGGCACTAGAGCAGATGTCGAGTTATGTAAAGTTCATGAAGGAGATTCTCAGAAAAAAGAGGAGGATAGATGACTACAAAACAGTGGTGTTGACTGAAGAATGCAGTGCCATCCTACAGAGAAAGCTACCTCAGAAGTTGAAAGATCCGGAGTTTCACCATCCCATACACCATAGGAAAGTTTGAGTGTCATAAAGCGTTGTGTGATCTGGGGGCAGGTATAAATATGAAGCCCTATCTGGTGTTTTGTAAACTTGGAATGAGAGAAGCCAGACCTACAAATATCACTTTGCAGCTAGCTGACCACTCCATCGTCCACCCCAGAGGAGTCATCAAGGATGTGTTGGTTAATGTGGACAAGTTCATTTTTCTCGCTAATTTCATCATCTTAGACATGAGAGATAATGACACGATCCCCATTATCCTCGCGCACTTTCCTAGCCACGACGTACTCATTGATGTTCGAAAAGGTGAGTTGAGACTTCGTGTGGAAGAAGAAGAGGTGATTTTCTATGTTTTTCGAGCAAAGAACCTTCCCAGAGGCGGTAGTGACAATCGCCGCCATTGATGTGATCGAAGAAGCGTTGTCGGAAAATGGGTTCGTAAATGCGACGCTTGAAGAAGTCGATACGACATGATGAGATGAGAGTAGTGACAATGACCTGAATCTGATGGAGTATGCAAATTGGATAAATTCTTATGAGCGGTGTGATAAGAAGAGATATGAAGAGCTTGGGCAGATTGTTACACCCCGTAAATTCAAGGAGTAAGATAAGAACATACCAAGGAATATAAGATTTGAAAGTTGATAGATAAGTTGACAAACATGTGTTGGACGGATTTTGAGTTTGCCTTGGAGTGTTGTACCCCGGTTGTTAAGAATTTCAAGGTGTTAAAGAGCCTAGTGTGTAGTTCGTTAAATCTAGATCCCAACGCAACAAACCGTTCGTCGATAGGACATCGGAGTCAAAAGTTATGGAAGTTTCAAGTTCGGTGCGCAGTTAGGCAAAGCAGTGGTTTCATATCAGGGGTACAGCGCAACACCGGACGCAGGTCGCGACGCGGTTGTACCGGGGGTCCATGGAGGTTTCAGCGCCACGCGCAATGCCGAACTTTTCTGAAGTGGCCGGCGCCGAGGCGGTATTTTTGCGCAGTAAGGGGCGAAAAACAGGGGATATTTTGTTTATAACCTATGGGAGGGTGACAAGTGTCCCTCCCATCCTTTTTATCAGAAAGTGGTCCTATTTTAGGGCCAAGTCTTGGAAGACTTGGCCATTCCATTTCATTTCATTTGAAAACCCTCCCAAGAAAACCCTCTCAATTCTCTCTAGTTTTTGGAAGAAAACCTTGCCTTAGGAGGAATTGTTGGAGCGGCGGCAAGAAGGAAAAGTGTGGGTAAACTTGTGGGAAGCGCTGGTGGGCGATTGTGACGGAAAGAGGTGGAAGAAAAAGGGGCTTTTGTGGGCTATTCCTTAAGGTAAAAGTTTCCCCTTCTCTTGGTTATGAGTTATACTTGTTTTAGTAGTTTAGAATTGAGCCTAAGGCTGTTATATTTTAGTAGTTTAGAATTGAGCCTAAGGCTGTTATATTTTAGTAGTTTAGAATTGAGCCTGAGGCTGTTTTATTTGAATAGATTTGGATCTTGTTGTCTTGTTGAAGATGTCTAGGGCTAGATATCATGTTAGGCCTAAGAACTTGGATTGGAAAGAGTTGAAAGGGGTTTAGGATTGGTTTATTGTTGGCCAAGAATGGCATGGAATTATTGGTTTATTTTGCATTATTGTGGGAGTTTGGTTATTGAATTCGACCTTGAAAAAGGTGGCAAAGTTAGTAGAAACAAAGGAAGTGCCGTCCAAATTGCCGTAGAATTTAGGGACTTTGCACTTAGTTATTCTACGTTCGAAGCTAGAGTTTGATAGACGTTTTATGACCCTTATAGGATTGAAGTACTACGGTAGCATATTCTACTTAAGGGCGATAATACTGTGGAGCATTTTGCTTATTTTCGACAATCGTCGCGAGGTATGTGATTCTTCCTATCCTCTTCAGCATGACTATTTGTAAAATATATAGTGCGGTAGACGCACGTGTGTTAAAGAAATTTGATTTCCCTTTTGTGTCTTGACTTGATATGAAGTGTAAAGGGCTTCATTGTGTGGAAAAAGTAGTAAAGTCTTATCCGTTAGTAATTGTACTTGGTTAAAGAATGAGCCCTATTGGTCTCATAAATGTTTATAGTGGTAATTGGTTGGTTTAAAACATAAAGTGCTATAACGGCTTTATGGGAAGTTTGTTATAACCACTTTATGTAGGTAAAAGAATGGTTTGTGATTTTCAAAAGATAAGAGACTTGACTTATAACTGACCTAATTGGTGTTGAAAAGGATAAAACCTCATTCGTGAGAAATGAATACTTGGTTTTTAAAAGAGTAATGTTACATAAATTTCGGAAATGGAAATAAGAATCGAACAAGCCAATGCAGCGTTAATAAAGGAAAAAGTAATGACAATTAATTATATTAAAACCAGTAGAAACCTCCATCTGCATAGAAGCTAAGATAAGACAAAATTGTATTACATTTCCTACATCATGGCTGCTCTAATAAGAATTATTGAAATCAAGTTTTGATCTTCTAAAAAAATTCCAAAGTAAGGAATTCGATTTCTAAAGGAAAAGAGGCTTAAAAATTGGAAGTGTTTCATTTTAAAAGAAAGGCATGGTCTTGTCTTGTATTGTTTTAAAGCATAAAGCGTTATAATAGCTTTATGGGAAGTTAATTATAACGACCTTATGGAAAATAAAGAAATGGGTTCATTATTGGATTTAAAATGGTAACTTGATATTTTTGAAAATAGAAAAGTAACTTGTTTTCAAATATTGAACTCTTTGTGATGGAAAAACATAAGTGGCTTGGTTATAAAAGGTAGGAGTACCTTGATCTTAAAGAGGTTAGATACTTGGGTTTTTATTGGTATACTTGACGTTGTGTTAAGAAGTGTTTAAAGTACCTTGAGTTGTGTGTAACTTACCTATGCTTGTTGTGATAGCCTTGTTATGCAGTGTGCGATTGTGTGCTACCGAGTCTCTCACGAGGGCGGCTATCTAGTTGTTTGACATACCGACACGTTGGGTAGCCCACGTATCGCATGCCCACATGAGTATTACCTTGTAGTTGTTTGGACATACCGACACGTTGGGTAGCCCACGTACGCTTCCACGATGAGTATTGTTTTGTTAGTTGTTTGGACATACCGACACGTTGGGTAGCCCACGGTATTCTTCCACAGGATTGTTATCCTGTTATCTCCTTCGGGCATACCGACACGTTGGATGGTCCACGTATGGGCCCACCAGGCGGTTCGAGGCCATGCTTATACCGAGTGAGATGCCGGCGTACGCGCTTTTGTGCGCGTTAAATTCGGGTTGTATTTGAGTGATGATTTCACCGCACGAGTCCCTATCTTGATATGATCGCTTATATGTTGTGGTCTCAGAATTTGGTTATCATACATGTCTCCCGCTTTATATAGATTATTATGATTTCATTTACGATTTTTCGCCACATACTTGGTACTGTTATCGACCTCCTGGGCCGCTCATGCCGCAGTCAGTACATAGCTTGCCGATCCGCCTCTTAGGATCGTTGCTCATTCTGAAAGCTCCATATCTCCGGAGGCTTGTCCTGTGGTACGGTTCCCTGAAGTAGTAGACTTTTGTTCATTCAGGGGCATGGCGGGGCCCTGTCCCGTCATTATGATTTTAAAATTCTTAGAGGTCTGTAGCACTGTTGTGGGCTGAGTTTGTAAGGATGTAACTGTTCAAGTTTTGATTTATGTACAAAAGGTAACCGTTTGGGTTAGCCTGCTTTCTTATTTCATTGTTTTCTTTCATGAGTTTTTATTTCCGTTGGTTTTTCTCTGATGTTGTATCACTAGGGTGTCCGGGGTAAGGCACCAGTCACGGGCCCGGGGTCGGGTCGTGACAAAAGTGGTATCAGAGCAGTTAATCCTCGGAAAGTGTCTACAGACCGTATCTAGTAGAGTCTTGATTATCGGTGTGTTGTGCACCACATCTATAATCAGGAGGCTACAGGATATTTAGGATTGGTTTCCATTCTTCTCACTCTGAGATCGTGCCTTAGAGCTGTGTTATAAGTTTGGACTCCCTCTGATGTATTCTTTGTATACCAGTGATGCCTCCACGCAAGGCAACCAGAGCCCGGCGGCAAGGCCGAAGAGAGTCGCGAGTAGAGCAACAATGTCTCTCATCGCGACCACGGCACTGAGCCTCCGCCCACACCGGAGCGGAGGAGATGGGTTACAAGGAAATGGCGATTAGCCGTGATTGTGGCCGCACACGGTGGATAGGCCGACGCAGCCTGGCCCAAGAGTACCCATAGTTCACCCGAGGTCAGATAGTTTGAGGCTACGGGATTTTCTGAGTTGTAGCCCACCTGAGTTCTACGGGTCGAGGCCTGAGGATGATCCGCAGGAGTTCATCAAGCGATTCTGGATCATGAGAGTGATCAAGACTTGGAGACCGAGTCGCTGGTTTTGTTCACATCGGTTTGCGTGATACCGCGATCGGGTTTGATTCGTGGGAGCCGTCCCGGGGACATGCACCTCCACCGGTCAGTGAGTTCTCGAGGCTTTCTGGCCATTTCTTGCCTCCACGTATGAGGGCACGCCGGTGATTTTTGATGCTAAGACAAAGAGGCGCCTGATCGAGTACAATGTAGAGTTTGACTCATTGGCGGTATGTCCCCGCTTTGGTGGCCAATATGGAGGATAGAGTGCACCGTTATGTCACCGACTCGATGATTATTTAGCGGAGGATGCACAGAGCTCTTCACCGCATGGACATTGCCGCGTCCAGCTATGCGCAGCAGACCGAGGAACGAGAGAGGTCGGAATAACCAAGATCGAGAAGAGGGCCGGGATGAGAGTCCTGGTGACCTTCGAGGCGCAAATTTCAAGAAGAAAGTAGTTATTTACCTCACCAAGACAGAGTGCTCCATCACGCCTTCGGACGTTCAGAAATTCGTGAGCGGTCGGGGCTCCTGTGTTTGAGTTTTGGGAGCAGGACGTTAGTCGGATGGGACCACCCCTACCTCGTTGTGGCCGTTGTGGTAGGCTCCATGCGGAGTGTCGTCGGCCGAATGGGGTTTGTTTTGCATGCGGCCAGCCAGGCCATTTGCGAGGAATTGTCCAACCAGAGATAGCGCGGATGTAGAGACTCGGACTTTCGGATCGATGGTCGATTCATCTCCTCCTTTTGTGCGTCGTGCAGGGAAGGAACATGAGTAGAACGGCATGAAGGGACAGTGAAGTAATAGTTACATGTATATTCTTAACCCTCTAGAGACTAGTATGCATTGATGATATGTGAGGTGTTAAGTGTTATGTTCGGATAACTTTGTGTTAAAATGTGATTTAGAAGCCTGATTAGTGAAAAGGGTAAGTCTGGGGATGAGAAAATTTTTGAACCTTAAATTTATAAAAATCGAGACCTTAGAGGTAAGGCCGGCTAGAGTAAAAGATTTTACAGTGATCCTTGTTGGAAGTATATAGTATGTGGGGAGTATTTTTCGGGTGATAAGTCCATGAGTGGCATAACTGATTCTTTTGAGAGTGGAATAGTGAAGACTATACCGGCGTCTGCGTTTTGGAGACTTAGAAGGAACATTCGGGACGAATGTTTCTAAGGGGGGGAGAATGTTACACCCCGTAAATTCAAGGAGTAAGATAAGAACATACCAAGGAATATAAGATTTGAAAGTTGATAGATAAGTTGACAAACATGTGTTGGACGGATTTTGAGTTTGCCTTGGAGTGTTGTACCCCGGTTGTTAAGAATTTCAAGGTGTTAAAGAGCCTAGTGTGTAGTTCGTTAAATCTAGATCCCAACGCAACAAACCGTTCGTCGATAGGACATCGGAGTCAAAAGTTATGGAAGTTTCAAGTTCGGTGCGCAGTTAGGCAAAACAGTGGTTTCGGATCGTGGTGTGCAGTACGGCCTGCAGGTCGCACGGCCGGTTGTACTGGGGGTCCGCGGGGGTTTCAGCGCCGCCACGAATGCGCGCGCCGAATCTGGAACTTTTCTGGAAGTGGGCCGGGCCGAGGCGGATTTTTGCGCATGGGGCGAAAACAGGGATATTTTGTTTATAACCTATGAGGGTGACAAGTGTCCTCCCATCCTTTATCGAAAGTGGTCCTATTTTAGGCCAAGTCTTGGAAGACTTGGCCATTCCATTTCATTTCATTTGAAAACCCTCCCAAGAAAACCTCTCAATTCTCTAGTTTTGGAAGAAAACCTTGCTTAGGAGGAATTGTTGAGCGTGCAAGAAGGAAAAGTGTGGGTAAACTTGTGGAAGCTGGTGGGCGATTGTGACGAAAGAGGTGGAAGAAAAAGGGGCTTTTGTGGGCTATTCCTTAAGGTAAAAGTTTCCCTTCTTGGTTATGAGTTATACTTGTTTTAGTAGTTTAGAATCGAGCCTAAGGTCATTATATTTTAGTAGTTTAGAATTGAGCCTAAGGCTGTTATATTTTAGTAGTTTAGAATTGAGCCTGAGGCTGTTTTATTTGAATAGATTTGGATCTTGTTGTCTTGTTGAAGATGTCTAGGGCTAGATATCATGTTAGGCCTAAGAACTTGGATTGGAAAGAGTTGAAAGGGGTTTAGGATTGGTTTATTGTTGGCCAAGAATGGCATGGAATTATTGGTTTATTTTGCATTATTGTGGGAGTTTGGTTATTGAATTCGACCTTGAAAAAGGTGGCAAAGTTAGTAGAAACAAAGGAAGTGCCGTCCAAATTGTCGTAGAATTTAGGGACTTTGCACTTAGTTATTCTACGTTCGAAGCTAGAGTTTGATAGACGTTTTATGACCCTTATAGGATTGAAGTACTACGGTAGCATATTCTACTTAAGGGCGATAATACTGTGGAGCATTTTGCTTATTGTCGACAATCGTCGCGAGGTATGTGATTCTTCCTATCCTCTTCAGCATGACGATTTGTAAAATATATAGTGCGGTAGACACACGTGTGTTAAAGGAATTTGATTTCCCTTTTGTGTCTTTACTTGATATGAAGTGTAAAGGGCTTCATTGTGTGGAAAAAGTAGTAAAGTCTTATCCAGTAATGTACTTGGTGAGTTAAAAGAATGAGCCCTATTGGTCTCATAAATATTTATAGTGGTAATTGGTTGGTTTAAAACATAAAGTGCTATAACGGCTTTATGAAGTTTGTTATAACCACTTTATGTAGGTAAAAGAATGGTTTGTGATTTTCAAAAGATAAGAGACTTGACTTATAACTGACCTAATTGGTGTTGAAAAGGATAAAACCTCATTCGTGAGAAATGAATACTTGGTTTTTAAAAGAGTAATGTTACATAAATTTCGGAAATGGAAATAAGAATCGAACAAGCCAATGCAGCGTTAATAAAGGAAAAAGTAATGACAATTAATTATATTAAAACCAGTAGAAACCTCCATCTGCATAGAAGCTAAAATAAGACAAAATTGTATTACATTTCCTAGATCATGGCTGCTCTAATAAGAATTATTGAAATCAAGTTTTGATCTTCTAAAAAAATTCCAAAGTAAGGAATTCGATTTCTAAAGGAAAAGAGGCTTAAAAATTGGAAGTGTTTCGTTTTAAAAGAAAGGCATGGTCTTGTCTTGTATTGTTTTAAAGCATAAAGCGTTATAATAGCTTTATGGGAAGTTAATTATAACGACCTTATGGAAAATAAAGAAATGGGTTCATTATTGGATTTAAAATGGTAACTTGATATTTTTGAAAATAGAAAAGTAACTTGTTTTCAAATATTGAACTCTTTGTGATGGAAAAACATAAGTGGCTTGGTTATAAAAGGTAGGAGTACCTTGATCTTAAAGAGGTTAGATACTTGGGTTTTTATTGGTATACTTGACGTTGTGTTAAGAAGTGTTTAAAGTACCTTGAGTTGTGTGTAACTTGCCTATGCTTGTTGTGATAGCCTTGTTATGCAAGTGTCTGATTGTGTGCTACCGAGTCTCTCGATGGAGGGCCGGCTATCTAGTTGTTTGGACATACTGACACGTTGGGTAGCCTACGGGTACGTCCTGATGAAGTATTACCTTGTAGTTATTTGGACATACCGACACGTTGGGTAGCCCACGGGTATGCTTCCACAGTGAGTATTGTTTGGTTAGTTGTTTGGACATACTGACACGTTGGGTAGCCCACAGGTATGCTTCCACAGGGATTGTTATCTTGTTATCTTATTTGGGCATACCGACACATTGGATGGTCCACGGGTATGGGCCCACGGGTATGGGCCCACTAGGACGGTTCCAGGGCCATGCTTATACTGAGTGACGCCGGCACGCGCCTTTGTGAGTTAAATTCGGGTTGTATTTGAGTGATGATTTCACGGCATGAGTCCTATCTTGATATGATCGCTTATATGTTGTGGTCTTGTAATTTGGTTATCATACATGTCTCCCGCTTTATATAGATTATTATGATTTCATTTACTGATTTTTGATTTTCATACTTGTACCTTGTCTCGACCTCTTGAGGCCGTTCACGCCGCAGTTGGGTACATAGCTTTCGATCCGCTCTCTTAGGATCGCTATTCAGTTCTGAAAGCTCCATATCTCGGAGGCTTGTCACGTGGTACGGTTCCTCAAGTAGTAGACTTTTGTTCATTCAGGGGCATGGCGGGCCTGTCGTCATTATGATTTTAAAATTCTTAGAGTGCATAGCCTTGTTGTGAAATTTGAGTTTGTAAGGATGTAATCGCTCAAGTTTTGATTTATGTACAAAAGGTAACCGTTTGGGTTTGCTCGCTTCTTATTTCACCGCTTTCTTTCATGAGTTTTTATTTCATTGGTTTTTCTCTCGATGTTGTATCACCAGGGTGCAGGGTAAGGCACGACCACTGCCCGGGGTCGGGTCGTGACACAGATAACGGAGAGATCAGTACCATCCACAGAAAAAGCTCCAGAGTTAGAGTTGAAGACTCTACCAGACCATCTGCAGTACCGATATCTAGGTGAGAATCAATCTTTACCAGTGATCATCTCATGTCATCTATCCACAGTGGAGGTTGAGAAGGCACGAGAAATCGAGGCTCACAAACGTGCCATTGGGTGGACATTAGCAGACATAAGGGGGATAAGTCCGTCAACAGTGATGCATAAGATCCGTCTAGATGAGGAGAGCAGACCCTTCATTGAAGCACAGAGGAGACTCAATCCAAACATGAAAGAGGTAGTCAGAAAAGAAATCATGAAATGGCTTGATGCTGGAGTAATTTATCCTATCTCTAACAGTGCATGGGTGAGTCCGGTGCAAGTGGTGCCCAAAAAGGGTGGTATGACAGTAGTGACCAACGAAAAGAATGAGCTCATTCCATCTAGAACAGTTACTGGGTGGAGAATTTGCATTGGCTATCGCAAGTTGAACAAGGCAACCAGAAAAGACCACTTTCTGTTGCCATTTCTAGATCAGATATTGGATAGACTTTCAGGGCACAATTACTACTGCTTCTTGGATGGTTACTCAGGGTATCATCAGATTGCCACAGCACCAGAAGATCAGGAAAAGACAACATTCACCTGCCCCTTTGGTACGTTTGCATTCAGAAGGATGTCATTTGGGCTTTGTAATGCACCTGCGACCTTTCAAAGGTGTACGATGGCAATTTTATTTGATATGGTGGAGAGGACTATAGAGATTTTCATGGATGATTTCTCGGTCTTTGGGTCCTCGTTCGACGAGTGTTTGAAGCACTTGGAAGCAGTGTTGAAACGGTGTGAAGAGTACAACCTTGTCTTTGAATTGAGAGAGTGTCACCATGGTAAAAGAGGGATTGTCCTTGGACACAAAATATCCAACCAAGGTATTGAGGTGACAAAGCAAAGATTTCATGTCGAAAATTTACCACCTCCAGATCAACAAAAGTGGGTCGAAGTTTCCTTGGGCATGTCGGTTTTATAGAAGATTCATCAAAGACTTCTCAAAAGTTTCAAAACCTCTTTCCACCTTGATAATGGCGGGGTTGTTTTTAATTCAATAAGGAATGCATGGCGACTTTTGACACTCAAAGAGAGGTTTATCTCAAGACCCATAGTCATTGCACCAAACCGAGAACTCCCATTTGAACTAATGTGATGCAGCGATTATGCGATGGGGAGCAATGCGCAGAGGGTCGATAGGTATTCGATCCATTTACTATGCTAGTAAAACTCTTAATGATGCACAATTGAATTATGCCACCACGTAAAAGAATTGCTAGCAATAGTATATGCATTCGAGAAATTCAGGCCATACTTAATTGGGAATAAGGTGATAGTATACACTGACCACTATGCCATAAAGTACTTGATGACAAAGAAGGATGAAAAACCTCGCCTTATCCGATGGGTTCTGCTATTACAAAAATTTGACATGGAGATCCGTGATGAAGGACAGAGAACTCGATTCTTGACCACTTGTCGAGGCTTGAAAACATAGAGAACCGTAACACGAGGATGTGCGGATAAATGATCACTTCCCAGATGAGCAATTGTTTCAAGTAAGTGTTGTCTTTAAGTTACCTTGGTACGCTGATTTTGTTAATTTTCTCGCAGCCAAGGTAGTACCCCCAGGATTGACAAGACATCAAGTAAAGAGATTCTACTCTGAAGTAAAACACTACTATTGGAGGAGCCAATGCTATACAAGCATTGCGCCGACCAAGTCATCAGGCGATGTATACCAGAGGATGAGATGCACCAGATTCTCATCCATTGTCACACCTTACAATGTGGTGGATTTTGGGGCGTCAAGAACAACTGCGAAGGTACTGCAAAGTGGGTTCTATTGGCCAACCCTATTCAAGGATGCCCACACCTTTGTGAAGACCTGTGATCGTTGTCAAAGAACAGGGAACATATCAAGACGAAATGAAATGCCTTCGAATGGGATCTTGGATGTGGAACTATTTGATGTATGGGGGATCGACTTCATGGGTCCATTCCCGTCATCCTTTGGGAATCAGTACATTATGTGTCCAAATGGGTAGAAGCGGTAGCCACTAAAGAAAATGACAGTAAGACTGTCCAAAGGTTCCTCCAAAAGAATATATTCACAAGGTTTGGTACTCCCAGGGCCATCATCAGTGATGAAGGAAGACATTTTTGCAACAAGCAGCTTGATACACTGCTTTCTCGATATAGAGTCTACCACCGCACCACATTGCCCTATCACCCTCAAGAGAATGGGCAAGTTGAAGCGTCAAACAGGGAAGTGAAGAACATATTGGAAAAGACGGTAGATGGCTCAAGGAAGGAGTGGTATATCAAATTGGATGACGCACTATGGACATACAGAATATCATTCAAAACCCCCATTGGAATGTCACCATATAAGTTAGTTTTTGGTAAAGCATGTCATCTGCCAGTAGAGTTAGAACACATGTCTTATTGGGCAATGAGGAAGCTGAACATGGATGCCAAGGCAGCAGGGTAGAAGAGGTTGCTACAGCTGAGCGAGTTGGATGAATTCAGACACAATGCCTATGAGAATGCAAGGATCTACAAGGAACGAACCAAAGTATGGCATGATAAGATGTTGATCCCAAAAGACTTTCAAGCAGGACAACAAGTGCTTTTATTCAACTCAAGGTTGAGGCTGTTCCCAGGCAAGCTCAAATCGCGTTGGTCAGGACCATACACTGTTTTAAGAGCATTCCCCTATGGTGCAGTTGAAGTGAGAGAGAGAGGGAGCCCCTTTCAAGGTAAACAGACAGAGGTTGAAACCCTATTTGATCAATGAAATGGAATACATGAGCCTAGTGACCCATCTCATTCCAAAATGAATGGGAACCTGAGTCCGGCTAAAAGACGTTAAAGACAGCGCTACTTGGGAGGCAACCCAAGGTTTTTAAATTTATGCAATTTAGTTTTAGTTAGAACAATATTACGGAAGATATTGTTTACATGTTGTGATGACAGGTACAGGGCTAAAAAGTGGAGGATGAAAAATGTGAGAGAGGAAGGAAATCGGCTCGGCGCCACGGCGCCCAGAAGAGGGCCATGGCGTCGAGAATGCAGAAAGCCGTAGGAAGTTGGCCGCCACAGCACCAAGTCAAAGCTCCACGGCACCAAGTCAGAGCGCCATGACGCCGGAAGTTCAGAGTGTCGCAGATGTTTGGGCGCCACGACACCGGTCTCAGGGCCGCGGCGCCGCGACGAAAAATCTGAAAAATAAAGAGCCCTAGAAACAATTTCCCTCTCCCATTCTCGACGGATTTGACGTTATTCGCCATGCATTATCCGTCACCGCCACCATTTTAAACCAAGTCCGTAAGTTATCCGTCTTTCTTTATTTTTGAGTCTTGCACACATTAGGGATAATGTGTGATTTAAGTTTGGGGGAGTTCTTAGTTATTTTTGATGTGTTTTTGAGTCATTTTGTTGTTATTTCTATGTTTATTTGAGTCTAAGTTTTTTTTTAAGATCATGCATGCTGTAGTTACTTGAAACGTCTAGTGAAGTAAAGTTGAATAATATAATGGAATTAAGCAACCATCCAACACTTAGGTTAGATATGTCAAGAATTCATGAAATCAAACTATTTGGGGTATCTTGCTTGATTTATGCATTGTTAATGATTAAGCCTATGTATCTGCTTGCTTGCTATTTGAGGCGAAATAGTTAGGATATGCATGTTAGGGAGATGACTCAGACATTTCTTTGTTAGCCCTTTCTTACCATTCATTGTCTATACCTGACATTAAAATTGTATGCCTAGTCAGCCCCTTTGAGCCTAAAATAAGATCTTTTCTTTGACACTCTATAATTCCATATTTGTGCCATAAGTGGAAAAATTGAGTTGTTTGGAATATAAAGTGTTGAAAAAGAGACAAAAGAGAGTGAACAATTTTGATGCACCTCAATGAAAAAGTAATAATAAATAGGCAAAAGCCTAAGTTTGAGGGTGCCCGCTATTCATCATACACCTCATTCTCTCAAAACAAACGAGGGGAAAGATAGGTATGAAGTGAAAAAGATAATCAAAAGAAAAGGAAAGAATTTAAAGTAAAAGAGCTTATGGTACGTAAGATTGAGCCTAAATGCCTATTTTTACCTACCCCTGCCTAAGCCTACATTACAATCCTGAAAAGCCCTGAAGATCTCTAATATGTGTATCCATGATTAGTGGAGAATAGCAACTGAACATTCCATAGGATTTTGAAATTGACATGCATAGTTAGATATTTTTACATCCATTGAGCATGATTGAATCGAATTCGCGAAATATCTGACTTGAGTGCTTAGAATGCTAAAAATTCATGCTATATGTTCCTGCATATTATTCTACCAACCTTCATGCTTTTCTAAGTAACAATGATGCAACAAATTGATCAATGTCTTTGAGTCATTTTATTTTCTTTCCTTTCCTTTCGTGTCTTTGTTTCTATTTTTTATCTTTACTCGAGGGCGAGCAAAGGTGAAGTTTGAGGGTGTTTGATCGGTGTATTTTATCTACATCTTTTGAGTCATTTTTAGTTAGTATTTTGCCCATTTTTGTACAAATATGTGTCGTGTTAGGATATATTTTCTTTCTTTTGAGTCATAGTGGTTTAAAGTGGCACATTGATGAGAAGGAGCGAAAAGAGGGCAGAAACAGAGGTTCCAGAGCTCAAAAAGCTGAAAAGTTAGCAACCCGGGAGAGAAACAGGGCGGCGCCGTGGCGCCAGACCATCAGCAACAGTGGAGCCACGACGCCCAAGAAGCAGACCAGCAACAGAAGTTTCGGCGCCGCCGGTTGCAGGGCCGTGGCGCCGACGCAGGAAATTTGACAGATCCGAATGGGATTGGGCCAAGGCAAAAGAGGAAAAGGTTTTGCACGTTTTTGGGGATATAAAAGAACCTTTTAGGTCAGATTTGAGGGGAAAACACACCTTACCATTCATCACAACATTAGATCAAGATTGGAGACTTATTTTTGAGTAATTTTTTGTTCTTTACTTTATTTCTTTCTAGTATATGTTGGATACTATTTTAGTTCTTGACATGTTTATGGCTATGAACTAACTTAATTTAGGGCTTTCCATGTCGAATCGCTTGAACCTCGTTTTATGAATTAATGCAAGATTTTGGTTTCTTCTTATTATTGTTGAGATTTATTCAATAATTGTTTTGATTGCTTGGTAATTAATTGATCACTAATTATCATCACTTATATGATTTCTAATCGAAATCCGAAAGGGGAGATTGTGAATATGCTATAGTTGAATAAACATAGGTTAAATCGTGGACGAAAGTACCCCGATACTTGTGTAGCTTAATAAGTTATTGCTCTTAATCCTCCTTTGTAGTCAATCTTGTCATCGAAAGATAGAAGGGTTCTACATTGGGGTTGAGTGTTTATATTACCCAATGTATATAAACGATTATGTTAACCTGCTATCTCAACATAGAAGAAGAACCTTAATTATTTGCATTAACGAGTAAAGCGAGCGGATAGTCGAGGAGATTTGGAAGCCCTATTTCCACCATATCTGAAGTAAAGTAAATGTCACGACCCGAACCCGGGCCCGTGACTGGTGCCTTACCCCGGACACCCTAGTGATACAACATCAGAGAAATCAGCGGAATATAAAGACAATACATGAAACCAATGTAATAAGACAGTGAAATAAGAAGACAGGCTAACCAAAGCGGTTACCTTGTAGATATATATGAATAACAATTTGAGCGATATCCTTTTACTCCGCCACAGCGATTTGCTACACTTCTAAGAGTAACATGACAACCATGGCGGGACAGGCCCCGCCATACCACGAATGTAAGCACCTACTACGACAGGACTATAGCGATAAGCCTCCGAGAAACGGAGCTTCCCAAACGCTGAATCGTGACCACGAGCTAGGATCAACGATCGTGTACCTCAACTGCGGCATGAACGCGGCCAGAAGGAGGTCAAGATAACATGTACCAAGTATGTGAAATCAAAATATCAGAAATGAAATCATAGTAGTCTATATAAAGCAGAGACATGTATGATAACCAAACTACGATTCACAATAAATAAGCGATATGTCAAGTCGTGGACTCACGCCTCAAAATCATCACTCAAATATAACAATGGGTCTCACGCCCACAACATCAATCATGCGTGGAATACCTTCCTCACCGCCGGCGATCATGATATAAAAGCACCAAGGAATACATGAACACGTGTCCCACCTGTGTCATCATAAAACCGCACGGTAAGTAATGGCATAGCCGACTACTAAAACCCACAAGACAACAAAGTCATAAATCGTATCACGATCCGCCTGCATCGTCACATGATCAAAGCCGCCACTCGCCCGCGAGATCTAATGTGCGCGTCTAGCCCCGAACTTCCCAGCCCGCATGGGCCACCCAATGGCCCGCATGAGGTATTCCCCGCATCGAGGGTAGCTACTCCCGACGGCCCCGACTCGCCGTCCGCACGGCCACATAGACCGCATGACCACAAAGGCCGCACACTAACTGGAACTCCCGCAGCCCGCATAGCCACATGCACCCGCATAAGGTATTCTCGAATCATAGGTCACCTGCACCACCGAAGTCTACCCCAGACGGAGGCGCCTTAACCCCTAATCATGGGTGATACAATACTAACATAACAGCTTATCGTTTAAACAACATAAGCACAATCAAGGGAAACCCTTTACACAAACATCACAAGATACTAACACACGTAGCATCCTAGCATGTTTACTTAACAAATCAACAAGAAAGTATTACAAGGCTATCACAAACCAACACAATCAAGTTATACACACAAGGTACTTTCTACTATATGATTAAAAAGATCGGGTTTTTATCCCCAAAGTACTTCATACATTAACTCTTTAAAAGATCGTTACTTTCACAAAAGTCACACAATACGTAGTATATGAAAATAGAGTGATTATCTTTTGAAGTAAATCAAAACACTTCTCTTTGTAACATCAAGTAACAATATTCTTTTCCAAACGTTCCAAGTTTGCCTAATTTCAATTACTCAAGTTTCTCATTTTCGAAAGGTTTGTAGTTCATAGTTTTAATCCTTTAAAACAATTTGAGAAACATATACCTTATGTGTGAGTAGTTATTCTTGTTCATAACAATCTTGATACAACAACATGATCTAGGAAATGTAATATCATTTTGTCTCATCTTAGCTTCATGCAGATGGTAGTTTCTACTGGTTTTAATAATACTTTATTAGTCAAAACATTTCCACTTTATTAGCTTTGTTGTGGTTTGTTCGATACTTATTACGATTTCGAAATCAAGAAACATTATTCCTTTTGAAAACCAAGTACTCATTACTCACGAATGAGGTTTCACACTTTTAACAAAATTCAATTAAGTCAAGTCTCTTATCTTTTAAGATCAAGTCTCTTAACTTCTTAAATAAATCATTCTTTTTATCTCTCTTAAGCCGTTATACCTAACTTCCCATAAAGCTAGTATAACTCTTAAGCTTTTAAAACCAAGTATTACTCTTACGTTAAAATGATTCAGATTCTTTGAAATACTTCAAGATTATTCAGGCTTAAGTCAAAAGACATTGCCGTAATTATTATTCAGGCTTAAGTCCGAAGACATTGCCGTAATTATTATTCAGGCTTAAGTCCGAAGACATTGCCGTAATTATTATTCAGTTAACACACGTACGTCTACCGTACTATATATACATTCTTTAAAATATCATGCTCAAGGGGATAGGAAGAATCACATACCTCGTGACGATTTATCGACTATTAGCAAAACGCTCCACGGCTATAACCCGGCTAGCCTTGTCCACCTTCCAAGTAGCACATGCTACTTACAGAACATTCAACCTATAAATGTTATACAAGTCTATCAAAGTCTAGACTACTCGGTAGATTATTCTTCTGATGTGATTTCAGTTCAAGTCTTTTCTGTAATATCCTTCTATTACAGTTCAAATCTCTTCTATGAATCTTATATTCATTTATACAACTACAGTATGTAATTACCAATTACAATAGAGGGACAAGATTATTTACCTCGATAAGCCCAAAAATTATCCAAGTTATAAAGTCGATCCTGAGCAACGCTTAGCTCCTACTCCGGGTGCTCCAACCCGCTCCAAACAACCCTTTAGAAGTTCTACGCAACTTCTTCTTAAATACCTCAACCAACTGTGAAAATTTTCCTAGGGTTTTGGTTTGAGACAAAAAGGACATAAGGTAGTATTTCCGGGCTCTACGTATAGAGGTATCTTTGGAATACTACAAGGTATACGGCTAAGGTAATTTGGGTATAGTAACAATACTTTGGAGAGTATTTCTACCAAGAGTGGGTATTTATACGAGACAACACCACAAGGGGGTGTATACCTCGGCCAACCCCACTAGAAGGGGTACTCTCACGAGGGGGACTCTGGCTAAAGCCTCACAAGGGAGTGGACGAGAACTAGCAAGAGGGAGACGGAGGGATTTTTCAAGACTTAGAAATTATTTTGGATGAAGAAGTTCATCAAAGGAGGGGTATTTATAGTCAAGCCACGGCCAACCAATGGCCAAGATCATGCCAAGTGCGAAGGCAAGTGTAGGGCTAGGATTCACCCAAGTGCACCTTATCCATCTACCACAAAATATCCTACCTAACCTTGACTAAACAAAGCCAAGAAATCGTCCCAATTGCGCCCTAAAGCCCACTGATGAGAGGTGCCAAGTGTCGCCCCTCTTGTTGGTCCAAAATGTTCGTCTCTCGGAAAAATCCGCAAAAATTAGAAATGACATAGCCGTAATTTACCCTACGCGAGTTGTGTAAAACGTTTAGTCGAAAACGACTCTAACCGTGTTGTGCACAAAATAATTCGTGACCTACTTTAAAGCCCAACTTTTCACGACGTCCTCACGCATATACTCGTGAAATACGGTATAATAAAGAAAGTAATTTAGTTAGCGTCTATAATCATTAGCTATAAACAAACCATCAAATTATCGGTCACCAAATAGATACTACAGAATAGAGGTTGATAATTGGACACTAATCCCTGAGGACGATAACTCGGTCTTCTAGACTATATTACTTGTCATGATACGTGCACTTGCGTTTAGCGTGTGTATAAATCGTGCATCATCTACGTCTGGCTATTGCATGCTTTTAGGTAATAACTTGGTCTCATGGTCCGCTGTCGGCCAATCCACGCTTCGCTCAATCAGAGGCCGAATATCGAGGGTAGCCAATGTGATTTACGAGTCATGCGTTACGAAATCTACTGTTAGAGCTTCATTATCCTATTGAGAAAGCTACCTTGGTATATTGTGATAATATAAATGTCATCTACCTTTCTGGTAATCCAGTTCAGCACCAGTGTACTAAACACATAGAGATGAATATTCACTTTGTTCGAGAGAAGGTAGCTAAAGGACAAGTACGCTGCGTCACATGTCCCATCCAGATACTAGATTGCAAACATCTTTACAAATGATCTCCCTTCAGACCTTTTTGAAGATTTTAGAGACGATGTCGTGCAGAATCTGCCGCTATGATCATGGAGTGTTAAACAGTGTCCGAACAAGTTACACACATGCCCGCCTACCAGAGTGGGCTCCACTTTTGTATAATTTGTATATTTTTCATATTAGTCTTGTACCCTAATTAGAATTGTAACATTACCATAAGTGTATAATTGTTCTTCATATATAATAGGGATTTAGAGGTAAAATAGGAATAAAATTCTCCTATTGTAACTTGTATATATATGCCTTCAATCAATAAAAATAATCAAGGGATTAATTCTTTCAAATTCAAATATGGACAAGTTATAATAATGGGAGGAGGGCGTAGATCACACTTCATTTTGATAAATTCTTATTCGAACTAGGTGTTTATGCTCTCTTCATTCCATTTTATCTATCGTTTTAGCAAAAAGAGTTTGTCCCAAAATAATTATCGCTTTAAGAATTCAAGACAAAAATTAGTAAGTGTTTCCAACCATACTCTTATTATATTAAAGAACTACTTCTTTTTAATAGTGTTCAATTCTCAATAAGCATTTAATAAATAGGGTAACTTGATATTAAATTATATTTTTATTTATTATTTTTCTTAATAGGCGTGAAAAAACTAAAGAGATAATTAAAATGGAACAAAGGACTACCAAATTATGTAAATTTACTATAGTAATTAAGTGATTTAATGAGGTACGAATGCATATTAATTAATCATGGTTAATAGTTAAAGTATATGTACAAACACTTATTCTAAATCTATTAGTAATAAACTTTTACCCTTCATTATTCAGACTAACTAAGTCAACCAAAATTCCAAGTCGTAGCTTCTACTTTGAGATGTCTAATATTTCTTTAATTTATTTTTACCTGTTCACTATACTAAAAATATATTTTCACTTTTATTTATCTATTTTAGCATATCAAGAAAAGACAAACTTTTTATCTTGTTTTGTCCTTAACATTAATTAGTTATTTCCAAATTATTTCCCAAGTCTATTAAGAATATATACCAATTAACATGGGTATTATTTCAAAAGAAATGAAGTTTCAAGTATATTGGATTTATTATTCAAGAAAATGAAGAGATTGATGAGGATTTACACATCGTATTGGTGCGGGGTGGATGAAATAGAGGCTCGCATCTGGAGTATTGTGTGATAAGAAAGTGCCACCAAAACTCAAAGATAAGTTCTACAGAGTGGTGGTAAGACAAACTATGTTGTATAGGGGAATGTTAACCAGTCAAGAACTCCCACGTTCAGAAAAATAAAAATTGCGAAGATGAGGATGCTGCAGTGGATGTATGGACATACTATGAGAGATAGGATTCGAAACGAATATATTCGGAATAAGGTGGGAATGACCTCAATGGATGACAAGATGCGGGAAGAGAGACTGAGATGGTTCGAACATGTGAAGATGAGGTGCACAGACGCCCCAGTACAGAGGTGTGAGCGGTTGGCTATGGATGACTTCAGGAGAGGTAGATATAGATAGAAGAAGTATTGGGGGAGGTGATTAGACAGGATATGACGCAGTTACAACTTACCGAGGACATGATCTTATATAGGAGGTTGTGGAGGACACATATTATGGTAGAAGTTTAGTAGGTAGTAGAGTGTGCCACATTTTTCCTTCCTTACTAGTAGCCGTAATATTTTTTATGCAGTTGTTTATGTTTTGATATCTGTTACTATCGCTTGTTATTTGCTTAGCATGTTGTTTTGTTGTATTTTCTGTTCCTTTTTCTTGTTGATCTGTTTTTTTTTTTATCTTGAGCCGATGGTCTATAAAAATAGTCTCTCTACCTCCCAAAGTAGGGGTAAGGTCTGTGTACACTCTACCCTCCCCAACCCCTACTTGTGGGACTACACTGAATATGTTAATTTGATGTTGTTGTTGTTAATATGAGTATTATGATAAAATATATAGTTCATTTGTTAATTTTTAAGGGACATGCAAAATCAAAAGTGGATAAATAAAAGTGAACCTAAGGAGTACCAAAAATTTCGGAAATTGAATTCCACTTTGACCCTAAACTACGTTTACACTAGCAAGGTTATATAATACTATTTGACAAATTCGCATATTAGACAAGTAGTGGTTAAATGGAGCTAGTAGGTTTTGAAAAATAAAAAATGAAAAACTCTCAGGTTAGATACAACAAATTAAAATACCGAGATCTAAACCCCACTAGATCTTTAACAAACCTCGTTAATGTGTGGGCATGTAAAAAAACAGAAAAAGGAAACGAGAAACCACTTTCATTGTCAAGGCTATTATCACAACCTTAAGTGTTGTTATAAATAAACATCTTAAATGTGAGGAAAAAAATTATTCAATTTGCCTCGGTTCAAAATTAGTGAAGTCAACCACTAAAAATGGATCTCGAATTAAAATTTAGTTGATACATTTGTGATATCATAGATAAATTTCACACATGACTTAAATCCTGATATCGCATTTTAAGTAATTTTTTGCATGGATTTTCCTTCAAACCAGTGGTCTCTAAACCCCCCCCCCCCCCCCCTATATTTGTGGTCTTTATTTTGCTCCTGCGGTTTATTTAATGATAATATTCATATATGTTTCGCTCGACATAAATTCTGTAATATTTTCATCTTCGGAAACTGAACTTTTGTCTTGCTCGACATAAGTTATGTAGTAATTAAATTATGCGGTATAAATTGTGTAGTATTTTTAGATTATGTTGATTGTTGAAAGTTTTGTTTTTTCCGACATAACTTGTGTGAATGTGATGATACATATGTTGACGAAGCTAAACGCTAACTATGCGGAGCGAAATCTAAATTTATGTTATTTTAAGATTATGTTGAATGTTGAAAGTTTTGTCTTGTCCAACATAATTTGTTCGATGCTATTGATATATATGTCAACTGTGTCGGCTTAACTTTGCCGAGCGAAATCTAAACTTATACATTTTTTAAGATTATGTTGAATATTGAAAGTTTTGCCCTGTCCGGCATAACTTGTTGGATGTTATGATAAATATGTCGAAGTCAAACGCTAACTATGCCGATTGAAATTTAATTTATGCCGCCCTAAAAATGCTAAAACACAAAAAATAAAAACTACAAATTTGAGGGATAAAGACCAGCCCGAAATTTGTGCGAATGAGTCGTGGGCGCTCAGTTCCAAAGCGAGCAATATCATTAGTGACCTTGACTGTTACATATAGTATTGGGCTACTTTGTGTGGAAAAACTAAGTGTTTAATTGAATTTAGGTAGAATCCACATTTTTTATATGATAGGTGAGACAAAGCTCAGGACGACAAAGCTCCAAAAAGGGGTGTATATGAAGTTAGACAAATTATACGTCGACAAAATATGAAAGAGATGGTGAATATATAAAGTAGTGAGGGTATACTCCATATGGTCCATTATAATGACGCACTCGGCACTGACTGCTGCTTTTCCGCCGTTACACAATCAAAACCTCAGTTTTGACTAAACAAATCGTTGAATCCATCAGCTTTTAATTCTCTCTTCCAATATCAAAAGAACACCACTCAGCAACAAATAAAAGCAGAACCAGCATCTGACTCTCTCTCTCTCTCACACACACACTGGTGAGTAGTGAGTAGTGACTGACAAACTCTTCATGCTTCATCAGTTCTTTGAGACTTCTCAAACACCAAAAGATAAACTACTGGCCTTCTTGCTTCTTGGATTCCAAGTCCTTTGCTTTCTGAGTACCCTTTTTCTTCCTCTCTATCTCCAACCATTTAGAATGTTCCTTTTTTTCTCTTTACCTAGCTAAGTTATACACTGGATCTTTTGTGAATTGTTTGTTCCCATTCACACCCTTTTGCCATTTCATTCTCTTCTATAGTTTTCTCTGGCGGTTCTTGATTTCTGCACAACTTGTACTTCTTTTTGTTTTTGAAAATGTTGTTGCATATATTAACTGTTTTATCCTTAGCTCCATTTCTTGTGGAGTGTTTAGACCCAGCATTCAATGATGATGTTATGGGTTTAATTGTTTTCAAAGCTGGATTTACTGACCCAAATTCAAAGCTTACATCTTGGACTGAAGATGATGCTACTCCTTGTAATTGGGTTGGTATAAAATGTGATCTTCAGTCCAATAGAGTTTCTGAGATTTTACTTGATAATCTTTCTCTTTCTGGGCATATAGGGAGAAGCCTTTTGAGGTTACAATTCTTGAGGGTTTTATCTTTGTCTAACAATAACTTGACAGGCAATATTAATCCCATTCTTGCCCAAATACCTAGCTTGAGGGTGATTGATTTGAGTGAGAATAGTTTGTCAGGGTCGATACCTGATGAATTTTTTCGACAATGTGGGTCGTTACAAGCTGTTTCTTTTGCCAAGAACAGTCTCACTGGAAAAATTCCTGATTCTTTAACCTCTTGCTCAACATTGCAAAGGGTTAATTTTTCGTCGAACGGGCTTTCAGGTCAATTGCCCTCGGCGTTATGGTCCCTAACCTCTCTTCGATCCCTCGATATTTCTGATAACTTGTTGGAGGGTGAGATTCCTAAAGCAATTGAGGGTTTATATTCTTTGAGGTCAATTAATTTCAAGAAAAACAAGTTTACTGGTTGGCTGCCTGAAAATATTGGCAACTGTGTGCAGTTGAAGTCAATTGATATCAGTGAGAATTTGCTTAGTGGGGGCTTTCCTGAGTCTATGAGAAGACTTGGTTTATGTACCACTATAGATTTAAGATCAAATTTATTCAATGGGGAGATTCCAGATTGGATAGCAGAGATGAAAAGTCTTAAAGTTTTGGATCTTTCTGCAAATAATCTTTCTGGTAGGATTCCAACCTCGTTGGGAGATGTTCCGTTGCTAAAGGAACTCAATCTGTCTAACAATCAGTTCGTTGGAAGCTTGCCTCGGTCCTTGATGAAATGCATTGGCCTTGTAATATTGGATATTGGCAACAACTTGTTGACTGGTAACCTTCCTTCTTGGACTTTCAAAATGGGAGTAAAGAGCATTTCCCTTTCTGGGAATAGGTTTACCGGACATATAGATTATCTGCCCATGTCCATGGCTGCTTCCTATCGAAACCTTCAAGTTTTGGATTTGTCTTCCAATGCATTATCTGGTGAAATACCGTCTTCCATTTGGAATATCAGTAGCTTGCAGGTCTTGAATATTTCCAGGAACTTTTTGTCTGGTACTATCCCAGAAGCTGTAGGTAAACTAAGAGCAACCCGAATTATAGATTTAAGTTACAATCAACTAAACGGAAGCATTCCCGATGAAATTGGGAGTGCTGTTTCATTGCTGGAACTGAAGCTGAGAGAAAATCATCTGAGTGGTACTATTCCTGCAGATATAGCAAATTGCTCCGCTCTAAGTTCATTGTAGGTTTCCTGGCACTTCCATATCATTTTTTCTTAAATGTGTTAAACTTTTGTTTTCATAACCACTGTTACACCAAGTAAGGGCTTAGTTATATGCATCTTGTTGTTTGCAATTGTTATGGCTATGTTGATTCTAAGGGTCGCCTGTTGTGCATCTTTGGTTATGTAGGGACTTGTCACACAACAACCTCACTGGCCCTATCCCTCCAGAGATTGCTAAGTTGACAATTCTTGAAGTGGTGGATTTCTCCTTTAACCAATTTTCTGGAAGCTTGCCTAAAGAACTAACCAATCTTACCCACCTTGCCACATTTAATGTCTCCCACAACCATATCCAAGGTGAACTTCCAGTAGGTGGCTTTTTCAACACCATTTCTCCCTCATCTGTTGTTGGTAATCCATCCCTATGTGGTTCTGTTCTCAACCACTCCTGCCCTGCTGTCCATCCCAAGCCTCTTGTACTAAACCCCAATTCGTCTGACTCAAATCATGGTTCTGTTACTTCGCTTGGTCGTAAGAGAATCATGCTTAGTGTATCATCTCTCATTTCCATTGGAGCAGCAGTTTTCATAGCTCTTGGAGTAGTGATTGTCTCTATTCTCAATCTGCATGTGCGCTCTTCTATGGCACTCTCGGCTGCAACTTTCACCTTATCTGGTGGTGATGACTTTAGCCCTTCACATGGTACAGAAGCCAACCTCGGCAAGCTTGTTATGTTTTCTTGTGATGCAGATTTTGTTGCTGGAACTCAAGCACTCCTCAACAAGGACAATGAACTTGGACGTGGTGGTTTTGGATCCGTCTACAAGACAGAACTAGGAGATGGACGCTCTGTTGCCATCAAGAAGCTCAACATTACAAGTTTGATCAAGTCCCAAGAGGATTTTGAGAGGGAAATGAAAAGGCTCGGAAGCATCAAACACCAGAACTTGGTGGCACTTGAAGGTTATTATTGGACACCTTCTCTTCAGCTCCTAATTAATGAATATGTATCTGGAGGAACCTTGTACAAATTACTCCACGAGCAAAGTTCCTCAAAGAAGAGTCTCTCTTGGCACCAAAGATTCAACATTATTCTTGATACTGCCAAAGGCTTAGCCTATCTGCACCAGCTGAACATTATTCACTACAATATGAAGTCAACCAATGTCCTCATAGATGATAATTCCGCCAACACGAAAGTTGGAGATTTTGGTTTAGCTCGTTTATTACCCAGCTTGGATCGTTACATCTTGAGCAACAAGATTCAGAGTGCACTTGGATACATGGCTCCTGAATTTGCATGTCATACGGTGAAGATAACTGAGAAATGTGATGTCTATGGATTTGGTATCTTGATTCTCGAGGTGGTGACAGGGAAAAGACCCGTGGAGTACATGGAAGATGTGATTGTATTATGTGATATGGTGCGGGGAGCACTGGAAGAAGGAAGGATAGAAGAATGCATTGACGAAAGGCTCCAAGGTAACTTCCCTGTCGAAGAGGCAATTCCAGTTGTGAAACTTGGTTTAATATGTGCATCTCAAGTTCCATCCAATCGACCAGACATGGAAGAGGTGATCAAAATTTTGAAGCTTATCCGTTGTCCAGAGGAAATAGAGTAATGTGATAAGGTGTTTGTGGAAACCAAGATTATAGAGAATGAGTTTTTTGGTGAACAGGAATTCAGTTTGTTCGTTCATAGTTGACAGGAAATACAGTTGGAGAAGGTCACTATCTTCTTGTTATTCTGTCATATCCAAAAATGTATCCCATTTGTTAAATCTTTATGTGTTGTTATTTAAATAACTGGATTACTCTTCACCAGCTCCAGTTTGGGACCTTGTTAGATTTTGATAGACTGGCATTGTCTTTATGTTAGTGTTGACTGTTGAGACATCCAACTTCTGTTGTCTTGTGGTGCTTGTTTGACGTTGTTGTCCATACAAAGCTGAAAAATACATCCTTTGTATTTCACAGCCGAACCCTTTTAAAAGCCCACATGGATATGAAATGAGAACATCAAAGTAGGCCACCATTCAGTGGCATTTCATATTCTTTGTACACATTGGATATACTTTTATCATTCTGACACATCCAGCATTCTAGTGACTCAACCAAGTTTAGATAATGCTACTGAGCAGTAACCTACCATAAAAAATATTGTGCACTTTGTGCTTTTCAAGAGTTGACTATCAGAATGTGAACCATTATTTGTAAAATTATAATGTTTATATTTACAAACAAAAGAATGCTTTTAAGTGATGCTAGTAGTTTAAAATCACAAAATTCTCAGCATTCAGTTTAGTGAGACACACCTAGAGATTGGGAGTTGGAGGGAAAAAAAATACCTTTCTTGAATAATGAGAGAATCTATTCACTACCACACTTCTGTTAAAGTAGGAGAGGTTGGTGAAATAATTAATGCTTCAATGTCAAGTCTTACTACAATGAATTAAAGACTAGATGGGGACGTAATGATTTTAAAGACCACTGCAAGATAGAGGGGGACCTTAACTGCACTTGTCCCATGTACATGAAAATGGGTTCTATCATGCCAAGTTTTAACAATAAAGAGCTTTGTATCTTTAAATGTAAAAGTGAAATTTAAACGCAACAATATACTTGAAGTTTAAATAACAACCTAGAAATGGAAGCACAGAAGAAGAGAATATGACCGCAAGGCCGCGAGTTCGATCCTGCATAAACCTTCTTGGTTGGCGCATTACTGGCCGCTGCGTGGTTTATATGGTTGGCGTGGTTTGCGAACTGCCATCACACACCGGTTCTCCAAGACTCGAAAGAAGAATGCGATTCGCCTTCACAACAAAAAAAAAAAAATAACAAAGCAAAAGTTTCGAATTCATGTCTATATGAATTAACCATGCTTCAATTCCAAATTAGTTAGGCCTATTAGCGTGTGTATAATCCACATATTTACCGTATTTTGTATTGTATAATTATGATAGGATTTGGATCATTGTTAGACAAGGATGCAACATTGTACACCTATATATATTTGTATTAATGAGAAAGGTTTTCCAAAGGAGATTAATACACTCTTGCATGGTATCAGAAGCCTAAACCCTCATTTATTCTCGGATTTCTCGAACTAGTCACTGGCTCTTTCTCTGGTTTCCTTTGTTTTCTTCCTACCCGAAAAGAAAGTCAAGAAAGTTGCTTCTTTGCTTTCTTTTGTTGGTTTCTGTGGTCATCAAAGGCTGCAGAAAGAAAGGTGCTTCTTTGCTTACCTGAATTGTCTGTGTCCTCTGTTTAATTTTTCTTACCCGAAAATAACTAAAATTTTATCCTTTACACGAGAACAAATCAATGGCTTTCTTGACCCGTCAACAGTCCGATAATGTGCGGTATATGGATACAGACGCCACATCTCATCTCACCAACAATTCAGGTAATCTTTCTCAAATGCATCAATTATCAACTCCACAATCTGTCGGTAGTGGTCATCGCATTCCAATTCAAGGATTTGACTACACCCTTGCCCCACCACCGCATCCCACTTCTCTCTTAAAAACGTCCTTTATGCACCAAACATCATCAAAATCTAATTTATGTCAGAAAATTTTCCACCGATAATTCAGTCTCAATTAATTTTGACATGTTTGGATTTTTCGTAACGGACCTCCGTACCGGGAAACTCCTTACGAGATGCAATAGTGAGAGGAACCTATATCCGTTCCTATCCACGCCCGTTGCTAGTGTCTCTCCTCCCACCGTTTTAACAATCATCTCTCCCTCTATGTGGCATAGTAGACTTGGTCATCCGGGATCTCACATTTTTTATTCTCTTAGAAATCAAAATTTAATCCAATGCACCAAAGGGAATCTGTCTCATAGTTGCTCCGCATGTCAGTTAGGGAAACTCGTTTGACTACAATTTACGACTTCTATGAGTACCACTCTCTCTCCCTTTGATATTATTCACGCTGATGTATGAATATCTCTCATAACCAGCAACTTAGGCCACAAATACTATCTGATATATTTGGATGATTTCTCTCATTTTCTTTGGGTCTATCCGCTCAAACTCAAATCTCAAGTGTTCTCCAAATTTTTGAGTTTCGTACACTGATTAAAACGCAATTTGAAAAGACATAAAATTATTTCAATGTGATAATGATCGTGAGTTCAATAATTCCTTTTTTCATAAATTCTACGCGGCTAACGGCATGGTTTTTCATCTCGTGCCCATATACCTCCTCTCAAAATGGTAAAGTCGAAAGAATTCTCCGAACCATTAATAATATGATTTGTACCCTCATTTTTCATGCATATATCCCTCCTACTTTTTGGATATATGCACTAAAAATGATAGAACACATTCTCAACATTTACCTATCCATGCGATTTAAAATACGACACCCAACCAAATTATCTACCGATGAATCCCTACATATGACCACCTTAGAATTTGTTGTTGTCTGTGTTACCCAAATATGACATCCATGACACCTCACAAATTAGCACCCCGGTCTACTCCATGCGTCTTCCTAAGTTTCTCATCAAACCATAGGGGGTATTTGTGCTATGAACTCTCTATCGATAAAATTATAATTTCTCGCCACGTCACCTTTATCGAATATGTCTTCCCGTTTGATAACATCCAAAAATTTTGAGTCAGTGATTACCAATTCCTCGAAGATTCGGACCCTCACTGATGGTCCAACAGGCACTCCATCAGGCGGCTACTGTTCCGGCGACGGCAGACGCACAAACTGCCGCCATCGAAAGTTCGGTCGCCACCGCCCAATTTCAAATTCACCGGACTTTGCCCTAATACTTCAAATCCGGTTACCCTCCAACACAAACCACCGACAACAAGTGTGTTACCACCACCAGCCGCAGTCAACTAACCCTCTCCCAACACCCACGCCACCATTCTCAGTTTTCGCATCCCGACCTGTCACACTCTCAGTCACCCCCAATCGATTCCGACCCCACCACCGACAGCCTACCCAACGTCGTCTATATCGCCCATCACTACCACTCCCGGACCTTCGACCATATCAATCCAATCTGTCACTGACCCACATACCAAGCCACAACAGCTTACCAATCCCTGTTCCGTCGAACGAACCACTATCAATAACCCACACCCACCAACTCGACAAAACGCCACTCCACCTATTGCCCCTACCCATACAATGGAAACCCATTACCAATACGGTATTTTCAAGTCAAAAGTCCATTTTAACTTGTCCACACAAACAATTTCCCCTATACCTAAAAACCCAAAATTAGCTAAACTAGACCCGAATTGGAATGCGTCTATGTGTGAGGAATTTAATACTTTGATGAAACAACACACTTGGGATTTGGTTCCTCGACCGGAGGGGGTAAATTTGATCCAATACATATGGTTTTTTCATCACAAATACAGAGACATTGTTGATCTAGAGAGGTATAAGACAAGACATGTGGCTAATGACACTAATCAGCAAGAGGGTATAGACTGTGATGAGACATTCAGTCGCAGAAGCAGCAGAGGTCGGAGACCTAATAAATGGGGTAACCCTACCAGTTCAAAAACGAGTTTTTGCTTAGTGACATCGGGGTTGTTAACCGGCCACCATTTGCACAGTTTTGAGTATTGCTATATGTATGCGCTGGCCTATTAATCAGATTGATGTTGTTATACCCCGTATTTCCAGAGTATGTACGTGAGGGCGTACTTACAAATGTTTAAGCCTTAAGTAGGAAAAGTGGTGAAATTTGTACACAACTAGCGAAAAGAGTCGTTTTCCGACGAAACTTTTTCCGGACTTTGCGAAGGGAAAAATACGGCTATGTCATTTATTATTTTTGCGGATTTTTCCGAGAGACGGAATATTTTGGACCAACGAGAGGGCGACACTTGTCACCCTCAAGTTGGCGGACCAAGTGGGACGACCATGGCACATTTTGCCTTCTTTTTTGTCAAGGAGTTGGTAGGATATTTTTGTGTAGTTGATGAGCAAGTGGGACCCACAAACACATGTCCAAATCCCCACCCTACACTTGCCTACCACTTGGCTTGATCTTGGCCATTGAAAGTCCTATAAATACCCCTTAGTTGAAGACTATTTCTTCATCCTCACTTGAAATTCAAGTCTAAAAATCCTCCTCCTTCATGTTGCTCTCGTCCAAGAGCCTCACTCCCTTTGTAAGGCCTTGTGGAGAGGTACCCCGCCTATAGTGTTCTCGTAAAATACCCTTCCCTTGGTTGAAAAATACTTCTCCAAGTATTGTTATAATGCCAAAATACTCTGCCCAAATACCTTGTAGTATTCCAAGGGTACACTTATACTAAAAGCGAAATACTATTATACTTCCCTTGTCACTAAACGAAACCCTAAGGAAAATCTTCACTGATTGAAGTATTAAGAAGAAGTTTCGTAGAACTTCTAAGGGTTGTTTGGAGCGGGTTGGAGCACTCGAAGTAGGAGCTAAACATTGCTCAGGAGCGACTTTAAACTCGGATAATTTTGGGCTTACGAGGTAAATAATCCTATCCTTCTATTGTAATTGAAAATTACATCCGTAGTTGTATAGAAATGAATATAAGATTCATAGAAGGGAATTGAGCGTAATAGAAGGATATTACAGAAAAGACTTAACTGAAATCACATCGAGAAGAATATTAAAGTAGAAGATTGAATGTACTTACATGGGAATTTGTATTCTGATGAACTTATAACCTTTATTGGTTGAATATTCTGCGAGTAGCATGTACTACTTGGAAGGTGGACAAGGCTAGCGGGTTATAGCCGTGAGCGTTTTGCTAATAGTCGATAATCGTCGCGAGGTATGTGATTCTTCCTATCCTCTTGGCGTGATATTTTAAAAGAATATATATATAGTACGGTGAGCGACGTGTGTTAATCGAATGTAGTTTTACGGCAATGTCTTTTGACTTAAGCTGAATAATAAGAATCGGAAGTATTTTAAAAGAATATATATATAGTACGGTGAGCGTCGTGTGTTAGCGAATGTAGTTTTACTGATGTCTTTTGACTTAAGCTGAATAATAAGAATCTTGAAGTATTTCAAAGAATTAAGAATCCTTTTGAAAGAAGAATAATACTTGGTTTGAAAGCTTAAGAGTTATACTAGCTTTATGGGAAGTTAGGTATAACGACTTAAGAGAGATAAAAAGAATGGTTTATTGATTTTAAGAAGTTAAGAGACTTGATCTTAAAAGATAAGAGACTTGACTTAATTGAATTAATATGAATTTTGTTAAAAAGTGTGAAACCTCATTCGTGAGTAATGAGTACTTGGTTTTAAAAGGAATAATGTTTCTTGATTTGGAAATCAGAATAAGTATCGAACAAACCACTGCAGCGCTAATAAAGGAAAATGTATTGAATAATTAAGTATTATTAAAACCAGTAGAAACCTCCATCTGCATAGAAGTTAAGATGAGACAAAATGATATTACATTTCCTAGATCATGACTGCTTTTATAAGATTGTTATAAACAAAGAATAACCTACTACACATAAGGCTTATTGTTTTAAAGAGTCGTTATTTGATTAAGACTATAAACTATGAAATCTTTCCAAACTAAAAGGCGTGAGTATACAAATTAGGAAAACTTGAACTTTTGGAAAGAATGTTGTTACTTGACGTTGTTCTAGAAAGTGTAAGCCACTTGGTTAAAGCGATTGTAAAGTACTTGATTTTAAAACATGAACGTATTTGGCACTACGGATAATAGTATCGAGTTGTTTTTACGTAAAAGAGGTCTTTTGAAAGGATTAATGTATGTAGTACTTTGGGGTTAAAACCCGGATTTGTTGTAATAAAATAAGAGTGTATAAGTATGTTGAACTTGCTATGTTTGTGGTAATAGCCTTTGTTGTGCAAGTGTTGTATTTACGTACTCGCGTCTCGTTGGAGGCCGGCTATCTCGGTGATTGATGGACATCGACCGATGGGTGGCCAGCGGGTATGCTTCCATTAAGTGTGATGTTGTTACATGGACATATGCGCCGTCTGCGAAATTCGGGGCACGCGGCCGTCACGACGGGTTAATCACCCGATATATTGTTATTGTTGTTACATGGACATACTGCGTCGATCTGGTCGGGGCATGTGGCGTCTGGCGGGTTGATCACCGGTGTATTGGTCTTATTGTTACATGGACACGTCTGCACCGTCTGGTCGGGGCATGTGGCGTGCGGCGGGGTTGATTACGGTACCTTGTTATTATTGTTGCATCACGGGCGTATGCTCGCGATGGAGAATTCCGGGCATGTGGCCAAGATGCGAACATGATTGATGTTGTGGGCGTGAGACCCATAGTTATATTTGAGTGATGACTTTGAGGGCGTGACTCCCTGACTTAACTGCGTTTAAGATTTCGTACTGTATTTTGGTTATCATATATGTCTCCTGCTTTATATAGACTGTTATGATTTAACTACTGATATTTCGATTTCACATACTTGGTACTGTTGTCGACCTCCTTGGGCTGCGTTCATCCGCGGTAAGTACATCGGTTGTTGATCCTCGCTCTTAGGATCGTGATTCGGCGTTGGGAAGCTCCGTTCCTCCGGAGGCTTATCTTTTGGTATGTTACCCTGAGTTGTAGGTTCTTGTACATTCAGGGGTATGGCGGGGCCCTATCCCGTCATGTTGTATAAAAACTCTTAAGTGCATGAAATGCTTGTTGTGGCGAGTTTGTAAAAAGGATAAGCTGTTGGGTTTTATGTATATATCTGAAGGCACGATCCACGGGCAGGTTGGTCGTGACAGATGTGAAAATGCATTTCTACATGGGGATTTGAAAGAAATGGTTTATATGAATCAACCGCCAGGTTTTGTCCATCCAGCCACCCCTCAGTATGTATATCGTCTCTGTAAGTCACTTTATGGCTTGAAACAGGCCCCTCGAGCGTGGTATGATCGCTTTGCACAATATATTTTGCAGATTGAGTTTGTATGCAGCAAGTGTGATAATTCTCTATTTATTTTTCATAGAGGTGGTAGAATTGCATATTTGTTATTGTATGTGGATGATAATGTGCTCACTGCCTCATCTGAGCTATTGAAACATAAGATCATTGCACTGCTCAAAACAGAATTTGCTATTACTGACTTGGGAAAGTTGAGCTATTTTTTGGGGATTTCAGTGACTAGATCTGCATACACTATGTTTCTTTGTCAACGTAAGTATGCAGAGGATATTCTGTACAGGTCTAAAATGACAAATTGCAAGATCATGTCTACTCTGGTTGACTCCAAATCAAAGTTCAATGCTTTGGATGGTGATCCTGTGTCATATCCCACCCTCTACCGGAGTCTTGCAGGTGCCCTACAATACCTGACTTTCATGAGACCTGATATTGCTTATGTGGTTCAACATGTATGCTTATTCATGCATGTTCCCAAGGAGCCTCATTTTACTGCCCTTAAATGTATCTGATCGGTGTATTTTATATACACCTTTTGAGTCAGTTTTAGTTAGTCTTTTGTCCCTTTTTGTACAAATAAGTGTCGTATTAGGATAGTTTTCCTTTCTTTTGAGTCAAAGTGGTTAAAATGGCCAAATGACGGAAAATGAGCTAAAAGAGGAGGTTCCAGAGCTAAAAACAGAGAAATTGGCGAACGAGGCTGAAACCCAGACAAGCGCCGCGGCGCCTCATGTCAACAGGTGCAGGGCCGCGGCGCCTAATCATCAGAGAGGCTACAGAAGTTGCAGCGCCGCGGCTACAGCGAGATCGGTAGCGCGGTGCCAAATCACCCGGAAATTCCGGCCTTGCATGGCGCTGTGTGCATGGCCGCGTAGCGCGAAAAAATAAGGTTTCGACGGATTTTGGGCAGTGCGGGGAAAAGTTGAGGCGGTTAGGAGCTATAAAAAGAGAACCCTAGGCGTTTTAAGGTTCCCCTTGCACAACACAAGGCTTTCTTGCTTGAGATTGGAGACCATAGTTTAGTAAATTTCCTTTCCTTTTCTTGTTTTTATTTCGGTTTATGAAGAACATGGAATTAGTTCTTGTCATGTCAATGGCTAGGAACTAATTCCTCTATAAAACTTTCCATGTTGAGTCTCTAGAAACTTATGTTATGATTTAACGACGCTTATGGTTATTCTTCTTATTGAGATCTATCGATAATTGAATTGAATGCTTGGTAGTTAATTGACAACTAATTATCACTATATGATTTCTAATCGGACTCAGAAAGGAGGATTGTGAATATGCTGTAAGTTGGGTAGACATTCTTGGATTGGGGATGAAAATACCTCAATTATTTATGTAGCGTTAACGAGAGGCTTAACAACCCTAATTTTACGCATTGTGCGTGACAGTTAACTAGGTTCTTAGTCTTAATCCTCCTATAGAGTCATCCTTATCACCGAAAGGTAGAAAGGAGCAATACTGGGGTTGAGTGTTTATACAACCCTAACGGGAGTATAAAACGATTTAGTGAACCTGCTTTCTCCAAAAGAAGATAAGTTATTGCATTAATAAGTAACATAAGCGGATAGTGAGGAGACGTGGAAGCCCTATTCTCATCACAACTGAAGTAAACTCATTAGTTAAATTAGTCTTTATAATTCGTAGTTATAAACCACAAAATCAAATATCAATTTACCAAATAGATACCAAAAGATAGATAGTTGGTACTTGAACCCTAATCCTTGTGGACGATATTCGGTCTTGCTAAGACTATATTACTTGTCACGATAACGTGCACTTGCGTTTAAGTGTGTGCATCTTTCGCTTCATCAAGTTTTTAGCGCCGTTTCGGGATTAGGCATAGTTCAATATCAAGTTTATCTATTGTTACTTTCGAAGTTGGTTTGTACTTTTTATTTTATTTTTATTTTTACGTTTTTCTTTTATTTTGAGAAAATTGAAGTCACAGTGATTGGTTGTTTGTTTTGATCTATTTGAAATCGGTTTATGCGAAGGAGAAGAGGAGCGGACACTCTTGTTCCCGATCGAGAAATTGAGAAAACATGTAGCGAGCGAGAAAGAATCAACTGATTGCAACTTTGATAGAGATTGACGGTGCTCAAAACAATAACATGATGAGAGAAGGGTTAGGTGAAAATCAACCTAACCCAGGGAATGCCTCGGCAAGTGCCAATAGGCGTGGAGGAGAGTCCAAATCCGGCCGAGAAAGAAGTTTGGGAGACTATGCGCCAAGAGTGAATGGAGCACGACATGCATTAGGCTCCCGCAATAGGAGCCAACAACCGAGATAAAATCGGCGATTACGAGCATGGTACATCACGATTGCAATTCGGAGGATCGCCGGAGGATCCACGTATACGCATAGCTAATTTCTTGGAGCTATGTGCAACTTTGATATCTTGGCGTTCGATGATGCCGTTAGATTGAGGCTCTTTCCTTCTCACCGGGGATAGAGCAAAAGTATGGTTGAATTCCTGCTTAGGCCGATTCGATTTTTACATGGCAAAAGGCGCGAAATTCCTAGCCAAGTTCTTTCCCCCGTGTAAAGCAGCAAAACTGAGAGGGGAGTTGAACAACTTCTACCAAGCAGATGGAGAGTCCTTATATGAAGCTTGGGAAAGGATAGAAGATCTACAGAGAAAGTGCCCACACCATTGCATTGAGTTGTGGAACTTGGTCCACATCTTCTATAACGGGCTGAGCAGTATAACCAGAACCATTATAGATGCAGCAGCAGGTGGAGCATTCATGAGGAAAACAGCCCACGACGCTCATGAGTTATTAGAAGATATGGCAACTAACAACCGTATCACGGAAGAAGTCGACAAGTGGGAGGAGAAACGGTGAGAGTCCACGAAATAGATGATATTCTTGCCTTGAATGCCCAGTGGCCCTTTTGGCGAAAGCGATTGCGTGACATCTGATGTCGATGAATGCGGTGCAGATGCCTAAAAGCTGTGAGATATGTGGTGGCCCACATACATATGATATGTGTCATTCAGCTGATCCCAACAATATACCAATGGAGCAGCGAGTGTCGAGCGAGGTAATTATCGAGCGGCAACGAACAACCCTACTCAACACTTATAATCCGAGGTGGAGAATCACCCAAATTTCTCATGGAGAGAGACCGAGCGGCGAGAATCAATACGAGGCGATGCGAGCAGCGAGAACAGAATCGCGGCCGCTTCATTCAAGCCCGCGGCCTCAGCGATTCAATGCCGGTTGTGAAAAAGCGGGCAGTGAAGCGATGTGACAACACTTGCAACGCCCGAGCGCGATTCATGCGAAGCTAGATCCTCGTTAGGGAACTTGAAACACAAGTGGGTCAGCAAAGCGAGCAAACAGCGAGCGCGGTACATTGCAAGCAATACAGAGGTAAATCGAGGAAGCGATGTCGAGCGATGCGATTGAAAGTGGAAAACGATTGGAGCGGCCGATCACCTCGGCGATAAGTGAGAAGAAGCGAGAGATAGAAAAAGAAGGTGATTGAGCCTAGCCCGAGTAGTAGAAAACTCCGGAGAAGGAGTATACAGAGAAGATCTCTTTTCCCGGAGATTACTGCGGAAGGCGGTTGATAAACAATTCTCCAAATTTTGGAGACATTGAGAAAAGCTGCGTATCAACATACCTTTTATAGAGGCTTTGGAGCAGATGCCTTCCTATTTCAAGTTCATGAAGGAGATCTTGGGGAAGAAGAAGAAGGCGAGAATCTGAAATAGTAGCCTTGTGAAGAAGAGTGTAGTGCTATCTTGCGAGAAAAAGTTGCCACCAAAGCTAAAAGATCGAGGAGCTTTAAACTACCTCGATGGCGGGGTGACATGCAATGAGCGTGTGATTTAGGGGCAAGTATAAATCGATGCCCTTATCGGTATTTAAAAGATTGGAGTTAGGTGAGGCCAACCAACCACGATAAGCTTCTGGTGGCCGGCGGGACGGTGGTTCATCGAAGGCAAGATTGAGGACGTGATTGTGAAAGTAGGAAAATTCTTCTTTCCTGCAGACTTCCTCATTCTTGATATGGAAGAAGATGCGGAAATCCTTATCATATTGGGGAGACCATTCCTAGAAACGGGAAGAGCTTTGATTGATGTTGAAAGAGGAGAGTTAACATTAAGGGTGGAGAATGAAGAAATGGTGTTTAAAGTTTTTAAACACGTCATTGAGCCACCAACCATGAGTGGGTGCATTGCAATCAGCACCATCAAACCCCCCTGCGAGCCAATACAAGTCAACCAAAGGGAGATGAGCCCAAGAAAGCAGGCATGGTTTGCCGAAATTCCACTAAAGGAGGTATGTGTTCCTGAAACTTCGCTTGATGATAATGCTAAGAAGAGAAGAAGAAGAAGAAAAAGAAAACGAACAATGTGGAAAAAATGGATTTGTTGTGGGGTTAATACACCTCACATTTATTAAGCTAAGGAACTTGCGTCCGGCTAAAAGACGTTAAAGACAACGCTTGTTGGGAGGCAACCCAACGTTTTCAATTATGTTATTTTAATTTCTGTCTTTAGTTTATTTCATTTTGTCTAGAACAATCTCACGGTCTTGGGTTCTAGCGTTTGTGTTGTGATTGACAGGGATAGGCAAATAAACTGAAGGACGAAAAGCTGAAAGAAAGCCAGGATTTCCAGAAAAGCGGGTAAGCGCCGCGGCGCCCAGGAGCAGGGCCGCGGCGCCAAAAGAACTGAACAGGCGCTGAAGTTTAAGCGCCAGCTGTCAGATCGGGGCGGCGTGAAATCGAAAATTTGCCAAGTTTAGCGCGTATTTCCATGCAATGGCCGAGAAAGTCGAAGAGTCTGCGAAGATTGGCGCGCGGCTCAAAGCGGCGCGGCGGAAATCGAAACTTAAGCGCCCGTAAATCAGATTTTCCCCAATTCCAATTTCAACAACCTAACCCTTCTTCTCCAAAAACACACGAAAATCCAAAAATTTGCCCACAAATCCAACCCAACCACAACCAAAACTCTTAAATTCCTAAAAACCCTTAGCTATCTCAAATAACAAAGCTCCATTCCATAGCCTCAAACCACCATTAGAAATAAGAACATCTTGAATCTTCTCATAAAAATGTAATCTTTTTCTGTTCTTGAGATCTTTACTGAAGTCACAAGAGGTAGTAGTCTGAAGGAGTATTGTAATTGTGAAGTAGTTTGGGTACTGAAAAGTTGATTGTGAAGTTTGGAGAAATAGTAGAAAAGGAGTGTGAGTATTGGGTAGAAGAGTTGAAGTTTGGGGGTGTTGTGTTCGCTGCTAGTTGTTGATTGTGTAGGAAACATTTGTGCCACTAAATTGTAAGCTGGCTTGTTTTAAAAATGTCCACGAGAGAAGAAGAGCCTCCACATCCACCCCAACCCCACAATGATGATACTAGGTTTGTGAGCTACGAGCCTTCCAAAGATACAAAAAGCGATACGGACCCTTAATACAGGAAGGGAATGGACTACCGAGGAGTCATATGGGGAAGAAGATGTTTATGAGCCCATTCGGGCAATGATTGAGTTAAGGGGGTGGAGGAGATTTGTAAATCCGGAGAAGATAGCACCAGTAAACTCAACAATGGTGCGTGAATTCTATGACTTCGGAGAAGGTGGAAATGGGATGCTTTGTAAGAGTGTATGTGCTGTGGCGAGAGAATGTAAATGCACAATTGAAGGCGGTTGATGTTGAAGAAAGAAGTGATTGGAATCACTTTAGAACATAGTCTAGAAGCGACCACATCATTTGGAATGCCGTTGCAAACAGTGAGCTACTGTGATTGCTTTTGACATTGGAAGAAATGGGTGAAGAGCGAACAAGTGCCAATTCAACAAAGCGACCAAAGGTTGGCTATATTTAAATCGGCGCCGCGTGATTCCATCCACGCACTTCACGAGTGCGGAGGATAGGATTAAGCGATATATGGAATTATGAGGAATGGCGATTGATGTGGGGAAAGATATAGTGCGAGCATTGAATAAATCAGCGAGTTGGTGACAACGGTGGATTGGGACACGGCTCACTTATCACTAATCTACGCGCCTTAGGGGTCCCAACCACTGCGACACTTCATGAGAGAAACTAGCTGCCGGTGTCTGTGGGATAGTGCACTCTTTCGGACTCCAAGCCCGGCGGCGGAAGGAGAGTACAACCAGCGGCAACGGCAGCAGCGAGAGCGCGATGAGCGAAGATGAGCACGAAAGCGGGGGTTGATATGCGGCGAGGACCTAGCCACCGACCAACGAAGCGAGAACCTCGATTGCATGATGGAGCAAGTGCTCGAGAACGAGAATGATGATGCAACACCCGACACAATGATACAAGGACAAAATGAGTTGAGGCAGGGACAACATGAGTTGCGACAAGGGCAACAATAATTGGCGAGAGCAACAGCGATTGCAGCGGTTTGTGAGATGAGTTCCCTGTTCAACCAATGGTCGATGCATTATCCACCGCCACCACCACCATATTAGCCAAAGTTTGTAAGTGTCATATTTCTTTTACTGTCTTTGAGTCTACACACATTGGGGACAATATGTGATTTAAGTTTGGGGGGGGGGGGTGTTTTATTTGTGTTTTGTTATGTTTTATTTAAGTCTTTTTGACTGTTTTATGTATATTTGGAGTCACCAATTTTTTTTTTCTTTTGGAGTCATAATTGCCTGTCAAAGATCATGTATGCTGTAGTTGCTAGAAACACCTAGTGAAGTAAGGTGGAATAATGTAATGGAATAAAAACAACTATCTAAACACTTATGTTAGATATGCCAAAAACTCACAAAATCTGTCTATTTGGAGTTTCTTGCTTGAATTATGCATGCTAAATGATGAATACATTTGTGTTATGATTGCTTGCTATTTGAGGCGAAATAGTTAGGATATGCATGTTAGGGAGATGACTCAAGCATTTCTTTCATAGCCAATTCTTACCACTCTTTTCTATCCCGAACTTTAAATATATCCCTACGCAGCCTCATTGAGCCTAAACGTTGAAACTTCTTCTTTGACACCCTATATTCCCACAAATTGTGCCATAAGTAAAAATATGAAATAGTGGAATACATTGTGTGTTAAAAAAAAAGACAAAAAGAGTGAATAAGCACTGTTTTTGATAAAAGTAATAAGAAATAGGCAAAGCCTAAGTTTGGGAGTCTTGTCATTATTATACTTCACTCTCCCAAAACAAAGAGGAAAATATAGAATCGAAGTGAAGGAAAGAACAAAAGAAAAGGGAAATCTTGAAAAGCTAAAGAGCTTATGGTACGAAATGAGCCTAAATGCCTATTTTTACCTACATACCTAAGCCTACATTACTGACCTTAAAGTCTGAAGATCTCTTTTATGCATATCGATTAGTGGAGAATAGCAAGTAAGCATGCCATAGAATTTTTGAATTTATATGCATGATTTAGTATATTGACTTCCATTAAGCATGATAAATATGAGTTTGCGAAATATCTAGCTTAACATGTTTAGTGTCTTTGAAATTTCATGCTATATGTTCCTGCGTATTATTCTCGCTAACCTTCATGTTTTCTAGATAACACTAATGCGGCAAAAGTGATCAATGTCGGTGAGTCTTTATTTTCGTTTCTTGAGTCTTTTATTTCTTTCTTTTATCTTTGCTCGGCGAGCAAAGGTTAAGTTTGGGGGTATTTGATCGGTGTATTTTATATACACCTTTTGAGTCAGTTTTAGTTAGTCTTTTGTCCCTTTTTGTACAAATAAGTGTCGTATTAGGATAGTTTTCCTTTCTTTTGAGTCCAAGTGGTGATACTGGCCAAATGGCGGAAGAGGAGCTAAAAGAGGGCAAAGAGGAGGTTCGAGCTAAAAGCAGAGAAATTGGCGAGGCTGAAACCGGACAAGCGCATGGCCTCATGTCAGCAGTGCGGGCGCGGTGCCTAATCATCAGAGAGGCTACAGAAGTTGCAGCGCGCCTTGGCTGAACAGCGAGAGATCGGGCGCGGCCAAATCACCGAAGGATTGTAGAAATTCCGGCGCCAGCGCTAAATAAGGTTTTGAAGGATTTTGGGCGAACTGCGGGGAAAAGTTGAGCGGTGAGGAGCCTTTAAACGGAGACCCCTACGCAGTTTTTAAGCGTTCCCCTTCTTGCACAACACAAGGCTTTCTTGCTTGGAGATTGGAGACCATAGTTTAGTAAATTTCCTTTCCTTTTCTTGTTTTTATTTCAGTTTTATGAAGAACATGGAATTAGTTCTTGTCATGTCAATGGCTAGGAACTAATTCCTCTATAGGGCTTTCCATGTTGAGTCTCTAGAAACTTATTGTTACACCCCGGAATTTCAGGATATGTTTATAAGAACGTACGTAAGAACTCAAAAATGTTAAGATTTGAGACATGTTATAATTTAGCGGAATTTTGGAAATTGTCGGGAAACGGAATATTGCGACGAACGGGAGGGCGACACGTGTCACCCCCTTAATGGTCTTGGACGAAAATGTGATAGAGGAAATGGTCATTTGACCATAAATTAAAAGACCAAGTCTTGCAAGACAATTTAGCTTGACATTGTTGACTTAGTCAATGACCCCACTTTAAGCTTGATATTTAGTGAATCTCATCCAAACCACCCAAGTGTTCTAATCTATACCCTTCCTTGTGTTATATATGTACACTAGTAGGTGCAAGACCTTGTCATTCCCACACTTAGAATTATTTTCAAGAAACTTGTTCTTGCTCTTTAGGAGCTCACGGTTTGAGGTGTTTGAAGGAAAAATTTCAATTTTTGTCCAATAATTCCCCACTTTAAACCAAGGTACCTAAGGGTATTGTAAGTGTTTCTCAATAGAAAGATCCGGAAAAATGGTGTTTCGTATTAGTCGCAAGGCGAAAACCTAAAGGGTTATTCAACTTTGAAGTTGAAACTTGAAGATGAGTTTTTCATAAGCTTCAGGGTGGCTTGGAGGATTGTAATGTCGGAAGGAGGAGCTAAAGTGCTAGGGATCGACTTGTACTCTTGGAGCATATTTGGGCTAATTGAGGTATAATCTTCGTTTTACTTTTGTAATTGAAGATTTCATGTTATGATAAGTTATAAGTGGTCATGTGATATGTGTTATGAAGTTTGATAAGTGTTATGGAATTGGAGGCTCAAAATCGAAAATGTCCTATTTAGCCATTTGAAATTGAAATCGAATTTGATCGATAAATTGAATTGTCGATGTTACCTACTTGGAGAATGTAGTAGCTAGAATCAATTGCGCTTGATATCTTATTATGCTACCAATTTGGATTGAAATGGAAATTGAATAAGAATCGGTATTGTTATTTTATTGTGAGCCAATTGAAATTTTGGTTATTCATTTTCATTGGATTACCTTATATATTATTGTGAGCCAATTGGGCTGTTTGGTTATTCATTTGCATTGGATTACCTTCATTTTATTGTGAGCCAATTGGGCTGTTTGGTTATTCATTTCATTGGATTACCTTATATATTATTGTGAGCCAATTGGTGTTTGGTTATTCATTTGCATTGGATTACCTACATTTTGTTGTGAGCCAATTGGGGCTGTTTGGTTGTTGTATTTCGACCTTGGAAAAGGTGGAAAAGTTAGTAAAACAAAGGAGGTCTTGTCAGATTTTCCGTAGAATTTAGAGACTTAACACTTATAATATTCTACGTTTGAAGTAAGGCCTTAATAGGCGTACTATGGTCATTATAGGTTGACATACTACGTGCGACGAAATGGACTTAGCAAGTGGATTAAACCAAGAGGTATGTGGAACTTTCTTATCTCTTGAGCATGATTAAGTTGTAAATGTATAGTACGGTAGGCGTCTGAAGATTTTGACAATCTAGTCTATTTGATATCCTTGGCTTACTTTAAAGAATGTCCAAGTGGTTTGAGTTAGGGAATTAGCTCACTTGTTTAAATATTAAGGATATCTTGGTTTTCAAAAGTTAAGAGACTTTAAGTATGTTGAAAGTATTTTAATACTTGTTTTAGGAAAGTTTAAGTCTCTTGGTTATAAGGAAAGAATGTAATTTGCTAATGTATAAGGCTAGTATAACGCTTTATGGGAAGTTGGTTATAATAGCTTTATGGAAAGTTTAAAGAAGTGGTTTACTCTAAGTAATTTAAGTATGTTAAGGGACTTGAAGAGTTTTAAAGTATGCGATACTTGTTTCGTTTTAAACGTATAAGTCCCTTGGATAGGAAATTGTACTTGACTAATGCATAAAGTGAATATAACGACTTTATGGGGAGTTGGTTATATTGGCTTTATGGAAAGATAAATGGCTTGATTTATTGAAAGGCAATTTGATTTAAGGCATCAATTGCCTAAGGTTTTAAAGGAAAGAAGTCACTTGATTTAGAAGCCTAAATGTATTTCTAAAAGGTATCGTGACTTGTCTTGAAAAGTAGTTATGACTTGATACTCTATTATTAGTATCTTGGAAGTTATATATGAAAAAGAGTCATTTTTAAAAGAATAGAAGTCGTAGTACTTTGGGTTAAATTCGGATTTTATAATGACATGTTAGTGCCTTAAGTAAACTAAAATGAGAATGTATATGAATAAGGCTAATAAGAAGTTAGGGGATTTCTTAACTTGCTTATTTATTGTAAGATAAGCGGTAGGGCTTATGTTATGTATGATGGCCGGTTGAGCTAGGTAAGAGTATAAATGAGGGTAAACCCCAAGACGTTATACCACCGCGGTAAGAGTATAAATGAGGGTAAACCCCAAGACGTTATACCACTGTTTAGTGGATTTGCTACCCGTGATGCGAGGAATACCTCACGCGAGTCCTTATGGGCTTATGCGGTGAAATAGTCCCGTGCGGTAGTACGACTATGCGAGAATACCTCGTGCGGTTCACGCGATCTACGGGTGAAATAGTCCCGGAATATGATTGCTTAATGACATCACGCGGGTGGTCCCGCTTTGATCGTGAGCTTTCTACTTTATATTGTAAGTATACTCCTATTTACTCTCATTGTTAGTAAGGCACAGATATCGTTAATTGAGTTATCATACGTGTCTCGATTTATTTAGACTTATGATTTCATTCTGATACTTTCGGGCCACATATTTGGTACATGTTGTCTTGACCTCCTTCGGGCTGCGTTAACGCCGCAGTAAAGTGCAGTTCTTTGGTCCTCGCTCTTAGGATCATTGTTCACCGTTGAGAAGCTCCTTCATTTCGAGGCTTATCCACAGTATTTGTCGGTTGTTGTACATTCAGGGTATGGCGGGGCCTGTCCCGCCGTAATTGTTGTTCTTAGAGTTACGTAGTCACATTGTGGATTGGGTAAAGAAAAGAAAATGTCTTCGTTTCTATTTCTCGATTGAGTATATTTTACGGAAGGTGGCCTTATCGGCTAGCTTTGTTGGTTAGTTCTTCTAAGTTTTTATGTATGTTGTGTATGTTCCGCCGCTATTCTCGATGTATACCGCGCGGTGCCTGTAGGGCACGATCGCCCGGGGTGGTCGTGACAAAAGTGGTATCGAGCGATTAGTCCTCGGAAAGTGTCTACGCACCGTGTCTAAGTAGTCTTGATTATCGGTGTGTTGTGCACCACATCTATAATCGGGAGGTCTGCAGGACATTTAGGATTGGTTTCATTCTTCTCACTCTAAGATCGTGCGATAAATTTTGTATGGTTAAGTCGTCTCCTGTGAGGTTATGTTGTTTTGATTCTACGAGAAAGAGCGATGACCGGGAAGATTATGCGGATTGCGTATCGAGGTTAGTAATGTTTGTAGTATAGTTGGTATTGGGACGCACAACTATACGGATTTATGTATGGGGTCACATATGTGTTGCCTAGGATGATTTTAGATTTCCGGATTTGGTAAGGACTAAATAAATCAGGAAAGTATGAAACGATTTAATGAACTCTCATGAGTTTTACGTGCTAATTTGAGATAATTAGGTGATGATGAGCTATGTGAGAATGTAATGGACCCTCAAGAGGTGATTAAGAGACTAAGTGGAAGACTAGGTTAGCAACTTAAGCTACGTGGTATTCTTAAGGAATTATGCAGGCGAGATCGGACGAAGAAGAAAGTATGGTTGTTGTGGTCAAGACAACACGACTATGGTATTACGAGAAGTTTTTGTACCCTGCCACGGGTGATAAGATAGGCTTGGAGCATGGAAATTGCGAGCACGAGAATGTGATAACCACCGACCTTAGTTATATAAGGCCTTCCGGGTAGTAAAGAGTTAAATACGACGCCGAGTCGGGATTGGGGGTCTATTTAGGGTCGCCCCATAACTTGAAAGGAAATGGGATCAGTTGGTAGTAGTCCCGCTACGTGACAGGGTCACGAGGGTGCAAGGCCCAAATTTAGTTAATCATTTTATGGGTTCGTGGACGTGTTCCACCGAACCAGTTGTGAGCCGGAATCGGCCTTATGTTGTTTAATTTAGTAACTCCAGAGTGAGGCGAGTTAGTATGGAATTTATGTATGTAAGATAGAATAAGTTTGGGAGTATGCGGAAGAGTGCGACCGAAGAAAGAGAGCAACCAAGAGTAAGGAAATGGAACATGAATCCATGAGGACCTTTCAAGGTGACTACACCCGTGAGTGTTGGGTGGTAGCTGAGCGGTTAGATAATAATTGTCGGTAACGATAAAGTCGTTGGACCCAGCAGAGCTGTTATGACAGACATTGAGGTCATTATGAGTTCGGGCTAGTTGGCCTCTTGTTATGCCAACGTGGACTACATAAGAGAGATTGATTCGGTACGCTTTCCTGCAGTTTGCTATCGAGTGGAAAGGAAGAGAAGTGGTGGTAACCAGTGAATTATCCTTCCTTCTTTGACATTGTTTTCTTTTTAAGTCTGTGTGACTTGTTCACTTGGGGTAAATTGGCGCAGGAAGTTATTTTGAGTGCCCTTGGGGGTACTTGGAGTTGGTTTGGTGTGGCGGTCAGGGCCACGACCTTCCGGATAATTTCAGAAAGCGCAAGGCATGAATAAAAATAAGCACGAATCTTTGCCGGAAAGTGAGGCATCTTTGGGAGGTTGGAAAATCTACACAAACTTAAAGGTGGTGTGTGATGATTAGCTATTACTGGACCGCAAGAGGACCCTGTGATTAGGGTTGTGACTCCAAGGAAAGTTCAAGAGAGGGAGATAAGTTCTCTTCCCCACGAAAAAGGACAGTTGCGTATTATGGGGTTGCATGTACCCGTATTTGTTAGACGAGGATATGGCCAGGAATATTAAAGGAGAATACGACTATGGTTAAAGATAGGTTGCACGAGATATGTTTACCCCAGACTAGTGTAAAGACCATTAGTAGATAATGGGCAGTAAGAACATTTCGAGAAAATGTGGTAACAGCTAGTTATAGGCTCTGCAACTGGGAAAGGAAAAATCGGGTTACTGCTTGACGAGATCAAGAAAACCTCCCTAAAAATGTGATTGTGATAAGTCTTAGCCGTGAGGCAAGCAAAGGAATCAAATTTAAGTTTAGTGACCAAGTTTGGTTGCAACAAAGGGAATCGGGAACCATAAGTGAGATTAGGGATACCGAATACTTGAGGAATTAGAAAGGTTTCGGTTATTGGAAGTTAGTTGACCACGACTCTGATTCTAACCCCTCTGTAAGACTAGAGGTTAGGTTATTATGTTAGCACGCGTTGAGTGTTGGGCTAGGTTGTGTCTTGACGCAACCCGATGAGATAGAACCTATGTTTTCCGGTAGTTAGGGAAGCGAGGAAAATTACGCCACTTCGATTTTGGTGGCGGCGATTAAATCATGCCTTGAAGATTTGGGGGCATGATGTATTTATAGACTTCATGTGGATATTTGTGCGGACCACAAAGCCTCGGTATATCTGCGGTGAGGCGGTAGAATTTGCGGCGAGGATGGTGGTTAGAGTTACTCAAGATTGTGATATTGATATCCTATACCATCCGGGAAAGCCAAGCGATTCTGAGATACTCTTTGTCGTGGACCTAAGGGTAGTCTTCGGATAGGCGGCGGATAGGCGAGGATGTGGTCAGTGAGTTTCTTGATTCTAGAGCCTAGGGGTTCGATTATTTGTTTCAAGGTTAATGAAGTTCGATCAGAGAGGTTGCGAGTCTTCCATTGTTGGGGAAGTAAAGAGCGGCGATATGAGATCCGATTACGATCTGTATCGAATCGGCTCTCAGAGAGAAGAGCACATTCGAGTAGCACCGGATAAGGTCTTGTGAGATGGGGATAGATTGCGTGTACCGATGCTGCGGGACTATTCAAAGAGTCTTAGGGAGGCACGCAATGCTTATTGTCCTAATTGTTGGTCGACTAAGTTGTGTCGTGACCTCGGATGTGTGTATGGGTAAGATGACCGGAAAAGGGACATAGCGGGGTTTCTTGCTTAGTGTCCGAGTTAGTAGCAGTCATGGTTGTGCACGAAGCCAGTGGGCTATTTCAGCGATTGAAATCCCAACCTAGATATGAGAGGTATTTTATATGGATCTTATTCTGAGGTGGCATCGTACTCGGAAGGAAGTCACGACTCCCAGAAGTCGTAGTAATTAAATTTGGCGAAACCATTTGTGTTCTTCAGATTGGGACCACTTGCTGGTGAGGTTTATACTAGCTTGTATAGCGAGAGATTGTGAGGCGCACGGGGTCCCTACGTTTATGATGCCAGACAGATGAGCTCGATTACGGATAACCACGGAGGTATTTCGGGAGGATTAGGGACAGGTGAGTCTCGGTGTTGCATTACCCTCGGGCCAAGCGGACGTGCGAGCGTACTATCGAGCGCAGGGGATAGGTTGCGGGCTGTGTTTTTGATTCAGGAATGGCGAGAAGGTTAATTGCCTCTTGTCGTGTTACGTGCGATAGAGTACCACTTCAGGTTTTGGTGGCGATGCGAGGCCTTGTGTGTAAGTGGAGATCGCGGTCGGATGGTTCGACATAGGCGAGGTTCGATTATTTAGTCGAACTTGATTCCGGCAAGCTATGGATAAGCGAAGCTTATCGGGAAGATTGTAGTAAGCTTAGAGTCGCGAAGCTTTATGCGAGATAACCGATGTGGACACGTGGGGTTGATTTGATATTTTGGTATGAGTATTGTTATGTGGCGGTGTGGCATTATTGGCACGTAGGGGTTGTAAGGAGACTATGTCGCTATCTTAAGTTTGACTCAGAGAGAACATTCGGGGCGAATGTTTCTAAGGGGAAGAATGTTACACCGGAATTTGAGGATATGTTTATAAGAACGTCGTAAGAACTCAAAAATGTTAAGATTTGAGACATGTTATAATTTAGCGGAATTTTGGAAATTGTCGGAAAGCGGAATATTGCGTGAGCGGGAGGCGACACGTGTCACCCCTTAATGGTCTTGGGCGAAAATGTGATAGAGAAATGGTCATTTGACCATAAATTAAAAGACCAAGTCTTGCAAGACAATTTAGCTTGACATTGTTGACTTAGTCAATGACCACTTTAAGCTTGATATTTAGTGAATCTCATCCAAACCACCCAGTGTTCTAATCTATACCCTTCCTTGTGTTATATATGTACACTAGTAGGTGCAAGACCTTGTCATTCCCACACTTAGAATTATTTTCAAGAAACTTGTTCTTGCTCTTTAGGGAGCTCACGGTTTGAGGTGTTTCAAGAAGGAAAAATTTCCAATTTTTGTCCAATAATTCCCACTTTAAACCAAGGTACCTAAGGGTATTGTAAGTGTTTCTCAATAGAAAGATCTGGAAAAATGGTGTTTTTCGTATTATGGCGAAAACCTAAAGGGTTATTCAACTTTGAAGTTGAAACTTGAAGATGAGTTTTCATAAGCTTCAAGGGTGGCTTGGAGTGGATTGTAATGTCGGAAGGAGGAGCTAAAGGTGCTGAGGATCGACTTGTACTCTTGGAGCATATTTGGGCTAATTGAGGTATAATCTTCGTTTTACTTTTGTAATTGAAGATTTCATGTTATGATAAGTTATAAGTGGTCATGTGATATGTGTTATGAAGTTTTATAAGTGTTATGGAATTGGAGGCTCAAAATCCGAAAATGTCATATTTAGCCATTTGAAATTGAAATCCAATTTGATCGATAAATTGAATTGTCGCATGTTACCTACTTGGAGAATGTAGTAGCTAGAATCAATTGCTTGATATCTTATTATGCTACCAATTTGGATTGAAATGGAAATTGAATAAGAATCGGTATTGTTATTTTATTGTGAGCCAATTGAAATTTGGTTATTCATTTTCATTGGATTACCTTATATATTATTGTGAGCCAATTGGGGCTGTTTGGTTATTCATTTGCAGTGGATTACCTTCATTTTATTGTGAGCCAATTGGAAATTTGGTTATTCATTTTCATTGGATTACCTTATATATTATTGTGAGCCAATTGGAAACATTTGGTTATTCATTTGCATTGGATTACCTTCTATTTTGTTGTGAGCCAATTGGGGCTGTTTGGTTGTTGTATTTCGACCTTGGAAAAGGTGGCAAAGTTAGTAAAAACAAAGGAGGTGCTGTCCGATTTTCCGTAGAATTTAGAGACTTAACACTTATAATATTCTACGTTTGAAGTAAGGCCTTAATAGACGTACTATGGTCATTATAGGTTGACATACTACGTACGACGAAATGGACTTAGCAAGTGGATTAAACCGAAGAGGTATGTGGAACTTTCTTATCTCTTGAGCATGATTAAGTTGTAAATGTATAGTGCGGTGAGCGTCTGAGATTTTGACAATCTAGTCTATTTGATATCCTTGGCTTACTTTAAAGAATGTCCAAGTGGTTTGAGTTAGGGAATTAGCTCACTTGTTTAAATATTAAGGATATCTTGGTTTTAATACTTGTTTTGTGGGAAAGTTTAAGTCTCTTGGTTATAAGGAAAGAATGTAATTTGCTAATGTATAAGGCTAGTATAACGACTTTATGGGAAGTTGGTTATAATAGCTTTATGGAAAGTTTAAAGAGTGGTTTACTCTAAGTAATTTAAGTATGTTAAGGGACTTGAAGAGTTTTAAAGTATGCGATACTTGTTTCGTTTTAAACGTATAAGTCCCTTGGATAGGAAATTGTACTTGACTAATGCATAAAGTGAATATAACGACTTTATGGGGAGTTGGTTATATTGGCTTTATGGAAAGATAAATGGCTTGATTTATTGAAAGGCAATTTGATTTAAGGCATCAATTGCCTAAGGTTTTAAAGGAAAGAAGTCACTTGATTTAGAAGCCTAAATGTATTTCTAAAAGGTATCGTGACTTGTCTTGAAAAGTAGTTATGACTTGATACTCTGTTATTAGTATCTTGGAAGTTATATATGAAAAGAGTCATTTTTAAAAGAATAGAAGTCGTAGTACTTTGGGTTAAATTCGGATTTTATAATGACATGTTAGTGCCTTAAGTAAACTAAAATGAGAATGTATATGAATAAGGCTAATAAGAAGTTAGGGGATTTCTTAACTTGCTTATTTATTGTAAGATAAGCGGTAGGGCTTATGTTATGTATGATGGCAGGTTGAGCTAGGGTAAGAGTATAAATGAGGGTAAACCCGAGGCGTTATACCACCGCTTGAGGTAAGAGTATAAATGAGGGTAAACCCCAAGGCGTTATACCACTTGTTTAGTGGATTTGCTACCCATGATGCGAGGAATACCTCATGCGAGTCCTTATGGGCTTATGCGGGTGAAATAGTCCCGTGCGGTAGTCTGACTATCGAGGAATACCTCATGCGGGTCCACGCGATCTATGCGGGTGAAATAGTACCGAGAATAGGATTGCTACTGAACGGGCGGGTGGTCCCGCTTTCGTGAGCTTTCCTACTTTATATTGTAAGTATACTCCTATTTACTCTCATTGTTAGTAAGGCACGATGTCTTCGTTAATTGAGTTATCATACATGTCTCGGTTTTATTTAGACTTATGATTTCATTCTGATACTTTCAGTTTCACATATTTGGTACATGTTGTCTCGACCTCCTTGAAGTGCGTTCACGCCGCAGTAAAGTCTGAGTTCTTGGTCCTCGCTCTTAGGATCATTGTTCATTTGTTGAAGCTCCTTCATTTGAGGCTTATCCACAGTATTTGTCGGTTGTTGTACATTGGGGTATGGCGGGGCCTGTCACTTGAATTGTTGTTCTTAAGTGCAGTAGTCACATTGTGGATTGGGGTGTAAAGAAAAGAAAAATGTCTTATTCTATTTACGGATTGAGTATATTTTACGGAAGGTGGCCTTATCGGCTAGCTTTGTTGTTAGTTCTTATCTAAGTTTTTATGTATGTTGTGTATGTTCATCGCTATTCTCGATGTATACAGCGGGGTGCGGGTAGGGCACTAGTCGCGAGCAGGGTCGGGTCGTGACAACTTATGTTATGATTTAATGCGCTTATGGTTATTCTTCTTCTTGTTGAGATCTATCCAAAATTGAATTGAATGCTTGGTAGTTAATTGACAACTAATTATCACTATATGATTTCTAATCAGACTCCGAAAGGAGGGGATTGTGAATATGTTGTAAGTTGGGTAGACATTCTTGGATTGGGGATGAAAATACCTCAATTATTTATGTAAGCGTTAACGAGAGGCTTAACAACCCTAATTTTACGCATTGTGCGTGACGGTTAACTAGGTTCTTAGTCTTAATCCTCTATAGAGTCATCCTTATCACCGAAAGGTAGAAAGGAGAAATCTGGGTTGAGTGTTTATATAACCTAACGGGAGTATAAAGCGATTTAGTGAACTGCTTTCTCGAAAGAAGATAAGTTATTGCATTAATAAGTAACATAAGCGGATAGTGAGGAGGCGTGGAAGCCTATTCTCATCCATTGAAGTAAACTCATTAGTTAAATTAGTCTTTATAATTCGTAGTTATAAACCACAAAATCAAATATCAATTTACCAAATAGATACCAAAAGATAGATAGTTGGTACTTGAACCCTAATCCTTGTGGACGATATTCGGTCTTGCTAAGACTATATTACTTGTCACGATAACGTGCACTTGCGTTTAAGTGTGTGCATCTTTTTGCTCATCAAGTTTTTGGCGCCGTTGTCGGGGATTAGGCATAGTTCAATATCAAATTTGTCTATTTTTAATTTCTAATTTGGTTTTTAATTTTTATTTTTATTTTTATTTTTTACGTTTTTTCTTTTATTTTCAGAAAATTTGAGGTACCGTGATTGGTTGTTTGTTTTTGATCTATTTCAGGAAATCAGTTTATGCGAAGGAGAAGAGGAGCAGACACTCTTGTTCCCTTGATCGAAATTGAGAAAACACAAGCGAGCGAAAGAATCAGCAATTGCAACTTTGATAGAGATGGGCGGTGCTCAAACAATAACATGATGAGAGAAGGGTTAGGTGAAAATCAACCTAACCGGGAATGCCTCGGCAAGTACCAATAGGCGTGGAGAGAGTCCAAATCCAGCGAGAAAGAAGTTTGGGAGACTATGTGCCAAGAGTGAATGGAGCACAAACATGCATTAGGCTCCACGCAATAAGGAGCAACAACTTCGAGATAAAACCGGCGATTACGAGCATGAGTACGGCCTGAGTGCAATTGGAGGACGCCATGGAGGATCACATATGCATAGCTAATTTCTTGGAGCTATGTGCAACTTTCGAATATCGGCGTTGCGATGATGCGTCAGTTGAGGCTCTTTCCGCCTCACTCGAGGATAGAGCAAAAGTATGGTTGAATTCCTGTAGATTCGATTTTTACATGGCAAGAGGCGCACGAAATTCCTAGCCAAGTTCTTTCCCGTGTAAGCGGCAAAGCGAGAGGAGTTGAACAACTTCTACCAGCGGATGGAGAGTTCTTATATGAAGCTTGGGAAAGGATCAAAGATCTACAGAGAAAGTGCCCACATTCGTTGAGTTGTGGAACTTGGTCCACATCTTCTATAAGTGGCGGTACAACGAACCATTATAGATGCGGCGGTGGAGCATTCATGAGAAAAGCGACCCACGGCTCATGAGTTATTAGAAGATATGGCAACTAACAACCATGTCACGAGAAGAGGTCGACAAGTGGGAGGAAACGGTGAAGTCCACGAAATAGATGCTATTCTTTGCCTTGAATGCCCAGTGGCCCTTTTGGCGAAAACGATTGCGTGACATCTGATGTCGATGAATGTAGTGCAGATGCCTAAAAGGCATGAGATATGTGGTGGCCCACATACATTCGATAGGTGTCCTTGGTGATCCCAACAATATACCAATGGAGAAGCGAGTGTCGAGCGGTAGGTAATTATCGAGAAGCAGAGCAATCCTACTACAACACTTATAATCCGGTGGAGAATCACCCAAATTTCTCATGGAGAGGAGACCGAGCGAGAATCAATACGAGCGGCAGAATCAATACGAGGCGATGCGAGCAGCGAGCAGAATCAGCGACCGCCATTCAAGCCCGCGGCCTCAGCGATTGATGCACCGGTTAAAGAAAAGCGAGCGAGCGGCGGTGTGGCAACGCCAGCACGAGCGATTCATGGCGAAGCTAGATCCTCGTTCAGAACTTGAAACACAAGTGGGTCGGCTAGCCAGCAGCAAACAGCGAGCCGCGAGTACATTGCCAAGCAATCTGAGTAAATCAGGAAGCGATGTCGAGCGATGCGATTGAAAGTGGAAGCGATTGGGCGGCGATCACTCGGCGATAAGTGAGAAGAAGCGAGATAGAAAAAGAGAAGGTGATTGAGCCTAGCCGGTAGTAGAAAACTCCAAGAAGGAGTATCTGAGAGAAGATCCCTTTTCCCCGGAGATTACAGAAGGCGGTTGATAAACAATTCTCCAAATTTTTGGAGACATTGAAGCGCATATCAACATACCTTTTATAGAGGCTTTGGAGCGGATGCCTTCCTATTTCAAGTTCATGAAGGAGATCTTGGGAAGAAGAAGAAAGGTGGCGAGAATACGAAATAGTAGCACCGAGGAAGAGTGTAGTGCTATCTTGCGAGAAAAAGTTGCCACCAAAGCTAAAAGATCGGGGAGCTTTACACTACCTGATGGGCGGGGTGACATGCAACAGTATGTGATTTAGGAGCAAGTATAAATCGATGCCCTTATCGGTATTTAAAAGATTGGAGTTGGGTGAGGCGAACCAACCACGATAAGCTTCTACAAGCGGGGCGGTGGTTCATCGAAGGCAAAATTGAGGGCGTGATTGTGAAAGTAGGAAAATTCTTCTTTCTGTGGACTTCCTCATTCTTGATATGGAAGAAGATGCGGAAATCCTTATCATAGTGGGGAGACCATTCCTAGAAACGGGAAGAGCTTTGATTGATGTTGAAAGAGGAGAGTTAACATTAAGGGTGGAGAATGAAGAAATGGTGTTTAAAGTTTTTAAACACGTCATTGAGCCACCAACCATGAGTGGGTGCATTGCAATCAGCACCATCAGCCCCTGCGAGCCAATACAAGTCAACCAAGGAGATGAGCCCGAAAGCGAGCATGGTTTGCGAAATTCCACTAAAGGAGGTATGTGTTCCTGAAACTTCGCTTGATGATAATGCTAAGAAGAGAAGAAGAAGAAAAAGAAAACGAACAATGTGGAAAAAATGGATTTGTTGTGGGGTTAATACACCTCACATTTATTAAGCTAAGGAACTTGCGTCCGGCTAAAAGACGTTAAAGACAACGCTTGTTGGGAGGCAACCCAACGTTTTCAATTATGTTATTTTAATTTCTGTCTTTAGTTTATTTCATTTTGTCTAGAACAATCTCACGGTCTTGGGTTCTAGCGTTTGTGTTGTGATTGACAGGGATCGGCCAATAAAGCGAAGGGCGAAAGTGAAGAAAAGCAGGATTTCTAGAAAGCGGGTAGCCGCGGCCGGCGAGGCGCGGCGCCAAAAGAAGCGACAGCGCTGAAGTTTAAGCGCGCGCGCCAGGAAGCGAGCGCGGCGAAATCGAAAAATTTGCCAAGTTTAGGTGCGCGGCGCCAATGGCCGAGCGCGAAAAGTCGAAGGAGTGCAGAAGATTGGGCGCCGCGGCTCCAAAAGCAGGGCCGCGGCGCCGAAGCGGAAATCCAGAAACTTAAAACGCCCAGAAATCAGATTTTCCCCAATTCCAATTTCAACAACCTAACCCTTCTTCTCCAAAAACACACGAAAATCCAAAAATTTGCCCACAAATCCAACCCAACCACAACCAAAACTCTTAAATTCCTAAAAACCCTTAGCTATCTCAAATAACAAAGCTCCATTCCATAGCCTCAAACCACCATTAGAAACAAGAACATCTTGAATCTTCTCATAAAAATGTAATCTTTTTCTGTTCTTGAGATCTTTACTGAAGTCACAAGAGGTAGTAGTATGAAGGAGTATTGTAATTGTGAAGTAGTTTGGGTACTGAAAAGTTGATTGTGAAGTTTGGAGAAAGAGTAGAAAAGGAGTGTGAGTATTGGGTAGAAGAGTTGAAGTTTGGGGATGTTGTGTTCGCTGCTAGTTGTTGATTGTGTAGGAAACATTTGTGCCACTAAATTGTAAGCTGCAGAAACTGTTTTAAAAATGTCCACCAGAAAGAGAAGAGCCTCCACATCCACTGACCCCACAATACGATGATACTAGGTTTGTGAGCTACCAAGCCTTCAAAGATACAAAAACGATGCGGACCATAATCTGGAAGGGAATGGACTACAGAGGAGTCATATGGGAAGAAGATGTTTATGAGCCCATTCGCAATGATTGAGATTAAGGGGTGGAGGAGATTTGTAAATCCGGAGAAGATAGCACGATGAAACTCAACAATAGTGCGTGAATTCTATGCCAACTTTAGGAGAAGGTGGAAATGGGATGCTTTGTAAGGGAGTGTATGTGCTGTGTGGCGAGAGAATGTAAATGCACAATTGAAGGCGGTTGATGTTGAAGAAAGAAGTGATTGGAATCACTTTAGAACATGGTGCAAGCGCGACCACATCATTTGGAATCCGTTGCAAACAAGTGAGCTACCATGGGGCTACTTTTGACATTGGAAGAAATGGGTCAAGAACCGAGCAGTGCCAATTCAACAAAGCGACCAAAGGTTGGCTATATTTCGTCGGCGCCGTGATTCCATCCACGCACTTCACGAGTGCGGAGGATAGGATTAAGCGATATATGGAATTATGAGGAATGACGATTGATGTGGGGAAAGATATAGTGCGAGCATTGAATAAATCAGCGAGTTGGTGAAAATTGGATTGGGACACGGCTCACTTATCACTAATCTATGCGCCTTAGGGGTCCCATGACCACCTGACACTCGTAGAGAAACTAACTGCCGGTGTCCTGTGGGATAGTGCACTCTTTCCCAGACCCAAGCCCCCCAGCAGCCAGAAGGAGAGTACAACCAGCGGCGGCGAGGCGCAATGAGCGAAGATGAGCACGAAAGCAGGGCTCGATATACGGCGAGACCTAGCCGCAGCCAACCGAGCGGAACCTCGGTGCACATGATGGAGCAAGTGCTCGAGAACGGAAGAATGATGATGCAACACACGACACAATGATACAAGGACAAAATGAGTTGAGGCAGGGACAACATGAGTTGCGACAAGGGCAAGAATTGAGGCGGGAGCAACAGCGATTCCTTAGCTGATTTGTGAGATGAGTTCCTGTTCAACCAATAGTCGATCATTATCCACCGCCACCACCACCATTTTAGCCAAAGTTTGTAAGTGTCATATTTCTTTTACTGTCTTTGAGTCTACACACATTGGGGACAATGTGTGATTTAAGTTTGGGGGGTGTTTTATTTGTGTTTTGTTATGTTTTATTTAAGTCTTTTTTACTGTTTTATGTATATTTGGAGTCACCAATTGTTTTTTCTTTTGGAGTCATAATTGCCTGTCAAAGATCATGTATGCTGTAGTTGCTAGAAACACCTAGTGAAGTAAGGTGGAATAATGTAATGGAATAAAAACAACTATCTAAACACTTAGGTTAGATATGCCAAAAACTCACAAAATCTGTCTATTTGGAGTTTCTTGCTTGAATTATGCATGCTAAATGATGAATACATTTGTGTTATGATTGCTTGCTATTTGAGGCGAAATAGTTAGGATATGCATGTTAGGGAGATGACTCAAGCATTTCTTTCATAGCCAATTCTTACCATTCTTTTCTATCCCGGACTTTAAATATATCCCTAGTCAGCCCCATTGAGCCTAAACGTTGAAACTTCTTCTTTGACACCCTATATTCCCACAAATTGTGCCATAAGTAAAAATATGAAATAGTGGAATACATTGTGTGTTAAAAAAAAAGACAAAAAGAGTGAATAAACTGTTGCACTGATAAAAGTAATAAGAAATAGGCAAAAGCCTAAGTTTGGGGGTGCTTGTCATTATTATATACTTCACTCTCCCAAAACAAAAGAGTGAAAAGATAGAATCGAAGTGAAGGAAAGAACAAAAAGAAAAGGGAAATACTGAAAAGCTAAAGAGCTTATGGTACACGAAATTAGCCTAAATGCCTATTTTTACCTACCTATACCTAAGCCTACATTACAACCCTTAAAGTCCTGAAGATCTCTTTTATGCATATCCAGGATTAGTGGAGAATAGCAAGTAAGCATGCCATAGAATTTTTGAATTTATATGCATGATTTAGTATATTGACTTCCATTAAGCATGATAAATATGAGTTTGCGAAATATCTAGCTTAACATGTTTAGTATGCTGAAATTTCATGCTATATGTTCCTGCATATTATTCTGTTAACCTTCATGTTTTTCTAGATAACACTAATGCGGCAAAAGTGATCAATGTCAGTGAGTCTTTTATTTTCGTTTCTTGAGTCTTTTATTTCTTTCTTTTTATCTTTGCTCGAAGGCGAGCAAAGGTTAAGTTTGGGGGTATTTGATCGGTGTATTTTATATACACCTTTTGAGTCAGTTTTAGTTAGTCTTTTGTCCCTTTTTGTACAAATAAGTGTCGTATTAGGATAATTTTCCTTTCTTTTGAGTCAAAGTGGTTAAAATGGCCAAATGACGGAAAAGGAGCTAAAAGAGGGCAAAAGAGGAGGTTCCAGAGCTAAAAACAGAGAAATTGGCGAGCAGTGAAACGGACAAGCGCGCATGCCTACCATGTCAGCAGTGCGGCGCGGTGCCTAATCATCGAGAGGCTCTGAAGTTGCGGCGCCGGCTACGACAGCGAAGATCGGGCGCGGCGCAAATCACCAAGGATTGCGAATTTCCGTGTGCGCTGGCGAAAAATAAGGTTTTGAAGGATTTTGGGCGAACTGCGAGGAAAAGTTGAGGCGGTTAGGAGCCTATAAAAGGAGAACCCTAGGCAGTTTTAAGGGTTCCCCTTCTTGCACAACACAAGGCTTTCTTGCTTGGAGATTGGAGACCATAGTTTAGTAAATTTCCTTTCCTTTTCTTGTTTTTATTTCAGTTTTATGAAGAACATGGAATTAGTTCTTGTCATGTCAATGGCTAGGAACTAATTCCTCTATAGGGCTTTCCATGTTGAGTCTCTAGAAACTTATGTTATGATTTAATGCATGCTTATGGTTATTCTTCTTCTTGTTGAGATCTATCCAATAATTGAATTGAATGTTTGGTAGTTAATTGACAACTAATTATCACTATATGATTTCTAATCAGACTCCGAAAGGAGGGGATTATGAATATGTTGTAAGTTGGGTAGACATTCTTGGATTGGGGATGAAAATACCTCAATTATTTATGTAGCGTTAACGAGAGGCTTAACAACCCTAATTTTACGCATTGTGCGTGACGGTTAACTAGGTTCTTAGTCTTAATCCTCCTATAGAGTCATCCTTATCAGAAAGGTAGAAAAGGAGCAATCTTTGGGGTTGAGTGTTTATATAACCCTAACGGGAGTATAAAACGATTTAGTGAACCTGCTTTCTCCAAAAGAAGATAAGTTATTGCATTAATAAGTAACATAAGCGGATAGTGAGGAGACGTGGAAGCCCTATTCTCATCACAACTGATGTAAACTCATTAGTTAAATTAGTCTTTATAATTCGTAGTTATAAACCACAAAATCAAATATCAATTTACCAAATAGATACCAAAAGATAGATAGTTGGTACTTGAACCCTAATCCTTGTGGACGATATTCGGTCTTGCTAAGACTATATTACTTGTCACGATAACGTGCACTTGCGTTTAAGTGTGTGCATCTTTTCGCTCATCAAGTTTTTGGCGCCGTTGCCGGGGATTAGGCATAGTTCAATATCAAATTTGTCTATTTTTAATTTCTAATTTGGTTTTTAATTTTAATTTTAATTTTTATTTTTTACGTTTTTTCTTTTATTTTCAGAAAATTCGAGGTACCGTGATTGGTTGTTTGTTTTTGATCTATTTCAGGAAATCAGTTTATGCGAAGGAGAAGAGGAGCAGACACTTTTGTTCCCTTCAATCCAGAATTGAGAAAACCTGTAAGCAGAACAGAAAGAATCAACGGATTGCAACTTTGATAGAGATGGACGGTGCTCAAAACAATAACATGATGAGAGAAGGGTTAGGTGAAAATCAACCTAACCCAGGAATGCCTCGGCAAGTGCCAATAGACGTGGAGGAGAGAGTCCAAATCCAGCCAGAAAGAAGTTTGGGAGACTATGTGCTGCCAAGAGTGAATGGAGCACAGACATGCATTAGGCTCCTGCAATAAGAGCCAACAACCGAGATAAAGCGGCGATTACGAGCATGGTACGAAGCCTGATGCAATCGGAGGCTGCCGTTGGAGGATCACATATGCACATAGCTAATTTCTTGGAGCTATGTGCAACTTTCGAATATAACGGCGTTGCGATGATGCCGTCAGTTGAGGCTTTTTCCCTTCTCACTCGAGGATAGAGCAAAGTATGGTTGAATTCCTGTGCCGATTCGATTTTTACATGGCAAGAGGCGCACATAAATTCCTAGCCAAGTTCTTTCCCAGTGTAAGCGACAAAGCGAGAGGAGTTGAACAACTTCTACCAAGCAGATTGAGAGTCCTTATATGAAGCTTGGGAAAGGATCAAAGATCTCTGAGAGAAAGTGCCCACACCATTGCATTGAGTTGTGGAACTTGGTCCACATCTTATAATTTGGCGGTACAACGGAACCATTATAGATCGCGTGCGGTGGAGCATTCATGAGGAAAACAGCCCACGACGCTCATGAGTTATTAGAAGATATGGCAACTAACAACCATGTTATAGAAGAGAGGTCGACAAGTGGGAGGAGAACAGTGAGAGTCCACGAAATAGATGCTATTGCTGCCTTGAATGCCCAAGTGGCCCTTTTGGCGAAAGCGATTGCGCAACATACGATGTCGATGAATGCGGTGCAGATGCCTAAAAGTCGTGAGATATGTGGTGGCCTACATACATTCGATAGGTGTCCTTGGTGATCCCAACAATATACCAATGGAGCGGCGAGTGTCAGCAAGAGGTAATTATCGAGAGCAGAACAACCCTACTCAAACACTTATAATCGGTGGAGAATCACCCAAATTTCTCATGGAGAGAGAGACCGGCGAGAATCAATACGAGGCGGAGAATCAATACGAGGCGATGCGAGAACCGAAGCGAATCAATCAGCCGCTTCATTCAAGCCCCGGCCTCAGCGATTCAATGCCGGTTCAGCGAAAAGCGAGCGGTGGCATGGCGGCGCACCAACGCCGACGCGATTCATGCGAAGCTAGATCCTCGTTCAGAACTTGGAAACACAAGTGGGTCGGCTAGCAAAGCGAGCAAACAGCGACGCAGGTACATTGCCAAGCAATACAGGTAAATCAGGAAGCGATGTCGAGCGATGCGGTTGAGAAGTGGAAAACGATTGGAAGCGGCGATCACCTCGGCGATAAGTGAGAAGAAGGCGAGAGATAGAAAAGAGAAGGTGATTGAGCCTAGCCCAGTAGTAGAAAACTCGGAGAAGAGTATACAGAGAAGATCCCTTTTCCCAGAGATTACGGAAGGCGGTTGATAAACAATTCTCCAAATTTTTGGAGACATTGAAACTGCATATCAACATACCTTTTATAGAGGCTGTGGAGCAGATGCCTTCCTATTTCAAGTTCATGGAGGAGATCTTGGGGAAGAAGAAGAAGGCGGCGAGAATCTGAAATAGTAGCAGCGAGAAGAGTGTAGTGCTATCTTGCGAGAAAAAGTTGCCACCAAAGCTAAAAGATCCGAGGAGCTTTACACTACCTTACGATGGCGGGGTGACATGCAACAGAGCGATGTGGGATTTAGGGGCAAGTATAAATCTGATTCCCTTATCAGTATTTAAAAGATTGGAGTTGGGTGAGGCCAAACCAACCACAGTAAGCCTACAACTGGCCGACAGGACAGTGGTTCATCCAAGAGGCAAGATTGAGGACGTGATTGTGAAAGTAGGAAAATTCTTCTTTCCTGCAGACTTCCTCATTCTTGATATGGAAGAAGATGCGGAAATCCTTATCATATTGGGGAGACCATTCCTAGAAACGGGAAGAGCTTTGATTGATGTTGAAAGAGGAGAGTTAACATTAAAGGGTGGAGAATGAAGAAATGGTGTTTAAAGTTTTTAAACACGTCATTGAGCCACCAACCATGAGTGGGTGCTTTGCAATCAGCACCATCAAACTCCCTTGCGAGCCAATACAAGTCAACCAAAGGGAGATGAGCCCAAGAAAGAAGGCATGGTTTGCCGAAATTCCACTAAAGGAGGTATGTGTTCCTGAAACTTCGCTTGATGATAATGCTAAGAAGAGAAGAAGAAGAAGAAAAAGAAAATGAACAATGTGGAAAAAATGGATTTGTTGTGGGGTTAATACACCTCACATTTATTAAGCTAAGGAACTTGCGTCCGGCTAAAAGACGTTAAAGACAACGCTTGTTGGGAGGCAACCCAACGTTTTCAATTATGTTATTTTAATTTCTGTCTTTAGTTTATTTCATTTTGTCTAGAACAATCTCACGATCTTGGGTTCTAGCGTTTGTGTTGTGATTGACAGGAATAGGCAAATAAACTGAAGGACGAAAAGCTGAAAGAAAGCCAGGATTTCTAGAAAGCGGGTAGCGCGGCAGGAAGCGGCGCGGTGCCAAAAGAACTGAACAAGCGCTGAAGTTTAAGCGCGGCTACAGGCGAGCGGCGCGAAATCGAGAAAATTTTCCAAGTTTAGCGCGTATTTCCAGTATGAGCGCGAAAGTCTGAAGAGTGCAGAAGATTGGCGCGCGGCTCCAAAGCGAGGCAGCGGCGGCGGAAATCCAGAAACTTAAAACGCCCAGAAATCAGATTTTCCCCAATTCCAATTTCAACAACCTAACCCTTCTTCTCCAAAAACACACGAAAATCCAAAAATTTGCCCACAAATCCTCCACAAATCCTCCACAAATCCAACCACAACCAAAACTCTTAAATTCCTAAAAACCCTTAGCTATCTCAAATAACAAAGCTCCATTCCATAGCCTCAAACCACCATTAGAAACAAGAACAACTTGAATCTTCTCATAAAAATGTAATCTTTTTCTGTTCTTGAGATCTTTACTGAAGTCACAAGAGGTAGTAGTCTGAAGGAGTATTGTAATTGTGAAGTAGTTTGGGTACTGAAAAGTTGATTGTGAAGTTTGGAGAAAGAGTAGAAAAGGAGTGTGAGTATTGGGTAGAAGAGTTGAAGTTTGGGGGTGTTGTGTTCGCTGCTAGTTGTTGATTGTGTAGGAAACATTTGTGCCACTAAATTGTAAGCTGCAGAAACTGTTTTAAAAATGTCCACCAGAAAGAGAAGAGCCTCCACATCCACCCCAACCCCACAATACGATGATACTAGGTTTGTGAGCTACCAAGCCTTCCAAAGATACAAAAAGCTTGATACCAGACCCTTAATACCGGAAAGGGGAATAGACTACCAGAGGGAGTCATATGGGGAAGAAGATGTTTATGAGCCCATTCGGGCAATGATTGAGTTAAGGGGGTGGAGGAGATTTGTAAATCCGGAGAAGATAGCACCAGTAAACTCAACAATGGTGCGTGAATTCTATGTCAACTTTCCAGAGAAGGTGGAAATGGGATGCTTTGTATGGGGAGTGTATGTGTCTGTGACAGCAGAGAATGTAAATGCACAATTGAAGACGGTTGATATTGAAGAAAGAAGTGATTGGAATCACTTTAGAACATGGTCTAGAAGCACCGACCACATCGACTGGAATGCCGTTGCAAACACCGTGAGCTACCATGGGTTTGCTGACATTGGAAGAAATGGGTCAAGAGCACCGAGCAGTGCCAATTCAACAAAGACAAAGGTTGGCTATATTTAAATACCGCGTGATTCCATCCACGCACTTCACCAGTGCGAGAGGATGATTAAACCGATATATGGAATTATGAGGAATGATGATGTGGGAAAGATATAGTGCGAGCATTGAATAAATCAGAGTTGGTGACAACAGTGGATTTGGACACGGCTCACTTATCACTAATCTATGCGCTTCCGAGGGGTCCCAACCTACCCAATCGACACTACGTAGAGAAACCAGCTGCCGGTGTCCCGTGGATAGTGCACTCTTTCCCGCACACAAGCCCCAGCGGCGAAGGAGATTACAACCAGCAAAGGCAGCGAGGCCGCAATGAGCGAAGATGAGCACGAATGAGGGCTCAATATGCGGCAGGACCTAGCCACTAGCCAACCACAGAAGCAGAACCTCCAGTGCATATGATGGAGCAAGTGCTCCAGAACCAGAGAATGATGATGCAACACTTCGACACAATGATACAAGGACAAAATGAGTTGAGACAGGGACAACATGAGTTGCGACAAGGGCAACAAGAATTGAGGCAGGAGCAACAACAGTTGCACCAGAAGTTTGACGAGATGAGTTCCCTGTTCAACCATTGGTCGATGCATTATCCACCGCCACCACCACCATTTTAGCCAAAGTTTGTAAGTGTCATATTTCTTTTACTGTCTTTGAGTCTACACACATTGGGGACAATGTGTGATTTTAGTTTGGGGGGTGTTTTATTTGTGTTTTGTTATGTTTTATTTAAGTCTTTTTGACTGTTTTATGTATATTTGGAGTCACCAATTTTTTTTTATTTTGGAGTCATAATTGCCTGTCAAAGATCATGTATGCTGTAGTTGCTAGAAACACCTAGTGAAGTAAGGTGGAATAATGTAATGGAATAAAAACAACTATCTAAACACTTAGGTTAGATATGCCAAAAACTCACAAAATCTGTTTATTTGGAGTTTCTTGCTTGAATTATGCATGCTAAATGATGAATACATTTGTGTTATGATTGCTTGCTATTTGAGGCGAAATAGTTAGGATTCACATGTTAGGGAGATGACTCAGACATTTCTTTCATAGCCAATTCTTACCACTCTTTTCTATCCCGGACTTTAAATATATCCCTAGTCAGCCCCATTGAGCCTAAACGTTGAAACTTCTTCTTTGACACCCTATATTCCCACAAATTGTGCCATAAGTAAAAATATGAAATAGTGGAATACATTGTGTGTTAAAAAAAAAGACAAAAAGAGTGAATAAGCCTGTTGCACCCCAATAAAAAGTAATAAGAAATAGGCAAAAGCCTAAGTTTGGGGGTGCTTGTCATTATTATATACTTCACTCTCCCAAAACAAAAGAGGGAAAAGATAGAATCGAAGTGAAGGAAAGAACAAAAAGAAAAGGGAAATACTGAAAAGCTAAAGAGCTTATGGTACACGAAATGAGCCTAAATGCCTATTTTTACCTACCTATACCTAAGCCTACATTACAACCCTTAAAGTCCTGAAGATCTCTTTTATGCATATCCAGGATTAGTGGAGAATAGCAAGTAAGCATGCCATAGAATTTTTGAATTTATATGCATGATTTAGTATATTGACTTCCATTAAGCATGATAAATATGAGTTTGCGAAATATCTAGCTTAACATGTTTAGTGTGCTGAAATTTCATGCTATATGTTCCTGCATATTATTCTGTCAACCTTCATGTTTTTCTAGATAACACTAATGCGGAAAAAGTGATCAATGTCAGTGAGTCTTTTATTTTCGTTTCTTGAGTCTTTTATTTCATTCTTTTTATCTTTGCTCGAGGGCGAGCAAAGGTTAAGTTTGGGGGTATTTGATCGGTGTATTTTATATACACCTTTTGAGTCAGTTTTAGTTAGGCTTTTGTCCCTTTTTGTACAAATAAGTGTCGTATTAGGATAGTTTTCCTTTCTTTTGAGTCAAAGTGGTTAAAATTGCCAAATGACGGAAAAGGAGCTAAAAGAGGGCAAAAGATGAGGTTCCAGAGCTAAAAACAGAGAAATTGGCGAACGAGGCTGAAACCCAGACAAGCGCGGCTACATGTCAACAGTGCAGGCGCGGCGCTAATCATCGAGAGGCTACGAAGTTGCAGCCGCGCCCACGCATGACAGAGATCAGTCGCGCCAAATCACCGAAGGATTGCAGAATTCCACGTGGCGCGACGCTAAAAATAAGGTTTTGAAGGATTTTGGGCGAACTGCAGGAAAAGTTGAGGCGGTTAGGAGCCTATAAAAGGAGAACCCTAGGCAGTTTTTAAGGGTTCCCTTCTGCACAACACAAGGCTTTCTTGCTTGGATATCAAGATCATAGTTTAGTAAATTTCCTTTCCTTTTCTTGTTTTTATTTCGTTTATGAAGAACATGGAATTAGTTCTTGTCATGTCAATGGCTAGAACTAATTCCTCTATAGGCTTTCCATGTTGAATCTCTAGAAACTTATGTTATGATTTAATGCATGCTTATGGTTATTCTTCTTCATTTGAGATCTATCCAATAATTGAATTGAATGCTTGGTAGTTAATTGACAACTAATTATCACTATATGATTTCTAATCGACTCAGAAAGGAGGGATTGTGAATATCTTGTAAGTTGGGTAGACATTCTTGGATTGGGGATGAAAATACCTCAATTATTTATGTAAGCGTTAACGAGGCTTAACAACCCTAATTTTACGCATTGTGCGTGGCGGTTAACTAGGTTCTTAGTCTTAATCCTCCTATAGAGTCATCCTTATCAGAAAGGTAGAAATGAGCAATCTGGGTTGAGTGTTTATATAACCCTAACGGGAGTATAAACGATTTAGTGAACTGCTTTTCTCCAAAAGAAGACCATAAGTTATTGCATTAATAAGTAACATAAGCGGATAGTGAGGAGACGTGGAAGCCCTATTCTCATCACAACTGAAGTAAACTCATTAGTTAAATTAGTCTTTATAATTCGTAGTTATAAACCACAAAATCAAATATCAATTTACCAAATAGATACTAAAAGATAGATAGTTGGTACTTGAACCCTAATCCTTGTGGACGATATTCGGTCTTGCTAAGACTATATTACTTGTCACGATAACGTGCACTTGCGTTTAAGTGTGTGCATCTTTTCGCGCATCAGTATCATTCGATACGTTAAAGACACACTTGATTATGGATTATATCTCTACCCTTCAGTACCGACTAGATTGTTGTCATATACGTATGTTGATTGGGCAGACTGTCCAGACATACGACGATCCACCTCAGGTTATTGTGTATTCTTGGGGGATAATCTCATATCTTGGTCTGCCAAGATACAATCCATATTATCCCGTTTGAGTGTAGAAACAGAGTACATTGGCGTTGCTAATGTTATTACTGAGATATGTTGGCTCTGAAACCTTTTTTGGAGCTTTAGTGTTTATTGCGTAAGGCGTCTTTGGTCTATTGTGATAACATATCCGCCATCTATCTATCTCATAATCCGGTTCAGCATCAGCGAACCAAGCATATTGAGATGGGCATTCACTTTATTCATGAGAAGGTTGCTCTTGGTCATATCAGGGTATTGCATGTGCCTTATTCATATCAGACATATTCACAATGGGCCTTCGTAGACAACTCTCTCTTGACTTCAGATCTAGTTTTAGCGTCTGGCCTTCTCCCGCTCCGACTGAGGGGGTGTATTAGCACAAGTGTGTATAGTCCTATTAGGGTACATATTTACTATAGTTTGTATTGTATAATTATGGTAGGATTGAAATTCTTGTTATAGAAGGATTCAACATTGTACACCTATATATATTTATATTAATGAGAAAGGCTCCCCAAGGAAGATTAATACACTCTTACAAGGCCAGCTATATGAATCGCTCAACATTAAATTCAGTGTCATTCACTTCATTAGTATATAATGGTTTAATCATAATTCAGTGTCATTCACTCCATTAGTATATAGTGGTTTAATCATAATTTGACAGCATTAACATTTGCCCTAAATTTATTATAACTCTCTTCTACTTTATCCAAATGTAGGACAGTCAAAATGTAAAGAGGGTGATGTTAGGTGTATTTATACTACTTTTTACCATACTTTACTCATGTTTCTATCTTGTTTTGAGAGCTAAATGCATTAAATACACCTAACATATATTGACTTTGTGATGTCAAGCTAATATGTGTGTTATTATTAAATCTAGGTACTTTATGTTGAAAATGCTTCCTTTCAAAAAAGAAGAGTCAAAATGAGTTCAAGTGGCGTGTTCCCGAGCTAATGAATAAATTTGGAGCTAAAATAGATACTTTGGTACTTTGAAGTATGAGTAGAAGTCCAAGAAATTCATTTGGAATCAAGATTGGAGTTGGAGGGCTGAAAATTTGAGGTTCTGGAATTTTGTCCTAGAGCCTCGTGCCACCCTCCAACGTGGGCCCACCTGCGCCAGGCTTAATTTTCGGCCAATTTTTATATTTCATATTTTTTAAAGGTATAATGGTCGGGGCTCGTTTGTACATATTATAAATACATTATAAACTCGTTTTTGAAGGGGGGTTGATAACTTTAGACCTAGAGAGAGCTTGGAGCTTCCTTGGAGGTTGGAGATTATAGGGTTTTACCTTTTCTTCTCCGTACTACTCGTTTTTATATTTTATTTGGATGATTTGTTGTATTTTCTCCATGTCTATGTGGTGCTAAACTTTTCGTTCTAGGGTTATGATTTTTTCATGACCGTTGTTATTCGAATACTGATTTCAATTAATTAGCTTATCAAGTTAGTTTATTTATTTAATCTTGAGCTTAATTATTTTATTGCTTAATAACCAATCGTATACTATCTGTGAATCTTAGCTTTAACTCGTGAGAGAAATTCTAGGATAGCAAAGGATTAAGTAGAGCAGTATCTCAATCCTGGCATGAGGGAACACATTTATGTCTAGGATAGAGATATATCTAGTTCACCTTGCTTGGTTGATATACATGAAATGTAAATGCATTTGTGTTAAGGTTCACGACCACTGAGATATAGGCGTGAAAGTAATATAAATAGGCGACTTGAGGACTCGAGAGATCCATAGTGGTAATATTAACCCTGTCAACCAGTAAACTAGATAAATTAAGAAGTTGAAGCAATTGAAGAATATAACGTGATTGTTAGATAACTCATAACCCTGGATCGATTTCATCTCATTGATAATATAAAAACCCGTTCTTTCTTGGTTGAAGTTCATTGTTGTTTTCTTTTTATTTTAGTTAGTTTATAATTACAACCAATGGATTTCGTCTCTTGTATAGATAATTTGGATCATTTAATTTAGCTAACAGTTAATCATAAGTCTATGTGGGTTAAACATTTGATTTCTAAAGTCGTTATATTACTTGTACAACCATGTACGCTTGCGTGTGCGTTTGGGAGCAACAAGTTTTTGACACCATTGTCGGGGACTTAGAAATAAACTGTTTATCTAGATTTTTTTTTTTTGTATATTCAAGTTTTTTTATCTTATTTTTTTAATTTAATTTTTTGACATTCTTCTTGACATGACATCTTGGAACGAAAAGTGGTCAAATGTTGGTTGTTCTTATTTTGACGATCCTTGAATTGTCGAGGACCGCATTTGTGGAAACACTGTCATAATATTTCTGGGAATGGATTGGAGTGCACCTCCCTAATAATTTTAGTGGAATGTTTGTAGTATATGTGGTGGTCAAGACGACCATTGGAATTGTTGTCCTAACTCTTATTCCCCATCCCCAAGCCCCTATTATGATTCTCATATTGTTTGTGATGTTGACATGGGTCATAAAGTGGAGAATGCGGAAAGTCTTGCCCGAGTCAATGATTTGATAAAACAGATGCTTGAGATGAGCGCAATAATAAAAGAACATAATGCAATAATAATAAAGCAGGTCGTAGAACAAGATAAAATCATAGAAAGGATTAGTACCAAACGCGTAGAGAAACATGTCAATACTGAAACTTGTAATGATCTACAAGTTATAGGCATAGCCGATACCCAAGACAAATTTCAAACAGAAGAAGAGAGTGAGTTCCTGCAAGGAGATAACTTTGAAGCAGCAGAGATAGTGAACCCACCTTGGCTAACAGAACAAGCTCAACAAATAAAATTTTATGGATTTCTCCGTGATGGTCTTACGAACATGATAACACAACTAATAGAAGGCAAAACTGAGCTAAGATAAGAGATAGACCAATTTGACTCAGATATTCATGACCTGCATGCTAAATTAAATAAAAAGGTTGAGGTGTCTGATGCTCAACCACCAATTATTGTGGATATTGGCCAATTTGTGGAGCTGGAAGAGGAATTACAACCATTCGACTAGAACATTATTGATTATGCTGATGTTGAGAAGGTGTAAAAATAATGTAGTTTTAGAGTTAGGACATGTTGGACCTCATTCCAAATACTTTTCTACATTATGTTTAGTTGGCGACAAGGGAATTGAGCCTTCCAAACCTGTGGAGAAGTGTATAGATGAGGAACAAGGTCCTTACAGTTACACCCCGTAGTTCAAGGGCATATAAGTGAGAACGTAAGCAAGGAAATAATATTGGAAGGTTGGAAGGAAAGTATATTTACATTTTTATATGGAAATTTTTTGAAAAAATGTGACGACGAAAAATTATTAACTTGGAGTTTAATTCTTCTAATTGGATTTATTGACTTAGTATTGTATTAGGAAGTCTTGGAATTGATAATATGGGGCCCACCGAAAATTTCACAATTTTGTGGGGTCCTTCGAATTTTAGATATTTTGGCCAAGTGTAGAGACATTTTGTGAAGAGATAATTATGACCAATGAGAGGGTGACATGCCCTTCCCGTACTTGTCTTACAAGTGGCACATTGTATATAGATATATGGATAAGTCTTGCAAGACTAAAGGCTCACAAATATCTCATCTTCTCCAAACATTTTCTTTTCTCTCTCCCTTAGCATGCAAGTTCGAAAATCCATGGCCTAAGAAGACCAAAATTAACATATTTTCTCCTAGATTAAACACCTTGACTAAGTTCTAATCCAAGTTTAATACACAATTAGTGGGTCACGATTTTGGGACATATTTGTCCAAGAAAAACCTAAACTTGAGATGAACTTTTTGGAAGTAAAACAAGAAAGGAAGATGGTTACAATCTTGTAGAGGTTACATGGGAGTTGTTGGAGCTTGAAGAAGTGGTATGGAAGTGAAGCTATGGCCGAGAATCTTGTGGACTATTTTGGCTAAATATTGAGGTAAGAGTTCTTATTTTAAAGAAATTGGATATTACATGTTTTTATAATTAGGGGATGAACTTGTGTTAAGAGAATTGGAGAATAAGAAATGCATGAAGTGGTTTAGCATGTTGGCCGAAATCTAGGCAGTTTTTGGTATCTTGGATTTCGTTGGTTATTGTTGTTATTAACGTCACTACATGCATGATTAAATGAAGGAAGTATTATTATAATAAGTTGGCGTGGTTTATATTAACTATTGAAACTTGAATTGGATTATAAGGAATATTGAAAAGGGCTTTGGTTGTGGTTGTTTCGCCGAGACTTGTATAAAACTGTTGGATATTGTTATGCAGTTTTAGGGACTGTTTTGTGGCGTGTATATGCTAAAAATTCAGCCACCAATATGCATGTTTAAATGTAGTAATCGCTAATGAAAGTCCTAAGGGAATAAGGGCGTAGAAAGGTGTTAAAAGGCCTCACATTTTATCCTTGTTGTTGTTGGAATATGGACTGATTTAATTAAGGGGTTGTTTTACATGAGAAATAGATGTGTGAATCACCTTGGTTTCTGTTTGGTTGTGCCCTTAATTGGTGCCTTGGTTATTGATGAAATTGACCTTCTTGAAAGGTGGAAAAGTATGTATAAATAGGGGAAGTGCTGCCCGAATTTTTATGTGAAAGGAGAGTCATTATGTGGTATAGCGTATACTAGTATTCATGAAGTTGATACACGTGTTGTTGTCATTATAGGTTGAAGTACCTATTCGGGACATATTCTACTTGTCGTGTTGGTTAGTCGTCAATAAGGTATGTGAACCTCTTCCTTCCTTCTCTCTTTTGGCATGTTCTACGTGTGAACCATAACTGTGGTATTGTTTCAAAAGTTATACTACTCTTAGAAGTTAAGGAGTATTCATGTTGTTGATTCTATGCTAAAGGCATGTCTAAATTATTCCTAAGTCCTTACCAAGTCTTATGAGAGATGTTGATAAACGTTTTTAGTAAGCTTTGGTGTCGAGTTGATCTTGCTAAGCTACAACACTAATAAGTACTAAGCGTTGAGACTGATTTTGGTAAACGTGTTAAAACAAGCCATTGCAACGTTAAATAAAAAAGGGTATCGAACAAGCCATTGCAGTGTTAAATGAAAAAGATATCGACAATCAATTATATTGAAATGAGTAGAATTTCCAACTGCATAGAAGCTAAGATATAACAAGTTTGTTTTACATTTTCTAGGTTCACATCTGATTAGATAAGATCATTATTAAATATATAACCTACTAACGGCTCATAAAATGGATTAATTTGGCAATTCGGATCGGTTATCACCATTCAAATGTTTCCACAATGTTAGCCAGAGGAGCGAGACGAATTTAGATTATCGGGTTGGTACAGACGACAAGTTTTAGTATGTGACTCTTCCTTTCTTCTTTGAGCATGAACTTTATAAAATGAGTGTACGGTGGACGTACGTGTTTTAAAAGAATCTAGATTTCATGTGGTACATGAGGTGATAGTAACTTGATTTTAAAAGTATACTTGACTTGATTTTAAAGTATAAGTCACTTGATTGTAAAAGTGTAAGTGTCTTGATTTTCCAAGAGAAGATTTAAAATGATACTTGATATGATAAATGTCTTGATCTTGCAAATGAGGATTTAAAAATGAAAGGTATGAGAGTGCCTCGGTATTTCTAAAAAGGAAGGCATAGTATTGCCTTGGTATTTCTAAAAAGGAAGGCATGATATTGCCTTGGTATTTCTAAAAAGGAAGCCATGGCATGGCCTTGGCTTTTCTAAAAAGTAAGGCATGGTATTGCCTTGGTGTTTCTAAAAGGAAAGGCATGATAATGCCTTGGGTTTTCTAAAAGGAATGTATGATAGTGCCTTGGTGTTTTCTAAAATGAAAGATGTGATTGGTACATGATATGTCGGTACCACGCATTTCTAAAAGGAAAGTTCATTTTAATATTTGGTACACGAGATGTTGGTACCTAGGTTTGGTTAAAATGAATTTTTTTATATGTGTTTAGTACATGATATGTTGGTACCTTGGCATAGTTAAAATGAAAGATTTTATATATGTTTGGTACATGATGTTTTGGTACCTTGGCATAGCTAAAATGAAAGATTTTATATGTGTTTGGTACCTTGGCATAGCTAAAATGAAAGATTTTATTTTTATATGTGTTTGGTACATGATGTTTTGGTACCTTGGCATAGTTAAAATGAAAGATTTTATATGTGTTTGATACATGATATGTTGGTACCTTGGCATAGCTAAAATGAAAAGTTCGTATATGTGATTGGTACATGAGATGTTGGTACCTTGGTTTTATTCCTTTGAGAGTCAAAAGATAAGTTAAATTGCACAAGGTTGCTTATGATAGCTATTCGTGCAAGTGTTATTATTCCATTTCGCCGAGTCCCTCACTAAAGGGTCGGGATGCGTTATATGAAAACAGATACGACTTTAATTTCTATAAGGTACAGTGGTACAATGGTACAATGGTACAGCGGTACAGTGATACAAGGTACAATTGGCTCTTATTTTATATGGCACGGTAGGATCTGGTATTTGATTTTCATACTTGTCCATGTTATTCTTTTGTACAGTTATGATCTTGTTTACTGTACCTCATTTTTACATACTTGGTACCTTGTTGTACTGACCCCCTTCGGGGGGCTGCGTTCATTTCTGCATGTATATGTACTCAGTTTGGTGATCCTCGAGCTTAGGATCTTTGCCCAGCTTTTTGAAATAGCTCCACAGTTCCGGAGCTTGTCATTTTGGTACATGTCTTCCATTATAACTTATGTATATGCAGGGGTACGACGGGGCCTTGTCCAGTCACATGTCTTTATCAAACTCTTAGAGGTCTTGTAGACAGGTGTGGGTTATATATGTATTTGGACATATGTGAGTTGTACTATTTTTTGTTATATCTATATACAGTGGCGGCCTTGTCGGCTTGCCTGTTTTTATAACATGAGTTTTTTAGAGCTTTCGCTGATTTTATGTGATGTATGGGTAAAAGGGTACCCAGGTAAGGCATCAGTCGCGGGCCTGGGGTTCGGGTTGTGACAAGAGTGGTATCAGAGCAGTTAGTCCTCGAAATGTCTACAGACCGTGTGTAGTAGAGTCTTGGTTATCAGCGTGTTGTGCACCACACTCATAAACAGGAGGCTACAATACATTTAGGATTGGTTTCTACTCTTCTTACTCTAAGATCGTGCGATAGAGCTACGTTGTTAGGGTAGTCCCTCCCTAACGTATTATTGTGGTCAAGCTATGAAGCGGCAATGCCCGTAACGAATATATGGACTTGGTATACAGGTTGGTAAAATTATTGTATAGTTGGCGTGATTGTTATACCCCGTATTTCCAGAGTATGTACGTGAGGGCGTACGTATAAAAATTTGAGCCTTAAGTTAGGCAAGATTCGAAATTTGTACACAACACCCGATTAGAGTCGTTTCGACTAAACGCTTTCCACGCTTTCGAGGAAAAATTCGCTATGTCATTGTTATACCCGTATTTCCGAGTATGCACGGCGTGCACGATAAAAGCTTAAAGCCTTAAGTAGGCAAAGTGGCGAAATTGTGCACAAGTGCCGAAAAGAGTCGCTTTCCACAAACGCTTTCCACAACTTTTGTAGAGAGAAAATTACGGCTATGTCATTTATTATTTTTGCGGATTTTTCCGAGACGAACATTTTGATTAACGGGAGGTGACACTTGTCACCTCATCGACTGCAAAAGGGTTGGTTGGCTCGCCGATTGGTCCCTTATTTTGGGCCTTGTTTTGTGGCTTGTTTGTGGCTTGTTTTGTGCCTTGTTTTGTGGAGTAGGGTTAGGGTGCACTTGGCTCGATCTTGGCCTTACACTTTCTCGCACACGGCTTAATCTCGGCCATTGGTTGGCCTTTGGTTTTCCTATAAATACCCCCTTAGTGATGAACTTCTTCATCCACTCTTCACTTGTTCTAAGTCTTGGAAACCCTCTCCTCCTCTTGTCGACTCGCCCAAGAGCCCCTCTCCTTGTGAAGGCCTTTGGCCGAAACCTCTCCTCATGAGCCTTAGCCGAGAACCCCTCTCTGTAGAGTGTTGTTCTCGTGTAACATACCCCTCTTTGTAGAAATACTCAAAAGTATTGTTACTATACCCAAATTACCTTAGCGGTATACCTTGTAGTATTCCAAAGAAACCTCTATACGTAGAGTCCAAAAATACTACAGATGTCCTTTTTGTCTCAAACCGAAACCCTAAGGAAAATCTCCATAGTTGGTTGGAGTATTAAGAGGTCGCAGAGAACTTCTAAGGGTTGTTTGGAGCGGGTTGGAGCACCGAGTAGAGCTAAGCATTGCTAAGGATCGACATTTATACTTGGATGATTATGGGCTTATCGAGGTAATTATCTTGTCTCCCTATTGTAATCGATATTACATGTCAGGAATATATAGTCAAGTATACTATATATATAATCGAACATAGCTTGTGGCAAATGTCTTTGGACTTAAGCCCAATTTAAAGAAGAGAATCGAATCAGAATTACGCAGGATCAGACATGAGACTTGTGGTAGTTTGACGCAGTGGAAGCGCCAATTTCCGTAGGATCTTGTATCTAGATTTATTCTACCGAGTAGTCTAGACTTTGATAGACTTGTATAACCCGTATAGGTTGAATGTTCTGCAGTAGCGTGCTACTGAGAAGGTGGACCAGCTAGCGTTATAGCCGTGGAGCGATTTGCTAATAGTCGATAATCGTCGCAGGTATGCGAACCTCTTCCTATCTCTTCTAGCATGATATGTGTATAACTATGTAGTACGGTAGACGCATACGTGTTAATTGAACGTAGTTGTACGCAATGTCTTTTGACTTAAGCCCGAATAATAATAATCTTGAAGTAGTTCAAGAGAATTAAGAACTGCTTTTAAAAGAAGAGTAATACTTGGTTTTAAAAGCTTAAGAGTTATACTAGCTTTATGGGAAGTTAGGTATAACTACTAAGAGAGATAAAACGAATGACTTATTTATTTTAGAAGTTAAGAGACTTGATCTTGTAAGATAAGAGACTTAACTTAAATAAATTATATGAATTTGTGTGAAACCTCATTCGTGAGTAATGAGTACTTGATTTTTAAAAGGGATAATGTTTCTGATTTCGAAATCGAATGTGTATCGACAAACCATCTGCAGTTAATAAAGTGAAATGTTTTGATTAATGAAGTATTAATAAAACCAAGAGAAACTTCCATCCGCATGTAAGCTAAGATGAGACAAAATGATATTTCCTAGATCATGGTCACGTAATAAGATTGTTATAAACAAGAATATCCTACTCACATATAAAGCTTATGTTTCTTAGATGGTTTAAAAGAGAATTATATTCTTAAGTGAAGACTATGAACTACTAAACCTTTCTAAAATAAGAAACGTGAACATTTGAAATTAGGCAAACTTGAACGCTTGGAAAATAATGTTACTTGATTTTACAAAGGTAAGTGTTTGGTTTACTTAAAAAGACAAATACTCTTTTGTACTACGTATTGTGTGACTTGTGTGAAAGAAATGATTCTTGTAAAAGATTTAATGAATGAAGTACTTTGGGAATAGATACCGAACTTGTTAGTAGAAAGTACCTTGTGTGAATAACTTGATTGTATTGGTTTGTGATAGCCTTGTAATACTTTCTTGTTGATTTGATAAGTAAACATGTTAGGATGCTACGGTGTTAGTATCTTGTGGTTGTTATGTAAGGGGTCATTCTTGTCGTGACGCTGCTAAACGGTAAGTCCATCAGATCGTTATTATATCACCTACCCTCGACTTATTATACCGAGGGCTTGCCACCCGATGTGGGTCTATACGGCCTACGCGGTCCTCGTGACTACGCGACGCAGAGCTCCAGGATTGATCATTCCGGTGTTTAGCCTAACGCGGGATTCCTACGCGGTCCGCTGAGACTATGCGGTCTTTTGAGACTACGCGTCGCGGAGCCTGCGCGATACCGAGGTTAAGCCGCTTCGACGCGGTGTACCTCAGCGCCTAGACCATGATTCGAGGAATACCTTACGCGGTCCGCAGTGACCTATGCGAGTCGCGAGAGTTCCAGTGGATAGACGTGCACATCGATATCGCGCAAGTGGCGCCTTCGACATGTGCGGTCTAGAAAGACCTCGTGATACGCTTATGGCATTTGTGGTACCGGGGTCATAGTTCGGCTATGCCTTCGCACTTACCCCGCACGTTTTATTGTGATGACTTTGAGGGCGTGAGTCCCCGACTTGACACGATCGCTTATCAGGAATCGTAGTTTGCTATCATACATGTCTCTCGCTTTTTTATAGACTACTATGATTTCATTTACGATTTTCGCCACATACTTGGTACCAGTAATCGACTCCTTCGGGCCGCGTCACGCCGCAGTAAAGCGTATGCAGCCGTTGATCCTCGCCTAGTGGTCACGTCATTGGGAAAGCTCCGCTTCTCGAGGCTTATCAGCCGTATAGTCCCCCGCTTGTAGGTATTTACATTCGTGGTATGGCGGCCCCGTCCCGCCATTGTTGTCGCATCATTCTGTGAGGTCCGTAGAATCGCTGTGGCGTAAATTGTAAGAGGTTGTAATCGCTCAAATTACTATTGATATATATACGAAGGTAACCGCTTTTGGTTAGCTTTGTCTTCTTATTTTCACCGCCTTATTTCATTGGTTTTATGTATTGTCTTTATATTCCGCCGACACTGATGTTGTATCACTAAGGTGCCCGGTAAGGCACGACCACGCCCCTAACGGGTCGTGACAAAAGTGGTATCGAGCGCTTAATCCTCTGAAAGTGTCTACGCACCGCATCTAGTAGAGTCTCGATTATCGGTGTGTTGTGCACCACACCAATAATCGTGAGGCTATAGGATATTTAGGATTGGTTTCTATTCTTCTCACTCGAGATCGTGCCTTAGAGTCGTGTTGTAAGTTGGACCCTCCGACGAAATTCTTTCCTTACCGCTATGCCTCGCGTAGGCAAACCCGCCCGTGAGGGCAAGGCGGCGAGGCCGCGAGTAGAGTTCGAGAGGTTACGTGGGCACGTGCTCACCATTACCAGTTAATGCTTCATTCGGGATTTCGCGACGCCACTAGCCCAAGAAAGTTTAGCACGGCGGCGATTCCTCCGCGCCATGATATTTGAACCTTCGCCCACGACCGAACAATGAACTTAGAACGCAAGGCGACCACATTACTAGCTAAGGATTTGTCTACTGCAGAGTATACCGATGTACCGCGAGTCTTGATGAATATCAACGAGAGGGTTGTGCAAGAGTAATTCTTCAGTTAGGCTTGAGCATGGCCTGTGTACGGGCTTATGCGCAGCAGGCCAAGAAACGTAGAGATCGACGGGTTAACAAAGGGCGACGAAGAGGCCGTATGAGCAAGGTCCTGGTAACTTTCGAGGCGTAGTCGCCTCACCAACAGATTAGATATGCACCTCCGCCAGTGCAGGGTGGTCTTCCACGGATTTCAGGGCGTTCGGGGTATGCAGGAGTTGGTCGAACTCGTGGCTTCGGCTCACAGAGATGCACGCCATCCCGGAATGTCGCTTTTAGTTGGTACTTGTTGTACGATGACCGCCGTGGTCTGATGTCGAAAGAGTATCCTAGTAGGAGGACTTAGCCTTCAGGTTCGGTGGGTAGTTCGTCATCTTCCCTAGCTATGCGCCTTACGGGGCGGGTTTGATTAGAACAACTAAGGGGAGTGAAACAGTAGATACAGGTATATCTTTAACCCTCTAGAGATTAGTATTGTGTGATGAGATGAGTATATCTTAAGTGTTATGTTGGATAACATAAGTGTATTGTGATTAGAAATCATGGTTAGTTACCGGGTAAGATTTTGGGGGATAGAGAAGGTGTGAGCCTTAGAGTGTTATACGTAGAGACCTTAGAGGTAAGGCCATCTCGAGTAAAGGTGTAATGTTATGTTTTATCCTTATCGGAGTGCATAGTGCACGTGAGCTATGTTTGGGATAGGTCCCTAAGTAGTATGAAATGAAAGAGGGTAGTTGAGCTAAGAAGACCGCCAGTTTTCGTAACGTGTTTAGTGAGATTGTTCCTTCGGGAGATAGTATTTTGCGCCTTGCGGGTCGGGTTGAGGCCACGTTGCGGTCAACCCGCGCATGTTCAGTGGTGGTCTGGTTTTGGTGGTCCCGCCTTGTGGTAGGGTCACGAGGGTGTTAGGCTCAAGTTTAGTTAACCAACGTCAGAAGTTCGTGGACGCGCTCGACCAGTGGTCGGGCGACGGGTTGTCACGACCCGCCCGGGCCCGTGATCGTGCCTTACCGGCACCCAAGTAGTCATACATCGAGTAATCGGAAATATAAAGCAAGACATGAAACAGCTTTATAAAATAAGACACGCTTTATGTGAGAAAACACGCTTTCCGTATATATATAAAATCATGGTTTGGCGCTTACATCCGACAATCGCAACATGACTACAGACCTCTAAGGAAATATACAACTATGGCGACAGGGCCCGCCATACCTCGCATACAAAACTATCTACAACAGGAGATCATACCAAAAGTAGAGCCTCGGAAGAGACGGAGCTCCCGACACCAACGTAGATCCTAAGAACGCGGATCTAGCACTCGCTGCTCTTACCGCTGCATGAACGCAGCCTCGGGCGAGGTCGACAACAGTACTAAGTATGCGAAATCAGAAAATACTTAAATGAAAACATATCATCTTAAAACCGCTTTACAAATATGTGTGAAACAACCAAGGAAACCGCACGTAGTGCCACATCACAAACAAGAGCAACAATAGGTAATCGTAATAGGTCTTGTCTAGGCCGCGAATGATCAAACAGGCCACTCGCCTCATCATCATTCTCGCAAGCCTAATCTCGACTCGAGTCCGCATAGGCCACTCACGTGGGCCCGCATGAGGTATAACCCCGCATCGAGGGTAGCTACTCGGCATCGCCCCGACTCGCTGTCCGCATGGCCACACTGCACCGCATGAGGCATAACCCCGCATACTAACTCGAACTCTCGTAGCCCGCATAGGCCCCCGACCCGCATGAGGTATTCTCGAATCACGGTCCTGCATCACTCGAGTCTACCCCGTGACGGAGGCGCCTTAACCCCTGTATCATCTCAAGAGGTGAGTGATAGTATACGAACATAACAACTTATCTTTAAACAACATAAGCACAACAAGGATACTCACCTATACAAACGTTACAAGATACTAACACACATAGCATCATATCATGTCTATTTATCAAACCATCTTTATTATTCTTTTCACAATACAAGTCCGTTATAAACACATAGGCAAACTTGTTTCTTTTATAAATCTTAAGTGGTTATACTTACTTCCCATAAATCTAGTATAACTCTTAAGCTTCTGTTTTAAAAACCAATTAGTTCTCTTCATTAATATGATTCAAGAGTCTTTGAAATGTTTTCGCTTCTTTATTATTCAGTGCTTAAGCCGTGAGGCATTGCCGTAAGTATTATTCAAAGCTTAAGCCGTGAGGCATTGCCGTAGTTATATTGTAAAATATCATGCTTTAGGAAGAATCACATACCTTCTCAAAAACCACCGCCAAGTCAATATGTCGCACGCAGAGAGTCACTTATAATAGTCACAGATATCTATTAAAGACTACTCAAGGTCATTCTAAACAGGGGTTCATAATTCTACAGAAGTCGGGCAAGACTTCCCTACCCTGAGCTATATAAGTTCATCGTGAAAACAGTCCTATGTAAGTACAGTCTGATTATTCTTCTTTTAAACCCTTCTAAGTGATTAATACTTCAATTCTATTCTGTGATATACTTCTAAGTATTTATACTTATTCTTATACTATAACAAAGAAGTATTCTCTAATTCAAAAGAGGGTTAGGATTATTACCTGTAAGCCCAATAATATCCTAGAAAAAGTCGCGCCTGAGCAAGGTTTTGCTCCTAAGTTGTATGCTCCAAGAACCTTAGAAGTTCTTCACAACTTCTACCAAGTACTAAGGTATTTGGGCTAGGGTATTTTGGGCATTATAACGATACAAGAAGGTAACTTTTCTACCAAGGGAGGGGGGGTAGATTTTGGCCAGGCTAGGGGGTATTCGCCAAGGCCACTTAGGCTAGAGGGGGAAGAGGGCTTGACGAATTGGCTAACAAGGAGAATGAGGATTTTCAAGACTTGAAAGGAATTTGTGGATGAAGAACTCTTCATCTTAAGGGGGGTATTTATAGGTCAAGAAGTGGCCAACCAATGGCCAAGATTTAGACAAGTGCAAGGCAAGTGTAGGGTGAGGATTAACTATACACAAATATCCTACCAACTCCTCGACTTGTGCACAAGGCACAAAAACGTGCTCTCCAAGTCCAAATCGTCCAAACGGACGATTTCAAGTCCATCAATCGGAGGTGACAAGTGTCGCCTCCCGCTGGTCCAAAATGTTTCGCCTCTGAAAAATCCGCAAAAATTAGAAATGGCATAGCCGAATTTACCCTACGAAAGTTGTGGAAACGCTTCGCCGAAAAACTATTCGCTTTGTGAGTCAGGCCTAAAAAAACGCTTTGCCTAAACTTTAAGGCTAGACTTCGTGACGTATTCCTTACGCATATACCGAAATACGGGTATAACATTCTCCTCCTTAGAAACATTCGTCCCGAATGTTCCTTCCCAAGACGCTTATCGAAGCTTAAACAGTTGTAAATGCCACACACGGCCACAGAGCAACACATAGGCAGAAACGATAACGAAAATTTACAAGTAGGAAAGTGAATTTACCTGGAGGTGTGGGGAAATAGGTGAGGATACTTCCGCCTCATGTCCTCCTCGCTTCCCATGTCATCTCCTCCTCGAGCTCGCTCGCCACAAGACTTTGACGGAAGCCACGCCCTTCGTCCGCAGACGCCTAACTCCGACGATCGACTATCGCTATGGAATCTCTCATACGATAACCCCGGTCACACCGACATCGCCAATCGGTGCACCCTAGATGGATCCCCGATACATCTCTCAAAGATAGATACGTGAAACACCGGATGCACCGCCTCCAGACGGACGGCAGATCCAACTCGTAGTAACCTTGCCTACCTCGCGACAATCAAACGCCCAATGTACTGGGCCGAGCTTCCTTCTTCCCGAATCTCATCACACCCTTCATGGGTGACACCTTTAGGAAAACCCAATCATGAACTCGAACTCAAGATGTCGACGACGATGATCCGTGATACGACTTGGCCGACTCGATTGCCAATAGCCGCCTCGGATAAGTTTCACCTTATCCATCATCGTCAGATCAAATCGTCCCACTAGCCGCCTCGCCCACATCGAACCAACCTATAGGCGATCCGCACTTCCTCCCATACAAGGCCTCATAAGGCGCCATCCGAATACCTGAGTGGTAGCTATTATTATACGCGAACTCAACTAGAGGCAAATGATCCTCCCAACTACCACTAAAGTCAATAACACGGGCTCGCAAAGATATCCTCAAGAGTCCGATAGTGCGCCGCTCGTCCGTCTGCTCGTGGATGAAATGCAAGATTGTGCTCACCGCCCCTAAACCCTCTCGAAGGACTCCAGGTTAGCCAGAACCGGGCTCCTCGCTCGATATGATCGAGTAGGACTCCATGCATCGACGATCTCTGATGTAAAGTCCGCATAATCCTCACCAAAAGTCGCCCCGACGGAAGAAAGTGGCTGATTTCGTCACCGTCGACGATAACCCATATAGAATCATGTCTCCTCCGAGTGCGAGGTAATCCCGTGATGAAGTCCATGTTGATTACCTCCCACTTCCGTGTCGATCTCAATCGCTCAGAATAAACCACCGTGCCTCTCGTGCTCTACCTTCACCGCCGACAACACTGCACCGAGCTACGAACTCGCAACGCCCTCTTCAAGCCATCCCACCAATACACGTATCTGGCGTCGCGGTACATCTTGGTCGACCGATGGATAGAGTAACGCGCTACGTGTGCTTCCCAAGAACTCACAAGTCCCGCAACATCCGAACACACACCGCCAAACCTTAGCACCCCATCGTGCTACCTCGTGCGACCTTGCCCTCACGTAAGAGTCAGATCACGATATCGAATCAAAGCCGATCCTCGAATCGCCGCCTCTTCACCTCCTCGACGATGGAAGACTCGCAACCTCACGAACTCTAACCCCACCGCTATCGTAATCAATCAAACGGACACCAAGGCTCGCTAATCGATGCAAATCACGAACCATGTCCTCCTCTCTAGCCGCACATCCGATAGGCTCCCATCGACCTACGACTAAGAGCATCCGCCACAACATCGCCTTCCCGTGGTATAGATATCAACATCGTAATCCTTAAGCAACTCTAACCACCGCCTCGCCGTAAGTTCACCTCCTCCGTGAAGATATACCGAGGCTCTTGTGGTCCGTATAAATATCCACGTGAACCCCATACAAATAGTGCCTCCAGATCTTCAAAGCGTGAATCACTACGCTAACTCCAAATCACGGGGGTAGTTCCTCGTGTTTCTTCACCGCCGGACGATATGCTATAACCCCGCCATGCCGCATCAATACACATCCCAACCCGATGCCCGACGATCACAATACACGACATAACCATCCGACCTCCGGAAGAGTAAGAACGGGGCGGCCGCTTCTTTTCAAGAATCGAAACCCCGCCACAAGCATCACCATCAAACTTGGCCGCTCGAGTCACCCTAGTCAATGGTGCGTAGATAAGCAAACTTCTCCACGAACCGCCGATAATAACTCGCAAGGCCCGTAAAATCGCGAACCTCTGCCGGAGTAAGAGGTCTCGCCAAGTCCCGATCGCTTCGATCTTGGCCAGACAACTCGAATGCCATCAGCCCGGCTAATATGCCCAAGAAACGCCATCAAGTCAACCAAAACTCACATTTGGAAAACTTGGCGCATAACCGCTGGTCTCGAGAATCACAAGACAGCCTCAAATGCTCCGCATGCTCCTCGCCCGAGCGAATAAACCAAGATATCATCAATGAACACTATCACAAATGTGTCCAAAATGGTTTGAACACTCGCTCATCAAATCCATGAATACCACGAGCATTGGTCAACCCAAAAGACATGACCTGAACTCATAATGCCCGCATCGTCCGAATGCACCCTAGGGACATCCACCTCTCTCGACTCGCACTGATGATAGCCCGATCGCAGATCAATCTTGAGAAACATCTCGCACTCGCAATCGGTCGAACAAATCATCAATCCCGGGAGGGGGTATTCGTTTAATGGTCACCTTGTTCACCGTCAGAATCAACACATGCGCAGCGCCCCGCCCTTCTTCTTCACGAACAATACACGCGCTTCTGTGGAGAAACACTGGGCCTAATGAAGCCCTTCTCTAGCAAATCCCTGCCGATCCTTCACCTCTCTCAACTCGGCAGTGCCATTCGTATGGCGGAATGGAAATAGGCCGAGTATCCGCAATATGTCAATACAAAACTCAATCTCCTCTCGTGAGGGATACCGAGGTCATCCGGGAACACGTCTGGGAACTCGCGACTACGGAATCGATCAAAATCTGTACCGCAGCCTCGTGATCAAACACCCGAACTAGATGGTAGATATACCCTTCGCACCATCTTCCTAGCCTTGAGGTAGGAAATAAACCTACCCTCGGCGATACCTTGCTCCTCCCACTCAACAACCGGCCTCAGAAACCGAACTGCACTACTCTCTCTCTCTCGCAGCCTACATTGGCATAGCAAGAAGCTAGCCAATCCATCCCCATAATCACGCCGGTCAATCATCTCCAACTCTATCAAGTCGGCTAGGGTCCGACGATCAGAATGGTCACAGACAAGCCCTATATACCCGCCGAGCTACCACCGAATCACCCATCGCGTAGCTACCTCGAAAGTGGTCCATGGACTCGTGCTCTATCCCTATCCTACTAGCAACAAGGGGAGATATATAGGACAGTAGAACCCGATCTATCAAGGCATAAACATCAAACCCGAACCGATAAGGTACCGGACGACATCGCGAGGCCTCCGATCCCGCTTACCGACAAAGCATAAATGCGCTCGAGGACCGCTAGAATCGACTCGAGCCACGACCGCCGCGACTGGCCGACCCATGAGCACCTCGCCCGGGCGAGTAATCGTAGGAGATGATGGCGCCACGTAACTCGGCGCCGGGCCCTACCACCGCCACGCCTCGGCCTGACAGCCTCGCAAAGTGACCTGGCCGCCACAATCAGAACAAGATCCATAAGTAGTACCACACTTCCCGTAATGGGATCCCCGCATCGCCACACCGGGTGGTCCCGACGCCGCACTCCGCTACTCGACGCTCAAGCTCGGGCCCTTGGCCCGCCTCAAAACTCGGGCCGGCGAGGACGGCAGAGTGCTCAGCCGGCCGTGGTGCGAATCAGATCGCCGAGGCCGCCACCACGATAACCACCGTAAGACCTCCCGCCCCGCCTTCTTCTCGCTCGCCCACTCGCCGACCTCGCGGCCTCGCATCCGCGGCGTGAGCTCGCACGCGGTAATGTCCATACCCGGCCGAGAGAAACCCCGCACACGACTGCGCCATATAGTCGTTTCAGCCCGTGACATAGCGGCACCCTATCCTCCATATTCGCTACCAACGCCGGGACATATCGAGCCAAAGAATCAAACTCGACATTGTACTCCCGACAAGGCCCTTCTCGCTCGCCAGAAAAAATCTATCACCCCGCGCCTCCTCATCCGCGAGGCAAGAAGTGAGCGAGGAAAGCCTCCGAGAACTCATCCCAAGTACCGGGACGCTGGTTTCCACGATAACTCCCATGAATCAACCAATCGATCGCGTATCACGCAATTATGGAACCAAAGATCACGACTCGGCCCGACGCCCGATCACTCAAAATCCTTCAACCGACGGATGAACTCCTCGCGATCATCCTCCCGCCGACCCATAAAACTCCGCGGCTACAACTCAAGAAGTCTCGTAGCCTCAAACTCTCTCGCTCCGGTGAACAACGGCACGATCGAGCTGAGCTGAATCGCCAGATCCAGCCTCTCTCGTATCGGGCCACAACTTTAGCCAAAAGTCGGGCTATCTCTCAGACTTCCTAACTCTCCGCCCAGCCGTGGGATGCGAGGCGTGGTACTGTGGTCGCCGCTGGGCCGGGCGGCGCCATAGAACTCGCCGCCTCTCGTATAGATCGGGCCCGAGCCTCGTGACTCGGGTGTCTCGCTAGCAGCCTCCTACCGCTTTGCCCTTCTCGCCCGGTTGCTCGTGAGGCATAATCGCACAGAAAGGAATACGTTAGAGGGTCCAACCTATAACATACGCCTCTAAAGCACGATCTCGTAATGAGAAGAATGGAAACCAATCCTAAATATCCTATAGCCTCCGATTATTGGTGTGGTGCACAACACACCGATAATCAAGACTCTACTAGATACGGTCAGAGACACTTTCCGAGGATTAATCGCTCGATACCACTTTTGTCACGACTGCCCGGTTCGTGGATCGTGCCTTACCGGCACCCAAGTAGTCATACATCGAGTAATCGAAATATAAAGCAAGACATGAAACAGCTTTATAAAATAAGACACGCTTTATGTGAGAAAACACGCTTTCCACAGATATATATAAAAATCATGGTTTAGCGCTACATCCGACATCGCATAACATGACTACTGCACTCTAAGGAAATATACAACTATGGCGGACAGGGTTCCGCCATACCCGATCAGACAAAACTATCTACAACAGGAGATCATACCAAAAGTAGAGCCTCCAAGAGATGGAGCTCCCGACACCAACGTAGATCCTAAGAATGCGGATCTAGCACTCGCTGTTCTTACCGCAGATGAACGCAGCTCGGCGAGGTCAAGATAACAGTACTAAGTATGCTAAATCAGAAATACTTAAATGAAAACATATCATCTTAAAACCAGTTTACAAATATGTGTGAAACAACCAGAAACCGCACGTAGTGCCACATCACAAACAAGAGCAACAATAGGTAATCAGAATAGGTCTTGTCTAGGCCGCGAATGATCAAACAGGCCACTCGCCTCATCATCATTCTCGCAAGCCTAATCTCGACTCCGAGTCCGCATAGGCCACTCACACGGGCCCGCATGAGGTATAACCCCGCATCGAGGGTAGCTACTCCTGCATCGCCCCGACTCATTGTCCGCATGGCCACACTGCATCGCATGAGGCATAACCCCGCATACTAACTCGAACTCTCAGCCCGCATAGGCCCCTGGACCCGCATGAGGTATTCTCGAATCACGGTCCTGCATCACCGAGTCTACCCCGACGGAGGCGCTTAACCCCGTATCATCTCAAGAGGTGAGTGATAGTATACTAACATAACAACTTATCTTTAAACAACATAAGCACAACAAGGATACTCACCTATACAAACGTTACAAGATACTAACACACATAGCATCATATCATGTCTATTTATCAAACCATCTTTATTATTCTTTTCACAATACAAGTCCGTTATAAACACATAGGCAAACTTGTTTCTTTTATAAATCTTAAGTGGTTATACTTACTTCCCATAAAGCTAGTATAACTCTTAAGCTTCGCTTTAAAACCAATTAGTTCTCTTAATATGATTCAAGAGTCTTTTGAAATGTTTTCATTCTTTATTATTCAGCTTAAGCCGTGAGGCATTGCCGTAAGTATTATTCAAAGCTTAAGCGTGAGGCATTGCCGTAGTTATATTGTAAAATATCATGCTTTAGGAAGAATCACATACCTTCTCAAATAAACCACCGCCAAGTCAATATGTCACGCAGAGAGTCACCTATAATAGTCACAGATATCTATTAAAGACTACTCAAGGTCATTCTAAACAGTGGGTTCATAATTTACGGTAAGTCGGGCAGACTTCCCTACCCATGAGCTATATAAGTTCATCGTGATAACAAATTCCCATGTAAGTACTGATTTGATTATTCTTCTTTAAACCCTTCTAAGTGATTAATACTTCAATTCTATTCGTGATATACTTCTAAGTATTTATACTTATTCTTATACTATAACAAAGAAGTATTCTCTAATTCAAAAGAGGGTTAGGATTATTACCTCGGTAAGCCCAATAATATCCTAGAAAAGTCGCTACCGAGCAAGGTTTTGCTCCTAAGTCAGATGCTCCAAAGAACCTTAGAAGTTCTTCACAACTTCTACCAAGTACTAAGGTATTTGGGCTAGGGTATTTTGGGCATTATAACGATACGAGAAGGTAACTTTTCTACCAAGGGAGGGGGGGTAGATTTTTGGCTAGGCTAGGGGGTATTCGCCAAGGCCACTTAGGCTAGAGGGGGAAGAGGGCTTGGACGAATTGGCTAACAAGTGAGAAGGGAGGATTTTCAAGACTTGAAAGTAATTTGTGGATGAAGAACTCTTCATCTTAAGGGGGTATTTATAGGTCAAGAAGTGGCCAACCAATGGCCAAGATTTAGACAAGTGCAAGGCAAGTGTAAAGTGAGGATTAACTATACACAAATATCCTACCAACTCCTCGACTTGTGCACAAGGCACAAAAATGTGCTCCTGAAGTCCAAATCGTCCAAATGGACGATTTCAAGTCCATCAATTGGAGGGTGACAAGTGTCGCCTCCCGCTGGTCCAAAATGTTTCGCCTCTAAAAATCCGCAAAATTAGAAATGGCATAGCCGAATTTACCCTACGAAAGTCAGGAAACGTTTCGCCTGAAAAACTATTCGCTTTGTGAGTCAGGCCTAAAAAAACGCTTTTGCCTAAACTTTAAGGCTAGACTTCGACGTATTCCCCACGCATATACCGGAAATACGGTATAATACGGGGCAGCCCATCGTGTTCTTCGGTCGACCGCTTACTTACTGCGTGATGAGTTATCCAAAGGTTGTAAGGTCGCGACGGTGTCTACCTTCACCTTATGACGCATAAATGGAGCCTGTGGTACGATCGCTTTTGTTTCTCGGAAGTTTTACTGTGCAAGGTTAAGAACTCAGTGAGTCTCGACCGATTCGCCGCCGCCAGGTGTGGATTGGGAAGTCGCGATTGTTGTCTCCTCGTGAAGTGAGCGTTTAAACTACCATTTCAATGTTCGGATGTCGCTTGAAGCCTTGTAGGGCGAAGTGTAAGTTGGCCGATCGATTGGTTCGATGTTGCGCGTTCGGATAGTGTTCAGCTTGTTCCACAGATCGTGGATGGGGTGAAGCTTGTCTAGAAGAGGTTCCGCACCGGAGAAAATCGCGGATAATCGCGACAACGCTTAGAGTTCAGCCGATCGATCTTCTTGAAAGTACCACCCTGCTAGGTGTGACGAGTTTTGGAAAACAAAGGAAACTTAGCCCAGTTGCTTGGGCCTTTTGAGTTCATGTGAAGAATAGGCCGTTGCTTATATGTTAGCTTTGCCGTCCGACTTAGGAGGCAAGGCGTCCGGTTTTCAGATTGTTATGTTCGGGATGAGCGTATAAAGAGGCCGAGCTCTACCACGAGCACCAACCGTGGCTCTCCGTATGGCACATCCCGAGAAGTGGCCGGCGGCACGCCTCGTGGATCGCATGCACGGCATCAATTGTTGGGTCGGAGCAAGTGCTCGCGACAAAGTGACAAAAGTAGTATCGCGACTAAAGAAGTATATTTTTGACCCCGGGAGAGGTATTTGTGGTGATGTTAGAGGTGTTTCTCATGGACATGGACGGAGGTATTTGCGCTGGTGTTTCGTGGCGTGTGGTGATTGTTCTCGTAAGCATATAGTAGTGAAGACTATACCGGCGCGCGCTTGTTTTGAGACTTAGAAGGAACATTCGACGAATGTTTCTAAGAGGAGAATGTTATACCGTATTTCCGCAGTACGACGAGGGCGCACGATAAAAGCTTAAAGCCTTAAGTAGGCAAAGTGGCGAAATTGTGCACAAGTGCCGAAAAGAGTCGCTTTTCCGTGAAACGCTTCCATTAACTTTTGTAGAGAAAATTCGCTATGTCATTTATTATTTTTATGGATTTTTCCGAGAGACGAACATTTTGGATTAACGGAGGCGACACTTGTCACCTCATTGACTGCAAAGGGTTGGTTGGCCTTGGCCGATTGGTCCCTTTATTTTGGGCCTTGTTTTGGGCTTGTTTTGTGGCTTGTTTCAGGCCTTGTTTTGTGAGTAGGTTAGGGTGCACTCGCTTGATTCGCCTTACACTTGCCTTGCACATGGCTTAATCTCGCCATTGGTCGCCTTTGGTTTTCCTATAAATACCCCTTAGTGATGAACTTCTTCATCCACTCTTCACTTGTTCTAAGTCTTGAAACCCTCTCCTCCCTCTTGTCGACTCTCGCCCAAGAGCCCTCTCCTTGTGAAGGCCTTTGGCGAAACCCTCTCCCTCATGAGCCTTAGCCGAGAACCCCCCCCTCTCTTAGAGTGTTGTTCTCGTGTAACATACCCCCCCTCTTTGTAGAAATACTCTCACAAGTATTGTTACTATACCCTAATTACGTTAGCCGTATACCTTGTAGTATTCCGAAGAAACGTCGATACGTCGAGTCGGAAATACTACCAGATGTCCTTTTTGTCTCAAACCGAAACCCAAGGAAAATCTCCATAGTTGGTTGGAGTATTAAGTAGAGGTCGCGTAGAACTTCTAAGGGTTGTTTGAGCGGGTCGAGCACCCTGAGTAGAGCTAAGCATTGCTAAGGATCGACATTTATACTTGGATGATTATGGGCTTATCGAGGTAATTATCTTGTCCCTCTATTGTAATTGATATTACATGTTGTAGGAATATATAGTTGAAGTATACTATATATATAATCGAACATAGCTTGTGGCAAATGTCTTTGGACTTAAGCCCGAATTTAAAGAAGAGAATCGAATCGTAATTACGTAGGATCAGACATGAGACTTGTGTAGTTTGACGCAGTGAAGGCGCCCAATTTCAGTAGGATCTTGTATCTAGATTTATTCTACCGAGTAGTCTAGACTTTGATAGACTTGTATAACCCGTATAGGTTGAATGTTCGCGAGTAGCATGTGCTACTTGAGAAGGTGGACCGTGCCAGCCGTTATAGCCATGAGCGATTTGCTAATAGTCGATAATCGCCGCGAGGTATGTGAACCTCTTCCTATCTCTTCTAGCATGATATGTATAACTATGTAGTACGGTAGACGCATACGTGTTAATTGAACGCACTTGTACGACAATGTCTTTTGACTTAAGCCCGATAATAATAATCTCAAGTAGTTCAAGAGAATTAAGAACTGCTTTTAAAAGAAGAGTAATACTTGGTTTTAAAGCTAAGAGTTATACTAGCTTTATGGGAAGTTAGGTATAACGGCTTAAGAGAGATAAAACGAATGACTTATTTATTTTAGAAGTTAAGAGACTTGATCTTGTAAGATAAGAGACTTAACTTAAATAAATTATATGAATTTTGTGTGAAACCTCATTCGTGAGTAATGAGTACTTGATTTTTTAAAAGGGATAATGTTTTACTGATTTCGGAAATCAGAATGTGTATCGACAAACCACTGCAGCGTTAATAAAGGGAAATGTTTTGATTAATGAAGTATTAATAAAACCAGTAGAAACTTCCATCTGCATAGAAGCTAAGATGAGACAAAATGATATTTCCTAGATCATGGCTGCTGTAATAAGATTGTTATAAACAAGAATATCCTACTCACATATAAAGCTTATGTTTCTTAGATGGTTTAAAAGAGAATTATATTCTTAAGTGAAGAAGACTATGAACTACGAAACCTTTCTAAAATAAGAAACGTGAACATTTGAAATTAGGCAAACTTGAACGTTTGGAAAATAATGTTGTTACTTGATTTTACAAAGGTAAGTGTTTTGGTTTACTTAAAAAGACAGTCACTCTTTTTGTACTACGGGTATTGTGTGACTTGTGTGAAAGAAATGATTCTTGTAAAAGATTTAATGAATGAAGTACTTTGGGAATAGATACCCGAACTTGTTAGTAGAAAGTACCTTGTGTGAATAACTTGATTGTATTGGTTTGTGATAGCCTTGTAATACTTTCTTGTTGATTTGATAAGTAAACATGTTAGGACGCTACGTGTGTTAGTATCTTGTGGTTGTTATGTAAGGGGGGTCATTCTTGCCGCGACGTTGCTAAACGGTAAGTCCATCAGATCGTTATTATATCACCTACCCTCGACTTATTATACCGAGGGTTGCCACCCTTGATGCGTCTATACGGCTACGCGGTCCTTGTGACTATGCCGCGCAGAGCTCCAGGATTGATCATTCCGGTGTTTAGCCTGACGCGGGATTCTATGCGGTCTGTTGAGACTATGCGGTCTTTTGAGACTATGCGGCCGCGGAGCCTGCGGATACCGAGGTTGTCGCTTTCGACGCGGGTGTACTCAGCGTCAGGACCATGATTCGAGGAATACCTTACGCGGTCCGCAGTGACCTATGCGGAGTCGCGAGAGTTCCAGGATAGACGCACATTGATATCGCGCAAGTGGCCGCCTTCGACATGGTGCGATCAGAAAGACCTCGTGATACGCTTATGGCATTTGTGGTACTGGGGTCATAGTAGTCGCTATGCCTTCGCATTTACCCCGCACGGTTTTATTGTGATGACTTTGGGCGGCGAGTCCCCGACTTGACACGATCGCTATTGTGAATCGTAGTTTGTTATCATACATGTCTCGCTTTTTTTATAGACTACTATGATTTCATTTACGTGATTTTCGCCACATACTTGGTACTGCAGATCGACTTCTCGGGCCGCTGCTCATGCCGCAGTAAAGGTACACCGCCGTTGATCCTCGCCTAGGGTCACATTTCATTGGGAAAGCTCCGTTTCTCCGAGGCTTATCGGTGGTATAGTCCCGCTGTTGTAGGTATTTACATTCGTGGTATGGCGGGGCCCGTCCCGCCATTGTTGTCGCATCATTCTTAGAGGTCCGTAGTAATCGCTGGCGTAAATTATAAGAGGGTCAGAATCGCTCAAATTACTATTGATATATATACGTATGTAACCGCTTTTGGTTGCTTTCTTCTTATTTTCACCGCCTTATTTCATTGGTTTTATGTATTGTCTTTATATTCGTGACACTGGATGTTGTATCACCAGGGTGCCCGGTAAGGCACGACCACGCCCCGAACGGGTCGTGATACTATTTATTATTTTTATGGATTTTTCCGAGAGATTTAAACATTTTGGACCAACGGAGGGTGACATGTGTCACCTCACATCGGAAGCTAGGGACGGCAAAGAGACTTACTGGGCACGCTTTTTGTGCTAAAAATGTGGTCAAGGGTTGGTAGGATATTTTGGGTAGATGGATAAGGTAGCATATGGCTTAATCTCGCCTTACACTTGCCTAACACTGATGAATCTTCGCCATTGGTTGCCATTTCTTGATCTATAAATACCCTCTAACTTGATGAACTTCTTCATCCAAAAATTGCCTAAGTCTTGAAATCCTTCCTCCCCTTCTTGTGGTTCTCGCCCAACCTTGTCAAACCCTCCCCTCATGGTGTTTTCTGGGGTACCCCTAGCATAGTTGTCTCGTATAAATACCCCCTTTGTGGTATAGAAATACTCTCCTAGTATTGTTATAATGCCCAAATACTGGCCCAAATACCTTGTAGTATTCCCAAGGTTACACTTTTACAAAAGCCCAAATACTATTATACCTCCTTTAGCCACTAAACGAAACCCTAAGGAAATCTTCACCGTTGTTGAAGTTGTAAGTAGAAGTTGGTTAGAACTTCTGGGGTTGTTTGAGCGCTGAGTAGAGCTAAGCGTTGCTCAGATCGACTTTATACTTGGATAATTTTGGGCTTATCGAGGTAAACATTCTTGACCTTCATTGTGAATTGGAAATTACATGTTGTAGAGTATATAGTTAAGTATACTATATATAGAATCGATAATAGTTGTGCGGCAATGTCTTTTGACTTAAGCCCGAATAATACTTACGGCAATGTCTTGCGACTTAAGCCCGAATTTTAATAAGTGAATCGAATCAGTAATTACATAGATCAGACATGAGACTTGGCGTAGTATTATCGTGAGTAGAATTGTACACGTCGGTTAGGCGTGTAAACCCCTCGGTTGGCTTGCAGCCTACTCGTTAGAGAGAGATTTACGCTGTGGAAAGAGGTGTCCGAATTTTACGTAGAAAGATGGAAACTTGTGTTTAAGATTTAATAGACGTTTGTGGCCTTTATAGGTGAAAGTACTAAGAGTAGCGTATTCTACTCGAGGAGTGGAAAGGGCCAGCAAGGTTGTAGTACTTGGAGCTTTTGCTTATTGTCGATAATCGCCGCGAGGTATGTGAACCTCTTCCTATCTCTTCGAGCATGATATGTGTGAACTATGTAGTACCAGAGACGCATACGTGTTAATTGTATTTGATTGTCAGAAACTTAAAGTGTTATAACGGCTTTATGGGAAGTTGGTTATAACAACTTTATGTAGGTAAGAAAATGGGTTGTGGTTTTTAAAAGATAACTGATTTGAGTTATAACTGGCTTGGGGCGTTATAATAAAACTTGAAGTATTTCAAAAGATTTATGAATCGTTTTGAAAGAGGTGTAGTATTGTGTTTTGAAAACTTAAGAGTTATACTAGCTTTGTGGGAAGTTAGGTATAACGGCTTAAGAATGTTATACTGATTTCGGAAATCAGAATGTGTATCGACAAACCACTGCAGCGTTATAAAAGGAAAATGTACTGACTAATGAATTGTATTATTAAAACCAATAAAACCTCCATCCGCATAGAAACTAAGATAAGACAAAATGATATTACATTTTCTAGATCATGGTCATTGTAATAAGAATGTTGTAAACAAGAATAACCTACTCACGTGAGACATATATTACTCAATTGTTCTAAAAGGAATCGTTGATTAAGTTTATGAACTATGAAACCATTTGAAAATGAAGCTTCGAGTAATCAAACTAGTAAACCGAACTTAGGAAAAGAATGTTGTTACTTGATTTTGAAAAGGAATGTGGGTTGGTCATTCTAATACTACGTATCGGGTGACTTTGATAAAAGTAATGGATCTCTTTTAAAAGAATTTAACGTATGTAGTACTTTAGGGTTAAAACCCGGACTTTGGCATAAAATGAAAGTACTTTGAGTTGTGAAACTTGCCTATGCTTGTTGTAATAGCCTTTGTTGTATTTCTGTAGCCCGCGTCTCTCGATGGAGGGCCGGTTGATTTGTTATGAACGATTATACACCGAGTCCCACGACGGGCAGTGGTCACGATTTCATTTGATTATACACCGAGTCCCACGAGATGGGCGTGACACGTATTCCACCCGACATACAATCGAGTCCCACGAGACGGGCGTGGTCACGATTTCATCCGATATTACACCGAGTCCCACGACGGGCGGTGGTCACGATTTCATCCGATTTACACCGAGTCCCACGACGGGCGTGGTCACGATCTCATCTGATTTTACACCGAGTCCCACAAGCACGGGCGGTGGTCACGATTTCATCCGTTATCATGCACGCCTCCCGCTTTTTATGATCGCTATGATTTCATTTATAGTACTTTACGCTTTCACATACTTGGTAATTGTAATCGACTCCTTCGGGCCGCGCTCATGCCGCAGTTGAGGTACATAGCTTGTCGATCCGCACTCCTGTGGATCACGGCTCAGTTCGAAAGCTCCATTTCTCCGAGACTTTGTTTTTGGTATGGTTCCTCAAGTCGCTGACTTTTGTACATTCAGTGGTATGGCGGCCCTCCCGCCACATTGTTATGTAAACTCTTAGAGGTCTGTAGTCATATCTTGTGGGTCACCTTAAAAAGAAATTTGAGGTAATCATTGCTGATTTGTTTATATCTGCGAGGTAGCCTTATCGGTGACCTATTATTTATTTCATTGTTTAAGTTTATGAATGTTCGCCGCTTATCTCTCGATGTATACTGTAGTGGTGCCTGTGTAGGGCACGATCGCGCCCGGGTCGTCGTGACAAAAGTGGTATCGAGCGCTTAGTCTCTGAAAGTGTCTACGCATCGTGTTCAGTAGTCTTGATTATTGATGTGTTGTGCACCACATCTATAATCGAGGTCCGCAGGACATTTAGGATTTGTTTCATTCTTCTCTCTCAAATCGCAAGTAGAGTCGCCCTACTAGGTCGAATCCTCTCGACCTATTCTTATGTATCGCTTATGCCTCCACGAAGCGACTCAGGCCCGTGGCGGCAAGGCAAAGAACAAGAGTTGTTAGTGGTACACGAGGATTTCTAGGAATCGTGCCCGCACTATGCCCGAGGTTATGGAGGATCGACGAGATCACCACGCCGACAAGATTAGAGGAGCCGAGAGCGCAAGAACACCGTAAGTTCCTGCACCGAGCCTCCACCCACACCAGTGGTGAATATCGAGATTACGAGAGCGATCCGATTATTGACTAGCATTGTAAGGTGGCAGCCGACAGTGAGCCGAGCTAACCCTAGAGCCGATAGTTTGAGGATCCGGACTTTCGAATTGTAATCCACCCGGTTCTATGGTTCGAGGTCGGAGGAGACCTCGTGAATTCATTCGGCAGTGCAATGACTATGCGCAGTGCTTAAGGCCTCTGAGACGAGTCCGTTGTGTTAGCTTCTACCGTTACGCCGATATGCGCTGAACCGGTCGAGTCGCGGTGTTGTCAGAGGTAGGGGTGCTCCTCCACTGTCAGCGAGTTCACGTGATCCTTCCTCGATCACTTCTTGCCTCCCGAGACGGAGAGCCCGCTGATAGGTTCTTAGCGTTAAGACAGAATGGAGAACCATCGAGAATACAACCCGAATTTGACTCATCGCTGTACGCACTCCACTATTGCGGATATGGCGACAGAGTTCACCGCTATGTGACGGGACTAGACCGATATACGGTTACCGTATGTTCGGGAGTAGCTCTTCACCTGTATGGATATTGCCAGATGCAGCTTACGCGCAGTGGATTGAGGATAGGGAGAGAGGAGCCGCCAGATTCACCCAACCCAAGAGGCCGTGGACGGCAGAGTTTCAGATAGTTTTCGAGGCGACAAGCAAAGAATGTTAGGACTACATTTCACCGACGCAGAGTGCTCCTTCTACTTCCGCGAGCTGGTTGACCGCCAGGATATTCGGAGCCGGTCGTGGCTCCGGTCACGGTTCACGCATGTCCGGGATAGTAGCTGGGAGGCCACCTTTGCCTCGCTGGTTACCGTGGTAGAGCTCATTTTGGGAATGTCTGACCAGGTCGCACTTTGTTATGCTCATGCCAACAGGCCATTTGGCGAGAGATCGTCCACCAGAGGTGGTAATCGTGGAATAGCACTATCATCGGGTCCATATGGTTCTTCGCCTTCAATGGCTAGGGCAGATGTTTATGCACGGCAGCCGCGCAGAGGTCGTGGTAGCGCCTCCCGCTTTAGCGCCTTTTACCCGTCTATGCGACTTCAGGTATATTTTTGATCCTTTAGAGACTTGTATGCATGATAAAGTTGTTGTATGTTTTAGTGTCATGAACGGATTACATCGAGACTATGTATGTATGCCGTAAGAGCGGAAGTGCGATGAGAAGCATTTTAGGCCTTGAACGGGAGTAAATAGCGTTGGTGCACCCTTGGGATCTGCTTTTGGTTGATAATGATGGATGGGTATGCGAGTGCGATATCTTAGGATGATGAGCGACTAAATAAAGTTCCATTAATTGTAAGTACGAGGAGTATTAGATTGACTCCAAAAGAACATTCGGGGACGAATGTTTCTAAGGGGGGAAGAATGTTACACCCCGTAAATTCAAGAGGTTAAGTTAAGAACATACGAAAGGAAATAAGATTTGAATTTGGAAAGTTGGGTTGGCAAAAAAGTTGTGGGCAGACTTTCAGTCAACTTTGGAGTGGTATATCTCCTAGTTCTTTAGGAGTTTTGAAGAGTTTTAAAAGATTAGTATGAAGTTCGTTGAATCTAGTTTCCAACGCAACAAACTGTTCGTCGATAGGACCTCGGAGTCAAAAGTTATGGAAGTTTCAAGTTTGGTGCGCAGCTAGCGTGCGCTTGCTCAGGTACAGTACGGCCGAACGCAGGGTCGCGCGCCGTTGTACGGGATCCGCGTTTAGCCAGCGCGCCGAATGGACGCGCACGAACGCGGGAAATTATTTTCGAATGGAGCGCTGGCGCCGGGCGCGGCGCAGCGCGAGGCGGATTTTCGCGAAAAGACGAAAATCGGGGTTATTTGTTTAAAAGCCTATGGAGGGTGACAAGTGTCCTCCCATCATGTTGACCAGGAAGTGGTCCTATTTTAGGCCAAGTCTTGGAAGACTTGGCCATTTTCTTCCCAAACCTCACATGAAAACCCCTCTCCTTCTCTCTTGATTTTTCAAGAAAACCTAGCCTAAGAGGAAATTGTCGAGAGCGGCGCAAGAAGGAAAAGTGTGGGTAAACTTGTGGGAAGCGCCAGGGCGATTTTGACGGAAGGAGGTGGAAGAAAAGGGGCTTTATGGGCTATTCCTTAAGGTAAAAGTTTCCCTTTCTTGGTTATGAGCCTAAGGTCATATATTTTAGTAGTATAGATGTGAGCCCGAGGTCATATATTTTAGTGATTTAGAATTGAGCCTAAGGTCGCTTTTATTGTAGTAGTATAGAGTTGAGCTGAGGTTGTTTTATTTGAATAGATTTGGGTCGCCGACGTTGTAAAGCGGAGATTGAAATTGTTAAGATGTCTAGGGCTAGATATCATGTTAGACTTAAGAACTTGGATTGGAAAGAGTTGAAAGGGGTTTAGTATTGGTTATATTGTTGGCCAAGAATGGCATGGAAATTATTGGTTTATTTTGTGTTGTTGTGGGGCGGAAGTTTACACGTATTAGTAGGCGTGTAATCCCCTTGTAATTGCTGAATGAATTGAGCCTTAAATGTGGCGTTGGTTATTGAATTTCGGCCTTGAAAAAGGTGGCATAGTAAGTAGAAACAAAGGAAGTGCTGTCCAAATTTCCCGTAGAACAAGGGACTTTTCATTAGAATATATTACGTTGAAGCTAAAAGCTAATAGACGTATTATGGTCATTATAGGTTGACATCTACGACGCATATTGACTTGACAAGTGGATTAAGCAAAAGAGGTATGTAGAACTCTTCCTATCTCTTGAGCATGAGTAGTTATAACTGTATGGTACGGTAGACGTACGTGATTTTAAATGAAGTGAAGTCATTTGACATATTTGACTTGTTTTAAGGATGTCTAGTTGGTTGAGTTAGAGAATTAACTCACGTGTCCTTAAGAAAGAGTTATAAGAATGGTTTATCCTAATAAGGTAGACAAGGATTTCGACATGATCAAGTATAGAATACTAGATTCGGAAGTATTGATTCTTGAACTATTCTAAAGATAAGAGACTGACTCTAAGTTAAGAAACTTGTTTTCTAAGTTAAGATTTTTGAAGTATTTCAAGGTAGGTAACTTGAATCAAGTACAAGCCTCTTGTTATAGAGAGCAAAGTGGTCTAAGACATAAAGAGTTATAACGGCTTTATGGGAAGTTAGTTATGACGGCTTTATGGGAGGATAAGGGTGTCTTGGTTCTAAAGCATAAAGTTAGTATAACGGCTTTATGGGAAGTTGGTTATAATAACTTTATGGAAGCTTAAAGAAATGGTTTTTCTCGAATAAGGTAAGCCTAGATAAAAGAATGGATTCTAAGAAAGGCAATTCGATTTAAAGGCATCAATTGCTTAAAGTTTAAAATGAGGTCACTGAGTTAGAAGTCAAGCATATTTCTAATAGTATAGTGACTTGTTTGAAATGTAGGCAAGCCTTGATACTACGGTGTTAGTATCTTGGGGTCTTATGTGGAAAAGGGATCTTGGAAGGAATAGAAACACATAGTACTTTGGGTTGGATTTTCCCAGGACTTGTTAAGGGATATGGAAAGTGCCTAAGGTCGTAAAATGAGATCCATTTTGTATGTTAATGAAAGTCTAAAGAAATTGGGAGTTTACTTGGACGTACTGTCGGTGAGGGAGGATTCCACGGGTATGCCTCCATTACCTCCTTATGAGTCTACCGAACGCATCAAGTTGATGTGGGATTCCACTGTATGTTTCCGGTCATAGTATGAGTTTACTTGGACGTATCGACAGTGATGCGGGATTCCACCGCATGCTTCCATGGTCTTAGTATGAGTTCACCGACATACCGCCGGTGATGGGATTCCACGGTATGCACCGGGACACGCTTACGATGCAGGATTCCGAGGCATGTAGTTTGAGGGTAAGAGTATAAATGGCGGTACACCCCAAGATCGTTATACCACCTTCTTCAGTAAGAGATAAATGGCGGTAAACCCCAAGATCGTTATACCACTGGTTCCGTGGATTTGCTACCCACGACGCGAGGAACACCTCATGAAGTCATGCACCGAGATGAGGATTCCACGCATGATATACGATATATGTATGTATTGTGTATGTACGCCGACGCTGAGGTAGGATGCCACGCGCCACACGGTTGTATTTACTTTACGGTCGCTTCAGTGACGGGATCCCACCGCAGAGGATATAGGTATATACATGGTTAGATTTGTGTACGCAGACGCGGTGAGGGCGATGCCACGCGCGCCACGTAGTTAGATTCACACCCAGCGGTCAGCTGACGGGAATCCCACGCGCGCTTGGATATTTGGCGGTCAGTTCATAGCCCCGCGTGACTATGGTTCATATGTTGAGACAGTCAGATAAGGTAAAACCGACTTTCATTACTTCCACTTCACAGGCACGCAGATCGCTAATTTGGTTATCATATATGTCTTCACCGTATTTTTGACTATTATGATTTAAATTACAAGATTTCGCTTTGCATACTGTACATATTTTGTAATCGACTCCTTCGGGGCGCTCATGCCGCAGTCGAGGTACATAGTTTGTCGATCCGCACTCCCAGGATCACTGTTCGCCTCGAAAGCTCCATTTCTGAGACTTTGTTTTTGGTATGGTTCCTCAAGTCGTTGACTTTTGTACATTCGTGGGTATGGCGGCCCCGTCCCATCACGCTTGTTATGTAAACTCTGAGGTCTGTAGTCATATCTTGTGGGTCACCTTAAAAAGAAATTTGAGGTAATCATTGGATTTGTTTATATCCACGAGGTAGCCTTATCTACCGACCTATTATTTATTTCATTGTTTAAGTTTATGAATGTTCCGCCGCTTATCTCTCGATGTATACTGTAGGTGCCTGTGTAGGGCACCGGGCCATGGGTCGGTCGTGACAGATGTATATGATGAAGGCAATCGCTTTGGTTGGCCTGCTTATTTATCTTGTCTCTTAATTCATGTTCATGTTTTTATTTCCGCGATTTTCTCCGATGTTGTATCACCAGGTGCCCGGGGTAAGCACGACCACGCCCGGTTCGGTCGTGACAAAAGTGGTATCGAGCGCTTAGTCTCTGAAAGTGTCTACGCATCGTGTCTAGTAGTCTTGATTATCGTGTGTTGTGCACCACATCTATAATCGTGAGGCTATAGGACATTTAGGATTGGTTTCCATTCTTCTCATTCCGAGATCGTGCCCAGAGCCGTGTGATAAGTTGGACCCTCCGACGTATTCCTTTCCTTTACCGCTTATGCCTCCGCTGAAGGCAACCTGTGCCCAGACGGCAAGGCACCGAGGAGTCGCTAGTGGGATACAGAGGAGTACGAGGCGCAGCCCGGTCGGTGCCGAGACAAAGGCCCGACGGCGAAGTTTCGCGACGCCGCCAAAGACCAAGAGTTTAGAGCCGCAGCAGCCGGTCGCCGAGACTACGCACCGAGCCTCCTGGCCCCACACCGGAGCAGATGACGGGGGCAAGGAGATGGCCCGCCATCGCCGTGGTCGTGGCCGAGATATGAGATAGGCCGACGCAGCAGCCCGGCCAAGAGCACCCGTAGTTCATCCCCGAGCGCATAGCTGAGGCTACGTGACTTCTCGAGTCAGAGCCCGCCGTTGTTCTATGGATCGAGTCGAGGATGACCTCGTGAGTTTATCCGACAGCCACAGGATCATGAGAGTGATCGCAGTCTCGCAGGCGAGTCGGTGGTATTGGTTCGCATCACCGCGTGATATCGCAGCTTGACCGTTTGATTCGTGGAGTTATCCCGGAAGAGCATGCACTTCCACCGCTTGGGGACGAGTTCTCAAGGGCTTTTCAGCACATTTCTTGCCCCCACAGATGAGGAGGGCTCGGGCCGCAGATTTTTGACGCTGAGGCAGACGCGCATTTGCCAGAGAGTACAATGTGGAGTTCGACTCATTAGCTCGGTATGTGCCCGCTGTGGTAGCTGATATGGAGGACAGAGTACACCGCCACGCCACCGGCCGGACGATTACTGGCGAGGCTTGTACGGGTGTAGTTTCTTCACCGCACGGACATTGCCCGCACGCAAGCTCATGCACCAGGATGCGAGAACGGAGAGGTCGACGGAATGACCGAGATCAGCGAAGAGGCCGAACAGCAGGTCCTTTGGTAACTTTCGAGGCGACCGCCGCCAGCAGCTAGCCCAGTTATGTACTCCACCAATACGCAGTGGTCCCCGCGCCGCCGACGCTCAGTGGTATTCGAGTCGGTCGAGCTCCGTGGCTTCCGTTCACGATATACACGGGTTCTAGCCGATCGTTCAGTTTTCTCGCAGGCACGATGCGGGCGACGCCATCCCGGGAATGTCGCTTTTTTATCGGGTGCTTGTTTTTCCGCGCGCCGTGTACATGACGAGAAACCGCCCTAGTAGGAAGGATGCAAACAGAATGACTCACCACCGGATCGATGCTGGTGTTCATCGCCTTCATACGCATACCGCAGGCGTGCCTTGATTAGAGTGAGCAGAGATTCGTATATCCTTAACCTCTAGAGATTTGTACGCATGATAATGATGACTTATTATTGTGTGCTACGCTCGGATAGCGTTATGTTGGTTATGAGTTAGAAAGCTTGTTAGTTGAAAGGATATGTGGGGCATGGAAAGTGTGAACTTTAGAATATTTCATGTTGAGACCTTAGATGTAAGGTCATCTTGAATAAAAGATTTTACGGTTAGTCTTTGTTGAAATACTTGGCTCATGCGTATAAAGGTATTGTGTGATAAGTCCCCGGTTGGGTAAATGAAAGTGGTATCTTTCCGATGTGATTTAGCAAGATTGTTCCGTGTCGGCGAGCAAGAATTGGCGCGACAACGGGTCGGGTCGCTATGTTGCGGTCCAACCCGCGCCTGCCCGGCGCTGGGTCGGGTCGTGGTCCCGCCATGGTAGGTCACGAGGTGCTAGACCCAAGTTTAGATGACCATCGTATGAGTTCGAGGATATGTTCGACCAGAAGCGGATCGTGAAGGCCGGGAAGGGCCTTAAGGAAGATCGAGGCTAGTAAGATGACCAAGTTGGGAGGTAGTGACTCCAAAGTTTCGGAAACTGAAGTGTGGTACGTATACTAGAAGAGTTCAAGTGTTCGAGAAGAGTACGACGAGTAAGGGTAGAGGCGAGCATGTATTGCGAGCATAGATATGATCATTTCGTGAAGGGAGAAGGTGCGAAGGATGTATATTTTAGACCTCGTGAATCGTGACGCACCGGCACCATTTGTTGGGTCGCGGAGTGACACTAGAACCTCGCAACGTGACAAAAGTTTGTGATGTTAGAGGTGTTTCTCGTGACTTGGATGTAAGTATTTACGCGGTGTTTGTGGCATGTGTGGCGGTGGAAACTTGTTAGAAGAACTTCATCTTTATCCGCTTGAGAAGGAACATTCGACGAATGTTTCGGCGAGGGAGAATGTTATACCGTATTTCCGTAGTATGCACGAGGCGCACGATAAAAATATGAGCCTTAAGTTAGGCAAGATTCGAAATTTGTACACAACACCCGACAGAGTCGCTGATTTAAACGCTTTCCATTAGCTGTCGAGGAAAAATTCGGCTATGTCATTTATTATTTTTGCGGATTTTTCCGAGAGACGAACATTTTGGATCAACGAGGGTGACATGTGTCACCTCACATCGGGAAGCTAGGGACGGCAAAGAGGACAACTTGGGCACGCTTTTTTGTGCTAAAAATGTGGTCGGCGGTTAGTAGGATATTTTGGGTAGATGGATAAGGTAGCACATGGCTTAATCTCGCCTTACACTTGCCTAACACTGATGAATCTCGCCATTGGTTGGCCATTTCTTGACCTATAAATACCTCTAACTTGATGAACTTCTTCATCCAAAATTGCCTAAGTCTTGAAATCCTTCCTCCCCTTCTTGTGGTTCTCGCCCAACCTCGCCGAAACCCCTCCCTTTGTGGTGTACTGGGTACCCCCAAAGATAGTTGTCTCGTATAAATACCCCCCTTTGTGGTATAGAAATACTCTCCTAGTATTGTTATAATGCCCAAATACCTTGTAGTATTCCCAAGGTTACACTTTTACAAAAGCCCAAATACTATTATACCTCCTTTTAGCCACTAAACGAAACCCTAAGGAAATCTTCACCCGTTGTTGAAGTTGTAAGTGTTGGTTAGAACTTCTAAGGGTTGTTCGAGCGCTGAGTAGAGCTGCGCTGCTCAGATCGACTTTATACTTGGATAATTTTGGGCTTATCGAGGTAAACATTCTCGACCTTCTCATTGTAATTGGAAATTACATGTTGTAGGAGTATATAGTTAAGTATACTATATATAGAATCGATAATAGTGCGGCAATGTCTTTTGACTTAAGCCCGATTAATACTTACTGCAATGTCTTGCGACTTAAGCCCTAATTTTAATATGAATCGAATCAGAATTACATAGATCAGACATGAGACTCGCGTAGTATTACCGTGAGTAGAATTGTACACGCCCGTTAGACGGTAAACCCCGGTTGGCTTAGCAGCTACCGTTAGAGGAGAGATTTACGCTGTGGCGGGGAGGTCGCGAATTTTCTCAGAAAGATGGAAACTGTGTTTAAGATTTAATAGACGCCAGGCCTTTATAGGTGAAAGTACTAAGAGTAGCGTATTCTACTCGAGGAGTGGAAAGGGCTAGCAAGTGCGTTGTAGTACTTGGAGCTTTTTGCTTATTGTCGATAATCGCCGCGAGGTATGTGAACCTCTTCCTATCTCTTCGAGCATGATATGTGTGAACTATGTAAAGATAGACGCATACGTGTTAATTGTATTTGATTGTTGTAAAACTTAAAGTGTTATAACGGCTTTATGGGAAGTTGGTTATAACAACTTTATGTAGGTAAGAAAATGGGTTGTGGTTTTTAAAAGATAACTGATTTGAGTTATAATCGTCAGGCGTTATAATAAAATCTCAAGTATTTCAAAAGATTTATGAATCGCTTTGAAAGAGGTGTAGTATTGTGTTTTGAAAACTTAAGAGTTATACTAGCTTTGTGGGAAGTTAGGTATAACGCTTAAGAATGTTATACCGATTTCTAAATCGAATGTGTATCGACAAACCACCGCAGCGCTATAAAAGGAAAATGATCGACTAATGAATTGTATTATTAAAACCAAAGAAACCTCCATCCGCATAAACTAAGATAAGACAAAATGATATTACATTTTCTAGATCATGGTCGCTGTAATAAGAATGTTGTAAACAAGAATAACCTAATCTCACGTGAGACATATATTACTCAATTGTTCTAAAAGGAATCGTTGATTAAGTTTACGAACTATGAAACCATTTGAAATGAGAAGCTTGAGTAATCAAACTAGGCAAACCGAACTTAGGAAAAGAATGTCATTACTTGATTTTGAAAAGGAATGTGGGTTGGTCATTCTAATACTACGTATCGGGTGACTTTGATAAAAGTAATGGATCTCTTTTAAAAGAATTTAACGCACGTAGTACTTTAGGTTAAAACCCTGACTTTGGCATAAAATGAAAGTACTTTGAGTCAGAAACTTGCCTATGCTTGTTGAATAGCCTTTGTTGTATTTATGTACCCGCGCTCTCTCGATGGAGGCCGTTGATTTGTTATGAACGATTATACACCGAGTCCCACGACGGGCGGTGGTCACGATTTCATTTGATTATACACCGAGTCCCACGAGACGGGCAGTGACACGTATTCCACCGATTATACACCGAGTCCCACGAGACGGGCAGTGGTCACGATTTCATCCGATATTACACCGAGTCCCACGAGATGGGCAGGTGGTCATGTATTTCATCCGATTTACACCGAGTCCCACGAGACGGGCAGGTCACGATCTCATCCGATTTACACCGAGTCCCACGACGGGCGGTGGTCACGATTTCATCCGTTATCACGCACGCTCTCGCTATAGATCGCTATGATTTCATTTATACTACTTTACGCCACATACTTGGTACTGCAGATCGACTCTCCTTCGGCCGCTCACGCCGCAGTCGAGGTACATCGGTGGATCCTCGCCATGGATCACGCTCAATGGTCGGGAAGCCCCATTTCTTCGAGGCTTATCTTTGCATGCTACCCGAGTCCAGAGATTCTTATACGCTCGTGGTATGGCGGGCCCCGTCCCGCCATAGCCGTGTAAAAATCTTAGAGGTCCAGAGCAATCCGCAAGTGTGGTTTGTAAAAAGGATAATTGTTCGTATTGATGATATACGACGGGCAAATCGCTGTTGGCTCGCTTATTTATCTTGTCTCTAATTCATGTTCATGTTTTTATTTCCGCTGATTTTCTCCGATGTTGTATCACTAGTGGTGCCCGGTAGGCACTACCACTGCCCGGTTCGGTCGTGATGTTGATAATGATGTACATCCGCATATATTTATTAGACCACGCAGGTTGCCTTAATGTGACGCTGGTTATCATGAGTCGTTAAGCTTTGATAATGGCTTGAAGGTATGAAACAATTTAATGAATCCACATCAAGGTTATATATGTTATAATTTGAATAGTTGTGAGGCGAGTCGTTCGAGAGGATGATGAACCCTTAAAGGATCATGTTTAATCGACTTAACGGCATACCATGTCATGTTAGATTGTCGTGTCAGATGCTTGCCGAGATGCACGAATAATATCGTATGGATTAAATAGGGTTGTTGGGATTAAGACAACATAATTTTGAGATATCGAGAAGCTATCTTGCTGATACATGAGAGATAATGTAAGTCGGGATATGAAATATTTGAGGATCATGTAGTATCGATAATCGCTGAGACCTTAGATAGACAAGACTTCAAGAGTGAAGTATTTTATGTGATCGTGGTTAAAGTACATGGTATATTGATCGGTGTATTTTATATACACCTTTTGAGTCATTTTTAGTTAGTCTTTTACCCATTTTTGTACAAATATGTGTCGTCTTAGGATATATTTTATTTCTTTTGAGTCATAATGGTTTAAAGTGGCACATTGGTGAAAATGAGCGAAAAGAGGGCAGAAACAGAGGTTCCATAGCTCAAAAAGTTAAAAAGTTGGAACCGGCGAGAATGTATGAAGCCAGGCGCCACCAAACAAAGAAAGACGGAGCGCCATGGCACCCAAAGAACAGAGAGTCGCAGAGCTTTGGCCACGCGCGCCACGCCGCGACGCCGAGGAGGGAAATCTGCCAAATCCGAATGGAAATGGGCCAAGGCCATGAAGGAAAATGTTACACCCCGTAGTTCCAGGGTATGTATGTGAGGATGTACGCATGCAGAATAATCACGCAATATTGGAAAGAAAGACGTGATTTTTCACTAAAAGTTTCCGTTTGTGAAGGAAAAGGTTCGTTAACGGGAATTGATTCCCGATTTGGTATTTGGACTTCTTGGATTATATTAGAATTTTGGGATTTTATTTTCTGAATGGTCACGCTGGGCCCACGGAGAAATTTACTGCTTTTGGGGCCCGCTTTGTTTTTGAGATTTTCGATATTTTCTAAGACTAAATATTTTGACGAGTAGCAGAGGCGACACGTGTCACCCCAGGTGGCTTGTAGCCAAAATGTGGTGCCACGTGTCTTGTGGTCGAATGGCCTTACAAGTGGCAAGCCACTTGTCTTGTGTTTCAGGTAGCCATTTGCGGTGGACCCACACACTTGTACCCCAATCTCACCACACACTTGCCTTGATCTTGGACCTTGATTTCTATAAATACCCCATGAAAGCAAGACTTATTCTTCATCCCACACTTTGATTTCCAAGACAAAATACTCCTCCTCTTCAGAGGGTCGCTTCGCTTTGCCTTGAAATTCTTGAGCAAAAGTTGTCCAAAAATCCCTAAACTTATAAGTGTTCTTCCTTAGGTGTTAGGAAGATTGTGTACCAAGAGTTGGAAAAGATTTCACCCCTAGCCTTAGAATTTCACCTGGCCAAACTTGCCATAGTTGAGCCTGTGTTCTTCACTATTGGAGTTAGACTTCAAGAGGAGTTGGTTAGAGCTTCAAGGGTCGCTTGGAGCGGTTGGAGCGTATGGAGTCGAGCTAAACGTTGCTCAGATCGACTTATAATCTTGGATAATTTTGGGCTTATCGAGGTAATGATCTATGCCCCCTATTGTAATTGGATATTACATATTGTAGTAGTTTAGAATCGAGTATAAGATATATTGGAAGGATGATTATAAAGGATTAAATGATTTACATTGACCGTATTTACAGACTTGTGCAGTATTATTGTGAAGCAGATTTGAACACGTCCGGTTAGACGTGTAATCCCCTCGGAGTTGTTGGCTCGCAGCAGCCTTATTGTGAGGTTATTTATGTGTTCATGTGGGGGAGGTGCCGAATTTTCCGTAGAATAGGAACCGCTACTTAGAATATACTACAAGAGAACTAGAGATTGATAGATATATTGTGGTTGTTATAGTGGATCTTCACGCCGCATACTCGACTAAGCCAGGGATTGCCAAGAGGTATGTGATTCTTCCTATACTCTTGAGCATGATTGTTGTTAACTATATAGTACGAGACGACGTATGTGAAATGAATTTTGTTTGTTTAAAACATAAAGTGTTATAATAGCTTTACGGGAAGTTAGTTATAACGACTTTATGAAGATAAAAGAAAGATTTGATTTTGAAAGCTAAACGACTTGATTTTGAAAGTTAAGAGACTTGATCTTGAAAGATAAGAGACTTGACTTATAAATGACTTGATTTCTAAGGAGAAGTAACTTGATTTAAGTATAGGTTACTTGTTTTGAAAAGAGTAAGTTATTCGGGTTTTAAAAGTATACTGAGGTTGTTTTAAAAGAAAAGCACTTGGTTTAAAAAGATAGAGTACTTGATTTTAAAAGGTCTTGTAAAGATTTACGGTGAAGTAATTTTGGTTTAAAAGAAAACGTGTTTGATACTACGCAGTATTAGTATCGTGTGGCTTTTACGTAAAAAGAGGTCTTTTGAAAGAATGAAAGATGTAGTATTTGGGTTGAAACCCGATTGTTGACATAAATGAAAGTACGCTGAACTTGTCTATGCTTGTTGTGGATAGCTTTTGTCAAGTGTTTGATTTTGTGCCACCGCGCTTCTCGGGAGGCCGCTTATTCGATTGATTGCTTGACATACCGACACGCTGGATGGTCCACGGTACGCGCCCACTTGAGTATTATTTGGTTATCTCTCGACATATCGACACGACGGGTGCCCACGTATGAGTCCACTTTGAGTATTATCTTGTTATTTCCTTCGACATACCGACATCGATGGACGGCCCACTGCATGCGCCCAGGGATGGTTTTATGGCCACGCTTATACCGAGGTAAGATGCCGGGCATGCGGTCATTGTGAGGATTATGTTATTTGTCCACGGACCGCTAATCCATGAAGCTTGCCGCGCGACGAGCGATCACTTGCTTGATTTGTACACGTGGTTCAGCACACTTTAGATACTTGTCCCGTCATTTCTCGTATCGGCAGCTCGTAGATAGCTTAAGATACTTGCCTCGGCCATATCTCGTGAGACGTGCAGGCTGTGGCACGTTAGCTTAAGATACTTGCCTCGCCGCGTGGCTAGCTTTTGGATCGTAGTCGCTTCCGCACTTGCCTGTGAAGCGGATATGACTAGCGCCGACCGTAGTTGGCTATTCTACTCGCCCGATCGGCTCACGACGCAGCAGATCTAATGTTCAGTTCACATACGGGTGTTGTTTCAAATCATGTACCGCCAAGCTGAGGAATGAGTTCCACGCGCATGATTGATACATGGGCGAGACCCATAGTTATGTGAAGTGATTATTCGGGATATGCGCCCCTTACTTGACCTAACTGCTTATTTATTGCGAAATGGTTTTATAAAATGATGAAATATGATTTCATTATGATTTTCGCCACATACTTGGTACCTATCAGATCGACTCTCCTTCGGCCACGCTCATGCCGCAGGTAGGTACACCAGCTTGTCGATCCTCGCCATAGGATCGCAGTCAGCTGGGAAGCCCGCTTTCTCCGAGGCTTATCTCTTTGTATAGTCCTCACATTGTAGATACTTGTACATCTGTGGTAATGGCCCCGCCCCGCCATAGATGTTGTTACATTCTGTGAGGTCCGTAGTACCGCCAGCAAGTGGTTTGTAAAGGATATTAATTGTTCGCTTATATGTATATACACGGCGTGACCGCTTTGGTTAGCCTGCTTTTCTTATGTTGTCTCTTGCTTTCTGGTTAAGTTTTTATTTCCGCTGATTTTCTCGATGTTGTTATCACTAGGTGCCCGGTAGGCACCACCACGGCCCGAGATCGGGTCGTGACAAAAGTGGTATCGAGCGCTTAATCCTGAAAGTGTTTACGCACCGTATCTAGTAGAGTCTTGATTATCGCGTGTTGTGCATCACACCTATAATCGGAGGCTATGGATATTTAGGATTGGTTTCTATTCTTCTCACTCCGAGATCGTGCCTTAGAGCTATGTTATAAATCGACTCCCTGGACGTATTCAGATGTGCGCTTATGCCACGCTGCAGGCAACCAGTGGCCTGGCGGCAAGGCATCGAGGGAGCTACAAGTTGAACACGAGGGTTACGAGGCAGCCCGGTCATTACCTAAGATAGTACTTCAGACGACGAGTTTTATGACGCCGCTAGCCCCAGCAGAGTTAGAGCGGCAACAGTTTCTACGGAGGCCACAATACCTGAGCCAAGGATATGAGTTCAAGAGATGGCCCAGTTACTAGCTAGGATCGTGGCAAGATATGAGGACGACGGAGGTGGTTCCAAGCATCACGATTCACCCTAGATCCGATAACTGAGACTTCGGATTTCTTGAGTTGCAGTCATCGAGTTCTATGGATAGAGTGGTGATGATCCTCGTGGTGTCGTGCTAGTTTGGGAGATTGTTATGATTGACAGCAGGCCATTTGGAGAGTTGTCCACCGCAGGTAGCACGGATGTAGAGACTCAACGCCGGATCGGTGGCTGGTTCATCACCTTCTATAGCTAGGCGCCCTGCAGGGAAGGGTTATGGTTAGAGCGACAAAGAGGAAGTAAGGCAGTAGTTACAGTGATACCTTTAGCCCTTAAGAGACTTGGTTATGTTGTTACATGGTGGATACGTGCGAGTGCTAAACTGATAGCATAGTGTTAAGTCTGGTTTAGAAAACAAGGGTAGTTGAAAGCGGTAACATTTGTGACAGTGAAATAGTGAGACTTAGAATATTATATGTGAGATCTTAGATGCGGCCGTCTTGAGTAAAAGATTTTGTTTACGATTGACCTTTGTCTGAGCATAGTATACGTCGTATATTGTGTGCTAAGTCCCTGAGTAGTGTGAAATGAAAGGGGGTAGTTGAGCTAAGAAGACCACTAGGTTTTCGTGAATTGATAGATGAGATTGTTCCGGATCGGGGAACAAGAGTTTGGCGCGATACGGTCGTTGAGGCGGATCGCGTCAACCCGCGGCCTGAATGAGGTGGGCTTTCGAGGTTGTTATACCCGTATTTCCGCAGTATGTACGCGAGCGCAGACGTATTATAATTTGAGCCTTAAAGTTGGCTAGTTTGAAATTTGTACACAAGTGCCGAAAAGAGTCGCTTCCGACGAAACGCTTCCCACAGCTTTCCGTAGGGAAAATTCGCTATGTCATTAATAATTTTTATGGATTTTTACGAGAGACGAAACATTTTGGACCAACGAGGGCGACACTTGTCACCCCAATTGGAAGGAGTGGACTGACGAAATGGGCAAGTTGGCACGCTTTTTGTGCATTGTTTTTGGTCAAGGAGTTGGTAGGATATTTTGGGTAGATGGATAAGGTTGCACATGGCTTAATCTCGGCCCTACACTTGCATGGCACTTGGCTTGATCTCGCCATTGGTTGGCCTTTGGTTAGCCTATAAATACTCTTACTTGAAGACTTTCTTCATCCAAAACTTGAGCAATCTATCTAAGTCTCAAATACTCCTCCTCTTGTCTTGCTATCGCCCAAAGCCCCTTCCCCTTTCGAGCAAGGCCCTTGGCCGAGAGCCTCCTCCCCTCATGTGGTGCTCTAGCCGAGGGTACACCCCCTAGCCTAGTTGTCTCGTATAAATACCCCTTGTTGTGGTATAGAAATACTCTCCTAGTATTGTTATAATGTCCAAATACCTCGCCCAAATACCTTGTAGTATTTCCCAAGGTTACACTTATACTAGCCTAAAATACCATTATACTTTCCTCACTACTAAAACGAAACCCTAAGTAAATCTTCACCCGTAGTTGAAGTTATAAGTGGAAGTTGGTTAGAACTTCTAAGGGTTGTTTGAGCGGGTCGAGCGCCATGAGTAGAGCTAAACCTTGCTCAGATCGACATATAAACTCGGATAATTTTGGGCTTATCGAGGTAAACATTCTTAACCTTCATCAGAATTGGAAATTACATGTTGTAGGTGAGTATATAGTTAAGTATACTATATATAGAACTGAACATAGTTGTGCGGCAATGTCTTTTGACTTAAGCTCGATTGTACTTACGGCAATGTCTCGCGACTTAAGCCCAATTTAAAGAAGAGAATCGAATCAGAATTACATAGGATCAGACATGAGACTTGGTAACATCACCGTAGTAGAATTGTACACGCCCGGTTAGACGTGTTAACCCCCGCAGTTGGCTTGCAGCCTACCGCCAGAGAGAGGAGATTTACGCTGCCATGTGGGAGGCCGCCAATTTTCTGTAGGATATTCTCCATTGAGATCTAGATGTTAATAGCGCCTGTGGCCTCTATAGGTCAAGTACTACGCTTGGCGTGATCTACTTGGCTTAAGGAGTAGCCACTTCGCTGAGGTACTGAGCGCTTGCTATTCGTCGATAATCGTCGCGAGGTATGTGAACCTCTTCCTATCTGTTCTAGCATGATATGTGTATAACTATGTAGTACGGTAGACGCACTGTGTTTAATGTATTTGATCGTTTGAAACATAAAGTGTTATAACGCTTTACGGGTAGTTAGTTATAACAACTTTATGTAGGTAAGAAAATGCTTTGTGGTTTCAAAGGGTAACTGATTTGACTTATAACGGATTTGATGTGTAGTAATAAAGAACTTGAAGTGTTTCAAAAAGACCTTTTTAAAAGAAGAGTAATACTTGGCTTTGAAAACATAAGAGTTGTACTAGTTTTATGGGAAGTTAGGTATAACGTCTTAAGAGTGATAAAAAGAATGGTTTACTGATTTCGGAAATCAGAATGAGTATCGACAAACCACCGCAGCTAATAGAGGAAAATGTATTGAATAATGAACTATGGTATTAAAACCAGTAGAAACCTCCATCTGCATAGAAGCTAAGATAAGACAAAACGATATTACATTTCCTAGATCATGGCTGCTTAATAAGATTGATTATAAACAAGAATAACCTACTCACATATAAGACATATGTTTCTCAAAACGTTTAAAGGAGAATTATGTTTTAAAGGATTTAAAACTATGAACTACGAAACCTTTTCTAAAAATGAGAAACTTGAGCTTTTGAAATTAGGCAAACTCAACGCTTGGAAAATAAGGTTGTTACTTGATTTTACAAAGGAAAGCATTTTGGTTTACTTAACAAAGTTAGTCACTCTATTTTTATACTACGTATCGGGTGACCTTCGTAAAAGAAATGGATCTTTAAAAGGAATTTAACGTACGTAATACTTTAGGGTTAAAATCCGGACTTTGACATAAAATGAAAGTACCTTGATTTGTGCATAACTTGCCTATGCTTTTGTTATGAAACTTGACCATGTTACGTGTGATAGCCTTGTTGTGCAAGTATTGTGTTCTACTCAACTACCGGTTCATCCGAATGTATTTCACTTGATTACGGTTCATCCGAATGTATTTCACTTGATTACCGGCTCATCCGAATGTATTTCACTTGATTACCGGTTCATCCGAATGTATTTCACCGACAGGCTCATCCGAATGTATTTCACTTGATTACGGCTCATCCGGAATGTATTTCACTTGATTACGGCTCATCCGAATGTATTTCACTGACTACGGTTCATCCGGAATGTATTCCACACGCTTTATATCGGGTCCATAAGATGGGCCGAGACCGTTATACGTATCACATGATTTGTACCTAGAGACCGCTTAGCTGAGGAAGGAGTTCCACGGGCGTGAGGATGACTTTGAGGCGTGAGTCCCTAACTTGACATGATCGCTTATGTTGTGAATCGTAGTTTGCTATCATACATGTCTGCTTTATATAGACTATTATGATTTCATTTACTGATTTTTACGCTTTCACATACTTGGTACCGTTGTAATCACCTTCCTGGCCGAGCAGGTGGCGTATAAAGCCGTAGAGCTCTACCACGGAACACCAAACGCGGCTCCGTTGGAACATCCCGGCCGGGCGGCATGCCTCGTGGATCGCAGCGCCCTGCACCATTTGTTGGGTCGTCGGAGCAAGGCTCGCGACAAAGTGACAAAAGTGGTATCGAAGCGCTTAGTCCTCGGAAAGTGTCTACTGCACCGTGTCTAGTAGAGTCTTGATTATCGGTGTGTTGTGCACCACATCTATAATCGTGAGGCTGCAGGACATTTAGGATTGGTTTCCATTCTTCTCATTACGAGATCGTGCCTTAGAGTGTGATAAATCGACCCTCTCGACGTATTCCTTTCCTTTACCGCTTATGCCTCCGCGTAAGGCAACCTGAGCCCGACGGGCAAGGCAAAGGAGTCGTAGCGAGATACAGAGGAGTACGAGGCGCAGCCCTGGCTCGAGAAAGGCTTCCGACGGCGAAGTTTCGCGACGCCGCAAAGACCAAATAGAGTCAGAGCCGCAGCGATGGCCGCCGAGACTACAAGACTGAGCCTCCACCCCACACCGGAGCAGATGAGACGGGTACGCGAGATGGCCCGCCATCGCCGTGGTCGAGCGATATGAGATAGGCCGGACGCAGCAGCCTCACCCAGTAGCACCCGTAGTTCACCCCGAGCGCATGCTGAGGCTACGTGACTTTCTCGAGTCAGAGCCCGATGTTCTATGGATCGAGAGCTGAGGACGACCCTCAGGAGTTTATCCGACAGCTACAGCGGATCATGAGAGTGATCAGAGTCTCAGAGGCAGAGTCGGTGGTATTGGGTTCGCATCAGCTGCGTGATACTGCAGTTGACTGGTTTGATTCGTGGGAGTTGTCCCGGGAAGAGCATGCACTTCCAGCCGTATGGGACGAGTTCTCAAGGGCTTTTCTTGCACATTTCTTGCCCCCACAGATGAGGAGGGCTCGGGCCGACAGATTTTTGACGTTGAGGCAGGACGGGCGGACGGTTAGAGAGTACAATGTGGAGTTCGACTCATTAGCTCGGTATGTTCCCGCTGTAGTAGCTGATATGGAGGACAGAGTACACCGCTACGTCACCGGGCTGGATGATTACTTGGCAGAGGCTTGTACGGGTGTAGCTCTTCAGCCGGGCATGGACATTGCCCGCATGCAAGCTCATGCACTAGGATGTGAGGCACGGAGAGGTCGACGGAATGACCGAGATCAGCAGAAGAGGGCCAGAACAGCAGGGTCCTTTGGTAACTTTCGAGGCGGACCGCCTCAGCAGCAGTCTAGTTATGTACCTCCACCAGTACAGAGTGGTCCCCCTCAGTCTTCGGGACGTTCAGGGTATTCGGGAGCTGGTCAGAGCTCCAGGGCTTCTGGTTCACAGGTATACGTGAGTGCTAGCCAGCGGGATTCATGTCCCCCTCAGTGTGCACGATGTGGCAAACATCATCCCGGGGAATGTCGTCTTTTTACTGGTGCTTGCTTCACCTGCGGCCGTCAGGGCCATGTGACGAGAGACTGTGCTTATAGGAGAGGTACCCATGGGCGCAGCCTCACGGATCGATGGCAGGTTCATCGCTTTCTACAGTTATACCGCAGGCGATTTATGATTAGAGTGGAGCGGTAGCTTCAGGTATATCCTTAACCCTCTAGAGATTTGTATGCATGATTGATGACCTTATTATTGTGTGCTACGTTCGGATAGCGTTATGTTGGTTATGAGTTAGAAAGCTTGGCTAGTTGAAAGGATGTATGGGGACATGGAAAGTGTGAACTTTAAAATATTTCATGTTGAGACCTTAGATGTAAGGTCATCTTGAATAAAAGATTTTACGGTTAGTCCTTGTTGAAATACTTGGTTTGCGTATAAATGTATTGTGTGATAAGTCCCTGGGTTGGGTAAATGAAAGTGGTATCTTTCCTGATGTGATTTAGCAAGGTTGTTCCGGATCGAGAAACGAAAGTCCACGCGATGCAGGCTCGGGTTGAGGACGTGTTGCGTGTCAACCCGTGAGTCGGAATGAAGTGGGGTCACTCGGGTGGTCCCGCGGTGGTAGGATCACGAGGGTGCTAGGCCCAAGTTTAGATGACCATCGATGAGTTCGTGGATATGTTCGACCGGCGGATCGTGAAGGCCTAAGTGGCCTTAAGGAAGATCGAGGGTAGTAAGATGACCAAGTTCGAGGTAGTGACTCAAAGTTTTGGAACCGGCGTGGTACGTATACTAGAAGAGTTCAAGTGTTCGAGAAGAGTACGACGAGTAAGGGTAGAGGCGAGCATGTATTGCGAGCATAGATATGCTCATTTCTTGTGAAGGGAGAAGGTGCGAAGGATGTATATTTTAGACCTCAGGGATCGATGCAGTCCGGCACCATTTGTTGGACGCCGAGTGACACCGAACCTCGCGCAAAGTGACAAAAAGTTTGTGATGTTAAAGGTGTTTCCTCGTGGACTTGATATAAGTATTTGCGTGCATGTGTTGTTTCGTGGCCAGTTGTGGCGTTGGCAACTTATTAGAAGAACTTTATCGTTATCCGTCTTGAGAAGGAACATTCGGGACGAATGTTTCTAAGGAGGGGAGAATGTTATACCCCGTATTTCCAGAGTATGTACGTGAGCGCGTACGTATTATAATTTGAGCCTTAAAGTTGGCTAGTTTCGAAATTTGTACACAAGTGCCGAAAAGAGTCGTTTTCCGAAAACGCTTTCCACATCTTTCGTAGGGAAAATTCCGCCATGTCATTAATAATTTTTGCGGATTTTTCCGAGAGACGAAACATTTTGGACCAACGAGAGGGCGACACTTGTCACCCTCTAATTGGAAGGAGTGGACGGACGAAATGGGCAAGTTGGCACGTTTTTTGTGCATTGTTTTTGGTCAAGGAGTTGGTAGGATATTTTGGGTAGATGGATAAGGTTGCACATGGCTTAATCTTGGCCCTACACTTGCATGGCACTTGGCTTGATCTTGGCCATTGGTTGGCCTTTGGTTAGCCTATAAATACTCCCCTTACTTGAAGACTTTCTTCATCCAAAACTTGAGCAATCTATCTAAGTCTCAAATACTCCCTCGCTCTTGTCTTGCTATCGTCCAAAGCCCCTTCCCCTTTGAGCAAGGCCCTCGCCGAGAGCCTCCTTCCCTTTGGTGCTCTGGCCAGTGGTACACCCCCTAGCCTAGTTGTCTCGTATAAATACCCCTTGTTGTGGTATAGAAATACTCTCCTAGTATTGTTATAATGTCCAAATACCTTGGCCCAAATACCTTGTAGTATTTCCTAAGGTTACACTTATACAAGCCCAGAAAATACCATTATACTTTCCTCACTACTAAAACGAAACCCTAAGTAAATCTTCACCCGTAGTTGAAGTTATGTGGAAGTTGGTTAGAAATTCTAAGGGTTGTTTGGAGCGGGTTGGAGCGCGCGGAGTAGAGCTAAACCTTGCTCAGATCGACATATAAACTCGGATAATTTTGGGCTTATCGAGGTAAACATTCTTAACCTTCATTGTAATTGGAAATTACATGTTGTAGAGTATATAGTTAAGTATACTATATATAGAACTGAACATAGTTGTGCGGCAATGTCTTTTGACTTAAGCCCGATTGTACTTACAGCAATGTCTTGCGACTTAAGCCCAATTTAAAGAAGAGAACCGAATCAGTAATTACATAGACCGTAGACATGTAGACTTGTGTAACATCACCGTGTAGTAGAATTGTACACGCCCGCTAGACGTGTTAACCCCCGGTTGGCTTAGTAGCGGCCTCGCTAGAGAGGAGATTTACGCTGTTGCGGGGAGGTGCTACCGAATTTTCGTAGGATATTCTCCATCGAGATCTAGATGTTAATAGGCGCCTTGTGGCCTCTATAGGTCAAGTACCACGTTGGCGTGATCTACTTGGCAAGGAGTAGCCGACGGTTTGAGGTACTTGGAGCGTTTTGCTATTAGTCGATAATCGCCGCGAGGTATGCGAACCTCTTCCTATCCGTTCTAGCATGATATGTGTATAACTATGTAGACGGTAGACGCACTTCGTGTTTAATGTATTTGATCGTTTGAAACATAAAGTGTTATAACGCTTTATGGGTAGTTGGTTATAACACTTTATGTAGGTAAGAAAATGCTTTGTGGTTTCAAAGTGGTAAATCGATTTGACTTATAACGGATTTGATGTGTAGTAATAAAGAACTTGAAGTGTTTCAAAAGACCTTTTAAAAGAAGAGTAATACTTGGCTTTGAAAACATAAGAGTTGTACTAGTTTTATGGGAAGTTAGGTATAACGCCTTAAGAGTGATAAAAGAATGGTTTATCGATTTAAATCGAACGAGTATCGACAAACCACCGCAGCGTTAATAGAGGAAAATGTATTGAATAATGAAGTATGGTATTAAAACCAAGAGAAACCTCCATCCGCATGAAGCTAAGATAAGACAAAACGATATTACATTTCCTAGATCATGGTCGCTAATAAGATTGATTATAAACAAGAATAACCTACTCACATATAAGACATATGTTTCTCAAAACGCTTAAAGGAGAATTATGTTTTAAAGGATTTAAAACTATGAACTACTAAACCTTTCTAAAATGAGAAACTTGAGCTTTTGAAATTAGGCAAACTCAACGCTTGGAAAATAAGGTTGTTACTTGATTTTACAAATGAAAGCATTTTGGTTTACTTAACAAAGGTATTCACTCATTTTTTATATACTACTGGTATACAGTGACCTACGTAAAACAAATGGATATTTAAAACGAATTTAACTTACGTCATACTATAGGGATAAAATCGGACTTTGACATAAAATGAAAGTACCTTTGATTTGTGCATAACTTGCCTATGCTTTTGTTATGAAACTTGACCATGTTACGTGTGATAGCCTTGTTGTGCAAGTATTGTGTTCTACTCAACTACCGGCTCATCCGAATGTATTTCACTTGACACGGCTCATCCGGAATGTATTTCACTTGATTACGGCTCATCCGAATGTATTTCACTTGACACGGCTCATCCGGAATGTATTTCACTTGATTACACGGTTCATCCGAATGTATTTCACTTGATTACCGGCTCATCCGAATGTATTTCACTTGACTACCGGTCATCCGAATGTATTCCACACGCTTTCTATATCGTTCCATAAGATGGGCCGAGACCTGTTATACGTATCACATGATTTGTACCTAGACTGCCGGCAGTGAGGAAGGAGTTCCACGGGCATGAGGGATGACTTTGAGGGCGTGAGTCCCTAACTTGACATGACTGCTTTTATGTTGTGAACTGTAGTTTGGTTATCATACATGTCTCCTGTTTTATATAGACTATTATGATTTCATTTACGTATTTTTTAAGCCACATACTACTGGTACTGCCAGATCGACCTCCTTGGGGCTGCATTCATGCCGCAGTAAAGGTACATCGATCGATCCCCGCTTATAGGATCATATTTCAGTGTTGGGAAGCTCCGTTCCTTCTGAGGCTTATCTTTGCATGCTACCCCGAGTCCGTAGGTTCTTGTACATTCGTGGTATGGCGGGGCCCCGTCCCGCCATAGTTGTTGTCACTTCTAGAGGTCAGTAATCGCTGTGGGCGTAGTCCGTAAAAGGATAACCGTCGTATTTATGTATATATACTCAAGGCAACTGCTTTGTTGCTTTATTTATATCATGTCTCTTAATTCATGTTCATGTTTTTATTTCCGCCGATTTTCTCTCGATGTTGTATCACTAGGGTGCCCGGTAAGGCACCGCCACGTCTGCCGCGACAGTCGTGGCAGCGGTCCCGCCAGGTGGTAGGGTCACGAGGTGCTAGGCCCAATTTTAGGTAACCATCGACGAGTTCGTGGACGTTCGACCAGATCGGAGCGTGAAGCGCCGGAACGGCCTTAGAGGAAATTGAAGCTAGTGGGAGCTTTTGTGAGATTAGAAATGATTCTCGTTGCTTGGATTTGAGTTTTGCGCACATGTTATATTCTGGCCATCGTGGTATGATCGGTTTGTAAGTATAGTAGTGGAGACTATACCGGCAAGTACATTTGGAGATTTAGAAGGAACATTCGACGAATGTTTCTAAAGGGGAAGAATGTTACACCTCGTAGTTCCGGTACGATGCTGAGACGCACGTGTCACGACGTCGGCCCGTGATCGTGCTCATCGGCACCCAAGTAGCCATACATCGAGTAACCTGGAAATATAAAACAAGACACGCTTTATGTAAGAAAACGCGCTTTTCTAAGATATATAAATAATCATGGTTCGAAGCTACATCCCAAACTGCATAAATACTACTGCACTTAAGGAAATATACAACTATGGCATGACAGTGGCCCCGCCATACCGATCAGACAAAACTATCTACAACAGTGCAGATCATACCCAAAAGAGCCTCCTAAGACGGAGCTCGACACCAACGCAAAAGATCCTAAGCGACGCGGATCTAGCACTGCCGCCTTTACTCGGCAGATAACGCAGCCCGGCGAGGTCATAACAGTACCAAGTATGTGAAACTATAAAGAATCAAATGAAATCAAAGTATTTAAAACCTTTTCACAAATACAATCGCTTCAATTGCACATAGTGCCACATCACAAACAACAACAATAATAGGAAAATCAGAATGTGTCTAGTCTAGGCCGCGAATGATCAAGCAAGGCCAATCGCCATAGTATCATTCCGCGTGCCTAGTCCCGACTTCCGCAGCTCGCATAGGTCACACATTGCACCCGCATGAGGTATTCCTCGATCGGGGCAGCTAACCCCCAGATCCGCCTAGGCTCCCGCACCCGCATAGCCTCAAAAGACCGCATAGTCTCAACAGAACGCATGGAATCCCCGATCGTGCTAAACACCCGGAAGGATCAATCCTGTAGCATACCGCTGCTCCGCATAGTCTCACAGACCGCATACGCCGTATAGACCCGCATCAAGGGGGGCAAGCCCTCGTTATAACAGTCAAGGGGGTAGGTGATACAATAACAAAGACAACTGACTTACCTGCTAGCAACGTAAGCACGCAAGAATGACCCTTTACACATGATTTCAAGACACTAACCCAGGTAGCATCATAATATGTATACTTATCACACAAATCTTAATACAATTAACAGAAATAAATACAATGCTTTTATAAACAAAAAATTAAACAGTTCCTTTTTATCTTTCTTAAGTCATATACCTAACTTCCCATAAAGCTAGTATAACTCTTAAGCTTTGTTTTAAAATCCAAATATTTATCCTCCGTTAAAAATGATTCAAGATTCTTTGAAATGCTTCCGTTCATTGTTATTCGTGCTTAAGCCGAGGCATCGCCGTAAGTATTATTCAAAGCTTAAGCCAGGCATTACCATAAGTATTATTCAGCTTAAGTCAAAGACATTGCCGTTAGTTATTCGATTAACACATGTACGCTCACCGCACTATATATTGTAAAATATCATGCTTTAGGAAGAATCACATACCTTCTCAAAAAACCACCGCCAAGTCAATATGTCGCGCAGAGAGTCACCATAATAGTCACAGACATCTATCAAAGACTACTCAAGGTCATTCTAAACAGAGGGTTCACAATTTACTGAAAGTCGGGCAAAGACTTCCTACCCGGTGAGCTATATAAGTTCATCGGAAAACAAATCCTACGTAAGTACAGTTTGATTAATCTTCTTTTAAACCCTTCTACTGTGATAACAGTTCAATTCTATTCTGTGATATTCTTCTAAGTATTTATACTTATTCTTATACTACTACATTAAGTATTCTCTAATTCAAAAGAGGGTTAGGATTAGATACCTCGGTAAGCCCAATAATATCCTAGATAAAGTCGCGCCTGAGCAAGGTTTAGCTCCTAAGTTGTACGCTCCAGAGCACTAAGAAACCTTAGAAGTTCTTCACAACTTCTACAAAGGACTAAGGATTTGGGCTAGGTATTTGGGCATTATAACAATACTAGAAGACAACTTTTCTACCAAGGGAGGGGGTAGATTTCAGCTAGGCTAAGGGGGTAGGCCCTCGCCAAACTCACTCAGGGGAGGTGTTGGACGAAAGGCTAAGGGAGAGGAGAGGATTTTTAGACTTGGAAGATAACTTTGTGGATGAAGAACTCTTCATCTTTAAGGGGTATTTATAGGTCAAGTGGCCAACCAATGGCCAAGATTAAGACAAGTGCAAGGCAAGTGTAGGGTGAAGATTTACTCCACAAAAATATCATACCAACTCCTTGACTTGTTCACAAGGAACAAAAAACGTGCACTTCCTCTCCAATTTCGCCCAATGGACGATTCTGTCCATCAATGGGAGGGTGCCAAGTGTCGCCTCCCGTTGGTCCAAAATGTTTCGCCTCTAAAAATCCATAAAATTAGTAATGGCATAGCCGGAATTTTCCTACGAAAGTCGTGGAAACGCTTTCGTCGGATAACGATTCTTTAGTGAGTTGTGTACAAAAACGCCCAAGGCTAACTTTAAGGCCAACCAGACGTATTCCCACGCATACATACTGAAATACGGGTATAACATTCTCCTCCTTAGAAACATTCGTCCCGAATGTTCCTTCTAAAGACAGTTATCGATGAAGCTTAAACAGTTTGTAATTGCCACACATGGCCACAAAATAACACTTAGGCATAAATGATAATGGAAATTTACAAGTAGGAAAGTGAATTACCTGGAGGTGTGGGAATAGGTGAGGATACCGCCTCATGTCCTCCTCGGCTTCCCACGCCATCTCCTCCTGAGCTCGCTCCGCCACAAGACTTTGACGGAAGCCACGCCCTTCCGCAGACGCCTAACTCGACGATCGACTATCGCATGGAATCTCCTCACACGATAACCCCTGGCCACCGACATCGTCAACGGGTGTACCCTAGATGGATCCCCGATACATCTCCTCAAAGATAGATACGTGAAAACCGGACGACCGCTTCCAGATCGGACGGCAGATCCAACTCGTAGGCAACCTTGCCTACCTCGCGACAATGAAACGCCCAATGTACTGGGCCGAAGTTTCCTTCTTCCCGAATCTCATCACACCTTCACGGGTGACACCTTTAGGAAAACCCAATCATGAACCTCGAACTCAAGATGCCGACGACGATGATCTGCGATACGACTTCGCCGACTCGAGTCGCCAAAGCCGCCTCGGATAAGCTTCACCTTATCCATCGCCTCGCCGCACCAAATCTGGTCCCACTAGCCGCACTCTCGCCCACATCGAACCAACCTATAGGCGATCCGCACTTCCTCCCATACAAGGCCTCATAAGGCGTCATCCGAATACCGAGTGGTAGCTATTATTATACGCAAACTCAACTAGAGGCAAATGATCCTCCCAACTACTGGAAAGTCAATAACACAGCTCGCAAAGATATCCTCAAGAGTCCGATAGTGCGCTCGCTGTCCGTCTGCTGCGTGGATGAAATGCAGACTGTGCTCAATCTGCCCCTAAACCCTCTCGGAAGGACTCCGTAAGTTAGCCGAACCGATCCTCTGTCGATATGATCGAAGTAGGGACTCCATGCACCGACGATCTCTGATGTAAAGTCCGCATAATCCTCACTGAAAAGTCGCCCCGACGGAAGAAAGTGGGCTGATTTCGCCACCGCCGATTTATAACCCATATAGAATCATGTCTCCTCCGAGTGCGAGGTAATCCTGTGATGAAGTCCATGTTGATTACCTCCCACTTCCGTGTCGGATCTCTATCGCCGCAACAAACCACCGTGCCTCGTGCTCTACCTTCACCGCCGACAACACGCACCGAGCTACTTAACTCGCAACGCCCTCTTCAAGCCATCCCACCAATACACGATCTAAGGTCGTGGTACATCTTGGTCGACCCGATGGATAGAGTAACGCGCGCTGTGTGCTTCCCCAAGAACTCACAAGTCCTCAAACATCCGGAACACACACCGCTCAAACCTTAGCACCCCATCAGTGCTACCTAAAAGGACCCTTGCCCTCACGTAAGAGTCAGATCACGATATCGAATCAAAGCCGGATCCTCGAACTGCCTCTTCACCTCCTCGACGATGGAAGACTCGGCAACCTCACGAACTCTAACCCCACCGCTATCGTAATCAATCAAACGGACACCAAGGCTTGCTAATCGATGCAAATCACGAACCATGTCCCTCCTCTCTAGCCGCACATCCGATAGGCTCCCATCGACCTACGACTAAGAGCATCCGCCACAACATTGGCCTTCCCGGATGGTACAGATATCAACATCGTAATCCTTAAGCAACTCTAACCACCGCTCGCCGTAAGTTCACTCCTCCGTCAAGATATACCTGAGGCTCTTGTGGTCTGTAAAAATATCCACGCGAACCCCATACAAATAGTGCCTCCAGATCTTCAAAGCGTGAATCACAGCCGCCAACTCCAAATCATGGGTGGGGTAGTTCCTCTCGTATTTCTTCACCGCCGGATGCATATGCTATAACCCCGCCATGCTGCATCAACACACATCCCAACCCGACGCCCGACGATCACAATACACGACATAACCATCCGACCTCCGGAAGAGTAAGAACGCGGCGGCCGCCTCTTTCAAGAATCGAAACCTCGCCACAAGCATCATCCATCAAACTTGTCGTTTTCTCGAGTCACCTAGTCAATGGTGCGTAGATAGAAACAAACTTCTACGAACCACGATAATATCCTCGCAAGGCCCGTAAAATCGCGAACCTCTGTCGAGTAGCAGTTCAGGCCAAGTCCTCGATCGCCGATTCGCCGTATCCACTCGAATGCCATCAGCCCATAATATGCCCAAGAACGCCATCAAGTCAACCAAAACTCACATTTGGAAAACTTGGCGATACGGCTGTCCTGAGAATCGCAAGACAGCCTCAAATGCTCGCATGCTCCCGCCCGAGCGAGAATAAACCAAGATATCATCAATGAACACTATCACAAACGTGTCCAAAATGGTTTGAACACTCGGTTCATCAAATCCATGAATACCGCGAGCATCGTCAACCCAAAAGACATGACCACAACTCATAATGCCCGCACGTCCGAACGCATTCCTAGGGACATCCACCTCTCGACACGAACTCGATGATAGCCCGAACGCAGATCAATCTTGGAGAAACATCTCGCACTTCGCAACCGGTCGAACAAATCATCAATCCCGGAAGCGGTATTCGTTTTAATGGTCACCTTGTTCACCGTCAGAATCAACACATGCGCAGGCCCCGCCCTTCTTCTTCTTCACGAACAATACCGGCGCTTCTCAGTGGAGAAACACTAGGCCCGATGAAGCCCTTTCTCCAAAGAAATCCCTGCCGATCCTTCAACTCTCTCAACTCGGCGTGCCATTCGTATGGCGGAATGGAAATAGGCCGAGTGTCCGCAATATGTCAATACAAACTCAATCTCCTCTCGTGAGAGGATACCCGGAGGTCGCCCGAAATACGTGCGGGAACTCTCTCGACCATCGAATCGACGAAAATCTGCACGGCAGACTTCGTGATCAAACACCAACGAGATGGTAGATATACCCTTCGCATTAACTTCCTAGCCTTGAGGTAGAAATAAACCTACCCCGGCGATACCGTGCTCTCCCACTCAACAACCGCTCTCAGAAATCGGAACCGCATTACTTTCTCTCTGCAGTCACATTGGCGTAGCGAAGCCAGCCAATCCATCCCCATGATCACGCCGAAGTCAATCATCTCCAACTCTATCAAGCTCGCCAGTGGTCCGACGATCAGAACGGTCACAGACAAGCTCTATATACCCGCCGAGCTACCACCGAATCACCCATGGCGTAGCTACCTCGAAAGTGGTCTATGGACTCGTGCTCTATCCCTATCCTACTAGCAACAAGGGGAGATATATAGACAGAGTAGAACCCGATCTATCAAAGCATACACATCAAACCCGAACCGATAAGGTACTCGCGACGACATCAGCGAGGCCTCCGATCTCGCTTACCGGACAAAGCATAAATGCGCTCGAGGACCGCTAGAATCGGGACCCGCGCCACGACCTCGCCGCGACTGGTCCATGAGTACCTCTCCGGCGAGTAATCGTCGGGACGGAAGCGCAATGCACTGCAGATCGCCCTACTACCGCCGCGCCGCCGGACAAACTCGCGAAATGACCTCGCTGGCCACAAGTATAGCAGCTCCGAGTACAGCCTCGTAATGGTATCTACCACAACGCACACCGAGCAGACCTCGAACGGTTAGCACCGCTACTCGAAATCAAGTCCCGGGCCCCGACCGCCCGATCGCTCGCTGTACCGAAAATGAGGTAGAGCGCTCGCGCCGGCCGTGGTGCACCGACTTCGCCGATGCCGCCACCCCGAACCACCAAAAGAACCGCCGCCTTCGCCTTCTTCTCGCGCTGATATCGCTTACCCGCGGCTCTGCGCCTCGCATCCCAGTGCATGAGCTCGCATACGGTTATGTCCATGCTGGTGAAGGGACACACCCGCACAAGACTCGCCATGTAATCATCTAGCCTGACATAGCGATGCACCCGGCCCTCCATCTCGCTACTGCGCAGTGGACATATCGAGCCAAAGAATCAAACTCGACATCAGACTCTCACCGCAAGGCCCTCCTGTCTCAAAGAACAAGAATCTATCAAAGACGCGTTCCCTCCTCATCTGCGGAGGCAAGAAGTGGTGAGAAAAGCCTCTAAAACTCATCCCATACTGCTGAGGTGCATGCTCTCCCGAAAGCTCCTATGAATCAAACCAATCGATCATGCGTATCACGCAGACGCGAACCGAATGTCACTGACTCGGTCTCAAGCCCCGATCACCCGCATAATCCTCTGCGGTGACGGATGAACTCCTCGCGATCATCCTCCGCCTCGACCAGAAAACTCGGAGGCTACAACTAAGGAAATCCCGTAGTCTCAAACTATTCGCCTCGGGTGCACTACGCGCGATCGAGCCGAGCTAGAACCGCCGATCCAGCCTCTCTCGACGGGCCACAACTCTAGCCAATAGCTGGGCCATCTCCTTGCCTAACTCTCCGCCCCAGCCGTGGGGATGCGAGGTGTGGTACTGTGGTCTCGCTGGGCCGGGCGGCCATAGAACTCGCCGTCTCGTATGACCGGGCACGAGCCCTCGTGACTGGGTGTCTGCTAGCAGCCTCCTCGCCTTGCCTCTTCGGGCCCGGTTGCCTTACGTGGAGGCATAATCTGCATAGAAAGGAATACGTTAGAGGTCCAACCTATAACACAACTCTAAAGCACGATCTCGGAATGAGAAGAATGGAAACCAATCCTAAATATCCTATAGCCTCGCGATTATTGGTGTGCGCACAACACACCGATAATCAAGACTTACTAGATACGGTCAGACACTTTCCGAGGATTAATCGCTTCGATACCACTTTTGTCACGACCGTGCGTCGGCCCGTGATCGTGCTCACCGGCACCCAAGTAGCCATACATCGAGTAACCCGGAAATATAAAATAAGACACGCTTTATGTAAGAAACGCCGCCTTCGGCATATATAAATAATCATGGTTCAAGAAGCATCCCAAACTGCATAATGACTACAGCACTTAAGGAAATATACAACTATGGCGACAGTGGCCGCCATACCCTGATCGCATACAAAACTATCTACAACAGGAGATCATACCCAAAAGTAGAGCCTCCTAGAAGATGGAGCTCGACACCAACGCAAAAGATCCTAAGGATGCGGATCTAGCACTCTTTGCCTTTACTCGGCATGAACGCAGCCCCGGAGGTCAAGATAACAGTACCAAGTATGTGAAACTATAAAGAATCAAATGAAATCAAAGTATTTAAAACCTTTTCACAAATACAATCGCAATTGCACATAGTGCCACATCACAAACAACAAATAATAGAAAATCAGAATAGTCTAGTCTAGGCCGCGAATGATCGGGCAAGGCCAATCGCCCATAGTATCATTCTCGTGCCTAGTCCTCGACTTCCGCAGCCCGCATAGTCACACATGCACTCCGCATGAGGTATTCTCAGATCGGGGCAGCTAACCCCAGATCCGCCTAGGCTCCCGCAGCCCGCATAGCCTCAAAAGACCGCATAGTCTCAACAGACCGCATAGGGAATCCCCCGCATCAGGCTAAACACCCGGAATGATCAATCCTGGAGCATACCGCTGCTCCGCATAGTCTCACAGACCGCATAGGCCGTATAGACCAAGATCAAGGGCAAGCCCTGTATAACAATCGGGTAGGTGATACAATAACAGTACAACGGACTTACCGGTTAGCAACGTAAGCACAGCAAGAATGACCCCCTTACACAGTATTTCAAGACACTAACCCAGGTAGCATCATAATATGTCTACTTATCACACAAATCTTACTACACTTAACAGAAATCAATACAAGGCTTTTATAAACAAACAAGTAAACAGTTCCTTTTTATCTTTCTTAAGTTGTTATACCTAACTTCCCATAAAGCTAGTATAACTCTTAAGCTTTTGTTTTAAAAACCAAATATTTATCTTCTGTTAAAAATGATTCAGTATTCTTTTGAAATGCTTCCAGTTCTTTGTTATTCAGGCTTAAGCCGTGAGGCATTGCCGTAAGTATTATTCAGGCTTAAGCCGTGAGGCATTGCCATAAGTATTATTCAGGCTTAAGTCAAAGACATTGCCGTAGTTATTATTCAGTTAACACATGTACGTCTACCGTACTATATATTGTAAAATATCATGCTTTAGGAAGAATCACATACCTTCTCAGCGAAAACCACCTGCCAAGTTGAATATGTCGCGCGCAGAGAGTCAGCCTATAATAGTCACAGACATCTATCAAAGACTACTCTGAAGGTCATTCTAAACAGAGGGTTCACAATTCTACGGAAAGTCGGGCAGTACCTCCCTACCCGGTGAGCTATATAAGTCTACTGCGGAAACAGTCCTATGTAAGTACAGTTTGATTAATCTTCTTTTAAACCCTTCTACTGTGATAACAGTTCAATTCTATTCTGTGATATTCTTCTAAGTATTTATACTTATTCTTATACTACTACATTAAGTATTCTCTAATTCAAAAGAGGGTTAGGATTAGATACCTCGGTAAGCCCAATAATATCCTAGATAAAGTCGCGCCTGAGCAAGGTTTAGCTCCTAAGTTGTACGCTCCGGTAGCACCAAGAAACCTTAGAAGTTCTTCACAACTTCTACAAAGGACTAAGGGATTTGGGCTAGGGTATTTTGGGCATTATAACAATACTAGAAGACAACTTTTCTACCAAGGGAGGGGGGGTAGATTTCGGCTAGGCTAAGGGGGGTAGGCCTCGCCAAACTCACTCAAAGGGGGAGGTGTTGGACGAAAGGCTGGGAGAGGAGAGGATTTTTAGACTTGGAAGATAACTTTGTGGATGAAGAACTCTTCATCTTTGGGGTATTTATAGGTCAAGAAGTGGCCAACCAATGGCCAAGATTAAGACAAGTGCAAGGCAAGTGTAGGGTGAAGATTTACTCCACACAAATATCCTACCAACTCCTTGACTTGTGCACAAGGCACAAAAAACGTGCACTTCCTCTCCAATTTCGTCCAATGGACGATTCAAGTCCATCAATGGGAGGGTGCCAAGTGTCGCCTCCCGTTGGTCCAAAATGTTTCGTCTCTCGGAAAAATCCGCAAAAAATTAGTAATGGCATAGCCGGAATTTTCCCTACGAAAGTGGAAACGTTTCGGATAACGATTCTTTTAGTGAGTCAGGTACAAAAAAACGCCCAAGGCTAACTTTAAGGCCAAACTAGACGTATTCCCACGCACATACTCAAAATACGGTATAACGATGCGTGCGAGAATACGCATAATATTGGAAAGAAAGAAAGATGTGATTTTTCGGCTAAAAGTTTAGGGTTTTCTGAAGGAAAAAGGTTCGTTAATGGGAATTGGATTCCCAGATTTGGTATTTGGACTTCTCGAATTATATTAGAATTTTGGGATTTTATTTTCGGAAATGGTCACCTGGGGCCCACGGGAAAAATTTACGGTTTTGTGGGGCCCGCTTTGTTTTGAGATTTTTGGTATTTTGGATATTTTCGGAAGACGAAATATTTTTGACGAATCGGGGGGCGACACGTGTCACCCCCCTAGGTGGCTTGTAGCCGAAATGTGGTGCCGTGTGTGTGGTCGAAATGGCCTTACAAGTGGCAAGCCACTTGTCTTGTGTTTTGTGTAGCCATTTGGTGGGTGGGACCCACACACACTTGTACCCCAATCTCACCACACACTTGCCTTGATCTTGGACCTTGATTTCTCTATAAATACCCCATGAAAGCAAGACTTATTCTTCATCCCACACTTTGATTTCCAAGACAAAATACTCCCTCCCCTTTGTAGGTTGCTCTCGGCTTTGCCTTGAAATTCTTGAGCAAAAGTTGTCCAAAAATCCCTAAACTTATAAGTGTTCTTCCTTAGGGTGTTAGGAAGATTGTGTACCAAGAGTTGGAAAATATTTCACTCCCCTAGCCTTAGAATTTCACCTTGGCCGAAACTTGCCATAGTTGAGCCTTAGTGTTCTTCACTTGTTGGAGTTAGATCTTGAAGAGGAGTTGGTTAGGAGCTTCTAAGGGTCGCTTGGAGCGGGTTGGAGCGTAAGGAGTTGGAGCTAAACGTTGCTCAGGATCGACTTATAATCTTGGATAATTTTGGGCTTATTGAGGTAATGATCTATGTCTCCCTATTGTAATTGGATATTACATATTGTAGTAGTTTAGAATTGAGTATAAGATATATTGGAAGGATGATTATAAAGGATTAAACTGTATTTACATCGATGTATTTACTGAGACTTGTGTAGTATTATTGTGAAGCAGATTTGAACACGTCAGGTTAGGCGTGTAATCCCCTTGGAGTTGTTGGCTTGGTAGCAGGCCTTGTTAGGGGGAGGTTATTTATGTGTTTACGGGGGGGAGGTGCTGCCGAATTTTCCGTAGAATAGGGAACTGTTTACTTAGAATATACTACGAAGAGAACTAGAGATTGATAGATATATTGTGGTTGTTATAGGTGGATCTTCTACGCGCGGCATACTCGACTTGGCTTGTGGATTAAGCCGAAGAGGTATGTGATTCTTCCTATACTCTTGAGCATGATTGTTGTGAACTATATAGTACGGTAGACGTACGTGTGTGAAATGAATTTTGTTTGTTTAAAACATAAAGTGTTATAATAGCTTTATGGGAAGTTAGTTATAACGACTTTATGAAGATAAAAGAAAGATTTGATTTTGAAAGCTAAACGACTTGATTTTGAAAGTTAAGAGACTTGATCTTGAAAGATAAGAGACTTGACTTATAAATGACTTGATTTGGAAGGAGAAGTAACTTGATTTAAGTATAGGTTACTTGTTTTGAAAAGAGTAAGTTATTTGGGTTTTAAAAGTATACTTGAGGTTGTTTTAAAAGAAAAGCACTTGGTTTAAAAAGTATAGAGTACTTGATTTTAAAAGGTCTTGTAAAGATTTTTACGAAGGTGAAGTAATTTTGGTTTAAAAAGAAAACGTGTTTGATACTACGAGTATTAGTATCGTGTGGCTTTTACGTAAAAAGAGGTCTTTTTGAAAGAATGAAAGTATGTAGTATTTTGGGTTGAAACCCGGATTGTTGACATAAAATGAAAGTACGTTGAACTTGTCTATGCTTGTTGTGATAGCTTTTGTTGTGCAAGTGTTTGATTTTGTGCTCTGCGCGCCTCGGGAGTAGGCTATCGATTGATTTCTTGGACATACCGACACGTTGGATGGTCCACGAGTATCGTCCACTTTGGTATTATCTGGTTATCTCTTTTGGACATATCGACCGCGATGGGTGGCCGGGTATCGTCCCACTTTGAGTATTATCTTGTTATTTCCTTTGGACATACTGACACGATGGGTGGCCCACGGGTATGCGTCCAGTAGGATGGTTTTATGGCCATGCTTATACCGAGGTAAGATGCCGGGGCATGCGGTCATTGTGAGGATTATGTTATTTGCCCATGGACCGCTAATCCATGAAGCTTCGCTGATGACGGCGATCACGGGCTTGATTTGTACATGTGGTTCGTGCACACTTTAGATACTTGTCCCGGTCATTTCGTGTATCGGAAGGCTCACGGTAGATAGCTTAAGATACTTGCTCGGTCATATCTCGTGAGGCGGTAGGCTAGCACGTTAGCTTAAGATACTTGCCTCGGCCGGTTGCGTGGCTAACTTTTGGGGTAGTTGGCTTCGCAGTACCTTGCCGTGAAGGGATATGACTAGCTTTTGGATCGGTAGTTGGCTATTCTACTTGGCCCGTCGGTTTGACGACGAGCAGGATCTAGTGTTCAGGTTCACATATGGGTGTTGTTTCACATCATGTACTGCCGGCAGTGAGGAATGAGTTCCACGGGCATGATTGATATTATGGGCGTGAGACCTATAGTTATGTGTGAGTGATTATTCTGGGGATATGCGTCCCCTTACTTGACCTAACTGTTAATTTATTGCGAAATGGTTTTATAAAATGATGAAATATGATTTCATTACAGTATTTTCAGTTTCACATACTTGGTACCTGTTGTACTGACCTCCTTCGGGGGGCTGCGTTCATGCCGCAGGTAGAGGTACACAATACACCAGTTGTTGATCCTCGCTCATAGGATCGCAGTTCAGCGTTGGGAAGCTCCGTTTTTCCGGAGGCTTATCTCTTTTTTGGTATAGTCCCCTGTCATTGTAGATACTTGTACATTCAAGGGTATGGCGGGGCCCTGTCCCGTCATAGATGTTGTTACATTCTTAGAGGTCTGTAGTACTGTTGTGGGCAGGGTTTGTAAAGGATATTAACTGTTCAGTTATATGTATATACATGAAGGTGACCGTTTTGGTTAGCCTGTTTTCTTATGTTGTCTCTTGTTTCCTGGTTAAGTTTTTATTTCTGCTGATTTTCTCTGATGTTGTTATCACTAGGGTGCCCGGGGTAAGGCACCAGTCGCGGGCCCGAGATCGGGTCGTGACAAAAGTGGTATCAGAGCAGTTAATCCTCGGAAAGTGTTTAAAGACCGTATCTAGTAGAGTCTTGATTATCGGCGTGTTGTGCACCACACCTATAATCAGGAGGCTATGGGATATTTAGGATTGGTTTCTATTCTTCTCACTCCGATATCGTGCCTAAGAGCTATGTTATAAATTGGACTCCCTCGGACGTATTCGTATGTGCCAGTTATGCCTACGCGCAAGACAACCAGGGCCCAGAAGGGCAAGGAAGCAGAGGGAGCTACAAGTTGAACACAGAGGGTTACGAGGGCACAGGCCTGGTCATTACCTAAGATAGTACTTCAGACGACGAGTTTTATGACGCCTCTAGCCCCAGCAGAGTTAGAGCGGCAACAATTTCTACGGAGGCCACAATACCTGAGCCTTCAGTTCCACGACCAGGAGCCGAGGATATGAGTTCAAGAGATGGCCCAGTTACTAGCTAGGATCGTGGCAAGATATGAGGACGGACGGGAGCCGGTGGTTCCGGCAGTACCAGTGATTCACCCTAGATCCGATAATCTGAGACTTCGGTATTTCTTGAGTTGCAGTTCGTCAGAGTTCTATGGATAGAGAGCTGAAGATGATCCTCAGGGTGTCGTGCTAGTTTGGGAGATTGTTATGCTTGCGGCCAGCAGGGCCATTTGGTGAGAGTTGTCCGACCAGAGGTAGCACGGATGTTGAGACTCAGCCTTCGGGATCGGTGGCTGGTTCATCACCTTCTATAGCTAGGCGCCCTGCAGGGCAGGGTTATGGTTAGAGCGACAAAGAGGAAGTAAGGCAGTAGTTACAGCGATACCTTTAGCCCTTAAGAGACTTGGTTATGTTGTTATGGTGGATACGTGTAGAGTGCTATACGGATAGCATTGTGTTAAGTGTGGTTTAGAAAACATGGGTAGTTGAAAGGGGTAAGATTGGGGACAGGGAAATTGTGAGCCTTAGAATATTATATGTGGAGATCTTAGATGCGAGGCCGTCTTGAGTAAAAGATTTTGTTTACGATTGACCTTTGTCGGAGTGCATAGTATACGTGGGGTATATTTGTGTGCTATGTCCCTGAGTAGTGTGAAATGAAAGGGGGTAGTTGAGCTAAGAAGACCACTAGGTTTTCGTGACTTGATAGATGAGATTGTTCCGGATCGGGGAACAAGAGTTTGGCGCGATAGCGGGTCGGGTTGAGGCCAGATCGCGAGTCAACCCGCAGCCCGGAATGAGGTGGGGTCAGTTCGAGGTGGTCCCGCCAGGTGGTAGGGTCACGAGGGTGCTAGGCCCAAGTTTAGGTAACCATCGTACGAGTTCGTGGATGCGTTCGACCAGGATCGGAGCGTGAAGGCCGGGAATGGCCTTAGAGGAAATTGAAGCTAGTGGGAGCTTTTGTGAGATTAGAAATGATTCCTCGTTGGCTTGGATTTGAGTTTTGCGCACATGTTATATTCTGGCCATTGGTGGCATGATCGGTTTTGTAAGTATAGTAGTGGAGACTATCACCGCCAAATGCGTTTGGAGACTTAGAAGGAACATTCGGACGAATGTTTCTAATGGGGAAGAATGTTACACCGTAGTTCCGGGGTATGTATGTGAGGGCGTGCGTGCGAGAATACGGCGATAATATTGGAAAGAAAGAAAGATGTGATTTTTCGACGGAAAAGTTTCCGGGTTTTGTGAAGGAAAAAGGTTCGTTAATGGGAATTGGATTCCCAGATTTGGTATTTGGACTTCTTGGATTATATTAGAATTTTGGGATTTTATTTTCGGAAATGGTCACGTGGGGCCCACGGGAGAAATTTACGGTTTTGTGGGGCCCGCTTTGTTTTTGAGATTTTCGATATTTTGGATATTTTCGGAAGACGAAATATTTTGGACGAGTAGGAGGGCGACACGTGTCACCCCCCCTAGGTGGCTTGTAGCCGAAATGTGGTGCCATGTGTCTTGTGGCCGAAATGGCCTTACAAGTGGCAAGCCACTTGTCTTGTGTTTTGTGTAGCCATTTGGTGGGTGGGACCCACACACACTTGTATCCCAATCTCACCACACACTTGCCTTGATCTTGGACCTTGATTTCTCTATAAATACCCCATGAAAGCAAGACTTATTCTTCATCCCACACTTTGATTTCCAAGACAAAATACTCCCTCCCCTTTGTAGGTTGCTCTCGGCTTTGCCTTGAAATTCTTGAGCAAAAGTTGTCCAAAAATCCCTAAACTTATAAGTGTTCTTCCTTAGGGTGTTAGGAAGATTGTGTACCAAGAGTTGGAAAAGATTTCACACCCCTAGCCTTAGAATTTCACCTTGGCCGAAACTTGCCATAGTTGAGCCTTAGTGTTCTTCACTTGTTGGAGTTAGATCTTGAAGAGGAGTTGGTTAGGAGCTTCTAAGGGTCTCTTGGAGCGGGTTGGAGCTAAACGTTGCTCAGGATCGACTTATAATCTTGGATAATTTTGGGCTTATCGAGGTAATGATCTATGTCCCCCTATTGTAATTGGATATTACATATTGTAGTAGTTTAGAATTGAGTATAAGATATATTGGAAGGATGATTATAAAGGATTAAACTGTATTTACATTGGACTGTATTTACAGTAGACTTGTGTAGTATTATTGTGAAGCAGATTTGAACACGTCCGGTTAGACGTGTAATCCCCTTGGAGTTGTTGGCTTGGTAGCAGGCCTTGTTAGGGGGAGGTTATTTATGTGTTTGCGGGGGGGAGGTGCTGCCGAATTTTCCGTAGAATAGGGAACTGTTTACTTAGAATATACTACGAAGAGAACTAGAGATTGATAGATATATTGTGGTTGTTATAGGTGGATCTTCTACGCGCGGCATACTCGACTTGGCTTGTGGATTAAGCCGAAGAGGTATGTGATTCTTCCTATACTCTTGAGCATGATTGTTGTGAACTATATAGTACGGTGACGCGTGTGTGAAATGAATTTTGTTTGTTTAAAACATAAAGTGTTATAATAGCTTTATGGGAAGTTAGTTATAACGACTTTATGAAGATAAAAGAAAGATTTGATTTTGAAAGCTAAACGACTTGATTTTGAAAGTTAAGAGACTTGATCTTGAAAGATAAGAGACTTGACTTATAAATGACTTGATTTCGGAAGAGGAGAAGTAACTTGATTTAAGTATAGGTTACTTGTTTTGAAAAGAGTAAGTTATTTGGGTTTTAAAAGTATACTTGAGGTTGTTTTAAAAGAAAAGCACTTGGTTTAAAAAGTATAGAGTACTTGATTTTAAAAGGTCTTGTAAAGATTTTTACGAAGGTGAAGTAATTTTGGTTTAAAAAGAAAACGTGTTTGATACTACGAGTATTAGTATCGTGTGGCTTTTACGTAAAAAGAGGTCTTTTTGAAAGAATGAAAGTATGTAGTATTTTGGGTTGAAACCCGGATTGTTGACATAAAATGAAAGTACGTTGAACTTGTCTATGCTTGTTGTGATAGCTTTTGTTGTGCAAGTGTTTGATTTTGTGCTACCGCGCCTCTCGGGGAGGGCCGGCTATCTGATTGATTGCTTGGACATACTGACACGTTGGATGGTCCACGAGTATGCGTCCACTTTGAGTATTATCTGGTTATCTCTTTTGGACATACTGACACGATGGGTGGCCGGGTATCGTCGGCCCACTTTGAGTATTATCTTGTTATTTCCTTTGGACATACCGACACGATGGGTGGCCCACGGGTATCGTCGATAGGATGGTTTTATGGCCATGCTTATACCGAGGTAAGATCTTGGGCATGCAGTCGTGTGAGGATTATGTTATTTGTCCATGGACGCTAATCCATGAAGCTTGCGCGGTGACGGCGATCACGGGCTTGATTTGTACATGTGGTTCGAGCACACTTTAGATACTTGTCTGGTCATTTCGTGCGTGGCTCTGGTAGATAGCTTAAGATACTTGCCTCGGTCATATCTCGTGAGACGGTAGGCTAGGGTACGTTAGCTTAACATACTTGTCTCGGCCAGTTGCGTGGCTAACTTTTGGGTAGTTGCTCGCATTAGCCTTGCAGTGAAGGATATGACTAGCTTTGGACCGGTAGTTGGCTATTCTACCGCCCGTCGGTTTGATAACGCAGCGAGATCTAGTGTTCAGTTCACATATGGGTGTTGTTTCACATCATATGCCAAGATGAGAATGAGTTCCACGGGCATGATTGATATTATGGGCGTGAGACCTATAGTTATGTGTGAGTGATTATTCTGGGGATATGCGTCCCCTTACTTGACCTAACTGTTAATTTATTGCGAAATGGTTTTATAAAATGATGAAATATGATTTCATTCTGATATTTTCGCCACATACTACTGTTGTTATGCGGCCTCATTCGAGTGTGTTCATGCCGGTGAGGTACACAATACACCAGTTGTTGATCCTCGCTCATAGGATCGCAGTTCAGCGTTGGGAAGCTCCGTTTCTCCGGAGGCTTATCTTTTTTTGGTATAGTCCCCTGTCATTGTAGATACTTGTACATTCAGGGGTATGGCGGGGCCCTGTCCCGTCATAGATGTTGTTACATTCTTAGAGGTCTGTAGTACTGTTGTGGGCAGGGTTTGTAAAGGATATTAACTGTTCAGTTATATGTATATACATGAAGGTGACCGTTTTGGTTAGCCTGTTTTCTTATGTTGTCTCTTGTTTCCTGGTTAAGTTTTTATTTCCGCTGATTTTCTCTGATGTTGTTATCACTAGGGTGCCCGGGGTAAGGCACCAGTCGCGGGCCCGAGATCGGGTCGTGACAAAAGTGGTATCAGAGCAGTTAATCCTCGGAAAGTGTTTAAAGACCGTATCTAGTAGAGTCTTGATTATCGGCGTGTTGTGCACCACACCTATAATCAGGAGGCTATGGGATATTTATGATTGGTTTCTATTCTTCTCACTCCGAGATCGTGCCTTAGAGCTATGTTATAAGTTGGACTCCCTCGGACGTATTCGTATGTGCCAGTTATGCCTACGCCAGGCAACGGGCCCGAAGCGGGCAAGGCAGCAGAGGGAGCTACAAGTTGAACACAGAGGGTTACGAGGGCACAGGCCTGGTCATTACCTAAGATAGTACTTCAGACGACGAGTTTTATGACGCCTCTAGCCCCACCATACCCCTGAATGTACACAATACCTATAGCATCAGGGAAAATCCGTACCAACAAAAATAAGCTTCCGGAGGAATGGAGCTTCTGACACCGGAACAGTGATCCTAAGAACGAGGATCCACCACCTGCTTACCCTTACCTGCGGCATGAACGCAGCCCCCGAGGAAGGGGGTCAGTACACAATATGTACCAAGTATGTAAAACTGGAAAATACTGTAATAATATCATAAGTCTGAAAGTAAGCTGGAGTAATAAAAGACAATCAAAATACAGTACAATGTGTCTTACTAACAATGAGAGTAACAAGTATATATATAATACTGCATAAAAAATAGGAGGCTCAAGATCAAAACAGGGTACCTTACCCTGGAGAAGGTGGTATAATGATCTTGGGGCTTGCCCTTCATTTATACTCTTACCCTAGCTCAATCGGTCATCATATCATAATCATAAATAAGTTAAGAAAGCTTATAACTTCTTTTATATCTTGTGCATATACCCTCTCATTTTAGTTTACTTAAGGCACTTAATCATATCTTTAATAGAAGAAAACCGGGAATTTAATCCAAAGTACCACATACTTATATTCTTTAAAAATGACTCTTTTTCATATAAAATCTTTGGGCAATTGATGCCTTAAAATCAATTTGCCTTTCGTAAATCAAGTCATTTGTCCTTACTTATCTTGCTTAGAGTAAATCTCTTCTTATTAACCTTTTATAAAGCTAATAAACCAACTTCCCATAAAGTTGTTATATTAACCCTATACTTTAGTAAAAATATACCTTTCCCCTAACCAAGGGACTTATACTTCTTAAAACGAAACAAGTCTTTATATACTTAAAACAAGTAAGAATATCAACTCTTGTACGTCTACCGTACTACATAGATACAACTACTCATGCTCAAGAGATATGAAAGCTTCACATACCTCTTCGGTCAATCCACTTGCTAAGCCCAAACTACCGCAAGTAATATGTCAACATATAATAACCATGATATGCTTATTAACCTCTAACTCAATGTAGAAATAATCTAAGTTTAAAGCCACTAAATTCTATGGAAAATTGGGCAGCATTTCCTTTGTTACTACATACTTTTACACCTTTCTCAAGGCCGAATTCAACATCCAAACGTCACATTTAAGGCTCAACAATCCAACATTTCAAAGGGGATTACACACCTAAACTTGGGTGTGTAAAATTCTGCCCCATAAGGTACAACAATTCACTTAACAATTTTAAAGTAGTTCTTAGGCCACAATATGCTCACATAACCTTTTTACCCAATCTTTTCATATCCAAACCACATTTCTTACATGCAATGATCCTAAGAGCATTATTTACTACTACAAGTTCCTCCTTCTTCACATGCAACATTAAATACTAGCTACAAGAGAAGAAATGTTACCTTAAAGATTTAGCCAAAATTATTCCAACAACTTTGCTAGCCTCCTTTCCAAGAACACCACCAAAATGATTCCTATAAGCTAGCCACAAGCTTCCTTTTTGTCCTTAACTTTTCAGATTTTCCTTAGGCTTTGAATTCCTCTTGGAATTTTAGAGAGAAGTGAGAGCTTTTAGCTTAGAGAGAGAGAGGGATTTGAAAGATGACCAAGTCTTCAAGACTTGGTCAATATAAGACATGCAAGAATTCAGATGGGGGGGGGGGGGGGACACTTGTCACCCACCCATGACCTCTTTTAAAATAAAGCAGTCGAAATCCCCACTCAACCCGCAACCTCGGCGCGGCCCTGCAGCCGGCGCCGCGGCGCTGAAACTTCTGCCGCCTCTCAGGACTTTCCGGCGCCGCGGCGCTGCAACTTCAGCGACCCCTCAGAATATCCGGCGCCGCGGCCCTGCATCCGGCGCCGCGGCCCTGTCGCTTCTGTCCGAAACGCATTTCTGTCCGTCTGCGCACTGAACTTGCAACTCCCATAACTTTCTACTCCGACGTCCTATCGACGAACGGTTGGTTGCGTTGGAAACTAGACTCCACGAACTACGCGCTAGGCCTTTGAAACACTTAGGGACTCTCAATGTATCGGGTCATAACCCGCCTCAAAGTTTACTAAAACCCGTCCGGAACAATCCGTCAACCTCTCTTTTGAAAATTTTAAGTCTTACTCCCTTTCGCACGCTCTCACACGTATGGACAGAACTACGGGGTATAAAATTCTCCCCCCCCCCCCCTTAGAAACATTCGTCCCGAATGTTCCTTCTAGGCTTACTCAAATAATAATATCGACATAGACCCTCTTAACTATTCTTTTGCAAGTAAAATGCTCCACATAGCCACGGCATTACTCAAGCATAATTTCTAAAACAAAACTAACAAGCAGGAAAGTGGGTTACCTGGAGGTGTAGGGAATAAGTGAGGATACTTCTTCATCATGTCATCCTCTGCTTCCCACGTCATCTCTTCCCTGTTCTCGTTCCGCCACAAGACTTTGACGGATGCCACATCCTTTGTCCGTAATCGCCTAACCTGGCGATCGAGTATCGCTATGGGACTCTCCTCATACGATAACTCCTCTGTCACCTGGACATCATGAATCGAGTGCATTCTAGATGGATCTCCAACAAATTTCCGCAACATAGACACATGGAAAACTGGATGCACTGCCTCCAGATCGGACGACAGATCCAACTCATAGGCAACATTGCCTACCCTACGAACAATCTGATAAGGCCCAATGTACCTTGGGCTAAGTTTCCCCTTCTTTCCAAATCTCATCACGCCCTTCATGGGTGATACCTTCAGGAAGACCCAATCATCAACCTCAAACTCCAAGTGTCGACGCCGATGATCTGCATACGACTTCTGTCGACTCTGAGCTGACAATAACTGCTCCTGGATAAGCTTCACCTTATCCACTGCCTGCTGAACCAAGTCTGGCCCGAATAACTGAACTTCTCCCACCTCGAACCAGCCTATCGGTTACCTGCACTTCCTCCCGTATAAAGCCTCATAAGGCGTCATCTGAATACTAGAGTGGTAGCTGTTGTTATACGCAAACTCCACAAGAGGTAAATGATCCTCCCAGCTACCCCTGAAATCAATAACACAAGCACGCAACATATCCTCAAGTGTCTGGTTAGTGCGCTCGGCTTGTCCGTCGGTCTGAGGATGAAATGCCGTACTGAGACTCATCTGGGTCCCTAGTCCCTTCTGGAAAGACCTCCAGAAGTTAGCCGTGAACTGGGCTCCTCTGTCTGAAAAAATCGATATAGAAACTCCGTGCAGTCTCACAATCTCTCTGATATACAGTCTAGTATAATCCTCGGCCGAAAAAGTCATCCTGACTGGAAGAAAATGGGCTGATTTCGTCAGCCTGTCGACGATAACCCAAATGGAATCATGCTTCCTCTGAGTGGAAGGTAACCCTGTAATAAAATCCATATTTACCACCTCCCACTTCCAAGTCGAAATATCAATAGCTCGCAATGACCACCGGGCTTTGGTGCTCAACTTTGACTACGACACCGGGCACGCTGGCTACGAACTCCGCAACGTCCCTCTTCAGGCCATCCCACCAATACACGCATCTGAGGTCATGATACTTCTTAGTCGACCCCGGATGAATAGAATAACGAGCACCGTGCCTCCCGAGAATCGATGAAGTCCTCGTCACATCGGAACATATAACTGCCACGAATCTTAGCACCCCATCAGGCGCTACCTCAAATAGACTATTCTCCTTCTGGAGAGCTGCATCTCGATACCGTACCATAATCGGATCCTCATAATGTCGCCTCTTCACCTCTTCGACGATGGAAGACTCGGCAACCTCTCGAACCCGAACTCCATCACTATCAGAATCAACCAAACGAACCCCAAGGCTCGCTAGCTGATGTAACTCTTGGACCATATCTCTTTTCTCTGGCTGAACATCAGACAGACTACCCATCGATCTGCGACCTAGGGCATTTGCAACCACATTGGCCTTCCCTGGGTGGTATAGAATATCAACATCATAATCCTTAGGCAGCTCCAACCACCGCTCGCCGCAAGTTCACTCCTACGGTGAAGATATACGGAGACTCTTGGTACGTGTAAATATCCACGTGAACTCCATATAAATAATGTCTCCGGATCTTGAAGCGCATGAATCACCGCCAACTCCAAGTCATGTGTGGGATAGTTCTTCTCATGCTTCCTAAGCTGTCGAGATGCATAAGCTATAACCTTGCCGTGCTTCATCAGCACGCACCCAAGCCCGACACCTGACGCGTCACAATAAACCACATATCCATCTAAACCCTCTGGAAGAGTAAGAACTGGGGCGGTCGTCAATTTCTCCTTTAGCAACTGGAAACTTTCCTCACATGTATCCGTCCACCGGAACATACCGCTTCGAGTCACTTAGTCAAAGGTGCTGATATGGAAGCAAACTTCTCCACAAACCTTCGATAATAACCCGCAAGACCCAAAAAGCTGCGCACCTCCGTCGGTGAAGTGGGTCTGGGCCAAGTCTTGACTGCCTCAATCTTCGCTGTATCAACCCGAATACCATCGGCCCCGATAACATGTCCTAAGAAAGCCACTGACGCTAACTAACTCGTGACCGAGAACTTGGCATACAACTGCCGGTCTCGGAGGACTCCCAATACCGTCCTCAAATGGCATGTATGCTCCTGCTCTGTGCGCGAATAAACCAAGATATCATCAATGAAAACTATAACGAACATATCCAAGAATGGCTTGAACACCCTGTTCATCAAATCCATGAATCTTTGCGGGCGTTGTCGACCCAAAGACATCACTGAACTCATAGTGCCCATACCGGTCCCGAATGCGATCTTTGGGATATACGCTCTCTATTCGCACTGATGATAACCAGACTGCAGGTCTATCTTGGAAAAACACCTTGCACCCTGCAACTGATCAAACAAATCGTCAATCCTGGGGAGGGGATATCTGTTCTTGATAGTTACCTTGTTCAGCTGCCTGTAATCAATACACATACGCATCGTCCCATCCTTCTTCTTTACAAATAACACTGGCGCTCCCCAGGGAGAAACACTTGGCCTGATAAAGCCCTTCTCTAGCAAGTCCTTCAGATGGTCTTTCAATTCCTTCAACTCGGCAGGTGCCATCCTGTATGGCGGAATAGATATCGACGAGTATCCGCGCCAAATAAATGCAAAACTCAACCTCCTCTCCGAGGATACCCTAAGCTTCGTGCGGGAATCGTCCGAAACTCTCTAACGACGAACCGATGAAGGTCGGTATCTCACCTCGATGTCGAATACCCGAACCATATGGTAGATATACCCTTTCCGCACCATCTTCCCAGCCTTGAGGTAAGAAATAAACTTACCCCTCGGCGATGCAGTATTCCCCTTCCACTCGATAACCGGCTCACCAGGAAACTGGAACCGAACTAATCTCTCTCTACAGTCTACATTGGCATAACAAGACGCTAGTCAATCCATACCCATAATCACATCAAAGTCCGTCATATCCAACTCTATCAAGTCGGATAGAGTCTGACGACTGTCTACAGTCACTGGGCAAGCTCTATATATCCGCTCGGCTACCACTGAATCACCTACTGGCGTAGCCACCTCAAAAGGTTTTATGGACTCGGGCTCTATCCCTATTCTACTGGAAATATGAGGATATATATAGGACAAGGTAGAACTTGGGTCTATCAAAGCATATACATCACAACAAGAAACCAATAATGTATCTTTGACGACATCTGGTGACGCCTCCTGGTCCTGACGGCTGGACATAGCATATATGCGGTTCTGAGGACCGCTAGAACTGGGACCCCTACCACGACCTGCATCGCGGCTGCTGGCCCGAGTACCCTTCCTCCGGGCGTCTTACCGCGAAGCGAAGATCCAAAGAATCGACGGCCGGCCGAACCATAACACTCCGCCGCCTGGGACGGACAATCCTCTTCATACGGTCCCGCGCCACAAGAGTAATAAGCTCCCGAACCCATACGGCACTCGCCCGGATGAGACCTACCGCATTGAACGCACCAAGATGTGGGTAGTCTCGATTGGACGGCTTTGTGCCTCGAAACCACAAGTCACGGAGCACGACCTTCTCCGAATGACCGGTGATCGGACCTCGCGCGTAAAAATGAGAAGGAGCACTCTGTGCTGGCTGGAATGTGGACCTAGTCTGCTGCTGAGGATGCCGCCAAAATCGCCACGAGATCTCGCTGTCACAGCCTCTTGGGCTGGCCTAAATCTAGCTGATCCTGCCTATCTCTTGTCTCAATCCTCGCGCATACGCCAAAGATCTCCGCAATATCCATCCACGGTGAAGAGCTACCCCAAGCATCACGGTAATCATACGGTTGGTCTAACCCCATCACATATTGTTACACCCCGTAGTTCCAGGGTATGTATGTGAGGACGTACGTATGAAAATACGACATGAAAATTGGAAAGGAAGAAAGATGTGATTTTTCGACGGAAAAGTTTCCGGCTTTTGTGAAAGAAAAAGGTTCGTTAATGGGAATTGGATTCCCGAATTTGGTATTCGGACTTCTGGGATTATTTTAGAATTTTGGATTTCAATTTAGGAATTGGTCACGTGGGGCCACGGAGAATTTACTTTTGTGAGGCCCAATTTATTTTCGGATTTTTGGCATTACGGATATTTTCGGAAGATGAAATATTTTGGACCAATAGGAGGGCAACATGTGTCACCCCTAGGTGGAACTTGGTGGACGAATTGGAGGACATGGTTTACACGTTTTTTTCATGAAAAGGGCTTAAAACATTTGGTCAAAGTCTTGCAAGATATTTGTGGAGTAGATAGATAAGTGGGACCCACACAACACATGTCCCCAATCTACACCATACACATGCTTCAATCCTAGCCCTTGAATGTCCTATAAATACCCCCTTAATTTGCAAGACTTCTTCATCCACTTAAACAATTTCCAAGTCACAAAAATCTTTTCCCCCTTTGTTGTAGTTCTCGTCCAACACCCCTCTCCCTTAATCAAACTTTGTCCAAAAATTCATAAACTCTTAAGTGTTCTTCCTTAGTGTATTAGGAAGATTATTAACCAAAGTTAGAAAAGATTTCACACCCTAGCCCCTAAAAACTACCCCTTGGCCGAGAGCACCTTGAAGAAAAACCTAAGTGTTCTTCACTTGTTTGAGTTGGTTCTTGAGTAGAAGTTGATTAGGAGATTCTAAGGGTGATTTGTGGTGGATTGGAACACAAAGATTTGGAGCTAAACCTTGCTTAGGAGCGACTTATATCTTGGATAATTTTGGGCTCATCGAGGTAATGATCTTTGTCCCCCTAATGTAATTGGATATTACATATTGTAGTAGTTTAGAATTGAGTATAAGATATTGGAAGGATGATTATAAAGAATTGAACTGTATTTACAGTAGACTTGTAGTATTATTGTAGGGCAGTGTTGTACACGTCCGGTTAGACGTGTAACCCCCCCTTGTAGTTATTGGCTTGGTAGCAGGCCTTGATAGAGGAGGAGATTTATGTGGTTTCGGGGGGGGGGGGGGAGGTGCTGCCGAATTTTCCGTAGAATAAGGAACTGTTTACTTAGAATATGCTACAAAGAGAACTAGAAGTTGATAGTGTATTGTGGTTATTATAGGTGGATTTTCTATGCGCGACATACTCGACATGGCTTGTGGATTAAGCCGAAGAGGTATGTGATTCTTCCTATACTTTTGATCATGATTTGTTGTAAACTATATAGTACGGTAGACGTACGAGTGTGAAATGAATTTGGTTTATTTAAAACATAAAGTGTTATAATAGCTTTATGGGAAGTTAGTTATAACGACTTTATGAAGTTAAAATAAGAGACTTTACTTATAAACGACTTGATTTTGGAAAAGGAGAAGTAACTTGATTTAAGTATGGGTTACTTGTTTTGAAAAGAGTAATTTACGGGGTTTTAAAAGTATACTTGATATTGTCTTAAAACTATAAAGCACTTGGTTTAAAAAGTATAGAGTACTTGATTTTAAAAGTCTTGTAAGGATTTTCTGAAAGGTGTAGTAATTTGGTATGAAAAGAAAATGTGTTTGATACTACGAGTGATAGTATCGTATGGCTTCTACGTAAAAAGTGGTCTTTTTGAAAGAATGAAAGTATGTAGTATTTTGGGGTTGAAACCCGGATTGTTGACATAAAATAAAAGTACCTTAAACTTGCCTATGCTTGTGGTGATAGCTTTGTTGTGGTGCAAGTGTTTGATTTTGTGCTACCGTGTCTCTCGGTGGGGTAGGTATTTGATTGATTGTTGACATATCGACATCTTGGCTGGCGTTGGATGGTCCACGGGTATCGTCCACTTTGAGTATTATCTGGTTATTTCTTTTGGACATACCGACACGATGGGTGGCCCACGAGTTGCGTCCACTTGAGTATTATCTTGTTATTTCCTTTGGACATCACGACGATGGGTGGCCCACGTATCGTGGCCCGTAGGATGGTTTCATGGCCATGCTTATACCGAAGTAAGATGTCGGGGCATGCGGTCATTGTGAGGGGTTAATGTAACGACCCGTTCCGGGGCCCGTTACTGGTGCCTTACCCTGGGCACCCTAGTGATACATACATCAGAGAAAATCAGCGGAACACAAAACAAGAGTCATTTAACAAGAGATAAATGAATAAACAGCCAACCAAAGCTTGCCTTGATATACATAAAACACGAGCAGTTTAATCCTTTTACAACCACGCCACAACGATTACTGCACTCTCTAAGATATAATGACTATGACAGAGACAGGGCCCCGCCATACCCCGAATGTACAAGAACCTACAACTCAGAGGAACACCTACCAAAAGATAAGCCTTCGAGAAACGGAGCTTCAAATGCGCTGAATCGTGATCTCATGGCGAGGATCCACGGTCGATGTACCTACCGCTGCAGATTTAACGCGGCCCGGGCGAGGTCAAGACAACAGTACCAAGTATGTGAAATCGCATAATATCAGAATGAAATCATACTAGTCTATATAAAGCGAGACATGTATGATAACCAAACTACGATCACAACATAAAATCATCACTCCGATATAACTATGGGTCTCGCGCCCGCCACATCAATCGAGTTCGCATTATGGCGCGTGCCGGAATATCTGCATCGGTGTAGACATGTCCACGATGCGACAATAATACCAATGTCCCATGGCCACATGCCCCGGAATCACGCCGTGTAGACATGTCCATGTGACCTCAGCAACAAGACAGAATCGAATGGAAGCATACCCGCGCGCTACGATCGTGTCGGTATGTCGAAAGGGAAACAATAAGACAACTTTCCAAATGGGCGCATACCTGCAAATGCGCTACGATCGTGTCATTATGTCCAAAGAAATCCTGGCGATAATCGAAATGGAAACATACGTGCGCTACGATCGTGTCAAGATATCCAAAGCGATTAACCACAAGATCTTAACCAAATGGGAAGCATACCCGCGCGCTACGATCGTGTCGGTATGTCCAAAGCGATTAACCACAATAATACCATCAGCGAACGCGTGCGGAATTTCTCCGCCACGCACGTCCAAGTAAGTTCTCAACGACCAACCGAACCTCTATCGAGACGCCAGTAACACGTAAAACACAACGCTTGTACAATAAAGGCTATCATCACAAGCATAGGCAAGTTTCACAACAACAAGCATAGGCAAGTTTCACAACAACAAGCATAGGCAAGTTTCACACAACTCAAAGTACTTTCATTTTATGCAAAGTCGGGTTTTTAACCCCAAAGTACTACATCGTTAAGTTCTTTAAAAGAGATCCATTTCTTTTATAAGAGTCACCCGATACCCGTAGTATTAGAATGACCAACCCACCTTCCTTTTCAAAACCAAGTAACAACATTCTTTCCTAAGTTCGGTTGCCTAGTTTCAATTACTCAAGCTTCTCATTTTCAAATGGTTTCATAGTTCCCAAACTTAATCACTGATTCCTTTTAGAACAATTGAGTAACATATGACATATACGTGAGTAGTTTATTCTTGTTTATAACGATCTTATTACAACATGATCTAGAAAATGTAATATCATTTTGTCTCATCTTAGCTTCATGCAGATGGAGGTTTCTATTGGTTTTAATACAACACATCATTATTCAATACATTTTCCTTTATTAACGCTGCAGGTCCTGTCGATACACATTACGATTCCAAATCAAGAAACATTATCCCTTTAAAACCAAGTACTCATTACTCACGAATGAGGTTTCACACAAACATCCTCATTAAAACAAATAAGTTAAGTCTCTTATCCTATAAGATCAAGTCTCTTAACTTCTAACATCAGTAAAACCATTTTCTTACCTACATAAAGCTGTTATAACCAACTTTCCATAAAGCGTTATAACACTTATGTTTTAAAACAATCAAACACGATTAACACGTATGCACGTCTACCGTACTACATAGTTCACACATATCATGCTAGAAGAGATAGGAAGAGGTTCACATACCTCGCGACGATTTATCGACAATAAGCAAAATGCTCCAAGTACTACAACCTTGCTAGCCCTTTCCACTCCTCGAGTAGAATACGCTACTCATAGTACTTTCACCTATAAAGGTCACAAACGTCTATTAACCCCAAAACACAAGTTTCTATCTTTCTATAGAAAATTCGGCGACCCCGCAACGGCGTAAATCTCCTCTCTAACGAGGCGGCTACCAAGCCAACCGGGGGTTTACACGTCTAACCGACGTGTACAATTCTACACAAGCCTTCGCGATACACCCTATGTAAATGATTGATTCGATTCTTTATTCTTCAGCTTAAGTCAAAAGACATTGCGAATACTAAGTAGTTCCATATATAGTATACTTGAACTATATAATCTAACAAACATGTAATTTCCAATTACAATAGAGGGACAAGATAATTACCTCGATAAGCCCAAAATTATCCAAGTTATAATGTCGATCCTGAGCAAGGTTTAGCTCCACTCCGTGCGCTCCAAACCACTCCAAACAACCCTTAGAAGTTCTAACCAACCTGCTCAAATCCTTGAACCAACTATGAAGATTTCCTTAGGGTTTCGGTTTGAGACTAAAAGGACAAAAGGTAGTATTTCCGGACTCTACGTAAAGAGGTATCTTTGGAATACTACAAGGTACAAGGCTAAGGTATTTTGGGCATTATAACAATACTTGGAAGACAACTTTCTACCAAGGGGGGGGGGGGTAGGCTCGGCTAGCACAACTAGGCTAGGGGGAGGGGGGTGTTCTCGGCCAAGGGCCTCTTTCTAAGGGGGAGAAGGGAGTTGGACGAGAGCAACAACAAGGGAGAGGGAGGGATTTCAAGACTTAGACAAAGTGAGGAGTGAATGAATAAGTCTTCACAAGGGAGGGGTATTTATAGCAAAGCCAAAGGCCAACCAATGGCCAAGATCTAGCCAAGTGCTACACAAGTGTAAGGCCAAGATCAAGCCAAGTGCACCCTAACCCTACTCCACAAATCCCTCACAAATATCTACACAAATATCTACCACAACTTGCCCATCCAATCGGCCCTACCGCTTTTCAGTCCACCACCGAGTGGGTGCCATGTGTTGCCCTCTCGTTGGTCCAAACCGTTCCGTCTCTCGTAAAAATTCGAAAAAATACTAAATGACATAGCCGGAATTTTCCCTTCGTAAGCTTATTAAAACTTTTCGTCGAAAAACGACTCTAATCGGGTGTTGTGCACAATAAATATTTCGGCCAAGGGTGCCACATGGGGTGAGACGTGTCGCCCCAGTCGCCTGAATATTCCGTCTTGAAAATATCCAAAATACAGAATCTCAAAACAAAGCGGGCCCAAAAGCGTAAATTTCTCCGTGGGCCCACGTGACCATTTCCAAAATAAAATCTCAAAATTCTAATATAATCTATGAAGTCCAAATACCAAATGGGAATCCAATTCCCATTAACGAACCTTTTTCTTCACAAATAGCGGAAACTTTTCCAAAAACTCACATCTTTCTTTCTTTTCAAAATTTCATAGTACTCTCGCACGTACGTCCTCACATACATACCATGCAACTACGGGGTATAACATTCTCCTCCTTAGAAACATTCGTCCCGAATGTTCCTTTTAAAGTCGTATAAAGATAAAGTTCATCTAACAAGTTGACAATGACACAGCTTGGCCAAGAAATAACATACGTCCTCTTCTTTCCTAACTCGTCGTGCCCTTCTCGAGCGGCAGAACTCTCGGACGTACCATACTTCACCATTACTTCCGCTTCGAAAATCTCTGAGTCACTACCTCCAAACTTGGTCATCTTACTAACCTCAAACTTCCTTAAGGCCATTCCGGCCTTTACGAACCGCTCGTCGAACGCGTCCCACGAACTCATCGATGATCATACAAACTTGGGCCTAGCATCCTCGTGACCCTACCACCTGGCGGGACCACCCAGGCGACCCCACCCCAAACCGGGTTCTGGTTGACCCGCAAATGGTCCTCAACCCGACCCCAACCGGCCAAACTCTTGTTCCCGATCGGAACAATCTTACTAATTCACGTCACGAAAGCTACCACTTCCATCTCACACTACCCACGGACTTATCACACAAATAAATCCCACGTATACTACTACTCGATAAGGGTCAAAATAAATCTTTAACTCAAGACGACCTTACCTAAGGTCTCGGGCCGTGACATAGTCTAAGGTTCACACTTACCATGCCCCCATACGTATCCTCCCAACTAAGCGTGTTTCTAACTCACACGTATCACAATGCTATCCGTACATAGCACACAATAATGAGATCATCATAACAAGCGTACCAAAACTCTAGAGGTTAAGGATATACAAAGCTACCGCCCACTCTAATCATAGGCACGCCTGCAGGCGCATACCGTAGAAGGTGATGAACCAGCCACGATCACGGGTGAAGTCGTAACATCCGCGCTTCCCTTGGTAGACGGTTCCTCGCAAAATGGCCCGCTGGCCGCATGCAAAACAAACTCCCAATCTAGCACGACACTCTCCAAAATGGAGTCTACCACAATGGTCACAACGAGGTAGGGTGGCTTCACCGTTAACACCCCGCTCGCCGAAAATCTGAACCTCGAGCCCCGACCGCTCTCGAAGGCGGTGGAGGACCACTCAGCCGGTGGGGTATATAACTAGCTTTCGGCCGAGGCGGTCCGCCTCGAAAGCCACCAAAGGACCCCGCCGTCCCGGCTCTTCTGGCGATCCAGTGTCATTCCGTCGACCCTCCGTGCCTCACATCCTAGTGCATGAGCTCGCGTGCGGGCAATGTCGTGCGGTGAAGAGAAACACCCGCACAAGATTCGCCATATAATCATCAAGCCCGTGGCGTAGCGATGCACCCTATCCTCCATATCTGCAACTAGCGCGAGGACATATCGAGCCAAAGAATCGAACTCGACATTGTACTCGACGGTGCGCGCCTCTCGCCTCGAGAACAAAACTGTCGCCCGTGCCCTCGCCATCTGCGGAGGCAAGAAGTGCGTGAGGAAAGCCCCAAAACTCATCCCATCTGCTGGAGTGCATGCTCTCCCGAAAGCTCCCATGAATCAAACCAATCGATTGCGGTATCACGCACCGATGCGAACCAAAGGTCACAGACTCGGTCTCTGAAGCCTTGATCACCGCACGATCCGTCAGAATCGCCGGATGAACTCCTGCGGATCATCCTCGAGCCTCGACCGTAAAACTCGCGGGCTACAACTCAGAAAGTCCCGTAGCCTCAAACTATCTCGCTCGGGATGAATCCATCGTGTTCTCGAACCGAATCGCGATCCACTGCTCATATTCGCCACAACTCGCCAATAATCGCCATCTCTGCGACCCATCTCCCGCTCCGCATCGTGGACCGAGGCTCAGGGCTCTTGGCGCGCTCGTACTCTCTCAGATCTCACTAGCGCACTTTCTCGCTTTGCCCATCTCGGCTGCGGATTTGCGCGGAGGCATAATGGTAAAAACGAGATACGCCGGAGGTACAACTTACAACACAACTCTAAGGCACGATCTCGAATGAGAAGAATGGAAACCAATCCTAAATGTCCTGCGACCTCCGATTATAGATGTGGTGCACAACACATCGATAATCAAGACTCTACTAGACACGGCTCAGACACTTTCCGAGGATTAATCGCTCACGATACCACTTTGTAACGACCGCCCGGGGCGCATCGTGCCTTACCCCGCACCCTAGTGATACATACATCGAGAAAATCAGCGGAACACAAAACAAGAGTCATTTAACAAGAGATAAATGAATAAGCAAAGCAACCAAAACAGCTTGCCTTCAAGATATACATAAAACTGAACGCTTTAATCCTTTTACAACCCTGCCCACAACAGTACTACAGACCTCTAAGATATACAATGACTATGACGGGACAGGGCCCCGCCATACCCCTGAATGTACAAGAACCTACAACTCAGGGAACACCTACCAAAAGATAAGCCTTCGGAGAAACGGAGCTTCAAATGCGCTGAACTGTGATCCTATGAGCGAGGATCCACGACTGATGTACCTCTACCTGCGGCATGAACGCACTGGCCGAGGTCAAGATAACAGTACCAAGTATGTGAAATCGCATAACATCAGAATGAAATCTTACTAGTCTATATAAAGCAGGAGACATGTATGATAACCAAACTACAGTTCACAACATAAACCAGTCATCACTCCAATATAACTATGGGTCTAACGCCCACCACATCAATCCGGTTCGCATTATGGCGCATGCCCGAATCGTGACGGCAGACATGTCCATGATGCAACAATAATACCAATGTCCCATGGCCACATGCCCCCGAATGCAGATCGGTGTAGGCATGTCCACGTGACCTCAACAACAAGACAAAGAATCCAAATGGAAGCATACCCGCGCGCCACGATCGTGTATGTCCAAAGGGAAACAATAAGACAACTTTCCAAATGGACGCATACCCGCGCGCTACGTGATCGTCGGTCAAGATGTCCAAAAAGGAAATCACAAGGCGATAATCGAAATGGAAACATACCCGCGCCACGATCGTGTCAGTATATCCAAAGCGATTAACCACAAGATCTTAACCAAAATGGAAGCATACCCGTGCGCTACGCATCGTGTCAGTATGTCCAAAGCGATTAACCACAATAATACCATCAACAGGAACGTACCCGTGGAATTTCTCCGTCACTGCCGGCACATCCAAGTAAGTTCTCAACTACCAACCGACCTCTATCGAGACGCCAGAATACGTAAACACAACGCTTGTACAATAAAGGCTATCATCACAAGCATAGGCAAGTTTCACAACAACAAGCATAGGCAAGTTTCACAACAACAAGCATAGGCAAGTTTCACACAACTCAAAGTACTTTCATTTTATGCCAAAGTCCGGGTTTTTAACCCCAAAGTACTACATACGTTAAGTTCTTTTAAAAGAGATCCATTTCTTTTATAAGAGTCACCCGATACCCGTAGTATTAGAATGACCAACCCACCTTCCTTTTCAAAACCAAGTAACAACATTCTTTCCTAAGTTCGGTTTGCCTAGTTTCAATTACTCAAGCTTCTCATTTTTCAAATGGTTTCATAGTTCCCAAACTTAATCACTTGATTCCTTTTAGAACAATTGAGTAACATATGACATATACGTGAGTAGTTTATTCTTGTTTATAACGATCTTATTACAGCAGCCATGATCTAGAAAATGTAATATCATTTTGTCTCATCTTAGCTTCTATGCAGATGGAGGTTTCTACGGTTTTAATACAACACATCATTATTCAATACATTTTCCTTTATTAACGCCGCAGCTGGTCCGTCGATACACATTCGATTCCCAAATCAAGAAACATTATCCCTTTAAAAACCAAGTACTCATTACTCACGAATGAGGTTTCACACAAACATCCTCATTAAAACAAATAAGTTAAGTCTCTTATCCTATAAGATCAAGTCTCTTAACTTCTAACATCAAGAAACCATTTTCTTACCTACATAAAGTCGTTATAACCAACTTCCCATAAAGCCGTTATAACACTTTATGTTTTAAAACAATCAAACACGCTTAACACATGCACGCTCACCGTACTACATAGTTCACACATATCATGCTAGAAGAGATAGGAAGAGGTTCACATACCTGCGACGATTTATCGACAATAAGCAAAATGCTCCAAGTACTACAACCTTGCTAGCCCTTTCCACTCTCGAGTAGAATACGCTACTCATAGTACTTTCACCTATAAAGGTCACAAACGTCTATTAACCCCAAAACACAAGTTTCTATCTTTCTATAGAAAATTCGGCAAAGACTCCCCGCAACAAACAGAAATCTCCTCCTCTAACGAGGCCGGCTACCAAGCCAACCAGTGGGTTTACACGCCTAACCGGACGTGTACAATTCTACACAAGCCTATCGCAATACATCCTATGTAAATACGATTCAGCTTCTTATTCTTCAGCTTAAGTCAAAAGACATCGAATACTAAGTAGTTCCATATATAGTATACTTCAACTATATACTCTAACAAACATGTAATTTCCAATTACAATAGAGGACAAGATAATTACCTCGATAAGCCCAAATTATCCAAGTTATAATGTCGATCCCGAGCAAGGTTTAGCTCCACCAGTGCGCTCCAAACCACTCCAAACAACCCTTAGAGTTCTAACCAACTTCTACTCAAATACTTCAACCAACTATGAAGATTTCCTTAGTGGTTTCGGTTTGAGACTAAAAGGACAAAAGGTAGTATTTCAGGACTCTACGAAAGAGGTATCTTTGGAATACTACAAGGTACAAGGCTAAGGTATTTTGGGCATTATAACAATACTGGAAGACAACTTTCTACCAAGGGGTAGGCTCCTAGCACAACTAGGTTAGGGGGGTGTTCTCGCCAAGGGCCTCTTTCTGGGGAGAAGGGAGTTGACGAGAGCAACAACAAGGGAGAGGAGGGATTTCAAGACTTAGACAAAGAGAGTGAATGAATAAGTCTTCACAAGGAGGGTATTTATAGCAAAGCCAAAGGCCAACCAATGGCCAAGATCTAGCCAAGTGCTACACAAGTGTAAGGCCAAGATCAAGCCAAGTGCACCTAACCCTACTCCACAAATCCTCACAAATATCTACACAAATATCTACCACAACTTGCCCATCCAATCGGCCTACCGCCTTCAAGTCCACCGAGAGGGTGCCAAGTGTTGCCCTCGTTGGTCCAAAACGCCCGTCTCTCGGAAAAATTCGCAAAAATACTAAATGACATAGCCGAATTTTCCCTTCGTAAGCTTAGTAAAGCGCTTCGCCGAAAAACGACTGTCGGGTGTTGTGCACAATAAATATTTCGCCAAGGGTGCCACATGGGGTGACACGTGTCGCCCCAGTCGCCGAATATTCCGTCTTAGAAAATATCCAAAATACCGGAATCTCAAAACAAAGCGGGCCCACAAAATCGTAAATTTCTCCGTGGGCCCACGTGACCATTTCAGAAAATAAAATCTCAAAATTCTAATATAATCTATGAAGTCCAAATACCAAATCTGGGAATCCACCCCATTAACGAACCTTTTTCTTCACAAATAACAGGAAACTTTTCCGAAAACTCACATCTTTCTTTCTTTTCAAAATTTCTGCAGTACTCTGCGCACGTCCTCACATACATACCCCGCAACTACGGGTATAACATTCTCCCCTCGCAGAAACATTCGTCGAATGTTCCTTCTCAAGTCGAATAACGATAAAGTTCCTCTAACAAGTTGCCATGCCGCGAACGCCCGAAATAACATACGCCCTCTTCTTTCCTTACTCGTCGTGCCCTTCTCGAACGCTTGAACTCTCCCAAGACGTACCATACTTGGTCATTACTTCCGTTCGAAAATCTGCGGAGTCACTACCTCCAAACTTGGTCATCTTACTAACCTCAAACTTCCTTAAGGCCATTCCGGCCTTTACGAACCGCTTCTGGTCGAACGCGTCCACGAACTCATACGATGATCATACAAACTTGGGCCTAGCATCCTCGTGACCCTACCACCTGGCGGGACCACCAGAACTGACCCCACCCCAAACCGGGTTACGGGTTGACCCGCAAATGGTCCTCAACCCGACTGACCGCGCCAAACTCTTGTTCCCGATCCGAACAATCTTACTAATTCACGTCATGAAAGCTACCACTTCCATCTCACACTACCCACGGACTTATCACACAAATAAATCCCACGTATACTACTACTCGATAAGGGTCAAAAATAAATCTTTAACTCAAGACGACCTTACCACAAGGTCTCGGTCGTGACATAGTCTAAGGTTCACACTTACCATGCCCCATACGTATCCTCCCAACTAAGCATGTTTCTAACTCACATATCACAATGCTATCCGTACATAGCACACAATAATGAGATCATCATAACAAGCATACCAAAACTCTAGAGGTTAAGGATATACGAAGCTACCGCTCACTCTAATCATAGGCACGCCTGCCAGTGGCATTGTAGAAGGTGATGAACCAGCCACGAGATCCCGAAGGTGAGTCGTAACATCCGCGCTTCCCTTGGTAGGGCAGTTCCTCGCAAAATGGCCCGCTGGCATGCAAAACAAACTCCCAATCTAGCACGACACTCTCCAAAATGGAGTCTACCACAATGGTCACTGAGGTAGGGGTGGCTTCACCGTTAACACCCCGCTCCGAAAATCTGAACCTCGAGCCACGACCGCTCCTCGAAGACGGTGGAGGACCACTGCATCGGTGGGGGTATATAACTAGCTTTCTTCTGAGGCGGTCCGCCTCGAAAGCCACCAAAGGACCTGCCGTCCCGGCTCTCTTCGCGATCCAGTCATTCCGCCGACCCTCCGTGCCTCGCATCCTAGTGCATGAGCTCGCATGCGGGCAATGTCCATGCCCGGTGAAGAAAACACCCGCAAGATTCGGCCATATAATCATCAAGCGGTGGCGTAGCGATGCACCTATCCTCCATATCTGCAACTAAGCGCAGGACATATCGAGCCAAAGAATCGAACTCGACATTGTACTCCTGACGGCGGTCGCCTCTCTGTCGATAACAAAAATCTGCCGGCGTGCCCTCGCCATCTGCGGAGGCAAGAAGTGCGTGAGAAAGCCCCAAAACTCATCCCATACGCTGGAGTGCATGCTCTCCCGAAAGCTCCCATGAATCAAACCAATCGATCGGTATCACGCGCGGCCGATGCGAACCAAAGGTCACGACTCGGTCTCTGAAGCCTTGATCACCCGCGTGATCCAGAATCGCCGGATGAACTCTGCGGATCATCCTCGTGCCTCGACCGTAAAACTCTGGCGCTACAACCTAAAGTCCGTAGCCTCAAACTATCTCTCGGGATGAACCACTGGTATTCTCGAACTGCGAATCGGCTGTCGCCTCATGTCCGCCACACCACGGCCAATAATCGCCATCTCGCGTGACCCATCTCCCGCTCGGCATGGGGTGGAGGCTCAGTCTTGACCGACTGCGCCCTCGTACTCTCTGTATCACTAGCAAAGCACTCCCTTTCGCTTTGCCTCTTCAGGCTCTGGTTGCTGCGCGGCATAAGCTGGTAAAAACGATACGTCAGAGGGGTACAACTTACAACACAGCTCTAAGGCACGATCTCAGAATGAGAAGAATGGAAACCAATCCTAAATGTCCTGCAGCCTCCTGATTATAGATGTGGTGCACAACACATCGATAATCAAGACTCTCCTAGACACGGTCTGTAGACACTTTCCGAGGATTAACTGCTCTGATACCACTTTTGTAACGACCCGTTCCGGGGCCCGTTACTGGTGCCTTACCCTGGGCACCCTAGTGATACATACATCAGAGAAAATCAGCGGAACACAAAACAAGAGTCATTTAACAAGAGATAAATGAATAAGCAGGCCAACCAAAACGATTGCCTTGGTATATACATAAAACTCGAGCAGTTTAATCCTTTTACAACCCTGCCCACAACAGTACTACAGACTTCTAAGATATACAATGACTATGACGGGACAGGGCCCCGCCATACCCCTGAATGTACAAGAACCTACAACTCAGGGAACACCTACCAAAAGATAAGCCTCCGGAGAAACGGAGCTTCAAATGTGAACCGTGATCCATGGCGAGGATCCACGATCGATGTACCTTACTGCGGCATGAACGCAGCCCCAAGGAGTCGATGCAAACAGTACCAAGTATGTGAAAGCATGCAATCAGTAAATGAAATCATACTAGTCTATATAAAGCAGGAGACATGTATGATAACCAAACTCTGATTCACAACATAAAGCGATCATCACTCAATATAACTATGGGTCTCGCCCACCACATCAATCGGGTTCGCATTATGGCGCGTGCCGAATCTGCATCGGTGTAGACATGTCCATGATGCAACAATAATACCATGTCCCATGGCCATGCCCCTGGATTCTGCCGGTGTAGACATGTCCGTGTGACCTCAACAACAAGACAAAGAATCCAAATGGAAGCATACCCGCGCTACGCGTCGTGTCGGTATGTCCAAGGAAACAATAAGACAACTTTCCAAATGGACGCATACGTGCGCTACGCATCGTGTCGAGATGTCCAAAAAGGAAATCACAAGGCGATAATCGAAATGGAAACATACCCGTGCGCTACGCATCGTGTCAGTATATCCAAAGCGATTAACCACAAGATCTTAACCAAAATGGAAGCATACCCGTGCGCTACGCATCGTGTCAGTATGTCCAAAGCGATTAACCACAATAATACCATCAACAGGAACGTACCCGTGGAATTTCTCCGTCACTTTGAAGACATCCAAGTAAGTTCTCAACTACCAACCGACCTCTATCGAGACGCAGTAACACGAAACACAACGCTTGTACAATAAAGGCTATCATCACAAGCATAGGCAAGTTTCACAACAACAAGCATAGGCAAGTTTCACAACAACAAGCATAGGCAAGTTTCACACAACTCAAAGTACTTTCATTTTATGCCAAAGTCCGGGTTTTTAACCCCAAAGTACTACATACGTTAAGTTCTTTTAAAAGAGATCCATTTCTTTTATAAGAGTCACCCGATACCCGTAGTATTAGAATGACCAACCCACCTTCCTTTTCAAAACCAAGTAACAACATTCTTTTCCTAAGTTCCAGTTTGCCTAGTTTCAATTACTCAAGCTTCTCATTTTTCAAATGGTTTCATAGTTCCCAAACTTAATCACTTGATTCCTTTTTAGAACAATTGAGTAACATATGACATATCGTGAGTAGTTTATTCTTGTTTATAACGATCTTATTACAAAGTGACATGATCTAGAAAATGTAATATCATTTTGTCTCATCTTAGCTTCTATGCGGATGGAGGTTTCTTGGTTTTAATACAACACATCATTATTCAATACATTTTCCTTTATTAACGCCGCATGCAGTCGATACACATTCTGATTCCCGAAATCAGTAAAACATTATCCCTTTAAAAACCAAGTACTCATTACTCACGAATGAGGTTTCACACAAACATCCTCATTAAAACAAATAAGTTAAGTCTCTTATCCTATAAGATCAAGTCTCTTAACTTCTAACATCAGTAAAACCATTTTCTTACCTACATAAAGTCATTATAACCAACTTCCCATAAAGCCGTTATAACACTTTATGTTTTAAAACAATCAAACACGCTTAACACGTACGCGTCACCGCACTACATAGTTCACATATCATGCTAGAAGAGATAGGAAGAGGTTCACATACCTCGCGACGATTTATCGACAATAAGCAAAATGCTCCAAGTACTACAACGCACTGGCCCTTTCCACCTCGAGTAGAATACGCTACTCATGTACTTTCACCTATAAAGGTCACAAACGTCTATTAACCCCAAAACACAAGTTTCTATCTTTCTATAGAAAATTCGTGAAGACTCCCCAATAGCGTAAATCTCTCCTCTAACGGCTGGCTACCAAGCCAACGGGGGTTTACGTCTAACGGGCGTGTACAATTCTACAACCAAGTCTGATCGCACATATCTATGTAAATACGATTCGATTCTTTATTCTTCAGCTTAAGTCAAAAGACATCACGAATACTAAGTAGTTCCATATATAGTATACTTCAACTATATACTCTAACAAACATGTAATTTCCAATTACAATAGAGGGACAAGATAATTACCTCGATAAGCCCAAAATTATCCAAGTTATAATGTCGATCCTGAGCAAGGTTTAGCTCGCTCAGTGCGCTCCAAACCACTCCAAACAACCCTTAGAAGTTCTAACTAACTTCTACTCAAATACTTCACCAACTATGAAGATTTCCTTAGGGTTTCGGTTTGAGACTAAAAGGACAAAAGGTAGTATTTCCGGACTCTACGTAAAGAGGTATCTTTGGAATACTACAAGGTACAAGGCTAAGGTATTTTGGGCATTATAACAATACTTGGAAGACAACTTTCTACCAAGGGGGGGGGTAGGCTCGGCTAGCACAACTAGGCTAGGGGGAGGGGGGTGTTCTCGGCCAAGGGCCTCTTTCTAAGGGGGAGAAGGGAGTTGGACGAGAGCAACAACAAGGGAGAGGGAGGGATTTCAAGACTTAGACAAAGTGAGGAGTGAATGAATAAGTCTTCACAAGGGAGGGGTATTTATAGCAAAGCCAAAGGCCAACCAATGGCCAAGATCTAGCCAAGTGCTACACAAGTGTAAGGCCAAGATCAAGCCAAGTGCACCCTAACCCTACTCCACAAATCCCTCACAAATATCTACACAAATATCTACCACCTGACTTGCCCATCCAATCGGCCGCTCTCGAAGTCCACCAACGAGAGGGTGCCAAGTGTTGCCTCTCGTTGGTCCAAAACGCCCGTCTCTCGGAAAAATTCGCAAAAATACTAAATGACATAGCCGAATTTGCCCTTCGTACGCTTAGTAAACCGTTTCTGCGAAAAAACGACTCTAATCGGGTGTTGTGCACAATAAATATTTCGGCCAAGGGTGCCACATGGGGGTGACACGTGTCGCCCCCCAATTCGCCCAGAATATTCCGTCTTCCGAAAATATCCAAAATACCGGGAATCTCAAAAACAAAGCGGGCCCCACAAAACCGTAAATTTCTCCCGTGGGCCCCACGTGACCATTTCCGAAAATAAAATCTCAAAATTCTAATATAATCTATGAAGTCCAAATACCCAACTGGGAATCCAATTCCCATTAACGAACCTTTTCTTCACAAATAACCGGAAACTTTTCCGTGAAAACTCACATCTTTCTTTCTTTTCAAAATTTACGTACTCTCAAATGCACGCCCTCACATACATACCGCAACTACGGGTATACGATTAAATCCGGGTTATGTTATTAGTCCATGGATCGCTAATCCATGAAGCTTGTCATGATGACGAACAATCACGGATTGATTTGTACATGCGTGGTTCTGGCACACTTTAGATACTTGTCTGGTCATTTCTCGTATCGCAGGCTCGGTAGATAGCTTAAGATACTTGCCACGGCCATATCTCGTGAGACGGTCAGGCTGCACGCTAGCTTAAGATCTTTGCATCGGCGATTCGTGGGTTTGGATCCGTAGTTGGCTTCCGTGCCCGTGAAGTTTTATGACTAGCCTTCGGATCCGGTAGTTGGCTACTCTACTCGGCACGATCGGTTTAATGACGCAGCGTGATCTAGTGTTCGAGTTCACATACGGGTGTTGTTTTACATCATGTATCGCGGATGAGAAACGGGTTCCACGCATGATTGATATTATGGGCGTGAGACCCATAGTTATGTGTGAGTGATTATTTTGAGGATATCGTCCCCTTACTTGACATAATCATTTACTTATTGCGAAATGATTTTATAAAATGATGAAATGTGATTTCATTACGGTATTTTCGATTTCACATACTTGGTACTGTTATCGACCTCGGCCGAAGTGCGTTCATGCCGCGGTAGAGGTACACCGCTTGTTGATCCTCGTTCATAGGATCGCGATTGGCGTTTGGGAAGCTCCGTTTCTCGGAGGCTTATCTTTTAGTATAGTCCTGTCACTTTGTAGGTACTTGTACATTCGGGGTATGGCGGGCCACTGTCGCCATAGTTGTTATTACATTCTTAGAGTGCGTGTATCTTGTTGTGGCGTGGTTTGTAAAGGATTATCGTTCGGTTATATTGTATATACATGAAGGTGGCCGTTTTGATTAACTGTTTTCTTATCTTGTATCTTGTTTCTGCTTAAGTTTTTGTTTCGCTGATTTTCTCGATGTTGTATCACTAGGGTGCCCGGTAAGGCACGATCGCAGCTCGAGGTCGGTCGTGACAAAAGTGGTATCGAAGCGCTTAGTCCTCGAAAGTGTCTGATGCCGTATCTAGTAGAGTCTTGATTATCGGTGTGTTGTGCACCACACCAATAATCAGGAGGCTGCATGATATTTAGAATTGGTTTCCATTTTTCTCATTCTGAGATCGTGCCTTAAAGTTTTGTCATAAGTTGGACCCCTCTGACGTATTTCGTTTTTACCAGTTATGCCTCCACGCAAGGCAACCCGGGCCCAGAAGGGCAAGGCAGCCGAGGGAGTTTCTAGTAGGACACAGAGGAGTACGAGCGCGAGCCGGTCATTACACGAGATAGTGCTTGACCAGCGAGTTTTGCGACGCCGCCCGGCCCAGAGTTTAGAGCAACGGTAGCTCACGAGACCACGGTACCGCGCCTCCAGTCCACGGCTGGAAGCGAGAGGAGATGGGTTCTGAGGAGATGGCGATTACTAGCCGTGATCGTGGCGATACGAGGATAAATTTGGATCGGCGATTCGAAGCACCGTGGTTCACGAGATCGGATAGTTTGAGGCTACGGGACTTTACGAGTCGCGACCGCCGCAGTTCTACGGTCGAGGCACGAGGATGATCCGCAGGAGTTCATCAAGCGATTCTGACGGATCATGAGTGATCAAGGCTTCGGAGACCGAGTCAGTGGTCCTAGGTTCGCATCGGCTGCGTGATACTGCAGTCGACTGGTTTGATTCATGGGAGCTGTCTCGGGGTGAGCATGCACTTCCATCAGTATGGGACGAGTTCAGAGGCTTTTCTCAGCCACTTTTTGCCTCCGCAGATGAGAGCACAGCCGACGATTTACGATCTTTGAGAGCGAGAGAGGCGTGCGGTTCGGGAGTACAACGTGGAGTTCGACTCGTTGGCTCGGTATGTCCCCGCGTTAGTAGCAGATATGGAGGACAGAGTGCACCGCTACGTCACAGGGCTTGATGACTACTTGGCAGAGTCTTGCTCGGGTGTAGATCTTCAGCCGGGCATGGACAATGCCCGCATACAGGCTTATGCACTTGGGTGTGAGGAACGAGAGGCCGAAGGATTGACCAATACCAGCAGAAGAAGGCCAGGACAGCAGGGTCCTTTGGTGACTTTCAGGGCGGACCGCCTCGGCCAGACTAGTTATACGCCTCGCCAAGACTGAGTGGTCCTCTACGATCTTGAGCTTCAGGTATTCAGAGCGGTCGGGGCTCGAGGTTGAGTTTCGGGGAGTTGGTCTTTGGCGGATGAAGCCACCCCGACCTCGGTGTGGCCAGTGTGGTAAACCCCATGCGGGGGAGTGTCACGGTATTCAGAGGGCTTGTTTTACATGCGGCCAGCAGGGCCATTTTGCGAGAAATTGTCCGACCGGAGGTAGCGCGGATGTAGAGACTCGGCCTTCGGGATCAGTTGCGGGTTCTTCGCCTTCCATAGCTAGGCAGGATGTTCATACACCGACAGGCCATGGCAGAGGTCATGGTAGAGGTTCCCAGTTCTAGCGGTCCTTGGAACCGCCTATTTGATTTCAGGTATATCCTTAACCCTCTAGAGATTTTTATTCGTGATATGATGATTTTAGGTTAAGTGTTATGTTTGGATAGCACTGTGAAAAATTGTGATTTAGAGGCCTGGTTAGTAAAGGGGAATTTGGGTACATAGAGGTTGGGAGCCTTAGAATTTTGATAACAGTTGAGATCTCAGATGCGAGGCCATCCTAAGTGAAAGATTTTACAGTTAGTCTTTGTCGAAGTACTTGGTATACGTGGAGTATTAGCGTGATAATTCCATGGGTAGTTTGAGATAGAAGTGGTAGCTTCCATGACGTGAATCAGTAAGATTGTTCCGGATCGAGGAACGAGAGAGTTTGGCGCGATAATGGGTCGGGTTGAGGCCAGATTGCGGGTCAACCCGCAGCCCGGAATGGGGTGGGGTCAGTTTGGGGTGGTCCCGCCAGGTGATAGGGTCACGAGGGTGTTAGGCCCAAGTTTAGTTAACCATCGTACGAGTTCGCGGATGTGTCCGACCAGAATCGAATCGTGAAGGCCGGGAATGGCCGTAGAGGAATGTGAGGCTAGAAACATGACCAAGTTTGGAGGTAGTGTCTCCAAGGTTTTGGAAACTGAAGGGATGACTGGAGTATGGTATGTGTACTAGAAAGAGTTCGGGTGTACGAGAAGGGTACGACGAGTAAGGAAAGAAGTGAACATGTGTTAAGAGATCGGAAGTGACCATTTTGTTTGAGAAGTAAAGATGCGAAGGGAGTATCCTTAGACCATGAGTGGGAGATTTTGTAATGTTAGAGGTGATTTCTCGTTGGTTTGGATGTGAATTTTTGCGCGTGTGTTATATTATGGCCAGGTGCGGCATAATTGGTTAGGTAAGTATAGTAGTGAAGACTATACCGGAGCAAGCGTGTTTGGAGACTTAGAAGGAACATTCGGGATGAATGTTTCTCAGGGGGGAAGAATGTTACACCCCGTAGTTCCAGGGTATGTATGTGAGGACGTACGTACGAAAATACGACACGAAAATTGGAAAGGAAGAAAGATGTGATTTTTCGACGGAAAAGTTTCCGGCTTTTGTGAAGGAAAAAGGTTCGTTAATGGGAATTGGATTCCCGGATTTGGTATTCGGACTTCTGGGATTATTTTAGAATTTTGGATTTCAATTTCCGGAATTGGTCACGTGGGGCCCACGGGAGAATTTACGGTTTTGTGAGGCCCACTTTATTTTTGGATTTTTGGCATTACGGATATTTTTGGAAGATGAAATATTTTGGACCAATAGGAGGGCGACATGTGTCACCCCTAGGTGGCACTTGGTGGACGAATTGGAGGACATGGTTTACACGTTTTTTTCATGAAAAAGGCTTAAAACATTTGGTCAAAGTCTTGCAAGATATTTGTGGAGTAGATAGATAAGTGGGACCCACACAACACATGTCCCCAATCTACACCATACACATGCTTCAATCCTAGCCCTTGAATGTCCTATAAATACCCCCTTAAGTTGCAAGACTTCTTCATCCACTTAAACAATTTCCAAGTCACAAAAATCCTTTCCCCCTTTGTTGTAGTTCTCGTCCAACACCCCTCTCCCTTAACCAAACTTTGTCCAAAAATTCTTAAACTCTTAAGTGTTCTTCCTTAGTGTATTAGGAAGATTATTAACCAAAGTTAGAAAAGATTTCACACCCTAGCCCACAAAACTACCCATGGCAGAGCACCTTGAAGAAAAACCTAAGTGTTCTTCACTTGTTTGAGTTGGTTCTTGAGTAGAAGTTGATTAGGAGCTTCTAAGGGTGATTTGTGGTGGATTGTAACACAAATATTTGGAGCTAAACCTTGCTTAGGAGCGACTTATATCTTGGATAATTTTGGGCTCATCGAGGTAATGATCTTTGTCCCCCTATTGTAATTGGATATTACATATTGTAGTACTTTTGAATTGAGTATAAGATATTGGAAGGATGATTATAAAGAATTGAACTGTATTTACATTGGGTGTATTCTGAGACTTGTAGTATTATTGTAGAGGCGGTGTTGTACACGTCAGGTTAGGCGTGTAACCCCTTGTAGTTGTTGGCTTGGTAGCGTGCATTGATAGAGAAGGAGATTTATGTGGTTTTGGGGAGGTGTCTTAGAATTGTCCGTAGAATAAGGAACTGTTTACTTAGAATATGCTACAAAGATTAGAAGTTGATAGTGTATTGTGGTTATTATAGGTGGATTTTCTACGCGCGACATACTCGACTTGGCTTGTGGATTAAGCCGAAGAGGTATGTGATTCTTCCTATACTCTTGAGCATGATTTGTTGTAAACTATATAGTACGGTAGACGTACGAGTGTGAAATGAATTTGGTTTATTTAAAACATAAAGTGTTATAATAGCTTTATGGGAAGTTAGTTATAATGACTTTATGAAGTTAAAATAAGAGACTTTACTTATAAACGGCTTGATTTTGGAAAAGGAGAAGTAACATGATTTAAGTATGGGTTACTTGTTTTGAAAAGAGTAATTTACGGGGATTTAAAAGTATACTTGATATTGTCTTAAAACTATAAAGCACTTGGTTTAAAAAGTATAGAGTACTTGATTTTAAAAGTCTTGTAAGGATTTTCTTAAAGGTGTAGTAATTTGGTTTGAAAAGAAAATGTGTTTGATACTACGAGTGATAGTATCGTATGGCTTTTACGTAAAAAGAGGTTTTTTTGAAAGAATGAAAGTATGTAGTATTTTGGGGTTGAAACCCGGATTGTTGACATAAAATAAAAGTACCTTAAACTTGCCTATGCTTGTGGTGATAGCTTTGTTGTGGTGCAAGTGTTTGATTTTACCACCGTGTCTCGGTGGGCGGGTATTTGATTGATTGTTGGACATACTGACTCGTTGGATGGTCCACGGGTATGCGTCCACTTTGAGTATTATCTGGTTATTTCTTTTGGACATACTGACACGATGGGTGGCCCACGAGTATGCATCCACTTTGAGTATTATCTTGTTATTTCCTTTAGACATACTGACACGATGGGTGGCCCACGGGTATGCGTCCAGTAGGATGGTTTCATGGCCATGCTTATACCGAGGTAAGATGCCGGGGCATGCGGTCATTGTGAGGGGTTAAATCCCCGGGTTATGTTATTAGTCCATGGACCGCTAATCCATGAAGCTTGTCGCGGTGACGAACAATCACGGGATTGATTTGTACGTGGTTCTGAGCACACTTTAGATACTTGTCTGGTCATTTCTCGTGTATCGGCAGGCTCTGGTAGATAGCTTAAGATACTTGCCACGGTCATATCTCGTGAGACGGTAGGCTCTGGTACGCTAGCTTAAGATACTTGCATCGGCGATTCGTGGTAGTTTGGATCTCGTAGTTGGCTTCCGTACTTGGCCCGTGAAATTTTATGACTAGCCTTCTGATCCGTAGTTGGCTACTCTGCCCGATCGGTTTAATGACGCAGCAGATCTAGTGTTCGTGTTCACATACGGGTGTTGTTTTACATCATGTAACGCGATGAGAAATGGGTTCCACGGGCATGATTGATATTATGGGCGTGAGACCCATAGTTATGTGTGAGTGATTATTTTGAGGATATGTGTCCCCTTACTTGACATAACTGTTTACTTATTGCGAAATGATTTTATAAAATGATGAAATGTGATTTCATTACAGTATTTTCAGTTTCACATACTTGGTACTGTTATCGACCTCGCCCGCTGCGTTCATCCGCAGTAGAGTACACCGATTGTTGATCCTCGTTCATAGGATCGCGATTCGTTGGGAAGCTCCGTTTCTCGGAGGCTTATCTTTTGGTATAGTCCGCATCACTGTAGGTACTTGTACATTCAGGGGTATGGCGGAGCCCTGTCCCGTCATAGTTGTTGTTACATTCTTAGAGGTCTGTAGTACTATTGTGGGCAGGGTTTGTAAAGGATTGTAACTGTTCGGTTATATTGTATATACATGAAGGTGACCGTTTTGGTTAACCTGTTTTCTTATCTTGTATCTTGTTTCCTGTTTAAGTTTTTGTTTCCGCTGATTTTCTCTGATGTTGTATCACTAGGGTGCCCGGGGTAAGGCACCAGTCGCGGGCCTGAGGTCGGGTCGTGACACATATCGATGAACCATGTCTGCCATGTCCGCTAGAATGGTGTGCGCATAACTGGCCAAGGAGTCAAACTCCAGGCTATACTCCCTGATAGTCCTCCCGTCCTGCCTCAAGGTCAAGAATCTATCTACGCGGGCTCTCCTCATCTCAGGAGGTAAGAAGTGATCCAGGAAAGCCTCTGTGAACTCCTCCCAAACTGCTGGAAGAGCATCCTCCCCTCTCGACAACACCCATGACTCAAACCAGTTCAACGCAATATCGCGTAATCGGTAAGAAGCTAGTATAACGGACTCAGTCTCTGAGGCCCTAAGCACCTGCATGGTCCGCTGTAACTGTCGAACAAACTCCTGCGGATCCTCCTCGAATCTCGAACCATAGAACTCGGGTGGATGACAACCTAGGAAATCCCGACCGCATCGGCTCTAGGGTTGGCTGCCTACTCCTGTCGGCGCTGCCCTGCCACTATACTGGTCAAGAAGCGGATCTATTCCCCGTAATCTCTACACTCACCGGTGGGGTGGAGGCTCGTACCTCGGTCTCGATGGCGCTTCCGCTGCCTCGGTCTGCTTTGAGGCGGCGTCGTGGAACTTCGCCGCTCAAACACCATCTGGTAAAGGCGGGCTGTGCCTCGTGACCTCCGCGTCCACTAGCGGCACTCTCACCGCCTTGCCCTTCTGGGCGCGGTTGCCTTGCGTGGAGGCATAAGCGATACATAAAGGAAAACATCGAGGAGGTTCAACCTATAACTTCGGCTCATTGCGATCTTAGAGTGAAAGAATGGAAACCAATCCTAAATATCCTGCAGCCTCCTGATTATAGATGTGGTGCACGACATACCGATAATCAATACTCTACTAGACACGGCCTGTAGACACTTTCCGAGGACTAACTGCTCTGATACCACTTTGTCACGACCGACCGGGGCGCGTACCACTACCGGTACCGCCGGTATACATCAGAAAATAGCAGCGGAACATACATAACACATAACTTATAAAAAGGTAAACGTCACTGGCCAGCCGATAAGGCTGTCTTCCATAAAAACATACTTACTCAAAAGTATAGCAGTACAACTGGTTCTTACAGCCCAAAACACATACGTGACCACGCACTTAAGCATAACAAGCGTTGCGGACGGGGCCAGAATACCCCTGAATGTACACAATACCTATAGCATCAGGGAAAATCCGTACCAACAAAAATAAGCTTCCGGAGGAATGGAGCTTCTGACACCGGAACAGTGATCCTAAGAACGAGGATCCACCACCTGCTTACCCTTACCTGCGGCATGAACGCAATTTCCAGGAAAGGGTCGATACACAATATGTACCAAGTATGTAAAACTGGAAAATACTGTAATAATATCATAAGTCTGAAAGTAAGTTGGAGTCATAAAAGACAATCAAAATACAGTACACTGTGTCTTACTAACAATGAGAGTAACAAGTATATATATAATACTGCATAAAAAATAGGAGGCTCAAGATCAAAACAGGGTACCTCGCCCGTAGTATCAATAAGCACCCCTACTCCTGGGACTATTTCACCCGCATGGGTCCTGTGGACCCGCATGAGGTACTCCTCGCATAGGCTGTACCCGCCCGCATGGGACTATTTCACCCGCATAATCCCATAAGGACTCGCATGAGGTATTCCTCGCATCATGGGTAGCAAATCCACGGAACAGGTGGTATAACGATCTTGGGGATTTACCCCTCAGATATACTCTTACCCTGAAGCAGGTGGTATAACGATCTTGGGGACGTGCCCCTCAGATATACTCTTACCCTAAAGAAGGTGGTATGACGATATTGGGGCTGGCCCCTCATTCATACTCTTACCCTGGAGAAGGTGGTATAACGATCTTGGGGCTTGCCCCTCATTTATACTCTTACCCTAGCTCAATCGGTCATCATATCATAATCATAAATAAGTTAAGAAAGCTTATAACTTCTTATAGATCTTGTGCATATACCCTCTCATTTTAGTTTACTTAAGGCACTTAATCATATCTTTAATAGAAGAAAACCGGGAATTTAATCCAAAGTACCACATACTTATATTCTTTAAAAATGACTCTTTTTCATATAAAATCTTTGGGCAATTGATGCCTTAAAATCAATTTGCCTTTCGTAAATCAAGTCATTTGTCCTTACTTATATTGCTTAGAGTAAATCTCTTCTTATTAACCTTTTATAAAGCTAATAAACCAACTTCCCATAAAGTTGTTATATTAACCCTATACTTTAGTAAAATTATACCTTTCCCCTAACCAAGGGACTTATACTTCTTAAAACGAAACAAGTCTTTATATACTTAAAACAAGTAAGAATACCAACTCTTGTACGTCTACCGTACTACATAGATACAACTACTCATGCTCAAGAGATAGGAAAGCTTCACATACCTCTTCGGTCAATCCACTTGCTAAGCCCAAACTACCGCAAGTAATATGTCAACTTATAATAACCATGATATGCTTATTAACCTCTAACTCAATGTAGAAATAATCTAAGTTTAAAGCCACTAAATTCTATGGAAAATTGGGCAGCATTTCCTTTGTTACTACATATTTTGCCACCTTTCTCAAGGCCGAATTCAACATCCAAACGCCACATTTAAGGCTCAACAATCCAACATTTCAAAGGGGATTACACACCTAAACTTGGGTGTGTAAAATTCTGCCCCATAAGGTACAACAATTCACTTAATAATTTTAAAGTAGTTCTTAGGCCACAATATGCTCACATAACCTTTTTACCCAATCTTTTCATATCCAAACCACATTTCTTACATGCAATGATCCTAAGAGCATTATTTACTACTACAAGTTCCTCCTTCTTCACATGCAACATTAAATACTAGCTACAAGAGAAGAAATGTTACCTTAAAGCTTTAGCCAAAATTATTCCAACAACTTTGCTAGCCTCCTTTCCAAGAACACCACCACAATGATTCCTATAAGCTAGCCACAAGCTTCCTTCTTGTCCTTAACTTTTCAGATTTTCCTTAGGCTTTGAATTCCTCTTGGAATTTTAGAGAGAAGTGAGAGCATTTAGCTTAGAGTGAGAGAGGGATTTGAAAGATGACCAAGTATTCAAGACTTGGTCAATATAAGACATGCAAGAATTCAGATGGGGGGGACACTTGTCACCCACCCATGACCTCTTTTAAAACAAAACAGTGCAGAAATCCCCACTCAACTTCGCAGAACCCGCCTCGGCCCTGCAGCCGGCGCCGCGGCGCTGAAACTTCTGCCGCCTCTCAGGACTTCCCGGCGCCGCCGCCCTGCTTCCTGGCGCCGCGGCGCTGCAACTTCAGCGACCGCCCGAATATCCGCGCCGCGGCCTGCCGCTTCGTCTGAAATACATTTCTGTCGTCTGCGTCACAACCGAACTTGAAACTCCCATAACTTTCTACTCCGACGTCCTATCGATTTAGCGGTTGGTTGCGTTGGAAACTAGACTCCACGAACTACGCGCTAGGCCTTTGAAACACTTAGGGACTCTCAATGTATCGGGTCATAACCTGCCTCAAAGTTGACTAAAACCCGTCCGGAACAATCCGTCAACCTCTCTTTTGAAAATTTTAAGTCTTACTCCCTTTCGCACGCTCTCACACGTATGGACAGAACTACGGGGTATAACACTTTTCATATCGAATCGCTTGAAACTCGTTCTTATGAATTAATGCATGTTTTGGTTTCTTCTTATTATTGTTGAGATTTATTCAATATTTGTTTTGATTGCTTGGTAATTAATTGATCACTAATTATCATAACTTATATTATTTCTAATCGAAATCCGAAAGGGGAGATTGTGAATATGCTATAGTTGAATAAACATAGGTTAAATCGTGGACGAAAGTACCCCGATACTTGTGTAGCTTGATAAGTTATTGTTCTTAATCCTCCTTTATAGTCAATCTTGTCATCGAAATATAGAAGGGTTCTATTGGGGTTGAGTGTTTATATTACCTTAACAAGAGTATAAAACGGCTTAGTTAACCTGCTATCTCAAAATAGAAGAAGAACCATAATTATTTGCATTAACGAGTAAAACGAGCGGATAGTTGAGGAGATTTGGAAGCCATATTTCCACCATATCTGAAGTAAAATAAAGTAGTTTAGTTAGCATCTATAATCTTAGCTATAAACATTTCATCAAATTATCGGTTACCAAATAGATACTACATAATAGAGGTTGATAATTGGGCACTAATCCCTGAGGACGATAACTCGGCCTTCTAGACTATATTACTTGTCACGATACGTGCACTTGCGTTTAGTGTGTGCATAAATCGCGCATCATATATGTGAAGTATATTAGAGGTGATGATTCCTTGGTTTGAGTATGAACCACTTGTGATTATTATTGATGATTGTTGAGCTGATTGGGAATTTGTATAGCTTGAGACCTTGGATGAATATTCGAGGACGAATGTTTCTAAAGGGGGAAAATGTTACACCCCGTAGTTCAAGTGCATATAAGTGAGAACGTAAGCAAGGAAATAAGATTGGAAGGTTGGAAGAAAAGTATATTTACATTTCTATATGGAAAATTTTGGAAAAATGTGACGACGAAAAATTATTAACTTGGATTGGCGTAGTTCAATATCATTCTATCTATTCTTAATTTCTAATTTGGTTTTTCTTTTTTTCTTTTTATTAAGTTTTTATTTATCGGTGGAACCGTGCGCCGTGATCCGTTTGTTGGTTTTGATTCATCTCAGGGAGCCTGCAAATATGGATTACCACTATCAATAATGTAATCCCCGGGCCCCACGGGAAGAGAAGTATGGGCTACGAGCAGCCAAACTCAGGCTAACTAGGCACCAAACTCAGTTCATGGACGAAACGAGAGTGTCCCTGAAGAATTAGGAAACACAAATAGGACAACTCGCGGGCATGCTAAGCAACAGAATACAAGGGAATCACCCTGAACATATTGGAGGGAATATAAAAGAGCAATGCCAGGCGATTGACCTGAAAAATGGCGAACCGGTGGAAGCAAACTCACCACCACCGTGTCCAGAAAAGAAGGGCCTATAATTCTCGCAGCGGTTGCAGCGCCACGGCGCCACGACGCCGATAATCCTGAGACATTGCAGAATTTTCGGCCACGGCTGTGCTCGAGAGGTACAATGGGTTTGGAAGTCATTGTGGACGCAGCCTGTGAAGATACTGCACTTGGAGGCTAAAAACAAGTTCTCTTGACAAACAGTTCTCTAAATTCCTGGAAGTTCTCAAACAATTGCAACTCAACATCCCGTTTGCTGAGGCACTAGAGTAAATGTCGAGTTATGTAAAGTTCATTAAGGAGATTCTCAGCAAAAAGAGGAGGATATATGACTATGAAACAGTGGTGTTGACTGAAGAATGCAGTGTCATCCTACAGAGAAAGATACCTCAGAAATTGAAAGATCCGGGGAGCTTCACCATCCCATGCACTATAGGAAAGTTTGAGTGTCGGAAGGCGTTGTGCGATCTGGGGGCAGGTATAAATTTGATGACCTATCTGGTGTTTTGCAAACTTGGAATGGGAGAAGCCAGACCTACAAACATCACTTTGCAGCTAGCTGACCGCTCCATCGTCCACCCTAGAGGAGTCATCGAGGATGTGTTGGTGAAGGTGGACAAGTTCATATTTCCCGTTGATTTCATCATCTTAGACATGAGAGATAATGACATGATCCCCATCATACTTTGCAGACCCTTCCTAGCCACAGGACAGACACTCATTGATGTTCGAAAAGGGGATTTGAAACTTCGTGTGGAAGAAGAAGAGGTGATTTTCAATGTTTTTCGGGCAGCAACCTTCCCAGAGGCAAGTGACAACTACTTCGCCATTGATGTGATCGAAGAAGCAGTGTCGGAAAATGGGTTCAAAAATGCTGATGCGCTTGAAGAAGTGCTGACACGATAGGATGATAGTAGTGGCAATGACCCGAATCTGATGGAGTATGCAAATTGGACGAATTCTTATGAGAAGTGTGATAAGAAGATATATGAAGAGCTTGGGCAGATGCCAGAGAGATCAGTACCATCCACAGAAAAGGCTCCAGAGTTAGAGTTGAAAACTCTACCAGATTATTTACAGTACCGATATCTAGGTGAGAATCAATCCTTACCAGTGATCATCTCATGTCATCTATCCACAGTAGAGATTGAGAAGATGCTGAGAGTACTGAGGGCTCACAAGCGTGTCATTGGGTGGACATTAGCAGACATAAGGGGGATAATTTCGTCAACAGTAATGCATAAGATTTGTCTGGATGAGGAGAGCAGACCCTCCATTGAGGCACAGAGGAGACTGAACCCAAACATGAAGGAGGTAGTCAGAAAAGAAATCATGAAATGGCTTGATGCTGGAGTAATTTATCCTATCTCTGACAGTGCATGGGTTAGTCCGGTACAAGTGGTGCCCAAAAAGGGTGGTATGACAGTAGTGACCAACGAAAGGAACGAGCTCATTCCATCTAGACGATCGGGTGTAGAATCTGCATCGACTATCGCAAGTTGAACAAGGCAACCGTAAAAGACCACTTCGCCGCCATTTCTAGATCGGATGTTGGATAGACTTGCAGGCACAATTACTACTTCTTTTTGGATGGTTACTCAGTATCATCGATTGCCATAGCACCGTAAGATCAAGAAAGACAACATTCACCTGCCCCTTTGGTACGTTTGCATTCAAAAGGATGCCATTTGGGCTTTGCAATGCACCTGCGACCTTTCAGAGGTGTATGATGGCAATTTTCTCGGATATGGTGGAGATGACTATAGAGATTTTCATGGATGATTTATCGGTCTTTGGGTCCTCATTCAACGAGTGTTTGAGGCACTTGGAAACAGTGTTGAAACGGTGTGAAGAATCCAACCTTGTGCTGAATTGGGAGAAGTGTCACTTCATGGTAAAAGAGGGGATTGTCCTTGGACACAAAATATCCAACCAAGGTATTGAGGTGGACAAAGCAAAGATTTCAGTAATAAAAAATCTACCACCTCCAGTATCAACAAAAGGGGTCAGAAGTTTCCTTGGGCATGCCGGTTTTTATAGAAGATTCATCAAGAACTTCTCAAAAGTTTCAAAACCTCTTTCCACCTTGCTAATGACGGGGGTTACTTTTGAATTCAATAAGGAATGCATGACCGCTTTTCAGACACTCATGAAGAAGCTTATCTCAGCACCCATAGTCATTACACCAAACTTGGAGCTCCCATTTGAACTAATGTGTGATGCAAGTGATTATGCAGTGGGAGCAGTGCTTGGAAAGAGGGTCGATAAGGCATTCTGATCCATTTACTATGCTAGTAAAACTCTTAATGACGCACAGTTGAATTATGCTACTATAGAAAAAGAATTGCTAGCAATAGTATATGCATTCGAGAAATTCAGGCCATACTTAATTGGGAATAAGGTGATAGTATACACTGACCACTCTGCCATAAAGTATTTGATGACAAAGAAGGATGCAAAACCTCGCCTCATCCGATGGCTTCTGCTATTACAAGAATTTGACATGGAGATTCGTGACAAGAAGGGGACAGAGAAATTAGTTGCGGGCCAGTTGTCGAGACTTGAAAACATAGAGAGCTAGAACACCAAGGATGTGAAGATAAATGATCACTTCCCAGATGAGAAATTGTTTTAAGTAAGTCTTGTCTTTAAGTTACCTTGGTACGCTGATCTTGTTAATTTTCTTGCAGCTAAGGTAGTACCCCCAGGATTGACAAGACAACAAGTGAAGAGGTTTTACTCCGAGGTAAAACACTACTATTGAGAGGAGCCAATGTTATACAAACACTGCACCGACCAAGTAATCAGGCGATGTATACCAGAAGATGAGATGCACCAGATTCTCACTCATTGTCACGCCTTACAATGTGGTGGACAGTTTGGGGCATCAAGAACAGCTGCGAAGGTATTGCAAAGTGAGTTCTATTGGCCAACCCTCTTCAAGGATGCCCACACCTTTGTGAAGAACTATGATCGTTATCAAATAACAAGGAACATATCAAGACGAAATGAAATGCCTTCGAATAGGATCTTGAAGGTGGAACTATTTGATGTATGGGGGATCGACTTCATGGGTCCATTCCCGTCGTCCTTTGGAAATCAGTACATTCTTCTGGCAGTAGATTATGTGTCCAAATGGGTAGAAGCGGTAGCCACTAAATAAAATGACAGTAAGATTGTTCAAAGGTTCCTTCAAAAGAATATATTCACAAGGTTTGGTACTCCTAGGGCCATCATCAGTGATGAAGGAAGCCATTTTTGCAACAAGCAGCTTGATACATCGCTTTCCGAGCATGAGTCTACCGCACCACACTTCCCTATCACCTCGAGAATGGGCAAGCGTAAGTTTAAAATGCAGAAGTCAGAGCATATTGGAAAAGACGGTGGATGGCTCAAGGAAGGATTGGTCTATCAAACTGGATGACGCACTATGGGCATACAGAACATCATTCAAAACCCCCATTGGAATGTCACCATATAAGTTAGTTTTTGGTAAAGCATGTCATCTGCCAGTAGAGTTGGAACACAGAGCTTATTGGGCAATGAGGAAGCTGAACATGGATGCCAAGGCAGCAGGGCAGAAGAGGTTGTTACAGCTGAGCGAGTTGGATGAATTCAGACACAATGCCTATGAGAATACAAAGATCTACAAGTAACAAACTAAAGTATGGCATGATAAGATGTTGATCCCAAAAGACTTTCAAGCAGGACAACAAGTGCTTTTATTCAACTCAAGGTTGAGGTTGTTCCCAGGCAAGCTCAAATCGCGTTGGTCAGGACAGTACACTGTTGTAAGAGTATTCCCCTATGGTGCAATTGAAGTGAAAGGGAGAGAGGGAGCCCATTTCAAGGTAAACGGACAGAGGTTGAAACCCTATGTGATCAATGAAACGGAATACATGAGCCTAGTGACCCATCTCACTCCAACATGAGTAGGGAACCTGTGTCCGGCTAAAAGACGTTAAAGACAGTGCTACTTGGGAGGCAACCCAAGGTTATTTTATTTTATGCAATTTAGTTTTAGTTAGAACAGTCTCACGGAATGTATTGTCTACGTGTTGTGATGACAGGTACAGGGCCAAAAAAAATTAGAGGACGGAAATGTGAAGAGAAGAGAAAATCGGCTCGGCGCCACAGCGCCCAGCAGAGGGCCATGGCGCTGAGAATGCAGAAAGGCGCAGGAGATTGGGCGCCACGGCGCCAGTTGCAGGGCCGCGGCGCCGAAAGTCTAGAAGGTCTATGAAGTTTGGGCGCCGCGGCGCCAAATCAGAGCGCCACGACGCCGAAAGTTCAGAGGGGCGCAGATGTTTGGGCGCCACGGCGCCGATCTCAGGGCCACGGCGCCGCAACGAAAAATCTGAAAAATAAAAGAGCCCTAGAAACGATTTCCCTCTTCCATTCTGACGGGATTTCTGAAGTTATCTGCCATGCATTATCCGCCACCACCGCCACCATTTTAAACCAAGTTTGTAAGTTGTCATGTTTTCTTTTATTTTTGAGTCTTGCACACAATAGGGACAATGTGTGATTTAAGTTTGGGGGGGTGTTTTATTATTTTTGAGTCTTTTTGATTTGTTGTGTGTGTTTTTGAGTATTTTTTAGTCATATTTTTTTTGTATGATCATGCATGTTGTAGTTACTTGAAACGCCTACTGGAGTAAAGTTGAATAATGTAATGGAATTAGAAGCAACCATCTGAACACTTAGGTTAGATATGCCAAAAATTCATGAAATCGAACTATTTGGGGTATCTTGCTTGATTTATGTATTGTTTGTAATTAAAACCCATGTGTGTGCTTGCTTGCTATTTGAGGCGAAATAGTTAGGATATGCATATTAGGGAGATGACTCAGACATTTCTTTGTTAGCTCTTTCTTACCATTCATTTCCTATCTCTGACAATAAATTGTATCTCTAGTCAGCCCCATTGAGCCTAAAAATATGAGCTTTCTTTGACACCTTATAATTCCATATTTGTGTCATAAGTGAAAAATTGAGATGATTGGAATATAAAGTGTTGAAAAAGAAATAAAAGAGAGTGAACAATTTTGATGCACCCCAATAAAAAAGTAATAATAAATAAGCAAAATCCTAAGTTTGGGGGTGCCTACTATTCATCAGACACTTCATTCTCTCAAAACAAATGAAGGGAAAGATAGGTATGAAGTGAAAAAGAAAATCAAAAGAAAGGGAAAGAATCGAAAGCAAAAGAGCTTATGGTACGTAAATTGAGCCTAAATGCCTATTTTTACCTACCTCTGCCTAAGCCTACATTACAACCCTGAAAAGCCCTGAAGATCTCTTATATGTGTATACATGATTAGTGGAGAATAGCAAGTAAACATGTCATAGGATTTTGAAATTGACATGCATAGTTAGGTATTTTACTTCCATTGAGCATGATTAAAATGAATTTGCGAAATATCTGACTTGATGTGTTTAGAATGCTAAAAATCCATGTTATATGTTCCTGAATATTATTCTACTAACCTTCATGCTTTTCTAAGTAACAATGATGCAGCAAATTGATCAATGTCTTTGAGTCATTTTATTTTCTTTTCCTTCGTGTCTTTATTTCTTTATTTTGATCTTTACTCGAGGGCGAGCAAAGGTTAAGTTTGGGGGTATTTGATCGGTGTATTTTATATACACATTTTGAGTCATTTTTAGTTAGTCTTTTGCCCATTTTTGTACAAATATGTGTCGTCTTAGGATAGATTTTCTTTCTTTTGAGTCATAATGGTTTAAAGTGGCACATTGGTGAAAAAGAGCGAAAAAAGGGTAGAAACAGAGGTTCCAGAGCTCAAAAAGCTAAAAAGTTGGCAACCCGGGCGAGAAACAGGGCGGCGTCGCGGCGCCACCAACCAGCAGCATCAGAGCGCCACGGCGCCCAAAGAACAGAGAGCCGCAGAAGTTTCGGCGCCGCGACGCCTAGGCGGGAAATATGCCAAATCCGAATGAGAATGGGCCAAGGCCATGAAGGAAAAGTTGTTGGACGTTTTTGAGGTTATAAAAAGGACCTTTTTAGGTCAGATTTAAGGATCCCACACTTGACAATTCATCACAACTTGGTGATGCGCGATTTATGCACACACTTACGCAAGTGCACGTGTCGTGTCAAGTAATATAGTCTTAGAAGACCGAGTTATCGTCCTCAGGGATTAGTGTTCAATGCTCAAATTCTATTATATGTTATCTATTTGGTAACCGGTGATTGATATGTTATTTATGACTATAATTATGAAAGCTAATTAAACTACGTTATTTTACTTCAGTAATGGTGGAATAGGGCTTCCAAATCTCCTCAACTATCCGCTTACCTTACTTGTTAATGCAATTAATTATGATTCTTCTTCTAGTTTGAGATAGCAGGTTAACTAAGCCGTTTTATACTCCTGTTAAGGTTATATAAACACTCAACCCCAATATAGAACTTTTCTACCTTTCGGTGATAAGATTGACTATAAAGGAGGATTAAGACCAATAACCTATTAATACTACACAAGTATCGGGGTACTTTCGTCCACGATTTAACATATGTTTATCCAACTACAGCATATTCATAACCTCCCCTTTTGGCTTTCGGTTAGAAATCATAAGGATTATGATAATTAGTGATCAAGTAATTACCAAGCAATCAAAACAACTATTGAATAAATCTCAACAACAACAAGAAGAACCAAAAACATGCATTAATTCATAAAGATAAGTTTCAAGTGAATTGACATGGAAAGCCCTAGATTGATTTAGTTCCTAGCCATAGACATGACAAGAACTAAATTAATATCCAACATAAACTGTAAAGAAATAAAACAAGAACAAAAAATTACTTAAGAAAAGGTCTCCAATCTTGATCTCCAAAAGTTGTGTGATTTGGCAAGAAGAGGAACCCTTAAATCTGACCTAGAGTCCTCTTTTTATAGTCTCCAAAACGTGATGCAGGTTTTCCTTCAGGCCTGGCCCATTGTCATTCGAAACTGCTGATTTTCCCGCCTCGGCGCGCCGGAACTAATGAGACTCTGAAGATTGGGCGCCGTGGCGCTCTGGCCCTGCTGGCTGGAGGCGCCGCGGCGCTGGCCTGTTTTGTGCCTGGTTCGCCACTTTCTCGCTTTTCGAGCTCTGGAACCTCCGTTTCTGCCCTCTTTTTGCTCCTTTTCCGCTAATAAGTCACTTTAAACCAATATGACTCAAAAGAATGAAAATCTATCCTAAGACGACATGTATTTGTACAAAAATGGACAAAAGACTAACTAAAAATGACTCAAAAGGTGTATATAAAGTACACCGATCAAACACCCCCAAACTTAACATTTGCTCGCCCTCGAGCAAAGATCAAAAGAAAGAAATAACGACACAAGGAAAAAGAAAATAGAGAGACTCAACGACATTGATCACTTTGCTGCATTATTGTTACTCAGAAAAACATGAGGGTTAGCAGAATAATACGCAGGAACATATAACATGAATACTTAGCATTCTAAACACATTAAGCTAGATATTTCGCAAACTCACTTTAATCATGCTTAATGAAAGTAAGAATACTGAGTTATGCATGTCAATTTCAAAATCTTATGGCATGTTTACTTGCTATTCTCCACTAATCATGGATATACATGTAAGAGATCTTCAGGACTTTTCAGGGTTGTAATGTAGGCTTAGGCATGGGTAGGTAAAAATAGGCATTTAGGCTCATTTTATGTACCATAAGCTCTTTTGCTTTTCGATTCTTCCCTTGTCTTTTGATTTTCTTTCTTCACTTCATATCTATCTTTCCTCTCTTTTGTTTTGATAGAGTGAAGTGTATTATGAATAACAAGCACCCCCAAACTTAGGCTTTTGTCTATTTCTCATTGCTTTTTTTTATTGGGGTGCATCAAGATTGTTCACTCTTTTTGTCTCTTTTTTAACACTTTCTATTCCAATCATTTCACATTTTCACTTATGGCACAAGTGTGGAATTATAGGGTGTCAAAGAAAAAGTTTAATGTTTAGGCTCAAAGGGGCTGACTATGGATATTTTTAATGTCAGGGATAGGTAAAAGTGGTAAGAATTGGCTCACAAAGAAATGTCTGAGTCATCTCCCTAGCATCATATCCTAACTATTTCGCCTCAAATATCAAGCAATCATACACATAGGTTTTAATCATTTAACAATGCACAAATCAAGCAAGAAACCCCAAATAGACAGATTTCATGAGTTTTTGGCATATCTAACCTAAGTGTTTAGATAGTTGCTTCTAATTCCATTACATTATTCAACCTTACTTCACTAGGTGTTTCTAGTAACTACAACATGCATGATCTTTAAAAGAAATTATGATTCAAAACTTTTCTGACTCAAAAATACACAAAACAAATCAAAAAGACTCAAAAAATACTAAGACAATAAGACACAAATAACACACCCCCCAAACTTAAATCACACATTGTCCCCAATGTGTGCAAGAATCAAAGAAAATAAAAGAAACAGGACAACTTACAGATTTGGTTTAAAGTGGTGGCGGTGGATAATGCATTGACCACTGGTTGAACAAGGAACTCATCTCATCAAATCTCTGGTGCAACTGTTGTTGCTCCTGCCTTAATTCTTGTTGTCCTTGTCTCAGTCCCGCTGACCTTGTATCATCATGTCAAAATTCTGCATCATCCTTCTCGGTTCATGAGCAATCGCTCCATTATAGGCAATCGGAGGTTACGATTCGGGAGTGGCTGGGTCGCTTCGCCTCATACCGAGCCTGCCTCGTGCTCATCTTCATCCACGGCGGCCTCTCGCCGCTGCGGTGTCTTCTGGTGTTGGTCTCCTTCGTGCTGCTGCTGGAGGGATTGGGTCTGGGAAGGAATGCATTATCCCATATGACACAGGTAGTTGGATTTTCTCATATGTATCAGTGGGTAGGGTTGGGACCCCATGTCTGGAGCATAAGCAGCTAATAAGTGAGCCATGTCCCAACCCACCTGTCGTTACCAACCTGCTGGTTTCTCCAATGTTTTGCACTATTTCCTTCCCAACGTCAATCGTCTTTCCTGAAATAATTCCATATATCAATTTTATTCTGTCTTTTGGCACTCTGGTGAAGTGCATTGATGGAATCAGCGCACCGATTTAAATACAACCAACCCTTGGCTTTTTTGTTGAACTGACATCTGCTCAGTCCTCTTGATCCATTTCTGGCAAATTCATACTCAGCCCCATGGTAGCTTACTGTGCTTGAGACGACATTCCAGTTGATGTTGTTGGTGTCTCTAGACCATGTTCTGAAATAGCTCCGGTCGTCACCTCTTTCTTCAACATCCGCTGTTTTTAATAGCAAATTCACCACTTCTGCCGTCACAGGCACATACCGTCCCCTCACAGAGCATCTATCATCCACCCTCTCCGGAAAGTTAGCATAAAATTTTCTCACCATCACTGTTTTCATCGGTGCTATTCTTTCCGGGTTAACAAATCTCTTCCACCCCATCACCTCAATCATCGCCCGAATAGGCTCATAGGTATCTCCCTCCTCAAATGATTCCCTTTGGTAATCCATTCCTCTTTCAGGGATCAAGGGCCTAGTACTAAGTTTTTGATATCTACCCTCCGCTGTTTGGCTGACAAACCTAGTAGTATCATATTGAGGGGCGGAGGTGGATGTGGAAGCTCTTCTCTTTCTGGCAGACATTTTTAGATAACTTTGGCAGCGTTTCCTTTGTATCAACAATATTACCCAACACTATCCCTCAACAATCAACAGCTACAACACTTATCAACCCCCACACTTCACTCAAAAAGCTCCTGCCCAACACCCCGCACCCACTTCGTATACTCTTCCTCGAAATATCACACCCAACTTCAACACCCCCACACACCTTCCACAGATACAGCACCTCCTCAAACCTACTACCTCATCTGATTATAGTGAAGCTTTCAAGAAAAGATAAAGGTTACCTTTGACGGTGTTCTTTAAGATTTTCTTGCTCCTAATGATGATTTGAGGCAATGGGATGAGGGTTGTTGTTTAAGATGGTTAAGGGTTTAAGGAATTGAAGAACTTTGGTTGTGATTGGGTTTAGTTTATGGAAGATTTTTAGGTAAAAGGTGGATTTTCGTGGGTTTTGGGGAGAGGAAAGGTTTAGGTTTTGATTTGGAGTGAGAAAATCGAATTTAGGGATCTTTTAATTTTTTTTTCGCGCAGCACCGCTGCCGCAATCGCACCGGCGCTGAATCTTCGCGCTTTTCGATCTTTTACGCCGTTCGCAAGGCGCGCGCTAAGCCGATTTTCTGTTGGTTTCTTTTCAGTTTCCGTCCTCCCAATTCTTAGCTCTGCATCTGTCATCACAACATATAAACAATACCTCCGTGATACTGTTCTAAGTAAGTAAAAAAAACTAAACTGTATTAAATTGAATAAAATAAATTAAAATAACCTTGGGTTGCCTCCCAATTAGCGTTGTCTTTAACGTCTTTTAGCTGGACGCAAGTTCCTTATCATTTTAGGGTTAGAGGGGTTACTAGGCTCATATATTCCATTTCATTGATGAAATAGGGTTTTAACCTCTGTCCGTTTACCTTGAAGGGGGCTCCATCTCTCCATTTGACTTCAACTGCACCATAGGGGAATGCTCTTACCACAGTGTATGGTCCTGACCAACGCGATTTTAACTTGCCTGGAAACAGCCTTAACCTTGAGTTGAATAAAAACACTTGTTGTCCTGCTTGGAAATCTTTCGGTATCAACATCTTGTCGTGTCATACTTTCGTTCGTTCCTTGTAGATCTTTGGATTCTCATAGGCGTTGTGTCTGAATTCATCCAACTCGCTCAGCTGTAGCAGCCTCTTCTGTCCTGCTGCCTTGGCATCCATGTTCAGCTTCCTCATTGCCCAATAGGCTCTGTGTTCCAACTCTACTGGCAAATGACATGCTTTACCAAAAACTAACTTATATGGTGACATTGCAATTGGGGTTTTGAATGTCGCTCAGATGCCCACAGCAAGGCCATCCAGTTTGATAGACCAATCTTTCCTTGAGACATCCACCGTCTTTTCCAATATGCTTTTCACTTCCCTATTCGACACTTCTGCTTGCCCATTCGCTTGAGGGTGATAGGGAAGTGTGGTGCGGTGGTAGACTCCATATCGGGCAAGCAATGTATTAAGCTGCCTGTTGCAAAAATGACTTCCTTCATCACTGATGATGGCCCTTGGAGTACCAAACCTTGTGAATATATTCTTTTGAAGGAATCTTTGAACAAGATACTATCATTTTCAGGTTATCGCTTCTACCCATTTGGACACATAATCCACTGCCAGAAGGATGTACTGATTTCCAAATGACGACGGGAATGGACCCATGAAATCGATTCCCCACACATCAAATAGTTCTACTTCCAATATCTCTTGCGAAGGCATTTCATTTCATCTTGATATATTCCCTGTTCTTTGACAACGATCACACCTCTTCACAAAGGCATGGGCATCCTTAAAAAGTGTTGGCCAATAGAACCCGCTTTGCAGTACCTTTGCCGCTGTTCTTGATGCCCCAAAGTGTCCACCACATTGTAGGGTGTGACAATGAGTGAGAATCTGATGCATCTCCTCCTCTGGTATACATCGCCTGATGACTTGATTGGCACAGTATTTGTATAACATCGGCTCATCCCAATAGTAGTGTTTTACTTCGGAGTAAAACCTCTTCACTTGCTGTTTTGTCAATCCTGGGGGTGTTACCTTAGCTGCAAGAAAATTAACAAAATCAGCGTACCAAGGTAACTTAAAAACCGCACTTACTTGAAACAATTGCTCATCTGGGAAGTGATCATTTATCTGCACATCCTTGGTGTTCTGGCTTTCTGTGTTCTCAAGTCTTGACAAGTGGTCTTCTACTGAGTTATCTGTCCCCTTCTTGTCACGAATCTCCACGTCGAATTCTTGTAGTAGCAGGACCCATCGGATGAGGCGAGGTTTTGCATCCTTCTTTGTCATAAAATACTTTATGGCAGAGTGGTCAGTGTATACTATCACCTTATTATCAATCAAGTATAGCCTGAATTTCTCAAAAGCATACACTATTGTTAGTAATTCTTTTTATGTAGTCGCGTAATTTAACTGTGTGTCATTCAGAGTCTTGCTAGCATAGTAGATGGATCTAAATACCTTATCGATTCTCTGCCCAAGCACTGCCCCCACTGCATAATCACTTGCATCGCACATTAGTTCAAATGGGAGCTCTCAGTTTGGTGCAATGACTATGGGTGCTGAGATAAGTTTCTCCTTGAGTGTCTGAAAAACGGTCATGCATTCCTTATTGAATTCAAAAGCAACCCCGTCATTAGCAAGGTGGAAAGGGGCTTTGAAACCTTTGAGAAATCCTTGATGAATCTTCTATAAAAACCGGCATGCCCAAGGAAACTTCTGACTCCTTTTATTGATACTAGCGGTGGTAGATTTTCGATTACTGAAATCTTTTCTTTGTCCACCTCAATACCTTGGTTCGATATTTTGTGTCCCAGGACAATCCCTTCTTTTACCATGAAATGACACTTCTCCCAGTTTAGCACAAGGTTGGATTCTTCACATCGTATTAACACTGCTTCCAAGTGCCTCAAACATTCGTCGAACGAAGCTCCAAAGACCGAGAATTCCATAAAAATCTCTATAGTCCTTTCCACCATGTCCGAGAAAATTGTCATCATGCACCTCTGAAAGGTCGCAGGTGCATTGCAAAGCCCAAATGGCATCCTTCTGAATGCAAATGTACCGCGGCGGCAGTGAATGTTGTCTTTTCCTGATCTTCTGGCGCTATCGCAATCTGATGATACCCTGAGTAACCATCCAAAAAGCAGTAGTAGTTGTGCCCCGCAAGTCTATCCAACATATGATCTAGAAACGGCAACGGGAAGTGGTCTTTTCTGGTTGCTTTGTTCAGCTTGCGATAATCAATGCAGATTCTCCACCCAAGAATCGTTTCTGTATGAATGAGCTCATTCCTTTCGTTGGTCACTACTGTCATACCACCCTTTTTGGGTACCACTTGTACTGGACTCACCCATGCACTATCAGATATAGGATAAATTACTCCAGCATCGAGCCATTTCATGATTTCTTTTCTGACTACCTCTTTCATGTTTGGGTTTAGTCTCTTTTGTGCCTCAATGGAGGGTCTGCTCTCTTCATCTAGACGGATCTTATACATTACTGTTGACGGACTTATCCCCTTTATGTCTGTTAATGTCCGCCCAATGGCACGCTTGTGAGCCCTCAGTACTCTCAACAGCTTATCAATATCTACTGTGGATAGATTGCATGAGATGATCACTGGTAAGGATTGATCTTCACCTAGATATTGGTACTGTAAATGATTGGGTAGAATTTTTAACTCTAACTCTGGAGCCTTTTCTGTGGATGGTACTGATCTCTCTGGCATTTGCCCAAGCTCTTCATATCTCTTCTTATCACATTTATCATAAGAATTCATCCAATTTGCATACTCCATCATCCTTGGGTCGTTTCCACTACTATCATCCCATTTGGTCATTAATTCTTCAAGCGTATCATCATTTCTGAACCCTTTGTCTGACACTGCATCTTCGATTATGTCAATGGCCGAACAGTTATCACTTGCATCTGGGAAGGTTGCTGCCCGAAAAACATTGAAAATCACCTCTTCTTCCACCCGAAGTTTCAGCTCCCCTTTGTGAACATCGATGAGAGTCTGTCCTGTGGCTAGGAATGGTCTGCCAAGTATGATGGGGATTATGTCGTTATCTCGTATGTCTAAGATGACGAAATCAGCGGAAAAGATGAACTTGTCCACCTTTACCAACACATCCTCGATGACTCCTCTAGGGTGGACTATGGAGCGGTCAGCTAACTGCAAAGTGATGTTTGTAGGTTTGACTTCTCCCATTCCAAGTTTGCAAAAAACTAGGTAGGGCATCAAATTTATGTCTGCCCCCAGATCGCACAACGCCTTCTGACATTCAAACTTTCCAATAGTGCATGGGATGGTGAAGCTCCCAGGATCTTTTAATTTCTGAGGTAGTTTTCTCTGTAGGATGACACTGCATTCTTCAGTCAACACCACTGTTTCGTAGTCCTCTATCCTCCTCTTTTTGCTAAGAATGTCCTTCATGAACTTTACATAGCTTGACATCTGCTCTAGTGCTTCAAAGAAACGGGATATCGAGTTGCAATTGTTTGAGAATTTCCACAAATTTAGAGAATTGTTTATCAAGAGCACATGTTTTAGCCTCTGGGTACGGTATCTTCACCAAGTGCGTTTCACAATAGCTTCCACCCTTATTTCAGCCTGGCTCTGGCGTCGCGTTCGCAACTCGGCGCCGTGGCGCCTAAAGTTCTGATCGCCCTGATCTTTCGACCGCGGCGCTGCCGACGGTGCGCACAGCGCTGCTGCGAATTTTCTGTTTCCACTGATTCGGCATTTTTCAGGTCAATCGCCTGACATTGCTCTTTTATATTTCCTCCAATATGTGCAGAGTGCTTTTCTTACATTCCGTTGCTCAGCATGCCCGCGAGTTGTCCTATTTGCGTTTCCAAATTCTTCAAGGACACTCTCGTTTCGTCCATGAACTGAGTTTGGTGCCTAGTCAACCTGAGTATGGCCGCCGTAACCCATCCTCGCTTCTTCATGGTGGAGGATTACATTGTTGATAGTAGTAATTCATGTCTTCAGGTTCCCTGAGATGAATCAAAACCAACAAACGGATCACGGCGCACTGGTTTTCACAAAATAATAGAAAAAACAGTAATAAATACAAACAAAAAAATAAAAACCAAATTAGAAATTAAGAATAGATAAAATTGATATTGAACTATGCCAATCCCCGGTAACGGCGCCAAAAACTTGATGCGCGATTTATGCACACACTTACACAAGTGCACGTGTCGTGTCAAGTAATATAGTCTTAGAAGACCGAGTTATCGTCCTCAGGGATTAGTGTTCAATGCTCAAATTCTATTTTATGTTATCTATTTGGTAACCGATGATTGATATGTTATTTATGACTATAATTATGAAAGCTAATTAAACTACGTTGTTTTACTTCAGTAATGGTGGAATAGGGCTTCCAAATCTCCTCAACTATCCGCTTACCTTACTTGTTAATGCAATTAATTATGATTCTTCTTCTAGTTTGAGATAGCAGGTTAACTAAGACGTTTTATACTCCTGTTAAGGTTATATAAACACTCAACCCCAATATAGAACCTTTCTACCTTTCGGTGATAAGATTGACTATAAAGGAGGATTAAGACCAATAACCTATTAATACTACACAAGTATCGGGGTACTTTCGTCCACGATTTAACCTATGTTTATCCAACTACAGCATATTCACAACCTCCCCTTTCGGCTTTCGGTTAGAAATCATAAGGATTATGATAATTAGTGATCAAGTAATTACCAAGCAATCAAAACAACTATTGAATAAATCTCAACAACAAGAAGAAGAACCAAAAACATGCATTAATTCATAAAGATAAGTTTCAAGTGAATTAACATGGAAAGCCCTAGGTTGATTTAGTTCCTAGCCATAGACATGACAAGAACTAAATTAATATCCAACATAAACTGTAAAGAAATAAAACAAGAACAAGAAATTACTTAAGAAAAGGTCTCCAATCTTGATCTCCAAAAGTTGTGTGATTTGGCAAGAAGAGGAACCCTTAAATCTGACCTAGAGTCCTCTTTTTATAGTCTCCAAAACGTGATGCAGGTTTTCTTTCAGGCCTGGCCCATTGTCATTCGAAACTGCTGATTTTCCGCCTCGCGCTGGCTCGCATCAGCGCCGCGGCACGAATTCATCGAGACTCTCTGAAGATTGGGCGTCGTGGCGCTCTGGCCCTGCTTGCTGGAGGCGCCGCGGCGCTGGCCTGTTTTGTGCCTGGTTTGCCACTTTCTCGCTTTTCGAGCTCTGGAAGCTCCATTTCTGCCCTCGTTTTGCTCCTTTTCCGCCAATGAGCCACTTTAAAACAATATGACTCAAAAGAACGAAAATCTATCCTAAGACGACACGTATTTGTACAAAAATGGACAAAAGACTAACTAAAAATGACTCAAAAGGTATATATAAAGTACACCGATCAGTTGGATATTAGTTTAGTTCTTGGCATGTCTATGGCTAGGAACTAACTTAATTTAGGGCTTTCCATATCGAATCGCTTGAAACTCGTTCTTATGAATTAATGCATGTTTTGGTTTCTTCTTATTATTGTTGAGAGTTATTCAATATTTGTTTTGATTGATTGGTAATTAATTGATCACTAATTATCATAACTTATATGATTTCTAATCGAAATCCGAAAGGGGAGATTGTGAATATGCTATAGTTGAATAAACATAGGTTAAATCGTGGACGAAAGTACCCTGATACTTGTGTAGCTTGATAGGTTATTGTTCTTAATCCTCCTTTATAGTCAATCTTTTCATCGAAAGATAGAAGGGTTCTATATTGGGGTTGATTGTTTATATTACCTTAACAAGAGTATAAAACGGTTTAGTTAACCTGCTATCTCAAAATAGAAGAAGAACCATAATTATTTGCATTAACGAGTAAAACGAGCGGATAGTTGAGGAGATTTGGAAGCCCTATTTCCACCATATCTGAAGTAAAATAAAGTAGTTTAGTTAGCATCTATAATCTTAGCTATAAACAATTCATCAAATTATCGGTTACCAAATAGATACTTCAGAATAGAGGTTGATAATTGGGCACTAATCCCTGAGGACGATAACTCGGTCTTCTAGACTATATTACTTGTCACGACACGTTGATCAGTGTATTTTATATACACCTTTTGAGTCATTTATAGTGAGTCTTTTGTCTATTTTTGTACAAATACGTGTCGTCTTAGGATATATTTTCTTTCTTTTGAGTCATATTGGTTTAAAGTGGCTCATTGGCGGAAAAGGAGCAAAAAGAGGCGTAGGAGGTTCCAGAGCTCGGAAAAGCCGTAAAGTGGCGAAGCGAGCACGTAACAGCCGCCTCCAGCCAAGAGAGCTGGGCCACGGCGCCTAATCTTGACGGCCAGGAGTTCCGGCGCGCGCCATGGTCGCGCGCGCAAGCGGAAAATCAGAAATTTGAATTGTCAATGGGCCAGCCCAAGGAAAACTCGCATCATATTTTGGAGGCTATAAAAAGAGAATCCTATGTCAGATTTAAGGGTTCCTCTTCTTGCCAAATCACAACACTTTGGAGATCAAGATTGGAGACTTTATCTTAGTAATTTCTTGTTCTTGTTTTACTTTCTTTACGGTTTATGTTGGATATTGAATTAGATCTTGTCATGTCTCTGGCTAGGAACTAAATCTACTTAGTGGCTTTCCAAGTCAATTCACTAACATTTTCTTTATGAATTAATGCATGTTCTTGGTTCTTCTTCTTATTGTTGAGATTTATTCAATATATGTGTTACACCCCGTAGTTCCAGGGTATGTATGTGAGGACATACGTACGAGAATACGACAGTAATATTGGAAAGAAAGAAAGGTGTGATTTTTCGACGGAAAAGTTTCCGGGTTTTGTGAGGAAAAAGGTTCGTTAATGGGAATTGGATTCCCAGATTTGGTATTCGGACTTTTTGGAATATTTAAGAATTATGGAATTATATTTCCGGAATTGGTCACGTGGGGCCCACAGGAGGAATTTACGGTTTGTGGGGCCCACTTTATTTTCGGATTTTTGGCATTACGGATATTTTCGGAAGATGAAATATTTTGGACCAATAGGAGGGCGACATGTGTCACCCCTTTGTGATACTTGGTGGACGAAATGGTGGACAATGGTTGGCATGTTTTTGGCATGAAAAAGGCCAAAAACATTTGGTCAAAGTCTTGAAGATATTTTGTGTAATAGATAGATAAGTGGGATCCACACACACATGGCTAAATCTAGACCTCACACTTGCTATGATCTTAACCCTTGATTCCTCTATAAATACCCCCCTAGTTCAAGACTTCATATCATCCCACACTTAGATTTTCCAAGGCAAAACTCCCTCCCTTTCCTTTGTAGTTCTCGGCTTTGGCCTTGATTCTTGAGCAAAAATTGTCCAAAAATTCTTAAAGTTTTAAGTGTTCTTCCTTAGAGTGTTAGGAAGATTGTGTACCAAGAGTTGGAAAAGATTTCACACCCTAGCCCCTAAAACTACCCCTTGGCCGAAACTTGCCCTAATTTGAGCCTAAGTGTTCTTCACTTTTTGGAGTTAAATCTTGAAGAGGAGTTGGTTAGAAACTTCTAAGGGTTGCTTGGAGCGGTTTGGAGCATTCAGAATAGGAGCTAAACGTTGCTCAGGATCGACTTATAATCTTGGATAATTTTGGGCTTATCGAGGTAATGATCTATGTCCCTATCAGAAATGGATATTACATACTGTAGTAGTTTAGAATTGAGTATAAGATATATTGGAAGGATGCTTGTAAAAGAACTGAACTGTATTTGCATTTAGATCAGATGAAGTGGTGTAGTATTATTATGAAGCGTAATTGAACACGCCCGTTAGACGTATAATCCTAGGAGTTGTTGGCTTGCAATGAGCCTTGTTAGAGAGAGGAGATTTATGTGGTCATGCGGGGGAGGTCTTGCGAATTTTCCGTAGAATAAGGAATCTTGTATTTAGAATATTCTACGAAGAGATCTAGAAGTTGATAGACATTTTATGGCCATTAAAGGTTGAAGTACTACGAAAGAGCGTATTCTACTTGAAGGGTGGAAGAGGCTAGCAGAGTTATAGTACTTTGGAGCGTTTTGCTAATTGTCGATAATCGTCGCGAGGTATGTGAACCTCTTCCTATCCTTTCTAGCATGATATTTGTGAAATATATATAGTGCGGTAGACGCACGTGTGTTTAAAGGAATTTGATTTTCCTTTTGTGTCCTTGACTTGATTCCAAAGTTAAGTGACTTGTTATGAAATATTAAGGACTTAAATTATGTTAAAAAGTTATCTTGATTTCGAAAATGAGAATAGTTGTCCTTGGTTGGTTTAAAACATAAAGTGTTATAATAGCTTTATGGGAAGTTATTTATAACGACTTTATGAAAACAAAAGAATGGTTTTATCATTGGTTTTAAAATAATAACTTGGCATTTTAAAAGTTGGTGGTTGGTTTCCTTAAAAGATATGATTTAAAGATTAAGAGCCTGATTTTTTAAAGTAAAGAGACTTGACTTATAAACAACTTAATTTTGGGAAGGAGAAGTAACTTGATTTAAAGGTATAGGTTACTTGTTTTTAAAAGAGTAAGACACTTGGTTTAAAAAGTATATTGCTACTTGACTTTAAAAAGGAAAAAGTGTCTTTGTTTTAAAGGAAGACATGGTTTTATTAAAATGGTTTAAAAAGGAAGGCATGCTTTTGTTTTAAGATTGGTTTAAAAAGAAGGTATGGAAATTGTTTTGGTTTACTTAAAAGATAGTTCATCTATTTTGATACTACGGGTATCGTGTGACTTTTGTGTGAGTAACTTGACTATGTTGGCTTGTGATAGCCTTGTAATACTTTCTTGTTGGTTTGATAAGTAAACATGTTATGACGCTACGTGTGTTAGTGTCTTGTGACGTTTGTGTAAGGGGGTTTTCTTGTTGTGCTTATGTTGTTTAACGATAAGCAGTTATGCTGGTATTATATCACTTACCCCCCTGACTTGTTATGCCGAGGGTTAGCCGCCCCCGATGCGAGGAATACCTCATGCGGGTCTGTGTGACCTATGCGGAGCTGCGGGAGTTCCAGGATGATCACTCCGGGTGTGTTACCCGATGCGAGGAATACCTCATGCGGTCTGTGTGACTATGCGGACTGCGGGAGTCCAGGTTGATGCCGAGGGTTAGCTACCCCCGATGCGAGGAATACCTCATGCGGACCTAGGTGGTCTATGCGGATCATGGAGTTCAGAATAGGCTCGCATAATGATATTATAGGCGATTGGCCTTGCTTCGATCATTAGCGGCCTAGAAAAGACCGATTACATTATATCTATTTTGCTCTTGTTTATCCGTGGCACTATGCGATTAAATTGGTTGTTAAATGACGTATTTGTAATTGGTTTTAAAATGTTATGATTTTATTTCATGCTAGATTTCACATACTTGGTAATTGCATCGACTCCTTCGGGGCTGCGTTCATGCCGCAAGTAGAGTACACGCTTGTTGATCCGCGCCATAGGATCACGATTCAGCGTTTGGGAAGCTCCGCTTTCTCCGAGGCTTATCTTTCGTATAGTCCTCTGCCGTTGTAGGTACTTACATTCGTGGTATGGCGGCCCGCCCCGTCGTTGTTATAACATTCTTAGAGGTGCGTAGTAATCGTTGTGGCGTGGTTTGTAAGGGTGTAACTGCTCAAGTTTTTATTTATATATACGTAAAGGTAACCGCTTTTGGTTAGCTGCTTTTCTTATTTCACTGCTTATCTTTTGTGAGTTTTTATTTCCGCTGATTTTCTCGATGTTGTATCACTAGGGTGCCCGGTAAGGCACGATCACGGCCCGGGCGGAGTCGTGACAAAAGTGGTATCGAGCGCTTAATCCTCGGAAAGTGTCTACATACCGTGTTCAGTAGAGTCTTGATTATCGGTGTGTTGTGCACCACATCTATAATCGAGAGGCTACAGGATATTTAGGATTGGTTTCCATTCTTCTCACTCGAGATCGTGCCTTAGAGGCGTGTTATAAGTTGGACTCCTCGACGTATCTCTTTGCACCGATTATGCCTCCGCAAAGGCAACCAGGCCTGAAGGGCAAGGCAGCAGAGGGAGCTGCGAGTAGAACACAGAGGGTTACGAGGGCACATGTCTGGTCATTACCTGAGATAGTACTTCAGACGACGAGTTTTATGACGCCGCTAGCCCCATCAGAGTTTAGAGCGGCAGCAGTTTCTACTGAGACTACGATACCTGAGCCTCTAGTCCCACGGCCAGGAAGAGAGGATATGAGTTGCAAGGAGATGGCCCAGTTACTAGCTAGTCTGGTGGCTGGGAATGAGGACGGACGGGAGCCGGTGGTTCCGGCAGTACCAGTAGTTCACCCTAGATCCGATAGTTTTGAGACTTCGGGACTTCTTGAGTTGCAGTCCACCCGAGTCCTATGGATTGAGAACTGAGGAAGATCCTCAGGAGTTTATTCGACAGTTGCAGCGGATCCTGAAAGTGATCAAGACCTTAGAGGCATTTCCTACACACTTCTTGCCCTCGCAGATGAGGATAGCTCGGGCAGATGGAATTTGATGTTAAGGCAGAACGGGCGGACGGTTCGGGAATACAGTATCGAGTTTGACTTATTGGCTCGTTATGTCCCCGCGTTAGTGGCAGACATGGAGGATAGAGTGCACCGATATGTCACAGGACTTGACGATTATCTAGTAGAGAGTTGTACAGGAGTAGCTCTTCAGCCGGGCATGGACGTTGCCCGCGTACAGGCTTATGCGCAGCAGACTGAGGAACGTAGAGATCGACGAATTAACCAAGATCAGCAGAAGAGGGCCAGAACAGCAGGGTCCTTTGGTAACTTTCGAGGCGGACCTTCTCAGCAGCAGACTGGTTATGCGCCTCCGCCAGTACAGAGTGGGCCTCCACAGACTTCAGGACGTTCGGGGTATTTAGGAGTTGGTCAGAACTCCAGGGTTTCTGGTTCACAGATTTACATAGGTTCTAGCCAGCCAGATTCGCCTCGTTGTTCACTATGTGGTAGACGTCATCCCGGGAAATGTCGTCTTGTTACTAATGCTTGTTTTACCAGCGGCCGTCAGGGCCATGTGAGGAGAGAATGTCCTAGTAGGAGGGATACAGGTGGGATGACTTAGCCTACCAGGTCAGTTGCAGATTCAGTGGATCGGAGAGGAAGGGGTGTTAGCCAGAGGAGGCCACCCCCACCTCGGTATGGTCGTTGTGGTAGGTGTTCTTATGGGGAGTGTCGTACTACTTAGATAGCTTGTTAGGCTTGCGGCCAGCAGGGCCATTTTGCGAGAAATTGTCCGACCAGAGGTGGCGCGGATGTTACGACTCGACCTTGGGATCGATGGTCGTTCATCACCTTCAGAGTTATGCGCCACAGAGCAGGATTTGATTAGAGCGACAAAGGGAAAGTGAGGCAGTAGTTACAGAGATATCTTCAGCCTTAAGAGACTTGTTTAGGTCGTTATGGTAGATACATGTGGAGTGCTATGTTCGGTTAGCATTGTGTAAGTTGTGATTATAAAACATGGGTAGTTGAAAAGGGTAAGTCTGGGACGAAAAATGGGAGCCTTAGAATTTATAATGCTGGGACCTTGGATGCAAGGCCGTCCCGAGTGGATGATTTTACGGTTGGTCTTTGTCGGAAGTACTTGGTACGCGTGATATATATTGTGGGATAATTCCATGGGTAGTGTGAGATGGAAGTGGTAGCTTTCATGACGTGAATCGTAAGATTGTTCGGATCGGGAACGAGTTTAGTACGAAGTGGGTCGGGTTGAGGCCATATCGCGAGTCAACCCGCGGCCGAATGTGCGGGGTCGGTTTGAGGTGGTCCCGCTAGATGATAAGTCACGAGGTGTTAGGGCCCAAGTTTAGGTAACCATCGTGCGAGTTTGTGGATGCGTTCGACGCAGTAGGGCCGATGGTCAGCCCATCTTGTCTTTTAGTCGGGACCGCCATTTACTCGGCGGAGGTTATGCGAGATGTTGTATTCGGGGAAGGTTGTAAGCGTCGCACGGTTCCACTTTATTTTATGACGGTGGAGCCGGTTTATGGCTATTTCTTTTCGGAGGTTTTACGAGCGGGTTAGAAACTCAGTGAGTCTCGATGTGCATTCACCTCGCCGACGGACGAACATCGCGTTTTATCCAGACATTTGAGAATAGGTTACGGGCCGGTGTTTTGATTTCAGGGGTAGCGGTGAGGATTATTTGTCACGACCCGATTCCGGGCCCGTGACTGGTGCCTTACCCCGGGCACCCTAGTGATACAACATCAGAGTAATCAGCGGAACATAAAACGATACAAGACATATTATGAAATATGAAACAATAACTGAGAAAAACTTGCCTTTGGCATATATATAAATAACAACTTTTTCAACATGAGCAGCTTTAATCCTTTTTACAAACCACAACAAGCATTACTGGACCTCTAAGAAATGATACGACAACAATGGCGGACAGGCCCGCCATACCACGAATGTAAACACCTACAACAACGGGGACTATACGTGATAAGCCTCCGAGAAACGGAGCTTTCCCAAACGCTGAATCGTGATCCGAGGATCAACGATCGGTGTACCTTTACTGCGGCATGAACGCAGCCCCGAAGGAGGTCGATAACAGTACCAAGTATGTGAAATCAAAATAAATCGTAAATGAAATCATAGTAGTCTATACAAAGGGAGACATGTATGATAACCAAACTACGATCACAATAAATAAGCGAATATGCTGTCGTGACTCACGCCTCAAGTCATCACTCAAATTTAACAATGGGTCTCACGCCACAACATCAATCGTGCGTGGAGCACATTCCTCACCGCCGGCTATGATATGAAAGCACCAAGGAACACACATGAACACTGTGTCCCACCTGTGTTATGATAAAGCACGGTAAGAAATGCGAAGGCATAGCCGACTACTAAAACCTACAGCACTAACAAGGTCATAAATCAGATCACGAGATCTGTCTGCATCGCCACATGATCAAAGCCGCCACTCGCCCGCAGAGATCTAATGTGCGATCTAGTCCTCGAACTTCCCGCGACTCCGCATAGGCCAATCGATCGGCCCGCATGAGGTATAACCCGTGATCGAGGGTAGCTACTCCCGGCAGCGTCCCGACTCGTCGTCCGCACGGCCACAAGGACCGCATGACCACAAGGGCCGCGATCTCAACTCGAACTCCCGCAGATTCCGCATAGCCTCGGACTCGCATGAGGTAGTCTCGAATCATAGGTCCATCGACCCGCTGAAGTCTACCCCGTGACGGAGGCGCAACCGGAATCATCTCAAGAGATGAGTGATGTATAATACTATCATAACAGCTTATCGTTAAACAACATAAGCACAACAAAGGAAAAACCCCTTTACACAAACATCACAAGATACTAACACACGTAGCATCCTAGCATGTTTACTTATCAAATCAACAAGAAAGTATTACAAGGCTATCACAAACCGATACAATCAAGTTATTCACCCAAGGCACTTTCTACTATATGATTAACAAGTTCGGGAATTAATCCCCAAAGTACTTTATACAATAACTCTTTTAAAAGGTACGTCAAAAGTCACACAATACCCGTAGTATATGAAAATAGAGTGATTATCTTTTGAAGTAAATCAAAACACTTCTCTTTGTAAAAACTCAAGTAACAACATTGTTTTTCAAACGTCCAAGTTTGCCTAATTTCAAATGTTCATGTTACTTATTTTAGAAAGGTTTCATAACTCATAGTCTTAATCTCTTTTAAAACATTTGAGTAACATAAGTCTTATGTGTGAATAGGTTATTCTTGTTTATAATAATCTTACTACAGCAGCCATGACCTAGAAAATGTAATATCATTTTGTCTCATCTTAGTTTCTATGCAGATGGAGGTTTCTACTGGTTTTAATAATACAACTCATTAGTCAGTACATTTTCCTTTATTAACGCTGCAGTGGTTTGGCGATACACATTCTGATTTCCGAAATCAGTAAACATTCTTAAGCCGTTATACCTAACTTCCCATAAAGCTAGTATAACTCTTAAGTTTTCAAAAACCAAGTATTACTCTCCCTTCAAAACGATTTATAAATCTTTTGAAATACATCAAGTTCTTTATTATAACAAGCCAGTTATAATTCACACTGATTACCTTTTAAAACCACAAAGTATTTTCTTACCTACATAAAGTCGTTATAACCAACTTCACTTATTGCCGTTATAACACTTTATGTTTTTTTAAAAACAATCAAACACAGTTAACACATGTACGTCTACCGTACTACATAGTTCACACATATCATGCTAGAAGAGATAGGAAGAGGTTCACATACCTCGCGACGAGTATCGACTAATAGCAAAACGCTCCAAGTACTTCCAACCGTCGGCTACTCCTTAAGCCAAGTAGATCGCGCCACACGTAGTACTTCAACCTATAAGGCCACAAGGCGCTTATTAACATTTAGACCTCATTGCAGAACATTCTACCGAAAATTCGCAAAGACTCTCCCGCAACAACGTAAATCTCCTCCTTTATCGAGGCCTACCAAGCCAACCGGGGGTTACACATCTAACCCGAACGTACAATTCTACTCCACGTAAAAGCTACACAAGTTCATCAGAATACGCTATGTAAATACGCTCAAGATTTCTTCTTCAAACGGTTTCTTATTATTGGGCTTAAGTCAAAAGACATCACAACAACGCTCGATTCTACATATAGAATACTTCAATTATAGTCTAACAATCATGTAATTTCCAATTACAATAGAGGACAAGATATTTACCTCGATAAGCCCATAATTATCCAAGTATAAAGTCGATCCCGGCAATCGCTTAGCTCCAACTCCGAGCGCCCAACCCGCTCTAAACCACCCTTAGAAGTTCTAACCAACTTCTACACAATACTCCAAACGGACTATGGAGATTTTCCTAGGTTTCGGTTTTGGATTGACGGGAAGTATAATAGTATTTCCGGCTTTCAGATAGGTATAACCTTAGAATACTACAAGGTATACTACTAAGGTAATTTGGGCATTATAACAATACTTTTAGAGTATTTCTACACCACAAAGGGGGTATTATACGAAAGCAACTAGGCAGTGGGTACCCACGCCACACTACTAGGAGGGAGAGGCTCTCGCGAGGGCCTTTCAAAGGGGGAGAGGGCTCTTGACGAGAGTCAACAAGAGGAGAGGGAGGGATTTTAACACTTAGAAGATTTGTGGAAAGGATGAAGAATTCATCAAAGGGAGAGGGTATTTATAGCACAAGCCAAGGCCAACCAATGGCCAAGATCTTGCCAAGTGCATAGCAAGTGTAGGCCAAGATCAAGCCATGTGCACCCTAACCCTACTCCACAAAACACTCCACAAAACAAGGCACAAATCAAGGCCATAAAGTAGCCCAATTCGGCGAGGTTGCCGCTTGCTTCCAATGTGAAGGTGACACATGCCACCCTCCCGTTGGTCCAAAATATTTCGCCTCTAAAAATCCGCAAAAATTAAAAATGACAAAGCCGGAAATTCCCTACGAAAGTGTGGAAACGTTTACGAAAAACGACTCAAATCGGGTGTTGTGAACAAAAGAATTCGCCAAGCCTAAATCACAAGTTCAAATTTCTACGCACGCCCCACGCATATACCGGAAATACGGGTATAACATTCTCCTCCTTAGAAACATTCCCCGAATGTTCCTTCTAAGTCTCAAAACAACGCGGCGCCAAAGATAGTCTTCACTACTATACTTACGAACCAACTCGCCACATCCGCCACGTAAAACACCCGCGCATAAAAACTTACATCCAAGTCCACGAGGAAACACCTCTAACATCACCAAAATGATACCACTTTTGTCACTTTGTCGCGAGCCTTGCTCCGACGACCCAACAAATGGTACCGCCGCATGCGATCATCAAGCCGCCGTGACACTCGAACCCTTACCACATTTCGACATCGCTTTAGTTTCCAAAACTCGGGGTTACTATCTCTTTACGTGGGCATCATTAACTGGGAACATTCTGGATGGATCTTCGATACTTTCCCGAACATAACAATACGAAAGACCGGACGTCCTGCCTCCTAAGTCGGACGGCAAATGCTAACATATAGGCAACCTGGCCTATTCTTCACATGAACTCTCAAAGGCCCAAAGTAACTCGGGCTAAGTTTCCTCTGTTTTCCAAAACTCGTCACACCCTGTCCGGGGTGGTACTTTCAAGAAGACCGACCGTCAACCTGAACTCTAAGCGTCGTCGCCGATTATCCGCACGATTCCTCTGAGCTGCCAGAACTTCTTCTAGACAAGCTTCACACTATCCACAGTCTACTGGAACAAGCCTGAACCAACTGTCTGAACCTTGCCAACATCGAACCAATCGGCCGCAACTTTACACTTCCGCCCCTACAAGGCTTCAAAAGGTGACATCCGAACACTGAAATGGTAGCCTAAACACTCCCTCCACAGGAGACAACAATCCCCACAACTATCCCTGAAATCCAAGCACTGGCCCGAGGGCGAATGCGATTCTGAGACTCACCGAGTCCCAACACATGTTTGGTAAAACTTCCAAACAAAAACAGCCGCACTGGCTCCACTTCGCCATAAGGTGAAGGTAGGCACCCTGCGCCTTACAACCTTCGTTAAAACAACATCGCCGAGTGAACGGTCCCGATCAAGAACACGATGGCTGCCCCATCGCCCAACCACCGTCGAACACATCCACGAACTCGTGACTGGTCAACTAAACTTGGGCCTAACACCTCGTGACCCTAACACAAGACGACCACCACAACCGACCCACCACCAAACTCGCCGCGGGTTGACCCGCAACGTGGCCTCAACCCGACCCGCAACGCGCACAATGCTAGCTCCACGAAGAAAACTCACTAATCACGCTTAAAAACCCAGCGTCTTCTTAGCTCAACTACCCCTTTCATTCCACACTACCAGGACCTATCCCAAACGTAGCTCACGCGGCACTATGCACTTCCGATCTGGATCAAACATACCACTACACCTTTCTCGAGATGGCCTCACCTCTAAGGTCTCTACGTATAAAACTCTAAGGCTCACACCTTCTATCCCCAAAATCTTACTCGGTTAACCCATCATGATTTCTAATCACAACTAACACACCGCTATCGTAACATAGCACTTAAGGTATACTCACCTTATCACATATACAGATCTCTAGGGTTAAGGATATATCTATATTCATCGCTTACTCCCTTAGTCGTTCTAATCAAACCCGCCTGTAGGCGCATAGCTGGAAGGTGACGAACTACCCACCGATCCCGGCTAAGTCCTTCTACCAGACACTCTTTCGACATCGGACTCGACGGTCATAGTACAACAAGTACCAACTAAAAGACGACATTCCCGGATGACGTCACAACCGCGGAACCTAAGCCACGGAGTTCTAACCAACTCCCGTGATACCCCGAACGCCCCGAAATCCGTGGAAGACCACTCAGACCGGTGGATGTGCAAATCGACCACGCGAGGCGACTCGCCTCGAAAGTTACCAAAGGACCTTGCCGCTCGCCCTCTTCTACGCCCTTCGTTAACGTCGATCTCTACATCGCCTCGCTGCTGCGCAAAAGCCCGCATACGTGCCATGCTCGCCTAATCAAGAACTTACTCTTGCACAACCTTTTCGTTGATATTCATCAAGACTCGCATACATCGGTATACTCTGCGTAGTCAAATCCATAGTTAGTAACAGGTCGCCTCCTTGAAATCTATATTCTGCTCTGGCCGTGGAACCAAGGTTCATATCATGGCGCAGAGGAACCGCCGTCGCCGTGCTTAAACTCTTTGGGGCTAGTGACGCCGCAGAAATCCCGAATGAAGCATTACCCTAGGTAATGATTGGGCTGTGCCAGCGTAACCCTCAACTCTACTCGCGGCCTCGCCGCTTTGCCCTCACAGGCGGGTTGCCTACGCGAGGCATAACGATAGGGAAAGAATTTCGTCGAGGTCCAACTTACAACACAGCTCTAAGGCACGATCTCAGAGTGAGAAGAATAGAAACCAATCCTAAATATCCTATAGCCTCATGATTATTGGCGTGGTGCACAACACACCGATAATCAAGACTCATCGGATACGGCTCAGACACTTTCCGAGGATTAATCGCTCGATACCACTTTTGTCACGACCCGATTCCGCCCGTGATCGTGCCTTACCCGCACCCTAGTGATACAACATCGAGTAATCGTGAACATAAACGATACAAGACATATTATGAAATATGAAACAATAACTGAGAAAACTTCGCTTTCGCATATATATAAATAACAACTTTTTCAACATGAGCGCTTTAATCCTTTTTACAAACCCCGCCCACAACAAGATTACTGCACTTCTAAGAAATGATACGACAACAATGGCGGGACAGGGCCCCGCCATACCACGAATGTAAACACCTACAACAACAGGGACTATACCATCGATAAGCCTCCGAGAAACGGAGCTTTCCCAAACGCTGAATCGTGATCCGAGGATCAACGATCGTGTACCTTTTACTCGCAGATGAACGCGGCCCAAGCGAGGTCGATAACAGTACCAAGTATGTGAAATCAAAATAAATATCGTAAATGAAATCATAGTAGTCTATACAAAGCAGAGACATGTATGATAACCAAACTACGCTCACAATAAATAAGCGATATGTCAAGTCGTGACTCACGCCTCAAGTCATCACTCAAATTTAACAAACGGGTCTCACGCCCACAACATCAATCGTGCCGTGGAGCACATTCCTCACCGCCGGCATCCTATGATATGAAAGCACCAAGGAACACACATGAACACGTGTCCCACTGTGTTATGATAAAATCAGACGGTAAATACGAAGGCATAGCCGACTACTAAAACCTACGCACCAACAAGGTCATAAATCAGATCATGAGATCTGTCTGCATCGTCACATGATCAAAGCCGCCACTCGCCCGCAGATCTAATGTGCGCATCTAGTCCCGAACTTCCGCGACTCGCATAGGCCAATCGATCGGCCGCATGAGGTATAACCCCGCATCGAGGTAGCTACTCCGGCAGTCGCCCCGACTCGCCGTCCGCACGGCCATAAGGACCGCATGACCACAAGGGCCGATCTAACCTCGAACTCCCGCAGCCCGCATAGCCCTCGACCCGCATGAGGTAGTCTCGAATCATAGGTCCATCGACCCGCTGAGTCTACCCCGACGGAGGGCGCTTAACCTAATCATCTCAAGAGATGAGTGATGTATAATACTATCATAACTTTATCGTTAAACAACATAAGCACAACAAAGGAAAACCCCTTTACACAAACATCACAAGATACTAACACACGTAGCATCCTAGCATGTTTACTTATCAAATCAACAAGAAAGTATTACAAGGCTATCACAAACCGATACAATCAAGTTATTCACCCAAGGCACTTTCTACTATATGATTAACAAGTTCGAATTAATCCCCAAAGTACTTTATACAATAACTCTTTTAAAAGGTACGTAAAAGTCACACAATACAGTAGTATATGAAAATAGAGTGATTATCTTTCAAGTAAATCAAAACACTTCTCTTGTAAAACTCAAGTAATAACATTGTTTTCAAACGCCCAAGTTTGCCTAATTTCAAATGTTCATGTTACTTATTTTAGAAAGGTTTCATAACTCATAGTCTTAATCTCTTTTAAAACATTTGAGTAACATAAGTCTTATGTGAATAGGTTATTCTTGTTTATAATAATCTTACTACAATGACCATGACCTAGAAAATGTAATATCATTTTGTCTCATCTTAGTTTCTATGCAGATGGAGGTTTCACTGGTTTTAATAATACAACTCATTAGTCAAGACATTTTCCTTTATTAACGCTTTGCAGATGGTTTGGCGATACACATTCGATTTCCAAATCAAGAAACATTCTTAAGCCGTTATACCTAACTTCCCATAAAGCTAGTATAACTCTTAAGTTTTCAAAAACCAAGTATTACTCTCCCTTCAAAACGATTTATAAATCTTTTGAAATACATCAAGTTCTTTATTATAACAAGCCAGTTATAATTCACATCAGTTACCTTTTAAAACCACAAAGTATTTTCTTACCTACATAAAGCTGTTATAACCAACTTCCCATAAAGCCGTTATAACACTTTATGTTTTTTTAAAAACAATCAAACACAGTTAACACATGTACGTCTACCGTACTACATAGTTCACACATATCATGCTAGAAGAGATAGGAAGAGGTTCACATACCTCGCGACGAGTATCGACTAATAGCAAAACGCTCCAAGTACTTCCAACCGTCGGCTACTCCTTAAGCCAAGTAGATCGCGCCACACGTAGTACTTCAACCTATAAGGCCACAAGGCACTTATTAACATTTAGACCTCATCGCAGAACATTCTACCGAAATTGGCAAAGACTCCCCGCAACAAACAGAAATCTCTCCTTTATCGAGGCTCGGCTACCAAGCCAACCGGGGTTACACATCTAACCCGAATCATACAATTCTACTCACGTAAAAGCTACACAAGTCTCATCTGAATACACCTATGTAAATACAACAAGACTCTTCTTTCAAACGGTTTCTTATTATTCAGCTTAAGTCAAAAGACATCACGACAACAACGTTGAGTTCTACATATAGAATACTTCAATTATAGTCGACAATCATGTAATTTCCAATTACAATAGAGGACAAGATATTTACCTCGATAAGCCCATAATTATCCAAGTATAAAGTCGATCCCGGCAATCGCTTAGCTCCAACTCCGAGCGCTCCAACCCGCTCTAAACCACCCTTAGAAGTTCTAACCAACTTCTACACAATACTCCAACGGACTATGGAGATTTTCCTAGGGTTTCGGTTTGTGGACGATCGAAGTATAATAGTATTTCGGGCTTTTCGTAGAGGTATAACCTTAGAATACTACAAGGTATACGGCTAAGGTAATTTGGGCATTATAACAATACTTTTAAGAGTATTTCTACACCACAAAGGGGGGTATTATACGAAAGCAACTAGGCTAGGGGGGGTACCCCACGGCCACACTACTATGAGGGGAGAGGCTCTCGGCGAGGGCCTTTCAAAGGGGGAGAGGGGCTCTTGGACGAGAGTCAACAAGAGAGGAGAGGGAGGGATTTTAACACTTAGAAGATTTGTGGAAAGGATGAAGAATTCATCAAAGGGAGAGGGGTATTTATAGCACAAGCCAAGGCCAACCAATGGCCAAGATCTTGCCAAGTGCATAGCAAGTGTAGGGCCAAGATCAAGCCATGTGCACCCTAACCCTACTCCACAAAACACTCCACAAAACAAGGCACAAATCAAGGCCATAAAGTAGCCCAATTCGGCCAAGGGTTGCCGCCCCTTGCTTCCAATGTGAGGGTGACACATGTCACCCTCCCGTTGGTCCAAAATGTTTCGTCTCTCGGAAAAATCCGCAAAAATTAAAAATGACATAGCCGGAAATTCCCCTACGAAAGCTGTGGAAACGTTTCGTCGAAAAACGACTCAAATCGGGTGTTGTGAACAAAAAGAATTCGGCCAAGCCTAAATCACAAGTTCAAATTTCTACGTACGTCCTTACGTACATACTCTGGAAATACGGGGTATAACATTATTTGCCTCTTGTTGAGTAAGTATTATACTAGCTAACATTTCAGTATTCGGATGGTGCCTTATGAAGCCTTGTATGGGCGGGAGTGTAGGTTGCCGGTCGATTGGTTCGATGCTGGCAAGGTTCAGATAGTTGGTCCATACTTGATTCAGCAGGATGTGGATAAGGTGAAGCTTATCCGTAAGAGGTTATTAGCATATCGAGTCAGCGAAGTCGTGCGGATAATCGGCCGACACTGGAGTTGAGCCGACGGTGGGTCTTCTTGAAGGTACCACCCCGGATGGGTGTGACGAGATTTGGACAGCAGGGGAAACTTAGCCCGAGGTACTTTGGGCCTTTTCAGATCGTTGTAGAATAGGCCAGGTTGCCTATAACTTAGCACTGCCGTCCGACTTAGGAAGCGACGTCCATATTCCATATTGCATGTTTTGGAAGAGTATCGGAGATCCATCCAGTGTTCCCGATTAATGATGACCAAGTTGGAGATAGTAACCCCGAGATTTTGGAAACTGAAGCAATGACAGAAATGTGGTACGTATAGTAGGAAGAGTTTGAGTGTGCGAGGAGGGTACGACGAGTAAGAAAAGAGGCGTAGATGTGTTAAGAAGATGGAAGTGTCCTTTTTTTATAAGTAAAGATGTGAAGAAAGTATCCTTTGGACCATGGGTGGAGCTAATGGTATTGTTATACGCTTTAGAGATGATTCTTCGTTGGCTTGGATGTGCGTTTTTGCGAGTATTTTGTATTATGGCCATGTGTGGCATAATTGGTTTCGTAAGTATAGTAGGGACGTCTATGCGCAAGTAAGCATGTTTGGAGACTTAGAAAGAACATTCGGGACGAATGTTTCTAAGGGGGGAAGAATGTTACACCCCGTAGTTCCAGGGTATGTATGTGAGGACATACGTACGAGAATACGACAGTAATATTGGAAAGAAAAAAAGGTGTGATTTTTCGACGGAAAAGTTTCCGGGTTTTGTGAGGAAAAAGGTTCGTTAATGGGAATTGGATTCCCAGATTTGGTATTCGGACTTTTTGGAATATTTAAGAATTATGGAATTATATTTCCGGAATTGGTCACGTAGGGCCCACAGGAGGAATTTACGATTTGTGGGGCCCACTTTATTTTCGGATTTTTGGCATTACAGATATTTTCGGAAGATGAAATATTTTGGACCAATAGGAGGGCGACATGTGTCACCCCTTGGTGACACTTGGTGGACGAAATGGTGGACAATGGTTGGCACGTTTTTGGCATGAAAAAGGCCAAAAACATTTGGTCAAAGTCTTGAAGATATTTTGTGTAATAGATAGATAAGTAGGACCCACACACACATGGCTAAATCTAGACCTCACACTTGCTATGATCTTAACCCTTGATTCCTCTATAAATACCCCCCTAGTTCAAGACTTCATATCATCCCACACTTAGATTTTCCAAGGCAAAACTCCCTCCCTTTCCTTTGTAGTTCTCGGCTTTGGCCTTGATTCTTGAGCAAAAATTGTCCAAAAATTCTTAAAGTTTTAAGTGTTCTTCCTTAGAGTGTTAGGAAGATTGTGTACCAAGAGTTGGAAAATATTTCACACCCTAGCCCCTAAAACTACCCCTTGGCCGAAACTTGCCCTAATTTGAGCCTAAGTGTTCTTCACTTTTTGGAGTTATATCTTGAAGAGGAGTTGGTTAGAAACTTCTAAGGGTTGCTTGGAGCGGTTTGGAGCGTTCAGAATAGGAGCTAAACGTTGCTCATGATCGACTTATAATCTTGGATAATTTTGGGCTTATCGAGGTAATGATCTATGTCCCCCTATTGTAAATGGATATTACGTATTGTAGTAGTTTAGAATTGAGTATAAGATATATTGGAAGGGTTCTTGTAAAAGAACTGAACCGTATTTACATTTAGACTGTATTTACAGTAGACTGGTGTAGTATTATTATGAGGCAGAATTTAACACGTCCGGTTAGACGTATAATCCCCTAGGAGTTGTTGGCTTGGTAGCGAGCCTTGTTAGAGGAGGAGATTTATGTGGTTGCGGGGAGGGGAGGTGCTGCCGAATTTTCCGTAGAATAAGGAATCTTGTATTTAGAATATTCTACGAAGAGATCTAGAAGTTGATAGACATTTTATGGCCATTATAGGTGGAAGTACTACGAGTAGCGTATTCTACTTGAAGGGTGGAAGAGGCTAGCAGAGTTATAGTACTTTGGAGCGTTTTGCTAATTGTCGATAATCGTCGCGAGGTATGTGAACCTCTTCCTATCCTTTCTAGCATGATATTTGTGAAATATATATAGTGCAGACGCGTGTTTAAAGGAATTTGATTTTCCTTTTGTGTCCTTGACTTGATTCCAAAGTTAAGTGACTTGTTATGAAATATTAAGGACTTAAATTATGTTAAAAAGTTATCTTGATTTCGAAAATGAGAATAGTTGTCCTTGGTTGGTTTAAAACATAAAGTGTTATAATAGCTTTATGGGAAGTTATTTATAACGACTTTATGAAAACAAAAGAATGGTTTTATCATTGGTTTTAAAATAATAACTTGGCATTTTAAAAGTTGGAGGTTGGTTTCCTTAAAAGATATGATTTAAAGATTAAGAGCCTGATTTTTTAAAGTAAAGAGACTTGACTTATAAACAACTTGATTTTGGGAAAGGAGAAGTAACTTGATTTAAAGGTATAGGTTACTTGTTTTTAAAAGAGTAAGACACTTGGTTTAAAAAGTATATTGCTACTTGACTTTAAAAAGGAAAAAGTGTCTTTGTTTTAAAGGAAGGCATGGTTTTATCTTAAAATGGTTTAAAAAGGAAGGCATGCTTTTGTTTTAAGATTGGTTTAAAAAGAAGGTATGGAAATTGTTTTGGTTTACTTAAAAGATAGTTCCTCTATTTTGATACTACGGGTATCGTGTGACTTTTGTGTGAGTAACTTGACTATTTTTGCTTGTGATAGCCTTGTAATACTTTTTTGTTGGTTTGATAAGTAAACATGTTAGACGCTACGTGTGTTAGTGTCTTGTGACGTTTGTGTAAGGGGGTTTTCTTGTTGTGCTTATGTTGTTTAACGATAAGCAGTTATGCTGATATTATATCACTTACCCCCCTGACTTGTTATGCCGAGGGTTAGCCGCGTCACGAGAATACCACGCGGTGCAGTGTGACCTATGCGGAGCTGCGGAGTTCCAGGATGATCACTCGGGTGTGTTACCCGTCGAGGAATACCTCACGCGATGCGTGACTACGCGACGGTGCGAGTCGAGTTGACGCCGAGGTTAGCTACCCCCGATGCGAATACCTCATGCGGACCTAGGTGGTCTATGCGATGCGGAGTCGAGAATAGGCTCGCATAATGATACTATGGGCGATTGGCCTTGCTTCGATCATTAGCGGCCTAGAAAAGACCAGTTACATTATATCTATTTTTTGCTCTTGGTTATGTTGTGGCACTATGTGCGGTTGAATTGGTTGTTCGTATGTATTTGTAATTGGTTTTAAAATGTTATGATTTTATTTCAGTAATTTACAGTTTCACATACTTGGTACCTGTTGTACTGACCTCCTTCGGGGGGCTGCGTTCATGCCGCAGGTAGAGGTACGCGATTGTTGATCCGCGCCATAGGATCACGATTCAAGCGTTGGGAAGCTCCGTTTCTCGGAGGCTTATCTTCGTATAGTCCTGTCGTTGTAGGTACTTACATTCGGGGTATGGCGGCCTGTCCGTCGTTGTTGTTATAACATTCTTGGTCAGTGTAATCTTGTGGCGGGGTTTGTAAGGGTGTAACTGCTCAAGTTTTTATTTATATATACGTAAAGGTAACCGCTTTTGGTTAGCTTTGTTTTCTTATTTCACTGCTTATATTTTATGAGTTTTTATTTCACGATTTTCTCACGATGTTGTATCACTAGGGTGCGGGTAGGCACGATCACAGGGGGCCGGGTCGTGACAATATGTTTTGATTGCTTGGTAATTACTTGATCATTAATTATCATAATTATTATGATTTCTAACCAAAATACGAAAGGAGGGGGGTGGTGAATATGTTGTAGTTGGATAAACATAGGTTAAATCGTGGACGAAAGTACCCCGATACTTGTGTAGCATTAATAAGGTTTTTGGTCTTAATCCTCCGCTAGAGTCAATCTTATCACCGAAAGGTAGAAAGGTGTTGTACTGGGGTTGAGTGTTTATATAACTTTAACAGGAGTATAAAACGGCTTAGTTAACCTGCTATCTCAAAATAGAAGAAGAACCATAATCAATTGTTTTAATAAGTAAGTTAAGCGGATAGTTGAGGAGATTTGGAAGCCCTATTTCCACATTACTGCAGTAAAACAACATAGTTTTCATAATTAGAGTCATAAACAACATATCAATTATCGGTCACCAAATAGATAACATAGAATAGAATTTGGTACTTGAACACTAATCCCTGAGGATGATAACTCGGTCTTCTAAGACTATATTACTTGACTCGACACGTGCACTTGCGTAAGTGTGTGCATTAAATCACGCATCACACGTGCACTTGCGTTTAGTGTGTGCATAAATCGCGCATCATATATGTGAAGTATATTAGAGGTGATGATTCCTTGGTTTGAGTATGAACCACTTGTGATTGTTGTTGATGATTGTTGAGCTGATTGAGAATTTGTATAGCTTGAGACCTTGGATGAATATTCGTGGACGAATATTTCTAAAGGAGGAAAATGTTACACCCCGTAGTTCAAGGGCATATAAGTGAGAACGTAAGCAAGGAAATAAGATTGGAAGGTTGAAAGAAAAGTATATTTACATTTCTATATGGAAAATTTTGGAAAAATGTGACGACGAAAAATTATTAACTTGGAGTTTAATTCTTTTAATTGAATTTATGGACTTAGTATTGTATTAGGAAGTCTTGGCATTGATAATATGGGGCCCACCGAAAATTTCACAATTTTGTGGGGTCCTTCGAATTTTAGATATTTTGGCCAAGTGTAGACACATTTTTTGAAAAGATAATTATAACCAATGAGAGGGTGACATGTGTCCCTCCCCCACTTGTCTTACAAGTGGCACATTGTATATAGATATATGGATAAGTCTTGCAAGACTAAAGGCTCAGAAATATCTCATCTTCTCCAAACATTTTCTTTTCTCTCTCCCTTAGCTTGCAAGTTTGAAAATCCATGGCCTAAGAAGACCAAAATTAACCTATTTTCTCCTAGATTAAACATCTTGACTAAGTTCTAAGCCAAGTTTAATACACAATTAGTGGGTCACGGTTTTGGGATAGATTTGTCCAAGAAAAACCTAAACTTGAGATGAACTTTTTGGAAGTAAAACAAGAAAGGAAATGGTTACAATATTGTAGAGGTTACATGGGTGTTGTTGGAGCTTGAAGAAGTGGTATGGAAGTGAAGTTATGGCAGAGAATCTTGTGGACCGTTTTGGCTAAATATTGAGGTAAGAGTTCTTCTTCTTTTAAAGAAATTGGATATTACATGTTGTTATAATTAGGAGATGAACTTGTGTTAAGAGAATTGGAGAATAAGAAATGCATGAAGTGGTTTAGCATGTTGGCCGAAATCTAGACAGTTTTTGGTATCTTGGATTTCGTTGGTTATTGTTGTTATTAACATCACTACTTGCATGATTAAATGGAGGAAGTATTGTTATTACAAGTTGGCGTGGTTTATATTAAGTATTGAAACTTGAATTGGATTATAAGAAATATTGAAAAGGGCTTTAGTTGTAGTTGTTTGGCCGAGACTTGTATAAAACCGTTGGATATTGTTATACAGTTTTAGGTACTGTTTTGTGGCATGTATATGATAGAAATCCAGCCACCAATATGCATGTTTAAATGTAGTAATCGCTAACGAAAGTCCTAAGGGAATAAGAGTGTAGAAAGGTGTTAAAAGGCCTCACATTTTACCCTTGTTGTTGTTGGAATATGGACTGATTTTAGTGGACTGTTTTACGTGATTAAGGGGTTGTTTTACGTGAGAAATAGGTGTGTGAATCACCTTGGTTGTTGTTTGGTTGTGCCCTTAATTGGTGCCTTGGTTATTGATGAAATTGGCCTTCTTGAAAGGTGGAAAAGTATGTATAAATAGGGGAAGTGCTGCCCGAATTTTTATGTAAAAGGAGAGTCATTATGTGGTATAGCGTATACTAGTATTCATGAAGTTGATAGACGTGTTGTTGTCATTATAGGTTGAAGTACCTATTCGGGACATATTCTACTTGTCGTGTTGGTTAGTCGTCAATAAGGTATGTGAACCTCTTCCTTCTCTCTTTTGGCATGTTCTACGTGTGAACCATAACCGTGGTATTGTTTCAAAAGTTATACTACTCTTAGAAGTTAAGGAGTATTCATGTTGTTGATTCTATGCTAAAGGCATGGCTAAATTATTCCTAAGTCCTTACCAAGTCTTATGGGAGATGTTGGTAAGAGTTTTTAGTAAGCTTTGGTGTCGAGTTGATCTTGCTAAGCTACAACACTAATAAGTAATAAGCGTTGAGACTGATTTTGGTAAACGTGTTAAAACAAGTCATTGCAGCGTTAAATGAAAAAGAGTATCGAACAAGCCATTGCAACGTTCAATGAAAAAGATATCGACAATCAATTATATTGAAATGAGTAGAATTTCCATTTGCATAGAAGCTAAGATATAACCAGTTCGTTTTACATTTTCTAGGTTCACAACTGATAAGATAAGATCATTATTAAATATATAACCTACTAACGGCTCATAAAATATATTAATTTGGCAATTCGGATCGGTTATCACCATTCAAATGTTTCCATAATGTTAGCTAGAAGAGCGAGACAAATTTAGATTATCGAGTTGGTACAGACGACAAGTGTTAGTATGTGACTCTTCCTTTCTTCTTTGAGCATGAACTTTATAAAATGAGTGTACGGTGGACGTACATGTTTTAAAAGAATCTAGATTTCATGTGGTACATGAGTTGATAGTAACTTGATTTTAAAAATATACTTGACTTGATTTTAAAAGTATAAGTCACTTGGTTGTAAAAGTGTAAGTGTCTTGATTTTCCAAGAGAGGATTTAAAATGATACTTGATATGATAAGTGTCTTGATTTTCCAAATGAGGATTTAAAAATGAAAGGTATGAGAGTGCCTCGGTATTTCTAAAAAGGAAAGCATGGTATTGCCTTGGTATTTCTAAAAAGGAAGGCATGGTATTGCCTTGGTATTTCTAAAAAGGAAGCCATGGTATGACCTTGGTTTTTCTAAAAATAAAGGCATGATATTGCCTTGGTATTTCTAAAAAGGAAGCCATGATATGGCCTTGGTTTTTCTAAAAAGGAAGGCATGGTATTGCCTTGGTGTGTCTAAAAGTATAGGCATCGTAATGCCTTGGGTTTTCTAAAAGGAAAGTATGATAGTGCCTTGGTGTTTTCTAAAATGAAAGATGTGATTGGTACATGATATGTCGGTACCACGCATTTCTAAAAGGAAAGTTCATTTTAATATTTGGTACACGAGATGTTGGTATCTAGGTTTGGTTAAAATGAAAGATTTTATATGTGTTTGGTACATGATATGTTGGTACCTTGGCATAGTTAAAATGAAATATTTTATATGTGTTTGGTATATGATGTTTTGGTACCTTGGCATAGCTAAAATGAAAGATTTTATATGTGTTTGGTACATGATGTTTTGGTACCTTGGCATAGCTAAAATGTAAGATTTTATATGTGTTTGGTACATGAAGTTTTGGTACCTTGGCATAGTTAAAATGAAAGATTTTATATGTGTTTGGTACATGATATGTTGGTACCTTGGCATAGCTAAAATGAAATGTTTGTATATGTGATTGGTACATGAGATGTTGGTACTTGGTTTTATTCCTTTGAGAGTCAAAAGATGAGTTAAATTGCACAAGGTTGCTTATGATAACTATTCGTGCAAGTGTTATTATTCCATTTCGCCGAGTCCTCACAAAGTAGGGATGCGTTATATGAAAACAGATCGACGACTACAATTTCTATAAGGTGCAATGGTACAACGATAGTGCAGTGATACAGTGATCTGTCTGATTGGCTCTTATTTTATATGGCATGGTAGGATATGGTATTTGATTTTCATACTTGTCCCTGTCATTCTTTTGTACAGTTATGATCTTGTTTACTGTACCTCATGTTTACATACTTGGTACCTTGTTGTACTAACCCCCTTCGGGGGGTTGCGTTCATGCCCGCATGTATAGGTACTCAGTTTGGTGATCCTCGAGCTTAGGATCTTTGCCCAGCTTTTTGAGATAGCTCCACTGTTCCGGAGCTTGTCATTTTGGTACAGGTCTTCCATTTTGACTTATGTATATTCAGAGGTACAGCGGGACCTTGTCCCATCACATGTCTTTATCAAACTCTTAGATGTCTTATAGACAGGTGTGAATTGTATATGTATTTGAACATATGTGAGTTGTACTAGTTTTGGTTATATCTATATACAGTGGCGGCCTTGTTGGCTTGTTTGTTTTTATAACATGAGTTTTCTTAGAGCTTCCGTTGATTTTATGTGATGTATGGGTAAAAGGGTGCCCATGTAGGGCACCAGTCGCTCGCCCGGGGTTCGGGTCGTGACACTTACATCCTAAAAAAATTCATGCTGAAGATACAAAACGACATTCCTCACTTAAGTGCCAAGAAGTGAAAGATGAGAAACCTACAGGTCCTTTATTTTCGCACCACCACCCCAAGAGCGGAGCAGGAAATTTGATGCAAAACGGAAGGTGCAATTCATATCCTCAAAGTGGAAGAAAAAGTGATGAAGGTGATTGCATCGTGTCATGACGTTAAACCAAATGATTGTTGGTAGGCAACCCAATCGACTAAGATTATAAAATCAATGATAGTTACAAAGTAATGAAAAGGCCCTCTTAGAAAGAATGTGACATAAAAAATGAGAATGAGAAAATTGCTTGAAAAGAATGATTGAAATGTTCGTAGATATGAGTAAAATACTAGTGAAAATAATCGATGAAGAGAGGGCTGAAAGTAAAGAGGAGAAAATAATGGGTGATGAGGTCTAAAAGTGTAAAATGCTTAGGAAAGTGTAAGTCACTTCTTATAGTTGTCCTACCCATCCCCTAGCCAACATTACAATCCGTTGAAGTCATATTTAATTCTACTCGAGCACGCTTAATTAGTAGAGATGTACATAGCGGGCAAGCCTATGATTCTTTGTGCATACATATGAATTCCTTTGTGAATGTGAGATTTGCTTTTGATGCTAAGTCCTTAAATTATATTCATTAGTTGATTTGAGTGTGTGAACTATTTCTTCTTGTGAGGGCATTTGTTTCATGATAGATAAGTGACGTTATTAGCTTTCTTTGACAGAGTAGGTGAGCGAGCTTGAATTTGATGAGCTAGAGTCCGTCTTTGAGGTTATGAGGTTAGAAGTCCGTTATTTGATTGAGTTGACTTGTATATCTTGCATGATGATCAGAAAGTGTATATTTGATGGTTTGAGTTGCTATAGGGCCTAATTGTTTGTATCAACCAAAGTGGTGGTGTTCCTAGCTTGATATATTGAGGGTGTGTTTAGTTGTTTGTTCGAGGACGAACAAAGGTTCAAGTGTGGGGTGGTGATGTTAGGTGTCACCATACTTTACCCATGTTTCTACCTTGTTTTGAGAGCTAAATGCATTAAATACACCTAACATATATTGACTTTGCGATGTCAATCTAATATGTGCGTTATTATTAAATCTATGTACTTTATGTTAAAAATACTTCATTTCGAAGAAGGAGTCAAAATGAGTTCAAGCGACGTGTTCCCAATCTAATGAATAAATTTAGAACTAAAATAGATACTTTGGTACTTTGAAGTCTGAGTAGAAGTCCAAGAAATTCATTTGGAATCAAGATCCGAGTTGGAGGGACAAAAATTTGTGGCTCTGGAATTTTGGTCTAGCGCCCGCGCCACCCTCCAACGTGGGCGCCCCGTGAGAGGCTTAATTTTCGGCCAATTTTTCTATTTCGTATTTTAAGGGTATTATGGTCCGGGCTCGTTTGTACATGTTATAAATATATTATAAACTCATTTTTGAAAGGGGTTAATAACTTTAGACCTAGAGAGTTTGGAGTAGTCGTGGGTAGGAGATTATTGAGTTTTACCTTTTCTTTTCCATACTACTCATTTTTATATTTTCTTTGGATGATTTGTTGTATTTCCTCTATGTCTATGTGGAGCTAAACTTCTCATTCTAGGATTATGGTTCTTTCATGAACGTTGTTATTCGAAATACTAATTTCAATTAATTAGCTCATCGTATTAGTTTATTTATTTAATCATGAGCTTAATTATTTGGTTGCTTGATCACCAATCGAATACTATCTGTGAATCTTAGCTTTAACTCGAGAGAGAAATTCTAGGATATCGATAGGATTAAATAGAGCAGGATCTCAATCATGGCATTATGGAACGGAATTGCGTCTAGGATAGAGATATACCTAATTCGCCCTACTTGGTTGATATACAAGAAATATAAGTGCATTTGTGTTAAGGTTCACGACCACAGAGATATAGGCGTGAAAGTAATACAAATAGGCGGCTAGAAGACTCGAGAGATTCGTAGTCGTAATATCAACCCCGTCAACCAGTAAACTATATAAATTAAGAAGTTGAATCAATTGAAGAATATAACGTGATTGTTAGATATCTCATAGCCCTGGATCGATTTCATCTCATTGATAATATAAAAACCCGCTCTTTCTTGGTTGAAGTTCATTGTTGTTTCTTTTTGTTTTAGTTAATTTATAATTACAACCTACGGATTCCTCTCTTGTATAGATAATTCGGATCGTTTAATTTAGCTAACGGCTAATCATAAATCTATGTGAATTCGACATCCGATTTTTTAAATCACTATATTACTTGTACGACCACGTACGTTTGTGTGCAACAAAAGAATTAAATTTGAGGCAAGGACAATTGATGTTGCTTGTTGTACAAGTCCAAAAAACAATATCGTTTGTGCAAGTTCAAATGATTATTGAAGCACTTGTCCTGCCATATTTGGTCCTAGTTATCCATTATGCCTAAACAAGAATAGTATTAATGGCCATCATTAACCCTTATAACAGAGCCTACCAGCATTGTTTTAGTCATAATAATTCATGTCCAGTTTACTCGTTGGGTCGATTATGATGCAAGAAACTAAATAATATACTATCATGAGACCTACCATGATCAGGGGACTCAATTATGAAAACAGATGAGTAATTTCCTAGTGTTTCAAAAAAAAAAAGAAGAACTAACCAACATGTCTTTAAGGCGTGAAACACTATTTTACATTAGAGATAAGAAAGGTATCTTGGACAGTGATCCAAGTGTATAGAGAAACAAGAATTTTTTCCTTTCAATTCTTCTCTTTTGGGGTTTTCACTTTATCAGGACACAATGATGGGGACTCCATGTTAAACTTTCACTAATCTGCTAGTGCTATCGTTGCTTTATTAAAGATTTTTCAAGAGTGAGGACAAACTTCTACTACCTTCAATCTGTTTGTTCATTTCATGGGAATAAAGTGAAGACTTGGCCATACGTAACCAATACAAAAGTAAAAAGGGAATTAGAGCTTTGACAACCAAAAGCTTTGAAGAATGCAATATTTCTACCTGTTATTACAAGTGTTACTGCACTTTCTAGGAGCAGAAGATTGTACTATTAGACCAATTTTCAACTCAACCCAACATGATAAAACTGAATGGTACAAAGAAGACCAGCATGTAGTACATCTGTATAAAGTAGTTATGTGTTCCTGATCTGTAATACAAACTTTTACAAGTTTGGTGTATGAATCAATAGCTAACTATAGTCCAAGTCAACCTGGAAAGAAGAACATACTCATCTATTTTTGCTTAAAAAAGATAAGTACTCACAAAGGAAGGAGTTGATGTCACACTTATTCACCAAGAAAGGACTCACTTAAGAGTGTTAAAAGCAGATGAAAGATAGTGCAGGACATTTTTGCCTAAACGTTCCAAGGCAAGTTCTCTTTTTGGTACATTGATTGACAACCTCCTATTTTCTTTTCACTATTCATCCTTAGAATTACCTAAAGGTTGCATTTCCATTTTAAATTTATTCCTCCAAGTATAAGCACCATTTGTGGTAACCAAAAGATTCGTCTTTACTACTAACTCTTAGGCTTTCATGGATCAATGAAAGAAAAGCTAGTCCACGAGACTTGCTATCAGTGTGAACTTCCTTAAGAATTAAAGCAACAATTTGAACCACATTTTCACGAGGTTTCCTATCCATTTGAACATGATGGGATCAGAATCACACTATTCACATAGAGAAGAATTTACTTTCCGACGCCCATGCTGCTAGAACTAGTAATACTAGAGATTCGACTTTCACTAGAGCAAGTAGGTATAATTTGTTATATTTCTCACTTTAATTAAAGGATCTTTCGACGTCGTGTACAAAAATCATTCCAACAATGAAAATTACATATCTAACAACATACTGTAGTAGCTAAGCCAAGAACTACTGTCAAAAGAATGTGCCAAGAGAAAGAATATTCCAAATTTGCTATGACAAAATTGAAGATTTAAATTACAAAAAGGTCTTTACACGTTTACTCTTCCGTGGTGTATGTACCTCTTGTAACACAGAACACTTCTTGTTTCTCTTGGATATTCTATTACTAATCATCCCAGTCATTTTCCCGTCCGTCCTTTTTAGAAGACCTGGACGTGAGGCCATTGGCAGAGATGTTCCCATAGGTATGTCCACCTGGTGACTTAACTGCATTCTCCTCATCCCAATCGTCATCCCAATCTTGATCCCAACCATCCGCTGTAACAACATTTGCAGCTGAGGTGGATTCCGGAATTCCCATCTCTAATTCCTGATATGGAACTCCATCTTGACGTCTCTTCTTCCTTAGCTTGCAGCAAGCCCATGTCCCGCCAAAAAGTAGGGCTACAAGAAAAAATAAATACGCACCATAGATGGGGGTCACATGCTTAGAATAAAGAGACACCTGCTGCAGAATGCTCTCCACAGAAACATGTCGGTCCAATTGAAGCCTGCAACTACCATCTCCAGCCTTCAGCACTATTTCAGCACCTTTGCCCAAGATTGATGAGATATCGATCTACCATAGCAGATTTGTAATATTAGAACGAACGTCCAGCATAGCATAACATGGAAATTTAAGCAGTCTTGTACTTGCACAAAATTGCAAAATTACGAGTGAAGTGCACATTGTTGGTCTGCGGTTGTGGTTGGAGAAAAAGTAACTATCTGATTGCACTTGGTAAACAAATCCAAGTGCCAAAGGTGCATAGTGATTTTGCATGAGAATCTTGCCAAAGCGGAAACTTCTGAGATTTTAGAACTTCATTTCCACCCAATCTTTTAAGCACTGAGATGTACTAAGACCCATTCTTTTAAGCACTGGAATACACTAAGTTAAACCTAGTGTCTGTAAATTCAAATTATAGATCTCCTTCAATTTATTTCTGTAGCACCAAAAGTGCTTGTATGGTATTAAAATAAATTCTGAATCAAGTGCATCGTACAGGTTCTTTTTATGACTAGATTCGGAACACCTCAGACGTCTTATGAAATGACGCTTTTATGAAAAATTCTTCTCTGCGAAGCTAGGATACTCGCCAAGACCTCTGAATCAGATAGATTCATATCTGAAAGAGGTTGACAATAAGTTCTTTCAAAATTGACTATTTGCCCCTCTGTTAGAGGTGTTCCAGAAATGTCTGCGATCGAGTAAATAGCTCTACGAACGAATGGATCGGATCGACTTGGAAAATGGAAAGATTTGTACAAGTTATACGTTTCGTCACCAAAAAGTAGCACCAGCAGTCAAAAGAACTGGAAAAAACAGAATCCAGAAGAATGATGCACTTTAATCTTATAAGCCCTAATACTTCTTAATGGTCCATTCTTTAATTTTATACAGATCTAATAAGAATGACATCATTGAATCAAGAAACTGTTCCACCTCGTTATACTATCAAACAGTCAGGGATGCCTTCATGATAGTGATAAAAGTATTTATAATAACAAAGCCCGTGAGATTTTCAAGGGTGAAGGGAGGGGAATATCACAGAGGAAAATTCAATTTTAGAAGCTTGCTCAAATGCATATGTGCACCTTATTGTATGACATATAAAAAAACTCAATCATAATCTGTTTTATTTGGTCCACAAAAAATCAGTTTATTGCAGACAATTGGCAGTTTCTAGTATATAGAATTTTCTGGGTGAAATCAGGAAGGGTATTTCAGGTCAAAGAAATAAGATTATTCGTTTTGGTGGAAATTACTTTTTTGTTATGACCAAGAAATCAATCTAAGACCAACCTTGAGGACCAACCGTGCCCTTCGAAACTCTGGGATAATGGGCCCACCCCTCTACCCTTCTCCACTTAAATACCACGCTTAGTTCGCATGGCTCAGGGTCACAAGCCCCTCAACTTTCACTTGAACTAAGCCGGGGGGGGGGGGGGGGGGATTATTACTACAGGGTCACTTCTTTCAAGTTGGCTTCTAAATCCCTACTAAACTAAAGAGATGCACTTGCACTTTCAAGTTTCACATATTTATTTCTTTTCTTTAAAAGAAAGTATGCACATGTTAGTGTACGACCACCTCATCTAAAAAATTAAAGCCTTAAACCGTTAGAGAGAGCTTACTTTTATTTACTTAATTATGTCTTCAACGCAGTCCTCCACGTGTAGGCTTCATTCCTTTTTTTATGAGTCAACCACATATTCTTTCCATAGTAAGTAGGGTGAAACTCGAACATTGAACTTCTATGTGCTCTGACACCATGTTGAAAAACATGGTCATCTCATCTAAAAGCTTATGCTAATAGAGAAAGCACACTTTTGTTTACTTAATTATGATTTCAACAACCCATATTTCTTCAATGCACCAATTTATAACAAAACTGAGTATACAATGAATCCTTCAGGTACTGTTCTGTATGCTGAACTATGTGATACACTCAATCTGAAGTGTGATGCCTCCTATAAGACACTAAGAGTTTGGTCAAACTGCTTATCAAAATAAAGTCGTTCCTAATCCATGCTTTGGTATTCAAACATCCCAATTAACTAATCACGTACACAAGAATTTTCTTGAGTATCCCATCTGATTTTGTCCGATATCAAAATCCAATTAATACCTAGAAGACAAGAAACCCTAATTTAATCTACCTATGCTAGTCATCATCCTTTTTTCAACCAACTTTTTGTGGGTTTCATCCATTCAGACAGGCCTTTCAGCCCAACTTTACAGCTTTGGAACTCCGCAACATAAATCTTCACTTCTAAACCATCTATTTATCTAGAATCATTTCGTTTTTAGCAAAGATGCACAGTACTTTTATAAATGATAAAAATAACTTTTAATATCTCATTCAACATTTGAATAACGATTGTTCCTCAACCCCCCTTGAGATCTGGCCCTTCCCCGGACCCCGCGCATAGCGGGAGCTTAATGCACCGGCTGCCCTTTTTTTCTCCATGATCATGAGAGGAAGTGTTAGGAATATGAATTGGTGTGGGTGTGTAATGCAAAGCCTAAGAAAAGACTGATACTTCTAGTGCTGTTCAGTTATGGTAAGGGACCTTAATAGAACGAACAATATGGAATATGACAAAAACCGAGAGCACTGTGAAGAACAATTGAGAATTCTACCAAACATTCCTTGTGGAATTTAACGCCCACAGGTAAGGCTGGATAAAAAAATCCAGAAACTAACTGTATGTAAAAACTCATGACGGTAATTCCTATATAATACATTTGAGCTGCTTATAAAAACATAGAATAAGAAAGTTTCAATTCTGCATTCCATTTGCCAATCAATGCATTCCTTCTCTAACAACAAAAAAAACATAGTACATTCATTAAGGGGATAACCAGAAATTTGGCCTCAATTTCACTCTAGATAATATGTTATGAGGTAACAAGCAGAACATGATATAATCTGAAGGTTGTTTTTGCTATCACAACACTAATCAGTTGGTCAATGTAACAGGAGAAGTTCAAATGCATGCGATAAGCCCAAGTTAATTCTCCTCTTTACAATATCACCTCTTTTCCTCAAATCATATAAAGGAGTTGGGGGGGGGCAGTCAATACCAAGTACATCGACAGACTGCATACCTTTTCTGATTGATGTTTGGGTATTTTAATAGCTTGTGGAGAACCATCTACAGGAGGTTGGATATTGACATTTACTTCCACTATTTTTTCCCCTTCATTTTGCACCACAAGGAACAACTCAGTAGATCCTGTCAAATAAAAAAAGCAAAACTATCACAGATATTAATCACATTTTTAACTTGGGCTTAATATATAGGTAGCCCCTTAAACTTGTTAGGATATTCCATTTAGACACTCAATCTAAGCCTTGTTCCAATTGAACACCTCAACTCCTAATAAAGTTTTCAATTAGGCATCGATTCAAATTTTAGAAAAAAATTGGTGTGTGTTTTCATTCGTCTATTAGATAGTTAAATTAACCACATATAAAATGTCATATATTTAATTATACGCATTCGCCTCAATAAGACGTAAAACTACAGGCATTTTCTACTTGAGACGTTGATGCGCATAATTAAAGGAGATGACAATTTTTTTGTGGTTAACTTAATTACCTAATAGACAAATGTAAATACACACAATTATTTTTCTAAAATTTGAACCGAAAGTGTCTAATTGAAACACTTTATTAGGAATTGAGGTGTTCAATTGGAACAAGGCTTAGTTCGAGTGTCTAAATGAAATATCTTGACAAGTTTAAGGGGTTGGCTATGTATTAAGCCTTTAACTTGCTATGACAAGAGTAATACAAAAACAACAACATACTCAGTGTAGCCCCACAAGTTGGGTGTGGGGAGAGTAGAGTGTACACAGAACTTATCCCTACTTTGGGAGGTAGAGAAGTTGTTTACAATAGACCCTCGGCTCAAGATAAAGCAAAACAAAAAAGATCAACAAGGAAAAGAAATATAACTGCAACAAAACAGTATGCTAAGCGAATAACAAGCAACAATAGATAGTAATAGAAATCGAATGATAAGAAACTGCATAAAAAATACTACAGCTGCTATTAGGAAGGAAAAGAGAGACAACACTCTATTACCTACTAACCTTTTACCTAATATGTGTCCTCCACAACCTCCTATCTAAGATCATGTCCTCGGTAAGATGCAACAGCGTCATGTCCTGTCTAATCACCCCTCCCCAAGATTAATATAAAGCTTATTTGCAAAGAAAATTTTGTGACTAAACTGATGCAAATCCTGAGTTAAAGTAAAAGCCTTATTCATTTTGTAGATAATAACATTTGCGTCCATTCTTCTCTATGCTTATGAACACTCTAATCAATAGGATCATAATGTAAGTTGTCCTCGCAAAAACTTCATGTAGGTTTTACTTGGAGAAGTTTATGGTAGTTCTGACTTTACATATGAGAGTTACCCGATCTCACGACGAATTGAAGGTGTTCTTCACTTATGCAAGGACGTTCATTTCCCTCCTTGATTTTCTCCTCCTTTTATTTCTAATTTTAATTTTGTGTTTTCTGAAATGTAAAAGTTTTTTGACTTCTTTGGTTCTGCTTTGTTTCTCTTCTAATTTCGGTTTCTCAGTTCTCCATTAATTTTGTTATCTTGGTTTTGTAATTAAGTTCGCCTTTCTTCTGTCCCTCTATCTCTCTTTAATTTTTAGTTTTCCATTTCTCCGTCCATTCCTTTCCCTTCTTTTCAGATTTTCAAAACTTCCTAATTTGCTAGTGCAATTGGATTTGATCATAAGTTAGCACACTAAAAAGACAATATGATCAACTGTACGGAATCAATCAATTCATAAGAAACCCAACTAGCAAAAATGCATGAAATAATCACTGTAAAATACGGACATAATTTAGTTATCCACAATAGAAGAAAACCAAATGCAAAAAGAACCCATATACCTTCCTATTTGAAGAGATTGTGATGTTATAAATTGATTTACTTTCTTCAAAGGATGATAGTTTCTTAATGGTCCTACTTTAATAAAACCAATCCAAAATATGCAGTTCATTAAGGAAATGGGGATAGAAGGTCGAAAAGAGGAACAAAATTCATGGATCGAACTCTTCTTGTCCCCATTTGTTATTTCTTAGATTAAGATGTTAGAATCCATACATAGAACTGATTATAAATATTGTCTCTAAAGTTTGCCCCTAGATGAATAAGACTCTTTATCTTCTCATCAATTTAATGAGTACAATTTATCTTTACTTAAAAATTAATTAATATAAAATTCAGAATAAGATACTAATTAAATACTGTATCTGCAAAATATTAAAGAAAATTTGAATTTACATTGTAAAAATTGTTTGTTTGATGAAGTACACTCTAGAAGCTAGTTGGCGGACGTGATGGTCTTGAGGTGATATTGGTGGTAGTAGTTCGTGGTGGTGGCTAGTAAGTGGTTGTGAAGTGCTGACGGATGGTGGAGGTGGTTGGCAATGAGGGCATGAGATGGTGGTTGTGTGGTGGAGGCTAGTGGTGGTGGTTGTGTAGTGGTAGTTGACTAAGTGGTAGTAAACAGATGCCTTTGCTGAAATCTTTAAGCAAACGTGTTATTGATTTTAGCGCTAAGTACAAAATCAGAATCAACCAGGCTATTCATAGCAAATAAGTGGTTGTAAAAGGAAAAAACAAGGATTTAATGGAGATTCAAAACCCCACTAAGGGAAAACAAACGGGCATTAGGCAAGTGTTTATGGAAATTTGGAGAGGAGAGTATAGCTCAAGTCTTCAAATTCATCATGTAGAAGTTCCGTGCTGTATATGCAACTTGGTAACAAATAATCTAACTTCCACTATAAATGAGCATGCAAACTTGAGACCGTCAACAATAGCCCTATCATCAATAGCAAGATTATAGCAGTACACAATGAAGCTCTTTTGGCAATAGAGAAATCCCAAAGGGCTAATGGTGCCTGATTCGAAACTCGGTGGATAATAGGCTCGTCCCTTTACATTCTCCACTTACATACTAAGCTTTTGTTTGTGTTAGGGTTCGAACAGTGACATGTGCTTAATCCACACATCACGCATTCTGCTCTTGCCACTAAACCAAAACTCCGGCGGCTCAGTACCCAATGAAGTGCTCATACTAAATTCTAGGAAGGATACAAAAGCTTTCCCCTATGCACCAGAAGAAAGTGATGCTATATGAGAAGTGTTTGCAAATAATCCTTTTCTCCTTCCTTACTCCCATCAAATACAACATGAATATCCGCTCGTGTATTCATATCTCACGCAGCAGTTCAATGACAAGTGCTTCTCTACCAAAACTAGAGATAAAAATCCTACTCCACAATTAGGTCAGTATAAAAGTTACCAGTTAAGAAAAATATAGGTCAGCACAAATGCATGTGTGTGCATATTTAAGAAGTGTTGTTGAGAATTGAGAATTCTTTGGTCAATTCAAACAACTATGTTAGACAATTAGCTCTAAAACAGTTAGATATACCATCCGACCTCTCTATGACAGCCCCATTTGTTCCAACATTTTGTTTGTTTTTATTGTTATTGGTTGTTATACACCTACATTTGGCTATTACAAGCAAAAATTATCCAAAAATCAATTTTCTTTCATTTCTTAATGTTATAAAAAGATACAAAAATTATTTAAATTTAAACTCAAAGATATGCATACTTCACTAATTAAAGAAAGTTAATACAATTTCAATAAATTCATATTAAACGAAATAGCTTGGCGTTTAGAGATACAATCAGACCTCTTTATAACGTTACTTCACTATAAAAGCCACGTTTTTCTCAGAATGGATTCTTTATGTTATATTTTACCTCTGTAGCAACACCAGTCACCTTTATAACAATATATTTTTTTATAAAATTACCCCTCTATAACAACTATATTTTTTTTGTGATAATTAAACCATCTTTATAGAAATAGAATCTCTAAGATTATCAATAATAGGTCTAGAGAATTTGATACTTTAATACATCATTTATGATAATTTATATTATATGAATATATATTTCCATCATTAAAAGATTTTCCTTGGTATACAAATTGTGAAAAAGCTAGCATTTGGTATTATCAACACTTATAATTAAAGTTATTTACGTACAAAGCTTTCCATTTTGTATAAGAATACATATTAAAGTTATGTTTTTCATTGGAGATATTTTTGTAGCCTGCTAAAGTATTTATGTGAGACATATTGATTTCTTGCTTAATATTGTTCATGTCATATGGGGTCTAAACATGAAGCTATTTCTTTAGAAACGACGGTAGCTATTGAAAAAAAAGGATAATCCTACCATCTTTAGTTATGAATTTACTGAAATTGGATTAATTATCTTTAAATTTTAATTAGTGAAGTCAAGTTATTTCTAAACATCAAGCTATAAAATTTTAATTGTGTTAACTTTCTTTAAATGTCATATGGCGTCTAAACGTCAAGCTATTTCGTTATGAATTTATTGAAATTGTATTAATTTTATTTGATTTTTAAGTAGTGAAGTATGCATATCTTTGAGATTTTAAATTTAAATATTTTTTGGATCTTTTTATAACATTAAGAAATGAAATAAATGATTTTGGGACTTTTTGCTTATAACAACCAACTTTTATTCAAGGGAAAAGGGTCATATTTGTCATCCAACTTTCGGAAAAGGGTCATATTTGCCCTCCGTTAAAGTTGGGGTCAAATATGCCCTTTCCGTTAGCAAAGTTGTCACATTGCCCTCCATGGACCGAAATTCCACGTGGGTGGGACCCTATCTTCCTCTTCTACCGCCGCCGGAGCTTCGACAACCCATCCCACCACAGATCCAGTACCCAAGTGAGATCCGCCGGAGCTTCGACAACCCATTCTTGATAATGTCAAATTTTCCGATGTAAATCCTAAAGATTTCATCATGGTTTTGCACTATGCTATGAGATCTATACGCAACTTTGTTAATTTCTTGATTAGGGAAATGGAGAGTGCTAACCGGGATATTGATGCTGCTACAAACTTTATTCAAAATGATGTTACTTTCCATAAGAGTAATCACAGAGCTTTTGCATTTGAATCTTTTGTTTGTAGAGATTTATTCAGCGGGTTCAACGTGCCAACTTTTAATGTTCAAAATGATGATTCTTTATTTTCCGGCGAGATAAGTCGCCGGAACTTTTTCTATGAACAGTTCAAGAAGTTGAAGTCTCTGAGTGTTACTCATTTTCTTAAACCCTTCTCTGTTTGGGAAATACTTGAAGGCTAAATACCTTCATTTGGTTCATCCAAAAATGGAGTTTTCCTTTTCCGGGAAGTTGAATCAGAGGAAACTTTTGAACTCCGGCGAGTTCCCGGAAACAGTTTTTCAAGCTTTTCAATGAGATGGGGAGGTGCGTGTGGCTATTGCATTGCTTAGCATTCTCTTTTGATCAACAAGTTAGAGTTTTTCAAGTAAGGAAGAATTGTAGATTTTCTGAGGTCTACATGGAAAGCGGCGGTTGCGGCGGCGGTAGAAGAGGAAGATGGGTCCCACCCACGTGGATCCCATGTGACATGGGATCCACGTGGAATTTCCGTCCATGGAGGGAAAATGTGACAACTTTGCTAACGGAATTGACCTCATACTTTAACGGAGGGCAAATATGACCCTTTTCCGAAAGTTGGATGGCAAATATGACCCTTTTTTCCTTTATTTAAACAACAAATGTTGTTATAGGTGTATAATAGTCAAATCGCTATAAAAGCCAAAAAAATATTAGAATAAACAAGACTATTATATAGCTTGACGTTAAGTTAATACAATTTCAATAAATGAAATTCTTAAAAATAGCTTGACGTTTAGAATACCTTGAATTTACTAATTAAAATTAAAGAAAGTTTATACAATTTCAAGAAATTCATAACTAAAAACAGTAGGATTATCTTCTTTGCATTAGCAATAGCTACCCTTGTTTCTAAATAAATAGCTGGATCAAGAAATCAATATGTCTCAAATAAATACTTTAGCACGCCCGAGAAATATTTCCAATGGAAATAACTTTAGTATGTATCTTTATACAAATTGGAAAACTTTGTACGTAAAGAACTCCAAATACAAGTGTTGATAAATTTTATACAATACCAAATGTTAGCTTCGTCACACTTTGTATGCCAACAACAATCTCTTAATAATGGAAATATTGTAAAAAGGGGCAGTCCGGTGCACTAAGCTCTCACTATGCGCGGGTTATTTGCATAAATGATGTATTAAAGTATCAAAATATTTGGTGAAGATCTTTAGACATATTATTGTTAATTTAAGAGATTCTATTTCTATAAAAATGGTTATTATATTACCCAATAGAAAGTTGATATTATAGAGGGGTAATATTACAAAGAGTACTGTTATAAAGATGGTTGTTGATGTTATAGGTAAAAAGTTGTTATAGAGAGGTAAAATGCAACATAAAAAGTCGATCCCGAGGAAAAACTGACTTTTATAGTGAAGTATTATTGTATAAGAATGATGTTATAGAAAGGTCCGACTGCATAATGATTATTTGAAAAGAACTTGGAGACACTACTATTCTTCAGGAAGGCATCTAAACAGTGATACGAAGATCAAGTGCCGCCCACGCATTTACTTTTCCTTGTTCCCATTTTCTCTTGGTTCTTTTCTCTTACCATTGTTTTGGGAGGTGAGGGGTTGGGATGCGGAGCAGGGTCCTATCAGATAGCAAGAAAGATGGTCGAATTCAAATTTTAATGTATTAGAACTATATCTTAAGATCTCATAATGGTTAGATTTTAAGTTATTTCAATAAATAATCCTAGACAAAATGCTACATTCAATTACCTACAACAACAACAACATACTCAGTGAAATCTCATAATGTGGGGTCTGGGGAGGGTAGAATGTACACAGACCTCACCTCCTCCACCTTAGTAGGTAGAGCGGTTGTTTCCGGAAGACCCTGGCTCAAGACAAAGCATAATCAGGCAAAGCAAGCAAAGCAAAACAAAGAATGAGAAACGGTCAGACTCATACGAAAAATTAAAGCATTGTGGACATGCAGATAGTAAAAATCAAATACGCAATGGTAGCGCATTCTAACAACAAGAAAAGTAGCTAACGAGAAGCAGTAGCTAACACAACTAAATAAGATAAATAAATTACACTAAAGAACACATAGCAGGATGAATCAAACTACAGAGTACTATAGAGAAATAATGCGCTTATAAGTGTGACAGGCTAATCGAGCCTACAATAATAACACTACACTATCATTTTATAAGCGTAAAGAGGACTACACTCGACTACCTACTACCCTTCTACCTTAATATGTGTCCTTCACAACCCTCTATCTAAGGTCATGTCCTCAGTAATTTGCCCCTGCGTCATATCCCGTCTAATCACCTCTCCCCAATACTTTTATGGCCTACCTCTACCCCTCTTGAACTCATCCATAGTCAACCTCTCACACCTCCGCACTGAGACATCTGTGTCTCTCCTCTGCACATGCCGGAACCATCTCAACCTCGCTTCCCGCATCTTATCCTCCACCGAGGCCACTCCCACTTTATCCCGAATATCATCATTCCTAATCCTATCTCTCCTTATATCCCCACACATCCATCTCAGCATCCTCATTTCCGCGACTCATCTTTTGTATGTGAAGTCTTGACTGACCAACACTTTGCCCCATACAACATAGTTGGTCTAACCACCGCCCCTATAAAACTTGTCTTTAAGTATAGTTGGCACCTTTTTGTCGCACAAGACTCCAGATGTGAGCCTCTATTTCATCCACCCTGCCCCAATACGATGTGTGACATCGTCATCAATCTCTTCATTCCCTTGGATAATAGACCCTAGGTATTTGATTACCTAATACTAATATTTCATGTATTTTTTTTCTCAGAAATAAAATCTCCCACAAGGAATGAAATATTCTCAAATATATCCGGAGGAAATCTTTTTCTGCAAATAAACTACAGCAAGAAACGCCGAGCTCCGATGGATAACAATAGGTGCAAGCTTAGAATATTTCCCTACTGAAACATTAAATAGTCGTGATCAGTACGATGTCACTCTAGCTTTTCCTATACCTCTGTGTAGCAAAATATCAGGCTCTAAACTCTTCAGGTTAAAACAAGTTGCAATCAATAATCAGTTGTCAATCCAGTACATATCGGTTGGTTTATCATAACAGTTCGGTCAAATTTAAAATTCAATGAAACATGTGAGTCTGATGAGTGAAAAGCTTTACCATTCTGGGGCGTCTGTATGCATGCAAGCAGTGCTTGTTCAATCCTGCACATTTTTGCCGCCTCCTGACAGCTCTCATTGGTTTTCACTTCCGAGTTTATTGTGTCATCTATGTTCTTCTTTTCTTCATTCTCCTTCTTCTCAACAGGTGGAGGGCTTTCAGTAGTCACGTTGTTATCATTTTTAGAGACATCCGGACCCAATTTTGGTGATACATTGCTTCCCTGAGGCTGAGGATCTTTAGGCTTCTCTTTGTCAGCTTTAGAGCTCTCACCATTCACTGCAGTGGAATTTAATTCCTTTGAATCGAGCTTTGTTGGACCATTGCTTCCTTGAGGATCTTTAGGCTGTTCACTTTCAGCTTTTGAACTTCCATCATTGACTTTAGTTGAATTCTGGTCCATCGAATCTTTAGGTGCATCATTGCTCACTTGAGGATCTTCAGGCTTTTGTTCTTCAGTTTTTGAGCTCCCATCATTGACTATAGTTGAATTTAGTTCCTCTGGACTGGTTTTTGGTGGATCATTGTTTTCCTTAGAAATTTCAGGCTTATCTTTTCCGATTTCAGACTTCTTATCATTAACTGGGCTGGCATTGACTTCCTTTTCACCTTCAACTGGAGTATTTGACTCAGAAATCTAGATAAAAATCAGTCTTAGGTAAATTCCATCGGAACAAGAGATAAAGGTCAAAAACACACCTGAAGTATCACTTTTTTGCGAGTTTTCTAACTGAACTATTCAACAAAACACACCTCAAAATTAATGAGTCAACTGCCATGTGGACGAAATTTTATGGGCAAATTAAAATGTCACGCGCCTTTTGGTGATTATATTCAAATACTTGGTCTAGTCAGCTTCGAGGTGTGTTTTGATAAATAGTTGGTTATAGTTCATTTAGGAAACTCGCAAGAAAGTGATATTTCGTGTGTTTTTGACCATTATCTCAAAAAACAAACTACAGTACATATAGATGTATCTATATCACCTATTAACTAACATATAAAAAGTCTATTTCTAACTATTAACTGCATCGAAACAAACGAATTACAGCACATGTAGATGTATCTACATCACCAATTCACTGTACCATATATCTAAGCAATTCACTGTTAGCTAATAATTCCATCTAAAACACGAATTATAGCACATGTAAATGCAAAAAGAGGAATTTTACCTGTTGAGAAGATGAATTGGTGCTTTGTGTTGGAGCCAAATCAACTAATTTCGCGTTTGAAGTTGCTGAAACGATTAAAAATGTGAAAATTACCGATAACACTCTACTTCTGCCCATTCCACAGCTATATTTGAACTTCCGTTGGATCAAATCTTATAAAGATGTCATTTTTAGCACCAAAATTGATGAAATTGCAAGTGCCACCAGAAATCTTATCGATCATGCAGTGGAATAGGATCGAACTGCCAGCCAAATTGATCGCGCCTTAAGATTCAATCTAGGGTTTGTAGGAGGAGGGAGAAGATATGAAAATTTAGAGAAATCTGAGGGCCTTTTCGTCCTTTTGACTTGTGCGTGTGGTATCAATTATCAAATATGAATCCCAAAGATCTTTGTGCTGCCGAGATTCAAACAATTTAGAAATTTATTATCGGGTCAAGTTGAGATTTTAGGTACATGATTTGATTGTACATCAAATTTAAGAAATAAAAAAGGGTTTTCAAAATTTGATTATAGATTATCTTGTTAAGCATAAAAGATAAAATTTAAAATTAAATTATTATTAAATAAAAAATATATATCATTCTTTTTTAGATTGATTAAAAGAAAAAATATATCATATAAATTGATACTCGTTTGGTTACTTGGAATTAAGAATAATAATTTCGGCCATATAATTTTGTTATGAAATAATGAAACTAGAACAAAACTAGAACAAAAATATTGTGGAGAAAGGGAGGAGATTTCTCTTGAGGGATGAAATACAATGAAAAAAATATTTTTATTTATACGATCTAAGTACCTTAGTCTTAAATTCACTAACTCTAACTTTCCTTGTAGAGATAGACATTCATAATAATAAATAATATTTATAACACCTCCCCCTTGAATGTTTATTTGGTAGATAATATGCCTCATTAAAACCTTACTAGAAAAAACTCAGTGGAAAAAATTCTAGTGAAGGAAAAAGAGTGTATATTTTTAATAATACACATTTTGATTGCCTCATTAAAAACCTTACAAGAAAACCTCAGTGGGACAAAACCTTATATGGAAAAAAGAGTACAACATGTATTAACTCCCCTGATGAGAACTTTAGTCCAAATACTTGAGTCTTCGTATTTCAATCTTGTGCACCATCGTCTCGAAAGTTACAGTTGGTATAGACTTAGTGAACAAATCAGTCACATTATCACTTGAATGAATCTGTTGCACGTTGACATAACTATTCTTTTGAAGGTCGTGTGTGAAGAACAATTTTGGTGAAATGTGCTTTTGTCCTATCTCCTTTTCTGAATCCTTCATTCAATTGAGCAATGCATGTTGTATTACTTCCTTTAAGGTTGTGGGTATTTCAAACCACATTTACTTCCAAGCGATTCAAATAGTCATAACATCAATTGGATTTATTGATGTTTCTTCATTTTCTTGAGTTTGAGCTCGTTGATTTCTTCAAGAACATAAGGATTTATCAAATCTTGTATTTCTTTATGAGATTCATTTTTAGTGTCATGTTGACAGTTTATTTTTCTTTTTCTAGGATTTCGATCCTTAGAACACAATGGTCTATTACGCTTCAGGTGTGCTTTTAAATTCATTTGCTATGACACTAGTAGATGGTTCTACAAGGACATCAATCCGAATTGGGACATTCTCTACATGGATATGTGATTCAGTAATCATTTTTAAATCTGTAAATGCGTCTGGCATTTGATTCGCTATTTTCTGCAAGTGAATAATCTTTTGGATATCTTGCTCACTAATATAAACACGTAGGAGACGATGATGGATTTTCCCACAAAATTTTCATTTTTGTTTCATTATTCTCTTCCCTAATTTTGGAAAAATTCTCTCATCAAATCGACAATATGCAATTGATCTTATTTCAGTATCTCCGTGTAAGGAAGAAATTATATCATGTTTATAGTTATAGCAAGATAAATAAATGCATCAATTAAACAAATATATGGTACTTCAGGATCAATCTAATTTTCTCATTTCAACTTCTTTTAGCAGGTAGTCTACTGTTTTTCGAAAACTCTTCAAAAGTTCCAATAATATTCAAGTCAGCAACTTGCACAACATTATGAAATATTTTGAATATCATAAAGGGATAAACAGAGTCATCTTTGTACCCTTCATCAATAAATATTTATTAATGTGATTTCAATACATCAACTTTAGTTCATTTAATCCATTTATGGATTACAAACAAGTTTTTCAATAACTTATATATGCTTCAGATAATTTGAATCCTTAAAAAAATCATATAATTTTATCACGTGAGCCATATAGACTGAGACAATTCTCATTTAGTATTTGATTTACATGACATCTTCTCATGTCAGGACTGCAGGTCCAGTAAATTTACCAAGATGTATCTACTTGGTAATTACTTCTACATCACTATGCTTTAAGAGACGTAGAATTCAGATCCTCATAATATTAACAATATTATTTAAATATATTGTATCAAATATATCATCGACGAGATATCATTTTGTATCGGTTTGCAATTAGACACAACTTACTGAGATCTTATTACTTCATTATTTTTCAGGTACATGAACCTCGTATGAGGTTTTATAAAGTGTTATGTCGTAGGCTCTTCAAGAGCACATTGCCTCTTTATTATAATCATTTTGATCATTTGCTCCTCTCTTTTTTCAAAGATTATTGCGTTTGAAATCGATTTGTCTACCATGCTTCACGCATGTTATAAACTCTGTCCTTCAGGGACATTTAGGAGCATCTTGCAGCTGAAATATGGAATAGTTAGGTCAACAAATGATTCTAGCATTTGACTTGAATTATCGTTTGAACGAGGATCATACTGATGATAATTCACAATATATTTCTTAGTTGTTTATTCTCTCTACCCTGATGAACAAAAACCGTTTCTTTTCTCTTCCAAAATCTCTCCTCACAAATTCCCTTCTCCGAATCTTATTATTTTATTCCCTATGGTTGATAAGAACAATTTTCATCCTGCCCTCACAGTTTTTAACATCAAGAGTGTCATCCATATCGTTCTTGACCTAGAAAATGTCCAATATGGGACGTGTGCGGAATTATTTAAGATTTATGATTTGGCACATAAAGTCCTCCACCACATAATTTCTCATTCTCCTCCAAAGGAGGGTACTTCTACGACGGTTGTGTCGACTAAAGAAGCAGATCCATAATTATGGGTCATGCTTGATGCAAAGGTTCATCAGTGGATTTATGCCACTATCTCCTTGGATCTTTTACAGATGATTATGGAACCCAATTCCACGACTATGGCGGCGTGGGATCGATTGCGAGACATATTTCAAGATAACAGTCATTCTCGAATTGTTATCCTTGAGCAGGAATTCTCCCAGGTGGCTATGGCGAGTTTTCCCAACGTTTCTTCTTATTGCAAACGCCTCAAGGACTTGGCAGATCAACTCAGCAATGTGTATTCTCCTGTTTCTCAAAGTCGTCTAGTTCTAGTTCTCATGTCAGAGGCTTTTAGTGGTGTTGCTTCGGTTATTCGTCAGAGTAACCCCCTGTCAGGGTTTTATCAAGCTCGTTCTATGCTTACTTTGGAGGAAGCCGAATGTCACAACCCGACCCCGGGCCCGTGACTGGTGCCCTACCTGGGCAACCCTTACAGGTATACATCAGAGAATAGCAACGGAACATACAAAAACTCATAAAGTACTAGACAGTAAATATCAACAGGCTAGCCGATAAGGCCACCTTTCGTGAAATATACATAACAAAAAATAACAGTTACATATTTGTTCTTACAACCCAATCCACAAGATATGACTACAGACCTCTAAGAATAACAACTGTGATGGGACAGGGCCCCGCCATACCCCTAAATGTACATAAATCTACAACATCAGGAAAACCGTACCAAAAGACAAGCCTCCGGAGAAATGAAGCTTCTGATAACTGATAAGTGATCCTAAGAATGAGGATCCACCACCTGCTTACCCCTACCTGCGGCATGAACGCAGCCCCCCGAGGAAAGGGGGTCAGTACACAATATGTACCAAGTATGTAAATCGGAAAATCCGCAATTTACATCATAAGTCTAAAATAAAGCTGGAGACATGTATGATAATCAAATTAACAGTATACTGTGCCTTACTAACAATGAGAGTAACAAAATATAAATTTCCGGTTTTTAAAAATAGGAAGCCTGTGATTAACCTAGGACCATCCGCCCGTAGTATTATCACGCAATTGAGACTATTTCACCCGCGTGAGCCCTACGAACTCGCATGAGGTATTCCTCGCATCGTGGATAGCAAATCCACGGAATATGCAAATGTCACAAGCCCGGGGAATGACCCCGTAATGAACAATATATCACAAGCACAACCGACTACTATAAATAACATAAACAAGTTAAGAAACCCCTTAACTTCTCATTGACTTAATTAGCATACACTCTCATTTCTTTTAACTTAAGACATTATCGTATCATGAAAGATCCGGAAATTTAACCCAAAGTACTACGTACTTCTATTCTTTTATAATGACTCTTTTTCATATAAAACTCCAAGATACTAATAACGGTAGTATCAAGTCATTTCTACTTTTCAAGACAAGTCACAATACATTTTAGAAATACATTTATAGGCTTCTAAATCAAGTGACTTTTTACTTTAAAACTTTGAGCAATTGATGCCTTCAAATCAATTTGTCTTTCTTCATTTCAAGTCATTCATCTTTATTTACATCACTAGAGTAAACCATTCTTTTAACTTTCCATAACGTTATTATAACCAACTTCCCATAAAGCCGTTATACTAACTTTATGCTTTAGACACTAAGGCATTCTTATCCTTTTAAAAAAACAAGTGAGTTAATTCTCTAACTCAACCAACTTGGACATTCTTAAAACAAGTCAAGGATACCAAATGAAACTGAATTTATTTAAAGCTCGTACGTCTACCATACTATACATTTATAACTACTCATGCTCAAGAGATAAGAAAAGTTCCACATACCTCTTCGGTTCAGTCCACTTGCTAAGTACAATATGACGTACGTAGTATGTCAACCTATAATGACCATAATTCGTCTATTAACTTCTAGCTTCAAACGTAGAATATTCTAAGTGTAAAGTCACCAAATTCTACGAAACATCGGACAACACTTCCTTTGTTTCTACGTACTTTTCCACCTTTTTCAAGGCCCGAATTCAATAACCAAACATGCCACATTTAAGGCTCAACAATATAACTAACAAAAGGGGATTACACGCCTAACAAGACGTGTAAAATTCTGCCCCACAATTGATATCAAACTAATCCAAAAAACAATGTCATTCTCGGCAATTGAGGTACAACAACACAAAGTCTTTTCCAATTCTTTTTCAATCCAATTTGTTTAGTCTAACATGTTATATAGCCGCAATTGATTATAACAACTACAATCTTCAATTAGATAACATACGACGATTCTAATTATCGACCAAATTGTATTTCAATTTCAAATGGCTAACAAGGTCATTTCGGATTTAGGCTTCCAATATCCATAACACTTATAAATCTCCAATAAATATATCTCATGCTTGTTAAAATGTATAACTACAACAATATGTAATCTTATAACACTAAGAGAACAAGATTGTTACCTTGACAAGCCTTAATCCAACTTCAAGATCCGAAGTCACTCCTTAGCAACTTAGCTCCTCTCATTGACACTCAAATCCGCCACTTGAAGCCCTTAGAAGTTCACAAACAACTTTCCTTCAATTTCTAATCCAAACTTATGAAAGCGACTTAGGTTTTCACCTTGCGACTAATGCAAAAACGACACTTTTCCAGGATCTTTCTATTGAGATACCCTTACAATACCCTTAGGAACCTTGGTTTAAAGTATTGGGATTATTCAACCACAAACAAACAAAAAAATCTTGTTGGATGGACATCAAACCCGAGAGCTCTCAATGAGGTCTTCAAAGTTTTCAAATTTTTCTAAGTGTAAAAAGCCTTGTCTTGCTACTTAGTGTGATTATATAACAACATGGAGGGTCTAGATTAGAATAAATGTGTGTCTTGGATGCATTTCACTTAAAAGATCAAGTCAAGTGGCTCTTTGATTTAGTCAAATAAATCAAGCTCTATCTTGCAAGACTTGTTCATCTTTACTTTGGTCAAATGACCTTTCTATCCTTGTTCCAATCGACCAAGACCATCCAAGGGGGGTGACACGTGTCACCCTCCCATTCGTCGCAATATTTCATTTCCCAACATTTCCATAATTCCGATAAATTTTTACTAGTCTCAAATCTTAACGTTTTTGAGTTCTTACGTACGTTCTTATAAACATGTCCTGAAATTACGGGGTGTAACATTCTTCCCCCCTTAGAAACATTCGTCCCCGAATGTTCTTTCAGAGTCAATCTTATAGATAGCGACATAGTCTCATTTTCCAACCCCTAGATACCAAATATGCCACATCTGGCCACACAATAACACTTAAGCAAAATACTTCAATTAAAACTTAACAAGTAAGCGAAATGAATTACCTGAAGGTGTAGAGAATAAGTGAGGATACTTCCTCAACATGCCCTCCTCTGCTTTCCAAGTAATCTCCTCCCTATTATCATTCCGCCACAAGACTTTGACGGAAACCACATCTTTGGTCCGTGATCGCGACACGCGATCGAGTATCGCTATGGGACTCTCCTCATACGATAATCCCTCTGTCACCTGGACCTCACTAGCTTGGAAAACTCTCGATGGATCTCCGATACACTTTCGCAACATAGAAACATGGAAGATCGGATATACCGCCTCTAAATCCGATGACAGATCCAACTCATAGGCAACCTTGCCTACTCTACGGATGATCTGGTAAGGCCCAATGTACCTTGGGCTAAGTTTTCCCTTCTTTCCGAACCTCATCACACCCTTCATGGGTGATACCTTCAAGAAGACCCAATCGTCTACCTGAAACTCCAAATGTCGACGCCGATTATCTGTATAAGACTTCTGCCGACTCTGAGCTGCTAACAGTCTCTCCTGGATAAGCTTCACCTTATCCACAACCTGCTGAATCAAGTCTGGGCCAACTAACTGAACCTCGCCCACGTCGAACCAACCAATCGGCGACCTACACTTCCGCCCATACAAAGACTCATATGACGCCATCTGAATGCTAGAATGGTAGCTGTTGTTATAAGCAAACTCCACAAGAGGCAAATGATACTCCCAGCTACCCCTGAAATCAATAACACAGGCCCACAACATATCCTCAAGTGTCTGGATAGTACGCTCTGCCTGCCCGTCGATCTGAGGATGAAACGCAGTACTGAGACTCACATGTGTCCCTAAATCCTTCTGGAAAGACCTCCGGTTAGCCGAAACGGGCTCTGCATGCGATATAATCGATATAGGGACTGCGTGCAGTCTCACAATCTCCCTGATATATAATCTGGCATAATCCTCAGCCGAATACGTAGTCTGGAAGAAAGTGGGCTGATTTCGTCAGCCTGTCTACAATAACCCAGATGGAATCACACTTCCTTTGAGTACGAGGTAACCACAGAACAAAATCCATGTTGATCACCTCCCACTTCCGTCGAATATCAATCGCTGCGATAGCCCACCGAACTTCGGTGCTCAACTCGACTGGCGACAATTCGGATCGAGCTACAAACCCTGCCATGTCCCTCTTCAGGCCATCCCACCAATACATACATCTGAGGTCATGGTACATCTTAGTCGACCCCGGATGAATAGAGTAACGAGCACTGTATGCCTCCCCCAAAATCTGCTGACGAAGTCCTGCAACATCAGGAACACACCATCTGCCCTCGAATCTTAGCACCCCATCAGGCGCTATCTCAAACAAACTCTTCTCCTCTCGAAGAGCCGTATCTCAATACCATATCATAACTGGGTCCTCATACTATCGCCTCTTTACCTCTTCAACGATGGAAGACTCGATAATCTCACGAACCCGTACTTCACTATCGGGTATCGACCAACCGAACCCCAAGGCTCGCTAGCTGATCGATCTGACGGACCATGTCATGTCTATCTGGCTGCACCTCTGACAGACTCCCCATCGATCTACGACTCAAAACATCTGCATCCACGTTGGCTTTTCCCGGATGGTATAGGATATCAACATCATAATCCTTCAGCAACTCTAACCACCGTCTGCGCAAGTTCACTCCTGCTCAAGATGTCTTTGGAGGCTCTTGTCTGTATAAATATCCATATGAACCCGTATAAATAATGTCTCCAAATCTTCAAGGCATGAATAAGCGCCAACTCTAAGTCGTGAGTAGGTAATTCCTCTCATACGTAGTTCTTAGGAAGCATATTACCTTGCGTCGTCTTTGCATCAATATGCACTCTAGCCCGATACCCGAGGCATCACAATAAATCACGTATCCTCTAACCCCTGGGAAGAGTAAGAAGCAGCCGTCGTCAACTTTTCCTTCCGATGTGAAGCCCTTCTCACAAGCTTCGGCGGAACTTAGTTGCTACGAGTCGGCTAGTCAATGGTGCTGATATCGAAGCAAACTACTCCACAAACCTACGATAATAACCTGCAAGCCCCAAGAAGTTGCGCACCTCCGTCGGAGTAGTAGGTATCGGCCAAGACTTGACCGCCTCAATCTTTGCCGTATCAGCCTAAACACCGTCAGCCCCAATAATGTGCCCCAAGAATGCCACTGAGGCCAACCAAAACTCACACTTGGAGAACTTGGCGAACAACTGCCGGCTACGGTGGACCCCAAGTACCGTCCTCAAGTGATCTGCATGCTCCTGCTCTGTGCGCGAATAAACCAGGAAGTCAGCAATGAATACTATAACAAACGTATCCAAAAATGGCTTGAACACCCGGTTCATCAAATCCATAAATACCGCTGGTTGGTCAAACCGAAAGACATCACCCTGAACTCATAGTGCCCATACCGGGTCCTGAATGCAGTCTTCGGGATATCTGTCTCTCTAACTCGCACCTGATGATAACCAGACCGCATGTCTATCTTGGAGAAACACCTCGCACCCTGCAACTTGATCAAACAAATCATCAATCCTGGGGAGGGGGTATCTATTCTTGATGGTTACATTATTCAGCTGCTTGTAATCAACACACATACGCAGCGTCCCATCCTTCTTCTTTACAAACAAAACCGGCACTCCCCAGGGAGAAATACTAGGCCTAATAAAGCCTTTTTCCAACAAATCTTTTAGCTGGTCCTTCAACTCCCTCAACTCAGCAGGTGTCATCCTGTACGGCGGAATAGATATAGGCCGAGTGTCTGGCAACATATCAATACAGAACTCTATCTCTCTCTCGGGAGGAATACCTGAGAGATCATCTGGGAATATATCCAGAAACTCTCTAACCACCGGAAATGACTGAAGAACTGACACCTCAGCCTCTGTATCGAATACCCGAACTAGATGATAGATGTACCCTTTCTGCACCATTTTCCTAGCCTTGAGGTAAGAAATAAACCTACCCGCGACGTGACAGATACCCTTCCACTCGATAATCGGATCACGGAATCGAATCGGACCAACTGTCTCTGATCAACGTTGGCATAACAAGAAGTCAACCATCCATACCCATAATGACGCCAAAATCGGCCATCTCCAACTCTATCAAGTCTGCTGGTCGACGACTATCTATAAACACCGCAATCTTTGTACACCCGCCGCCTAACACCGAATCACCATCGGCGTAGCTACCTCAAAAGGCTCTATCGACATCGCCTATATCCCTATTCTATCGTGATAAGAGGTACACATAGGACAAGGTAGAACTCGATCTATCAAAGCATAAACGCCACAAAGATGAAATCAATAATGTACTGTGGCGACATCCGAAGCCTCACGATCTTCGCGGTGGCTAAGGAATATACGCGATTCGTGGACCGCTAGAACTAGGACCTCCACGACCTGCACGGCCACGGCCCGTGAACACCACGCTTCGGGCGCATAACCACGTAAGAAGAAGACCCAAGAATCGACCGTCGGTGAACCATACCACCCACGTCGCCTGGTGGACAATCTCTTCATATGGCCTCGCGTCCACAAGAGAAACAAGCTCCGGCGACGACACTCGCCGGGTGAGATCTACCGTCGAACACCGAGATACGGCGGTCTCGATCGATTCTGATCTACGCCTCGCGAAACTCAAGTCCGGAGCCACGACTGCTCACCGAATAACCCGATCAAACCTCCGCTGAAACCGAGAAAGTGCACTGCGTGCGGTGAAATATGGATCTAGCACGCTGGGCTGTCGCCTCGAAAATTACCTCGGAACCTGCGTCCCGCCTCTTGGCACGGTCTGGCTGATCCTTTCTCTCTCTGTCCTCTATCCCCTGTGCATAAGCCTGCATCCTGACAATATCCATACGGTCAAGAGCCACTCTGAGCGCAGAATCATATAACGGTCTAGCCCCATCACATAGCGATGAACTCTGTCTGCCATGTCAGCCACAATGGTAAGCGCATACCTGGCCAATGAGTCAAACTCCAGGTTGTACTCTCTGATAGTCCTCACATTCTGTCTCAATGTCAAGAACCTATCCACGCGGGCTCTCCTCATCTCAGGAGGCTAAAAGTGATCAAAGAAGGCCTCTGTGAACTCATCTCAAACAGCTGGAAGAGCACCCACACCTCTAGACAGCTCCCATGACTCAAACTAGTTCAACGCTTGATATCGCGTAATGATAAGCTAACACAACTGACTCTGTCTCCGAGGCCCTAAGCATCTGCATAGTCCGTTGTATCTGCCGAATGAACTCCTGAGGATCCTCCTCAGATCTCGAACCATAGAACTCGGGTGGATTGCAACCCAGAAAATCCCGAATCCTCAAACTGTCGGCTCTAGGGTTAGATACCTGCTCGTGTCGGCGTTGCCCTACCACTATGCTAGTCAATAACCTGATATGCTCTCCATAATCTCTATACTCGCTCGTCAGGAATCGAGGCTCGGTATCGAAACCTCGAGCTACGACCGCTCGGCTCTCTAATCGCGGCATGGCTGAACTCGCTGACCCGCCCACAACCTTAGACATAGTCTGGGCCTGAGTCCAAGTAACCCTCTGCGTACCACTAGCAGTTCCTACTGCTGCTTTGCCCTTCTGGGCCCTGGTCGTCTTTCGTTGAGGCATAACTGATACATAAGAATAAGTCAGCGAGGATTTAACCTAATAAGACAACTCTACTGCAAGATCTCAAAGAGAGAAGAATGGAAACCAATCCTAAATGTCCTGCAGCCTCCTGATTATAGATGTGGTGCATAACACACCGATAATCAAGACTCTACTAGACACGGTCTGTAGACACTTTCCGAAGACTAACTGCTCTGATACCACTTTTGTCACAACCCGACCCCGGGCATGTTAAGTGCCCTACACGGGCACCGCTTTGTATACATCGTGGAGAATAGCAATGAACATACAAAAACTCATAAAGTACTAGATAGTAAATATCAACAGGCTAGCCGATAAGACCACCTTCCGTGAAATATACATAACAAAAAATAATAGTTACATCTTTGTTCTTACAACCCAATCTACAAGATATGACTACAGTCTAAGAATAACAACTGTGACGGAACAGGGCCCCGCCATACCCCTGAATGTACATAAATCTATAGCATCAGGGAAACCGTACCAAAAGACAAGTCTCCGGAGAAATGGAGCTTCTGACAACTGATCAGTGATCCTAAGAATGAGGATCTACCACCTGCTTACCCTACTGGCATGAGCAGCCCACGAGAAAGGGGTCACCTGATATGTACCAAGTATGTAAAACTGAAAAATACTGTAATTTACATCAAAAGTCTAAAATAAAGCTGGAGACATATATGATAATCAAATTAACAGTATACTGTGCCTTACTAACAATGAGAGTAACAAAATATACATTTCCGGTTTTTAAAAATAGGAAGCCTGTGATTAACCTAGGACCATCCGCCCGTAGTATTATCACGCAATCCTACTCATAGGACTATTTCACCTGCATAGGTCGTATGGACCCGCATGAGGTAATTTCCTCGCATAGGACTGGTACGCCCCGCATGAGGTAATTTCCTCGCATAGGACTGGTACGCCCCGCATAGGACTATTTCACCTGCATGAGCCCTACAGACTCACATGAGGTATTCCTCGCATCGTGGGTAGCAAATCCACGGAATATGAAAATTCCACAAGCCCGGGGAATGACCCCGTAATGAACAATATATCACAAGCACAACCGGCTACTATAAATAACATAAACAAGTTAAGAAACCCCTTAACTTCTCATTGACTTAATTAGCATACACTCTCATTTCTTTTAACTTAAGGCACTATCGTATCATGAAAGATCCGGGAATTTAACCCAAAGTATTACGTACTTCTATTCTTTTATAATGACTCTTTTTCATATAAAACTTCAAGATACTAATAACTGTAGTATCAAGTCATTTCTACTTTTCAAGACAAGTCACAATACATTTTAGAAATACATTTATAGGCTTCTAAATCAAGTGACTTTTTACTTTAAAACTTTAAGCAATTGATGTCTTCAAATCAATTTGTCTTTCTTCATTTCAAGTTATTTATCTTTATTTACATCACTAGAGTAAACCATTCTTTTAACTTTCCATAAAGTTATTATAACCAACTTCCCATAAAGCTGGTATACTAGCTTTATGCTTTAGACACTAAGGCATTCTTATCCTTTTAAAAAAACAAGTGAGTTAATTCTCTAACTCAACCAACTTGGACATTCTTAAAACAAGTCAAGGATACCAAATGAAACTGAATTCATTTAAAGCTCGTACGTCTACCGTACTATACATTTATAACTACTCATGCTCAAGAGATAAGAAAAGTTACACATACCTCTTCGGTTCAGTCCACTTGCTAAGTCCAATATGCCGTACGTAGTATGTCAACCTATAATGACCATAATATGTCTATTAACTTCTAGCTTCAAACGTAGAATATTCTAAGTGTAAAGTCACCAAATTCTACGAAAAATCGGACAACACTTCCTTTGTTTCTACGTACTTTTCCACCTTTTTCAAGACCCGAATTCAATAACCAAACATGCCACATTTAAGGCTCAACAATGTAGCTAACAAAAGGGGATTACACGCCTAACAAGACGTGTAAAATTCTGCCCCACAATTGATATCAAACTAGTACAAAAGACAATGTCATTCTCGGCAATTGAGGTACAACAACACAAAGTCTTTTCCAATTCTTTTTCAATCCAATTTGTTTAGTCTAACATGTTATATAGCCGCAATCGATTATAACAACTACAATCTTCAATTAGATAACATGTGGCGATTCTAATTATCGACCAAATTGTATTTCAATTTCAAATGGCTAACAAGGTCATTTCGGATTTAGGCTTCCAATATCCATAACACTTATAAATCTCCAATACATATATCTCATGCTTGTTAAAATGTATAACTACAACAATATGTAATCTTATAACACTAAGAGAACAAGATTGTTACCTTGACAAGCCTTAATCCAACTTCAAGATCCGAAGTCGCTCCTTAGCAACTTAGCTCCTCTCCTTGACACTCAAATCCGCCACTTGAAGCCCTTAGAAGTTCACAAACAACTTTCCTTCAATTTCCAATCCAAACTTATGAAAGCGACTTAGGTTTTTCACCTTGAGACTAATGCAAAAACGACACTTTTCCGGGATCTTTCTATTGAGATACCCTTACAATACCCTTAGGAACCTTGGTTTAAAGTATTGGGATTATTGAACCACAAACAAAAAAAATTATTGTTGGATGGACATCAAACCCGAGAACTGATGGCCGATTTATGCACATACTAACGCAAGTGCACGTATCGTGACAAGTAATATAGTATAGGTAAGACCGAATATCGTCCTCAGAGACTGGTTTTCAAGTATCGATTATCTATCCTATGGTATCTATTTGGTTAACGTCAATTGAATTAGAATTCTAAACTAATAATGCAGGAAATAAACTAATTATAAAAATACTTTGATTTAAATCAGTTATGATGGATAATTAGGGCTTCCAAGATCATCAACTATCCACTCTATTCAATCATTAATACAATTAGACTGACTCCTTCTTCTACGTTAAGATAGCAGGTTAACTAAGCCGTTTTATACTCCTGTTAAGGTTATATAAACAATCAACCCCAGTATAGCACCTTTCTACCTTTTGGTGATAAGATTGACTATAGAGGATGATTAAGACCAAAAACCTTATTAATACTACACATGTATCGGGGTACTTTCGTCCACGATTTAACCTATGTTTATCCAACTACAACATATTCACAACCTCCCCTTTCGGATTTCGGTTAGAAATCATAAGAATTATGATAATTAGTGATCAATTAATTATCAAGCAATCAAAACAACTATTGAATAAATCTTAAATAAGTGAAGAAGAAACCAAACTAATATATTAATTCATGAATAGAGTTTCAAGTGAATCACAAGGAACTCCCTAATGAAGTAATTAGCTCCTAGCCATAGTCACACTAAGAACTAATACACTCTCCATACATGAACTGAAATAAATAAAACAAAAAGAAAGAAAAGAAAATACTCAAGAACGAGTCTCCAAGCTTTCTAGCATCCAAGGGTTGTGTTGTGGAATATTTACAAGATGGAATGGTGGATGGAATGTAGGATGGTGGATGTAGAATGGTGAATTGTTGGGAATGAATTCTTCTAATGATGTAGAGACTATTTATAGACCAAGAATCCTTTAGGTGAAGGGATAAGGATTATGTAGGTAGGAAAAGTTATCAGAATCCTTTTAGGTAAGGGTTTTAAGGTAGGAAAAGTTATCCCTTTAGGTAGGAAAAGTTATCCCTTTAGGTAGGAAAAGTTATCCCTTTAGGACTCTGAAAACATGTCAAATTCGGCCCAGAACTTCATAAATCCCGCGTCGGCGCCCGCACTGACTGTGCCGCACTGAAAAATCAGCAACTTTCGGAATATTCAGAACATTGGGCGTCGTGGCGCCTGAGGCGTTTTTCTGGCGGATTTTCGTTTCGTCGTCCTTTTTTCGTCCGGACTTCGTCTGATATACTTTATAATTCCCAGAACTTCTTAGACTTCATTTTTTGGCCTTTTTTGTGTGTAATTTCATCTCATTTATGCTCATTTCATCTCCTTTTCGTCATTTCTCCATTTCTGACCGCTGTGACACAAAAGAAAGGAAAACGACCCTAATACTATACTAAACATAAATAAAATGAGTAAAATACTAACTAAAAATGATTCAAAAGGTGTATATAAAATACACCGATCAAGAGCTCTCAATGAGGTCTTCAAAGTTTTCAATTTTTTCTAAGTGTAAAAAGCCTTGTCTTGTGATGCGCGGTAAGATGCACACACTTTAAACGCAAGTGCACGTTATCGTGACAAGTAGTATAGTCTTGATAAGACCGAATATCGTCCACAAGGATTAGGGTTCAATTACCAACTATCTATTTTCTAGTATCTATTTGGTGAATTGATAATTGATTTGTTGTTTATAACTAAGAATTATGCAAGCTATTTAAATATAAAGATTTACTTCAGTGGTGATGAGAATAGGGCTTCCATGTATCCTTACTATCCGCTTATGCTACTTACTAATGCATTAACTTATGGTATTCTTCTTTTGGAGAAAACAGGTTTACGAAATCGTTTTATACTCCCGTTAGGGTTATATAAACACTCAACCCCAGTATCGCACCTTACCTACCTTTCGGTGATAAGGATAACTTTATAGGAGGATTAAGAACAAAAACCTAGTTGACCGTCACGCAATGCGCAAAATTAGGGTTGTTAAGCCTCATCAACGCTTCATAAATAATTGAGGTATTTTCATCCCCAATCCAAGAATGTCTACCCAACTTACAAGATATTCACAATCCCCCTTCGAATCGATTAGAAATCATATAGTGATAATTAGTTGTCAATTAATTACCAAGAATTCAAATCAATTATTGGATAGATCTCACAATAAGAAAAATAACCATAAGCATGCATTAATTTATAACATAAGTTTCTAGCAATTCAACATGGAAAGCCCTATAAGAGAATTAGTTCCTAGTCATTGACATGACAAGAACTAATTCAAAGTTCATCATACAAAAACTGAAATAAAGAAAAGAAAAGGAAAAGAAAAATACTTAAGAACGAGTCTCCAAGCCAAACATTCAAGGGTTGTGTTGTGGAATATTTACAAGATGGATTGGTGGAAGGATGGATGTAGAATGGTGAATGGTGGAATGGAGAATGAATAATTCTTCTAATGATGTAGAGTATTTATAGCCAAAGAATCCTTTTGGTGAAGGGTTAGGGATTTTGTAGGTAGGAAAAGTTATTAGAATCTTTTTAGGTAAGGGTTTTAAGGTAGGAAAAGTTATCCCTTTAGGTAGGAAAAGTTATCCCTTTAGGTAGGAAAATTTATCCCTTTAGGATTAGAAACATGTCAAATCGGCCCAAGACTTCATAATTCCGCGTCGGCGTGAACTGGCCGCAGTGCGCGTCAAGATCAGCAACTTTGAACTTTCAAAGATATTGGCGCGCGGCTTTCTATGACGCTTCGCATTTTCGGCCTTTGGCGTCATCTTTTTCGTCGGACTTCTCGATCTTCTCTAATTTCTTAGACTTTATTTCTTGGCCCTTTTAGTGTGCAATTCCATCTATTTTATGCTCATTTCATCTCCTTTTCGTCATTTCTCCATTTTTGACCGCTGTGACACAAAAGAAAGGAAAACGACCCTAATACTGTACTAAACATAAATGAAATGAGTAAAATACTAACTAAAAATGACTCAAAAAGTGTATATAAAATACACCGATCAAATACCCCCAAACTTAACCTTTGCTCGCCCTCGAGCAAAGATCAAAAGAAAGAAATACAGACTCAAGGAAAACGAAAAATAAAAGACTCACTGACATTGATTACTTTTGCTGCATTTAGTGTTATCTAGAAAAACATGAAGGTTAGCAGAATAATATGCAGGAACATGTAGCATGAAATTTTTCAGCACACTAAACACATTGAGCTAGATATTTCGCAAACTCATATTTATCATGCTTTAATGGAAGTCAATATACTAAATCATGCATATAAATTCAAAAATCCTATGGCATGCTTACTTGCTATTCTCCACTAATCCTGGATATGCATAAAAGAGATCTTCAGGACTTTAAGGGTTGTAATGTAGGCTTAGGTAGGGGTTGGTAAAAATAGGCATTTAGGCTCATTTTTGTGTACCATAAGCTCTTTAGCTTTTCAGTATTTCCCTTTTCTTTTTGTTCTTTTCTTCACTTCAATTCTATCTTTTTCCCTCTTTTGTTTTGGGAGAATGAAGAGTATTATAATAACAAGCACCCCCAAACTTAGGCTTTTGCCTCTTTCTTATTACTTTTTTATTGGGGTGCAACAAGCTCATTCACTCTTTTTGTCTCTTTTTTAACACAATTGATTTCACTACTTCACATTTTTACTTATGGCACAATCTGTGGGAATATAGGGTGTCAAAGAAGAAGTTTCAATTTTTAGGCTCAATGGGGCTGACTAGGGATACTTTTAAAGTTCGGGGTAGAAAAGAGTGGTAAGAATTGACTATCAAAGAAATGTCTGAGTCATCTCCCTAACATGCATATCATAACTATTTCACCTCAAATAGCAAGCAATCATAACACATATGTTTTCATAATTTAGCATGCACAATTTAAGCAAGAAACTCCAAATAGACAGATTTTTGTGAGTTTTTGGCGTATCTAACCTAGGTGTTTAGATAGTTGCTTCTAATTCCATTACATTATTCCACCTTCCTTCACTAGGTGTTTCTAGCAACTACAGCATACATGATCTTTGACAGACAATTATGACTTAAAAAGAAAAAAAAATTGTGACTCAAAAATAAACACAAAACAAAATAAAAAGACTTAATCAAACATAACAAGACACAAATAAAACACCCCAAACTTAAAGCACACATTGTCCCCAATGTGTGCAAGACTCAAAGAAAATAAAAGAAAAAGGACAACTTATCGACACAACACATGGTCATAACTGAGTGCAGGAGGAAAAGTGCGGAATTTGCGGAAATATGGCTCTCTGAGTTCGGGCGCGCGGCCGAGATTGGCGCAAGGCTACTAATCTTGTGGCTCTTACGAAATTACGCGCGTGACTGATTCAGCCATGCCACGATTTTCCTATTTTCATCGTTTGTGCTCCTTTTTCCTCGGTTTTAGCTTTCAGTCCACCTGTCATCCAACAACACAAAACAAGAACCCAAGACCGTGAGACTGTTCAAAGCAAAATAAAATAAAATAAAGACAGAAATTAAAATAACATAATTAAAAATATTGGGTTGCCTCCCAACAATGTTGTCTTTAACGCCTTTTAGCGGACGCAATTAACCTTTCGAGTGCCCATTGGATCCTTCTGCGAACTGCTTGCAATCCGCAGAGTTATTGTTGTAGGTCTCAATTTCCCTACGACCATTTGTTCAAACAAGAGCCTTACATATACAATTATCCCCCAAGTAGGCTTGTCTTTTATGCTTTCTATAATGTAGGAATCGTGAACTTCTCTACATCTCTCAACTCTAGGGGTACCTGATGGTATGGGCTTCTAATGGGAATCAGTAGTGATAGCTAGTGGTGTTTCTTCCGTAATAGGTGCAAGAAAAAAATTCCACGAATCCGAAGGTAAATAATTGGATCTCTGCAATCTTTTCTACACCAACTATCTCACGATTCCTCAATAGTTGGGTGTGGTTCGGGCTTCTCAATTTGCTGTCATTGTTCAAAATCACCTCGATTGGTTACGGCGCCGCGACTCTCGCTCTCTGCACGTCTCAATCTTGGTCGCCACCGCCATCGGCGCCGCGGCGCTGCTGTTGCTGCGAACTCTCTATCTCCCCTGATTCGGCATCCTTCAGGTCAATTGCCTGACATTGTGTTTCCTCATTGTCTACCCCAGGTGCAGATTGCTCTTCTTGCGTTTCGCTGTTGAATATGATCGCGAGTTCTGCTATTTGCGTTTCCAACTTCTTCATGGCCATTCTCGTTTCGTCTATGAACTGATTTTGGTACCTCGTGAGGTGAGTATAGCTTCGTAATTCCTCCCTCTCTTCCTCTATGGTTGGAGCTCGATCATATTGACAGTAGAAATCCATGTCTTAAGGATCCCTGAGATGAATCAAAACCAACAACGAATCACGGCACACTTGTTTTTTTTTTTCTTTTTCAAAAGAAAATAAAATAAATAATTTAAAGAAACAAAAATAAAAACCAAATTAGAAATTAAAAATAGATAAATTTGATATTGAACTATGCCTAATCCCCGACAACGGCGCCAAAAACTTGATGGCGCGGTAAGATGCACACCTTTTTAAGCGAGTGCGTTATCGTGTCAATTAGTATAGTCTTGATATGTCCTAATATGGTCGACTTGGATTAGGTTTCAATTAACAACTATCTATTTTCTATTATCTATTTGGTTAATTGATAGTTGATTTGTTGTTTATAACTAAGAATTATGCAAGCTATTTAAATATAAAGATTTACTTCAGTGGTGATGAGAATAGGGCTTCCATGTATCCTTACTATCCGCTTATGCTACTTACTAATGCATTAACTTATGGTATTCTTCTTTTGGAGAAAGCGGGTTACTGAAATCATTTTATACTCCCGTTAGGTTATATAAACACTCGACGATGTCGCACCTTACCTACCTTTCGGTGATAAGGATAACTTTATAGGAGGATTAAGAACAAAAACCTAGTTGTGATCACGCACAATGCGCAAAATTAGGGTTGTTAAGCCTCTCATCAACGCTACGTAAATAATTGAGGTATTTTCATCCCCAATCGAGAATGTCTACCCAACTTACAAAGATATTCACAATCCCCTTTGAATCGATTAGAAATCATATAGTGATAATTAGTTGTCAATTAATTACGAAGAATTCAACTCGATTATTGGATAGATCTCACAATAAGAAAAATAACCATAAGCGTCGCATTAATTTATAACATAAGTTTCTAGCAATTCAACATGGAAAGCCCTATAAGAGAATTAGTTCCTAGTCATTGACATGACAAGAACTAATTCAAAGTTCATCATACAAAAACTGAAATAAAGAAAAGAAAAGGAAAAGAAAAATACTTAAGAACGAGTCTCCAAGCCAAGCATCCAAGGGTTGTGTTGTGGAATATTTACAAGATGGATTGGTGGAAGGATGGATGTAGAATGGTGAATGGTGGAATGGAGAATGAATAATTCTTCTAATGATGTAGAGTATTTATAGCCAAAGAATCCTTTTGGTGAAGGGTTAGGGATTTTGTAGGTAGGAAAAGTTATTAGAATGTTTTTAGGTAAGGGTTTTAAGGTAGGAAAAATTATCCCTTTAGGTAGGAAAAGTTATCCCTTTAGGATTCTGAAAACATGTCAAATTCGGCCCAGCACTTCATAATTCCCGCGTCGGCGCCGCGACCACATGGCCAGGCGCCGGCTTTGAAGATCAGCAACTTTCGTACTTTCAGATATTGGCGCGCGGCTCTCACTGGCGGTGACGTTTTTCTGGCAGATTCCGTTTCGTCGTCCTTTTTTCGTCTGGACTTCGTCTGATCTCTTCTCTAATTTCCAGAACTTCTTAGACTTTATTTCTTGGCCCTTTTAGTGTACAATTCCATCTCTTTTATGCTCATTTCATCTCCTTTTCGTCATTTCTCCATTTTTGACCGCTGTGACACAAAAGAAATGAAAACGACCCTAATACTGTACTAAACATAAATGAAATGAGTAAAATACTAACTAAAAATGACTCAAAAAGTGTATATAAAATACACCGATCATCTTGCTACTTAGTGTGATTATATAACAACATGGAGGGTCTAGATTAGAACAAATGTGTGGCTTGGATGCATTTCACTTAAAAGATCAAGTGGCTCTTTGACTTAGTCAAATAAATCAAGCCCTGTCTTGCAAGACTTGTTCATCTTTACTTTGGTCAAATGACCTTTCTATCCTTGGTCCAATCGACCAAGACCATCCAAGGGGGGGGGGGTGGTGGCACGTGTCACCCTTCCATTCGTCGTAATATTTCGTTTCCCAACATTTCCATAATTCCGATAAATTTTCAATAGTCTCAAATCTTAACGTTTTTTAGTTCTTACGTACGTTCTTATAAACATGTCCTGGAATTACGGGGTGTAACACCGAATTGGCTAAGAAAGTGGCGATTGGGGCCAACCCTGTCGTCATGATGACTGTTTCCAATTTTTCTCCTTCCAATCCAGCCAACATGACTCAAAATCACAACAACGGGGGTGGTAAGAAGGGCCATAATAATGGCAAGAATCGTGGCGGCAACAACGGAGGCAATGCGGCCAGAACATCGATTACGATCCCATAGGCCCTCGACATTGGGTGGGTCCCGGACCTAACGGCTTGCGGCCGCCAAAGACGCACCGGCCCAATTTATACCTAAGTCAGAATTCAGGTTACAGACCAGCGTATGGGCAGCAACATCAGTCTAGTATACTTGGATCGCGCCCCCATCAGGACCACCACGCAGTGGGCCCCACTCAGACTGACATCGAAGCAGCGATGCACAAACTTGACTTGACTCAACCGGACCCTAATTGGTACATGGACACCGGCGCCACTACCCACATGACATCCGACCAATGTACTCTCTCGTCTTATTCCAATTTAAGCACTAATCGTGGTATAACTGTTGGTAATGGCAATTCTGTTCAAATTAAGGATTATGGTTATAAAACTTTGTCCCCTCTTCATCCACCACTTATCCTGAAACATACCCTTCATGCCCTAAAATTGATTAAAAATTTGGTGTCTGTCCGTAAATTCACCACTGATAACTGGGTTTCTATTAATTTTGATCTGTTTGGGTTTTCTGTGAAGGATTTCAAGACGGGGAGTCATCTCATGAGGCGCAACAGTAGGGATGATCTTTATTTAATCACTCCAAGTCTCAGTGTCTCGCGTCAAGCTATGCCATCCACTTTTGCAACTCTTGCTCCTTCCTTGTGACATGCTCGTCTAGGTCATCCGGGGTCGTCGATTTTATCTTCTTTAGATAGACATAAGTTTATTTCTTGTAAGGGTACGTGTAGTACTCTACTTTGTCAATCCTGTGCTTTGGGAAAGATTATTAAGTTACCATTTGTAGCGTCAAATTCTAATACTTCAATGCCATTTGATATTATTCATATATGGACATCTCTTGTTCTCAGTTCTATGAGTCATCGTTATTATGTTTTATTCTTAGATGACTATTCTAAATATTTATGGACGTTTCCTATTGCGAAAAAATCTCAAGTTTTTTCCATTTTCATAAAGTTTAGAGCTTTCATAAGAACACAATTCGAACGAAAAATCAAAAACATTTAATGTGATAATGGCAAAGAGTATGACAATGGGGAATTTAGGGAATTTTGTGCTAAAAAATGGGATAAATTTTCATTTTTCTTGTCCTCATGCGTCTTTATTGGTTCATTCTTCCATTCCTCCATTATTTTGACATCATGCGCTACAAATGGCTACCGATATACTCAATATTCTTCATTCTAAAGGTTTGACATATTCACCCCTCTCAAAGTCATATATAATAAGTCTCTGTCATATTCTCATCTTAGTGTCTTCGGATGCTTATGTTATCCACTACAATCAACAAACTTCAGACACGTTCTACTCCTCGTGTTGTGTGTTTTTGGGTTTTCTGTCAAATCACTGTGGTTATAAATGCTTTGATTTATCTTCTAAACGAATCATCATTAGTCGTCATGTTCTCTTTGATGAATCTCAATTTCCCTTTTCTAAAGTAGAAAACCCCGTGCCTAGTTCTTATGATTTTTTGGATGAGGATATCTCCCGGAAAAAACACCGTCAGCGTCGCGGCCCGGCACAGAGGCGCCGCAGCTCCAAAACTCCTGCGAGTAAGCACCACGACCACTGCAAGCCGCGCTTGCCAGTAATTCTGAAATTTCCGAAAATTTCCAAACTTCACTCAATTCGGCCCAGAGTCATGGTCCAGTCACTCGCAGTCAACGGGGTATTTTTAAACCTAAGAGACATTTTAATTTGAATTTTTATGTTCTTAAACCCCCTTACCCCGTAATCTTGTGTCTGCCCTAAATGACCCTAATTGGAAAATTGTCATGACTGAAGAATATAATGCTCTTATTGATAATATGACGTGAGAGTTGGTACCCCGTCCATCTGGTGTTAATATTATTCGGTCTATGTGGATTTTTGTTCATAAGAAAAATTCTGATGGTTCATTTGCAAGGCATAAGGCTAGACTTGTAGGTGATGGTAAAACTCAGCAGGTTGGTGTGGATTGTGGTGAGACGTTTAGCCCGGTGGTCAAGCCGGCTACCATTCACACTGTGTTCAGCTTGACTCTTTCAAAATCATGGCTCATTCATCTGCTAGATGTGAAAAATGTTTTCCTACATGGTGATCTTCAGGAGACAGTGTATATGCATCAACCTTTGGGGTTCAGGGATACTAGATATCCTAATCATGTCTGTCTATTGAAGAAGTCCTTGCATGGACTTAGCGATCTCACGGGCACAGTATAAGAAGTTTCTTGATTTTTTGTCGACTATGAGTTTTTCTCACTGCAGGTCTGATAATTCATTGTTCATATATCGTCGGGGGTCTTCCATGGCTTATATATTGTTATATGTGGATGATATTATTTTGACTGACTCTTCTAATATTTTGAGAAAGTCTATTATGACAATGCTCAGTTCTGAGTTTGCCATGAAAGACTTGGGCCCCTTGAGCTACTTTTTGGGAATTGCAGTCACTCGTCATGCAGGTGGATTGTTCTTAACACAGAGGAAGTATGCAGCAGAGATCATTGAGAGGGATGGGATGTCATCCTGTAAGTCCACTTCTACTCCAGTTGATACTAAACCCAAATTGGAGTCTTGAATCGCTCTCCGTATGAGGATCAGGCCGCCATCGTAGTCTTGCGGTGCCTTCAAGATCTTACGTTCACGTGACCAGACATTACATATGCAGTCCAGCAGGTGTGTTTGTTTATGCATGATCCCAGAGTTGAACATATGAATGCGCTCAAACGCATCCTTAGGTACATTCAGGGAACACTTGATTATGGTTTGCATTTGTACCCTCTGCCGACGTCTACACTTGTCTCATATACAGATGCCGATTGGGGTGGTTGTCCTGACACCAGACGGTCTACGTCTGGCTATTGTATATTCTTTGGTAATAACTTGGTCTCATGGTCTGCCAATCATCAATCTACGCTTTCACGTTCAAATGCAAAAGCCGAGTATTGAGGGGTAGCCAATGTGGTTTCCGAGTCATGTTGGTTATGAAATCTACTATTAGAGCTTCATTGTCCTATTGAGAAAACTACTTTGGTGTATTGTGATAATATAAGTGTCATCTACCTTTCTGGTAATCCAGTTCAGCACCAGCGCACTAAACACATAGAGATGGATATTCACTTTGTTCGAGAGAAGGTAGCTAAAGGACGAGTACGCGTCTGCCATGTCCCTTCCAGATATTAGATTACAAACATCTGTACAAAGGGTCTTCCCTCGGTCCTTTTTGAAGAGTTAGAGACAGTCTCAGCGTACGAAGACCGCCCGCTATGACTGCGGGGGTGTGTTAAAGTGTATCATGGGCCAACCGAGAATCAGCCCAGTCGAGGGTCTCCTCCCATGTGGGACCCTTTCTCTTTCCTTTGTATATTTGGTGAATATTAGACTTAGGTTTGTACCTTAATTAGTAGTGTAATATTACCATATTTGTAAAGTTAGTATTCTTATAGAATAGGGATTCCTAGGTATAATAGGAAGAGGATCTTCCTTGTAATTTGTATATATATGCCTTTTATTAATAAGAATAATCAAGAGATTATTTCTTTCAGGGTTTACTATAACTGTGTTTCGATCATAACAACTTTGTATATTACAATCTAGAACGAAGGACATAATATATAGACTCTTCAGGAGCCTCTATTTTATTCTCCATAATCACACATATTGTTTGGACACTATTGGTTTCATGATCTTCTAGATAAATAGTTAGCTCTTCTGAAGCACTTGATTATTAATTTTGTACAACCAAATATTGCTTAGATACTGATGGTATCATAAAAGAAGTTATAGTTAGACACTGCTAATGTCATGAAGTAAATAGTAATAAATGGATATTTAAAGACAATACAATTTATAAATGATGAAAGTAAGTTCTAAACTTTAGTATTTCATACATCTTATTCAGGAAGAATACTATTACCATTCGAATATTTATCATCAAAGATGCTACAATGACCATAATATATCAATATGGTTATAATAGATATTATTCTACACAATTTATATCCTATTGCCTTAGAATGATACATCAAATTATCTTTGATGATTTGACATATGACAGATATGTACAACAATGACCTTTATACCACAAAATAATATTTCTCTAACAATACAACATACATATTATCAGATTTCTTAATTATTTTTCAACTGCATATATTCAGTTTTTAGAATGTCAATTTCATCTTCATATGCCATGATATTAAATTCTTAAGATGGTATTAGAACTTCATAGTATTTCAATAATAACACATTTTAGCATGTGTATAATTTGATTTAGATAAAAAAAATATAAAGAATAAAAATAATAGTACGATAAAGCAAGATATGCTAACAACGATTAAGAAAGAAAAGAAATATGCTAACATACTGAATCACAAAATAAAGAGAGTTTACACATGATAAATCGAAGGGTCCTTTTGGCCATAAAAACGTCATTTTCCCTTAGAAAGATTTTATCATTTCAATTAGTATAACTCTTCTCAATTCTCATATGGAATATGTTGATATCTGTGTATATGGTGGTTTTATTCTTAAAACGTGAGCATCTTTATCACTTCGAGAGTAAAGTTTAAAGGTTTACTAATGCGAGAGTAAATTTAAGAGTTCTACTACTTCGAGAGTAAATTTCAGAGACTTACTGCTTCGGGAATAAATTTTGAATTTAGTACTTCATGAGTAAATTTCAGATTTACTACTTCAAGAGTAAAAATTAAAGTTTCTACTACTTCGAGAGTAGAGTTTAATAATCTACTACTTCGGAAGTGAAGTTCAAAGATTTACCACTTCAGGGGTAAATTCAAAGTTTTACTACTTTCAAATTTCTACTATTTCCGGAGTAAAGTTTAAAATTTGCTACTTCGGGAGCAGATTTCTGAGTTTGCTACTTCGGGAGCAAAACATAAAATATTTAGAATATTATTTCTCAATTATCCTACCTCTTCTGGAGGTGGATCATGATATTTTTACAATAAAGGACATGTCTATCTTTATAATCTTTACTAATCATCACATTCACTTTAGGAAATATATCTGTACTTATAATATTTATCAAAAGTTCTCATTCTTCAAGAATGAAACATATCTCAACATGCCTTAAACATATCAAATAATGATAATTTAGAACTTCTTTAAGATCTTGCTACTTCAGGAGCAAATCGAAGCATATATATAATATGTAGACTTTTTTTCCTAACATATCTTCATATGACAACAAGATATTTCTTGATGTCTCATCACATATTACTCTTTAGGAGCAATTTATTACACAAAATTTACTACACTTATTAAAATATGCACTTATACATATCTATAATATTCTATCTCCTTTTCAATTATCAAAAGAGCAATATTATGAGGCTTGTAGAAACATATAATGATAAACTTCACTTGCTTTATATAATTAAAAATCTTATGGAGTTATTATGTTGGCAGATTAAAAATCAGCAAAATGGCTTGCTTTCCCACAATACTTTAAGAATCAAGGTAAGAAGTTAATAAAATAAATCATACCTCTGGCATGAGTAATATCCGATTGCTTTACATTACGCCCAATTTCTCAGTTGGTTAGAGCTTCGTGCTGATAACGTGTTATGAAATAATGAAACTAGAACAAGAATATTATGGAGAAAGGGAGAAGATTTCTTTATTTCTCTTAAGGGAGGATAGTTCTTTATTTCTCTTGAGGAATGAAATACAATGAGAGGAACATCTTTATTTATAGGGTCTAAGTATCTTGGTCTCAAATTCACTAACCCTAACTTTCATTGTAGAGATAGACATTCATAATAATAAATAATATTTATAACAAATTTATATATTTTATCCTTATCACTTATTTAACTAACTATCTAAACCTACTGTAACGTATAATTTTATAATAATTTTATCTTTAGAAATTAAATGTTTGTGGGCTCGACATAAATTTTGTAGGAATGAAGTTATGCCGACATAAATTTTCTAGGATTTTTATATTATATTGGGTGTTGAAAGTTTTATCTTTGTCAAGCATAATTCGTATGAATGTTATGATACATATCAGAAGTTCAATGTAATCTATGCCGAGCGAAGTCTAAAATTACATTGTTTTTCAGATTATGTCAAGTTGAAAGTTTTGCCTTGACGAAAATAATTTTTGTGAATGTTATGATACATATGCGGAGTTAAACATAAATTATATCTTGTGAAACCTAAATTATGTCACGCTAAAGAGTGATGAAGGAAAAAAAATTAAAATTACAAATTTGAGGACAAAAGATTAAAGACCACCCTGAAATAAGGGCATATGTGCGAATGACCCATTCTTAATGGTTTTTTTTTCTTTTTGCTTTTTAATTGGGGAAGCCAAGAGTTATTTTTTATATACTGTTAATGTTGGTTTGATGTTGTAACATTTGATCCAACATATCTTGCGAAGTATTGATGTGAATGCATAAAATGTTGGGACAATGTCACAACATTCTGACAACATTTTAATAACGCTTTGCCTTACTTCACGCTAAACAATAATATTTTACTGTGAGGTAAAAATGACTTAGACATGGTAAAATGGAGCTGTGTAAAATATGGGAGAAAGAGTCAAAGCATGGGGAAGAGGTCGAGTAAGGAACAAGTCAAAGTTGTTGAGATTTTTATTCCTTAATCACCTACCACAAGCTGCCCATCTTTTCCTCAACTACAACAACCAATCGATGAGCCTTTCAAGGGAACTCTCACTATAAATAGAGAGGCCACAACCATGAATCAATATCCAGAAACATATTGCAAAAATATCAAGAGAGCTCTCGCGAATTCATCTCAGAAAACTAGTTCACAAGTGTTTCCTGAGCGTGTCGACAACATGTTGTTAAACATTATAATTGCTACTTAGATTCTAGATTTGTTTTGTATTGAAGCAATTGTAATGAGATGTTGTCTATGTCTATTTAGGTAGATTTTTCAGGTAGAAATCATATGCGACTTCACCATTTTTAATTTCTTTTTGTTGTATTTTTGTAATATTATAAAAGAATGAATTTACTCAATTGTATATAATATATACAATACTTTTGGTCATTGACCATCATAAGTTATATTTTAAATATAACTTATGAAAATTTGAAACATTTGTGTCATTTAATTTCCGCTTCTTTTTACTCTTTAAAGGTTTCTATTTTTACTATGTTACCGTTATTAGACGACATTATTTTTGACATTCGGAAACAGAATTGACATTCAAGTTTTATTTAGTTTATTTGCATTTTATTTACTGTTCCATAGCCCCCGGGACCCAACAAAACTATATGAAATGTGTATATCTCGCTCAGGGCTTAAAAATTTCCAACAACATTTTTTGTATGAAATATGTATATTTTGCGCAAGGCTTAAAATTTTCGCTTAAATTTGTGTATGGAATATGTATATTCGCTCAAGTCTTAGGCTTCTCACATTTTTTGTGTATGAAAAATGTTTAAAATTATATATATATATATATATGTATAACTATGTATATTTTGTATAAATTCATGTTAGGCTTTTAGAAATTTAATATAATTAGAACATTTTTTCATTCCTCTTTGTTGTATTTTTGTAATATTGTAAAAGAAGGAATTTACTCAATTGTATATAATATATACAATATTTTTTGTCATTGACCATCATAAATTATATTTTAAATATAACTTATAACAATTTAAAACCTTTGTGTCATTTAATTTCCACTTTTTTTTACTCTTTAAAGGTTTCTGTTTTTACTACTGTGTTGTTACCGTTGTTAGACGATATTATTACTGACATTCGGAAACAAAATTAGCATTCAAGTTTTATTTAATTTATTTGCATTTTATTTACTGTTCCATAGCCTCCGGAACCCAATAAAATTATATGGAATGTGTATATCTCACTCGAGGCTTAAAAAAATTTGCTTAAATTTGTGTATGGAATATGTATATCTCGCTCAAGGCTTAGGATTCTTACATTTTCGTGTATGAAAAATGTTTATATATATAACTATGTGAATTTTGTATAGAATTCATGTTAGGTTTTTAGAAATTTAATACAATTACAACAACATTGTATACAAATTTCATTAATATTCATGCAAAATTACTATAATACAACACAACTTAAAATACAATTTTCATACAAACTCATAATACAATTATCATACAACATTAATACAAACTATGCCTATTGGAAGATCTGCCTACGTTCTCATATCAAATCAATTAATGTTAGAGCATGGAGATCTATAACCAATGGATATGTTGTTCCTATGTTACCACCGGACGAGGAAGGTGATATTCTTGCTAAACCTGAATTCGAATGGTCGGAAGTAGAAGAGATGGGTAAACCTAGCAACTACCGATCGTATGGGATAAGCTTGCTTCTTCCAAACCAATAATGCAAGCTTCAACGAAAAAGCCTTAAATGTAATTTTTGGATGGGTTGATCTTTACATGTTCAAACTCATACAAAATCGTTTCTATGGCTAAAGACGCATAAGATACTTTACAAACTCATTGTGAAGGTAGCTTTAGTGTTAAATCGTTGACGGCTTCGTATGCTCATGAGTAGATATAAACGTTTAAGGATGAAAGAAACAGAGGACATTAAAACCTATTTTGAAAAATTGATCGACATCTCTAATGAATGTCAAGTGCTTGGTGCTCCTTTAACAAACACTCAACTTGTGGAAAATGCACTCTGTTCTCTTCCTGAAAAGTTTAATATAAAAATTTGTGTGATTGAAGAAGCTCACAATCTTGCTACAATGGACCTTCATACCTTAATGAGCATTCTCAAAACCTATGAGATGAACATTGAGAATCAAAAGGAATTGTACAAGAACAATAATGTAGCACTTCAAGTCAAATCCTTGGAGAGTTAAATCGAAGATGAGGATGCGAACCTTGAAAAAGTTGGTGATGATGCAAATGTTGCCCTCCTTACTCGAAAATTCAATTCGATGGTGAGGAAGTTCAACAATGATAGAAATAAGTTCAAATCCAAAGAGCACCAAAATCAAGACTTCAATCAAAAGTCCACTAAATCCCTTCCAATAGTACAAAAAGGAAATCAGCTAAAGAGAACCAACTCGGATCGTACCAAATTTGATGCCAAAGAACTTGAGTCCGTGCAATATCATGCATGCTCGGGCTGGAGTCATTATGCTAATGAATGTGCAAATAATTTGAGGAAATTTGGTAAAAGTCTATGGGTTTCTCTTAGTGACGACGAAGGAGAAGATGAAGGAGATCAAGAGATAGAGCTACAAGCAATGTTGGCTACTGTTCGTGAACAGTCCTTATCGGACAATGAAAATACCATCAACATTGTCGTCCCAAATGTCATAACATTTGCGTCAACATCGATTTACATCTACATTTCCAAAGAACATTTGAGAGGTACGAATTCTTTAACTATTCTAATGTTAATTGCTTTAGTGATTTTATTTCTAGTAGTGAGATCGATTTTGGATCAAGTTGACTCCAAAGATGACATGATTAAGAAATTACAATTTTTTTTGTAAAGACTTAATCATAGAACCAATCAACTTGACACAAATGTAAAATCGTTAACTTTTGAGAATTCAGATTTAAAAGGCATGATCTTTTAGAGGTTGCACTTACCAAAAAAAAGACATGAAATTTGATAAGATAAGTGCAAAATTGGATCTAGCCGAAGTAACCTTCCGTAGGCTCAACACGGGGTCTTCAAAATTGAATGAGATACTCAACCTTAGTAAACATTCACATGCAGGTATTAGATATGAAAACTCTCTTAAAACAATACGCTCAAATATCTTTGATAAAACTGAGAAATGTGCTTTGTAAAAGAAAAAAGAGTAAAGATAAGGATTGACACAAGCCCCTCGATCATGGTATGATCGTCTAACTATCTTCCTTCTTGAATATGGTTTTAACCATGGTGAAGTTGATCATACTTTATTCATTAAACGTCATGGTGTAGATATTATTATTGCTCACATCGATGTAGATGACATAGTTTTTGGTTCGACCTTACAGTCTTACATAAGACATTTGCTGAAGCAATGTCATCGACATTTGAGATAAACATGATTGGAGAACTAACTTTTTTCTTAGGCTTGCAGATTAAGCAAATGAAGATAGATTTTTCATCTCCCAGAGTAAATATGCCAAGAATCTAGTTAAGGGGTTTGGATTGAAAAATGCTAAGTAGATGAAAACTCCAATGAGATCATCAGAGAAGATATGTAAGGATAATGTTGGTGAAAATCAACCCAATTTTATATCGTTCTATGATAGGTAACCTTTTATATCTTATTGCTAGTCGTCCTGATATAACGCTTAGTGTTTGTATTTGTGCTCGATTCCAAGCCTATCCCAAAATTTCCCACTTAAATGTCATGAAACGTATCATTAGATAAGTTGTTGGCATATTTGAGTTGAGAAGTTAGTATTCCAAATACACTAATCCTAATTTAATATGATATAGTGACCCGGATTGGGCTGTTGATGTAGATGATAGAAATAGTATAAGTGGAGGATGTTTTTATCTTGGCAATAACCTTGTTTCATAATATAATCGTAAATAAAATTGTGTCTCACTTTAAACTGCTGAATCTGAAATTGTGGCTACGACACATGTTAGACGACTATGGTTTTACTAGTAACATTTTAGTTTTGTATTGTGATAATCTGAGTGCAATAAATATTTCCAAAAAAAGTTCAACACTCACGTACAAAATATATTAATATTAGGCACCATTGTTTTGAGAGATTTAGTTGAAAAATAGCTAGTCAAAATTGAACATGTTGATAATACTCATCAACTAGCTGATATTCTTACAAAAGCTTTAGACCATGAGAGATTTTCAAGTTTGAAGAAATCTCTTGTTCTTTATAATCTCTAAAAAGGCATTTTCGGTGAATGTCAACTGAAACGTTCTCTAACATTTTGGGTGACATTTGACTATGATATATCACTAATTGATTATTGTTGTTATATGGTGCATAACGTTTGGTCAGACAAACATGATCATTCAATAAGAATATGTTTTCAAAGTGATACCGTTCTTTGCGATGATATTATATATCATTAAAAAATGGAGTATCAAAATAAGGCAAAGTCTTTATAAATAGTTGGCAACTATTAAAAATGGGCAAAGCCCAAGAAATGATACAGTTTCTATTCTATAAGAGTATCAAGTGCTTTAAAAGAAATTTGAAAATACCATAAAAATATTCTTATGACACAAAATTTTCTTTTACATATGCTTTATGATTAGACCAAGGACACAATGAAAAAATGTTACATTGGTACAGTGATCATAATTCATAGAGTATGTGTAAAATATGTTTTGATTTGTTGCCAAAATAAAAAATTCTTGTGTCGTCCAAAATGTTGCCAACATTGCTGTTGACATTTTCAGAACGTGATATGTGTTGATATATTGATCTTAACTGATTTCAGAAAATTCAGATTTTTTCTTCCCTATTTTTATGCCATGTTTTAATTGAAATTCAAATTTTAAAGGATAAGATTAAATTCCAAATAAGATGCCTATTGTTCTATCCCAAAATTTTAGGTACAAGTTTTTTAATAGACATCAAAAACCTAAAATTAAGGAATAGATAGTATTTCGAAATTCCTTCCAAGAGTATAAATATTCATGTCATTTGTTTTTTAGGGAAAATGATCATATTTGCCATCCAACTTTCAAAAAAGGGTCATATTTACCCTCTGTTAAAGTATGAGGCCAAATATGCCCTTTTCGTTAGCAAAATTGTTATATTTGCCCTTTGTTAACGAATTCCACGTGGATGCCACATGTGACCCACGTGGATGCCACATGGGATCCACGTGAATGGTGGGACCCCCTCCTTCTACAACTGGGGCTTTGACCAACTAACAAAAATGTCTTCCTTGTAAATAGCCGACCAATTATAGTAATGTGGAGAAATTCGATGCAACACATTATGGTTTAAGGGAACCGATTTTGATTCATCTTCGCTTATCAACCGTTTGATTTCCTCTCAGTTTTCGTAGATCGGACAGTAGCCAGGGCCTCTGATTCCTTGCCTTTTAAAGTGATTTTTGAATTTTCATGGAATGTAAATTATTGAATATACGAACTTTAAAACAAATATTACAGTAAATAGAAAAATTGCAACAAATGCTAGATACATAGTCGAAGAATCTCGGTTTTAAACATAGAAAAATGAGAATGTAGCAGCGTTCCATGGTTGAAGAGGAGAGGACTAGTGGTGTGGTTTATTGGTGGTTAAAAGTGGCGGGACAGAGGGCTGTTTGGTATTGTTTGTGACTACTCCGATTCACTGGAGCTAGAGCTTATCGCCGGAGCAGTGGGGGGAGAAGAACAGAGGGAGTAGAAGGAGAAGAGGGTGAGGCAGTGGCATGGTGGTGGTTGTGGAGACGGGTTCGCCGGAGCCTGGTGATCGAAGCTTCGGGTGTGGCTGTGGAGACGAGTTCCTTTGTATTTTATGGTGTTTTCTAGTGAAGCCATGGCGATGGTGATGGTGTTCGCCAACAACAGTGTTGTGTGGGTCGAATTTCTACCATTTTCTCACCATTTTCTCATTACTCATACTGCTTCCTCGCTGCAATGGGGAGAGGGAAAGAGATCAGAGGTTGTAGAAGGAAGTGGGTCCAACCCTCCACGTGGATCCCATATGGCATCCATGTGGGTCACATGTGGCATCCACGTTGAATTTCCGTTAACAAAAGGCAAATATAACAACTTTGCTAACGAAAAGGACATATTTGACCTCATAATTTAATAGAGGGCAAATATGACAATTTTTTTAAAAGTTGGATGGCAAATATGATCATTTTCTCTACTTTTTACCATTCTTTTCTTTTCCTAAAAATAAAAATAAAAAAGAGGTGAAAGAAAAAATCACATCACCTCGGTAAATCCCCTACCTAACCAATGGAGTCTTCACTTTCATCTTCATCCAAAAATCCAAAACTCTCAAAATCCTCTCCTCAATCTTCACCAACGGATACTTCTATGTCAACACCAATGTCAGCCAACACACCGACCACTACTCCCATGAGTACTAGCCCTCCTTTAAATACTGAATCATCCAAGCCACAACAACCTTGCCAGTCAACTTCTTCACAACCCACAGAGGGCTTGTCTAGAACCATATTTTTTAAATGTTCAAAAGAACCCTTAGATATTATCTACCCAGGCGATGACAACAATTCGATAGATATTAATGAAACATCTGATACTTCAGTCTTGGGAAAAATACCAAGCTCCTCCAACTTCCCTACTCGTCAATCGAGTAGAGTGTTTGAGAAAACCGTTCGTGCAGAACCAAGCTACAAAAGGTCCATATTTGATACGACTATACCTTCCTGATCGAGTAGTGAAAGTGAGGGCACGATCTTTGAGCTCTCAACTGAAAAAAGTGAAGAAGAACAAGTTGCTTCTGTACCACATAATGTGCCTCTAGAAAGGGAAATCCCAGATGAAACCCCCTTGAAACAATTCTTTCCAACGGGAGTTCCCAGGACTACAAAGGTCAAGTGATACTCAAAATATTGCCACAGATGCCACAACATCTTAGGCAACATCCCCACCAACATTCGAAAAGGCACACACCCCAACTTCCTCCAGCAGTTCAGCCAGTATGATTCAGACATTGAGGTATCTGCTTTCTATGAAATATTCTATTATAAGGATAAACATGATAAATGGGATTGGAATAAGAATAGAGTTATTAGACCAGAAAAAGTGTTAGATATTTCTTCCTATACTGAATATGGTTTAATAGAGTTTCTTAAGGATAAACAACTTTTGAAAATTGTCACAGATAAATAACCATGAGATGTTGTCTATGTCTATTTAGGTAGATTTTTCAGACAAAAGTCATTTGCGACTTCACCATTTTTTAATTTCTTTTTGTTGTATTTTTGTAATATTGTAAAAGAAGGAATTTACTCAATTGTATATAATATATACAATATTTTTTGTCATTGACCATAAAATATAACTTATGAAAATTTAAAACCTTTGTGTCATTTAATTTTCACTTCTTTTTACTCTTCAAAGGTTTTTATTTTTACTAATGTATTGTTACCGTTGTCAGACGACATTATTCCTGACATTCGAAAACATAATTGACATTTGCATTTTATTTAGTTTATTTGCATTTTATTTACTGTTCCATAGGCCCCGAGACCCAACAAAACTATATGAAATGTGTATATCTCGCTCACGGCTTAAAATTTTCGCTTAAATTTGTGTATGAAATATGTATATCTCGCTCAAGACTTAGGATTCTCACATTTTTCGTGTATGAAAAATGTTTAAAATTATATATATATGCAAATTTTGTATAGAATTCATGTTAGTTTTTTAGAAATTTAATACAATTACAACAACAACAATGTATACAACTTTCATTTAATATTCATGCAAAATTACTATAACACAACTTAAAATACAATTTTCATACAACTCGGAATACAATTATCATACAATTTTAATACAAAATTGATATTTTTTTCTTACATCAACTAGTGTTGGATCTGGCGATTAATTAACAGTAGTTCCCACGTCAAGCCCTTTAGTCCGTCTGGTGATTGTTTAGCTCCTCTGGAGACATGCGTTGAAGAACTTTTGATCTTTCTTTGATCCGAATGGCATATATATGTCAATTTAGCACGAAATCGAATAATTACCATGGACAAACATAAAAGCAACTGTATAAGTAGTTTATCTTTCAATTCTACTTAATTAGTAGTTCATCAATTGACTCTTTCTGCCGACAACAACAACAACTCATCTGTTTTAAAAAAAAAGAATAGAGAATTATAAATTAATTCTTTTATATATGGCTTACGACATCACTAAAACATAGGGATTTTGCATCAACATTCAGTGGGGAAGTTATTGTTAAGAGTCCCACATCAGATATGGAATGAGAACATGAACTCTTTATATGGTGTTGGACAATCTTCACCCTACAAACTAGCTTTTGGGGTTGAATTAAGTCCAATATTCATTCTTTACATGGTATCAAAACAAGACTCACTCTAATTTTTTGTTCACCGATGTTGGGCACCCAAATTATATTATCGACGCTCCAGTTAATGAGATCTAGGCGTGCGGAGAATTGTTAAGAGTTCCATATCGGATAGGTTTGAGCATGCGAGCAAGTGTTAAGTGTCCCACATTGGATATGGAATGAGAGCATGGAGGACACGAACTTGTTGACGAACCACTTTTTCACGTACAAAATGAATATCCATTTTAATGTGTTTAGTGCACTGATGTTGAACAGGATTGTTAGAGAGATATATTACACTGACATTACCACGGTAGACCAATATAGCCTTGTGGATTGGGCAGTGAAGTTTCAACAAAAGGTTGTGTATCCAACAAGACTCAAAGACAACATTCGACTCTTCTATACTTGAATACGACACTTGATCGAGACAAAGTAGATTGTCTTTTAGAAGACCGAGAAAGCAAGTTATCTCTGAGGAAGATGTAGTAACCTGATGTAGATCGATGAGTGTACGAATATCCACGGGCCAATCAGCCACGACCCGACCCGGGCATGATCGTGCTCCTACCTGGGCACCTGATCGGTGTATTTTATATACACTTTTTGAGTCATTTTTAGTTAGTATTTTACTCATTTTATTTATGTTTAGTACAGTATTAGGGTCGTTTTCCTTTCTTTTGTGTCACAGCGGTCAAAAATGGAGAAATGACGAAAAGGAGATGAAATGAGCATAAAAGAGATGAAATTGCACACAAAAGGGCCAAGAAATGAAGTCTAAGAAGTTCCGGGAATTATAGAGAAAATGAGACGAAGTCCGGACGAGAAAAGACGACGAAACGGAATTCGCGAGAAAAAATGTCGTCACGGTACATGCCGGGAAGGTAGCCGCTACCAGTGCCGAAAGTCCCAAGAGTTCTTGAATTTCAGCCACAAGACCAGTCACAGGGCATGCGCCGACGCTGGAATTGTAATCTTGGGCCGAATTTGACATGTTTGAGAATCCTAAAGGATAACTTTTCCTTCAAAAGGGATAATTTTTCATACCGAAAGAAAAACCTTTTCCTACCTAAAAACCCTTACCTAAAAGCATTCTAATAACTTTTCCTTTCCTACATAAATCCTTAACCCTTCACCTAAAGGATTCTTTGGCTATAAATACTCTACATCATTAGAAGAATTATTCATTCTCCATTCTACCATTCACCATTCTACATCCATCCTTCCACCAATCCACTTGTAAATATTCCACAACACAACCCTCGATGCTTGGCGGAGACTCATTCTTAGTAATTTGCTTTTCTTTTCTTTTACTTTATTTCGCTTTTATGAAGAACATGAGATTAGTTCTTGTCATATTTATGGCTAGGAACTAATTCTCTTATAGGCTTTCTATGTTGAATTGCTTGAAACTTATGCTATAATTTAATGCACGCTTATGGTTGTTTTTCTTATTGAGAGATCTATCCAATAATTGAAATGAATTCTTGGTAATTAATTGACAACTAATTATCACTATATGATTTCTAATCGATTACAAAAGGGGATTGTGAATATCTTGTAAGTTGGGTAGACAGCTTGAATTGGGGATGAAAATACCTCAATTAGTTTTGTAAGCGTTGATGAGAGGCTTAACAACCCTAATTTTGCATTGTGCGTGGCGGTCAACTAGGTTTTGTTCTTAATCCTCCTATAGAGTTACCCTTATCAAAGTTAGGTAAGGAGCGACATGGGGTTGAGTGTTTATATAACCCTAACGGAGTATAAAGCGATTTCAGAAACCCGCTTTCTCCAAAAGAAGAATACCATAAGTAATGCATTAATGAGTAGCATAAGCGGATAGTGAGGATACATAGAAGCCCTATTCTCATTACAATCAAGTAAACCTTTATATTTAAATAGCTTTTATAATTCATAGTTATAAACAACCAAATCAATTATCAATTCGCCAAATAGATACTAGAAAATAGATAATCGATACTTGGACCCTAATCCTGAGGGCGATATTCGGTCTTATCTAAGACTATACTACTTGATACGATAACGCACTTGCGTTTAAAAGTGTGTGCATATTACGCATCAAGTTTTTGGCGCCGCTGTCGGATTAGGCAATAGTTCAATATCAAATTATCTATTTTTAATTTCTAATTTGGTTTTAATTTTTTATTTTTACGTTTTTCTTTAAAAAAAAAAAAAAATCGAGGTGCCGTGATTCGTTGTTGGTTTTGATTTATCTCAGGGATCCTTAAGACATGGATTTATCTCACAATATGATCGAGCTCCAACCATAGAGGAAGAGAGGAGGAATTACGAGAAACTCTACTCAGTCTCACGAGGTCCCAAGCTCAGTTCATGGACGAAATAAGGTCGGGCATAAAGAAGTTGGAAACGCAAATAGCAGAACTCGCAATCATATTCAACAACGAACAACAAATTGAGGAGCCCGAACCAAATCCAACTATTGAGGAATCTGGCAAGACAGTTGGTGTAGAGAAGGAGAAGAGTGCAGAGATCCAATTATTCACCTTCTTGGATTCCTTGGAAAATCTTTTTATGTACCTATTGCAGAAGAAACACCACCAGCTGTCAAAATTGACTCCCAAACAGGAAGTCAATACCATCAAGGGCACCCCCTAGAGTTGAAAGATGTAGGGAATCTCACTGATCCCTACATTAGAGAGAACCTAAAAGACAAGCATGTCTTGTATACTTGGGGGATAATCGTATATTTGAGGCCCTTGTTTGAAGCAATTGTTGTAGTTGAAGTGAGACTTGCAACAATAACTCTGCGGATTGCAAGCATTCGTAAGGATCCAATGGGCACTTGGAAAGGTTAATTGCGTCCGGCTAAAAGACGTTAAAGACAGCGCTTGTTGGGAGGCAACCCAATGTTTTTAATTATGTTATTTTAATTTCTGTCTTTATTTTATTTTATTTTGTCTTGAACAGTCTCACGGTCTTGGGTTCTTGTTTTGTGTTGTTGGATGACAGGTGGACTGAAATCTGAAACCGAGGAAAAAGGAGCAACAAACGCCAAAAAGGAAAGAGCTGCCGCGGCTGCGCGCCAGAATCGGCCGCGCGAACTCAGGGTCACAAGATTAGCAGTACGCGCGCCTGAATCTCGTGCGCGCGGAACTCAGAGAGCCATATTTCCGCAAATTCGAATTTTCATCCTAGACCTCGTTATGACCGCTGTGTTGTGTCAGTAAGTTGTCATTTTTCTTTTTTTTTTTTGATTATTGCACACATTGGGGAAAATGTGTGATTTAAGTTTTGGGGTGTTTTATTTGTGTCTTGTTATGTTTCAGTTAAGTCTTTTTTTATTGTTTTGTGTTTATTTTTGAGTCACAAATTTTTTTCTTTTTTTCTTTCTTTTTCATAATTACCTATCAAAGATCATGTATCTTTGTAGTTGCTAGAAACACCTAGTGAAGGAAGGTGGAATAATGTAATGGAATTAGAAGAAACTATTTAAACACCTAGGTTAGATATGCCAAAAACTCACAAAAATCATCATGGAGTTTCTTGCTTAAAATTGTGCATGCTAAATTATGAAAACCTATGTGTTATGATTGCTTGCTATTTGAGGTAAATAGTTAGGATATGCATGATAGGGAGATGACTGCATTTCTTTGATAGTCAATTTTACCACTCTTTTCTACCCCGAACTTTAAAAGTATCCCTAGTCACATTGAGCCTAAAAATTGAAACTTTTCTTTGACACCCTATATTCCCACAGTTGTGCCATAAGTAAAAATGTGAAGTAGTGGAATCAATTGTGTTAAAAAGAGACAAAAAGAGTGAATGAGTTTGTTGCACCCCAATAAAAAGTAATAAGAAAGAGGCAAAAGCCTAAGTTTGGGGTGCTTGTTATTATAATACTCTTCATTCTCCCAAAACAAAAGAGGGGAAGGATAGAATTGAAGTGAAGTAAAGAATCAAAAGAAAAAGGGGAAATACTGAAAAGCTAAAGAGCTTATGGTACACAAAAATGAGCCTAAATGCCTATTTTTACCAACCCCTACCTAAGCCTACATTACAACCCTTAAAGTCCTGAAGATCTCTTTTATGCATATTCAGGATTAGTGGAGAATAGCAAGTAAGCATGCCATAGGATTTTTGAATTTATATGCATGATTTAGTATATTGACTTCCATTAAAGCATGATAAATATGAGTTTGCGAAATATCTAGCTCAATGTGTTTAGTGTGCTGAAAAATTTCATGTTACATGTTCCTGCATATTATTCTGCTAACCTTCATGTTTTTCTAGATAACACTAAATGCAGCAAAAGTGATCAATGTCAGTGAGTCTTTTATTTTTCGTTTTTTGAGTCTTTTATTTCTTTCTTTCTATCTTTGCTCGAGGGCGAGCAAAGGTTAAGTTTGGGGCACTGACGGTGTATTTTATATACACTTTTGAGTCATTTTTAGTTAGTATTTTACTCATTTTATTTATGTTTAGTACTGATTAGGGTCGTTTTTTCTTTTTGTGTCACGTCAAAAATGGAGAAATGACGAAAAGGAGATGAAATGAGCATAAAAGAGATGAAATTGCACACAAAAGGGCCAAGAAATGAAGTCTAAGAAGTTCCGGGAATTATAGAGAAAATCAGACGAAGTCCGGACGAGAAAAGACGACGAAACGGAAATTCGCCAGAAAAATATCACCGCCATGCGGCCGAAGTTAGCCGGCGCCCAAAGTCTTGAAAGTCCCAAGAGTTGCTGAATTTGGGCCAGTCACAGGCTGCGCCGACGCGGGAATTGTGAAGTGGGCGAATTTGACATGTTTAATCCTAAAGGGATAACTTTTCCTTCAAAAGGGATAATTTTTCATACCTAAAGACAAACCTGTTCCTACCTAACCACCCTTACCTAAAAGGATTCTAATAACTTTTCCTTTCCTACATAAATCCTTAACCCTTCACCTAAAGGATTCTTTGGCTATAAATACTCTACATCATTAGAAGAATTATTCATTCTCCATTCTACCATTCACCATTCTACATCCATCCTTCCACCAATCCACCTTGTAAATATTCCACAACACAACTTGGATGCTTGGCTTGAGACTCATTCTTAGTAATTTTCTTTTCTTTTCTTTTACTTTATTTCGCTTTTTATGAAGAACATGAGATTAGTTCTTGTCATATTTATGGCTAGAACTAATTCTCTTATAAGACTTTCTATGTTGAATTGCTTGAAACTTATGCTATAATTTAATGACGCTTATGGTTGTTTTTCTTATTGAGAGATCTATCCAATAATGGAGCTGAATTCTTGGTAATTAATTGACAACTAATTATCACTATATGATTTCTAATCAGATTCTGAAAAGGGGGGATTGTGAATATGCTGTAAGTTGGGTAGACAGGCTTGAATTGGGGATGAAAATACCTCAATTAGTTTTGAAGCGTTGATGAGAGGCTTAACAACCCTAATTTTGCGCATTGTGCGTGACGGTCAACTAGGTTTTTGTTCTTAATCCTCCTATAGAGTTACCCTTATCAGCGAAAGTTAGGTAAGGAACGATACTGGGGTTGAGTGTTTATCTAACCCTAACGGAGTATAAAGCGATTTCAGAAACCCGCTTTCTCCAAAAGAAGAATACCATAAGTAATGCATTAATGAGTAGCATAAGCGGATAGTGAGGATACATAAGCCCTATTCTCATTACAATGAAGTAAACCTTTATATTTAAATAGCTTTTATAATTCATAGTTATAAACAACCAAATCAATTATCAATTCGCCAAATAGATACTAGAAAATAGATAAGCGATACTTGGACCTAATCCTAGAGGCGATATTCGGTCTTATCTAAGACTATACTACTTGATACGATAACGCACTTGCGTTTAAAAGTGTGTGCATATTACGCGCATCGCACCACATGTATACATCGAGATAATCGTGAACATACATAAACTTAACAGGAAATAAATAACAGGCTAGCCGATAAGGCCACCTTCCAAAAATATACACGTAACCCAAAAAGCAGTTATATTTTTTTTCTTTACACAACCCAATCCACAAGATATGACTACAAACCTCTAAGAATTTGACATAACAACCGTGGACGGACGGGCCCCGCCATACCCCGAATGTACATAAATCTACAACCTCGTGGAATCAGACCAAAATGCAAAGCCTCAAATAATGGAGCTTTCCAACCAGTGAACATGATCCTAAAAATGAGGATCATGTTATGTACCTCAACTGCGGCATGAACGCGGCCCCAAGGAGGTCGAGACGAAATATGTACCAAGTATGTGAAACGAATATATCAGTAATGAAATCATAAATCTATATAAAGCCGAGACATGTATGATAACCAAAATGACGATAATCGTGCCTTGCCAAGTGAAAGTAATGAAAGTCGTTTCACCTTTTAAAGACTATTTCAACACATGAACAATAGTCAAACTAGGCTATGGACACAAGCCTCAAATATCAAAGCGTGCGTGGAATCCTCATCATCGACACCGTAATTGTAAAATATAACCACGTGACGCGCCTGTGGCATCCTACCTCACCGCGTACACATACAATACACATATATATATATATATATATATATATCCCTGCGATGGAATCCTCATCACCGCCGGTAGTAAGTGTAAAATATAACCATGTGACGCGCGTGGCATCCTACCTCATTTGGCGCGTACCATATACAATATATATATATATATATATATATCTCATGCCCGTGGAATCCATCATCTCGGGTACATGACTTCATGGAGAGCTAATCCATGGGGTAAAAATCGTACATAACATGCCCGTGGAATCACTCATATCTGGTACATGTCTACATGTGCAGCTAGTCCAGGGAGTAATAATCGAATATAACATGCCCGTGGAATCCCTCATCTCGGTTACATGTCTTCATGGGGAGCTAGTCCATGGAGTAATAATCGTATATAACATGGTCGCATGCCCCGAAATCCCTCATTGTATAAGCATGGCCATGGGGTAATAAAACAACCGAATCTAACCCGCCTCGCAGCACGCCCCATAATCCTCATCGTATAAGCATGTACGAGGAGTAATAAAACAACTGGGAATCTAACCCGCATCTGGTCGCGTGCCCAAATCCCACATCGTATAAGCATGTCCAAGGATCAATCACAATGGAAGCATACCTGGAAGTCTCCGTCGTCAGACGTCCAAGTAAATTCAACAAGACAAAGGCCCTCCAACCGAGAGTCACGACCCAGAAACATATAATACTTGCACTCAAGGCTATCACAAGCAAGCATAGGCAAGTTCATAAAATCTTTAGACTTTCATTTTATATACTCAAGGCACTTTTCGTTTTACATAAAAATCCGGAAATTTAACCCAAAGTACTACGTATTTTCATTCTTTTCAAAAGACTCTTTCATATAAAACTCCAAGATACTAACACCCGTAGTATCAAGACATGTCTACATTTTAAACAAGTCACTACATTTTTAGAAATACATTTCTAGGCTTCTAAATCAAGTGACCCTTACTTTAAAACTTTAGGCAATTGATACCTTTAAATCAAATTGCCCTTCCTTATTTCAAGTCATTTCTTTGTTTACATTACTAGAGAAAACCGTTCTTCTAACCTTCCATAAAGTTGTTATAACCAACTTCCCATAAAGTCGTTATACTAATTTTATGCCTTAGACTAATTTTTTTTTTATAACTAAGAGACTTATACTTTCAAATCAAGTTACATAACTTTCAAAATACTTCAAGTCTCTTAACTTTAGAAATCAAGTTTCTTAACTTAGAATATCAAGTCTCTTTAACTTAGAATTTCAAGTCTCTTAACTTTAAAAATAAAGTCTCTTAACTTTAAAAATAAAGTCTTTTAACCTTTTAAGAATTCAAGGTTCATGGTCTTAAAACTTCATAACGTAAACTCTTTAATATTAAATAACATATACTTTTATGCGTTGTGAATAGGTTATACTTGTTTATAATGATCTTATTAAAGCAGCCATGATGTAGAAAATGTAATACAATTTTGTCTTATCTTAGTTTCTATGCAGATGGAGAATTCTACTCATTTTAATATAATTGATTGTCGATACATTTTCTTTTATTAACGCTGCAATGGCTTGTTCGATACTTATTCTCATTCGTGCAGTAAATTAGCAAAGTCAACTCGACTCCAAATACTTCCTAACGACTCTTACCAACATCCCCCATAAGACTTGGTAAGAACTTAGGATAACTTAGACATAACTTTTCCATAGAGTAAATCAACATACATACCTCTTAACTTCTAAGAGTAGAAGGAATCATGAAATAACACCACATGTATATTTCATACATAGAATCATGCCAAAGGAAGGAAGAGGTTCACATACCTCGCGACGATTATCGATAAGTAGCAAAATGCTCCAAAGTACTTCAACTTTGACTTATTCCATCCTTTAAGTAGAATACGCTAATCGTAGTACTTCAACCTATATTAATCATAACATGTCTATCAACTCCCCACTTTAACGTAGAATCATACTAAGTGTAAGGTCTCTTATTCTACGGAAAATCGGGCATCACTTCCTTTGTTTCTACTACTTTTCCACCTTTTTCAAGGCCCGAAAATCAATAACCAAACGCCACATTTAAGGCCCAACAATTCAGCAAATACAAAGGGGATTACACGCCTAATAGGACGTGTAAAATTCTGCCCCACAATCAATATAAAACTGTCCAATAATTCCAAGCCATATTCGGCTACAATGTCACAACAATTATCAATTTCCTTTCAATTCCTTTTTCAATCCAAGTTGTTATTCCAACATGTTACATACATAATAACAATTACAACAACTATAAATCCTTTCTTCCTTAACATGCGACGATTGTAACTACCGTCCAAATTGATTACAACATTAATGGCTAACTTGTCCATTTTCGGTTTTTAACATGTCGACATGATCCAAATCTTTTCAAACTTCAATCTATATATATCACATGCTCATATCAACTACTATAACATTTAATCTTTAATCACAAGAAGAAGATGAAGATTTTACCTCAATAAGCCCTAATAAAGTCCAAGCGTAAAAGTCGATCCTTAGCAACTTTTAGCTCCTCTTCTTATGTTCCAATCCGCTCCAAGCACTCCTTAGAAGCCCATGAAGAACCCCCCTTCAATTTCCATCTTCAAAGTTGAAGAACACCTTAGGTTTTCGCCTTGCGACTAACGTAAAAACGTCATTTTTCCGGGATCTTTCTATTGAGATATCCTTATAATATCCCTAGGAACCTTGGGTTAAATTCTTGTGAATTATGAACCACAAACTAAAATTTTTTGTGTGGGAACTAGCACAAAGCCGAGAGCACCATTAAGCTAGCTCAAAGTTTTCTCAAATTTTTCTAAGTGTTGAAGTCTTGTCTTGCACTAGTGTAGTATATATGAAACAATGGAGGGTCAAGATTATAACACTTGTGTGGTCTTAGATGAGAGATTTAAATATCAAGCCAAGTGGGCTCTTGACTTAGTCAATTATCTCAAGCTCTTAGCTTGCAAGACTTGGTCATCTATACTTTGGTCAAATGACCATTTTGCCCTTGGCATAATTCGAACAAGCCTAAGTAGGGGTGACACGTGTCGTCCTCCCATTCGTCCATAAAATTTCGTAACCCTTGTGTGCCCCACAAAACGTAAAATTTCTCGGGTGGGCCCTACGTGACCAAATCCGTAAAATACATTTCCACAATGATAATAAATTCCATACTCCTCAAATAATGCATTTTGAGAATCTAATTCTCATCAACGAACATTTATCCTTTCCGACGTTCGGAAGATTTTCCTTCGGAAAAACAATTCTTTCTTTCGTACCAATTTTCAAGTCTTGTGTTCTCGCGTCTATTCTCTTATTCATGTCATGGAATTACGGGGTGTAACATTCTTTCCCCCTTAGAAACATTCGTCCCCGAATTTTCTTTCGGAGTCCAATCTAATTAGATAGCGACATAGTCTCCTTTTACTACACCCTTCATACACATATGCCACCCATGGCCACATAACAATACTCATACTAAAACGTCAACCTGAACTCCAAGTGTCGACGTCGTTCATCTGCATAAAGCTTCTGCTGCCTCCGAGCTTACAAAAAATCTTTCCTGGATAAGATTCGCCTTATCCACAGCCCGCTGAATCAAGTCTAGGCCAATTATCTGAACCTCGCCTACGTGGAACCAACCAAACAAATGATTCTACACTTTCATCGGTTGTATTCCTTCCGTACCTCCAACTTACACTAGAATACTTACATAACCTCCATATCGATTCTGGCCTCCAATCTTTGGAGTCACTCTATTAAACATTATAAGGCCATTTCCGGCTCTCACGACCCGGTTCTGGCGGAACGCGTCCATGAATTCGTAATACAATTAAATAGACTTGGGCCTTGCACCCTCGTGACCCTGTCACGTAGCGGAACTACTACCAACTGATCCCACTCCATTTCAGGCTATGAGGCGACCCGTAATAGGTCCTCAACCCGACCCACCGTCGCACTTAACTCTTACCCTTAGTCTGAATAAAATCCTATTGCCCGAGAAGGCCTTATATACCTAAGGTCTCGGCGATTATCAATATTCTTAGGCTCGCAATTTCCATGCTCCAAGCCTACCTAACCAGTCCCCCCGTAAACGGGTACAATAACTTCTCATAATACCATAATCGTGTCGTCTTGACCACAACAACCATTACTTACTCCATACGGACCTCATCCGTACAATTCTCTTAAGCCTACCACGCAGCTTAATCTATTAACATGGCATTCCGTTAGGTTCCTTAACATGACTTCTTAACGGTTCACTACCCTATCAGACAGCTCAACATTTCCCAATTATCTCAAAATAAAACATAAGACCTTGGCGAGAATTCATCGACTGTTTCATACCTTCTCGGTATCTATATAGCCCTTACCAAATCCTGTTAATCTAAAATCATTCTAGGCAACACGCGTCTAACCCTCATACATAACTCTGTATAGTTGTATGTCATAATACCAACTATACTACAATCATTACCAACCTGGATACGCAATCCACATAGTCCTTCCTGGGTCACTGTTGTCTTTCTCATAGCTGCAATCAACATAACTCGTTAGGGAGAGACGACCCTAACAACACAGCTCTATCGCACGATCTCAGAGTGAGAAGAATGGAAACCAATCCTAAATGTCCTGCAGCCTCCTGATTATAGATGTGGTGCACAACACACCGATAATCAAGACTCTACTAGACACGGCGCAGACACTTTCCGAGAACTAACTTCTGCGATACCACTTTTGTCACGACCGACCGGCACGCGATCGGTGCCTACCTGGGCACCCTTACAGGTATACATCAGAGATAATCAGCGGAACATACATAAACTTAACAGGAAATAAATAACAGGCTAGCCGATAAGGCCACCTTCCAAAAATATACACGTAACCCAAAAAGCAGTTACCTTTTTTTTTCTTTACACAACCCAATCCACAAGATATGACTACAGACCTCTAAGAATTTGACATAACAACTGTGAAGGACGGGGCCCGCCATACCTGAATGTACATAAATCTACAACCTCGTGGAATCAGACCAAAATGCAAAGCCTCCAAATAATGGAGCTTTCCAACCACCAACAGTGATCCTAAGAATGAGGATCGACAAGCTATGTACCTCAACCTGCGGCATGAACGCAGCCCCCCGAAAGAGGTCAGTACGAAATATGTACCAAGTATGTGAAACTAAATATACTGTAATGAAATCATAACAATCTATATAAATCTGGAGACATGTATGATAACCAAAATGACAGTACACTGTGCCTTGCCGAAGTGAAAGTAATGAAAGTCAGTTTTACCTTTTAAAGACTATTTCAACACATGAACAATAGTCAAACCAGGGCTATGGACAAAAGCCCTCAAATATCAAAGCGTGCCCGTGGAATCCCTCATCACTGCCGACAGCTGTAATTGTAAAGTATAACCATGTGACGCGCCCGTGGCATCCTACCTCACTGTCGGCGTACACACATACAATACATACATATATATCCCCTGCCCGTGGAATCCCTCATCACTGCCGACAGCCGTAAGTGTAAAATATAACCATGTGACGCGCCCGTGGCATCCTACCTCACTGTCGGCGTACACATATACAATACATATATATATATATATATATACCCCATGCAGTGGAATCCTCATCTCGGGTACATGACTTCACGGAGAGCTAATCCACTGGGTAATAATCATATATAACATGCCCGTGGAATCCCTCATCTCGGGTACATGTCTTCATGGGGAGCTAGTCTATGGAGTAATAATCGTATATAACATGCCCGTGGAATCCCTCATTGATGCGCGATTTATGCACACACTTACGCAAGTGCACGTGTCGTGTCAAGTAATATAGTCTTAGAAGACCGAGTTATCGTCCTCAGGGATTAGTGTTCAAGTACCAAATTCTATTATTTGTTATCTATTTGGTGACCGATGATTGATTTGTTGTTTATGACTCTAATTATGAAAACTAATTAAACTATGTTGTTTTACTTGATAATGTGGAAATAGGGTTCCAAATCTCTCAACTATCCGCTTAACTTACTTATTAATGCAATTGATTATGGTTCTTCTTCTATTTTGAGATAGCAGGTTTACTAAGCCGTTTTATACTTCTGTTAAGGTTATATAAACACTCAACCCCAGTACAACACCTTTCTACCTTTCGGTGATAAGATTGACTCTAGAGGAGGATTAAGACAAAAAACTTTATTAATGCTACACAAGTATCGGGGTACTTTCGTCCACAATTTAACCTATGTTTATCCAACTACATCATATTCACAACCTCCCCTTTCGGATTTCGGTTAGAAATCATAAGAATTATGATAATTAATGATCAAGTAATTACCAAGCAGTCAAAACATATATTGAATAAATCTCAACAATAAGAAGAAGAACCAAGAACATACATTAATTCATAAAGATAAGGTTCAAGTGAATTGACTTGGAAATCCCTAAGTAGATTTAGTTCCTAGCCATAGACATGACAAGAACTAATTCAATATCCAACATAAACTGTAAAGAAAGTAAAGCAAGAACAAGAAATTACTAAGATAAAGTCTCCAATCTTGATCTCCAAAGTGTTGTGAATTGGCAAGAATAGGAACCCTTAAATCTGACCTAGGGTTCTCTTTTTATAGTCTCCAAAACGTGATGCAGGTTTTCCTTCAGGCCTGGCCCATTGACAATTCGAATTTTTGATTTTTCCCGCTGGCCGCCGAATCTCGCGACCTCAAGATTAGCGCCGTGGCGCTCGCCTCGCTGACTGGAGGCGCGCATGTACGGCTGCTTTGTTCCCGGTTCGCCACTTTCTCGCTTTTCGAGCTCTGGAACCTTCGTTTTTGCCCTCTTTTTTCTCCCTTTTCGCCAATGAGCCACTTTAAACCAATAAGACTCAAACGAAAGAAAATCTATCCTAAGACGACACGTATTTGTACCAAAATGGACAAAAGACTCACTAAAAATGACTCAAAAGGTGTATATAAAATACACCGATCAAATACCCACAAACTTAACCTTTGCTCGCCCTCGAGCAGAGATCAAAAGAAAGAAATAAAGACACAAGGAAAAAGAAAATAGAAAGACTCAATGACATTGATCACTTTGCTGCATTGGTGTTACTTAAAAAAACATGAAGGTTAGCAGAATAATATGCAGGAACATGTAGCATGAATTTTTAGCATTCTAAACACATTAAGCTAGATATTTCGCAAACTCACTTTAATCATGCTTAATGGAAGTAAAAATACCGAATTATGCATGTCAATTTCAAAATCTTATGGCATGTTTACTTGCTATTCTCCACTAATCATGGGTGTGCATGTAAGAGATCTTCAGGACTTTTCAGGGTTGTAATGTAGGCTTAGGCATGGGTAGGTAAAAATAGACATTTAGGCTCATTTTCTGTACCATAAGCTCTTTTGCTTTTCAATTCTTCCATTTTCTTTCGATTTCCTTTCTTCACTTCATATCTATCTTTCTCCTCTTTTGTTTTGAGAGAGTAAAGTGTATTATGAATCACAGGCACCCCCAAACTTAGGCTTTTGCCTATTTCTTATTTCCTTTTATCGGGGTGCATCAAACTTGTTCACTCTTTTTGTCTCTTTTTAACACTTTCTATTCCAATCATTTCACGTTTTTACTTATGGCATAAGTGTGAAAATATAGGGTGTCAAAGAAAAAGTTTAATGTTTAGGCTCAAATGGGCTGACTAGGGATATTTTTAATGTCAGGGATAAGAAAAAGTGGTAAAAATTGGCTAACAAAGAAATACCTGAGTCATCTCTCTAACATGCATATCCTAACTATTTCGCCTCAAATAGCAAGCAATCATACACATAGATTTTAACATTTAACAATACACAATTCAAGCAGAGTTGGTACCCCGTCCATCTGGTGTTAATATTATTCGGTCTATGTGAATTTTTGTTCATAAGAAAAATTCTGATGGTTCATTTGCAAGGCATAAGGCTAGACTTGTAGGTGATGGTAAAACTCAGCAGGTTGGTGTGGATTGTGGTGAGACGTTTAGCCCGGTGGTCAAGCCGGCTACCATTCACACTGTGTTCAGCTTGACTCTTTCAAAATCATGGCTCATTCATCTGCTAGATGTGAAAAATGTTTTCCTACATAGTGATCTTCAGGAGACAGTGTATATGCATCAACCTTTGGGGTTCAGGGATACTAGATATCCTAATCATGTCTGTCTATTGAAGAAGTCCTTGCATGGACTTAAGCAGTCTCCACGGGCCTGGTATAAGAAGTTTGCTGATTTTTTTTCGACTATGAGTTTTTCTCACTGCAGGTCTGATAATTCATTGTTCATATATCGTCGGGGGTCTTCCATGGCTTATATATTGTTATATGTGGATGATATTATTTTGACTGACTCTTCTAATATTTTGAGAAAGTCTATTATGACAATGCTCAGTTCTGAGTTTGCCATGAAAGACTTGGGCCCCTTGAGCTACTTTTTGGGAATTGCAGTCACTCGTCATGCAGGTGGATTGTTCTTAACACAGAGGAAGTATGCAGCAGAGATCATTGAGAGGGATGGGATGTCATCCTGTAAGTCCACTTCTACTCCAGTTGATACTAAACCCAAATTGGGTGCTGCAACTGGCTCTCCGTATGAGGATCCGACCCGCTATCGTAGTCTTGCAGGTGCCCTTCAGTATCTTACGTTCACGTGACCAGACATTACATATGCAGTCCAGCAGGTGTGTTTGTTTATGCATGATCCCAGAGTTGAACATATGAATGCGCTCAAACGCATCCTTAGGTACATTCAGGGAACACTTGATTATGGTTTGCATTTGTACCCTTCGTCGACGTCTACACTTGTCTCATATACAGATGCTGATTGGGGTGGTTGTCCTGACACCAGACGGTCTACGTCTGGCTATTGTATATTCTTTGGTAATAACTTGGTCTCATGGTCTGCCAATCATCAATCTACGCTTTCACGTTCAAGTGCAAAAGCCGAGTATTGAGGGGTAGCCAATGTGGTTTCCGAGTCATGTTGGTTATGAAATCTACTATTAGAGCTTCATTGTCCTATTGAGAAAACTACTTTGGTGTATTATGATAATATAAGTGTCATCTACCTTTCTGGTAATCCAGTTCAGCACCAGCGCACTAAACACATAGAGATGGATATTCACTTTGTTCGAGAGAAGGTAGCTAAAGGACGAGTACGCGTCTGCCATGTCCCTTCCAGATATTAGATTACAAACATCTGTACAAAGGGTCTTCCCTCGGTCCTTTTTGAAGAGTTAGAGCCTCAACAGATACACCGCCCGTATGATGAGGGTGTGTTAAAGTGTATCATGGGCCAACCGAGAATCAGCCCAGTCGAGGGTCTCCTCCCATGTGGGACCCTTTCTCTTTCCTTTGTATATTTGGTGAATATTAGACTTAGGTTTGTACCTTAATTAGTAGTGTAATATTACCATATTTGTAAAGTTAGTATTCTTATAGAATAGGGATTCCTAGGTATAATAGGAAGAGGATCTTCCTTGTAATTTGTATATATATGCCTTTTATTAATAAGAATAATCAAGAGATTATTTCTTTCAGGGTTTACTATAACTGTGTTTCGATCATAACAACTTTGTATATTACAATCTAGAACGAAGGACATAATATATAGACTCTTCAGGAGCCTCTATTTTATTCTCCATAATCACACATATTGTTTGGACACTATTGGTTTCATGATCTTCTAGATAAATAGTTAGCTCTTCTGAAGCACTTGATTATTAATTTTGTACAACCAAATATTGCTTAGATACTGATGGTATCATAAAAGAAGTTATAGTTAGACACTGCTAATGTCATGAAGTAAATAGTAATAAATGGATATTTAAAGACAATACAATTTATAAATGATGAAAGTAAGTTCTAAACTTTAGTATTTCATACATCTTATTCAGGAAGAATACTATTACCATTCGAATATTTATCATCAAAGATGCTACAATGACCATAATATATCAATATGGTTATAATAGATATTATTCTACACAATTTATATCCTATTGCCTTAGAATGATACATCAAATTATCTTTGATGATTTGACATATGACAGATATGTACAACAATGACCTTTATACCACAAAATAATATTTCTCTAACAATACAACATACATATTATCAGATTTCTTAATTATTTTTCAACTGCATATATTCAGTTTTTAGAATGTCAATTTCATCTTCATATGCCATGATATTAAATTCTTAAGATGGTATTAGAACTTCATAGTATTTCAATAATAACACATTTTAGCATGTGTATAATTTGATTTAGATAAAAAAAATATAAAGAATAAAAATAATAGTACGGTAAAGCAAGATATGCTAACAACGATTAAGAAAGAAAAGAAATATGCTAACATACTGAATCACAAAATAAAGAGAGTTTACACATGATAAATCAAGGGTCCTTTTGGCCATAAGCGTCATTTTCCTTAGAAAGAGTTTATCATTTCAATTAGTATAACTCTTCTCAATTCTCATATGGAATATGTTGATATCTGTGTATATGGTGGTTTTATTCTTAAAACGTGAGCATCTTTATCACTTCGAGAGTAAAGTTTAAAGGTTTACTAATGCGAGAGTAAATTTAAGAGTTCTACTACTTCGAGAGTAAATTTCAGAGACTTACTGCTTCGGGAATAAATTTTGAATTTAGTACTTCATGAGTAAATTTCAGATTTACTACTTCAAGAGTAAAATTAAAGTTTCTACTACTTCGAGAGTAGAGTTTAATAATCTACTACTTCGGAAGTGAAGTTCAAAGATTTACCACTTCAGGGGTAAATTCAAAGTTTTACTACTTTCAAATTTCTACTATTTCCGGAGTAAAGTTTAAAATTTGCTACTTCGGGAGCAGATTTCTGAGTTTGCTACTTCGGGAGCAAAACATAAAATATTTAGAATATTATTTCTCAATTATCCTACCTCTTCTGGAGGTGGATCATGATATTTTTACAATAAAGGACATGTCTATCTTTATAATCTTTACTAATCATCACATTCACTTTAGGAAATATATCTGTACTTATAATATTTATCAAAAGTTCTCATTCTTCAAGAATGAAACATATCTCAACATGCCTTAAACATATCAAATAATGATAATTTAGAACTTCTTTAAGATCTTGCTACTTCAGGAGCAAATCGAAGCATATATATAATATGTAGACTTTTTTTCCTAACATATCTTCATATGACAACAAGATATTTCTTGATGTCTCATCACATATTACTCTTTAGGAGCAATTTATTACACAAAATTTACTACACTTATTAAAATATGCACTTATACATATCTATAATATTCTATCTCCTTTTCAATTATCAAAAGAGCAATATTATGAGGCTTGTAGAAACATATAATGATAAACTTCACTTGCTTTATATAATTAAAAATCTTATGGAGTTATTATGTTGGCAGATTAAAAATCAGCAAAATGGCTTGCTTTCCCACAATACTTTAAGAATCAAGGTAAGAAGTTAATAAAATAAATCATACCTCTGGCATGAGTAATATCCGATTGCTTTACATTACGCCCAATTTCTCAGTTGGTTAGAGCTTCGTGCTGATAACGTGTTATGAAATAATGAAACTAGAACAAGAATATTATGGAGAAAGGGAGAAGATTTCTTTATTTCTCTTAAGGGAGGATAGTTCTTTATTTCTCTTGAGGGATGAAATACAATGAGAGGAACATCTTTATTTATAGGGTCTAAGTATCTTGGTCTCAAATTCACTAACCCTAACTTTCATTGTAGAGATAGACATTCATAATAATAAATAATATTTATAACAAATTTATATATTTTTATCCTTATCACTTATTTAACGGAACTATCTAAACCTACTTCGTAACGTATAATTTTTATAATAATTTTATCTTTAGAAATTAAATGTTTGACGGGCTCGACATAAATTTTGTAGGAATGAAGTTATGCCGACATAAATTTTCTAGGATTTTTATATTATATTGGGTGTTGAAAGTTTTATCTTTTGTCCGGCATAATTCGTATGAATGTTATGATACATATGCCGAAGTTCAATGTAATCTATGCCGAGCGAAGTCTAAAATTACATTGTTTTTCAGATTATGTCAAGTTGAAAGTTTTGCCTTGACGAAAATAATTTTTGTGAATGTTATGATACATATGCGGAGTTAAACATAAATTATATCTTGTGAAACCTAAATTATGTCACGCTAAAGAGTGATGAAGGAAAAAAAATTAAAATTACAAATTTGAGGACAAAAGATTAAAGACCACCCTGAAATAAGGGCATATGTGCGAATGACCCATTCTTAATGGTTTTTTTTTCTTTTTGCTTTTTAATTGGGGAAGCCAAGAGTTATTTTTTATATACTGTTAATGTTGGTTTGATGTTGTAACATTTGATCCAACATATCTTGCGAAGTATTGATGTGAATGCATAAAATGTTGGGACAATGTCACAACATTCGGACCAACATTTTAATAACAGTTTTGCCTTACTTCACGCTAAACAATAATATTTTACTGTGAGGTAAAAATGACTTAGACATGGTAAAATGGAGCTGTGTAAAATATGGGAGAAAGAGTCAAAGCATGGGGAAGAGGTCGAGTAAGGAACAAGTCAAAGTTGTTGAGATTTTTATTCCTTAATCACCTACCACAAGCTGCCCATCTTTTCCTCAACTACAACAACCAATCGATGAGCCTTTCAAGGGAACTCTCACTATAAATAGAGAGGCCACAACCATGAATCAATATCCAGAAACATATTGCAAAAATATCAAGAGAGCTCTCGCGAATTCATCTCAGAAAACTAGTTCACAAGTGTTTCCTGAGCGTGTCGACAACATGTTGTCAAACATTATAATTGCTACTTAGATTCTAGATTTGTTTTGTATTGAAGCAATTGTAATGAGATGTTGTCTATGTCTATTTAGGTAGATTTTTCAGGTAGAAATCATATGCGACTTCACCATTTTTAATTTCTTTTTGTTGTATTTTTGTAATATTATAAAAGAATGAATTTACTCAATTGTATATAATATATACAATACTTTTGGTCATTGACCATCATAAGTTATATTTTAAATATAACTTATGAAAATTTGAAACATTTGTGTCATTTAATTTCCGCTTCTTTTTACTCTTTAAAGGTTTCTATTTTTACTATGTTACCGTTATTAGACGACATTATTTTTGACATTCGGAAACAGAATTGACATTCAAGTTTTATTTAGTTTATTTGCATTTTATTTACTGTTCCATAGCCCCCGGGACCCAACAAAACTATATGAAATGTGTATATCTCGCTGTGGCTTAAAAATTTCCAACAACATTTTTTGTATGAAATATGTATATTTTGCGCAAGGCTTAAAATTTTCGCTTAAATTTGTGTATGGAATATGTATATTCGCTCAAGTCTTAGGCTTCTCACATTTTTTGTGTATGAAAAATGTTTAAAATTATATATATATATATATATATATATATATATGTATAACTATGTATATTTTGTATAAATTCATGTTAGGCTTTTAGAAATTTAATATAATTAGAACATTTTTTCATTCCTCTTTGTTGTATTTTTGTAATATTGTAAAAGAAGGAATTTACTCAATTGTATATAATATATACAATATTTTTTGTCATTGACCATCATAAATTATATTTTAAATATAACTTATGACAATTTAAAACCTTTGTGTCATTTAATTTCCACTTTTTTTTACTCTTTAAAGGTTTCTGTTTTTACTACTGTGTTGTTACCGTTGTTAGACGATATTATTACTGACATTCGAAAACAAAATTAGCATTCAAGTTTTATTTAATTTATTTGCATTTTATTTACTGTTCCATAGCCTCCGGAACCCAATAAAATTATATGGAATGTGTATATCTCACTCAAGGCTTAAAAAAATTTGCTTAAATTTGTGTATGGAATATGTATATCTCGCTCAAGGCTTAGGATTCTTACATTTTCGTGTATGAAAAATGTTTATATATATAACTATGTGAATTTTGTATAGAATTCATGTTAGGTTTTTAGAAATTTAATACAATTACAACAACATTGTATACAAATTTCATTAATATTCATGCAAAATTACTATAATACAACACAACTTAAAATACAATTTTCATACAAACTCATAATACAATTATCATACAACATTAATACAAACTATGCCTATTGGAAGATCTGCCTACGTTCTCATATCAAATCAATTAATGTTAGAGCATGGAGATCTATAACCAATGGATATGTTGTTCCTATGTTACCACCGGACGAGGAAGGTGATATTCTTGCTAAACCTGAATTCGAATGGGCTGCGGAAGTAGAAGAGATGGGTAAACCTAGCAGCTACCGATCAGGGCGGGGATAAGCTTGCTTCTTCCAAACCAATAATGCAAGCTTCAACGAAAAAGCCTTAAATGTAATTTTTGGATGGGTTGATCTTTACATGTTCAAACTCATACAAAACTGTTCTATGGCTAAAGACGCATAAGATACTTTACAAACTCATTGTGAAGGTAGCTTTAGTGTTCGTCGGACGAAGCTTCGTATGCTCATGAGTAGATATAAACGTTTAAGGATGAAAGAAACAGAGGACATTAAAACCTAGTTTGAAAAATTGATCGACATCTCTAATGAATGTCAAGTGCTTGGTGCTCCTTTAACAAACACTCAACTTGTGGAAAATGCACTCTGTTCTCTTCCTGAAAAGTTTAATATAAAAATTTGTGTGATTGAAGAAGCTCACAATCTTGCTACAATGGACCTTCATACCTTAATGAGCATTCTCAAAACCTATGAGATGAACATTGAGAATCAAAAGAAATTGTACAAGAACAATAATGTAGCACTTCAAGTCAAATCCTTGGAGAGTTAAATCGAAGATGAGGATGCGAACCTTGAAAAAGTTGGTGATGATGCAAATGTTGCCCTCCTTACTCGAAAATTCAATTCGATGGTGAGGAAGTTCAACAATGATAGAAATAAGTTCAAATCCAAAGAGCACCAAAATCAAGACTTCAATCAAAAGTCCACTAAATCCCTTCCAATAGTACAAAAAGGAAATCAGCTAAAGAGAACCAACTCGGATCGTACCAAATTTGATGCCAAAGAACTTGAGTCCGTGCAATATCATGCATGCTCGGGCTGGAGTCATTATGCTAATGAATGTGCAAATAATTTGAGGAAATTTGGTAAAAGTCTATGGGTTTCTCTTAGTGACGACGAAGGAGAAGATGAAGGAGATCAAGAGATAGAGCTACAAGCAATGTCACATCGTTCGTGAATGATCCTTATCGGACAATGAAAATACCATCAACATTGTCGTCCCAAATGTCATAACATTTGCGTCAACATCAGCGACGACATCTACATTTCCAGCAACATTTGAGAGGTACGAATTCTTTAACTATTCTAATGTTAATTGCTTTAGTGATTTTATTTCTAGTAGTGAGACTGATTTTGCGGATCAAGTTGACTCCAAAGATGACATGATTAAGAAATTACAATTTTTTTTGTAAAGACTTAATCATAGAACCAATCAACTTGACACAAATGTAAAATCGTTAACTTTTGAGAATTCAGATTTAAAAGGCATGATCTTTTAGAGGTTGCACTTACCAAAAAAAGACATGAAATTTGATAAGATAAGTGCAAAATTGGATCTAGCCGAAGTAACCTTCCGTAGGCTCAACACGGGGTCTTCAAAATTGAATGAGATACTCAACCTTAGTAAACATTCACATGCAAGTATTAGATATGAAAACTCTCTTAAAACAATACGCTCAAATATCTTTGATAAAACTGAGAAATGTGCTTTGTAAAAGAAAAAAGAGTAAAGATAAGGATTGACACAAGCCCCTCGATCATGGTATGATCGTCTAACTATATTCCTTCTTGAATATGGTTTTAACCATGGTGAAGTTGATCATACTTTATTCATTAAACGTCATGGTGTAGATATTATTATTGCTCACATCGATGTAGATGACATAGTTTTTGGTTCGACCTTACAGTCTTACATAAGACATTTGCTGAAGCAATGTCATCGACATTTGAGATAAACATGATTGGAGAACTAACTTTTTTCTTAGGCTTGCAGATTAAGCAAATGAAGATAGATTTTTCATCTCCCAGAGTAAATATGCCAAGAATCTAGTTAAGGGGTTTGGATTGAAAAATGCTAAGTAGATGAAAACTCCAATGAGATCATCGGAGAAGATATGTAAGGATAATGTTGGTGAAAATCAACCCAATTTTATATCGTTCTATGATAGGTAACCTTTTATATCTTATTGCTAGTCGTCCTGATATAACGCTTAGTGTTTGTATTTGTGCTCGATTCCAAGCCTATCCCAAAATTTCCCACTTAAATGTCATGAAACGTATCATTAGATAAGTTGTTGGCATATTTGAGTTGAGAAGTTAGTATTCCAAATACACTAATCCTAATTTAATATGATATAGTGACCCGGATTGGGCTGTTGATGTAGATGATAGAAATAGTATAAGTGGAGGATGTTTTTATCTTGGCAATAACCTTGTTTCATAATATAATCGTAAACAAAATTGTGTCTCACTTTAAACTGCTGAATCTGAAATTGTGGCTACGACACATGTTAGACGACTATGGTTTTACTAGTAACATTTTAGTTTTGTATTGTGATAATCTGAGTGCAATAAATATTTCCAAAAAAAGTTCAACACTCACGTACAAAATATATTAATATTAGGCACCATTGTTTTGAGAGATTTAGTTGAAAAATAGCTAGTCAAAATTGAACATGTTGATAATACTCATCAACTAGCTGATATTCTTACAAAAGCTTTAGACCATGAGAGATTTTCAAGTTTGAAGAAATCTCTTGTTCTTTATAATCTCTAAAAAGGCATTTTCGGTGAATGTCAACTGAAACGTTCTCTAACATTTTGGGTGACATTTGACTATGATATATCACTAATTGATTATTGTTGTTATATGGTGCATAACGTTTGGTCAGACAAACATGATCATTCAATAAGAATATGTTTTCAAAGTGATACCGTTCTTTGCGATGATATTATATATCATTAAAAAATGGAGTATCAAAATAAGGCAAAGTCTTTATAAATAGTTGGCAACTATTAAAAATGGGCAAAGCCCAAGAAATGATACAGTTTCTATTCTATAAGAGTATCAAGTGCTTTAAAAGAAATTTGAGAATACCATAAAAATATTCTTATGACACAAAATTTTCTTTTACATATGCTTTATGATTAGACCAAGGACACAATGAAAAAATGTTACATTGGTACAGTGATCATAATTCATAGAGTATGTGTAAAATATGTTTTGATTTGTTGCCAAAATAAAAAATTCTTGTGTCGTCCAAAATGTTGCCAACATTGCTGTTGACATTTTCAGAACGTGATATGTGTTGATATATTGATCTTAACTGATTTCAGAAAATTCAGATTTTTTCTTCCCTATTTTTATGCCATGTTTTAATTGAAATTCAAATTTTAAAGGATAAGATTAAATTCCAAATAAGATGCCTATTGTTCTATCCCAAAATTTTAGGTACAAGTTTTTTAATAGACATCAAAAACCTAAAATTAAGGAATAGATAGTATTTCGAAATTCCTTCCAAGAGTATAAATATTCATGTCATTTGTTTTTTAGGGAAAATGATCATATTTGCCATCCAACTTTCAAAAAAGGGTCATATTTACCCTCTGTTAAAGTATGAGGCCAAATATGCCCTTTTCGTTAGCAAAATTGTTATATTTGCCCTTTGTTAACGAATTCCACGTGGATGCCACATGTGACCCACGTGGATGCCACATGGGATCCACGTGGATGGTGGGACCCCCTCCTTCTACAACTGGGGCTTTGACCCGAACCAGAACAAAAATGTCTTCCTTGTAAATAGCCGACCAATTATAGTAATGTGGAGAAATTCGATGCAACACATTATGGTTTAAGGGAACCGATTTGATTCATCTTCGCTTATCAACCGTTTGATTTCCTCTCAGTTTTCGTAGATCGGACAGTAGCCAGGGCCTCTGATTCCTTGCCTTTTAAAGTGATTTTTGAATTTTCATGGAATGTAAATTATTGAATATACGAACTTTAAAACAAATATTACATTAAATAGAAAAATTGCAACAACTGCGAGATACATAGTCGAAGAATCTCAGTTTTCCGACAGCCGAAAAATGAGAATGTAGCAGCGTTCCATGGCTGAGGAGGAGAGGACTAGTGGTGTGGTTTATTGGTGGTTAAAAGTGGCGGGACAGAGGGTTGTTTGGTATTGTTTGTGACTACTCTGATTCACTGGAGCTAGAGCTTATCGCCGGAGCAGTGGGGGGAGAAGAACAGAGGGAGTAGAAGGAGAAGGGGGTGAGGCAGTGGCATGGTGGTGGTTGTGGAGACGGGTTCGCCGGAGCCTGGTGATCGAAGCTCCGGGTGTGGATGTGGAGACGAGTTCCTTTGTATTTTATGGTGTTTTCTAGTGAAGCCATGTCGATGGTAATGGTGTTCGCCAACAACAGTGTTGTGTGGGTCGAATTTCTACCATTTTCTCACCATTTTCTGTTACTCATACTCTGTTCCTCGCCAGAACAGTGGGGGAGAGGGGAAAGAGATCAGAGGTTGTAGAAGGAAGTGGGTCCAACCCTCCACGTGGATCCCATATGGCATCCATGTGGGTCACATGTGGCATCCACGTTGAATTTCCGTTAACAAAAGGCAAATATAACAACTTTGCTAACGAAAAGGACATATTTGACCTCATAATTTAATAGAGGGCAAATATGACAATTTTTTTAAAAGTTGGATGGCAAATATGATCATTTTCTCTACTTTTTACCATTCTTGTCTTTTCCTAAAAATAAAAATAAAAAAGAGGTGAAAGAAAAAATCACATCACCTCGGTAAATCCCCTACCTAACCAATGGAGTCTTCACTTTCATCTTCATCCAAAAATCCAAAACTCTCAAAATCCTCTCCTCAATCTTCACCAATGGATACTTCTCCTATGTCAACACCAATGTCAGCCAACACACCGACCACTACTCCCATGAGTACTAGCCCTCCTTTAAATACTGAATCATCCAAGCCACAACAACCTTGCCAGTCAACTTCTTCACAACCCACAGAGGGCTTGTCTAGAACCATATTTTTTAAATGTTCAAAAGAACCCTTAGATATTATCTACCCAGGCGATGACAACAATTCGATAGATATTAATGAAACATCTGATACTTCAGTCTTGGGAAAAATACCAAGCTCCTCCAACTTCCCTACTCGTCAATCGAGTAGAGTGTTTGAGAAAACCGTTCGTGCAGAACCAAGCTACAAAAGGTCCATATTTGATACGACTATACCTTCCTGATCGAGTAGTGAAAGTGAGGGCACGATCTTTGAGCTCTCAACTGAAAAAAGTGAAGAAGAACAAGTTGCTTCTGTACCACATAATGTGCCTCTAGAAAGGGAAATCCCAGATGAAACCCCCTTGAAACAATTCTTTCCAACGGGAGTTCCCAGGACTACAAAGGTCAAGTGATACTCAAAATATTGCCACAGATGCCACAACATCTCAGGCAACATCCCCACCAACATCCGAAGAGGCACACACCCCAACTTCCTCCAGCAGTTCAGCCAGTATGATTCAGACATTGAGGTATCTGCTTTCTATGAAATATTATATTATAAGGCTAAACATGATAAATGGGATTGGTATAAGAATAGAGTTATTAGACCAGAAAAAGTGTTAGATATTTCTTCCTATACTGAATATGGTTTAATAGAGTTTCTTAAGGATAAACAACTTTTGAAAATTGTCACAGATAAATAACCATATATTGATGAAGTGATTAGGTTGTTTTATGCTAATTTGAAATTATATAGAGGATACCTCCTCGAAGAAATTTGGGATAGTATATCTCTATAACCGAGTATATATTTTTACACATGCTGTCATAAACCAATGTATGAGACTAAGTGGTAGGGAAAATGTTAGAGAAGCAGACCCTGTAGTGGACAATAGAGATGGAGTAATTGAGTATCTCATTGGAGGTATTATGCATAAGTGGATCTCTAGATGTCCAGCCTCTAAATTAACAACCCTGTTTGCCACTCTTCACAAAATTGCTATACATAATTGGCTTCCATCTATGAATGAGTCAATTGTAACAACATAACAAGCCACCCTACTGTATAAAATTGGGAAAGGTTTGAGAGTTAATCTAGGCAAAATAATCTTCCATCAAGTTGTCAACTTGGCACAAAAAGAATCAACCTCAATCCTTCCTTATCCCTCTGTGATATACAAAGTCTTAACTACCCAAGGCCTGAAACCTAAGAGAAAGAACACATTAGGAAAGACTCCTGAACTGTACACAGTAAACACATCAGTTTTGAAGAGTAGGGACATAGTCATCGATCTACCCTAGAAAAAAGGATGGAGCAGTGTAGATGTTGATAGAAATATCACCAACATTCTTGGCAACACTGGTTCAAGAAATATCTACTTTATACTAAATGTCTTGTGAGTCAAATTGAAAAGATTAACCAATAAATCTCTGACGTTGATGTTGTGAGGAATGCTCTGATTCAAGCCAGAGACTATTTCATGTTGTTGCTTTCTTCACAAAAAGGGAAAGATGATGTTGGAGCTGAGAAATGCTGATGCATGGCGAGCTTACTGATTCAGGAGGAACTGAGGAAGCTACTAGGCAGAGGGAAAAGCAAGCTAAAGTTATTATGCAGAAGTAGAAAGCTGCTGGAAGCTGCTACTGCTGCATAATGAGCAAGGGAGAAGTTGTTGTTGAAGAATTTTTATTAGTTAATATTTTATGGATTGTTTTTAATTGGTTGATGTGGATGATTATCTTGACAATGGTTATTTTGAAAATATTTATTTTGTGGATGTCATATATGTGTTGATATTGTCTTTCTAATCCTATGACTTGTTATATACTGTTACATATGAGTTTTGGTTGTATGCAATCACAGGTTAATGGGGAGCAGGTTTGTATTCACAGGTGTAGGACAACTTCTGTGACAATGCACTAAGTCATTAGTACTTTTTGAAATGTGTTTTGTGACGAAAGACAAAAAGGGGGAGATTGTTAATGTTGGATTTGGTGTTGTAACATTTGACCCAACATGTCTTGCGAAGTACTGATGTGAATGCATAAAATGTTGGGACAAATATCACAACATCCGTACCAACATTTTTCATAATAGTTTTGGAGCTGTGTAAAACGTGGGAGAAAGAGTCAAAGCTTGGGGAAGAAGTCGAGTAAGGAACAAGTCAAAGTTGTTGAGATTTTCACTCCTTAATCATCTACCACAAGCTGCCCATCTTTTCCTCAAATACCACAACCAATCGATGAGTCTTTCAAGAGAACTCTCTACTATAAATAGAGAGTCCACAACCGTGAATCAATATCAAGAAACAGATTGAAAAAATATCAAGAGAACACTCGCGAATTCATCTCAGAAAACTGTATCACAAGTGTTTCCTTAACGTGTCGACAACATTATAATTGCTACTTAGATTCTAGATTTGTTTTGTTACACCCCGTATTCCAAGGGAATGATATGAGAACGTACGTATGAAAATAAGATTTGAATTTTGAAAAGAAAGAAAGATTACTTTTTCTTAAGGAAAAATATCGGGAATTTGTGAAGGAAAAGGGTTATTAATTGGAATTTAGTTCTCAAATTTGGTATTTGGGACTTATAGATTATATTGGAATTTTGGATTTTAAGTTTCGGATTTGGTCATGTGGGGCCCACGGGAAAATTTTACGGTTTTGTAGGCCCCACAATATTTCGAAATATTTTGGATCAAGAAATAATTTTGACGAATTGGAGGGTGACACGTGGCACACCCCCTCCCCCCACTTGTCTTGCAAGGTGACAAGTCTTGAAGATATTTGTTGAAGTGGACAAGTGGACATGGGTCCCACACACACTTGTCCACAATCTTGTCCCTACACTTGTCTTGATCTCACTACTTGGGATACATTATATATACATAGAGGGAGTGCAAGACTTCATTCTACACTTAGCCAACACTTAGAATTATTTCAAGAATCCGTTCCTCCTCTTATGGTGCTCTCGGCCAAGGCCTATTTTGGAGACCAAAAAATCCTTAAACTTCCAAACTTTGTTCATTGATACAAGATTAAGGTCCCTAACCAAATGATTAGCAAAATTAAGCACCCCTAACCCCTAAAACACCTTTTGATCGTGACTTGAAGGGTTGAAACCATAGGGTGTTCTTCAACTTTTTAGGTGTTGAACTTGAAGAGAAGTTGGTTATAAGCTTCTAAGGGTTACATATTGTGGATTGGAACTTGAATAATAGGAGCTAGGACATGCTAAGGATCGACTTTTAAACTTGGATTATTTTGGGCATATTTGAGGTAAAGATCATTGTCCTCTTAAAGTAATTGGATATTACATGTTGTTGTAATTAATGGATGAATTTGTGATTAAAAAGAATAAAGAATAAGAAGTACATGTCACAATCTTGGCATGTTAGCCGATTGTGGACATTTATGGGCATTGTCGGATTCATTGGATATTATTGTTGTTAAACATTACCTATTACATGTTTACATGAATGAATCTTGTTGTTAACAAGTTAGTATAACTTATATAAAGTGTTGGAATATAAGTTGTATTATAAGAAGTTATGGAAACAGTTTTGGTTGTAGTAGTTGGCCGAGAACACCAACTAAAGGATCAGACTAATGGATCAGTATTAGTGGATGTACTAATGAATCAGTATTAGTGGATCGTACTAATGGATCAGATTTAGTGAACTGCTTTTAGCGACTAAAGGATCGCTTTTTACATTGGACTATGAACTGATTTTAGTGGGCTGTTTGATAGATTAAGTGGCGGAATTTTACACGTCAAGTTAGGCATGTAATCTCCTTTGGTTAATTATTGATTGTGCCCTTAAGTATGGCTTGATTGGTGTTGAAATCGGGCCTTGAAAAAGGTGGAAAAGTACGTAGAAACAAAGGAAGTGTTGCCCAAATTTCTGTAGAATAAGAGGACCATTATTTGGTATATGTCTTACACTTGATAGCTTATAATTGATAGAAGTATTATTGTCATTTTAGGTTGACATTCTACGAGTGGCGTATTCTACTTAGCGTGTGGAATAACATAAAAGATATGTGAACTTCTTCCTTCTATCGACATGATTGATTATTGAAGTATACATGGCTTGTTTCTTGAAGTATACTTGCCTCGTTATTAGAGTATTCATGTTATTGATTCTATGCTAAAATCATGTCTAAGTTATTCCTAAGTCCTTACCAAGTCTTATGGGAGATGTTGGTAAGAGTGTTTAGTAAGCATTGGAGTCGAGTTGATCTTGATAGGTTACAACACTAATGAGACTTGATTTATTTGAAAGTCCTGAGACTAGATTTATTTGAAAATTATGAGACTGAATTTATTTGAAAGTCATGAGACTAGACTTAGTTGAAAGTATATGAGACTTTACTTGAAGGTATATGAGACTTTACTTGAAGGTATATGAGACCTTACTTGAAAGTATATGAGATTTGATTAGATGAAGTATAAGAGACTTGATTTATTTGAAAGTCATGAGACTAAATTTATTTGAAAGTTATGAGACTTGATTTATTTGAAAGTCATGCGACTAGATTTATTTGAAAGTTATGAGACTTAGTTGAAAGTATATGAGACTTTACTTGAAGGTATATGAGACCTTACTTGGAAGTATATGAGATTTGATTAGATGAAGTATAAGAGACTTGATTTATATGAAGTATAAATGACTTGATTTTGGGAAAGAAGAAGTAACTTGATTTAAGAGTATATGTTACTTGATTTGAAAAGAATAAGTTACTTGAGTTTAAAAGTGTAAGTAATGGTACTGTCTTGGTCATTTTAAAAGGAAGACATGGTATTGCCTTGGTTGTTTTAAAATGAAAGGATGTACGGCGGACGTACATAGTACTTTTTGGGGTTCAATTCCCTGATATTACATGACATGATAAATGCCTTGAGTTTTCTAAATTGATAGTTCATTCTATTTGTTCTAATGAGAGTCAAAAATCATTTTTAACTTGCATAGGTTATCTCATATAGCCATTCGTGCGAGTGTTATATTTCCACATCTTCGCGTCCCTCACTAGAGGGCCGGCAACATTGTATATATATTTTATGGAGTAGCTCACATGACGTGAGATGGTACACACTCACTGCGGGTCTGAAGGACTCATACGGGTTCAATTCCCAGGACACATTCCATGGATTAGCTCTCCGTGATGCGGGTATGGTGTACATATATTAATTGTGGGTTCAATTCCCATGCGGGTTCAATTCCCATGAATAGGATTGCATAATGATTCTGAGGGCGGATGACCCTAACATGACTTTCATATTTGAAATGGTAATGATTTCATATTTGAAAGGGATACAAATGATTTCATATTTGAAATGGTATTTATTTCATAACTTGAAATGACACGGTGGATCTTACTTTTAAAAAGGATATATTTTAAAAGGCTCAGTTGACTCTCATTTGTTTATATAAAGTACAGTAGTACAGTGGTACGGTGATACAAGGTACGTTTGGCTTTATTTTATATGGCATGGTTGGAGCTGGTAAGGTTTTTACTTGTCCCTGTCATCTTTTGGCAAGTTATGGTGTATTTACTGTACTTTATGTTTACATACATAATACTTGTTGTACTGACCCCCTTCGGGGGGCTGCGTTCATGCCCGTAGGTTTAGGTTTGCAGTTGGGTGATCCGCGAGTGTGGGATCTTGTTCAGCTGTCGAGGTAGCTTCCTTGTTTCGGAGCTTACCATTGGTACGATTGGTTTAGACTGTTCTGTATTTCAGGGTACGGCGGGGCCTTGTCCCGTCATAGTTGTTGTCAAAACTCTTAGAGGTCTGTATTCATATGTGGGTTGGACTGACGTGAGTTGTATTTACATTGTTGTACAGTTGTAGTCCCATTCGGGTGTTATATATTACAACAGTCTTGCCGGCTTTGCCTTTGCTTGAAAAAAAATGAATGATGAGTGTTATTTAGCTTCCGCGGGTTACTTGTGTTGTATGGGTGGAAGGGTGCCCAGGTAGGGCAGCAGTCGCGGGCTCGGGGTTCGGGTCGTGACATGTTTTGTATTGAAACAATTGTAATGAGATGTTGTCTATGTCTATTTAGGTAGATTTTTCAGACAAAAGTCATTTGCGACTTCACCATTTTTTAATTTCTTTTTGTTGTATTTTTGTAATATTGTAAAAGAAGGAATTTACTCAATTGTATATAATATATACAATATTTTTTGTCATTGACCATAAAATATAACTTATGAAAATTTAAAACCTTTGTGTCATTTAATTTTCACTTCTTTTTACTCTTCAAAGGTTTTTATTTTTACTAATGTATTGTTACCGTTGTCAGACGACATTATTCCTGACATTCGAAAACATAATTGACATTTGCATTTTATTTAGTTTATTTGCATTTTATTTACTGTTCCATAGGCCCCGAGACCTAACAAAACTATATGAAATGTGTATATCTCGCTCACGGCTTAAAATTTTCGCTTAAATTTGTGTATGAAATATGTATATCTCGCTCAAGACTTAGGATTCTCACATTTTTCGTGTATGAAAAATGTTTAAAATTATATATATATGCAAATTTTGTATAGAATTCATGTTAGTTTTTTAGAAATTTAATACAATTACAACAACAACAATGTATACAACTTTCATTTAATATTCATGCAAAATTACTATAACACAACTTAAAATACAATTTTCATACAACTCGGAATACAATTATCATACAATTTTAATACAAAATTGATATTTTTTTCTTACATCAACTAGTGTTGGATCTGGCGATTAATTAACAGTAGTTCCCACGTCAAGCCCTTTAGTCCGTCTGGTGATTGTTTAGCTCCTCTGGAGACATGCGTTGAAGAACTTTTGATCTTTCTTTGATCCGAATGGCATATATATGTCAATTTAGCACGAAATCGAATAATTACCATGGACAAACATAAAAGCAACTGTATAAGTAGTTTATCTTTCAATTCTACTTAATTAGTAGTTCATCAATTGACTCTTTCTGCCGACAACAACAACAACTCATCTGTTTTAAAAAAAAAGAATAGAGAATTATAAATTAATTCTTTTATATATGGCTTACGACATCACTAAAACATAGGGATTTTGCATCAACATTCAGTGGGGAAGTTATTGTTAAGAGTCCCACATCAGATATGGAATGAGAACATGAACTCTTTATATGGTGTTGGACAATCTTCACCCTACAAACTAGCTTTTGGGGTTGAATTAAGTCCAATATTCATTCTTTACATGGTATCAAAACAAGACTCACTCTAATTTTTTGTTCACCGATGTTGGGCACCCAAATTATATTATCGACGCTCCAGTTAATGAGATCTAGGCGTGCGGAGAATTGTTAAGAGTTCCATATCGGATAGGTTTGAGCATGCGAGCAAGTGTTAAGTGTCCCACATTGGATATGGAATGAGAGCATGGAGGACACGAACTTGTTGACGAACCACTTTTTCACGTACAAAATGAATATCCATTTTAATGTGTTTAGTGCCGATGTTGAGCGAGATTGTTAGAGAGATATATTACACGACATTACCACGGTAGACCAATATAGCCTTGTGGATTGGGCAGTGAAGTTTCAACAAAAGGTTGTGTATCCAACAAGACTCAAAGACAACATTCGACTCTTCTATACTTGAATACGACACTTGATCGAGACAAAGTAGATTGTCTTTTAGAAGACCGAGAAAACAAGTTATCTCTGAGGAAGATGTAGTAACCTGATGTAGATCGATGAGTGTACGAATATCCACGATCCGTATCACGACCGACCGGGCATGGCGGTGCCTACAGGCACCACTTACGGTATACATCGAGAGATAATCGTGAACATACATAAACTTAACAGGAAATAAATAACAGGCTAGCCGATAAGGCCACCTTCCAAAAATATACACGTAACCCAAAAAGCAGTTACATTTTTTTTCTTTACACAACCCAATCTACAAGATATGACTACAAACCTCTAAGAATTTGACATAACAACTGTGACGGGACAGGGCCCCGCCATACCCCTGAATGTACATAAATCTACAACCTCATGGAACTGTACCAAAATGCAAAGCCTCCGAAATAATGGAGCTTTCCAACCAGCTGAACAGTGATCCTAAAAATGAGGATCATCAAGCTATGTACCTCAACCTGCGGCATGAACGCAGCCCCCGAAGGAGGTCAGTACGAAATATGTACCAAGTATGTGAAACTGAATATACTGTAATGAAATCATAACAGTCTATATAAAGCTGGAGACATGTATGATAACCAAAATGACAGTACACTGTGCCTTGCCGAAGTGAAAGTAATGAAAGTCAGTTTTACCTTTTAAAGACTATTTCAACACATGAACAATAGTCAAACTAGGGCTATGGACACAAGCCCTCAAATATCAAAGCGTGCCCGTGGAATCCCTCATCACTGCCGACAGCTGTAATTGTAAAATATAACCATGTGACGCGCCCGTGGCATCCTACCTCACTGTCGGCGTACACACATACAATATATATATATATATATATATATATATATATCCCCGATGGAATCCTCATCGCTGACAGTACCGTAGTGTAAAATATAACCATGTGACGCGCCCGTGGCATCCTACCTCACTGTCGGCGTACCCATATACAATATATATATATATATCTCATGCCCGTGGAATCCCTCATCTCGGGTACATGACTTCATGGAGAGCTAATCCATGGGGTAATAATCGTATATAACATGCCCGTGAAATCCCTCATCTCGGGTACATGTCTTCATGGGGAGCTAGTCCATGGAGTAATAATCGTATATAACATGCCTGTGGAATCCCTCATCTCGGGTACATGTCTTCATGGGGAGCTAGTCCATGGAGTAATAATCGTATATAACATGGTCGCATGCCCCGAAATCCCTCATTGTATAAGCATGGCCATGGGGTAATAAAACAAATCCGGGAATCTAACCCGCCTCCTGGTTTGTCACGACCCGAACCCGGGCCCGTGACTGGTGCCTTACCCCGGGCACCCTAGTGATACAACATCAGAGAAAATCAGCGGAAATAAAAACATGAACATGAATTAAGAGACAAGATAAATAAACAGGCCAACCAAAACAGTTGCCTTCATCATATATATATACATAAATACCCGAACAGTTATCCTTTTTACAAACCACCGCCACAACAGTTCTACAGACCTCTAAGATTTACAACAACTATGACGGGACAGGGCCCCGCCATACCCCTGAATGTACAAGAACCTACAACTCAGGGAACACATACCAAAAGATAAGCCTCCGGAGAAACGGAGCTTCCCAACTCGCTGAATGTGATCCTATAAGCGGGGATCGACAGTCGATGTACCTTTACCTGCGGCATGAACGCAGCCCCCCGAAGGAGGTCAGTACAACAGGTACCAAGTATGTGAAACTGTAAAATACTGTAACTGAAATCATAATAGTCTATATAAAGCAGGAGACATGTATGATAACCAAACTACAGTTCACAACATAAAAGCAGTCATGCCAAGTCGAGTGGAATACATTCCCGGAATGAACCGGTAGTCAAGTGAAATACATTCCCGGATGAACCGGTCGTCAAGTGAAATACATTCCCGGGTGAACCGGTAATCAAGTGAGATACATTCCCGGATGAACCGGTCGTCAAGTGAAATACATTCCCGGGTGAACCGGTAATCAAGTGAGATACATTCCCGGATGAACCGGTCGTCAAGTGAAATACATTCCCGGGTGAACCGGTAATCAAGTGAACACAGTACTTGCACAACAAGGCTATCACACGTAACATGGTCAAGTTTCACAACAACAAGCATAGGCAAGTTTCACAACAACAAGCATAGGCAAGTTTCACAACAACAAGCATAGGCAAGTTTCACAACAACAAGCATAGGCAAGTTTCACACAACTCAAAGTACTTTCATTTTATGCCAAAGTCCGGGTTTTTAACCCCAAAGTACTACATACGGTAAATCCTTTTAAAAGAGATACATTCATTTTATAAATGTCACCCGATACCCGTAGTATAAAACTAGAGTGATTCACATTATTAAGTAAACCAGAACACTTTCTTTTTAAACTCAAGTACCAACATTCTTTTCCTAAAGTTCCGGTTTGCCTAATTACAAATGCTCAAGTTTCTCATTTTAGAAAAGGTTTCGTAGTTCATAGTTTTAATCCTTTAAAACATAATTCTCCTTTAAACGTTTTGAGATACATATGTCTTATATGTGAGTAGGTTATTCTTGTTTATAATCAATCTTATTAAGCAGCCATGATCTAGGAAATGTAATATCATTTTGTCTCATCTTAGTTTCTATGCAGATGGAGGTTTCTACTGGTTTTAATACGATACATCATTATTCAATACATTTTCCTTTATTAACGCTGCAGTGGTGCTGTCGATACGTTACGATTTCGAAATCAAGAAACATTATCCCTTAAATAAAACCAAGTACTCATTACTCACGAATGAGGTTTCACAAACATCCACATTAAAACAAATAAGTTAAGTCTCTTATCTTATAAGATCAAGTCTCTTAACTTCTAACATCGGTAAAACATTCTTAAGCCGTTATACCTAACTTCCCAAAAAGCTAGTATAACTCTTAAGCTTTCAAAACCCAAGTAATACTCATTCTTTCAAAACGATTCATAAATCTTTTGAAATACTTCAAGTTCTTTATTAACACATATCAAGTCAGTTATTATTCAAATCAGTTACCTTTTAAAAACCACAAGGTATTTGCTTATCCACATAAAGCTATTATAACCGACTCCATAAAGCCGTTATAACACTTTATGTTTTAAACCAATCAAATACAATTAGCACGTATCGTCTACCGCACTACACAGTTCACATATCATGCTAGAAGAGATAGGAAGAGGTTCACATACCTCGCGGCGATTATCGACAAAAAGCAAAACGCTCCAGTACCTCAAAATCGGCTACACTCTCGGTCAGCGGATCACCCACACGTAGTACTACAACCGCTAGAGCCCACACAGCGCCTATTAATATCTTTCGACACAAGTTCCATATTTCTACCGAAACTTTGGCGATTCTCCCCATGGCGTAAGTAATCTCTCTCTATCGAGGCCGCCATCAAGCCAACCGGGGTTATACATCTAACCCTACTTGGCAATTCTACTCCACGGTACTACTACACAAGTCTCATGTCTGATACGTTCTCTTATATAAATTGGGCTTAAGTCGCAAGACATTGCCGTAAGTATTATTCAGGCTTAAGTCAAAAGACATTGCCGACTACTACGTTCAGTTCTTTATATAGTATACTTCAACTATATATTCAACAATATGTAATTTCCAATTACAATAGAGGGACAAGATATTTACCTCGATAAGCCCAAAATTATCCTAGTTTAAAGTCGCTCCTGAGCAAGGTTTAGCTCCAACTCCGTGCTCCAACCCGCTCCAAACTACCCTTAGAAGTTCTAACCAACTTCTACTTACAACTTCAACAACGGGTGAAGATTTCCTTAGGGTTTCGTTTTAGTTACTGAGGAAAGTATAACGGTATTTTCTGGGCTTGTATACGTGTAACCTTGGGAATACTACAAGGTATTTGGGCCAAGGTATTTGGACATTATAACAATACTAGGAGAGTATTTCTACACCACAAAGGGGGGTATTATACGAAGCAACTAGGCTAGGGGTACCTCGGCAAAACACCACAAAGGAGGGGTGGCTGTCGGCCAAGGGCTCTCAGGGGAGGGGGTGTGGTGGAACTACACAAGGAGGGAGGAAGAGAACTTCAAGACTTAGGAAGATTTTTGGATGAAGAAGTCTTCCAAAGGGTGGGGTATTTATAGGTCAAGCAAAGGCCAACCAATGGCCAAGATGCATCCAAGTGTATAGCAAGTGTAGGGCTAGATTTCCACCATGTGTACCTTATCCATCTACCACACAACTTGCACAAAATATCCTACCAACTAAAGCTCTCTTTTTCGTCCACCATTACCGCCCACTCAAGGCCAATGTGAGGGTGACACATGTCACCCTCCCGTTGGTCCAAAATGTTTCGTCTCTCGGAAAATTCCGCAAAAATTATAAATGACATAGCCGGAAATTCCCCTACGAAAGCTGTGAAAACGTTTCGTCGAAAAACGACTCTAGCAGGTTGTGAACAAATAAATTTCGGCCAAGCCTAATCCTCAAATTCGAATTTTCTACGTACGTCCTTACGTACATACTCGGGAAATACGGGGTATAACATTCTCCCCTCCTTAGAAACATTCGTCCCGAATGTTCCTTCTCAAGGCGGATAAAGATGAAGTTCTTCTAACAAGTTTCCACTGCCACACATGGCCACAAACATAACACACGTACTCTTCCTTAAGGCCATTCCCGGCCTTCACGATCTGCTTCTGGTCGAACATATCCACGAACTCATACGATGGTTACCAAAACTTGGGCCTAGCACCCTCGTGACCCTACCACCTGGCGGGACCACGAGCCGACCTCACTCGAACAGTGCGGGTTGGCCCGCAACATAGCCCAACCCGTCCCATGTCGCGCTGACTCTTGCTCGCCGACACGGAACAATCTTGCTAAATCACATCATGAAAGATACCACTTTCATTTATCCAACCAGGACTTATCACACAATACTTTCTAGGCATAAAATGCACTCGACAAGGATCACTGCAAAATCTTGTACCCAAGCGGCCTTACATCTAAGGTCTCAACTGTAATATTCTAAGGTTCATCATTCCTCACCCCCAGCTTACCTTTTTCCCCAACTGAGGTTCCTAAATCACATTTTAGCACAAAGCTATCCGAACATAACACCTAACACATTAACATAACATCAAAACATACAAGCCTCTGAGGGTTAAGGATATACACAGCTACCGCTCCACTCTAATCGTAAGTCCGCCTGCAGTATGCATACGTAGAAGGCGATGAACCTGCCACTGATCCGGTAGGCTGCGCCAAGCTGCCGGTACCTCTCCTATAAGCACAGTCTCTTGTCACATGGCCCTGACGACCGCAGGTGAAGCAAGCACCAGTAAAAAGACGACATTCCCCGGGATGATGTTTGCCACATCGTGCACCGAGGGCGTGAATCGTTGGCTAGAACCCATGTATATGTGAACCAAGCCCCGGAGCTCGACCCGGCTCGAATACCCCGAACGTCGGCGACGCGGGGACCACTGCATCGGTGGAGGTACATAACTAGCTCACTTGAGGCGGTCCGCCTTGAAAGTTACCAAAGGACCTGCGTCCCGGCCTCTTCTGCTGACCTCGGTCATTCCGTCGATCTCTCCGTGCCTCACATCCTAGTGCATGAGCCTGCATGCGGGCAATGTCCATGCCCGGCTGAAGGGCTACACCCGAACAAGCCTCTGCCAAGTACTCATCCAGCCCGGTGACGTAGCGGTGTACTCTGTCCTCCATATCAGCTACTCTGGGGACATACCGAGCTAATGAGTCGAACTCCACATTGTACTCTCTAACCGTCCGCCCCGCCTCAACGTCAAAAATGCAGCCGGCCCGAGCCCTCTCATCGTGGGGCAAGAAATGTGCAAGAAAAGCCCTTGAGAACTCGTCCCATACGGCTGGAGGTGCATGCTCTTCCCGGGACAACTCCCACGAATCAAACCAGTCAACTGCAGTATCACGCAGCTGATGCGAACCTAATACCACCGACTACGCCGAGGCTCGATCACTCTCACGATCCTTGTAGAGTCGCTTGATAAACTCGAGGTCGTCCTCGGCTCTCGATCCATAGAACATCGGCGGGCTACAACTCGAGAAAGTCACGTAGCCTCAAACCGCTCGGGGTGAACTACGGGTGCACGGGTGGGCTGCTGCGTCGGTACCGATCTCATATCTGCCACGACCACGGCGATCGGGCCATCTCTTGTACCCGTCTCATCTGCTCCGGTGTGGGATGGAGGCTCGGTATCGTAGTCTCAGCAGACACTGCTGCGGCTCTAAACTCTGCTGGTGCTGGCGGCGTCACGAAACCCGCCGTCCAGCTGTCTCAGTCTTGGCCAGGGCTGCGCCTCGTACTCCTCTGTATCTCTACTAGCTCCTCGGCTGCCTTGCGTCTGAGTGCAGGTTGCCTTACGCGGAGGCATAACTGGTAAAAATGAAATACGTCAGAGGGGTCCAACTTATCACACAGCTCTAAGGCACGATCTCAGAATGAGAAGAATGGAAACCAATCCTAAATGTCCTATAGCCTCCTGATTATAGATGTGGTGCACAACACACCGATAATCAAGACTCTACTAGACACGATGCAGACACTTTCCGAGACTAATCGCTGCGATACCACTTTTGTCACGACCGAACCGGGCGTGGATCGTGCCTACCGGGCACCCTAGTGATACAACATCAGAGAAAATCAGCGGAAATAAAAACATGAACATGAATTAAGAGACAAGATAAATAAACAGGCCAACCAAAACAGTTGCCTTCATCATATATATATACATAAATACCCGAACAGTTATCCTTTTTACAAACCCTGCCCACAACAGTTCTACAGACCTCTAAGATTTACAACAACTATGACGGGACAGGGCCCCGCCATACCCCTGAATGTACAAGAACCTACAACTCAGGGAACACATACCAAAAGATAAGCCTCGAGAAAGCGGAGCTTCCAACTCACGAATGTGATCCTATAAGCGGGGATCGGCGATCGATGTACCTTTACTGCGGCATGAACGGCCTCGAAGGAGGTCGATAAGTACCAAGTATGTGAAATCAGAAAATCAGAATCGTAATCATAATAGTCTATATAAAGCAGAGACACGTATGATAACCAAACTACGATTCAACATAAAAGCGATCATGCCAAGTCGAGTGGAATACATTCCCGGAATGAACCGTAGTCAAGTGAAATACATTCCGGATGAACTTGGCCGTCAAGTGGAATACATTCGGGTGAACCTAATCAAGTGAGATACATTCCCGGATGAACCGGTCGTCAAGTGAAATACATTCCCGGGTGAACCGGTAATCAAGTGAGATACATTCCCGGATGAACCGGTCGTCAAGTGAAATACATTCCCGGGTGAACCGGTAATCAAGTGAACACAGTACTTGCACAACAAGGCTATCACACGTAACATGGTCAAGTTTCACAACAACAAGCATAGGCAAGTTTCACAACAACAAGCATAGGCAAGTTTCACAACAACAAGCATAGGCAAGTTTCACAACAACAAGCATAGGCAAGTTTCACACAACTCAAAGTACTTTCATTTTATGCCAAAGTCCGGGTTTTTAACCCCAAAGTACTACATACGGTAAATCCTTTTAAAAGAGATACATTCATTTTATAAATGTCACCCGATACCCGTAGTATAAAACTAGAGTGATTCACATTATTAAGTAAACCAGAACACTTTCTTTTTAAACTCAAGTACCAACATTCTTTTCCTAAAGTTCCGGTTTGCCTAATTACAAATGCTCAAGTTTCTCATTTTAGAAAAGGTTTCGTAGTTCATAGTTTTAATCCTTTAAAACATAATTCTCCTTTAAACGGTTTGAGACACATATGTCTTATATGTGAGTAGGTTATTCTTGTTTATACTCAATATTATTAAGCAAACATGATCTAGGAAATGTAATATCATTTTGTCTCATCTTAGTTTACATGCAGATGGAGGTTTCTACCGGTTTTAATACGATACATCATTATTCAATACATTTTCCTTTATTAACGCTGCAGTGGTGCTGTCGATACACATTCGATTTCAAATCAAGAAACATTATCCCTTAAATAAAACCAAGTACTCATTACTCACGAACGAGGTTTCACACAAACATCCACATTAAAACAAATAAGTTAAGTCTCTTATCTTATAAGATCAAGTCTCTTAACTTCTAACATCGGTAAAACATTCTTAAGCCGTTATACCTAACTTCCCAAAGCTAGTATAACTCTTAAGCTTTCAAAACCAAGTAATACTCATTCTTTCAAAACGATTCATAAATCTTTTGAAATACTTCAAGTTCTTTATTAACACATATCAAGTCGCTTATTATTCAAATCGATTTACCTTTTAAAAACCACAAGGTATTTGCTTATCCACATAAAGCTATTATAACCGACTTCCCATAAAGCCGTTATAACACTTTATGTTTTAAACCAATCAAATACAATTAGCACACGTACGCGTCACCGTACTACAGTTCACACATATCATGCTAGAAGAGATAGGAAGAGGTTCACATACCGCGGCGATTATCGACAAAAAGCAAAACGCTCAGTACCTCAAACCGCGGCTACACTCTCGGTCAAGCGGTCACTCCACACGTAGTACTACAACCTATAGAGGCCACAAAGCGCTATTAATATCTTTAGACACAAGTTCCATATTTCTACCGAAAATTTGGCAACACTCCCCGACAATGCGTTAATCTCCTCTCTATCGAGGCCGCCATCAAGCCAACCGGGGTTATACATCTAACTCCTGCAGTACAATTCTACTCCACTGCTACTACACAAGTCTCTGTCAGATTCGATTCTCTTATATAAATTCAAAGCTTAAGTCGCAAAGACATTGCGTAAGTATTATTCGAGCTTAAGTCAAAAGACATCGCGACTACTACGTTCGATTCTTTATATAGTATACTTCAACTATATATTCAACAATATGTAATTTCCAATTACAATAGAGGACAAGATATTTACCTCGATAAGCCCAAAATTATCCTAGTTTAAAGTCGCTCCCGAGCAAGGTTTAGCTCCAACTCAAGGCGCTCAACCCGCTCCAAACTACCCTTAGAAGTTCTAACCAACTTCTACTTACAACTTCAACAACGGGTGAAGATTTCCTTAGGGTTTCGTTTTTAGTGATCGAGGGAAAGTATAACGGTATTTTCGGGCTTGTATCGTGTAACTCGGGAATACTACAAGGTATTTGGGCCAAGGTATTTGGACATTATAACAATACTAGGAGAGTATTTCTACACCACAAAGGGGTATTATACGAAAGCAACTAGGCTAGGGGGTACCTCACGAAAACACCACAAAGGGAGGGGTGGCTCTCGGCGAGGGCTCTCAAAGGGGAGGGGGTGTGGTGGGCCAACTACACAGGAGGAGGAAGAGAACTTCAAGACTTAGGAAGATTTTTGGATGAAGAAGTCTTCCAAAGGGTGGGGTATTTATAGGTCAAGCAAAGGCCAACCAATGGCCAAGATGCATCCAGTGTATAGCAAGTGTAGGGCTAGATTTCCACCATGTGTACCTTATCCATCTACCACACAACTTGCACAAAATATCCTACCAACTAAAGCTCTCTTTTCGTCCCACCATTACGCCACTCAGGCGATGTAGGGTGACATGTCACCCTCCCGTTGGTCCAAAATGTTTCGTCTTTCGGAAAATTCCAAAATTATAAATGACATGGCCGGAAATTCCCTACGAAAGCTGTGAAAACGTTTCGTCGAAAAACGACTCTAACCGGGTGTTGTGAACAAATAAATTTCGGCCAAGCCTAATCCTCAAATTCGAATTTTCTACGTACGTCCTTACGTACATACTCGGGAAATACGGGGTATAACATGGTTGCATGCCCCAGAATCCCTCATCGTATAAGCATGTACAAGGAGTAATAAAAACAATCTGGGAATCTAACCCGCATCCTGGTCGCATGCCCCGAAATCCCACATCGTATAAGCATGTCCAAGGATCAATCACAATGGAAGCATACCCGTGGAAGTCTCCGTCACTGTCGGTACGTCCAAGTAAATTCACAACAAGACAATGACTCCAACTGAGAGTCACGACAGCGTAAACATATAATACTTGCACTCAAGGCTATCACAAGCAAGCATAGGCAAGTTCATAAAATCTTTAGACTTTCATTTTATATACTCAAGGCACTTTTCGTTTTACATAAAAATCCGGAAATTTAACCCAAAGTACTACGTATTTTCATTCTTTTCAAAAGACTCCTTTTCATATAAAACTCCAAGATACTAACACCCGTAGTATCAAGACATGTCTACATTTTAAACAAGTCACTACATTTTTAGAAATACATTTCTAGGCTTCTAAATCAAGTGACCCTTACTTTAAAACTTTAGGCAATTGATACCTTTAAATCAAATTGCCCTTCCTTATTTCAAGTCATTTCTTTGTTTACATTACTAGAGAAAACCGTTCTTCTAACCTTCCATAAAGTTGTTATAACCAACTTCCCATAAAGTCGTTATACTAATTTTATGCCTTAGACTAATTTTTTTTTTATAACCAAGAGACTTATACTTTCAAATCAAGTTACATAACTTTCAAAATACTTCAAGTCTCTTAACTTTAGAAATCAAGTTTCTTAACTTAGAATATCAAGTCTCTTTAACTTAGAATTTCAAGTCTCTTAACTTTAAAAATAAAGTCTCTTAACTTTAAAAATAAAGTCTTTTAACCTTTTAAGAATTCAAGGTTCATGGTCTTAAAACTTCATAACGTAAACTCTTTAATATTAAATAACATATACTTTTATGCGTTGTGAATAGGTTATACTTGTTTATAATGATCTTATTAAAGCAGCCATGATGTAGAAAATGTAATACAATTTTGTCTTATCTTAGTTTCTATGCAGATGGAGAATTCTACTCATTTTAATATAATTGATTGTCGATACATTTTCTTTTATTAACGCTGCAATGGCTTGTTCGATACTTATTCTCATTCGTGCAGTAAATTAGCAAAGTCAACTCGACTCCAAATACTTCCTAACGACTCTTACCAACATCCCCCATAAGACTTGGTAAGAACTTAGGATAACTTAGACATAACTTTTCCATAGAGTAAATCAACATACATACCTCTTAACTTCTAAGAGTAGAAGGAATCATGAAATAACACCACATGTATATTTCATACATAGAATCATGCCAAAGGAAGGAAGAGGTTCACATACCTCGCGACGATTATCGATAAGTAGCAAAATGCTCCAAAGTACTTCAACTTTGACTTATTCCATCCTTTAAGTAGAATACGCTAATCGTAGTACTTCAACCTATATTAATCATAACATGTCTATCAACTCCCCACTTTAACGTAGAATCATACTAAGTGTAAGGTCTCTTATTCTACGGAAAATCGGGCATCACTTCCTTTGTTTCTACTACTTTTCCACCTTTTTCAAGGCCCGAAAATCAATAACCAAACGCCACATTTAAGGCCAAACAATTCAGCAAATACAAAGGGGATTACACGCCTAATAGGACGTGTAAAATTCTGCCCCACAATCAATATAAAACTGTCCAATAATTCCAAGCCATATTCGGCTACAATGTCACAACAATTATCAATTTCCTTTCAATTCCTTTTTCAATCCAAGTTGTTATTCCAACATGTTACATACATAATAACAATTACAACAACTATAAATCATTTCTTCCTTAACATGCGACGATTGTAACTACCGTCCAAATTGATTACAACATTAATGGCTAACTTGTCCATTTTCGGTTTTTAACATGTCGACATGATCCAAATCTTTTCAAACTTCAATCTATATATATCACATGCTCATATCAACTACTATAACATTTAATCTTTAATCACAAGAAGAAGATGAAGATTTTACCTCAATAAGCCCTAATAAAGTCCAAGCGTAAAAGTCGATCCTTAGCAACTTTTAGCTCCTCTTCTTATGTTCCAATCCGCTCCAAGCACTCCTTAGAAGCCCATGAAGAACCCCCCTTCAATTTCCATCTTCAAAGTTGAAGAACACCTTAGGTTTTCGCCTTGCGACTAACGTAAAAACGTCATTTTTCCGGGATCTTTCTATTGAGATATCCTTATAATATCCCTAGGAACCTTGGGTTAAATTCTTGTGAATTATGAACCACAAACTAAAATTTTTTGTGTGGGAACTAGCACAAAGCCGAGAGCACCATTAAGCTAGCTCAAAGTTTTCTCAAATTTTTCTAAGTGTTGAAGTCTTGTCTTGCACTAGTGTAGTATATATGAAACAATGGAGGGTCAAGATTATAACACTTGTGTGGTCTTAGATGAGAGATTTAAATATCAAGCCAAGTGGGCTCTTGACTTAGTCAATTATCTCAAGCTCTTAGCTTGCAAGACTTGGTCATCTATACTTTGGTCAAATGACCATTTTGCCCTTGGCATAATTCGAACAAGCCTAAGTAGGGGTGACACGTGTCGTCCTCCCATTCGTCCATAAAATTTCGTAACCCTTGTGTGCCCCACAAAACGTAAAATTTCTCGGGTGGGCCCTACGTGACCAAATCCGTAAAATACATTTCCACAATGATAATAAATTCCATACTCCTCAAATAATGCATTTTGAGAATCTAATTCTCATCAACGAACATTTATCCTTTCCGACGTTCGGAAGATTTTCCTTCGGAAAAACAATTCTTTCTTTCGTACCAATTTTCAAGTCTTGTGTTCTCGCGTCTATTCTCTTATTCATGTCATGGAATTACGGGGTGTAACATTCTTTCCCCCTTAGAAACATTCGTCCCCGAATTTTCTTTCGGAGTCCAATCTAATTAGATAGCGACATAGTCTCCTTTTACTACACCCTTCATACACATATGCCACCCATGGCCACATAACAATACTCATACTAAAACGTCAACCTGAACTCCAAGTGTCGACGTCGTTCATCTGCATAAAGCTTCTGCTGCCTCCGAGCTTACTAAAAATCTTTCCTGGATAAGATTCGCCTTATCCACAGCCCGCTGAATCAAGTCTAGGCCAATTATCTGAACCTCGCCTACGTGGAACCAACCAAACGGCGATTCTACACTTTCTTACTGGTTGTATTCCTTCCGTACCTCCAACTTACACTAGAATACTTACATAACCTCCATATCGATTCTGGCCTCCAATCTTTGGAGTCACTCTATTAAACATTATAAGGCCATTTCCGGCTCTCACGACCCGGTTCTGGCGGAACGCGTCCACGAATTCGTAATACAATTAACTAGACTTGGGCCTTGCACCTTCGTGACCCTGTCACGTAGCGGAACTACTACCAACTGATCCCACTCCATTTCAGGCTATGAGGCGACCCGTAATAGGTCCTCAACCCGACCCACCGTCGCACTTAACTCTTACCCTTAGTCTGAATAAAATCCTATTGCCCGAGAAGGCCTTATATACCTAAGGTCTCGGCGATTATCAATATTCTTAGGCTCGCAATTTCCATGCTCCAAGCCTACCTAACCAGTCCCCCCGTAAACGGGTACAATAACTTCTCATAATACCATAATCGTGTCGTCTTGACCACAACAACCATTACTTACTCCATACGGACCTCATCCGTACAATTCTCTTAAGCCTACCACGCAGCTTAATCTATTAACATGGCATTCCGTTAGGTTCCTTAACATGACTTCTTAACGGTTCACTACCCTATCAGACAGCTCAACATTTCCCAATTATCTCAAAATAAAACATAAGACCTTGGCGAGAATTCATCGACTGTTTCATACCTTCTCGGTATCTATATAGCCCTTACCAAATCCTGTTAATCTAAAATCATTCTAGGCAACACGCGTCTAACCCTCATACATAACTCTGTATAGTTGTATGTCATAATACCAACTATACTACAATCATTACCAACTTGGATACGCAATCCACATAGTCCTTCCTGGGTCACTGTTGTCTTTCTCATAGCTGCAATCAACATAACTCGTTAGGGAGAGACGACCCTAACAACACAGCTCTATCGCACGATCTCAGAGTGAGAAGAATGGAAACCAATCCTAAATGTCCTGCAGCCTCCTGATTATAGATGTGGTGCACAACACACCGATAATCAAGACTTTACTAGACACGGTCTGTAGACACTTTCCGAGAACTAACTTCTCTGATACCACTTTTGTCACGACCCGACCCCGGGCCCGCGACTGGTGCCCTACCTGGGCACCCTTACAGGTATACATCAGAGATAATCAGCGGAACATACATAAACTTAACAGGAAATAAATAACAGGCTAGCCGATAAGGCCACCTTCCAAAAATATACACGTAACCCAAAAAGCAGTTACCTCTTTTTTTTTTCTTTACACAACCCAATCCACAAGATATGACTACAGACCTCTAAGAATTTGACATAACAACTGTGACGGGACAGGGCCCCGCCATACCCCTGAATGTACATAAATCTACAACCTCAGGGAACTGTACCAAAATGCAAAGCCTCCGAAATAATGGAGCTTTCCAACCAGCTGAACAGTGATCCTAAGAATGAGGATCAGCAAGCTATGTACCTCAACCTGCGGCATGAACGCAGCCCCCCGAAGGAGGTCAGTACGAAATATGTACCAAGTATGTGAAACTGAAAATACTGTAATGAAATCATAACAGTCTATATAAAGCTGGAGACATGTATGATAACCAAAATGACAGTACACTGTGCCTTGCCGAAGTGAAAGTAATGAAAGTCAGTTTTACCTTTTAAAGACTATTTCAACACATGAACAATAGTCAAACCAGGGCTATGGACAAAAGCCCTCAAATATCAAAGCGTGCCCGTGGAATCCCTCATCACTGCCGACAGCTGTAATTGTAAAGTATAACCATGTGACGCGCCCGTGGCATCCTACCTCACTGTCGGCGTACACACATACAATACATATATATATATCCCCTGCCCGTGGAATCCCTCATCACTGCCGACAGCCGTAAGTGTAAAATATAACCATGTGACGCGCCCGTGGCATCCTACCTCACTGTCGGCGTACACATATACAATACATATATATATATATATATATACCCCATGCCCGTGGAATCCCTCATCTCGGGTACATGACTTCATGGAGAGCTAATCCATGGGGTAATAATCATATATAACATGCCCGTGGAATCCCTCATCTCGGGTACATGTCTTCATGGGGAGCTAGTCTATGGAGTAATAATCGTATATAACATGCCCGTGGAATCCCTCATTGATGCGCGATTTATGCACACACTTACGCAAGTGCACGTGTCGTGTCAAGTAATATAGTCTTAGAAGACCGAGTTATCGTCCTCAGGGATTAGTGTTCAAGTACCAAATTCTATTATTTGTTATCTATTTGGTGACCGATGATTGATTTGTTGTTTATGACTCTAATTATGAAAACTAATTAAACTATGTTGTTTTACTTCAGTAATGTGGAAATAGGGCTTCCAAATCTCCTCAACTATCCGCTTAACTTACTTATTAATGCAATTGATTATGGTTCTTCTTCTATTTTGAGATAGCAGGTTTACTAAGCCGTTTTATACTCCTGTTAAGGTTATATAAACACTCAACCCCAGTACAACACCTTTCTACCTTTCGGTGATAAGATTGACTCTAGAGGAGGATTAAGACAAAAAACTTTATTAATGCTACACAAGTATCGGGGTACTTTCGTCCACAATTTAACCTATGTTTATCCAACTACATCATATTCACAACCTCCCCTTTCGGATTTCGGTTAGAAATCATAAGAATTATGATAATTAATGATCAAGTAATTACCAAGCAGTCAAAACATATATTGAATAAATCTCAACAATAAGAAGAAGAACCAAGAACATACATTAATTCATAAAGATAAGGTTCAAGTGAATTGACTTGGAAATCCCTAAGTAGATTTAGTTCTAGCCATAGACATGACAAGAACTAATTCAATATCCAACATAAACTGTAAAGAAAGTAAAGCAAGAACAAGAAATTACTAAGATAAAGTCTCCAATCTTGATCTCCAAAGTGTTGTGAATTGGCAAGAATAGGAACCCTTAAATCTGACCTAGGGTTCTCTTTTTATAGTCTCCAAAACGTGATGCAGGTTTTCCTTCAGGCCTGGCCCATTGACAAATAGAATTTTTGATTTTCGCTTGGCGCGGCCACGGAACTCCGCGCCCTCAAGATTAGGCGCCGTGGCGCTCCGCCTATTTGGAGGCCGCGCCGCTCGCTTTGTTCCCGGTTCGCCACTTTCTCGCTTTTCGAGCTCTGGAACCTTCGTTTTTGCCCTCTTTTTTCTCCCTTTTCGCCAATGAGCCACTTTAAACCAATAAGACTCAAACGAAAGAAAATCTATCCTAAGACGACACGTATTTGTACCAAAATGGACAAAAGACTCACTAAAAATGACTCAAAAGGTGTATATAAAATACACCGATCAAATACCCACAAACTTAACCTTTGCTCGCTCGAGCAGATCAAAAGAAAGAAATAAAGACACAAGGAAAAAGAAAATAGAAAGACTCAATGACATTGATCACTTTGCTGCATTGGTGTTACTTAAAAAAACATGAAGGTTAGCAGAATAATATGCAGGAACATGTAGCATGAATTTTTAGCATTCTAAACACATTAAGCTAGATATTTCGCAAACTCACTTTAATCATGCTTAATGGAAGTAAAAATACCGAATTATGCATGTCAATTTCAAAATCTTATGGCATGTTTACTTGCTATTCTCCACTAATCATGGGTGTGCATGTAAGAGATCTTCAGGACTTTTCAGGGTTGTAATGTAGGCTTAGGCATGGGTAGGTAAAAATAGACATTTAGGCTCATTTTCTGTACCATAAGCTCTTTTGCTTTTCAATTCTTCCATTTTCTTTCGATTTCCTTTCTTCACTTCATATCTATCTTTCTCCTCTTTTGTTTTGAGAGAGTAAAGTGTATTATGAATCACAGGCACCCCCAAACTTAGGCTTTTGCCTATTTCTTATTACTTTTTTATTGGGGTGCATCAAACTTGTTCACTCCTTTTGTCTCTTTTTTAACACTTTCTATTCCAATCATTTCACGTTTTTACTTATGGCATAAGTGTGAAAATATAGGGTGTCAAAGAAAAAGTTTAATGTTTAGGCTCAAATGGGCTGACTAGGGATATTTTTAATGTCAGGGATAAGAAAAAGTGGTAAAAATTGGTTAACAAAGAAATACCTGAGTCATCTCTCTAACATGCATATCCTAACTATTTCGCCTCAAATAGCAAGCAATCATACACATAGATTTTAACATTTAACAATACACAATTCAAGCAGAAACCCCAAATAGACAGATTTCATGAGTTTTTGGCATAACTACCCTAAGTGTTTAGATAGTTGCTTCTAATTCCATTACATTATTCAACCTTACTTCACTAGGTGTTTCTAGTAACTACATCATGCATGATCTTTGACAGAAAATTATGACTCAAAAAAATTTTGTGACTCAAAAATACACAAAACAAATTAAAAAGACTCAAACATACTAAACAATAAGACACAAATAAAACACCCCCCCAAACTTAAATCACACATTGTCCCCAATGTTTGCCGACTCAAAGAAAATAAAAGAAACAGGACAACTTACATACTTGGTTTAAAGTGGTGGCGGTGGCGGTGGATAATGCATTGACCACTGGTTGAACAAGGAACTCATCTCGTCAATTCTCTGGTGCAACTGTTGTTGCCCCTGCCTTAATTCTTGTTGTCATTGTATCATCGTGTCAAAATTCTACATCATCCTTCTGCAGTTCAGAGCAACCGGTCCCATCATAGACCGGAGGTTACGATTCGGGGGTGGCCGTCGCTTCTCGCCTCATCGAGCCTCTATTTCAGGCTCATCTTCATCCATAGCAGCCTCTGCTGCTGGTGCTGGTGGTGCTGCTGGTGTTGGTCTTCTTCGTGCTGCTGCTGGAGGGATTGAGTTTGGGAAGGAATGCATTATCCCATATGACATAGGAAGTTGGTTTTTCTTATATGTATAAGTGGGTAGGGTTGGGACCCCATGTATGGAGCATAAGCAGCTAATAAGTGAGCCATTTCCCAACCCACCTGTCGTTACCAACCTGATGTTTTCTCTAATGTTTTGCACTATTTCCTTCCCAATGTCAATCGTCTTCCCTGACATGATTCCATATATCAATTTTATTCTGTCTTCTGGCACTCTGGTGAAGTGCATAGATGGAATCAAGAGGGCACTGACGAAATACAACCAACCCTTGGCTGTTTTGTTGAACTGACACCTGCTCAGTCCTCTTAATCCATTTCTGGCAAATTCAAACTCAGCCCCAAGGTAGCTTACTGTGCTTGCGATGACATCCCAGTTGATGCTGTTGGTGTCTCTAGACCATGTTCTGAAATAGCTCCGGTCATCACCTCTTTCTTCAACATCCGCTGTTTTAATAGCAAATTTACCACTTCTACCGTCATAGGCACTTCCCGTCCCCTCACAAAACATCTATCATCTACCCTCTCCGGAAAGTTAGCATAGAATTCTCTCACCATCACTGTGTTCATCGGTGCTATCCTTTCCGGGTTAACAAATCTTTTCCACCCCATCATCTCAATCATCGCCCGAATGAGCTCATAGACATCTCCCTCCTCAAATGATTCCCTTTGGTAATCCATTTCTCTTTCAGGGATTAAGGGCCTAGTACTAAGTTTTTGATATCTACTCTCCGCTGTTTGACTGACAAACCTAGTATTATCATATTGAGGGGCGGAGGTGGATGTGGAAGCTCTTTTCTTTTTGGCAGACATTTTTAGACAACTTGAGCAGCGTTTCCTCTGTATCAACAATATTACCCAACACTATTACTCAACAATCAGCAGCTACAACACTTATCACCCCCAAACTTCACTCAAGAAGCTCCTGCACAACACCCCACACTCACCTCGTATAATCTTCCTCGAAATCTCACACCCAGCTTCAACACCCCCACACACCTTCACAGATACAACACCTCCTCATACCTACTACCTCCTCTAAATATAGTGAAGCTTTCCAGAAAAGATAAAGGTTACCTTTGACGGTGTTCTTCAAGATTTTCTTGTTCCTAATGATGATTTGAGACAATGGGATGAGGGTTGTTGTTTAAGATGGTTAGGGGTTTAAGGAATTTAAGAACTTTGGTTGTGATTGGGTTTAGTTTATGGAAGATTTTTAGGTAAAAGGTGGATTTTCGTGGGTTTTGTGGAGAGGAAAGGTTTAGGTTTTGATTTGGAATGGGGAAAAATTGGATTTTTGGGCTATTTTAACTTCTGGGTTTCCGTCGCGGCGCCGCGGCCCTGCAACTGGCGCCGCGGCGCCCAAAGTACTGCGCTCTTCTGAACTTTCTGCGCCGCGGCGCCCAGACTTCAAAATTTTTCTGGACTTTTAGCGCGCATCTCGGCGCGCGCGACGCTAATCTCTGCGCTTTCGATCTTTTGGCACTTGGCCGCTCTCAGCGCGGCGGCCTCTGCCGATTTTCGGGAAATCCCTTATTTTTTTTTGGATTATCTTCAGTTTTCGCCCTCCAAATTTCGCCTCGCACTGTCATCACAACACATAAACAATACCTCCGTGAGACTGTTCTAAGTAAAAACTAACTGTATTAAAGTAAATAATTTCAAATACATTGGGTTGCCTCCCAAGTAACGCTGTCTTTAACGTCTTTTAGCCGGACGCAAGTTCTTTAACTCAAGAGGTGGGGTAAATTAAACCCACAACCAATCCATTTTTTCAACATTTTACTCTTTCTCCTTCTGTTTTTCTTCTTATACTTATTTTCAAGAGGAGGTTCAGTATCACTTACCTGCTTTGGCGGGCTTATCTCCCTTGTTGTGGCTTGCACTGGCTCATAAGAAGTTCTGACAGTGCTAATTGCAAAGCACCTGCTCATGATCGGGGGTTCAATAACGTGTTTGAACACTTTGAACACCATCTCTTCACTTTCTACTCTCAGTGTCAGCTCACCCTTTTCTACGTCAATCAGGGCTCTCCGCATTGCGAAACGGTCTCCCAATATGATGGGAATCTCCTCATCCTCCTCTATATCAAGAATGAGGAAATCCGCAGGGAAAAAGAATTTTCCTACTTTAACGAGAACATCCTCAATCTTCCCCCTGAAATGCACCACCGTTCTGTCTGCTAATTGCAAGCTCACAGTGGTTGGTTTTGCCTCACCTAACTCCAACCGTTTAAAAACAGAAAGGGCATCAAATTTATACTAGCCCCCAAGTCACAAAGGGCCCTATTACATGTTACTCTGCCAACTGTGCAAGGAAGTGTAAAGCTCTCTGGGTCCTTGAGTTTAGGGGGAAATTTCTTCTGCAGGATGGCACTGCATTCCTCTGTCAGTGCCACCATCTCATATTCTCCCAACTTCTTCTTCTTTCCCAAAATTTCCTTCATAAATTTAAAATAAGTAGGCATTTGCTCCAATGCCTCGATGAAGGGTATGTTGATGTGTAACTTTCTGAATGTCTCCAAAAACTTGGAGAATTGCTTATCAACTACTTTCCTTTGCAATCTTTGCGGGAAAGGAATCTTCTCAGTGTACTCCTTCTCTGGAGCTTTCTCTAATATTGGGCGATCTTCAACAACCCTCTCTCTCTGTTTCTACCCTCTGTTCAACCACAGGCTGAGGTGCACGCTGTTCTAACTGTTTTCCACTCCTCAGCTGCACTGCCTGGCACTGTTCTCTAGGGTTCATCTCTGTATTGCTCGGCAAGGTACCCTGTGGCCTGTTGTTTGCTAGCTTCGCTAGTTGCCCCACCTGTGTCTCCAAGTTCCTGATAGAGGATCTAGTCTCTGCCATGAACTGGGTCTGGGAGTTGGTGAGTGTCAACAAAGCTGCTCTCAGCTCGTCTGGCTTCTCTTGTTGGACAGGGGCACTGAATTGTTGTGAAGATGAGGCCTGAGTGAATGGTTGCTGATTTTGGTACTGGCCTCTAAACTGGTTCTGCTGCCCTTGCTCACCTCTCCATGAAAAATTTGGGTGATTCCTCCACCCTGGATTGTAGGTGTTTGAGTATGGGTTGTTCTGGGGCCTCTGATAGTTCCCTACTGCTTGACACTCTGCTTGCTCGATTGAAATATTGTTAGGATCAGCTGATGGGCATCTATCGAATGTATGTGGACCACCACACATTTCCCAACTCATTGGCATTTGCACTGCATTTACAGACACTGTATTTTGTTGCAGCTGCTTGGTCAAAAGGGCAACTTGGGCATTTAGTGCAGTGATGGCATCAATCTCATGAACTCCTACTGTTCTTCTGCCACTCACTTGTCTGTCCTCTGTTACATGATTATTGGTGGCCATGTCTTCCAATAAATCATGAGCTTCATGTGCGGTTTTTCTCATAAAAGTTCCACATGCGGCAGCATCAATGACCGTTCTGGTAGTCCCGCTTAGCCCATTATAGAAAATATTGACCAAATTCCACAGCTCAATGCTGTGATGTGGACACTTTCTTTGCAAGTCCTTAAATCTCTCCCAAGCTTCATATAGTGATTCTCCATCAACTTGATATAAATTATTCAACTCCCCTCTCAGCTTCGCTGCTTTGCATGGTGGGAAGAACTTTGCTAAAAATTTATGTTCCAACTCTTGCCATGTGAATATCGAATCTGCTGGCAAGGAATTCAACCACACTTTCGCTCTATCCCTGAGTGAGAAGGGAAAAAGCCTCAATCTGACGGCGTCATCAGTACCGCCATTGTATCTGAAGGTTGCACACAACTCTAAGAAATTAGCTATATGCATGTGAGGATCCTCCGACGGCAACCCCCCAAACTGAACCGTATTCTGCACCATACTTAAAATCGCAGGTTTGATCTCAAAATTATTTGCTCCTATTGCTGGGAGCCTAATGCAAGTTTGTGCTCCATTCACCCTCGGTAGCACATAATCTCCCAAGCTTCTCTCCGCTTATACCTGGACTCTCTCTTCTACATCCATCGGCAATCTCCGAGGCATTCTTTGGTTAGACTGATGATCACCCAACCCCTCATTCATCTCATTGTTGTTTTGTACGCCTCCCATCTCAATTAAGGCTGAGACTCGTTGGTTCCTTCTGTTCTGCTTACAAGTCTTCTCAATTTCTGGGTTGAATGGAACAAGAGTGGCTGCTCCTCTTCTCCTTCGCATAAACTGGGTGCCTGAAACAGATCAAAATAAACAAACGGATCACAGCACACTGGTTTTCACAAAATAATAATAAAATAGTAATTAATAAAAATAAAAATAAAAACCAAATTAGAAATTAAGAATAGATAAAATGATATTGAACTATGCCAATCCCCGGCAACGGCGCCAAAAACTTGATGCGCGATTTATGCACACACTTACGCAAGTGCACGTGTCGTGTCAAGTAATATAGTCTTAGAAGACCGAGTTATTGTCCTCAGGGATTAGTGTTCAAGTACCAAATTCTATTATTTGTTATCTATTTGGTGACCGATGATTGATTTGTTGTTTATGACTCTAATTATGAAAACTAATTAAACTATGTTGTTTTACTTCAGTAATGTGGAAATAGGGCTTCCAAATCTCCTCAACTATCCACTTAACTTACTTATTAATGCAATTGATTATGGTTCTTCTTCTATTTTGAGATAGCAGGTTTACTAAGCCGTTTTATACTTCTGTTAAGGTTATATAAACACTCAACCCCAGTACAACACCTTTCTACCTTTCGGTGATAAGATTGACTCTAGAGGAGGATTAAGACAAAAAACTTTATTAATGCTACACAAGTATCGGGGTACTTTCGTCCACAATTTAACCTATGTTTATCCAACTACATCATATTCATAACCTCCCCTTTCGGATTTCGGTTAGAAATCATAAGAATTATGATAATTAATGATCAAGTAATTACCAAGCAGTCAAAACATATATTGAATAAATCTCAACAATAAGAAGAAGAACCAAGAACATACATTAATTCATAAAGATAAGGTTCAAGTGAATTGACTTGGAAATCCCTAAGTAGATTTAGTTCCTAGCCATAGACATGACAAGAACTAATTCAATATCCAACATAAACTGTAAAGAAAGTAAAGCAAGAACAAGAAATTACTAAGATAAAGTCTCCAATCTTGATCTCCAAAGTGTTGTGATTTGGCAAGAATAGGAACCCTTAAATCTGACCTAGGGTTCTCTTTTTTATAGTCTCCAAAACGTGATGCAGGTTTTCCTTCAGGCCTGGCCCATTGACAATTCGAATTTCTGATTTTTCCCGCTTCGGCGTCGCGGCCCTGCTGGCGCGCGGCCGGAACTCCGCGACCCTACGAAGATTAGCGCCGTGCGCTACAGCCTGATGGTTTGGAGGCGCTGGCCGGCTGCTTTTGTTCGGTTCGCCACTTTCTCGCTTTTGAGCTCCCGGAACCTCCGTTTTGCCTCTTTTGCTCATTGTTCGCCAATGAGCCACTTTAAACCAATATGACTCAAACGAAAGAAAATCTATCCTAAGACGACACGTATTTGTACAAAAATGGACAAAAGACTCACTAAAAATGACTCAAAAGGTGTATATAAAATACACCGATCACTCATCTCGGGTACATGTCTTCATGGGGAGCTAGTCCATGGAGTAATAATCGTATATAACATAGTCGCATGCCCCGGAATCCCTCATCGTATAAGCATGGCCATAGGGTAATAAAACAAATCCGGGAATCTAACCCGCTTCCTGGTTGTATGTCCCGGAATCCCTCATCGTATAAGCATGTCCAAGGAGTAATAAAAACAATCCGGGAATCTAACCCGCATCCTGGTCGCATGCCCCGGAATCCCAAATCGTATAAGCATGTCCAAGGATCAATCACAATGTAAGCATACAGTGAAGTCTGCATCGCGTCAGTGCAAGTAAATTCACACAAGGTAGACCCTCCAACTGAGAGTCACGACAGTGTAAACATATAATACTTGCACTCAAGGCTATCACAAGCAAGCATAGGAAAGTTCATAAAATCTTTAGACTTTCATTTTATATACTCAAGGCACTTTTCGTTTTACATAAAAAACCGGGAATTTAACCCAAAGTACTACGTATTTTCATTCTTTTCAAAATACTCCTTTTCATATAAAACCCCAAGATACTAAAACCCATAGTATCAAGGCATGTCTACATTTTAAACAAGTCACTACATTTTAAGAAATTCATTTCTAGGCTTATACATCAAGTGACCCTTACTTTAAAACTTTAAGCAATTGATACATTTAAATCAAATTGCCCTTCCTTAGTTCAAGTCATTTCTTTGTTTACATTACTAGAGAAAACCATTCTTCTAACCTTCCATAAAGTTGTTATAACCAACTTCCCATAAAGTCGTTATACTAACTTTATGCCTTAGACTAATTCATTCTTTTTTTTATAACCAAGAGACTTATACTTTCGAATCAAGTTACATAACTTTCAAAATACTTCAAGTCTCTTAACTTTAGAAATCAAGTTTCTTAACTTAGAATATCAAGTCTCTTTAACTTAGAATTTCAAGTCCCTTAACTTTAAAAATAAAGTCTCTTAACTTTAAAAATAAAGTCTCTTAACCTTTTAAGAATTCAAGGTTCATGGTCTTAAAACTTCATAACGTAAACTCTTTAATATTAAATAACATATACTTTTATGCGTTGTGAATAGGTTATACTTGTTTATAATGATCTTATTAAAGCAGCCATGATCTAGAAAATGTAATACAATTTTGTCTTATCTTAGTTTCTATGCAGATGGAGAATTCTACTCATTTTAATATAATTGATTGTCGATACATTTTCTTTTATTAACGCTGCAATGACTTGTTCGATATTTATTCTCATTCGTGCAGTAAATTAGCAAAGTCAACTAGACTCCAAATACTTCCTAACGACTCTTACCAACATCCCCCATAAGACTTGGTAAGAACTTAGGATGACTTAGACATAACTTTTTCATAGAGTAAATCAACATACATACCTCTTAACTTCTAAGAGTAGAAGGAATCATGAAATAACACCACATGTATATTTCATACATAGAATCATGCCAAAGGAAGGAAGAGGTTCACATACCTCGCGACGATTATCGATAAGTAGCAAAATGCTCCAAAGTACTTCAACCTTGAGCTATTCCATCATTTAAGTAGAATACGCTACTCGTAGTACTTCAACATATATTAATCATAACATGTCTATCAACTCCTCACTTTAACGTAGAATCATACTAAGTGTAAGGTCTCTTATTCTACGGAAAATCGGGCATCACTTCCTTTGTTTCTACTACTTTTCCACCTTTTTCAAGGCCCAAAAATCAATAACCAAACGCCATATTTAAGGCCAAACAATTCAACAAATACAAAGGGGATTACACGCCTAATAGGACGTGTAAAATTCTACCCCACAATCAATATAAAACTGTCCAATAATTCCAAGCCATATTCGGCTACAATGTCACAACAATTATCAATTTCCTTTCAATTCCTTTTTCAATCCAAGTTGTTATTCCAACATGTTACATACATAATAACAATTACAACAACTATAAATCCTTTCTTCCTTAACATGCGACGATTGTAACTACCTTCCAAATTGATTACAACATTAATGACTAACTTGTCCATTTTTGATTTTTAACATGTAGACATGATCCAAATCTTTTCAAACTTCAATCTATATATATCACATGCTCATATCAACTACTATAACATTTAATCTTTAATCACAAGAAGAAGATGAAGATTTTACCTCAATAAGCCCTAATAAAGTCCAAGCGTAAAAGTAGATCCTTAGCAACTTTTAGCCCCTCTTATTATGTTCCAATCCGCTCCAAGCACTCCTTAGAAGCCCATGAAGAACTCCCATTCAAGTTCCATCTTCAAAGTTGAAGAACACCTTAGGTTTTCGCCTTGCGACTAACGTAAAAACGTCGTTTTTCCGGGATCTTTCTATTGAGATATCTTTATAATACCCCTAGGAACCTTGGGTTAAATTATTGTGAATTATGAACCACAAACTAAATTTTTTTTGTGTGGGAACTAGCACACAGCCGAGAGCACCATTAAGCTAGCTCAAAGTTTTCTCAAATTTTTCTAAGTGTTGAAGACTTGTCTTGCACTAGTGTAGTATATATGAAATAATGGAGGGTCAAGATTATAACACTTGTGTGGTCTTAGATGAAGATATTTAAATATCAAGCCAAGTGGGCTCTTGACTTAGTCAATTATCTCAAGCTCTTAGCTTGCAAGACTTGGTCATCTATACTTTGGTAAAATGACCATTTTGCCCTTGGCATAATTCGAACAAGCCTAAGTAGGGGTGACACGTGTCGCCCTCCCATTCGTCCATAAAATTTCATAACCCATGTGGGCCCCACAAAACGTAAAATTTCTCGGGTGGGCCCTACGTGACCATATCCGTAAAATACATTTCCACAATGATAATAAATTTCATACTCCTCAAATAATGCATTTTGAGAATCTAATTCTCATCAACGAACATTTTTCCTTCCCGACGTTCGGAAGATTTTCCTTCGGAAAAACAATTTTTTCTTTCGTACCAATTTTCAAGTCTTGTGTTCTCGCGTCTATTCTCTTATTCATGTCCTGGAATTACGGGGTGTAACATTCTTCCCCCCTTAGAAACATTCTTCCCCCCTTAGAAACATTCGTCCCCGAATGTTCTTTCGGAGTCCAATCTAATTAGATAGCGACATAGTCTCCTTTTACTACACCCTTCATACACATATGCCACCCATGGCCACATAACAATACTCATACTAAAACGTCAACCTGAACTCCAAGTGTCGACGTCGTTCATCTACATAAAGCTTCTGCTGCCTCCGAGCTTACTAAAAATCTTTCCTGGATAAGCTTCGCCTTATCCACAGCCCGCTGAATCAAGTCTAGGCCAATTATCTGAACCTCGCCTACGTGGAACCAACCAAACGGCGATTCTACACTTTCTTACTGGTTGTATTCCTTCCGTACCTCCAACTTACACTAGCATACTTACATAACCTCCATACCGATTCTGGCCTCCAATCTTTGGAGTCACTCTATTAAACAATATAAGGCCATTTACGGCTCTCACGACCCGGTTCTGGCGGAACGCGTCCACGATCCCGTAAAACAATTAACTAGACTTGGGCCTTGCACCCTCGTGACCCTGTCACGTAGCGGATGTTGACACCCAATTTTGACCCTCCCGTCGAGTCATTAACTATAAAATTAGATTAATTTTGTAAAATAATCTTTTTATGTTTTTTATAATAAAATGCAGCGATAAAACATAAATACATGCATAAATAAACAATTTAATAATGGCATCGCATCTTACGTAGAGTATTAAGCACTTAGAGTCCCGCGCCCGCATTAATTAATTTCAAGCCCTGTTGTAATTCTTAAATTAATAATAAATGCATAAAATGAATAATTTAGCAATGACGTCGTGTCAAGTAGCATAGCCGCGTTTATTAATACGTAAGAGAATTTCATAATCATTTGTAATTTAAAATCAATTTTAATCTAATACATGCATTTAATAGCGTCGCATTTATAAAGCTTTAAACAATTCTTAAATATCATACTTGCATTTAGCATTTAAATAATTTAACCTAAACTCAATTCATTTTTAATTTAATTTTGCAATAATGTACAATAATAAGATTTTAGATAATAGCGCCGCATTCTAAAGTATTAAGCATTAATTAAATGACACACCCGCATTTATAACAATTAAATTAATAAAGCACCTAATTAATTTAAGCACAATTTATTAATACCTATTTAAGCAATTTACCCCTAATTAATTAATACACTTGCCTAGAATTAATTAGCTAATTAATTAACTAGCCTAAAACTAATTAAACTCCTAGAATTTTAATACCTAACTCTACACAGCCCAATCCCTTTTATTTTACCCTTATCACCCGCATGGCCCAGCTGACCCGCGGCCCAGTGCCCCTTATCAGCAGCCCAACCCGCAAGGCCCTCTATCTTTACTCCCTCAGCCTTTCTTCAGCCCACATAGCCTTCTCTTCATCGACAGCCCTTAAAAAAAAACCCAAAGCATTTCTTTGCCATCGCTCTCCTCATCGCGAAAACCTGACGAAGCCCTAGAAAACCAAAACGCTGACCGCCAAAGACTCACCTCGGCCGGATTTCGCCGAGAATCCACTTTCCTTACCCATGCACGAAGCCAGCCCTTCTTACCATAGATAAACCAAATCCCTTCAAATCAGAACCCGTTCAAAATCACTTACAAATCAGCACAAATCTCATCGAATCAGGTATAAGAATCTCAGCCCTAATTGCTTACCAATATTAGAACCTAGGGTTAGGCTATATAACGACATGCAATAGACCAGTCGAAGGGAGGCAGAAAAGAGGGGGATCAGTCGAACTCAGAGATTCAGAGATTGGGGAGCACCCAAAACCGATAGGCATTGATGTGCATCCCCTAGCAGCAGTCATTGATCGTCCAGAGCACAGTAGAGCTCAGTTGGGGGAAGTCGGGTAGCAATCGACGGGACCCCCTAGCAGCAGTCAACAACCAGAGCTTAGCAGAATCAGGGAAGAAGCAAGGGGCTCAGCACCCGGACCACTAGCATAGCACGAATAGGTAGTTCGAACCCTTCTCTCAATTCTAGCCAAAAATCAGCAAGCAACTTTACCCCTTTATTCGCATCGCAAAACAACTCTCCGAGTGGCCCCGACGACTTGATACGCTGCCCCGGGTCGCTGTCCGGAGAAGGTAAACTCATCACTTTTTTCCAAACTCTGTTTAAATCTGTATTTTTATGGTTTTGGTACGATGTTTGTTGCCTGCAGAATGTTGTTATCTATATGTGTTAAATTGATGTGGGGGGAACAGTCCTAATCACGTTTACTGGTGTGCTATTTACTCCCTTTCACGGAATCTTAGTACTGCTATCAGATATGTTAAGCGAATGTTAACATTCTTGGATCGCTTCGACCAAGTGTCATAAACTGTCCCTAATTAGTTTAAACAAATTCAAACCAGCATGACGACTTAACTCTGTGCGTTTTATTTGATTAATAGGTAGTTATAAGACCTGCTTAATACACTCATAAACCATGTTTGGTGATCTGTAAAATATAGTGTGCATTTAACCATGTTCGAAGATAGGTGGAGAAGAGGTGTTTTCATTTATGATACATATTTGAGTATGGGTGTCGTTAAGAATGGAAATCCATATTTGGCACCTACTTTTGTGTTTGGTTTGAGACAAATCTAGATCTGATATGTTTGACAGTATTATAAGTTTGTGTCGAATTGATTCGAAGAGTAGTAATTAAATGCTAGATAGTTAAACAACAAGTTAAAAATTCATGAATTTTGAACTCCTAAGATGTCACCACGTATGCTCTTTGTAAATAGTTAAGCCTATAGAACGTCTGAAATGATCCCATTCTTTACCATACTGATTTAAGGTTGGTGTTTGATGGCTGTTTGTGTATAATTAGGCCTACATATACCCAATAGGCTAGGACGAAATTTACTATGTCTCCCTGGGATTTTCGTGAGCAATTTTAAATGATCAGCATGCTAATTCCAGCGCGTCTTAACTATATTTCTGCCATTTAGTTCATATGTTACTGGTTTGAGGTCGGTCTAATTAGATAAGGAGATTAAAGGCCTTTTGTGGTAGTCTAAGAAACATGCTGACCCCTTGAGACTATGGTTGATCGCCCCTGCTATTCTATAGCTGCAGTTAACATTAGTTGAATTAGGAAACCATGGATTAACGTGGTGCGTGGTAAATTTGATGCCTATTGGTTGATACATATTTGATTGGGCTTCCTATTAGAAAGACTAAATGTTACTTTCCATTGAATTCCGAAGATATAAATGTGGGCTTTGCAAAAGAAGGGTCCCATGTTTAATTCGAATTTATAGTTGTGGGCCAGCATAGTTGTTTCCTCTATTGCTGCATATTGTTTGCCTACATTCTCTGCTCCTCGCCAACAGCGATTATGCGTTACAATCGATGATCACGCGATCATTTGTTTATTGCTGCCTTTGATACAATTGAACAGATACTAATCCTTATCTTTCTTTATTTTTACATGAAACGCACCGGAGCAAAATAAAGAGTCTCACGGCGAGACTCATCGCGAGCCGTTTCAAATGACAATCCGCGTCTATGTGCACCCGCATTCGCATCCCCGCTTCAGAAACTCCTAGAAAAACAAATAGGACGTCGTCATCCGTCGTAAAGAGCATTCTTAAATCCCATCTCTCTTTACTTGCTATTTATTTATTTGTTTATTGTAATTCAATTACTCTATTTCTGTAATATTTAGGATATCTAGAACAATTAAGTTGCAAACATATAAGTGGGGAAGGTAATTTAAAGTTCATCGCTTAACTTACTTGCTTTTTAAGATTGTCATGCATGTCTAAATAATTTAACTCGCATCATAAAACCAACATTTTGTTTATTAAAATCCATAACAAATTTCTTCCTAAACTCTCAAGAATCATCTTAAAGCACCTCTTATATAACATTGTACGCAGGTTAGGCAAGATTAATTTAGCTAGCAGTATACCTAACTAGTTCATAAATAACCTTTGCATGAATACATAATTAGTCTTTAAAGCACCCTCCTAGCACTCTTTTGTACTTTAGCATATTAGCACTACTTCCAGCACTTTAGCGTTTAGCACTTTTAAGCGCCTCTTAGCACCTTTAGCACTCTTCTAGCATTTAATACCTTTTAGCAACCTTTAGTATTTTAAGCACTTTTAAACATTCAGCATTTAACTCTTTTATTTATTTATAACACCTTTTGCCCTTTTTATACTTAAAGCACCTTTTAAACATTTTGACATTTGTTAAGCAGGAGGAGCTTTTATTTTGCATTGTTAAACATAATAATTACCCTAGGTTTGGTAGGATGACCGCAAGTTAGCGGATCTTAGAGGGTGCCTAACCCCTTCCCTCTAGATTAATAAAGAACCCTTACCCAGAATCTCATTAAGTATAGCAGACCATTAAAATGGAGTTAATGTTTTACTTTAAACTAGTTAAACATTTAGGTGTCCTAATTCACCCAAACTAATTAGGTGGCGACTCCGCGAACCCTTAGAATTCTAGCGACCCTTTAGCCTTTAGGCACTTTTTGGCATTTTGCACCCTTAGCACCCTTTTACCTTTTAGCATTCTTTTACACTTCAGCATTTTTATTTTTATTTTATAACCTTGCATTTTAAGCAGGAGATTCGCTTTTAGAAAGTCGCGGTCGAAAAAGGGCGTGACAGAAATGGCGACTCCACTGGGGATTTAAGGTTCTTAACCACAACAGACCTAGGGTTATTATTTGGCATTACTTTTTTTGCATTTAAATTTTGTGTGCTGTATTTTGTTTTATTTATTTTAATTGCTACTGCTTTCGCTTTCTTTAAATCGCATTCCGCTTCATATTTCTTCCATTCGGAAAATTCACACTATCACACACTCACGCCGTGTGCTTTGCGCACTGCAAATTTCTTTCAAACACCCACATTTAAGAGAGTTGGTATTTTGCGCGGAGAATCCGGTCCAACCGGTGGTCGCGTAGCCTTCTCACTCGAGTTGTCGCCGGGAACCTGCGTCTAAAAGCCAAATCTTAGAAACTTAAGATAGAGCTATACCACCCTTTATTTAGGGCATGCATGCATTTACCTTAGGTGGGTCGGTCCTTGGCATCGACACCACAATTAGGAAGACACCAAACTTGTCGACGGGCTTCTCAACCCAACGACCAACCAACATATTATGTGTAGCGTGACAATAATGGACAAATCTAAACCTAATCTTGACATGCCAAAATTGGGAAAAGTGCACCGTCATTTGGTCGCCATTTCCAACGAAAGCATTACAGTTGGGCGGCCTGGACAGATCCATCATAACCTCGCATATGTGACGTTTAGGCCTACCTCTGGCATAAAGAGGTCCCAAACATATTAGAACACGCACTTGATTTGCAATTTGCTTATTATTATTGCCTGCAACTTTTTGCATATTATACTAACTTGGTTTGCTCCATTTGTTAAAGGATTATTTTTGCCTAGCTTATCCCCAAAAGGTTGATTCGCGTTGACTGGTAGAAGCACAATCATCCAATAAATGACTAATCCGCAGGCACCTAACGAAACAACTTAGGACTCATCCCCGCTGCAGTAGACGCAGAGGCGTTAGAAATGAGAAACACCAATGATCGACACCGCGAACTATCGCAAAGAAATGGAAGTCATGCGAAATAGAAAGGCTCAAATATCACAAACCATTGGAACTACGTGACCCGATTCTCATGGATACGAGGCGCCACATCGCCGTCCCACCTTTACAAAATCCCAATTTCTCCTTTTGTAATTGAACTACGCAGACCGATTCCTCGCGGATACGCAGCGCCACATCGGCTTCGGTCCCACCTTTTACAAAATCCCAATTTCTCCTTTGCTTGTAATCGGAACTACGTTCGACCTGATTCCTTGGCGGATACGTGAGTCGCCACATCGGCTTCTGGCCCCACCTTTAGAATTTTACCCAATATTCGCTTGTAATGAACTACGCCATGACCCGATTCTCACGGATACGAGCGCCTAAATAGGCTTCGGTCACACCATTAGGAAACTTTCCCTTTGTTCTGAAAATAACAAGAATACACATAACATACAAGCAACTCCATTGAGACCCCCTTAGGCCAAACACCCTTTTCAAAACTGGGACAAGGTAGGAAACAGTGCAGGGTTATGAGTCCCAAACAAGGCAGACGTCCGACATCAAGAGTCAAAACTACAAAGTCAACGCGAATCAACCGCCCCCCTCAAACTCACAAATTTTCTTTGAGCACATGTCCTTCATATTAGCAGAAGGTACAACAAAGTTCTGCATACTAGCGTAAGGTAAAATACAACAAAATTCTTCGTAAGCAGCGTAGGCATAAACATCAACAATCAGAGTTCAAAGTTCCGCAACAAAACCTAGTGCATCAACTCGGGCATCAAGTCAAATTGGCAACCCACGCATCGCACACCACAAAGGCATCATGGCAATTCATCATTTGCAGCGTCTAGCACGTCCCGCAAGGACAACACTGCACTATCTCGCATATCACGGACGATATCTCTACCCATAAAATTGCACTTCTCATATGTATTTATCATTTTGTTTAAATGTATACACTAACGCTTTTTCGCTTAGCAGAGCATTTATTCTACAGGAGCATTTATTCTCGCCAGCAACGTTAGCAACACGCCAAGTTCACGCAACGACGTAACGACGCAAGACAACAAGTCTACGCAACGACGCCAACAAAGAACGACGCAGCAAGACAGTAACGACAACAAAGATTGCGTCTATCAGACAAAGAAGTCTACGCAACGACGCCAAGCAAAGAATACGCCCAGTAACGACGCACAGACGTGTTACAGTGCAACGACATCAAGATCGCGCTTACGCAACGACGCCAAGCAAAGAATACGCCCGTGCAACGACGCACGCATTATGTCCGTGCAACGACACCATCAAGATTGCGCTTACGCAACGACGCCAAGAAGAATACGCCCCAGTAACGACGCGACGCGGTCCAGCAACGACACCATCGCATTGCGTTTACGCAACGACGCCAAAGAATACGCCCAGTAACGACGCGACGCGACGGTCGTGCAGTAACGACACCATCGCGATTACGCGTTTACGCAACGACGCCAAAGAAGAATATCGCCCAGTAACGGCACGCGCGTCCAGCAACGACACCATCAAGATTAAGGCTTCACGCAACGTCATCAGCATTGCGTTTACGCAACGACGCCAAGAAAGAATACGCCCAAGCAACGACGCGACGATTGCGGTTCAGTAACGACACCATCGATTGCGTCTTCACGCAACGACGCCAAAGAAGAACATCGCCCACGAACGACGCGACGATTGCGTCCAGTAACGACATCATCGCTGGCGCTTCACGCAACGACGCCAAGAAGAAGACGCCCGTGCAACGACGCGACAAAGACAACAAGTCCGAAAATGACGCTATCATCGGCATATCACATCTACGCAAGGACGATTTCTATGTTCTCAAAATTGCACGTTTCTCATTCATGCTTTATTATTCTGTCTTAGCAGTTATGCACTAACTCTTTCTTGAGCTTTAGTCTACAGAGACAGTTGCAGCAAGGACAACATATCCGCATTCACAATCGCAACACGTCCGTGCAAGGGCGAAATCACAACATTTGCAGCATCGCATCAACACAGCAGGCATCACATTTTGCAGGATAACCTTTTCTACTCACAGTTGCATTACTTTTAAAATTATACATTCTCATTTTTTTTGCTTAACAGTTATGCACTAACCGTTTGTTCAAGTCTTAGCATGCAGGAGCAGGAGCACAACGTGGATTTTCTCTTACAAATAACCGGCAATTTGTCGGGCCAACCTTCCCAATGAACGGCGTAAGCGCTTGGCCCACTCGCCCACATCACCATAGAACCCAAAGACCACAAGCCATAGCATACACCCTGTGTTCAAGCCGCTTATTTTATTTTCTTTTAGCATCACGGCCAGTCGCCATAACTCGACATCGGACAAATTTTAAATCCGCGTTAGCCCACCTCGTGTTTTGACACGTAGCCAAAGGTCGCCATAACTCGACACCGACAATTTTGAGTCCAGATAGCCCGCCTTGGTATTTTGATTGACCATGTAGCCCAAAGGTCGCCATAACTCGACACCGGGACAGATTTTGATTTTTTCGGCCACTTCGCCTACCTACCCAACATTTTTGCAATCAAGATCGAGACAAAATTACATGAGTCAACGTCTTTGTCCGAAGATTCTTCCATCATCTCCATACAAAGAGGGACAGCTGTTGACACCCAATTTTGACCCTCCCGTCCAGTCATTAACTATAAAATTAGATTAATTTTGTAAAATAATCTTTTTATGTTTTTTATAATAAAATGCAGCGATAAAACATAAATACAGACATAAATAAACAATTTAATAATGACATCGCGTCTTACGTAGAGTATTAAGCACTTAGAGTCCCGCGCCCGCATTAATTAATTTCAAGCCCTGTCGTAATTCTTAAATTAATAATAAATACATAAAATGAATAATTTAGCAATGACGTCGTGTCAAGTAGCATAGCCGCGTTTATTAATACGTAAGAGAATTTCATAATCATTTGTAATTTAAAATCAATTTTAATCTAATACATGCATTTAATAGCGTCGCATTTATAAAACTTTAAACAATTCTTAAATATCATACTTGCATTTAGCATTTAAATAATTTAACCTAAACTCAATTCATTTTTAATTTAATTTTGCAATAATGTACAATAATAAGATTTTAGATAATAGCGCCGCATTCTAAAGTATTAAGCATTAATTAAATGGCACACCCGCATTTATAACAATTAAATTAATAAAGCACCTAATTAATTTAAGCACAATTTATTAATACCTATTTAAACAATTTACCCCTAATTAATTAATACACTTGCCTAGAATTAATTAGCTAATTAATTAACTAGCCTAAAACTAATTAAACTCCTAGAATTTTAATACCTAACTCTACACAGCCCAATCCCTTTTATTTTACCCTTATCACCCGTGACGTCTAATCGACTACTAGGCTCCTTATCGCTGAAATTCAACCCGCAAGGCCCTCTATCTTTACTCCCTCAGCCTTTCTTCAGCCCACATAGCCTTCTCTTCATCGACAGCCCTTAAAAAAAAACCCAGCAGCCCTTTGCCATCGTCTCTCCCTCATCGCGAAAACCTAGACGAAGCCCTAGAAAAACCAAAACGCGACCGCCAGCACCAGCACCTCAGCCCGGATTTCTCGCCTGAGAATCCGCTTTCCTTACCCATGCACGAAGCCAGCCCTTCTTACCATAGATAAACCAAATCCCTTCAAATCAGAACCCGTTCAAAATCACTTACAAATCAGCACAAATCTCATCGAATCAGGTATAAGAATCTCAGCCCTAATTGCTTACCAATATTAGAACCTAGGGTTAGGCTATATAACGACATGCAATAGACCAGTCGAAGGGAGGCAGAAAAGAGGGGGATCAGTCGAACTCAGAGATTCAGAGATTGGGGAGCACCCAAAACCGATAGGCATTGATGTGCATCCCCTAGCGAAGATCATTGATCGTCGAGCACGAGAGCTCAGTTTGGGGGAATTCGGGTAGCAATCGACGGGACCCCCTAGCAGCAGTCAACAACCAGAGCTTAGCAGAATCAGGGAAGAAGCAAGGGGCTCAGCACCCGGACCACTAGCATAGCACGAATAGGTAGTTCGAACCCTTCTCTCAATTCTAGCCAAAAATCAGCAAGCAACTTTACCCCTTTATTCGCATCGCAAAACAACTCTCCGAGTGGCCCCGACGACTTGATACGCTGCCCCGGGTCGCTGTCCGGAGAAGGTAAACTCATCACTTTTTTCCAAACTCTCTGTTTAAATCTGTATTTTTATGGTTTTTGTACGATGTTTGTTGCCTGCAGAATATTGTTATCTATATGTGTTAAATTGATGTGGGGGGAACAGTCCTAATCACGTTTACTGGTGTGCTATTTACTCCCTTTCATGGAATCTTAGTACTGCTATCAGATATGTTAAGCGAATGTTAACATTCTTGGATCGCTTCGACCAAGTGTCATAAACTGTCCCTAATTAGTTTAAACAAATTCAAACCAGCATGACGACTTAACTGTGTGCGTTTTATTTGATTAATAGGTAGTTATAAGACCTGCTTAATACACTCATAAACCATGTTTGGTGATCTGTAAAATATAGTGTGCATTTAACCATGTTCGAAGATAGGTGGAGAAGAGGTGTTTTCATTTATGATACATATTTGAGTATGGGTGTCGTTAAGAATGGAAATCCATATTTTGCACCTACTTTTGTGTTTAGTTTGAGACAAATCTAGATCCGATATGTTTGACAGGATTATAAGTTTGTGTCGAATTGATTCTAAGAGTAGTAATTAAATGCTAGATAGTTAAACAGCAAGTTAAAATTCATGAATTTTGAACTCCTAAGATGTCACCACGTATGCTCTTTGTAAATAGTTAAGCCTATAGAACGCCCTCAAATGATCCCATTCTTTACCATACTGATTTAAGGTTGGTGTTTGATGGCTGTTTGTGTATAATTAGGCCTACATATACCCAATAGGCTAGGACGAAATTTACTATGTCTCCCTGGGATTTTCGTGAGCAATTTTAAATGATCAGCATGCTAATTCCAGCGCGTCTTAACTATATTTCTGCCATTTAGTTCATATGATACTGGTTTGAGGTCGGTCTAATTAGATAAGGAGATTAAAGGCCTTTTGTGGTAGTCTAAGAAACATGCTGACCCCTTGAGACTATGGTTGATCGCCCCTGCTATTCTATAGCTGCAGTTAACATTAGTTGAATTAGGAAACCATGGATTAACGTGGTGCGTGGTAAATTTGATGCCTATTGGTTGATACATATTTGATTGGGCTTCCTATTAGAAAGACTAAATGTTACTTTCCATTGAATTCCGAAGATATAAATGTGGGCTTTGCAAAAGAAGGGTCCCATGTTTAATTCGAATTTATAGTTGTGGGCCAGCATAGTTGTTTCTCTATCTTGCATATTGTTTGCCTCATCGTTCTCTGTTCTCGCCAACGATTATGCGTTACAATCAGTAGATCACGCGATCATTTGTTTATTGCTGCCTTTGATACAATTGAACAGATACTAATCCTTATCTTTCTTTATTTTTACATGAAACGCACCGGAGCAAAATAAAGAGTCTCACGGCGAGACTCATCGCGAGCCGTTTCAAATGGCAATCCGCGTCTATGTGCACCCGCATTCGCATCCCCGCTTCAGAAACTCCTAGAAAAACAAATAGGACGTCGTCATCCGTCGTAAAGAGCATTCTTAAATCCCATCCTCTCTCTTTACTTGCTATTTATTTATTTGTTTATTGTAATTCAATTACTCTATTTCTGTAATATTTAGGATATCTAGAACAATTAAGTTGCAAACATATAAGTGGGGAAGGTAATTTAAAGTTCATCGCTTAACTTACTTGCTTTTTAAGATTGTCATGCATGTCTAAATAATTTAACTCGCATCATAAAACCAACATTTTGTTTATTAAAATCCATAACAAATTTCTTCCTAAACTCTCAAGAATCATCTTAAAGCACCTCTTATATAACATTGTACGCAGGTTAGGCAAGATTAATTTAGCTAGCAGTATACCTAACTAGTTCATAAATAACCTTTGCATGAACACATAATTAGTCTTTAAAGCACCCTCCTAGCACTCTTTTGTACTTTAGCATATTAGCACTACTTCCAGCACTTTAGCGTTTAGCACTTTTAAGCGCCTCTTAGCACCTTTAGCACTCTTCTAGCATTTAATACCTTTTAGCAACCTTTAGTATTTTAAGCACTTTTAAACATTCAGCATTTAACTCTTTTATTTATTTATAACACCTTTTGCCCTTTTTATACTTAAAGCACCTTTTAAACATTTTGACATTTGTTAAGCAGGAGGAGCTTTTATTTTGCATTGTTAAACATAATAATTACCCTAGGTTTGGCAGGATAACCGCAAGTTAGCGGATCTTAGAGGGTGCCTAACCCCTTCCCTCTAGATTAATAAAGAACCCTTACCCAGAATCTCATTAAGTTTAGCAGACCATTAAAATGGAGTTAATGTTTTACTTTAAACTAGTTAAACATTTAGGTATCCTAATTCACCCAAACTAATTAGGTGGCGACTCCGCGAACCCTTAGCATTCTAGCGACCCTTTAGCCTTTAGGCACTTTTTGGCATTTTGCACCCTTAGCACCCTTTTACCTTTTAGCATTCTTTTTCACTTCAGCATTTTTATTTTTATTTTCTAACCTTGCATTTTAAGCAGGAGATTCGCTTTTAGAAAGTCGCGGTCGAAAAAGGGCGTGACAGCGGAACTACTACCAACTGATCCCACTCCATTTCAGGCTATGGGGCGACCCATAATAGGTCCTCAACCCGACCCACCGTCGCACTTAACTCTTACCCTTAGTCTGAATAAAATCCTATTGCCCGAGAAGGCCTTATATACCTAAGGTCTCGACGATTATCAATATTCTTAGGCTCACAATTTCCATGCTCCAAGCCTACCTTACCAGTCCCCCCGTAAACGGGTACAATAACTTCTCATAATACCATAATCGTGTCTTCTTTACCACAACAACCATTACTTACTCCATACGGACCTCATCCGTACAATTCTCTTAAGCCTACCACGCAGCTTAATCTATTAACATGGCATTCCGTTAGGTTCCTTAACATGACTTCTTAACGGTTCACTACCCTATCAGACAGCTCAACATTTCCCAATTATCTCAAAATAAAACATAAGACCTTGGCGAGAATTCATCGACTGTTTCATACCTTCTCGGTATCTATATAGCCCTTACCAAATCCTGTTAATCTAAAATTATTCTAGGCAACACGCATCTGACCCTCATACATAACTCTGTATAGCTGTATGTCATAATACCAACTATACTACAATCATTACCAACCTGGATACGCAATCCACATAGTCCTTCCTGGGTCACTGTTGCCTTTCTCATAGCTGCAATCAACATAACTCGTTAGGGAGAGACGACCCTAACAACACAACTCTATCGCACGATCTCAGAGTGAGAAGAATGGAAACCAATCCTAAATGTCCTGCAGCCTCCTGATTATAGATGTGGTGCACAACACACCGATAATTAAGACTCTACTAGACACGGTCTGTAGACACTTTCCGAGGACTAACTGCTCTGATACCACTTTGTCACAACCCGACCCCGAGCCCGCGACTGGTGCCCTACCTGGGCACCTTTACAGGTATACATCAGAGATAATCAGCGGAACATACATAAACTTAACAGGAAATAAATAACAGGCTAGCCGATAAGGCCACCTTCCAAAAATATACACGTAACCCAAAAAGCAGTTACCTCTTTTTTTTTCTTTACACAACCCAATCCACAAGATATGACTACAAACCTCTAAGAATTTTTGACATAACAACTGTGACGGGACAGGGCCCCGCCATACCCCTGAATGTACATAAATCTACAACCTCAGGGAACTGTACCAAAATGCAAAGCCTCCGAAATAATGGAGCTTTCCAACCAGCTGAACAGTGATCCTAAGAATGAGGATCAACAAGCTATGTACCTCAACCTGCGGCATGAACGCAGCCCCCCGAAGGAGGTCAGTACGAAATATGTACCAAGTATGTGAAACTGAAAATACTGTAATGAAATCATAGATCTATATAAAGTCGAGAGACATGTATGATAACCAAAATGACAAAGACATTGTGCCTTGCAAGTGAAAGTAATGAAAGTCAGTTTACCTTTTAAAGACTATTTCAACACATGAACAATAGTCAAACAGTACTATGGACACAAGCCCTCAAATATCAAAGCGTGCGTAGAATCCTCATCACCGACACCGTAATTGTAAAATATAACCATGTGACGCGCCCGTGGCATCCTACCTCACTGTCGGCGTACAGACATATATATATATATATATATATATATATATCCCCTGCCCGTGGAATCCCTCATCACTGATACCAAGTAAGTGTAAAATATAACCATGTGACGCGTCTGTGGCATCCTACCTCACTGTCGACGTACACATATACAAGACATATATATAGATATATATATATATATATATATCTCATGCCCGTGGAATCCCTCATCTCGGGTACATGACTTCATGGAGAGCTTGGAGTAATAATCGTATATGTTATACCCCGTATTTCCAGAGTATGTACGTGAGGGCGTATGTACAAAAGTTCAAGCCTTAAGTAGGCATAAGGGACGAAATTGTGCACAACTAGCGAAAAGAATTGTTTTCCGACGAACAGTTTTCCGGACCTTGCGAAGGAAAATTACTGCATGACATTTATAATTTTTACGGATTTTTCCGAGAGATGAGATATTTTGGACCAACGAGAGGGCGACACTTGTCACCCTCAAGTGGACGACAATTGTGGAGAGTGGTTGGCACGTTTTTTTCATGGAAAATGCCATAAACCTTTGGTCAATGTTTGGCTAGATATTTTTGTAGTAGATGGATAAGGTTGGACCCACACACACTTGTCCAAATCTTCACCCTCCACTTGCTTTGATCTTGGCCATTGATTGGCCTATAAATACCCCTTAAGTTCAAGACTTATTCTTCATCCACACTTGTGAAATTCCAAGGCAAAATCCCTCCTCCCTTTAAGAAGCTCGTCCAACCTCCCCTCCTTTGTGAGGCCCTCACGAAACCCCTTCCTAGTTGTTCTCGTGAAATACCCCCCCCCCCCTTGGTAGAAAAGGATTCTCCAAGTGTTGTTACTATTCCAAAATACCTTGTCCCAAATACCATGTAGTATTCCCAAAGTTACCTCTATACTAAAAGCCCAGAACATACTACTATACTTCCTTTAGTCACTAAACGAAACCCTAGGGAAAATCTTCATAGTTGGTTGAGTATTAAGTAGTTGTGTAGAACTTCTAAGGGATTTCTTGGAGCGAATTGGGCGCATGCAATAGAGCTAAACCTTGCTCATGATCGACTTTTAAACTTGGATAATTTTGGGCTTGTCGAGGTAAATATCTTTGTCCTTCTATTTGTAATTGGAAATTACATCCGTAGTAGTATAGAAACGAGTATAAGACGCTTATAAGGATGGTATAAAGAAGAGAACTAAATCAGATTTACATAGACCGTATTTACTGAGACTTGTGTAGTTTGACTGGTGGGGAAGTCACGCCCAATTTTCCATAGAATAAGGAATCTTGTATCTAGAATTATTCTCTGAGTAGTCTAGACGTTGATAGACTTATATGACCGTTATAGGTTGAAGTACTGCGAGTGGCGTATTCTACTCGAAGGGTGGAAAAGGCTAGCAGGATTACAGTACTTTGGAGCGTTTTGCTAATTGTCGGTAGTCGTCGCGAGGTATGTGATTTTTCCTGTCCTCTTGAGCATGATAATTTAAAAGAATATATATAGTACGGTAGACGTACGTGTGTTAATCGAACGTGGTTTTACTTGATGTCTTTTGACTTGAGTTTTAAATAATAAGAATCTTGAAGTATTTCAAAGGAATTAAGAATCGTTTTTGAAAGAAGAGTAATACTTGGTTTTGAAAGCTTAAGAGTTATACTAGCTTTATGGGAAGTTAGGTATAACGACTTAAGAGAGATAAAAAGAATGGTTTATTGATTTTAGAAGTTAAGAGACTTGATCTTAAAAGATAAGAGACTTGACTTAATTGAATTGATATGAATTTTGTTAAAAGTGTGAAACCTCATTCGTGAGTAATGAGTACTTGGTTTTAAAGAATAATGTTTTATCGATTTCTAAACGAGAATAAGTATCGAACTAACTGCGGCGTTAATAAAGGAAAATGTATTGACAATAATAATTATATTAAAACCAAGAGAAACCTCCATCCGCAGAAGCTAAGATAAGACAAAATTGTATTACATTTCCTAGATCATGGCTGCTTTAATAAGATTGTTATAAACAAGAATAACCTACTCACACATAAGGCATACGTTATTCAATTGTTTTAAAAAGATTACGTTATTTGATTAAGACTATGAACTATGAAATCTTTCGAAACTAAAAGACTTGAGTATTTGAAATTAGGCAACTTGAACTTTTGGAAAAGAATGTTGTTACTTGACTTTAAAAAGGAAAGTGTTTTGGTTTAAAAAGGAGGGCATAATATTGCCTTAGTTGATTTAAAAGGAAAGCATGGTATTATCTTAATCTGTCTTAAAAGAGCGTTTAAATGTTATGGTCGATTCTATGCCGCGTCCATGGGATGGACCGGGAATGTATTTCACTCGACACCGCGTTCATGGGATGAACCGGGAATGTATTCCACTCGACACCGCGTTCATGGGATGAACCGGGAATGTATTCCACTCGACACCGCGTTCATGGGATGAACCGGGAATGTATTTCACTCGACACCGCGTTCATGGGATGAACCGGGAATGTATTTCACACGACACCGCGTTAATGGGATGAACCGGGAATGTATTTCACACGATACCGAGTTCATGGGATGAACCGGGAATGTATTTCACACGATACCGAGTTCATGGGATGGACCGGGAATGTATTTCACAAGATACCGAGTTCATGGGATGAACCGGGAATGTATTCCACACGATTCTATATCAAGTCCATGAGATGGGCCGGGAATGTATTCCATACGATCCGACACCGAGTCCATGAGATGGGCCGAGACACGTTATACGCATCATACGATTTATACCTAGACTGCCGGCAGTGAGGAAGGAGTTCCACGTACGAGGGATGACTTTGAGGCGTGAGTCACGACTTGACATGATCGCTTTTATGTTGTGAATCGTAGTTTTGTTATCATACATGTCTCCTATTTTATTTTAGATCGTTATGATTTCGTTTATGATATTTTCTTTCACATACTTGGTACTGTTATCGACGCCTCCTTGGCTGCGTTCACGCCGCAGTAGATGTACACCGCTTGTTGATCCTCGCCATAGGATCAGTTCGTATTGGGAAGCTCCGTTTCTCCGGAGGCTTATCTTTTGGTATGTTTCCCTGAGTTGTAGGTTCTTGTACATTCAGGGGTATGGCGGGGCCCTGTCCCGTCATAGTTGTTATAACATTCTTAGAGGTCTGTAGTACTATTGTGGGCAGATTTGTAAAAGGGATGTAACTGTTCAAACATATATATATATATGCCGAAAGGCAACTTTTCTCAGATAAACTGTTTTTCACTTCATATTATTTCATGTCTTGTTTTATATTCCGCTGGTTACTCTGATGTTGTATCACTAGGGTGCCCGGGGTAAGGCACCAGTCACGCGCCCGGGATCGGGTCGTGACAAAAGTGGTATCAGAGCAGTTAATCCTCGGAAAGTGTCTACAGACCGTGTCTAGTAGAGTCTTGATTATCGATGTGTTGTGCACCACATCTATAATCGAGGTCAGGACATTTAGGATTGGTTTCCATTCTTCTCATTCGAGATCGTGCCTTAGCCGTGTTATAAGTTGGACCCTCCGACGTATTTCGTTTTTACCGATTATGCCTCGCAAGGCAACCCGCCCAGATGGGCAAGGCGAGGAAGCCGCTAGTAGGATACTGAGGAGTACGCGGCACATACCGGCCATTACTCGAGATAGTGCTTGACGGCGAGTTTTGCGACGCCGCCACCCCAGCGAGTTTAGAGCGCGGCGGTGGGCTGCGAGACCACAAGACACGAGCCTCCACCCCACACCGAGCAGAGGAGTTGGGGTACAAAGAGATGCCCGCCATCGCCGTGATCGTGGCTGCATACGAGGATAAGATGGACGCAGCAGCCTCAGTTCAATAGTACCCGTGGTTCACCCTAGATCGGATAGTTTGAGGCTACTGGACTTTCGAGTCAGAGCCCGCCGAGTTCTACGGTCGAGGCACGAGGATGATCTGCAGGAGTTCATCCGGCGATACACGATCATGAGAGTGATCAAGTCTTCTGAGACCGAGTCGGTGGTCTTAGGGTTCGCATCGGCCGCGTGATACCGCAATGATCGGTTTGATTCGTGGGAGCTGTCCCGGGGAGAGTATGCACTTCCAGCCGTATGGGACGAGTTCTCAGGGGCATTTCTTGCACATTTCTTGCCTCCACAGATGAGAAGGGCTCGGGCCGACATATTTTGACGTTAAGGCAGACCGCGCATTTGCCGAGTACAATGTGAGTTTGACTCATTAGCTCCGAGACGTCCCGCATTAGTAGCCGATACGAGGACGAGAGTGCACCGCCACGCCACCGCTCGATGACTACTTGGCGAGGCTTGTTCGGTGTAGCTCTTCACCGCATGGACATTGCCCACACGCAGCTTATGCACTGGATGTGAGCGGAGAGGTCGACGGAATGACCGAGATCGCAGAAGAGGCCAGACAGCAGGTCCTTTAACTTTCGAGGCGAACCGCCTCGCAGGTTAGTTATGTACCTCCGCCAAGATGCAGTGGTCCTCCGCGCCTTCGGGACGCTCGGTATTCGAGCCGGTCGAGCTCGCGGCTTCGTTTACGATATACACGGGTTCTAGCGGCCAGGATTCATGCCCCTCGGTGCACGATGTGGCAGCGCCATCCCGGAGTGTCGTCTTTTATCGTACTTGTTTCACCGCGCCGTCGGCCATGTGACGAGAGACTGTGCTTATAGGAGGGGTACATGCATAATGACGCAGCCTACCGGGTCAGTGACAGGTTCATCGCCTTCTATAGTGTCACGACCCGACCCCGAATCCGTGACCGGTGCCTTAACCCGGGCACCCTTATGACACAACATCAGAGAAAACCAGCGGAACATAAACTCATAATAAACAACCATAATGATATAAATAGTCTAGCCCAAAATGGCTACCCCAAAAGTACATAAAACCGAACGCTACATCCTTAAACAAACCAAGTTATGACAAGACTACAGCCTCAAGAAGGAGTAACACTATGACGACAGGCCCCGCCATGCCCCGAATGTACAAAACATCAACAACACTGTGGAGAACCATACCAAAAGTCGAGCCTCCAAGAAATGGAGCTCTCGACACTGAGTAAAAGATCCTAGGAATGAGGATCTACCACCGCTTTCCTTACTGCAGATTTAACGCACTCGGCGAAGGGGTCAAGACACAACGTACTCAAGTATGTAAAACCGAAAATATCGTAGTAATATCATAAGTCAAAAATAAGCCGAGTCATAGATAAAAATCAATTTCTCAGACCGTGCCTTACTAACAATGAGAGTAACAAGTATAAAACTTATAGCATAAAAATACGAGGCTCACGATCAAAACAGGGTACCTCGCCCGTAGTATCATTAAGCAATCCTACTCCTGGGACTATTTCACCCGCATGGGTCCTGTGGACCCGCATGAGGTCATCCGCCTCGTCATGGGACTATTTCACCGCACGGGACTATTTCACCCGCATGGATCCCGTGGACCCGCATGAGTACCATCGCCAGACTCGCACGAGACTATTTCACCCGCACGGATCCCGTGTCCGATCCGCACGAGTGCAAGCGCACGCACTCGCATCACGGGTAGCAAATCCATGGCATAAGTAATAACCCGGTTTACCGTAATAATATAAATATATAACATAGCTCATCCGCTATCATACATAACATAAGCACTACCGCCTATCATATCATACATAAGCACTACCGACCTATCATATCACAACATAAGCACTACCGGCCTATCATATCACAACATAAGCACTACCGGCTTATCATAACATAAGCAAGTTAAGAAATCCCCTAACTTCTTATTAACATTATTATTATATCATCTCATTTTAGTATCCTAAGGCACTAACATGTCTTTTAATAGAAAATCCGGGAATTCAACCCAAGTACCATGTACTTCTAACTTTTTAAGAAATAACTCTTTTTATACAAAATTCCAAGATACTAATCACCATAGTATCAAGTTACGATTTCTTTCAAGACAAGTCACATTTCCTTTTAGAAATATAATAGGCTTCTAAATCAAGTGACTTCATTTCCTTTAAAACCTTAGGCAATCAATGCCTAAAAATCAATTCACCTTTCTTAGTTTCAAATCCTTTACCCGTACTTGTTTTAATTAGAGTAAACCTTTCTTTGTGAACCTTTCAAGAAAACCAATATAACCAACTTCCCATAAAGTCATTATATTAGCGTTGTCCCTTTGTCAAATACATTTTCCCTAAATCCAAGGGACTTATACTTTTGAAATGAAACAAGTAGCATATACTTTTAAAACAAGTGAAAGATATCAAATCTTGTACGTCTACCGTACTACATAGGTACAACTACTCATGCTCAAGAGATAGGAAAGTTCTACATACCTCTTTGGTCAATCCACTTGCTAAGCTCAACTACCGCAAGTAATATTTCAACCTATAATAATCATGATACGTTTGTTAACCTCTAACCTCAAAGTAGAACAATCCAAGTTCAAAGTCACTAAATTCTATGGAAAATCAAGGCATTTCCTTTGTTTATACTCACTTTGCCACCTTTTCAAAGGCCGATTTTAACACTCAAACGCCACATTTAAGGCCCAACATCCAAACCAACACAGTGGATTACACACCTAAACTTGGGTGTGTAAAATTCTGCCCCAAAAGTTATAACAATTAATCTTAACAAGTTTAAGGTAATTTCTTTAGGCTACAACATGCTCACATAACCTCTTTAGCCAAATCCTTCATACCCAAACCACATTTCTTGCATGCAATGACTCTAAGAGCATTATTTACTACCACAAGTTCTTTCTTCTTAACATGCAACACTAAAAACTAATTATAAAGGAAGAATCATTACCTTAGGGCTTTAGCCAAAACTATTCCAACAATTTTTGCTAGCCTCCTTTTCAAGAATACCACCACAATAACCTCCACAAGCTTGCAAATAACTCTCCTTCTTAACACCATTTTCAGATTTTCCTTAAGCTTGGAGTTTCTCTTGATTTTCTAGAGAGAAGGGAGAGCTTTTTAGCTTAGAGAGAGAGAGAGAGAGAGAGATGAAAGATGACCAAGTCTTGGTCAATATAAGACATGCAACATTTCAGATGGGGGGGACACTTGTCACCCACCCATGACCTCTTTTAAAACAAAACAGTGCAGAAATTTCCACTAACTCTCGCAGATCCCGCCATGCGCGACTGCAGCCACGCGCTGAAACTCCTGCCGCCTTCTAAGGACTTTCCGCCGCGCTCGCTCAGCGCGGCGCAAACTTCATGACCTCCAGATCTTCCGGGCGCGCGTTTTCCGCATGCCCTACAATCACCCGCTTACGCGCTGCCTCGCTCGCGCGGCGCTGAGGCCCCTGACCGCGGTCCAGACCCGAACCACGGGGTATAACATTCTCCCCCCTTAGAAACATTCGTCCCGAATGTTCCTTCTAGGCTTACTCGAATCACAAATCGACGTAGACGCTCTTAACTACTCTTTTGCAAATAAAGATGCTCCCCACGGCCACAACAATACTTAAGCACAATTGCTAAATCAAAACTAACAAGCAGGAAAGTGGGTTACCTGGAGGTGTAGGGAATAAGTGAGGATACTTCTTCATCATGTCATCCTCTGCTTCCCACGTCATTTCCTCCTCGCTCGCTCCGCCATAAGACTCGACGGAAGCCACGCCCTTCGTCCGGTCGCTTAACTCGTCGATCGAGTATCGCTATGGGACTCTCCTCATACGATAACTCCTCCACATTTGGACATCATGAACCGGGTGCACTCTAGATGGATCTCCAATACATTTCCGCAACATGGACACATGGAAAACTGGATGTACCGCCTCCAAATCGGACGGCAGATCTAACTCATAGGCAACCCTGCCTACCCTACGGACAATCTGATACGACCCAATGTACCTTGGGCTAAGCTTCCCCTTCTTTCCAAATCTCATCACGCCCTTCATGGGCGATACCTTTAGAAAAACCCAATCATCTATCTCAAATTCCAAGTGTCGACGCCGATGATCTGCATACGACTTCGCCGACTGAGCCGCTAACAACCGCCTTCCCGATAAGCTTCACCTTATCCATCGTCACGAACTAAGTCCGCCCGACTACCTGAACTTCTCCCACCTCGAACCAGCCTATCGGTGACCTGCACTTCATCCCGTATAAGGCCTCATAAGGCGCCATCTGAATACTGGAATGGTAGCTGTTGTTTTAAGCAAACTCCACAAGAGGCAAATGATCCTCCCAGCTACCCCTGAAATCAATAACACAAGCCCGCAAAGATATCCTCGTGTTCGGATAGTGCGCCGCCGTCCGCTTGGCCCGAGGGTGAAATGCGATCGAGACTCACTCGGTCCCTAATCCTTCCAAAAGACCTCCGTAAGTTAGCCGAGAACCGGGCTCTCTATCTCGATATAATCGACACCGACTCGCGCCTCACAATCTCTAATATATAATCCGCATAGTCCTCACCGAGAACGCTGCTCGACCGGAAGAAAATGGGCTGATTTCACCGCCGACAATCACCCAAATGGAATCATGCTTCCTCTGAGTGGTAGGTAGCCCCGTAATAAAATCCATATTTATCACCTCCCACTTCCAAGTCGGAATATCAATAGCCTGCAACAGCCCACCGGGCTTCTGGTGCTCAATTCGACTACCGACAATTAGACATCGGCAACAAAACTCGCCACGCCCTCTTCGTGCCATCCCACCAATACACACACCGAGGTCATGGTACATCTTAGTCGACCGGATGAATAGAATAACGAGCACCGCAGGCTTCCCCTAACTGGCCGACGAAGTCCTCGCTACATCGGAACACACAACCGCCTCGAATCTTAGCACCCCATCGCACTACTCAAATAGACTTCTCCTTCTCGAGAGTCGCATCTCTGCATCGCACCAAAATCGGATCTCATATCGCTTCTTCACCTCCTCGACGATAGAAGACTGACAACCTCTTGAACCCGAATTCCGTCACTATCGAATCAACCAAACGAACCCCAAGGCTCGCGAATGATGTAACTCTGACCATATCCCTTTTCTCCGTCAACATCGCATGCACTACCCATCGACCGCGACTGGCGGCATCCGCAACTACATCGCCTTCCCCGGTGGTATAGAATATTAACATCGTAATCCTTAAGAGCTCCAACCACCGCTCGCCGTAAGTTCACTCTCCTCGTCGAAGATGTACCGAGACTTCGTGGTCTGTAAATGTCCACGAACTCCATATAAATAATGTCTCCGCATCTTCAAGGCATGAATCATCACGCCAACTCCAAGTCACGCGTGGATAGTTCTTCTCATGCTTCCTAAGCCGCCGAGACGCATAAGCTATAACTCTTCCGTCGCATCAAGACACACCCAAGCCCGACACCGACGATCGCAATAAACCACATATCCATCTAAGACCTCGAAGAGTAAGGATCAAGGCTGCCAATTTCTCCTTTAGTAACCGAAACTCTCTCACAAGCATCCGCCCATCAAATGTAGCCGCTTTCCGAGTCACTTAGTCAAAGGCGCCATACGGAGGCAAACTTCTCCACAAACCTCCGATAATAACTCGCAAGGCCCAAAGCGCGCACTCCGCTTGTAGCTGGTCCGCCAAGTCTGATCGCTCAATCTTAGTCAGACAACTCAATACCATCTACCCGATAACATGCCCTAAGAAAGCCATCAAGCTACCCAAAACTCGTGATTTCGAGAACTTGGCATACAATCGCCGGCCTCGAGACTCCCAATACCGCCTCAAATGACCAGATGCTTCCGCTCGCGCGAATACACCAAGATATCATCAATGAACACTATAACGAACATATCCAAGAATGGCTCGAACACCCTATTCATCAAATCCATGAATATCACGAGCGCTGTCAATCCGAAAGACATCACCTCAACTCATAGTGCCCATACCGGTCCCGAATGCGCTGGGATATCCGCCTCTAACTCGCACTGATGGTAACTGCATCGCAGTCTATCTTGGAAAAGCATCTCGCACTCGCAATCGATCAAACAAATCATCAATCTCGGGAGGGATATTCGTTTGATAGTTACCTTGTTCACCGCTCGTAATCAATACACATACGCAACGCCCCATCCTTCTTCTTTACAAATAACACCGGCGCTCCCTGTGGAGAAACACTAGGCTCGATAAAGCCTTTTTCCAAAGAAATCTTTCACCGGTCCTTCAACTCTCTTAACTCGGCAGTGTCATTCAGATGGCGAATAGATATCGCCGAGTGTCCGCGCCAAATCGATGCAAAACTCAATCTCCTCTCGTGAGGATACCCAAGCTCGCCTGGGAATACGCCCGAAACTCTCTAACAACCGAATCGATCAAGGTCCTAGATCTCCGCCGATTTCAAATACCCAACCAAATGGTAAATATACCCTTCCGTACCATCTTCCTAGCCTTGAGGTAAGAAATAAACCTACCCTCTACGCAAAGATTCCCTTCCACTCGAGCAACCGGCCACCGGAAACCGAACCGAACTAACCTCTCTCATACCCACATTAGCATAGCAAGACGCTAGCCAATCCATACCCATAATCACATCAAAGTCGGTCATATCCAACTCTATCAAGTCACCAGAGTCCGACGACTATCTACGCCATCGGGCAAGCCTTATATATCCGCTCACTACCACCGGCACCTACGGCGTAGCCACCTCAAAAGATTTTATGGACTGCTCTATCCCTATTCTACCAAAGAATATGAGGAGATATATAGGACAAGGTAGAACCTGGGTCTATCAAAGCATAAACATCACAGAAAGCAACCAACAATGTACCTGTGACGACATCAGGTGACGCCTCCTGATCCCGGGCGGCCGACATAGCATAAATGCGGTTCGAGGACCTGAATCGAACCCCCGCCACGACTTCGCCGCGCCGCCGCTGAACACCCCGCCCGGGCGCATAACTATCAAGATGAAGACCCAAAGAATCGAATCGGTCCGAGCCATAACATTTCCGCCGCCTGCCGGACAATCTTCTTCAAATGGCCTCGCCGCCACAAGAGTAACAAGCTCTCGGAGGAACACGACACTTCTATAATGGCAATCACCATCGACCACACGAGGCATGGGTGGCCTCATCTCGACCGGAACTCGTCCTCCGAAACCCGGCCTCGAACCCCGCCCCGCCTCGAATACTCAGACGCCCCAAGATGCGGAGGAGCGCCTGACCGGCCAGGTGCAAAAATCTGGTTCGCTGGGTTGTCTACCCTAAAACTACCAGAGACCTCGCTGTCCCCGCCTCTTCGCTGATACACGCCGATCCGTTACCGCTCGCTCACACCTGTGTATATGCTCGCACGCGGCAATGTCCATGCCCGGCCAAGAGCCACCCTGCAACTCTCGCCAAGTGATCATCGAGTCTCGTGACATAGCGGTGCACCCGCCCTCCATGTTCGCTACCAAAGCGGCACATACCGAGCCAACGAGTCAAACTCCACATTGTACTCCCGACCGCCCGCCCACTCGCCGGTGTCAAAAATCTATCGGCCGAGCCCTCCTCATCCGCGGAGGCAAGAAATGGCAGTAACGCCTCGAGAACTCGCCCCAAACACCGGAAGCGCATGCTCCCCGATAGTTCCCATGAATCATACCAATCAATCGCAGTTGTCCCGCACCCGATGCGAACCTAGTACCACCGACTCGGTCTCCAAGCCCGATCACCCTACGATCCGTCAGAATCGCTTGATAAACTCCCGAGGATCATCTCGTGCCTCACCCATAAAACTCGTGGGCCGCAACTCAAAGTCCTCGCCTCAAGCTAGCAACAGGTTTGAACTACGGTGCAAATGAATCGCTGCCTTTCACTTATCTCACGTTCGCCACGATCCGCGCGAATCGCCATCTCTCAGTAGCCTATATCCTTCGCCTCGCGCTGGATCGAGGCTCGTGTACCGCGTCTCGTGAGCGCCGCCGCTCGCATTTCGGGTTGGCGACGTTGTAGAACTCGCCGTCCAAACACCTCATCTCGTAAGGATCGGGCTCAGGCTCGTAACCTCTGCCCCTACTAGTAGTTCTCATCGCTTTGCCCTTCTTCGGGCCGCTTGTTTTGCGAGGCATAATCGATACAGAAAATATGTCGAGGAAATTCAACCTATAACACGCCTCTATTGCACGATCTTAGAGTGAAAGAATGGAAACTAACCTAAATATCTCGCAGCCTCCCGATTATAGATGTGCACAACACACCGATAATCAAGACTTACTAGATACGGCTATAGACCTTTCCGAGGATTAATCGCTTCGATACCACTTTTGTCACGACCGCCCTCGATCCGTGACCTGTGCCTTAACCCGCACCCTTGTGACACAACATCGTAGAAAACCAAATGGAACATAAACTCATAATAAACAACCATAATGATATAAATAGTCTAGCCCAAAATGGCTACCCCAAAAGTACATAAACCGAACAGCTACATCCTTAAACAAACCAAGTTATGACAAGACTACGCCTCTAAGAAGGAGTAACACTATGACGGACAGGCCCCATCATGCCCCGAATGTACAAAACATCAACAACACTGTGGAGAACCATACCAAAAGTCGAGCCTCAAGAAATGGAGCTATTGACACTGAGTAAAAGATCCTAGGAATGAGGATCTACCACCGCTTCCTTACTGCGGCATGAACGCACCCGAGGAAGGGGGTCATGACACAACGCATCAAGTATGTAAAACCGAAAATATCAGAGTAATATCATAAGTCAAAAATAAGTTTGAGTCATAGATAAAAATCAATTTCTCAGACCGTGCCTTACTAACAATGAGAGTAACAAGTATAAAACTTATAGCATAAAATAGGAGGCTCACGATCAAAACAGGTACCTCGCCCGTAGATCATTAAGCAATCCTACTCGGGACTATTTCACCCGCACGGGTCCCGTGGACCCGCATGAGGTCATCCGCCTCGTCATGAGACTATTTCACCCGTATGGGACTATTTCACCCGCATGGATCCTGTGGACCCGCATGAGTACCATCGCCGTACTCGCATGAGACTATTTCACCCGCATGGATCCTGTGGTCCGGATCCGCATGAGTGCAAGCGCCGCACTCGCATCATGGGTAGCAAATCCATGGCATAAGTAATAACCCGGGGTTTACCCCGTAATAATATAAATATATAACATAGCTCATCCGGCTATCATACATAACATAAGCACTACCGGCCTATCATATCATACATAAGCACTACCGGCCTATCATATCACAACATAAGCACTACCGGCCTATCATATCACAACATAAGCACTACCGGCTTATCATAACATAAGCAAGTTAAGAAATCCCCTAACTTCTTATTAACATTATTATTATATCCTCTCATTTTAGTATCCTAAGACACTAACATGTCTTTTAATAGAAAATCCGGGAATTCAACCCAAGTACCATGTACTTCTAACTTTTTAAGAAATAACTCTTTTTATACAAAATTCCAAGATACTAATCACCATAGTATCAAGTTACGATTTCTTTCAAGACAAGTCACATTTCCTTTTAGAAATATAATAGTCTTCTAAATCAAGTGACTTCATTTCCTTTAAAACCTTAGGCAACCAATGCCTAAAAATCAATTCACCTTTCTTAGTTTCAAATCCTTTACCCGTACTTATTTTAATTAGAGTAAACATTTCTTTGTGAACCTTTCAAGAAAACCAATATAACCAACTTCCCATAAAGTCATTATATTAGCGTTGTCCCTTTGTCAAATACATTTTCCCTAAATCCAAGAGACTTATACTTTTGAAATGAAACAAGTAGCATATACTTTTAAAACAAGTGAAAGATATCAAATCTTGACGCCCACCGTACTACATAGGTACAACTACTCATGCTCAAGAGATAGGAAAGTTCTACATACCTCTTTGGTCAATCCACTTGCTAAGCTCAACTACCGCAAGTAATATTTCAACCTATAATAATCATGATACGTTTGTTAACCTCTAACCTCAAAGTAGAACAATCCAAGTTCAAAGTCACTAAATTCTATGGAAAATTGGGCGGCATTTCCTTTGTTTCTACTCACTTTGCCACCTTTTCAAAGGCCGATTTTTAACACTCAAACGCCACATTTAAGGCCCAACATCCAAACCAACACAAAGGGGATTACACACCTAAACTTGGGTGTGTAAAATTCTGCCCCAAAAGTTATAACAATTAATCTTAACAAGTTTAAGGTAATTTCTTTAGGCTACAACATGCTCACATAACCTCTTTAGCCAAATCCTTCATACCCAAACCACATTTCTTGCATGCAATGACTCTAAGAGCATTATTTACTACCACAAGTTCTTTCTTCTTAACATGCAACACTAAAAACTAATTATAAAGGAAGAATCATTACCTTAGGGCTTTAGCCAAAACTAATCCAACAATTTTTGCTAGCCTCCTTTTCAAGAATACCACCACAATAGCCTCCACAAGCTTGCAAATAACTTTCCTTCTTAACACCCTTTTCAGATTTTCCTTAAGCTTGGAGTTTCTCTTGATTTTCTAGAGAGAAGGGAGAACTTTTTAGCTTAGAGAGAGAGAGAGAGAGAGAGAGATGAAAGATGACCAAGTCTTCAAGACTTGGTCAATATAAGGCATGCAACATTTCAGATGGGGGGGGACACTTGTCACCCACCCATGACCTCTTTTAAAACAAAACAAAGGCAGAATTTCCACTAACTCGCAGATCCCTCATGCGGCCAGTCAGCCTGCTGGCGCTGAACTCTGCGCTTCTAAGGACTTTCCGCGCCTGCCTCGCTTGGCGCGCGACGCGAAACTTCAGCGACCCTCGATCTTCCGGCCGGCGGTCCGTTTTCTTCCGCGCTTCTACAATCACCTGCTTGGCGCGCGCTCGCTCGCGCCATGCATCGAGGCCTCGACAGCGGTCCGCACCGAACCATGGGGTATAACATATAGCTATGCGCCCGGCAGGGCAGGATTAAGGTTAGAGCGAAGGAAAATGAAGTTGATCTGGTATATTCTACCCTGAGACTAGTATCGTTGATGTTATAATGAAGTGCTAAGTATTATGTTGAGATAGCATTATGTTAACTTGTGATTAGAAATCATGGTTAGTAAAAAGGGTAAGATTGGGGATAGGAAAAGTGTGAGCCTTAGAGTTTTATACGTAGAGACCTTAGACGCGAGGCCATCTTGGGTAAAAGATTTATGTTTATGTTGACCTTTATCGGAGTGCATAGTATGCGTGAAATATTTTTGTGTGATAAGTCCCTGAGTGGTATGAAATGAAAGAGGGTAGTTGAGCTAAGAAGACCACTAGGTTTTCGTGAATTAATTAGTAAGATTGTTTCGGATCGGGGGAACAAGAGTTTGGCGCGATAACGGGTCGGGTTGAGGACCGATCGCGGGTCAACCCGCGGCCTGTAATGTGGTGGGGTCAGTTCGAGGTGGTCCCTCCAGGTGGTAGGGTCACGAGGGCGCTAGGCCCAAGTTTAGATAACCACTGTATGAGTTCATGGACGTGTTCGACCAGAATCGGATCGTGAAGGCCGGGAATGGCCTTGAAGGAATTCGAGGCTAGTAAGATGACCAAGTTTGGAGGTAGTGACTCCAAAGATTTTGGAAACTGTAGTGATGATTGAAGTATGGTACGTATACTAGAAAGAGTTCAAGCGTTCGAGAAGAGTACGACGAGTAAGGAAAAAAGTGAACATGTGCTGAGAAAATAGAAATGATCATTACTTTTGTGAAGTAAAGGTGCGGGCGGAATATCTTTTAGGCGATGGGTGGGAGCTTTTGTGATGCTAGAGGTGATTCCTTGTGGACTTGGATTTAAGTATTTGCGCGTGTTGTATTGTGGCCATGTGTGGCATTTGCAAACTGTTTAAGTTAAATAGGAACTTTATCGTTATTTGTCTTGAGAAGGAACATTCGGGACGAATGTTTCTAAGGAGGTGAGAATGTTATACCCCGTATTTCCAGAGTATGTACGTGAGGGCGTACGTACAAAAGTTCAAGCCTTAAGTAGGCATAAGGGACGAAATTGTGCACAACTAGCGAAAAGAATTGTTTTCCGATAAAAGTTTTTGACCTTGCGAAGGAAAATTACGGTTCATGACATTTATAATTTTACGGATTTTTCCGAGAGATGAAATATTTTGGACCAACGAGAGGCGACACTTGTCACCCTCAAGTGGACGGCAATTGTGGGAGTGGTTGGCACGTTTTTTCATGGAAAATGCCATAAACCTTTGGTCAATGTTTGGCTAGATATTTTTGTAGTAGATGGATAAGGTGGGACCCACACACACTTGTCCAAATCTTCACCCTCCACTTGGTTTGATCTTGGCCATTGATTGACCTATAAATACCCCTTAAGTTCAAGACTTATTCTTCATCCACACTTGTGAAATTCCAAGGCAAAATCCCTCCCTCCCTTTTAAGCTCGTCCACCCTCTCCTCCCCTTCATGAGGCCTCGGCGAACCCCCTTGGTAGAAAAGTATTCTCCAAGTGTTGTTACTAATCCAAAATACCTTGACCCAAATACCTTGTAGTATTCCCAAAGTTACCTCTATACTAAAAGCCCTGAAAATACTACTATACTTCCTTTAGTCACTAAACGAAACCTCAGTGGAAAATCTTCATAGTTGGTTGAAGTATTAAGTAGAAGTTGTGTAGAACTTCTAAGGGGTTTCTTGGAGCGAATTGGAGCGTACAAAATAGGAGTTAAACCTTGCTCAGGATCGACTTTTAAACTTGGATAATTTTGGGCTTGTCGAGGTAAATATCTTTGTCCTTCTATTTGTAATTGGAAATTACATATTGTAGTAGTATAGAAATGAGTATAAGACGTTTATAAGGATGGTATAAAAGAAGAGAACGAATCAGACTTACATAGAGTATTTGATGAGACTTGTGTAGTTTGTGGTAGGGAAGTCGCCCAATTTTCCATAGAATAAGGAATCTTGTATCTAGAATTATTCTACTGAGTAGTCTAGGCGTTGATAGACTTATATGACGTTATAGGTTGAAATCGCGAGTGGCGTATTCTACTCGAAGGGTGGAAAAGGCTAGCATGATTACAGTACTTTGGAGCGTTTTGCTAATTGTCGGTAATCGTCGCGAGGTATGTGATTTTTCCTATCCTTTTGAGCATGATATTTTAAAAGAATATATATAGTACGGTAGACGTACGTGTGTGTTAAATTAACGTGGTTTTACTTCGATGTCTTTTGACTTGAGTTTTAAATAATAAGAATCTTGAAGTATTTCAAAAGAATTAAGAATCGTTTTTGAAAGAAGAGTAATACTTGGTTTTGAAAGCTTAAGAGTTATACTAGCTTTATGGGAAGTTAGGTATAACGACTTAAGAGAGATAAAAAGAATGGTTTATTGATTTTAGAAGTTAAGAGACTTGATCTTAAAAGATAAGAGACTTGACTTAATTGAATTGATATGAATTTTGTTAAAGTGTGAAACCTCATTCGAGTAATGAGTACTTGGTTTTAAAGAATAATGTTTCTTGATTTCGGAAACGAGAATAAGTATCGAACGAACCACTGCAGCGTTAATAAAGGAAAATGTATTGACAATAATAATTATATTAAAACCAGTAGAAACCTCCATCTGCATAGAAGCTAAGATAAGACAAAATTGTATTACATTTCCTAGATCATGGCTGCTTTAATAAGATTGTTATAAACAAGAATAACCTACTCACACATAATGCATACGTTACTCAATTGTTTTAAAAAGATTACGTTATTTGATTAAGACTATGAACTATGAAATCTTTCGAAACTAAAAGACTTGAGTATTTGAAATTAGGCAACTTGAACTTTTGGAAAAGAATGTTGTTACTTGACTTTAAAAAGGAAAGTGTTTTGGTTTAAAAGGAGGCATAATATTGCCTTAGTTGATTTAAAAGGAAAGCATGGTATTATCTTAATCATCTTAAAAGAGCGTTTAAATGTTATGGTCGATTCTATGCGCCCACGTGATGGAACGAGAATGTATTTCACTCGACACGCGCTCATGGGATTAACCGAATGTATTCCACTCGACACGCGCTCACGGGATGAACCGAATGTATTCCACTCGACACCGCGTTCATGGATGAACCGAGAATGTATTTCACTCGACATCGCGTTCACGGGATGAACCGAATGTATTTCACACGACACGCGTTCATGGGATGAACCGAATGTATTTCACACGATACCGAGTTCATGGGATGAACCGAATGTATTTCACACGATACCGAGTTCATGGATGGACCGAATGTATTTCACACGATACCGAAGTTCATGGGATGAACCGAATGTATTCCACACGATTCTATACCGAGTCCATGAGATGGCCGAATGTATTCCATACGATCCGACACCGAGTCCATGAGATGGGCCGAGACACGTTATCACGATCATACGATTTATACCTAGATCCGGCGGTGAGGAAGGAGTTCCACAGGCATGAGGGATGACTTTGAGGGCGTGAGTCCCTGACTTGACATGACTTTTATGTTGTGAACTGTAGTTTTGTTATCATACATGTCTCCTATTTTATTTTAGACTGTTATGATTTCGTTCTGATTTTCGGCCACATACTTGGTACCTATTATCAGACCGACTCTCGGGGCTGCGTCATGCCGCAGTAGAGGTATACTGGTTGTTGATCCTCGCCATAGGATCACGATCAGCGTATTAGGAAGCTCCGCTTTCTCGAGGCTTATCTTTGTATGTTTCCTGAGTTGTAGGTTCTTGTACATTCGTGGTATGGCGGGCCCCGTCGTCATAGTTGTTATAACATTCTTGAGGTCTGTAATCACAAGGCGTGTTTGTAAAAGGGATGTAACTGTTCAAACATATATATATATATGCCGAAAGACAACTTTTCTCAGATAAACTGTTTTTCACTTCATATTGTTTCATGTCTTGTTTTATATTCCGCTGGTTACTCTGATGTTGTATCACTAGGGTGCCCGGGGTAAGGCACGACCACGCCCGGATCGGTCGTGATGATATATACGGTCGCATTCGAGAATCCTCATCGTATAAGCATGGCCATGGGTAATAAAACAACCGAATCTAACCTCCTCCCGTCGTGCCCCTAATCCTCATCGTATTAGCATGTCCAAGGAGTAATAAAAACAATCTGGGAATCTAACCCGCATCGTGGTCGCATGCCCTGGAATCCCACATAGTATAAGCATGTCCAAGGATCAATCACAATGGAAGCATACCCGTGGAAGTCTCCGTCACTGTCGGTACGTCCAAGTAAATTCACAACAAGACAGCCGGCCCTCCAACTGATAGTCACGACAGCATAAACATATAATACTTGCACTCAAGGCTATCACAAGCAAGCATAGGCAAGTTCATAAAATCTTTAGACTTTCATTTTATATACTCAAGACACTTTTCGTTTTACATAAAAATCCGGGAATTTAACCCAAAGTACTACGTATTTTCATTCTTTTCAAAAGTCTCCTTTTCATATAAAACCCTAAGATACTAACACCCGTTGTATCAAGGCATGTCTACATTTTAAACAAGTCACTACATTTTTAGAAATACATTTCTAGGCTTCTAAATCAAGTGACCCTTACTTTAAAACTTTAAGCAATTGATACCTTTAAATCAAATTGCCCTTCCTTATTTCAAGTCATTTCTTTGTTTACATTACTAGAGAAAACCATTCTTCTAACCTTCCATAAACTTGTTATAACCAACTTCCCATAAAGTCGTTATACTAACTTTATGCCTTAGACTAATTCATTCTTTTTTTTATAACGAAGAGACTTATACTTTCGAATCAAGTTACATAACTTTCAAAATACTTCAAGTCTCTTAACTTTAGAAATCAAGTTTCTTAACTTAGAATATCAAGTCTCTTTAACTTAGAATTTCAAGTCTCTTAACTTTAAAAATAAAGTCTCTTAACCTTTTAAGAATTCAAGGTTCATTGTCTTAAAACTTCATAACGTAAACTCTTTAATATTAAATAACATATACTTTTATGCGTTGTGAATAGGTTATACTTGTTTATAATGATCTTATTAAAGCAGCCATGATCTAGAAAATGTAATACAATTTTGTCTTATCTTAGTTTCTATGCAGATGGAGAATTCTACTCATTTTAATATAATTGATTGTCGATACATTTTCTTTTATTAACGCTGCAATGGCTAGTTCGATACTTATTCTCATTCGTGTAGTAAATTAGCAAAGTCAACTCGACTCCAAATACTTCCTAACGACTCTTACCAACATCCCCCATAAGACTTGGTAAGAACTTAGGATAACTTAGACATAACTTTTCCATAGAGTAAATGAACATACATACCTCTTAACTTCTAAGAGTAGAAGGAATCATGAAATAACACCACATGTATATTTCATACATAGAATCATGCCAAAGGAAGGAAGAGGTTCACATACCTCGCGACGATTATCGATAAGTAGCAAAATGCTCCAAAGTACTTCAACCTTGAGATATTCCATCCTTTAAGTAGAATACGCTACTCGTAGTACTTCAACCTATATAAATCATAACATGTCTATCAACTCCTCACTTTAACGTAGAATCATACTAAGTGTAAGGTCTCTTATTCTATGGAAAATCGGGCATCACTTCCTTTGTTTCTACTACTTTTCCACCTTTTTCAAGGCCCGAAAATCAATAACCGAACACCACATTTAAGGCCAAACAATTCAGAAAATACAAAGGGGATTACACACCTAATAGGACGTGTAAAATTCTGCCCCACAATCAATATAAAACTGTCCAATAATTCCAAGCCATATTCGGCTACAATGTCACAACAATTATCAATTTCCTTTCAATTCCTTTTTCAATCAAAGTTGTTATTCCAACATGTTACATACATAATAACAATTACAACAACTGTAAATCCTTTCTTCCTTAACATGCGACGATTGTAACTACCGTCCAAATTGATTACAACATTAATGGCTAACTTGTCCATTTTCGGCTTTTAACATGTCGACATGATCCAAATCTTTTCAAACTTCAATCTATATGTATCACATGCTCATATCAACTACTATAACATTTAATCTTTAATCACAAGAAGAAGATGAAGATTTTACCTCAATAAGCCCTGATAAAGTCCAAGCGTAAAAGTCGATCCTTAGCAACTTTTAGCTCCTCTTCTTATGTTCCAATCCGCTCCAAGCACTCCTTAGAAGCCCATGAAGAACTCCCATTTAAGTTCCATCTTCAAAGTTGAAGAACACCTTAGGTTTTCGCCTTGCGACTAACGTAAAAACGTCGTTTTTCCGGGATCTTTCTATTGAGATATCCTTATAATACCCCTAGGAACCTTGGGTTAAATTCTTGTGAATTATGAACCACAAACTAATTTTTTTTGTGTGGGAACTAGCACAAAGTCGAGAGCACCATTAAGCTAGCTCAAAGTTTTCTCAAATTTTTCTAAGTGTTGAAGACTTGTCTTGCACTAGTGTAGTATATATGAAACAATGGAGGGTCAAGATTATAACACTTGTGTGGTCTTAGATGAAGAGATTTAAATATCAAGCCAAGTGGGCTCTTGACTTAGTCAATTATCTCAAGCTCTTAGCTTGCAAGACTTGGTCATCTATACTTTGGTAAAATGACCATTTTTCCCTTGGCATAATTCGAACAAGCCTAAGTAGGGGTGACACATGTCGCCCTCCCATTCATCCATAAAATTTCGTAACCCTTGTGGGCCCCACAAAACGTAAAATTTCTCGGGTGGGCCCTACGTGACCAAATCCGTAAAATACATTTTCACAATGATAATAAATTCCATACTCCTCAAATAATGCATTTTGAGAATCTAATTCTCATCAACGAACACTTTTCCTTTCCGATGTTCGGAAGATTTTCCTTCGGAAAAACAATTCTTTCTTTCGTACCAATTTTCAAGTCTTGTGTTCTCGCGTCTATTCTCTTATTCATGTCCTGGAATTACGGGGTAATAATCGTATATAACATGCCCGTGGAATCCCTCATCTCGGGTACATGTCTTCATGGGGAGCTAGTCCATGGAGTAATAATCGTATATAACATGCCCGTGGAATCCCTCATCTCGGGTACATGTCTTCATGGGGAGCTAGTCCATGGAGTAATAATCGTATATAACATGGTCGTATGCCCCGGAATCCCTCATCGTATAAGCATGGCCATGGGGTAATAAAACAAATCCGGGAATCTAACCCGCCTCCTGGTTGCTTGCCCCAGAATCCCTCATCGTATAAGCATGTCCAAGGAGTAATAAAAACAATCTGGGAATCTAACCCGCATCCTGGTCGCATGCCTCGGAATCCCACATCGTATAAGCATGTCCAAGGATCAATCACAATGGAAGCATACCCGTGGAAGTCTCTGTCACTGTCGGTACGTCCAAGTAAATTCACAACAAGACAGCCGGCCCTCCAAATGAGAGTCACGACAGCGTAAACATATAATACTTGCACTCAAGGCTATCACAAGCAAGCATAGGCAAGTTCATAAAATCTTTAGACTTTCATTTTATATACTCAAGGCACTTTTCGTTTTACATAAAAATCCGGGAATTTAACCCAAAGTACTACGTATTTTCATTCTTTTCAAAAGACTCCTTTTCATATAAAACCCCAAGATACTAACACCCGTACTATCAAGGCATGTCTACATTTTAAAAAAGTCACTACATTTTTAGAAATACATTTCTAGGCTTCTAAATCAAGTGACCCTTACTTTAAAACTTTAAGCAATTGATACTTTTAAATCAAATTGCCCTTCCTTATTTCAAGTCATTTCTTTGTTTACATTACTAGAGAAAACCATTATTCTAACCTTCCATAAAGTTGTTATAACCAACTTCCCATAAAGTCGTTATACTAACTTTATGCCTTAGACTAATTCATTCTTTTTTTTATAACGAAGAGACTTATACTTTCGAATCAAGTTACATAACTTTCAAAATACTTCAAGTCTCTTAACTTTAGAAATCAAGTTTCTTAACTTAGAATATCAAGTCTCTTTAACTTAGAATTTCAAGTCTCGTAACTTTAAAAATAAAGTCTCTTAACTTTAAAAATAAAGTCTCTTAACCTTTTAAGAATTCAAGGTTCATGGTCTTAAAACTTCATAACGTAAACTCTTTAATATTAAATAACATATACTTTTATGTGTTGTGAATAGGTTATACTTGTTTATAACGATCTTATTAAAGCAGCCATGATCTAGAAAATGTAATACAATTTTGTCTTATCGTAGTTTCTATGCAGATGGAGAATTCTACTCATTTTAATATAATTGACTGTCGATACATTTTCTTTTATTAACGCTGCAATGGCTTGTTCGATACTTATTCTCATTTGTGCAGTAAATTAGCAAAGTCAACTCGACTCCAAATACTTCCTAACGACTCTTACCAACATCCCCCATAAGACTTGGTAAGAACTTAGGATAACTTAGACATAACTTTTCCATAGAGTAAATCAACATACATACCTCTTAACTTCTAAGAGTAGAAGGAATCATGAAATAACACCACATGTATATTTCATACATAGCATCATGCCAAAGGAAGGAAGAGGTTCACATACCTCGCGACGATTATCGATAAGTAGCAACATGCTCCAAAGTACTTCAACCTTGAGCTATTCCATCCTTTAAGTAGAATACGCTACTCGTAGTACTTCAACATATATTAATCATAAGTAACAAGGAGTTAGAGAGAAGTTTCTCTCACTAAGGAAAACGCTCTCAACGCTTTGCCTTAGTTGCTCCTTAGGTTGTTCTTCCCCTCCCCTATGTTTAACGATTACACCCTAATGGTTTGAAGTTTTCAGTTCTCAATATGAAGAAATCTAAACGTTATACACGTTCCAGCAATGATTCAGGAGGCTCAGGTAGTTCAACGAAGGCTAGAACAAGGAAAAAGAAAAAGAATGGAGGCAGTCCTATTATTGACGAAGAAGTTCTCATTCCGGCAATTTCGGACCCTTCTGTGTTGGTACATGTTAAGCCAGACTCACGTATCCCTCGGAGAATGTAGTAGATGATGCTATGCTCCAAAAGATTCATGAATGGGGCAAAAGCATTGATACAGAGAACTTGGATATTAGGATTTTTGAAGGCGGAAAACTTCGTGCTACTATGGTGGTCGATCCTATCACGGGTCAACTGGTTGATTCCGGGATTACCACGAAAGAACAAGGCAGTCTTGGCAGCTCTAGTACCCCAACACTACCTGGAAATTTGCTCAGGCATGCCGGAAAAAGGATAATTTCTGGGTCAGACAACGTGAATGAGGCACAAAGGAGCGATGGCCTACTGGTCGAACCGTATGGGCGCGGTCGAGAGTCTATGACGGTCGGGTGGATGTCAATGGGTCCGAGGCTATCCAAGTTTTGCATGATTCCAAGTCAAGATAGCATTGATGTTGCTCACATTCCCAAAGAAAAACATGAGCCAAAGCTTAACATTATTGCCGAAGCGATGTGACCCCTCCATTCTGGTCGGGCGTGGTCTTAATGCTAAGGCGGGTATGGAGGGTGTCCATACATCGAGAATACACACCAAGGATGTTAGTTTCTAGGCGGATCTTTGGGCTCGAAGTCTCCATCCTCAAGAGCCTCGCATTAATTATGCGAAGCCAAGGCGTCTCAATTAAATCTGCGGGTACCATGAGCCACTTCCAATTACGGATCTTTATGGCAATCAGATTACCAAGGCGGGCCAAGAGGACACCCATGGAACATTGATTACCCCCGTTATTCAACGAGCTAAGTCAGTTGTGGGACAAGTGCCTCGCATTAATATTGTGGGAGCCGAGGCGTCCTGCTTTAAGTCTTTGGGTACCGAGTCTCTCCGGACGGGACTTAATGAGGATCGGACTACCAAGGCGGGTCGGTGGGCACTCATGGGTCTTCTATTATTCCCGCAATACAAGGATTAAAGTCGGTTGAGGAAACAAAACGAATTCTATTCCCGAGCCTAGGAACTACATCGCCATTAATAACACGGAGCCAAGTGCAGATTAAATGTTTCGGGATCCAATGCGCCCTCTCGTGTAGTTAGACACCAACTCCAGAATTCACTAAGTGTAACTAATGATGCCTTCCCCTCTTTAGGCAGTGTGCTTGAAGGAGCAAACATCAAGAACTTAAATAAACCGTTCGTCTTTAGCTCTTCCTTGAGCACGAGCATAAACTTTAACAAACACCCTCTCTCAACCAATACCCCCTCACTACTACCTGATTTACTCAACACCACACCTCTTCTTCCTTCCCTTCCTTCTCTACCTACCAAAACCCGAGACACTTTCCCTACCCTACCAAATGGCACGCGTATTCTTTCTCCCAACGCGGGTCCAAGCACAAATCATTCTACCTCCCCCCCGCGGCCCTGACCTCCGGGAATGCCTCCCGAGGAGGTGCACACAAATGCTCCTTCAAAACCATATCAAACCCCACCCGCGGACACTACTCCTAAGAATCACCCCCCGAATCATGGCAAAGGTCCCACCCCTCCAAAGAAGACTTATGCAGGAGTCTTTGCGGGTACTAGGATTGAAGCAAAAGGAATGAAATTGCAATTTATTGAACAGCAAGGTAAGGAAGTAGACATTGAGGTGGAGGATGAAGTCCCATTCATAGAAACTTGGGGTTATTGCTTAATTGGTTGCTTACCTGGTCCCTTCAGGAAGAGAGGCGTTGAACACCATTGTGAAGGGATGGGGAGTGAAATGCCGTATCATACCATATGGCAAAGGTTGGACAGTGTTCAAGTTCATGACGGAAGAAGAGCGCACTAATGTACTTCATGGTGGCCCTTATATGGTCTACGGGAAGACTATGATGCTCAAAGCTATCAATAAAGGAGTTCTCATGCGGATGAGTTGTTTATGGACATTCCTATTTGGGTCACTTTCCGGACATTCCCTTTCCATCCGGAGTGCACGGGCCTCGAAGATTGCTTCCGTGTAGGAATACCTCTTTACGGATCAATTTACTAAGGAAAGATCTAAAATGAACTATGCTAGAGTTCTTGTAGAAGTGAATGTCGCAGCGAGCTCTGAGTGAGTTTATTGTCAATCTTCCCGATGGCGTATGTACACTCAAAGGGTTAACTATGAAAATTATCCTGACTTTTTCTTTCATTGTGCGGCTTTTGGACACAACCATATTAAGTGTTAAATTCCGGGTTTTGATGCCAACATGGAAGCTGCTCCAGAAGCGCACTGCGGGTTCCTCCTTATAATAAGGAAGTTCCTACTTGTGCTAATGCCAGAGGCGCGGATGGTGCCACTCCCCCCACACCTTATCCACCAACCTCCCTACATCCCGCAGCTTCAGACAACTTGATGGATATTGAAGATAATGAGCACACAGCACCTCCTGGTCCCGGTTGTGCGCAGGATGCATCGCATTCTGCCGGTCCTTCGGTTTTGGGTAATCCTGGCCCAAAGAACGCTGCGGAAACCACATGCTTTGCCCTCAGGCCCAGCTCACGGGAAGGCAATGCACAAGTCGATAGTGCGTTATAAGTCTATGCATTCGATCCTGCAGCCTTTGAACCCGCAACCTTCCTTGGACGGGCGTACTAACACGGGTGTTAATGAGTGTCCTCGCCAGGCTTCTAAGAGTGTTACCTTTGAACGCGGGAGCATAGCTTGGCCGATACACACGCTATGGCTTCCGGGAAAGATGATGGGAAAGAAGTTATGCCAAAGAAGTTCATGTCAAAGGGCAGTGGGAAGACTAAGGCAGCAAAGCGCGGAGGTGCTGGAAAAACCTCCTTTGTTTCCTAATGAAAATACTTTGTTGGAATGTCCGCGGTCTTTGCGGACTAAGGGACAGGGCAGCCACGCAAGCACTAGTGTGTAGTCTCACTAAACAGCATGATGTGGCATTGATTTGTCTTTTGGAAACAAAACTCTCTAAGGAAAGGATTGAGTCTTTCTCTTCTAAAAGATTCAAAGGTTGGAATTTATGCTCAAATATGGAATTCATCGATGGTGGAAGACTGCTACTCTTGTGGGATCCTCAAAGGTCATTTGTGAAGTGCTTGGAAGGGATTCTCAACATATCCATGTTCAGGCAAGTTGTAAGATTACTCAAGTGTCCTTCCTTGCAACATTCGTGTATCCGATTTACAACATCACGGATAGGAGGATCCTTTGGCATCACCTTACTCACTTGGGCATTGGCATCACTAAACCTTGGATGATTATGGGAGATTTCAACACTTCGCTACCCTCAAGATAAGGCGGAGGCCCTCCTCTAACGCCGTATGCACTTAAGGACCTCGGAGATTTCGTGAATGCTCATGGACTAGAAGACACTCCATCTTCCGGTTCTTTCTACACTTGGACAAATGGTTCGATTTGGTCCAAGCTTGATAGAGTAATGATGAATCAAAATTGGGGCGATTTGACCTTAGAATGCACAGCCAATTTCATGCCTAGGGAACCTGTCTCGGACCACCGCCTGTGATGGCTACGTAATTGCATCCTATAATATTGGGAAGCGGCCTTTCAAGTTCATGAATATGTGGCTTTCACCCCGCTTTTGACAACATTATGACTTCAGCCGAGACAAGACATTCTAGGTACTGCTCTATTCGTTCTAGCATCGAAATTGAAAGGCTTGAAACAACCACTGATGTCATTGTATATAATTGAGTTAGGCAGTATTGATCAAAGAGCTAAGGAGTCAAACATGGAGTTTAAGGAGACTATTAGTGCACATATGGGGGACCCCTTTGATGAGGAGCTTAAATCAAAGGTTAAGTCCTCAAGAGTTAAAGCCAACACCTTAATGGAATGAGAGACATTTCATTAGGCAAAAGTCGAGACGAAACACTTGATTGGAAGTGATAAATGCTCCAAATACTTCCATAGCTTGATCAAGAGAAGTAATGTCAAGAACTCCATCAATTTTCTTGTCAAAACTAATGGGATTATCACTACATCACCGGGAGGTAAGAAAGCTTCTAGAGGAATTTTATAAGGATCTTCTTGCACATCTCACCCACATCGAACTTTGATCCTGAAGTGTGCAATTTTGGGCCGAAGCTAAGTGAAGAGGGCATTCTACAACTTTTGCACTTCGTATCCCCAAAGGAGATTTGGGACGCTCTTTCTGATATTGGAAATGATAAAGCTCTGGACCGGATGGGTATTCGCACCTTCTTTAAGAATAGATGGAGAGATGTGGGACATGATGTAGTAAGAAGCGTGCGAGAGTTCTTCTCTTGTGGGTTCTTTTGAAACAACTTAATCACACCATCATTGCCTTGCTGCCCAAGACCGATAGGGATCCTAAGGTAATCGATTTTAGGCCTATTGGTGACTAATGTGGTCTATAAGATTATTACAAAGATTTTAGCTAACAGAATGGCAAAGATTCTTCCTTCTATCGTTGACAAATCGCAAGGGCTTTTGTGAAAGGGAGAAATATGATGGACAATGTCTATGTAGCACAAGAGCTTGTGAGAGGATTTAATAGAGCGAGAATCTCACCTAGGTGTATGCTCATGGTGGATCTTAGGAAAGCTTTTGACACGGTCTCTTGGAGTTTCCTTGATTCAAGATAAGAGGCCTCAACTTTCCGCATGATTTGTCGTGTGGATCATGGAGTGTGTTTGCTCAACGTCCTTCTCTCTTTCTATCAACGGTGAGTTACATGGTTACTTCAAGGGTAAGCGCGGTCTTAGACAAGGTGATCCTATGTCCCCAACGCTCTTTATCTTGTGTATGGATTATCTTTCGAGGATGCTAAAAATGAGGACTGAGGCTAGAGCTTTCTCTTATTATCCAAAATGTAAAAGGATGGGTATTACTCATCTTGCTTTTGCGGATGACCTCATGCTTTTTGCCAAAGGTGATATTTCTTCGGTTGAGATTCTTATGAACTGTCTAGAGGAGTTGGAGGATGTCTCTGGGTTAACCCTTAATCCATCCAAATCCTCCGTCTACTTAGCGGGAGTACATGATGAGGTACGTGATTTAATCTTGGCCAGGGTTGGATTCGGCATTGGTAGCTTTCCGGTACGGTACTTGGGGATCCCTTTGTCCCCAATTTGGTCTCGGTGGAACAATTTGCTCCTTTCACTAGTGCTATTTCGAATTACATTGAAATGGGGACACCACACTCTTTCCTATGCGCAAGCTAGAGCTTATTAGGTGCTCATCCAGGGTTGAGAGTTTTGGTTCCGGGCCCTTCCTATTCCGCCTTGTACTCAACAAGGTAAGGTGCACGTATCCGATTCTTATGGGGTGGGAAACCACCAAGAGTTGCTTGGGAAACCATTTGCTGCCTCAATCGGAAGGAGGTTTGGGCCTTATGAATATCAAGGATTGAACAATGCCCGCTTTCCTGGCCTATTTGGCAAACACACGAAGCGTACTCACTTTGGGTCCATGGGTCAACACTTTTATTTGAGAGGCGGTTCTTTTTGGGACTATGAGGTACGCCCAGAGACTCCCCTATTCGTAAAGATTTGCGGGATACGCGACAAACTTGTTTCCATCTTTGGTAGCCAAGGAGTTGCAATTGCGGATTAGCAAAGTGTTGTACTAACGGTAAATTTGATTCAAGTCTCGTATATGAGATCTTGCGCTCTAAGCAAGAAAAAGCCTTGGATGTCACAAATCTGAGAAGATTCATCCCCAAAGTTCTCGTTCACCATGTGGTTAAATTGTAGAAAGCGGTTAGCTACAAAGGACACCCTTTCCTATCTCAACTTGGAGGATAAGTCTTGTGGGTTCTGAGCAAGCAAATGAAACAAGGGAGCACCTCTTCTTCACATGCCCCTACACCCGCTTGATTTGGAAAAGCATAAGAGACTGGTTGGGAATTAAGAGAGAAATGACCACTATTGAAAGCTCTCAAATGGATTAAAAAGACCACCGCGAACAGTATCCGAGCAAAAGCAACCTTAATTGCCTTCGCATTATGGTCATGAGATTTGGAGGACAAGGAACACACCGCTCTTTGATGGCACAAACTCACGGCAGAAGAGGTCATTACCAAGATTAAAACAACATCCTATAGAGTACTCTATGATTTTATCCCTTGTAATGGCACCTTCGGTGACAACTCCTTACTCCCCGTCTTCTTTAAATTACGTTGAGGACTGAGAACCCTCAATGATGGATTGTAGCCACTTTTCTTTCGGTTTCTAGTAATAATATTTGCATTTACCTAAAAAAAAAAAAACATGTCTATCAACTCCTCACTTTAACGTAGAATCATACTAAGTGTAAGGTCTCTTATTCTACGGAAAATCGGGCAGCACTTCCTTTGTTTCTACTACTTTTCCACCTTTTTCAAGGCCCAAAAATCAATAACCAAACGCCACATTTAAGGCCAAACAATTCAGCAAATACAAAGGGTATTACACGCCTAATAGGATGTGTAAAATTCTGCCCCACAATCAATATAAAACTGTCCAATAATTCCAAGCCATATTCGGCTACAATGTCACAACATTTATCAATTTCCTTTCAATTCCTTTTTCAATCCAAGTTGTTATTCCAACATGTTACATACATAATAATAATTACAACAACTATAAATCCGTTCTTCCTTAACATGCGACGATTGTAACTACCATCCAAATTGATTACAACATTAATGGCTAACTTGTCCATTTTCGGTTTTTAACATGTCGACATGATCCAAATCTTTTCAAACTTCAATCTATATATATCACATGCTCATATCAACTACTATAACATTTAATCTTTAATCACAAGAAGAAGATGAAGATTTTACCTCAATAAGCCCTAATAAAGTCCAAGCGTAAAAGTCGATCCTTAGCAACTTTTAGCTCCTCTTCTTATGTTCCAATCTGCTCCAAGCACTCCTTAGAAGCCCATGAAGAACTCCCCTTCAAGTTCCATCTTCAAAGTTGAAGAACACCTTAAGTTTTCGCCTTGCGACTAACGTAAAAACGTCGTTTTTCCGGAATCTTTCTATTAAGATATCCTTATAATACCCCTAGGAACCTTGAGTTAAATTCTTGTGAATTATGAACCACAAACTAATTTTTTTTGTGTGGGAACTAGCACAAAGTCGAGAGCACCATTAAGTTAGCTCAAAGTTTTCTCAAATTTTTCTAAGTGTTGAAGACTTGTCTTGCACTAGTGTAGTATATATGAAACAATGGAGGGTCAAGATTATAACACTTGTGTGGTCTTAGATGAAGAGATTTAAATATCAAGCCAAGTGGGCTCTTGACTCAATTATCTCAAGCTCTTAGCTTGCAAGACTTGGTCATCTATACTTTGGTAAAATGACCATTTTTCCCTTGGCATAATTCGAACAAGCCTAAGTAGGGGGTGACACGTGTCTCCCTCCCATTCGTCCATAAAATTTCGTAACCCTTGTGGGCCCCATAAAACGTAAAATTTCTCGGGTGGGCCCTACGTGACCAAATCCGTAAAATACATTTTCACAATGATAATAAATTCCATACTCCTCAAATAATGCATTTTGAGAATCTAATTCTCATCAACGAACATTTTTCCTTTCCGACATTCGGAAGATTTTCCTTCGGAAAAACAATTCTTTCTTTCGTACCAATTTTCAAGTCTTGTGTTCTCGCGTCTATTCTTTTATTCATGTCCTGGAATTACGGGGTGTAACATCAACGTCATAATAAAAGGTGAGACTAGATAGTGTAGACTTGTACAAGTAGAGGCCGAAGTGAAAAATACCTTGTACATAACACAAAATACGTTTGAGTGCATTCATATGTGCATCCGTCAGGCCGTGCATATGCAAACATATTTATTGCACGACATATGATATATATGGTCTCATAAAAGTGAGATAATATAATGCTCTTGCTAAACTGCGATAGTAAGTCGAGTCGGCATATAGAGAACTCGAAGAGGTATTGAGTTTGGAATTATTGTCCACCGGTGTGTGGGTCGATTTGCAAGACGTCATGTCTGCTCAGTCAAGGATCTCTTCAACGGACTTCCTTTGACAAAGAAATAAGCCACATGTATGTCTCGTAACAATAATGCCCAAACAATAACTTAGGAGGCCCAAATCCTTCATTGCAAATTCAGAGGCAATGAGTGACATAATGGATCAGCGAAATGCATCAGAAGATGTAGTGAGGTTGATATCACTAATATATAGTAGGATATACGCCATGTCATTACCCTTGCTATAGATGAGCAGTGAATGATCAAATTTGCTATGTGAAAAGCCGATATAGGATACAAAATCAGCAAACCGTTGTTTCAGTCCATAGAGTGATTTCATCAAAAGACAAGCGTAATTTGGATGAAGCGGATCCCTGAATCCCATAGATTGATTCATATATATGGTTTCATGAATGTCCCTATGCAAGAAAGTATTTTTTATATCAAGCTGATGAATATGTCAAAATTTGGATAAAGTAACACTGAGAATGGTCTAAATAGTCACCGATTTCACCATCGAGCTGAAGTTTCATCCCAATCCATTCCCACATATTAAGACCTGCCATCACCTACAAGACGAGTCTTGTGCCTCTAAAAAGAACCATCAAATTTCATTTTATGTCAAAAAATCCACATAGAACGAATAATATTAGTATGAGGAGGAAGAGGTACTAGATCCACATCTTATTTTTAATAAGAGCATTATATTTGTCAATCAATACATTTTTCTAATTAGGATCGGATAAGACATCTTTAGTATTACGAGGAACAGGGGAAGAGGCAACCGAAGTGGACAAGTTAAATAGTCATTTGAGTTTGGAAATGTCGTGCATAGCATGGATTTCCATTGTCCATTGAGGTGACATTGGGGGTTGGATGAGATCAGAAAAGGGTGGACGAGACATGGCAGCGGGATTGAGAATAGGCCCAAGAGTAAGGGAGTGGGGCTGAGACAGGGTAGTGGAGTTGGGGATAGATAAGGTTGGCCGAGAGGCAGTCGAGATGGAAGGCCGAGAAGGGCTATTTCAAGGCTCTCGCCAGGGTGGGATCGCTCGACATCGCATCATGATGTGGGGCCGGTTTGGATGGTGACGATCGATTTTCAAGTGATAAATTAGAATGAGATTTAGGCTATTATTTAGGAAGTCATAGGAATTTGGAGGTGGAGAATTGAGTTTGGAAAAGGAGAATTAGGACTCATCGAATTTGACATGTCTAGAAATGATTATTTTTCAGCTTGACAAGTCATAATAATTGTAACCTCGATGATTGGGGAGTAACCAAGAAAGACACACGGAGATGACCGAGGTTGTAGCTTGTTGATTTGAGTGGCGAGATAGAGGAGGTAGCATAGACATCCGAAAGTTCGTAAATGCTTATATGAGTGGGTGACTTGTGTTTGAGAGACTTTTTTTGAAGAATGTTCAAGAGATAAGTTGTCATTGAGAGGGCGTAATGCCAAAAATAGGGGGATAGAGGCGTGAGCAAGGAGGGCACGAATTAAGTTTTTTATGGTTCTAATTTTTCGTAGAGCTTTTACATTTTGTGGAGAGGTGTGTGGACAGGAAAAATATAAAACAAGGTCGTGTTTGTCGCAGAACAGTTTGAATGGTTGATTATCGAATTCCCTCCCGCTGTCACATTGAAGACATTTGATATTCTTTTCAAATTGTGTCTTTATTAAAAGACTAAAGGAAGAAAAAATAGAATAGACTTGAGACTTATTACCAATGAGAAAAGTCCACAGAAAGTTGGAATAATCATCCAAAAACAACACATAATATCTATGCTCGGTCGTGCTTAAAATAGGAGAAGTCCATAAATCACTATGTATTATATCAAATGGCATTAAAGTACAAGTGGGTGAAGAATAAAATGAAAATTTGACATGTTTCCCAAAAGCGTAAGATTCACAAATAGGAGTATTAGAGACATGTTTGAAATCAATAAATTTATTTTCGCTAAGGGAGCGTAAAACAGAATATTTCGGATGTCCTAATCTATTATGCCATAAAAGAGATGAAAGAGCTGCAAATGTTGATGGAGAGAAGGTTGGATAGATGACGGTGGTGGTGATAGGATAAAGGTCCCTTGTGCTGTCACGTCTCATTATTCACATCCCTACAAGCTAAAAATTGTGGGGGAGTATTAAGAGTCTCACATCAGATATGAAATAGGAACATGAACTCCTTATATGGACTTGAACAATCCTCACCCTACGAGCTAGCTTTTGGGGTTGAGTTGGTCCCAATATCTATTCTTTACATTTATGCTACAAAATATGATTTTCTCACCTCATTCCCACCAAATCAGCTCACTGGAAAAACGCATGGTGGAAAACTAGTTCCCATTGAAACGCTGAAAAACTTCCCAATTTTTTCATGTGAAAACACTACTATTTAATTTTTTTCTATCGATATTTAGTAGAAAATAACCACTGAACATCTTTCAGAAGGAAATTCAATGATAAAATAGAGATTTTTAGTAGTGCGAGAGCGCAGATAATTGTCGACAGTTTCGAACTAGTACTGGACTTCTTTAGCCTTAGAAATTGACTCCGGACTACAGAATTCATAGAACCAAGCCGCATCAAACTCGTGTTCCAAGTCAATTTCAAATTCGCCCCGACATTATGGCTACAGAGAGGGAGATTGGCGTGAGGAAGAAGGGGAAAAAAGGGCTACATTTTTTTCTTGATCTGCGTTTTTCCAGATCCATGCTTTGAATTTTTCCATTTCGTTATATTTTGCACTAACCTTGTTATGTTTTGTAAATAACGCAAAGTATATTTATGTTTAGTAATATAGAGTCTTATTTAGTTGTAGCGGATAATTTTTCCAAAAGTAAAAGGACAATAACCTACTTAGTGTAATTTCACAAAGAGTTTGAAAATGATAGAGTGTATGCAGACCTTACCCCTACCTTGGAATGTATAGAAATTGTTTCCAATAGACTTTCGGCTCAAGGAAAAACATTTTAAAGCATATCAAAAATAGAAATAAAAAAAGTAAAGATAACATGGAAAATACTATAGAGAGCATTACAAAGCATTCTAAAAGGAATAGTAACTACAACAAAATAATACAATAATTGAAATACGAGAAATAACATATAGTAACAGGAATCGGGTCAAGAAACTACAGAAGAGATACTATTACTACTAATCTAGAAGGAAAAATGAGACAACGCACTACTACCTACTAACCTTCTACCTTAATATGTGTTCTCCACAACCTCCTATCTAAAGTCATGTCCCCGATAAGCTGTAACTGCATTATATCTTGTCTAATCACCTCTCCTCAATACTTTTTCGGCCTACCTCTACCTCTCATGAAACTATCCATAGTAAATATCTTACACCTCTGCACTGGGGCATCCATGCATCTCCTCTTCATATGCCAAAATCATCTCAATCTTATTTACCGCATCTTGTCCTCCACCGAGGTCACTCTTAACTTATCCCGAATATCTTTATTCCTAATCGTATCTCTCCTAGTATGACCAACACCCATCGCAACATCCTCATCTCTGTAATTTTCAGCTTCTGAACATGAGAGTTCTTGACTAGCCAATATGATGCCCCATACAACATAGTCAATCTAACCACCACTTTATAGAACTTGCATTTAAGTTTTGGTGACGTCTTTTTATCATATCACACTCCGAATGCGAGCTTCCATTTTATCTACTCTGCACCAATACGATGTGTGACATCATCTTCAATCTATCAATTTCATTAAATAATAGATCTAAGATACTTGAAACTTGCTCTCTTTTGGATGACCTATGCATCAAGTCTCACTTCCATGTCATTCGCATTCGTGATATCACCTGAACTTGTACTCTAAGTATTATGTCCTAGCCCTAGTCAACATGAATCTTTTAGACTTCATGGTCTATCTCCATACCTCTAACTTAGTGTTAATTCCATCGCAGATCTCGTCAATTAAAATTATGTCATCCGTAAATAGCATACAACATGACACTTCACCTTGAATATGTCACATAAATAAATGCCTCACCCAAGGCAAATAGAAATGGGCTAAGAGTTGAGTCCTGACACAACCTTATCATAACTGAAAAATGCTTCGAGTCTTCTCCCACGATCCTTACCCGGATCATGGCTCCATCGTACATGTCCTTGATCGTCCTAGTGTACATCATAATAATAAAAAATACTTATTTTAAAAAGTTGAGGTGTTTGATTAATACTGTAGAGAAAAATTAAATATTTCTGAGTAGTAGTAGAAGTTATTTTCCAGAATCTAAAAAAAATTCTGCCTAAAAGCACCTTTGGACATTGGTCAAGAACAAAGTACGACTCTAATAATGGTAAACATGTTTTCAAATTGATTAGTCAAATACAAATTGTCATTCTAGATTGATTTTGAAAGTTTGATCAAACAAGCTAAAAGATACGCTCAAGAATATGGAGTTTCTTCTCATGAAAATTTAAGTAATGTTACTTATAAAAAACATTAGGAGTCACCTGATCTGTAAAAAAGTTATATTAAAATTATAATATGAGGATTATAATATGAAATTTAATAATAAGAGATTATTTAATGGATATATTTTGTAAATAATTGTTTGGTTCATTTGATTGAAAATGGAATATACATGATATATTATAAAATAGGGAAAAGGATTTAAAATGTTCTTCTAGTTTGTTTTATTATATAACTTTACCATTCGTTAGCGATTGTGAATAAAAATATCCATATCGTCTTCAAACTTCACACTACCCTTATTTGAATGGAAACACTTAAATATACCTAAATAATCTGATTTCAATTAAAATTACATGTTTCCCTCTTTTAACCCAACCAACAACCCATAAAACTAAACCAAATTAAGCCCCAACCCATTCTCTAAAAACTAAATCCTCTGACACCCATTTTCTAAAAAGTAAATTGCTATTGGCGCTGACGTGTTGCTCAATAGAGCTGTGTATCTATGACACTATGACTGTCCGCAATGTTAACCAAACCCAACTTTACTACTATGTTGTAACTGGACAGACTATTGACGAAGTAGTCCTAGAGACGGATTTTACGATTAAAATTTTAAATAGTATCTGAGTACAATGATGATTACAAAAAACGGAAAGTAAGCAACTGTTATAAATATTACAAACTGGAACAAGAACAAAAGGTAAACTACAATAAGGAATTTGCTGCATTGAGGGTTAACACTCTATCCTTAAGATAATATTCCCCGTATATATTCTTTTACGGTAATTGGAAACTTTTCTCCCAAGATAAAACAACAACTAACAAATGATAAAAGGAAACCCAAGTGTTTACTAAAAGAAGAACCTTTGAGTGTGTGAGAGGTTGCTTAGAGAGAAGACGATCAGAAAATCTGAGTTTTGTGTGTTATTCCAATTGAGCCAAAGGCCTCAATTATATTGTAAAAAAGATAACCTATCAACTAGCCGACTAATGGCCTTCAATAGCCATATAATGACACTTATTGAGAGGTTACAATCAGCCAAAATGGCTGAATTCATGTGTCAAGTAATGGAGTTTCAATGCTCCAAAACCAGCCCAAGAGTCAGAAACTCTTCATTTTCCGTCGCATTCACAGACTGGGAAGCTCTGCGGCGCTGCCTAGGAGGCACCGCGGTGCTTGAGCTCCAGTAGCTGACCTCCCAATTAGCATCACGGCGCTCCAGTGCCGTGGCCTTTCGAGGAAATTTCCAACTAGTTTAATTTTACACGTCGCACACTTCTTCTTTCATTTACCAACGTGGAATACTTGTCATTTGACCAATAACCATCCATCATTTCATGTCTCGAACATTTTAATTATGTATCAATATCTCTTTCACTACTAAATACGATATTTGACACAACGAATGCATGTGTGTGAAAATGATGTTTCCGACATGCGGGGCCCCAATTGTCCGAATCATAAATAACGGGATAAACTTAATTCCATTTTAGTAAATTTCCAACAATCCCCTCTTGAAAAAAAAAATTGCGCACTCACAAGGTTTCTTTCTAGCAATCTTTTGGCGGATCGATGTTGCATCTCGATAGATAGTCGTGACTTTGAACCTTCCATAGTTGAATATTATCGAACTTACTTATTGCGCGGTGAACGTGATGTCTTGGACCTCCAGTGTTTAATCTAAGCCAAGACAACAGTACCAACACAATAACTTTTCTTATTATGTTCTTCTTTAATGTTTTGTCTATTATGGATGTGGGCACGTCTTAGATTCTTAAGTGCATTAATTTGAGGAGGCCTGTACTCGCACTTAAATAAGTGGTCTCTTACAAGGTATTTTGCTATACCCCATTTCACAAGTGTTTGGAACAATTAAAAGTTTCCCTTAACCTAACCTCAACCGTTGAGGATCATTAAAGGTTTTGGAAACTTAACCTCTACCTACACTGCAGATAACACTTAATGTCTATCATGAAAACGACATTGGATTCATGTTTCTTTATATAAATCATCATCCAAAGTGCTCTTACTTCCACCGAAGCGGTCAACTGAACCTTTACGGCTTAGTTTCCCATTAAATCTAATTCCTGGGATCTCTAGTCAGTAAGGTTGAATATCCACCGTATCAGTTCTTGATGTTTGGGTTTTAAGCTTATTCTCCTAGATAGGCAGACTGTCTGATCTCTGGGTATTCCCCTAGTCAAAGGGTCTGTTGTGTTCTCCTTTGATTTTACATAATCAATGGAAATAATACCCACGGTGATTAGCTGCCTAACGGTCCTATGTCTCCGTCGAATATGAAGAGATTTGCCATTATACATAGAACTCCGTGCCCTTCCTAGAGTCGACTGACTGTCGCAGTAGATCATTACAAAAGGTATGAGTTTATCCTAACACGGGACATCCTCTAAGAAGTCATGAAGTCACTCAGCTTCTTCTTCTGCTTTGTCTAAGGTGATAAACTCTGATTCCATCGTGAATCGGGCGATGTAAGTTTGCTTAGAGGATTTCCAAGATATAGTCCCACCATCAATTGTATATATATACCCACTGGTGGACTTGATGTTCTCTATATCAGATATCCAGTTTGCATCACTGTACCCCTATAGTATAGCTGTATATCTCGAATAATGTAACCCGTAAGCTAGCATGTATTTTAGGTACCATAGTACCCGATTCAAAGCTTTCTAATGATCATCACTTGGATTACGGGTAAATCGAGCCAACTTGTTGACTGCATACGCGATATCAGGTCGGGTGCAATTTGTTATGTAAACTACCAATCACCTGAGCGTACCGCTCCTGGCATACGGGCGCACCATTATTTTTATCAATCTTTTGATTTATATCCACTAGTGACGTTATCGGCGAACTGTCGAACATCTCAAACTTTCTTAACACATCCTCGATGTAGTGACACTGAGATAAGATCAGTCTGTTAGAAGTCTTAGAGATTTTGATCCCTACGATGACATCTACAATACCCATATCCTTCATGTCAAAAAAATGTTTTAACATATTTTTAGTATCTAGGATCAAACTAGGACTGCTCTTTGTGATCAACATGTCATCTAGGTAAAAACAAATCATGACGAACAAGTCGACATTTCCTTTCGTGTATACACATTTGTCACACACATTAATGGCGAATCCTTTCGATAGTAGAGTACTATCAAATTTCTCGTGCCATTGCTTCGAGGCCTGTTTCAGTCTTTATAGAGATTTGACAAGCCGATAGACTTTCTTCTCTTCTCCGAGAACCATATACCCCTCGGGTTGGTCCATATAGATTTATTCTTCCAAATCACCATTTAGGAAGGCTGTCTTGACATCCATTTGATGCATCTCAAGATCCCACAAAGCGGAGATCGCAATGAATACTCATATGTACATCATTCTAGACACCGGGGAGTACGTGTCAAAGTAGTCAAGACCTTCCTTTTTGTTTATAGCCCTTGACTACCAACTTGTACTTGCTTATAGATCCATTTGTTTTATACTTCCGTTTGAGTATCAATTTACAACCTAAAGGTTTATTTCTCAGAGGAAGATCAACCAACTCTCAAGTATGGTTGTGCAAAATAGAGTCGATCTCACTCTCTATAGATTATTTCCAGAGCGGTGCTTCTGGAGTTGACAACGCTTCAGAAATTGTTCGTGGTTCATCATGAACCATATAAGCCACAAAGTCAGGACTGAAGGACTTATCCTTCATGGCCCTTTTACTTCGCCTTGGTTCCTTCTCTGTAGTCTCCAAGTTTTGAAAATCTGGAACACTAGATTCCGGATAATCAGCCACTTCGGATTCTACTAGATCTGAACCACCTAGATTCGGGCAGTCAATGACTCCTGAATCCTGAGAGTTTTGTTCATAACTTCATTTGCGAGAGGTTATGTCCCTTTTCTTTCTAGGAAACATGTCCTCAAAGAAATTGGCATTCCTTTATTCCATGATTGTACCCACATGGATGTCTGATACATCTGACTTATGCACTAAGAAGTTATAAGCACTACTGTTATTTGCATATCCGATGAAAATGCAATCTATAGTCTTAGGCTCAATCTTGACCTGTTTCAGCTTAGGTACTTCAACATTTGCCAAACAAACCCACACCTTTAAGTATTTGTAGGTGAGTTTCTTTCCCTTCTATAGCTCGTATGGAGTCTTGTCCTTACCATTATGTGAGACTCTATTAATAATCTTATTAGTGGTAAGAATTGACTTATACCGTACACTTAGCTGGTTCTCAACTTCTGCTTTGTAGCGTTTGAATGCTTCAAAGGCTTCATCATTACTTTTTAATAAGTAAAGGTAACAATACCTCGTGCTATTATCTATGAATATCACAAAGTACTTGTTCCCCTAGTTTGTGCGAACTTCAAATCACATATATCTGTGTGAATAAGTTCTAGAGGAGCAATTTCTCTTGCGATGGATCTAAAGGGAATCTTTGAGAGTTTTGTCTCTAAGCACACCTTACACTTACGTTGAGGGTTTACGTCGATAGATGACAATAACTCCAACTTTACCAATCTTTAGATAGATTGATACTTTACATGTCCTAATTTATGATGCCATAAATTAGAAAACTCAATTTTATTAATAGAAGACATTACAGACAATACGTTAACTTTAAAGAGGCTTTCACAGACGAAACCCCTTCCTACAAAAGTTTCATTCTTAGTGATTACAAATTTATTGGACTCAAACACTAGCCTAAAACTAGCATTCACCAATAAATATCCTGACATTAAATTTCTTCTAATCTCCGGGACATGCATCTCCTCCTTCAAAGTAAGCTCCTTTTCGGAAGTCATCTTCAGGACCACCTTTCCTACCCCTAGCATATTAGAGGAAACATTGTTGCTCATGAACAACTTCTTATATGTGACTGGGGTATATGTTGAGAAAGCTTCTCTATTGGAACATATGTGACGGGTAGCCCTGTGTCCATCCACCACCGCATAAGATTCTCAATGAGGTTTTCTTCAAGTACCACCACCGAGAACTCCTCAATCATATTGTCAAGAAGCGTGTCTTAGATGATGTTTGCCTTAGCCTTGCCCTTGGCTTTCTCTTTATTCTCATTCTTGAGTTTGTGGCAATCCTTGATTATGTGACCAGGTTCCCACAGTAGTGGCAGTTCCCTTTAAACTTATCTGTTGTTGGGGCCTTACCAACCTTATGGAACTTGCGCTTCTTGCTCGTGTTCCCTTTGGCCTCATCTAGATTTTCCTTTGCCTCAGCGGGTTGCTTACATTTAGGCATGGACTTCTTATTATCCTCCTGAATCTGGAGTTTGATAATAAGTTCCTCAAGGGTCATCTCCTTGGTCTTGAGTTTTGAGTAACTCGTGAACTCATTACACGAGGGAGGTAACTTCTCAATTAACGATGCAACCAAAAATTGCTCATTTGGTTTCATTCCTTCCAAATCCAGGTGATGTAAAATCATTTGGAATTCCTGGACTTGGGATATCACAAGTTTTGCCATCCACCATTTGAAATTTCAGAATTTCCCAATGATAAATTTCTTAGTACCAACATCTTGTGCGTTGTAAGTTTTTTGCTGTTTATCCCACAAATCATTGGCGGTGCCAATGGTGCAATACACCTTGTAGAGAGGGTCAGATAAACAGTTCAGAAAATAAGTTCGACAGACGAAATCACTATAACTCCATGCATCAAGAGTCATCTTCATGTCATTAATGACATGGATATCTTGGCCCCCTCCAGCCGTTTCATTTGACTGAGGGTCCGTTTCATCTCCAGTTTTGGAGGATCTTCTGTTAGGAAATGAGTTATTCCCATAACAGTTAAGTAGAACATCATCTTCTGCTGCGGTCTCTTAAAATTAGCGCCCATGAACTTTTCTGGGCGTTCATAGTGGAATCCAGTGGGTGGAGGAACAGTAGTGTTCCCTTGAGCAGTGGGAAAGGCATTGTTTGAGCCTTATGCAGCAGTGGAGAAGGCACTAGGTGTGCCTTGAGCATATCCAACATCAAATTGTTCTCCTCCACTCATCTTTGGTAGCAGTTACAACGAATATTGTCTTAAGTTTGTGAGTAAAATTGTAGTACAACAATTGGATGGTTACAAGGAAACGGGAATGTAAGCACCTATTACAAGAATACAATATGGAAATGAGAACAAAACAAGGCTTGCTGATTCGAGTGATATTCACTCTGTCCTTAAGACAATATTGCCCCGTATATATCATTTTACGGTGATTGGCAACTTGTATTCTAAGATAAAACAACAAAAAACAAGTGAGTAAAAGAAACTCAAATGTTTACCAAAAGAAGAACCTTTTGAGTGTGTGAAAGAAAACTTAGAGAGGAAGAAGTATTCAGAAATTTCTGATTGCAAGTGTGTTCTTCGATTGAGCCAAGGGCCTCAATTTATAGTGTGAGAAAGATGACCTCTCATCTAGCCAACTAATAGCAATAAATAGCCATGTAATGACACTTATTGAGAGGTTTCATTCAGCCAAATTATTCTTGAATTCATGTGCCATGTAATGGAGAATCAATGCCCCAAACTAGCCCAAAAGTTAGAAACTTTTCAGCTTCCGTCTACCTCGCTGCCAGGGAAGCGCCGCGGCACTGCCTGGGAGGCACCACACCGACTGATCTCCAATATCTAACTGACAATTAGAGTCGCGGCCCTTCGCGGCGATTTCCGACTCGTTTCATCTTTTACATATCGTAAACTTCTTCCTTCATTGACCAATGTGAAACACTCGTCATTTGTCCAACAACCATCTATCATTTCATGTCTTAAACATTTTGTTTACGCACCAATATCTCTTTCACTAAGGAAATTTATGATCTTTGGTACAATGTGTGCACGTGTGTAGAAACGACGTTTCCGACGTGCGGGGCCCCAATTGTTCGAGTCATAAATAATAGGATACATTTTATTTCACATTAATAAATTTCCAACAAGTATGAGTATGGATTTATTTTCTTATAAAAAGAAATGATTTTATTTATCAAGATTATGAGTATAAATCTGTGTATCCCTAATTAATTCTTCTCTCCTAAAAATTTGTTGTGATCCGAGATCCAATAGTGGTGTATTTTTTGAATGTAGGATGATTTGGACCTCTGCATGAAAGACATTTGATAAAGGCAGTGTTTGATGACTTAATCTCTTGTGAATATCTAGGATTTTATGGGATATTCAAGACCTTGATCTCTTTGTGATACCCATAAATTTATGAGATTTTTGAGATCTTGATATATTGATCTCTTTGTATTATACCCATGAATTTATAGATATATTGATCTCCTTATGAATACTCATAAATTAATGGGATATTGGAGATGAATATGGATGATAATAAACATAATACTAGAACCACATGCAAATCTGCTTTAGTAAAATACACAAAGATTCCTCCTAAGAAAGATAGAAAACATAAATCTAACCAAGCAAGAAAGCATAAAATGCTGAAACACAAATTTGGCTAAAAGATGTGGCTTCTATACGACTCACTCGCTTTGAAAGATAAATCTTATACATTTTCTTATACATAAAACGGGAAGAAAGAAGCGACAGAAAGAATTATATATATAGTCGGTAGGTTTTTGTTGGGTTCAAATATATAAGTATGACATAACGAAAGTTTAAAATTTTATTTACTTATCCCAATAATGTCTTCTGGTATGGTTATATGACAATCGAAAAACTGAAAAGTAAAACGTACACAAAAACACTTACAGATTATATATTCTGGAATCTTTACTAAAAGCGAACACACGATTGTTTCCTTCGATTGCAAGCACCTTGCTATAGTGTATTCTTCTGTCAATAAAGTCAGGAAATCTTGGTAGAGGTTTGAGAAAGTTTTATTCTAAACTCTAAGTCTAGAATTGTTTTATAGAATAAGTATCTCATATCAATGAGGTTAATGCTGTATATATAGTTAATTTTAGGTCAAAACCGGATTAGGGTTGAACTCTAAGCCTGACCCAAAAACTGAGGTGCAGTGGCCAGTCTAACTGGATCCACTGCCGAGTCGACGCCGCGACTCAGCTAAGTAGGCGATGCGGTCCCTTACCTCTATTAATGTTCCTCATTTCGATATATATTCAACACATTTAATTAAATCCAAAATTCAATTTTGACTTAATTAAATAATTTTCATCAAATAGAAATTATCCCATAGTTATTATCAATTTAAATATCTCGATTCCAAATCGAATATTTAATACTTTCTCAATACACCCTTAGATCGAAGAGACAACCGACATAGTGTGACCCTATAGGCCTTTATATATTGACATTAATACAATTAAGGTCCATACGGAACTCCTAGATTGCGTACGACGAACTCAATATATGAAGTACGTTTACATGAATCCAGCAAACATAACCTTTATATGAGTTGATAAATTTCTTTCATTTGTGACACACTCGATCAGGCTTAGGATTTGTCATTTGTCTATCCAAATGGCTTGATCACTTTATCTCATCTATATTAGTCGACAACTAGACCATATAATAAATATGTCTCTTCCATTGGCCAATGACTTGGTCGACCTAATATCACTGAGAAGTTGAGTGCTCTCTAGAATATCCAATCGAGGAATGAATCTTATTCTGGACTCAACTACCACCTTAGTTTACATCATAATACACCCAACACAAGCTTTATCTTATCTTATAAGGAGTTTAAGCTTAGGACAGGGTAAAAGTATATTACTCTGTAAACAAGGTGCGTATTGACCTCAATTCAAAGGACCTTTATCTCTCACACACTGATAACACTCTAGACATGTATAACAAATAGTTTATCAGCAGGTTATACCGATACTTTCCAAAAGTATCCATGTGTCCATCACTAGTAACCATTACTCATAACAGGTGAGATATACTACATTCTCCAAGAATGTGATGCATACCACATGTCGACTTATAACATATCATCGATATCTCATTCTCGATGATCATTAGTTGAGACTATTTTGAGATATACGCTCTATCACCAATATCTCACTCTATTAATGACAACGTAAGTTCAAGGGATGCACATTAATAATAATTACAAAGAATCAAATAATAATTCAATAATTGCAATTGTAAATATATTAATCTTATTAATAATACGAATGTTTTCAAGTACATTTGTCCCTAATAATGATTGTCACTAGGACATACATACTCTTAATCTCCCACTTGACCTAGAGTCAATCTCTAATGTATCTAATACCCAAATTTTCAAAATAATCATTATGCTTAACTAAGCTTAATAGTTTAGTAAATGAGTCAGCTAGATTATCATCTGTGGGAACATAGTCTAATTTTATTTCTTCAGTTTCGACCATCTCTCTGAGTATGTGGTATTTCCTTGGTACATGTTTATTTTTGTTTGTTGATCTTGGTTCCTTAAGTTGCACAATCGCACCAGTGTTGTCATAATAAATCATTATTGGACAAGTGGCAATTGGAACAACCCCTAGTTCCTTCAGGAACTCAGATATCGCAACAACTTCTTTACCAGCTTCCGATCCAGCAATGTACTCGGCTTCAGTTGTCGAATCAACAGTTGTTGCTTGCTTGCAAATTTTTTAACTTACTGCTCTACTATTGAAAATGAAGTTATATCCAGATTGAGACTTAAAATCATCAAGATCTGTCTGGAAGCTAGCATCAGTGTACCCAGTAGCCACTGGCTTCTCTTGTCCACCATAGACTAAGAAATATTCTTTAGTTCGTCTAACATACTTAAAAATACTCTTGACTGCTTTCCAGTGTTCTTCTCCAGGATTTTACTAAAATTTGCAAGTCATACTAAGTGCATAGGCCACATCTGGCCTCGTACAGGTGTAACGGTCCGTCTGGTCGTTTAACACTTTAAACTACGAAAAAGAATTATGACATTGAGAATACGAGACTTTATGAAATTATCGGGAATTAAAGAAAACGGAAGTTAAGATTAAAAGAAGTGATATTAAGATTTAATTACTTGGAGGATTGATTTAATTTAAGTAGACAATGAGGGACTAAAATGTAGTATTTTATGGACCTAAGTGTAACAAGGGAAATTCAGATTTTGTTTTAATTAACCAAAACTCTTTCTTTCTTTTTAATGGAAATAAGAAAAAAACCTACTAGGTAGAAGAGAGGGAGACGTGCACAACCAGCAGGGAGGAGAAGGAAGGAAAGTAAAAAAGAGAGGGGGAGAGGGACGAGCAGCGAGAGAGGGAGAAAGGGGAGTACGAGCGCAGCACGCAGGAGAGGGAATGATAGGAGAAAGAAAGAAGAGAAAGAAACCCTAGTAACTAGAAGACAAGGAGTAATAATTAAACTATACATGATCCTTATATTAATGTGTTATTGAATGAAATCAAATTTTCAAAGAGGTCATTACACGGTAATTCCACAATCCACTTGAATAGAGAAACTTGAGGGATGTAACATGGCATAATGATTACATCAGCATACTAAATATGGAAACTGTATAAATCCATAAAGAATATAAAAGTATGGGCTGAATGAAAGTTGTATATTACTCTGTTCCCGTCAGTTTAAGATCTTACGGAGATAAATACGACATATGGTTAGAAAGTTATGACTGCTTAAAGTTTTTGCCTCGTTTTACCGAAACCCATGCGACATAGCATATAAAACATGAAAACTGTACAAATTCGTAAAGAATATGAAAATATGGGATGAATGAAAGTTGTAGATTACTCTGTTCCCGTGAGTTTGAGACCTTACGGAGAAATATCCGACGTATGGTTTGGGAGTTATGACTGTTTAAAGTTTCTGCCTTGCAAATATTCTGGCGACACATATTTCATAGGGTTGTTTCTTTTGTATATTTTCACCAACTACACTAAGTATTGTCAGGTGGGATTAGGTATAATAAGATATCCTAGTGTTTCCTTCGATGTGGTACAATAAACACCTTATTTGGAGTTACAAATTTAATATTATATCATTCACAAGCGGGAGATACGAGAAAGTAAAAAGAAAGGAATATTATTTGTTTGTCCTGAAGTTATGCTAATATTTTTATAGGGGTATGAGTTTAGTAATACAATGGAAATGATAAAGATCTTGTTAATATAAATATAGCAATATGGGTGTCCTTAGATTTGTATTATAATGTAGTTCACATATTTTCTAGATTTTAATCGTTCAGAGGCTCTACGCAAGGGGAGGCATTGGTTTGATTGTTAGTGGCACCCTCTCGACATTGAGGTAAGTTATGGTTTACTTTAGTTAGACTCTGATTAGAGAATCGTATGTAGTTGTAGGAAGTGACGGGGATAACATGATAGGCCTTCGGGCATGAAGTGGAGATAAATTACATTTACGTTGGTTCCGTCAGCTGTTATGTGGGCTTGTTGCCATATGTGTTATTTTCCGTGATTATCACATGATTTGACTTGTACTTATTTATTGTATATCGGTGACACGTGTTGAGACTTGATATCATGCCTGACATACTTCCCATATTATTTTGTGATGATGATGAGCTAAGAGACTGAGAGTGATTGATCGTCTCCGAGGTTTCTGCCGGAGATTGAGCGGATTGATAGCCTCCGAGGTTTCTGCCGGAGAGCGGGAGTAATAGCCTTCGAGGTTTCTGTCAGAGAGCGGAAGTGATAGCCTTCGAGGTTTCTGTCGGAGAGCGTGATTGATAACCTTCGAGGTTTCTGTCGGAGAGCGGGAGCGATAGCCTCCGAGGTTTCTGCCGGAGAGCGGGAGTGATAGCCTCCGAGGTTTCACGAGAGGCGGGAGTGAGAGGTGACATTGCATTGCATTCATCCACTCATATTTTTACTGATCATTTGGTGAATTATATCTGTCTTGGTTGATTTCATGATTTCTTTACACTTTGCTTGTATATGATACGAGACCATGCCTGATTGCTCTATGTTCTACTTGTTGGTTTCAACTTCTTCATGCGTTATCTAATCACTGTTGGCCTATGATGCTTACCGGTACTAGTGTTGTACTGATACTACTCTTGCTGCACTTTTGCTGAGTGCAGAGTACGATCCAAGTTCCAGTTCTACGCCCCGTGGCTGATTCGCGAGGTGGACATCTTCTAGTCATTTGGGGTGAGCTACTTGGTCGTCCGTGGCCCTTGAAGGGCTTCTTAGTTAATTCCATTTTTCTTTGGTTATTGACAGACAATATGTAGCCTTCAGGCATTCCTTCAGACTTTTATTTTTCAGATTTATTAGTGCTCTTGTACCCTTTTGATCAGATTTTGGGGAATGTCGTAACCATTTAAGTATTAAGACTTTATAACTTTTTTTTCTTTATTTATTTTCCGCTGATTTAATTTGTTATTGAGAATATGGTTCGCCTACTCGGGGGAATAGGATAAGTGCCATCACGACTCGTGAATTGGGTCGTGACAAAGTTGGTATCAGAGCTCCTAGGTTAATCGGTCTAATGAGTATAAGAGCAATGTCTAGTAGAGTCTTGTGGATTGGTATGTAGACGTCCGTACCTATCCTCGAGAGGCTATAGGACATTTAGGAAACACTCCTTCTTTTCTCCTTTCGTGCTAGTTCAATCCGATAGGTATCTGGTTCATTCTCTTCGTGTGAGATCATTCATATTGGTATCTTAAACTCATTTCTATGTTCTCTCACAGATGGTAGAACTCTAGTGTTGTCAATTTCTATATGAATTTAAATTGCAACGATGCTAGATTGATTAGTCTATTCGTTAGACCCTCCTCCACTAGGTTTGGAATAATATTGTTGTGTTCCAAGTGTGCTACTACTTGTTCTTGCTCGTTCCAAGTTGGTAGGATATGGACAATGGGAAAATGTTTCTAGTAGGTGTGGGTTCATGGTGTTGTAGTTTTTGTCGAAAGGTGTGAAAAGGTTTGTTAGGTGCTTGAATACAAGATTAGGGAGACATAGGGAGGAAATTCTAGTATTTTAGGGAATTGAAAGGGGTTGTAAGAGTATCTTGTCATTGAGAGCCCCACTGGTGTCGAAATGAAATTGAACTGGTGCTAATGGTTGTTTGGTAGGGGAAATTGAGGAAACTAGACATTATTGTTGTGTGTGTAAGGTTCGTGGTTGCGACGAGGGCTTGATCCTGATGTTTGGCTTTGGTGGTGACAGTGGCGTGGAGGTTGGTTGTTAAAGCGGCACATGGTGGCTATTGTTTTCAAAGGAGGATAGCTTAGGAGTTTGTATATGTGGGTGAAAATGACTTATATGTGTACCATCTGTAAGAGCACACAGAGTGAAATCTTTACATCTTAGTGAAAGATCTTGATGTGTTTTTTTTTTGCTATTTATGTTACGTGGGCCTTCCCTTGCTATGGAGGGTGATTAGAATAAAAAGTTATTGTCAGAGATATTGAACCCAAATCACTAACTAGATCGTGGGAAGGGCTTATCCCAGTTGGGCTTGTTAAAATTTTCAAGTGAGCTTTTTAACGAAGTAGTGGTCATGTGTACTGTACATTAATAGTTTTCTTCAAATAATTGACTTTTTGTTCCAGGCTATTTTCGTAGGGCATGGTCTTAATTTTAGGTGGGTCATTGATTGAGAAGGAAAATTGTCTCATATTTTGTGTATGAATAGGATGGATTGTGTGTGGGGGGAGGATAGGATGTACTTTATTTTATCCACATTTAAAGTTGTTGACGATGACGCCGAAAACTTGGAGACCAAATTTTAGACAGAATTTTGTTGACTTTCATATTTGAATGTGACATTCAAAAATAGAGTTTCACATTTGGATTTGACATTCAAAAATAGAGTTTCACCTTTGAACGTGCCATTCAAAATAATCTCTATTCCATTTGCATCAAGATTGGTTGTATTCTGGGGTTTCAAAGGGCTTCTTGTCTTGGAAAAATAGGATTCATAATTGTTTCGATTTCTAATTGTTGTTGGGAATGTGTAGTGTAGTATATCGGTAGGGAGGAATTTTGCTAATTGTGCAAGGTTACATAATCTAGCATATCGCTCTTTATTGGTATTTATGATATTTGTAGCTATTTTTAGAACAGACCCTATTTGGCTACCTATTTGGTGTAGGATAGCAAGGTTGTAGTATTCTATCGACAGTTCAGGTACCTCTTTTCCTCAACACCTACCTTGTCGCTCGAGGATGAGCGATTGTTTGATTGATATCTAATGTAACGACCCGTCTGATCGTTTAGCACTTTAAACTACGAAAAAGAATTATGACATTGAGAATACGAGGCTTTATGAAATTCTCGAAAATGAAAGGAAGCGGGAGTTAAGATTAAAAGAAGTGGAATTAAGATTTAATTACTTGGGGGATTGATTTAATTTAAGTAGACAATGAGGGACTAAAATGTAGTATTTTAGGGACCTAAGTGTAACAAGGAAAATTCAGATTTTGTTTTAATTAACCTAAACTCTTTCTTTCTTTTTAATGGAAATAAGAAAAAAACCCTACTAGGTAGAAGAGAGGGGGACATGCGCAGCCAGCAGAGAGGAGAAGGAAGGAGAGGAAAAAGAAAGGGGGAGAGGGACGAGCAGCGAGAGAGGGAGAAAGGGGAGTATGAGCGCAGCACGCAGGAGAGGGAAGGAGAGGAGAAAGAAAGAAGAGAAAGAAACCCTAGTAACTAGAAGACAAAGATGAAGCACTCAATTAAGTTCAGGTTAGATTTTATGTTATATGGTTGAATTAATTTATTCATGATCCTTATACTAATGCGTTATTGAATGAAATCAAATTTTCAAAGAGGTCATTACACGGAAATTCCACAATCCACTTGAATAGAGAAACTTGAGGGATGTAACATGGCATAATGATTACAACAGCATATTAAACGTGAAAATTGTACAAATACGTAAATAATATGAAACTATGGGATGAATGAAAGTCATATATTACTTTGTTCCTGTCAGTTTGAGACCTTACGGAGAAATATCCGACTTATGGGTTGGGAGTTATGACTGTTTAAAGTTTCTGCCATGTTTTATAAATATTCTGGCGACACAAATGTCATAGGGTTGTTTATTTCGTAAATTTTCACCATCTACACTAAGTATTGTCAGGTGGGATTAGGCATAATAAGAGATCCTGGTGTTGCCTTCGATGTGGTACAATAAACACCTTATTTGGAGTTACAAATTTAATGTTATATGCTTCATGGCGAGAATCTGAGAAAGTTAAAAGAAAGGAATATTATTTGTTTGTCCTGAAGTTATGCCAATATTTTTATAGGGGTATGAGTTTAGTCATACAATGGAAATGGTAAAGATCTTGTTAATATAAATATAGCAATATGGGTGTCCTTAGATTCGTATTATAATGTAGTTCACATATTTTCTAGATTTTAATCGTTCAGAGGCTCTACGCAAGGGAAAGACATTGGTTTGATTGTTCGTGGCACCCGCTCGACATTGAGGTAGGTTATGGTTTACTTTAGTTAGACTCTGATTAGAGAATTGTATGTAGTTGTAGGAAGTGACGGGGATAACATGATAGGCCTTCTTGCATGAAGTGGAGATAAATTACATATATGTTGGTTCCGTCAGCTGTTATGTGGGCTTGTTGTCATATGTGTTATTTTATGTGATTATCACCTGATTTGACTTGTACTTGTTGATTGTATATTGGTGACACGTGTTGAGACTTGATATCATGCCTGACATACTTCCCATATTATTTTGTGACGATGGTGAGGTGAGAGACTGAGAGTGATTGATTGTCTCCGAGGTTTCTGCCGGAGATTGAGCGTGATTGATAGCCTCTGAGGTTTCTGCCGGAGAGCGGGAGTGATAGCCTCCGAGGTTTCTACTGAAGAGCAGGAGTGATAGCCTCCGAGGTTTCTCCTGGAGAGCGTGATTGATAGCCTCTGAGGTTTCTGCCGGAGAGTGTGAGTGATAGCCTCCGAGGTTTCTGCCGGAGAGCGGGAGTGATAGCCTCTGAGGTTTCTGCCAGAGAGTAGGAGTGATAGCCTCTGTGGTTTCTGCCGGAGAGCGGGAGTGATAGCCTTCGAGGTTTCTGCCGGAGAGCGGGAGTGAGAGAGGTGACATTGCATTCATCCACTCATATTTTTACTGATCATTTGGTGAATTATATCTGTCTTGGTTGATTTCATGATTTATTTACACTTTGCTTGTATATGATACGTGATCATGCTTGATTGCTCTATGTGCTACTTATTGGTTTCAACTTATTCATGCGTTAACTAATCACTGTCGGCCTATGATGCTTACCGGTACTAGTGTTGTATTGATACTACTCTTGCTGCACTTTTGCTGAGTTCAGAGTACGATCCAGGTTCCAGTTCTACGCCCCGTGGCTGATTCTCGAGGTGGACATCTTCTAGTCATTCAGGGTGAGCTACTTGGTCATCCGTGGCCCCTGATGGGCTTCTTAGTTATTTCCATTTTTCTTTGGTTATTGACAGACAATATGTAGCCTTCGGGCATTCCTTCAGACTTCTATTTTTCAGATTTGTTAGTGTTCTTGTACCATTTTGACCAGATTTTGGGGAATGTCGTAACCATTTAAGTATTAAGACTTTATAACTTCTTTTTCTTTATTTATTTTCCGCTGATTTAACTTGTTATTGAGAATATGGTTCACCTACTCGGGGGAATAGGATAGGTGTCATCACGACTCGTGAATTGGGTCATGACAACAGGCCATGGCATACCTGGTTGATCTTATAGCTGAAGTATATGGAATTCTCTTCATATGTTCAAGTTCTGCGACAATAGAAGGGCTATCCTTCTTTGATAACTTGATGTCTTGACCCATAGGAATGTTAGCTCTCTAGGTCACAAATTATATCTTGTTTTATTAGATGATTTTTCACATCTTTTATGGATTTATCCACTCAAATTCAAATCTGAGATTTTTGCTAAATTTCTTGAGTTTCAAAAATTTATTAAAACCCAGTTTGAAAAATCAATAAAATCCTTTCAATGTGATAACAGACGTGAATTTAATAATTCAGCTTTCCATAATTTTTGCTCCCAATGTTCCGATTCTCTTGTCCTCACACCTCCCCTCAAAATGGTAAAGCTGAACGAATTATTCGCATTGTTAATAACATGGTCCGTACTCTCCTCTTTCATGCATGACTGTCATCATCTTTCTGGGTCTATGCTGTCAAATGGTAGAATATCTCCTAAATATTTTACCTACTAGCACCTTACAAAACAATACCCCCACAGACTTCTATATTGTAGGATTCCATCTTATGACCACCTACGAATTTTCGGTTGTCTGTGCTATCCTAATCTTACCTCTACCACCCCTCATAAGTTGGCTCCTAGAACTACACCATGTGTATTCCTCAGTTTCCCACCCAACCATAGGGGTTATCTGTGCTACGACGTGTCCACTCGGCAGATTCACATTTCTCATCACGTCACGTACAACGAGACGATATTTCCATTTTCGGACCCTCAAAAATACCAAAAACCTGACTACTCATTCCTTGATGAACCAGTCATATCTCCTAGCATTATGATTCAGCTCACTCATATCCCTCCTTCGGCACCGCGACCCCTAGGGGATGCACCGCAACACTAGTCTTCCAGTGAGCAAGTTGATCTTTCACCGTCACCAATCCCCTCTAGTCCTCTGACGGAAAACCATCCATCTTCTCCATCTCCATCTGTCTCGGACTCTACTACTCAACCAATGCAGCCACCCACTGTACCTAGTCACCAAATGGAAACTCGTTCCAAACACGGGATTTTCAAACCCAAAGTTCAGTTTAACCTGTCTGCCCAAACCATTTCTCTACTTCCAAATAACCCCAAATTGGCTAAACTTGACCCTAATTGGAATGCGGCCATGTCTGTAGAATATAATGCTTTAACTAAGAAACATACTTGAGATCTAGTACCTAGACCAGAGGGGGTGAATGTGATCAGATGTTTGTGGCTTTTTCATCACAAATTCAGAGACAGTGGTGTTTTGGAACGCTACAAGACTAAACTTGTGGCAAATGGTACTAATCAGCAGGAGGGCATTGACTGTGGTGATAATTTTAGCCCGGTTGTTAAACCGACTGCGATTCATACTATTCTTAGTATTGCTATGGGAAAAAAGTGGTCGATTCATCTGCTGGATGTCAAGAACGGATTTCTTCATGGGGATTTAAAAGAAACTGTGTACATGCATCAGCCACGTGGTTTTGTTCATCCAGTCGTTCCCCAGTATGTCTGTTGTCTCAGAAAGTCACTCTATGGTCTAAAACAGGCACCTCGTGCTTGGTATGACCGTTTTGTCAGGTATATTATGCAGATTAGGTTTATTTGCAGCAGGTGTGACATCTCTCTGTTCATGTTTCATCATGGTAGTGATATTGCTTACTTGTTATTATATGTGGATGATATTGTTCTCACTGCCTCATCTGACAAATTGAAAAATGACATTATTGCTCTTCTCAAAACTGAATTTGCTATGACTGATTTGGGCAAGCTGAGTTACTTCTTGGGTATATCAGTTACTAGATCTGCAGATACTATGTTCCTGAGTCAGCGTAAGTATGCAGAGGAAATTGTGTTCAGAGCTAAGATGTCGAATTGCAAGGTTGTGCCTACTCCTGTTGATTCGAAATCCAAGCTCAGTGCTTCTGAGGGTGATCCAGTGTCTGATCCTACTCTCTATAGAAGTCTTGCAGGTGCTCTTCAGTACCTCACATTTACCAGGTCCGACATTGCATATGTCGTTCAGCAGGTGTGTCTGTTCATGCATGCCCCGAGGGAACCCCATTTTGCTGCTCTTAAGCGTATTATCAGATACATTAAGGGCACTCCTGACTATGGGTTGCATCTCTACCCCTCCGCTCCGAACATGTTGCTCTCTTACACAGATGATGATTGGGCAGGGTGCCCGGACACGCGACGCTCTCTGGATATTATGTGTTTTTAGGGGATAATTTTATCTCTTGGTCTGCCAAGCGACAAGCCACATTATCCCGCTCCAGTGCTGAGACAGAGTATAAGCGTGTTGCTAATGTAGTTGCTGAGATCTGTTGGCTCTGGAATCTTCTCTTGGAGCTCAGTTGTCCATTGCGTAAGGCATCTATAGTCTATTGTGATAACATATCTGCTATTTATATGTCTCATAATCCGGTCCAGCATCAGCGGACCAAACATATTGAGATGAATATTCATTTTGTCCGTGAGAAGGTCGCACGTGGTCTAGTCAAAATTCTACATGTACCCTCCTCCTATCAGTATGCAGACATCTTCACAAAGGGACTACCCAGACAACTGTTCACAGACTTCAGATCCAGCCTGAGCATTCGGCCTCCTCTCGCTCCGTCTGAGGGGGAGTATTAGCGAATATTCTTCAAATATTCACATTATATATTGTATTTATTAGTATAATGTATTTAAGGTAACTTAGGATTCTTACTATATTAGGAATCACCTTTGTACAACTATATATATTGTGATTAATGGAAAAAAATTCCTAAGGGAAATTATTCCACAATCTTACAAAAAAAAAAAAATGTGGGTAACTGCATTCAAGATCAATAAATCAATTACTAAAGTTGTATTATAGACCTCAAGTGGTCTGCACTTATGTATGCTGGAGATGTAGGATGGGTCGAGTGTAACACAGATGGAGCTTCTAAGGGAAATCCTGAATTAAGTTCACCAACTTACTATATTAGAGATTATAAAGGAGATATGATCTTTGCTACATCAACAAGAATTTCTGACACAACAAACATCTTTGTAGAAGCAAAAGCAATACATGATGGAATTGCTTATTGCGTGAGAAATCAGTTGTTGCCATTGATTCTTGAAACTGATTCACTTACCATGAAGAAGGTGTTGGATGCAGAATGGGATATTCCATGAACATTAGTATGAAGATAATATAATGGAGGAAGAAAGGAGTCATACAAATTTTTTCACTAACTTAGTTTTTAATTTTGCAGGTACAATACAATTTCATTCTTTCCAGGAACTACCAGTAGCAGCAAGAAAAATACTCAATCTGGATAATATGCAGATGGAAATTTTGAGGCTCAAAACTCTGAAGGCAAGGAAACCTGATTGAAGTTACTGCACAGTTCAAATACGCAATCTTGAAAACTGCTATCAAAGCAAAGTCCCTGCTCATTTTTGAAACATCAGGAAGGAGAGTTACATGATCTGTGATCCCTGAAACGATATTAGGCAGTCGATATTTCTTCTACTGAGGTACTATCTAATATGTGGTATTAACCTGAGGTTCGTTCTATTGGAAGAACATCAATAGAAGTTATGTTCAAAGAATGTTACATCCATGGTCATTTATATCAGAAGCAAAATATAGCAAGTATTGAGGTTTGAGGCTCGTTATTCCTAGATAGAAGGATATTTCTTTGGTGATTGATTCCATAGCACATGTGAGAGCTTTGAGGTGTCTTAAAATAGAATTAACCCAAATCCAGCATCGCCCTCTTCCAGTGAGGGGCACACAAGACTTCCCTTCTAGTCTTTGGTATGGATATGGAAGTTCATGCAGCGCAGTCTCAGTTATTAGTTATAGGACAACTTCATCCCATTAGAGGCAATGTTAGTCTAGTTTGTTATATTATTTCTTTTGAATTGTTTGTGTTTTTTTGATTCTTTGTACAAAACTTTTTTACCAATAAATTCCTAGCTAGCTCATGCTTTCTAGTTTTACTTAAAAATAATCATTTATGTTGAGTTTACCTAATTACATAGTGTGACCAGTTTAGAGAAAAAGAAAAAGAAGAGAAAAGAAGAGAAAGAGGAGAGAGGTGAGAATCGTATCAATAAGCAGAAGAGAGAATAAAGTAAAAATGTATTCTTTAGAAATGAATGACTTGTTTTTTATTTCAATGTACAATGTATTTATATATACACATATACCCCACTTTCCAATTAACTTCTCCTAACAATTTTCTTAACTAACTAATAACAACTTTAACTACCTCTATCAAACTTAACTAACTTCTAACAACCTTCCAACAAACTCCAACTACCATAACTAATTATGGCACATGTGTATTTAATGACATATCTTCCACACACACCCGCAAGCTAGGGGAGATGCCGACATTATTCATCCCTAGCTTGGACATCAGGTAACTATGTTGCTGAACACTCAGGCCCTTTGTAAGCAGATCAACAGGTTGTTCAGCAGATGACAAGTAACTAGTGTATATAAGTCCATCTTTTATTTTCTCCAGAATGAAGTCACAATCGATGTCGATATGTTTCGTACGCTCATGAAAAACAGGATTAACAACTATCTATATGGCAGACTTGCTGTCAGAGAAGATAAAAATAGGCAACTGAACCGGGACTCACAATTTTGTAAAAAATCTGGTAAGCCAAACAACCTCAGCTACTGAAGCAGCAGGTGCCCTGTACTCAGCCTCAGCTGAACTCCTGGAAATGGTAGCCTACTTATTAGCTTTCCATGAAATTGGAGAATGTCCAAATAACACTAAGTAACAAGTAACAAATCATCTAGTGTCGAGGCAAGAACCCCAATCAGCATCACAGAAGACTTGTAGCTGAGAAGTGCTTGAACTGTGGAGAAGAATGCCCGACCCTGGAGCACTCTTAATGTACCTCACAAGCATCAGTCCAGCTTCCAAGTGAGAACTCTTGGAATTCTGCATAAACTAACTGAGATGTTGGACAACAAATACAATATCTGGTCTGGTATTAGTAAGATATAGGACCTCCCAATAAGTCTCCTATACATGCTAGGATCTGGTAATAGAGAATCATGAGAAATTGGTTTGGATGTTGAGTCTTGGGAGGGAGGTTGAGAGGTGATATAGTTGTCATATTCAATAATAGTAAGTTTCTGATTCATCTCCATGGGCGAAAGCACATGTTTAGCTCCTGATAAGCCTAAGTGAGAGATCAGCTCCACGACATACTTCCTCTGATGTATAAGTATCCCCTGTGAGCTTCGAGGAAACTCAATGCCAAGAAAATATTTGAGCTCACCTAAATCCTTGATTTTGAAAGAAGCCTGTAGTGTTGTTTAGTAGATTGAATAAGTGTCTGATTATTGCCAGTGATCAACAAATCATCAACATATACTAAGACCACTACAAGTTTGTCATCCTGCTGCTTAGTGAATAAGGAATAATCTAGATAACTCTGATGAAAACTTGAGGAAATTAAAGCTTAAGTTAGTTCAATGTTCCACTGTCTAGAGGCATGTTTTAGACCATATATGGATTTGAGTAGCTTGCACACTTTATTCTGTCATCCTGTGGTGTTAAACCTCTCTGGCGTCTTCATAAAGACTTCTTCATATAAATCTCCTTGAAAAAATGTATTATAGACATCCATTTGGTAAATAACTCAGTGCTTAGCAGCTGCCACAACTACAACAATTCTGACATTAGTCATTTTAACAACATGGGAGAATGTCTCATGGTAATCTAACCCCTCTTTTTAGTTGTATCTTTTTGCCACTAGTCTAGCCTTGAATCTTTCAACCTCTCATATTGCTTTATACTTAATCTTGTACACCCACCTGTATCCAATGGCCTTTTTGTTAGGTAGAAGATGAACTAGCTCCCAAGTCTTGTTATCCTCCAATGCTTGAATCTCATCTTTCATTGCAGCAATCTATCTCTCATCCTTGGTTACTTCTAAATAATTATGTGGCTGAACATCCACAAATATCTATGTTAGGAATGCTTGGTACCTGGAGGATAGGCCTGTGTAATCCATCCCATCTGCTATGGAATACAAGCAATTATTGGACCTTTTCTTAGTAATGTAGTCTTTATGCCAAATAGGAGGTTTACTAGTTCTTATAGACCTCCTGGTGTTAGATATGTGTACTGATTCATCTTGGCAACCTGAAGCTCCTAAGACATCACTATGATAATCATCTGCTGAATCACCATGATCTTCACTAGTTGCCATATTAGTATGTAAAATGTTTGAGTCATTGTGTGTGACCTCAACACTATGTGGATAGACTAGATCATCACAGTTAAAATGATCACGTGACTATATAACAACCTCTCTGTCCTTATCCGTGTTTTTGAGTGGAAATATTATTTCCACTAAAACCACATCTCTGCTCATGAAAACAAATTCACTATCCAAGTCATATAATTTGTATTCTTTATGGACACTTTCACATCCCAGAAGGATAGCCCTCACAGTTCTAGGACTAAATTTGTCATGTCTAGGTAAAATAATTGCAAAGCACAAACAACCTATTACCCTCAAGTGTGAAAGTGATGGACATTTGTTGTATAACATTTCATAAGGTGACTTATTCTTTATGACTGTAGAAGAAATTCTGTTCAGAATGTACACTGCCACCTCCACACAGTGACCCCAAAATCTGTCTGGAATGTTAGCCTGTAGTTTGATAGCCCTAGCAGTTTCAAGTATGTGTCTATATTTTCTTTCCACTATCCCATTTTTTGTGGTGTATATGAACACGAACTCTCATGTAACACCCCATACTGTTGAAACAAGGCTTTACAATTGTGATTAAAGAACTCAGTCCCATTATCAGACCTTATTTTCTTAATTTTCATATCAAACTCAGTATGGATTTCAACAAAGAAGTTTTTGAGCAATGTGATTACATCTATTTTAAGTCTTATTAAGAAAACTCATGTCCATCTAGAGTAATCATCTACAATAGTTAGAAAATACTACATTCCATTATATGTTTCAACTCTATATGGTCTTCATACATCTATATGTAGTAATTGAAATGGTGTTGTTGTCTTACTAGTACTAATAGGAAAAGGAACTATGCTTTATCTAGCTAAGGGATATCTCACAATTATTCAGAACACAAGAAGAATTATTTTTAAAACCTGAAGCAAACACTGAAATCTCTCTCATGTCAGCCATGGGCACATGACACAATCTCTGGTGCCATATAACTGCATTAAACTGTTGAAATGCTGCCAAGAATTTATTCAATCTTTCTTTCTTATTCTGTACACCCCAAAAACAGTACATATAATCCTTCTTCTTCATTACCAATCTCTCTCACATTTCCAGATGAGAGATCCTGAAATATGCAATAATATGGAAAGAAAGTGACACTGTAGTTCACTTCCTTTGTCAATTTTGAGACAGACATGAGGTTAAACTTGAAATTTGGCACACATAAAACATTTTAAAGAATGTCACCTCCTCCTAAGTCATAATCTCCAGCATGTATAATTTTATTGATTCTCATGTAGGCAGTTGCACTTTTCCTGCATTTTCTATCATATGTCTCTCACGTAAGCAACCTTGATTACTAACCATATGATTAGTTGCACCTGAATCTATAATCCATTTTATAATTGCTTCATCCGTATTGAGATTACCTGCCATGTTTGCACTGACATTATATTTTCCAGCTTCATTTCTGTCATTGATCATGTTGATCAGTTGTTGGTGATGGCTTGGTGGGAACTGATTCTGAGTCTGTCTTGGATTGTACTGATAAAGCTTCACATTATCACTTTGTCCTCCTTGTCCAGTGTCTTCAAATACTCATATCACTATGTTTGCCCTCTTTGTCTTCCCTTTGAAATTTTATGAATATCTATGTAGTCTATAGCAATCATCTTGCAGATGACCAGTCTTATGACAAAAATCACACTTTATCAACTTAAAACAATCCACTCTCAAGTGTCCTCTACCATGACAAAAGTCACATACTGCGTTGGGATTGTATGGTTTCTTATGTTTTGTGTTTACATTGCCACTCCTAGTTGTAAGCATTGCTACTGATTCCACTGTGTCCTGCAGTATTCTGGTAGATTCTGCAACTATTCTTTGACTCTCCTCTTGATTAACCATTGCATACACTTGGTTCAAGTTAGGTATTTGTGGCATCATGATTACTTGGCTTCTAACTTAACTGTAGCTATCACTCAATCCCATTAGAAACTGAAACATCATTTGGTACTGCACATGATCTATAAACTCTTTCGACAACAATTAGGTGGTGGCATAATCGATTCACACTCATCCCATAAGTCTTTGAGGTTAGAATAATACATAGATACTGACATGTACCTTGTCTTATAGTGAATATTTCCTTGTGCAACTGGAAGGTCCTTGAGCTATTTATTTTGTCAAATCTATCTATCACATCCTCCCATATTGCATGAGCATCAGAGTTGGACATCATTCCAGTAAGTAAACTTTTGCTTACATTTCCCATTAATCACGATACTACAATCGCATTGCATCTATCCCACAGATTTGAAAATTCCCTATGGAATGATTTCCTTCTAATTGTTCTATCAATAAATCCCATTTTACCAAGCAATGCCAAATTCATTGCTCTACTCCACAATGTGTAATTATCCATCCCATTCAACATAATACCAACAGTTAAAGAGCCTGGTGCATCTGATGAAAAGTGATAAAAAAGATGGTTATAATCGATAATTGTTGTCGCATTTACCACATCTTCTCTGTGAGTTTCCATGTTTGTTGAATTCCACGATCACACACAAATGATTCCTCAATTCTCAACACATGAACGTGCTTATTTTGTGACTAATTTGAATATCAATTCTTCGATTTCTTCAATTGCATGTCAAATTTGAATATCAATCCTTCGATTTCTTCCATTGCTTGTCTTCGATTGCGCATCCAGTCAGACAAATGCTTCCATACAGATGCTTCTCAGAATCCACCAATCGAGAATAACTCCTAATAGATTTTGAATCTAGCAATCGAGAACAACTCTCAATCGAACAATTCAGATATGTTTTCTCTGAATTTTATTGCATGTACCGAGAGAAACTCCTCTTGATCCACATAGATCAATATGAATTTGATACCATAATGAGTTTACCTAATTAGGTAGTGTGACCAGTTACAGGAAGAGAGAAAGAAGAGAGGAATAAGAGAAAAGCAAAGAAAAAAGAGAGAGAGGTGAGAAGCGTATCAGTAAGCAGAATAGAGTAAAAATGTATTCTTTAGAAATGAATGACTTGTTTTTCATTTCAATGTACAATGTACAATGTATTTATATATATACATATACCCCCACTTTTCAATTAACTTCTCCTAACAACTTTCTTAACTAACTAATAACAACTTTAACTACCTCTAACAAACTTAACTAACTTCTAACAACCTTCCAACTAACTTCAACTACCATAACTAATTATGGCACATGTGTATTTAATGGCATATCTTTACATTTTCATAATTATAAAGAAAGTTGGCTACCCAACATGCAACATGTTTTTAAATTAGCTAGTACTTTCTCAGTCTCAAAATATATCACGTAATTTTACTTATTGAGAGTTAAATTATTTGAAATTTGATCAATATTTTAATATGTATATTTTCATTATAATGATATGAAAATAACTTCAACTTATAGTAACTTTTGTGTAATTTTTAAATATCTAAATTATAATTATTAAATTAATATAATCCAATAGTCAAATTTACTTCGCAAAGAGAAACTCTTTACTGAATGGTAATCAATTGAATGCCAACAAATATAGTAACATGTCATCATAATACTCATATAATTTGATTAGTTGTACTCATTGTGTTTCAAAATTATACTTGTTTCTATTTATTATTTCACCCTTTTTAAAACCGTGTTTGTAATAAATAATGCAAACTGTTCCGAAGAAAATCAAAAGACAAGGACCCTTATGAGAAATCTGATCGTGAGTCAAATATATATTTTGTCTTTTCAATTCCTCTTCTTATATAACAAATTGATATTTTCATTGTTTCAACTGTGGCACTTTTCCTTCCTCGAAAGTTAATTTGATACCTTGGCGAATCTAATAGTGTTAGAAATGGTTGATTTTGATGTAATCATAGTTATGAAATGGTTGGCATCTTGTTATGCTAATGTTGATTGCCGAACAAAGCTCGTTCGATTCCAATTACAGGTGAACCAATTTTAGAATGGAAGGGTAGTGTCGCAGCACCTAAGGTTCTGTTTATTTCCTACCTTAATGCAACAAAGATGATTTCCAATGGTTGTATATACCATATATGGATTTAGAAGTATAGTATGAATAGGATTTTCCATATTTGGAGATTGTAACTTATATGTATATATATATATATATATATATATATATATGTATAGATATATATATATATATATATATCACATTCATTAAAAGAAAATAATCAAGAGATTATTTCTTTTATGGTATCAGAATTCTAGGACTAAATTACCTTCTCCCAAAAACTCTTCCGCTCCTCTCGTGTTTTTCTGTCTCTATTTCCGAGACCGCTTCTCGATTTCGTGCAAAAAAAAAATTCTCCTCTCTTCCAAAAATTTCTTCCCAATCCCTAATTCACCTATTGTTCTTTAGATATGTCTACGTCAAAGAACATGTTTCATCCAGCCCTTACAATTTTCAACATCAAGAACCACATCTCTATTGTTCTTGAAATGGAAAACGTCCAATACACGACGTGGGCGGAATTATTCAAAGTTCACACACGCTCACATCAAGTTCTCCATCACATAATTCCCTCGGTACTTGGCGAGGAGAAGGTGCCTACCCCCGAGGATAATTCTACGATATGGACAACACTTGTTGCTACCGTTCTACAATAAATTTATTCCACGGTCTCTACAGACCTCTTGCAGACGATTATTGAACCTGAAGCTACGACAATGACTACTTGAAATAGGATGCGTGATATATTCCAAGATAACAAAAATTCTCGTGATGTCACTCTTGAGCAGGAATTTTTCCATGTCAACATGGAAGATTTTCCTAACGTCTCGGCCTATTGTAAAAAGGCTGAAAGAATTGGTGGATCAACTCTGTGACGTTAGTGCGCCCGTTACCAATGATCGTTTTTTTTCTTTAAATGGTTGCATTTCTGTCTGAGGCCTATAATGGTATCGGTACACTACTTCATCAAAGTAATCATCTGCCTCTATTTTATCAGGTTCATTCCATGCTCACGTTAGAAGAAGTCGGTTTGGCTAACAATGTGGCTAGCAGGGCACATTCTGTCGTAATTATGACCACGTCAGATGACCCTCACTTATTTTTAAAAAATTTGGGCCAAAATCATAATAACGGTAGTGGCAAAAAGGGTCAACGTAGTAAAAATAATGGCAAAAATTGCGGTGACAATCAAGGTAGTAACGTCGATGGTGGGGCAGGATTTAACGGTGGCGGCATCAGCAGTAGGCCTCGGACCAGTGGGCCGCAGGCCACATGGCCCCCGTCGTGGCCTCCTGGCAGTGGGGCTGGGCAAGTGGTCACTGGCCCAACAACCCCTACGACCTATACTACCCGCATGCTCCCTATCCCAGAAATTGGGCCATATCCCAGCAACAGTCCAAGCCCAGTTTCTCAGGACAAAACAATGGCTTCTGATACGGTAGTGGGTCGGGTCAGCAAGCAGGCCTGCTTGGGCCTCGGCCCCAGCAAGCCTTCCATGCTCCATGCTCCATGCCTAAATCTGACCCCGACACCTACAGATATTGAGACCGTAATGCATACACTTGGCTTAAATCCCCCGAATGAAAATTGGTACATGGACACCGTTGCCACTTCTCATATGACATCCGACCAAGATACCCTCTCGTCTTATTTTAATTTGAGCAAAAATTATGGCATTTTTGTTGGTAATGAAAATTTAATTCCAATTCGTGGTTATGGTCACACAAATCTATCTTCCCCACATCCACCTCTAGTCTTGAAAAACGTCATTCATGCTCCTCACTTAATTAAGAATTTAGTGTATGTCTGAAATTCACTAATGATAATTAGGTATCTGTTAATTTTGATCATTTTGGGTTTTTATGTGAAGGATTTTAATACGGGGATACCTCTAATGAGATGCAGTAGTAGGGGAGAGATTTATCCTATCACCACCACTTCCACGAGTCAAGACATGCCGCTACCTTTGCCGCTATTGTTTCTTCTTTGTGGTATGCACGTTTGGGTCATCATGGGTTCATCTATTATATGTTCTCTGCATAGGAATAAGTTTATTACTTGTAAAGGTACGCATAGTACTCCACTTTTTCAGTCTTGTCCACTAGGGAAATATGTTAGATTACCATTTGTAGCTTCTACTTCTCGTACTTTGATATCTTTTGACATTATTCATAGTGGTTTATGGACATCTTCCGTTTTAAGTTCGTTGGGTCATCGTTACTATGTCTTATTTGTGGATGATTATTCTATTTTTTTTGCGGACCTTTCCTGTATCCAAAATGTCTCAAGTTTTTCCACTTTTCTAAAATTTTAAAGCATTCATCCGTACCCACTTCGAACGGAAAATTAAAAATATTTAATGTGATAATGACAAATAATATGACAATGGGTCGTTTCGGGAATTTTTGTGCAAATCATGGCATCACATTTCACATTTCTTGTCCTCATACATCCTCACAAAATGGAAAAGCCAAAAGAAAAATTCATATCATTAATAATATTGTCCGCACCCTGTTGGCCCATGCTTCCTTACCCACCTCTTTTTGGCATCATGCATTACAAATGGATACATATCTACTTATCATCTTCCCTAACAAAAAGCTAGTATATCATTCCCCACTTAAAGTTCTTTACAATAAAGATCCTTCGTATTCTCATCTTAGGGTCTTTGGGTGTTTATACTGTCCTCTGTTTTCATCCACTATAATTAACAAACTTCATGCCCGTTCTACCTCTTGTGTGTTTTGGGTTATCCATCGAATCATCATGGTAAAAGTGTTTTGATTTATCCTCTAATAGAATCATAATTAGTCGCCACATTATTTTTTATGAAACTCAATTTCCGTTTGCTAAAGTGTGTAGTTCCGTGCCTAGTTCGTTTAATATTTTGGATGACGGAGTCTCACCATATATTATCCATCATTTGTCCGACGAAACCCGTGACCGAGATCTGTCAGCAGGTCCACTGACAGCTGGCCCACCAAATCCCGTCACCACTGGTCCGGTACATCTGCCCAATTATTCTGCCCAGTGGGTCTATCTCACGGCCTAATACCAATTTCGGTATTGTTATCCAGCCTCAGTCCACTCCCGTACCAACTCCAATTTCAGTTGTTGGACCAGCAAGTCCAATGCCTTTTGGCTAGTTTGTTACCATGCTACAAATTGCCCAAAATCCACCTAATTCTATCTCGAGTGAAGGGCCTGTTACTGATAGTCAGAGGGGTATTTTTAAACCAAAACTATATTTTAATCTCAATTTTAATGTCTCTAAATCTCAATATATTCAGTATATATATAAATGAAAACGTATGATGTTATATAATTAGAATATGGGGTCAATGAAAGCAATATCAGAAGTAATGAGAAAATTCGGAGATGAAAATAGTGTGAGGAACACAATGGATGTACGTGAATAGTAAACAACTATTACTTGTGCTTCAAAAAGATAAACTATAATGATTACAACATTTAATAATCTTGTAGCCAACAAGAGTTGTGGCTACAGTAAACTTGTGAATTCTTGAACTTCGTTCTTGAATGGTTCTTGAGTCTGTCTTGAGTCTTCGTTCCAATTGCAGCAAGCTCCTTGATCTTGATAGACTGAAATCAAAAGCCACTAAATCTGGTAATGTTACAATTGCGATGCTGAGTCGAGTGATATTCACTATGTCCTTAAGACATTATTCCTCCGTATATATCATTTTATGGTAATGGGCAATTGTCTCTCAAGATAAACAAGAACTAACAAATGAGAAAAGGAAACTCAAGTATTTCTCAAGAAGAACATTTGAGTGTATGAAAGAATGCTTAGAGAGGAAGAATTTCAGAAAATCTGATTGTATGTTCTCCAACTGAGCCAAAGGCCTCAATTTATAGTGTATGAAAGATGACCTCTCATCTAGCCAACTAATGACATTCAAAATCCATGTAATGGGACTTATTGAGAGGTTTCAATCAACCAAATAATGGTTGAATTCATGTTCCAAGTAATGGAGAATCAATGCCCCAAACCAGCCTAAAAGTCTGAAACCTTTCAGCTTTCTATCGACCATTCTGCCTTTAAAGCACCGCGGCTCTACTTGGGCGGCGCCGCGGTTCCTGAACTCTAGTGACTGACCAAGCATTTAGCGTCGCGACGCTAGTTAGAGGTGTCGTGAAGCACCGGCGCCGCAACTCTGACGGGGCTGCGTCGTGGCCCTTCACGGCTCAACACCTATTTCTGACTCATTTCATCTTTTGCACGTCGTACACTTATTCCTTCATCTACCAACGTGGAATACGTGTCATTTAACCAACGACCATCCATCATTTCATGTCTCAAATATTTACTCATGTACCAATATTTCTTTCACTAAAGAAATTTATGATACTTGACATTACGAGTGCACGCGTGTAGAAACAATGTTTCCGATGTGCGAGGCCTCAATTGTTCGAGACATAAATAATGGGTTAAACTTAATTTCATATTAGTAAATTTCCAACAATCCCCTCTTGAAAGAGATTTTGGCGCACTCACAAGGTGCCTTTCTAGCAATCTTTTGACGGACTGATGTTGCATCTGGATAGGTAGCTGTAGCTTTGAACCTTCCATAGTTGAATAACATCGGACTTACTTACTATGCGGTGAATGTGATGTCTTGAACCGTTAGTGTTTAGTGTAAGCCAAAACAACTGTACCAACACAACAAATTTCCTTACTTTGTTCTTCTTAATATTTTTTCCGTTGTGGTCGTGGACACACTTAAATTCCTAAGTGCGTTCATTTGAGGAGGCCAGTACTCTCACTTAAATAGGTGGTCTCCTACAAGGTATCCTGCTATACCCCACTTCACAAGTGTTAGGCACCATTAAAAGTTTCCCCAAACCTAACCTCAACCTGTGAAGATCATGAAATGTTTCAGAAACTTAGCCTCTACCCACCATGCAGGTAGCACTTTAATGCCTATCATGGGAATGACTTTAGACTCATGTTTCTTTACATAAATCACCATCCAAAATGTTCTTGCTTCCATCGAAGCGCTCAACGGAACCTTTACGATTTAGTTTTCCTATTGAACCTAATTCCTGGGATCTTCAGTCAGTAAGGTTGGGTATCCACCGTATCAGTTCTTATCGTTTAGGTTTTACGCCAATTCTCCTAAACCGGCAGAACACTTGATATTCGGGTAGCCCTTTAGTTAAGAGGTCCTCTATACCCTTTGATTTAGTAATCAAGGAAGTGCTACCCGAGACGATCAACTGACATACGGTCTTATGTCTCCGACAGATATGTCTAGACGCTGTCATCCGTGCCCTCACATTGTATAACTAACAAAGGCACGAGTTTCTCCCAATAAGAGACTTCCTCTAAGAGGTTGTAAAGTTACTCAACTTCATTTCATGCTTTGTCAAAAGCGATAAACTCTGATTCCATCACGAATTGGCCCATGTAAATTTGGTTAGAGGGTTTCCAAAGACACACCATGCACATCCACTTATGGTTTTGGTGTTCTTCAAGTCTGATGTCCAGTTTGCATCACAATGTTCTCCCAGAACCACTGGACATCCAGAATACTATAATCCATAGATAAGCGAATATTTCAGATATCGTCATATCTGAGTTAACGCCTTCTATTGATCATTTCCAAAATCACGAGTGAACCTTAGTTCAACTGATATTCTTTATAAGCCGATACTAGGTCAGTTATAGTGTGTAAAATACATTGAGCGAAATGTGATATGCGTCTATCGCTCCTGGTATATAGGTGCATCATGATTCCAATCAATTCTATGATATCCATTGGTGACTTCAACGAGACTGTCAAAACACCTCACAAATGAGTTTGGTTTAGACCAGTCTGTTAGATGTCTTAGAAATCCCAATTCCTAAGAAGTCATCTGCAATACCCATATCATTCATATCAAAACATCGTTTCAACATACTCTTAGTCTCTAGGATCAACCTAGGACTATTCTTTTGACGGAATGGAAAGGTGATTTTGCCTCTTCACCTACCTCACATTCAATTTAAGGATTTATGTCTACACACGACAACAATCTCAACTTAGTTAGCTATTGAATGACTTTCTATTTGGTGTGTCTTGATCTATGGTGGCATAGATGCACGGATTACAAATATATCATTCACTTGGTTACATACATACTGTACCTTTTTGGTTATTACAGACCTGTTGGACTAGTCTCAAACCAGCTTAACCAATAACGTCACTGAAAACAAGTTTGGGACATGTATCATCTCTTTTTAAAGTTACCCCATTCCCTTAAGTCCTTTGAGGACAACCTCTTTAACTCCTTCTACTTTGAAGGTGGCGTTGCTTCACATGAACAACCTCTTGCTCATGGTTAGGGCGTAACCGGATCATATGTGATCTAGATGCTATGGTCCACTCCAGTTGCCTTGGCAGAATAAGTGTCCAATTTTTTTTGACTTTCTTTTGGCCTTCAGATCGTTTAAGATCTAGAAAACTTTAGCCCGGCTTTGTATGACTGAGTGTCCAATACTATCCTGTCAAAAGACGGATCTTCTGTCAGAAATTGTGGCAGGTTTGTCTCTAGTCCTCTAATCTTCTTCCCTTACTTAGGATTGTCCATAAATCCAATTTATTACAATCTAAGTCTGTATCTTTTAGGCCGTTGTTTATAACAGTCTAATTTTTAAGCGGGGAGGAAATGAGATTAAACTTTTGATTTTAAAGCGTAAGGAATATAATTTTTCCTAGAAAATCTCTTCATATTCCTAGCCTTACTTTACTCATTTTAATCTCATTATTTACATCTTTTAATCTTATATTTGATAAGGAAGAATAAGTACCTTAGACCTTTTGCATTCCGGCCCACGCCAGTCATGTTGTTGGACTGCGTGTCCAAATCCTCCTTACCTTAAGATGTAGGCTTTCTGCTGCAAGATGGAACAACATCTTCAGCCTTCTCTTCTTGTCCCAGTTGACATCCTTCACCTCTCGTGGGCGCTTGTTTCCACCACTCTCGGGAGTGGTGACATCAACTCTTCCTTGATCCTTAGCCTTGCTAGCATTACTATCAGCAGTATCTTGAAGCTCATCATCAGATCCAGAGATCTCACATTTGATAGAGATATATTTGTAATTATCGTCAAAGAGAGAGACAAAACTAGGACCAGATTGAAAGTTTTGTTGTTGACAGAGACAGTGTTAGAACTCTTAACAGAACTGGTTTCATCAAGAAACCCACAACCAGATTTGGGATGACATCGGCTGGAAACATCTTTCTAGCACTAGTATAAAAATGTCTTAAGATTGTGAGGAACACAATGGATGTACGGGAATAGTAAATAACTATTACTAGTGCTTCGAAAGGATAAACTATAATGCTTACAACAGTTAATAATCTGGTAGCCAATAAGAGTTATGGCTACAATAAACTTGTGAGTTCTTGAATTTTGTTCTTGAATGGTTCTTGAGTCCGTCTTGAGTCTCCGTTCCAGTTGCAGCAAGTTTCTTAATCTTGATAGCCTGAAATCAAAAGCCACTAAATTTGATAGTGTTACAATTGCGCTGCTGATTCAAGTGATATTCACTATTTCCTTAAGACATTATTGCCCCGTATATATCATTTTACGGTAATGCAACTGTCTCCCAAGATAAAACAACAACTAACAAATGAGCAAATGAAATTCAAGTGTTTCTCAAGAAGAACCTTTGAGTGTATGAAAGAATGCTTAGAGAGGAAGAGTTTCAGAAAATCTAACTGTATGTTCTCCAATTGAGCCAAGGGCCTCGATTTATAGTGTATGAAAGATGACATCGCATCTAGCCAACTAATGGCATTAAAGAGCCATGTAATGACACTTATTGAGAAGTTTCAATCAGCCAAATAATGGCTAAATTCATGTCCAAGTAATGGAGAATCAATGCCCCAAACCAGCCCAAAAGTCAAAAACTTTTCAGTTTTCCATCGACCATTCTGCCTTCGAAGCTCCGCGGCTCTGCCTGAACTCTAGTGACTGACCAAGCATTTAGCGCCGCGGCGCTTCCTTCACGGCTCCGCGTCGATTTTCGACTCGTTTCATCTTTTACACGTCGTACACTTCTTCCTTCATTTACCAAAGTGGAACATGTGTCATTTAACCAACGACCATCCATCATTCCATGTCTCAAACATTTACTCACGTACCAATATCTCTTTCACTAAAGAAATTTACGATACTTGACATTACGAGTGCACGCATGTGAAAACGACGTTTCCGACGTGCGAGACCTCAATTGTTCGAATCATAAATAATGGTTAAACTTAATTCCATATTAGTAAATTTCCAACAAAGAGCACATTGCTTGATGAATATGAAAGGATTACATTTGAAATACAATTGAACCAAGCTATTCTTGCTAGGAGTTTATCTGAGCCTCGTAGGAGGAGTACCAGTACTACCCAATTAGCACCACCACCACTACAGGTCGCCGGAGATATGGAGCAAGGGTCGTGCCTCCACCGTGGCCGCCGTGGTTACCAGTTCCAAAAGGTGATGAAGAAGTTGCTCAAACCAATTCTTGATAAAATTAAAGGAGATAATAATAGGATCATAGAAACTCCTCCGATCCTAAGGACCCCAGGTTTTGGAACAAGTTCAGTAGATCCTTACGGGTTTAATTTTAATATATGGTTAGATATACATGATTATAGTTATTTCATTTCTATTGTGCAAAATCTCATTGCTATATACTGCCTTTTGCAGCCAATTTTAATTTTCCCTGATAATGTTGAAAAATTTGTAGTATACTATAACGACAACAACACGTAGTAAAAAAGTTCAATAAACTAAGTCTCAGTTATTCGAAATTAGTATATGCAACTAGTATACGATTTTTATTTGTATTTTATCCGCTATGTACAAGTCTACTTCATCAGTTCATATTGTGTACTAAATTTTGTATTTTAAGACAAATTAATTTTTTTTGTAAAATTTTAGATTTCCTGTCATCCTTTTCCTACATGAACACAGTGCTGGCTTAACCCTAAGGTAAGAAAGTACCTGATTTAGGCCCCAAGAGTTTGAGGCCTAAAAATTATTAGAGTAATATAGTAACGCCCTATATTCCAATTTTAATTCGTGTTGTTTTAACTATCAGGGCCGTCTTTGGATCCGTGCGAGGTATGCTACCGCATAGAGCCCCCCGAAAAATGAAAAAATTTAAGACCCTTTTTTCATTTTTTATTAAGTAGTATTAGCCGTAATTCATCAGAATGTCCATAATTCGCAGGTCTTAGCTCAATAAAGGACCCACTTTTACGAATTAAAACATGACCCCCAAAATATTTGAGACGACCCTGTTAACTATAAGTTGAAATAAATAATTTAAAGCTGAAAAAAAGGTGAGGATATTCCAAGTGAAATTCATGTCTAAAAACAATCCCAACTTTCAAATGATCTTTTTTAATTTCAAATACTTATTTTTTTAACCTAAAACTAATTAAATAGTGTACAAACAGTTATAAATAATTTCAAGTATACATTATTATTTTATTATTTTCACGCTTTTTCATCAGACCTTCATGTTGAATGAATATATATATATATATATATATATATATATATATGAGTCTAATTAAATACCATGTAAAATCTCGTCTTATATTAGGTTTTGGCTTAGTACTATAGTTGGGTAGATAGAGGCAGTGAAGCTGCTCATCCCCTTCATCAACTCTTTGATCGGGATACTATTATCTAGGTTCTTAAACTTGAAATGGATGATGAAGCGTAGGTGACAAGCAGTTGTATGGATACAGTACTTTCTCGTAGACGCTTCTCCAAAGTTTAAGAAGTAAAGAGGTGAATCAAGTAAGAGAAACCACTGAAGATTGTGGTGGAGCGCCAAATACTCATCCATTCTTAACCAGGTGTCTAGGTTTAAGCCCTGAGCATGAAATCACCTTTGACAGGAAGCATTTTACATTCGAAGTGATAATTTCTGGCGAGAAAACTGAAAGTATATGTATGTCCTAGAGACAATCTATATTAGGACACAATGTACTTTATACACATTCGTATTTATATTAATGATGATTAATATTATGGCATTTGCCTTTGTTGAATTATTAATTGATTGTTTATAATATTCTATAAATGCATCCCTAGAGTTTGCGTGTTTATTAATAATGTGAGAATTAATGTTATAACGTAACTCTTAAATTACTTCGACTAATGATCATCGAAATTGGGATATCGATGATATGCGATACATCGACATGTGGTCTGCATCATATCCTTAGGAGATGTAGTATGTCTCACTTGCTACGAGTTATGACAACTCATGATGGACACATGGATACTTGTTGAAGTATTTGTATTGTTACACCCTGTAATTCCAAGGCATTAATAGGAGAACGTACTCAAGGAACTAAGGTTTGAATATTGAAAGGATAGTATGAGTACATTTTTATGGAAAAATGTGAAGACGAAAAATTTATTTTTAAAAAAACTCGGAGTTAGATTCCCTAATATGGATTTATGGGTTTAGTATTGGATTATGAAGTATTGAAATTGATAATAGGAGGCCCGTCAAAATTTCACAATTTGGGAGTGGGGTTCGAAAATTGTAAGTATTTTGGCTAAGTGTTGGATTAATATTTTGTGAATAGAATTATGGGCGAATAAGAGGGTGACATGTGTCCCTCCCCACTTGTGTAGCAAATCTCTAATTATATACATGTATATGTATAGCAAGAATGACTAAGTGTGGGAGGAGGGGGAGTTCGATCAAGGGGGGAGAACAAGTGGCAATTGTGGGAGATATTTGTAAAGGGAAGACAAGTGGACAACTTGAGAGATATTTGTGAGAAATTTTCAAGACAAGTGGACCACTTAGGTCCCTCCCCTTGTGTGATATTTTTCTATATAAGAGAGGTGATAGCAAGACTTATAAATATCTCATCTTCCAAGCTTTCTCTTCTCTCTTCTCTAAGACTTGTATTTCGAATTCTTCAAGCTAGAAGGGAAGAACAAGAGTTGATTATTCTCCTAAATTAGGCACCCTAACCAAGTTTTAAGCCAAATTAACTCTCCAAGGTGTAGTAACCATGGTGTGGCCGAAAGTTGCCTTAAAATTCCTAGGCTTGGAGATGAACTTTTTGGAAGTAAAACAAGAAGGGAAGATGGCTACAAGCTTGTAGTAGATTCATGTGTGTGATTGGAATTTGAAGAATAAGGAGCTAAGACTAAACTATGTACCGACTTTAAGTGGATTATTTTGGGCATGTAAGGATTATTCCTCCTCTTGAAGTAATTGGATATTACATGTTGTAGTAATTAATGAATGAACTTGTGATTAAAAAGAATGGAGAATAAGAAGTATATGTCACAATCTGGACATGTTAATGATCAGGACGCTTTAGCGTGGTCAGATTCATTGATTATGGTGGTTGTTAACATCACATATTACATGTTAAAACATGAAGGAATCTTGTTGTTAACAAGTTGATATAACTTATATAAAAGTATTGGAATATAAGTGGATTATAGGAAGTTATGGAAAACAATTTTGGTTATAGTAGTTGGCGGAGAATACTATAAAACTGTATTAATGGACTGTATTAGTGGACTGTACTAATGGACTGTATTAGTGGACTGTTTTAGCGGACTATTTTACGTAATTAAGAGACTATTTTTACGTGAGAAATAGGTGTGTGAATCACCTTGGTTGCTGTTTTATTTTGCCCTTAATTGGTGCCTTGGTTATTGATGAAATTGGTCTTCTTGAAAGGTGGAAAAGTACATATAAACGGGGGAAGTGTTGCCCAAATATTTATAAAAGAGAGGAGATTCATTGAGTGGTATAAGTGTATACTAGTATCATGAAGTTGATAAAAGTGTTATTATCATTATAGGTTGAAGTACTACCTGTGGCGTATTCTACTTAGCGTGTGGATTAACCGAAGAGGTATGTGAACTCTTCATATCTTCTTTGAGCATGAACCTTATAAAATGATACTTGATATGATAAGTGTCTTGAATTTCCAAATGAGGATTTTAAATGAATTCAGATTTCATTGTGGTGTTTGTTTGATTTGGAAAGAATAGGTTACTTGATTTTAAAGGTGTGAGTGCCTTGATTTTAAAAGAGTAAGTTACTTGAGTTTAAAAGTATACTTGTCTTGACTTTAAAAGTATAAGTCACTTGATTTAAAAAGTGTAAGTTACTTGATTTAAAAGTGAAAGTGTCTTGATGCTACAAGTGCTAGTGTATTGGGGTTTATAAATGAAAAAGGTGCATGGACGTACATAGTTCTATTTGGTTATTTTAAAATGGAAGGCATGGTAATTGTCTTGGTTATTTTAAAAGGAAGACATGGTATTTTCTTGGTTGTCTAAAATGATAGGTGTTCATTTTATTGTAATGAGAGTCAAAGATTATTTAACTTGCAGATGTATGTGGGTTAGAGTCTCATGATATTATATTATTCTCCCGGCGACATTATATATATATATATATGTGAGTTAGAGTCCCATGACATTATATCATTCTCCCGGCGACATTATATATGTATGTGGGTTAGAGTCCCATGATGTTATATGATTCTCCCGACGACATTATATATGTATGTGGGTTAGAGTCCCATGACATTATATTATTTTTCCGGTGACATTATATATAGATGTGTGTGGGTTAGAGTCCCATTGACACTATACTATTTCATGGACTAGCTCTCCATGATTTGAGTTCAAATCCCATGTCACCATATATACATATGTGGGTTTGAGTCCCATGATGTTATATACATACATATGCGGGTTCGAGTCTCATGATAGTATATTCTGAGGGTAGGAGTCCCTGATTTTGGCATGACTTGCATATTTTGAAATGGTAATGATTTCATATTTGAAAGGGGTACGGTTGATTTCATATTTTGAAATGGTATTTATTTCATAAATTGAAATGACACGATGAATCTTACTTTTAAAATGACATATTTTTAAAAGGCTCAGTTGACTCTCATTTGTTTATATAAAGTACAGTAATACAGTGGTACAGTGATACAAGGTACAGTTGACTTTTATTTTATATGACATGGTTGGAGCTGGTAAGGTTTTTACTTGTTCCTGTCATCTTTTGGCCAGTTATGATTTATTAAATGTACTTTATCTTTACATACTTAGTACTTGTTGAACTGACCCCCTTCGGGGGGCTGCGTTTCATGCCGCAGGTTTAGGTACACAGTTTGGTGATCCTCGCTCTTAGGATCTCTACTCAGTTTTGGGAAAATCTCCATTATTTCGCAGGCTTGTCATGTTGGTACGGACCCTAGTATTGTAGGCTTATATATATTCAGGGGTAGGGCGGGCCCTGTCTCGTCATAGGTTACTGTCCAAACTCTTAGATGTCTGTATTCATATGTGGGCTGGACTTGCAGAAATTGTATTAAATTATTGGCCAGATGTACTACTGTGTTGTAGGGATGTTCCCGTTTATATATATATAGCGGCAGCCTCATCGCCTCGCCTTGTTGCTACATATACAATTTTCATTTATTGTTTGGCCTATGTCTGATAAGGAATATAAGGGTATAAGAGGGTGTGCCCAGGAAGAGCACCAGTCACGGGCCCGGGGTTCGGGTCGTGATAGGTATGCCCTGCTGATGTACTGTTTTGTTATATATGTCTACAATGTCATCGGCGTGTGGGAGATAGAAGTCCTTAGACTTGAGGTCAATATCACATTGTTTACGGAGTAATGTACTTTGATCCTGTCCTAAGCTCAAATGCCTTATAAGTTGAGACGCGGCTTGTTTTGGGTGCATTACGAAGTAGATTAAAGGTGGTATGTGAGCTAAGAAATGATTCATTCCTTGAATTTATATTCGAGTGAACACTCAGGTACTCAAATAGTATTAAGTTGACTAAGTCATTGACCAATGCAATGGACATGTCTGCGACATGGTCCTGTTGTCAACTAATATAGATGTGTTATAATAATCAAGCCATTTGGATAGACACTTGACAGATCCTAAGCTTGATTGAATGTGTCATGAATGAAAGGATTTTATCTTCTCACATATAGGTTATGTTCACATATTTTATGTAGCTAAACTTTACATATTGAGTTCGACTTCCGCCAGCTTGTGAGTTCCATGAAGATCCTAATGTAATTAGTGACGATATGTAAAGGCCTAAAGGGTAACACTAAGTCAAATGTTCCGTCAATTGAAAGATGTAATTAGAAGGAGATTATACTTATATGTTAGGTTGATGACCGGGACATTAAAATGGGAAAAGACTGAAAATAGGACAGGACCACGGTTTCCTGTTTTTGGGACCGCAGCAAGAACATCGGGAAGCACCGCGGTTTCTTTAGTGGACCGCGTGCCTCTTTAGTGGGACCGCGGTGCATCGGATTCTCGCAGCTCAATTTTTCGATCCGATTTTCTGTGGGCCCAAATTTACCTGAAACCCTAAGCCTCTATTTATAACTATAAATAGAGGGCTTACCTCCATTCCAAAGAAACTGAAAACCTAAGAGAGGTAAATCTCTTCTAAAACTCTGTCAGAATCCCTAACATTCTTGACTTAGCAATTTACATCATAGTTCTTTGAACTTACAAATCGAGGGACTTTTGCGTGTGCACCATCGGACTACACAAAGATTGAAGATTCAACTGCTTAGCTGACTGCTTCCAAAATGTAAGTCTTCGTTCGAAGTTTTACATTTACTTTGTGTTTGTGTTTTTCATTACTTATCATACTACAGTTCGACCGTCGTCGGGTTTGAAATATAAATTTTCAAATTCCGCTGCGTGTACGAATCCGACGTAAACACCTACAGTGGTATCAGATCATGGGTTGTTTCGTATGATTTGTAATGATATTAATGATAATATGGGTTAGAATTTGTTTAGATTTATGTTTTATGTATTTACAAGCTTTAAAATCCTAAACCTTTAAGAACACATGGTCCTTGTGACCAGATCTGTTAATGCAATCATGTATTTGAACAAGTCAATCCAATATATAACTTTTCTAAGTTGAAATGCGTTATCCGACTTAAAGCATGGTGCATTGAAATGAAGAACGAGAAGAAAATTAAAATTGATGGTCGATGAACATGTTGTTTTAATGGTTATGGTAATACAAGTGATATATCTGAAATATCTACCCCTAAACCAGTTTTAATGGTTCAGAAATTTCGGATTTTGTGATTCTAGAGGAGAGGCACTGCGGTTCCATGATGGAGTACTGCGGTGACTGCTAGGGTTTTGTGGCGGCGCCGAGATTCCATAATTGGAATACCGCGGTGCTGCTCAGATGAAGCCATAGGCACCGCGGTCCTATTCATGAGAGCCGCGGTGCTGTTCATCCAGAAGCTTAAAATTAATTTTTCGAACAATCTGCCTTCAAGGCACCGCGGTTCCACCTGTTAGGACTGCGGTGCCTGTGACGATAATTATGAGGCATCGCGGTGCCACTTGTTAGGACCGCGGTGCTAATTAATTTACAGATTCCAGTGGCTTATCGCCGCAGGCACCGCTGCTTTCACCATTGGAATCATGCGTCGACGATGTTAAAAAAAATATTTGAATATCAGAAACAGAGACTTAAAAGTTTCGAATTCTGAATCTGAAGTTTAGAAGTTTTCATTTTCTGAAAATAAAGTTTTAAATCGAACAGATTTGGTCCTTCCGGGCAAATCTGTAATTAAAAAAAGTTTTCTGAAAGTTAATTTTAGGTTCTGGAAATTACAAACAGGTCCCAGAAGTTTAAAAATATTTTCTGAAGTTTAGAATTACATTTTTATGAATTTATAAGGGTTCAGAATTGAATTTTAAATTCTTAAGGGACTAAAGTGTAAATTTTGGAAATTTACAGAATTCCCGAAAATCAAAATTTTAAAATCAGAACATGTTTAGGGACTGTTTGACATTTACATAGATTATAGAGTTTAAACAAATAGACCCATAATTATCATTAATAGTATATTATTGTATAATATACAAATGTGCTAAGTGATTGAATGTGATGCATTTAAATTATTAGCATAGCATCCACAATTATTGTATGGGTAGGCGCGCCAAGAATTGTTTAATTTCAAATGACCGCTTATAAATGTCCGCAGACGGCGTCCAGTATGTGATTAAAACCATCTTTTATCATGCCTATTGGGTTTGATGGTTTCCCATCTAATTGTGTTTAGATATTGCACGATAGGATGTCATATGATGTATTACTTGGTTGTTGATCTTGAATGAATCCCCAAAAACTAAAATGTTCCCCAAATATTAAATACAAGTCTAATTATAACGCGTCGTCCATTATAATTGTTAGGGTGCTAAGTTCTTTTCGGCGACAAAGGTATTTATGCCAAAGCATTTGCTCCAAGTCTAAGAGGACCGAAGCCCTTTCATAGATGTGTTAAAATGAAAGTAGATAATAAACTTTTGTAGGTATTTACACCAAGTGTTTGTTTGCAAAGACTAAATTTACTTAGGCATTTAAATACAGTCGTGTAATGGGGTTGACTTGTTTAGATGAATCTTGGCGCCAAAGTGTCGGACTAGTCTAAAGACGTAAGATTAAAATGAAAGATATTTAATCAAACCAAGAGTTGTAGAGTTGCTTTACAATTGGTTGAGGACCTACCAAAGTGTGCAATTAAAGTTATCAGCCAAAGCAAATGCGGATATAGCATATGTTTGGATCTTGGCCCACTATGACCTTTCTATTGATTTAGGTCCGTATTCTACCTTGGGGTTGTAGAAGTATGCAAAATAGTGGGAGCTAATTAAACAAAAGACCATGTTAAATTATTTTATTATGAGTGTGTATAATTTAGGAGAATGAATTTTGATTGCATTTTCCGGTTCTATCTATCATCTTCAGATCTTCAGAAATGTCAAACTTTTCGTTGAAAATGCTCATGGAGTCAAACAAACTTACCGGATCCAACTTCATTGACTGACTAAGAAATGTTAGAATTGTTCTAAGACAGGAATAAATTGAGCATACATTGGACAAAGTGTTCCCCACCGCTCCGGGGGAGGACTCTGCAGAGTATGCAACTTTTGACCAGGTTGCTTACAAGAAACATTATAAGGATGCCACTTCTGCTCAATGCCTGATGTTGTCTTCTATGTCTTCTACATTGCAAAGACAGCATGAAACTATGGGGCCCAATGAAATATTAGCCCATTTGAAGAGTCTTTATGATTCATAGAGTCAGACAATGGAGTATGACCTGCTCATAGAACTTTTCAAGTGTAGGCTAAATGAAGGGGGCCAAGTTTCACCTCATGTGTTGAGGATGATTGAGTAGATTGAGAGGTTAGATTCTATAGACATAAGGTTTCATGACAGAATCGTCACCACCCTCATCTTGCACTCACTTCCTAAGTTGTTTGAGAGTTTCATCGTTAATTATAATATGAATGAAACTAAAGCGACATTGCCGGAGTTACATAATATGTTGAAAACTTTTGAATCTTCGACCTCTAAGACCAAGCCTATTCTGATGGTTGGCTCCTCTAGTCGCCCCAAACCTAAAGGTAAGGGACAACAGAATGGGAAGGGTGTAACGACCCGTTTGGTCGTTTAGCATTTTAAGACTACGAAAAGGATTTGAGACTATACGGTATCAAGTTATAAGAGTTTTAATATAAAATTGGTGCATGAATTTAATTAATTAGATGATTTATTTTAATATATGAAAGGAGGAATAAAATTAGTGAGTGAGTGGGTCAAGTCCACTACCCTTTGGGTAGGGCACATTTTACAAAGGGAAAAGGGAGGAACGACAGAGCAAAAGAAAAGAAAGAGAGGAGAAGGAGAAAAGAAAAAAGAAAGGAAGAGGGGAGATCGAGGAAACAACAGCAAAGGAGAAAAACGAGCAGCAACCAAAAAGAAAAAAAAGAAAGAAAAAAAAGAAGAAGAAGAAAACCCTAGTAACTAGAAGACAAGGAGGAAACGCTCAATTAAATTCAGGTTAGATTCTATGTTATATGGTTGAGTTAATATATTCATGATCCTTATAATTATGTGTTGTAGAATGAAATCAAATTTTTAAAGGAGTCATTACACGGAAATTCCACAATCCACTTGAACAAGAGAAACTTGAGGGATTATCATGACATAATGATTACACATCATATAAAACGTGAAAACTGTACAAATCCGAAAGGATTATGAAAATATGGGCTGAATTAAGTTGTATATTACTCTGTTCTCGTCAATTTTATATCTTACGGAGATAAATCCGACTTATGGGTTGAAAGTTATGACTGTTTAAAGTTTCTGCCTCGGTTTCAAAACCTGTGCGACAAGATATAAAACGTGAAAATTGTACAAATCTGTAAGGAATATGAAAATATGGGCTGAATGAAAGTTGTATATTACTCTGTCCCCGTCAGTTTTATATCTTACGAAGATAAATCCAACTTGTGGTTTGAAAGTTAAGATTGTTTAAAGTTTCTGCCTCGTTTTACCGAAATACAGGAGACACATCATATAAAACATGAAAACTGTACAAATTCGTAAGGAATATGAAAATATGGGATGAATGAAAGTTGTATATTACTCTGTTTCCGTCATTTTGATATCTTACGAAGATAAATCCGACTTGTGATTTGAAGGATATGACTGTTCAAAGTTCTGCCTGGTTTTACAAAAATTCGGGAAAGTTGAAAGAAAGAAATGTTATTTGAAATTCCTGAAGTTATGCTAATATTTTTATATGTGTAGGGGTTTAGTCATAAAATTGAAATGGTAAAAATAATGCTAATATAAGTATAAAAAGGTGGGTGTCCTTAGATTCGTATTATAATGTAGTTCACATATTTTCTAAATTTTCATCGTTCAGAGGCTCTACGCAAGGGGAAGACATTGGTTTGATTGTTCGTGGCATCCGCTCGGCATTGAGGTATGTTATGGTTTACTTTAGTTAGACTCTGATTAGAGAATCGTATGTAGTCGTAGGAAGTGACGGGGATAGCATGATAGGCCTTCGGGCATGAAGTGGAGATAAATTACATTTACGTTGGTTCCGTCAGCTGTTATGTGGGCTTGTTGTCATATGTGTTATTTTTTGTGATTATCACCTTATTTGACTTGTACTTGTTGATTGTATATTGGTCACACGTGTTGAGACTTGATTTCATGTTTGACATACTTTCCATATTATTTTGTGATGATGGTGAGGTGAGAGATTGAAAGTGATTGCCTCCGAGGTTTCTGCAGGAGAGCGGGAGTGATTGCCTCCGATGTTTCTGCCGGAGAGTGGGAGTGATTGCCTCCGAGGTTTCTACCGGAGAGCGGGAGTGATTGCCTCCGAGGTTTCTGCCGGAGAGCGGGAGTGATTACCTCTGAGGTTTATGCCAGAGAGCTGTAGTGATTGCCTCCGAGGTTTCTGCCGGAGAGCGGGAGTGATAGCCTCCGAGGTTTCTGGCGGAGAGCGGGAGTGATTGCCTCCGAGGTTTCTGCCGGAGAGCGAGAGTGATTGCCTCCGAGGTTTCTTCCGGAGAGCCGGAGTGATTGCCTCCGAGGTTTCTGCCGGAGAGCGGGAGTGATTGCCTCCGAGGTTTCTGCCGAAGAGCGAAAGTGATTTCCTCCGAGGTTTCTGCCGGAGAGTGGGAGTGATAGCCTCCGAGGTTTTTGCCGGAGAGCGGGAGTGAGAGAGGTGACATTGCATTCCATTGCATTCATCCACTCATATTTTGACTGATCATTTGGTGAATTATATCTGTCTTGGTTGATTTCATGATTTCTTTACACTTTACTTGCATATGATACGTGACTATGCCTGATTGATCTATGTGCTACTTGTTGGTTTCAACTTCTTCATGCGTTATCTAATCACTGTCGACCTATGATTCTTACCGCTACTAGTGTTGTACTGAACTACTCTTGCTGCACTTTTGTTGAGTGCAGAGTACGATCCAGGTTCCAGTTCTACACCCCGTGGCTGATTCACGGGGTGGACATCTTCTAGTCATTCAGGGTAAGCTACTTGGTCGTCCGTGGCCCTTGAAGGGCTTCTTAGTTAATTCTATTTTTCTTTAGTTATTGAAAGATAGTATGTAGCCTTCGGACATTCTTTCAGACTTCTATTTTTCATACTTGTTAGTGCTCTTGTACCCTTTTGACCAGATTTTGGAAAATTAAGTGTTTAAGACTTATAATTTCTTGTCCTTGTTTATTTTTTCGCTGATTTACCTTGTTAATGAGAATGTGGTTCGCCTACTCGGGGGAATAGGGTACGTGCCATCACGACTCGTGATTTAGGTCGTGACAAAGTTGGTATCAGAGCTTTAGGTTAATCGGTCTAATGAGTACAAGAGCAATGTCTAGTAGAGTCTTGCAGATTGGTACGTAGACGTCCGTACCCATCCACGAGAGGCTATAGGACATTGAGGAAATACTCCATTTCTTTTCTCTCTTTCGTGTTAGTTCAATCCGATTGGTATCTGGTTCATTCCTTTCGTGCGAGATTGTTCAGATTGGTATCTTACACTCATTTCTATGTTCTCTCACAGATAGTGAGGAAGCGATCGGCACGGAGGCGAGGTCGCACTGCACCGCACTGCATCTATAACCGTTACCCGAGCTGTTCTTGGCGGCGAGGGCGTGGCGAGGATGGCGGCGGCCGTGCAACTATTCCGGATAGGAACCCAGCACCAACACCCGCTCAGGACCCTGACAGAGATTTGAGTCCGGAGCTTGGCGACATTCCGGAAGAGGAGATTGGAGATGCTGAGGCACATCCTGGGGTCGCTCCTCCCGATTTTCGAGATCTTTGTGTTTGGTGTTACTGCCGGATTTGGATCGACAGGCGTGCTTCGAGTTGCTCGGATGGCTCGCAGACTAGAGTAGGAGGTCATCCTCCGATCGCGATTGCTCGGGATTTTGGACATCCGTCTTCGGTGGCGATGGCAGTGGCTCCCCGTATTGATGATACTCCAGCGCCTGATTTTGTTCTAAGGCCTATGGATGGGCTAGTGTTGACCACTGAGGAGCAAAAATTATTCGAATGGTTTACCAAAACGTCTCCTCCTTGGTTCTATGGTACTCCAGGGGAGGATGCGTATGAGTTTATTGTTAGCTGTCATAAGATGCTTCATAAGTTGGGTATAGTGGAGTCTCACGGGGTCGATTATGTTTCCTTCCAGTTAGTTGGAGATGCCACGCAGTGGTGGAGATCGTACATGGAGTGTCGACCAGTTGGATCGCTACCTTTGACCTGGACCCAGTTCTACCAGGTGTTTCTGGAGAAGTATGTCCCTCGTACTCTGAGAGAAAACTTGAAGGATGAATTTTCGACATTGGAGCAGCGGGGTAGGTCGGTTACGGAGTATGAGACCAGATTTCTCGCATTGTCCCGTTATGCGACGGTATTACTTCCCAAAGAGGCTGAGAGAGTGAATAGATTTGTGAAGGGTTTGGACCTTCCGATTCGGCTGGCGACCTTGCAGTTGGAGGCTTCTGGGGCCTCATTCCAGTCAGTAGTAGAGCATGCCAGGAGGGTTGAGTCAGAGATGGGTCGGGCACATAGTGGGGGTGGAGACAAGACAGCTCGTAGATTTGATAGTTTCAGAGGTTCTATTAGAGGTGGGGGACACCATGACAAGGTTCGGCATCATCCCTACGGCCGCCCCATCCAGTCATCATTACAGGCTTTAGCAGGCGATTCTTCAGGTTATAGCGGGCCCAGTTCTGAGCAGACTTCCCGAGGGTCTTACTCGACCTTGACCGTGGAGGATATTCGGTTCTTCTATGGCCAGTTCGACCTATGGCTAAGGGAGCATGTTATAGGTGAGGTGAGACATGGCATTACGCGAGGGAGTGTTCTAGATCCAGACAGGGTTCCGAAGTTCATACATCTAGGGCTCCAAAGATCGCCCGGTAGAGGAGGAGAATCTCGGGCGATGCAGCGGTGGTCGTGGAGGCACACAGTCCGAGGGTGGACGTGCCAATTTCTATGCTTTTCTGGGTAGACCAGAGGCCGAGGCCTCTGACGCGGATATCACAGGTATTTTTTCGGATTGTCACCGATCGCCATCCTATTTGATCCAGGTTCTACTTTCTCTTATGTGTCCACCTATTTCTCTACGGGTTTGGATATGCTTTGTGATATGCTTGATGTACCTATTCGTTTTCTACTCCTGTCGGGGATTCGGTGATAGTAGATCGAGTCTATAGGTCTTGTGTGGTCACATTTATGGGGTATGATACTTGGGAGACCGAGGCGGATATGCGGAGTAGATATCCTCAGTTTTTACGGTTCAAGTACCTCTTTTCCTCCACCCCTACCTTGTCGCTCGAGGACGAGCGATTGTTTGATTGGTATCTAATGTAAGGACCCGTTTGGTCGTTTAGCACTTTAAGACTACGAAAATGGTATGAAACTATATGGTATCAAGTTATATGAGTTTTAATATATAATTGGTGCATGAATTTAATTAATTAGATGATTTGATTTTAATATATGAAAGGGGGAATAAAATTAGTGAGTGAGTGGGCCAAGCCCACTACCCTTTTGGGTAGGGCACGTTTTTACAAAGGGAAAAAAGGGAAGGGAATGCATAGAGCAGCAAAAGAAAGAGAGGAGAAGGAGAAAAGAAAAAAAAGGAAGAGGGGAGATCGAGGAAACAATGAAAGGAGAAAACGAAAGCGGCGTGACCAAAAAGAAAAAAAAAGAAAGAAAAAAAGAAGAAGAAAACCCTAGTAACTAGAAAACAAGGAGGAAACACTCAATTAAATATAGGTTAGATTCTATGTTATATGATTGAGTTAATATATTCATGATCCTTATAATAATGTGTTGTAGAATGAAATCAAATTTTTAAAGGAGTCATTACACTGAAATTCCACAATCCACTTGAACAAGAAAAACTTGAGGGATTACCATGACATAATGATTACACAGCATATAAAATGTGAAAACTGTACAAATCCGAAAGGATTATGAAAATATGGGCTGAATTAAGTTGTATATTACTCTGTTTCCGTCAATTTGATATCTTACGGAGATAAATCCGACTTATGGGTTGAAAGTTATGACTGTTTAAAGTTTCTGCCTCGTTTTACCGAAACTCAGGCGACACAGCATATAAAACGTGAAAACTGTAAAAATCCGTAAGGAATAAGAAAATATGGGCTGAATGAAAGTTGTAGATTACTATGTTCCCGTCAGTTTGATATCTTAAGAAGATAAATCGACTTGTGGTTTGAAAGTTATGATTATTTAAACTTGCTGCATCGTTTCACCGAAACCCATGCGACACAACATATAAAACGTGAAAACTGTAAAAATCCGTAAGGAATATAAAAATATGGGCTGAATGAAAGTTGTAGATTACTCTGTTCCCGTCAGTTTAATATCTTACGAAGATAAATCTGACTTGTGGTTTGAAGGATATGATTGTTCAAATTCTGCCTTGTTTTACAAAAATTGTGGAAAGTTGAAAGAAAGAAATGTTATTTGAAATTCCTGAAGTTATTCCAATATTTTTATATGTGTAGGGGTTTAGTCATACAATTGAAATGGTAAAAATATTGTTAATATAAGTATAGTAAGGTGGGTGTCCTTAAATTTGTATTATAATGTAGTTCACATATTTTCTAGATTTTAATCGTTCAGAGGCTCTACGCAAGGGGAAGGCATTGGTTTGATTGTTCGTGGCATCCGCTCGGCATTGAGGTAGGTTATGGTTTACTTTAGTTAGACTCTGATTAGAGAATCGTATGTAGTCGTAGGAAGTGACGGGGATAGCATGATAGGCCTTCGGGAAGGAAGTGGAGATGAATCACTATTACGTTGGTTTCATCAGCTGTTATGTGGACTTGTCGCCATATGTGTTATTTTCTGTGATTACCACCTGATTTGACTTGTACTTGTTGATTGTATATTGGTGACACGTGTTGATACTTTATTTCATGTTTGACATATTTTCTATATTATTTTGTGATGATGGTGAGGTGAGAGATTGGGAGTGATTGCCTTCGAGGTTTCTGCCGGAGAGCGGGAGTGATTGCCTCCGAGGTTTCTGCCGGAGAGCGAGAGTGATTACCTCCGAGATTTCTGCCGGAGAGCGGGAGTGATTGCCTCCGAGGTTTCTGTCGGAGAGCGAGAGTGATTGCCTCCGAGGTTTCTGTCGGAGAGCGGGAGTGATTGCCTCCGAGGTTTCTGCCAGAGAGCGGGAGTGATAGCCTCCGAGGTTTCTGCCGGAGAGCGGGAGTGATAGCCTCCGAGGTTTCTGCCGGAGAGTGGGATTGATTGCCTCCGAGGTTTCTGCCGGAGAGCGGAAGTGATTGCCTCCGAGGTTCTGCCGGAGTGCGGGAGTGATTGCCTCCGAGGTTTCTGTCGGAGAACGGGAGTGATTGCCTCCGAGGTTTCTGTCAGAGAGCGGGAGTGATTGCCTCCGAGGTTTCTGTCGGAGAGCGGGAGTGATAGCCTCTGAGGTTTCTGCCGGAGAGCGGGAGTGAGAGAGGTGACATTGTATTGCATTACATTAATCCACTCATATTTTGACTGATCATTTGGTGAATTATATCTGTCTTGGTTGATTTCATGATTTCTTTACGCTTTACTTGTGTCACGACCCGATCCCGGGCCCGTGACTGGTGCCTTACCCCGGGCACCCTAGTGATACAACATCAGAGAAAAACCAGCGGAAATAAAACATACAGATATGAAACAAAAGATATGATAATAAAACAGGCCAACCAAAACGGTTGCCTTCTTGCATATATACAGAAATTGAATAGTTACATCCTTTACAACCCCGCCACAACAGATTACTCTGCACCTAAGAATGTAACAACAACTATGACGGACAGGCCCGCCATACCCCGAATGTACAAGAACCTACAACTCGGAAACATACCAAAAGATAAGCCTCGGAGAAACGGAGCTTCCTAATCTGCTGAGCGTGATCCTATGGCGAGGATCAACAACCGATGTACCTCTACTGCAGCGTAACGCGGCCCCGAAGGAGGTCGCATAACAGTACCAAGTATGTGGCGGAAAATATCAGAATGAAATCATAATATTTATATAAAGCAGAGACATGTATGATAATCAAACTACGCTTTACAACATAAAAGTAGTCATGTCAAGCGGGGACTCACTCTCAAAGTCATCCTCACGCGTGGAACTCGCTCTCACCGCGGCGATCTAGGTATAAATCGTGATGACGTATAACATGTCTCGGCCCATCCCATGGGACTCGAGGTGGAATCATGTGGAATACATGTCCCGGCCCATCCCATGGGACTCGGTGACGAATCGTATGGAATACATGTCTCTACCCATCTCATGGGACTCGATAAGAATCGTATGGAATACATGTCTCGGCCCATCTCATGGGACTCGATAAGAATCGTATGGAATACATGTCTCGGCCCATCTCATGGGACTCGATAAGAATCGTATGGAATACATGTCTCGGCCCATCTCATGGGACTCGATAAGAATCGTATGGAATACATGTCTCGGCCCATCTCATGGGACTCGATAAGAATCGTATGGAATACATGTCTCGGCCCATCTCATGGGACTCGATAAGAATCGTATGAAATACATTCCCGGTCCATCCCATGGACTCGGTATCGTGTGGAATACATTCCCGGTCCATCCCATGGACTCGGTATCAAATCGGCCATAACATTTAAACTCTCTTTTAAGACAGATTAAGATAATACCATACTTTCCTTTTTTAAAAAAAATCAAGTAGCAACATTCTTTTCAAAAAGTTCAAGTTTGCCTAATTTCAATTACTCAAGTCTCTCATTTTCGAAAGGTTTCGTAGTTCATAGTCTTAATCATTTAATAACATAATTCCCTTTTAAAACAATTTGAGTAACATATGCCTTATGTGTGAGTAGATTATTCTTGTTTATAACAATCTTATTAAAACAGCCATGATCTAGGAAATGTAATACAATTTTGTCTTATCTTAGCTTCTATGCAGATGGAGGTTTCTACTGGTTTTAATATAATTAATTATTTGTCAATACATTTTCCTTTATTAACGCTGCATGGGGTTCGCTCGATACTTATTCTCATTTCCAAATCAAGAAACATTATTCTTTAAAAAACCAAGTACTCATTACTCACGAATGAGGTTTCACACTTTTTAACAAAATTCATATCAATTCAATTAAGTCAAGTCTCTTATCTTTTAAGATCAAGTCTCTTAACTTCTAAAATCAATAAACCATTATTTTACCTACATAAAGTCGTTATAACTAACTTCCCATAAAGCTATTATAACACTTTATGTTTTAAACCAACCAAAACTCATTTAGCACATGTACGTCTACCGTACTACATAGTTTACAAAACATCATGCTAGAAAGGATAGGAAGAGGTTCGCATACCTCGCGACGATTATCGACAATTAGCAAATTGCTCCAAAGTACTGTAACCCTGCTAGCCTTTTTCACCCTTCAAGTAGAATACGCTACTCGTAGTACTTCAACCTATACAGGCCACAAAACGTCTATCAACCTCTAGATCTCTTCGTAGAATAATTCTAGATACAAGATTCCTTATTCTACGGAAAATTCCGCAAAGACCTCCCACAACCACATAAATCTCCTCCTCTAACGAGGCCTGCTACCAAACCAACAATCCCAGGGGGGTTACACGTCTAACCGGACGTGTACAATTCTACTCCACAATAATACTACAAGTCTACTGTAAATACAATTCAATTCTTTATAAACATCCTTCCAATATATCTTATACTCAATTCTAAATTACTACAATATGTAATATCCAATTACAATAGAGGGACATAGATCATTACCTCGATAAGCCCAAAATTATCCAAGATTATAAGTCGATCCTGAGCAACGCTTAGCTCCAATTCCTTATGCTCCAACCCGCTCCGAGCAACCCTTAGAAGTTTCTAAACAACTTCTCTTCAAGATCCAACTCCAAAAAGTGAAGAACACTTAGCTAAAACTATGGCAAGTTTCGGCCAAGGTAAGGTTTCTAGGCTAGGGGTGTGAAATATTTCCAACTCTTGGTACACAATCTTCCTAACACTCTAAGGAAGAACACTTAAAACTTTAAGAATTTTTGGACAACTTTAGCTCACAATTTCAGCCCATGGCCGAGAGCTCACAAGGAAAGGGGAGGGAATTTTTCAAGACTTGGAAACTCTCTAAGTGTGGATGAAGAAGTCTTGCATTAAGGGGGGTATTTATAGAGAAATCAATGGCCAAGATCTAGGCAAGTGTATGGTGAAGATTGGGTCCAAGTGTGTGGGTAATTTGCCTACCAAATGTCCACCACAAAAATGGGACCCAAAAAAAACGTCCAAGTGTCCATGTGGTCCCCCTAATTTTTCGGCCAATGAGCCACATGGGGGTGCCATGTGTCGCCCCCCACCCCTACTCGTCCAAAATATTTCATCTTCCGAAAAATATCTGCAATGCCAAAAATCCGAAAATAAAGTGGGCCCCACAAAACCGTAAATTCTCCCGTGGGCCCCACGTGACCAATTTCGGAAATAAAATTCCATAATTCTCAAATATTCCAAAAAGTCCGAATACCAAATCTGGGAATCCAATTCCCATTAATGAACATTTTTCCTTCTCAAAATTCGGAAACTTTTCCGTCGAAAAATCACATCTTTCTTCCTTTCCAATTTTAATGTCGTATTCTCGTACGTACGTCCTCATATACATACTCTGGAACTACGGGGTGTAACATTCTTCCCCCCTTAGAAACATTCGTCCCGAATGTTCCTTCAAGTCTCCAAAACATACCTGCGCCGGTATAGTTTTCACTACTATACTTACCAAACCAATCCTGCCACCAATGGCCATAGTATAACATACGCGCAAAACTCAATCCAAGCCAACGAGGAATCGCCTCTAATCGTGTATAACAACACAAAAACTTCCACCCATGGTCCAAAGGATACTTTTCTTCCCCTCTTCACTTATAAAAAGGACACTTCCATTTTCTTAACGCATCTTAGCCTCTTTTCTTACTCGTCGTACCTTCCTCGTACACTCGAACTCTTCCTACTATACGTACCACATTTTTGTCATTGCTTCAGCTTCCAAAATCTCGGGGTTACTATCTCCAACTTGGTCATCATTAACTGGAACACTCTGGATGGATCTCCGATACTCTTCCAAAACATAGCAACATGGAATATCGGACGTACTGCCTCCTAAGTCGGACGGCAGTGCTAACTTATAGGCAACCTGGCCTATTTACAAACGATCTGAAAATGCCCAAAGTACCTCGGGCTAAGTTTCCCCTGCTTTCCAAATCTCGACACGCCCTTCCGGGGTGGTACCTTAAAGAATACCCACTGTCAACCTGAACTCCAAGTGTCGACGCCGACTATCCGCACGACTGTTGTTGACTCTGAGCTGCCAATAACCTCTTCTGGATAAGCTCCACCTCATCCACATCCTGCTGGATCAAGTATGGACCAACTATCTGAACCTTGCCAACATCGAACCAATCGACCGGCAACCTACACTTCCGCTCATACAAGGCTTCATGGCGACCTCCGAATCGAAATGGTAGCTATAGTGATACTCACTCAACAAGAGGCACATAATCCTCGCCGCTACCCTAAAATCAAAAACATCGCCCAGGGTGAATGCAATCTGGGACTCACTGAGTTCCTAACCCGCCGTAAAACCTCGAAAAGAAATAGCCATAACCTGGCTCCACTGCCATAAAATAAAAGTTGGAACCCTGCACCTTTACAACCTTCCTCGATATACAACATCACGCATAACCTCCGCGAGTAAAAAACTTGATCGAAAGACAAGATGGGCTGATCTCATCGGCTCATTTGTCGAACGCATCCACGAACTCGCACGATGGTTACCTAAACTTGGGCCTAACACCTCATGACTTATCATCTAGCGACCACTCAACCGACCCACCACATTCCGCCACGGGTTGACTCGCGATACGGCCTCAACCCGACCCACGTACTAAACTCTCGCTCGATCCGAGCAATCTTACCAATTCACGCCATGAAAGCTACCACTTCCATCTCACACTATCCATGGAATTATCCCACAATATATATTACGATACCAAGTACTTGACAAAGACCAACCGTAAAATCATCCACTCAAGACGGCCTTGCATCCAAGGTCCCAATCATTATAAATTCTAAGGCTCACCATTTTCTCGTCCCGGACTTACCCTCTCAACTACCCATGTTTTCTAATCCACGCCTAACACAATGCTATCGTACATAGCACTCCACGTATCTACCATAACGACTTAGACCGGTCTCTTGGGTCAAGATATCTCTATAACTACCGCCTCACTTTCCTTTGCGCTCAAATCAAAACTCGCTCTGTGGCGCATAACTACTGAAGGTGATGAACCAGCCACCGATCCCGGCGTCGAGTCTCAACATCCGTATACCTCCAGCCTGACAAGCTCACCAAATGGCCGGCCAAGCATAACAATCTCCCAAACTAGCACGACACCTCGAGGATCATCCTCGACTCTCCATCCATAGAACTCGCGAATCGCAACTCAAGAAATCCGAAGTCTCGGACTATCGGATCCAGGGTGAACCATCTGCTGCCGGAACCACCGGCTCCGTCGTTCTCATTTCCACCGCCGACTAGTAACGGGTCATCTCCTTGTAACTCATATCCTTTGTTCTGGCCGCGACTAGAGGCTCGGTATCGTGGTCTCGTAGCTACCGCTACTTCTAAACCCTCCCGGGCTAGCGGCGCAGTAAACTCCCGAATGAATCGCTGTCTCCGATAATGATGGGCGTGCCTCGTAACCCTCGTGCTCTACTCGCAGCTCCCATGCCTTGCTTCTTCGGCTCGGTTGCCTTGCGTAGAGGCAATCTGGTGAAAAGAATACGCCGGAGGAGTCCAACTTATAACACACTCTAAGGCACGATCTCGAGTGAGAAGAATAGAAACCAATCCTAAATATCCTGCAGCCTCACGATTATAGGTGTGGTGCACAACACCGATAATCAAGACTTACTAGATACGGTCAGACACTTTCCGAGGATTAATCGCTCGATACCACTTTTGTCACGACCCGATCCGGGCGTGATAGTGCCTTACCCTGGCACCCTAGTGATACAACATCGAGAAAAACCAATGAAATAAAACATACAGATATGAAACAAGAGATATGATAATAAAACAGGCCAAAACGGTTGCCTTGCATATATACAGAATTGAGCAGTTACATCCTTTACAACCCCGCCTACAGCATTACTACGGACTTAAGAATGTAATAACAACTATGACGGACAGGGCCGCCATACTCCCGAATGTACAAGAACCTACAACTCGTGAAACATACCAAAAGATAAGCCTCGAGAAACGGAGCTTCCTAATCTCGAATCGTGATCCTATGGCGAGGATCAACAACCGATGTACCTCTACTGCGGCATGAACGGCCTCAAGGAGGTCGATAACAGTACCAAGTATGTGAAATCGAAAATACAAGAAATGAAATCATAACGATTTATATAAAACAGAGACATGTATGATAATCAAACTACGATTTACAACATAAAAGTAGTCATGTCGGCGTAGGACTCACTCCTCAAAGTCATCCTCACGCCCGTGGAACTGCGTTCCTCACCGCGGCGATCAGGTATAAATCGTATGATACGTATAACATGTCTCGGCCTATCCCATGGGACTCGAGGTGGAATCATGTGGAATACATGTCTCGGCCCATCTCATGGGACTTGATGATGAATCGTATGGAATATATGTCTCGGCCCATCTCATGGGACTCGATAAGAATCGTATGGAATACATGTCTCGGCCCATCTCTGGGACTCGATAAGAATCGTATGGAATACACGCCTCGCCCATCTCATGGGACTCGATAAGAATCAGATGGAATACATGTCTCGGCCCGTCCTGGGACTCGATAAGAATCGTATGGAATACATGTCTCGCCCATCACACGGGACTCGATAAGAATCGTATGGAATACATGTCTCGCCCATCTCGTGGGACTCGATAAGAATCGTATGAAATACATTCGGCCCATCCCATGGACTCGGTATAGAATCGGGTGAAATACATTCCGGCCCATCCCATGGACTCGGTATCGTGTGGAATACATTCCCGGTCCATCCCATGGACTCGGTATCAAATCGGCCATAACATTTAAACTCTCTTTTAAGACAGATTAAGATAATACCATACTTTCTTTTTTTTTTAAATCAAGTAGCAACATTATTTTCAAAAAGTTCAAGTTTGCCTAATTTCAATTACTCAAGTCTCTCATTTTCGAAAGGTTTCGTAGTTCATAGTCTTAATCACTTAATAACATAATTCCCTTTTAAAACAATTTGAGTAACATATGCCTTATGTGTGAGTAGGTTATTCTTGTTTATAACAATCTTATTTAAGCAGCCATGATCTAGGAAATGTAATACAATTTTGTCTTATCTTAGCTTCTATGCAGATGGAGGTTTCTACTGGTTTTAATATAATTAATTATTTGTCAATACATTTTCCTTTATTAACGCCGATGGTTCGTTCGATACTTATTCTCATTTCCAAATCAAAAACATTATTCTTTAAAACCAAGTACTCATTACTCACGAATGAGGTTTCACACTTTTAACAAAATTCATATCAATTCAATTAAGTCAAGTCACTTATCTTTTAAGATCCAGTCTCTTAACTTCTAAAATCAATAAACCAGTCTGATATCAACATAAAGTCGTTATAACAAACTTCCCAAAAAGCTATTATAACACTGTATGTTGTAAACAAACCAAAACTCATTTAGCACACGTACGCTCACCGCATTTACATAGTTTACAAAACATCATGCTAGAAAGGATAGGAAGAGGTTCACATACCTCACGACGATTATCGACAATTAGCAAATCGCTCCAAAGTATCAGAACTCGCTAGCCTTTTTCACCCTTCAAGTAGAATACGCTACTGTAGTACTTCAACCTATACAGCCACAAAACGTCTATCAACCTCTAGATCTCTTCGTAGAATAATTCTAGATACAAGATTCCTTATTCTACGGAAAATTCGGCAGCACCTCCCCCCGCAACCACATAAATCTCCTCCTCTAACGAGGCCTGCTACCAAACCAACAATCCCAGGGGGGGTTACACGTCTAACCGGACGTGTACAATTCTACTCCACAATAATACTACAAGTCATCAGAATACAAATTCTATGTAAATACAGTTCAATTCTTTATAAACATCCTTCCAATATATCTTATACTCAATTCTAAATTACTACAATATGTAATATCCAATTACAATAGAGGGACATAGATCATTACCTCGATAAGCCCAAAATTATCCAAGATTATAAGTCGATCCTGAGCAACGCTTAGCTCCAATTCCTTATGCTCCAACCCGCTCCGAGCAACCCTTAGAAGTTTCTAAACAAATTCTCTTCAAGATCCAACTCCAAAGAGTGAAGAACACTTAGGCTAAAATTATGGCAAGTTTCGGCCAAGGTAAGGTTTCTAGGCTAGGGGTGTGAAATATTTCCAACTCTTGGTACACAATCTTCCTAACACTCTAAGGAAGAACACTTAAAACTTTAAGAATTTTTGGACAACGTTAGCTCACTATTTCAGCCCATGGCCCAGTGCTCACAAGGAACGGGGAGGGACTTTTTCAAGACTTTGAACCTCTCTACGTGGGGATGAAGAAGTCTTGCATTAAGGGGGGTATTTATAGAGAAATCAATGGCCAAGATCTAGGCAAGTGTATGGTGAAGATTGGGTCCAAGTGTGTGGGTAATTTGCCTACCAAATGTCCACCACAAAAATGGGACAAGTGGCTTGCCACTTGTCCCCAAAAACGCTCAGTGTCCGTGGTCCCCTAATTTTTCTACGAACGAGCCACATGGGGGTGCCATGTGTCGCCCCCCTACTCGTCCAAAATAGTTCATCTTCCGAAAAAATATCCGCAATGCCAAAAATCCGAAAATAAAGTGGGCCCCACAAAACCGTAAATTCTCCCGTGGGCCCCACGTGACCAATTTCGGAAATAAAATTCCATAATTCTCAAATATTCCAAAAAGTCCGAATACCAAATCTGGGAATCCAATTCCCATTAATGAACATTTTTCCTTCTCAAAATTCGGAAACTTTTCCGTCGAAAAATCACATCTTTCTTCCTTTCCAATTTTAATGTCGTATTCTCGTACGTACGTCCTCATATACATACTCTGGAACTACGGGGTGTAACAACTTGCATATGATACGTGACCATGCCTGATTGCTCTATGTGCTACTTTTTGGTTTCAACTTCTTCATGCGTTATCTAATCACTGTCGGCCTATGATGCTTACCGGTACGAGTGTTGTACTGATACTACTCTTGCTGCACTTTGTTGAGTGCAGAGTACGATCTAGGTTCCAGTTCTACGCCCCGTGGGTGATTCGCGAGGTGGACATCTTCTAATCATTCAGGGTGAGCTACTTGGTCGTCCGTGACCCCTGAAGGGCTTCTTAGTTAATTCCATTTTTCTTTGGTTATTGACAGACAATATGTAGCCTTCGGACATTCTTCAGACTTATATTTTTCAGACTTGTTAGTGCTTTTGTACCCTTTTGACCAGATTTTGGGAAATTAAGTGTTTAAGACTTATAATTTATTTTCCATGTTTATTTTTCCACTGATTTATCTTGTTAATGAGAACGTGGTTCGCCTACTCGGGGGAATAGGATAGGTGTCATCACGACTCGTGATTTGGGTCGTGACAAAGGGCAAAGATGTTGCTCCGGTAGCAGCAATGAAGCCTAAGGGAGGGGCAAAGAAGAAGAAGAAGAAACTGTCGGCATCGGATGTTTTCTTGAATTGCAACAGGAAGGGGCATTGGAGAAAGGATTGCACTGCTCCAAACAGAGGAATGGCACCAGGTGCTAATTTGCAATGTATATTTGTAATTGAAATTAATCTATCTATAAATGATTCTCATTCCTGGGTTCTGGATACCGCTTGTGGCTCACACATCTGTACAAATGTGCAGGGGCTAACTGATTGTTATACCCCGTAAATTCAAGAGAATAAGATAAGAACGTCCAAAAGGAAATAAGGTTTGAAATTTGGAAAGATAAGTTGGCAAATGTTGTAGGCAGATTTTCAGTCAACTTTGGAGCGGTATATCTCCTAGTTCATTAGGAGTTTTTAGGTGTTTCAAAGGCCTAGTATGAAGTTCGTTGAGTCTAGTTTCCAACGCAACAAACCGCTCGTCGATAGGACATTGGGGTAGAGAGTAATGGACGTTAGAAGTTCGGTTGAAGAAGGAGAAAGAAAGCTTCAGTCAGGCGCCACAGCGCCACGACGCCGGCAGCAGGGCCGCGGCGCCGAAAGCCCTGAAGTGTTCTGAAGTTGCAGCGTCGCGGCGCCGGCTGCAGGGCCGCGGCGCCGAGGCGGGATTTTTCACGAAAAATGGGGAAAATCAGAAGATATTTGTGTAAAGGCCTATGGGAGGGTGACAAGTGTCCCTCCCATCTTTTTGACCAAGAGGAGGTCTTATTTATTGGTCAAGTCTTGAAGACTTGATCATTTTACAAAGGTTCACCCTTAAGAATTCCTCTCCCCTTCTCTCTAAAAATTCAAAGAAAACCTAAGCCTAGTGAAATTGTTGGAGAGGCGGCAAGAAGATAAAGAATTGATAAACTCGTAGAAAGGTCGTGTGGACGTTTTTGACGAGAAAAGGAGTTGCGGAAAAAGGGCTATAGAGGGCGAAATCCTAAAGGTAAAAATTCCCTCTCCTCTTGGAAATAAATTATGATACCTGTAATAGTTGATAAGTGTTATTGAGTATTGGGAGCCTTAATCCGAACACGAGCTTATTAGCCATTGGAATTGCAATACAAATGAAACGATAGTTATAATTGTCGCATGTTATCTAAATGAGAGTTATAGTCGTTGAAATTGGTTGCGACTATGTAACATGCGAGAACGACATTATGGATTGAAAAGGAATTGGAAAAGATTTATTGTGGTTGTACTTTGTAGTCGAAATGACATGTAATATTGGACTGTTTTATATGAATTGTGGGGCAGAATTTTATACGTCAAGTAAGGCGTATAATCCCCTTTGATTGGTTAATGTGTTGAGCCTTAAATGTGGCGTGTTTGGTTATTGAATTCGGGCCTTAAAAAAGATGGAAAAGTATGTAGAAACAAAGGAAGTGTTGTCCGTTTTTCCGTAGAATTTAGTGACTTTGCACTTAGAATATTCTATGTTTGAAGTAAGAAGTTAATAGACGTATTATGGTCATTATAGGTTGACATACTACGTACGACATATTGGACTTGGCAAGTGGATTGAACCGAAGAGGTATGTGGAACTTTCCTATCTCTTGAGCATGAATAGTTGTAAATATATAGTACGGTAGACGTACGAGATTTCGACGAATCTAGTCCATTTGATATCTTTGGCTTATCTTAAGAATGTCAAAATTAGTTGAGTTAGGGAATTAACTCACTTGTTTAAAAACAGTAAGGATATCTTAGTTTCTAAAAGTTAAGAGACTTAAAGTATTTTAAAAGTATATGATACTTGTTTTGTTTGGAAAGTTTAAGCCTCTTGGTTATAAAGAAGAATGTAAGTATCTAAAGTATAAAGCTAGTATAACGGCTTTATGGGAAGTTGGTTATAATAGCTTTATGGAAAGTTAAAAGAGTGGTTTACTCTAAGTAAGGTAAATAATGATAAACGACTTGAAAAGAGGAAAGACAAATTGATTTGAAGGCATCAATTGCTTAAAGTTTTAAAGTAAAAAGTCACATGATTTAGAAGTCTTTAAAAGTAGTTCTAAAAGGTATTGTGACTTGTTTGAAAAGTAGATATAACTTGATACTACGGTTATTAGTATCTTGGAAGTTTTATATGAAAATGAGTCATTTTAAAAGAGTAGAAGTACGTAGTACTTTGGGTTAAATTCCCGGATTTTTTTTATAATGACATGCTAGTGCCTTAAGTAAACTAAAATGAGAGTGTTTATGAACAAAGCTAATAAGAAGTTAGGGGATTTCTTAACTTGCTTATGTTATGTATGATAGCCGGTTGTGCTAGGGATATACATATTGTTCATTACGGGGTCATTCCCCGGGTTTGTGGCATTTGCATATTCCGTGGATTTGCTACCCATGATGCGAGGAATACCTCATGCGAGTCCGTAGGGCTTATGCGGGTGCAATAGTCCTATGCGGGGCGGACCAGTCCTATGCGAAGAAGTTACCTCATGCGGGTCCACACGACCTATGCGGGCGCATACAGTCTATGCGAGGAAGTTACCTCATGCGGGTCCATACGACCTATGCGGGTGAAATAGTCTCAGGAGTAGGATCGCTTAATGATACTACGGGCGGGTGACCCTACTTTGATCATGAGCCTCCTATTTTTATGCAGTAAAGTATACACTTGTTTACTCTCATTGTTAGTAAGACACAGTGTACTGTAATTTGATTATCATACATGTCTCCAGCTTTATTTTAGACTTATGATGTAAATTGCAGTATTTTCCAGTTTTACATACTTGGTACATATTGTGTACTGACCCCCTTTTCTCGGGGGGCTGCGTTCATGCCGCAGGTAGGGGTAAGCAGGTGGTGGATCCTCATTCTTAGGATCACTGATCAGGTGTCAGAAGCTCCATTTCTTCGGAGGCTTGTATTTTGGTACGGTTTTCCCTGATATTGTAGATTTATGTACTTTCAGGGGTATGGCGGGGCCCTGTCCCGCCACAGTTGTTATTCTTAGAGGTCTGTAGTCATATTTGTGGATTGGGTTTTAAGAACAGAGATGTACTGTTTTACTTTTGGTTTATGTATATTTTATGGAAGGTAGCCTGTGATGTTTATTGTCTAAGTATGTGTATGTGTTGTGTATGTTCCGCTGCTATTCTCTGATGTATACCTGAAAGGGGTGCCCAGGTAGGGCACCAGTCGCGGGCCCGGGGTCGGGTCATGACAAAAGTGGTATCAGAGCAGTTAGTCCTCGGAAAGTGTCTACAGACCGTGTCTAGTAGAGTCTTGATTATCGGTGTGTTATGCACCACATCTATAATCAGGATGTTGCAGGACATTTAGGATTGGTTTCCATTCTTCTCTCTCTGAGATCGTGCAGTAGAGCTGTCTTATTAGGTTAAATTCTCTCTGACCTATTCTTATGCCTCCACGGAAGGCGACCAGGGCCCAGAAGGGCAAGACAGCAACATGAGCTGCTAGTGGTACGCAGAGGATTACTAGGACTCAGGCCCAGACTATGCCTGAGGTTGTGGGTGGGTCGGCGAGTTCAGCCACGCCGGCAGTATTAGAGGAGCCGAGAGCGGTCGTAGCTCCAGAGGTTCCGATACCTGAGCCTCCAGTTCCGCAGCCAGGGGCTGAGTATAGAGATTATGGAGAGCAGATCAGGCTATTGACTAGCATAGTGGCGGCGGCAAGTGAGCAGTAGCTAACCCAGAGCCTACGGTTGCGATTCGGGATTTTAGGTTGTCATCCACCCGAGTTCTATGGTTCGAGATCGGAGGATCCTCGAGAGTTTATTCGGCGATTCACGGACTATGCAGGTGCTTAGGGCCTCGGAGACAGAGTCAGTTGTGTTAGCCTCTTACCGGTTACGTGATATTGCGTTGAACTGGTTTGAGTCATGGGAGCTGTCTAGAGGTGAGGGTGCTCTTCCAGCTGTTTGGGATGAGTTCACAGAGGACTTCCTGGATCACTTTTTGCCTCCTGAGATGAGGAGAGCCCGTGTGGATAAATTCTTGCCATTGAGACAGAATGGGAGGACTATCAGAGAGTACAACCTGGAGTTTGACTCATTGGCCAGGTATGCGCTCACCATTGTGGCTGACATGACAGACAGAGTTCATCGCTATGTGATGGGGCTAGACCGTCACATGATTACTGCATGCTTGGGAGTGGCCCTTCAGCCAGGTATGGATATTTCCAGGATGCAGGCTTATTCGCAGAGGATAGATGACAGAGAGAGAGAGGATCATCCAGACCCAGGCCAGCAGGGTTCCAGGGAAATTTTCGAGGCGGACAGCCTCAGCAGCAGACTAGGTCCACATTTCAGCCGACACAGAGTGCCCCTTCTCGGTTTTCTGGCAGGAGGTTTGATCAGCCGGGTTATTCAGGAGCGGGTCAAGGCTCCAGGACTTCGGGGTTTCAGGGAGGCAGAGACCATAATCGATCGAGACCGCCCGTATCTCGGTGTGTTCGATGGGTAGATCTCACCAGGGCGAGTGTAGTATTGCTTCGGGAGCTTGTTTCTCTTGTGGCCAGCAGGGCCATATGAAGAGGGATTGTCCGACCAGAGGCGGCGGGGGTGGTATGGTTCACCGCGGTCGATTCTTGGGTCTTCTTCTTCTGTGGTTATGCGCCCCGGAGGGCGGGTGTTCACGGACCGGCAGGCAGCGGCAGAGGTCGTGGTGGAGGTCCTAGTTCTAGCGGTCCACAGAACCGCATATATTCCTTAGCCAGCCGGCAGGATCAGGAGGCTTCCCCGGATGTCGTCACAGGTACATTATTGATTTCATGTTGTGACGTTTATGCTTTGATAGATCCAGGTTCTACCTTGTCCTACGTGTCCCCTCTTATTCTTGGTAGAATCGGATAGAGCCTTTGAGGTAGCTACGCCATGGGTGATTCGGTGTTAGCCGGCGGGTGTACAAAGATTGTCCTGTTTATATACGCCGGACCACTAGCAGACTTGATAGAGTCGAGATGACGATTTTGACGCCATTATGGGTATGGATGGTTGGCTTCTTGTTATGCCAACGCTGATCGTAGAGACAGTTGGTCCGATTCGCTTTCTGGTGAGCCGCTTATCGAGTGGAAGCGGCAACACGTCACGAAGGGTAGGTTTATTTCTTACCTCAAGGCTAGAAAGATGGTGAAAGAGTACATCTATCATCCGGTTCGGTATTCGGAGCAGGCCGAGGTGCGCTTCTTGATCGACCCGGTGGTTAGAGAGTTTCGGATGTATTCCCACGATCTCGGGTATCCTCCCGAGAGGAGATTGAATTTTGTATTGATATGCTGCGGACACTTACTATATCTATTCCGCTGCATGTGATGGCACCACTGAGTTGAGGAGTTAAAGGACCACCAAAGATTTCTTTGGAAAAAGTTTTATCAGCCTAGTGTTTCTCCCCGGGAGCGCGGTTTTGTTTGTAAAGAAGAAAGATGGTACGTTGCGTATGTGTGTTGACTACAAATATCTGAATAAGGTAACGATCAAGAACAGATACCCTCCCGTGATTGATGATTTGTTTGACCGCCAGTGCGAGGTGTTTCTCCAAGATAGACATGCGACCGTTATCATCAGTGCGAGTTAGAGAGACAGATATCCCAAAGATCGCATTCAGACCCGCATGGGCACTATGAGTTCAGTGATGTCTTCGGTTTGACAACGCTCCAGCGTATTTATGGATTTGATGAATCGGGTGTTCAAGCCATCTTTGGATACATTTGTTATAGTATTCATTGATGACATCCTGGTTTATTCGCGCAGAGCGAGCATGCGATCACTGGAGACGGTATTGGGTCCTCCGAGCCGGCATTGTTCGCCAAGTTCTCCAAGTGTGAGTTTTGGTTGGCCTCAGTGGCATTCTCGGGGCATATTATCGGTGGACGGTGTTCAGTTGATACGACAAAGATCGGCGGTCAAGTCTTGGCGAGACCTACTACTCGACGGAGTGCGCAATTTCTTAGTCGCGGTTATTATCATAGGTTTGTGGAGCGCTTTCTTCGATATCGCCGATGACTGGTGACTCGAAGCGGCTAAGTTCCAGTGATGGCTTGTGAGAAGGGCTTCCGCCATCAAGTAAAAGTTTACGACGGCTCCATTCTTACTCTTCCCGAGGTTAGAGGACTACGTGATTTATTGTGATGCCTGAATCGGGCAAGGAGTGTGTATTGATGCAGCACGGCAAGGTAATAGCCTATGCTTCCCGGCAGCTACGGAAGCATGAGAGGAATTACCCTACTCACGACTTAGAGTTAGTCGCAGTTATTCATGCCTTGAAGATTTGGAGACATTATTTATATGGGGTCCATGTGGATATTTATACAGACCACAAGAGCCTCCAGTACATCTTCAGGCAGAGGGAGCTGAACTTGCGGCAGCGACGGTGGTTAGAGTTTTTGAAGGATTATGATGTTGATATCCTATACCATCCGGGAAAAGCCAATGTGGTTTCAGATGCTTTGAGTCGTAGATCGATGGGGAGCTTGCCAGAGGTATGCGGCAGATAGACAGATACATGGTCCGTCAGATCCATCAGCTAGCGAGCCTTGGGGTTCGGTTGGTCGATACTGATGATAGTGGGATACGGGTTCGTGAGATTGCCGAGTCTTCCATCATTGAGGAAGTGAAGAGGCGACAGTATTGTTGACACCCAATTTTGACCCTCCCGTCCAGTCATTAACTATAAAATTACACCAATTTTCAACAATAATTTTAATAATTTTTAAATAATAAAATGCAATAATAATACATTAATGCAGGCACAAATAAGCAATTTAATAATAGCACCGCGTATTACGTAGAAAATTAAGCACTTAGAGTCTCGCGTCCGTATTTATTAATTTGAAGCTCTGTCATAATTCTTAAATGATAATAAAATAAATAAATACATAAAATAAATAATTTGACAATGACGTCGTGTTAAATAAAATATTCGCATTTATTAATAGCAAGACAATTTCATAATTCGTAATTTAAATTAATTTTAATCTAATACATGCATTTAATAGCGTCGCATTTATAAGAAAACTTTAAGCAGTCCTTAAATGTCATATCTGCATGTAGCATTTAAATAATTCAATTTTAATTTAGCTTCGCATAATACGCATAATAAATAAGTTTTAATAACGGCATCGCATTATAAATATTAAGCACTAATTAAATAGCACACTCGCATTTATTATTGTAATAATTTTAAAACTCAAACTAATAAAACACCTAAATAATCTAATTTAAATAATTTAATTTACCACTAATTAAATAATACACCTAAATTATAACACACTACCCAAATTAATACCTAATTACCAGCCCACTCCCTACCTAAATAAATTCGCCCAGCCCACTCCCTACCCAAATAAACTCGCCCAGCCCATTACCCAGCCCAACTACCCGCAAGCCCAACTCGCCCCAGGCCCCTTATACCTATCCCTACCCAGCAGCCCCTTTATTTTTCCATCAGCCCCTTCCCCATCGTCAACAACAACGAAACCTAGCCAAAAAACCCTAGCAGCTCAAGATAATCCGCCGCACCAGCACCAACACCTCAACCCGAGATTCTCGCCGGAGAATCCGGCGTTGCCCTTACCCATGCATACACATAACCAAATGATTAACACCAAATCGTCTATTTTTGGTAAAAATCACTCGAAAATCAATATCATATTCGCACAAAATCAAGCACAAATCACCGCCCAAATCGTACTAAACTTGTACCAAATCTTCCCTAAATCGGTTCAGAAATCACAAGCTACCATAACTATAACCATTTTAAAATCGTTTCAGAATCAACCTACCTAATGGGGAACCCAAATCGGGACTATGAAGGGGGGCAACCAGCAAGAATCGAGGGGGACAAGGAGAAGAATCGGTGAAAAGAGGATAGATAGAAAAGATCTGATAGTCTCCAACCTTGAAGCAAACACTAGAACAGACAGATCGAAAACCAATTGAAAAATCGAATAGGCATCCAGAAATCAGAACCATCGGAAACCATCAAGAACCAACAACTGCTCTTGAAGCCTCGTTTTCTTTCCACCGCATTAGCAAGCCTTCCGAGTGGGTCGACGACTTGATACGCTGCCCCGATTCGCTGCCCAGAGAAGGTAAAATCAGCTTCCTATCGATTCGTCATTCCTGTATTATCGTATTTTGTTCCGTGTGCTAAAACATGTGTTAATTCATTCGTGTGGTTGTGTTTGTTAGATGCTTAAGATGATGTTTGGGGACTATGACTGTTAATGTGTTCAGATCATACTAGCATTTGTTGTGTGTTTGTATACATGGCTAAATAGATTGGTTATTGTCTAAATTGTAGGAATAACATGTGAGTATCCCTAAACCATGAATAGATGTTGTATGTGTTCTGCCATCTGAGATCTTGTTTAGGTAATTGTTTCATTGTGTTCCTGACCATGTCAAACTAGCGTCATGAATGTTTGGAATACACTGTGGCATCTCCCCTAGTGTTTCCTATTGTAATTGTCTCCCTATTGAACCCATTCACTTAGTACTGATACATGGTTAGGTAAGAATGTCAGAGTATTTCAATTTTTATGCCAAATTATGGGTGTTAATATCAGTTGTAGTAATCCAGCAGGCTAACTAGAGTAGTAAAGGCAAAGGTTGTTACATGTTTGCATATCAATTGGATAAAAATGCTCGACTGTATTTTCTCCCCCATCTATTCAAAGTATGCACTAGTATACCCCTCTTTTATATATGTTCATTGTCTATTTGCTTGCATATGTGTGTTAAGTACGTAATGCAACCTATCTAGTCTACCAGTCACACATTGGATATGTCAGTTGGGCTCAGCCCACACTTCTGACTCCCGTATTGCCTGGACAGGGCTGTGAAGGATTGTCTCAAGCCCACAAGTCTGCAGATTTGCCTCTGCATTACACCCTGTAAAATACTATCCCCGGCCCCTTTCCCCTATCTTTAGATTTCTCTATCTTTGTCTTACATATGACAGGCTAGGCCCATTGTGGTTTTATCATTTTTATCTGGTATTCACTAATCCCACAGTTTTAGTCATGACATGCATATCTGAGTATGAATTATGTGATTATTCTCTATGTCAAGCTCACTGTATCTTACTGTTTGTTGGTTGTTGCAGCAGTTGCTCATTTTATTTACTGATTTACACATCTTTATGTGCTGATTACGTATAAACATAGATTACGTGTGTGCAGATTTTTTATGATTTAAATAATTGGGATATACACTAATCTTCATCTTCTTTTCTTTCTTTTACATGGCACGCATCGGAGCTAAACGAAGAGTCTCATTGTGAGACTCATCATGAGTTATAACAAACGAGGACCTACATCTATGTGCATCTCACCGGCGAATGACATCGCCATTTCCTCGAGTCACCTTTATTATTTTTATTCATTCCTGCCCGCCCCATTCATTTATTGTAATATAACTGTCCAACATTATGCTACTATTAAAACACTTGGAGTAGTTAAACATAAATTAGAAGGTAGCTCGCCACCTCTTAAGTTATAGGAAACCATTTAATAATCTTCTCGCATAATTATTTAGATAGCTAATATATTATTTCAACATGAGAAACCTATAAATCCTTATTAGCATTCACGTAAGAGAAATCATTTAAATCGTAGGTTGTTAGCATGAAGCCATTTTACATCTTATCTCATAAGTGAATACTTTGTCATAACAGATTTTGCACTATTACTTTTATATATAATACATATCTAATATAGTATTTAGGTACCTTAATCGCATATTTTTTCAAAAACTAACTTTGTCTTTTATACACAAATCTTGCAATTTTAAGAATATATCTTATACCTACAATTTCATTTACTTAAACGCTTTTAAATATGTCTTCCTCTTAGCATAATAATTAACCTAGGTCTGAACGGACAACCGCAAGTTAGCGGATCCTTTAGAGTGCCTAACCCCTTCCCTTTAGGATAATAAAGAACCCTCACCCAGAATCTCATTAAGTTTAGCAGACCATAAAAATGGAGGTAGTGTTAACTTTAACATAGTTGACATTTAGGTGTCCTAATTCACCCAAAATAATTAGGTGGCGACTCCGCGAACCCTTAGCACTTTTAGCATTTTTTAAACACTTTAGCATTCTATTATTTATTTTCTAACCTTTCTAAACAGGAGTTATTTTAAAGTCGCGGCCGAAAAAGGGCGTGACAGAAATGGCGACTCCACTGGGGAACTAGATTCTTGACCGTAACAGACTCATGGTTATTATTTGGCATTACTTTTGCAATTTTCTTTTGTGTTGTAAATTGCTTTATTTATCACTGTTGTAATTGCTATTTGTTATTGCTTTCCTTAAACTGACATTCCGCTTATATTTCTTCCACTCTGGAAAATTCACACAATCACACACTACATGTGAGGTGCGCTTGGTGCATCAGAAAAATTCTTTCTTCAAAACCCAAATTTAGGAGAGTTGGTAATATACGTGGAGTGTCCGGTCTAACCGGTGGCCGCGTAGCCTTCTCGCTCGAGTTGTCCGCTCAGGAACATTGCGTCTAGTGAGCCAAATCTTAGAAACTTAGGATAGAGCTATACCACCCCTTATTTTAAGGCATGTATGCATTTACCCTAGGTGGGTCAATCCTTGGCATTGACACCACAGTTAGGAAGTCCACCCAATTGTCGAAGGGTTTTTCACGACCCAACGACTAACAACATATTATGTGTTTCGTGATATTGATGGATGAATCCAAGCCTAACGTGACATGCTAACATTGAGAAATTTTGCATTTTATTTTTTGGGTTCTATGTATAGGATGAACAGTATTCCAACAATCCCTGAAATCAGAATGGTGAGTGGTGTTCCGACAAAGCTAAAGATTTGGTGGGAGAATTTCGACGGCAGCAGCAAAATGACCATCAGAAGAAAATTAGGTTGTCTCACGGCTTTGTTTGACATCGCTCGCATCGCATATAGTTAGGGCCTTGATTCACTGGGATCCGATAGGCGTTGTTCGATTTCAAGACTTCGAACTCACCCCCACGTTGGAAGAAATCAACTACTTCACAAGCTTAGCTTACCAAGGCAGAGGACAAATCATCCCTTATAGTCAATCTGGAAAGAGATTCTTGCATTACATGGGTCTAAAGAACACAAAGGAACTCCGTTGTTTTGAAAATAATTGGGTTTCCCTAGATTATATGTACGAGAGATATGGTCGCCAAGATAGCTATCAGTCGTTTAGAAAAGAGTTCTCTTGCAGTCTGGGACAATGGAAAACTAGACGACATACCGTGTTCGATGTTGCTCTGTTAGGCACTCTAGTGTTTCCACTCGAGCATGGAGGGATCAACACTTGCATATGTTCTGTGACCCGAATGGTTTTTGAAGGCATTAATGGCACGCAACTTACTTTGGTCCCCATGATCCTAGCTGAGATATTTCAGGCTCTGGGAAAATGCAAGCGAAGGGAAACCAATTTCTTCGAGGGATGCAATCTCATCTTACAGATGTAGGCCATGGAACACTTTTATCAACAATCGAATATGACAGACATTTGTTTTAGCAATGATTATAGGATTGTAAGTTTTTACGACAGGATGAAGCGATTTGTGTCACCAGTCGGTACTAGGGATTGGTATGAATTTCTGGCATCCCGCACTAGCAACCAAGTGCAATGGAGGTATCCACTGCTATCCCGTATCAACAAAACTTATGTAAGGAGCAAAGACCGTTATTACATCGAGCTCATCGGATTAAGGGGACTTCAGCCACATGCTCCGCTGTGTGTACTCCGCCAGTTTGGTCAAGAACATGTAATCCCTCTCCGATCGGACATGAAAGATTCAGAAGTCGCGTTTGGGGCAAATTGCATTTTTCCTAGAAAGAAGCAAATCCTTGATGAATGGAACAACGTTGAGAAAATAGATGTCAAATATGAGCAAGCAGGAAGTACACCTGAATACTATGCATGGTTCAAGGAAGATTGTGGCAGTCTGAGTCCCAAAGGCAAGTAGGGTTTCGAGGATATCGACATGACCAATTGGGTGAAAGTGTGCAGATTAGAGAACAACGCCATCTCCCCTGAGATGTGGGACCAACTACAAAATATCATGCAATATTTGGAAAATGCAGGAGCAGGGCCTAGCAACACCATTACACCACCACCACATTCGCCGTCAGCATAATGTAGCATTAGGAATAATCTTTAGTTTTGACATTTCTTTATTTAATTTTTAGTTTTATTCCCAATAAAAGCATTTCGATCCAATGGCTCGGACCAATCCATCATTATCTCATATTTGACGTTTCGGCCTACCTCTGGCATAAGGAGGTCCCCCTGCATGTTAGGAAACGTTTTAATGTGCTATGTCCAATATATCTGCTACATACCTACAAATTATGTGCTTTATGCTAACTCTGTTTGCTGCATTGTAGAAGGATTTATTACTTCCCCCAAAAGGTCGGTTCGTATTGATTCAGCAATGTCGGAGCATCCACACTTTACCAGGTCCAAGGCACGGAATGATGACATGACTGGATCGGGGGCGTCTGAGCCAAATGGTTTGGGAATTATCCCTGTCAGCGAAACAGAACCTTCAGAAGGGAGAAATGTCACTAGTCAAGAAGAATAAATTGCACAACTACTACAACAAATTGCTGATATGCAGGTTGAGATGGAAAGACTACGGAATTTGACAAACTTGTCCATTAGTTTGAATACCCCTATATCAGAGAAAAGGGCCACCACCTCGCCCAGCCAATCCTCAACCCCGTCCTCAAAACGACCCTCTTACTACCCATATATCTCAGCCCCCGCCTGCTTACTTCACCCCCAATCAGCCCGAATCGCCAGACTAACCAATACCTACACACCATACCTATTATCAGCCCCAACAAACAACCCAGGCCACTAACATACACAGCAGAAACCCAGCCTTTTACCGTCCATGTACTCCCCCAGGAAACATATCATTACGAGGAAATGGAGAAGGAAGCTCAAGCCAAAATGGACGAGGACGTAGCCAAAAAGATTCATAGCTTGAAAGAAGTTGTTCGGAGCATGCGATCGGATAAGGGTCATGAAGGATTAGATTACGAGGATCTTTGCATGCATCTAGATGTGGAGCTACCTGTAGGGTACAAGGTGCCCAAGTTTGATTTATTTGATGGGAAGGGGAACCCCCGTGCACACTTGAGATCGTATTGTGACAAGCTGATCGGAGTAGGAAAGAACCCAACAGTCGTTATAAAGTTATTCATTCGAAGTTTTACCGGTGAAGCATTGGATTGGTATACCAGCCAGGACCCGCGGAAATGGCATAGCTGGAATGCATTGGCCCAAGACTTTGTGGAGCGATTCAGGTTCAAAACAGAAACCGTGGTAGACAGGTTTTATTTGATGAAGTTAGAAAAGAAGTCTACGGAGACGTTCAGAGAATACGCCATGAGATGGCGTTCAGAGGCAGCAAAAGTACAACCACCCATGGTAGAGAGTGAAATGACCACACTATTCGTACATTCTTTGAAGGACGCAACCTACTACGAGGGAATGATAAGCGTCATCGGACGAAATTTTGCGAAAGTTGTCAGAATGGGCGACTTCGTGGAGGAAGGCATTAAAACTGGTAGAATTACGAATTTGGCAGCATTACAGGCAACTAATAAGGCAATTCAGTCAGGGACAATCGGGAGTACTTCACAAAGGAAGAAAGAGACTGTTTCCCCTTCCAGGTTCATACAAGAACGTAAACCCGAAGCATTCATAACATACCAAAACTCATCTTATCAAACCCCATACTACAACACAAGTAACCAAAACTTCACACCTCACTATACACCTGCCCCTCACCCCAACTACCACACACATCCTATATATAACGCTTCCCAAGCACCCATTTATCCTGCCCCATATCGACCCGCCCATCAAGCCCGCCAACAAAATAGAGCGCCCAATGCGCCCAGACCAAACACGAATTTTGAAGGAAGACCACCTAAAGTTCGCACCCCACTGGCTGAACCCGTACCCCAAATATACGAAAGGCTGCGAGCTGCAGGCTTGATCCAACCGATTCCAGGAAGGATTCCTAACCCTATCTCAAGATGGTATGATGAGAATAAGCGTTGCAGACACCCGGAGCAGCTGTGGCATGACACCGAAAGTTGCTACTCCTCGTGGACAAAATCGGCGTTGATCAAAGAATGGTAATTCAAGGCGATCCTGCCCCAAACGTGCATGATAATCCCTTGCCAAACCACGGCCACGCCAATGTGCACTTGATAACCTTAGATGAGGAATACAACTTGGAGGGAACCATCTGACCCGTTCGAAGTGAAAGAAGAGATGAACCTTCTGCTTTCGTCGCCCCTGTCACCAATATTCGAAAGAAAGCAATTTTTGAGCTGGAAAGGGCGCCGCCAAAACATAAGGGTTCAATCACAGTTGCTCAGATGCCCAGAAAGGGGCCGCCAATCAGAGTAGATCGCAGAGAAATTGGGAAGCAAGCCATAGAAGTCACCGCTGCAGGTATAACCAGGTCAGGGAGGTATTACACACCTGTAGAGACAGCCAGGGAGGTACCACAAAAGAAACATGTGACAGAGGCTGAAGTTGAAGAGTTTTGGAGAAAGATGTCCACTAAAGAATATTCTGTCGTAGAGCAATTGAAGAAAATATCAGCACATATCTCTCTACTTTCACTATTGATGCATTCGGCCCCACACAGGGTTGCATTACTGGAGGTATTAAAAGATGCATATGTTCCAGAGGGTACAACAGAAGAGAACTTGACATCCTTAGTTGGACAAGTGTTAGAGGCCCGCAGAATCGCCTTTCACGATGATAAGCTACCTGCTGGTGGCGTCGGACACAACCTTGCATTGAATATCACCATCCAGGTTGCAGACAAGATTGTTTCAACAGTTCTGATTGACGGGGGCTCGGTCGTCAACATTTTTCCCATGACGACGCTGATGAAATTGGGGGCAGATTGCAGAAAATTCGTAAGAGTCATATCAGGGTCAAAGGTTTCAACGGAGTCCATAGGGGAGTCGAAGGCGAAATTGACCTCATGCTGCTGATCGGACCTGCAGAATTCGTTGAGGAGTTTCAAGTATTGTATATTGCTACATGTTACAATCTGTTGATAGGAAGGTCATGGATTCACGAGGCTGGTGCAGTCCCGTCCACCTTGCATCAGTGCTTAAAGTTTATATGGAATCACCGTGAAGTGGTAGTATTTGGGGATAAAAAGGGAAGCATCAACACCGATTATGCATTCCCTGTCATAGAGGACGTAAAACAGTTGGATGGTTCGGTCTTTCATGTTAATGAGATCAAGAGCGCCAGCAGGGTCAGGCCGTTGCAGCTGCCATGCTCTCTCACAATGGTAGCCAAGGAAATGCTAAGAAATGGGTACGAGCCCGGCAGAGGTCTTGGATCCGGTATAAAGGGGATCACAGAGCCTATCCAGTTGTTTGGGAAGAAGGACACTTTTGGTTTGGGATACCAGTCTACCTCGAAGGATTTGGTGACTGCGAACCTCCGGAAAAAGGGATACATTCCTTTGCCTATGCCCATTCCGCCCCTGAGTCAGTCATTCGTCAAAGCCTACATCATCCAGATGCCGAGAGAAGATGACCCAGAGGATCTTGCAGCAGGGTTCCATAACATGTTCGTAGGTGAAGATGAGGCAGATTGTTGTATGATCACAGGGGATCACGAGGAAGAGCCCACCATTTGGGATGCAGAGCATGGATACAACCTGAATAATTGGGCTTGCACCCCTGTCCTGACCTTCCGAGGAGCTTGGTAGAGTTTATGATAGTTCTAGAAATGTGACTTTATATCTAAAAAAGAAAACAGACCTGCATTTACGTTTTTTTAATATGTTTTTAATCTCGCATTTTTCGCTTTCATCATAAATTCCAGGATATTTTTTGCAGCTTTAAAACTTGCTTGTGTTAAAATTAAATTCTTTACGCATTCTTCTTTCATCGATCATATTAATAAACCTGTCGATAATGTGAATATGACATGTAATAAAACTAGCGAACAAAGTTCAAATGGCGAGTATAACCCCGAGGAACAAGAGGAATGTCCACAATCAGAGCTTAGCCAAGAGCTGGAAAACTTTGAGAATAGGCCTAAACCAAATTTAGAAGAAACTGAGTTGATAAACTTAGGCGATGAGGGAGTTGTGAAAGAGACTAGGGTCAGCGCCCACCTAAATGTCACACAAAAGAAAGAGTTGATTGAGCTCCTGAAACAATACACCGACGTGTTTGCTTGGTCGTATGACGACATGCCAGGTTTGAGTACGGATATCGTCGCACACAGGTTGCCTATTGAGCCATCTTATCTTCCCGTAAAATAAATGTTACACCCCGTAATGCAAGGACATGTTTAAGAGAATGTACGTAAGGAACACAAGACTTGAAATTGTTACGAAAGGAAGAATTGTTTTTCCGACGGAAAATCTTCCGAACGTCGGAAAGGAAAAATGTTCGTTGAGGAGAATTGGATTCTCAAAATGCATTAATTGAAGAAGTATGGAACTTATTATCATTATGGAAATTTATTTGTACGTATTTGGTCATGTGGGGCCCACCCGAGGAATTTTACGTTTTGTGGGGCCCACGAGGGTTACAGAATTTTATGGACGAATGGGAGGGCGACACGTGGCACCCCTCCCACATGGCTTGGACGAAATATTTAAGGGTAAAATGGTCATTGAACATTGAAGATGAACAAAGTCTTGCTAGCTTGAGATTGTTGACCAAGTCAACTTGCCACTTGGATTATTATTTAATGCCCTTCATCCTAGCCACACATATGTTGATATCTTGACCCTCCATTGTGTTTTATATAATACCCTAGTGCAAGACAAGTCTTCACACTTAGAAAAAAATTGAGAAAACTTTAGGAGTGAGCAATGTTGCTCTCGGCTTTGAGCCTTTGTGAACAAGAAAATTTTGTAATTGTTGTCCAATATTCACAAGACTTTAACCCAAGGTCCCTAAGGGTATTGTAAGGATATCTCAATAGAAAGATTTCGGAAAAACGGCGTTTTCACGTTAGTCGCAAGACGAAAACCTAAGGCATTTTCATAGGTTTTGATTGGAAATGGAAGAGAAGTTGGTTGTGAGCTTCTAAAGGCTTCAATTAGCGGATTGGAGCGTAAAGGAAAGGAGCTAAGAATTGCTAAGGAGCGACTTTGAATCTTGGAAATTATGAGGGCTTGTAAAGGTATCATTCTTGTCGTTTTAGTAATTAAGATTACTTATTGTTGTAGCTATGGATATTAGCAAGCATGAGATGTTTATATTATGAAGTTTGATAAGTATATTGGCTATTGGAACCCTAATCCGAAACTAGTATGTTTAGCCTTAAGATTACAATTCAAGTTGATTATAAGTATAAGTCGTCACATGTTATATATTGAAGGAAATTGTAGTTGTTGAAGTTGTTATGACTATATAACATGTTAGACCTAAGAACTTGGATTGGAAAAGAATTGGAAAAAAGACTTTGAGTTGTTGTTGATGTTAGCCGAGAATGGCTTTAATTATGGAACTAGTTTCGTATTAATTTGTGGGGCAGAATTTTACACGTCATGTTAAGGCGTGTAATCCCCTTTGGTTAGCTGAATTGTTGGGCCTTAAATGTGGCGTGTTTGGTTATTGAATTCGGCCTTGAAAAAGGTGGCAAAGTATGTAGAAACAAAGGAAGTGTTGTCCGATTTTCCGTAGAATTTAGTGACTTTGCACTTAGAATATTCTACGTTTGAAGCTAAAGGTTAATGGACGTATTGTGGCCATTATAGGTGGAAGTACTAAATATAGCGTGTTCTACTTGAAGGATGGAATAGCTATCAAGGTTGAAGTACTTTGGAGCATTTTGCTATTTGTCGATAATCGTCGCGAGGTATGTGAACCTCTTCCTTCTTTTGACATGATTCTATGTATGGAATGTACATGTGGTATCATTTCCTGTTTCCTTCTACCCTTAGAAGTTAAGAAGTATGTATGTTGATTTACTCTATGTAAAGGTTATGTTTGAGTTATCCTAAGTTCTTACCAAGTCTTATGGGGGATGTTGGTAAGAGTTGTTAGGAGGTATTTGGAGCCAAGTTGACTTGGCTAATTTACGGCACGAATGAGAATAAGTATCGAACAAGCCATTGCAGCGTTAATAAAGGAAAATGTAATGGCGATAAATTATATTAAAACAAGTAGAATTCTCCATCTGCATAGAAGCTAAGATAAGACAAAATTGTATTACATTTTCTAGATCATGGCTGCTTTAATGAGATCATTATAAACAAGTATAACCTATTCACACATATAAGGCATATGTTGCTTAATTTACAGAGTTTACGTTATGAAGTGTTAAAACTATGAACTACGAAACTTGATTCTAAAAGATAAGAGACTTGAAGTATTTTGAAAGTATACGATACTTGGTTTTCGAAAGTATAAGTCTCTTGGTTATAAAAAGAATGTATTTGCCTAAAGTATAAAGTTAGTATAACGACTTTATGGAAAGTGGGTTATAATAGCTTTATGGAAAGTTAAAAGAGTGGTTTACTCTAAGTAATGATAAATGTTTTGAAATAAAGAAAGGCAAATGGATTTAAAAGCATCAATTGCTTAAGTTTTAAGGAAAGAAGTCACTTGATTTAGAAGCCGAGAAATGTATTTCTAAAAGTGTAGTGACTTGGGTAAAATGTAAACAAGCCTTGATACTACGGGTGTTAGTATCTTGGGGTTTTATATGAAAAGGAGTCTTTTGAAAAGAATGTAAGCACGTAGTACTTTGGGTTAAATTCTGATTTTTATGTGTGAAACGAAAGTGCCATGAGTTTATAAAAATGGAAGTCTAAAGGTTTAATGAACTTGCCTATGTTTGCTTGTGATAGCTTTGAGTGCAAGTATTATATGTTTACGTTGTCGTGACTTCGGTTGGAGTGGCCTGTCTTGTTGTAAGTTTACTTGGACGCACAAGCGGTGATGTGGGATTCCACGTATGCTTCCATTATGATTGATCCTTGGACATGCTTATACGATGTGGGATTCCGGGGCATGTGACCAGGAGGTGGGTTAGATTTCCGGATTTGTTTTATTACCCATGGCCATGCTTATACGATGAGGGATTCCGGGGCATGCGACTACGCATGCACGACTATTACCCACGGGCTAGCTCGTGACAACATGTACCCACGATGAGGGATTCCGGGGGCATGTTATATTATTACTCCATGGGCTAGCTCCCCATGAAGACCTGTGCCTACGATGAGGGATTCCGAGGGCACGTTATGGCCATGCTTATACGATGAGGATTCGGGCACGCCACGTTATATATATATATATATATATATATATATATATATATGTGTTGTATATGTATGCAGCGGTGAGGTAGGATGCCACGAGGCGCGTCACATGGTTATATGTTACACCTACGGTTCAGCGGTGATGTGGGATTCCACGGGCGAGAGATATATATATGTATTGCGTATGTATGCGCCCGGATGAGGTAGGATGCCACGCGCGTCACATGGTTATATGTTACACTTATGATCGGCAGTGATGGGGATTCCACGCACACTTTGATATTCGTGTGATTTGATCAAGGCCCCGTTGGGCGGGTAGTATATGCGACCCTCCATAAAGGGTCGGATTATGTTATGAAAGATAAGTAAGTCATATGGTAATGAACTTGACAATTTTTCCTAAGTATGTACGTAAGAAAGTGACTATAACTTTTATTGAAAAATGGGAAAAGATAATAAGGTACGATTAAGTTCACGAGATGGTAATGACACGGTAGGATCGGTATGTACCCTTTTATACTTGCCTCGCCATTCTTTTGTACGCTTATGATTTGTTTCGCATACCTTATTTCGCTCCATATTCTAAATTTGTTGTCGACCTCCTTTGGGTGCGTTCATGTCTGCAGTTTAGGTACGATTGTGGATCCGCGAGCTTAGGATCCTGGTTCAGCATTTTGAGATGGCTCCAATGTTCCGGAGTTGTCATGGCTATGTATATTCAGGGGTACGGCGGGGCCTTGTCCCGTCATAGTATTTGTTCAAATCTTAGAGGTTTGTATTCATCTATGGGTTGGACTGGCTAGAGTTGTTTTTACATTGTTAAACAATGTAGACCCTTTCGGGTAATTTTTATGTTATGGCAGCCTTATCGGCTTGGCCTTGGTTTAAAAAACAATGTTATTTATCTTCCGCAGTTTATTATGTTGTATGATTAGAAGGGTGCCCAGGTAGGGCACCAGTCGCGGCCCGAGGTCGGGTCGTGACAATAAAGGCCAAGAAATATCAAACCAGACATGAGTTTGAAGGTCAAAGAAGAGGTGTCTAAACAGTTTGACGCAAAGCTAATTCGGGTTGCAAAGTACCCTACTTGGTTAGCAAATATCGTGCCGGTAAAGAAGAAAGATGGAAGGGTCCGAGTCTACGTGGATTATAGGGACCTCAACAGAGCTAGCCCGAAGGATGACTTTCCTCTTCCAAACATTCATATACTCATCGACAATTGTGCGAAGCATGAACTACAGTCGTTCGTCGACTGTTTTGTCGATTATCATCAGATCCTCATGGCGGAGGAGGACGCAGAAAAGACAGCATTCACTACCCCGTTAGGGGTGTACTATTATCGAGTAATGTCGTTCGGTCTCAAGAACGCGGGCGCTACCTACATGAGAGTCATGCCTACCATCTTTCATGACATGATTCATAAGAAAATTGAGGTCTATGTGGACGATGTCATCATCAAATCGCGAAGAGCGGAGGGCCATTTGGCAAACTTGAAGAAGTTCTTCGAGCGGCTAAGACAGTATAATCTGAAACTGAATCCCGCAAAGTGTGCATTTGGCGTTCCCGCTGGGAAGCTGTTGGGTTTTATAGTGAGTAGGAGAGGGATTGAGCTAGACCCCTCGAAAATAAAAGTCATTCAAGAGTTACCTCCTCCGAAAAGCAGAAAGGACGTAATGAGCTTCCTTGGTCGTCTCAACTACATCAGCAGGTTCATAGCTCAGTCTACCGTGATATGCGAGCCGATATTCAAATTGTTGAAAATAGATGCAGCTACCAAATGGACGACAGATTGCCAGCAGGCTTTTGATAGAATCAAAGAGCACCTTTCTAATCCGCCAGTTTTAGTACCGCCAGTACCGGGAAGACCTTTGCTACTCTATTTGTCTGTATTAGAAAATGCTTTCGGATGCGTGTTGGGGCAACACGATGAAACAGGGAAAAAGGAGCAGGCCATATATTATTTGAGTAAGAAGTTCACAGCGTATGAAGCTCGTTACACTCTGCTAGAACGTACTTGCTGCGCATTAACTTAGGTCACCCAGAAATTCAGGCATTATCTATCAGCATACACCACTTATCTTATTTCGAGGATGGACCCGCTTAAGTATATCCTTCAGAAGCCCATGCCCACCGAAAAACTAGCAAAATGGCAAATTATGTTGAGCGAGTTTGATATCGTGTACTGATGTGCTATTTAATGCACACACTTTAACGCAAGTGCACGTTATCGTGACAGGTAATAAAGTCTTGGTAAGACCGAATATCGTCCTCAAGGATTATTGTTCAAGTACCAATTATCTATCTTTTGTTATCTATTTGGTAACCGATATTTGAGTTTATTGATTATACTAACAATTATAAATACTAATTAACTATGTGTTTACTTCAGTAGTGATGGAAATAGGGCTTCCAAGTCTCCTCAACTATCCGCTTATATAACTTATTAATGCAATGAATTATGGTTCTTCTTCTTTTGGAGCTAGCAGGTTTACTAATTCGTTTTATACTCCCGTTAAGGCTATATAAACACTCAACCCCAGTAGCGCTCATTTCTACCTTTCGGTGATAAGGATGACTCTATAGGAGGATTAAAACCAAAAACCTTGTTAATCGTCACGCGCCATGCGTGAAATTAGGTGTTTAAACCTCTTATTAACGCTACACAAGTAATTGAAGTATTTTCATCCCCAATCCAACCTATGTCTACCCAACTTACAGCATAGTCACAACCTCCTCCTTTCGAAGTTTGATTAGAAATCATATAAATAATGATAATTAGTGATCAATTAATTATCAAGCATTCAAAGCAATTATTGGGTAAATCTCAACAATAAGAAGACAACCATAAACATGCATCAATTCATAACATAAGGTTCAAGTGATTTGACATGGAAGGCCCTATAATGGAATTAGTTCCTAGCCATTGACATGACAAGAACTAATTCAATATCCAACATAAAAATTGAAAGTAAAGTAAAGAAAAGAAAAGAAAATTACTAAGTAAAGGTCTCCAATCTTCAACTCCAAGAAGTCTTGTGTTTGTGCAAGAAAGGGAACCCTTGAAAACTGCCTAGGGTTCTCCTTTTATAGCCTCCAAACCGCCCTTCAACTTTTCCCTTCGAGCCTAGCCTAAATCGCCTAAAACCCGATTTTCGCGTCGGCGCCACGCCACAACTCTGCAGTCTCGATCATTGGGCGCCGCCAGCCTGTTGGTGGGCGCGCGGCGTGCCCGTGTCCGTGCCTGGTTCGCCACTTTCTCGTATTTTAGGCTCGGGAACCTCCACTTTTGCCCTCTTTTAGCTCATTTTCCGCCAAATAGCCATTTTAACCAATTTGACTCAAAAGAAAGAAAATATATCCTAAGACGACACGTATTTGTACAAAAAGGGACAAAAGACTAACTAAAAATGACTCAAAAAGTGTATATAAAATACACCGATCAAATACCCCCAAACTTAACCTTTGCTCGCCCTCGAGCAAAGACAAAAAGAAAGAAATAAAGACTCAAGAAAAAGAAAAATAGAAGACTCAATGACATTGATCACTTTGCTGCATTGATGTTACTTTGAAAAACATGAAGATTAGCAGAATAATATGCAGGAACATATAGCATGAAATTTTAGCACACTAAACACATTAAGCTAGATATTTCGCAAACTCATTTTTATCATGCTTAATGGAAGTCAAATACTGAATCATGCATGTTAATTTCAAAAATCCTATGACATTTTTACTTGCTATTCTCCACTAATCATGGATATGCATATAAGAGATCTTCAGGACTTTTAAGGGTTGTAATGTAGGCTTAGGCATGGGTAGATAAAAAAATAGGCATTTAGGCTCATTTTGTGTACCATAAGCTCTTTAGCTTTTCAGTGTTTCCCTTTTCTTTTGATTCTTTCCTTCACTTCAATTCTATCTTTCCCCTCTTTTGTTTTGAGAGCGTGAAGTGTATCATACTAGCAAGCACCCCCAAACTTAGGCTTTTGCCTATTTCTTATTACTTTTTAATTGGGGTGCATCAATCTTGTTTGCTCTTTTTGTCTCTTTTTTAACACACTCTATTCCAACTATTTCACATGTTTACTTATGGCACAAGTATGGGAATATAGGGTGTCAAAGAAAAAGTTCAATTTTTAGGATCAATGGGGCTGACTAGGGATATTTTTAATGTCAGGGATAGAAAAGAGTGGTAAGAATTGGCTAACAAATAAATGCCTGAGTCATCTCCCTAACATGCATATCCTAACTATTTCGCCTCAAATAGCAAGCAATCATAACACATAGGTTTTAATCATTTATCATGCACAATTCAAGTAGACAACTCCAAATAGACATATTTTGTGAGTTTTTGGCATATCTAACCTAAATGTTTAAATAGTTGCTTCTAATTCCATTACATTATTCCACCTTACTTCACTAGGTATTTCTAGTAACTACATCATGCATGATCTTTGACAGACAATTATGACTCAAAAAGAAAAAAAATTATGACTCAAAAATACACAAAAACAACAGAAAGACTTAAACATACTATAACAATAAGACACAAATAAAACACCCCCCCCCCCAAACTTAAATCACACATTGTCCCCAATGTGTGCAAGACTCAAAAATAAAAGAAAAGGACACTTACAAACTTGGTTTAAAATGGTGGCGGTGGCGGTGGATAATGCATCGACCATTGGTTGAACAGAGAACTCATCTCGTCAAATTGCTGGTGCAACTGTTGTTGCCCCTGCCTCAATTCTTGTTGCCCTTGTCTCAATTCTTGTTGCCCTTGTCTCAACTCCTGTTGTCCTTGTATCACTGTGTCGAAATGTTGCATCATCTTTCTTCGGTTGCGGAGCCGCCCATCATAGGCACCGGAGGTTACGATCGTGGTTGGTGGTGGCGCTCCTCGCCGCATATCGAGCCTCTATTTCAGCTCATCTTCGCTCATCATGCGCCTCTGCTGCTGGTGGTGCTGGTGCTCTTCTTCTTGCTGCTGGGGGGCTTGGGTCTGGGAAGGAGTGCACTATCCCATATGACACAGGCAGTTGGTTTCTCTCATTAGTATCAGTGGGTAGGATTGGGACCCCATTCATGTGGCATAAATTAGTGATAAGTGAGTCATGTCCCAACCCACCTGTTGTTACCAACCTGCTGATTTCTTCAATACTTTGCACTATCTCTTTCCCCACATCAATCGTCTTCCCCGTCATGATTCCATATATCAATTTGATCCTATCTTCTGGCACTCTGGTGAAGTGCGTTGATGGGATCAGACGGGCACTGACGAAATACAACCAACCCTTGGCTGCTTTGTTGAACTGACACCTGCTCAGTCCTCTTGACCCATTTCTGGCAATATCAAATGCAGCCCCAGGGTAGCTTCATGTGTTCGCGACGGCATTCCATTGATCTTTGGTGGTGCTTCGACCATGTTCAAGTAGTTTGGTCACCTCTTTCTTCAACATCTGCTGTTTTTAGAGACACATTTATCACTTCTGCCGTCACAGGCATATATCTTCCCCTTACAAAGCATTTATTGTCCACCTTCTCCGGAAAGTTAGCATAGAATTCACGCACCATCGCTGTGTTCATTGGTGCTATCTTTTCCGGGTTTACAAATCTCTTCCACCCCATCATCTCAATCATTGCCCGAATGGGCTCATAGACATCCTCCTCCCCAAGCGAATCCCTTTGATAGTCCATTCCCCTTTCAGGGATTAAGGGCCTAGTACTAAGCTTTTTGTATCTTTCATAAGCTTGTTGGCTAACGAACCTAGTATCATCGTATTGAGGGGCTGAGGTGGATGTGGAGGCTCTTCTCTTTCTGGCAGACATGGTTTCTTCACTTTTTGCAGCGTTTAGTATCACAAATGTTCTCCAACACTATCACACAAAAACTAGCAGCTACAACACTTTCACCCCCAAACTCCAACTCCTGCACTACACAATACCCACACCCTCCTTGTATACTCCTCCTCTAAATTTCACAACCAATTTTTCAACACCCCAACGACTTCAACAATGCAACACTCCTCCAAACTACTACCTCCTTTGACTACTGTAAAGCTTTCAAGAAAAGATGAAGATTACCTTTTTGACGGTGTTCTTCAAGGTTTTCTTGCTTCTAATGGTGATTTGAGGCACTGGGATGAAGTTTTGTTGGTTGAAATGGTTAAGGGTTTAGGGACTTTAAGAGTTTTTGGTTGTGTTTGGGTTTGATTTATGGAAGATTTGTGGGTGAGGTTTGAATTTTCGTGGGTTTTGTGGAGAAGAAAGGTTAGGTTTTGGTTTGAAATTGGGGAAAATCGGATTTCTGGGCGTCTTTTAATTTCTGGATTTCCGCTTCGGCGCCGCGGCCCTGCATTTGGCGCCGCGGCGCCCAACTTACTGCACTACTTCGGGAATTTCTGCGCCGCGAACTCATACGGAAATAGCGCGCTAGACTTGGCAATTTTTCTGGATTTTTGGCGCCGCGCCGCTTCTCAGCGCGGCGCTTCAGCGCCTTTATGCTCTTTTAGCGTCGCGGCCCGCTCTGGCAGCGGCGCCACCGCTTTTTGGAAATCCCGGCTATTCTTGCCGCCATCCAATTTATCGCCTACACTGCCAATCACAACACAAACACTACCTCCGCGAGATCGTTTCTTAATAAAAACTACTATATTAAAGTAAAATAAATCAAAATACCTTGGGTTGCCTCCCAAGTAGCGTTGTCTTTAACGTCTTTTAGCCGGACGCAAGTTCCTTAACACAATAAGTGTGGGGTGGATTAACCCCACAATCAATCCATTTTCTCCACATTTTTCGTTTTCTTCTTCTACTTCTCTTCTTAAAATTATTTTCAAGGGAAGGTTCAGGAGCACATACCTGCTTTGGCAGAGGTTCGGCATCGCGTACCTGCGTTGGTGGGCTTATCTCCCTTGGTTTGGCTTGCACCGCTCACTGGGGTTTTGATGGTCTCGATCGCAGCACCCGCCATGATTGGTGGCTCAATAATGTGTTTAAATACTTTAAACACCATTTCTTCCTTCTCCACCCTCAATGTCAGCTCTCATTTTTCTACATCGATCAGGGCTCTCCCTGTCGCCAGAAATGGTCTCCCCAATATGATGGGGATCTCTGCATCCTCTTCCATGTCAAGAATGAGGAAGTCCGCAGAAAAAAGAATTTTCCTACTTTAACAAGCACGTCCTCAATCTTCCCCCTTGGGTGAATCACTGTTCTATCGGCTAGTTGCAGGCTCACCGTGGTTGGCTTGGCTTCACCTAATTCCAACCGTTTAAACACCGATAAAGGCATCAAATTTATACTTGCCCCTAAATCGCAAAGAGCCCTGTTGCATGTCACCCTGCCAATCGTGTGCAATGTAAAGCTCTTCGGGTCTTTTAGTTTAGGGCAACTTTTCGCAGATAGCACTACACTCCTCCGTTAGTGCTACCATCTCATACTCTGTCAGTTTCTTCTTCTTCCCCAAAATCTCCTTCATGAATTTGAAATAGGAGGGCATCTGCTCCAACGCCTCTATAAAGGGTATGTTGATATGCAGCTTTCTGAACGTCTCCAAAAATTTGGAGAATTGTTTATCAACTGCCTTCCGCTGCAATCTTTGTGGGAATGGGATCTTCTCAGTATACTCCTTCTGCAGGTTTTCTACCATCGGGCGAGCTTCAACCACCTTCTCTTTCTCCATCTCTGCCCTTTGTTCAACTACCGGCTAAGGTGAATGCTGCTCCAACTGTTTACCACTTCTTAGCTGTACTGCCTGGCATTGTTCTCTCGGATTCATCTCTATGTTGCTTGACAGTGTACCATGTGGTCTGCTGTTCGATTGCTTTGCTAGCTGACCCACTTGTGTTTCCAAGTTCCTGAACGAGGATCTAGTTTCGCCACGAATCGGTGCAGGCGTTGGTGAGTGCCAACAAAGTCGCTCTCACCATCTTGCTTTTCCGTGAGCAGTGCATTGAGCTGAGAGGTGGGGCTGAGTAAATGGCCGCGATTCGGTGCTCTTGGTTTTGCATCGCCTCTATATTGATTCTGCTGCCCCTGGTCTCCTCTCCATGAGAAATTTGGGTGATTCCTCCACCCTGGATTGTATGTGTTGGAGTATGGATTGTTTTGGGGCCTCTGATAGTTACCCACGGCCTGACACTCTGCTTGCTCGATTGGCATATTATTAGGATCAGCTGAAGGACATCTATCGAATGTATGTGGACCACCACATATTTCACAGCTCTTTGGCATCTGTACTGCATTCACCGATAATGTATGTTGTTGCAGCTGCTTGGTCAACAGGGCAACTTGGGCATTCAGGGTCGCGATGGCATCTATCTCGTGAACTCCCACTGTTCTCCTTCCACTAATTGGTCTATCCTCTGTGACATGGTTGTTGGTGGCCATATCTTCTAATAATTCGTGAGCTTCGTGGGCTGTTTTCCTCATAAATGCCCCACCTGCTGCTGCATCTATAATTGTTCTGGTTGTTCCGCTCAGCCCGTTATAGAAGATGTGGACCAAGTTCCACAACTCAATACAGTGGTGTGGGCACTTTCTCTGCAAATCCTTGAACCTCTCCCAAGCTTCGTATAATGACTCTCCATCTGCTTGGTAGAAATTATTCAGCTCCCCTCTCAATTTCGCTGCTTTGCATGGGGGAAAGAATTTTGCCAAAAATTTCTGCGCCAGCTCTTGCCATGTAAAAATCGAATCAGCTGGCAGGGAATTTAACCATACTTTTGCTCTGTTCCTGGGTGAGAAGGGAAAGAGCCTCAATCTGACAGCTTCATCAGTAACGCCATTATATCTTAATGTTGCACATAGCTCCAAGAAATTAGTTATGTGCATATGTGGATCCTCTGATGGCAGTCCTCCAAATTGCACTGTGTTCTACACCATGCTTAGAATCGCCAGTTTGATCTCAAAGTTATTCGCTCCTATTGCTGGGAGCCTAATACATGTCGTGCGTTCGCTCACCCTCGGCAAGACGTAGTCTCAAGCTTCTTTCGCACGGACTTGAACTCTCTCCTCGACATCCATAGGTACTCTCGAGGCATTCCCGGTTAGGTTGATTTTCACCTAACCCTTCTCATCACATTGTTGTTTCGACGCCGCCCATCTCAATTAAAGGCCGCAATCCGCTGGTTCTTTCGTTACGTTTCTGAGTTTTCTCAATCTGGATTGAAGGGAACAAGAGTGTCTGCCCCTCTTCTCCTTCGCATAAACTGATTTCCTGAAACAGATCAAAAACAGACAAACAGATCACGGCACCCTGATTTTTACCGAAATAAAAATTAAAAACGTAAAAATAAAATAAAAAATTAAAAACCAAATTAGAAATTAAAAATAGATAAAATTGATATTGAACTATGCCTAATCCCCGGCAACGGCGCCAAAAACTTGATGCGCGATTTAATGCACACACTTAAACGCAAGTGCACGTTATCGTGACAAGTAATATAGTCTTGGTAAGACCGAATATCGTCCTCAAGGATTAGTGTTCAAGTACCAATTATCTATCTTTTGTTATCTATTTGGTAACCGATATTTGAGTTTGTTGATTATACTAACAATTATAAATAATAATTAACTATGTGTTTACTTCAGTAGTGATGGAAATAGGGCTTCCAAGTCTCCTCAACTATCCGCTTATATTACTTATTAATGCAATGAATTATGGTTCTTCTTCTTTTGGAGCTAGCAGGTTTACTAATTCGTTTTATACTCCCGTTAAGGCTATATAAACACTCAACCCCAGTAGCGCTCCTTTCTACCTTTCGGTGATAAGGATGACTCTATAGGAGGATTAAGACAAAAAATCTTGTTAATCGTCACGCGCCATGCGTGAAATTAGGTGTTTAAACCTCTTATTAACGCTACACAAGTAATTAAGGTATTTTCATCCCCAATCCAACCTATGTCTACCCAACTTACAGCATAGTCATAACCTCCTCCTTTCGAAGTTTGATTAGAAATCATATAAATAATGATAATTAGTGATCAATTAATTACCAAGCATTCAAAGCAATTATTGGGTAAATCTCAACAATAAGAAGACAACCATAAACATGCATCAATTCATAACATAAGGTTCAAGTGATTTGACATGGAAAGCCCTATAATGGAATTAGTTCCTAGCCATTGACATTACAAGAACTAATTCAATATCCAACATAAAAACTGAAAGTAAAGTAAAGAAAAGAAAAGAAAATTACTAAGTAAAGGTCTCCAATCTTCAACTCCAAGAAGTCTTGTGTTTGTGCAAGAAAGGGAACCCTTGAAAACTGCCTAGGGTTCTCCTTTTATAGCCTTCAAACCGCCCTTCAACTTTTCCCTTCAGGCCTGGCCGAGAAATCGTCTAAAAACCTGATTTTCCCGCGTCGGCGCCGCGGCCCTGCTATCAGCGTCGCGGCGCCGCAACTTCTGCAGGTCTCTGATCATTGGGCGTCGGGGCGCTGGCCCTGTTGGCTGGAGGCGCCGCGGCGCTGGCCCGTGTCCGTGCGTGGTTCGCCACTTTCTCGTATTTTAGGCTCGGGAACCTCCACTTTTGCCCTCTTTTAGCTCCTTTTCCGCCAAATAGCCATTTTTAACCAATTTGACTCAAAAGAAAGAAAATATATCCTAAGACGACACGTATTTGTACAAAAAGGGACAAAAGACTAACTAAAAACGACTCAAAAAGTGTATATAAAATACACCGATCATGTACGTCACGTAGAAAGCCATAAAAGGGCAGGCATTAGCTGATCATCTTGCTGAGAACCCGGTCGACGAGGAATACGAGCCCCTTCGAACCTATTTCCCTGATGAGGAGGCATTGTTTGTCGGAGAAGATGTCTCAGAGGATTACCCAGGTTGGAGGATGTTTTTCGACGGAGCGGCAAACTTCAAGGGAGTTGGCATTGGAGCAGTTTTGGTTTCAGAAACAGGTCAGCATTATCCGATCTCCGCGAAGCTCAGATTTCCATGCACCAACAATATGGCAGAATATGAAGCCTGCATATTGAGACTCAGAATGGCCATAGATATGAATATACAAGAGTTACTGGTCATAGGTGATTCAGACTTGCTGGTCCATCAAGTACAGGGTGAATGGGCAACCAAGAACATGAAGATACTCCCCTACCTGCATTGTGTGAAGGAATTGCAGAAGAAGTTCAGCAATATGAAATTTAAGCATGTCCCAAGGATCCAGAATGAATTTGCTGACGCATTGGCAATCTTATCCTCCATGATTCAACATCCGGACAAGCATTACATCGACCCAATCACAGTAAGTGTGCTGGAGCAGCCGACTTATTGCTCTCATGTAGATGAAGAAATAGACGGGAATCCATGGTACCATGACATCAAAAGATACCTCAAAGCAGAAGAGTACCCGGAAGGCATAACCAACATTCAGAAGAAAACGCTTCGAAGATTAGCAAACCATTTCTTTTTTAATGAGGAGATTGTATACCGAAGGACTCCAGATCTGGGCTTACTGAGATGTGTCGACTCTCAAGAGGCGAGCAAGCTAGTAGAAGAGATACACGGAGGGACATGTGGACCTCACATGAACGGCTTCACTTTAGCGAAAAAGATTCTGCGAGCAAGTTAATTTTGGATGACGATGGAAACAGATTGTATCCGCTTTGTGCAGAAATATCGGCAGTGCCAGATTCATGGGGTTTTGATTCGAGTACCTCCGAACGAACTTAATGTGACAAGTTCTCTTTGGTCATTCGCAGCTTGGGGCATGGATGTCATCAGCCCTATCGAACCCGCTGCCTCAAATGGGCACAGATTCATCCTCGTAGCAATTGACTATTTCACTAAATGGGTTGAAGCATCATCACACAGATCAGTGACGAAGAAGGTGGAAGTCGACTTCGTTCGCAACAACCTCATTTGCCGATTTGGAATTCCTGAATCGATTGTAACCGATAACGGAACCAATCTCAACAGTAACTTGATGCGTGAGATGTGTGGGGATTTCAAGATCACTCACCGTAATTCCACTCCGTATCGGCCTCAGATGAATGGAGCAGTAGAAGCGGCCAACAAGAACATCAAAAGGATATTGCGCAAGATGATCAGCAACTACAAACATTGGCATGAACATTTGCCTTTTGCACTTTTGGGTTATCGCACCACAATTCGGACTTCTACCGGGGCAACGCCATATCTTTTGGTCTATGGAACAGAAATTGTGCTACCAGCAGAGGTGGAAATACCATCGTTGAGAATCATCCAAGAAGCCGAGTTGAGCGAAGCCGAATGGATACAAGATCGTTGTGAGCAGCTGATGTTGATTGACGAAAAGAGGTTGAATGCAGTCTGTCATTGGCAGCTTTATCAGAACAGAATGGCTAGAGCTTTTAACAAGAGAGTAAGACCAAGGTTATTCAAGCCGGGACAATTGGTTTTGAAACGCATATTTCTGAATCAAAGCGAAGCTAAAAGAAAGTTTGCACCTAATTGGCAGGGGCCCTACATGGTTCATCGAGTATTAAGTGGAGGAGCTCTAATCTTAGCTGAGATGGATGGCGAATTATGGCCTAAAGCTATCAAAGCAGATGCGGTAAAGAGATATTACGTTTAGGAGTATTTGTTTTCCATGTAATTCCCTTTACATTGTAAAAAGCTGCATTCCCTCTGTGGGATATGCATAGAGCCCATATAGGGTCTCACCGCTTCAAGTTAGAATGCCCCCTTGCTTGTAATTGGAACTACGTTCAACCTGATTCCCCTGGCGGATACGTAGGCGGCCACATCGACCTCGGTCCCACATTTAGAAGTTTTAGCTTTATCAAATTTCGCTTGTAATGAACTACGTCATGACCTGATTCCTTCATGGGGATACGTAGGCGGCCTAAATCGACTTCGGTCACACCATTAGGAATCTCCCCATTAGCCCGCATGTAACAGAATGTGTTTGGTTATTCCAAAAGTGATTTGAGCAATTCCCGCCAGAGTTAAGTCCTGCCCACGCTCCCGCATAACGAAACTGGGACAATTTTACGCACCATGAAGAAGATCATAATAAGGACTCCAAAAGATGTTCGTTTGGTCAGAATACGTGTCATATTCGGCAAATTCGACAAGGCTTTTTACACTTTATACGCATGTCATATAAGTTTATTTCTAAAAAAAGAAGATGTTTTGTGCATACCTCATGAAAATATTTCGTTTTGGAAAATGCTTTTGGAACACTACCAAACATCTCAAAGAGATCAGACAGGGGTTACAGGTTCAAACAAATCAGACGTATGGATAGAAAAGACCAAGGCCGCAAAGTCAATACGAACCGACCCCCCCCCCCAAACTCACGAATTTGCTTTGAGCGCAAGTTTCTTCATATTAACAGAGGCAGAAAGAATGCAGCAGAAGCATAAAGGGACATCGACGATCAACAATCAAAGTTCAAAATCCACAACAAAGTCTAGCGCATCAGCTCGGGCATAAAATCAAAATTGCAACCCACGCATCGCAACAAAGACATCATGGCAGTTCTTCAGTTGCAACATTTAGCATGTTCGTGCAAGGACAACATCTCAGTATTTGCATCATCTGACATATCAGGGACGACATCTCTACCCATATAATTGCATTTCTCATATATATTTATCATTTTATTTTAACAGGTATGCACTAATTTTCCCAAAACTTAGCTTGCAAGAGCGTTTATTCTACAGGAACAGCAACAACACGTTCAGGCAACGACGTTATCAACATCACGTCTACGCAATGACGCCATCAGCATTACGTATATGCAACGACGCTTAGCAAAGAATACGCCACGCAACGACGCCAAGATCAACACGCCCAGCAACGACGCCATCGCGGCGTGCGTTTACGCAACGACGCCCGGCAAAGAATGCGCCCAGCGATGTCATCGCGAACACGCCCAGCAACGGCGTGATCGCGATTATGTCTACGCAATGACGCCAGCAGCAATACGCCCAGGCAACGACGTCGATCAACACGCCCAGTAACGACGCCATCGCGGCGTGCGTCTACGCAACGACGCCACGCAATACATCCGTGAAACGACGTCGTGACACGCCCGTGCAACGCGACATGATCAGCATTATGTCTACCCAATGACGCCAGCAGCAATACGTCTAGGCAACGACGTCATCATCAACACGTCCAGGCAACGACGTCATCAGCATTGCGTCTATGCAACGACGCCAGCGACAATACGTCCAGGCAACGACGTCATCAGCAACACGTCCAGGCAATGACGTGATCAGCATTATGTCTACGCAATGACGCCATCAACATTACGTCTACGCAACGACGCCAGCAGCAATACGTCTAGGCAACGACGCCAGCAGCAATACGTCTAGGCAACGACGTCAGCATCAACACGTCCAGGCAACGACGTCATCGGCATTATGTCTATGCAATGACACCATCAACATTACGTCAGCGCAACGACGCCAGCAGCAATACGTCTAGGCAACGACGTCAGCATCAACACGTCCAGGCAACGACGTCATCAGCATTACGTCCACGCAACGACGTCATCGGCGTTACGTCTACGCAATGACGCCATCAGCATTACGTCTACGCAACGACGCCAGCAGCAACACAACAAGTCTGAAAATGACGCCAAGTCCAAAAACGACGACAAGTCTGAAAACGACGACAAGTTCGAAAACGACGCCGAGTCCGAAGACGACGTAAAGTACAAAATGACGACGAGTCCGAAAATGACGTCATCATCAGCATATCACATCTACGCAAGGACGATTTCTCTACTCTCAAAATTGCATTTCTTATTCATGCTTTATTCTGTCTTAGCAGTTATGCACTAACTCTTTCGTAAGCCTTAGTCTACCGGGGCAGTTGCAGCAAGGACAACATAGCCGCGTTCACAATCGCGACGCGTCCGTGCAAGGACAAAATCACAGCATTTGCAGCATCACGTCAACACAATCGGCATCACATTTTACAGGATAACATTTCTATTCACACAGTTATATTGTCTATCATTTTGCCGTAACAGTTATGCACTAACCATTTGCTTAAGTCTTAACATGCAGGAGCAGGAGCGGGAGCACAACGTGGATTTTCTCTTACAGCGAACCGGGGCAATTTGTTGGGGGCCAACCTTCCCAATGAATGGCAGAAGCGGTCTCGAACGTCGGTCCACTCTTTCCACATCACCATAAACCCAGCATCATAAGTCGATACCGGTACACCCCAGGTTCAAGCCAGTTTATTTTTATTTTTTATTTTAGCACCACAGCCCAGTGTCGTCATAACTCGACACTGGGACAAATTTTGAGTCCGCGTAAGCCCACCTTGGTGTTTTGACCATGGTAGCCCAGTGTCGTCATAACTCGACACTGGGACAAATTTTGAGTCCGCATTAGTCCGCCTTGGTGTTTTGACCATGGTAGCCCAGTGTCGTCATAACTCGACACTGGGACAAATTTTGAGTCCGCATTAGCCCGCCTTGGTGTTTTGACCATGGTAGCCCAGTATCGTCATAACTCGACACTGGGACAAATTTTGAGTCCGCATTAGCCCGCCTTGGTGTTTGACCATGGTAGCCAGTGTCGTCATAACTCGACACTGGGACAGATTTTGAGTCCGCGTCAGTCTTGTCGTAATTGCACAACATTTTTAATTCTGAGGATCGAGACAAAATTGGCTATTAGTCAACGTCTTTGTCCGAAGATTCTTCCATCATCTCCATACAAAGAGGGACAAGTTGTTGACACCCAATTTTGACCCTCCCGTCCAGTCATTAACTATAAAATTACACCAATTTTCAACAATAATTTTAATAATTTTTAAATAATAAAATGCAGCAAATAAAACATTAATACATGCACAAATAAGCAATTTAATAATGGCACCGCGTCTTACGTAGAAAATTAAGCACTTAGAGTCTCGCGCCCGTATTTATTAATTTTAAGCCCTGTCATAATTCTTAAATGATAATAAAATAAATAAATACATAAAATAAATAATTTGACAATGACGTCGTGTTAAATAAAATATTCGCATTTATTAATAGCAAGGCAATTTCATAATTCGTAATTTAAATTAATTTTAATCTAATACATGCATTTAATAGCGTCGCATTTATAAGAAAACTTTAAGCAGTCCTTAAATGTCATATCTGCATGTAGCATTTAAATAATTCAATTTTAATTTAGCTTCGCATAATACGCATAATAAATAAGTTTTAATAACGGCATCGCATTATAAATATTAAGCACTAATTAAATAGCACACTCGCATTTATTATTGTAATAATTTTAAAACTCAAACTAATAAAGCACCTAAATAATCTAATCACAATTTAAATAATTTAATTTACCACTAATTAAATAATACACCTAAATTATAACACTAACCAAATTAATACCTAATTACCAGCCCACTCCCTACCCAAATAAATTCGCCCAGCCCACTCCTTACCCAAATAAACTCGTCAGCCCATTACCCAGCCCAACTACCCGCAAGCCCAACTCGCCCCAGGCCCCTTATACCTATCCCTACCCAGCAGCCCCTTTATTTTTCCATCAGCCCCTTCCCCATCGTCAACAACAACGAAACCTAGCCAAAAAACCCTAGCAGCTCAAGATAATCCGCCGCACCAGCACCAACACCTCAACCCGAGATTCTCGCCGGAGAATCCGGGGTTGCCCTTACCCATGCATACACAGAACCAAATTATTAACACCAAATCGTCTATTTTTGGTAAAAATCACTCGAAAATCAATATCAGATTCGCACGAAATCAAGCACAAATCACCGCCCAAATCGTACTAAACTTGTACCAAATCTTCCCTAAATCGGTTCAGAAATCACAAGCTACCATAACTATAACCATTTTAAAATCGTTTCAGAATCAACCTACCTAATGGGGAACCCAAATCGGGACTAAAGAGGGGGCAACCAGCAAGAATCGAGGGGGACAAGGAGAAGAATCGGTGAAAAGATGAGAGATAGAAAAGATCTGATAGTCTCCAACCTTGAAGCAAACACAAGAACAGACAGATCGAAAACCAATTGAAAAACCGAATAGGCATCCAGAAATCAGAACCATCGGAAACCCTCAAGAACCAGCAACTGCTCTTGAAGCCTCATTTTCTTTCCACCGCATTAGCAAGCCTTCCGAGTGGGTCGACGACTTGATACGCTGCCCCGATTCGCTGCCCAGAGAAGGTAAAATCAGCTTCCTATCGATTCGTCATTCCTGTATTACCGTATTTTGTTTCGTGTGCTAAAATATGTGTTAATTCATTCGTGTGGTTGTGTTTGTTAGATGCTTAAGATGATGTTTGGGGACTATGACGGTTAATGTGTTCAGATCATACTAGCATTTGTTGTGTGTTTGTATACATGGCTAAATAGATTGGTTATTGTCTAAATTATAGGAATAACATGTGAGTATCCCTAAACCATGAATAGATGTTGTATGTGTTCTGCCATCTGAGATCTTGTTTAGGTAATTGTTTCATTGTGTTCCTGACCATGTCAAACTAGCGTCATGAATGTTTGGAATACACTGTGGCATCTCCCCTAGTATTTCCTATTGTCATTGTCTCCATATTTAACCCATTCACTTAGTACGGATACATGGTTAGGTAAGAATGTCAGAGTATTTCAATTTTTATGCCAAATTATGGGTGTTAATATCAGTTGTAGTAATCCAGCAGGCTAACTAGAGTAGTAAAGGCAAAGGTTGTTACATGTTTGCATATCAATTGGATAAAAATGCTCGACTGTATTTTCTCCCCCATCTATTCAAAGTATGCACTAGTATACCCCTCTTTTATATATGTTCATTGTCTATTTGCTTGTATATGTGTGTTAAGTACGTAATGCAACCTATCTAGTCTACCAGTCACACATTGGATATGTCAGTTGGGCTCAGCCCACACTTCTGACTCCCATATTGCCTGGACAGGGTTGTGAAGGACTGTCTCAAGCCCACAAGTCTGCAGATTTGCCTCTGCATTACACCCTGTAAAAGACTATCCCCGGCCCCTTTCCCCTAGCTTTAGATTTCTCTATCTTTGTCTTACATATGACAGGCTAGGCCCATTGTGGTTTTATCATTTTTATCTGGTATTCACTAATCCCACAGTTTTAGTCATGACATGCATATCTGAGTATGAATTATGTGATTATTCTCTATGTCAAGCTCACTGTATCTTACTGTTTGCTGGTTGTTGCAGCAGTTGCCTCATTTTATTTACTGATTTACACATCTTTATGTGCTGATTACGTATAAACATAGATTACGTGCGTGCAGATTTTTTATGATTTAAATAATTGGGATATACACTAATCTTCATCTTCTTTTCTTTCTATTACATGGCACGCATCGGAGCTAAACGAAGAGTCTCATTGCGAGACTCATCATGAGTTATAACAAACGAGGACCTACATCTATGTGCATCTCACCGGCGAATGACATCGCCATTTCCTCGAGTCACCTTTATTATTTTTATTCATTCCTGCCCGCCCCATTCATTTATTGTAATATAACTGTCCAACATTATGCTACTATTAAAACACTTGGAGTAGTTAAACATAAATTAGAAGGTAGCTCGCCACCTCTTAAGTTATAGGAAACCATTTAATAATCTTCTCGCATAATTATTTAGATAGCTAATATATTATTTCAACATGAGAAACCTATAAATCCTTATTAGCATTCACGTAAGAGAAATCATTTAAATCGTAGGTTGTTAGCATGAAGCCATTTTACATCTTATCTCATAAGTGAATACTTTGTCATAACAGATTTTGCACTATTACTTTTATATATAATACATATCTAATATAGTATTTAGGTACCTTAATCGCATATTTTTTCAAAAACTAACTTTGTCTTTTATACACAAATCTTGCAATTTTAAGAATATATCTTATACCTACAATTTCATTTACTTAAACACTTTTAAATATGTCTTCCTCTTAGCATAATAATTAACCTAGGTCTGAACGGACAACCGCAAGTTAGCGGATCCTTTAGGGTGCCTAACTCCATCCCTTTAGGATAATAAAGAACCCTCACCCAGAATCTCATTAAGTTTAGCAGACCATAAAAATGGAGGTAGTGTTGACTTTAACATAGTTGACATTTAGGTGTCCTAATTCACCCAAAATAATTAGGTGGCGACTCCGAGAACCCTTAGCACTTTTAGCATTTTTTAAACACTTTAGCATTCTATTATTTATTTTCTAACCTTTCTAAACAGGAGTTATTTTAAAGTCGCGGCCGAAAAAGGGCTTGACAAGTATGAGGACCCAGTTATGATACGGTATCGGGATACGGCTCTTCGAGAGGAGAAGAGTTCGTTTGAGGTAGCGCCTGATGGGGTGCTAAGATTCGAGGGTAGATTGTGTGTTCCCGATGTTGCAGGACTTCGTCAGCAGATTCTGGGGGAGGCACACAGTGCTCGTTACTCTATTCATCCGGGGTAGACTAAGATGTACCATGACCTCAGATGTATGTATTGGTGGGATGGCCTGAGGAGGGACGTGGCAGGTTTTGTTGCTTAGTGTCCTAATTGTCAGCAGGTAAAGGTTGAGCACCAGAAGCCCGGTGGGCTATTGCAGGCGATTGATATTCCGACATGGAAATGGGAGGTGGTCAACATGGATTTTATTACAGGGTTACCTCGTACTCAGAGGAAGTATGATTCCATCTGGGTTATTATAGACATGCTGACGAAATCAACCCACTTTCTTCCAGTCAGGACTACGTATTCGACTGAGGATTATGTCAGATTGTATATCAGGGAGATTGTGAGACTGCACGGAGTCCCTATATCGATTATATCAGACAGAGCGGCTAACTTCTGGAGGTCTTTCCAGAAGGTATTAGAACGGTGAGTCTCGATCGCATTTCATCCTCGATGGCGAGGCGGCAGAGCGTATATCCGACAACGAAGATATGTTGCGGGCCTGTGTTATTGATTTTATGGGTAGCTGGGAGGATCATTTGCCTGTTGTAGAGTTTGCTTATAACAACAACTACCATTCTAGCATTCAGATGGCGCCCTATGAGGCTTTGTATGGGCGGAATTGTAGGTCGCCGACTGGATGGTTCGACGTGGGCGAGGTTCAGTTAGTTGGCCCAGACTTGATTCAGCATGCTGTGTATAAGGTGAAGCTTATCCAGGAGAGACTGTTAGCAGCTCAGAGTCGGCAGAAGTCTTATGCAGATAATCGGCGTCGACATTTGGAGTTTTAGGTTGACGATTGGGTCTTCTTGAAGGTATCACCCATGAAGGGTGTGTTGAGATTCGGGAAGAAGGGAAAACTTAGCCTAAGGTACATTGGGCCTTACCAGATCATCCGTAGAGTAGGCAAGGTTGCCTATGAGTTGGATCTGCCATCGGATTTAGAGGCGGTACATCCGGTCTTCCATATTTCTATGTTGCGGAAGTGTATCGGAGATCCATCAAGAGTCTTCTCAGCTAGATATGTCCAGGTGACTGAGGGGTTATCGTATGAGGAAAGTCCCATAGCGATACTCGATCGCCAGGTCAGGCGACTGCGGACCAAGGATGTAGCTTCCGTCAAAGTCTTGTGGCGGAATGATAATAGGGAGGAGATGACTTGGGAAGCGGAGGAGGAAATGTTGAGGAAGTATCCTCACTTATTCTCTACACCTTCAGGTAATTCATTTCCCTTACTTGTCAAGTTTTAATTGAAGTTATTTTTTGCTTAAGTGCTATTATGTGGTCACGTGTGGCATTACTGGTATGTAGGAGTTGTAAAAGGGAGACTATGTCGCTATCTATAAGATTGACTCCGAAAGAACATTCGGGGACGAATGTTTCTAATGGGGGAAGAATGTTACACCCCGTAAATTCAAGAGAATAAGATAAGAACGTCCAAAAGGAAATAAGGTTTGAAATTTGGAAAGATAAGTTGGCAAATGTTGTAGGCATATTTTCAGTCAACTTTGGAGCGGTATATCTCCTAGTTCATTAGGAATTTTTAGGTGCTTCAAAAGCCTAGTATGAAGTTCGTTGAGTCTAATTTCCAACGCAACAAACCGCTCGTCGATAGGACATCGGGGTAGAAAGTTATGGACGTTAGAAGTTCGGTTGACGAAGAGGAAAGAAAGCTTCAGTCAGGCGCCACGGCGCCGACAGCAGGGCCGCGGCGCCGAAAGCCCTGAAGTGTTCTGAAGTTGCAGCGCCGGCTGCAGGGCCGCGGCGCCGAGGCGGGATGTTTTGCGAAAAATGGGGAAAAATCAGAAGATATTTGTGTAAAGGCCTATGGGAGGGTGACAAGTGTCCCTCCCATCTTTTTGACCAAGAGGGGGTCTTATTTATTGGCCAAGTCTTGAAGACTTGATCATTTTACAAAGGTTCACCCTTAAGAATTCCTCTCCCCTTCTCTCTAAAAATTCAAAGAAAACCTAAGCCTAGTGAAATTGTTGGAGAGGCGGCAAGAAGATAAAGTATTGATAAACTCGTAGAAAGGTCGTGTGGACGTTTTTGACGAGAAAAGGAGTTGCGGAAAAAGGGCTATAAAGGGCGAAATCCTAAAGTTAAAAATTCTCTCTCCTCTTGGAAATAAATTATGATACCTGTAATAGTTGATAAGTGTTATTGAGTATTGGGAGCCTTAATTCGAACACGGGCTTATTAGCCATTGGAATTGCAATACAAATGAAACGATAATTATAATTGTCGCATGTTATCTAAATGAGAGTTATAGTCGTTGAAATTGGTTGCGACTATGTAACATGCGAGAACGACATTATGGATTGAAAAGGAATTGGAAAAGATTTATTGTGGTTGTACTTTGTAGTCGAAATGACATGTAATATTGGACTGTTTTATATGAATTGTGGGGCAGAATTTTATACGTCATGTAAGGCGTATAATCCCTTTTGATTGGTTAATGTGTTGAGCCTTAAATGTGGCGTGTTTGGTTATTGAATTCGGGCCTTGAAAAAGGTGGAAAAGTATGTAGAAACAAAGGAAGTGCTATCCGATTTTCCGTAGAATTTAGTGACTTTGCACTTAGAATATTCTACGTTTGAAGTAAGAAGTTAATAGACGTATTATGGTCATTATAGGTTGACATACTAAGTACGACATATTGGACTTGGCAAGTGGATTGAACCGAAGAGGTATGTGGAACTTTTCTATCTCTTGAGCATGAATAGTTGTAAATATATAGTACGGTAGACGTACGAGATTTCGACGAATCTAGTCCATTTGATATCCTTGGCTTATCTTAAGAATGTCCAAATTAGTTGAGTTAGGGAATTAACTCACTTGTTTAAAAACAGTAAGGATATCTTAGTTTCTAAAAGTTAAGAGACTTAAAGTATTTTAAAAGTATATGATACTTGTTTTGTTTGGAAAGTTTAAGCCTCTTGGTTATAAAGAAGAATGTAAGTATCTAAAGTATAAAGCTAATATAACGGCTTTATGGGAAGTTGGTTATAATAGCTTTATGAAAAGTTAAAAGAGTGGTTTACTCTAAGTAAGGTAAATAATGATAAACGACTTGAAAAGAGGAAAGACAAATTGATTTGAAGGCATCAATTGCTTAAAGTTTTAAAGTAAAAAGTCACATGATTTAGAAGTCTTTAAAAGTAGTTCTAAAAGGTATTGTGACTTTTTTGAAAAGTAGATATAACTTGATACTACGGTTATTAGTATCTTGGAAGTTTTATATGAAAATGAGTCATTTTAAAAGAGTAGAAGTACGTAGTACTTTGAGTTAAATTCCCGGATTTTTTTTTATAATGACATGCTAGTGCCTTAAGTAAACTAAAATGAGAGTGTTTATGAACAAAGCTAATAAGAAGTTAGGGGATTTCTTAACTTGCTTATGTTATGTATGATAGCCGGTTGTGCTAGGGATATACATATTGTTCATTACGGGGTCATTCCCCGGGTTTGTGGCATTTGCATATTCCGTGGATTTGCTACCCATGATGCGAGGAATACCTCATGCGAGTCTGTAGGGCTTATGCGGGTGCAATAGTACTATGCGGGGCGGACCAGTCCTATGCGAGGAAGTTACCTCATGCGGGTCCACACGACCTATGCGGGCGGATACAGTCTATGCGAGGAAGTTACCTCATGCGGGTCCATACGGCCTATGCGGGTGAAATAGTCTCAGGAGTAGGATCGCTTAATGATACTATGGGCGGGTGACCCTACTTTGATCATGAGCCTCCTATTTTTATGCAGTAAAGTATACACTTGTTTACTCTCATTGTTAGTAAGACACGATTATCTTGTAATTTGATTATCATACATGTCCCGACTTTATTTTAGACTTATGATGTAAATCGCGGTATTTTCGATTTACATACTTGGTACATATCGTGTCGACCCCTTTTCTCGGGGCTGCGTTCATCTTGTAGGTAGGGTAGCGGTGGTGGATCCTCATTCTTAGGATCATGATCAGTGTCGAAGCTCCATTTCTTGGAGGCTTGTCTTTTAGTACGGTTTTCCCTGATGTTATAGATTTATGTACATTCAGGGGGTATGGTGGGGCCCTGTCCCGCCACAGTTGTTATTCTTAGAGGTCTGTAGTCATATTTGTGGATTGGGTTTTAAGAACAGAGATGTACTGTTTTACTTTTGGTTTATGTATATTTTATGGAAGGTGGCCTTATCGGCTAGCCTGTGATGTTTATTGTCTAAGTATGTGTATGTGTTGTGTATGTTCATTGCTATTCTCGATGTATACAGAAAGGGTGCCTGGTAGGGCACCGATTGCCTGCCCGGTCGGTCGTGACACTGATAGCAGGAAGGTCGGGCCTCGCGAGGTGGACCTGCGCGTGGGAACTTATAGCATAGATTTACCTTTTGGAAAAGTTTTAATGTTGAACAATTGTTATTATGTTCCTTCTTTAACAAGGAATATTATTTTCATTCCTGTACTTGATTCAGAGGGTTTTTCCTCAAACACATCTAATGACAATATGATTTTGATTTTATATAATGTTGTGTATGGAATTGCACCTCTTGTGAATGGATTTTATACATTAAACTGTCACAGGGAAATTTTCAATGTACAAAATAAAAGGGTTAAGTTAAATGAAAGAAATTCTACCTATTTGTGGCATTGCAGACTTGGTCATATCAATCAAACAATGATAGAACGGTTGAGGAATTAAATTACCTCGAACCATTTGACTTACAATCTTATGGTAACTGTGAATCCTGTTTGAAAAGTAAGATGACCATTAAACCTCTTTCTGGAAAGGGGATCCGTACCAAGGAGGTGCTTGAGTTGGTACATACGGATGTATGTGGACCATTTTCGACTCAAGCTAGAGAAGGTTTCTCTTACTTCATCACTTTCACAGATGACTTATCAAGGTTTGGATATGTGTATCTTATGAGACACAAATTCGAGGCCTTTGAGAAGTTTAAGGAGTTTAAGTGTGAAGTTGAGAAACAGCTCTCAAAGAGTATCAAGACTCTCCGATCTGATCGTGGGGGTGAATACTTAAGCAAAGAATTTCTTGACTACTTAAAGCTTCATGGAGCTCATTTCTAATGGATACCTCCTGGAACACCACAGATGAATGGTGTTGCCGAGAGGAGAAACCGAACCTTGTTTGACATGGTTCGTTTCATGATGAGTTTTTCAGCTCTTCCTACATACCTTTAGGGATACACTATTTTGACCTCAATATATGTTCCATCTAAATCAGTCGAAAAGACACCATATGAGATATGGTATGGTAAAAAGCCATCACTTACACACATGAGGCCCTTAGGGGATGTAGTATGTCTCACTTGCTACGAGTTATGGCAACTCGTGATGGACACATGGATACTTGTTGAAGTATTGGTATGCTCTGTTGATGTACTGTTTTGTTATCTATGTCTATAATGTCAACGACGTGTGGGAGATAGAAGTCATTAGACTTGAGGTCAATATCACCTTGTTTACGGAGTAATGTACATTGATCATGTCCTAAGCTAAAATGCCTTATAGGTTGAGACGCGACTTGTTTTGGGTGCATTACGAAGTAGATTAAAGGTGGTATATGAGCCAAGAAAGGATTCATTCCTTGAATTTATATTCAAGTGAACACTCAGGTACTCATATGGTATTAGGTTGACTAAGTCATTGGCCAATGCAATGGATATGTCTGTGACATGGTCATGTTGTCAACTAATATAGATGAGTTATAATAATCAAGTCATTTTGATAGACACTTGACAGATCCTAAGCTTGATTGAGTGTGTCATGAATGAAAGGATTTTATCTTCTCACATATTTTGTGTAGCTAAACTTTACATATTGGGTTCGTCTTCCGGCGCAGTCTAAGAGTTCCATGAAGATCCTAATGTAATTAGTGACGATATGTAAAGGCTTGAAGGGTAACACTAAGTCAAATGTTCCGTCAATTGAAGGATGTAATTAGAAGGAGATTATACCTATATGTTCGGTTGATGACCGGGACATTAAAATGGGAAAAGACTGAAAAATAGGGCGGGGCCGCGGTGCGAGAACATCGGCGACTGTGGTGCCTCTTTAGTGGGACGCGGTGCACCATGCGGATTCAGCGATCCGAATTTTGCCAGTCTGATTTTCTGCTGGGCCCAGCCCACGAAAACCCTAAGCCTCTGTTTACAACTATAAATAGAGGGTTTACCTCCCATTCCGAAGACACTGAAAACCTAAAAGAGGTAAATCTCTTCTAAAGCTCTGTCAGATTCCTAGCATTCCTGACTTAGCAATTTACATCATAGTTCTCTGAACTTACAAATTGAGGGACTTTTTGCGTGTGCACCCTCGGACTACACAAAGATTGAAGATTCAATTGCTTGGCTGACTGCTTTCAAAATGTAAGTCTTCGTTCGAAGTTTTACATTTACTTTGTGTTTGTGTTTTTCATTACTTATCATACTGCAGTTCGACCGTCGTCGGGTTTGAAACATAAATTTTCAAATTCTGATGCGTATACAAATCCGACGTAAACACCTACCAAAATGAATTAATTGAACCCCAAAATAGATACCAAACACCTAATAAAAACAACAACAAAAAAGGAATCAAATAAGAGAATCCCTTGTCCATTGATATAGAGCAACATAATAAGTGTCAGTTTTCACTTCCATATGGAAGCTGGATTTTGACATTCAGTGCTTCAAGCAATCGATAGGTGGATTTAAAAGTGTAAGGAGCTTTCACAATGATCCAATATTTAACTTTATGGTACTACGAATTAATAACCTAAAATACAATCGGTTAAACTATATCTGTAATGAAAATAACTAGTATATACAAATATTAGTTCTTTTTTTTATAAGCAATCAAGGACTAAAATTCTTTAAACAAATTTGAGAAAGTTTTATCAAATTCAAGTCACGCATAGAATGAATAGCTCCCGCGCATGGTGATTCACAATCCACTGTCTTGATCCACTTGGCTACATCCGCCCCTTCGCATCACGACAAGCAGCCTTGCACTAAGCAAGTCGTAGTCCCGGCTTTTTTTCTCCTTCGATAGCGAGAAAATTAATTTAATTTGGAACGGGAGTTTATTTGTACCTTCTGTACAAAAGATACCAGTGAAATTACAGTGGCTAGTTACAAACTTTATCACAATTATATCACAAAAGAACAGAATTTATTTTGTACCTTCCGTACAAAAGATACCAGTGAAATAATAGTGACTAGTTACAAACTTTATCACAATTATATCACAAAACCATATAAAAATTAAATCTGTTCGTGAAGTACAATGGAGGGAGTGAAAATCTTTTCGTGAAAGTCCTTGTTACCACTGTAGGGTTTGTTGGGTTCATGTACGCAGTGAAATTTGAAATTTTTATGTTTCAAACCCAACATACGGCGAACTGCAAGATGATTATGTAATGATATAAATATACACACATGTTGTAAATCGTAATACTTCGAACGAAAACTTACAGTTTGTATAATCTAGAATCTTCGTGTCTCCCGGCTTTTTTTCTCCTTCGATAGCGAGAAAATTAATTTAATTTGGAACGGGAGTTTATTTGTACCTTCTGTACAAAAGATACCAGTGAAATTACAGTGGCTAGTTACAAACTTTATCACAATTATATCACAAAAGAACAGAATTTATTTTGTACCTTCCGTACAAAAGATACCAGTGAAATAATAGTGACTAGTTACAAACTTTATCACAATTATATCACAAAACCATATAAAAATTAAATATGTTCGTGAAGTACAATGGAGGGAGTGAAAATCTTTTCGTGAAAGTCCTTGTTACCACTGTAGGGTTTGTTGGGTTCATGTACGCAGTGAAATTTGAAATTTTTATGTTTCAAACCCAACATACGGCGAACTGCAAGATGATTATGTAATGATATAAATATACACACATGTTGTAAATCGTAATACTTCGAACGAAAACTTACAGTTTGTATAATCTAGAATCTTCGTGTCTCCCGGCTTTTTTTCTCCTTCGATAGCGAGAAAATTAATTTAATTTGGAACGGGAGTTTATTTGTACCTTCTGTACAAAAGATACCAGTGAAATTACAGTGGCTAGTTACAAACTTTATCACAATTATATCACAAAAGAACAAAATTTATTTTTTACCTTCCGTACAAAAGATACCAGTGAAATAATAGTGACTAGTTACAAACTTTATCACAATTATATCACAAAACCATATAAAAATTAAATCTGTTCGTGAAGTACAATGGAGGGAGTGAAAATCTTTTCGTGAAAGTCCTTGTTACCCGTAGGGTTTGTTGGGTTCATGTACGCAGTGAAATTTGAAATTTTTATGTTTCAAACCCAACATACGGCGAACTGCAAGATGATTATGTAATGATATAAATATACACACATGTTGTAAATCGTAATACTTCGAACGAAAACTTACAGTTTGTATAATCTAGAATCTTCGTGTCTGTACCGAGGGTGAGCACGCAACTATTTCTCGATTGCAAGTCCAAGACTCTGATGTAATCACTCTTTCAGAAAGCTAGAAAATCCGACAGAGTTTTAGCAGAGAATAATTCTTATGAATTTGGTGTATTAAAATAATGATAGAACCCTCTATTTATAGATGCAGAATGCATCTAGGGTTCCCACGTGGACCATGCCCAGAAATCGATGCAAAGTGGGTCAGACGGACCCCACTGGACTGACGGCGTCGCGACTCTAAATGGGTGGTGCCACGACCCTAGTCCAATTTTGCCTCGTTTCTATTTTAATTAAATCTGAAATCCTATCTCGATTTAATTAAATAATCATTATTTATTCAAATGTCTCGATCATAAACCGAACATCTATATTCTCTCTTATTACATCCTTGAATCAACGGAACAATTGACTTAGTGTTACCCTACAAGCTTTCACATATCGACACTAATTACATTAGGGTCTACACGGAACTCCTAGACGGCGCTGGAAGACGAACTCAATATGTGAAGTATAGTTACACGAATCCTGTAAACTGAACCTCTATGTGGGAAGACAAAATCCTTTCATTCACGACACACTCGATCAAGCTTAGGTTCTGTCAAGTGTCTATCCAAATGGTTTGATCATTATATCTCATCTATATTAACTGACAACAAAACCATATTATAGATATGTCTACTGTGTTGGCCAACGACTTAGTCAACCTCATACCATATGAGAATCTGAGTGTTCTCTCGAAGATACATTCGAGGAATGAATCTTAATCTTGACTCAACTACCACATTTAATCTACGTCGCAATGTACCCAATACAAGTCGTGTCTCAACCTATAAGGCATTTGAGCTTAGGACAAGATGAAAGTACATTACTCTTTAGACAAGGCGCGTATCGACCTCAAGTCTAAGGATTTCTATCTCCCACACTTGATCATACTTTATACATATATAACAAACAATATATCAGCGGTATATCAATACTTTCCAAGTATTCATGTGTCCATCATGAGTTACCATAACTCGTTGCAAGTGACACAAACTACATCCTCTAAGATATGATGATACCACATGACGACTTATCACATATCATCAATATCTCTATTTTGATGATCATTAATCGGGGTTGTTTTAAGAGTTACGCTATAATATTAACATCTCACATTATTAATAATCACGTAACCTCTAGGGATGTATTTATAGAATATTATAAACAATCAACTAATAATTCAATAATTAAAAATGTCATAATATTAATCTCCATTAATAAAATACGAATGTATATAAAGTACATTTGTCCTAATACAGATTATCTCTAGGACATAAATATGCTTTCAATCTCCCACTTGGCCTAGAGTCAATCACCAATATATCTAATACCCATATTCTCAAAATGACCATTATGCTTAACTAAGCTTAATGGTTTAGTGAAAGGGTCAGCTAGATTATCATATATGGGAACATAGTCTAATCTAATTTCTTCAGTCTCCACCATCTCCCTGAGTATGTGGTACTTTCTTGGTACATGCTTGTTTATGTTTGTTGATCTTGACTCCTTAACTTGTGCAATTGCACCAGTGTTGACACAATAAATAGTTATTGGACAACTAGCACTCGGAACTACCCCTAATTCCTTTAGGAACTCAGAAATTGCGACAGCTTCTTTACCAACTTCCGATCCAGCAATGTAATCTGCTTCAGTTGTCGAATCAACAGTTGTAGCTTGTTTGGAACTCTTCCACCACGCCCACCATTGAAAATGAAGTGTAACCAGACTGAGATTTGAAATCATCAATATCTGTCTGGAAGCTAGCATCAGTGTACCCAGTACAAGTTAGCTTATCATCTCCACCATAGACCAAGAAGTAATATTTAGTACGTCTAAGATACTTAAGAATACTTTTGACTACTTTCCAGTGCTCATCCCCAGGATTCTGCTGAAATTTGCAAGTCATACTAAGTGCAAATTCCATATCTGGCCTTGTACAAGTCATGGCATACATGATTGATCCTATAGCCGAAGTATATGGGATCTTCTTCATGCGCTCAAGTTCTACAGCATTAGAAGGGCAGTCCTTCTTAGATAACTTGATGTCTTGACATATAGGTAGACCGCCTTTCTTAGAATTTTCCATAGAAAAACGTCTAAGCACTTTGTTTATGTAGACCGACTGTGACAGCCCCAACAATCTATTAGGTTTATCTCTATATATCCTAATTCCCAGAATGTAGCAGGCTTCACCTAAGTCATTCATCATGAAGGTATTGGACAACCACTCCTTGACTGACTACATGAGAGTCTTATTATCTCCCATTATCAATATGTCATTTATATATATAACAATGAAGACAATACCCTCATTCTTGTGTTTGCTATAAACACAAGGATCATCTTTGCTTCTGACGAAATCAAATAACTTGATAGCCTTGTCAAAACAAATGTTCTAACTCTTTGAGGTTTGCTTAAGCCCATAAATGAACTTCTGTAGCTTGCATACAACATTTGGTTTGGACTCAGATGAAAAACCCTCGGGTTGTTTCATATACACTTCCTCAATTAGATTACCATTGAGGAATGCAGTTTTGACGTCCATCTGCCAAATATCATAATCATAATATGCATTTATTGCAAGCAAAATCCGAATGGACTTAATCTTAGCGACAAGTGAAAAGGTTTCATCATAATCAACCCAGGCCGTTAATTATAACCTTTAGCCACCAGTTTAGCTTTATAAGTCTGTACTTTGCCAAATGTGATATCTTCTTCTTGAAGACCCATTTGGCGAATCAACCAAGTTCCACACTTGATTGACGTACATAGATTCCATTTCGGATTTCATGGCTTCTGCCATCTCTTCGAATCAATATCCAATATTGCTTCGTTGTAGGTTATAGGTATCATCATCTGTGTTTCCACAAGTAGATTTAGTCTTTCTGGAGGACGATGAGTTCTAGTAGACCAACGGAGTTGATTGTTTTGCAGTTCAGTGTCATGTATGTTCTGATTGTGAGAAGGTTCTTGTGTGTTGGTTGATCCATCAACTCAAGACCTTTTAGGAATATCATTTTCATGTCTTTCCTGAATGGGAGGAGATGCAACCAATGCACTTGCCCCAAGGTCTGTGTATGAGAATATTGCATTTCTGCATTCATCACAACACTCCCACTGGCCGAAGGGCATACTCGTAGTACCCAATCTTCGCCAAATGCTCCCACTAAATTCATGCCTTGGTCACTTGGCAAGGATTCAAACACTATGTTATCTCGTAGTTCTTGAATTTCTTCAAGTTCTATCTCTGTGCAACTCTGTTCCTTGTAGACAAATTCTACTTCAAGAAAAGTTGTGTTCCTAGAAACAATGACATTATGTTCGCTAGGAAGATAGAAGTAGTATCCCTTAGTTTCCTTTGGATACCCCACGAAGTAACATTTCTCACTCTTGGTTTCCAACTTATCAGTTAGCATCTTCTTAACATATGCAGGGCACCCCCAGGGTCTCACATGTTTAAGAGCTGACTTCTTGCCATATCATATCTCATATGGTGTATTTTCAACTGATTTAGAAGGAACCATATTTAGAACATAAATTGGGGTTTGTATAGCATATCCCCAAAGGTATGTTGGTAGAGCTTAGAAGTTCATCATGGATCAAACCATATCTAGTAGGGTTTGATTTCTCCTCTCGGCAACAACATTCATTTGTGGTGTTCTAGGAGGTGTCCATTGTGAATGAAATCCATGTAGCTTCAAGTAATCTAGAAATTATTTGCGTATTCACCTCCTCGATCAGATCAAAGAGTCTTGATACTTTTTGCGAGTTATTTCTCAACTTCAGACTTGTACTCCTTAAACTTTTCGAATGCATTAGATTTATGTTTCATAAGATACACATATACATATCTTGTCAAGTCGTCAGTAAAAGTGATGAAGTAAGGGAAACATCATCTAGCTTGAGTCGAAAATGGTCCACATACGTCAGTGTGTACCAACTCAAGCACCTTCTTGGCTCGCACACCTTTCCTATAAAGGGGCTTATTGGTCATCTTACCTTTCAAACAGGATTCACAATTTCCATAAGACTCCAAGTCAAATGGTCTAGGTAGTCAAGTTTCCTTAACCTTGCTACCCTTGTTAGATTGATATGACCAAGTCTACAATGCCAAAGGTAAGTAGAATTTCTATTACTTATTTTAGCTCATTTGTTTTGTACATTGAAATTTCTCGATATTTCAATGACGTACATACCTTGTCCACTAGAGGTAGAAGCATCTGGTACTTTTCCTCCTCCTGGAGCAGTTCAATCTTTCTTCCAATGCTCATTCCTATTGCAGTTGAGGCATACATCCTTGGCTGGGATCACCTTCTTCTTCTTCACCTTTCCCTTGGGCTTCATTGCTGAGAGCGCAACGATATTTTTGCCCTTCTTCTTCTGTCATTCCTTACCTTTCGATTTGGGATGACTAGAGGATCTCACCATGAGCATAGTTTTGCTCTTGGAAATTGAAGATTCAAAAGTCTTTAGCAGATTATGCAACTCCGACAGACTCGTTATAGTTCCGTTCATATTATAGTTGATAATGAAACTCTCAAACGAATGGGGAGGTGAGTTCATGATGAGTGTGGAAGAGACTCAATTTTGTAGCTTTATTCCAATTGAGGTCAGACTCTCTATCATCCCTATCATCTTGACGCGTCTTTGAGACACTCGCCCCATCATTCAGCTTACATTTGAAAAGCCTTATTAACAACTCATATTCCATTGTTCGGGACTGAGAGTCATAAAGGTTATTCAAGTGTTCCAGCATCTCGTTGGGGCCCATGTTCTCATGATGCCTCTGTAATTCCCGATATGGAAGATAACATAACACATTGTGCAGATGTGGCATCATCTAGATGTTTATGATAAGCCCACCTTATCAAATGCAGCATACTCAGCAGAGTCTTCAACATGCACTGCGGGGAAAACCTTGTCCAATATATATTCAATTTTCTCTTACCTTAGGACAATCCTTAGATTCCTAAGCCAATCTAAATAGTTCGTTCCGTTGAGTTTGTTCATTTCCATTAGCATCTTTAGTGAAAAACTCGACATTTTGGAGATCTGAAGAATTTAAATAGACACGAAAATACAATCAAAATTTATTTTCTATTATACACATTCGTTTTAGGCTAATTTAACATGGTCTTTTATTTAATTAGCTCCCACTATTTTAGCATACTACGACCCCATGGTAGAATACGAACCTAGATTTATTAAAGGTCATAATGGGCTAAGATCCAAATATGTTATATCCGTGTTTGCTTTGGCTGATAACTTCAACAACATATCTTGGTAGGTTCTAAACTAATTGCAAAACTTATTTGCAACTCTTGGTTGATTAAATATATTTCATTTTAATCTTGCGTCCTTAGATTAGTCCGACACTTTGGCGCCAAGATTTGTCTAAGCAAGTCAACCCCATTACACGACTGCGTTTATGTATCTAAGTAAACTTGGCATTTGTGAGCAAACACTTTGATGTAAATACTCACAAAAGTTTATCATCTACTTTAACATTTAACACATCTATGAAAGAGCCTGAGTCCTCGTAGACTTAGAGCAAATGCTTTGACATAAATACTCGTATCGCCGAAAAGGATTTTGCACACTAACAATTATAATGGACGACGCGTTTTAATTTAAACTTGTATTCAAATTTCAAGTTTGGGAAACATTTTCATTTTTCGGGGATTTCAATCAAGATCAACATCCATGTCATATCCAATACGACATCTTATCATGCAATTTCTAAAATACATTTAGATGGAAAACCATCAATCCAATAGGCATGATAAAAGATGGTTTTAATCAACTATTGGGCGGCGCCTACCCAGACAGTTATAGCGGACACTACCAATTACTGAGTACCGCCTACCCATACATTAACAGCGGACACTATGTTAATAATTAAATGCGCGCATTTAAAACACTTAGCATATATTCGTATATTATATAATAATAGTATACAATTAATGATAATCATGAGTAATTTGTCTAAACTCTAAAATCTATGTCTATACCAAACAGTCCCTAAACATTTTCTAATTTTAAAATTGATTTTCAGGATATTTCTGCAAACTTTCAGAATTTACAGTTTAGTCCCTTAAGAATTTAAAAAAAATCAATTTAAACCCATTTAAATACACAAAATCCAATTTTAAACTTTCAGAAAATATTTTCAGGTTTCAGGGACCTGTCTGCAATTTCTAGAATTTAAAATCTGATTTTCAGAAACTTTATTTAATTACAAAATTGCCCAAAAGGACCAAATATGTCTATTTAAAAAAATTTAATTTCAGATTCTGAAACCTTTTAAACTTCAGAATCTAAAATATTTAAAACTTCAGTTTCTGATTTCGGAACCAATTTTTTCTTTAAATCACCGTCGGTGCCTCGGAGCAGTGACCGAATTTTTTTAATTTTAAGCTTCGGGATGAACAGCGTCGCGGCGCTCCAGAACGGAGCCGTGACACTTCTGACAAACCTAGGCAGCGGCGCGACGCTCCATCGTGGAGCCGCGGTTCCACTGCCAAACCCTAGCACACGCCGCGGTGATCCATTATGGAACCTCGACGCCTCTTCCCCAGAACCGCAAAATTCTGCAATTCCGAAACTCTAAAACTGGTTCAGGGTCAGATTTGCAGATTCAACCTCGTACCCCTTCACTATTAAACAACACGTTCATCGACTATCATTCAATCCCTTCTCGTTCTTTGTCTCATTGCACCATGTTCAAAACGAACCGATAACACACATCAACTTAGAAGACTTAGATCGAAATGACTTCCTCGATTACATCATTGTTCAATAGTTTAAGAGACAAGGATTATGCTTTCTTGAGATTTAAGGTTTTAAAGCTTCTTAACAACATAAAATTAGATTTAAACAAATCCTAACTCATATTATCATTAACTATCGTTACATAATCACACAAAATATCTCAGGCTCTGATACCACTGTAGGGTTTTGGTGGGTTCGTGTACGCAGCGGAATTTGATTTTTTTATGTTTCAAACCCAACATGCGACAGACTGCATGATGATTATGTAATGATATAAACATACAAACATGTTGTTAATCGTAATACTTCGAGCGAAAACTTACAGTTTGTATAATCTGGAATCTTCGTGTGTGTACCGAGAGTGAGAACGCAACTATTCCTCGATTGCAAGTCCAAAACTCCGATGTAATCACTATTTCAGAAAGCTAGAAAATCCGTCAAAGTTTTAACAGAGAATAATTATTATGAATTGAATGTATTAAAATAATGATGGAACCCTCTATTTATAGCTGCAGAATGCATTTAGGGTTCCCACGTGGGCCAGGCCAGAAACCGATGTAAAGTGGGTCAGACGGACCCCACTGGACTGATGGCGCTGTAGCTCAAAATGGGCCCAAGCGTCGCGGCCCTAGTCCAATTTTGCCTCATTTCCATTTTAATTAAATCTGAAATCCTATATTAATTTAATTAAATAATCATTATTATTCAAATGTCTCGATCATAAACAGAACATCTATATTTTCTCTTATTACATCATTGAATCGACGGAACAATTGACTTAGTGTTATCCTACAGACCTTCACATATCGACACTAATTACATTAGGGTCTACACTGAACTCCTAGTCGACGCCGGAAGACGAACTCAATATGTGAAGTATAGTTACACGAATTCTGTAAACTGAATCTCTATGTGGGAAGACAAAATCCTCTCATTCACGACACACTCGATCAAGCTTAGGATTTGTCAAGTGTCTATCCAAATGACTTGATCATTATATCTCATTTATATTAGCTGACAACAAGACCATATCATAGATATGTCTACTGCGTTGTCCAACGACTTAGTCAACCTAATACCATATAAGAATCTGAGTATTCTCTCGAAGATACATTCGAGGAATGAATCATAATCTTGACTCAACTACCACCTTTAATCTACGTCGTAATGTACCCAATACAAGTTGTGTCTCAACCTATAAGGCATTTGATCTTAGGACATGATCAAAGTACATTACTCTTTAGACAAGGCGTGTATCGACCTCAAGTCTAAGGACTTCTATCTCTCACACGTTGATCATACTTTAGACATATATAACAAACAGTATATCAGCAGGGTATACCAATACTTTCCAAGTATCCACGTGTCCATCACGAGTTACCATAACTCGTAGCAAGTGACACATATTACATCCTTTAAGGATATGATGCAGACCACATGTCGACTTATCACATATCATCAATATCCATATTTCGATGATCATTAGTCGAGGTTGTTTTAAGAGTTACGTTATAATATTAACATCTCATATTATTAATAACCACGTAACATCTAGGGATGTATTTATAGAATGTTATAAACAATCAACTAATAATTCAATAATTGCAAATGTCATAATATTAATCTCTATTAATAAAATATGAATGCATATAAAATACATTTGTTCTAATACAGATTATCTCTAGAACATAAATATACTTTCAACCACTGCCTCATTGGCTAGATCGTTGTCCAAGCCAAAAGATTGATTCACATATTGCTCAACTGGGATAACTTAGTACCAGTTTGGCAATTATTTATTTATTTCGAGAACTTTTTTATTTTATTTAAAAATTAATATTTGATCTTGAAAATTTCAAATACAACTTAAAATTGTATTTAAAAACACCTAAAGTCATGTTTTTACTTTTTTTCATTTTAAGTACACTCAAACAATCAAATATTTTTTGTAAAAATTATATTCAAATACAACTCTATCTTCAGCTCCAATTTTAAAATTTCAAAAAAAAAATTAATTAATTTTTATGGCTTGAAAATAAAAAGAATACGTATAAATGTTGTTGATAACGTGTTTTAAATTCCTCCTCCAACCAAGGCAGCTCAAAACTTTTGCAATCAGTTGTCACTCACTGCTATGCCTTGTTCAGTTGTCTCCCTTAGCCAGCAACACTTGGTTTTGTCTTTTACGCATATAATCTCCACTCTTGGAAATATTACACCCAAACCCTTGCATACAAAGAATCCATTCCTATATATATATGGAACCCAGATTCAGTTTCCTCAAATAAAAACTCAGTCCTGGACCAAACAAAGTTGCATTCTTGATAAGGATACTATTAATTCCCAGTGGCAAGATGTTGAAGCTATCAGCACTGAGCAAAATGGTGGGTCCATATCTGATTTCAATCATCTACTTGCATCTTTAGTTTTAGCAGATGAGTTCGAGCTAGCCTTGAAATTAAGCTCATCATCTTATGCATTTACACCAGATGAATACACATACTCAATTTGGGTCAATTTGTACTGCAAAAAAGATGACCCTCAAACAGCCAAATCCATTTTAACTCACATGTTGGAAGATGGGTTTCAACCCAAAGTTGCAACTTTTACAACTCTCATCAATTCATTCTGCAAAGGTGGGAAATTACAACAGGCTTATGAGGTTTTTCAAGTTATGGGTCAAATTGGATGTGAACCCACAATTCATACTTACAATTGCTTGCTTAAAGGTCTGTGTTTTCTTGGTAGAGTAGAAGAAGCATATGAGTTGCTTTTGAATATCAAGAAATCGAAGATAAAACCTGATCTTTATACTTATACTGCTGTTATGGATGGTTTTTGCAAGGTGGGTAGGTCAAATGAGGCATTGGAATTGCTTCTAGAAATGGGGTTGACCCCTAATGTTGTTACTTACAATACTATGTTTAATGGGTATTTCAAAGAGGGTAGGCCTTTAGATGGGGTTGCTTTGTTGAGGAAAATGAAAGAAGAAAATTGTATGCCTGATCATATTACTTACAGCACATTGTTGCATGGGTTGTTAAAATGGGGAGAAATTGGTGCTGCTTTATCTATTTATAAAGAGATGTTAAAACTTGAATTTGAGGTGGATCGGAGAATGATGAATTCCTTGTTGAGAGGGTTATGCAGACGAGCGAGGAATGAGAAAGACTTCTTGGAAGATGCATATCAAGTGTTTGTGAAAATGCGGAGCCGAAGGCTGCTTGTGGATCCTGTTGGTTATGAGTTGGTTATTGAAGCTTTTTGTAGTGGTAACAAGTTGGATAAAGCTATGGAGTGTTTATATGAGGTTGTTAGAATTGGGTATTCTCCCAAGGCATTTACCTTCTCTAATCTTATTCGTGTACTTTGCTTGGAGGACAAGTTGACAAGGCATTATTAGTTTTTATTCTTATGGTGAAAGATGGAAAATCTCCCAGTAAGTTCCATTTAACTTGTTGATCAATGAGCTGAATCAACAAGGAATGTTATTGAATGCTCGTTACTTGTATGGTTTGGCATTGAAATGTGGGTGGTGCCAAGAAATAAACCTGAGGTATATTTGCCAGGGACGAGGTTTTCAACTCATGAAATGTATAGATTTTTTTTTAGCATGAGCTTTTTCATGAATGAAAGAGATCTGAATAGATATAGAGGATTCATATAGTCACTCAATTTGTTTGAATTGATGCTTAGTTCGTTATTGATGGCAAGCTTTGTTGTAAAGAGCTTTCTAGTGTATTTAGCATAGGAAAATTGCTCCAATTACTGGTCTCATCTGCTGACACTTGAAAATGGAAATGTGTATTTTCAAGTTTTAGAAAATTAATGATACAAGGACCTTCCACATTTACCAGGGTAACAGCTTATCTCATATAAAACATTACTGATTTTGCTCTTTCTTTCTAGTAGCAAGCTTGCAGTAATGCACCACTGTCAAGCAGTAAAGCTATAATCTCTCTTTTCATGCGAATTGTAAAATTCTTACTCTTTAAGATATCCTTCTTATGCAAATTACATTATTTTTACAGCATTTAGATTTTTCCATCATGTTCTCTTTCTTTTTCCTTTTTCCATTTCTTTTCCAGGAAGGATTCAAACAAGAAAAAGCAATATTAACATCTCCCTCAGGATCTCGATTAGGAAATACGGCTCAAACCAAATGGAAACCATATCTACAAAATGGTATTCCCCACATCTTCCATGAGGAAAGGAAAGGTGGAAAACCACATGCTTATCTCCTAGTATATCTTTTCATGTAATCACCTGTCAAATGGGAAGGCCCAAAAAGAAATAAAGCAATTTGAAAAAAAAAATGATGCTCTACAAGGGATCAAAATTCTTCGACACTAGACCTCCGAACAGGTGAAGATGATGGCCTCCGGCTTTCCAATCGATCAAAGTCCTCCATGGAGAGGGTGAAGGAACATGAAGACAAGAATGGAACAGCTGTCCTTGTGGGAGAAATAGATAGAGGGTGGGTTGGTGGTGAAGGGGAGAAGCTCAATCTTGGCCCTGGGGTAATGATTCCATTTAGGCTCGGAGACTTTGACATATGTTTTACACCAACTGCTCCTGGCTCTTGAAGAGGAAACCTAGAAGGGTACTTCATCACTTGTACAGTGTTGAGTTGCTCCACTACAGTTCTCATTGTCGGCCTTTCAGATGGATCCTTTTGCAGACATCTTTGAGCAATATCAGCCACTGTCCTTGCTGCTTTTACGGGGAACCGACCTTTTAACTGGGGGTCCATGATTAGCGATAATCTACAGTCATCAGCTAGGAAAGGCCTGCTCCACTTCACTAAATTCCTCTCTTTCTTTGGACGCCGACTGTCTAAATTCTTCCGGCCAGTTAGCAGCTCAAGAAGAACAATCCCAAAACTCCAAACATTGCTCTTTGGAGTTACCAATCCTCGCTCCAGAGTCTCCTCAGAGAGATTTCCCAGGGCCTGAAAAACTCAAGGTTATTAACATGAAAGTTTTCAGACCTTTGAAGAGGTCACAGACTATGAACAATTGCAAGCGAAACTCATGCTAAAATGCCAATTTGACCTAGAGAGGCTCAAACACTTTTTTTCTACTGAAAAGCCATAAAGAAGAAATGTTTCTCGAACAAATACTAGGTAGGGGTTTGGACAATATTTTGTTGAAGTTGAAAAAAAAAAGAGTATTGTTTCGTGAGTGAACTATTATTTCACTTGAAATACTCCAAAACAAAGTTTTTCAACATCAAATTCTTTATTTCAAGTTGAAAGACGAAGTAATGGACAAAATAGTATAAACACACACATCGGTTTATTTCAAGTTTAAGTTGAACTTGTGAGTGAAATTATTAAGACCAGGGTTTTTGACAGAGAGATGAATGTTCTGCAACTGTGAAGATAGGAGAACTTACAACTGAACTGCATGATATGTCTGTCTCTTGTATATGTGTAATGCATCCATATCCCGAGAGCTTTGCACTAAAATCCTTATCAATTTGTATATTTGCAGTGGAAAATTCATGAAACATTGCCTGTTACAAGAAATAAGAAACTTAGCAAAATATGTGACTAGCACAGGCCTAGCCCAATATCAAAATCTGGAGATTCCTCAATAAAGCCACACATGGAATAGTACAAGGTTCCATACGGAAAATAAGGGTAACCATGATTAGACTACAGGTTTAGAGAGCAGCATTGACACCTGAAAAGGTCCTTCCTCATGCAGGAATGTGAGACCTTGAGCAGCACATAAAGCAATTTTCGTTCGAGCATTCCAGTCTATCGGGGGACCATCTGACCTCCCAAACAAAAGCCGGTCTAAACTTCCATGGAAAAGCCTTTCATAAACCAACATTCTATGCTCGGAACCTTCCCGTGCATGAAAACCAATAAGTTTACAAAGTGATGGATGTTGCAAAGAAGCTAGTGTGTTCACCTCGGTCACAAATTCCTTCAACCCCTGAAAAGCCAAAAGACAGTCAGTCTTCCAAAACTCATAAAGAATTTGCAAAACCAAGTAACCTGTCAAATTGCATCCTAAATTTAAACCATGAAAAATCAACCTTTTTTACCCTGACATAATCTACAAATGAAAATTTTCAATACAGTGTGAAGCAGGAGTTGCATCCCTGAAATTCTACCTCCCGATAGCAACTTAGCTTCTCTAAAATTGCATATGCAGGATGATGAAGAAACAAAGCCACTAATCTAGCCAAAATATGAGCCTTCCCAATCTTAGATATCACATGGCAATCAGACGAAAGATGCCGCCCCCTCCTCACCCAAACAAAAATAAAAAAGAGGGGAAGCAAATAAAATGATAGACAGGCAGACAATTCAAAGTCAATAAATCATACTGTAATTACCTGGGAAGAAGGATGAAGGCGGGTTACAGTGGCTTCAAGATTCTTCGTAGCAGAGGCATCATCTCCAAAAGAAGCTCTGTAGATAACAGAAGAGAAACCTTCTGACATACATCGCTCAGGAGAGAAGCGATGACAGGCAGCAGCAACTTGTTCAAATGAAAAGTTCCTAAGTGGTCCTGTAGAAGGCAATGTTGGAGACAACGTAGGAGGCAGTGGCAGCGGTCCAGAGGCATTTAGAGGAACGCTGGCATTGCCAACTTTAAAGCTTCCCATAGTCTTGAGAGTGGCAGAAGCACTCTGTGGAAGAGGAAGAGGAAGAGGAAGAGGGTGAGGACTTGGTGACTGGTATTCCTTGATTGAACCAACACGACTCCTCAACTCGTCCTGGTATTCCTCACATTCATTGGATGCTAAAGCATCTTGTTCTGCTACGTCTAGGCTAGATGGGGCGGAGAGTGCCCGTGTCCTACTGCTTGTAACTCTGTTATTATTCGACTGTACAGGTTTTACTCTAGTTCTAAAACTTGGAGGTGCCGACTGCAATGACCGTGTCTGCACTTGGGGCTCGGGCAATGCAGTGGGAGAATGTTCCTGACGTTTCATGTGTATACTCTGTTCCGACTTCTTCTTCTTCTTCTTACTTTTTAAAACTGTGAAACAACCCATCTTTGTCCTGCCAAATCACTAAACTTTCTCAAATATTACACAACGGTTACAAATGATCAAATCTACAGGATTACATAATTCCAAATACAATAAAATTGTTTCATTGAAGTTAACTTGGGGAGTGATTAATATGTCTGAAGTAGGATATATATATATATATATATAAATACATAAACTGTGCCCAATGTTTCAAACACATGAGGCACAATATCAATAAGAGAACAAACGGATATACATAAATAAAATTATCTAAATTTCAACAAAACAAAAGGTGACATGTCATTAATTATGGCATTAAATATATGAGCTGTTGAATTTTCAAATAAGAGAAGGGCAAAATTGTTCTTTTGAATTTGACATTCAAATTGAATATAATGACAGATCAAGTAGAATTATTTTATTTTAAAAAGAAAAGCAGAAATAACAATAAACCAATCTAAACAGCCAACACAAAGATCTCTGCCAAAACTGAATTATCAATTAACAAAAAAAAAAAGAAGCCAAAAATCAACCTTGAAAAATTGCGGCCCAGCAAATTGTATTGATGTTTGAGGTGTTATAAGCTTAAAGTTTTCATCTTTACTGATATGTTGAGGTTAGAAATGAATTTTGCAAATCTTTTGATGAGCTAAGAAACCCTAAAGAGAGGAGTCAAATGAGAAAGCAGATTTTTGAGAGACAAGTAGAAGAAGCACTAGTCAAACACTCAAACCCCCATGAATAAATTCCGATGCCCTTTTTTCTTTTTTAATTACTGTCGATAAATCGCGACTGGTGTTTGAGAACGGATAACTGATAGCACCTAGCGTCTTAAACCCCTCTTTTGTCATTGGACTATGCCCCTTTATTGTTATCCCCACGTACCACTATCACAATGACACTTTTGCCCCTTTAAACAAATTTTCGAATACTAAAATGAACTATATCAAATTTCCAATTTAAATCGATCTATGCTTTTTTTAATTTAAATTTTGCTAGCTAAAAAAAATGCTAAGGATAAAGATGTAATTCTGATTAAGTGAATTTGTTTTCATAAGGAGATTAGTTGAAATTAATGACTTCTGATCTATTGATCACAGAACATTTTTAGTTCAGATTAACCATAATTCTTATCAATAAAAATAAAAACAATTATTAAGAGGAAATAAAATAATAATAAAAGATGGTGAAAAAAAGTGAATGATTGACTTAGGTGATCATATGAAGTAAAGAATTTTTATAAAATACATTTAATGCTAATTTTTTCAAAATATTTTTAAAAAATTAATATGTAAATAAACTATAACTAAGTATTAACTTCACTCAATAACATGTCATTTGGTTCAATTTAAAAATGATTTTTTAGTGAATAAACTTGGATAATTTAGGTTGATTGAAAGATAAGAAAATAAAAAATAAAAAGGTTGTAGGGGGCAAAGAGGAGCCCTCCATTAAAGTAACAGCCACGGTCAAAGTTTGGAAAATTATTAGTAATAGCAACAGTGTAATAATTATTATTTTTTCTGACGGTCAAAGAGACGAGTCTTTGGACTCTCGTATATCTGCCGTTTGATTGGCTTATGGAGGAGAGATCGACGGCTACTCTTGCCATTCAAAGCAATCCTTGGGTCCCACCGGAAAATATTTTCTGTAGAAAAATAAATTTTAAAAAATGAGGAAAATTACTTCCTTAATTAAAAGTAGGGAAAACAAGTTATATAAGTGATATTTCAAGTTCATTGTCTCCTCTGTCCATAACTTTCACATGGATCTAATTTGGATGAATACACAGGAAGCCCAGAGACCTCATTTTGCATTGTGCGGTTTCCTTAATTTCACTAGCACACTAGATCGGTAAGAATGTTAGTGTCAATCTAGACCTTTCAATAAACAATCACAATAATATAATAATGATGCAACTGTGATTGAAATTAACAACGATGAAAAACAACAAATTGAAAACGCACACTAACTTGTGTCGATAGATGCCTGTAATGCAGTGACCTAAGACAGAAATTCGCCCTCACTCGTATTGTAGTTTCACAGACGTCTATCTTGAGGATACAACTATCTGGTTTAGGTTCTTGCACGAGAACTTGATCTCTGACGAATTTACTTTAAGTGTTTTCCAGAAAATCTCTTTTAAGAAGAAGAAGATGAAGCCACAATCTTAGATCATTAAATGTGTTTTTAATGATTGATTGTAAGAGTATTGTGTTGTATATCTTCTAACAAGTGATCAACACGTTTTATATAGCATAATATTCGATCATAAGCAGCCTTTCACCTAAAGGTTGTGACCTTATGTGAAAAGACATAACTTTTGGTTCAAATCTGGAAATTACCGTTGGAAGCGCCTCGGCTCTTGCCCTCAGCGCCGCGGTCCTAATTCAATTTTCAGTTCCAATGCCAATCAAGCGCCTCGACCCTTCGTCCTTGCACTCGGCCCTAATTCGCTTTGGTAATTCCAGTAGATTACTTCCAATCAAGAGCCTCGGCCCTTCAACCAATTTCTGCCGAAGTCATTTTTTTATCACTTTACTCTTCTTCTTTTACAAGTTCCAACAAAGAGAACATAAAGGATTCTCTCTTGACAACGGCACCTGCGGTGAGCCTCTCGCCCGAAAGAAGGTCACCTTCACAAACATCTGTAATCCAACTAACTGAAAGAGTCCTTTCTTCATAAAGAAAGAGAACCGGAAAGCTTTGATGCTAGGAAAATCAGTCTATAAGGACATACTAATTTTCTCTCTTCCGTATCTCTTTATCTAAGCTCCAGTTAACTCAATGCAAGACAGAGAGATCAATTATCAGACTACTCTTCTCTTTCCAAAAGTGGAATGCTTCTTTTATGCCATTATCTTCGTGTCAAACCAACTAGTTCGATCCAACCCCCCACTCTTTGATCATCCCACCCCCATCACCCCAAAACCTCACTCCATACTCCATCACACACCCATAGTTTTTTGCTAGATTACATACAAATGCCCTTGGGATGATTTTTTTTTGTCAAACCCATCGGCGGCCCCTTGTTCCATTTATACGCATGTGTAGGTTTCGACTGTGCCATTTATACACTTTTCACTGAATAGGCCAAATATGTAATGTGTACGTAACATACTCGCCGATGACATAGCAAAATGACAAATTAAATTATGACATGTCATTTGATCCCATAATAATATAAAACATAAATTTGAGTAAGACTAATATTTCAAAAAAGAAAAGAAAAATTTATTGTCTACACCCTACACATTATTAATACAAAAAAAACATATTTACTAATAAAAGAATTTTTTTGAAATCATGTCCTTGGCGTTTTTCAACATTTTCATGTGTGTTTTTGTTCCAACAACTATTTTAATCCAAAATTTTAAGAAATTCTTCTCCAAATTTGCTATAACTTCAGCTAACGATTCCCCATGAAGACCCGAAGACAACCCAACATTAATTTTATCAATGTTTTCATCAAATGAAGTAACCATTTTAAACCTTCAAGTTTTGTAAAGAATTCTTTAATAATGTTTCGATAAGTTCATTTGATTTTTTTTTACTAGAAGAGAGAGAGAGCAAGAAATTGAGTTGAATTAAAAATATAATTGATTTGTTTTCTATTAGTGATAATGGTGGCGGCGATATCAGTGATTGTATGAAGATGGTAAAGAAAAGAATGAAGAAGAAGGAAAAACGAAAAAAATAATGATGAAGAAGGAAATTTAAAATAAAATATATATGATTCTTGGCATTTTCACGCGCCTGTTTGTTGTGAAATCTACGTAACTTACCAAGTCAACGAAAAGTGTCTAAATGACACAATGAGGATCCACATCAGATGTCTAAATAGAACAAGATTTAATTGAGATATTTAAGTGAAAGATTTTAACGACCACGAGGGGCCGCCAATGAAGTTGACTTTTTTTTCTTCCTTACCAAACTCTAGTAAATAAGAAACCTACTTATTTTCCGAAAAAACATTTCCAAAAAAATATTTTTCATAAAAAATATTTTCCTTCATACCAAACACACCCTTATTACCTCCTTCACAAGATCTCTACCTATTTTTCTTAATAATGTGAATTTTTTTAAAGTAAATGTCAAGTTTAACTTCAAATATTATTATTTTCTTTTAATTTATAATCAAATGCCTATTCATTCATGACATCTGTTAATAGACCAAATTAAATTTGTCTTTATCACTACCAATTTGACTGATTGATTAGCATCATGACACGTATAACATGTGGCTTAAAATAAAAATGAGAGAGGACATTTGAACCGAAGTATTAATGAAGGGCATGAATAAACCATCTTACGATCCAAGAAACTATTGTAAATGTTTTTTCTTTATATTATTTTCAACGACATTTTAAAAGATGTCTATAACACGGACATAAAAGTTATGTGTACTCGACTATATTTTTATGAGATTCTTACTGATATATTTGTCGATCAAAATAATAGTCAATGTATATATATTTCATATATTATGTATAACATGCATAAAATGTACAGTTTATATATAATTATGTATCTCTTTTTTCAAATTCAGCTAGCGAATATAATTATTTTTTATCGACCTCTTTCTATTGAATGTAATACTAACAAAAGCAATTGTGGCAGAGATTAAAACTTAAAGTTCTTGCATTTAGGCCTATGCAAGCTTTCAATTACCTAGTGGACACTTCGTTAGTTTCTCTAAACGTAGAGACAATTTTGAAATGACCAATAGAAAAGCTTTATCACAAGTTTAACCGTTTAAAATGGGTATGTGAGTTTTGAAAGTATATTTATGTCCTAGAGACAATCTCTAACACTGTTTTATACCCATCTAGGAACAATGAATTTTTTAAAGAACTTTACGTTGATACGACATGCTATTTTTACCATTCATTTCCTTTCAGGATCAGTCGTGGTCTTTCAAACTTTACCGGACAAATGTACTTTATACACACTCTTATTATTATTAATGAGATTAATATTATAACATTTTCAATTATTGAATTATCAGTTGATTGTTTATAATATTCTATAATATGCATCCCTAGAGGTTATATTGTTATTAATAGTGTGAGATATTAATGTTATAACGTAACTCTTAAAATAGTCTCGACTAATGATCATCGAGAATGAGATATCGATGATATGAGATAAGTCGACATGTGGTCTGCATCATATCCTTAGAGGATGTAGTATGTCTCACCTGCTACGCGTTACAGATACTCGTGATGGACACAGGAAATAAATTTGATTGTAGTTTCCTATCTATCTAAACTCTTCGGACTATCAAAATGTCGAGCCTATTATTGAAATGAACAAACTCACCGGACCAAACTATATAGAATGACTTAGGATCTGAGAATTGTCCTAAGGCAAGAAATGATAGAATACGTGTTGGACAAAGTATTCCCCACAGTGCCTGCCATAGATTCTGAGAAATATGTCATATTTGATGAGGCAGCCTACCAGAAACACCTAGATGACGCCACTTCAGCACAATGCGTGATGTTATCTTCCATGTCAGTGGAGCTTCAAAGACAACACGAGAACATGGGCTCTAAGGAAATGCTCGAACACTTGAAGAATCTCTATGACTCTCAGTCCCAAACTATGGAATATGAGTTGTTGATAGAACTCTTCAAGTGTAAGCTAAATGAAGGGAGACAAGTGTCTCAGCATGTGTTGAAGATGATAGGGTTGATAGAAAGATTGTCCTCGATTGGTATAAATCTGCAGAATAACGTCACTTCTACCCTCATCCTAAAACTTTCTCTCTCTCTCTCGTTCGTTCGAGAATTTTATTGTAAACTGCAATATGAACGGAACGAAGGCAAGTCTGTCGGAGCTGCATAACATGATTAAGACCTTTGAATCTTTAATTACCAAAGGCAAAGATGTGTTCATGGTGAGCTCTACTAGCCGGCCCAAGCCGAAAGGCACGGAATGGTAGAAGAAAGGGGCAAAGCAGTCGCTGCGCCCTCAACTATGAAGCCTAAAGAGAAGTGTGAAGAAGAAGAAGGTGATTCTGACTAAGGATGTATGCCTCAACTGTAACAAGAAGGGGCATTGGAAGAAGGACTGCACTGTACCAGGTGGAGGAAAAACACCAGGTGCTTCTACATCTGGTGGACAAGGTATGTACGTCGAGAAATATTCAATGTACAAAACAAACGAGTTAAGATAAGTAATAGAAACTCTACCTACCTATTACATTATATACTTGGTCATATCAATCAAACAAGATAACAATGTTAAGGAAATTTGACTACCTCGAAGCATTTGACTTGGAGTCTTATGGTAACTACGAATCCTGTTTAAAAGGTAAGATGACCAATAAGACACTTTCTGGAAAAGGTGTGCGAGCCAAGAAGATGTTTGATTTGGTACATACTGACGTATGTGGACCATTCTCAACTCAAGCTAGGGGTGGTTTACCTTACTTCATTAATTTTACTGACGACTTGATAAGGTATGGGTATGTGTATCTTATGAAACACAAATCTGAGGCCTTTGAAAAATTCAAGGAGTACAAGTCTGAAGTGGAGAAACAACTCGAAATAAGTATTAAGACCCTTCGATCGGATCGAGGAAATGAATACTTGAGCAAGGAGTTTCTAGATTATTTAAAGCTGCATAGAGTCCATTCAGAATGGACACCTCCTGAACACCACAGATGAATGGTGTTGTCGAAAGGAAAAACCAAACCTTATTAGATATGGTTCTATCCATGATGAGCTTCTCAGAATTTCCCAACATACCTTTGGGGACATGCTATACAAACCTCAATATATGTTCTAAACATGGTTGCTTTCAAGTCAGTAGAAAAGATACCCTATGAGATATGGTGTGGCAAGAAGCCAACTCTTAAACATATGAGACCTTGGGGGTGCCCTGCATATGTTAAGAATATGCTCACTGACAAGTTGGAATCCAAAAGTGAGAAATGTTACTTCGTGAGGTATCCAAAGGAAACTAAGGGATACTACTTATATATTTCTGGAGAACATAAGGTCATTGTTTCCAGGAACACAACGTTCCTTGAAGAAGAATATGTCTACAAGGAACAGAGTTGCACAGAGATAAAACTTGAAGAAATTCAAGAACCACAGGATAACATAGAGGTTGAATCCTTGCCGAATGACCAAGGCAAAAATTCAGTTGGAGTATTTGGCGAAGATTGGGTACTTCGAGTATGCCCTTCGGCCAGTGGGAGTATTACGAGGAACAATGCAGAAATGAAAGGTCCTCATACACAGCCCTTGGGAGTAGATGCAATGGTTGCACCTCCTCCCATTCAGGAAATACATGAAAGTGATATTCCTGAAAACTCTCGAGTTGGTGGATTAACCAACACACAAGAACCCTCTCACAGTCAGAACATATCAAGCACAGAACTTTAAAACAATCAACTTCGTAGGTCCACTATGACTCATCGTCCTCTTGAAAGACTAAATCTACTTGTGGAAATACACAGTGAGATAGATGTTCCCGATAACGATGAGCCTACTGTTAGCCGAATTCCAATTACTTACGCAAGTGTACGTATCGTTACAAGTAATATAGTCTGGTAAGACCGAATATCGTCCTCAGAGACTGATTTCTAATTACCGAAAATCTATTCTAGGTTATCTATTTGGAAAACGATAAGTTGATTTGGTTTTTATCTAACACTAGTAGAGTAATTTCAAGAATTAAACTAAATTATTGAGGTTTAATCAGTTATGAAGGAATTAGGGTTTCCAATATCCTCAACTATCCACTCTTTTCAATCCTTAATGCAACTAGAATGACTTCTTCTACTACGTTAAGTTAGCGGTTAACTAGACTGTCTTATATTTCGGTTAGGATAAATAATCGCTCAACCCCAGTGCAGAAACCTTCTAAATTTTTATGATAGGTTTTACCACATAGGAAGATTAAGAACAATAACCTACAATGCTACACAAGTATCGGGGTACTTTCGTCCGCGATTTTAACCTATGTCTATTCAATTACAACATATCCAAATCTCTCATTTCGGTTCTTGATTCGAAATCATATAGATTATGATAATTAGTGATCAGTTAACTATCAAACATTCATACCAATATTTTGAATAAATCTTAATCAAGTGAAAAAGAAACCAACTAATGCATTAATTCATGAATAAGAGTTTCAAGCGATTCAATAGAAAAGCCCTAATAAAGTGTTTAGCTCCTAGCCATAGACATGCTAAGAACTAATACAAATCCAAACATGAACTGAATTAAAATAGAGAAAAGAAAAAGAAATACTTAGAACTAATGTCTCTAATTATAGCCGCCAAGGTTGTGATGTGTTGTGTATCCCGTGTGTCCCCTAAAATCTGTCCCAAGAGTTTAAATATGCTGCAAAAATCGTGTGTCCTGGACCCTTCTACCCCTGGCCAATTGTGCCTCAGATTGGATTTTTCCGCGTCAGTGTCGCGGGCCTGCATTAAGGCGCCGTGGCGCCAAATGTTCTGCGGCTTCTCAGAATTTCTAGCGCCGCGATCCCATCGCTCGCTGTACTCAGATGCTTTAAATGCAGATCTGTCAATTTTCATCCTTTTTGCTTCGGGAGCCTCCTTTTCTGCCCACTTTTCGCTCATTTTCGTCATTTTGCCTTTTTAAACCGTTGTGACTCAAAAGAAAGAAAAATAACCATAACACGACACTTATTTAAACGAAAATAGGGAAAATACTAACAAAAAATGACTCAAAAAGCGATACAAAATACGCCTAACAAATACCTCCAAACTTAATCTTTGCTCGCCCTCGAGCAAAGATCAAAACAAAATCAAAGAAACAAAAACAAACAGACTCAAAGACTCAAATCAAGCAGCTGCACAATGTTACTTAGAAAAGCATGAATGTCAGTTTGAGATAATATGCTGAAACATATATAACATGAATATAGCAATCTAGAATTTCAAATTAGATATTTCGCAAATTCATTTCAATCCCAACTAATTGAAGCATGAACACTAACCTATGCATGTCAATTTCATTTAGTTCTATGGGCATGTTTACTTGTTATTCTCCACTAATCATAGACATACATTCTAGAGATCTTCAAGATTTTTCAGGGTTGTAATGTAGGCTTAGGCAGGGGTAGATAAAAGTTGGCATTTAGGCTCAAATTACGTACCATAAGCGTTTTTCTCATTCAACCATTTTGTCCTTCTTTTTGGTATTATTTTCCGTTCATATATATCATTCCCCTCTTTTCTTATTGAGATCATGAAACACATTCACATAGGCACCCCCAAACTTAAGTTTTTACATTTTTTTCATTGGGGTGCATCAATTTTTTACTCTCTTTTGATATTTCTTTTTCACTCTTCTTCATCCCAATTTTCAATTACTGCTTATGGCACATAAGAGAATCATAGTGTCAAATAAATAACTTATTTTAGGCTCAAATGGGCTGACTAGAGATATAATTTATTGCAAGGTATGTAATGAATGGTAAGAAGGGCTAACAAAGAAATGCCTGAATCATCTCCCTAAACATGTATACTTAACTATTTCACCTCAAATAATAAGCAAGCAGACTTCATAGACCTTTTTTTCACAATTGAAAACACATAGGCTAAGCACAAAATATTTCAAATAATCAAATTTTCATAAATTTTTGACATATCTAACTTAAGCACACATAATTTTTGTTTCTCGTTTCATTACATTATTCCACTTAATTCACTAGGCATTTCAAGTAAACACAACATGCATGATCATAAAAAAAAATTGACTCATATAAACACAATAAACGACAAACAAAAAGACTCCAAAAATAGACACACAAAAATAAAATAAAATAAAATAAGAACTCCCCCCAAACTTAAACGACACATTGTACCAAATGTGTAAGACTCAAAAATAAAAGAGAAGACTTACAGACAATAGCGGTTCAAAATGGTGGTGGTGGCGGCGGATACTGCATTGACCACTGGTTAAACATGGTGCTCAAATCATTGTACTGCTCAGTCTGATGCTCTTGCATCATCTGTTGCTGATTTTGCATCATCTGTTCATGGTTTTGCAGCATCTGTTGTTGATTTATGAGCATCTGTTCCATGATTGGCACTGGAGGCTCCAAAGATAAAGGAGGCTGGTGGCTGCTTTCGTCGGGCTCATACTGTGTGGCTGTCTCTGGCTCCTCTTGCTCCATTGCGGCTGCGCCTGCTCCGTCTTCTTCTTGACCTCATCTCTTATCCGCTGGGTTTGCAGGCTCTGGGTATGAATGGACTAGCCTGTATGTTATAGGTGGTAGAGTCTTCTCAAGAATGTCTGTGGCAAATGTTGGGACTCTGTGCCTAGCACATAATGCAGTGATGAATGAACCATGTCCCAAATCGCCAGTAGTAGTCAATCTGCTGATTTCTCCAATACTCTGCACTATCTCCATTCCAATATCAATAGTCATGCCCCTCATGATGCCAAAGATGAGCTTGATTCTGTCTGCTGGTACATTGGTGAAATGAGTTGACGGAATCAAGCGAGCACTCACAAAATATAGTCAAGCCACAGCTACTTATTGAATCGCACCGACAAGTCCTGCCCCTTGCCGCGAAATAACGAAACTGCGCTCCTGGGTAGCATAGGGCCTCAGCAACTACATCCCAGTGTATATGGTTGACATTCCTTGACCAGGTTCTGAAATGGGTTGGATGGTGGCCGATCCCAACATCACCGTCCCAAAATAACATTCACCTTCAAAGACTAACAGGTACATAATGCCCTCTTACAAAACATCTCTCATTGCTTTGTTCTGGATAATTGGCGTAGAATTCCCTCACAAGACTGACATTTTGTTTCAGAATAGCCTCTTCCTCGACGAACCTCTCCAAACCATTAGCTTCAATCATGGCTCTAATAGGCTCGTAAGCATCCTCCTCATCGAGTGGTTTGGTCTGATAGTCCATTCCTCGCTCTTGTATTATTGCCCTACCACTTATCATATTGTACCGATCCTCCGCATTCCTGTTGGTGAATCGGGTAATATCATGATCTGGAACTGATGAAGATGAGGTGGTTCGGGCAGTTCGTTTCCTTGAAGCCATTATGAGGGTTGTTGGAAAATTCTCTGCAGCGTTTCCTTTATTTCCTTGAGGTTTCCCAACAACTATCAACCAATCATAATTCAAACACAGCAGCACCCAAGAATAATCACACCACAATATACCTAATTAACAACATCGTACAACATCAATAACACACAACACAATAGAACGCAACCCTCAGTCACACAACACAATACAACAATGGCCCGTATTGTTACACCCCGTAATTCCAAGGGAAATAGATTGAGAACGTGATTAAGGAAATAAGATGTGAGCATCAGAACTTGTAGGAGAAGAAGAGATTTAGTGAGAAATGCGTACTATGAATTTCGAGCCTGTGCACGCGGTGCGGGCGATCGCGGTCTTTGAAACTACAGAGGGGTGCAGGACTTTATGCACCGCAGTTCCAGAGTGCAGTACCGCGGTGCCATAACCTCTGAGAGGCCGCAGAACTTCATGCGCGGTGCAGTGCGATCTGCGCGGTGCCTATGCGGGAATTTTGAAAAATTGACTAAGTGTGGAAGATATTTGTTGTGAAGAACCAATTAGAGGGTGACATGTGTCCCTCTCCCACTTGGCTTGCAAGATTGTGGTATATAGATGTGGATTGAAGACTTAGGCTCATAACATATCTTCTCCACCAAAACCTTCATTCTCTCTTCCTTCTCCATTGGTTTTCGATTTCTCAATAGAAGGTGAAGAACAAGAGTTAATTAATTTCCAAGATTAAGTTCCGTAACAAAGTTCTAAGCCAAGATTAACACACCATATAGTGGGTCACGATTTTGGGACAAGAACAAATGTCTTGAAACTCTAAGCTTGAATAGGAGCTTGTTGGAAGAAAACATGAAAGCAAAGTGGATACAAGCTTGTAGAGGATACATGGGTATTATGGTGACGTGAACAATACAATGCAGTGGTGCCATGTGTAGTGGACTGTTTTGGGCTGAAAATAAGGTAAGGGTTCTTCTTCCTTTTGAAGTAATTGGGAATTATATGTTGCTATAGTTAATAGATGATCTTGTGTTAAGTAAAATGGATAATATGAAGTGCATGTCACAGTTTTGGCATGTTAGTCGATTTTGGACAGTTTTTGGTACATTGGTTATTGTTGTTGTTAACTTCACCTATTGCATGTTATAATGAAGTAATCTCGTTGTTGATAAGTTGTTATAACTTGTATAAAAGTATTGGAACTTGAATTGGATTAAAAAAGATTATGGAAAGGGTAATTGTGTTGGGGTTGTTGGCCGAGAATTGCTATAAAACTGTTAGATATTATTGTGCAGTTTTAGGGACTGATTTTGTGGGCTGTTTTATATGGATAATGAGGCTGCTTTAACGTGAGAAATAGGGGTGTGAATTCCCTTTGTTGCTGTTTTGGTTGTGCCCTTAAGTAGTTCTTGGTTATGAACGTAATTGTCCTTCTCGAAAGGTGGAAAAGTATGTATAAATAGGGGAAGTGCTGCCCAAATAGTTATAGGAAAAAAGAACCATTACTTGGTATTAACCTACACGTGAAAGCTTGAAGTTGATAGAAGTGTTATTCTCATTATAGGTTGAAGTACTACTTGTGGCGTGTTCTACTCAGCGTGAGGATTAGCCGAAAAGGTATGTGAAACTCTTCCTATCTTTCTTTGAGCATGAACCTTATAAAATGAGTGTACGGTGGACGTACGTGTTTTAAATGAATTCGGATCCATTGTGGTTTATGAAGGAAGTTACTTGATTTTAAAAGTATACTTGACTTGATTTTAAAAGTATAAGTCACTTGGTGTTAAAGGTGTAAGTGACTTGATGTTGCAAGGCTAGTGCCTTGGGGTTTTATAAAGGAAATGATGTACGGCGGACGTACATGGTGCTATTGGGTTCAGGTCCCTAATATTACATGATATGATTCTTTTTATAACAAGGATGTACAGGTACACATGGTGTTATTGGGTTCAAGTCCCTCGTATTACATGACATTATAGTGCCTTGAGTTTTCTAAAATGATAGTTCATTCATTTTGTTCTAATGAGAGTCAAAGATGATTTAACTTGCATATGGTTGCTCATGATAGTTATTCGTGCAAATGTTATATTTCCACATCACCGCCCTCACTAGTGGGCCGACAACATTTTATATATAGACTCGGGTTCGAGTCCCGGGCGGGTTCAAGTCCCATGATATTATATTATTCCATGGACATGTTTCCATGATGCGGGTTCAAGTCCTATGATATTATATTATTTCATGGACTAGCTCTCCATGATGCGGGTTCGAGTGCCATGAATAGGAAATGCATAATGATTATGAGGGCATGTGACCCTGATTTTGACATGACTTCCATATGTTAAAATGGCACGGTTGATTTCATCTTTTGAAATGGTACTTTTAAAAAAGGCATGTTTTAAAAGGCACAGTTGTATTGATAGTTTGATTATCATACTTGCCTCTTGTTATCTTTTGGACTGTTATGATCTCATTTACAGTACTTATTATTTCGCATACTTGGTACACCTTTCGTACTGACCCCCTTTCCTCGGGGGGTTGCGTTTCTTTCCGCATGTGTAGGTACCCAGTTTGGTGATCCTCGCTCTTAGGATCTCTACTCAGTTTTTGGGAAGCTCCATTATTTCGGAGGCTTGTCATTTTGGTACGGACCCTTGTATTGTAGACTTATGTACATTCAGGGGTACGGCGGGGCCCTGTCCCGTCATAGTTTACTGTCTAAACTCTTAGATATCTGTATTCATATGTGGCTGGACTTGCGGGAGTTGTATATACTGTTGGTCATTTGTACTACTGTATTGTCGGGTTATTCCTCTTTGTATATAGTGGCAGTCTCATCGGCTTGCCTTATTGCTACTTATACAGTTTTTCATTTAATTATTTGGCCTATGTCTTGTATGGAATGTGAGGGTATAAGAGGGAGTGCCCAGGTAGGGCACCATTCGCGGGCCCGGGGTTCGGGTCGTGACACGTACACTACCCAAAACTTGAAGCTACTTTCACCACTTAACCAAGAAATTTCAAGAGAATTGATGAAGATTACCTTTTTGAAGAGTTTTGCTTCACCAATGTCCTGACCCAAGTGAAAGAGTGGTGATGGTGAAAAATGTGATGGTTTTTAATGGGGGTGGTATATAGGGATTTTTGAAGAATTTAGTGGAGTTTGTGAAAGATTTTTGGTGAAAGGGAGAGTGGATTTTCGGTACTTTTGAGAGAGGGAAATGGTTGAGTGATTGTGGGAGGATATGGGGATTTAGGGCTTTTATTTCTGAAAACGCGTCGCGACCCTGCTGTACGGCGCCGTGGCGCCACAATTCCTGTGCCTTCTCTGATTAATAGGCGTCGCGGTCCTGAATCTGGTGCCACGACACTGAAACTTCTGCATCTCCTCAGAACTTTCGACGCCGCGGTCCGGTATAGTGGAACCGCGACGCTGCAAAGATTTCATGCTTTCAGCGTTTTTCTTGTTTAATATCCAATTCCCTCACCTATCATCACAACACAACCAAAAAAAATACCCAAGAGTGAGACTGTTCAATTTAACTAATTGCATAATTTAAACATTGGGCTGTCTCCCAAACAGCGCTGTCTTTAACGTCTTTTAGCCGGACGCAGGTCCTTTATTCAATCACTGGGGTAAATTAACCCCACAACCTATCCATTTAAAGATTATTTTCCTTTTCCTCGCTCTATTCTTCTTTTTCGCAGGATTGGGTTCAGTAAGGTTTACCTTATTGTCAGCTTTCATCTCATCCACTTTTTTTTCAGCAATCAACCTAACGTGTGGGTTCACAGCTGTCGCAATGATTCCCATACCTTTAGTTTGTGCTTGATGAGCTGATGTGTCAGCTGTGCTCACTGTAAAATATTTGTTGCTGGCCTGAGATTCAATGGTAGATTTGAAAACTTTGAATACCATCTCTTCTTCTTGAACCCTGAGTCTCAACTCTCCCTTCTCCACATCAATTAGGGCTCTATCCCTTGCAGGAATGGTCTCCCCAAAATTATGGGCATGTCCTCATCTTCCTCTATGTCAAGAATGAGGAAGTCCGCTGGAAAGAAGAACTTGCCTACCTTGACTAGCACATCTTCCACTATACCTCGGGGGTGTACCACAGATCGGTCAGGAAACTGCAGATTAACTGTGGTTGGCTTGGCTTTCCCTAAACCTAATCTCTTGAACACTGATAGAGGCATAAGATTTATGCTAGTCCCTAAGTCGCAAAGTGCCCTATTGCAGGTTACCTTTCCAATAGTGCAGGGCAGGGTGAAACTTCCTGGATCTTTCAATTTAAGAGGCAGTTTCTTTTGTAAGATGGAGCTACACTCCTCTGTCAGCACTAGTGTCTCATAATCCGCCAATCTTCTCTCCTTCCCAAGTATCTTCTTCATGAATTTAAAATATGTGGGAATTTATTCTAACACCTCAATGAAGGGGATATTGATGTGGAGCTTCTTAAATACCTCCAAGAACTTGGAGAACTGTTTGTCTAGGGCCTTCTTTTGGAGCCTTTGAGGGTAAGAGATTTTGTCAGTGTATTCCCACAAAGGTGCTGGTGGAGCTTTCTCTACTGTGGGCGGACCTCAGTGACCCCCTCATTTTCTACATCAACTGTTTTTTCACACTCCTTCTCCTTTACCACTGCTGGTTGGGGAGCAACCTGCTCCAGTTACTTTCCACTTCTCAACACAACTGCTTGGCACTACTCTCTCGGATTAACCTCTGTGTTACTTGGAAGAGTACCCTGCGGTTTGTTATTTACCATCTTCGCCAGTTTCCCCACCTGCATTTCCAAGTTCCTGGGAAAGGACATTGTTTTGGACATGAACTGATTCTGCAAATTGGTGAGTGTAAGCAATGCTACTCTCAGTTCATCAGGCTTCTCCTGTTGGGTAGGTGGTCTAAACTGCTGGGAAGATGTAGTTTGATTATGTGTCTGCTGGTTCTGGTAATTACCTTGATATAGTGGATGTTGGGCTTGGTCATTCCTCCACGAAAAGTTGTGGTGATTTCTCCACCCTGGATTGTATGTGTTGGAGTTATAAGGGCGCTGAAAGTTCCCCACTGCTTGAACCTGCTCCATTGGCACATTATTAGGATCCACCGCTGTGCATCTGTCAAAAGAGTGTGGGCCCCCGCAAATCTCACAATTCACCAGCATCTGGACTGCATTCATAGACATAGTGTTCTGCTGCAGCTGCTTTGTCAAAAGGGCTACATGTGCATTCAGTGCAGTGATAACATCTATCTCATGTATGCCCATAGTCTTCCTGCTACTCATTGATCTGTCATCTGCCCCTTGGTGATTATTCGCAGTCATGTCTTCTAGCAACTCATTGGCACTCTTCCTCATGAACGTTCCCCCTGCTGCAGCATCAATTATGGTACGAGTAGTACCACTCAACTCATTATACAAAATGTGGACCAATATCCACTTCTATATGCCATGATGCGGACATTTTCTCTGCAAATCCTTGAATCTCTCCCATGCATCATACAACGACTTTCCATCTAGCTGATAGTAATTGTTCAACTCTCCCCTTAGCTTTGCCGCCTTTGAAGGAGGGAAGAACTTGGCAAGAAACTTCTGGGCTAAATCTTGCCATGTGGTGACGGAGTTTACAGGTAGTGAGTTCAACCAGCTCTTGGCTCTGTCCCTAAGTGAGAACGGGAAGAGCCTCAATCTACTGGCGTCGTCAGTAACACCATTGTACTTAAAGGTGGCACACAGCTCCAGAAAATTGGCAATGTGCATGTGGGGGTCATCAGACGACAATCTCCCAAACTGTACTGTGTTCTGGACCATACTCAGGATGACTGGCTTGATCTCACAGTTGTTTGCCCCTATTGCTGGGAGCCTGATGCATGTCTATGCACCTGTACCCGTGGGCATAACATAGTCCCCCAAACTTCTCTCTGCTGGAACCTGTATTGGCTCCCCTATATTTTCAGGAACCTCATTGTTCGCCCCATTCTGATTCAGTTGCTTTTCCATGGTAACTGAATCAACTATCCTCTTGTTTCGCCTGTTCTGCTTGCAAGCTTTCTCAATCTCAGGGTTAAAGGGAATAAGTGTATCTGCTCATCTTCTTCTTCGCATAAACTAAGTCCCTGAAATCGATCAAAATCAACAAACAATCAAGGCAACAGGGTTCTAAAAATAAAAATAAAAAAACAAAAATAAAAACCAAAGTAGAAATAAGAATAAATGGTTCGATATTAGAAGTACGTCAGTCCCCGGCAACGACGCCAAAAACTTGTTAGCCGATTTCCAATTGCTTACGCAAGTGTACCTATCGTTACAAGTAATATAGTCTGGTAAGACCGAATATCGTCCTCAAAGACTGATTTCTAATTACCGAACATCTATTCTAGGTTATCTATTTGGAAAACGATAAGTTGATTTGGTTTTTATCTAACACTAGTAGAGTAATTTCAAGAATTAAACTAAATTATTGAGGTTTAATCAGTTATGAAGGAATTAGGGCTTCCAATATCCTCAACTATCTACTTTTTTCAATCTTTAATGACTTCTTATTCTACGTTAAGTTAGCGGTTAACTAGACTGTCTTATATTTCGGTTAGGATATATAATCGCTCAATCCCAGTGCAGAAACCTTCTAAATTTCTATGATAGGTTTTACCACATAGGAAGATTAAGAACAATAACCTACAATGCTACACAAGTATCGGAGTACTTTCGTCCGCGATTTTAACCTATGTCTATTCAATTACAGCATATCCAAATCTCTTATTTCAGTTCTTGATTCGAAATCATATAGATTATGATAATTAGTGATCAGTTAACTATCAAACATTCATACCAATATTTTGAATAAATCTTAATCAAGTGAAGAAGAAATCAACTAATGCATTAATTCATGAATAAGAATTTCAAGCGATTCAATAGAAAATCCCTAATAAAGTGTTTAGCTCCTAGTCATAGACATGCTAAGAACTAATACAAATCCAAACATGAACTGAATTAAAATAGAGAAAAGAAAAAGAAATACTTAGAACTAATGTCTCCAATTATAGCCGTCAAGGTTGTGATGTGTTGTGTATCCCGTGTGTCCCCTAAAATTTGTCCTAAAAGTTTAAATATGCTGCAAAAATCGTGTGTCCTGGACCCTACGCGCCAGCCAATTGTGCATCGGATCGGATTTTCAGCGTCGGTGCGCAGCTGCGTTAAGCGTCGTGGCGCCGAATGTTCTTCGGCTTCTCAGGATTTCTGGCGCCGCGGTCCTACTGCTCAACGCCGCGGCCCTGAATGCTTTCATACTGATCTGTCAATTTTTGTCTTTTTTGCTTCGGGAGCCTCTTTTTCCGCCCATTTTTCGCTCATTTTCGCCATATTGCCTTTTTGAACCGCTGTGACTCAAAAAAAAAACGACCCTAACACGACACTTATTTAAACGAAAATGGGGAAGATACTAACTAAAAATGACTCAAAAAGCGTATACAAAATAAGCCTAACACATACGACCTACATCGAAGCAATTTTTGACATTGATTCGAAGAGATGGAAAGAAGCCATGAAATCCGAGATGGAATCCATGTACATCAATCAAGTATTGAACTTGGTTGATTTTCCAAGTGGGGTTAAACACATAGGATGCAAATAGGTCTTCAAGAAGAAGATTGATGCATTTGGCAAGGTATAAACTTATAAATCAAGGATGGTGGCTAAAGATAGAATCAACGGCCTGAGGTCGGTTATGATGAAACCTTTTCACATGTTGCTAAGATTAAGTCCATTCAGATTTTATTTGCAATAACTGCATAATATGACTATGACATTTGACAGATGGACATCAAAATTGTTTTCCTCAATGGTAATCTAGTTGAGGAAGTGTTTATGAAACAACCTGAGGATTTTTCATCTGAGTCCAAGAAAAATATTGTATGCAAGCTAGATAAGTCCATTTATAGTCTCAATCAAGTCTCGAGGAGTTGGAACATTTGCTTCGACAAAGCTATCAAGTCATTTGATTTCGTCAGAAGCAAAGAGGATCCATGTGTTTATAATAAATGCAAGGATGTGAGTATTGTCTTCATTATTATATATGTGGACGACATATTGATAATGAGAGACAATAAGACTCTCTTGCAGTCAGTCAAGGAGTGGTTGTCCAGTACCTTCATGATGAAGGATTTAGGTGAAGCCTACTACGTTATGAGAATTAGGATCTATAGAGATAGACCTAATAGATTGTTGGGGCTGTCACAGTCAGTCTACATAGACAAAGTGCTTAGACATTTTTTTATTGGTAATTCCAAGAAATGAGGTATACTATGAGTCAAGGCATCAAGTTATCTAAGAAGTATAGTCTTTCTAATGCTGTAGAACTTGAGCGCATGAAGAGGATCTCATATGTTTCGGCTGTAGGATCGATCATGTATTCCATGACCTGCACTAGGCCAGATGTGGCATTTGCACATAGTATGACTTGCAAATTCCAGCAGAATCTTGGAGAAGAACACTGAAAAACAGTCAAGAGTATTCTTAAGTATCTTAGACGAACTAAAGATTACTTCTTGGTCTATGGTGGAGAAGAAAAGCCAGCTGCTACTGGGTACACTTATGCTAGCTTCCAGACAGATCTTGATGACTTCAAATCTCATTATGGATACACGTTCATTTTCAATGGTGGAGCAGTGAGCTGGAAAAGTTCCAAACAAGCTACAACTGCTGATTCGACAACAGAAGCTGAGTACATTGCTGGTAAAGAAGCTGTCGCGATTTCTGAGTTCCTGAAGGAACTAGAGGTAGTTCCGAGTGCTAGTTGTCCAATAACTATTTATTGTGACAACACTGGTGCGATTGCACAGACTAAGGAACCAAGATCAACTAACAGAAACAAACATGTACCAAGAAAGTACCACATACTCAGGGAGATGGTGGAGACTGAAGAGATTAGATTAGACTATGTTCCCACAGACGATAATTTAGCTGACCCATTCACTAAACAATTAAGTTTAGTTAAGAATAATTGTAATTTTGAGAATATGGACATTAGATATGTTGGAGATTGACTCTAGGCCAAGTGGAAGATTGAAATATATTTATGTCCTAGAGACAATCTGTATTAGGACAAATTTACTTTATACACATTCTTATTATTATTAACGGAGATTAATATTATGACATTTACAATTATTGAATTATTAGTTGATTGTTTATAATATTCTATAATATGCATCCCTAGAGGTTACGTTGTTATTAATAGTGTGAGTTATTAATATTATAACGTAACTCTTAAAATAGTCTCGACTAATGATCATTGAGAATGAGATATCGATGATATATGATAAGTCAACAAGAGATAGTTCTAAGATTACAAAAGTGAGCAAGAGGATTCAGAATGTGGTTCATTCCTTTCTAACCTTTGTTTATATAAGAAAAAATTAGACTATTCTACCCCTAAATGTTGTGATGACGTAACCACGCTGGCGTCACCCTACCCACGTGCACTGCGACACTTTGATCTAGATAAGCGGAAGTAACAAGAGTTGGTGGGAGTGAGAGACAACCGTAAGATGTCCCCGAGTAGGGCTTTTATCGAGTCGAACCCTACCGAATAATACATATATATGATTTGATTCGAAAATTTTCGAACCTTAGGTTCGATTCGATTCGAACTCGTCGAATCTTAAAAATCAAAGCTCGATTCGGGTTCGACAGTATTTTTGAGCAGTTAAGGTTCGATCCGATTCGACAAATCGAATCGAATATTCGAAAATAGTTCGGCCCGAATACAATATATTATGTATTGAACAATGATATCAAATACAATATAGCAAATCGGATCGAATATTCGAAAATAGTTCGGCCCTAATGTGTTGAGTGGGCCTTTGGCGGATCGGACCGAATATTCGGCTCGATTTGGGCCAAATCAAAATTTAAGGTTCGGCCCTATATTTGATGCAACGAATCGAACTCAAATCGAGCCGAATTTTGCGAATCGAATCGAATAGTTTGACTCACTCACAGCCCTATCTCGAATCATCTGATTCTCCGGTTATGCTTATCCCTCCGGAGGCATTCTTCACCCAATATTCCGCGCGATATCTAGTACAACTCTAATGCGGAGGAGCATGAAAGTTCTTAAATAATTTAAATTTCAAAAAGTTAATCAGGTGAGTTCACTCTTCCCATGAAAATAGTTTCTCTAGATACGTAACATTCATATATTTATAACATATAGAAGTAATCCGAAGAAAAAATAAAACTATTAAAGAATTAAAATATTTCTGACTGAAATCAAACTTCAGAACACTATTCGTTGCATATGACCCTCCAAATGCCAAATATTCAACAGAGTTGGACTAGAGTTTTCTGTCTCTATAGACCAATATATATATACACACACAGAAAGACATCCAAAACAACCAGCAACCAAGATTTTAACTTAAATTCATGATCCCAAACACAAGTCCATGTTAGGAATAAGTTCCAGTAAAAATAAGAAACAGGGGCATTTAAATTTGATGTCCTACTCTGCAAAATCTTAAAATGCAGGGTCCTAGTACTACAAGAGTATGTTTGTTTCTTGCCTACGAACTTATTATTGTCCAAATTATACAAACTTTGACCTGTAAGTAAATTACCCCCATATACGCTCATGAGCTGCCATGGAATCTCTTCAAACTACTCCAACTTCATTTCCGTGGTTGAACTACTTTGCCCTTGCTATTAAGAAAAACAAAATTGAACGTTATTAATACATGCATGTACAAAATAAAAGCTCTTAAATTGAGAGCTATAAAACTACAAGAACTATGGTAAATATTTGTCTTTAAAGAGCTAACCAAGGTAAAAAGAAAGGAACAGGAAAAGTTAGTCGTTTTGTTTAGGACCAAAATATTTTGGTCAAAGAATACTAGAACCTAAACTGAACATCAGCTTGTACTGTATCTGAAGCAATCTCCTTGTAGTTAGTTGAATTTGCATATTGCCCATCGATTAAGAGAATGTAGATACCAAAGTCTTAATTTCTGCAACAATTTCTTTCCTACCTCAAAAAAATCATATGTATAATTAAGTATAATGAAAGACATATATATACAAGTTACAAGAAAAATCCTCTTCCTATTCTACCTAGGAATTTCTATTCTATAAGAATACTAACTTTACAATTTTGGTAATATAACACTGTTAATTAAGGTACAAACCTAAGTCTAATATTTATCAAATATACAAAGGAAAGGGAAAGGGTCCCACACGGTTTTGGACCCTCGGCTGGGCTCTTCATACGCAGGCTCATATACACTTTAACACACCCCCGCAGTCATAGCGGACTGTCTTCGTACGCTGAAATTGTCTCTAAAATCTTCAAAAAGAACCAAGGGAAGACCCTTTGTAAAGATGTCTGCAATTTGATATCTTGAAGGAACATGGCAGACGCGTACTTGTCCTTTGTCTACCTTCTCTCGAACAAAGTGAATATCCATCTATATGTTTAGTACGCTGGTGCTGAACTGGATTACCAGAAAGGTAGATGACACTTATATTATCACAATACACCAAGGTAGCCTTCTCAATATTACAATGAAGCTCTAACAGTAGATTTTGTAACCAACATGACTCAGAAACTACATTGGCTACCCCTCTATACTCGATCTCTGCACTTGAACGTGAATGCGTTGATTGACGCTTGACAGACCATGAGACCAAGTTATTACCCAAAAACATACAATAGCGGACGTAGAAATGCGGTGTCGAGACAACCACCCCAATCAAGATACGTATGAGACAAGTGTAGACGTCGATGAAGGGTACAAATGCAAACCATAATCAAGTGTTTCCTGAATGTACCTAAGTATGCATTTGAGCGCATTCATATGTTCAACTTTGGGATGATGCACAAAGAAAACACATCTGTTGGACTGTATATGTAATGTCTGATCGCGTGAACGTAAGATACTGAAGGGCGCCTGCAAGACTACGATAGCGGGTCGGATCCTCATACGGAGAGCCAGCTGCAACACCCAACTTGGGTTTAGTATCAACTGGAGTAGAAGTGGACTTACAGGATAACATCTCAGCCCTCTCAATGATCTCTGCTGCATACTTCCTCTGTGTTAAGAACAATCCACCTATATGACGAGTGACTGCAATTCCCAAAAAATAGTTCAAGGGACCCAAGTCTTTCATGACAAACTCAGAACTGAGCAATATCATAATAGACTTCTCAAAGTATCAGAAGAGGCAGTCAAGATAATATCATCCACATATAACAATATATAAGCCATAGAAGAACCTCGACGATATATGAACAATGAATTATCAGACCTGCTGTGAGAAAAATCCACAGTCGAAACAAAATCAGTAAACCTCTTATACCAAGTCCGTGGAGACTGCTTAAGTCCATACAAGGACTTCTTCAATAGACAGACATGATTAGGATATCTAGTATCCACGAACCCCGCGGTGACGTATACACCTTGTCTCTTGAAGATCACCATGTAGAAAAACATTCTTCACATCTACCTGATGAATCGACCATGATTTTGAAAGAGCCAAATTGAGCACAGTGCGAATGGTAGCCGGCTTGACCACCGGGATAAATGTCTCACCACAATCCACATCAACGTGCTGAGTCTTACCATCACCTACAAGTCTAGCCTTATGCCTTGCAAATGAATCATCATAATTTTTCTTATGAACAAAAATCCACATAGATCAAATAATATTAACACCAGATGGACGGGGTACCAACTCCCACATCTAATTATCAATAAGAGCATTATATTCCTCGGTCATGACAATTTTCCAATTAGAGTCATTTAAGGCAGATACAAGATTACGGGGTAAGGGAGATTTCAGAACATTAGAATTCAAATTGAAATGTCTCTTTGGTTTAAAAATACCCCGTTGACTGCGAGTGACTGGACCAAAACTCTGGGCTGGATTGGGTAAATTTTGGAAATTTTTGGAATTACCGTCGAAGGCGCCGTGGCGCCGGAGTTTTTTCGGGCAAATCTGAAAAATGACGTAGAACATATGGGGAGATATCCTCATCCAAAAAATCATAAGAACTAGGCACGGGTTTTTCTACTTTAGAAAAGGAAAATTGAGATTCATCAAAGAGAACATGACGACTCATGATGATTCGTTTAGAGGACAAATCAAAGCATTTATAATCACGGTGATTTGACGGAAAACCAAAAAACACACAAGGAGTAGAACGTGCCCGAAGTTTGTTGATTGTAGTGGATGAAAACAGTGGATACCATAAGCATCCGAAGACCCTAAGATGAGAATATGACGGAGACTTATTATATAAGACCTTGAGAGGGGATGAATATGTCAAACCATTAGAAGGAAGAATATTGAGTAGATCGGTAACCATTTGTAGCGCATGATGCCAAAATAATGAAGGAACAGAAGAATGAACCAATAAAGTGCGGACAATATTATTAATGGTACGAATTTTTCGCTCAGCTTTCCCATTTTGTGAAGATGTATGAGAACAAGAAAAACAAAAATTTATCCCAATTTGAGCGCAAAACTCCCTAAATTCCCCATTATCATACTCTTTGCCATTATCACATTGAATGTTTTTTATTTTCCGTTCAAATTGTGTTCTTATGAAAGCTCTAAATTTTATGAAAATGGAAAAAACTTGAGATTTTTTCGCAATTGAAAACGTCCATAAATATTTAGAATAGTCATATAAGAATAAAACATAATAACGATGACTCATAGAACTGAGAACCGGAGATATCCATAAATCACTATGAATAATATCAAATGGAATTGAAGTAGTAGAATTCGACGCTACAAATGGTAACTTAATAATTTTTCCCAAAGCACAGGATTGACAAAGTGGAGTACTATGCGTACCCTTACAAGAAATAAACTTATGTCTATCTAAAGAAGATAAAACAGACGCACTGGATGACCCAGACGCAGCGTGCCACGAGGAAAGAGCAAGAGTCGCAAAGTGGATGACATAGCTCGACGCTTTGAGACTTGAAGTGATTGGATATAGATCACCCCTACTGTTACACCTCATGAGATGACTCCCTGTCTTGAAATCCTTTACAGAAAACCCAAACGGATCAAAATTAATAGAAACTCAATTATCAGTGGTGAAATTACGGACATACATCAAATTCTTAATCAATTTTGGGACATGAAGGGTATGTTTCAGGACAAGGGGTGGATGAGGAGGGGACAAAGTTTTATGACCATAACTCTTAATTAGAATAGAATTTCCATTACCAACAGTTATACCACGATTAGTGCTCAAATTGGAATAAGACGAGAGAGTACCTTGATCGGATGTCATGTGGGTAGTGGCGCCGGTGTCCATGTACCAATTTGGGTCCTGTTGGGTCAAGCCAAGCGTATGCATTACTGTTTCAATGTCGGTCTGGGTGGGCCCCACTGCACGCGTGGGCGATGAAGCGAGGCCAGTATCTTTGATCTTTGGGGTTGCCCATACGTCCGAACTCCCGAGTCCGAATCAAAGGTTAGCGCATCGAGGCGCCGTGGCGCTAAGTGTCGCGCCAGAGTGGAATCGCCGCTGGGACCCACTGCCATCGCCGGGGGGCCTATGGGCTCCATGTTCGCCGCCTTCTTGACGATTGCCTCCGTTGTTGCCGCCACGATTCTTACCATTATTCTTCTAATTCTGGCCCTTTTACCACCTCCGTTGTTGTGATTTTGAGTCACGTTGGCTGGATTGGAAGGAGAAAAATTGGAAGTAGTCATCATGATGACAGGGCTGGCCCCAATCGCCACTTTCTTAGCCAATCCGGCTTCCTCCAAAGTAGCGTAACGTATCATTCTTGTTTGGGTCTGTTAGGTCGCAGCGTATGCATTCTTTCAATGTCGTCAGCGGGCCCCACTGCGGTGGGCTGATGGGGCGAGGCCCAAGTATATCGGATCTTTGGGGTTGCCCGTACGCAGTGCGAACCGAGTTCGAGCGGGAAGAAAGCCGCGATCGGCGCTGGCGCGGCTATAAGGCCGCGCCATTGCAGTGGAACCGCGGCTGGACCCATCGCCATCGTCCGGGGGCCCCATGGGGCTCATGATTGCTGCTGCTTGACGATTGCCTCCGTTATTTGCCGCCACGATTCTTACCATTATTCTTCTACTCGCCCTTTACCACCTCCGTTGTTGTGATTTTGAGTCACGTTGAGTGGATTGGAAGGAGAAAAATTGGAAGCAGTCATCATGACGATGTGGCCCCATCGCCACTTTCTTAGCCAATCCGCTCTCCAAAGTAAGCATAGAACGAGCTTGATAAAATCCTCGCGGGGTTACTCGACGAATCACCGGAACACCGCCATAGGCCTCGGCCTCGCAACTATCTGAAGAACTAGACGACTTTGAGAAGCGAAGAACCCACGCATCGAGTTGGGTGCACAAGTCCTTGAGGCGTTTGCAATAAGAAGAAACGTTGGGAAAACTCGCCATAGCCACCTGGGAGAATTCATGCTCAAGGATAACAATTTGAGAATGACTGTTATCTTGGAATATGACTCGCAATCGATCCCACGCCGCCATAGCTGTGGAATTTGGTTCTATAATCGTCTGTAAAAGGTCCAAGAAGATAGTAGCATAAATACACTGAAGAACCTTGGCATCAAGCATGACACATAATTCTGGATCTGCTTCTTTAGTGGGCACAATCGTCGTAGAGTAGACGCCGTATCACCCCCCTTGGAGGAGTTGGAGGAATGATATGGTGGAGGACTTTACGTGCCAAAACATGAATCTTAAATAAATCCGCCCACGTCCAATATTGAATGTTTTCTAGGTCAAGAACGATAGGAAGAACACTCTTGATATTATAAACTGTGAGGGCAGGGTGAAAAGTGTTCTTATCAGTCATAGGGAATAGAACAACAATATTCAGAGAAGAGAATTTGTGAGAAAGAATTTTGGAAGAGAAGATACTCGATTTTTGTGAAAGGGGAAGAACACAAAAAAAAATCGAGAATTTTAGGGCAAAATTTCGAAAAGAAAAAAGATGAAATTTTGAGGAGCGGAAGCAAGGTAAAGAGAACCTAGACTCTTGATACCATGAAAGAAATAATCCCTTGATTATTCTTATTAATGAAAAACATATATATACAAGTTACAAGAAAGATCCTTGCGTCAGTCCGGGGTTTACCCTGTGTGCACTTGAAAGAGTAGCGGCTGCGGGTTCCTTCGTCAACAAAAAAAAAGTTACAAGGAAGATCCTCTTCCTATTCTACCTAGAAATCTCTATTCTATAAGAATACTACCTTACAATTTTGATAATATAACACTGCTAATTAAGGTACAAATCTAAATCTAATATTCATCAAATATACAAAGGAAAGGAAAAAGGTCCCACACAGTTTTGGACCCTCGGCTGGGCTCTTCATACGCAGGCCCATATACACTTTAACAGTATTGCTCCATGGTACTAAATTTATACTACATAATTTAATAAATAGAGAACAGAAATTACCAGCAACTACAATGAAGGGAGACTCAAACACAGAAATCCTTTACGACTTCCATCGTATCAGTCGAGTCAGAACAATTATTTTTTTCACGGTGAAAAACCGCTAGTTTGAGGGGTATAATGATAAGTCACAGACAGTCAAGGTATAATCGAACTTACTCCAAATCATGATCATCCAGTGCTTATAAACTTGTCAATTAGCAATGTAATTTAATTTGAAAATAGTTTGGCTTTTTTTGTTGAAATGCGTGATTTAACTTGCTATAGTGTATAGAAATTTACTGAAAGACTTGTTTGAAACTATTTTCATATGCATAATTTTAATTTGTACATAATTTGCCCTTATTATCTTCTTAATTATATATAATGGTCTACCCTTTCACTTTGGTCTTTGTTATAGTTGATGCTTAATTACTAGCAAAGGCAGTAATAAGTGGACAAAAGGAATTGTATCGATTGCAGCAATTCCGCAATTCCCAGATATATTATAATCATTAGATTAAAGGGGTACTATTAGACTGCTGCGGAAGCTTCAGTCTTCTACTCCAATAGCACTAGTCTTATTTATTCCATCTTGTATGCCCTATATTTTCTGCCTCCTGATACCATGCATAAGTTACTTCACAATTCTTAATGCACCCTGCGACATTCATAAACAACCAAATAATTAAGAAAAGAAAAAATAAAAAGCAAATATAATTAGACGGATTTATGCAAAATGATTTTGTAAAGAATAGATTTTGGGCCTAACTCAACCTCAAAAGCTAGCTTGTAGAGTGAGGATTGTCCAAGTCGCACGATCAGACCTTGTTAACTGGAGCGTGAATACTATAATTTGGGGTCCAACATCGGTGAACAAAGAATTAAAATGAATCTGACTCTGATACCATGTAAAAAATAATCTTGGGTCTAACTCAACCCCAAAAGCTAGCTTGTAGAGTGAGGATTGTCCAAGTCGCACGATCATACCTTGTTAACTAGAGCGTGTATAATATAATTTGGGGGCCCAACATTGGTGAACAAAGAATTGAAATGAGTTTTGACTCTGATACCATGTAAAAAATGGATCTTGGGTCTAACTCAACCCCAAAAGCTAGCTTGTAGAGTGAGGATTTTCCAAGTCCATATAAAGAGTTCATGTTCCAATTCCATAGTCGATGTGAAACTCTTAACAAATCTAAACTTTCATACATACGTAGATATAGTAAAAGGTGTAACTAATAAAGGATCAAGCTCAAAAGTGATTTGTACCATAAGTGGTGGGGCCATAGACGGTAGCTCAGGGGCGGATCCAAGGGGCTTCAAGGTATTCATGTGAAGCCCCCACAACATAATAAATATGTAGTTGAGATGGTAGAAATTTCAATTTTTACCCCAATGAAGTCCGGTTCGATTCTCAGCAAAGACATTTCTTTTCTTCATTTATCATCATTTTGCTTTAAAAAATAATAATTACTATTGGGCCATGAAAGATGGATGCACAAGTGATGCGCGTAATATGCACACACTTTTAAACGCAAGTGCACGTTATCGTATCAAGTAGTATAGTCTTAGATAAGACCGAATATCGTCCTCTAGGATTAGGGTCCAAGTACCAGTTATCTATTTTCTAGTATCTATTTGGTGAATTAATAATTGATTGGGTTGTTTAGAACTAAGAATTATGAAAGCTATTTTAAATATATAGATTTACTTCAGATGTGATGAGAATAGGGCTTCTATGTATCCTTACTATCCGCTTATGCTACTTACTAATGCATTACTTATGGTATTCTTCTTTTGGAGAAAGCGTTTCTGAAATCGTTTATACTCAGTTAGGGTTATATAAACACTCGACCCAGTATTGTTCCTTACCTAACTTTGATAAGGGTAACTCTATAGGAGGATTAAGAACAAAAACCTAGTTGGCCGTCACGCACAATGCGCAAAATTAGGGTTGTTAAGCCTCTCATCAACGCTACAAATCTAATTGAGGTATTTTCATCCCCAATTCAAGGTATACCCAACTTACAAGATATTCACAATCCCCTTTTCGTAATCGATTAGAAATCATATAGTGATAACTAGTTGTCAATTAGTTACCAAGAATTCAACTCAACTATTGGATAGATCTCTCAATAAGAAAAATAACCATAAGCATGCATTAATTTATAACATAAGTTTCAAGCAATTCAACATAGAAAGCCCTATAAGAGAATTAGTTCCTAGCCATAAATATGACAAGAACTAATTCAAAGTTCATCATAAAAACTGAAATAAAGAAAAAAAGAAAAGAAAATTACTAAGAATGAGTCTCCAAGCCAAGCATCCAAGGGTTGTGTTGTGGAATATTTACAAGATGGATTGGTGGAAGGATGGATGTAGAATGGTGAATGGTAGAATGGAGAATGAATAATTCTTCTAAGGATGTAGAGTATTTATAGCCAAAGAATCCTTTAGGTGAAGGGTTAAGGATTTGTGTAGGTAGGAAAAGTTATTAGAATCCTTTTAGGTAAGGGTTTTTAGGTAGGAAATGTTTTCCCTTTAGGTAGGAAAAGTTATCCCTTTAGGAAGGAAAAGTTATCCTTTAGGATTAAACATGTCAAATTCGCCCAGTGACTTCATAATTCCGCGCGCGGCGGCACCTGCTGCGGCGCGCGGCCAAAAATCAGCAACTTCGGGACTTTCAGCACTTTGGGCGCGCGGCTACGCTGCCGGCAAGGCTGATGACATTTTTCGCGAATTTCCATTTAAATCGTCTTTTCTCGTCCGGACTTATGCGATTTTCTCTATAATTCGGAACTTAGACTTCATTTCTTGGCCCTTTTAGTGTGCAATTCTATATCTTTTATGCTTATTTCATCTCCTTTTCGCCATTTCTCCATTTCTGACCGCTGTGACACAAAAGAAAGAAAAACGACCCTAATACTATACTAAACATAAATAAAATGAGTAAAATACTAACTAAAAATGACTCAAAAAGTGTATATAAAATACACCGATCAACAAGCTCATACCGAAAAAAGTCAATCCAAAATTTTAAAAATAATTGAATGGTTGAATGAATCCCCTGTTTTTGAATCATGGGTCCGCCCCTGCTGTAGCTCTAATCATTTTGATTTAATATTGTAAGATGATGTATCCCTACCCATAATTAGAATATTTTCATATATTGTGTAAATATAATTATGGTAAGACTAAGATTCCTCTTTTGTATAGGCTTACGATTCCTATTGTATAAGGGATGCATATTGTACTCTATATATACTTTGATATTAATGAGAAGACTCCCTAAGAGAGATTAATATCATCTTACATGGTATCAAGAGCCTAACATAAAAACCCTAGAATTTTTTGTGAGCGTGTGACCCTCTCTCGGCAATTCCACAGCGGCGCTGCCCCTACTCCTCCCAAAATTCTTGGTTTTTCTTCTTCTTTCATCTCTTCTCTAAATGGATACTCAGGATTACTCTTCTGATTCTGACGCTTCTACCTCCACAAATTCCACCATCACGTCGTTATCCTCTTTTCATCCCGCCCTAACTGTTACCAACATCAAAAATTATATTCTCATTCTTCTTGATCAAGAAAACAGTCAGTATTCTCCTTGGGTTGAACTGTTTCGTAATCACACATGTCTCTATAACGTGCTTGACCACATCGATGACACTATTCCGCGCCCTCCGGAGGTTGATGACTCTACTTGGCGTCGTCTAGACGCCGGCGTCAAACAATGGATTTATGGTAGTATTTCTCATGATCTTCTTCTTACTATCATGAAATCTGACGCCACAGCTCGTGATTTATGGAACCGCTTGGAGGAAATCTTTCAAGATAACAAGCACACTCGTGCGGTGTATTTGGAGGAACAATTTAACAATACACGCCTTGAAAATTTCTCCAACATGACTGAATACTGCAGACAGTTGAAACTACTGGCGGATCAACTCTTCAATGTCGACACGCCTGTCTCGGACACTAAGATGGTGTTTGTCAAGACCCGAACCGACGGGCCGCGACTGGTGCCATACATGGGCACCCTTATACCCATACATCACATATAACCAGCAGAAGCTTAAGAAAAACTCATAACCACATAACAAATGGATTCTGTCCCCTGAACTGTAATAGCCAACTCTTAATATGAAACAGGCAAGCCGACAAGGCTGCTACTGTACATAGAATTATCCAAACGAACTACAACTGTACATGTCCAAATACACATTTACCACCCACACCTATCTACAGACATCTAAGAGTATGATAACGAAATGTGACGGGACAAGGCCCCGTCGTACCCCTGAATATACATGAGTCTTTAATCAAAGATCTGTACCAAAATGACAAGCTCCGAACAATGGAGCTATCCCAAAAAGCTGAGCAATGATTCTAAGCTCGTGGATCACCAAACTGAGTACCTATACCTGCAGGTGATCGGTGTATTTTATATACACTTTTTGAGTCGTTTTTAGTTAGTCTTTTGTCCCTTTTTGTACAAATAAGTGTCGTATTAGGATATATTTTCTTTCTTTTGAGTCAAAGTGGTTAAAATGGCCCAATGGCGGAAAAGGAGCTAAAAGAGGACAAAAGTGGAGGTTCCAGAGCTTAAACGACGAGAAAGTGGCGAACGAGCGCGGCACAAACCAGTGGCGCGCCATCGCAGATAGGTTCGGGCGCGCGCTAATATCCGTGGCGCAGGTTGCAGCGCGTGGCGCTCGAGCGAGAGCGGCGCGCGCCAAATCATCCGAAGGATCGCGAGAACTCCGGCGCTGGCGCCGACATCGGCATGGCGGCGCGCGGAAAATCAGTTTAATGACGATTTTACGGGCTACTGAAGGAAAAGTTAGAGGCGATTTTGAGCCTATAAAAGGAGAACCCTAGACAGTTTTTAAGGGTTCCCTTTCTTGCACAACACAAGGATTCTTGGATTGAAGATTGGAGACCATAGTTTAGTAATTTTCTTTTCTTTTCTTTTCTTTCCTTTATTTCAGTTTTTATGATGAACCTTGAATTAGTTCTTGTCATGTTAATGGCTAGAAACTAATTCTTTTATAGGGCTTTCCATGTTAAATCACTAGAAACTTATGTTATGAATTGATGCATGTTTATGGTAATTCTTCTTCTTGTTGAAATTTATCCAATAATTGCTTTGAATGCTTGGTAATTAATTAATCACTAATTATCATTACTTATGTGATTTCTAATCAAACTTCGAAAGGAGGAGGTTGTGAATATGCTGTAAGTTGGGTAGACATATTTTGGATTGGGGATGAAAATACCTCAATTACTTATGTAGTGTTAATGGGAGGCTTAACAACCCTAATTTTACGCATGGCGCGTGACGGTTAACTAAGTTTTTGGTCTTAATCCTCCTATAGAGTCATCCTTATCACCGAAAGGTAGAAAAGAGCAATACTGGGGTTGAGTGTTTATATAGCCTTAACGGAGTATAAAGCGATTTCGTAAACTGCTAGCCCCGAGAGAAGAACAACCATAATTCATTGCATTAATAAGTAACATAAGCGGATAGTTGAGGAGACGTGGAAGCCCTATTCTCATCACAACTGAAGTAAACCTATAGTTAATTAGCCTTTATAATTGTTAGTCATAAACAACAAATCAATATCGGTTACCAAATAGATACCAAAAGATAGATAATTGGTACTTGAACACTAATCCCTGTGGACGATATTCGGTCTTACCAAGACTATATTACTTGTCACGATAACGTGCACTTGCGTTAAAATGTGTGCATCTTTTCGCGCATCAAGTTTTTGGCGCCGTTGCCGGGGATTAGGCATAGTTCAATATCAATTTTATCTATTTTTTAATTTCTAATTTGGTTTTTAATTTTTTCATTTTTTACGTTTTTTACTTTTTTCGGTAAAAATCAGTTGTCGTGATCTGTTGTCTGTTTTTGATCTATTTCAGGAAATCAGTTTATGCGAAGGAGAAGAGGGGCAGACACTCTTGTTCCCTTCAATCCAGAGATTGAGAAAACCTGTAAACAGAACAGAAAGAATCAGCGGATTGCAACCTTGATAGATATGGACGGTGTTCAAAACAATAATATGATGAGAGAAGGGTTAGGTGAAAATCAACCTAACCCAGGAATGCCTCGGCGAATACCTGTGGATGTCGAGGAGAGAGTGCAAGTCCAGGCAGAAAGAAGCTTGGGAGACTACGTGCTACCGAGGGTGAACGGAGCACAGACATGTATTAGGCTCCCTGCAATAGGAGCAAACAACTTTGAGATAAAACCGGCGATTCTGAGCATGGTGCAGAACACAATGCAATTTGGAGGACTGCCATCAGAGGATCCACATATGCACATAGCTAATTTCTTGGAGCTATGTGCAACTTTCAGATATAACGGCGTTACTGATGATGCCGTCAGATTGAGGCTCTTTCCCTTCTCACTCAGGGATAGAGCAAAAGTATGGTTAAATTCCCTGCCAGCTGATTCGATTTTTACATGGCAAGAGCTGGCACAAAAGTTTCTAGCCAAATTCTTTCCTCCGTGCAAAGCAGCGAAATTGAGAGGGAGTGAATAACTTCTACCGCGGATGGAGAGTCCTTGCATGCGGCGTGGGAAAGGTTCAAAGATTTGCAGAGAAAATGCCCACACCATTGCATTGAGTTGTGGAACTTGGTCCACATCTTATAACGGGCTCGTGGAACAACGAACCATTATAGATCTGTGCAGTGGGACATTCATGAGGAAAACAGCCCACGGCGCCGCGAGTTATTAGAAGATATGGCCACCAACAACCGTATCACATAAGAGAGATCAACGAGTGGGAGGAGAATGTGGAGTCCACGAAATAGATGTCATTCTTGCCTTGAATGCCCAAGTGGCCTTGTTGACCAACGATTGCAAAGAACATCTGATGATCGGTGAATGCAGTGCAGATGCCTAAAAGCTATGAAATATGTGGTGGCCCACATACATTCGATAGGTGTCCTTCAGCCGATCCTAATAATATACCAATTGAGCGACGAGTGTCGTGCCGTGGTAATTATCGAGGCCACGAACAACCCCTACTCCAACACATATAATCCGGTGGAGGAATCACCCAAATTTCTCATGGAGGAGACCGAGGCAGCGAGAATCAATATAGGGCGATGCAAAACCAACAGAACCAAAATCAGCGACTCTTCACCGCCCCACCTTCTCAATACCAATGCACTGTCACCCGAAGCGACGAGCTGAGAGCAGCTTTGTTGGCACTCACCAACGCCCAGACCCAGTTCTTGACAGAAGCTAGATCCTCGTTCAGGAACTTGGAAACACAAGTGGGTCAACTAGAAAAGCAAGAAAACAGCAGGCCACAGGGTACACTTCCAAGCAACACAGAGGTGAATCCGAGGGAGCAATACCAGGCAGTACAGTTGAGAAGTGGAAAACAGTTGGAGCAGCAGTCACCTCAGCCAGTAGTTGAACAAATGGCAGAGATAGAAAAAGAGAAGGTGGTTGAATCTCACCCAGTAATAGAGAAAACTCCAGAGAAGGAGTATACAGAGAAGATCCCATTCCCCCAGAGATTACAGCGGAAGGCAGTTGATAAATAGTTCTCCAAATTTTTGGAGACATTCAGAAAGCTGCATATCAACATACCATTTATAGAAGCATTGGAGCAGATGCCCTCCTATTTCAAATTCATGAAGGAGATCTTGGGGAAGAAGAAGAAACTGGCAGAGTATGAGATAGTAGCACTAACAGAGGAGTGTAGTGCTATCTTGCAGAAGAAGTTGCCCCCTAAACTGAAAGACCCAGGGAGCTTTACACTACCTTGCATAGTTGGCAGGGTGACATGCAACAGGGCGCTGTGCGATTTAGGGGCAAGTATAAATCTGATGCCTTTATCGGTATTTAAACGGTTGGAGTTGGGTGAAGCCAAACCAATCATCGTGAGCACTGCGACTAGGCGATGAATGATGGAGTTCATCCAAGAGGGAAGATTGAGGACGTGATTGTTAAAGTAGGAAAATTCTTTTTTCCTGCGGACTTCCTCATTCTTGACATGGAAGAGGATGCAGAAATCCCTATCATATTAGGGAGACCATTCCTGGCGACAGGGAGAGCATTGATCCATGTAGAAAGAGGAGAGCTGACATTAAGGGTGGAGAATGAAGAAATGGTGTTTAAAGTATTTAAACACATCATTGAGCCACCAACCATGAGCAGGTGCTTTGCAATCAGCACCATCAAACCCCCCTGTGAGCCAGTACAAATCAAACAAAGGGAGATGAGCCCATGAAAGCAGGCATGGATGGCCGAACCTCCACAAAAGCAGGTATGTGTTCCTGAACTTTCCCTTAACGATAATGCTAAGAGGAGAAAAAGAAAAAAAAAACGAAAAATTTGGAGAAAATGGATTAGTTGTGGGGTTAATCCACCCCACATTTATTGAGTTAAGGAACCTGCGTCCGGCTAAAATACGTTAAAGACAGCGCTACTTGGGAGGCAACCCAAGGTATTTTGATTTATTTTACTTTAATATAATAGTTTTTTATTAAGAACGGTCTCACGGAGGTAGTGTTTATGTTGTGATTGACAGGTATAGGCCAATAAATTAAAGGGCGAAAAACTGAAGAACAACCAGGATTTCCAGAAAAACGGGTAAGCGCCGCGGCTCAGAGCACGCGGCGCTAAAAGAGCGTGGCGCTGAAGTTTAGGCGCCGCGGTGCCCAGGAGCAAGGCCACGGCGTCGAAAATCCAGAAAAATTATCAAGTCTAGCGCCGCAAAGACCAATGTAGCGGCCGCGCAGAAATTCCCGGCTTGCGAACATTGGCGCGGCTAAACGCAGGCGGCACGGCGAAATCGAGCGGTGATAAAACACCCAAAATCAAATTTTTCCCAATTTCAAAAACCAAAACCTAACCCCCCCTTCTCCACAAAACCCACAAAAATCCACAAGTTACCCACAAATCCTCTACAAATCAAACCCAACCACAACCAAAACTCTTAAATTCCTAAAAACCCTTAGCTATCTCAACCAACAAAACTGTTATACCCCGTATTTCAGAGTATGTACGTGAGGGCGTACGTATAAAAGTTTAAGCCTTAAGTTAGGCAAGGACCGAAAATTTTGTGCACAACACACGAAAAGAATCGTTTTCCGACGAAACATTTTCCAAACTTTGCGAAGGGAAAAATACGGCTATGTCATTTATTATTTTTGCGGATTTTTCCGAGAGATGAAATATTTTGGACCAACGAGAGGGTGACACTTGTCCCTCAAGTGGACGGCATTGGGAGGGCATTCCTTGCACGTTTTTTTGTGCTTTCTTTTGGTCAAGGGTTAGGTAGGATATTTTGTGTAGTAGATGGATAAGGACACATGGATAAATCCTCACCCTACACTTGCACCCCACTTGTCTTGATCTTGGCCATTGGTTGGCCTATAAATACCCTCTTAGTTGATGAACTTCTTCATCCACAAAATGTTTTGTAAGTCTTGAAATCCCTTCCCCCCCTCTCTTGAGAGCTCTAGCCGAGAGCACCTCCTCCCCCCCTTCCTAGTTAAGCTGGCGAAACCCTCCCCCTTTGTGAGCCTTGGCCGAAACCTACCCCCCTCCTAGTAGTGTTGTTCTCGTAAATACCCCCCCCCCCTTGGTAGAAAAATACTCTCCAAGTATTGTTACTATTCCCAAATACCTTGGCCCTAATACCTTGTAGTATTCCAAGGTTACACCTATACTAAAAGCCCAGAAATACTATTATACTTCCTTTAGCCACAAAACGAAACCCTAAGGAAAATCTTCATAGTCGGTTGAAGTGTTAAGTAGAAGTTGTGTAGAACTTCTAAGGGTTTCTGGGAGCGAATTGGAGCGTTCAGAATAGGAGCTAAACGTTGCTCAGGATCGACATTAAACTTGGATAATTTTGGGCTTATCGAGGTAAATACTACTGACCTTCTATTGTAATTGGAAATTACATCGTAGTAGTATAGAAATGAATATAAGATACATAGAAGGATATTAAAGAGAAGAAGATCAAACTTACATAGGGTGTATTCTGAGACTTGTGTAGTTTGGCGGGTAGGAAGTCGCCCAATTTTCCGTAGAATAAAGGAATCTGTATCTAGAATTATTTTACAGAGTAGTCTAGACGTTGATAGACTTGTATGACCATTATAGGGTGAAGTACTGCGAGTAGCGTATTCTACTCGAAGAAGTGAAAAAGACTAGCAGGATTACAGTACTTTGGAGCTATTTGCTGATAGTCGATAATCGTCGCGAGGTATGTGATTCTTCCTATCCTCTTGAGCATGATATTTTTAAAAAGAATATATATATAGTACGGTAGACGTACGTGTGTTAACTGAACGTAGTTTTACGCAATGTCTTTTGACTTAAGCACGAATAATAAGAATCGAAGTATTTCAAAAGAATTAAGAAACCTTTTTGAAAGAAGAGTAATACTTGGTTTTAAAAGCTTAAGAGTTATACTAGCTTTATGGGAAGTTAGGTATAACGACTTAAGAGAGATAAAAAGAATGGTTTATTAATTTTAGAAGATAAGAGACTTGATATTAATTTTGTGTGAAACCTCATTCGTGAGTAATGAGTACTCGGTTGTTAAAAGGAATAATGTTTTACTGATTTCGGAAATCAGAATAAGTATCGAACAAACCACTGCAGCGTTAATAAAGGGAAATGTATTGACTAATTAAGTATTATTAAAACCAGTAGAAACCTCCATCTGCATAAAAGCTAAGATGAGACAAAATGATATTACATTTCCTAGATCATGGATGCGTTAATAAGATTGTTATAGACAAGAATAACCTACTCACATATAAGGTATATGTTTCTCAAATTGTTTTAAAGGAGAATTACATCATTAAGTGATTAAAACTATGAACTATGAAAACTTTCAAAAATGAGAAACTTGAGTATTTGAAATTAGGCAAACTTGAACGTTTGGAAAAGAATGTTGTTACTTGATTTTTACAAAGAGAAGTGTTTGATTTACTTAAGAAGATAAGTCACTCTATTTTAATACTACGGGTATTGTGTGACTTTTGTGAAAGAAACGGATCTTTTAAAGAGTTAATGTATGAAGTACTTTGGGGATAAAAACCCAAAATTGTTAACATAAAGTAGAAAGTACCTTGTGTGAATAACTTGATTGTGTTGGATTTGTTGTGTGTGTCAAGTGGCTTAAGGCTTGTTGATTTGATAAGTAAACATGTTAGGATGCTACGTGTGTTAGTATCTGGTGATGTTTGTGTAAAGGGGTTTCCCTTGTTGTGCTTATGTTGTTTAACGATAAGCTGTTATGTTATTATATCACATACCCCTCGACTTGTTATACCGGGCTTGAGGCTTGCCATCACGGTCTATGCGCGGGTCTATGTGACTACGCGAGCGCGGTATGCTCGAGTTGATCATTCGGTGTTTATCCGTCGGGGATCTATGCGGTGCTGTGTGACTATGCGGTCTATTGAGACTATGCGGTGCGGGAGTCGAGGAGAATGCAGGGTACCGGTTAGCTACCGTCGCGAGGAATACCTCATGCGGTGCATGTGTGACTTTATGCGGTGCGGGAAGTCGGATTAGGCACGCATAATGATACTATGGGCGATTGGCCTTGCCCGATCATTCGCCTAGAAAAGACACATTACGCTTTATCTACCTTGCTCTTGTTTATGTTGTGGCACTATGTGCATTGAGGCAGATTGTATTTGCAAATGGTTTTAAATACTTTGATTTTACTTGATTTACGATTTCACATACTTGGTACTTGTTATGCGGCTTCTTCGGGGATGCGTTCATGCCGCGGTAGAAGTACACGATCGTCGATCCTCGCTCTTAGGATCACGTCAGCGTTTTGGGAAGCTCCGTTTCTCGGAGGCTTATCGACGTACACTGTCGTTGTAGGTATTTACGTTCGAGGTATGGCGGGGCCCTGTCCCGCCATTGTTACATCATTCTTAAGTGCAGATACTTGTTGTAGGCGGGGTTTGTAAAGGGATATGCTTTCAAGTTTATATATACATATGCCGAAAAGCGACTTTTCTCGATAAAGCTTTTTTTATTTCATGTCTTGTTTTATATTCGTGATTACTCGATGTATGTCTACTTGGGTGCGGGGTAGGCACGATCCAGGCAGGTTCGGTCGTGACAAAAGTGGTATCAGAGCAGTTAATCCTCTGAAAGTGTCTACAGACCGTATCTAGTAGAGTCTTGATTATCGGTGTGTTGTGCACCACACCAATAATCAGGAGGCTATAAGATATTTAGGATTGGTTTTCATTCTTCGCACTCAGAGATCGTGCCTTAGAGTTGTGTTATAAGTTGGACCCCTCTAACGTATTTCTTTCCCTTACCGTTATGCCTCCGCGTAAGGCAACCCGGGCCCAGAAGGGCAAGGCGAGGAGCTGCGAGTAAGTTGAAGGTTACGAGGCACAGCCCAATCATCACCAGGGTGGTGCTTTATTCGGGAGTTATGCGGCCCAGCAGAGTTTAGCACACACGGCAGATTCCTCTGCGACCATGAGACTTGAACCTTCGCGACCCGATGCAAGAAATAATAGATTGCAAAGAGGCAACCACATTAGCTAGGAGTTAGCAACGAGAGTATTTTAGGTATCGATTTATCACGGGTCTTGATGACTATTTAAGAGAGGTTGTGCAAGAGTAGCTCTTGATCGAGCTTGAGCATGGCACGTATGCGGGCTTATGCGCGGCGAGACACGTAAAGATCGGCGGTTAACGAAGATCGGTAGAAGAGGCCGGACAGCGTCCTTTGGTAACTTTCGAGGCGAATCACCTCACCAGTGTGATATGCGCCTCCGCCCGGTCTGAGTGGTCCTCCAACTTCGGGACGTTCGAGGTATGCGGAGTTGGTGAGCTCCAGGGCTTCGGTTCACGGCTATCGTAGGTTCGGCCAATGGATTGATTTTCCTCGGTATTCACGGTGTGACGCCATCCCGGGAAATGTCGTCTTTTTGTTGGTGCTCGTTTTACCGGCGGCCGTCAGGGCCAGGTGTCGAAAGGATATCCTAGTAGAGGACTCGACCTACGGTCGATCGCTGCGATTCTGTAGTTCGGAGAGGAAAGGGTGTTAGCCAGAGGAGGCCACCCCCACCTCGGTGTGGCCGTAGTGGTAAGTGTCATTGTGGAGAGCGTCGTACTTCTTCGGCAACTTGTTTTACTTGCGGCAGGCCATTTGCGAGAAATTTGTCCGACCAGGTGGCGCGGATATAGAGACTCAGCCTTCAGGATCAGTGGCTAGTTCGTCACCTTCCTTAGCTATGCGCCCAACAGGGCAGGATTGATTAAAACGACTAAGGGTAGTAAAGCAGTAGATACAGGTATATCTTTAACCCTCTAGAGATTAGTATGTGTGATAAGATAAGTGTATCTTAAGTGTTATGTTAGGAATCATGGTTGGTTAAAAGGTAAGATTGGGGATAAGGGAAAGTGTGAGCCTTAGAGTTTTATACGTAGAGACCTTAGAGGCGAGGCCATCTCGAGTAAAAGATGTATTTTTAGGTTTGACCCTTATCAGAGTGCATAGTACACGTGAGATATGTTTGTGTGATAAATCCCTGAGTGGTATGAAATGAAAGAGGGTAGTTGAGCTAAGAAGACCACTAGGTTTTTCGTGACTTGATTAGTGAGATTGTTCCGGATCGGGGAACAAGAGTTTTTGCGCGATAGCGGTCAGGTTAAGGACGACCGCGGTCAACCCGGCCTGTTTGTGGTGGGGTCGGTTTGTGGTGGTCCCTTTGTGATAGTCATGAGGTGTTAGGCCCAAGTTTAGTTAACCAACAGACGAGTTCGTGGACGTTCGACCCGATGGTCGAGCCGATGAGGTCAGCCCATCTTGTCTTTTAGTCAAGACCGTTTACTGCGAAGGTTATGCGAGATGTTATATCGGGAAGGTTGTAAGTGCGCGAGGTGCCTACTTTCCCTTATGATGCAGTGAAGCCAGTTATGGCTATTTCTTTTTCCGAAATTTTACGAGCGGGTTAGGAACTCAGGTGAGTCTCAAGATCGCATTCGGGCCGGTGTTTGGATTTGATTTGTGAGGATGGTTGCCTCCTGTTGAGGGAGTGTTTTAATAGCTACCATTTCAGTATTCGAATGTCGCTTTATGAAGCATTGTAAGGGCGGAAGTGTAAGTTGTCGGTCGATTGGTTCGAGGTTGGCAAGGTTCAGATAGTTGGTTCATACTTGTTTCGGCAGGATGTGGATAGGGTGAAGCTTATCCAGAAGAGGTTATTGGCAGCTCAGAGTCAACAGAAGTCGTGCGGATAATCGGCGACGATGCTTGGAGTTCAGGTTGACGGTGGGTCTTCTTGAAGGTACCACCCCGGAAAGGGTGTGACGAGTTTTGGAAACAGAGGAAACTTAGCCCGAGTTACTTTGGGCCTTTTCAGGTTATGTGAAGAATAGGCCAGGTTGCCTATAAGTGGGCATTGCCATCCGACGTAGGAGCGAAGCGTCCGGTCTTTCATGTTGCTATGTTGGAAGAGTATCGGAGATCCATCCGAGTATTCTCGATTAATGATGACCAAGTTGGAGGTAGTAACCCGAGTTTTGGAACCAAGCGAAGCGAGGAATGTGGTAAGTTATGAGAAAGAGTTCGAGTGAGCGAGAAGTACGAGTAAGGGAAGAAGCGAGCATGTGTTAAGAACGTAGATGTGATCTTTTCTTTTGTAAAGTGAAGGTGCGAAGGGAGTATCTTTTAGCCCTTGGGTGGGAGTTTTTGTAATGATAGAGGTGATTCCTCGTGGACTTGGATGTAAGTATTTGCGCTGGTGTTTTCTGTGGCCATGTGTGGCATTTGCAAACTGGTTAAGCTATGAGGAACTTGATCGTTATCTGTCTTGAGAAGGAACATTCGGGACGAATGTTTCTAAGGAGGGGAGAATGTTATACCCTGTATTTCCAGAGTATGTACGTGAGGGCGTACGTATAAAAGTTTAAGCCTTAAGTTAGGCAAGGACCGAAAATTTTGTGCACAACACACGAAAAGAATCGTTTTCCGACGAAACGTTTTCCAAACTTTGCGAAGGGAAAAATACGGCTATGTCATTTATTATTTTTGCGGATTTTTCCGAGAGATGAAATATTTTGGACCAACGAGAGGGTGACACTTGTCCCTCAAGTGGACGGCATTGGGAGGGCATTCCTTGCACGTTTTTTTGTGCTTTATTTTGGTCAAGGGTTAGGTAGGATATTTTGTGTAGTAGATGGATAAGGACAGATGGATAAATCCTCACCCTACACTTGCACCCCACTTGTCTTGATCTTGGCCATTGGTTGGCCTATAAATACCCCCTTAGTTGATGAACTTCTTCATCCACAAAATGTTTTCTAAGTCTTGAAATCCCTTCCCCCCCTCTCTTGAGAGCTCTAGCCGAGAGAACCTCCTCCCCCCCTTCCTAGTTAAGCTAGCCGAAACCCTCCCCTTTGTGAGCCTTGGCGAAACCTACCCTCCTAGTAGTGTTGTTCTCGTAAATACCCCCTTGGTAGAAAAATACTCTCAAGTATTGTTACTATTCCCAAATACCTTGGCCCTAATACCTTGTAGTATTCCAAGGTTACACCTATACTAAAAGCCGAAATACTATTATACTTCCTTTAGCCACAAAGCAGACCCTAAGGAAAATCTTCATAGTCGGTTGAAGTGTTAAGTAGAAGTTGTGTAGAACTTCTAAGGGTTTCGGGAGCCAATTGGAGCGTTGAATATGAGCTAAACGTTGCTCGGGATAGACATTAAACTTGGATAATTTTGGGCTTATCGAGGTAAATACTCATCGACCTTCTATTGTAATTGGAAATTACATCTGTAGTAGTATAGAAATGAATATAAGATACATAGAAGGATATTAAAGAAGAAAATGAGCGTATCACATTTTAGGGTATTCTGATGAGACTTGTGTAGTTTGGCGGGTAGGAAGTCTTGCCCAATTTTCCGTAGTAGAATAAAGGAATCGTATCTAGAATTATTTCTGAGTAGTCTAGGCGTTGATAGACTTGTATGACCATTATAGGGTGAAATCGCGAGTGGCGTATTCTACTCGAAGAAGTGAAAAGGCTAGCAGGATTACGATTTTGGAGCTATTTCTCGATGATCGATAATCGTCGCGAGGTATGTGATTCTTCCTATCCTCTTGAGCATGATATTTTTAAAAGAATATATATATAGTACGTAGGCGACGTGTGTTAACTGAACGTAGTTTTACGGCAATGTCTTTTGACTTAAGCCTGAATAATAAGAATCTGAAGTGTTTCAAAAGAATTAAGAAACCTTTTTGAAAGAAGAGTAATACTTGGTTTTAAAAGCTTAAGAGTTATACTAGCTTTATGGGAAGTTAGGTATAACGACTTAAGAGAGATAAAAAGAATGGTTTATTAATTTTAGAAGATAAGAGACTTGATATTAATTTTGTGTGAAACCTCATTCGTGAGTAATGAGTACTCGGTTGTTAAAAGGAATAATGTTTTACTGATTTCGGAAATCAGAATAAGTATCGAACAAACCACTGCAGCGTTAATAAAGGGAAATGTATTGACTAATTAAGTATTATTAAAACCAGTAGAAACCTCCATCTGCATAGAAGCTAAGATGAGACAAAATGATATTACATTTCCTAGATCATGGCTGCGTTAATAAGATTGTTATAGACAAGAATAACCTACTCACATATAAGGTATATGTTTCTCAAATTGTTTTAAAGGAGAATTACATCATTAAGTGATTAAAACTATGAACTATGAAAACTTTCAAAAATGAGAAACTTGAGTATTTGAAATTAGGCAAACTTGAACGTTTGGAAAAGAATGTTGTTACTTGATTTTTACAAAGAGAAGTGTTTGATTTACTTAAGAAGATAAGTCACTCTATTTTAATACTACGAGTATTGTGTGACTTTTGTGAAAGAAACGGATCTTTTAAAGAGTTAATGTATGAAGTACTTTGGGGATAAAAACCCGAAATTGTTAACATAAAGTAGAAAGTACCTTGTGTGAATAACTTGATTGTGTTGGATTTGTTGTGTGTGTCAAGTGGCTTAAGGCTTGTTGATTTGATAAGTAAACATGTTAGGATGCTACGTGTGTTAGTATCTGGTGATGTTTGTGTAAAGGGGTTTCCCTTGTTGTGCTTATGTTGTTTAACGATGTGTTATGTTATTATATCACATACCCCTTGACTTGTTATACCGAGGGCTTGCCACCTCGATGCGGTCTATACGGCCCATGCGGTCTATGTGACTATGCGAGCAGCGGTATGCTCGATTGATCATTCGGGTGTTTATCCGTCACGAGGATGCCTCTGCAGTGTGACTACGCGGTCTATTGAGACTATGCGATCGCGGGAGTCGGAGGTACCGGGTTAGCTACCCCGCGAGGAATACCTCATGCGTGCGTGTGTGACCTATGCGGGCTGCGGAAGTCGAGGATTAGGCACGCATAATGATACTATGGGCGATTGGCCTTGCTTGATCATTCGCGGCCTAGAAAAGACTACATAGCTTTATCTACCTTGCTCTTGTTTATGTTGTGGCACTATGTGCAATTGAGGTCAGATTTGGTAAAATGGTTTTAAATACTTTGATTTTACTTGATTTACGATTTCACATACTTGGTACTGTTAGATCGACTTCTTCGGGATGCGTTCACGCCGCAGTAGAAGTACACGATCGTCGATCCTCGCTCTTAGGATCACAATTCAGCGTTGGGAAGCTCCGTTTCTCGGAGGCTTATCGATGCTGATACTGCCGTTGTAGGTATTTACGTTCAGGGTATGGCGGCTCGTCCGCCATTGTTGTTACATCATTCTTAAGGTCCGTAGTAATGCTTGTGGGCGGTGGTTTGTAAAGGGACGAATCGCTCAAGTTTATATATACATACTAGAAAGGCGACTTTTCTCGATAAACTGCTTTTATTTCATGTCTTGTTTTATATTCCGTGATTACTGATGTATGTCTACTGGGTGCGGGTAAGGCACTACCACGCCCGGTTGGTCGTGACAAAAACTCCATCCCATTGCCTCAAATCACCATTAGAAGCAAGAACACCTTGAAGAACACCATAAAAAGGTAATCTTCATTTTTTTCTTGAAAAGCTTTCAATAGTCAAAGAAGGTAGTAGTTTGGAGAAGGGTTGCATTGTTGAAGTAGTTGGGGTGCTGAAAAAAATTGGTTGTGAAGTTTAGAGAAGGAGCAGACAAGGAGAGTGTGGGTATTGGGTAGTAGAGTTGAAGTTTGAGGGTGTTAGTGTTTTAGCTGCTAATTGTTGATTGTGTTGGGGAACATTTGTGCTACTAAGTTGTAAGCTACAGAAAGTAATTTAACCATGTCCGCCAGAAAAAGAAGAGCCTCCGCATCCACCTCAGCCCCGCAATACGATGATACTAGGTTCGTTAGCCACGAAGCTTATACAAGATACAAAAAGCTTAGTACCAGACCCTTAATCCCTGAAAGGGGAATGGACTATCAGAGGGAGTCGCTTGGTGAGGAGGATGCCTATGAGCCCATTCGGGCAATGATTGAGATGATGGGGTGGAAGAGATTTGTAAACCCGGACAAGATAGCGCATATGAACACAGCAATGGTGCGTGAATTCTATGCTAACTTTCCGGAGAGGGTGGACAACAAATGCTTTGTCAGGGGAAGATATATGCCTGTGACGGCAGGAGTGATAAATATATCTCTAAAAACAACAGATGTTGAAGAAAGGGTGACGACCGAAGCTATTTCAGACCATGGTCGAGAAGCACCACCAACATCAACTGGGACGCCGTTGCAGACACAGTGAGCTACCCTGGGGCTGCATTTGATATTGCAAGAAATGGGTCAAGAGGACTGAGCAGGTGCCAGTTCAACAAAACAACCAAGGGTTGGCTATATTTCATCAGTGCCCGTCTGATCCCATCAACGCACTTCACCAGAGTGCCAGAAGATAGGATTAAATTGATATATGGAATCATGACGGGGAAAACGATTGATGTGGGGAAAGAGATAGTGCAGAGCATTGAAGAAATCAGCAGGTTGGTGACAACGGTGGATTGGGACATGGCTCACTTATCACCGATTTATGCCACATGAACGGGGTCCCAATCCTACCATCGACACTAATGAGAGAAACCAACTGCCTGTGTCATATGGGATAGTTCACTCTTTCCCAGACCCAAGCCCCCCAGCAGCAAGAAGAAGAGCACAACCACCACCAGCAGTAGCAGAGGCCGCAATGAGCGAAGATGAGCCTGAAATAGAGGCTCAATATGCGGCAGGGCCGAGCCACCAGCCAACCACAGAATCAGAACCTCCAGTGCATGATGGAGCGGCTACTCCGAATCAGATGAGGATGGTGCAGAGTTTGGACACGGTGATACAAGGACAACAAGAAACAAGGCAGCAAATTAACGAGATGAGTTCCTTGTTCAACCAGTGGTCCATGCACTATCCCATGCCACCGCCACCACCACCATTTTAGCCAAGTCTGTAAGTGTCTTATTTCTTTTATTGTCTTTGAGTCTACACACATTGGGGACAATGTGTGATTTAAGTTTGGGGGGGTGTTTTATTTGTGTCTTATTGCTGTTTTATTTAAGTCTTTTTGGTGTTTTTATGTATTTTTGAGTCACAATTTTTTTTCTTTTGAGTCATAATTGTCTGTCAAAAGATCATGTATGATGTAGTTACTAGAAACACCTAGTGAAGTAAGGTGGAATAATGTAATGGAATTAGAAGCAACTATCTAAACACTTAGGTTAGATATGCCAAAAACTCACAAAATCTGTCTATTTGGAGTTTCTTGCTTGAATTATGCATGCTAAAAGATGAAAACCTATGTGTTATGATTGCTTGCTATTTGAGGCGAAATAGTTAGGATATGCATGTTTAGGGAGATGACTCAGGCGTTTCTTTGTTAGCCAATTCTTACCACTCTTTTCTATCCCGGACTTTAAAAGTATCCCTAGTCAGCCCCATTGAGCCTAAAAATTGAAACTTTTTCTTTGACACCCTATATTCCCACAAATTGTGCCATAAGTAAAAATGTGAAACAGTGGAATAAATTGTGTTAAAAAAAGAGACAAAAAGAGTGAACAACTTTGATGCACCCCAATAAAAAAGTAATGAGAAATAGGCAAAAGCCTAAGTTTGGGGGTGCCTGTTATTATGATACACTTCACTCTCCCAAAACAAAAGAGGGGAAAGATAGATTTGAAGTGAAGAAAAGAATCCAAAGAAAAGGGAAACAATGGAAAAGCTAAAGAGCTTATGGTACACAAAAATGAGCCTAAATGCCTATTTTTACCTACCTATACCTAAGCCTACATTACAACCCTTAAAGTCCTGAAGATCTCTTTTATGCATATCCAGGATTAGTGGAGAATAGCAAGTAAGCATGCAATAGGATTTTTCTATTTTACAAGCATGATTCAGCATGTTGACTTCCATTAAGCATGATAAAAAATGAGTTTGCGAAATATCTAGCTTAATGTGTTTAGTGTGCTAAAACTTCATGCTATATGTTCCTGCATATTATTCTGCTAACCTTCATGTTTTTCTAAGTAATACCAATGCAGCAAAATGATCAATGTCAGTGAGTCATTTATTTTCTTATTTTTCTTGAGTCTTTATTTCTTTTTTTTTATCTTTGCTCGAGGGCGAGCAAAGGTTAAGTTTGGGGGTATTTGATCGGTGTATTTTATATACACTTTTTGAGTCGTTTTTAGTTAGTCTTTTGTCCCTTTTTGTACAAATAAGTGTCGTATTAGGATATATTTTCTTTCTTTTGAGTCAAAGTGGTTAAAATGGCCCAATGGCGGAAAAAGAGCTAAAAGAGGGCAAAAGTGGAGGTTCCAGAGCTTAAACGACGAGAAAGTGGCGAACGGCGAAGCGAACCAGCGCGAACGCGCGCATGGCACTGCGAATAGGTTGGCGCGCGCCTAATATCGAAGGCGCAGGTTGCAGCGCCTCGCATGCCAGAGAGCAGGGCCGCGGCGCCAAATCATCCGAAGTATCGCAGAACTTCCGGCGCCGCGGCGCCGACATCAGGGCCGCGCCGCGACGCTGGAAAATCGAGTTTAATGACGATTTTAGGCCAGCCGGGCTGAAGGGAAAAGTTAGAGGCGGTTTTGAGCCTATAAAAGGAGAACCCTAGGCAGTTTTTAAGGGTTCCCTTTCTTGCACAACACAAGAATTCTTGGATTGAAGATTGGAGACCATAGTTTAGTAATTTTCTTTTCTTTTCTTTCCTTTATTTCAGTTTTTATGATGAACCTTGAATTAGTTCTTGTCATGTTAATGGCTAGGAACTAATTCTTTTATAGGGTTTTCCATGTTAAATCACTAGAAACTTATGTTATGAATTGATGCATGTTTATGGTAATTCTTCTTCTTGTTGAGATTTATCCAATAATTGCTTTGAATGCTTGGTAATTAATTGATCACTAATTATCATTACTTATATGATTTCTAATCAAACTTCGAAAGGAAGAGGTTGTGAATATGCTGTAAGTTGGGTAGACATATTTTGGATTGGGGATGAAAATACCTCAATTACTTATGTAGCGTTAATGAGAGGCTACCCTAATTTTACGCATGACGCGTGACGGTTAACTAGGTTTTTGGTCTTAATCCTCCTATAGAGTCATCCTTATCACCGAAAGGTAGAAAGGAGCAATATTGGGGTTGAGTGTTTATATAGCATTAACGGGAGTATAAAACGATTTCGTAAACTCCGCTAGCTCAGAAGAAGAACCATAATTCATTGCATTAATAAGTAACATAAGCGGATAGTTGAGGAGACGTGGAAGCCCTATTCTCATCACAACTGAAGTAAACCTATAGTTAATTAGCCTTTATAATTGTTAGTCATAAACAACAAATCAATATCGGTTACCAAATAGATACCAAAAGATAGATAATTGGTACTTGAACACTAATCCCTGTGGACGATATTCGGTCTTACCAAGACTATATTACTTGTCACGATAACGTGCACTTGCGTTAAAGTGTGTGCATCTTTTCGCGCATCAGCAGGCATGAACGCAGCCCCCCAAAGGGGGTCAGTACAACAAGGTACCAAGTATGTAAACATAAAGTACATTAAATAAGATCATGACTGGCCGAAAGATGACAGAGACAAATATGAAAATCAAATACCAGATCCAACCGTGCCATATAAAATAGAGCCAACTGTACCTTTCAAAGATGAGAATCAATTGTTCTTTTTTTATTATAAAAGAGAGAGTCATATCAAAATCATAGATGTCTGTCCATATAACATATCCCGGCCCATTCTGGGACGTGGTCCATGTAACTGTGGATGTCTGTCTACTTATAACGTATCCAGGCCCATTCTGGGACTCGGTGGAATCATCCGTATAACATGTCCCGGCCTTTTAGTGAGGGACTCGGTGAGATCATCATCCTCATATGTATACATATAAACATTGCCGGCCCTCTAGCGAGGGACTCAGTGAACATTGTCGGCCCTTTAGTGAGGGACTCGGTGAACATTGTTGGCCCATTATGGGACTCAGTGGATGGAATAATAACACTTGCACGAATAGCTATCATGAGCAACCTTGTGCAATTTAAATCATCTTTTGATTTTCAATAAAATCATATGTTGCTCGGCCCTTTTTAGGACACGGTAAAATCATTTTTGACCCTCAATGGAATAAATAAAATCACTTTCATTTAGAAAATTCAAGACACTATTATGTCATGTTAAATCATCTTTTGAAAACTCAAAGACACTATCATATCATGTATCAAATATGGATTAAGATTTAATGGAATTACGTACGTCCGCCGTACACCCATTTCATATACGTCATGCCAAAGAAAGAAGGAAGAGTTTCACATACCGTTTGTCATCTGTACCAACTCGATAATCTAAATTCGTCGCGCCCCTCTGGTTAACATTATGGAAACATCTGAATGACGATAACAAATCCGAATTTGCCTAATTAATTCTTATATGGGCCGTGAGTAATTTATCTTTTTTTATAAAGATCTTATCTAATCAGCTGTGAACTAGCAAATGAAAAATAAATTGGTTATATCTTAGTTTCTATGCAGATGACATTCGAGTCATTTTAATATAATACTTGCTTGTCGATACCTTTTTCACTTAACGCTGCAATGACTTATTTTAACACGTCTACTAATAACATACTTATTTATTAAACCAGTTTCAACACTTAATACTTAACAATTCCTTTAAGTAAGAAGAGTCAACTCAACTCCCATGCTTACTAAAACTCTTATCAACATTTGTCTCATATGCCTTAATAAGGACTTAGAAACACCTTAGACATGCTTTTAGGATAGAATCAATAACATGAATATTCCTTAACCTCTAAGAATAGAGTAAACTATGGAGCAATACCACAGTTATAGTTTACACGTAAAACATGCCAAAAGAAGAAATAATAGTTCACATACCTTATCGGCTATATCAACACGATAAGTAGAATACGTTCCAATTAGTACTTCAACCTATAACAACAATAACACGTCTATCAACTTCATGAATACTAGTATACACTGTACCACATAATGACTCTCCTTTCATATAAAAATTTGGGCGGCACATCCCCTATATATACTCACATCCACAACTTTCAAACAAGGCCAATAACATCAATAACCAAGTACCAATTAAGGGTAGTTAAAAAAAAAACCAAGGTGATCGACACACCTACTTCACATGTTAATCCGGCCTCTTAATCCATATAAAAACAGTCCACTAAAACAGTCCATATTCCAACAACAACGAGGGTAAAATGTGAGGCCTTTCAACACTTTTCTATACCCTTATTCCTTTAGGACATACGTTAGCCATTACCATATTAAACATGCATAATAGTAACCAAATTTTCAGCATTATAACTCCACAAACAGTTTCTATAACAACGCAACAATATCCAACAATTTCATACATGTCTCGGCCACAACCAATACCAAAGCCCTTTTTATAACTCCTTAAAGTCCAATTCAAGTCTCAACACTTTAATATAAACCATTTCAACTTTCAATAATAAGATTTCCTTCAATTTATAACCTGTACTTAGTGACGATAATAACAATAACAACCAACGAATCCAATATAAACAAAACAATCCATAAATCGGCTAACTTGCCAAAACTGTCAGTCTGTCACATGTACTTCTTATTCTCCATTTCACTTAACACAAGTTCATCCCTTAACTATAACAACATGTAATTTCCAATTACTTCAAGAAGAAGAAGAAATCTTACCTTATTTTTAGCCCAAAACAGTCCACAAGTTTCGATTCACAGTTTTCTCTTTGCTCCACTTCTTCAAGTTACAACAACACACATGTATCCTTTACAAGCTTGTAACCATCTTACTTTCTTGTCTTTCTTCCAAAAAATTCATCTTCAAGCTTAGGGTTTCAAGACAGTTTTCTTGGCCAAAACCGTGACCCACTATTTTTGGTATGTTAACTTGGCTTAGATCTTTAGTTAAGGAACTTAATCTTGAAAAATAAGTTGATCTTGTTCTTCACTTGGCTATGGGGTTTTCGAAAACTTGTAGGAGAAGAGAGGAGATAAGGGTTGAAGGATGAAGTTATTTGTGATCCAAGTCTTGCTACACTTGTATACAATAGGTGTATGTAGCACAAGTGGAGGGGGACCCATGAACCCCACTTGTCCACTTGTCTTTCCTTCACAAAATATCTGACTTGGAAATTCTCGTGACGCACCGCAGATTTGAGAATGGCACCGGTTCCGCATTCTCGCAGGCTCGAAGTTTCAAAGATCGCAGCCTCGTTCTTTGGCACCGCGGTGCTGTGCCTAAAATTTATAGCACACATTTTTCTCACTTATATGCCCTGAAATTATGGGGTGTAACATTGTTTCAATTGATTGCAGGCCTTCCCAAAGGCGACTATGATATGTTAGCCGCCATAATTCAACAGGCAGATCCACTTTCCAGTTCTAACAAAGCTCGCTTGCAGTTGTTGCTCGAAGAGACTCGACGTGCTAAGAAGGATGATCACAATCAGAAGGCGTTAGCTGTCGAAAGACGCCCTCAAGATCCAACGCCGCCAGAAAACTCTCAACCGCAACAGGGATGCAGTGGAAAGAGTCGCGGCAGAGGATGCCGTGGTCGTGACAGGGGTCGCGGACAGCAGAATCATCAACAACAAAAATAGGGCCTACAGACTCAGTTCAGCCCCGTGGCGCCCCAACAGTACCCGTACAGCGCCGCGGCGCCGTCGCAGTTCCAGTACTAGCAACCCTTCCACCATTTTTCCCACCACAGTATGTTGGACCCTGCTCCAGCCCCTCGGCACGTCTAGTACCCGCATCAGTCCCACTTCATGCACGACTAGTTTCAGCAGCCCTCCTCCAACATGACACCCACTGAGTTAGGTCAGACATTCAGCAGTCTCAATATGCAATATCCTGACAAAAACTGGTATATGGACTCCGGAGCCACTTCTCACCTCACCCGGACTGCAGGTAATATTCCCAAACTGTTTGGTTTAAAGCATCCTCAATTTGTGACAGTTGGTAGTGGTCACCGCATTTCAGTAAAGGGTTTTGGTACATCATACACACCACCTCCTAATCTATTCCCACTTCAAAATACCCTATATGCCCCACATGTGATTAAGAATCTAATCTTTATCCGCAAATTCACTTGTAATAATTCTGTCTCTGTTGATTTTGATCCTTTTGGTTTCACTGTGAAGGATCTTCATATGGGGACACCTCTTACGAGATGCAATAGCATGGGGGATCTATATCCATTCACTCCCACCTCCACTGCCAGATCTAGCTCTCCCGTCTCTCTAGCGGCCATTTCTTTTTCAACATGACATAATAGGCTTGGTCATCCAGGAGCTCCAGTTTTTCTTAGAGGTAATAATTTCATTACTTGTAATGGGAAGCTTGCCCAAAACTGTGTTTCTTGTTCTTTAGGAAAACATACTCGTCTTCCATTTAAATCATCTACTAGTGTTACTTTTGCACCTTTTGATATTATACATGTCGATTTATGGACATCAATTCTGCTAGTTCTCTCATATAAATACTATCTTATCTTACTAGATGATTTTTCTCACTTTGTTTGGTTGTATCCTCTCAAATTTAAATTGGAAGTATTTGCCAAATTTCTTGAGTTTCGAACATTTATTCAAACACAGTTTGAAAAAGGTATAAAATCTTTTCAGTGCGATAATGGTCGTGAATTCAATAACTCTATGTTTCACCGGTTCTGTACCAATAATGGCATGGTCTTTCGCTTCTCCTGCCCCCACACCTCCCCACAAAATGGTAAAGCTAAAAGAATCATCCGCACCATTAACAATATGATTTGCACTCTATTGATTCATGCCTCTCTACCTCCGTCCTTCTGGGTCTATGCTGCTAAAATGTCAGAATACGTTCTCAATATTCTGCCAACTAGCACCCTTCACAATATGACCCCTACCGAAATCCTCTATCATAGAGTCCCCTCTTATGATCATCTCTGGATATTCTGTTGTCTATGCTATCCTAACCTTGCCTCTACTGCCCCTCACAAACTAGCCCCCCGGTCCACTCCATGTGTCTACCTAGGCTTCCCGCCCAATCATAGGAGCTATCTATGCTATGATTTGTCCACTCGTCAGATCCACATCTCTCGTCACGTCACATTCGACGAGACCACATTTCTATTTTCGAATCTTAAACAGTTCCAAAAACCGGATTATTCTTTTCTTGACGAGCCTGCCATATCTCCCATCATCATCAGTTAACTAGAGCATAGCACTGCCGCAGAATCAGTGTCAGCGCCGCGACACCAAAACTCCTGCGAACAGGTTCATGCTTCACCGGCACAGCCGCTGCCCACCCGAGGCGCCATGGGTCAAAACCGCAGAGGTCTCGGTACCCTCCAAAGACCGCGACCTTGATCACGGCGCCATGGCGCCGCCGATGGCTCCTTACAGCACCGCGATCCTTGATCATAGCACCGCGGTGCCTCCTACGGCGTCAGCCCCTCCTTCTCCATATCCAACAAATCCCTCCGTCTTGGAGCCTCCCAATATCCCCACTCACCAAATGGAAACTCATGCAAAACATGAAATCTTCAAACTCAAAGTCCAATTTAACTTGTCTGTCCAAACCATTTCACCAATTCTCAAGAACCCTATATTGGCCAAACAAGACCCTAATTAGAATGCGGCTATGTCTGAGAAATTTAATGCTTTAACTAAACAACACACATGTGATCTAGTACCTAGACCTGAGGGGGTGAATGTGGTTCGTTGTCTGTGGCTATTTTGTCACAAATTCAGAGATAGTGGAGATTTTGAGAGGTATAAGACACGACTTGTGGCTAATGGCACAAATCAGCAGGAGGGCATTGATTGTGGTAAGACCTTCAGCCCGGTTGTCAAACCGGCTACCATCCGCACAGTTTTGAGCATTGTCATGGGCAAACACTAGCCGATCCATCAACTTGATGTGATAAATGTATTCTTACATGAAGATCTTAGAGAGACAATCAATATGCATCAGCCGTCAGGGTTCACCCATCCGGTAGTTCCTCACTATGTGTGTTGTATCCGTAAGTCACTATATGGCCTGAAACACACCCCCCGTGTGTGGTATAATCGCTTTGCCAGGTATATCTTTCAGATTGAGTTTGTATGCAGCAAGAGTGATACATCACTCTTCATTTTTCATCGAGGTAGTAACACTGATTACTTATTACTTTACGTGGATGATATCGTTCTTACTGCCTCCTCCGACGGATTGAAAAATGAGATTATTGCCTTGCTTAAGTCTGAATTTGCAATGACTGATTTGGGAAAACTTACTTTTTGGGGATATCAGTGACCAGGTCTGCCAACCACATGTTCTTCTGTCAGCGTAAGTATGCAGAGGATATTGTGTACAGAGCTAAGATGGCGAATTGTAAAGTTTCACATACTCCAGTTGATTCGAAATCTAAGCTTAGTGTTATGGATGATGCTCCAGTCTTCGATCCTACTCTGTATAGGAGCCTTGCAGGTGCACTTCAGTATTTCACATTCACAAGGTCAGACATTGCTTATGTTGTTCAGCAGGTATGTCTATTCATGCATGCCCCCAGAGAGTCTCATTTCACTACTTTTAAGCGTATCATTCGATACATTAAGGGCACACTTGATTATGGTTTGCACCTATACCCCTCTGCACCAAACATGTTGCTCTCTTATACAGATGCAGATTGGGAAGGGTGTCCGGACACGCGATGCTCCACCTCCGGATTTTGTGTATTTTTAGGGGATAATCTGATTTCTTGGTCTGCCAAGCGACAAACTACCCTATCTCGATCCGGTTTAGATCGAGTACGAGGCGTTGCAAATGTGGTAGCTGAGATTTGTTGGCTCAGAAATTTACTGTTAGAACTTCAGTTTCCTTTGCGTCAGACATCTATTGTGTATTTGTGATAACATCTCTGTCATCTATCTTTCTCATAATTCGGTTAAACATTAGCGAACCAAACATATTAAGATAGACCTACACTTCGTTCGTGAGAAAGTTGCGCTAGGCCATGTCAGAGTGTTACATGTTCCATCATCCTATCAGTATGCAAACATATTTTACCAAAGGACTTCCAGACAGTTATTTCTTGACTTCAGATCCAGTCTCAGCGTCCGGCCTCCTCCCGCTCCGACTGAGGGGTGTGTAAACGTGTATATTATAGAAACAATTGTATCCCTACCCATAATTAGAATATTTTCATATATTGTGTAAATATAATTATGGTAAGACTATGATTCCTCTTTTGTATAGGCTTAGGATTCCTATTGTATAAGGGATGAATATTGTACTATATATATAGTTTGATATTAATGAGAAGACTCCCTAAGAGAGATTAATATCATATTACAAATACTTCCTTTATTCCAATCATGTTGACTATTTTCTCATTTGTCTGTTTAAAAAATAATGATATATTCTTATATTTTAAAAAAACAAATTAAACTTTCTATTTATTCCCGATGAAATGCTTTTATAGTCACGTAAATGTCATAACATATTTAAGATTATAATTAAATATTTTTGTGCATAAAAGTGGCAAAGGTAAAGTTATTTTTCCAGCAAGACATATTTAAAATTATAAACTTATAGTAAGTGCACACAGAGTGTGTACTCACTATTTTTTTGTGAAAGTTAATTAGTAACTTGTATAAGTTTTGACACCCTGCCCTTACCCATGAAATCTAGTCATTGAGGATCGTTAGGGTAGAGGGGGACTAGCTAGAGAATTAAAGATAGGTTTAGTAACTACATACGTGGAGCAGTCGATGGAAGGGCTAATCTTGTAGGGAATGTTGACACCACATTTGCTAGGGAGAGTAGCAGCAAGGCCGAAATCGATGCCGTTTCTTGCTCCAGCAGCAGATTTAATGCAGTTGCAAGCTGCCTGGCGATCAGGAGTGGTGGTAGCTTGGCCGTTGAGGGTCTTAATTTCACTGCAGCATGCTGCTGGAAGATCACCGCCTTGCTTCACGTAGTTGATGCATGGTGACAGGCTCGTAACGATCTTCCCACATGAGACAGCTGCTTCTGCATGGGGAGATAGCATCACAGCTACTGCTGCAATGCACATCACAACCAACAATGCTACCTTTGCCATTTTTGAAATGACTACTAGTGTTAAGATATGTAATTGCTACAAAAGGGTGCTACGGAGTAGTATTTGGTTTTGCAAATTCTACTTGGTGTGTTTGATAAAGGTTGTGAAAGAGCTCTTTATATAGATTATTAGGTATGAGTTTAGCTAGGTACGGTTGGTAGTTAGGCACAATTAAATGCAAAACTTTTTTTTTTTTCGTGATGTTTCCTACATGTTTGATTTTAAGTTGATGTGAGTGATATGTTAACAAGTTTGAAGTTTCCTATGGTTTATTATTGTTTCTTTTTTTGCCCTTTATGTCTCTGCCAACTAAATTATTAGGCAACTAAAAGTGAAATTATTAGGTTGTCCGTCTTAGTTTATATGATATTTCTTTCTTTTTAATCAATCATAAAAAGAATGATATATTTATATATTTAGAAATAATTTAATTTGATGTACAATTACATAAATATCTCAAGTTTTTTTTGGACCATAAATTTCAAAAATCTTCATTCTTTATTAAACTTAGTCCACATTTAAACATTTTTATATATAATGAGACAGAGGGAGTACCTTGTATTGACCGAAAAGGTTGAAGTTTCTATTGTATCTTTGGTTATCTTTTTTCTTTTATTTCTTCTCCAGACTAATTTTTTTATCATAATAGTATTATGCAAGGAAATAGCTTACCGATTATCTTAAGTTCTTTAATCTTTTTCCTATCTAAATCTTCTTTATAACCGAGTATATAATTATTAGACAACAAAATGTTCCATTACATTTTGGAGGAATTTATAAAGGTTTTATTCATTGAAATAAAAGGGCATCCGGTGCACAAACATTCGGCACTATTAAATGCAATGTTTTTCCTAATTCCTAGCTAGGTTATGACAATAATACTTAAAAAGTTTCTATTACTCCTTCTATTTCATTTTAGGTGACATTGTTTATTCATTTATTAGTTCTTTAGAGAAAAGAATAAATACATTTGTATATTGGAGTAATAACGTTTTCTTGTCTTAGTTATTGGTAAACTGCATTTGATTATTGTGATATATGACCTCGTATTTTTAGTCTTCAATTAAAGAAAGTGTCTTTTTTTCCTTTCATGTATAAAATGTGTTATATTTGAGTATCTATAGAATAATATTACCGTCAAATATGACGTAATAGTATAATCTAATTAACATAACACATGAATAATTAAGTTATGGGACAATTAATAATTATTGTAAATTAATAAATATTCACAAGCAAAGGGATAAATACACACAATACCAGATTGATTGAAGGTTTAATGTACTTCATCATTTATATCATAAGGACCAAATTAAGAATTTATCAATAATCGAGGGATTAAAAGTTCTATTAACCTTATATATTTGAAAACTTATTAACTTTAAAAAGTAATTCATTTAACTCTTAATCACATGCTTTTTATAGTAAAAACAAATCTTATTGTATGTTTAAGAGCACAAACTTCTAAGTATTTTTTTTTAAATTCCGTACTCAGTCAAATCATGCCACATACATTTATAATAAAAATTGCATGGTATATTTAAAAGAACGAGTTCCAAAATCTTTCTTAAATAACATAATCAAACTGCGCCATATATATTGAAATGGACCGAATGTCCCTTGTCATATCATGTACTCCAACAATTAGTGTTTTATACATCACATACGATTGTGGGAAGACCCATTAAGTCTTTCCAAACGTATATAATTGTATGTTGCCGAAATATATGTATGCATGTGGTGAAATTCGGGATCAGTAGAGGGACCGGTTAGAGTTTGCCATGTGAAAATATGGGCTCACCCGTGGACGTATTAGATCGTTGTCACCATGGGAAGACGAGGGGCGTCCGAGGATGAGTGGAGAGCCGTTGCCACAGTGTAATTCCACACGAGCATGGCTCCGCATCACAGCTAGATCACACTTGCAACAACTCCGTCAAACGTTAGTCCGTATCGAGCCTCGTGACACTGTGCGACTGGAGGCTAGTCTTGTACTTTCATATTAAAAAGTCTAGGATTTGTGTAAATAGATATATCTTCCAAAGGGAAGAAACAACATTTCATCTCACATAATTGTAATCCTAACTCTATTCTTGAGACCTAATATCACAAGCTTTTATATATCTTTCTCTAAAACTTGCCTCATTTCTTTTAGTAATTTACATTCTAGCATTTACATATCATTCTCAATTTAAGTACTTCAAAAAGAGTTTGAGATCGAACATGATTTATTTGTCTTTGTACCCTTTTAACAAATTTAATTAATTATCCTAAAATCATTTTTAGCGGTAAATAATTTGGCGCCGTCTGTGGGGATAGATAATTGTGATATTTTCTCGATCTGTTCCTTAAATCTCTTTGTTAAACCACTCAGAACTCATACCAAAAAGTCCTAGCCATGTCAGGGATTCAAAACAAAATCCCACTCGAGGTTGATAAGTCCAACACCGTGGTAGACTAGCATAACACCTTGCCACTCATAGATCTGGCTATCCAGGAGAATCATCTGAATGAGTAAGTCTCAGAGCATGCTAGTAACCTAGAGCGTGAACATGGAAGGGAATAGGAAAAAGGACGGGCCTCTTCACAGTTAGTTAGGGTCAGACATCGTAGTGGTAATAGGACACTAGGCAACCAGTTAGAATGATAATGATTATTATCGAGAATGCTATCCAACACAAAAGGGTCGACTACCCCATTCCAAGGTAATAGTATATACCGAGAGAAAGACCTCAATTTTCAACAAGTCATAGCGGGCATGATAATCGCGCAAAACATGTTCATGCAACATCGCAGGTCGTGACTTCCCTCACCAATAATGCACTCTTGGGGACGTTCGTATGTGTAAACCCTGGGGTGACCGAAACACCAGATATTATTGTAATCTGCTTGGGTATGGGAAGACATCGCAGAAACTCAAGGGTCAGATACGCGGGTCCAGAGCAATTCAAACACCGAACAATTCGTATAGGACAGATCTCCTTAGCATCGCAAAACAAATCCATTCTCACATGGACTAGATACCAGGGACCCCACCTCTTCTCAAAGGAGAAGGTGCCAAAAATCTTAAAAGTTTCCATTCGAACTATGATATGACCCGAACGAGCTCAAAATCATTCACTCGTGGCCAAGCAAGGAAGCTCCAAGAATTACAATCCATGTTCATGAGGAGAGGAGCATGAAGAGAATATCTCACGAGTGTATAATGTTTGGATGATAGCTTGGGAGGATATTCAAGAAGAAGAAGATACAAGAGAAGGAGTCACTTCATAAAGTGGCTAACGAAGAACCAATTTGAGATTGTTTGTGCAAAGGCTACTTTTGGGCCTTTATTGTAATAGGCATAACTATAGATAGTTATCTTAGTTTCATTTGATAGGGGTTTTTGGATGACAATTAATAATTTCATTAGAATTGTACTTAGGCATATAATTAGTGGTACTTAGTGGTAAGCTTAATTAGAGTGTAATTTCTTTATTGTTGGAGAACACTTCCATAATTTCTCACATGATCATGTTCACTTGCGGAAATTATCTATAGTGTAGGTGCTTTAGTTGAATTTAATTAAAGGAGGTCTTGAGTTTAATATACCCTTGGTTGCCTTTGATTTCAATTATTGTGTCACACTTTTATCTTTCTTTCCTTGCAACTTTAATTTCAATTCTATCCTTGTTATTGTGTTTTGAATTTCTTAGAGTTTTCAATTAGGTGGCGATGGCAGCCCATGGGATCGAGATGGGCGGGCCTGGACGGAGAGGCGGGAGTCGGTGCAGACGGGACGATACCATGTCCCGTCCCGATACCGGTGGGCAGTGGGTCGGGGCGGGTCGGGCGGGACATGTTTTTTTTTTGAATTTTTTTCCACTAAATTAAAAATACTAACATATAGTCATATATATATTTATAAACTAAATAATTGAACAAAGACAAGAAGAGTGTAAAAAAAACATTTCAAGACTGTTTTTGTGCCTCTTATAATATTAATTATTTCATTGAAATATACAAGATTCAGAATTACAACATTGTAGTGTACTATTGTTGAATTTTTTTGCAAAAAGACATAGAAAAAAAACTAAAAATGCAATGAAATAAATTACCAATTTGAAAATACTTTTTCTAGTTTCTTTATAATTTCGTGTGGTTCTTCGGTTGGAATTGATATTTGTTGGTCAAATTGTTCCACGTCGCTACTCATGCCTTCAGATAAGATGTCGTTGTAGTTTTCGTCTTCTTCTCCGTTAATCTCTGGTTGATCGCACCTTCTTCGTTCCGCTCGTATCCAATTTCTGAATGGTACCGCCATCTCCAAGCTGTCTCCGGCTAATGAGTGTATGTGCTCTCCTAATTGAAATCTGCCAGCAAAAAAAGAGCTTTCAGAAGCGATTGATGACACTTGAATGTTCAAAACATCTCGGGCCATCATTGAAAGTGTCGGAAATGTATTCTCATTCTGCATCCAATATTTCAGCAAGTCTTCCTTTCCGTCTTGATTGACAACTGCTTGGTAAGGTAAAATACCCTGCAAAACAAAAACATCTAACTCGCTAATTTGGTTAGCGATTACCACCATACATTCTATTTCTGAGGCTTTCAATACTAGCCGCAGAAACAACATGTTTTTTTAGAGGCAGTGTTGAAGTAGAAGAAGATGGTACGGAAGCCGGTTGATTGCTAGCACTTTCTTGCTGGTAATGCCGATATACTTTTTTGCATTCATCTTCTACGCTAGCCAACACTTCTTCTAGCGTTTGTTCAATAGGCGGTGAGACATTTAAATTTTTGGGAGTTGGAGGTGGTAGTACGTCCATACAGTTATAAATATTTTCAGTAAGACTTTTACAACTGTCTACTTTAATAGTCGGGTTTAATACAACACCAATAATATAAATAGGGAGAATAGAAATAAAATATTTCTTTATTTTCAGAAACATTTTTTTAATAGCTGCCTTATAAGAAGATTTTTTCATATATTCTTTAAGTAGTAAAAATGTTATAGCTATATAAAACAACATAGTTGAAATAGTAGGATAATATATAGTAGAAAATTCTTTTGTTGCTCGATGCAAATTCTCTAGAAATACAATAAGTTCTTTAATTTTGTCTCAATCGGTATCCACAATCATATCAGTTGGATTTTGATTATGGGCGTTAAAAAGTAAAGTGATAGGTTTTCTATAATCATAAGCAACAAGTAGTTGGTCATATAAAGAATTCCACCTAGTGGGTACTTCTTCGGAAATTTTTCTATAAGATAGTCCACAATCGTGATAAGTTTTTTTATAATCTTTTCTCCGTTGGATTCTATTATTTTTAAAAATAAAATTTATAGCAAATTGTATTTATTCAATAATATCTTGAAAAAATTAAAGACCATCCTTTACAACTAAGTTATAAATATGACACACACATTTGATATGATTTTTTTTGGAAAAGACGGAGTTAAAACTTCTTTTAAAACATAAATAGCAGCATTGTTAGAAGATGCATTATCTAATGTAATACTCATAACTTTATCAGTTATTTCGTAATAATCGCAGATTAAATAAATATTTTCTGAAATAAACTCACCACTGTGCCTACTATCTATATATCTATATGCTAAAATACGTTTTTGCATAGACCATTTATAATTTATCAATGACAGGTTACCGTTAAATAATCATGGCCGTTAGTACTACGACCTATATCAGAAGTTAGAGCGACTTTGCCATTAAAATGATATAATGCATAACGTAAATACTGTTGATATTCATGTGCAAATTTAAATACATCTCTCTTAACAGTTGATCTAGAAAAACCTTTATAAGCAGGATTATACATATCTCTAATATAATGAATAAAACCAGGAGATTCAGGAAATGAAAAAGGCAAATCCTCCACAACAACTAATTTTGCTAGTGCTTTCCTATCTTTATGTTTATCGTATTTAGGGCCTACAACTCCCCCCGTCATAGGGTTAATATGACTCTGTACTTTGTCCGGGACAATATGTGAACCTTGTCCCGATTGAGAGGGCGCTTGCTTACCATCTTTTTCAATAATGTATTGGGTATGCAAGGTTTTGTGTTTTTGCAATAGGTGTCTTGATAAACCCCCCGTCCCACCATGACCTTGTCCAGTTTTAAAAGTATAAACAACTTTACAAGTTTTACATATATCTACTTGATTCGGTACGTCCCTGTGAATTTTTTTCCATACAACTGATTTTAATAGTCGTTTCAGGACTGCCTCATACCGTGGGAATCTGAGGCATTTCACTAGTGGGTGTATCATCATCTACATTAGTGGGTGTATCATCAACTAGAGTGACATCTAAATCAAAGTCTTATTCATTTTGAGAAAATACATGGTCGTTAAGATCATATGGTATTTCAGGAAACTGTTCAGGATCAATAAAATTATCTTGTCTAGGAGTAGGACTAGGAGTACTAGAAGAAGTACCTTGCCCTTGTTACCCGTCCTACTAGAAGAAGCCTGAGTCTTACCAGTCACGCCCCGAACCCCGGGCCCGTGACTGGTGCCCTACCTGGGCACCCTTCTACCTAACTGACACAAGTAAACCACGGAACTAAATAACACCCCATTTTTTTTAAAACCAACGAACATGCAAGGGAAAAGCCGACAAGGCTGCCATATAATATACATAACAAAAGGCACTACACCGTACACGAGTCCAATCTCACATATGAATACAGACCTCTAAGAGTTTTACTGAACTATGACGGGACAAGGCCCCGCCGTATCCATAATCAGATAAAAGCTCAGAATGAAGTATCTATACCAAAATGATAAACTCTGAATGATGGAGCTATCCAAAACTTCTGAGCGTGGTCCTACACTGCAGATCACCAAATCAAGGTGACCTAAACTCATGCGGATTTAACGCATGACCGGCGAGGTCGATCGAAGAATGTACCAAGTATGTGAACTGAAAATACTGTAATGAAATCATAACAGTCTATACAAAACAGGAGATATGTATGATAGCCAAACTACAATACACAATACATAATCAATCATATTGAGTCAGGGACGCATGCCCTCAAAGTCATTACTCAAATATAACCATGGGTCTCACGCCCATAATATCAATCATGCCGTGGAATCCTTCCTCACTGCCGGCAGTCCATGATATAATATAACATCAATAAGCACACTGAACCTTGCAATCATAAGAGTAATGCAATCATTTTTACCTTTTTAAGTTATGCCTTTAACAATGAGATTAACTGTTCCACTTTTAAGTCATAAACACATCGCACTTTTCATTAATGAAATCACTACCGCTTTCAAAACATGAAGGCGCCGCCGCGCTGTGGTCAACCACCCGTGTTATAATGCAACCTATCATGGGACTATTTCACCCGTGATAGGTCACGTGGACCCGATGAGTCATCGACACGATACTCGCATCACGGATAGCTAATCCATGACTTATATATATCCCGAATTTAACTCGCGAGTCAAATCGACCACGCCATGAGTGTGTACCACTCACCACCATGGGGAGCTACCCCATGATATCTCTCGAACCAAGTTGCCGACCCTTTATGGAGGGACGCGGAGATGTGGAAATATGACACTTGCACGAATGTCTATATGAGCAACCCATATGCAAGCAAACCATGCTTGACCTTTATTTATAAAATGAATAACCATCATTTTGGCAAACCAAGACAATACCATGCCTTTACACAAACCAAGACAATTATCATGTCTTTCATTTTTACATAAACCAAGACAATACCATGCATTTCCTTTTTACATAAACCAAGACAATACCATGCCTTTCCTTTTTACATAAACCAAGACAATACCATGCCTTTCCTTTTTATATAAACCAAGACAATTACCATGCCTTTACACAAACCAAGAGTAATTCTTATTTAAGCAAGCCAAAGTACTATCAAGGCACAAATAGAATAATTCTCATTTAAACAAGCCAAAATACTATCAAGGCACACATAGAAAAATTCTCATTTAAACAAGCCAAAGTACTACCAAGGCACAAATAGAATAATTCTCATTTAAACAAGCCAAAGTACTACGTACGTCCATTCTTTTCAAAAGACTCCTTTTTATATAAAGCCCCAAGATACTAACACCCGTAGTATCAAGGCATGTCTATTTTTCAAAATAAGTTACTATACCTTTAGAAATTCATTTCAAGGCTTTGAAACTAAGTAACTTCTAATTACACAACCTAGGCAACTCATACATATCCATCAAAATACACAACTCTCTTAACCTTCCATAAAGCCGTTATAACCAACTTCTCATAAAGCCGTTATAACCTTTTATGGTTTTAGACAAATTCATTCTTTTTATAACCAAGAGACTTATACTTTTAAAACCAAGTATTATATACTTTCAATTCAATTTTCTTAACTTTCAAAATACTCCAAGTCTCTTAACTTTAGAAATCAAGTTTCTTAACTTTAGAAGTCAAGTAGCTTATACTTTTAAATCCCAAGTAACTCACACCTTTAAAACAAGTTAATTCTCTTTAAATCATGTCATTTCTCCTCTTTTAAATCAATTAAGTAAATCACTCCTTTGACTCCCCTAAAGTCATTATAACAACCTTTAGGTTTTGGAACTAAGACACTAGCCAAAAGATTTGGAAACCACTTCCTTTTCAAGACTCTATGTACTTCAAGTAAAATACTTTCACTTTTGAAAATCCAAACTTCATTAAGGGAATGGATTATAACAACTTCAAATTTAAGCATCCAAAGTACAATCAAGGAAGTATATAGAACAACTTTTATATTAGGCAATCCAAGTACAATCAAGGAATGAATCATTTAAGGAGTAGGACTTACTTTCTTTATCATAAGGAATCATGCTAGAAGAAGATGAGATGGTTCACATACCTTTTTTGGCTTAATCCACAAGCTAAGTCGAATACGCCGCACGTAGAATTTTCAACCTATAATGGCCACAACACGACTATCAACTTCTAGTTTCTAACGTAGAATAATACTAAGTATACGGTCTCTTATTCTAGAGAAAATCGGGCAGCACCTCCTTTGTTTCTACATACTTTTCCTCTTTTTTCAAGGCTCGATAATCAATAACCAACATGCCACATTTAAGGCTCAACACACCAACCAATCAAAGGGGATTACACGCCTTACAAAACGTGTAAAATTCTTCCCCACAATTACTACCAAGTAGTTCAATATTCAAAGCCATTTTCGGCTAACATATACAACAACACAAAGTCCTTTCCAATCCAAGTTCTTAGGTCTAACATGTTATATATTCATAAACAACTTTAACAACTATAATTCCTTCTTTATATAACATGCGACGACTAAACTAATAACCAAATTGAATTGTAATCTCAAAGGCTAAACATGCTAGTTTCGGATTAGTGGTTCCAATAGCCATAACACTTATCAAACTTCAATATATACATCTCATGCTTGCTTATATCCATAACTACAACAATAAGTAATCTTTAATTACTACAACGACAAGATTGTTACCTTTATAAGCCCTTATAAAATTCCAAGATTCAAAGTCGCTCCTTAGCAATTCTTAGCTCCTTTCCTTTACGCTCCAATCCGCTATTTTAAGCCTTTAGAAGTTCAGAAACAACTTCTCTTCCATTTCCAATCAAAACCTATGAAAACGACTTAGGTTTTCGCCTTGCGACTAACGTGAAAACGTCGTTTTTCCGAGATCTTTCTATTGAGATATCCTTACAATACCCTTAGGAACCTTGGGTTAAAGTCTTGTGAATAATGAACCAAAATTACAAATTTTTTGTGTGGGCAAAGTGCTAAACCCGAGAGCAACTTAGCTAGCACAAAGCTTCTCAATTTTTTTTCTAAGTGTTGAAGACTTGTCTTGAAACTAGTGTGTATATATAACACAATGGAGGGTCAAGATAATAACATTTGTGTGGCTAGGATGAAGGATACTTAATATCTACACAAGTGGGCAAGTTTACTTGGTCAATTATCTCAAGCTTGCAAGACTTGATCATCTACATTGGTCAATGACCATTACACCCTTGGTCCCATTTCGTGCAAGCCATGTGGGGGGGAGGGGGGGAGGGGTGACACGTGTCGCCCTCCCATTCGTCCATAAAATTTCGTAACCCTCGTGGGCCCCACAAAACGTAAAATTTCTCAGGTGGGCCCCACGTGACCAAATCCGTAAAAATAAATTTCCACAATGTTAATAAGTTCCATACTCCTCAAATAATGCATTTTGAGAATCTAATTCTCATCAACAAATATTTTTCCTTTCCGACGTTCGGAAGATTTTCCTTCGGAAAAACAATTCTTTCTTTCGTACCAATTTTCAAGTCTTGATTCTTTACATACATTCTCTTAAACATGTCTTGGAATTACGGGGTGTAACATTCTTCCCCCCTTAGAAACATTCGTCCCCGAATGTTCTTAGTCGGTTGTCAAGCTACACAAACTCTGGCATAGTCTCTTTACTATGCCTATCAATCAATACTGCACAAGACCAACAATGCCACATATGGCCACCACATAACATACATAAACATATCAATGGACCTTCCATCCTTTCTCCCTTCTCGCAAAACTCGAAGATTACGGTCTTATAAAAAATGGGATCTTTAGAGGTTACTGTCACGACCCGAACCCGGGCCCGTGACTGGTGCCTTACCCCGGGCACCCTAGTGATACAACATCAGAGAAAACCAGCGGAAATAAAAACTTAAACATGCAAATAGACATGGATCAAGAGGTATGATAAATAAACAGGCCAACCAAAACGGTTGCCTTCAGTATATACATAAAACCCGAACAGTTTAATCCTTTTACAACCCCGCCACACAAAGGCTGCACTTAAGATTTTTACAACAACTATGACGGACAGTAGCGCGCCATACCTCGAATGTACAAGAACCTATAGACTGTGGTAACATACCAAAAGATAAGCCTCCAAGGAACGGAGCTTCCCAACACGCCGAAATGTGATCCTAAACGCGGGGATCGACGGTAGATGCCTCTACTCGCGGCATGAACGCAGCCAAGGAGGTCGATAACATGTACCAAGTATGTGAAATCAGAATATCGTAAATGAAATCATAATACTATATAAAGCGAGACATGCATGATAACCAAACTACGATACAACATATAAGCGTTATATCAAGTCGTGGACTCACGCCTCTAAATCATCACTCGTGCGTGGAATTCCTTCCTCATCGCGGCAGATTCATGATATAACAACACCAAGGAGTATACATGAACACGGTCCCACTGTGCCATAAAAACCGTGACGGCAAGTATAACTACGAGATCCGACCGCATCAATAATATCGACGACCATATCACGGCCGACACGTGGCGGTGCAATAGCCTCCACCACTCCACCGCGCCATGGCGACGGGGCAAGTGAATCGCTACGCACTGCATCACATCCATAAGTCACGGCTCCATCCCAACACCGACTGCGGTCGACACGTGGCGCGCAATAACCTATACCAGATCCACTGCGCCACGTAGGCGACGGGGGCAAACAAAGCTACGACCCGATCACAACCGTAAGTCACGATGCACGCCAGAATAAATAGAATGGCCACATGTCCACATCATCGGTGTAGACATGCCCATGTAACAATAATAATGGAAGATACCCGTGGAATCTTCCACCGCCAAGACGCTCCAAGTAAGTCTCAACAAGTCAACCGCCCCATCGAGACGCCAGAATATAGAAACACAATTCTTGCACAACAAAGGCTATCTCAACAAGCATAGGCAAGTTACACAACAACAAGCATAGGCAAGTTACACAACAACAAGCATAGACAAGTTACTCAACAACAAGCATAGCAAGTTATACACTACTCAAAGTACTTTCATGTTATATCAAAATCCGGTTTTAACTCTAAAGTACTACGACGTTAACTTCCTTTAAAGAGATCCATTCCTTTTTATAAAAGTCACCCGATACCCGTGGTATAAAATAGAGTGACTCACCTTTTTAGGTAAACCAAAACACTTTCCTCTTCAAAGAATATTCTTTTCCCTACGCCCAGCTTTGCCTAATTTCAATTACTCAAGTCTCTTTATTTTAGAAAAGTTTCATAACTCATAGTCTTAATCTCTTTTAAAACAATTGAGCAACATATGCCATATATGTGAGTAGGTTATTCTTGTTTTATAACAATCTTGTTACAAAGAAATCATGATCTAGAAATGTAATATCATTTTGTCTCATCTTAGCTTCATGCAGATGAGGTTTCTACTGGTTTTAATAATACATTAATTATTCAATACATTTCCTTTATTAGCGCTTTTAGTGGTTTGTTCGACACTTATTCTCATTTCAAATCAAGAAACATTATTCTTTAAAACCAAGTACTCATTACTCATGAATGAGGTTTTACAACATTTTTACAAAATGTTAATTACCAAGTAAAACAAGTTAAGTCTCTTATCTTTCAAGATCAAGTCTCTTAACTTCTACAATCAATAAACCATTCTTTTACCTACATAGAGTCGTTATAACTAACTTCCCATAAAGCTATTATAACACCCTATAGTTTAAACCAACCAACTCATTTAGCACATGACGTCACCGTACTACATAGTTTACAAAACATCATGCTAGAAAGGATAGGAAGAGGTTCACATACCTCGCGACGAGTATCGATAATAAGCAATACGCCCACGGCTATAACTCGCTAGCCTCGCTCACCTTTAAGTAGAACACGCCACTCGTAGCACTTCCACCTATATAGGCCACAATGTCTATTAACTTCTAAACACAAGGTTCCATTTTCTACGTAAAATTGGCAAAGACCTCCCCGCAACAAACAGAAACTCCTCCTCTATCGAGGCCGGCCACTACCAAGCCAACCAGTGGGGGTTAACACGCCTAACCTGACGTGTACAATTCTACTACACAAGAATACTACACAAGTCTATCAGAATACACCTATGTAATTACAGATTCTTCTTCTTTATTATTCAGGCTTAAGTCGAAAGACATTGCCAATAACTACGTTCAATTCTATATATAGTATACTTCAACTATATATTCCTACAACACGAAATTTCCAATTACAATAAGGGGGACAAGATTATTTACCTCGATAAGCCCAAAATTATCCGAGATAAAAGTCGATCCTGAGCAAGGTTTAGCTCCTACTCCGCGTGCTCCAATCCGCTCCAAACAACCCTTAGAAGTTTAACCAACTTCTACTTAAATACTTCAACCAACTATGAAGATTTCCTTAGGGTTTCGGTTGAGACAAAAAGGACAAAAGGTAGTATTTCCTGCTCTACGATAGAGGTAACTTTGGAATACTACAAGGTATAAGGCTAAGGTATTTTGGGCATTATAACAATACTTGGAAGACAACTTTCTACCAAGGGGAGGTATCTCACGAGAACAACTCCAAGGGAAGGGGTGTTCTCGCCAAGGCTACACAAAGGGTAGGGGTTTCTCGGCCAAGGGCCTTTACTAGGGAGTGGGGCTCTGGACGAGAGTCAACAAGAGGAGGAGAGGGTTTCAAGACTTATACAAAGTGAGGAGTGGATGAAGAAGTCTTCACTTCAAGGGTATTTATAGGCCAAAAGCCAACCAATGGCCAAGATCAAGCCATGTGCAAGGCAAGTGTAAGGCCATGATCAAGCCAAGTGCACCCTAACCCTACTCCACAAAACACTCCACAAAACAAGCCACAAAACAAGGCACAAAACAAGGCACAAATCAAGGCCAAAAGCAAGCCCACATCGCCCGGTTGCCGCTTGTTTCAATGTGAGGGTGACACATGTCACCCTCCCGTTGGTCCAAAATGTTTCGTCTCTCGAAAAAATCCGCAAAAATAATAAATGACATAGCCGGAATTTTCCCTTCGCAAGCTGTGGAAACGTTTCGTCGGAAAACGACTCTTTTTGCTAGTTGTGCACAATTTCGATCCTTTGCCTAACTTAAGGCTCAAACTTTCTACGTACGCCCACACGTACATACTCTGGAAATACGGGGTATAACATTCTCCCCTCCTTAGAAACATTCGTCCCGAATGTTCCTTTTCAAGACGGATAACGATAAAGTTCCTCTAACAAGTTGCCAACGCCACAGCTTGGCCACGAAATAACACACGTTCTCTTCCTTCCTTACTCGTCGTGCCCTTCTCGAACACTTGAACTCTTCTAGTACGTACCACACTTCAGTCATCGCTTCAGTTTCCAAAACTTTGGAGTTACCACCTCCAAACTTGGTCACCTTACTAGCCTCAATCACCCTTAAGGCTATTTCCGGCCTTTACGAACGATTCTGGTCGAACACATCCACGAACTCATACGATGGTCGTCTAAACTTGGGCCTAGCACCCTCGTGACCCTCCCACCTGGCGGGACCACCTCGAACTGACCCCACCCTAATCCGGGCTACGGGTTGACCCGCAAACGGTCCTCAACCCGACCCCCAAATGCGCCAAACTCTTGTTCCCCGATCCGGAACAATCTTACCTATACAAGTCATGAAAGCTACCACTTCCATTTCACACTACCCAGGGACTTACCCTTTTTCACTAACCAGGTTTCTAACTCACATTTTAGCACAAAGCTATCCGATCATAACACTAAACACATCATCAATACATCAATACATACAAACTCTAGAGGGTTAAGGATATACCTGAAAATAGGCGGTTCAAAGGACCGCTAAAACTGGAAACTTCCACCGCGACCTCTACCGTGGCCTCACGGCTGTATGAACATCCCGCCTAGCTATGGAAGGTGAAGAACCCGCAATCGATCTAGTAGTTCTGGCTATCCCACCGCATACCCCGGTCGGACAATCTCCCACAAATGGCCCCGCCGGCCGCAAGTATAGCAATCTCCCAAACCAAGACGACATTCTCTATGGGCTTTACCACAATGGTCACACCGAGATACGGTGGCTCATCCGCGAGTACTCCTACCTCAAAATCAAACACGGGAGCCCCGACCGCCTCCCGAATATCTCGGCGTCCCGGCGCCGCGAGGACCACTCATCAAGTGAGATACATAACTAGTCACTTTGAGGCGGTCCGCCGAACGTTACCAAAGGACCTCGCTTGCTCGCCTCTTCGCCGACTCGGGTCATTCCGCCGATTTATCCGCTCTCACATCCAAGTGCATACGCTGCGCGCGGCAATGTCCATGCCTACCAAGAGCTACACGAACAACTCTCGCTAGGTAATCATCGAGCCTCAGAACATATCGGTGCACTCGATCCTCCATACTAGCTACTAACGCGGGACGCATCGCCAATGAGTCAAACTCACATCAGACTTCAACCGCACGCCTGCTCGCCAAGAACACCAAAAATTTGTTTACCCGAGCCCTCCTCATCCGGGAGGCAAGAAATGTGCAAGAAAGGCCTCGAGAACTCGCTCCACACACCGGAAGTGCATGCTCTCCCGACAGCCTCCCACGAATCAAACTACGAATGCGGTATCACGCACCGATGCGAACCTAGGACCACCGACTGGTCTCCGATGCCTCGATCACTCATGATCCGTCAGAATCGCTTGATGAACTCCTCGGATCATCCTCGTGCCTCGACCCATAAAACTCGCGGTTTACAACTCGTAAAATCCCGTAGCCTCGAACTATCCGATCCGGGGTGAACCATCGTGCATCGAATCCGCTGGCCCACTTATCTCAAGTCCGCCACAACTCGCCATTAATCGCCCACTCTTGTAACTCATCTCTCCGCCTCCGCATCACGGATCGAGGCTCAGTATCGTGGTCTCAATGCTTCTACTCGCAGCCTCCTCTCACGCTTTGCCCTTCTCGGGCCCGGCCGCTTTACGCGAGGCATAATCGTAAAACGGCATGTCCGAGGGTCCAATCTTATCACACCTCTAAGGCACGATCTCGTAATGAGAAGAATGGAAACCAATCCTAAATGTCCTATAGCCTCTCGATTATAGATGTGGTGCACAACACATCGATAATCAAGACTCTACTGTACACGGTCAGACACTTTCCGAGGACTAATCGCTTCGATACCACTTTTGTCACGACCGAACCTGGCCCGGATCGTGCCTACCTCGCACCCTAGTGATACAACATCGTAGAAAACTCATGGAAATAAAAACTTAAACATGCAAATAGACATGGATCAAGAGGTATGATAAATAAACAAAGCAACCAAAACGGTTGCTTTCAAAGATATACATAAAACCCGAGCTTTAATCCTTTTACAACCCCGCCACAACAAAGGCTGCACTCTAAGATTTTTACAACAACTATGACGGGACAGGGCCCCGCCATACCCCTGAATGTACAAGAACCTATAGACTCAGGGTAACATACCAAAAGATAAGCCTCCGAAGGAACGGAGCTTCCCAACACGCTGAAATGTGATCCTAAACGCGGGGATCGACAGCCGATGTACCTGTTACACCCCGTAAGTCCAAGACATGTAAAAGAGAATGTACGAAAGGAAACAAGACTTGGAAATTAGTACGAAAGGAAGAATTGTTTTTCCGACGGAAAATCTTCCGGACGTCGGAAAGGAAAAATGTTCGTTGTTGAGAATTGGATTCTCCAAATGCATTATTTGAAGAGTATGAAACTTTTAACCTTATGGAAATTTATTTTTACGGATTTGGTCACGTGGGGCCCACCCGAGGAATTTTACATTTTTGTGTGCCCCACGAGGGTTACGGAATTTTGTGGACGAATGAGAGGGCGACACGTGGCACCCCCTCATGTGGTCTTGGACGAAAATGCAAGGGGTAGAATGGTCATTTGACCTATGTAGATGATAAGTCTTGCAAGCTTGACATATTTGACCAAGTCAACTTGTCCACATGGGCTTAATCCTTGTGATAATCATCCTAACCTCACATTTGTGGACATCTAAACCTCCATCGTGGTTATAAGTATACTACTAGTAGCAAGAAAAGGTCTTGAAGACTTAGAAAAAATTCACAACACTTTGTGCTAGCCATGTGTGCTCTCGGGTTTGCAAGAAAAGAAAGGAGAAAAATTTGTAGTTTTGATCCATTAGCCACAAGACTTTAACCCAATGTTCCTAAGGGTGTTGTAAGGTTATCTCAATAGAAAGATTTCGGAAAAACGGAGTTTTCACGTTAGTCGCAAGGCGGAAACTATTGGAGTTCTTCAACTTTGAAGTTGGAACTTGAAGATGGGTTCTTCATGTGCCTAGGAGTGCTTCGAGCGTTGGAACCTAAGGAAAGGAGCTAAGAATTGCTAAGGCGCGACTTTGGAATCTTGGAAATTTTAAGGGCTTTGAAAGGTATAAATTTTGTCGTTTTAGTAGTTAAGACTTACTTATTGTTGTAGCTATGGATTTTAGCAAGCATGTGTTATATAGTATGAAGTTTGATATGTTGATGGACTATTGGAACCCTAATCCGAAATCTAGCATGTTTAGCTTTAAGATTTCAATTCAAGTCGATTGTTAGTTAAGTCGCCACATGTTGTATAAAAGGAAATTGTAGTTGTAGAAGTTGTTTATGACTAAATAACATGTTGACCTAAGAACTTGGAATTTGGAAAAGGATTGGAAAAGACTTTGAATTGTTAGTTGTAATTGGCCGAGAATGGCTTGGAGTTTTTAAACTATTTGGTATGAATTGTGGGGCGGAATTTTACACGTATTGTAAGGCGTGTAATCCCCTTTGTTTGGTTGTTGTTTGGAGCCTTAAATGTGGCTTGTTGGTTATTGTATTCGCTTGAAAAAGGTGGCAAAGTGAGTAGAAACAAAGGAAGTCTTTAGATTTTCCGTAGAATTAGTGGTCGATACTTAGTATTATTCTACGTAGAGACTAGAAGTTGATAGTCTTGTTGTGACCATTATAGGTTGACACTTCTACGCACGCGTATTCGCTTAGCTTGTGGATATTAGCGTAAAAGGTATGTGAATTATCTCCTCTTCTAGCATGATTCCTTAGAATAAAGAAAGTAAGTTCTACTCTCAATGATCCATTCCTTGCTTGTATTTGGATTGCCTAAAATAGAATTTGTTCTATGTACTTCGAGTGTACTTTGATGTTTAAATTGTAAGTAGTATAATCCATTTCCTTAGGAAGTTTGGATTCTTAAAAGTGAAGGTATTTTTCTTAAAGTACATAGAGACTTGAAAAGGAAGTGGTTTCAAATCTTTTGGCTAGTGCCTTAGTTCTAAAACCTAAAGGTCATTATAATGACTTTAGGGAGTCAAAGGAGTGATTTACTTATTTGATTTAAAAGAGGAGAAATGACATGATTTAAGAGAAGTAACTTAAGTATGGTGAAGTTACTGAGGTTTAAAAGTAAGAAAACTTGTTTTCTAACTATTAAGACTTGAAGTATTTTGAAAGTTAAGAACTTGATTTGTAAGTATGTGATACTTGGTTTTAATAGTATAAGTCTCTTGGTTATTGAAGGAATGGATACGTCTAAAACCATAAAAGGTTATAACGCTTTATGGGAAGTTGGTTATAACGGCTTTATGGAAGGTTTAGAAAGTTGTCTATTTTGATTAAATCGCATAAGTTGCCTAGATTGTGAAAATTTGGAGTTACTTGATTTCAAGCTTTGAAATGAGTTTCAAGTGTAGTAACTTACCTTGAAAATAGACACGCTGATACTACGGTGTTAGTATCTTGGGCTTTACATAGAAGCGAGTCTTTATAAAAGAATGTATGCCTTGCTAAGTACTTTGGCTTGATAAATTGAGGATTTGTCTAAGTGTGCCTTGATAAGTACTTTGACTTGTTAAAAGAGAATTATTCTATGTATGCCTTGATTAGTACTTTGGCTTGATAAATTGAGGATTTGTCTAAGTGTGCCTTGATAAGTACTTTGACTTGTTAAAAGAGAATTATTCTATGTATGCCTTGATTAGTACTTTGGCTTGATAAATTGAGAATTTGTCTAAGTGTGCCTTGATAAGTACTTTGACTTGTTAAATGAGAATTTATTCTATTTGTGCCCTGATAAGTACTTTGGCTTGTTAAATGAGAATTTATTCTATTTGTGCCCGGATAAGTACTTTGGCTTGTTAAATAGTCCCAGGAATAGGATTGCTAAATGATACTGCGGGCGGATGGTCCTGCTTGATCATGAGCTTCCTAGTTATATTGTAAGGATACTACTGTTTACTCTCATTGTTAGTAAGGCACAATGTGTTGTATTTTGATTATCATATATGTCCCCGGATTTGTTTGTGTTACCCTATGGTCATGCTTTTACGAGGTGGGATTCCGGGGCATGGGACCACGAGGTATTGAGGACACATGTGGGACTTGGTGTTCATGTATCCTTATTGGTGTTATTACATCATGGATCGGCGGTGAGGAAGGATTCCACGCATGATTGATATTATGGGCGAGACCCATGGTTATATTGAGTAATGACTTTGAGGCCCGCGTCCCCGACTTGATATGACCGCTTATGTGTTATGCATCGTAGGTTGGATATCATACATGTCTCCCGTGTTATTTAGATCGCTATGATTTTATTACGATTTACTGCTCACATACTTGGTACATTCTTCGCATCGACCTCCTTCGGGCCGTTCATGCCGCAGTTTAGTGATTCGGTGATCGGCAGTGTAGGATCCTCGCCGTGGTTTTGGATAAGCTCCTTCTATTCGGAGTTTATCTTTGGTATATGTCCTTCAAGCAGCTTTGTATAGTTTTGGGTACGGCGGCCTTGTCCCGTCATAGTTGATTTAACTCCTAGGTCCGTATTCATATGTGGATTGGACTCATGTACGTAGTGTCTTTTGTTTATGTATATATGGCAGCCTTGTCGGCTTTGCCCTTCCACGCACGCTTGTTTTAAAAAAATGAGGTGTTATTTCAGCCCGCAGCCTTACTTGTATTGTTAAGGTAGGGTGCCTGTAGTAGGCACTACCACGCCCGGTTCGGGCCGTGATAGTACCTCTACCGCATGATGAACGCACCCAAGGAGGTCGATAACAGTACCAAGTATGTGAAATCAGAATATCAGAAATGAAATCATAACGATCTATATAAAGCGGAGACACGATGATAACCAAACTACGATACAACATATAAGCAATTATATCAAGTCGTGGACTCACGCCCAAATCATCACTGTGCTCGTGGAATTCTTCCTCACCGCTGCTAGCATGATATAACAACACCAAGGAGTATACATGAACACCGTGTCCCACTGCGCCATAAAAACCGTGACGGCAAGTATAACTAGATCCGACCGCATCAATAATATCAGACCATATCATGAAGGCGACACGTGGCAGTGCAATAGCCTCCACCACCCACCGCGCCACGTAATGACGGGGCAAGTGAATCGCTACGCACTGCATCACATCCGTAAGTCACGGCTCCATCCCAACACCGACTGCGAAGTCGACACGCGGCGTGCAATAACCTATACCAGATCCACCGCATCACGTGGCGACGGGGCAAGTAAACAGCTACGACCCGATCACAACCGTAAGTCACGATACTTCGCCAGAATAACCAGAATGGCCACATGTCCACATCATCGGTGTAGACATGCCCATGTAACAATAATAATGGAAGCATACCCGTGGAATCTTCCGTCACTGCCAGTACGTCCAAGTAAGTCCTCAACAAGTCAACCGGCCCCCCATCGAGAGACGCGGTAATATAGAAACACAATTCTTGCACAACAAAGGCTATCTCAACAAGCATAGGCAAGTTACACAACAACAAGCATAGGCAAGTTACACAACAACAAGCATAGACAAGTTACTCAACAACAAGCATAGGCAAGTTATACACTACTCAAAGTACTTTCATGTTATATCAAAATCCGGGTTTTAACCCTAAAGTACTACGTACGTTAACTTCCTTTTAAAGAGATCCATTCCTTTTATAAAAGTCACCCGATACCCGTGGTATAAAATAGAGTGACTCACCTTTTTAGGTAAACCAAAACACTTTCCTCTTCAGCAATATTCTTTTCCCTACAGTTCCAGTTTGCCTAATTTCAATTACTCAAGTCTCTTTATTTTAGAAAAGTTTCATAACTCATAGTCTTAATCTCTTTTAAAACAATTGAGCAACATATGCCATATATGTGAGTAGGTTATTCTTGTTTTATAACAATCTTGTTACAGCAGCCATGATCTAGGAAATGTAATATCATTTTGTCTCATCTTAGCTTCTATGCAGATGGAGGTTTCTACTGGTTTTAATAATACATTAATTATTCAATACATTTCCCTTTATTAGCGCTGCTGTGGTTTGTTCGACACTTATTCTCATTTCCGAAATCAGTAAAACATTATTCTTTAAAAACCAAGTACTCATTACTCGCGAATGAGGTTTTACAACATTTTTACAAAATGTTAATTACCAAGTAAAACAAGTTAAGTCTCTTATCTGTCAAGATCAAGTCTCTTAACTTCTACAATCAATAAACCATTCTTTTACCTACATAGAGTCGTTATAACTAACTTCCCATAAAGCTATTATAACACCCAATGTTTTAAACCAACCAACTCATTTAGCACATGTACGTCTACCGTACTACATAGTTTACAAAACATCATGCTAGAAAGGATAGGAAGAGGTTCACATACCTCGCGACGAGTATCGACAATAAGCAATACGCTCCACGGCTATAACTCTGGCTAGCCTCGCTCACCTTTAAGTAGAACACGCTACTGTAGCACTTCCACCTATATAGGCCACAATGTCTATTAACTTCTAAACACAAGGTTCCATTTTCTACAGAAAATTCGGCAACATCTCCCGCAACAGCAGAAACTCCTCCTCTATCCAGGCCGGCTACCAAGCCAACCGAGGGGTTAACATGTCTAACCTGACGTGTACAATTCTACTACACAAGAATACTACACAAGTTCATCGTAATACACCCCATGTAATTACATTCGCTTCTCTTCTTTATTATTCAGGCTTAAGTCGAAAGACATTGCCAATAACTACGTTCAGTTCTATATATAGTATACTTCAACTATATATTCCTACAACACGAAATTTCCAATTACAATAAGGGGGACAAGATTATTTACCTCGATAAGCCCAAAATTATCCGAGATAAAAGTCGATCCTGAGCAAGGTTTAGCTCCTACTCCGCGCGCTCCAATCCGCTCCAAACAACCCTTAGAAGTTCTAACCAACTTCTACTTAAATACTTCAACCAACTATGAAGATTTCCTTAGGGTTTCGGTTTGAGACAAAAAGGACAAAAGGTAGTATTTCCGGGCTCTACGTATAGAGGTAACTTTGGAATACTACAAGGTATAAGGCTAAGGTATTTTGGGCATTATAACAATACTTGGAAGACAACTTTCTACCAAGGGGAGGTATCTCACGAGAACAACTCGAGGAAGGGGGTGTTCTCGGCTAAGGCTACACAAAGGGTAGGGTTTCTCGCCAAGGGCCTTTACTAGGGAGTGGGCTCTTGGACGAGAGTCAACAAGAGGAGGAGAGGGTTTCAAGACTTATACAAAGTGAGGAGTGGATGAAGAAGTCTTCACTTCAAGGGGTATTTATAGGCCAAGCAAAGGCCAACCAATGGCCAAGATCAAGCCATGTGCAAGGCAAGTGTAAGGCCATGATCAAGCCAAGTGCACCCTAACCCTACTCCACAAAACACTCCACAAAACAAGCCACAAAACAAGGCACAAAACAAGGCACAAATCAAGGCCAAAAGCAAGCCCAAATCGTCCAAGGGTTGCCGCCCCTTGCTTCCAATGTGAGGGTGACACATGTCACCCTCCCGTTGGTCCAAAATGTTTCGTCTCTCGGAAAAATCCGCAAAAATAATAAATGACATAGCCGGAATTTTCCCTTCGCAAGCTGTGGAAACGTTTCGTCGGAAAACGACTCTTTTTGCTAGTTGTGCACAATTTCGATCCTTTGCCTAACTTAAGGCTCAAAATTTCTACGTACGCCCACACGTACATACTCTGGAAATACGGGGTATAACAGTTACTTTCATTTTCTCGCATGAAGGGATGACCCTGTCGTATTCTAAGTCATGGGACTAACACTATCTGAATCTTTCAGTCGGAATCCCACTCAGCTAACTGATGTGTTCCCTCGTGTTACTCCCCTTCTCTGTCTCACTTAGTCACCAAACTAGTTGGGACATGAACCTATAACCTGCCTAGCTTAGTTTACCAACCGGTGTAAACTCTAATACTAGTAGCATCACAAACACGAGCACCTATGGACAATATTACTGAACCTAAGGTGTGTGTATCATCACAATTAACCTCCACTCATGGCCTAAAAATGATTTTCTCTACGCACCTTCATTACTCATAACTATAACCATTATAGTTCTTTTAACCCCGGTCCCTCTCTTTTCTTACTTGTCATACTTTATCGTACTTCCAAACTTATTTTAGTACATGCACAAAATTTCAAATATTGTTCCTGTTCTCCAATCCTTGGAGTTACTATCCAACTTGGCCATTATGCTACTTGCATTCCCGTTAAGGCCCTTCTCGACCCTTACGACCTGGTTCCGGTGGAACGCGTCCACGAACTCGTACAATGATTAACTAGACTTGGGCCTTGCATCCTTGTGACCCTATCACATAGCGGGACCATATCCAACTGATATCACCCCATTCCATACTATCGGTTGACCCGAAATGAGTCCATAACCCGACCCATCGTCACACTTAACTTCTCATTCTTGGTCTGAAATAAATCTCTCTTATCTCAAGGTAATTCTCACCCTATCCTCCCATACTCTAGAGGTTCGTCACCTATGCCGAAGTATTTGTACTGTACATCCTTCCCTATTGGTCTTCACACTATTATGGGGTAATTACAACTTGTGAACCCTACACAACTATAGTCTCAGTTCACTTTATCATTCTTGTCAACATTCTTCACTTTTCACTTTACTAATCAGAGTATCTCTACCTCTGGTGGTGCTATCAATTACAACTACTAGCAACAATGGAAAAAATATACGCTAGGGCGAAGTCTGAATCTATCAATGCACGTATGATTCAAAAGAATTGAAATATACCTGTAACCCCATGTGATGTTGCCTCTTGATCCTGCCCGGTAGTCATGTCATCTATGCGGTTCGAAGGACCGCCAGAACTATAAACTCCACCCTGACCTCTACCACGGCCGACTAACATCTGAACACCCTGCCATGGGGGGCACACAACTGTGGAGGAAAGGGAACCAACCACCTGCCTCATAGGCTGAGCCACCTCACCAGTGCTCTTTATAAAAGGACATACCCTTAGTATATGGCCCGGACAACCATAATAAAAACAAACACCTGTGCCATAACGACATTTCCCCATATGACGCTTATTACATCGGAAACACTGAGGAATAGGTTGCCTCGACTGAGAAAATCCTCTGCTCCTCTAAGAACCTCGACTCATGGAGCTTGGACCGGCTCCTAAATACCTTGTGGGGTCCAATCTCCCACCTGTGAGCTGCGGGGGTATGTGTTACACCCCGTAAGTCCAGGACATGTATAAGAGAATGTACGTAAGGAATCAAGACTTGGAAATTTGTACGAAAGGAAGAATTGTTTTTCCGACGGAAAATCTTCCGAGCGTCGGAAAGGAAAAATGTTCGTTGATGAGAATTGGATTCTCAAAATGTATTATTTGAGGATTATGGAACTTATTAACATTATGGAAATTTATTTTTACGGATTTGGTCATGTGGGGCCCACCCGAGGAATTTTACGTTTTGCGGGGCCCACGAGGGTTACGGAATTTTATGGACGAATGAGAGGGCGACACGTGGAACCCCCACATATGGTCTTGGACGTTATTAGCAAGGGTAGAATGGTCATTGACCATCAAGGAAGAAAAGTCTTCAAGCTTGAGATTGTTGACCAAGTCAACTTGTCCACTTGGCTTTACATTAATTGTCTTTCATCCTAGACCACAAGTGTATTAATCCAAGCCCTCCATTGTGTTATATATTCACTACACTAGTGCAAGACAAGCTCCCCAACACTTAGAAAAATTTCACACTTTGTTCTTCAAGCAAATATCTCTCGGGTTCAAGGTCAAGTTCACAAGAAAATTTTGTAGTTTTGATCCATTGTTCACAAGACTTAAACCCAAGGTCCCTAAGGGTATTGTAAGGTTATCTCAATAGAAAGATTTCGGAAAAATGACGTTTTCGTATTAGTCGCAAGGCGGAAACTTAAGGAGTTCTTCAACTTTGAAGTTGGAACTTGAAGATGAGTTCTTCATAGGCTTCTAAGGAGTGCTTGGAGCGGATTGGAACATAAGGAAAGGAGCTAAGAATTGCTAAGGCGCGACTTTGAATCTTGGAAATTTTAAGGGCTTATAAAGGTATAATTCTTGTCGTTTTAGTAATTGAGATTACTTGTTGTTGTAGCTATGGTTATTAGCAAGCATGAGATTTATAGTATGAAGTTTGATAAGTATTTTGGTTATTGGAACCCTAAACCGAAAACTAGCATGTTTAGCCTTAAGATTACAATTCAAGTTGATAATTAGTTTAAGTCGTCGCATGTTGTAGAAAAAAGGAAATTGTAGTTGTTGAAGTTGTTATGACTATATAAAATGTTAGACCTTAGAACTTGGAATTGGAAAAGGATTGGAAAAGACTTTGAATTGTTGGTTATGTTGTTGGCCGAGAATGGCTTGAATATGGAACTACTTCGTATTAATTGTGGGGCGGAATTTTACACGTATTGTAAGGCGTGTAATCCCCTTTGTTTGGTTGTTGTTTTGAGCCTTAAATGTGGCGTGTTGGTTATTGTATTCGGCCTTGAAAAAGGTGGCAAAGTGAGTAGAAACAAAGGAAGTCGCTCGATTTTCCGTAGAATTAGAGACCGATACTTAGTATTATTCGTTAGAGACTAGAAGTTGATAGTCTTGTTGTGACCATTATAGGTTGACATTTCTACGCACGGCGATTCGCAGCTTGTGGATTTAGCCAAAAGGTATGTGAACTATCTCCTCTTCTAGCATGATTCCCAAGATAAAGAAAGTATGTCCTACTCCTTAAAAGATCCATTCCTTGGTTGTATTCGGATTGCCTAAAATAGAATTTGTTCTATGTACTTCCTTGATTGTACTTTGATGTTTAAATTGTAAGTTGTATAATCCATTGCCTTAGTGAAGTTGGATTCTTAAAAGTGAAAGTATTTTACTTAAAGTACATAGAGTCTTGAAAAGGAAGTGGTCTCCAAATCTTTTGGCTAGTGCCTTAGTTCCAAAACCTAAGGGTCGTTATAATGACTTTAGGGGAGTCAAAGGAGTGATTTACTTAATTGTTTTAAGAGAGGAGAAATGACATGATTTAAGAGAAGTAACTTGTTTTAAAGGTGTGAGTTACTTGAGGTTTAAAAGTAGAAGAAACTTGTTTTCTAAATATTAAGAGACTTGAAGTATTTTGAAAGTTAAGAAACTTGATTTGTAAGTATGTGATACTTGGTTTTAAGTATAAGTCTCTTGGTTATAAAAAGGAATGAATATGTCTAAAACCATAAAGGGTTATAACGGCTTTATGGGAAGTTGGTTATAACGACTTTATGGAAGGTTAAGAAAGTTGTCTATTTTGATTAATGGGCATAAGTTGCCTAGATTGTGAAAATTTGAAGTTACTTGATTTCAAGCTTTGAAATTAGTTTTCTAAAAGTGTAGTAACTTACTTTGAAAAATAGACATGCCTTGATACTACGGGTGTTAGTATCTTGGGGTTTTACATAAAAAGGAGTCTTTTGAAAAGAATGTACGTACGTAGTACTTTGGCTTGTTTAATTGAGAATTATTCTATAAGTGTCTTGAGTTTATAAAATGAAAGTTTATAGATTTTATGAACTTGCCTATGTGTGCTGGTGATAGCCTTTGAGTGCAAGTATTAGGTATAAGTAAACCAAAATGAGAGTGTATATGAATAAGACTAATAAGAAGTTAGGGGGATTTCTTAACTTGCTTACTTATTGTGTGATAAGCCGGTAGTGCTTATGTTATGTATGATGGCCAGTTGAGGTAGGGTAAGAGTATAAATGAGGGGTGTATCCCCAAAGATCGTTATACCACCTGCTTTACCACTTTATTCAGGGTAAGAGTATAAATGAGGGGTGTATCCCCAAAGATCATTATACCACCTGCTTTACCACTTTATTCAGGGTAAGAGTATAAATGAGAGGTGTATCCCCAAAGATCGTTATACCACCTGCTTTACCACTTTATTCAGGGTAAGAGTATAAATGAGGGGTGTATCCCCAAAGATCGTTATACCACCTGTTTTACCACTTTATTCAGGGTAAGAGTATAAATGAGGGGTGTATCCCCAAAGATCGTTATACCACCTGCTTTACCACCTTCTTCAGGGTAAGAGTATAAATGAGGGGTGTATCCCCAAAGATCGTTATACCACCTGTTTCCGTGGATTTGCTACCTATACTTTTGATTACTCTCATTGTTAGTAAGGCACTGTGTACTATTAATTGAGTTATCATACTTGTCTCCAGCTTTATTATAGACTGTTATGATTTCATTCTGATTTTCGCCACATACTTGGTACATTCTTCGTCGACCTCCTTCGGGCCGCTCACGCAAAGAGTTTAGGTACGCCGCTTTGGTGATCGGCAGTGTAGGACCGCCAGAGTTTTGGATAGCTCCTTCCATTCGGAGTTTATCTTTTGGTATAAGTTCTTTCAAGATGTGCTTTTGTACGATTATGGGTACGGCGGCCTTGTCCGTCATAGTTCAAGATAACTCTTGAGGTCCGTATTCATATGTGGGATTGGACTCATGCAAGTGTAGTGTCTTTTAGTATGTATATTATATGGCGCGCGGCTTTGCCTTGCACGCACGCTTGGTTTTAAAAATAAAATAATGAGGTGTTATTTAAATTCGCATTTATTTGTGTTGTTAAGGTAGAAGGTGCCTGTAGGCACCACCACGCCCGGGGTTCGGGCGACAAGATGTCCCGGTAGGTGGGACGAATATCTCACTCAGCCGAGTTGCCGCCCAAAAACTCACCGGGATAACCAACCGGTCTAGCCCTCTTTCGCTGATCTCCGCGTTGGCCCCTCTACTATATGTACACTGCTCAGATCGGCCGAATAACCTCCTGATGAAATCAGAACCGCTATCTTGGTCAATAACATAATCGCTTTCCCTTATGACCTATAGTCTTCCCTAATCGATAAACTGGAGGCTCGTGCCGGGCCTCAAAACTCGGCGCAAGAACTTCGCCGATGCGGACAACATCCGGTATACTCGGCATGAGGCCCTATCAATTTCCGAGTCCGACCGTAGCTCACATCGCTTTTGCCTTCCGGCGATTGCGCCTCGAGGCATAACTTTAACATAATAATACGTCAGAGAGGAATTATCTTAATAACACAGCTCTATGGCACGATATCAGAGTGAGAATAATAGAAACCAACTCCTAAATGTCCTGTAGCCTCCTGTTTATGGATGTGACGCGCAACACACCGATAATCAAGACTCTACTAGACACGGTCTGTATACATTCCGAGGACTGACTGCTCTGATACCACTTTGTCACGCCCCGAACCCCGGGCCCGTGACTGGTGTCCTACCTGGGCACCCTTCTACCTAACTGACTCAAGTAAACCGCGGAAATAAATAACACCTCGTTTTTTTAAAACCAACGAACATGCAAGGGCAAAGCCAACAAGGCTGCCATATAATATACATAACAAAAGGCACTACACCGTACACGAGTCCAATCTCACATATGAATCATGCACTCAAGAGTTTTATCAACTATGACGACAAGGCCCCGCTACCCATAATCGTAGAAAAGCTGAATGAAGGATCTATACCAAAATGATAAACTCCCGAATGACGGAGCTATCCAAAACTCTGAGCAGGTCCTACACTGCAGATCACCAAATCTGCATCTAAATCATGCAGATTTAACGCACTTCAAGCGAGGTCGCATTTAAAAATGTACCAAGTATGTGAATCAAAATATCAGAATGAAATCATAATCTATACAAACAGGAGATATGTATGATAGCCAAACTACAAGATACACAATACATAAGCATATATGAGTCGTGACGATGCCTCAAAGTCATTGCTCAAATATAACCACGGGTCTCACGCCCATAATATCAATCACGCCGGAATCCTTCCTCACCGCGGCAGATATGATATAATATAACATCAATAAGCACACCGAACCTTGCAATCATGCAGAGTAATGCAATCATTTTTACCTTTTTAAGTTATGCCTTTAACAATGAGATTAATCGCTCCACTTTTAAGTCATAAACACATCGCACTTTTCATTAATGAAATCACTACCGCTTTCAAAACACGGCGCCGTGCGATGCCGTGGTCAACCACCCTCTGTGTTATAATGCAACCTATCATGGGACTATTTCACCCGCATAGGTCATGTGGACCCGCAATGAGTCATCGGTACACGATACTCGCATCACGGATAGCTAATCCATGACTTATATATATCCCGGGAATTTAACCTGCCCGAGTCAAATACCGACCCGCCGTGAGTGTGTACCACTCACCACCATGGGGAGCTACCCCATGATATCTCTCGAACCAAGTTGCCGACCCTTTATGGAGGGACGCGGAGATGTGAAAATATGACACTTGCACGAATGTATATATGAGCAACCCATATGCAAGCAAACCATTCTTGACCTTTATTTATAAAATGAATAACCATCATTTTGGCAAACCAAGACAATACCATGCCTTTACACAAACCAAGACAATTACCATGTCTTCCATTTTTACATAAACCAAGACAATACCATGCCTTTCCTTTTTACATAAACCAAGACAATACCATGCATTTCCTTTTTACATAAACCAAGACAATACCATGCCTTTCCTTTTTACATAAACCAAGACAATTACCATGCCTTTACACAAACCAAGAGTAATTCTTATTTAAGCAAGCCAAAGTACTATCAAGGCACAAATAGAATAATTCTCATTTAAACAAGTCAAAGTACTATCAAGGCACACATAGAAAAATTCTCATTTAAACAAGCCAAAGTACTACCAAGGCACAAATAGAATAATTCTCATTTAAACAAGCCAAAGTACTACGTACGTCCATTCTTTTCAAAAGACTCCTTTTTATATAAAGCTCCAAGATACTAACACCCGTAGTATCAAGGCATGTCTATTTTTCAAAATAAGTTACTATACCTTTAGAAATTCATTTCAAGGCTTTGAAACTAAGTAACTTCTAATTACACAACCTAGGCAACTCATACATATCCATCAAAATAGACAACTCTCTTAACCTTCCATAAAGCCGTTATAACCAACTTCCCATAAAGCCGTTATAACCTTTTATGGTTTTAGACAAATTCATTCTTTTTATAACCAAGAGACTTATACTTTTAAAACCAAGTATTATATACTTTCAATTCAATTTTCTTAACTTTCAAAATACTTCAAGTCTCTTAACTTTAGAAATCAAGTTTCTTAACTTTAGAAGTCAAGTAGCTTATACTTTTAAATCCCAAGTAACTCACACCTTTAAAACAAGTTAATTCTCTTTAAATCATGTCATTTCTCCTCTTTTAAATCAATTAAGTAAATCACTCCTTTGACTCCCCTAAAGTCATTATAACAACCTTTAGGTTTTGGAACTAAGGCACTAGCCAAAAGATTTGGAAACCACTTCCTTTTCAAGACTCTATGTACTTCAAGTAAAATATTTTCACTTTTGAAAATCCAAACTTCATTAAGGGAATGGATTATAACAACTTCAAATTTAAGCATCCAAAGTACAATCAAGGAAGTATATAGAACAACTTTTATATTAGGCAATCCAAGTACAATCATGGAATGGATCATTTAAGGAGTAGGACTTACTTTCTTTATCATAAAGAATCATGCTAGAAGAAGAGGAGATGGTTCACATACTTTTTTGGCTTAATCCACAAGCTAAGTCGAATACGCCGCACGTAGAATTTTCAACCTATAATGGCCACAACACGACTATCAACTTCTAGTTTCTAACGTAGAATAATACTAAGTATACGGTCTCTTATTCTAGAGAAAATCGGGCAGCACCTCCTTTGTTTCTACATACTTTTCCACCTTTTTCAAGGCTCGATAATCAATAACCAACATGCCACATTTAAGGCTCAACACACCAACCAATCAAAAGGGATTACACGCCTTACAAAACGTGTAAAATTCTGCCCCACAATTACTACCAAGTAGTTCAATATTCAAAGCCATTCTCGGCTAACATATACAACAACACAAAGTCCTTTCCAATTCTTTTTCAATCCAAGTTCTTAGGTCTAACATGTTATATATTCATAAACAACTTTAACAACTATAATTCCTTCTTTATATAACATGCGACGACTAAACTAATAACCAAATTGAATTGTAATCTCAAAGGCTAAACATGCTAGTTTCGGATTAGTGGTTCCAATAGCCATAACACTTATCAAACTTCAATATATACATCTCATGCTTGCTTATATCCATAACTACAACAATAAGTAATCTTTAATTACTACAACGACAAGATTGTTACCTTTATAAGCCTTTATAAAATTCCAAGATTCAAAGTCGCTCCTTAGCAATTCTTAGCTCCTTTCCTTTACACTCCAATCCGCTATTTTAAGCCTTTAGAAGTTCAGAAACAACTTCTCTTCCATTTCCAATCAAAACCTATGAAAACGACTTAGGTTTTCGCCTTGCGACTAACGTGAAAACGTCGTTTTTCCGAGATCTTTCTATTGAGATATCCTTACAATACCCTTAGGAACCTTGGGTTAAAGTCTTGTGAATAATGAATCAAAATTACAATTTTTTTGTGTGGGCAAAGTGCTAAACCCGAGAGCAACTTAGCTAGCACAAAGTTTCTCAATTTTTTTTCTAAGTGTTGAAGACTTGTCTTGCAACTAGTGTGTATATATAACACAATGGAGGGTCAAGATAATAACATTTGTGTGGCTAGGATGAAGGATACTTAATATCTACACAAGTGGGCAAGTTGACTTGGTCAATTATATCAAGCTTGCAAGACTTGATCATCTACATTGGTCAATGACCATTACACCCTTGGTCCCATTTCGTGCAAGCCATGTGGGGGGGGGGGGTGACACGTGTCGCCCTCCCATTCGGCCCATAAAATTCTCAGAACCCTCGTGGGCCCCACAAAACGTAAAATTTCTCAGGTGGGCCCCACGTGACCAAATCCGTAAAAATAAATTTCCACAATGTTAATAAGTTCCATACTCCTCAAATAATGCATTTTGAGAATCTAATTCTCATCAACGGACATTTTTCCTTTCCGACGTTCGGAAGATTTTCCTTCGAAAAAACAATTCTTTCTTTCGTACCAATTTTCAAGTCTTGATTCCTTACGTACATTCTCTTAAACATGTCCTGGAATTACGGGGTGTAACATTACCCTTACCTATGCCCAAAATGCTTTTTGCTCTTTTCATTTTAATTATGGTAATAAATAGTTAAAGACTTAAAGATAATGAAATTAAATGTGCTAAATGAAATAAAGACATAATAATAATTTAATGAGAGAACGAATGTACCAAACGCCGACGTAGAGTCGACGTGTAATCGAGAGGTTGAAAATTGAAATTTTACTGGATAGATAATCCTCGAGCTAGTTGCCAACTTCACTCCCAATTCCCAAATTAATAAATAGATTGAATATGTAGTAGACAATGTTGTATAGAGATTGATTGATTGAGAGATTAGAGAGATAAGAGATTGTAGGAAGATTTGTGAGAAATAAGAAGAGAAAATGAGGTATTTATAGTTGGGAAATTGGGTTAAAGTGTAAATATAATAACTTAGGGTTAAAAATAAATATAAAGGGGGTAGGAGGGGTTGGGGGAGGCAAAAACGGCTGTTGCAAAACGGCCAAAATGTAAAATGGCCGTTATTGTAACGACTATTTTTGTAATTGACTGGGTTCAAGTGATCAAGCGACCGGGCGGGATCGGACGGACGCGGACGAGTCGGTCATCGCGAATCGAACAAAGTGACTATACCATGTCCCGCCCCGCTTGAGGTCCGTTACGTTATTTTTTTAATTATTCGATCGCCTACCCGACCTATTCCAATTAGGATTCTATCATTTGGTATCAGAGCTTGGTAGAATAATTGTTCCATCAATTCTTCATCCTTAATTTTAAAAAAGAATTAAAATTCGAAATCTCAAAAAAACAAAACCCTGAAAATTTGTTGTTATTTTGGTGGATTTGAGGCCAATTTTGAGTTCCTTGATATAAAAAACCCCTAGTTTTCAAATTTCGTGGCATTTAAAGGTGTATTAAAGATCCTACCATTGAAAGACTTTGACGGTTTGGAACTTGAAGATGGTTTTTGGTGGAAGAATGTGATTTGGCTTCAAGAGTTATTGGGTTTAGTTCTATCAACCAAGAGGAGCTTAAATTCAAAATTTGGTGTAATTTGGAGTTGCTTTGAAGGTGTTTGAAAATTTGGTGTTTTTGGTGATCTTGAAGACCTTCAAATCTTCACAGAGAAGAAGACTCAAAAGAGGTGTGTCTGATCCAAAAGTCTTCAAGTCAAAGATTGAAGAGTGTTTGTGGGCCCAAAGTGAAAAAAAAACAACTCGAAAATCTGATTTTTTCAAAAAATAAAATAAAACCACGTCACAACCACATCATCTGCCACATCAGCCGACACGCAGGTCAACTTCCCCACTCTCACCTGCATCAAGTGTAATACAACTTCAGAGAGTTGTCATTTTGACACTTAGTTTTTTTCAAGTGTCTTAAGAGTGCTATAGCATAAAATAGGCTCAAAATTGCCAAATTCAATCAAATTTTTTATCCTAATTTTAATACTTACAATTAATTATAAACAAGTAATTAAACATACTTGTTTGCTAATTAATTCTTGAATTTCATCACTTTCTTCCCAAATTTTCAATTTTTTTTCTAAGTATTGAAATTCAATTTTTTTCCGTTTCCTTCCAATTTCTTTAATTTTCTAAGCTAATTAACAATTAGTAATTGTTTTTACTTGATAGTTAACTAGTTCTTGAGTCCGAACTTTCATTCCGTGCCAATTTCTTTTGTGCTTTTTTTCTTTATTTTTGTTGAAAACTTCATTGGCTCCGTCCGTTAGATTTGAGTTGTACGTCTTTCTATCTAACAAGAATCTATTCTTCCACAAGGATTAGCATACGTGTGAGATTGATTGGATTAGAGGTTCTTCACCAACATTGGAAGAACACTAGAGTGAAGTGAGACTTCAGCGAAAACACAAGTGACGTGAGGAACTCTTGCTCTAACTTGTTTATTGAGTTTTGTAGGTACAATGACGAATTCCAGAAGTCATTCTCATAATGGAGAAGATCAACTGTCCCATATACTTCGGGAATTTAATAGATGAGTACGACGATAGGAGGGATGTCAGAACGAATGGGTAGTGTGGAGAATAGGTTGGTGAATGTTGAAAATATTAGTCGAGTGGGTACTCCCCAATAGAATATTGACGTCGAGTCAAGTAAGGGTCCTAACACATCACCTACTCTTACCCCGGCCAAGTACAAGAGTTGCTCCTTCCCCAAACTCACTCCGCACCTTCTCCATATATTTTCCCACGTACAATCCCAAACACCACCACCCAAGGTCCTATGAGACGAACGAACCCTCAAATACATCCATATGTATATCGGACAACCCAAGAGGAACCAATACACCAAATGACCCCGAGAGTCACGCCACCAAATGCTCCCCACACACCAATGTATGTGCCACTATAAGATTTTCACCCGGAGCAACAAATTCATTTTCAAAACCGCCTATTTGACGAAGGCGTTGAGGAGGTTGATCGGGAGAGATGGTGGGAGGAGCCTAGATACGGAGGGAGACATGGAAATGATGCCCATAGAGTATGAGAGAGACGAAGAGGTATGGGTATGCCGTATGTTCAAGAAGAGAGGGGTAGATGACAAGGTCATGATGATCGGGAAAGATGGCAGGGATATGAAGATAGGGGAGTTCAAGATCGCAATTTGAATACTATTAAAGTGGAACTTCCCAAGTTCAAAGGAGGTAGTGATCCGGAAGAATTCTTGGAATGGAGGTTACAAAGCGAGCGAATATTCCTCACCAACAAAATATCAGGTGCTTTGAAAGTAAAGTATTCCCTCACTCAATTGAGGGATATGCATCCACTTGGTGGGAATCCAAGAGGTGTTAACGAGCTCAACGATACGTATTTGATATTCCAACTTGGCAAGAGTTGATTGAGCTCATGGAAATAAGATATGTGACACCCGACTATTATCAAGGCGTTCTTAAGAGAGTGTACATGTTGAGACAATGTAGTAAGAGTGTAGAAGAGACTTCGATGAGTTTGAGAACTTGAGGTTGAAGTCCAAAATTGAAGAACACTTGAACTACACGGTGATCCGTTTTTGTGGCCAATTTGAATCATGAAATCTTCAAATCTATGAGGCTTCAATCCTATACAACTCTTGAAGAGGCATTTCATGACGTAACTAAGGTTAAAATGGACTTGAAAATGGAGAAATCTTACAAGGCCAAGAATGTCTATCCTCATCATGGAGCTAAGATAAGTGGGATAAGCCCATGATCACTACTTCGACTCCTCAAGCCAAGTTCGACTACAAACCTAAGGGCGACGACAAGGCTAGAGGAGGTAACAATGCTAAAACTAACTTTCCTCATCCTTCTACCGTTCAATGTTTTAAATGCCAAGGTAGAGGTCACATTGCTAGTTAATTCCCTAATAGGAGATCAATTGTGGCTATTCTTAATGGTTATCTAACCGATGAAGAGGAGGAAGGTGGTGAGGAGGGTGGTGATGGTGAACCTAAAAGTGAGCACCGATGAAGAGGAGGAAGGTGGCGAGGAGGGTGGTGATGGTGAACCTAAAAGTGAGCATGAGGGAGGATTTGAAGAGGAGGATGATGAGCGACACCTAGAGGAGAATATTAATTTGGCGTGTGTGTTGCGAAGGATCATGGGTACAATGAATAGGGAGGAACTTGATAAATGGAAAAATCTATTCCATACTCGATGCAAAATTATGAATAAGGTGTGTTCCTTGATCATTGATGGTGGTAGTTGCACAAATGTGGCGAGCACAATATTGGTTAACCATATGAAGTTTCCCACAAGGAAATATCCTATCCCCTACAAGTTTCAATGGTTCAATGATTGTGGAGAAGTGAAGGTCACCAAGCGGGTGGTAGTGAAGTTTAGCATTGGCAAGTACCAAGATAAAGTCCTATGTGATGTAGTGCTAATGCAAGCTTGTCATGTGTTGCTCGGGAGGCCATAGCAATTTGATAGGGATGCACAACATAATGGGAGGTCTAATAAGTATACCTTTGTCTTTGAGGGAAGAAAACATATCCTCACCCCATTGACACCCTATCAAGTGAGTGAGGACTATAGAATCATGAATGAGCTTCGGGAGAGAGTTCAAAATGAGGAGGTTGAGAAAGAGTCTCTACTTAGCCAAGAGGGACAAGGGGTAACAAGGGGGAAAGTTAAGATGTGTACACTTGCCAAACCAAATAATTGTTTGAAAGGAGTTGATGAGGGGAATTTTATGGCGTGTCTTGTTAACAAAGATCTCTTGTTGCATACTAACCAAGATACTAGCAATTTACCTAGTATTGTTTCTTCTCTTTTGCAGGATTTTGACATCTTATTTTCGGAGGAGATGCCCAAAGGATTGCCTCCATTGAGGGGTATTGAACATCAAATCGATTTTGTACCGGGTTCCCAAATCCCCAACAAACCGGCATATAGGAGCAATCCGGAAGAAACTAAAGAATTACAAAGGCAAATAGAAGAGTTACTTGACAAAGGGCTAGTGAAAGAGAGCCTTAGCCCATGTGTCGTACCCGTGATACTTGTTCCCAAGAAAGATGGCACTTGGAGGATGTGTATCGATTATAGAGCCGTTTACAAAATAACGGTGAGTATCGACATCCTATCCCGAGACTTGATGATATGTTGGATGAGCTATATGGCTCAAGTGTGTTCTTTAAAATTGATCTTCGAAGTGGATATCACTAAATTCGTATGCACCCCGATGACGAGTGGAAGACGACCTTCAAAACCAAGTTTGGGCTATATGAGTGGCTTGTCATACCATTTGGTCTCACCAATGCGCCTAGAACTTTTATGAGATTGATGAACCATGTGTTGAAGCCTTTCATCAATAAGTTTGTCGTAGTTTATTTTGATGACATTCTTGTCTATAGCAAGACTATTGAGGATCATGTGTGACATTTGAGACAAGTTTTTGATGTCTTGTTGCGTGAGAGGTTGTATGCTAATCTCAAGAAGTGTTCATTTTGTGTTGACTGGGTGATATTCTTGGGTTTTGTGGTAAGTGTGAATGGCGTGGAGGTTGATGAAGAGAAGGTCGAATCCATTAGAACTTGGACCACTCCTAAAAATGCAACCGATGTAAGGAGTTTCCATGGGTTGACAAATTTCTATAGGAGATTTGTGAAGGGTACCATTGCCGCTTCTTTAACCGAATTGATCAAGAAAGATATACCTTTTGTATGGGGAGATGAACAAGGGAAGGCATTTCAAGAGTTGAAGGCGAAATTGAGTACCTCTCCATTATTGCAATTGTCGGATTTTGAGAAGACATTTGAGATTGAATGTGACGCTTCGGGTATTGGCATTGGTGGAGTCTTGATGAAAGAAGGGAAGCCATTGGCCTACTTTAGTGAAAAGTTAAAACTTATGAAAACAACTTAGGTTTTCATCTTGCGACTAACGTAAAAATGTAGCTTTTCCGGGATCTTTGTATTGAGATATCCTTATAATACCCCTAGGAACCTTGGGTTGAAGTATTGTGAATTATGAACAACAAACGAATTTTTTTTTGTGTGGAGAATGGACAAACCCGAGAGCCTCTAACTCTTGCTCAAGTTTTCTTGGTTTTTTTCTAAGTGTTGAGACTTGTCTTGCTACTAGGGTGAATATATAATAAAATTAAGGGTCAAGATTAATACACTTGTGTGGCTTGGATGAAGAAAATTTAAATATCTTGTGTCAAGTGGGCTCATTGACTTAGTCAATTATATCAAGCTTTGGTTTTTCAAGACTTGACCCTTTAACCTTGGTCACTTGACCACTTAACCTTGTTCAATTTTTCGACCAAGCCCATGTGGGGGGGGGGGGTGACACGTGTCACCCTCCCATTCGTTATAATATTTCGTTTCTCGATATTTTCATAATTCCGATAAATTCTACAAGTCTCGAATCTTAACGTCATGTTTTATTACGTACGTTCTTATATACATGTCCTGGAATTACGGGGTGTAACATTCTCCACCCCTTAGAAACATTCGTCCCAAATGTTCTTTCGGAGTTAATCTATTTAAATAGCGACATAGCCTCCTTTAACTACACCCAATCATACCAAAATATGCCACCCACGGCCACATAACAATACATAAGTAATTACGTAATTTAAACTGACAAGTACGATAAAATGAATTACCTGAAGGTGTAGGGAATAATTGAGGATACCTCCTCATCATGTCCTCCTCCGCTTCCCAAGTCATCTCCTCTCTATTATCATTCCGCCACAAGGCTTTGACGGAAGCCACGTCCTTGGTCCGCAGTCGCCTGACCTGACGATCAAGTATCGCTATGGGACTCTCCTCATATAATAATCCATCTGTCACCTGGACATCACTAACTGGGAAAACTCTCGATGGATATCTGATACACTTCCGCAACATTGAAACATGGAAGACTGGATGTATGCCTCCAAGTCGGACGACAGTTCTAACTCATAGGCAGCCTGGCCTACTCCGCGGACGATCTGATAAGGCCCAATGTACCTTGGGCTAAGTTCCCCCCTCTTTTCGAACCTCATCACACCCTTCATGGGTGATACTTTCAAGAAGACCCAATCGTCAACCTGAAACTCCAAGTGTCAATGCCAATTATCTACATAAGACTTCTGGCGACTCTGAGCTGCTAATAGTCTCTCCCGGATAAGCTTCACCTTATCCACAGCCTGCTGAATCAAGCCTGGGCCAACTAACTGAACCTCGCCCACGTCGAACCAACCAATCGGCGACCTACACTTCCTTCCATACAAGGCCTCATATGGCGCCATCTGAATACTGGAATGGTAGCTGTTATTATACGCAAACTCAAATAGAGGCAAGTGATCCTCCCAGCTACCCCTGAAATCAATAACACAGGCCCGCAGTATATCCTCAAGTGTCTGGATAGTACGCTCTGCCTGTCCGTCGGTCTGAGGATGAAACGCGGTACTGAGACTCACCTGTGTCCCTAACCCCTTCTGGAAAGACCTCCAAAAGTTAGCCGTAAACTGGGCTCCTCTGTCTGATATAATAGATGTAGGAACTCCGTGTAGTCTCACAATCTCCCTGATATAAAGTCTAGCATAATCCTCAGCCGAATAAGTAGTCATGACTGGAAGAAAGTGGGCTGATTTTGTCAGCCTGTCTACAATAACCCAGATGGAATCACACTTCCTCTGAGTACGAGGTAACCCTGTAACAAAATCCATGTTGATCACCTCCCACTTTCATTTCGGAATCTCAATCGCCTGTAATAGCCCACCGGGCTTCTGGTGCTCAACCTTGACCCGCTGACAATTTGGACACTGAGCAACAAACTCTGCTACATCCCTCTTCAGGCCATCCCACCAATACATACATCTGAGGTCATGGTACATCTTAATCGACCCCGGATGAATAGAGTAACGGGCATTGTGTGCCTCCCCTAACACCTGCTGACGAAGTCCCACAACATCGGGTACACACAATCTGCCCTCGTATCTTAGCACCCCATCAGACGCTACCTCAAATAAACTCTTCTCCTCTCGAAGAGCCGTATCTCGATACTGTATCAGAACCGGATCCTCATAATGTCGCCTTTTCACCTCCTCAACGATGGAAGACTCGACAACCTATCGAACCCGTACCCCACTATCATCGGTATCGACCAATCGAACCCCAAGGCTCGCCAACCGATATATCTATTGGACCATATCTTGTCTATCCGGCTGTACATCTGACAGACTCCCCATAGATCTACGACTCAGAGCATCTTCCACTACATTGGCCTTCCCCGGGTGGTATAGGATATCAACATCATAATCTTTTAGCAACTCTAACCACCGCCTCTCGCCATGAGTTCACTCCATACTGCACGAAGATATACCGAGGCTCTTGTGGTCAGTATAAATATCCACATGAACCCCATATAAATAATGCCTCCAAATCTTCAAGGCATGAATAACTGCGGCCAACTCTAAGTCGTGAGTAGGGTAATTCCTCTCATGCTTCCGTAGCTGCCGGGAAGCATAGGCTATAACCTTTCCGTGCTGCATCAATACACACTCTAGCCCGATACCCGAGGCATCACAATAAATCACATAACCCTCTAATCCCTCGGAAAGAGTAAGAACTGGAGCCGTCGTCAACTTTTCCTTCAATAACTGGAAGTCCTTCTCACAAGCTTTCGTCCACTGGAACTTAGCCGCTTTCTGAGTAAGCCTAGTCAAAGGTGATGATATCGAAGCGAACTACTCCACAAACCTACGATAATAACCCGCCAGCCCTAAGAAGCTGCGCACCTCCGTCGGAGTAGTAGGTCTCGGCCAAGTCTTGACCGCCTCAATCTTCGCCGTATCGACCCGAACACCGTCGGCCCCGATAATGTGCCCCAAGAATGCCACTGAGGCCAACCAGAACTCACACTTGGAGAACTTGGCGTACAACTACCGGCTCCGGAGGACTCCAAGTACCGTCCTCAAGTGATCTGCATGCTCCTGCTAGGTGCGAGAATAAACCAGGATGTCATCAATGAATACTATAACAAACGTATCCAGAAATGGCTTGAACACCCGGTTCATCAAATCCATAAATACCGCTGGAGCGTTATTCAAACCGAAAGAGATCACCCTGAACTCATAATGCCCATACCGGGTCCTGAATGCAGTCTTCGGGATATTTAACTCTCTAACTCGCACCTGATGATAACCGGACCGCAGGTCTATCTTGGAGAAACACCTCGCACCCTGCAACTGGTCAAACAAATCATCAATCCTGGAAAGGGGGTATCTATTTCTAATGGTTACCTTATTCAGCTGCCTGTAGTCAACACACATACGTAGCGTCTCATCCATTTTTTTTACAAACAAAACCGGCGCTCCCCAGGGAGAAATACTAGGCCTAATAAAGCCTTTTCCAGCAAATATTTCAGCTGGTCCTTGACTCCTCAACTCGGCGGGTCGTCACATGCACGGAATAGATATAGTAAGTATCCGCGATTAATACAAAACTCTATCTCCTCTGCGGAGGAATACTTGGAGATCATGCAGGAATACATCGAAACTCTCTAACTCTGGAATCGATCAAGGATCGACACCTCTGTATCGAATACCCGAACCAGATGATAGATGTACCCTTTCTGAACCATCTTCCTAGCCTTGAGGTAAGAAATAAACCTACCCCTCGGCAATGCTGTATTGCCTTTCTACTCAATAACCGGCTCACCAGGAAACTAGAATCGGACCAACCTGTCTCTACAATGAACATTGGAATAACAAGAAACCAACCAGTCCATACCCATAATGACATCAAAATCTGTCATCTCCAACTCTATCAAGTCTGCTAGGGTCTGACGACTGTATATGAACATCAGACAGTTTTTATACACCCGCTCAGCTAACACCGAATCACCCACTGGCGTAGCTACCTCAAAAGGCTCTATCGACACCCGATCTATTCCTATTCTACCAGCAATAAGAGGGGACACATAGGACAAGGTAGAACCTGAATCTATCAAAGCATAAACGTCACAACATGAAATCAACAATATACCTGTGACGACATCCGGTGAAGCCTCCTGGTTCTGTCGACTGGCTAAGGAATATATGCGGTTCTGGGGACCGCTAGAACTAGGACCCCTGCCATGACCTCTGCCGCGACCTGCTGGCCCGTGAACACCCTTCCCTCCGGGGCGCATAGCCACAGAAGATGAAGACCCAACAATTAACCCTGTAGGCTGAACCATACTACCCGTGCCCAGCATGCGGACACTCCTCACGGATGGTCTCGACTGCCGCATGAAAAACATGATCTCGAAGTAGCATGACACTCCCCAACATGAGACCTCCCACATCGGACACACCGAGGTAGGGGTGGCCTCATCCGGCTAGTACCTCTAAACCTTTGCGAACTCGCCTGGATACTGGCGGCTCCGAATAACGGCGATCAAACCTCGCCCGTAAGCGGGAAGGAGCACTGTGCGGTGAGCCGTAGACCTAACTGCTGCGAGGTTGTCCTCTCGAAAGTTACCACGAAACCTGCCGTCCCGGCCTCTTGGTGACACAGGTCTGGTGGTCCTCTCTCTCTGTCTTCAATACCCTGTGCGTATGCGTGCATCCTGACAATATCCATACCTAGCGATGAACTCTATCAGCCATGTCAACCACAATAGTGAGCGCATACCTGGCCAATGAATCAAACTCTAGGTTATACTACCTGATGGTCCTTCCATTCTGCCTTAATGTCAGGAACCTATCAACACGGGCTCTCCTCATCTCAGGAGGTAAAAAGTGATCAAGGAAGGCCTCTGTGAACTCGTCCCAAACAGCTGGATGAGCACCCACACCCCTAGACAGTTCCCATGACTCAAACCAGTTCAACGCAATATCGCGTAACCGGCAAGAAGCTAGCATAACTGACTCGGTCTCCGAGGCTCTAAGTACCTGCATAGTCCGATGTATCTGCCGAATGAACTCCTGAGGATCCTCCTCCGATCTCGAACCATAGAACTCGGGTGGATTACAACCCAGAAAATCCTGAATTCTCAAACTGTCGGCTTTAGGGTTAGCTACCTGCTCCTGTCGGGGCTGCCCTACCACTATGCTGGTCAATAAACTGATCTGCTCTCCATAGTATCTATACTCTGCCTCTGGCTGCGGGATTGGAGGCTCAGGTATCGAAATTTTTGGAGCTGCGGCTGCTCTCGGCTCCTCTAATCTGTCGAATCAACTTCGCCACCGGGCCTGACCTTAGGCATAGTCTGGGCCTGAGTCCTAGTAACCCTCTGTGTACCACTAGCATCTCCTACTGATGTCTTGCCCTTCTGGGCCCTGGTCGCCTTCCGTGGAGGCATAACTGATACATAAGAATAGGTCATAGAAGATTCAACCTAATAAGACAGCTCTACTGCACGATCTCAGAGAGAGAAAAATGGAAACCAATCCTAAATGTCCTGTGACCTCACGGTTATAGATGTGGTGCATAACACGATAACCAAGACTCTACTAGACACGGTGCGTAGACACTTTCAGAGACTAAGCGCTCGATACCACTTTTGTCACGACCGACCGGGCTCATGGCTGGTGCCCTACAGGCACCGCCTGTATATATCGAGATAATCGTGGAACATACATAAAATTTGTAACGTAAATAAACAAGAAAATAAACAACAGGTTAATGATAAGGCTACCTCCATGGATATATAAATACATAGCCAAAAACATTTACATCCATTTTGTTTACAACCCAACCCACACGATATGACTACAAACCTCTAAGAATTTTGACATAACCACTGTGACGGGACAGGGCCCCGCCATACCCCTGAATGTACATAAATCTACAACATCATGGAAATCGTACCAAAAGACAAGCCGCCGGAGAAATGGAGCTTTCTGACAACTGATCAGTGATCCTAAGAGTGAGGATCCGCAACTTGCTTACCCCTACGGCGTGAACGCAGCCTGAGAAAGGGGTCGATAAAATATGTATCAAGTATAAGAACTGAAAATACTGAAATGAAATCATATAGTCTAAAATAAATCTGGAGAGATGTATGATAACCAAATAACAGTACACTGCACCTTATTAACGCTGAGACTAATGAGAGTATCTTGTGCCATTTAAAAGTAGGAAGGTTATGATTAATTTAGGGCTACCCGCCCGTAATACCATTATGCAATCCTATTCATGGGAATTTAACCCGCACGGGAATCGAACCCGCATAGGTCACGTGGACCATGATGAGTATATATGGATACGCGTCGTGGAGAGCTAGCCAGCGAAATAGTCATGAATTTAACGCGCATGAGAATTGAACGCGTAGGTCGTGGACCCATGATGAGTATATATGGATACCCGCATCGGGGAGAGCTAATCCACGAAATAATACAATATCAAGGGAATTTAACCCATAGCATAACACAGATTGTCGGCCCTTAAGTGAGGGACGCGGTGATATGGAAATATTATACTAGCACGAATGTCTATTGTGAGCAACATATGCAACTTAAAATCATTTAGGACTCTCATTAGATTAAGGTGAATTACTTATCATTTTATAAGACTCAGGACACTAGCATGTCATGTCAAATCCTGGAATTTAACCCCAAGTACTACACCTTTAGAAATCCAAACCCAAGCTTTTAAAATCAAGCACTTCTACTTTCACAACCTAAGAAACTCATGCCTATAAATCAAGTAGACCAATATCTTAACTTTCCATAAAGCCGTTATAACTAACTTCCCATAAAGCCGTCATAACTCTTTATGTTTTAGACAATTAAGGCATTTTCATCTTTTAAAAACAAGTGAGTTAATTTTCTAACTCAACCAAACTTAGACATTCTTAGATTAAGTCAATGACATCAAAATGAAACCGAATTCCTTTAAAACTCGTACGTCCACCGTATTATACATTTGTAAAACTCATGCCCAAAAGATAGGGAAAGTTCTACATACCTTCACGGCTTAATCCACCCTCTAGGTTGAATACGCCTCACGTAGAATATCAACCTATAATAACCATAATACGTCTATCAACTTCTAGCATTCAATCGTAGAATAACTCTAAGTATAAAATCTCTTATTCTACGGAAAATTGGGCAGCACTTCCTTTGTTTCTACGTACTTTTACACCTTTTTCAAGGCCCGAAATCAATAATCAAACATGCCACATTTAAGGCTCAACAATTTAGCTAATCAAAGGGGATTACACGCCTAACAGGACGTGTAAAATTCTGCCCCACAATTGATATCAAAATAGTCCAATATGTCAATGTCATTCTCGGCTACAATGTACAACAATGCAAAGTCTTATCCAATTCTTTTTCAATCCAAGTTGTTTAGTCTAACATGTTATATAGCCGCAATGTTACATCCCGAAATTCTAGGACATGTTTATAAGAACGTACGTAAGAACTAAAAAATGTTAAGATTTGAGACTAGTAAAAATTTATCGGAATTATGGAAATGTCGGAAAACGAAATATTGCGACGAATGGGAGGGAGACACGTGTCACCCCCCTTAGTTGGTCTTGGACGAAATGGACCATGGGTTTTATGGTCATTTGACCAAGTTAAAGATGACCAAGTCTTGCTAGGCTAAGAGCTTGATATTGTTGACTAAGTCCAAGGGCCACTTGGCTTGATCTTTTAGTGGAATGCATCCAAGCCACCCATATGTGCTAATATTGACCCTCCATTGTGTTATTTAAACATACTAGTAGCAAGACAAGGCTTCTACACTTAGACAATTTTCAAGAAAGTTGTTCTTCACTATTGTTGCTCTCGGGTTCACTAGGGTTTCAAGGGGAAAAATTTTCGTTTGTTGTCCAATAATCTCCACACTTTAAACCAAGGTTCCTAAGGATATTGTAAGGGTATCTCAATAGAAAGATCCCGGAAAAGTGTCATTTTTGTATTAGTCGCAAGGTGAAAATCTAAGTCGCTTTCATAGGTTTGGATTGGAAATTGAAGGAAAGTTGTTTGTGATCTTCTAAGGGCTTCAAGTGGCGGATTGGAGTGTCAAGGAGAGGCTCTAAGTTGCTAGGGAGCGACTTCAGATCTTGAAGTTGGATTAAGGCTCGTTAAGGTAACAATCTTGTTCTCTTAAGTGTTATAAGATTACATATTATTGTAACCTTATATTTTAACTAGAATGAAGTATATGTATTGAAGATTGATAAGTGATATGGATAGTGGAATCCTAAATCCGAAATGGCATTGTTAGCCATTTGAAATTGAAATACAATTTGGTCGATAATTAGAATCGTCGCATGTTATCTACTTGAAGATTGTAGTTGTTATAATCGATTGCGGCTTGATAACATGTTATACTAAAAAACTTGGATTGAAAAGGAATTGGAAAAGATTTTGTGTTGTTGTACCTCAAATTGCCGAAAATGACATTGTCTTTTGGACTAGTTTGATATCAATTGTGGGGCAGAATTTTACATGTCTTGTTAGGTGTGTAATCCCCTATTGTTAAATACATTGTTGAGCCTTAAATGTGGCGTGTTTGGTTATTGAATTCGGGCCTTGAAAAAGGTGGAAAAGTATGTAGAAACAAAGGAAGTGTTGTCCGATTTTCCGTAGAATTTAGTGACTTTGCACATAGAATATTCTACGTTTGAAGCTAGAAGTTAATAGACATATTATGGTCATTATAGGTTGACATACTACGTACGTCATATTGGACTTAGCAAGTGGATTGAACCGAAGAGGTATGTGGAACTTTCTTATTTCTTGAGCATGAGTAGTTGTAAATATATAGTACGGTAGACGTACGAGATTTTGACGAATCTAGTTCCATTTGATATCCTTGGCTTGTCTTAAGAATGTCCAAGTTAGTTGAGTTAGGGAATTAACTCACTTGTTTAAAAATATTAAGGATATCTTAGTTTCTAAAAGTCAAGAGACTTAAAGTATTTTGAAAGTATATGATACTTGTTTTGTTTGGAAAGTTTAAGTCTCTTGGTTATAAAGAAGAATGTAAGTATCTAAAGCATAAAGTTAGTATAACGACTTTATGGGAAGTTGGTTATAATATCTTTATGGAAAGTTGAAAGAATGGTTTACTCTAGTAATGTAATAATGATAAATGACTTGAAATAATGAAAGACAAATTGATTTGAAGGCATCAATTGCTTAAGGTTTTAAAGAAAGAAGTCACTTGATTTAGAATCCTATAAATGTATTTCTAAAAGGTATTGTGACTTGTCTTGAAAAGTAGATATGACTTGATACTACGGTTATTAGTATCTTGGAAGTTTTATATGAAAAAGAGTCATTTTAAAAGAATAGAAGTACGTAGTACTTTGGGTTAAATTCCCGAATTTTATAATGACATATTAGTGCCTTAAGTAAACTAAAATGAGAGTGTATATGAACAAAGCTAATAAGAAGTTAGGGTATTTCTTAACGTGCTTATGTTATGTATGATAAGCCGGTAGTGCTTATGTTATGTATGATAAGTCGGTAGTGCTTATGTTATGTATGATAGCCGGTTGTGCTAGTGATATATTGTTCATTACGGGGTCATTCCCCGGGTTTGTGGCATTTACATATTTCGTGGATTTGCTACCCATGATGCGAGAAATACCTCATGCGAGTCCGTAGGGCTTATGCGGGTGAAATAGTCCTATGCGGGGCGGACCAGTCCTATGCGAGGAGATTACCTCATGCGGGTCCACACGACCTATTCGGGCGGATACAGTCTATGCGAGGAAATTACCTCATGCGGGTCCATACGACCTATGCGGGTGAAATAGTCTCGTGAGTAGGATTGCTTAATGACACTACGGGCGGGCGACCCTACTTTGATCATGAGCCTCCTATTTTTATGCAGTAAAGTATACACTTGTTTACTCTCATTGTTAGTAAGGCACAATGTACTGTTACTTGAGTTATCATACAAGTATCCAGCTTTATTTTTAGACTTTATGATTTCATTTCAGTACTTTCAGTTTTACATACTTGGTACATCTGTTGTACTGACCCCCTTTCCTCGGGGGATGCGTTCATGCCGCAGGTAGGGTTAAACAGGTGGTGGATCCTCATTCTTAGGATCACTGATCAGGTGTCAGAAGCTCCATTTCTCCGGAGGCTTGTCTTTTGGTACGATTTTCCCTGATGTTGTAGATCTATGTACATTCAGGGGTATGGCGGGGCCCTGTCCCGCCACAGTTGTTATTCTTAGAGATCTGTAGTCATATTTGTGGATTGGGTTTTAAGAACAGAGATGTACTATTTTATTTTTGGATTATGTATATTTTACGGAAGGTGGCCTTATCGGCTAGCCTGTTGATGTTTAATGTGTAAGTATTTTTATGAGTTGTGTATGTTCCGCTGCTATTCTCTGATGTATACCTGAAAGGGGTGCCCATATAGGGCACCAGTCGCGGGCCCGGGGTCGGGTCGTGACACGCAATCGATTATAACAACTACAATCCTTACTTTATATAACATGCGACGATTATAACTATCGACCAATTTGTATTGCAATTTCAATGGCTAATAAGCTCATTCTCGGATTTAGGCTTCCAATATTCCATAACACTTATCAATCTTCATTATACAATTCACATGATCAAATATCAACTACTATAACATGAAATCTTTAATTACATAAGTAAGATGAAGATTATTTATTACCTTGTTAAGCCCAAATACAATCCAAAACCTAAAGTCGATCCTTAGCAACTTTAGCTCCTTTCCTTCACGCTTCAATCCATCATTTGAAGCCCTTAGAAGTTTATAAACAACTTTCCTTTAATTTCCAATCAAAACTTATGAAAACAACTTAGGTTTTCATCTTGCGACTAACGTAAAAACGTAGCTTTTCCGGGATCTTTGTATTGAGATGTCCTTATAATACCCCTAGGAACCTTGGGTTGAAGTATTGTGAATTATGAACAACAAACGATTTTTTTTTTGTGTGGAGAATGGACAAACCCGAGAGCCTCTAACTCTTGCTCAAGTTTTCTTGATTTTTTTCTAAGTGTTGAGACTTGTCTTGCTACTAGGGTGAATATATAATAAAATTAAGGGTCAAGATTAATACACTTGTGTGGCTTGGATGAAGAAAATTTAAATATCTTGTGTCAAGTGGGCTCATTGACTTAGTCAATTATATCAAGCTTTGGTTTTTCAAGACTTGACCCTTTAACCTTGGTCACTTGACCACTTAACCTTGGTCAATTTTTCGACCAAGCCCATGTGGGGGGGGGGGGGTGGTGACACGTGTCACCCTTCCATTCGTCATAATATTTCGTTTTCCGACATTTCTATAATTTCGATAAATTCTACAAGTCTCGAATCTTAACGTCCTGTTTTCTTACGTACGATCTTATATATCTGTCCTGGAATTACGGGGTGTAACAACAGTAACCTATAATGCTACACAAGTATCGGGGTGCTTTCGTCCGCGATTTAACCTATGTCTAGTCAATTATAGCATATCCAAATCTTTCCTCTCAGTTTTTTATTCGAAATCATATAGGTTATGATAATTAGTGATCAATTAATTATCAAACATTCATACCAAATATTGACTAAATCTTAATCAAGTGAAGAAAAAATCAAACTACTACATTAATTCATGAATAAAAGTTTCAAGCGATTCATAAGAAAAACCCTAATAGAGTGTTTAGCTCCTAGCCATAGTCACACTAACAACTAACATAATATCCATACATAAACTGAATTAAAAACGAAAGAAAGGAAATTACGTAGAACAAAGTCTCCAATTGTAGCTCCTAATCGCCTTGTGTTATGTTGTGTTGTAGAATGACCAACCTCTTCATAGCATTAATCCCTAGGGCTTAAATATCCTCTAATTTTCGTGTCCTATGGACCAATCTGCCCTTAGCCAATTTGCCTTTGGAATTGAAATTTCCAGTCTGCATGATTACTGCATCTGCACTGGCGGTGCCGAAAACTCGCGACTTCTCAAAGACAAATGGCACCGTGGTACTTTCTGATGGCACCGCGGTGCTAAGAGTCCTGTGGCTCCTCGGTAAATATGGCACCGCGGTTCTGCATAGTGGCACCGCGGTGCTGCATTCTTTCGTTCTGAGTTGCCAACTTTCGTCCTTTTCGCTTCGGGAGCACCTTTTCTGTCCATTTCTCGTTCCTTTTTTTCCATTTTGCCTTTTGGCACCGCTGTGACTCAAAAGAAAGAAAAACAAACCTACTACTATACTAAACACAGCAAAAACAAGTAAAATACCAACTAAAAATGACTCAAAAAGCGTATACTAAATACACCTAACAGACTACTTTCACGGATGGCCTGAACCCAAGTAGCTCAAATGCTTCACGAAATCTAAAGAAAGCCTGAGAGAATTCCGGCCAAAAAAGGGAATGAAGTGTACCATTGTTACACAGCTAAAATGCGGCGACCATAAGTCCATTGCACAAATTGAAGTTAGTTCATTTCCACGATAGACGTAAAACACCTAGGTGGAGAAACCCGAGATATTTATTTGATCTTTATTCGATCTCCAGACAAACGGGGTTAGGTTCGAAGTCAGATTGAATCAAAGGTAACCAGGGTCAGCCAAGAAAGTCAGTTGTGGGGCCTTCAAGGATGACATCAGTAAATTCAGGGACCCAAGGATATCGAAATACAAATTTAACGTAGCAACTATAGATCTGGTCATGTCGCTGAGAGACATCAAAGAATTCAAGTTTCCCAAAGAAACTCACTCCAACCCGGATCGAAAGGACGTTGACCTGTGGTGTGACTTTTATAATACACCGGTACACATGACCGAGGACTACAAACACCTTTGATATGAGGTGGAACACATGTTCTGAGCTGGACACCTGAAGGAGTTCCTCAACAACTGGGCTAAGAGAAATCAAAATAAGCTTCTAGGTGTTGAGGAAGCGAAAATGCCACCATCATGGAAGCAAACGATCCACCTGATATTTGGTGGGGAGATAGTCGATACGTTCACTTATTTAGCTATTGAAAAGACCAAAGTCTTTGCCTCTACCAGAAAAAGACATTGGGAATATTGGGATTCCCTGAGTAAGATGCTATTGCCTTTGCTAAAGAGAATTGTATTGAAATATTATTCCCGTATAATGATGTTCTCGTAATATCCATTTATGTTCAAAATTCTATAATTAAGCATGTGTTAATTATTCAAGTAACTTGACCAACATCCAGCTTTGAGTCCTTAAAGAATTGTAATTGATAGATAAAGTAACTCCAGTCACCATATTATTGGTCGGATTTAACATGACAAATGAGATGACTCGGGGGGAGATAAGGTTGTTAATTTAAGATGAAGGGGTCACTCAGGACATGATGTTCGACATCATGAATAGTGATATTCCATGCAACATTATCATGGGAAGACCTTGACTCCATCTCATACTAGAAATCCCGTCAGTGTTTCACCAAACTCTAAAGTTTCCCACCTTGTGGAAGATAAAAGAGGTATGTGAAAGGCTATATGCGACCAAGAAATGAGAACTTTTGCCATAGTAGTTATACATAACAATAATGATCTCAAATAACAATTACAATACATGCACCCTTAACTGATCCTAAATCATAGGGAGGGGACCAGAAATAAGAAGGATGGAATGGAGGAATCAGAATAATATGGTGTGCCAAGGAGGTTCGTTGCTCCAAAAGACATCGATGCAATGAAATCAAGAATGGAGGAACTCAAAGAAGTCACACTCTTCGTCCTGACCTCGAATCTTAGCCTTGAGTTTAGGCTCAAACTTATTGTTGTTTTAAAGACTAATACAGACTGTTTTGTCTTCTCCTATTTAGTATTACAAGTGTTCTGCCATAGGTAGCCACCCACAAGTTTAGCTCTGACCCAGACTACTCTCTGATAAAGCAGAAAAGACAACAACTTTTCTTTGCCCAAAACCAATTTGTAAAAGAGGAGGTATCACGACTACTCAAAAGAGGATAAATTCGGGAGGTAAAATACTCAAATTGCTTGGCTGATTTTTTTGTAGTATCTAAGAAGCCCAACAAATTTAAGATATGCATACATTTTAATGATTTAAATAAAGCATTTCTGAAAGACTCGTTTCCTTTACCTCATATTGATCAAACAATCGATGTGATGGTAGGCACGAGTTTCTCAACTTTTTAGATGCCTACTCCAGATACAATAACAAAAAATTAGACCCAAGGGATCAGGAAAACCTTATCTTCATAACAAAGTATGACACTTATTGTTATAATGTCATGCCTTTTAGCATTAAAAATGACAAAGACACGTACCAAAGGATAGTTAATAGAATATTCGAGGAATATATATGAAACTCTGTGGAAGTCTATTTTGATGATATATTTGTTAAGTCTCTAAAGACAGAACCATTTAAAGAATTTAAAGGAAACCGTTAGCATCCTCCAAAAGAACAATTTGAAGCTGAACTCGGAGAAGTATACCTTCGAGGTTGGCTCTGAGAAATTCATAAATTTCCTTATATCCAACAGTGGATCAAGGTAAATTTGGAAAAGATCAAAGTCATTGAAGAGATACCAAACATGTTGGAAACGCAAAAGCCATATAAAGGTTGACCGGAAGAATAGTGGCCCTGGGAAAATTCATGTCAAGATCTTCACAGTGGTGCCATAAGTTCTTCAGCTTGTTAAAGAAAGAGAATGACTTAAAATGGACCCTGGAATGTTAGCCGACCTTTAGGGACTTGATGAAAAACTTATCTAATCCCCCCTTGATGACCAAACCAAATAATGGGGAATAATTGCTCGTGTACCTAGTAGGTCCCAAGCGTTATTCTGATCTGGGTGGAAAAACGTATGAAATATCCAATTTAATATATCAGCAAAACTTTGTTGGATGTCGACTATCAATATCCTCATATAGAAAAATTGGCCCTAGCACTAGTAAAAAAGGAGGTATCACGACTATTCACGAGCTCCTGAATGCTCTACGAGCGATAGTCTACATTAAATGAATGACTCGGGTCAATTTTGGAGCAATAATTAAAGATAGCATTCTCTTAGACATTTTAACAAACACCTTAAGTACATATGATCTTAGACTTCTCAACAAAGGGCACTTATGTAATTTAATCTCACGATCCTCCGAAATATTCTTTCTTAGTTTCACAATACCAACAATCAGTTTACTAATCAATATCAACTCATAATTCAAGCAAAACATCCCACGACTCATCTCACCATGACTTCATAGGTTTATGAGTTTGGATTACGAAAATTCCTTCACAACTTACTCTAAATCATTCATAAATCACAAATATAGACAGAGAAGGATAAATCCTACCTCGATGTATCAGAACCCTCTCAATACAACAAGTTATCCCAATATCAAGGGTTTCCAAAATCGCTTCACTCCGAGAAAGATAATATATATGATTACCATGAGAATTATCATGTTAACCTTGCGTGGTTTGCCTTTAGATTAACCTTGGGTGTTATGGAATCCTTAGAGAGTATTTAGGAGGGGTTTAGGGTCTGATGTTGATGAAAAATGAGTTCTAATTTGCGTAACCCACTTATAAGAAAGGTATAAAATCATATCTGCATAACTAAAATGGTTTTCTCAACTTAAATTCCCTGTTTTGGTTTCCTAAACCCCTGGATCATAAACAAGGCTTAGTTTGAAGGTACGAGGTATTACAATATCTCCCCCTTAGGATTATTCGTCCTCGAATGATGGGTCATGGTTAAGGAAAAGATTAGACATGACATGAATACATGAACGTGAAGAAACATGAAATGAAATATGAGACTGAATGACATGATTCCATGAGAACCTGAACATGAGGACATATCATAAGTACTGAATAAAGGAACGTGAAACGTGAGACATGGTGTTACACCCCGGAAATTTCAGGATATGTTTATAAGAACGTACGTAAGAACTAAAAAATGTTAAGATTTGAGACGAGTAAAAATTTATCGGAATTTTGGATTTTGTCGGAAAACAAAATATTGCGACGAACGGGAGGGCGACACGTGTCACCCCCCTTAGTTGTCTTGGACGAAAATGGCATGGATAAGATGGTCATTTGACCATTAGAGAGATGACCAAGTCTTGCAAAGACTTAAGCTTGACATTGTTGACTAAAGTCCAAGGGCCACTTGGGCAAGATCCATGTGAAACTCATCCAAGCCATCCATATGTACTAATCTTGACCCTCCATTAAGTTATATATGTACACTAGTAGTGCAAGACTTTGTCATTCTCAACACTTAGAAAAAATTTGAAATCTTGTTCTTGCTCACTATGAAGCTCACGGCAATGGGGAATTTTCCAAGAGGAAAATTTTCAATTGTTGTCCAATAATCTCCCCACTTTAATCCAAGGTTCCTAAGGGTATTCTAACGGTATCTCAATAGAAAGATCCCGGAAAAAGATTGTTTTCGTATTAGTCGCAAGGCGAAAACCTAAGGGGTTCTTCAACTTTGAAGTTGGAACTTGAAGATGAGTTCTTCATAGGCTTCTAAAGGTTGCTTGGAGTGGATTGGAATGTCGAAAGGAGGAGGTAAAGTTGCTAAGGATCGACTTGTAATCTTGGATCATATTTGGGCTAAATGAGGTATAATCTTCATCTTACTTTTGTAATTGAAGATTTCATGTTATTAAAAGTTAGAAATGATCATGTGATATGTGTTATGAAGATTGATAAGTGTTATGGAAATTTGGAAGCTCAAGTCCAAAAATGACATGTTGAGTCATTTGAAATTGAATTATAATTTGGTCGTTAACTAGAATCGTCGCATGTTATCTACTTGAAGATTATAGTTGTTATAATCAATTGCGGCTTTATAACATGTTATACTAAACAACTTGGATTGAATAGAAATTGGAAAAGAATTGGTATTGTTGTCCCTAATTGCCGAATGGACATTGTATTTTTGGACTAGTTTAATGTCAATTGTGGTGCGGAATTTTACACGTCTTGATTAAGCGTGTAATCCCCTATTGTTAACTACTTTGTTGAGCCTTAAATGTGGCGTGTTTGGTTATTGAATTCGGCCTTGAAAAAGGTGGCAAAGTATGTAGAAACAAAGGAAGTGTTGTCCGATTTTCCGTAGAATTTAGTGACTTTGCACTTGGAATATTCTACGTTTGAAGTAAGAAGTTAATAGACGTACTATGGTCATTATAGGTTGACATACTACGTACGGCATATTGGACTTGGCAAGTGGATTAAACCGAAGAGGTATGTGGAACTTTCTTATCTTTTGAGCATGAATAAGTTGTAAATGTATAGTACGGTAGACGTACGAGTTTTTGACGAATCTAGTCCATTTGATATCCTTGGCTTATTTTAAGAATGTCCAAATTGGTTGAGTTAGGAAATTAACTCACTTGTTTAAATATTAAAGATATCTTGGTTTTCAAAAGTTAAGAGACTTTAAGTATGTTGAAAGTATTTTTGATACTTGTTTTGTTGGAAAGATTAAGTCTCTTGGTTATAAAGAAGAATGTAAGTATCTAAGGTATAAAGCTAGTATAACGGCTTTATGGGAAGTTGGTTATAATAGCTTTATGAAAAGTTAAAAAGAGTGGTTTACTCTAAGTAATATAAGTATGATAAATGACTTGATAATGAAAGGCAAATTGATTTAAAGACATCAATTGCTTAAGGTTTTAAAAGAAAGAAGTCACTTGATTTAGAAGCCTGAAAATGTATTTTCTAAAAGGTATTGTGACTTGTCTTAAAAATGTAGTTATGACCTGATACTACGGTTATTAGTATCTTGGAAGTTTTATATGAAAAAGGAGTCATTTTAAAAGAATAGAAGTACGTAGTACTTTGGGTTAAATTCCCGGATTTTATAATGACATGTTAGTGCCTTAAGTAAACTAAAATGAGAGTGTATAGGAATAAGACTAATAAGAAGTTAGGGGGATTTCTTAACTTGCTTATTTATTGTATGATAAGCCGGTAGTGCTTATGTTATGTATGATAAGCCGGTAGGGCTTATGTTATGTATGATGGCCGGTTGAGCTAGGGTAAGAGTATAAATGAGGGGTAAACCCCCAAGACGTTATACCACCTTCTCCAGGGTAAGAGTATAAATGAGGGGTAAACCCCCAAGACGTTATACCACCGCCTGTGGTAAGAGTATAAATGAGGGTAAACCCCAAGATGTTATACCACGTGTTAGTGGATTTGCTATGATCACGAGGAATACCTCATGCGAGTCCTTATGGGCTTATGCGGGTGAAATAGTCCCGTGCGGTAGTCTGACTATGCGAGGAATACCTCATGCGGGTCCACAGGACCCATGCGGGTGAAATAGTCCCAGGAGTAGGATTGCTTATTGATACTACGGGCGAGGGACCCTGTTTTGATCATGAGCCTCCTATTTTATGCAGTAAAGTATATACTTGTTTACTCTCATTGTTAGTAAGGCCGCATGTCTTTGTTATATGAGTTATCATACATGTCTCCGGTTTTATTTTTGACTTATGATTTCACTACAGTACTTTCAGTTTCACATATTTGGTACATGTTGTACTGACCTCCTTCGGGGGGCTGCGTTCATGCCGCAGGTAGAGTATACAGGTTGCTGATCCTCACTATTAGGATCACTGATTCAGCTGTTGAGAAGCTCCATTACTCCGGAGGCTTATCCCTGGTATTGTCGGTTGTTGTACATTCAGGGGTATGGCGGGGCCCTGTCCCGTCACTGTTGTTATTCTTAGAGGTCTGTAGTCATGTCTAGTGGTTTGGGCTGTAAAGAAAGAATTGTGACTGATGTTTATTTTATTATGTATGTTTTACGGAAGGTGGCCTTATCGGCTAGCCTGTTGATGTTTATGTCTAAGTGTTTTATGAGTTGTGTATGTTCCGCTGCTATTCTCTGATGTATACCTGTAAGGGGTGCCCAGGTAGGGCACCAGTCGCGGGCCCGGGGTCGGGTCGTGACAAAAGTGGTATCAGAGCAGTTAGTCCTCGGAAAGTGTCTACAGACCGTGTCTAGTAGAGTCTTGGTTATCGGTGTGTTGTGCACCACATCTATAACCAGGAGGCTGCAGGACATTTAGGATTGGTTTCCATTCTTCTCACTCTGAGATCGTGCGATAGAGCTGTGTAGTTAGGGTCGTCTCTCCAACGATTATGTTGTTTGCCTACGAGAAAGCGTGATGACCGGGAAAGATTATGTGGATTGCGTATCCAGGTTGGTAATATTGGTAGTATAGTTGGTATTGTGACATACAACTATACGAATTTATGTATGAGGGTCGGACGCGTGTTGCCTAGAATGGTTTTAGGTTACCAGAATTTGGTAAGGACTAAATAGATACCGGGAAGGTATGAACAGTTAAGGAACTCTCATCAAGGTTTTACGTGCTAATTTGAGATATTTAGGTGATGATGAGTTGTGTGAGAATGTAATGGACCCTTAATAGGTTATAATTAAGGGACTTAATGGAATACTATGTGAATAGTTTAAGCTACATGGTATGATTAAGAGAATGGTACGGGTGAGATCCGTATGGAGTAAGTATGGTTGTTGTGGTCAAGACAACACGATTATGGTATTACGAGAAGTTTTTTTTTTATACCCGTTTACGGGGGGACTGATAAGGTAGGCGTGGAGCATGGAAATTGTGAGCCTAAGAATAGTGATAACCGTCGAGACCTTAGGTATATAAGGCCTTCTCGGGTAGTAAAAAGTTAAGTCAGACCAAGGATAAGAGTTAAGTACGACGCCGAGTCGGGTTGAGGACCTATTAAGGGTCGCCCCATAGCCTGTAATGGAATGTGATCAGTTGTTAGTAGTCGCTCGTGGCGAGTCACGAGTGCAAGGCCCAAGTCTAGTTAATCATTTTATGGGTTCGTGGACGCATTCCACCGGAACCAGGTTGTGAGAGCCGGAAATGGCCTTATGTTGTTTAGAATAGTAACTCCAAAGATTGGAGGCCCGAATCAGTATGAAGGCTATGTACGTACGCTAGAATAAGTTTGGAAGTACGGGAAGAGTACGACCGATGAAAGAGAGCAACCAAGTGTAAAGAAATGGAGCACGAATCCACGAGGACCTTTCGAGGTGACTACACGTGAGTGTTGGGTGGTAGGCGAGCGGGTAGATAATAATTACGTAACGTCGATCGTTGGACCACTATGACCTAGCGAGCTGTTATGTGACGTTGAGGTCATTATGAGCACGGGCTAGTTGGCCTCTTGTTATGCCAACATTGGTGCAGAGAGATTGGCTCGATTCGATTTTTCGGTAAGTCGATTATCGTGTAAAGGAAGAGAAGTGGTAGTAACCAGTGAATTATCCTTCCTTCTTTGGCATCATTGTTTTTTATAAGTCTGTGTGACTTGTTCATTTGAGCTAAATTAACGCAGGAAGTAAGTAATAATTGAATTTGAAGGAATTTATGTTAAGTGCCCTTGGAGGTACTTGGAGTTGGTTTGGTGTGGCGGTCCGGGCCACGACCTTCCGGATAATTTCAGAAAAATGTGCAAGGCAAGAATAAAATAAGTACGAGTGCTGCCGGCGGCAAGCTGAGGGCATCTTTGGTAGGTTTTGAGAATCTACATGACTTTAAGGCGGTGCGTGAGGATTAGATATTTCTTGGACGAGAGGACCCGTGATTAGGGTGTGACTCGAGGAAAGTTTAAGAAAGGAGATAAGTTCTCCCACGTAAAGGACATATTTACGTATTATGGGGTTGCGTGTACCCATGTTGTTAGGCGAGGATACGAGGTAGTAAGGTCTTGGTATCGTCATGCCATAGGTTCTGATTGTAGATAAGTGGGAAAAATGTTGTGTTAGGGTAATTAAGAACGACGCATTTAATTGGTCGGAAGTATCGTAAAGATATAAATGCAGGTTATGCGCACGTATGAAATCTATGCGATTATGAATCAAGATAGAAATACTTTTGCTAATAATAAGCCTAAGGTAAGGTTATGACCAGAATGATAAAGGAGAATACGACTATGGTTATGTAAGTTGCACGAGATATGATTACCCCAGACTAGTGTAAGACCATTAGTAAATAATGGGCAGTAAGAACACCTCAAGGAAAGGTGGTAGCATCGGGTTACTACTTGACGAGATCAAGGAAACCTTCCCCCCCTAAATTGTATTTGACTGGAAGTCTTAGCCATGAGGCAAGAAAAAGAATCAAATCTAAGTTGTGACCAAGTTTGGTTGCAGCAGAGAAAGGGAAACAGGAACCATAATTGAGATTAAGGACACCCGAATATTTCGCAAGAATGAGAAAGGTTTCCAATTATTGGAAGATAAGTTGACCACGACTACAGTTCTAACCCCTCTTGAAAGACTAGAGAGTTAGGTTATTATGGTAACACGTTGGGTGTTGGGCTAGGTTGTGTGCTGACGCAACCCAATAAGGATAGAGCCTATGTTTTCCCGGTAGTTAGGGAAGCAGGAAAGGAAATTACGCCACTCACGATTTAGAAGCGGCGATTAAATCATGCCTTGAAGATTTGGGGGCATGGCGTATATATAGACTTCATGTGGATATTTATGCAGACCACAAGAGCCTCGGTATATCTTGCATGCAGACGATTAAATTTGCGGCGAGAGCGGTGGTTAGAGTTACCCGAGGATTGTGATATCGATATCCTATACCATCCGGAAAGCCAAAAAGCGATTACATGTACTCTTAGTCGTGGATCATGGGTAGTCATCGGATGGGCAGCGGATAAACATGGCGTGGTGCGTGAGATTCATCACCACAGAGCCTAGGGGTTCGATTATTTGTTTCCCAGTTAATGAAGTTTGGATCAGAGGTTCGAGTCTTCCGCCGTTGAGGAGGTAAAGAGGTGACCGTATGAGGATCGATTATGATCTGATATCGAGATACGGCTCTCAGAAAGAGAAGAGCTGTTTGAGTAACATCGGATTAGGTCTTTGTGATATGAGGATAGATTGTGTACCGGTCTTTGCAGGACTAGTCGGAGTCTTAGGGAGGCACGCAATGCTTATTGCTCTAATTGTTCGGGGTAGACTATGTCGTGTAGTGACCTAAGATGTATGTATTGGTAAGGTGGCCTAAAGAGGGACGTAGCAGAGTTGTTGCTTAATATCCGAATTAGTAGCAGGTCATGGTTGAACACCAGAAGCCCAGTGAGCTATTACAGGCGATTTAGACCCCGACTTAGATGTGGGAGGTAATTAATATGGATCTTGTTACAGTGTGGCATCGTACTCAGAGAAAGTGCGACTCCCTGGGGGTCATGGTAAATAGGCTGGCGAAACCAGCCGTGTTCTTTCGGATTGGGACCACTTACTCGGCTGAGGTTTATGCTAGCTTGTATAGCAGGGGGATTGTGAGACTGCACGGGGTTCCTACGTTATGATGTCAGGCAGATGAGCTCGGTTACGGATAACTTCTGGAGGTTCTTCAGAAGGGATTAGGAACACAGGTGAGTCTCAGTATTGCATTACACCCTCAGACCGACGGGCAGCGAGCGTCTTATCCGAGCACAGGGATAGGTGGCGGGCTGTGTTATTGATTCGAGTTAATGAAAGAATTATTTGCCTCTTTGTTGAGTACGTGCGATAAGATACCCTTCCAAATTCGGATGGCCTGTATGAGGCCTTGTATGTAGAAAGTGTAGATCGCGGTTGGATGGTTCGACATAGGCGAGGTTCAGCTTATTTGGTCCGACTTGATTCGGGTTGTGGATAAGGCGGCTTATCCGGAAAGATTATTAGTAAGCTTAGAGTCGTGAAGCTTTACGCAGATAACAAGCGTTGACACATGGGGTTCAGCTTGACATTTTAGTATGAGTATTGTTATGTGGCCTCGTGTGGTATTATTGGTATGTAGGGGTTGTAAAAGAAGATTATGTCGCTATTTTTAAGTTTGACTCCCAAAAGAACATTCGGGGAAGAATGTTTCTAAGGGGGGAAGAATGTTACACCCCGGAAATTCCAGGATATGTTTATAAGAACGTACGTAAGAACTCAAAAATGTTAAGATTTGAGACGAGTAAAAATTTATCGGAATTTTGGATTTTGTCGGAAAACGAAATATTGCGACGAACGGGAGGGCGACATGTGTCACCCCCCCTTAGTGGTCTTGGACGAAAATGGCATGGATAAGATGGTCATTTGACCATTAGAGAGATGACCAAGTCTTGCAAAGACTTAAGCTTGACATTGTTGACTAAAGTCCAAGGGCCACTTGGGCAAGATCCATGTGAAACTCATCCAAGCCATCCATATGTACTAATCTTGACCCTCTATTAAGTTATATATGTACACTAGTAGTGCAAGACATTGTCATTCTCAACACTTAGAAAAAATTTGAAATCTTGTTCTTGCTCACTATGAAGCTCATGACAATGGGGAATTTTCCAAGAGGAAAATTTTCAATTATTGTCCAATAATCTCCCCACTTTAAACCAAGGTTCCTAAGGGTATTCTAACGGTATCTCAATAGAAAGATCCCGGAAAAAGATTATTTTTGTATTAGTCGCAAGGCGAAAACCTAAGGGGTTCTTCAACTTTGAAGTTGGAACTTGAAGATGAGTTCTTCATAGGCTTCTAAAGGTTGCTTGGAGTGGATTGGAATGTCGAAAGGAGGAGCTAAAGTTGCTAAGGATCGACTTGTAATCTTGGATCATATTTGGGCTAAATGAGGTATAATCTTCGTCTTACTTTTGTAATTGAAGATTCCATGTTATTATAAGTTAGAAATGATCATGTGATATGTGTTATGAAGATTGATAAGTGTTATGGAAATTTGGAAGCTCAAGTCCGAAAATGACATGTTGAGTCATTTGAAATTGAATTACAATTTGGTCGTTAACTAGAATCGTCGCATGTTATCTACTTGAAGATTATAGTTGTTATAATCAATTGCGGCTTTATAACATGTTATACTAAACAACTTGGATTGAATAGAAATTGGAAAAGAATTGGTATTGTTGTCCCTAATTGCCGAATGGACATTGTATTTTTGGACTAGTTTAATGTCAATTGTGGGGCGGAATTTTACACGTCTTGATTAAGCGTGTAATCCCCTATTGTTAACTACTTTGTTGAGCCTTAAATGTGGCGTGTTTGGTTATTGAATTCGGCCTTGAAAAAGGTGGCAAAGTATGTAGAAACAAAGGAAGTGCTGTCCGATTTTCCGTAGAATTTAGTGACTTTGCACTTGGAATATTCTACGTTTGAAGTAAGAAGTTAATAGACGTACTATGGTCATTATAGGTTGACATACTACGCACGGCATATTGGACTTGGCAAGTGGAATAAACCGAAGAGGTATGTGGAACTTTCTTATCTTTTGAGCATGAATAAGTTGTAAATGTATAGTACGGTAGACGCGTCACGAGTTTTTTGAATCTAGTCCATTTGATATCCTTGGCTTATTTTAAGAATGTCCAAATTGGTTGAGTTAGGAAATTAACTCACTTGTTTAAATATTAAGGATATCTTGGTTTTCAAAAGTTAAGAGACTTTAAGTATGTTGAAAGTATTTTTGATACTTGTTTTGTTGGAAAGATTAAGTCTCTTGGTTATAAAGAAGAATGTAAGTATCTAAGGTATAAAGCTAGTATAACGGCTTTATGGGAAGTTGGTTATAATAGCTTTATGAAAAGTTAAAAAGAGTGGTTTACTCTAAATAATATAAGTATGATAAATGACTTGAAATAATGAAAGAAAAATTGATTTAAAGGCATCAATTGCTTAAGGTTTTAAAGAAAGAAGTCACTTGATTTAGAAGCCCAAAATGTATTTTCTAAAAGGTATTGTGACTTGTCTTAAAAATGTAGTTATGACACGATACTACGGTTATTAGTATCTTGGAAGTTTTATATGAAAAGAGTCATTTTAAAAGAATAGAAGTCGTAGTACTTTGGGTTAAATTCTGATTTTATAATGACATGTTAGTGCCTTAAGTAAACTAAAATGAGTGTATATGAATAAGACTAATAAGAAGTTAGGGGATTTCTTAACTTGCTTATTTATTGTATGATAAGCGGTAGTGCTTATGTTATGTATGATAAGCGGTAGGGCTTATGTTATGTATGATGGTAGGTTGAGCTAGGGTAAGAGTATAAATGAGGATAAACCCCAGGCGTTATACCACCTTCTCCGGGGTAAGAGTATAAATGAGGGTAAACCCGAGGCGTTATACCACGTCTTGGGTAAGAGTATAAATGAGGGTAAACCCCAAGACGTTATACCACATTAGTGGATTTGCTACCCATGACGCGAGGAATAACTCATGCGAGTCCTTATGGGCTTATGCGGGTGAAATAGTCTCACGCGGTAGTCTGACCTATGCGAGGAATACCTCATGCGGGTCCACAGGACCCATGCGGGTGAAATAGTCCCAGGAGTAGGATTGCTTATTGATACTACGGGCGAGGGACCCTGTTTTGATCATGAGCCTCCTATTTTATGCAGTAAAGTATATACTTGTTTACTCTCATTGTTAGTAAGGAACAGTGTACTGTTATATGAGTTATCATACATGTCTCCGGTTTTATTTTAGACTTATGATTTCACTCTGATACTTTCGGTTTCACATATTTGGTACATGTTATCGAACTCCTTGGCTGCGTTATGCGCGGTATAGTATCTGATTCTTGATTCTCACTATTAGGATCACTGATTCAGCTGTTGAGAAGCTCCATTACTCCGGAGGCTTATCCCTGGTATTGTCGGTTGTTGCACATTCGTGGTATGGCGGGGCCTGTCCGTCATTGTTGTTATTCTTAGAAGTGCATGAGTCATATCTAGTGGTTTGGGTTGTAAAGAAAGAATTGTGGTGATGTTTATTTTTATGTATGTTTACGGAAGGTGGCCTTATCGGCCAGCTGTTGATGTTTATGTCTAAGTGTTTTATGAGTTGTGTATGTTCATTGCTATTCTCACGATGTATACTGTAAGGGGTGCCTGTAGGGCACGATGCGAGCTTGAGGGTCGGGTCGTGACACATGGATACACAAAAGAGATGACATAAATAATTAAGGTATTTACCTTGATCGTTTTCTACTTGTTCCTCAAATGAGTGTGGATATATGGACATTATGTCTTCTTCGACTTTCTATCTAGCCTCCTCTAACTTCTCCACAACACTTTCACCGAGTCAACTTTATTAGTTCTCAACTTTCGAATCTGATGATCCAAAATAGCCACAAGGATCCCCTCATAGGTCAAACCATCTTTAACAATAATGGAGTAAGTAGGGACAACCAACGATGGGTCTCTCATACACTTTCTCAACATGGATGCATGAAATGCATATGAACTAAATCTCGTGGCAATTAAAGTTCATAAGACACTTGGCCAAGTCTCCTCAAATCCTATATGGTATGATATATCAAAATTGAGCTTCCCTTTCTTCCCAAAACCTCATGACACCTTTCATAGGTGAACTTTCAGAAATACTTAATCATCAACTTGAAACTCCAAGTCTCTATGACTCATATTCGGATAGGATTTTTGGAAACTCTAGGCTATTTTAAATGCTCGTGAATCAACTTGACTTTCCCCAAAGCCTGATAGACCAAGTCTGGTTCTAATAACTCTGTTTCACCAATTTCGAACCAACCAATTAGTGATCTACACCTTCGCCCATACAGAGTTTCGAACGGTGCCATCTGGATGCTAGTATGATAAATATTATTATAAGCAAATTCAATGAGAGGCAAATGATCATCCCAATTACCTAAAATCAATAACACATGCTCTCAACATATCCTCAAGAGTCTAAATAGTACATTTTGCCTGGCTATCTATCTAAGGATGAAAAAATGTGATGAGACTTACCTTGGTACCCAATCCTTTCTAGAAAGACCTCCAAAAGTGTGTTATAAACCGAGTACTACGATCTGAAATAATGGACACTGGGTCCTATGAAGCCTGACAATTTCTCGGATATACAACTTAGCATAATTCTATAGTCTTGACTGACAAGAAGTTGGCTAATTTACTAAGTTGGTCCACTATCACCCAATTCAAATCATGCATTCAGGCGGAGCAAGGTATACCTGTTATGAAGTCCATATTTATAATTTCCCATTTCCAACCAGGAATATCAATATTCTAAGACAACCCACCAGGCATATGGTGTTCGACCTTCACCTGCTGATAATTCGGACACTTGGCTATAAAATCTGCCACATTCCTGTTCATGTCGTTCCACCAATAAATCTCCTTAAGATCATGATACATCTTGGTAGAACCTGGGTGAATAAAAAACTTGGAATTGTGCACTTTTGCCATAATTCTCTCTCTAAGTGCGTCCACATCAGGAATACCTAACCTGTCTCGGTACCTCAAGGTACCATCATCTCCCCCTTATTCAAAAGTCATTGTCTTATGCTTGTGAATCTCCTATTTTAGCTACAACAAGTAGGGGTTATTACATTGCTTCTCCTTTACCTCAGCTACCAAAAAGGATTCAGACTTGTTCTGCACAACAACACAACCATCTTCAGAGTCCATGAGTCGAACTCCTAGACTGGCTAGTCGTTGAATCTCCTTCGTCGTGATTCTCTTATCTTCTTCAACGTGGGATAAGATTCCCATGGACCGCCAACTAAGAGCATCAACTACTACATTCTCTTTCTCTGGATGATAGAGAACATCTATATCATAATCCTTTATCAATTCATGCCATCTTCGCTGTTTAAGATTCAACTCCTGCTACTTGAAAATATACTGAAGTCTCTTGTGATTTGTGAAAATATCAACATGAACTCCATACAAATAATGATGTCATATTTTGAGTACAAAAATCACAACAATCAATTCTAAGTCATGAGTTGGTTAATTCTTTTTATAAGGCTTAAGCTATATGGATGCATAAGTTATAACCTTACCATGTTGCATTAAATCACACCTAATACTAACTCCTGAAGAATCACAATATACAACAAACCAATCGGTTCCTTGTGGCAATGTTGACACTGGAGCGAAAGTCAGTCTCATTTTCAATTCTTTGAAACTATGCTCACATGCATCTGACCACTGGAATTTGACTTTCTTATGTGTTAATGAAGCCAATGGAGCTGCGATGGAGGAAAAACCATCTACAAACTATAATAGCCTGCCAGGCCCAAGAAACTTCATATCTTTGAGGCTGAGGTGGGTCTGCGCCAATTCTTTACAACGTCTATTTTCTGAAAATCAACCTGGATGCCTTCACCTGAAATCACATGGTCTAAGAATGCTACTGACTTTAGCCAAAATTCACTCTTGGAAAACTTCGCATAAATCTCGCAGTCCTGAAGTGTCCGCAACACTATTTTGAGATATTATGCATGATCAGCCTCACTACAGGAATATACTAGAATATCATCAATGAAGACAATGACGAAAAAATCGAGATAAGGCTTGAAGACCCTGTTCATAAGATCCATGAAAGCAGCTGGTAATTTGTTAATCCGAACGATATGACACAAAATTCAAACTGACTATAACAGGCTCTGAAGGCATTTTTTGGAATATCAACTTCATTAACTTATGCTGATGGTACCCTGATCTGAGGTTAATCTTGGAATAACACTAGGTACCCTAAAGTTGATCAAATAAATCATCGATTTTGTAAAGATGATATTTGTTCTTAATGGTAACCTTGTTCAACTACCAATAGTTAATGCACATACACAAGAACACATCATTCTTTCGAACAAACAAGCCTGCGCACCTCATGGTGAGACACTCGGTCTAATAAATCCCTTATCAAAGAGATCTTTCAACTGTAATTTCAATTCTTTTAACTTTGTTGGAGCCATTCTATACGGAGGAATAGATATCGTCTTAGTGCCGAGAAGTAGATCAATTCCAAAGTCAATCTCCCTATCGGGAGAAACTCCTAGAAGATCTTCTGGAAAGACTTATGGAAACTCATAGATAACTGGTACGGACTGAAGAGTTTAGGTATGGGTATCTGCATCCCTAACCCAAAATAGATGGTAACTATATCCTTAGATGTCTTTAGTTCTAGTTTTAAGATATGAAATAAATCTACCTATGGGTGCTACTACATCACCCTTTCATTCTATAACTGGTTCACCGAAAAATCAAAACTGATAATTTTGGTTCTACAACCTACTGTGGCATAACATGAAGATAACTAATCCATACACATGATTATATCGAAGTCTGCCATTTCTAACTCTACCACGTTGGCTACGGTAATGCGGTGATAGACTTTAATCGGTCAACCTCTATATACCTGCCTAGTTATAACTAACTCACCAACTGGAGTGGATACCTCAAAGGGTTCGTGCGACTTTTTTTGTTATATCCCAAATTTCTTAGCAACAAAATGAATTATATATGACAGAGTGGATTTAAGATCCATAAGGGCATAAACATCAAAAGTGAAAATGATTAATATACATGTGACCATATCTGCACAGGCCTCTATATCCTGATGACCTGATAGTGTGTAAAAATGGTTTGGACCTCCGCCTGTGTTACCAAACTTAGCTGGACCATGTCCTGATTGAGCCTGAGAATTATGAGGAACGATTAAATTTATGGACTGAGCCACATTATCTCCTATACCGTGCCTCACTAATGGACAGTATCTCTAAAAATGACCTTCCTGACCACACCCATAACATATATTCATACCCATATGGCACTCCTCCAAGTTTCTCTTACCACACTTAGTACAAATTGGGTTACTAAAAGAACATTGACCAACACTGGCCTGTGACTAAGAACTTGATGCCCTGAAGTTCTGCCTCTTGTTATTATTCCTGAACTTTGGAGCGGGGGCACTCATTGAAGTTGGAGCATGTCCTGATGACCTATTTTTGAAGAACTATCTACCTCTACCTCCCTCATGACTTAAGTGACCTGTAGACGTTTTTTTAGCAATCCACAGACTCTCGGCCCGAGGCAATTTTATATATAAAAAGGAAAGTACAAGGGTCCCCCGTGGGGGAAATACATTTCTCATCAGCAGGAATGCAAAAAAGAAAGAATAATAAAAAATCAAGTAAGTTATGATCATCACCGAGTTTATAACATACTCGATGATGATATTACATATGCGGATACAAACAAAATGAAGATACAATGTGAGCCTAAAGCTATAAACTACCTCCGGGCTTACAAAATCTTCAATCTGCAGTGTCTCATCTCTGTCATCCTCCCGGTACTCTAAAAATCTGATCATCTAGTAGTAGTCCTGGATCTGGATCTGGTAGTAATAGATGACGGTGCCCGAAGTGAAATCTTCGGAGCAGATCTCTGAATTGGAACCAATGGGCGGGTCTGTGTGCGGCAGAATCATCTGTCATGGCCACAGTACTGGTCTAACTCCTTAGTACCAATCCCCATGTATTTTCCAACTGGCTGTCCCATATCTGCTAATGTCTGTTGCTCTAACTGGTGATGTGTGTAGGGCTCGTGTGCCTGCAACCTGTACCTCTTTCTGTCAAGAGCCTCTACAATCATATCCAAAGTAGGTCCATATTTGTCGTGTCGTAATACTGCGTGTCTCGATGTATCAACTGTCTGATCTCGCGTCCATAAAGGTGTTGATGAAATCGTGCCTTTGCTCGGATAACTTCATTACCATTCTCGACGAGGATCCACGAATATCCCTGTTCTAGCGGGACAATCCCATCCGAACCAATCGGAAGAGCTGGTGTAACCTGTGAAATCTCAGTCTTATAAAGAACATAGTCATCCGTAAAAGAATCAGAACCCTCAGGAGTGCATTCTACTACCGCTGGTTTGTCAACCACTGTATTCCTATCCTCATCAAACAGGTCAGCCATGTCAACAAAATTATCATCATTGTCAGCCATATCTTCCTCGTGGATATCAACTTCCACCTCAACATCATCATCATCATCAGCAACAACCAACTTGTTACCACAAATCCTCCTCACACTACCAGAAGAAGGGATGCTAGTACAAGCTTGGTTCTAGGATACAAAGTTCTTGGCTAAAGAAGGTAGTGTAAGATTAAAGTCTATCCTGAAGGGGTCTTGTTGCTGGGTACATTTAAGAGCAGTGGGGGAATAGGGCGCAAATGAAAAGATAGGTAAAATCCAAAGGTACATTTAGGAGCATTTACCTTTGGCTTTTCCAATATCCAGTGGGGATAATGGATGAGTAAGGGTTAATGAGGGGGTGTAAAAGTTGGAGGAGGGGTAGGTTCGGATGGAGATGTGAGGTCAGGAGGTGGGGTAGGTTCGAGTGGAGAGGGTGTGATGTCGGATAGGGATGGTTGTGGGGTGGTCTCGGGTGGGATGGGGACAGGAGAGGATGAAGGATGGGTGGGCTGTCTGGGGTGGTGTAGGGATGCAGTATGAGGGGTGGGGTCAGGTAGGAGGATGGGCTCAGGAGGGGGAGTAGGAGGTGTAGGCTGTATAGAGTGGGGCTGAGTGACGGAAATGTGGATGGGGTTAGGTGATGGTTGGGCTATAGTAGCCTGGGTGTTGTTCTTAGAAGGTTGTTTTTTGTTAGCTTTGGCTTTTGTGGTTGGTTTTGCTTCCCAGTATTTTGGGTAGTTGGTTTTTGGATTTGAGGGACATTTTTCTTGCGTTTTTTGCCGGCAAGTACTTGCCAGTCGTTTGGATTTTTGGGGATTTCTTTATCTTGATTTGGATTTTTGGGAAGATTGTTTGTTTGATTTGGGTTATTTGGGGGATTTGGATTATCTGGGTTATCATTGGAAGGTGGATGAGGGGGATGGGTGTTTTATTTTTCCTTGGAAGGTCTCAACGAAGAATTGAGTTTCTAGCACCCATGTACATCATGTCCTTGAAGGGAACAATTTTTGCAGTACTTAGGGAGATAATCAAACTGAATCTTATAAAAATTCGTTTGAATACCTCCCTCTTTGGCGATTTGGATTTGGATTGATTTTGGGTGTTCGCGCAGCAAGTCTAACTCGACCTTCACTCTAGCACAACTAGGTCGGGTCTTGTTTTTTGTTGCGACATCAATACATATCGGTCTACCCACAACAAAAGCAAAGGATAACAAAGTAGACTCTTCAAAATAAATGGACGGCAGATTAGGAAATGAAACCCAGGCCCAAGCAATACTGGTTTCTTTGGTCGGTTCAAAATTCACCTCATACTTCATAGAACGCATCAGATATGACACGTTCTTCCATTTAATATCAAATGATCCATTAATAGATATCAAGGTATCATAGTCCTCCTTAATGGAGCATCTAATTAGGACATGTCTACTAAACAGATAACCAATGTGCACATAAGCCTTTAGTTTTATCTGCTTGGGAGTTTCGGTCCTTAAAAATTCAATATCGGGCATGCCATGACTGAATTTTCCAATAATCGCCCATCCCAAGACTTGTCTAACCACCAGCTCCTCAATTTCAGTTTGATCAAACAAAAATGTAGGTTCTCCATGTAAAAAAGATACATGTTTCGGTGTTAACGGAGGTGTTGGATGACTGTATTGAGCCGAAGTGGGGCCCACATTTGTTGTGATTCTGGCAACTGCATTTGATGCCCAGACTGCTTGAGAATATTGACCCGCTGTAACAGTTCCAGACACAAGTGGCTGGACCGCCGCCGGACCGCCACTGGTTGGCGGCGATGTTCGCCGGAAAATACCATTTTGATCCAACGATAGTGAATTGTTGCATTGAGGGGGCATTAGAGGAGGAAAATCTGATGAAGTGGACTGAGCAACCTCGGCTAGAGGTCGCCGCTGCCATTTCCGATGTGAATAGTAACCTTAAAGGAGCAACAATGGTGAAATGCAATGTAGGATGAATTGAGACACGGTGTTGGTACCAAATTGTAGCTTAGATCAAGACAAACACAATGGTATAACACCGAGCCTTCGACGGTACCAGAATCGACCAGAAAAAGCCCAAAATCGATCGGAAAAAGCCCAAAATCGATCGGAAAATCGATTTGGTCAAACCGGAGATTGGGGATGAATTGACGAACGGGGGTGGGTGAAAAAGAAAGATCAGATCCAGAAGAACACAATGGTACCAACCACACAACTCGACTTTTCCGGAGGTGGCCGGAAAATGAGAAGATGCGCCTAGGGTTTCAGCGATCTGAAGGTTGGTCGCAAGAATGATTGGGGTTGAATTGATCAACAAGATGGGTATAGAAATGATGAGGAGGTGAAGGCGGTGCTAATGGTATACCCCACTCCCGTCGATTATACCTGAATCGACCGAAAAATCGAAAAATCCGATCGAAAATTAGGGTTTTCGATCTCAAATTGGTGTCGTTGTAGGATGAATCGAGGTTCATGGTTGGTATGGAATTGACGGGCTCGACGAGTCGAAGCTAATGGTATAAGCCTCGTCTCCGTTGGACAAGTGAATCGACCGGAATTTGAGAAAAACCGACGGAATCACTGTTCACGTACGGAAATCGCCGAAAATCTGTGTGTTCTCGTACTATGCATTTTCATACTGTTTGTGAATTTTAAGTGACCTGTAGACTTAGATCTCTAGTTGAATGCTTTATCTTTATCCTTCTGCAGTGCTTCTTCTTTCTTTATTCTGTTCTCATTACCATAAACAAAAACAACCATCTTAGTGATGTTCATTTCCCTATTCTGAGCAACAATATTAGCAGCATCATACAACTAGGATCCAGACTATACACAAAATTCCTAACTCTGGCCCTTATGTCTGGAACCATATGCAGAACACACTTTACCAAAGGGACAAAATAAATATAGTACTCTTGCACACTCCTGCTATTATGCTTGTTCTTATCAAATCCAATATCCTTTGCTTCCCTAACCTCTACTGGCAGAAAATGATCGCTAAAGCTTCAGCAAACTCATCCCAAGTTGCTGGAGGTGCATCTTTCCCGCGTGATTTCTCTCTTGACTCATACCAGATATTAGCGACATCATGCAACTGATAAGCTCCAAACTTTTCTGCCTCTACCTCAAGAACATGCATAACCCGAAAGATTTTCTGGAACCCATCAATAAAATTCTGTGGATATTTTTTTTACAAGACCCTGTAAATACCGGAGGCTTCATGTGTGAAAAATCTCGAGTCCTGAAATTAGATGACGTCCCACTAGTACCTATACTTGGGATCGTTCCCTAATGTTGGGCTTAAACGACCACAAGCTGTGTGAGCAACTGAATAGCTCCCCTAACATCCGAATCAGTGAAGCTAGGCGTGAATCGAATCTCCGTTGGCCCTGTGGTATCGGGTAGATGTGTTGTACCCAAATTGACTCATTGAGCCTGAGTATCTTCCTCACGATTAGCATTAACAACAACCCTTTTTCTTGTAGCTGATTTCCTTTTAGCAAGTATTTTACGAAATATATGTCACGAGTTAGAAAGATATCCTGAAGGTATAACTCTAACTGCATGATCTAGAGTATGAAAGAAGTGAAACAATCCTAGATGTCTTGGTGGTCAACTCTTTACATGTGTGAGACCCTCACACACACATAAAAGTGACCCAACTGGACATAATTTCATAGACACCCTAAGACACTTGAACCTAGGCTTTGATACCAAGTTTTATGATGCCCTGAACCATGGCCTGGTACGACACTCAATTCCTAACTACATGTGACCGAGCGAACCACATGACTTATTGAATTAACATGGGCATAAAAACATACAATAATAATAGTTTAAACTATGTAAAAATATACTAAAATCATAGTTTGAAATATAATAGCGGAATCATCTGAGTAAAATATGATAAGTCTAAAAATAATGTTGACATGACATGTTAACTAGTCTAGTCTATGAAACCTCTGAATATGAAGATACAAAACTATTTACCAAGACAAGGCCCTGACATGCCTCTATCATAAAATATAATAATGAAATAAACTGAATGTCACCCCGAATGAAATGAGGCTCACCAAGTAGCTGATACTGAAGAAATCCTAACGAGCTGATCCGTCGTCCTGAAATTCAGTACCTGCACCGTGAATTGCAGGCCCCGGACAAAGGGATGTTAGTACATCTGAATTGTACCCTATGTAAAGCAACTAAAAGAAATAAGCAGGCACATTATATAATAGGAACATGAAACTGAAACTAAAACTGAACATGAACATTAATATAATATGTGTAAAATCTATAAACTATATATGTCTGTGGGGAGAGAAATAGTATAACCGACAACATGAAATCACCACGTGGGTACGTGGAGTTTGATACCTGGACCGACCAACAAAGCGCTCCCATACCTTGTCGGGGTATGTTACATGAACATGGCATGAAAGAATCCAATCAATAATCTGAAGGTATCTTCCTCTGGGCGGATCAAACATTATCCTACGGTGGCATACATATTCAGGTTAGTAGAGCCTTCTCGGTAATTTATGCAACTCCCAAAATATGTACTTGAAAATAGTTGGCTTGTAAGCCTATGAGTTTCTTGAAATAACTTATAAACATAATTTGTGATAATCTAACATAAGAATGAATACATAATATTTCTTGTACGAAAACATGTATAATTTCATAGGTTAAGTAATAATGATTCATAACTTGATAATTAAGAACTCATGAAATTTAAAATATGTGTTCATAGATTACAGACTGGTTCATGACAGTCACAATAACATATCATGAATATAAGTAACGAAGTCAAGATATAACATGGAATATAATTTTACATGTCCATAGGGTCATAATGAACTTGAGTAAAACCTACGTTATGGAAATTTATAGTTTCATGGATAATCGTGTACGAGGAAGAACAAGGATGTTCCCACATGTAGATAGAAGCTCTACATATCTTTTTCGCTCCTAGTCTTGTATTAAAAATATGAACTTTGGAGTAGAAACCCCATGCTTGAACCTTGGAACCTTGAGATGGGTTTATCTTGAAAACCCTAGAGTTATGAGGATGATGGGAGAAGAGGACTTCATTCTATGGCCTGGGGAAATAAGAAAACTGATTTTAGAACTAAGTGTGCGTATTTATACTATTTGTTGCGTCGGGGGTTTTACGGTCAAATTTGACGGACCGTCGAATTTTCTACGGCCTGAGGAGAGACCATATAATATTGTACGGTCTGTATAATTGGACCGTCTTGAAAATTACAAGTTTCCAGCGATCTGGAAAAGCTGAGGGACAGAGACGGTAAAAAAGGATACACCATAACTTTTTATACGATCCGTAAAATTTACTGGGTTTCATAAATTTCAAAAATGAAATAGACGGTTCAGTTCGACGGACCATAACAAATTCTTCGATCCGTATATCCAGGAGTAAAATCTGATTTGCAAAATTGAAACTGATCTTTTTAACTTAAACTCCCCGTTTTGATTTTCTAAATCCTTGGATCACAAAAAAGGCTTAGTTTGAAGGTACAATGTGTTACATAAACACTCAAAAAGCTGGGAATATCTGATCCGCATGTCCGACTTGGCTTCCCAAGTAACCTCTTCAACCGGATGGTGCCTCTATTGCAATTTTATTGAAGCAATTTCTTTCGATTTCAACTTTCTTATTTGCCTATCCAGAATGGCTATTGGCTCTTCCTCAATGCCAAATTCTGATCGAGCAACACTGAATCCCACCGAATAACATGAGAACCATCCGAATGATACTTCTTCAACATCGAAATGTGAAAAATTGAACGAACACTCGACAAATAGGAGTTAATATCAACTTATAGGCCACCTTGCCAATATACTGAACAATCTCAAATGAGTCAATGTACCTCAGGGACAACTTGCCCTTCTTTCCAAAGCTCATCACACCTTTCATAGGCAAAACTTCCAGCAGTATCGCATGACCTAACATAAAAAACACCACACAAATCAATTAGAGTATGACACTTCCTATCATATAACGCCTCAAATGATGCCATCACAATACTTGAATGATAAATATTATTGTAAGCAAACCGCCAGGGTAGGGCGGTCCCAATGACCATTAAAATTAATCACATAGGCCCGCAACATATCCTCAAGGACCTCGATAGTTTGCTCTGACTGATTGTCTGTCTGAGAGTGAAAAGTTGTGGTAAGCTCCAATCTAGTACCCAACTCTTTCTGCATGGACCGCCAGAAATGAGATGTAAATTGATTGCCCCAATCTGAAATGATAAAGATGGGTACCCCATGCAAATGAACTATCTCCCGAATGTAGATTTTGTGACTTCTCAAAATTGTAAATAGTCTGAACTAGAATGAAATACGCAAATTTGGTCAACCTATCCACAATTACCCAAATAGCATCAAAATTTTCAAAGTCCGTTGGAATCCTACCACAAAGTCCATAGAAATTTGTTCCCACTATCGCTCGAGTATGGACATCTTTTGAATCGCACCATCAGACTTCCTGTGTTCATACTTTACATGTTGACTCAAGTCACAATACATCTTTGTAGCCTTTTGGTGAATGGAATACTTTGAGTTATGAGGTTTCTCCATGATTAACTAAGTCAAATCACCTACTCTAGGAATAAAAACTCAACTTTTGATCCTCTAAACACGATCACCATAAAAAACCGCCTCTTTAGCCTCTTCTTGTAACACCTTGTCACGAATCTTGTACAACTTCACATCATCAAACTACTGAGTCTTAATCTGATCCATTAAAGAAAATCGTATCTCAATACAAGTTAATACCCTACAGGGCTCCGGAATATCAAGTCTCGTGAAACGATTAGCCAATGACTGAACATGCATAGTCAAAGGAGGTTCCTCGCATGTAAACGCTAAACTTCCCATACTTACGCGCTTCGGCACAAGGCATTCGCCACTATATTGGCCTTGATCGGGTAATAAAGGATAGTAGTCATAATCCTTTAGCGACTTCAACTACATACGCTGCCTCAAAGTAAGATCATTCTGGTTCAATATGTACTGAAGACTGCGATGATAATTGCTCGCAATGCACCCCACCACTAACTCCAAGTAATGAGCGGGGTAATTTTTCTCATGTTCCTTACATTGCCTCAAAACATAAGTTATCACTTTCTGCATTAGCACACACCCAAGGCCAACTCCCGAGGTATCACAATACACCATAAAGTTCTCCCTCTCTATAGGTATAGTCAAGATCAAAACGGTAGTCAATAAAGTCTTGAGCTTTTGAAATCTCGCTTCACACTCATCGAACCAATGAAAAGTCACTTCATCTGAGCGATCTGGTCAACGAGGGGCTTGATAGTTGAAAAAATGCTCCACAAATCATCGATAATAACCCGCAAAGACTAAGAAACTTCGAACCTCGATAAATGAAGAAGGTCTAATCCAATATATGACTGCCTCAATCTTCTTAAGATCAATCATAATACCTTCCTTGAATACAAGTTGTCCTAGAAATGCCACCGGAATAAGCTAGAACTCACACTTTGAGAACTTGACATAAAGTTGCTTCTCCTTTAGAATTCCTAGCTCGATCCCTAGCGTTGCTCAAGCTCCTCCTTAATACGGGGTAAATCAAAATGTTGTTGATGAAGATGATGACGAAAGAATCCAAATAGTTTGAAAATCTCGTTCATCAATTCCATGAAATTTCTTTGGGGCATTGATCAACCTAAAGGATTACCAAAAATTCATAGTGCCCAATAACATGACCTGAATATAGTTTTAGGAAAATCCTCTACCCTAATCTTGAGATGATGATAATCAAATCTCAAATCAATCTTGACAAATACTGAAGCACCCTGAAGTTGATCAAACAAGTCATTAGTGTGAGGTATCAGATACTTGTTCTTAATAGTCACCTTGTTCAACTGTCGATAGTCGATACATACACGCATAGACCCGTCCTTCTTCTTCAAAAATAGAATCGAAGCACCTCATTGAGATACACTAGGTCTAATGAGCCCCTTACTCAACAAATCCTGCAATTGTTCCTTCAACTCTTTCAACTCCGCAAGTTCCATCCGATACGACAGAATAGATTAGGTGTAACACCTTCTGCGATCGCAAGACACGATCCGGACCCGACCCAACTTTCCTTATGTGCGATCGCGACATGACCCACCATTATCGCGACCCGCTCCCTCCCCCTTCGTCGCGGTCGCGAGCCCCTCATCTCGATCGCGATGACGAAAACTAGATAACTTAATCCAGATTTTTTTGGTTTCTCCCATTTTCCGATCCAACACCCAAAACTCATCCACAACCTCTCGGACACAAATGAAATATGTCTTTCAGTCATAAAACATGATACGAACCTGCTCGAAACTCGTAATTTCCAAAAAAAGTCATCTTGATCTGATGTTGATCGAGGTCAACTCCAATTCTCAAATTACTAGTTTCTCATCCAACGATTCAAATCATAACCGAACGCCTCAACAACTCGAATAATTCATATATCATATTCCAGACCTATTGGAATCGACAAAACTGTGAAAAGACGCATGTACCCTCGATGTTGACTTTGGTTAAACATCTTCATTTTCTTAACTTAGAAACTTCCAATTATGCTAATTTCGATCCGAAATCCACTCGATTGGCTCGGGAACGATGTTACCCAGTCCCGCAAGCCATAAATATCAAGACGATACTAGGGGAAGGATATTTTAAGAAATACACGCAAAAGTTCAAAACGACTCGGAGGGTCGTTTCACATTGCATATGATTTTGATCATGTTACTATTAATTTAAGATACTATTAAAGCTTGATCACCACATTGGCAATACAGAACAATTTGTTACTTCCTCTGTCCTAATTTATATGACAATTTCTATTTTCAGTTGATCTAAAAAGGAATGATATATTTCTTTTTTGACAACAATTTAACTTAAAATTTTACATTTTTATACTTAACGAGATGATTTATAACTACACAAATATTTTTGACTTGTTTTAGACCATAAGATTCAAAAGTCTTCATTTATTTCTTAAATTTCGTGTCCAGTAAAACTATATCATATAAATTGAAATGGACGGAATAAATTGGGATGGACGGAATAGCTTTCAGAAGAGTGAATAATTTGATTTCGCGGGTAAAATTCACAGCATACTTTGACCAAAATTATTTTGAATATGTTAGTGAAATTTCCGTCTAGTAGTAATGTCTTATTTCCAAATATATAACGAATTCATCAACATTGCTTTTGGCAAAAAATCGGTCAAGTTACATTTTTCAAAAATAAAATGTTACTCCCTCCGTCTCAATTTATGTGATACAATCTTTTTTAGTTCGTTTCAAGTGAATTTCACCTTTCCTTATTTGACACATTTTTAATGATATCATCTCTATTTTATCATTATTGAGTCCACTTAGTTTTAAAAATGTACTCTTTTGAAGTAAAGTCAACAAAAATAGACACTAATGTAAGGACAATTTGATAAAATTACAAAATCTTCTCTTATTTTTTAACTTCGTGCCACATAAATTAACACGAATGGAGTACCACTTTTGAAGTCCGAATTCTTTTGATTACTTATTTTTCAAGAACCATTTCGCTTTTCAAATGATTAAAATAAACTTATACTTACTCTATCTCATTTTATGTGATACTATTTTCTTTTTGATCTGTTTCAAAAGAAATGTCATATTTTTCTATTTAGAAATAATATAATTTTATAGGATGACTTATAGCAACACAAATATTCAAAATTTGTTTTGGACCATAAATTTTAAAAATCTTTGTTTCTTTGTAAAATCCCGTATCAAATTAAATGACAATATATAAATTAAGACTGAGGGAGAACTAGCTTTTCAACCCGTGGCTTAGTAAGAGAACTGTAGCAACATCAAAAGATTTTACAATTAAAAGTAGCAGGCCATGAAAACACATACTCACTAAATTAAAGAGGACCAAAGAGGGAACAATGTCTGATACTTCACATACTAGCACGCACGCACACACAAGGAACTACATTAAGATTATTAAAGGCTTCGACACTTTCGAGGTAGACAGACTTCTTCACTTTCAAGGCAGTCTGCAGCATAACCGAGATGCATGTGAAGGTGATGAGCTCGAGGGAGAAGAGAGTCACGAGAAGGGAGAGAGAGAGGAGAGTCTCGAGAAAAGAGGAGAAGACTCAATAGTCTTCTTGATAATACAAATACAAAGAAGAAGAAGATGAATAGTTTTGAGAGAGAAATTTACTCTTCAGCATTTCATTTACTTTCACTTGTAAAAATCATTTAATACACTTACATAAATGGGTTATTTATAGCTAAGCCTACAGGTTTCTTATCAAGTAATTTCTTCAACTTCTTCTTGATCTTCTTGAACTGATTTGTAACTTCTTCTTCTTGATTTCTTCTAACTGCTTGTAACTCCTTTTAACCTCTTAACACTCCCCCTCAAGATGGCTACTGGTAGGAGCTGAAAAAATGTTCAGTAGCCCAAGCTTGGAGCATAGATGTTGATGCTGGATTCTGTTCAAGCCCTTTGTAAGCAGATCTGCCAGTTGGTTTGTTGTGGGTACATATTCTGTTCTTACCATTCCTTCTTGAATCTTTTCTCTTACAAAGTGTAAATCAATTTCTATATGTTTGGTCCTTTCATGAAATACCGGATTTGCTGCGATTTGTATTGCTGATTTGCTGTCGGAAAATATTGTTACTGGTTTTTCCATGTTGATTCCAATGTCTTTTAATAAGCCAAGTATCCATGTCAATTCAGCCACTGTACCTGCTAGACTCCTGTATTCGGACTCTGCTGAACTCCTAGATATTGTGCTTTGTTTTTTCGATTTCCATGATATAAGAGAATCCCCAAATTTTACTATATAACCTGTAACTGACTTTCTAGTATGTGGGCAAGCAGCCCAATCTGCATCACAGTAAGCTGTTACTGCTTCCTGTCTATTACTGGACATAAGAATGCCCTGTCCAGGTTGATTCTTTACATATCTTACAATTCTTAGTGCTGCATGAAGATGTGATATTTTTGGTTGTTGTAGAAATTGACTAAGTGTTTGAACACTATAAGCTATATCAGGTCTTGTTATTGTTAGATACAAAAGTTTTCCTATTAGTCTTTGGTATGCATTCACATCCTCTATTAGACCATCTTCAGAAGTGCATGTATTCTTTCCTGTTTTCTGATGCTTCTGTGTATGTTCATCATATTCTTTTGTGGTTAATTTTATGTTGCTATCTATAGGTGTACTAATAGGTTTAGCTGCTCCTAGTCCTAATTCAGAAATAAGCTCTAAAGTATACTTTCTTTGGTGCATTAGAATCCCCTTTCTTGACCTTGCAAACTCTATACCTAAAAAGTACCTTAGCTCTCCTAAATCCTTCATCTTGAATATCCTTTGTAAAGATTGTTTTGTTTCTTCTATTAACTTCAGACTATCTCCTGTTATAAGCATGTCATCTACATATACTAATACCACAACCAGTCCTTGTTCTGATTGTTTTATAAAAAGTGAATGATCAAATTGAGATTGTCTAAACTGCATATGTATTAGAGCTTCTGTCAACTTAAAATTCCATTGTCTAGGTGCTTGTTTTAATCCATACAAGGATTTAACCAACCTACATACTTGTCTCTCCCCCTGGCTGGTAAATCCTTGTGGTAACTCCATGTAGATCTCATCATGTAGATCTCCTTGAAGAAATGCATTATATACATCCATCTGATGTATATGCCAATTTTTGGAGGCTGCTATAGATATAATAGTTCTAACAGTAACCATTTTAACTACTGGAGAGAAGGTTTCATGATAGTCTATTCCTTCCTTTTGACTATAACCTTTTGCTACTAGCCTAGCTTTGAGCCTTTCAATCTCACCTGTAGCTTTATACTTGATTTTATACACCCATTTACACCCTATAGGAACCTTGTTTTCTGGTAGAGTTACAATATTCCATGTTTGATTCTCTTGTAAAGCTTGAATCTTTGACTTCATAGCCTCTACCCACCTAGGATCTTGTGAAGCCTCCTTGTAAGTTTTTGGTTCTGTTATTTCTGAGTTACTAGTTATAAAGGCTCTATAGGCTGAACTGATGTTGTTGTAGGAAATATAATTAGCTATAGGATATGGTGTTTTATTTTTGGTAACAAAATCTTTAAGCCAAATGGGAGGCTGCTTTGCTCTTGTAGATTTCCTTGCAACTTTATCAGACTGAACTATCTCTGAGATTTGTGTTGTATTTTGGGGCATATCTTGCATTCTGATATTATCCACATTAATACTGGTAGGATTCTCTGGTATAGTTATAGAATTAGAGTTATTAATACTCAAGTTGTTATTAGAAGTATCATTAGTATTGTTGTGATTCTGGTGTGTACCAGCTACTGGTATACTCTCATCAGAAAAATTATATGAACTAGAATTGTCTTGAAATATTGACTTCTCTGATGTCTTTGTTTTGAAAGGAAATTCAGTTTCCCTGAACACTACATCTCTATTAACAAAGAATATTTCTTTTTCTATGTCATATAGGACATATCCTTTCTTAGTTTCAGAGTATCCCATAAATATACATTTTCTGGTTCTAGAATGCATCTTATCAGTAATAGATGAATCTTTAGCAAAGCACAGACACCCTAGAACTCTTAAGTGATTCATGATAGGCCTCTTATTGTACAATTTTTCATAGGGAGTCTTACATCACGAGAAGAGGTAACTGTTTATTATGTACACCTTCTTTGTTTGAACACAGACCCCAAAATTTTATTGGTATATGTCCTTGAAATCTGAAGGCTCTTGTTACTTCAAGTATATGTCTATGTTTCCTTTCTGCTACCCCATTTTGTTGGGGAGTATATGCACAAGATTTTTGGTGTATAATCCCTAATCCAAGTAGCAAATCAGCACACAATTCATTTACAAATTCAGCACCATTATCTGTTCTGATTACTCTAACTGTTTTACCAAACTGAGTTTGAACAAATATCAAGAAATATTTTAACACAGTACTGACATCTGATTTAAGTTGCAACAAGTATATCCAAGTCATCCTAGAATAATCATCAACTATTGTAAGAAAATATCTCTTCCCATCATGAGTTGGTATTTTATAAGGACCTCATACATCCATGTGAACAAGATCAAATTCTTTATTACTACATGTATTACTCAACTGAAAAGGCAATCTGCATTGTTTTGCACAGGGGCATATATCACAATTTTGTATACTTCTAGCTATGACCTCTGAACTTTCCCTAAGTATCTTACTTAACACACCACTAGAAGTGTGTCCAAGTCTTTTGTGCCTGATTCTAATTGTTCTTGAGACTTCTTTAGACTTAATATCTTCTTTTACTCCTAAGCCTATCTTCATTGGATCATTTAACAGTTGTGATGAAGGCTGGTTCACCAATATGTATAAACCATTCTGTTCTCTACCAATCTCATTCACCTTCCCATTGTAAAGATCCTGAAAAATACAGAATTCTGGATAAAAACTTGCTGCACACTTGAGTTGTTTAGTTAGTTGAGACACCGACATTAAATTGAACTTAAACTGTGGTATATAGAAGACATTGTGTAGTGTACTTCTATCTGAAATGTTACTTGTACCAGTGTGTGTTATTCTTACTGTTTCTCCATTAGGTAAATGCACTTTCTTAGAGTCAGAAAAGTCTTGTATCTTGGCAACATTGTCTATGAGATTTAAATCTGAAACCATATGGTTAGTGGCTCCAGTGTCAATTATCCATTGTTTTACTGTTTTATCTACTTGTAGTGCTTTATGACTAATGGTTTTAGATATACCTGCAGCAGCCACATTTGAAGAAGAGGATGGTATATCTCTGTTCTGACTCTGAGTATTCTGATTTTGGACCAGACTTTGATTCAGAAGCTTCACTATCTGATCATATTGATCTGAAGAAAACTTAGGTGCTCCAGTCATTTGCCAGTTGCCTGAGCTTTCATTCTCACAAGTAGACCCAACATTTGTGACATTCCCTTTGTATTTTTTTTCAATCACATCATACTTCTCAGTGCTAACATTATGAGCAGCATACTCCTTCCTTTTGGATCTGAAATTAGGAGGGTATCCTACCACTTTATAGCATTTCTCTTTTGTATGCCCTTTCATTTTGCACACCTCACAGTATAAGTTGTAATTACTCCTTTTCCATTGTGAGTTAGAATTAGAACCAGCAGAGTTATAACTCCCTTTTGAGTACATAACAGTTGGATCATGACCAACACCCTGAATGAACTTCCCAGGTCCCACTCCTAAGAGCCCAGCAGACCTGGCAGTGATGGACTTTTGACTTTCATCACTAGTTATCATCGAATAGGCTTTATTGTGAGAGGAAGAGAGTCGTCAAGAGAATTTGACTTCTTGCCTTCATGTAGTTCTCATTTAGCCCCATCAAAAATTGATATAGCTGTTGTCTCTGAAGATATTCCAAGAAGTCCTTAGACTTAGGACATCCACAACTAGGTGGAGGGACCAAGGATTGAAACTCCACCCAAAGACTTTTCAACTTTGTAAAGTATTCAGATACACTAGAAGTTCCCTGCACCAAAGTAGAAATCTCTCTATGAATATCATAGGTTCTTGAACCATCCACTTTATCAAATCTTTCTTTAAGATCTTCCCAGACTTCACTTGCTGTTTCAGCATACAGAACTCCACTCAACAACCCACTGGATACTGAATTCATAAGCCAGGATTGGACTATAGCATTGACTCTGTCCCACTGATCCCAAAGATCCTCTCTATAGAGCTCTTTTTTGCACTTGCCATTCACGAAACCCAGTTTATTTCTTCCAAGAAGGGCTATTCTCATCGACTTACTCTATAGAGCATAATTCTCAGTTCCTAGTAATTGAAAAGAGATCAAGGACACACCACTCACATCAGATGACTGAAGAAATAGTGGGTGATTGTGATCCATAATTCCTGTAACCCTAGCTGAGTTATCTTGTTGATTTTCTATAGTATCTCCCATAGTGTTTTGTGTACAGGATTTGAAATTCAGAGAAATCTAGAGGAAAGAAGAAAGAGTGTATCTCCAATATTATTTTTACAGAGAACTTTTACAGATATAGACCAGATCAATGTGTCTTGTTACCAAGACACTGAAATTTTCAGAATATCAGAATAGAGAATCAGAAAGAAGAAGAAGCAACAGAGAATTACAGAGATTACCCACAAGCCCTCTCGATCAAGTTATCCATCACAATTATACCAAGGCTTTGATACCATATTAAAGGCTTCGACACTTTCGAGGTAGACAGACTTCTTCACTTTCAAGGCAGTCTGCAGCATAACCGAGATGCATGTGAAGGTGATGAGCTCGAGGGAGAAGAGAGTCACGAGAAGGGAGAGAGAGAGGAAAGTCTCGAGAAAAGAGGAGAAGACTCAATAGTCTTCTTGATAATACAAATACAAAGAAGAAGAAGATGAATAGTTTTGAGAGAGAAATTTACTCTTCAGCATTTCATTTACTTTCACTTGTAAAAATCATTTAATACACTTACATAAATGGGTTATTTATAGCTAAGCCTACAGGCTTCTTATCAAGTAATTTCTTCAACTTCTTCTTGATCTTCTTGAACTGATTTGTAACTTCTTCTTCTTGATTTCTTCTAACTGCTTGTAACTCCTTTTAACCTCTTAACAAAGATACTCAAAGCAGGAAATTACAAAATGAAGTCCGATAAATTAAAAGCTTCATCCAAATATTCATCTTATTAATAAACTACATCAGACAATCACAATGTCTGCTACTTCACATCCTGCTATCAGTGAATTATGAGATTTCAACAACTTCACTGCACCCTGCAATATTTAATTATAACCAACAAATGAAAATTACAGTTAGTTACCCTGATTCGTGGGAAATAGAGAGTAAAAGTGTATTATATTATTTTTGCATTTCAATTTGTGTATCTTACTTTTTTTTTGAATTGTTTTATAAAGAATGTCACTTTTCTTTTTTGGCTACTTTTTAATTCAAACTTTTCACATAAACGTTTAAGACCACAAGATTAAAAGATGTTTTAGTACATTCTACGTATCTTTAATTTAACATCATAAAATTTAAAAGTTTTTTACTTTCTTAAATTCGTGTCAAAGTTGAAACAGTGGAGTATGTGATACTACTACACTACCCTAGTTAGCTCACTATTGCATTGGCCTATGTAAAAAAGCGGAGGAATAACTTTTCGATAGATCTCATGACATGGGGATCGTGCCATTGTCTAAGAAATTCGCATAAAATCCAAAGAGTCATTCTTTTATATAGGCAATTATCATTCAAAGTAAGGTTTATCATTTTGATTTATATGCATCAACAAAGATGCCTTATTGTCTAGGTTACTGATTTCATAATTTAGGATGATTAGACGTAGTTAATTTTTAAAGTGATCTGATAGTCTAAAAATAGTGTGAAGTATGAAGGAGGAAAATGTATCAAAAGGATATACATACTTGGAGCAGTCAATGGATGGGCTGATCTTATAGGGAATATTGACACCACATCTGCTTGGGAGGGCAGCAGCACGTTGGAGGTTGATGCCATTGATAGCTCCAGCACCAGATTTCAGGCAACTGCAAACAGTCTGGCGATCTTGGGTGGAAGTTGCTGCACTGAAAGTCTCCTAATACCTGTCAGACAAACAATATAGTTAAGTAATTATTTTTTGTACATAATTCCTTAAAAGTTCAACTTTAGACGAGTTAATCGCTCAACAATACCATTGCAGCACGTTACAGGGATAGCTCCTCCCATCCTCACGTAGTCAAGGCATGGAGACAAGTCTGTCGCCACCGTTCCACATGTGACATATTGAAAGAAATAATTTCTTGATTATTCTTATTAATAAAAGATATATATATACAAGTTACAAGGAAGATCCTTTTCCTATTCTACATAGGAATCCATATTCTATAAGAATACTAACTTTACAATTATGGTAATATTACACTACTAATTTAGGTACAAATCTAAGTCTAATATTTACCAAATATACAATGGAAAAGGGGAAGGACCCCACGGCTGATGGGCTCACACGGCTAAGCCCATATATACTTTAACACACCCCCGCAGTCATAGCGGGCGGTCTTCGTACGCTGAGACTGTCTCTAAAATCTTCAAAAAGGACCGAGGGAAGACCCTTTGTAAAGATGTCTGCAATTTGATATCTTGAAGGAACATGGCAGACGCGTACTTGTCCTTTTGCTACCTTCTCTCGAACAAAGTGAATATCCATCTCTATGTGTTTAGTACGCTGGTGCTGAACTGGATTACCAGAAAGGTAGATGACACTTATATTATCACAATACACCAAGGTAGCCTTCTCAATAGGACAATGAAGCTCTAACAGTAGATTTCGTAACCAACATGACTCAGAAACCACATTGGCTACCCCTCTATACTCGGCCTCTGCACTTGAACGTGAAAGAGTGGATTGACGCTTGGCAGACCATGAGACCATGTTATTACCTAAAAACATTCAATAGCCAGACGTAGACCGTCTGGTGTCATAACAACCACCCCAATCAGCATCTGTGTAGGAGACAAGTTGTCACGACCAGAACGCCGGGCCCGCGACTGGTGCCCTATCTGGGCACCCCCTCTTATACCCTCATATCCCATACAAGACATAGGCCAAATAATTAAATGAAAAACTGTATAAGTAGCAATAAGGCAAGTCGATGAGACTGCCACTATATACAAAGGGGAATAACCCGACAATACAGTAGTACAAATGACCAACAATATATACAACTCCCGCAAGTCCAGCCCACATATGAATACAAACCTCTAATAGTTTGGAAAATAAACTATAACGGGACAGGGCCCCGCCATACCCTTGAATGTACATAAACCTACAATAATAGGGATCTGTACCAAAAAGACAAGCCTCCAAAATAATGGAGCTTCCTCAAAAACTGAGTAGAGATCCCAAGAGCGAGGATCACCAAACTTGGTACCTACACATGCGGCATAAAACGCAACCCCTCGAGGAAAGGGGGTCAATACGAAAGATGTACCAAGTATGCGAAACAATAAGTACTGTAAACGAGATCATAACAGTCCAAAAGATAACAGGAGGCAAGTATGATAATCAAACTACTAGTACAACTGTGCCTTTTAAAACATGCCCTTTTAAAAGTACCATTTCAAAATATGAAATCAATCGTGCCATTTTAACATATGAAAGTCATGTCAAAATCAGGGACACATGCCCTCAGAATCATTATGCATTTCCTATTCATGGGACTCGAACCCGCATCATGGAGAGATAGTCCATGGAATAATATAATATCATTGGACTTGAACCCGCATCATGGAAATATGTCCATAGAATAATATAATATCATGGGATTTAAACCCGCCCGGGACTCGAACCAGAGCCTATATATAAAATGTTGCCGGCCCTCTAGTGAGGGACGCAGTGGTGTGGAAATATAACATTTGCACGAATAACTATCATGAGCAACCGTATGCAAGTTAAATCACCTTTGACTCTCATTAGAACAAAAGGAATGAACTATCATTTTAGAAAACACAAGGCACTATCATGTCATGTAATACGAGGGACTTGAACCCAATAGAACCATGTACGTACACCGTACATCCTTGTTATAAAAAGAATCATATCATGTAATATTAGGGCCTTGAACCCAATAGCACCATGTACGTCCGTCGTACATCCTTTCCTTTATAAAAACCCAAGGCACTAGCCTTGCAACATCAACTCACTTACACCTTTAACACCAAGTGACTTATTCTTTTAAAATCAAGTCAAGTATACTTTTAAAATTAAGTAACTTCCTTCATAAACCACAATGGATTCGAATTCATTTAAAATACGTACGTCCACCGTACACTCATTTTATAAGGTTCATGCTCAAAGAAAGATAGGAAGAGTTCCACATACCTCTTCGGCTAATCCTCACGCTGAGTAGAACACTCCACAAGTAGTACTTCAACCTATAATGAGAATAACACTTCTATTAACTTCAAGCTTTCAAGTGTAGGTTAATACCAAGTAATGGTTCTCTTTTTCTACAACTATTTGGGCAGCACTTCCCATGTTTATACGTACTTTTCCACTTTTCGAGAAGGCCAATTTCAATAATAATCAAGGCACCAATTATGGGCACAACAAACAGCAACCAAGGGGATTCATGTTAGCGATTTTCCACACGCTTAACGCAAGTGTACGTATCGTTACAAGTAATATAGTCTTGGTAAGACCGAATATCGTCCTCAGAGACTGATGTTCAATTACCAAACATCTATCCTACGTTATCTATTTGACTATCGATATTTTGTTTTGGTTTTATCTATAAACTACTGAAGTAATTGCAGAAATTAACTAAGATACTTTATTTGAATCAGTTATGGTGGAAATAGGGCTTCCAATCTCCTCGACTATCCATTCACTTTAATCCTTAATGCAACAATAAAGGTTCTTCTTCTATGTTAAGATAGCAGGTTGACGACTGTTTTATATTTCGGTTAGGATACATAAACACTCAACCCAGTGCAGAAATCTTCTATATTTCTTTGATAGATTTTACCACATAGGAGGATTAAGAACAATAACCTATAAAACTACACAAGTATCGGGGTACTTTCGTCCACGATTTTAACCTATGTTTATTCGATTATAGCATATCCAAATCTCCCCTCTCGGATCTCGATTCGAAATCATATACGTGATGATAACTAGTGATCAATTAATTATCAAACAATCAAACCAAATATTGAATAATCTTAACTATATGAAGAAAAAACCAAAATACTGCATTAATTCATAAAGACAAGGTTCAAGTGATTCTAAAGGTAAGACCTAATTAAAAGTTTAGCTCCTAGCCATAGACATGCTAAGAACCAAATTAATATCCAACATAAACTAAATCAAAATAAAGGAAAGAAAAGAAAATACTTTGGAACAAGTCTCCAATCTTGTAGCCTCCAAGAAACTAGGTTGTGTTGTCAAGAAAGGATTGTGGAACCCTTAAAAAATCTACCCAAATGACCTTTTATAAGCTCCAAAAAACGTGTGCCCTGGAAATCCCTGCCCTTGGCCAATTCCCATTCGGATATGGATTGTTTCCGCCTCGGCGCCGCGGCGACGTAAATACTGTAGCCTCTCAGAACTTTAGGCACTGTGTCCCTGCATTCCTGCGCCACGGCGCTGCTTCGCCTTTGTCCGGATTTCCAGCTTTCGTCAATTTTGGCTCGGAAAACTCTTTTTCTTCCCACCTTTTGCTCTTTTTCTCCACTTTACCTTTTTAAATCACTGTGACTCAAAAGGAAGAAAAACTACCCTAACACGACACATATTTGAGTGAAAATGGGCAAAATACTAACTAAAAATGATTCTAAAAGTGCATATAAAATATGTCTAACAAACACCTCCAAACTTAATCTTTGCTCGCCCTCGAGTAAAGATCAAAACAGAATCAAAGACACAAAAAAAAAAGAAAAAAAAAGACTCAAAGACTCTGATCACTTGCTGCACAAATGTCACTAGAAAAACATGAGTGTCAGTTGGGATAATATGTAGGAACAGATATAACATGCATTTTTAGCACTCTAAAACTTTCAAGTCAGATATTTCGAAATTCATTTCAATCATGCTCAATGGAAGTAAGAATACCTAACCTATGCATGTTAATTTCAAAATTCTATGGCCTGTTCACTTGCTATTCTCCACTAATCATAGACATACATACTAGAGATCTTCAGGACTTTTCAGGGTTGTAATGTAGGCTTAGGCAGGGGTAGGTAAAAATAGGCATTTAGGCTCAATTTACGTACCATAAGCTATTTTCAACTCCTTTTCCTTCTTCTTTTTTTTTTATTTTTTTTATTTCCTTTTTAATCTCATACCTATTTTTCCCTCTTTTGTTTTGAGAGAATGAGATACATTATAAATAACAGGCACCCCCAAACTTAGGCTTTTGCATATTTTTCATTGGGGTGCATAAATTTTTCACTCTCTTTTTGTTTCTTTTTCAACACTTTTTATTCCCAGAATCTTCGATTTTCACTTATGACACAAACATGGAATCATAGGGTGTCAAAGAAAGATCTTATTTAGGCTCAAAGGGACTGACTAGTGATACATTTTATTGTCAGGGATAGGCAGTGAATGGTAAGAAGGGCTAACAAAGAAATGCCTGAGTCATCTCCCTACATGTACATCATAACTATTTCGCCTCAAATAACAAACAAGCAGACACATAGACTTTATCATTAACAATGCATAAATTAAGCACAGATACCCCAAATAATTTGATTTCATGAATTCTTGACATATCTATCTTAAGCGTTCAGATTTTTGCTTCTAATTCCATTACATTATCCCATTTGCTTCATTAGGCGTTTCAAGTAACTATAACATTCATGATCGTATTTTTTTTTACTCATATAAAACATTAAAAAAAATCAAATAGACACAAAAAGACACAAAATAGACAATCAAAATAAACTAAGAACCCCCCCAAACTTAAATCACACATTGTCCCTAATGTGTACAAGACTAAAAATAAAAAGACGGGACGACTTACAGACTTTACGTTTAAAATGGTGGCGGTGGCATTGGCATGGCAGACAATTTCAGATAGGCGCCGCGACCTTGTATTTTGGCGCCGTGGCGCCCAAACTCCTGCAGGTTCTCTGAACTTTCGGCGCCACGACCCTGCTTCTAGGAGCCACGACTCTGCACCGATTTTTCTCCCTTCTCATTTTTTTTTCGTGCTCCATTTCTAGCCCTTTACCTGTCATCACAACACCACAAAAAGAGTACCACACGTGAGACTATTCTAACTAAACTAAATTGCATAAATTAAAACCTTGGGTTGCCTCCCAAGTAGCGCTGTCTTTAACGTCTTGTAGCCGGACACAGGTTCATTATTAAGAATTATTGGGGTAATTTAACCCCACAATTTATCCATTTCAGGATCATTTTCCTCTTTCACACTCTCTTTTTCTTTTTCACAAGAGGAGACTCAGAAAGACTTACCTGTGAGTTTTGTCACGCCCAACTCGGGCGTGTTGGTGCCTACAGGCACCCTTCTACCTAACTGACACAAGTAAACTGCGGAATTTAAATAACACCTTTTTTTTTTAAAACCAACATACGTGCAAGGGCAAATCCGACAAGGCTGCCATATAATATACATAATCAAAAGACACTACATTATACATGAGTCCAATCCCACATATGAATCTGCACCTCTAAGAGTTTCTTGAACTATGACGGACAAGGCCGCCGTACCCATATACAAAAGATTGTACTGAAGGATCTATACCAAAATGATAAACTCATGAACAGATGGAGCTATCCAAAACTCAGAGCAGGGTCCTACACATGCAGATCACCAAGCTGCGTACCTAAACTGCGGCGTGACGCGCGCCCGGGGAGGTCAAGACGAAGAATGTACCAAGTATGTGAAGCGAAGAAATCAGAATGAAATCATAACGATTTAAACAAAACAGAGATATGTATGATAGCGAACCTGATTACCTGATAAAGCGATCATATCAAGTTGGGACGCATGCCTCAAAGTCATTACTCAAATATAACCATGGGTCTCACGCCCGTAATATCAATCACGCCCGTGGAATCCTTCCTCATCGCCGTGATCCATGATATAATACAACATCGATAAACACCGAACCTTGCAATCATGAGAGTAATGCAATCCTTTTTATCTTTTAAGTTATGTCTTTAACAATGAGAATACGTTTCACTTTAAATCATACACACTGCACCGCTTTCATTAATGAAATCACTACCGCTTTCAAAACACGAAGGTCGTGCGGTGCGGTCAACCACCCTGCGTGTTATAATGCAACCTATCATAGGACTATTTCACCAAAGAGGACTATTTCACCGCTTAGGTCACGTGGACCCACATTGAGTCATCGGTACCACGATCTCGGATCACGGATAGCTAATCCATGACTTATATATATCCCGAATTTAACCCGCCGCGAGTGTGTACCACTCACCCCACGTGAGCTAACCCGTGGTATCCTTGAAACAAGTTGTCGGCCCTTTATGGAGGGGCGGAGACGTGAAATATGACACTTGCACGAATGTCTATATGAGCAACCCATATGCAAGCAAACCAATACAATACCATGCCTTTCACACCAAGACAATACCATGCCTTTCCTTTTTACATAAACCAAGACAATTACCATGCATTCTTTTTACATAAACCAAGACAATACTATGCCTTCTTTTTACATAAACCAAGACAATTACCATGCCTTCTTTTTACATAAACCAAGAGAAATACTTATTCAAGCAAGCCAAAATACTATCAAGGCATAAATAGAATAATTCTCATTTAACAAGCCAAAGTACTTATCAAGGCACAAATAGAATAATTCTCTTTTAACAAGCCAAAGTACTACGTACGTACATTCTTTTCAAAAGACTCCTTTTTATGTAAAACCCCAAGATACTAACACCCGTAGTATCAAGGCGTGTCTATTTTTCAAAGTAAGTTACTACACTTTTAGAAAACTCATTTCAAAGCTTGAAACCAAGTAACTTCAAATTTTCACAATCTAGGCAACTTATGCCCATTAATCAAAATAGACAACTTTCTTAACCTTCCATAAAGCCGTTATAACCAACTTCCCATAAAGCCGTTATAACCCTTTATGGTTTTAGACATATTCATTCCTTTTATAACCAAGAGACTTATACTTTTAAAACCAAGTATCACATAGTTACAAATCAAGTTTCTTAACCTTCAAAATACTTCAAGTCTCTTAATATTTAGAAATCAAGTTTCTTAACTTTAGAAATCAAGTTTCCTCTACTTTTAAATCTCAAGTAACCCATACCTTTAAAACGAGTTACTTCTCTTTAAATCATGTCGTTTCTCCTCTTTTAAATCAATTAAGTAAATCACTCCTTTTACTCCCCTAAAGTCATTATGACAACCTTTAGGTTTTGGAACTAAGGCACTAGCCAAAAGATTTGGAAACCACTTCCTTTTCAAGACTCTATGTACTTTAAGTAAAATACTTTCACTTTTGAGAATCCAAACTTCATTAAGGAAATGGATTATAACAACTTACAATTTAAACATCAAAGTACAATCAAGGAAGTATATAGAACAAATTCTATATTAGGAAATCCAAGTACAACCAAGGAATGGATCATTTAAGGAGTAGGACTTACTTTCTTTATCTTAAGGAATCATGCTTGAAGAAGAGGAGATGGTTCACATACCTTATCGGCTTAATCCACAAGCTAAGTCGAATACGCCGCACGTAGAATTTTCAACCTATAAAGGCCACAACACGACTATCAACTTCTAGTTTCTAACGTAGAATAATACTAAGTATACGGTCTCTTATTCTACGGAAAATCGGGCATCACCTCCTTTGTTTCTACATACTTTTCCACCTTTTTCAAGGCCCGATAATCAATAACCAACATGCCACATTTAAGGCTCAATACAACAACCAACCAAAGGGGATTACACGTCTTACAATACGTGTAAAATTCTGCCCCACAATTAATACCAACTAAGTCCATAATCAAAGCCATTCTCGGCTAGATTTATATAACAACACAAGTCCTTTCCAAATTCTTTTTCAATCCAAGTTCTTAGGTCTAACATGTTATATAGTCATAAAAAACTTAACAACTAATATTCCTTCTTTATATAACATGTGACGACTTAAACTAATAATCAACTTGAATTGTAATCTTAAGGGCTAAACATACTAGTTTTCGGATTAGGGTTCCAATAGCCAATACACTTATCAACTTCATAATATATACCTCATGCTTGCTAATATCCATAACTAAAATGATAAGTAAACTTTAATTGCTAAAACGACAAGATTTATACCTTTACAAGGCCTTAAAATTTCCAAGATTCAAAGTCGCTCCTTAGCAATTCTTAGCTCATTTACTTTACGCTCCAATCCGCTATATGAAGCCTTTAGAAGTTCACAACCAACTTCTCTTCCATTTCCATTCCAAACTTGTGAAAACGACTTAGGTTTTCTCCTTGCGACTAACGTGAAAACGTCGTTTTTCCGAAATCTTTCTATTGAGATATCCTTACAATACCCTTATGGACCTTGGGTTAAAGTCTTGTGAATAATGGATCAAAACTACAAAATTTTTGTGTGGATTTCTTGCCAAACCCGAGAGCACTATGAAGTACAAGAAATGTTGTGATTTTTTCTAAGTGTTGGAAGACCTTGTCTTGCTACTAGTGTGGTATATAAAACACAATGTAAGGCTTAGATTGCAACACTTGAGTGGCTAGGATGAATAACACTTGGATAATTAGCCAAGTGGACAAGTTGACAAGTCAACAATCTCAAGCTTGAAGACTTATTCATCCACAATGGTCAATGACCATTCTAACCTTGCAATTTTCGTCCAAGACCATGTGGGGGAGGTGCCATGTGTCTCCCTCTCATTCGTCCATAAAATTCTGTAACCCTCGTGGGCCCCACAAAACGTAAAATTCCTCGGGTGGGCCCCACGTGACCAAATCCGTAAAAATAAATTTCCATAATGTTAATAAGTTCCATACTCTTCAAATAATGCATTTTGAGAATCCAATTCTCAACAACGAACATTTTTCCTTTCCGACGTTCGGAAGATTTTCCGTCGGAAGAACAATTCTTCCTTTCGTACCAATTTCCAAGTCTTGATTCCTTACGTACATTTTCTTATACATGTCCTGGACTTACGGGGTGTAACATTCTTTTACCCTTAGAAACATTCGTCCCCGAATGTTCTTAGTCGGTTGTCAAGCTATACAAACTCCGGCAAAATCTCTTTACCATGCCTATCAATCAATACTCCACAAGACCAACGATGCCACACATGGCCACCACATAACATACGTAAACATATCAATGGATCTTCCGTCTATGGCCCCTTCTCACAAAACTCGAAGGTTACTGTCTTATCAAAAACAAGATCTTTAGAGGTTACTTTCTTTTTTTCCACGCATAAAGGGATGGCCCTGTCGTATTCTAAGTCATGGGGCTAACATTATCTGAATCCTTCAGTCGGACTTCTACTCAGCTAACTGATGTGTTCCCCCGTGTTACTTCCCTTCTCTGTCTCACTTAGTCACCAAACTAGTTGGGACATGAATCTATAACCTGCCTAGCTTAGTTTACCAACCGGTGTAAACTCTAATACTAGTATCATCTCAATCACGAGCACCTATGGACAGTGTTACCGAACCTAAGGCGTGTGTATCATCATAAATAACCTTCACTCATGGCCTAAAAGGAATTTTCTCTACGCACCTTCATTACTTATAACTATAATCACTATAGTTCTTTTAACCTTTGTTCCTTCCTTTTCTTACTTGTCATACTTTCTCGTACTTCCAAACTTATTTAGTACAAGTACAAAATCTCAAATATTGTTTCTGTTCTCCAATCCTTGGAGTTACTATCCCAACTTGGCCATTATGCTACTTGAATTTCCGCTAAGGCTCCTCTCGGTCCTTACGACCTGGTTCTGGTGGAACGCGTCCACAAACTCGTACAACGATTAACTAGACTTGGGCCTTGCATCCTCGTGACCCTATCACATAGCGAGACCATTACCAACTGACATCACCCCATTCCATACTACCGGTTGACCCGAAATGAGTCCATAACCCGACTCATCGTCATACTTAACTTCTCATTCTTAGTCTGAAATAAATCTCTCTCTTATCTCAAGGTACTTCTCACCCTATCCCCCTATTCACTAGAGGTTCGTCACATAGGCCGAAGTATTTCTACCGTACATTCTTCCCTATCGGTCTTACACTTATTGGGGGTTATTTACAACTTGTGAACTCTACCCAACTATAGTCTCAATTCACTTTATCATTCTTGTCAACATTCTTCACTTTTCACTTTACTAATCAGAGTATCTCTACCTCAGGTGGTGTTATCAAGTTACACTACTAGCAATAAGGGAAAACATATACGCTAGGGCAAAATCTGAATCTATCAACGCACGTATGATTCAAAAGAATCGAAATATACCTGTAACCCCATGCGATGTTGTCTCCTGATCCTGCCCAGTAGTCACGTTATCTATGCGGTTCAAAGGACCGCCAGAACTATAAACTCCACCCTGACCTCTACCACGGCTGGCTGACATCTGAACACCCTGCCCTGGGGACGCACAGCTGTGGAGGAAAGGGAATCAACCATCGGCCTCATAGACTGAGCCACCTCTCCGGTGCTCTTTCTAAAAGGACACACCCTCAGTATATGGCCCGGACGGCCACAATAAAAACAAACACCTGTGCCATAACGACATTTCCCCATATGACGCTTACTACATTGGAAACACTGAGGAATAGGTGGCCTCGACTGAGAAAATCCTATGCTCCACTGAGAACTTCGAGCCCTGGAGCTTGGACCGGCTCCTAAATACCTGGTAGGGTCAAAACTCCCACTTGTGAGCTGCGGGGGTATGTACTGGGTAGGCTGGGACAAATATCTCACTCGCTGCTGAGGCAGCTCGTCCAAAAACTCACCGAGATAACCAACTGGTCTAGCCCTCTTACGCTGATTTCCGCGTTGGCCCTCTACCCTCTATACACCTGTCTGTACTGGCCGAATAACCTCCTGATGATGAAACTGTAGCACCGCTATCTTGGTCAATAACATAACTGCTTCCCTTATGACCCTATAGTCTTCTCCTAATCGAGAAACGGAGGCTCGTGCTTGGGGCCTCAATACTGCGCAAAAGAACTCGTCGGCTGCGGCACAACATCCGGTATACCCTGGGCATAAGCCCTATCAACTCTCTGAGTCTGACTGGTAGCTCCTGCTACTCCCTTGCCCTTCTGGGCGACTGTTGCCCTCATTGGAGGCATAGTTGTAACACAAAAATACGCCAGAGAGGAATTATCTTAACCACACAGCTCTATGGCACGATCTCAGAGTGAAAAGAATAGAAACCAACTCCTAAATGTCTTGTAGCCTCCTGTTTATGGGTGTGGCGCGCAACACACCGATAATCAAGACTCTACTAGACACGGTTTGTAGACATTCCGAGGATCGCGCTCGATACCACTCTGTCAAGCTCAACCCCGGCCCATGATCGTGCCCTACTTGGGTACCCTTCTACCTAACTGACACAAGTAAACTGCGGAATTTAAATAACACCTCATTTTTTTTTTAAAACCAACATACGTGCAAGGGCAAAGCCGACAAGGCTGCCATATAATATATATAATCAAAAGACACTACATTATACATGAGTCCAATCCCACATATGAATACAGACTTCTAAGAGTTTTACTGAACTATGACGGGACAAGGCCCCGCCGTACCCATAACTGTACAAAAGCACATCGAGGATCTATACCAAAAAGATAAACTCCCGAACATACGGAGCTATCCAAAAACTCGAAAGGTCCTACACTGCAGATCACCAAAGCTGCGTACTAAACTGCGACATTTAACGCAGCCGAAGGAGGTCAAGAAGGTTAATGTACCAAGTATGTGAAACAGTAAATACTGTAATGAAATCATAACAGTCTAAACAAAACAGGAGATGTATGATAGCCAACCTACAGTACACAATACATAAGCAGTCATATCAAGTCAGGGACGCATGCCCTCAAAGTCATTACTCAAATATAACCATGAGTCTCACGCCCATAATATCAATCATGCCCGTGGAATCCTTCCTCACTGCCGGCAGTCCATGATATAATACAACATCAGTAAGCACACTGAACCTTGCAATCATGACAGTAATGCAATCCTTTTTATCTTTTAAGTTATGTCTTTAACAATGAGAATTATTGTTCCACTTTAAATCATACACACACTGCACCCTTTCATTAATGAAATCACTACCGTTTCAAAACATGAAGGTCATGCCAGTGCCAGGGTCAACCACCCTCTGTGTTATAGTGCAACCTATCATAGGACTATTTCACCCGCTTAGGTCATGTGAACCCGCATTGAGTCTTCGGTACACGATACTCGCATCACGGATAGCTAATCCATGGCTTATATATATCCCGGGAATTTAATCCGCCGTGAGTGTGTACCACTCACCCCCATGGGGAGCTAACCCATGGTATCCTTGAAACAAGTTGCCGGCCCTTTATGGAGGGACGCGGAGATGTGGAAATATGACACTTGCACGAATGTCTATATGAGCAACCCATATGCAAGCAAACCAATACAATACCATACGTTTCATACCAAGACAATACCATGCCTTTCCTTTTTACATAAACCAAGACAATTACCATGTCTTCTTTTTACATAAACCAAGACAATACCATGCCTTCTTTTTACATAAACCAAGACAATTACCATGCCTTCTTTTTACATACTCAAGAGAAATACTTATTCAAGCAAGCCAAAATATTATCAAGGCACAAATAGAATAATTCTCATTTAACAAGCCAAAGTACTTATCAAGGCACAAATAGAATAATTCTCTTTTAACAAGCCAAAGTACTACGTACGTACATTCTTTTCAAAAGACTCCTTTTTATGTAAAACCCCAAGATACTAACACCCGTAGTATCAAGGCGTGTCTATTTTTCAAAGTAAGTTACTACACTTTTAGAAAACTCATTTCAAAGCTTGAAACCAAGTAACTTCAAATTTTCACAATCTAGGCAACTTATGCCCATTAATCAAAATAGACAACTTTCTTAACCTTCCATAAAGCCGTTATAACCAACTTCGCATAAAGCCGTTATAACCCTTTATGGTTTTAAATATATTCATTCCTTTTATAACCAAGAGACTTATACTTTTAAAACCAAGTATCACATAGTTACAAATCAAGTTTCTTAACCTTCAAAATACTTCAAGCCTCTTAATATTTAGAAATCAAGTTTTTTAACTTTAGAAATCAAGTTTCCTCTACTTTTAAATCTCAAGTAACCCATACCTTTAAAACGAGTTACTTCTCTTTAAATCATGTCATTTCTCCTCTTTTAAATCAATTAAGTAAATCACTCTTTTTACTCCCCTAAAGTCATTATGACAACCTTTAGGTTTTGGAACTAAGACACTAGCCAAAAGATTTGGAAACCACTTCCTTTTCAAGACTGTTACACCCCGTATTTACAGGACATGTTTTAAGAACGTACATGAGAATTCCTAATGTTAAGATTAGAGACTTGTAAAAATTTATCGGAATTATGAAATTGTCGGAAAACGAATATTGTGACGAATGGGAGGGCGACACGTGTCACCCCCCCTTATAGTTGCCTTGGACAAAATGGGTCATGGCCAAAATGGTCATTGACCATAGTCTTAAGATGACAAGTCTTGCAAGTTGTGAGCTTGAGAAAATTGACTAAGTCAAAGGGTCCACAAGTCTTGATATTTAATTGAAGCTCATCCAAGCCACCCATTTGTTCACATCTTGACCCTCCATTGTGCTATATAATACTACTAGTAGCAAGACTAAGTCCAACACTTAAAATATTTTTCAAGAATTTCAAGAAGCAACAATAGTTGCTCTCGGGTTCACTCAAGGGGAAAAGAAAAAAAATTTGTTTCTTGTCCATTAAGCTCCACACTTTAAACCAAGGTTCATGAGTGTATTGTAAGTGTATCTCAATAGAAAAATCCCGGAAAAAGATAGTTTTCGTATTAGTCGCAAGGTGAAAACCTAGTTGCTTTTCTAGGTTTTGTTTGGAAGATTGAAGGAAACTTGTGGGTGTTGTTCTAAGGGTCTCAAGTAGCGGATTGAAGTGTCTAGAAGAGGCTCTAAGTTGCTAAGGAGCGACTTCGGAATTGGAGTTGGATTAAGAATCGTTGAGGTAATAATCTTGGCTCTTAAGTGTTACAAGATTATATATTGTTGTTAGCCTTACATGTTTGCTAGCATGAAGTATATGTGTTGAAGTTTTATAAGTATTATGGATTGATTGTAGCCTTAAATCCGAAATGTCATTTAAGCCTTGTGAAGTTGGATTACAATTTGGTCGTTTATTAGAATCGTCGCATGTTACTTACTTGAAGATTATAGTAGTTATAATCGATTGCGACTTGATATCATGTTATGCTAACAACTTGGATTGAAATGGAAATTGGATAAGAATTGGTGTTATTGTGTCTCAATGTGGCCGAATTGGACTAATAGATTGTATTAGTTTGATATCGTTTGTGGGGCGGAATTTTACACGTCTAGTAGGCGTGTAATCCTCTTTTGATTAATTGCATTGTTGGGCCTTAAATGTGGCGTGTTTGGTTATTGAATTCGGCCTTGAAAAAGGTGGCAAAGTAAGTAGAAACAAAGGAGGTGCTGTCCGATTTTCCGTAGAATTTAGTGCCTTAGCACCTAGAATATTCTACGTTTGAAGTAAGAAGTTAATGGACGTATTATGGCCATTATAGGTTGAAGTACTAAGTATAGCGTATTCTACTTGAAGGATGAAATAGCTACCAAGGTGGAAGTACTTTGGAGCATTTTGCTACTGGTCGATAATCGTCGCGAGGTATGTGAACCTCTTCCTTCTTTTGGCATGATTCTATGTATGGAATATACATGTAGTAATATTTCATGTTCCCTTCTACTCTTAGAAGTTAAGAGGTATGTATGTGATTTACTCTATGTAAAGGTTATGTCTAGGTTATCCTAAGTTCTTACCAAGTCTTATGGGGGATGTTGGTAAGAGTCGTTAGGAGGTATTTGGAGCCAAGTTGACTTGGCAAAATTTTACGGCACAAATGAGAATAAGTATCGAGCAAGCCATTGCAGCGTTAATAAAGGAAAATGTAATAACAATTGATTATATTAAAATGAGTAGAATTCTCCATCTGCATAGAAACTAAGATAAGACAAAATTGTATTACATTTTCTAGATCATGGTTACTTGAATAAGATCGTTATAAATAAGTATAACTTATTCACAACGCACCAAAGTATATGCTACTTAATTTATAAGAATTTACGTATGAAGTTTTAAGGCTATGGATCTCAAATTCTTAAAAGTTAAGAGACTTTATTTTTCAAGTTATGGGACTTGATTCTTAAAGGAAGAAATGAATTGATTTACAAGTATAAGTCTCTTGGTTATTAAAGGAATGAATTTGTCTAAGACATAAAGAGTTATAACGGCTTTATGGGAAGTTGGTTATAACAACTTTATGGAAGATTAAAAGAATGGTTTTCTTCAGTAATGTAAGCAAAGAATTTGAAATAAAGAAGGGCAAATTATTTTAAAGGTACCAATTGCTTAAGGTTTTTAAGAAAGAAGTCACTTGATTTAGAAGCCGGTAAATGTATTTCTAAAAAGGTAGATATGACTTGATACTACGGTTGTTAGTATCTTGGAAGTTTTTATTTGAAAAAGAGTCTTCCTAAAGGAGTAGAGGTGCGTAGTACGTTGGGTTAAATTCCCGGATTTTATGTGACTTTACCGCGTCCCAGATTGGGCCGAGCAGTATACCTTTATGGGCAGACTACATGACTTTACCGCGTCCCAGATTGGGCCGGGCAGTATACTTTTATGGGCAGACTATGTGACTTTACCGCATCCCAGATTGGGCCGGGCAGTATACCTTTATGGGCAGACTATGTGACCTTACCGCGTCCCAGAATGGGCCGGGCAAAGATACCTTTACGGGCGAACTATGGATCTTACCGCGTCCCGTGGCGGGCAAAGATACCTTTATGGGCGAACTATGTGATCTTACCGCGTCCCGGATTGGGGCGGGCGTGATACCTTTACGCGTGACTATGCGACCTTACCGCGTCCCGGATTGGGCGGGCAAGATACCTTTACGGGCGAACTATGTGACCTTACCGTGTCCCAATTGGCGGCAAAGATACCTTTATGGGCGACTATGTGACCTTACCGCGTCCCAAATTGGTCCGGCAAGATACCTTTACGGGCGGACTATGTGACCTACTGCGCCCCGTGATCGGGGCAAAGATACCTTATGGGCGGACTATGTGACCTTCTTGGCCCCGCCCGTGGTTCGCCTCGACCGCGGTCGTGGTCTCAGCGCCCTTGGCCGCGGGCCGCGCGCCAAGGCGTGTGATTAGGGCATGGCGCGGTCGTGGCGCGGCTCGAAAATCTTGAGGTTCTTGAAGTTTCAGCCGCGCGCCGGAAGCTAGGCCGCGCGGAAGATCCGGTCCGCAGGAGTTAGCCGCCAGCGCCGAGGCGGAAATCAAAGTGAAAAACTTAGGAAAAGTCGATTTATCTTTTGAAAGGGTGAGTGGGGACGTGTCCCCATCTGATTTTTACATGCGATATATTGACCAAGTCTTAAAGACTTGGTCATTTGTCATCTCTCTTTGAAAACCTCTTCCTTCTCTCTAAATATTTCAAGCTCCTCCTTCTCTCTAAAAATCCAAGAGACAATCTAGCCTTAGGAAAAATCTGAAATTAAAAGACAAGAAGGAAGCTTGTGGTTAACTTGTGAAGGTGGTGGTGGTGGTATTCTTGGTAGAAAGGCTAGCAAATTGTTGGATAAATTTGGCTAAAGCTCTAAGGTAATGATTCTTCCTCTATTATTAGTTTATAGAGTTGCATGTTAAGAAGAAAATACTTATGGTGGTAAATAATGCTCTTAGAGTCATTGCACTAGAAATGTGGGTTGGATATGAAGGATTTGGCTAAAGAAATATTATGAGCATGTTGTAGCCTAAAAACCACTTTAGAATTGTTAAGTGTACTATTATAACTAATGGGGCAGAATTTTACACACCCAAGATTAGGTGTGTAATCCCTTGTGTTAGTTTGGTTGTTGGGCCTTAATGAGGCATTTGAATGTTGAAAATCGGCCTTTGAAAAGGTGGCAAAGTGAGTAGAAACAAAGGAAATGCTGCCCAATTTTCCTTAGGAATTGATAGCTTGAATTTGGAAATTCTACATTGAAATTAGAGGTTAATAAACACACTATGGTTATTATAGGTTGACATATTACTTGCGGTAGTTGGACTTAGCAAGTGGATTAACCGAAAGAGGTATGTGGAACTTTCCTATCTTTTGAGCATGAGTAGTTGTATCTATGTAGTACGGTAGACGTACAAGATTCGATATCTTTCACTTGTTTTAAAGTATATGGGTACTTGTTTCATTTTAAAAGTATAAGTCCCTCGGATTTAGGAAAATGTTTTTGACAAAGGAATAACGCTGATATAATGACTTTATGGGAAGTTGGTTATATTAGTTTTTGAGAGGTTCACAAAGAAAGGTTTACTCTAATTAAAACAAGTACGGGTAAAAGATTCGAAACTAAGAAAGGTGAATTGATTTTTAGGCATTGGTTGCCTAAGGTTTTAAAGGAAATGAAGTCACTTGATTTAGAAGCTTATTATATTTCTAAAAGGAAATGTGACTTGTTTTGAAAGAAATTGTAACTTGATACTATGGTGATTAGTATCTTGGAATTTTGTATAAAAAGGAGTTATTTCTTAAAAGGTTAGAAGTACATGATACTCGGGTTAAATTCCCGGATTTTCTATTAAAAGACATGTTGGTGCCTTAGGTATACTAAAATGAGAGGATATATTAATAATGTTAATAAGAAGTTAGGGGATTTCTTAACTTGCTTATGTCATGATATGATAAGCCGGTAGTGCTTATGTTAAGATATGATAAGCCGGTAGTGCTTATGTTATGATATGATAGGCCGGTAGTGCTTATGTTAAGATATGATAGGCCGGTAGTGCTTATGTTATGATATGATAGGCCGGTAGTGCTTATGTTATGATATGATAGGCCGGTAGTGCTTATGTTATGTATGATAGCCGGATGAGCTATGTTGTATATATATTATTACGGGTAAACCCCGGGTTATTATTTATGCCATGGATTTGCTACCCATGATGCGAGTGCGGTGCTTGCACTCATGCGGATCCGGACCACAGGATCCATGCGGGTGAAATAGTCCCATGCGAGTACGGCGATGGTACTCATGCGGGTCCACAGGATCCATGCGGGTGAAATAGTCCCATGCGGGTGAAATAGTCCCATGACGAGGCGGATGACCTCATGCGGGTCCACAGGACCTATGCGGGTGAAATAGTCCCAGGAGTAGGATTGCTTAATGATACTACGGGCGAGGTACCCTGTTTTGATCATGAGCTTCCTATTTTTATGCAGTATATATGTATACATTTGTTACTCTCATTGTTAGTAAGGCACAGTGCAAAGTAAACTGATTTTCGTCTATAACTCCAGCTTATATTTTGACTTATGATATTATTACAGTATTTTCCAGTTTCGCATATTTGGTACATGTTATCGACCTCCTTCGGGGGCTGCGTTCATGCCGCAGGTTGAGGTTCATAGCTTGTTGATCCGCACTCTTAGGATCACGGTTCGGTTCTCGGAAGGCTCCATTTCTCCGGAGGCCTCGTCTTTTGGTACGATTCCCTGAGGTCGTAGGCTTTTGTACATTCAGTGGGTATGGCGGGGCCCTGTCCCGTCATAGTGTTATACCTTCTTAGAGGCTTGTAGTCCTGTCATGAATTGGGGTGTAAGGATGTAACTGTTCGTTTTATTATATTTAGAGGTAGCCACAGGGTTGCTTTGTTTATATTCTTATATGGTTCTTGTTTGTGAGTTTATTTCCGCTGGTTTTCTCTGATGTTGTATCACAAGGGTGCCCGGGGTAAGGCACCAGTCACGGATCCGAGGTCGGGTCGTGACAAAAGTGGTATCAGAGCAGTTAATCCTCGGAAAGGGTCTACAGGCCGTATCTAGTAGAGTCTTGATTATCGGTGTGTTGTGCACCACATCTATAATCAGGAGGCTGCAGGATATTTAGGATTGGTTTCCATTTCTTCTCACTCTAAGATCGTGCGATAGAGCTGTGTGGTTAAGGTCGTCTCTCCTAACAAGTTATGGTGTTTGCATTCTGAAAGCAATGACCGGGAAAGATTATGAGGATTGAGTATCCAGGTTGGTAATACTAGTAGTATATTTGGAATTGTGACATACAGCTATACAGATTTCTGTATGAGGGTCACATATGTGTTGCCTAGAATGATTTTAGATTACCAGGAATTGGTAAGGACTAAATAGATACCGGGAAGGTATGAACAGTTAAGGAACTCTCATCGAGGTTTTACGTGCTAGTTTGAGAAAATTAGGAGACGATGAGTTGTCGGAAAAAGTAATGGAACCTTAAGAAGCTTAATTAAGGGGCCCAATGTGAGACTATGTTTGTAAATTAAGCTACGTGGTATGCTTAAGAGGATAGTACAGATGAGATCCGTGTGGAGTAAGTAATGGTTGTTGTGACCAAGACGACACGACTATGGTATTATGAGAAGTTAGTATACCCGTTTATGGGGTGGGATCAGTTAATAGTAGTCATACGGGACAGTCACGAGTGCAGGCGAGTCTAATTAATCATTTTACGAGTTCGCAGACGTATTCCACCGGAACGGTGGTGGCGCGGAAATGACCTTATATTGTTTAACTTAGTAACTCAAGATCGAAGGCCACTTTATTATGGAAGTTATGTACGTAAGCTAGAATAAGTTTGGAAATGCGGAAAAAGTACGACCGTAAGGAAGTGAGCAACCAAGTGTGAAAGAAATGAAGCGTAATCCATGAGAACCTTTGAGGTAACCACACCGCGAGTGTTGGGTGGTAGTGAGTGGGCGGATAATAATTGTCGGTAACGATACGATCGTCGGACCACTAGCCGTATTATGACGTTGAGGTCATTATGAGTACGGGCTACTTGGCCTCATGTTATGCCAACGTAGACTACAGAAGAGATTGATTCGGTACGCTTCCCGGTTATCGAGTGGAGAGGAAGGGAAGTGGTAGTAACCAGTGAATTATCCTTCCTTCTTTGGCACCATTGTTTTTAATAAGTCTGTGTGACTTGTTCATTGGGAAAAATTGACGCAGAAAGTAAGTAATACTTGAATTTGAAGGAATTTATGTTAAGTTTCCTTGGAGGTACTTGGAGTTGGTTTGGTGTGGCGGTCAGGGCCACGACCTTCCGAATAATTTCAAGGAAATGTGCAAGGCAAGAATAAAATAAATGCAGTAGCAGTAGAAAGTGAGGGCATCCTTGGTAGGTTTTGAAAATCTACACGATTTTAAGGCAGTGCGTAATGATTAGATATTTACAGGACCACGAGAGGACCTGGTGATTAGGGTTGTGACTCCATGAAAGTTTATTGAAGGGAGATAAGTTCTCTTCCCTACATAAAAGGATAGTCTTACGTATTATGGGGTTATGTGTACCCATGTAGTTAGATGAAGGATGGGAGACTGGTAGGTCTTCAGTATCGTCATGCCATAAGTTACAGTTTTAGATAACCGTGGAAAAAGTATTATGTTGGGGGTAATTAAGAACGACGTTACGAAACGGTCAAGGAAGTGTCGTAAGAAAAATGCAGGTAATGCATATTTGAAATGCGATTATGGATCAAATTAGAAACACTTTACTATTAATAAGCATAAGGTAGGTTATGACCAGAAGGATAAAAGAGAATACAACTATGGTTATGTAAGTTGCACGAGATACAGTTACCCCGGACTAGTGTAAGACCATTAGTAGGTAATGGGCAGTAGGAACACCTCGAGGAAAGGTAGTAGCATCTGTACTGATGAGAAAGATAGTAAGAGAATATGGAGAGGTAAGGGACCCCAGGACAACTTGAAATAACTTATAAAGGAAAGGCGAGTAGACACTCGAACGATAAGAAATCTTGACAAGTCATTGGATTATGTAATAGTGAATTGAGGTTGAACAGGACTATAAGCTCTACAGTGAGAGAGGCTAATAGGATTACTACTTGACAAGATCGAAGTCTTCCCCTAAATTGTGACTGGCAGAAGTCTTAGCCACGCGGCAAGCAAAGGAATCAGATCCAAGTATAGTAACCAAGTTTGGTTGCAGCAGAGAAAGAAACATGAACCATAACGAGATTAAGGATGCGAATATTTCGCAAGTACAAGAAAGGCTTCGATTATTGGAAGAGAAGTTGACCACGACTACGATTCTAACCCATCTTGAGAGACTAGAGGTTAGGGTATTATTGTAACACGTTGGGTGTTGGGCTAGGTTGTGTCTTGTATGACACGATAAGGTTAGAGCTTATGTTTCCGTGGTTAGGAAGCAAGAAAGAATTACGTTACTCACGATTTAGAGTCGGCGATTAATCGTACCTTGAAGATTTGGAGGCAATTCCTTATATAGATTTCATGTGGATATTTGCGTAGACCACGAAACTCCGGTATATCTTGATCGAGGCAGCTGAATTTGCGACAGAGACGGTGGTTAGGGTTACTCAAGGATTGTGATATTGATATCCTATACCACCAAGGGAAGGCTAATGTAGTTGCAGATGCCCTTAGTCGCAGATCGATGGGTAGTCTGTCGGGGGTGCAGCCAGGGAAGAAGGACATGGTCCGCGAGTTACATCAGCTAGCGAGCCTTGGGGTTCGATTGGTTGATTCTGATAGTGATGAAATTCGGGTTCGAGGGGTTGCCGAGTCTTCCATCGTCGAGGAGGTAAAGAGGCGACGGTATGAGGATCCGATTAGGGTACGGTATCGAGATGCCGCTTTTCAGAAAGAGAAGAGTCTATTAGGGGTAGCGTCGGATGGGGTGCTAAGATTTTAGGGCCGATTGTGTGTTCCCGAGGTGACAGGACTTCGTCAGCAGATTCTGGGGGAGGCACACATCGTGCATTATTCTATTCATCCGGGGTCGACTAAGATGTACCATGACCTCAGATGTGTGTATTGGTGGGACGGCCTGAAGAGGGACCTGGCAGGTTTTGTTGCACCGTGTCCTATTTGTCAGCAGGTTAAGGTTGCGCATCAGAAGCCCGGTGGGCTGTTACAGGCTATTGATATTCCGACTTGGAAGTGGGAGGTGGTAAATATGGATTTTATTACAGGGCTACCTACCACTCAGAGGAAGCATGATTCCATTTGGGTGATTGTCGACAGGATGACGAAATCAGTCCATTTTCTTCCGCCGTAACGACGTTTCGGTGAGACTATGCGATTATATATTAGAGAGATTGTGAGATCGCACTGAGTCGGTGTCGATTATATCGATAGAGGCGGTTCTCGGCTAACCGGAGGTCTTTTCGAAGGGATTAGGGACACAGTGAGTCTCAAGACGGCGTTTCATCCTCGGGCCGAGCGGACGGCCGAGCGCACTATCCGACAACGAGGATATGCCGCGGGCTTGTGTTATTGATTTCAGGGGTAGCTGGAGGATCATTTACCTCTTATGGAAGTATGCTTATAACAACAGCTACCATTCTAGTATCCAGATGGCGCCTTTTGAGGCCTTATTTGGGAGGAAGTGTAGGTCACCGATAGGTTGGTTTGAGGTGGGAGAAGTTCAGTTAGTCGGGCCAGACTTGGTACAGCAGGTAGTGGATAAGGTGAAGCTTATCCAGGAGCAGTTATTGTCAGCTCAGAGTCGACAGAAGTCGTATGCAGATCATCGGCGTCGACACTTGGAATTTGAGATAGATGATTGGGTTTTTTTAAAGGTATCGCCCATGAAGGGCGTGATGAGATTTGGAAAGAAGGGGAAGCTTAGCCCAAGGTACATTGGGCCGTATCGGATTGTCCGTAGGGTAGGCAGGGTTGCCTATGAGTTAGATCTGCCGTCCGGTTTGGAGGCGATACATCGATCTTCCATGTGTCCATGTTGCGGAAATGTATTGGAGATCCATCTAGAGTGCACGGTTCATGAGGTTCGTAACAGAGGAGTTATCATATGAGGAGAGTCCCATAGCGATACTCGATCGTCAAGTTAGGCGACACGGACAAAGGATGTGGCTTAGTCAGGTCTTATGGCGAGCGAGCAGAGAGGAGATGACGTGAAGCGAGAGGATGACATGATGAAGAAATATCCTCACTTATTCCCTATACCTCCAGTAACCCGTCTAAATTGTTGGTCTTTAAATTTAGTATTTATGCTTGAGTTTTGTTGTGGCCGTGTGAGCGCCTTTATTTGAGTCTATGCCGATATTGTGATCGAGTAAGCCTAGAAGGAACAATCGGACGAATGTTTCTAAGGGGAGAATGTTATACCCGTGAGTGGTTCGGGCTGGACATGGTCGTGGTCTCAGTACGCGCGCCGAGGCCAGCGGCGCCAAGCAGTGATCGTAGGGCCGCGGCTGGAAGTCGGGGCGGCTCGAAGTACTTGGTCGTGAAGTTTCAGCGCGGCGCCGAAGCGAGGGCATGGCCGGAAGATCCGGTCCGAGGAGTCGCGGCATGCGCCGGAAGCCATGGGCCGGCCGAGGCGGGAAAAAAGGAAAAACTTAGGAAAAGTCGATTTATCTTTTGAAAGGCCTGAGTGGGGACATGTCCCCCCATCTGATTTTTATTGATATATTGACCAAGTCTTAAAGACTTGGTCATTTGTCATCTCTCTCTTTGAAAAAAACCTCTTCCTTCTCTCTAAATATTTCAAGCTCCTCCTTCTCTCTAAAAATCCAAGAGACAATCTAGCCTTAGGAAAAATCTGAAATTAAAAGACAAGAAGGAAGCTTGTGGTTAACTTGTGAAGGTGGTGGTGGTGGTATTCTTGGTAGAAAGGCTAGCAAATTGTTGGATAAATTTGGCTAAAGCTCTAAGGTAATGATTCTTCCTCTATTATTAGTTTATAGAGTTGCATGTTAAGAAGAAAATACTTATGGTGGTAAATAATGCTCTTAGAGTCATTGCATGCTAGAAATGTGGGTTGGATATGAAGGATTTGGCTAAAGAAATATTATGAGCATGTTGTAGCCTAAAAACCACTTTAGAATTGTTAAGTGTACTATTATAACTAATGGGGCAGAATTTTACACACCCAAGATTAGGTGTGTAATTCCCTTTGTGTTGGTTTGGTTGTTGGTCCTTAATGAGGCGTTTGAATGTTGAAAAATCGGCCTTTGAAAAGGTGGCAAAGTGAGTAGAAACAAAGGAAATGCTGCCCAATTTTCCTTAGGAATTGATAGCTTGAATTTGGAAATTCTACATTGAAATTAGAGGTTAATAAACACACTATGGTTATTATAGGTTGACATATTACTTGCGGTAGTTGGACTTAGCAAGTGGATTAACCGAAAGAGGTATGTGGAACTTTCCTATCTTTTGAGCATGAGTAGTTGTATCTATGTAGTACGGTAGACGTACAAGATTCGATATCTTTCACTTGTTTTAAAGTATATGGGTACTTGTTTCATTTTAAAAGTATAAGTCCTCGGATTTAGGAAAATGTTTTGACAAAGGAATAATGATATAATGACTTTATGGGAAGTTGGTTATATTAGTTTTGAGAGGTTCACAAAGAAAGGTTTACTCTAATTAAAACAAGTGCGGGTAAAGGATTCAAACTAAGAAAGGTGAATTGATTTTTAGGCATTGGTTGCCTAAGGTTTTAAAGGAAATGAAGTCACTTGATTTAGAAGCTTATTATATTTCTAAAAGGAAATGTGACTTGTTTTGAAAAGAAATTGTAACTTGATACTATGGTGATTAGTATCTTGGAATTTTTGTATAAAAGGAGTTATTTCTTAAAGGTTAGAAGTACATGATACTGGGTTAAATTCGGATTTTCTATTAAAAGACATGTTGGTGCCTTAGGTATACTAAAATGAGAGGATATATTAATAATGTTAATAAGAAGTTAGGGGATTTCTTAACTTGCTTATGTCATGATATGATAAGCCGGTAGTGCTTATGTTAAGATATGATAAGCCGGTAGTGCTTATGTTATGATATGATAGGCCGGTAGTGCTTATGTTAAGATATGATAGGCCGGTAGTGCTTATGTTATGATATGATAGGCCGGTAGTGCTTATGTTATGATATGATAGGCCGGTAGTGCTTATGTTATGTATGATAGCGGATGAGCTATGTTGTATATATATTATTACGGGTAAACCGGGTTATTATTTATGCCATGGATTTGCTACCCATGATGCGAGTGCGCTTGCACTCACGCGGATCGGACCACGGGATCCATGCGGGTGAAATAGTCCCATGCGAGTACGGCGATGGTACTCATGCGGGTCCGCAGGATCCATGCGGGTGAAATAGTCCCATGCGGGTGAAATAGTCCCTTGACGAGGAGGATGACCTCATGCGGGTCCACAGGACCTATGCGGGTGAAATAGTCCCAGGAGTAGGATTGCTTAATGATACTACGGGCGAGGTACCCTGTTTTGATCATGAGCTTCCTATTTTTATGCGATATATATACATTTGTTACTCTCATTGTTAGTAAGTCACAGTGCAAAGTAAACTGATTTTCATCTATAACTCCAGCTTATATTTTGACTTATGATATTATTACAGTATTTTCCAGTTTCACATATTTGGTACATGTTGTACTGACCTCCTTCGGGGGGCTGCGTTCATGCCGCAGGTTGAGGTTCATAGCTTGCTGATCCGCACTCTTAGGATCACGGTTCGGTTCTCGGAAGGCTCCATTTCTCGGAGGCCTCGCTTTTGGTACGATTCCCGAGGTTGTAGGCTTTTGTACATTCGGTGGGTATGGCGGGGCCTGTCCGTCATAGTGTTATACCTTCTTAGAGGCTTGTAGTCTGCATGAATTGGGGTGTAAGGATGTAGCTGCTCGTTTTATTATATTTAGAGGTAGCCACTGGGTTGCTTTGTTTATATTCTTATATGGTTCTTGTTTGTGAGTTTATTTCATGGTTTTCTCGATGTTGTATCACAAGGTGCGGGATAGGCACGATCCACGGATCCGAGTCGGGTCGTGACAAAAGTGGTATCGAGCGATTAATCCTCGAAAAGCGGTCTACAGGCCGTATCTAGTAAGTCTTTATTATCGATGTGTTGTGCACCATCTATAATCGGAGAGTGCAGGATATTTAGGATTGGTTTCCATTTCTTCTCACTCTAAGATCGTGCGATAGAGTTGTGGTTAGGTCGTCTCTCACTAACAGTTACGGTGTTTGCATTCTGAGAAAACAATGATGACCAGAAAGATTATGGATTGCGTATCCGGTTGGTAATACTTGTAGTATAGTTGGTATTGTGACATACAAACTATCTGATTTCTGTATGAGGTCACATATGTGTCGCCTAGAATGATTTTAGATTACCGGAAATTGGTAAGGACTAAATAGATAAGGGAAGGTATGAACAGTTAAGGAACTCTCATCGAGGTTTTACGTGCTAGTTTGAGAAAATTAGGAGACGATGAGTTGTCGGAAAAAGTAATGGAACCTTAAGAAGCTTAATTAAGGGCCCGATGGGAGACTATGTTTGTAAATTAAGCTACGTGGTACGCTTAAGAGGATAGTGCGGATGAGATCCGTGTGGAGTAAGTAATGGTTGTTGTGACCAAGACGACACGACTATGGTATTATGAGAAGTTAGTATACCCGTTTATGAGGTGGGATCAGTTAATAGTAGTCCCGTACGACGAGTCACGCAGTACAGGCGAGTCTAATTAATCATTTTACGAGTTCGCGAGCGTATTCCACGGAACGGTGGTGAGCAGCGGAAATGACCTTATATTGTTTAACTTAGTAACTCCAAGATCGAAGGCGGCTTTATTATGGAAGTTATGTACGTAAGCTAGAATAAGTTTGGAAATACGGAAAAATACGGCCGTGAAGTGAGCAACCAAGTGTGAAAGAAATGAAGCCAGAATCCATGAGAACCTTTATGAGGTAACCACACCCGTGAGTGTTGGGTGGTAGCTGAGTGGGCAGATAATAATTGTCGGTAACGATACAGTCGTCGGACCCTAGCAGAGCTGTTATGACAGACGTTGAGGTCATTATGAGTACGGGATAGTTGGCCTCATGTTATGCCAACGTGGACTACAGAAGAGATTGATTCGGTACCAGTTTCCCCGTAAGCCGGTTATCGAGTGGAGAGGAAGGGAAGTGGTAGTAACCAATGAATTATCCTTCCTTCTTTGGCACCATTGTTTTTAATAAGTCTGTGTGACTTGTTCATTGGGAAAAATTGACGCAGAAAGTAAGTAATACTTGAATTTGAAGGAATTTATGTTAAGTTTCCTTGGAGGTACTTGGAGTTGGTTTGGTGTGGCGGTCAGGGCCACGACCTTCCGGATAATTTCAAGGAAATGTGCAAGGCAAGAATAAAATAAGTACGGGCGCTGCCGGCAGAAAGCCGAGGGCATCTTTGGTAGGTTTTGAAAATCTACACGATTTTAAGGCGGTGCGTAATGATTAGATATTTACAGGACCACGAGAGGACCCGGTGATTAGGGTTGTGACACCAAGGAAAGTTTATTGAAGGGAGATAAGTTCTCTCCCCTACATAAAAGGATAGTCTTACGTATTATGGGGTTATGTGTACCCATGTAGTTAGACGAAGGATGGGAAGCTGGTAGGTCTTGATATCGTCATGCCATAAGTTACGATTTAGATAACCGTGGAAAAAGTATTATGTTGGGGTAATTAAGAACGACGTTACGAAGCGGTCGAAGTGTCGTAAGAAAAATGCGGTGTAATGCATATTTGAAGCTATGCGATTATGGATCAAATTAGAAACACTTTACTATTAATAAGCATAAGGTAGGTTATGACGGAAGGATAAAAGAGAATACAACTATGGTTATGTAAGTTGCACGAGATCTGATTACCGGACTAGTGTAAGACCATTAGTAGGTAATGGGCGGTAGGAACACCTCGAGGAAAGGTAGTAGCATCTGTCTTGTGAGAAAGATAGTAAGAGAATACGGAGAGGTAAGGGACCCGGGACAACTTGAAATAACTTATAAAGGAAAGCAGTAGACACTCGAGCGATAAGAAATCTTGACAAGTCATTGGATTATGTAATACCGTGAATTGAGGTTGAACATCGGACTATAAGCTCTACAGTGAGAGAGGCTAATAGGATTACTACTTGACAAGATCGAAGTCTTCCCTAAATTGTGATTGGCAGGAAGTCTTAGCCATGCGGCAAGCAAAGGAATCAGATCCAAGTATAGTAACCAAGTTTGGTTGCAACAGAGAAAGGGGAAACAGGAACCATAACTGAGATTAAGGATGCCCGAATATTTCGCAAGTACAAGAAAGGCTTCCAGTTATTGGAAGAGAAGTTGACCACGACTACAGTTCTAACCCATCTTGAGAGACTAGAGGGTTAGGGTATTATTGTAACACGTTGGGTGTTGGGCTAGGTTGTGTGCTGACGCAACACGATAAGGTTAGAGCTTATGTTTCCCGGCGGTTAGGGAAGCAAGAAAGGAATTACGTTACTCACGATTTAGAGTCGGCGGCAGTTAATCGTACCTTGAAGATTTGGAGGCAATTCCTTATATAGATTTCATGTGGATATTTGCGTAGACCACACGAAACTCCGGTATATCTTCAGACTGAGGCAGCTGAATTTGCGACAGAGACGGTGGTTAGGGTTACTCAAGGATTGTGATATTGATATCCTATACCACCCAGGGAGGGCCAATGTAGTTGCAGATGCCCTTAGTCGCAGATCGATGGGTAGTCCGCCGAAGTGCGGCGGGAAGAAGGACATGGTCCGCGAGTTACATCACTTGAGCCTTGGGGTTCGATTGGTTGATTACGATAGTGATGAAATTCGGGTTCGAGGGTTGCGAGTCTTCCATCGTCGAGGAGGTAAAGAGCGGCGATATGAGGATCCGATTAAGTGCGGTATCGAGATGCCGCTTTTGAAAAGAAGAGTCTATTAGGGGTAGCGTCGGATGGGGTGCTAAGATTTGAGGCGATTGTGTGTTCCCGAGGTGAGGACCGTCGTGGCGAGAGGCACACGCGGCGTGCATTATTCTATTCATCTGGGGTCGACTAAGATGTACCATGACCTCAGATGTGTATATTGGTGGGGCGGCACGAAGAGGACTGGCGAGTTTTGTTGCCGTGTCCTATTGTCGGAGTTAAGGTTGCGCATCGAAGCGGTGGTCATTACGGTATTGATATTCCGACTTAGAAGTGGGAGGTGATAAATATGGATTTATTACAGGGCTACCTACCACTCAGAGGAAGCATGATTCCATTTGGGTGATTGTCGACAGGCTGACGAAATCAGCCCATTTTCTTCGGTCGAGCAGCGTTCTCGGTGAGGACTATGCAGATTATATATTAGAGAGATTGTGAGGCGCACGGAGTCCCGGTGTCGATTATATCAGATAGAGGAGCCCAGTTCTCGGCTAACTTCCGGAGGTCTTTTCAGAAGGGATTAGGGACACAGGTGAGTCTCAGTACGGCGTTTCATCCTCAGACCGACGGACAGGCCGAGCGCACTATCCAGACACTTGAGGATATGCCGCGGGCTTGTGTTATTGATTTCAGGGGTAGCTGGAGGATCATTTACCTCTTGTGGAAGTATGCTTATAACAACAGCTACCATTCTAGTATCGGATAGGCGCTTTTGAGGCCTTATGGGAGAAGTGTAGGTCACCGATAGGTTGGTTTGAGGTGGGAGAAGTTCGATTAGTCGGGCGGACTTGGTACAACGGTAGTGGATAAGGTGAAGCTTATCCAGAGGCGGTTATTGTCATTTCGAGTCGGAAGTCGTATCTGAGATCATCGGCGTCGACACTTGGAATTTGAGATAGATGATTGGGTTTTCTAAAGGTATCGCCCGTGAAGGCGTGATGAGATTTGGAAAGAAGGGAAGCTTAGCCCAGTACATTGGGTCGTGTCGGATTGTCCGTAGGGTAGGCGGGGTTGCTATGAGTTAGATCTGCCGTCCGATTTGGAGGCGGTACATCGATCTTCCATGTGTCCATGTTGCGGAAATGTATTGGAGATCCATCTAGAGTGCACCGGTTCATGAGGTTCGGTAATGAGAGGAGTTGTCGTATGAGAGAGTCTATGGCGATACTCGATCGTCGGGTTAGCGATTACGGACAAAGGATGTGGCTTCCGTCAAGGTCTTATGGCGGAGCGAGCAGAGAGGAGATGGCGTGGGAAGCGAGGATGACATGATGAAGAAATATCCTCACTTATTCCTATACCTCCAGGTAACCCGTTCTAAATTGTGGGTCTTTAAATTTAGTATTTATGCGTGAGTTTTGTTGTGGCCATGTGGAGCGTCTTTATTTGAGTCTATGCCGATATTGTGACTGAGTAAGCCTAGAAGGAACATTCGGGACGAATGTTTCTAAGGGGGGGGAGAATGTTATACCAGTGGTTCGCCTGGACATGATCGTGGGTCTCAGCGCATGGCCGAGGCGTGGCGCGCCAGCAGTGATTGCAGGCGCGAAGTCGGCAGCGGCTCGAAATCTTGAGGGTCGAAGTTTCAGCCTTGGCCGGGAAGCAGGGCCGCGGCGCCGAAAGATCCGAGGGTCCGCAGGAGTTGCGGCGCCGCGGCGCCGAGGCGGGAAATCAGGCGGAAAAACTTAGGAAAAGTCAGATTTATCTTTTGAAAGGGGCTGAGTGGGGGACAAGTGTCCCCCCCCCATCTGATTTTTACATGCAATATATTGACCAAGTCTTAAAGACTTGGTCATTTGTCATCTCTCTCTTTGAAAAACCTCTTCCTTCTCTCTAAATATTTCAAGCTCCTCTTTCTCTCTAAAAATCCAAGAGACAATCTAGCCTTAGGAAAAATCTGAAATTAAAAGACAAGAAGGAAGTTTGTGGTTAACTTGTGAAAGTGGTGGTGGTGGTATTCTTGGTAGAAAGGCTAGCAAATTGTTTGATAAATTTGGCTAAAGCTCTAAGGTAATTATTCTTCCTCTATTATTAGTTTATAGAGTTGCATGTTAAGAAGAAAATACTTATGGTGGTAAATAATGCTCTTAGAGTCATTGCATGCTAGAAATGTGGGTTGGATATGAAGGATTTGGCTAAAGAAATATTATGAGCATGTTGTAGCCTAAAAACCACTTTAGAATTGTTAAGTGTATTATTATAACTAATGGGGCAGAATTTTACACACCCAAGATTAGGTGTGTAATTCCCTTTGTGTTGGTTTGGTTGTTGGTCCTTAATGAGGCGTTTGAATGTTGAAAAATTGGCCTTTGAAAAGGTGGCAAAGTGAGTAGAAACAAAGGAAATGCTGTCCAATTTTCCTTAGGAATTGATAGCTTGAATTTGGAAATTCTACATTGAAATTAGAGGTTAATAAACACACTATGGTTATTATAGGTTGACATATTACTTGCGGTAGTTGGACTTAGCAAGTGGATTAACCGAAAGAGGTATGTGGAACTTTCCTATCTTTTGAGCATGAGTAGTTGTATCTATGTAGTACGGTAGACGTACAAGATTCGATATCTTTCACTTGTTTTAAAGTATATGGGTACTTGTTTCATTTTAAAAGTATAAGTCCCTCGGATTTAGGGAAAATGTTTTTGACAAAGGAATAACGCTGATATAATGACTTTATAGGAAGTTGGTTATATTAGTTTTTGAGAGGTTCACAAAGAAAGGTTTACTCTAATTAAAACAAGTACGGGTAAAGGATTCGAAACTAAGAAAGGTGAATTGATTTTTAGGCATTGGTTGCCTAAGGTTTTAAAGGAAATGAAGTCACTTGATTTAGAAGCTTATTATATTTCTAAAAGGAAATGTGACTTGTTTTGAAAAGAAATTGTAACTTGATACTATGGTGATTAGTATCTTGGAATTTTTGTATAAAAAGGAGTTATTTCTTAAAAGGTTAGAAGTACATGATACTCGGGTTAAATTCCCGGATTTTCTATTAAAAGACATGTTGGTGCCTTAGGTATACTAAAATGAGAGGATATATTAATAATGTTAATAAGAAGTTAGGGGATTTCTTAACTTGCTTATGTCATGATATGATAAGCCGGTAGTGCTTATGTTAAGATATGATAAGCCGGTAGTGCTTATGTTATGATATGATAGGCCGGTAGTGCTTATGTTAAGATATGATAGGCCGGTAGTGCTTATGTTATGATATGATAGGCCGGTAGTGCTTATGTTAAGATATGATAGGCCGGTAGTGCTTATGTTATGATATGATAGGCCGGTAGTGCTTATGTTATGATATGATAAGTGAAGTGCTTATGTTATGTATGATAGCCGGATGAGCTATGTTGTATATATATTATTACGGGTAAACCCCGGGTTATTATTTATGCCATGGATTTGCTACCCATGATGCGAGTGCGGCGCTTGCACTCATGCGGATCCGGACCACAGGATCCATGCGGGTGAAATAGTCCCATGCGAGTACGACGATGGTACTCATGCGGGTCCACAGGATCCATGCAGGTGAAATAGTCCCATGCGGGTGAAATAGTCCCATGACGAGGCGGATGACCTCATGCGGGTCCACATGACCTATGCGAGTGAAATAGTCCCAGGAGTAGGATTGCTTAATGATACTACGGGAGAGGTACCCTGTTTTGATCATGAGCTTCCTATTTTTATGCGATATATATGTATACATTTGTTACTCTCATTGTTAGTAAGGCACAATGCAAAGTAAAGCGATTTTCGTCTATAACTCAAACATATTTTGACTTATGATATTATTACGGTATTTTCGGTTCGCATATTTGGTACATGTTATCGACCTCGCCGGGGTGCGTTCATGCCGCAGTTGAGGTTCATAGCTTGTTGATCCGCTCTTGGGATCACGGTTCGGTTCTCGGAAGGCTCCATTTCTCGGAGGCCTCGTCTTTTAGTACGATTCCACGAGGTTGTAGGCTTTGTACATTCATGGGTATGGCGGGGCCTGTCCGTCATAGTGTTATACCTTCTGTAGAGGCTTGTAGTCTGTGAATTGGGGTGTAAGGATGTAGCTGACCGTTTTATTATATTTAGAGGTAGCCACAGGTTAGCCTGTTTTATATTCTTATATGGTTCTTGTTTGTGAGTTTATTTCCCTGGTTTTCTCGATGTTGTATCACGAGGTGCGGGATAGGCACGATCCACGGATCGAGTCGGGTCGTGACAACTACCGCGTCGAGAATGGGCGGCGATATACCTTTATAAGCGCACTATGTGACCTTACGCGTCCCGATTGGGCGGCGGTATACCTTTATGGCGCACTATGTGACCTTACCGCGTCCCAGATTGGGGCGGCGATACCTTTATGGGCGAACTATGTGACCTACCGCGTCGGTGGCGGGCAGTATACCTTTATGGGCGAACTATGTGACCTTACCGCGTCCCAATTGGGTCGGGCGGTATACCTTTATGGCGAACTATGTGACCTTACGCGTCCCATTGGGTCGGGCGGTATACCTTATGGGCGAACTATGTGATCTTACGCGTCCCAATTGGGCGGGCGGTATACCTTATGGGCGAACTATGTGACCTTACCGCGTCCCGATTGGCGGGCGGTATACCTATGGCAGACTATGTGACCTTACGCGTCCCGATTGGCGGGCGTTATACCTTATGGGCGAACTATGTGACTTTATCGCGTCCCAGTTGGGCCGGCGGTATAGGCGTCCCTCCATAAAGGGCCGGATTATGTTATGTAAGGTAAGTAAGTTATATGGTAACGAACTTGATGATTTTCCTAAGTATGTACGTAAGAAAGTGACTATAACTTTTATTGAAAAAAATGAGAAAAGATAATAAGGTACGATTAAGTTCGCAAGATGGTAATGACATGGTAGGTTCAGGTATTTACCCTTTTTATACTTACCCCTGTCATGCTTTTATACAGATATGTTTTGTTTACAGTACCTTATTTCCGTTCCATATTCTGCAATTTGTTATCGACCCTCCGGGTTGCGTTCATGCCCGCAGGTTTTAGGTACACATGTTGGTGATCCTTGCTCTTAGGATCTCGGTTCAGTTTTTGGGAAAAAGCTCCATTTGCTCCGGAGGCTTATCTCTTGGTACGGTTTTCCCTGAGGTTGTAGATTCTTGTATATTTAGGGGTATGGCGGGGCCCTGTCCCGCCACTGTTGTTATGTTAAAACTCTTAGAGGTCTGTAGTAACATTTTGTGGGTCAGTTTGTAAAGGAAATGAGGCAACTGCTTCGGTTGTATATATGTATGTCCAGGAAGGTAGCCCTATCGGCTAACCTGTTGTTTTACTTCTGTTTTATTTTGTAAGTTTCATGTATGTTCGCTGATTTTCTCGATGTATACTGTAGGTGCCTGGGTAGGGCACCATGAGCAGTCGGGTCGTGACAAAGACTCTATGTACTTTAAGTAAAATACTTTCACTTTTGAGAATCCAAACTTCACTAAGGAAATGGATTATAACAACTTACAATTTAAACATCAAAGTATAATCAAGGAAGTATATAGAACAAATTCTATATTAGGCAATCCAAGTACAACCAAGGAATGAATCATTTAAGGAGTAGGACTTACTTTCTTTATCTTAAGGAATCATGCTTGAAGAAGAGGAGATGGTTCACATACCTTTTCGGCTTAATCCACAAGCTAAGTCGAATACGCCGCACGTAGAATTGTCAACCTATAAAGGCCACAACACGACTATCAACTTCTAGTTTCTAACGTAGAATAATACTAAGTATACGGTCTCTTATTTATGGAAAATCGGGCATCACCTCCTTTTTTTCTACATACTTTTCCACCTTTTTCAAGGCCCGATAATCAATAACCAACATGCCACATTTAAGGCTCAATACAACAACCAACCAAAGGGGATTACACGTCTTACAATACGTGTAAAATTCTGCCCCACAATTAATACCAACTAAGTCCATAATCAAAGCCATTCTCAGCTAGATTTATATAACAACACAAGTCCTTTCCAAATTCTTTTTCAATCCAAGTTCTTAGGTCTAACATGTTATATAGTCATAAACAACTTAACAACTAATATTCCTTCTTTATATAACATGTGACGACTTAAACTAATAATCAACTTGAATTGTAATCTTAAGGGCTAAACATACTAGTTTTCGGATTAGGGTTCCAATAGCCAATACACTTATCAACTTCATAATATATACCTCATGCTTGCTAATATCCATAACTAAAATGATAAGTAAACTTTAATTGCTAAAACGACAAGATTTATACCTTTACAAGCCCTTAAAATTTCCAAGATTCAAAGTCGCTCCTTAGAAATTCTTAGCTCCTTTCCTTTACGCTCCAATCCGCTATTTGAAGCCTTTAGAAGTTCACAACCAACTTCTCTTCCATTTCCAATCCAAACTTGTGAAAACGACTTAGGTTTTCGCCTTGCGACTAACGTGAAAACGTCGTTTTTCTGAAATCTTTCTATTGAGATATCCTTACAATACCCTTAGGGACCTTGGGTTAAAGTCTTGTGAATAATGGATCAAAACTACAAATTTTTTGTGTGGATTTCTTGCCAAACCCGAGAGCACTATGAAGAACAAGAAATGTTGTGATTTTTTCTAAGTGTTGAAAGACCTTGTATTGCTACTAGTGTGGTATATAAAACACAATGGAAGGCTTAGATTGCAACACTTGAGTGGCTAGGATGAAGAACACTTGGATAATTAGCCAAGTGGACAAGTTGACAAGTCAACAATCTCAAGCTTGAAGACTTATTCATCCACAATGGTCAATGACCATTCTAACCTTGCAATTTTCGTCCAAGACCATGTGGGGGAGGTTCCACGTGTCGCTCTCTCATTCGTCCATAAAATTCCGTAACCCTCGTGGGCCCCGCAAAACATAAAATTCTTCGGGTGGGCCCCACGTGACCAAATCCGTAAAAATAAATTTCCATAATGTTAATAAGTTCCATACTCTTCAAATAATGTATTTGAGAATCCAATTCTCAACAACGAACATTTTTCCTTTCCGACGTTCGGAAGATTTTCCGTCGGAAGAACAATTCTTCCTTTCGTACCAATTTCCAAGTCTTGATTCCTTACGTATATTCTCTTATACATGTCCTGGACTTACGGGGTGTAACAAGTTTAATGCTATAGGGATGATCTCCCTACCCTTTGCTGTCTTTGGTCGAATCGCGATGTCATTGTGTGATGAGACAACTGTTGATGGTTGGGGATTCAATGGTGGATTTAAACACCGTGAATACCATCTCCTCTTCCTCGACCCTCAGTTTTAGTTCACCCTTTTCCACATCAATTAGGGCTCTCCCAATTGCAAGGAATGGCCTTCCCAAAATGATGGGAATTTCATCGTCTTCTTCCATGTCAATGATGAGGAAGTCTGCTGGGAAGAAAAACTTCCCCACCTTGACAAGCACATCTTCAATGATGCCTCTGGGGTGCACCACAATTCTTTCGGCCAACTGCAAATTAACTGTGGTTGGTTTGGCTTCAACCAAACCCAATCTCTTGAAGACGGACAGAGGTATGAGATTTATACTGGCCCCTAAATCACACAGGGCCCCTGTTTCATGTCACCCTACCAATAGTGCAGGGTAATGTGAAGCTCCCTGGATCCTTAAGCTTAGGAGGCAGATTCTTTTGCAGGATGTCACTGCACTCCTCCGTCAATGTTACCGTCTCATAATCCGCCAGCTTCATCTTCTTCCCCAATATCTCCTTCATGAACTTGAAGTATGCTGGCATCTGTTCTAGCACCTCAATGAAAGGAATGTTTATGTGCAGCTTCTTAAACACCTCTAAGAATTTGGAGAACTTCTTATCTACTGCCTTCTTTTGTAGCCTCTGAGGGTAAGGGATTTTCTCAGTGTATTCCCTCAAAGGTGCTGATGGGGCTTTCTCAACTGTAGGGTGGTCCTCAGTGACCCCCTCCTTTTCCATCTCAACTTCCTTCTCACATTCTTTTTCATTCACCACTGCAGGTTGGGGAGAAACTTGTTCCAACTGCTTTCCACTTCTTAACAAAACTGCCTGACACTGCTCTCTAGGGTTTACCTCTGTATTGCTCGGAAGAGTGCCCTGTGGCCTGTTATTCACCATGTTGGACAGCTGCCCTACCTGGGTCTCTAAGTTCCTGATAGATGACCTTGCTTCTGCCATGAATTGAGTCTGAGAATTAGTGAGTGTCAACAAAGCTGCCCTCAATTCATCTGGTTTTTCGTGTGGGGCGGATGAACTAAACTGCTGTGAAGATGAGGCCTGATTGAGTGGTGGCTGATTCTGATACTGGCCTCTGAACTGAGTCTGCTGCCCTTGGTCACCCCTCCATGAGAAATTTGGGTGATTTCTCCACCCTGGATTGTAAGTGTTAGAATAGGGATTGTTATGGGCCTTTGGAAATTCCAAACTGTTTGACACTGAGCTTGATCCATAGAAATGTTGTTGGGGTCAGTTGTTGGGCATCTGTCGAAAGTATGTGGACCCCCACAAATCTCACAAGTCACTGGCATATAGACTGCATTTACTGACATAGTGTTCTGCTGGAGCTGCTTGGTTAGGAGAGCAACTTGTGCACTCAATGTTGTAATGACGTCTAGCTCATGAACTCCTATCGATTTCTTTCTACATATCCCCCTCTCATCTGGCAAGTGATTATTGGTGGTCATGTCCTCCAGCAAGTCATGGGCCTCATGTGCTGTCTTTCTCATAAAAGTACCACCTGCAGCTGCATCAATAATAGTTCTTGTGGTCCCACTTAGCCCATTGTAGAAGATGTGAACCAAATTCCATTGTTCAAGGCCATGATGTGGGCACTTCCTCTGCAGATCCTTAAACCTTTCCCAAGCTTCATATAGTGACTCCCCATCGGTCTGGTAGAAATTATTCAACTCTCCTCTCAGTTTGGCTGCTTTTGAAGGTGGGAAGAACTTCGCAAGAAATTTCTGTGCTAGATCCTGCCATGTGAATATGGAGTCTGTTGGCAGGGAGTTCAACCAAACCTTCGCTCTGTCTCTAAGTGAGAAAGGGAAAAGCCTCAACCGAGTGGCATCATCAGTAACGCCATTATACTTGAATGTGGCACATAACTCCAGGAAGTTAGCAATATATAACGTCTTTCCCTTTTTCCCATTTCCCATTCATAGATATAGTATACAATTATGTGCATAGCACCAGTGGTCCAGGGTAATATATGAATGCAATGCAAATAAATACCATGAATAACAACATAATACTCTGGATGGCACAATACCCGTTATATTCTTAGTTCACATTGGAATTATCAACATCTTTTCCCGTATTGCCTCAATAAGGACTTAGAACATACTTAGACATGCTTTTAGCACATGATTCAATAATATGAACACCCTTAACTACTAAGAGTAGAGTACATTATGGAGTAACATGACGATTACGTTTGTCCAAAGAATTATGCCAAAAGAAAGGAATGAATTGCCTTCACATACCTTGTCGTCGAAAATACTCTACTTTCCACGGATCCTTGTAAGCTCTAAGAATGATTATCTACACCCTATGATTTAAACCACAATTGAATCAGTATACTAATAACAGATTTCATTGAGACATTCTATCGAATATCTTATATGCGTAGAACTCATGTTTCTTCTATGTCGAAACTTATGCATGTACCGAAACACCTATCCCTATTAATCCTTCTCTTTACTGCTATAATATCCCAAAATAGTCCAGCAATTGAAATTCCCAATTTTGTATGAATAGCCCCCAACAACACTCCGCCCACTTGATATTCCTAACACCCCATTAAAAGTAATAAGAATTATACTCTACAATTCGTATAAATCAAGGGTTAAGAAGGATTACCTCTGTCATAAATAGCAATGAAAATTGTCGGAAAACCCTTTGCTGGTACTAAATTTCGACGAGCGGAAACAGAGATTTCGAAAATTGACTTCCAATCCTCTCCCGAATCCCTTGCTCTCGGCTTGGGTTTTTGAGTTCCTAAACTTGTTCAAGGCTTCAATTTCTCTTAGATTAAGGCCCAGAGCACTTTAAATCTTCTACCTCTTTGGGTATGCCAAGTTAACGGAAATTTCCCAAATTTAGCTAAGAGTTGCAGGACTTAGCAACTGAGATAATCTCATGTTGGAAGGGTGAGAATTTCCTTCAGAGGATAACTTCTACAAGTTTGATAGATGAAGGTTTGAAGAAAATAGAGGATATTTGAAGAGGTGAAGCTCTGTTAATTTCAGAGAAGGGTGGAATGATCCGAAGCTCCCAATTCCACGATCGTTGGTGTAACTTAGTCACCTGGGTAGTGGGCTTATAACACTCCACATAATATCTCACCAAGTTATCCCCACATATAATTAATAAATCTCACAATTAATTAATTATACACACAGTTAATTCCCGATCCCAATTCACCTAAATCTCGACGACTTATAAAACCTTCTTACACATAATGTCATAATTATGATAATATGACACTAGTCCGCAGTCTCTTTGGGAATATACAATTAGTATTAATCTCCGTCGTCGCATTCGTTAAATTCAAAAATTGTTTCGGGATCCCATCCTTTTATATACTAATTTCGAAGATACTAGCTTGCATAGCGCTTTTTATCTGTTTTTTTATTTTTTATTTATTGTTTTGGTACATTTTTTCCCTCATATTTTTTCATCTAATAAATAAAATATCAAAAAGTTAACAAAAAAAATACCCATTCAAAATATAATATAATATAATCATTCGCATAAAACATAATAATATATTTAAAATAATATCTCAATCATTAGTAGCTTACAATCATTAACTAATAACAATACGACATAGTCAATAATTACATCAAAATACTAACTAATAGCCAAGAAAACATCAGATGTTCAGTAAACTGCAACATTAAGAGATTCGAAAATCAGAGCAATAGCTGGTTCAGATTTGGCCAAGAAAACATGGCAATAATTTGGCCAAGAAAATATGGCAATAATTTGGCCTTAAAATCTGCCTAAAATGCAGCAGCAAACGACCAGAAATGCAGCAGCTCACGGGCCAAAAAATATGGCACCAAAATCGTTAATAATGCAACGACAGTAGCTGAATCGACACTTTTAAGTGTAGCTCGATAGCATTGACCAAGCTTGCAGCATCAATGGGCGACAGAAATGCAGCAGCTCGATAACATTGACGAATGGAGAATTCCCACCAAGTCATGCAAAGAAAAGAGTGGTGAAGAATGAATATCAAGAATTATATATCTCTTAGCAAACCAACAACGTAAAATAATATTAATTAGACAATCATTTGAAGTAACTAAAGAAATATAATAGCTTCTTTAAGAGACAATAGTATTAAGGACTGGTTATAACCATCCTATGCCTCGGTTTTGAAAGACAAGAAAGAAAGGGGGTTACCACCATTCTTAATTGTAAACATTAGCAGATACAGGAATACATGGCGTGATTTAAACAAATACAAAGGTTATGCTGTCAAACCGAGGCGACAAAAGGGAAAGGAACTTAATAACAAGATTCAAAATATCTACAAAGACTTCACATGCTAACATGGTGACATTTAAACACTTGACAGGATTGAACATCAAGACATTAGGTAAGGATATAAATTGATTTTATTGACTCTTAACAATTGTAGGATATGAAGAAAATATTGAGCAATCTGGACATCAAGCAAGGATAACTATTCCTTTAAAGTGATCCTTATTTTGATATAGAAGGTCACTGGCACTTAACTTAGATATTTAGACCATAACAGACATAGTAGCATATAGCAAAGCATTTTAAACCATGACGGAGGCAGAAACAAGATAAACATTTCCCTTAGGTATCAAAGTATCCAAGACAGATCTTGTAGTAGCTTAAAATCATCAATTCTTCTTAGGAGTGTATCAAACCAAATAGACACCGATATATGCAAGACAATCAGAGGACATTTAAAGGTATGCTACCAAGTTTTGTAAGATAAAATAGCATATTTATTCATGTTGTGTTAACTTATGATTCCCTAGATGTGTGTTAAGCCACACTTGTATTTCACAACCATATTAGTCATAACATCCCAACATCAATCATATTTTCTGGATGGAGATAAATCACATACTTGGTATACCATGTTAAATATAAAGCTAGATCACTAAAGCAGGTTAATATACTTGAATCGAATAAAACAGGCTAATCAAGATTTCTCTTTGGTTTTCACTACGACTCGGGCTGATTACACCAGCGTAATCGAGTGTGAGTAAGTTATGACAGATACACATTGTTTCATCACTGAAATCAAATAATAAATCATGCTTGCACAATTATTATAGTCTTATTATTGTTGGACATGAAACGTAAATAACAAACACATGTTAGGGATTAATCCGGAGCAAACATATCTTCCCAAATAACTTAACAATATTAAGCCAATTGTTCATATCATGAATCATACCCAAAAAAGATCATCCATCGGAGTTATATTAACTAGAGACAGACGAGTGTAATTGAAAATGATTAAATCTGCAACAGCACGCTAATAATAACACAAAAAACTAATAAAATATGAAAAGAATTCATATTTACCTTCTTCTGGTAGCGAACCGAGGCGTCGTCTCGACTCATCGAATCCGCTCGGAGAGTATGTGTGTGTGTGCGACTGAAGCGAAGCAAGATAATTTTTGGATCTTTGTTGAACCAATTAATAGAAATCAGGGGCCGTTGTGAGGCTATACAATAAAGAGAGTGTGTGTTTCTGAGTTTTAGCTCTAGAATATGAGTGTTTGTTCTTAAATTTCAGCAAAAAAACTCTTCCTCTCCCTCTCTAAGAACAACCCAAATGGGTCATATTTTGGTTGTGATTTTTTGAACGATGTGGGGTTTATTTGAGATTCGCTTTGGAGTGATTTGGGGTACCAATTTTACGGGAGAAATGAGATGGAAGGAGTAGATGATGGCAAGATCGGATTCTCCTGCGAGAATCCGGCGGAGATTTGGGAGTGCAGTGTAGGTTGTGCGGCAGATTCTCCTAAAGAACTTTAGGGTTATCAAAAAAAATGGGAATGGAGGTGAACGATAGGTTTTCTTTGGGATATTTGGGTCGTTTTTGTTGGGTTTTCTTTTGTTTTACTTAAATAGCGCTTCCACAAGCGCTATCTAAGTGGAATATTTATATTAATATATTAATAAATTACTTAGGTAACGTAAACTTGCATAGCGCTTTAAATAAGCGCTATTCAAGGAGTAACTTGCATAGCACTTCGGTTAAAATTTCCGAAAAGCGCTATGCAAGTATTTTTTGTTAGATTTGTTTTTTTTAATTTGAAAATTTGAAAAAGCGCTATGCAAGCTGTTATTTAGATAGCGTTTTTTAATAGCGCTATCTAAGTAGCGTTACGCAAGCTGAAATCTGTAGTAGTGAAGTATAATACAAATTCCCCAAGGTTCGGGTCCACTCCCCTCCTTAGAAACATTCGTCCTCGAATGTTGGGGTGACATATCTAGCTCATGCCAACAATAAGGATAACGTTGAACCAACTCTAGCAATTAAAGTGGCCATATACTCATAGTATCTAATTACTCCAAATATTTACAATACTAGGAGGGTTTTGCTACCGTATGATTATCACTCCTACTCATCACAACAAAAAATAAGACAATCATGGATTAACTCAGATTATTATTGAAAACAGTGAGAGGATACATATCAATCTATAACCACTTTCTAAGAATAGACTCAAGTTCAGGCCATTACATGTACAATTCCACATATAAAATAAAATAAACACATAGCGACACCCTTCAAATTCTAATATTTAGTAATCTTGTGTGAAGAAATAGTTATTTAGCCAACTGCTTAACCAGAAAGTTAATAGGATGATGAATTATTGCCTAGGTATGTAGTATATCTCATGAATTCTTCATACTCAAACAACAAGCATAATAGTAAACAATCAGTACTATTAGTCATGCTTCCACTGTTTTATTACCTCCTGACCACGTCAGATCAAGTTCCCAAGTTCCTCCTACCTTCATAGTCTTATAGTTAGCTGGTTTAAATTGAATTACAGCAAGTACAACTTCTCACTTTCACATTTGCCCCTACCCAAAGCTTGCAACAATATCCGCCCCTACCCAAAGCTTGCAACAACATCTGCCTCATAATGAGGGCAGTAACACATGTCTGATTATGGCAGCAATTTTTTTTTATTAAAGCACAGTAGGCGAGTAGCAATGTGATGAACAGAACCGAACATGGGTAATGAGTGACATCAAACAACAACCATAATAACAACAAACATAGTAGCTAAATGCCTTAACATATTAGTAATTATTCAGTTAGTCATGCCTCAATACCTTCAGATTATAATTTCACAGAAACCATGGGAAAGCAACCCCTTCCGAGTTCATTCTAAAACCTGAACTAACAAAACACAACATCAAACAAGGAACAACTTCAATTTATCCTAAATAATCATCTCTAGTCCATGGATTTCATCATGTTGAAGCAGAAACAGAATCCTAGATTGGCATAGGACTAGAAACATGTTGTTAGGATTAAATTAAAAGGTCTTTCTCAAGTTATATTGACATGCATAGCAGCATTTTAGGGTATCCTAAGCATCATAAGATTGAAGATAAATAAAGAATCCTGGCTTGACTTAAAACTAAGATGTGACAGGTTTTTTAACCATGTCCAGATTACAGAATAAGGACATATCACAACTTGTCAGTAAAATTTTCAAGATAAACATGAATGGTTTGTATAAATTCAACATGCTATCACTTGTAGTTCAAATCCAGCAATCATGTATTCCAGACTATAGAGGGTAAATTAGATATACATTAGCTCACAGAAGCCAAGCCAAAACAAACTTAGGTTATTTTGGCACAATGAACTGGTGCATGAAGCAACTAGGCATTTTACACCACAATCTGCATCCATAAAAGGAAGCAAACTATTAATAGCAAAGATATGATATTATGGGATCATATTTGAATCTAAACATGTCATTGGAATACCACCCTTAGGTTGTATTACTTCAATCATTACACACCATATGGAAAGACAAAAAAACAGTAAGCCAACTATCAACTGATCACCCTGAAGTACACTTCAACCATGCAACACACATTACATAATGCTTAGCATATGAATCCACTCCCAATTTAAGAAATAAAACATAGGCTTGAGTTATTAAAATAGATTACATTCTATGTTAAGACATATAAAGACAACTATAGGAAAATTTAATCAAACATGGAAGATATCTAGGCAAGTCTAATTAACTGTTTAGAGATAGTCTCAAATGAGCAAGATTAGCAAATACATGTCCTAACACAAGTGATTACACTCAACCCACCCAATGTACAACGACTTTAACAGACCACCTTGTTCGGAACATTTTAGAATATAAAATTGAGCAAATAGTCATTCAAAACATTATTCCAAAAGTACAGAGCCATACAAATACATTTACACATAGCATGGGTGACATGACTCAAGAGAAAAGCTGGAATATACCAACTAAATAGAGTAATATTACAACATGTAGAGGACCATCTACACCTGAGTTCTATTCAGGAGTAGGACAAACATTTAACACACACCAAACATCTGCTAAATTAATTTCAAGAACTTATCAAGACAACTTCCTTCAATATATGAGCCAAAACCATGAGCATACTATGTCCAGGAACCAAAATAGACACATACATGGGTCATTTTTATCCTATACTATGGAACAGAGACAACAAATCTTATATGTACTATCAACTTCATGTGAGACATATTCTAACCAACATTCTGGATATGATTAAAATGTTTGCAAGATAAGTTGTAAGTTAATCAATTAACAATTATAACCCTAGCTTTAAAAAGATGTAAGTTTATATGCATAGCAGTAAAAATTCCGGTTTTTGGCATACCTCATATCCTTTTTCAACCATAACACACTCTGAATCAGCAAAACAAACTCAAAATAGTTTTAAGAAAAAGCATTTTAATAATATTCATAACTCACAATCATCACATATACCACATTCTTCAACCAAGATCAAGCGTCAAATATTATATTCAAGAAGGCCTTGGATATCTAAGGTCTCAACGATTATCTAACATTCTAATATTCTCAAATATTCTACTTCTCAAGCTTACATTATCTCCCCCCGTATATGAGTGAGATAACTTTTCATAATTTGGAAATCATATTGCCCTTCTGCGTATTATTCGTCTGGTAGAGTCACCCATTTACTGGATATGAATGTGAACTAACTGAAGTCTTTTTGGTAATCGACACTTATCGAAACAGTAACAGGCACGAGTTAACTCGAATTCTTACAACTCAGCTTTACTGCACGATCTAAATAATGAAAGAGTAGAAACTATTCTTAAATGCCTTGCATTCTGTTGTTTATAGGTGTGGAGCACATCACACCCATGACCAAGACTCTACCAGATACGGCTTGTAGACTCTCTAGGACAGACACGCTCTGATACTAAGTTTGTCATGACCCAAACCAGAGGGCCGCAACGGGCACCCGGAATCAACCCACCGGGCACCACCGACCATACAACCCATACTTAACTATATTATCAATGAACTAAGCTAAGAAGGATTAGGCAAGGTTTTAACCTGAACACCCCAATTTACGTAATGACGCCATGGCCAACAAGGCCATGCATGGCAACTCACCACAGGACACTTATCTACAAGCCTCTAAGAGTATAACACACCATAATCAGACTGCAACTCTGAAATAAGTAGAGTGCTCCCACACAGTTGAACCAACAATCTCCTAGACAATTTGTCAACCTCTTAGTATGAACCTGTGGGCATAAAACGCAGCGTCCCCCAATAAAAAAGATGCCAGTACGACTGATGTATTGAGTATGTCAAACATAAGAAATAACATAACAGAGATGTATCACAATTTGAAATAGAAACAACTGACCAACAATAATTTCCTTTGAGGGCCTTAGTATAAATGTATAAATGTTATTCAATATCAGTGCAGTATATTGAATGGCCACACATGAGTCTTTCCTTTTATAACAGCCTCTGTGGGCATAATATACATAAATGTCATGCATGATGCACATGCGGTATAGTACGGCCACATAAGGATCTTACCCATAACCGCCTCTGTGGGAACCTTGTTATATTGGCCACACAGGCATTTATATCATATCGTCTTGGTAATCTATTTTGACCGAACATGCTCGATATGTGGCCTCTTAGGGCTCTTTTGTGATAATCTGTACCAGTTGAAGGTGGTGTGCGTATATAACGTCTTTCCCTTTTTTCTATATTCCATTCATAGATATAGTATCCAATTATGTGCATAGCACCAGTGGTCCAGGGTATTATATGAATTCAATGCAAATGAATATGCATGAATAACAACAGAATACTCTGGATTACACAATACCCTTTATATTCTTGGTTCACATTGGACTTATCAACATCTTTTCCCGTATTGCCTCAATAAGGACTTAGACATGCTTTTAGCACAGGACTCAATAATATGAACACCCTTAACTACTAAGAGTAGAGTACATTATGGAGTAACATAACAATTACGTTTGTCCACAAAATTATGCCAAAAGAAAGGAATGAATTTCCTTCACATACATTGTCGTCGAAAATACTCTACTTTCCACGGATCCTTATAAGCTCTAAGAATGATTATCTACACCCTAAGAATGATTTAAACCACAATTGAATCAGTATACTAATAACATATTTCATTGAGACATTCTATCGAATATCTTCTACGTGTAGAACTCATGTTTCTTCTATATCGAAACTTATGCATGTAGGAAACACCCATCCATATTAATCATTCTCCTTACTTGTTATACCCCATATTTCCAAAGTATGTACGTGAGGACGTACGTACAAAAGTTTAAGCCTTAGATTAGGCAAGGGACGAAAATATTTGTGCACAACTACCAAAAAGAATTGTTTTCCGACGAAACGTTTTCCAAACTTTGCGAAGGGAAAATTACGGCTGTGACGTTTATTATTTTTGCGGATTTTTCCGAGAGATGAAATATTTTAGACCAACGAGAGGGCGACACTTGTCACCCTCAAGTTGGCGTACTCATGGACGAAACTTGGCACGTTTTTTTGCCTTGTTTGTGGTCAAGGAGTTGGTAGGATATTTTGTGGAGTAGATGGCTAGGGGGCACTTGTGCAAATCTTCACCCTACACTTGCCTACCACTTGGCTTGATCTTGTCCATTGGTTTCCCTATAAATACCCCCCCCCCTTTGTTGAAGACTTCTTCATCCCTCAAATGACTTCTAAGTCTTAAAAATCCCTCCCTCCCTTTGTGTAGTTTTCGTCCAAGCCTCCCCCTCTCCCTTGAGAAGGCCTTGGCCGAAACCACCCCCTCCCCCTTTGTAGTGTTCTAGCCGAGACACACCCCCCCTTCCCTTGGAATTTCTCTCGTCCAAACATACCCCCCCCCCCCCTTGGTAGAAAAGTATTCTCCAAGTATTGTTACTATACCCAAATACCTTAGCCTTATACCTTGTAGTATTCCAAAGTTACCTCTATACGTAGAGCCCGGAAATACTACCTTATGACCTTTTAGTCTCAAAACGAAACCCTAAGGAAAATCTTCATAGTCGGTTGAAGTATTAAGAAGAAGTTGTGTAGAACTTCTAAGGGTTGTTGGAGCGGGTTGGAGCACCCAGAGTAGGAGCTAAACGTTGCTCAGGATCGACATTTAAACTTGGATAATTTTGGGCTTATCGAGGTAAATACTCTTGACCTTCTATTGTAATTGGAAATTACATACTGTAGTAGTATAGAAATGAGTATAAGATATATACAAGGAAGGTATATAAGAAGGGGATTGAACTGTACTTACATAGGACTGTATTTACAGTAGACTTGTGTAGTTTAACGGGTAGGGAAGTGCTGCCCAATTTTCCGTAGAATAGAGAACCCTCTGCTTAGAATATTCTACAGAGTAGTCTAGACATTGATAGACTTATATAACCGTTATAGGTTGAAGTACTGCGAGTAGCGTGTTCTACTTGAAAGGTGGACAAGGCTAGCCGGGTTATAGCGGTGGAGCGTTTTGCTAATTGTCGATAATCGTCGCGAGGTATGTGATTCTTCCTATCCTCTTGAGCATGATATTTTAAAAGAATATATATATAGTACGGTAGACGTACGTGTGTTAACTGAACGTGGTTTTACTCCGATGTCTTTTGACTTGAGTTTAAATAATAAGAATTTTGAAGTATTTCAAAAGAATTAAGAAACCTTTTTTAAAGAAGAGTAATACTTGGTTTTAAAAGCTTAAGAGTTATACTAGCTTTATGGGAAGTTAGGTATAACGACTTAAGAGATAAAAAGAATGGTTTATTGATTTTAGAAGTTAAGAGACTTGATCTTAAAAGATAAGAGACTTGACTTAATTGAATTAATATGAATTTTGTTAAAAAGTGTGAAACCTCATTCGTGAGTAATGAGTACTTGGTTTTTAAAAGGAATAATGTTTTACTGATTTCGGAAATCAGAATAAGTATCGAACAAACCACAGCAGCGCTAATAAAGGGAAATGTATTGACTAGTTAAGTATTATAAAAACCAGTAGAAACCTCCATCTGCATAGAAGCTAAGATGAGACAAAATGATATTACATTTCCTAGATCATGGCTGCTTTAATAAGATTGTTATAAACAAGAATAACCTACTCACACATAAGGCATATGTTTCTCAAATTGTTTTAAAGGAGAATTATATTATTAAGTGATTAAAACTATGAACTACGAAACCTTTCGAAAATGAGAAACTTGAGCATTTGAAATTAGGCAAACTTGAACATTTGGAAAATAATGTTGTTACTTGATTTTACAAAGGGAAGTGTTTTGGTTTACTTAAAAAGATAGTCACTCTATTTTTATACTACGGGTATTGTGTGACTTTTGTGAAAGAAACGGATCTTTTAAAGAATTAACGTACGTAGTGCTTGGGGGTTTGAAAGCCCAGACTTATTGACATAGAATAGAAAGTACCTTGTGTGAATAACTTGACTATGTTGGTTTTTTATAACCTTGTAATACTTTCTTGTTGGTTTGATAAATAAACATGTTAGGATGCTACGTGTGTTAGTGTCTTGTAATGTTGTGTAAGGGGGTTTCCCTTGATTGTGCTTATGTTGTTTAACGATAAGCTGTTATGTTAGTATTATATCACTCACCTTGACTTGATCCCGGGGGTTAAGCTGCCCTCCGATGCGGGGTAGACTCAGGCGGTCTGGGACCATGATTCGAGAATACCTCATGCGGGTCCAGGGGACCTATGCGGAGCTACGAGAGTTCCAGGTTAGTGTGCGGCCTATATGGTCATGCGGTCTATGTGGCCATGCATCGCGAGTCGGGGCGATGCCGGGAGTAGCACCCTCGCGGGAATACCTCATGCGGGCCTATGTGAGTGGCCTATGCGGAGTGCGGAAGTTCCAGGACTAAACGCACATTTGATCGCGGGCGAGTGGCGGCCGATCATGTGGCGGTCTAGCAGACCTCGTGATACGATTTATGACCTTGTTGTGCGTGGGTTTTAGTAGTCGGCTATGCCTTGAACTTACCCCAGACGGTTTTATTATGACACAGTGGGACACGTGTTCATGTGTATTCCTTGGTGCTTTTATATCATAATCCGGCAGCGTGAGGAAGGTATTCCACGCATGATTGGTGTTGTGGGCGTGAGACCCATAGTTATATTTGAGTGATGACTTTGAGGCGTGAGTCACGACTTGACATGATTGCTTATTTATTGAATCGTAGTTTGGTTATCATACATGTCTCCCGCTTTATATAGACTACTATGATTTCATTTACGTATTTTCAGTTTCACATACTTGGTACTGTTATCGACCTCGCCGCAGTGCGTTAAATGCCGCGGTGAGGTACACGGTGTTGATCCTCGCTCATAGGTCACATTCAGCGTTTGGGAAGCTCCATTTCTCGGAGGCTTATCTTGGGTATAGTCCTGTCATTGTAGTACTTACATTCGTGGTATGGCGAAGCCCTTGTCACGACCCGACCGGCTCGCGGCGGTGCCTACACAGGCACCACATGTGTATACATCGAGAAAATCAATGAACATACATGAAACTTATAAAATAAAACAACGATAAAACAACAGGTTAGCCGATAGGGCTACCTTCCAACGTGTCATACATAAAGCGGTTGCCTCGCTTTCCTTTACAAACCGACCCACAAATGTGACTACGGACCTCTAAGAATTACAAGCAATGGACGGGCCCGCCATACCCTGAATGTACATAAGTCTACCATATCGTGGAAACCGCACTAAAAGATAAGCCTCCTGAGTGAAAGGAGCTTCTTTCCAAAAGCGACAGAGATCCTAAGAGCAAGGATCACCAACCTGGTACCTATAACTGCGGGCATTTAACGGCCCCGAAAGAAGTCGGTCACAGTGCAGTAGTATGGAAATGTAAATAAAATGCACAACCAAATCGTATCTGTATAAAAGAATGTCCTTTTAACTCCTGAAATCAATCATATATTAACCGTTCCTTTCCTTCTTTCAATAAAATTTAACAACATATTCATACATACATACTTAAGAGTTTAATTCAGTCTTTTCACATAACTTACATATCTTACATAACATAATCAGGCCCATTATGGAGGACTTCTTATTTGGGAGCTTACTTTGATTATCCATACGTGATAACATGTCCAAGCCCATTGCGGGACACTGTACTCATAAATCATGTGGCATAATCCGCCGCTGTGGGGCTCGGTGTCTTCATGGAATCATGTAGCATAATCCGGCCGCTGTGCCTTGTCTTGTGGAATCATGTAGCATAATCCGCCGCTTTGTGGGGCTCGGTGTAAGATGACGTAACCCGGCCTATGAAGGCTCGGGGTAATATGTAATGTCAGGCCTATGTGTAGGCTCGGTGTATTTCATAACGTAATCCGCTTACCGTAGGCTCGGTGTATTTCATAACGTGTCCGGCCTATTCGTAGGCTCGGTGTATTTCATAACGTAATCCGGCCTATTTGTAGGCTCGGTGTAATTTTCCTTACATAACATTTTTAAACCATCTTTTCACTTCTTCTTAAGTCGTCATAACAACTTCCCATAAAGCTATTATAACAACCATTCATTTTAGAGAACTTATGTCACTTTTATTCTTACAACATTTAGGAAAACGGGATCCAAAGATACTACGTACATACATACTTAAAAAGAATCGTATCGCTTAAAACTTCATAATCCTTAAAAGACAATCAAAGTTCTTAGTCTTCAAACTTCATAACATACTTCCTTTAAAGCCCAATTACTTATACAAAAACATATAAAGTTCCATACCTTCCCAAAACCAAGTAATTCATTCCCTTAAAATCATATAACTTCCACTTTTAAAATCAATCCCCTTTTTCACATATAAATTCAAGTCATTTTCGAACATAAAATCCACTTACTTACTTTAAACAAATCAAGACACATAGCCTTTAAATCAAATCTCATAACTTCCTAACCGTTCTTACCAACGTCTCCCATAAGACCTAGTAAGGACTTAGGACAATTTAAACATACTCTTAACTTAGATTCAACAATGTAAATACTTCTTAACTTCTAAGAGTAGAAGGAATCTTGAAATACTATCATATGGAGATTTCATACGTAGGATCATGCCAAAGAAAGAAGAGGTTCACATACCTCGCGACGACTAGCGACAAGTTGCAAAAAGGCTCCAAAGTACTTCAACCTATAATGGCCACAATACGTCCATTAACCTCTTAATTCAAACGTAGAATATTCTAAGTGCTAAGTCGCTAAATTCTACGGAAAATCGGACAACACCTCCTTTGTTTCTACTCACTTTGCCACCTTTTTCAAGGCCGAAATACAATAACCAAACAGCCCCAATTGGCTCACAACAATAAAGAAGGTAGTCCAATACAAATGAATAACTAAACAGCCCCAATTGGCTCACAACAATAAAGAAGATAGTCCAATACAAATGAATAACTAAACAGCCCCAATTGGCTCACAACAATAAAGAAGGTAGTCCAATGCAAATGAATAACAAACTAAAAGTCCAAATTCGACCACCTAGAGTTCAACCATACCAATACTTATCAAATTTCCATTTCAATCCAAATTGTTAATCATAACATGATATCAAGTCGCATTTGGTTAAAACTACCACAATCTTCAAATCAATAACATGCGACGATTCTAATAACGACTAAGTTGAAATCCAACTTAACATGGCTTATATTACATTCCGGATTTCCAATGCTACAATCAATCCACAATCCTTATAAACTTCTACATATCAACTTCATGCTAGCAACACGTAAGGCTAACAACAACAATATAAATATATAATCTTGTAACACATTAAAGGACAAAATTATACCTCAACGAATCTTAATCCAATTCCAATCCGAAGTCGCTCCTAGTAGTTTAGAACCTCTCCAAGACGCTTCAATCCGCTCGTTGAGACCCTTAGAACCATACCAACAACTTTCCTTCAACTTCCAATCCAAAACCTAGAAAGACCCTTAGGTTTTCGTTTTGCGACTAACCCGTAAACTATTTTTTTCCAAGATTTTTCTATTGAGATACACTTACATAACACTCATGAACCTTGGTTTAAAATGTAGGGCTTAAAGGACGTGAAACAAAATTTTTCCTTCTTTGAGAGCTAGAACCCGAGAGCTCCTTTTGTTGTTCATCCAATTCTCTTGAAATTTTTGGCTAAGTGTGGGACTAGTTTCACTACTAGTATACATATATAACATAATGGAGGGTTAAGATAGGAACAATTGGGTGGTTTGGATGATCTCTTAACAAATATCAAGACTTGTGGGACCTTGACTTAGTCAAACTTCTCAAGCTAATCAACTTGCAAGACTTGCCATCTAGGACTATGGTCAATGACCATATTGGCCATGCCAATTTCGTCCAAGGCATCTATAAGGGGGGTGACACGTGTCGCCCTCCCATTCGTCACAATAATACGTTTTCCGACAAATTCCATAATTCCGTTAACTTTTTACAAATCTCTAATTTAACACCTGCGAGTTCTTACGTACGTTCTTAAAACATGTCCTGTAATTACGGGGTGTAAAATTCTTCCCCCCTTAGAAACATTCGTCCTCGAATGTTCTTTCGGAGTCAAACTTATAATTAGCGACATAGTTTCCTTTCACAACCCCGACATACCAACAATGCCACACGTGGCCCTAATACCGCACGCATATCTGTCCATCATAAGCCCAAACGAGGTTACCTTTTCGTACTTCCAACTCCTTCTAACATACATACATAACTTCAATATTATCCGTTCTTGATACTTAAACATAAAATAACCTTATCATGCATACAGATCTGTAAAGGGCCGAAGATATACCTGAATTCATATAGGCGGTTCAAAGGACCGCTAAAAATGGAAACTTCCACCACGACCCCTGCCACGGCCTGCCGGTGGATGAACATCCTGCCTAGCTACTGAAGGCGAAGAACCCGCAACTGATCCGGTAGACTTTTCTATCCCTCCTGCAACTCTCCTACTAGGACAATCCCTCAACATATGGCCCTGACGGCCACGACGACATTCCCCATGGTGATGCCGGCCACACTGTGAACACTGAGGGAAGAGGGGCCCCGACTGTCTAGAACCCATGTGCGTATACGAATCCGAAGCCCTGGAGCTCTGACCGGCTCCCGAATTACCCGGCTGATCTAACCCTCCGCTAAAAGCGGGAAGGAGCACTGCGTGCGGTGAGCTGAGACCTATCTCGCCTGCTGAGGCTCTCCGCATCGAAAATCACCTGAACCTCGCTGCCCCGCCTCTTGGGCTGGCCTTGCCTGGTCGGTCCTCTCTCTCCGCCTCGATCCACAGTGCATAAGTCGCATCTGGCAATATCCATTCTGGTGAAGGGCTACTCCTGTGCAAGCGGTGATCATATAACGGTCTAGCCCATAACATAGCGATGAACTCTATCGGCCATGTTAGCCACAATAGTATCGCGTATGCGGCGAGAGTCAAACTCAAGCTATACTTCGATAGTCCTCGTTGCGCCTCAAGGTCAAGAATGCATCTACCCGGCTCTCTCATCTCGGGAGGCAAAGTGATCCATGAAGGCCTCGTAAACTCCTCCCAAATTTGGAAGAGCATCATCACCTCTTGAAAGCAACCACGACTCAAACCGGTTCAACGCGATATCTGCGTAACGGTAGGAGGCTAGCGTAATGAACTCTGTCTCCGAAGCCCTAAGAACTGCGTGGTCATGTAGCTGCCGAATGAACTCCTACGGATCCTCATCGGACCTCGAACCATAAAACTTCGGTGGATGACATCCTAGAAAATCCCTAATCCGCCCATCGGCTCTGGGGTGTTTGCTGCTCTGTCGTTGCGGACTACTATCTTGGTCAATAATCGACCGCTCCCGTAGTCTATATTCAAGCACCGGTGCGGGCTCGAGGCTTCGTGCGGAACCTTCGGAGCTCGCCGCTCCCGGCTCTTCTATCTTTGGCGTGGTGAACTTCGCCGACCCGCTTACTACCTCGGGCATATGCGTGCCCGACTCGTAACTCTGCGCCTCTTGCGGCTCCTGCTTTGCCTTGCCGCCTTCGGGCCTCGTCGCCTTCCAGGTGGAGGCATGGTGATTCACATACATAAGAATACGCCGACGGATCAACCTATTAGTACGGCTCTACCGCACGATCTCGGAGTGAGAAGAATGGAAACCAATCCTAAATGTCCTGCACCTCACGATTATAGATGTGGTGCGCACACACCGATAATCAAAACTCTACTGAACGCGGTCAGACACTTTCCGAGGACTAATCGCTCGATACCACTTTTGTCACGACCCGACCTCGCTCGCGGCGGTGCCCTACACAGGCACCCTTACAGTATACATCAGAGAAAATCATCGGAACTTACATGACACTTCTAAAATAAAACACCACGTTAGCCGATAGGGCTACCTTCCTGAACGTACATCATCATAAAGCGGTTGCCTCTTTCCTACAAAGCGACCCACAAAATGTGACTACTGCACCTCAAGAATTACAAGCTGCGGCGGACGGGGCCCATACCTGAATGTACATAAGTCTACCATATCGAAACCGTGCAAAAGATAAGCCTCGAGTGAAAGGAGCTTTTCCAAAAGCGAGCAGAGATCCTAAGAGCAAGGATCACCAACTGGTACCTATAACTGCGGGCATGAACGGCCCGAAGAAGTCGATAACAACAGTGCAGTATGGAACAAATAAAATGCAATAACCAAATCGTATCGTATAAAAGAATGTCCTTTTAACTCACGAAATCAATCATATATTAACTGCTTCCTTTCCTTCTTTCAATAAAATTTAACAACATATTCATACATACATACTTAAGAGTTTAATTCGGTCTTTTCACATAACACATATCTTACATAACATAATCCGGCCCATTATGGAGGACTTCTTATTTGGGAGCTTACTTTGATTATCCATACGTGATAACGTGTCAAGCCCATTGCGGGACACGGTGTACTCATAAATCATGTGGCATAATCCGGCCCGCCTGTGGGGCTCGGTGTACTGTGGAATCATGTAGCATAATCCGGCCCGCCTGTGGGGCTCGGTGTACTGTGGAATCATGTAGCATAATCCGGCCCGCCTGTGGGGCTCGGTGTAAGATAGCGTAACGGCTTATGTGAAGGCTCGGGGTAATATGGCGTAATCCGGCCTATGTGTAGGCTCGGTGTATTTCATAACGTAATCCGGCCTATTCGTAGGCTCGGTGTATTTCATAACGTAATCCGGCCTATTCGTAGGCTCGGTGTATTTCATAACGTGTCCGCCTGTTGTAGGCTCGGTGTAATTTTCCTTACATAACATTTTTAAACCATCTTTTCACTTCTTCTTAAGTCGTCATAACAACTTCCCATAAAGCTATTATAACAACCATTCATTTTAGAGAACTTATGTCACTTTTATTCTTACAACATTTAGGAAAACGGGATCCAAAGATACTACGTACATACATACTTAAAAAGAATCGTATCGCTTAAAACTTCATAATCCTTAAAAGACAATCAAAGTTCTTAGTCTTCAAACTTCATAACATACTTCCTTTAAAGCCCAATTACTTATACAAAAACATATAAAGTTCCATACCTTCCCAAAACCAAGTAATTCATTCTCTTAAAATCATATAACTTCCACTTTTAAAATCAATCCCCTTTTCACATATAAATTCAAGTCATTTTCGAACATAAAATCCACTTACTTACTTTAAACAAATCAAGACACATAGCCTTTAAATCAAATCTCATAACTTCCTAACCGTTCTTACCAACGTCTCCCATAAGACCTAGTAAGGACTTAGGACAATTAAACATACTCTTAACTTAGATTCAACAATGTAAATACTTCTTAACTTCTAAGAGTAGAAGGAATCTTGAAATACTATCATATGGAGATTTCATCGTAGGATCATGCCAAAGAAAGAAGAGGTTCACATACCTCATGACGACTAGCGACAAGTTGCAAAAAGGCTCCAAAGTACTTCAACCTATAATGGCCACAATACGTCCATTAACCTCTTAATTCAAAAGTAGAATATTCGAAGTGCTAAGTCGCTAAATTCTACGGAAAATCTGACAACACCTCCTTTGTTTCTACTCACTTTGCCACCTTTTCAAGGCGAAATACAATAACCAAACAGCCCCAATTGGCTCACAACAATAAAGAAGGTAGTCCAATACAAATGAATAACTAAACAGCCCCAATTGGCTCACAACAATAAAGAAGATAGTCCAATACAAATGAATAACTAAACAGCCCCAATTGGCTCACAACAATAAAGAAGGTAGTCCAATGCAAATGAATAACAAACTAAAAGTCCAAATTCGACCACCTAGAGTTCAACCATACCAATACTTATCAAATTTCCATTTCAATCCAAATTGTTAATCATAACATGATATCAAGTCGCATTTGGTTAAAACTACCACAATCTTCAAATCAATAACATGCGACGATTCTAATAACGACTAAATTGAAATCCAACTTAACATGGCTTATATTACATTCCAGATTTCCAATGCTACAATCAATCCACAATCCTTATAAACTTTTACATATCAACTTCATGCTAGCAACACGTAAGGCTAACAACAACAATATAAATATATAATCTTGTAACACATTAAAGGACAAAATTATACCTCAACGAATCTTAATCCAATTCCAATCCGAAGTCGCTCCTAGTAGTTTAGAACCTCTCCAAGACACTTCAATCCGCTCGTTGAGACCCTTAGAACCATACCAACAACTTTCCTTCAACTTCCAATCAAAAACCTAGAAAGACCCTTAGGTTTTCGTTTTGCGACTAACCCGTAAACTATTTTTTTCCAAGATTTTTCTATTGAGATACACTTACATAACACTCATGAACCTTGGTTTAAAATGTGGGGCTTAAAGGACATGAAACAAAATTTTTTCCTTCTTTGAGAGCTAGAACCCGAGAGCTCCTTTTGTTGTTCATCCAATTCTCTTGAAATTTTTGGCTAAGTGTGGGACTAGTTTCACTACTAGTATACATATATAACATAATGGAGGGTTAAGATAGGAACAATTGGGTGGTTTGGATGATCTCTTAACAAATATCAAGACTTGTGGGACCTTGACTTAGTCAAACTTCTCAAGCTAATCAACTTGCAAGACTTGCCATCTAGGACTATGGTCAATGACCATATTGGCCATGCCAATTTCGTCCAAGGCATCTATAAGGGGGTGACACGTGTCGCCTCCCATTAAATCACTAATACGTTTTCCGACAAATTCCATAATTCCGTTAACTTTTTACAAATCTCTAATTTAACACCTGCGAGTTCTTACGTACGTTCTTAAAACATGTCCTGTAATTACGAGTGTAACACCGCCCCGCCATTGTTGTTATATCATTCTTAAGTGCATGTACCGTGGCGAGTTGTAAAGGGATGAATTCGGATTTAAGTTTTATATATATATGCCGAAAGGCAACTTTTCTCAGATAACTGTCTTTCACTTCATATTATTTCATGTCGTGTTTCATATTCCGTTGATTACTCTGATGTATGTCTACTTGGGTGCCCGGGGTAAGGCACCAGTCACGGGCCCGGGTTCGGGTCGTGACAAAAGTGGTATCAGAGCAGTTAATCATCGGAAAGTGTCTACAGACCGTATCTAGTAGAGTCTTGATTATCGGTGTGTTGTGCACCATACCAATAATCGTGAGGCTATAGGATATTTAGGATTGGTTTCCATTCTTCTCACTCGAGATCGTGCCTTAGAGCCGTGTTATAAGTTGGACCTCTAACGTATTTTCTTCCCGTACGATTATGCCTCCGCGCGCGGCAACCGGGCCAGAGGCAAGGCAGCGAGGAGAGCTGCGAGTAAATCTGAGAGGTTACGAGGCACAGGCCCAATCATCACCGATGTGGTGCCATTCGGGAGTTCGGCGTCGCGGCCAATCGCAGAGTTTAGCCTGCGGCATAGCTCATCTGCGGCCGTGAGATTTGAACCTTCGCCCACGACCGATGCTTGAGACAATATGTATTGCAAAGAGACGACCCTGTTACTAGCTAAGGGACTTAGCAACCAGAGAGTATATTATGTACCGATTTATCGCGGGTCTTGATGACTATCTAAGAAAGGGTTGTGCCGGAGTAGCTCTTCAGTCAGGCTTGAGCATGGCCTGCGTACGGGCTCATGCGCAGCAGGCCGAGAAACGTAGTGATCGACGGGTTAACCAAGAGCAGCAGAAGAGGGCCAGATCGGCAGGGTCCTTTGGTAACTTTCGAGGTGAATCGCCTCAGCAGCAGACTGGATATGCGCCTCCGCCGGTGCAAAGTGGTCCTCCACAGGGTTCAGGACGTTCGGAGTATACAAGAGTTGGTCAGAACTCCAGGGCTTCTGGTTCACAGCTATACAGAGGTTCTAACCAGCCGGATTCGATTTTCCTCGGTGTTCAGCGGTGGCGCGCCATCCCGAACGTCGTCTTTTTATTGGTACTTGTTTTACTTGCGGCCAGCAGGGCCATTTTGCGAGAAATTGTCCGACCAGAGGTGGCGCAGATGTAGAGACTCAGCCTTCAGGATCAGTGGCTAGTTCGTCACCTTCCCTAGCTACGCTGGTAGGCGGATTGATTAGAACGACAAAGGGAAGTGAAAGCGATGAATCGAGTTTATCCTTAACCCTCTAGAAATTTGTACGGGTGATAAGATGAGTATATCTTAAGTGTTATGTTCAGATAACATTGTGTAAATTGTGATTAGAAATCATGATTTGTTAACCGGGTAAGATTGGGGGATAGGGAAAGTGTGAGCCTTAGAGTTTTATACGTGGAGACCTTAGAGGTAAGGCCATCTCGAGTAAAAGATGTATTTTTATGTTTGACCCGTATCGGAGTGCATAGTACACGTGAGATGTGTTTGTGTGATAAGTCCCTGAGTGGTATGAAATGAAAGAGGGTAGTTGAGCTAAGAAGACCACTAGGTTTTCGTGACTTGATTGTGAGATTGTTCCGGATCGGGGAACAAGAGTTTTGCGCGATAGCGGGTCGGGTTGCGGACCGATCACGGGTCAACCCGCGGCCTGTAATGTGGTGGGGTCAGTTCGAGGTGGTCCCGCCAGGTGGTGGGGTCACGAGGGTGTTAGGCCCAAGTTTAGTTAACCATCGTACGAGTTCGTGGATGCGTTCGACTAGTATTCGGGCCGATGAGGTCAGCCCATCTTATCTTTCAGTCAGGACCGTTTACTCGGCAGAAGGTTACGGATGTTTCTTTTCTGGAGGTTTTACCAGGCAGGGTTAGGAACTCAGGTGAGTCTCAGTATCGCATTCGCCCTCAGGCCAGGGTTTGGATTTCAGGGGTAGTTGTGAGGATTGTTGCCTCCTGTAGAGGGAGTGTTTTATAGCTACCATTTCAGTATTCGGACGTCGCCTTACGACGCCTTGTGGGGGCGGAAGTGTAAGTTGTCGGTCGATTGGTTCGATGTTGGCACGGTTCAGATAGTGGGTACATACTTGTTTCAGCAGACCGTGGATAGGGTGAAGCTTATCCAGGAGAGGTTATTGGCAGCTCAGAGTCAACAGAAGTCGTGCGGATAATCGGCGACGACGCTTGGAGTTCAGGTTGACGGTGGGTCTTCTTGAAGGTACCACCCCGGAAAGGGTGTGACGAGTTTTGGAAAACAGAGGAAACTTAGCGAGAGTACTTTGGCGTTTTGGATCATTTGGAAAATAGGCCAAGTTGCCTATAGGTTAGCATTGCCGAAGCGTAGGAGCGATGTCCGGTCACATGTTGTTATGTTCGGAAAAATATCGGAGATCCATCCAGAGTGTTCCCAGTTAATGATGACCAAGTTGGAGTTAGTAACCCCGAGATTTTGGAAACTGAAGCAGTAGCAGAAATGTGGAAAGTTATGAGGAAGAGTTCAAATGTACGAGAAGGGTACGACGAGTAAGGGAAGAAGCGAGCATGTGTTACGAACATAGATGTGATCATTTCGTTTGTAAAGAAAAGGTGCGAAGGGAGTATCTTTTAGACCTTGGGTGGGAACTTTTGTGATGTTAGAGGTGATTCCTCGTGGACTTGGATGTAAGTATTTGCGCGGGTGTTTTCTGTGGCCATGTGTGGCATTTGCAAGCTGGTTAAGCTAAGAGGAACTTATCATTATCTGTATCGAGAAGGAACATTCGGGACAAATGTTTCTAAGGAGGGGAGAATGTTATACCCCGTATTTCCAGAGTATGTACGTGAGGACGTACGTACAAAAGTTTAAGCCTTAGGTTAGGCAAGGGACGAAAATATTTGTGCACAACTACCAAAAAGAATTGTTTTACGACGAAACGTTTTCCAAACTTTGCGAAGGGAAAATTACGGCTGTGACGTTTATTATTTTTGCGGATTTTTCCGAGAGATGAAATATTTTGGACCAACGAGAGGGCGACACTTGTCACCCTCAAGTTGGCGGACTCATGGACGAAACTTGGCACGTTTTTTTGCCTTGTTTGTGGTCAAGGAGTTGGTAGGATATTTTGTGGAGTAGATGGCTAGGGGGCACTTGTGCAAATCTTCACCCTACAACACTTACTGTCACGACCGACCGGGACGCGACGGGTGCCCTACACCGGCACCCTTGAGTAAACATCAGAGAAAATCAGCGGAACATACATGAAACTTATAAATAACACATCGGAAGTAAAACAACAGGTTAGCCGATAGGGCTACCTTCCTGAACATATATAAAAACAACCGAAGCAGTTGCCTCCTTTCTTTTACAAACTGACCCACAATGTGTGACTACAGACCTCTAAGAGTTTTAACATAACATCTGACGGGACAAGGCCCCGCCGTACCCCTGAATATACATAGCCATGACAACTCGGAGCAGTGGAGCCATCTCAAAATCTGAACCAGGATCCTAAGCTCGCGGACCAGCGTGTACCTAAACTGCGGGACATTTAACGGCCACGAAGAATTCGGTCTAACAGTACGAATATGGAACAGAATATAACGTGATAAGAAATGATCATAAGCGTACAAAAGAATGACAAGGACAAGTATAAAAATACATACGAGATCTGCCGTGTCATTACCACTTATGAACTTAATTTCACATCATTATCTTTCCTGTCCCCAAGAGTTATAGCCATATCTTACGCATACTTAAGAGAAGTCATTAAGTTCATTACCATCTAACTTACTTATCTTTTGTAACATAATCCGGCCCTTATGGAGGGCGATATACTACGACCCCAAATCACGGGTCGATAATGTCATCTAGTGCGCGTAAAGGTATCTTGCGACCCATCTCGGGTCGATAATGTCATATAGTGCGCCCATAAAGGTATCTTGCCGGCCCGTCTGGGTCGATAATGTCATAGAGTCTTCCCATAAGGTATCTTTGCGGCCCGTCTGCGGGTCGATAATGTCATATAGTGCGCCCGTAAAGGTATCTTGCCGGCCCGTCTGGGTCGATAATGTCATATAGTGCGCCCATAAAGGTATCTTGCCGGCCCATCTTCGGGTCGATAATGTCATATAGTTCGCCCATAAGGTATCTTGCCGGCCCATCTGCGGGTCGATAATGTCATATAGTTCGCCCGTAAAGGTATCTTTGCGAGCCCGTCGATAATGTCATATAGTGCGCCCATAAAGGTATCTTGCCGGCCCGTCTGGTCGATAATGTCATATAGTGCGCCCGTAAGGTATCTTGCGGCCCGTCTGCGGGTCGATAATGTCATATAGTGCGCCCATAAAGGTATCTTTGCGGCCCATATCCGGGTCGATAATGTCATATAGTGCGCCCGTAAGGTATCTGCCGGATACTAACAACTATAGTATCAAGTCCTATCCACCTTTCAAGACAAGTCACGATACCCTTTTAGAAATAAAATTAGAACACAAAACAAGTGACTTCTTTCTTAGAAACCTAAGCAATCGGTACCTTAAAAGCAGTTTGCCCTTCTTTATTTCAAATCATTTCTCTACTTACATTCTTGAGGAAAACCATTCTTTAACCTTCCATAAAGCGTTATAACAACTTCCCATAAAGCGTTATAACCCTTTACGGTTTTAGACCAACACGTTCCTTTTATAACCAAGAGACTTACTTTTTGAAACCAAGTATTAAATACTTTCAAATCAATTCTCTTAACTTTCAAAAATACAATTAGTCTCTTAACCTTTAGAAAACAAGTGACTCGCTTTTCTTATAAAACCTTAGGCAATTGATGCCTTAAAATCAAGTTGCCTCTTACTAAAGTCAAGTCATTTATCTTTCCATAAAGCAAATATAACTAACTTCCCATAAAGCCGTTATATTCACTTTATACCTTAGCCATAAACAATTTCCTATCCAGGACTTATACATTTAAAGCGGAACAAGTATCACATACTTTAAAACTCTTCAAGTCCCTTAACTTTCATAAAACTTTAGACATCCTTTATACTTTCAAAGAGGAGTTAATCTCTAACTCACCCGACTTGGCTATTCATAAAACTAGTAAAGGATATCGGTGTTGTCGTCACTGCGTACTACATCGTGCAACTAGTCATGCTCAAAGATAGGAAAAGTTCTACATAGAGTAGGTCACACAACTACCTCTTAACTTCTAAGAGTAACAGGAAACATGAAACGATACCACAGGTATATTCCATACATAGAATCATGCCAAAGGAAGGAAGAGGTTAACATACCTTTTCGGCTAAATCCACAAGCTAAGCCGAATACGCCGTACGTAGAAGTGTCAACCTATAATGGTCACAACAAGACTATCAACTTCTAGTCTCAACGTAGAATAATACTAAGTATACGGCCTCTAATTCTACGGAAAAATCGGGCAGCACATCCTTTGTTTCTACTCACTTTGCCACCTTTTTCAAGGCCGAATACAATAACCAACAAGCCACATTTAAGGCTCCAACCAACAACCAAACAAAAGGGGATTACACGCCTTACAATACGTGTAATATTCCGCCCCACAATTCATACCCAATAGTATAATACTACACTAGCCATTCTCGGCCAACATATAACCAATAACACTACGTCTTTTCCAATCCTTTTCCAATTTCAAGTTCTTATGTCAACATGTTACTTTAGTCATAATCAACTTCAACAACTAAAATTTCCTTCTTTATTCAACATGCGACGACTTAAACTAATAATCAACTTGAATTCCAATCTTAAAGCTAAACATGCTAGTTTTCGGATTAGGGTTCCAATAGTCCATAAACATATCAAACTTCATACTATATAACACATGCTTGCTAAAATCCATAGCTACAACAATAAGTAAGTCTTAACTACTAAAACGACAAAATTTATACCTTTCAAAGCCCTTAAAATTTCCAAGATTCAAAGTCGCGCCTTAGCAATTCTTAGCTCCTTTCCTTAAGTTCCAATCCGCTCCAAGCACTCCTTAGAGGCCTATGAAGAACCCATCTTCAAAGTTGAAGAACTCCCATAGTTTCCGCCTTGCGACTAACGTGAAAATGCGTTTTTTCCGAAATCTTTCTATTGAGGTATCCTTACAATACCCTAAGGGACATTGGGTTTAAGTCTTGTGGCTAATGGATCAAAACTACAAATTTTTCTCCTTTCTTTCCTTGCAAACCCGAGAGCTACTTGTGAAGAACACCATGTTTCTCTAATTTTTCTAAGTGTTAAATGCCAAGTCTTGCACTAGTAGTATACTTATAACACAATGGAGGGTTTAGATGTCCACAAATGTGAGGTTAGGATGGGTTTCACTTGGATCAAGCCTAGGTGGACAAGTTGACTTGTCAACAATATCAAGCTTAGAAGACTTATCATCTACTTAGGTCAAATGACCATAACACCCTGCCACACTTTCGACCACGCCAGGTGGCAGGAGTGCCACGTGTCGCCTCTCGTTCGTCCATAAAATTAGTAACCTCGTGGGCCCACAAAACGTAAAATTCCTCGGGTGGGCCCCACGTGACCAAATCCGTAAAAAATAAATTTCCATAATGTTACTAAGTCCCATACTATTCAAATAATGCATTTTGAGAATCCAATTCTCAACAACGAACATTTTTCCTTTCCGACGTCCGGAAGATTTTCCGTCAGAAAAACAATTCTTCCTTTCGTACTAAATTCCAAGTCTTGTTTCCTTACGTGCATTCTCTTATACATGTCCTGGACTTACGGGGTGTAACATTCTTCCCCCCTTAGAAACATTCGTCCCCGAATGTTCTTAGTCGGTTATCAAGCTATACAAACTCCGGCATAAACTCTATACTATGCCTATCAATCAAAACTGCACAAGACCAACGATGCCACACATGGCGGACATAACATACGTAAACATAATAATGGACCTTCCGTCCGTGGTCCCTTCTCACAAAACTCAAAGGTTCTGATCTCCTCAAACAGGATCCCAGAGGTTCCTTAACATGGCTTCTTAAGGGTTCACTACCCTATCAGACAGCTCATCCTTTCCCAAATATCTCAAAATAAAACACCAGACCTTGGCGAGAATTCATTAACTGTTCCATACCTTCCCGATATCTAATTGGTCTTTACCAACTCTCGGTAATCTAAAATCATTCTAGGCAACACGCGTCTGACCCTCATACATAACTCCGTATAGATGTATATCACAATACCAACTATACTACAATCATTACCAACGGATACGCAATCCACATAGTCGCTGGGTCATCACGCCTTTCTCGTGTGCGATCAACAAAACTTCGTTAGGGAGGGCGACCCTAACAACTCTGACTCGCGCGATCTCGAGTGAGAAGAATGGAAACCAATCTAATCGTCCTGTGACCTCACGATTATAGATGTGGTGCACACACATCGATAATCAAGACTACTAGACGCGATGCGTAGACACTTTCAGAGGACTAAGCGCTCGATACCACTTTGTCACGACCCGACCGGGACGCGGCGGGTGCCTACACAGGCACCGCTGCAGTAAACATCGAGAAAATCAGCGGAACATACATGAAACTTATAAAGACCACCTCGGAAGTAAAACAACAAAGTTAGCCGATAGGGCTACCTTCACGAACATATATAAAAACAAGCAGCGATTGCCTCATTTCTTTTACAAAGCGACCTGATGTGTGACTACAGGACCTCTAAGAGTTTTAACATAACATCTCGGGACAAGGCCCGCCGTGCCCTGAATATACATAGCCATGACAACTCGGAACGGTGGAGCCATCTCGAAATCTTGAACCAGGATCCTAAGCTCGCGGACCCACTGCAGTGTACCTAAACTGCGGACATGAACGCGGCCCGAAGAAGTCGATCTAACAGTGCGAATATGGAACAGAATATAACGTAGAGTAAACAGATCATAACTGTACAAAAGAATGAAAAGGACAAGTATAAAATACATACGGATCCTGCCAGTGTCATTACCACTTATGAACTTAATTTCACATCATTATCTTTTCCTGTCCCCTTAAGAGTTATAGCCATATCTTACGTACATACTTAAGAGAAGTCATTAAGTTCATTACCATCTAACTTACTTATCTTTTGTAACATAATCCGGCCCCTTATGGAGGGACGCATATACTACCCGGCCCAAATCCTGGGTCGATAATGTCATCTAGTCTGCCCGTAAAGGTATACTGCCCGGCCCATCTCTGGGTCGATAATGTCATATAGTGCGCCCGTAAAGGTATCTTGCGGCCCGTCTCGGGTCGATAATGTCATATAGTGCGCCCATAAGGTATCTTGCCGGCCCGTCTGCGGGTCGATAATGTCATATAGTCGCCCGTAAAGGTATCTTGCGGCCCATCTGGGTCGATAATGTCATATAGTGCGCCGTAAAGGTATCTTTGCCGGCCCGTATTTGGTCGATAATGTCATATAGTGCGCCCATAAAGGTATCTTGCGGCCCGTCTGGGTCGATAATGTCATATAGTCGCCCGTAAAGGTATCTTGCGGCCCGTCTCGGGTCGATAATGTCATATAGTGCGCCCGTAAGGTATCTTGCGGCCCGTCTGCGGGTCGATAATGTCATATAGTTCGCCCGTAAGGTATCTTGCCCGGCCCGTCTGCGGGTCGATAATGTCATATAGTGCGCCCATAAGGTATCTGCCGGCCCATCTGCGGGTCGATAATGTCATATAGTGCGCCATAAAGGTATACTGCCCGGATACTAACAACTATAGTATCAAGTCCTATCCACCTTTCAAGACAAGTCACAATACCTTTTAGAAATAAAATTAGAACACTAAAACAAGTGACTTCTTTCTTAGAAACCCTAAGCAACTGGTACCTTAAAAACAGTTTGCCCTTCTTTATTTCAAATCATTTCTCTACTTACATTACTGAGGAAAACCATTCTTTTAACCTTCCATAAAGCCGTTATAACCAACTTCCCATAAAGCCGTTATAACCCTTTATGGTTTTAGACCAACACGTTCCTTTTATAACCAAGAGACTTCTACTTTTTGAAACCAAGTATTAAATACTTTCAAATCAATTCTCTTAACTTTCAAAAATACAATTAGTCTCTTAACCTTTAGAAAACAAGTGACTCCTTTTCTTATAAAACCTTAGGCAATTGATGCCTTAAAATCAAGTTGCCTCTTACTAAAGTCAAGTCATTTATCTTTCCATAAAGCAAATATAACTAACTTCCCATAAAGCCGTTATATTCACTTTATACCTTAGCCATAAACAATTTCCTATCCAAGGGACTTATACATTTAAAACGGAACAAGTATCACATACTTTAAAACTCTTCAGTCCCTTAACTTTCATAAAACTTTAGACATCCTTTATACTTTCAAAGAAGGAGTTAATCTCTAACTCACCCGACTTGGCTATTCATAAAACTAGTAAAGGATATCGGTGTTGTCGTCTCCGTACTACATACGTGCAACTAGTCATGCTCAAAGATAGGAAAAGTTCTACATAGAGTAGGTCACACAACTACCTCTTAACTTCTAAGAGTAACAGGAAACATGAAACGATACCACAGGTATATTCCATACATAGAATCATGCCAAAGGAAGGAAGAGGTTCACATACCTTTTGGCTAAATCCACAAGCTAAGCGAATCGCCGTGCGTAGAAGTGTCAACCTATAATGGTCACAACAAGACTATCAACTTCTAGTCTCAACGTAGAATAATACTAAGTATACGGCCTCTAATTCTACGGAAAAATCGGGCAGCACATCCTTTGTTTCTACTCACTTTGCCACCTTTTTCAAGGCCGAATACAATAACCAACAAGCCACATTTAAGGCTCCACCAACAACCAAACAAAGGGGATTACACGCTTACAATCGTGTAATATTCGTGCGCCCCACAATTCATACCCAATAGTATAATACTACACTAGCCATTCTCGGCCAACATATAACCAATAACACTACGTCTTTTCCAATCCTTTTCCAATTTCAAGTTCTTATGTCAACATGTTATTTTAGTCATAATCAACTTCAACAACTAAAATTTCCTTCTTTATTCAACATCGACGACTTAAACTAATAATCAACTTGAATTCCAATCTTAAAGCTAAACATGCTAGTTTTGGATTAGGGTTCCAATAGTCCATAAACATATCAAACTTCATACTATATAACACATGCTTGCTAAAATCCATAGCTACTGACAATAAGTAAGTCTTAACTACTAAAACGACAAAATTTATACCTTTCAAAGCCCTTAAAATTTCCAAGATTCAAAGTCGCGCCTTAGCAATTCTTAGCCCTTTCCTTAAGTTCCAATCCGCTCAAGCACTCCTAGAGGCCTATGAAGAACCCATCTTCAAGTTCCAACTTCAAAGTTGAAGAACTCCCGTAGTTTCCTTGCGACTAACGTGAAAATGCGTTTTCAAATCTTTCTATTGAGGTATCCTTACAATACCCTAAGGGACATTGGGTTTAAGTCTTGTGGCTAATGGATCAAAACTACAAATTTTTCTCCTTTCTTTCCTTGCAAACCCGAGAGCTACTTGTGAAGAACACCATGTTTCTCTAATTTTTCTAAGTGTTAAATGCCAAGTCTTGCACTAGTAGTATACTTATAACACAATGGAGGTTTAGATGTCCACAATGTGAGGTTAGGATGGGTTTCACTTGGATCAAGCCTAGGTGGACAAGTTGACTTGTCAACAATATCAAGCTTAGAAGACTTATCATCTACTTAGGTCAAATGACCATAACACCCTTACACAATTTCGACCAAGCCATGTGGAAGGAGTGCCACGTGTCGCCCTCTCATTCGTCCATAAAATTCCGTAACCCTCGTGGGCCCCACAAAACGTAAAATTCCTCGGGTGGGCCCCACGTGACCAAATCCGTAAAAATAAATTTCCATAATGTTACTAAGTCCCATACTATTCAAATAATGCATTTTGAGAATCCAATTCTCAACAACGAACATTTTTCCTTTCCGACGTCCGGAAGATTTTCCGTCAGAAAAACAATTCTTCCTTTCGTACTAAATTCCAAGTCTTGTTTCCTTACGTGCATTCTCTTATACATGTCCTGGACTTACGGGGTGTAACACTACCACTTGGCTTGATCTTGTCCATTGGTTTCCCTATAAATACCCCCCCTTTGTTGAAGACTTCTTCATCCCTCAAATGACTTCTAAGTCTTAAAAATCCCTCCCTCCCTTTGTGTAGTTTTCGTCCAAGCCTCCCCCTCTCCCTTGAGAAGGCCTTGGCCGAAACCACCCCCTCCCCCTTTGTAGTGTTCTAGCCGAGACACACCCCCCCTTCCCTTGGAATTGCTCTCGTCCAAACATACCCCCCCCCCCCCCTTGGTAGAAAAGTATTCTCCAAGTATTGTTACTATACCCAAATACCTTAGCCTTATACCTTGTAGTATTCCAAAGTTACCTCTATACGTAGAGCCCGAAAATACTACCTTATGACCTTTTAGTCTCAAAACGAAACCCTAAGGAAAATCTTCATAGTCGGTTGAAGTATTAAGAAGAAGTTGCGTAGAACTTCTAAGGGTTGTTGGATGGGTTGGAGCACCCAGTAGGAGCTAAACGTTTCTCGGGATCGACATTTAAACTTGGATAATTTTGGGCTTATCGAGGTAAATACTCTTGACCTTCTATTGTAATTGGAAATTACATCGTAGTAGTATAGAAATGAGTATAAGATATATACAAGGAAGGTATATAAGAAGGGGATTGAACTTACATAGGACTGTATTTACAGTAGACTTGTGTAGTTTAACGGGTAGGGAAGTGCTGCCCAATTTTCCGTAGAATAGAGAACCCTCTGCTTAGAATATTCTACAGAGTAGTCTAGATATTGATAGACTTATATAACCGTTATAGGTTGAAGTACTGCGAGTAGCGTGTTCTACTTGAAAGGTGGACAAGGCTAGCCCGGTTATAGCGGTGGAGCGTTTTGCTAATTGTCGATAATCGTCGCGAGGTATGTGATTCTTCCTATCCTCTTGAGCATGATATTTTAAAAGAATATATATATAGTACGGTAGACGTACGTGTGTTAATCGACGTGGTTTTACTCCGATGTCTTTTGACTTGAGTTTAAATAATAAGAATTTTGAAGTATTTCAAAAGAATTAAGAAACCTTTTTTAAAGAAGAGTAATACTTGGTTTTAAAAGCTTAAGAGTTATACTAGCTTTATGGGAAGTTAGGTATAACGACTTAAGAGAGATAAAAAGAATGGTTTATTGATTTTAGAAGTTAAGAGACTTGATCTTAAAAGATAAGAGACTTGACTTAATTGAATTAATATGAATTTTGTTAAAAGTGTGAAACCTCATTCGTGAGTAATGAGTACTTGGTTTTAAAAGGAATAATGTTTCTTGATTTGAAATCGAGAATAAGTATCGAACAAACCACAATGGCGCTAATAAAGAAATGTATTGACTAGTTAAGTATTATAAAAACCAGTGAAACCTCCATCCGCATAGAAGCTAAGATGAGACAAAATGATTTTACATTTCCTAGATCATGGCTGCTTTAATAAGATTGTTATAAACAAGAATAACCTACTCACACATAAGGCATATGTTTCTCAAATTGTTTTAAAGGAGAATTATATTATTAAGTGATTAAAACTATGAACTACGAAACCTTTCGAAAATGAGAAACTTGAGCATTTGAAATTAGGCAAACTTGAACATTTGGAAAATAATGTTGTTACTTGATTTTACAAAGGGAAGTGTTTTGGTTTACTTAAAAAGATAGTCACTCTATTTTTATACTACGGGTATTGTGTGACTTTTGTGAAAGAAACGGATCTTTTAAAGAATTAACGTACGTAGTACTTGGGGGTTTGAAAGCCCGGACTTATTGACATAGAATAGAAAGTACCTTGTGTGAATAACTTGACTATGTTGGTTTGTGATAACCTTGTAATACTTTCTTGTTGGTTTGATAAATAAACATGTTAGGATGCTACGTGTGTTAGTGTCTTGTAATGTTGTGTAAGGGGGTTTCCCTTGATTGTGCTTATGTTGTTTAATGATAAGTTGTTATGTTAGTATTATATCACTCACCTTGACTTGATCCCGGGGGTTAAGCTGCCCTCCGATGCGGGGTAGACTTCGGTGATGCAGGACCATGATTCGAGAATACCTCATGCGGGTCCAGGACCTATGCGAGCTACGAGTTCCAGTTAGTGTGCGGCCTATATGGTCATGCGCGGTCATGTGGCCATGCGATGCGAGTCGGGGACGATGCGGGAGTAGCTACCCGATGCGCGGGAATACCTCATGCGGGACTATGTGAGTGGCCTATGCGAGTGCGAAGTTCGGGACTAGACGCGCACATTTGATCTGCGAGTGGCGTGGCGGCCGATCATGTGGCGGTCAGATGCACTCGTGATACGATTTATGACCTTGGTACTGTGGGTTTTAGTAGTCGGCTATTCCTTGAACTTACCGTCACGGTTTTATTATGACACAGTGGGACACGGTGTTCATGTGTATTCCTTGATGCTTTTATATCATAATCGCCGTGATAGGAAGGTATTCCATGGGCATGATTGATATTGTGGGCGTGAGACCCATAGTTATATTTGAGTGATGACTTTGAGGGCGTGAGTCCCTGACTTGACATGACTGCTTATTTATTGTGAACTGTAGTTTGGTTATCATATATGTCTCGCTTTATATAGACTACTATGATTTCATTTATAGTATTTTCGATTTCACATACTTGGTACTGTTATCGACCTCGCCCGGAGCTGCGTTAAATGCGCGGTAGAACACGCGGTGTTGATCCTCGCTCATAGGGTCACAGTTCAGCGTTTGGGAAGCTCCGTTTCTCCGGAGGCTTATCTTGGGTATAGTCCTCTGTCATTGTAGGTACTTACATTCAGGGTGTTATACCCCGTATTTCCAGAGTATGTACGTGAGGACTTACGTATAAAAGTTTAAGCCTTAAGTAGGCAAAGTGGCGAAATTTGTGCACAACTAGCGAAAAGAGTCGTTTTCCGATGAAACGTTTTCCGGACTTTGCGAAGGGAAAAATACGGCTATGTCATTTATAATTTTTGCGGATTTTTCCGAGAGATGAAATATTTTGGACCAACGAGAGGGTGACAAGTGTCACCCTCAAGTGGACGAGAAAGTAGGACGAAACTTGGGCGGTTTGCCTTGGCTTTTTTGTCAAGTAGTTGGTAGGATATTTTGTGTAGTTGATGAGCAAGTGGGACCCACAAACACATGTCCAAATCCCCACCCTACACTTGCCTACCACTTGGCTTGATCTTGGCCCTTGAATGTCCTATAAATACCCCCTTTGTTGAAGACTTATTCTTCATCCACACTTGTGAAATTCCAAGGAAAATACTCCCTCCCCTTTGTGTAGTTTTTTTGCAAAGCCCCCTCCCCTTGTGAGCCTTGGCGAGAGTACCCCTTGCCTAGTTGTTTTCGTATAATACACCCCCCCTTGGTAGAAAAGTATTCTCCTAGTATTGTTACTATTCCCAAATACCTTGGCCCAAATACCTTGTAGTATTCCAAGGTTACACCTATACTAAAAGCCCAGAAATACTATTATACTTCCTTTAGCCACTAAACGAAACCCTAAGGAAATCTTCATAGCGAGTTGAAGTGTTACGTAGAAGTTGCGTAGAACTTAACGGTTGTTTGGAGGCGGGTTGAGCGCGCGAGTAGGAGCTAAACCTTGCTCGGGATCGACATTAAATCTTGGATAATTTTGGGCTTACTGAGGTAAATACTCTAGTCCTTATATTGTAATTGGAAATTACATACTGTAGTTGTATAGAAATGTATATAAGATACATAGAAGGATATTACAGAAGAGAATTGAACTGTACTTACATAGAATTTGTATTCTGATGACTTGTAGTGTTCTTTGTGAAGTAGAATTGTACACGTCCGATTAGGCGTATAACCCCCTCTCGGAGTTGTTGGCCATGTTAGCGGCCTCAATGAGAGGAGATTTACTGCGATTGCGGGGAGGTGCTGCCGAATTTTCTGTAGAATATTCTACGATGAGATCTAGATGTTAATAGGCTTGTGGCCTTTATAGGTTGAAGTACTACGTGTGGCGTGATCTACTTGGCTTAAAGTGTAGCGACGATTTGAGGTACTTGAGCGTTTTGCTATTAGTCGATAATCGTCGTGGTATGTGAACCTCTTCCTATATTTTCTAGCATGATATGTGTATAACTATGTAGTGCGGTAGACGTCGTGTGTTAAATGAATTTGGTTGGTTTAAAACATAAGGTGTTATAACGGCTTTATGGGAAGTTGGTTATAACGACTTTATGTAAATGCGAAAATGGGTTGTGGTTTTTAAAGATAACTGGTTTGACTTATAACTGGCTTGATGTGTGATAATAAAGAACTTGAAGTATTTCGAAAGAATCATTTTTTAAAGAAGAGTAATACTTGGCTTGTGAAAGCTTAAGAGTTATACTAGCTTTATGGGAAGTTAGGTTTAACGACTTAAGGAAGATAAAAGGAATAATGTTTTACTGATTTCGGAAATGAGAACAAGTATCGAACAAACCACTGCAGCGTTAATAAAGGAAAATGTATTGATCAATTAATTATTATTAAAACCAGTAGAAACCTCCATCTGCATAAAAGCTAAGATAAGACAAAATGATATTACATTTTCTAGATCATGGCTGCTTTAATAAGATTGATTATGAACAAGAATAACCTACTCACACATAAGGCATATGTTGCTCAAATTGTTGTAAAAGAGAATTACGTTATTAATTGATTAAGACTATGAACGATGAAATCTTTCGAAAATAAGGCACGGAAATGTTGAAATTAGGCAAACTTGAACTTTGGAAAAAGAATGTTGTAACTTGATTTTAAAAGGAGAAGTGTTTTGGTTTAAAAAGGAAAGTATGGAAGTTGTTTTGGTTTGCTTAAAAATGTTAGTCACTCTATTTTTATACTACGGGTATCGGGTGACCTTTGTAAAAGAAATGGATCTTTAAAAGGAATTTAACGTCACGTAGTACTTTAGGAGTTAAAACCGGACTTTGACATAAAATGAAAGTACCTTGAGTTGTGTGTAACTTGCCTATGCTTGTTGTTGTGTAACTTGCCTATGCTGTTGTTGTGTAACTTGCCTATACTTGTTGTGATAGCCTTTGTTGTACAAGAATTGTGTTTCTATACTACCGCGTCTCTCGATGGAGGGCCGGTTGACTTGTTGAGAACTTACTTGGACGTACCGGCAGTGACGGAAGATTCCACGGGTATGCTTCCATTATTATTGTTACGGGCATGTCGCGATGATGGATTCTGTGGGCATGTGACCATTATGGTTATTTATGGCGAAGTATCGTGACTTACGGTTGTGATCTGGTGGTTAGCCTGGTTACTTGCCCCCGTCAGCTACGTGACGCAGGTGGATCTGGTATAGGTTATCGCACTTGCCACGTGTCAGCTTCGCGGCGAAGTATCGTGACTTACGGTTGTGATCTGGTGGTTAGCCTGGTTACTTGCCCCCGTCAGCTACGTGGCGCAGGGAGGATCTGGTAGAGGCTCTCGCACTTGCCACGTGTCAGCTTCGCGAGTCAGTGTTTGGATGGAGCTTCGTGACTTACGGTTGTGATCTGGTGGTTAGCCTGGTTACTTGCCCCCGTCAGCTACGTGGCGCAGGGAGGATCTGGTAGAGGCTCTCGCACTTGCCACGTGTCAGCTTCATGATATGGTTGTTAGTTCGGTTGTTATGACTCAGGTGGGACATGGTGTTCATATGTACTTCTTGGTGTGATTATATCATAGACTGCCGGCAGTGAGGAAGGTATTCCACGGGCATGATTGGTGTTGTGGGCGTGAGACCCATTGTTATATTTGAGTAATGACTTTGAGGGCGTGAGTCCCTGACTTGACATGACTGTTTATATATTGTGGATTGTAGTTTGGTTATCATACATGTCTCCTGCTTTATATAGACTATTATGATTTCATTCTGATTTTTCTGATTTCACATACTTGGTACTGTTATCTTGACCTCGCCCGAGTGCGTTCATCTGCGCAGTAGAGGTACATCGTCTGTTGATCCCCGCTTATAGGATCACATTTCACGTATTGGAAGCTCAGTTCCTTGGAGGCTTATCTTTTGGTATGTTACCACACAGTGCATGGGTTCTTGTACATTCGGGGTATGGCGGGCCCCGTCGAGTCATAGTTGTTGTAAAAATCTTAAGTGCATGCTTTGTTGTAGGCGGGGTTGTAAGGATTATGCTTGTTCAAATGTCGATATATATATATGCGAGAAAGGCAACCGTTTTGGTTGGCCTATTTTCTTTATCTTGATCCATATCTATTTGTATGTTTAAGTTTTTATTTCCATGGTTTTTCTCGATGTTGTCTCACCAGGGTGCCCGGTAAGGCACGATCACGCCCAGGTTCAGTCGTGACAAAAGTGGTATCGAAGCGATTAATCCTCGGAAAGTGTCTGCACCGTGTCTAGTAGAGTCTTGATTATCGGTGTGTTGTGCACATCTATAATCGTGAGGAATTGCAGGACGTTTAGGATTAGTTTCCATTCTTCTCATTACGAGATCGTGCCTTAGAGGCGTGTTATAAGTTGGACCCTCGGCGCATTTCGTTTTACGATTATGCCTCGCGCAAGGCAACCAGGCCCGAAGGCAAGCGGCGAGAGGAGGCTGCGGGTAGAAGCGGCGATCTCAGAGACCACGATGCACGAGCCTCAGTCCCGATGCAGGCGAGAGAGATGGGTTACAAGGAGTTGGCGATTATTGGCGGGGTTGTGGCGAACATGAGATAGTGGGCCGCAGCGGTTCGATGCCGCAGTGGTTCACCCTAGATCAGATAGTTTGAGGCTACGGGACTTTCTAAGTTGTAGCCCGCCAGAGTTCTACGGTTCGAGGCCTGAGGATGATCGCAGGAGTTCATCCGGCGATTCTGACGGATCATGAGTGATCGAGGCATCGGAAACCGAGTCAGTGGTCCTAGGTTCGCATCGGCTGCGTGATACCGCAGTCGACTGGTTTGATTCGTGGGAGCTGTCCCGGGGAGAGCATGCGCTTCCAGCTGGTTGGAACGAGTTCTCAGGGGCATTTCTTGCGCATTTCTTGCCTCCCCAGATGAGGAGGGCTCGACCGATAGATTTTTGGTGTTGAGGCAGAGCGGGCGTACGGTTCGGGAGTACAATGTGGAGTTCGACTCATTGGCTCGATACGTCCCCGCGTTAGTAGCTAGTATGGAGGATCGAGTGCACCGATATGTCACAGGGCTCGATGATTACCTAGCGAGTTGTTCGTGTAGCTCTTCCGGGCATGAACATTGCCGCGTGCGAGCTTATGCACTTGGATGTGAGGAGCGGAGGAATCAACGGAATGACCGAGATCAGCAGAAGAGGGCCAGGACAGCAGGGTCCTTTGGTGACTTTCGAGGCGGACCGCCTCAGAAGAGCGATTATGCGCCTCAAGATGCAGTGGTCCCCACCATCGTCGGGGCGCAGGATGTCGAGTAGGTCAGGGCTCCCAGGTTTCAGATGTTCGGGGGAGTAGGAGTGCTCGCCGGATGAGGCCACCCGTATCTCAGTGTGGCCGTTGTGGTAAAGCCCATAGGGGGGAATGTCGTTGTCACGACCCGACCCCGGGCCCGCGACTGGTGCCCTACCTGGGCACCCTGTTCAGGTATACATCAGAGAATAGCAGCGGAACATACATGAAACTAAAAAAAAAAAAATAACGACAGATTAAACCACATGTTAGCCGATAAGGCTACCTTCCTGGACACATATACATATACATAACAACAACAGTTACATCCCTTTCTTTTTTACAAACCGACCCACAACATGTGACTACAGACCTCTAAGAAATTACAACTGCGGCGGGACAGGGCCCCGCCATACCCCTGAATGTACATAAGTCTACCACATCAGGGAAACCGTACCAAAAGACAAGCCTCCGGAGTGAAAGGGGCTTCTTTCCAAAAACTGAACAGAGATCCTAAGAGCAAGGATCACCAAGCTGTGTACCTATCACCTGCGGGCATGAGCATGCCCAGAAGAAGTCGATCTACAGTATGGAAATGTAAAATGCAATAACCAAATCATATCTGTATAAAAGAATGTCCTTTTAACTCCTGAGATCAATCATATATTAACCGTTCCTTTCCTTCTTTCGATAAGATTTAACAACACATTCTTACATACTTACTTAAGAGTTTAATCCAGCCTTTTTCACATAACTTACATATCTTACATAACATAATCCGGCCCATTTGCGGGACACGGTGTACTGATGAATCATGTGACATAATCAAGCCGCTGTGGGGCTCGATTATCTTGTGGAATCATATAACATAATCCGGCCCGCCTGTGGGGCTCGGTGTACTGTGGAATCATATAACATAATCCGGCCCGCCTGTGGGGCTCGGTGTACTGTGGAATCATATAACATAATCCGGCCCGCCTGTGGTGCTCGGTGTACTGTGGAATCATATAACATAATCCGGCCCACCTGTGGGGCTCGGTGTAAGATGACGTAACCCGGCCTATGTGTAGGCTCGGGGTAATATGGCGTGTCAGGCCTATGTGTAGGCTCGGTGTATCTCATAACGTAATCCGGCCTATTTGTAGGCTCGGTGTATCTCATGCGTGTCAGGCCTATGTAGGCTGGGTGATTTTCCTTACATAACATTTTAAACCGTCTTATTACTTAACTTCTTAAGTCACATGCGGCTTCCCGTAAAGCATTATAACAACCTTTCATTTTAGAGAACTTAAGACAACATTATTCTTACAACATTTAGGAAAGCGGGATCCAAAGATACTACGTACATACATACTTAAAAAGAATCATATCGCTTAAAACTTCATAATCCTTAAAGACAATCAAAGTTCTTAGTCTTCAAACTTCATAACATACTTCCTTTAAAGCCCAATTACTTATACAAAAACATATAAAGTTCCATACCTTCCAAAACCAAGTAATTTATTCCCTTAAAATCATATAACTTCCACTTTTAAAATCAATCCCCTTTTCACATATAAATTCAAGTCTTTTCGAACATAAAGTCCACTTACTTACTTTAAACAAATCAAGACACATAGCTTTAAATCAAATCTCATAACTTCCTAACCATTCTTACCAACGTCTCATAAGACCTAGTAAGGACTTAGGACAATTTAAACATACCCTTAACTTAGATTCAACAATGTAAATACTTCTTAACTTCTAAGAGTAGAAGGAATCTTGAAATACTATCACATGGATATTTCATACGTAGGATCATGCCAAAGAAAGAAGAGGTTCACATACCTCGCGACGATTGTCGACAAGTAGCAAAATGCTCCAAAGTACTTCAACCTTGAGCTATTCCATTCTTCAAGTAGGATACGCTAAACTTAGTACTTCAACCTATCATGGCCCGCAATCGTCCATTAACCTCTTACTTTAAGCGTAGAATATCCTAAGTGCCAAGTCACTAAATTCTACGGAAAATCGGATGACACCTCCTTTGTTTTTACTAACTTTGCCACCTTTTCAAGGCGAAATACAATAACCAAACAGCCGATTGGCTCACAACAATATAGAAGGTAGTTGATACAAATGAATAACTAAACAGCCCCAATTGGCTCACAATTTAGAAAGTAGTCCAATACAAACGAATAACAAACTAAAAGTCCAAATTCGGCCACCTTGAGTTCAACCATACCAATTCTTATCAAATTTTCATTTCAATCCAAATTGGTAGCATAACATGATATCAAGTCGCATTTGATTAAAATAACCATAATCTTTAAGTCAATAACATGCGACGATTCTACTAACGACTAAATTGAAATCCAACTTAACATGGCTTACATTACATTTCGGATTTCCAAGGCTACAACCAATCCACAATCCTTATAAACTTCTACATATCAACTTCATGCTAGCAACACGTAAAGCTAACAACAACAATATAAATATATAATCTTGTAACACTTTTAAAAGACAAGATTATACCTTAACGATTCTTAATCCAATTCCAATCCGAAGTCGCTCCTAAGTAGTTTAGAACCTCTCCAAGACACTTAAATCAGTTTGTTGAGACCCTTAGAACCATACAAACAACTTGCCTTCAAACTTCCAATCCAAAACATAGAAAGCTACTAGGTTTTCACTTTGCGACTAATCTGAAAACTCTCTTTTCCGGGATTTTTCTATTGAGATACAATTACATAACACTCATGTACCTTGGTTTAAAGTGTGGAGCTTATTGGACAAGAAACACAAATTTTTCTCCCTTGAAGGACCCTAACCCGAGCAACTAAGTTGTTCTTCCAATTTTGTAAAAATTTTCTAAGTGTTTAAGCTTGTCTACTACTAGTATTATTTAGTGCAATGTTGGGTCAAGATGCAAACAATTGGGTGGTTTGGATGATCTCTTATAAAATATCAAGACTAGTGGGACCTTTGACTTTGGTCAAGAAACTCAAGCTCATTAATTGGAAGACTTTGTCATCTTAAGACTATGGTCAATGACCATTTAGGCCATGCCTATTTCGTCCAAGGCATCTATAAGGGGTGACAAGTGTCGCCCTCCCATTAAATCACAATATCGTTTTCAGACAATTCCATAGTTCCGATAAATTTTTCTACAAGTCTCAAATCTCAACACTTGTGAGTTCTTACGTACTACCTTAAAACATGTCTTGTAAATACGGGGTGTAACATTCTTCCCCCCTTAGAAACATTCGTCCCCGAATGTTCTTTCGGAGTCAAACTTATAATTAGCGACATAGTTTCCTTTCACAACCCCAACATACCAACAATGCCACACATGGCCCTAATACCTCGCACACGCATATCTGTCCATCATAAGCCCAAAAGAGATTATATTTTCGTACTTCCAACTCCTTCTAACATATACATAGCTTCCGTACCTATTCTGGCCTCTAATCTTTGGAGTCACTCTATGAAACAATATAAGGTCATTTCCGGCTTTCACGACTGGATTCCGGTGGGAACGTCCACGAACCGTAAAACAATTAACTAGACTTGGGCCTTGCACCTCGTGACCACGTCACGTGGCGAACTACTACCAGATCCCACTCCATTTCAGGCCATGGGAGACTCGTAAGTCCTCAACCACTCGTGTCGCACTTAACTCTTATCCTTGGTCTGACTTAAAAATCTTATTGCCAGAGAAAGCCTTATATACCTAAGGTCTCGGCAGTAATCAATAGTCTTAGGCTCGCAATTTCCATGCTCCAAGCCTACCTTACCAGTCCCCCAATAAACGGGTACAAAAACTTCTCATAAAACCAAAACCATGTTGTCTCGATCACAACAACCATTACTTACTCTATACGGACCTCATCCGTACAATTCTCTTAAGCCTACTACGCAGCTTAATCTATTAACATGACATTCCGTTAGGTTCCTTAACATGGCTTCTTAAGGGTTCACTACCCTATCAGACAGCTCATCCTTTTCCAATTATCTCAAATAAAACATAAGATCTTGGCGAGAATTCATTAACTATTCCATACCTTCCCGGTATCTAGTTAGTCTTTACCAATTCCTGGAAATCTAACATCATTCTAGGCAACACGCGTCTGACCCTCATACATAACTCCGTATAGATGTATGTCACAATACCAACTATACTATAATCATTACCAACCTGGATACGCAATCCACATGGTCTTTCCTGGTCACGCTTTGCGCTCGTGGCTGAACAACATAACTCGTTAGGGAGACGACCTAACAACACGGCTATCATCGCGATCTCGAGTGAGAAGAATGGAAACCAATCCTAAATGTCCTGTAGCCTCCAGATTATAGATGTGGTGCACGACACACCGATAATCAAGACTACTAGACACGGTGCGTAGACACTTTCAGAGGACTAGCGCTCGATACCACTTTTGTCACGACCCGACCGGGCGCGGCTGGTGCCCTACAGGCACCTGTTGATATACATCGAGAGAATAGCGTGAACATACATGAAACTAAAAAAAAAAATAACGACAGATTAAACCACGTGTTGGCGATAAGGCTACCTTCAGACACGTATACATATACATAACAATGATTTACATCGCTTTCTTTTTACAAACCGACCCACGACATGTGACTACTGCACTTAAGAAATTACAAGCTGGACGGGGGCCCGCCATACCTGAATGTACATAAGTCTACCACATCGGGAAGCCGTACCAAAAGACAAGCCTCGGAGTGAAAGGGGCTTCTTTCCAAAAGCGAGCAGAGATCCTAAGAGCGAGGATCGCGGCGTATACTCTATCACTGCGGGCATGAACGCACCCAGAAGTCGATAACAAAAGTGCAGTATGGAACAGAAATAAAATGCAATAACCAAATCATATCTGTATAAAGAATGTCCTTTTAACTCACGAGATCAATCATATATTAACTGTTCCTTTCCTTCTTTCGATAAGATTTAACAACACGTTCTTACATACTTACTTAAGAGTTTAATCCGGCCTTTTCACATAACTTACATATCTTACATAACATAATCCGCCCATTTGCGGGACACGGTGTCTTGATGAATCATGTGACATAATCCGCCCGCGTGGGGCCGATTATCTTGTGGAATCATATAACATAATCCGCCCGCTTTGGGGCTCGGTTGTCTTGTGGAATCATATAACATAATCCGCCCGCCCATGCCTGGGTGTCTTGTGGAATCATATAACATAATCCGCCCGCTGTGGTGCTCGGTGTCTTGTGGAATCATATAACATAATCCGCCCACCGCTGTGGGGCTCGATTGTAAGATGGCGTAACCCGCCATGTGTAGGCTCGGGGTAATATGGTAATCCGCCTATGTGTAGGCTCGGTGTATCTCATAACGTAATCCGCCTATTTGTAGGCTCGGTGTATCTCATAACGTAATCCGCCTATGTGTAGGCTCGGTGATTTTCCTTACATAACATTTTAAACCGCCTTATTACTTCTTCTTAAGTCGTCATAACGCTTCCCATAAAGCTGTTATAACAACCTTTCATTTTAGAGAACTTAAGACCAATTATTCTTACAACATTTAGGAAAGCGGGATCCAAAGATACTACGTACATACATACTTAAAAAGAATCATATCGCTTAAAACTTCATAATCCTTAAAAGACAATCAAAGTTCTTAGTCTTCAAACTTCATAACATACTTCCTTTAAAGCCCAATTACTTATACAAAAACATATAAAGTTCCATACCTTCCAAAACCAAGTAATTTATTCCCTTAAAATCATATAACTTCCACTTTTAAAATCAATCCCCTTTTCACATATAAATTCAAGTCTTTTTCGAACATAAAGTCCACTTACTTACTTTAAACAAATCAAGACACATAGCCTTTAAATCAAATCTCATAACTTCCTAACCATTCTTACCAACGTCTCCCATAAGACCTAGTAAGGACTTAGGACAATTTAAACATACCCTTAACTTAGATTCAACAATGTAAATACTTCTTAACTTCAGAGTAGAAGGAATCTTGAAATACTATCACATGGATATTTCATACGTAGGATCATGCCAAAGAAAGAAGAGGTTCACATACCTCGCGACGATTGTCGACAAGTAGCAAAATGCTCCAAAGTACTTCAACCTTGAGCTATTCCATTCTTCAAGTAGGATACGCTAAACTTAGTACTTCAACCTATCATGGCCACAATCGTCCATTAACCTCTTACTTTAAGCGTAGAATATCCTAAGTGCCAAGTCACTAAATTCTACGGAAAATCGGACAGCACCTCCTTTGTTTTTACTAACTTTGCCACCTTTTTCAAGGCCGAAATACAATAACCAAACAGCCCCAATTGGCTCACAACAATATAGAAGGTAGTTCAATACAAATGAATAACTAAACAGCCCCAATTGGCTCACAATTTAGAAAGTAGTCCAATACAAGCGAATAACAAACTAAAAGTCCAAATTCGGCCACCTTGAGTTCAACCATACCAATTCTTATCAAATTTTCATTTCAATCCAAATTGGTAGCATAACATGATATCAAGTCGCATTTGATTAAAATAACCATAATCTTTAAGTCAATAACATGCGACGATTCTACTAACGACTAAATTGAAATCCAACTTAACATGGCTTACATTACATTTCGGATTTCCAAGGCTACAACGATCCACAATCCTTATAAACTTCTACATATCAACTTCATGCTAGCAACACGTAAAGCTAACAACAACAATATAAATATATAATCTTGTAACACTTTTAAAAGACAAGATTATACCTTAACGATTCTTAATCCAATTCCAATCCGAAGTCGCTCCTAAGTAGTTTAGAACCTCTCCAAGACACTTCAATCCGTTTGTTGAGACCCTTAGAACCATACCAACAACTTTCCTTCAAACTTCCAATCCAAAACCTAGAAAGCCACTAGGTTTTCACTTTGCGACTAATACGAAAACTCTCTTTTTCCGGGATTTTTCTATTGAGATACACTTACATAACACTCATGAACCTTGGTTTAAAGTGTGGAGCTTATTGGACAAGAAACACAAATTTTTCTCCCTTGAAGGACCCCTAACCCGAGAGCAACTAAGTTGTTCTTCCAATTTTTGTAAAAATTTTCTAAGTGTTTAAGCTTGTCTACTACTACTAGTATTATATAGTGCAATGTTGGGTCAAGATGCAAACAATTGGGTGGTTTGGATGATCTCTTATAAAATATCAAGACTAGTGGGACCTTTGACTTTGGTCAAGAAACTCAAGCTCATTAATTGGAAGACTTTGTCATCTTAAGACTATGGTCAATGACCATTTAGGCCATGCCTATTTCGTCCAAGGCATCTATAAGGGGGGTGACAAGTGTCGCCCTCCCATTCACAACCTGATATCGTTTCCGACAATTCCATAGTTCCGATAAATTTTTCTACAAGTCTCAAATCTCAACACTTGTGAGTTCTTACGTACTACCTTAAAACATGTCTTGTAAATACGGGGTGTAACATTCTTCCCCCCTTAGAAACATTCGTCCCCGAATGTTCTTTCGGAGTCAAACTTATAATTAGCGACATAGTTTCCTTTCACAACCCCAACATACCAACAATGCCACACATGGCCCTAATACCTGCACACGCATATCTCATCATCATAAGCCCAAAAGAGATTATATTGCGTACTTCCAACTCCTTCTAACATATACATAGCTTAGTACCTATTCTGGCCTCTAATCTTTGGAGTCACTCTATGAAACAATATAAGGTCATTTCCGCCACGACTGGTTCGGTGGAACGCGTCCACGAACCCAGAAACAATTAACTAGACTTGGCCTTGCACTCGTGACTCATCACGTGGCGAACTACTACCAACTGATCCCACTCCATTTCAGTGCCATGGGAGACTCGTAACAGTCCTCAACCCGACTCGGTCGCACTTAACTCTTATCCTTGTGCGACTTAAAATCTTATTGCAGAAAGCCTTATATACCCAAGGTCTCGGCGAATCAATAGTCTTAGGCTCGCAATTTCCATGCTCCAAGCCTACCTTACGATCCCGATAAACGGTACAAAACTTCTCATAAAACCAAAACCATGTTGTCTCGATCACAACAACCATTACTTACTCTATACGGACCTCGTCCGTACAATTCTCTTAAGCCTACTACGCGACTTAATCTATTAACATGACATTCCGTTAGGTTACTTAACATGGCTTCTAAGGGTTCACTACCCATCGCAGACTCATCCTTTTCCAATTATCTCAAATAAAACATAAGATCTTGGCGAATTCATTAACTATTCCATACCTTCCGGTATCTAGTTAGTCTTTACCAATTCTGGAAATCTAACATCATTCTAGGCAACACGCTGCCCGACCATACATAACTCCGTATAGATGTATGTCACAATACCAACTATACTATAATCATTACCAACCTGGATACGCAATCCACATGGTCTTTCTGGTCATCACGCTTTCTCGTGGCAAACAACATAACTCGTTAGGGAGAGCGACCTAACAACACTCTATCGCACGATCTCGGTGAGAAGAATGGAAACCAATCCTAAATGTCCTGTAGCCTCCAGATTATAGATGTGGTGCACAACACACCGATAATCAAGACTCTACTAGACACGGTCTGTAGACACTTTCCGAGGACTAACTGCTCTGATACCACTTTTGTCACGACCCGACCGGGCTCGCGGTGCCTACACAGGCACCTGTTCGTATACATCGAGAATAGCGTGAACATACATGAAACTAAAAAAAAAATAACGGCAGATTAAACCACGTGTTGGCCGATAAGGCTACCTTCCAGACACATATACATATACATAACAATGAGTTACATCCCTTTCTTTTTACAAACCGACCCACAACATGTGACTACGGCACCTAAGAATTACAACTGCGGCGGGACAGGGCTCCGCCATACCCCTGAATGTACATAAGTCTACCACATCAGGGAAACCGTACCAAAAGACAAGCCTCCGGAGTGAAAGGGGCTTCTTTCCAAAAACTGGACCGAGATCCTAAGAGCAAGGATCACCAAGTGTATCTATCACTGCGGCATGAACGCAGCTCAGAAGTCGATAACAAGTGCAGTATGGAGCAAATAAAATGCAATAACCAAATCATATCGTATAAAGAATGTCCTTTTAACTCACGAGATCAATCATATATTAACTGTTCTTTCCTTCTTTCGATAAGATTTAACAACACATTCTTACATACTTACTTAAGAGTTTAATCGGCCTTTTTCACATAACTTACATATCTTACATAACATAATCCGCCCATTTGCACGCGGTGTCTTGATGAATCATGTGACATAATCCGCCCTTTGTGGGGCTCGGTGTCTTGTGGAATCATATAACATAATCCGCCCGCTGTGGGGCTCATCTTGTGGAATCATATAACATAATCCGCCCGCTGTGGGGCTCGGTGTCTTGTGGAATCATATAACATAATCCGCCCGCTGTGGTGCTCGGTGCATCGTGGAATCATATAACATAATCCGCCCACTGTGGGGCTCGGTGTAAGATGACGTAACCGGCACATGTGTAGGCTCGGGTAATATGGCGTAATCCGGCCTATGTGTAGGCTCGGTGTATCTCATAACGTAATCCGGCCTATTTGTAGGCTCGGTGTATCTCATAACGTAATCCGGCCTATGTGTAGGCTCGGGTGATTTTCCTTACATAACATTTTAAACCGTCTTATTACTTCTTCTTCTTAAGTCGTCATAACGGCTTCCCGTAAAGTCGTTATAACAACCTTTCATTTAGAGAACTTAAGACAACATTATTCTACAACATTTAGGAAAACGGGATCCAAAGATACTACGTACATACATACTTAAAAAGAATCATATCGCTTAAAACTTCATAATCCTTAAAAGACAATCAAAGTTCTTAGTCTTCAAACTTCATAACATACTTCCTTTAAAGCCCAATTACTTATACAAAAACATATAAAGTTCCATACCTTCCAAAACCAAGTAATTTATTCCTTAAAATCATATAACTTCCACTTTTAAAATCAATCCTTTTCACATATAAATTCAAGTCTTTTTCGAACATAAAGTCCACTTACTTACTTTAAACAAATCAAGACACATAGCCTTTAAATCAAATCTCATAACTTCCTAACCATTCTTACCAACGTCTCCCATAAGACCTAGTAAGGACTTAGGACAATTTAAACATACCCTTAACTTAGATTCAACAATGTAAATACTTCTTAAATTCTAAGAGTATAAGGAATCTTGAAATACTATCACATGGATATTTCATACGTAGGATCATGCCAAAGAAAGAAGAGGTTCACATACCTCGCGACGATTGTCGACAAGTAGCAAAATGCTCCAAAGTACTTCAACCTTGAGCTATTCCATTCTTCAAGTAGGATACGCTAAACTTAGTACTTCAACCTATCATGGCCACAATACGTCCATTAACCTCTTACTTTAAACGTAGAATATCCTAAGTGCCAAGTCACTAAATTCTACGGAAAATCTGACAAAGACCTCCTTTGTTTTTACTAACTTTGCCACCTTTTTCAAGGCCGAAATACAATAACCAAACAGCCCCAATTGGCTCACAACAATATAGAAGGTAGTTCAATACAAATGAATAACTAAACAGCCCCAATTGGCTCACAATTTAGAAAGTAGTCCAATACAAACGAATAACAAACTAAAAGTCCAAATTCGGCCACCTTGAGTTCAACCATACCAATTCTTATCAAATTTTCATTTCAATCCAAATTGGTAGCATAACATGATATCAAGTCGCATTTGATTAAAATAACCATAATCTTTAAGTCAATAACATGCGACGATTCTACTAACGACTAAATTGAAATCCAACTTAACATGGCTTACATTACATTTCGGATTTCCAAGGCTACAACCAATCCACAATCCTTATAAACTTCTACATATCAACTTCATGCTAGCAACACGTAAAGCTAACAACAACAATATAAATATATAATCTTGTAACACTTTTAAAAGACAAGATTATACCTTAACGATTCTTAATCCAATTCCAATCCGAAGTCGCTCCTAAGTAGTTTAGAACCTCTCCAAGACACTTCAATCCGTTTGTTGAGACCCTTAGAACCATACCAACAACTTTCCTTCAAACTTCCAATCCAAAACCTAGAAAGCCACTAGGTTTTCACTTTGCGACTAATACGAAAACTCTCTTTTTCCGGGATTTTTCTATTGAGATACACTTACATAACACTCATGAACCTTGGTTTAAAGTGTGGAGCTTATTGGACAAGAAACACAAATTTTTCTCCCTTGAAGGACCCCTAACCCGAGAGCAACTAAGTTGTTCTTCCAATTTTTTGTAAAAATTTTCTAAGTGTTTAAGCTTGTCTACTACTACTAGTATTATATAGTGCAATGTTGGGTCAAGATGCAAACAATTGGGTGGTTTGGATGATCTCTTATAAAATATCAAGACTAGTGGGACCTTTGACTTTGGTCAAGAAACTCAAGCTCATTAATTGGAAGACTTTGTCATCTTAAGACTATGGTCAATGACCATTTAGGCCATGCCTATTTCGTCCAAGGCATCTATAAGGGGGGTGACAAGTGTCGCCCTCCCATTCGTCACAATATACGTTTTCCGACAATTCCATAGTTCCGATAAATTTTTCTACAAGTCTCAAATCTCAACACTTGTGAGTTCTTACGTACTACCTTAAAACATGTCTTGTAAATACGGGGTGTAACATTCTTCCCCCCTTAGAAACATTCGTCCCCGAATGTTCTTTCGGAGTCAAACTTATAATTAGCGACATAGTTTCCTTTCACAACCCCAACATACCAACAATGCCACACATGGCCCTAATACCTCGCACACGCATATCTGTCCATCATAAGCCCAAAAGAGATTATATTTTCGTACTTCCAACTCCTTCTAACATATACATAGCTTCCGTACCTATTCTGGCCTCTAATCTTTGGAGTCACTCTATGAAACAATATAAGGTCATTTCCGCCACGACTGGTTCGTGGAACGTCCACGAACAGAAACAATTAACTAGACTTGGGCGCGCACCGTGACCGCCACGAGCGGAACTACTACCAACTGATCCCACTCCATTTCAGGCCATGGGAGACTCAACAGTCCTCAACCGACTCGTGTCGCACTTAACTCTTATCCTCGTGCGACTTAAAAATCTTATTGCGAGAAAGCCTTATATACCTAAGGTCTCGGCAGTAATCAAGATTCTTAGGCTCGCAATTTCCATGCTCAAGCCTACCTTACCAGTCCCCCAGTAACCGGGTACAAAACTTCTCATAAAACCAAAACCATGTTGTCTCGATCACAACAACCATTACTTACTCTATACAGACCTCATCCGTACAATTCTCTTAAGCCTACTACGCAGCCAATCTATTAACATGACATTCCGTTAGGTTCCTTAACATGGCTTCTAAGGGTTCACTACCCTATCATACCTCATCCTTTTCCAATTATCTCAAATAAAACATAAGATCTTGGCGAGAATTCATTAACTATTCCATACCTTCCAGATCTAGTTAGTCTTTACCAATTCACGGAAATCTAACATCATTCTAGGCAACACGCGTCGACCTCATACATAACTCCGTATAGATGTATGTCACAATACCAACTATACTACAATCATTACCAACCCGGATACGCAATCCACATGGTCTTTCCCGGTCATCGCCGCTTTCTCAGGCCGAACAACATAACTCGTTAGGGAGAGCGACCCTAACAACACACTCTATCGCACGATCTCGGAGTGAGAAGAATGGAAACCAATCCTAAATGTCCTGTAGCCTCAGATTATAGATGTGGTGCGCAACACACCGATAATCAAGACTCTTTAGACGCGATGCGTAGACACTTTCCGAGGACTAAGCGCTCGATACCACTTTTGTCACGACCCCGACCTGCTCGCGATCGTGCCCTACCTGGGCACCATGTTCAGGTATACATCCGAGAATAGCCGCGGAACATACATGAAACTAAAAAAAAAAAAATAACGACAGATTAAACCACATGTTAGCCGATAAGGCTACCTTCCTGGACACATATACATATACATAACAACATGATTACATCCCTTTCTTTTACAAACCGACCCACAACATGTGACTACTGACCTAAGAAATTACAATCGCGGGACAGGGCCCCGCCATACCCATGAATGTACATAAGTCTACCACATCAGGGAAACCGTACCAAAAGACAAGCCTCCGGAGTGAAAGGGGCTTCTTTCCAAAAACTGAACAGAGATCCTAAGAGCAAGGATCACCAAGCTGTACCTATCACTGCGGGCATGAACGCGGCCAGAAGGTCGATAACAACAGTGCAGGTATGGAACAGAAATAAAATGCAATAACCAAATCATATCTGTATAAAAGAATGTCCTTTTAACTCCTGAGATCAATCATATATTAACCGTTCCTTTCCTTCTTTCGATAAGATTTAACAACACATTCTTACATACTTACTTAAGAGTTTAATCCACCTTTTTCACATAACTTACATATCTTACATAACATAATCCGCCCATTTGCGGACTGCGGTGTCTTGATGAATCATGACATAATCCGCCCGCTGTGGGGCTCGGTGTCTTGTGGAATCATATAACATAATCCGCCCGCTGTGGGGCTCGGTGTCTTGTGGAATCATATAACATAATCCGCCCGCTGCCTCGGTGTCTTGTGGAATCATATAACATAATCCGCCCGCTGTGGTGCCGGTATCGTGGAATCATATAACATAATCCGCCCACCCGGGGCTCGGTGTAAGATGACGTAACCCGGCCTATGTGTAGGCTCGGGGTAATATGGCGTAATCCGGCCTATGTGTAGGCTCGGTGTATCTCATAACGTAATCCGGCCTATTTGTAGGCTCGGTGTATCTCATAACGTAATCCGGCCTATGTGTAGGCTCGGGTGATTTTCCTTACATAACATTTTAAACCGTCTTATTACTTCTTCTTAAGTCGTCATAACGGCTTCCCATAAAGCTGTTATAACAACCTTTCATTTTAGAGAACTTAAGACACTGTTATTCTTACAACATTTAGGAAAACGGGATCCAAAGATACTACGTACATACATACTTAAAAAGAATCATATCGCTTAAAACTTCATAATCCTTAAAAGACAATCAAAGTTCTTAGTCTTCAAACTTCATAACATACTTCCTTTAAAGCCCAATTACTTATACAAAAACATATAAAGTTCCATACCTTCCAAAACCAAGTAATTTATTCCCTTAAAATCATATAACTTCCACTTTTAAAATCAATCCCCTTTTCACATATAAATTCAAGTCTTTTTCGAACATAAAGTCCACTTACTTACTTTAAACAAATCAAGACACATAGCCTTTAAATCAAATCTCATAACTTCCTAACCATTCTTACCAACGTCTCCCATAAGACCTAGTAAGGACTTAGGACAATTTAAACATACCCTTAACTTAGATTCAACAATGTAAATACTTCTTAACTTCTAAGAGTAGAAGGAATCTTGAAATACTATCACATGGATATTTCATACGTAGGATCATGCCAAAGAAAGAAGAGGTTCACATACCTCGCGACGATTGTCGACAAGTAGCAAAATGCTCCAAAGTACTTCAACCTTGAGCTATTCCATTCTTCAAGTAGGATACGCTAAACTTAGTACTTCAACCTATCATGGCCACAATACGTCCATTAACCTCTTACTTTAAACGTAGAATATCCTAAGTGCCAAGTCACTAAATTCTACGGAAAATCGGACAGCACCTCCTTTGTTTTTACTAACTTTGCCACCTTTTTCAAGGCCGAAATACAATAACCAAACAGCCCCAATTGGCTCACAACAATATAGAAGGTAGTTCAATACAAATGAATAACTAAACAGCCCCAATTGGCTCACAATTTAGAAAGTAGTCCAATACAAACGAATAACAAACTAAAAGTCCAAATTCGGCCACCTTGAGTTCAACCATACCAATTCTTATCAAATTTTCATTTCAATCCAAATTGGTAGCATAACATGATATCAAGTCGCATTTGATTAAAATAACCATAATCTTTAAGTCAATAACATGCGACGATTCTACTAACGACTAAATTGAAATCCAACTTAACATGGCTTACATTACATTTCGGATTTCCAAGGCTACAACCAATCCACAATCCTTATAAACTTCTACATATCAACTTCATGCTAGCAACACGTAAAGCTAACAACAACAATATAAATATATAATCTTGTAACACTTTTAAAAGACAAGATTATACCTTAACGATTCTTAATCCAATTCCAATCCGAAGTCGCTCCTAAGTAGTTTAGAACCTCTCCAAGACACTTCAATCCGTTTGTTGAGACCCTTAGAACCATACCAACAACTTTCCTTCAAACTTCCAATCCAAAACCTAGAAAGCCACTAGGTTTTCACTTTGCGACTAATACGAAAACTCTCTTTTCCGGGATTTTTCTATTGAGATACACTTACATAACACTCATGAACCTTGGTTTAAAGTGTGGAGCTTATTGGACAAGAAACACAAATTTTTCTCCCTTGAAGGACCCCTAACCCGAGAGCAACTAAGTTGTTCTTCCAATTTTTTGTAAAATTTTTCTAAGTGTTTAAGCTTGTCTACTACTACTAGTATTATATAGTGCAATGTTGGGTCAAGATGCAAACAATTGGGTGGTTTGGATGATCTCTTATAAAATATCAAGACTAGTGGGACCTTTGACTTTGGTCAAGAAACTCAAGCTCATTAATTGGAAGACTTTGTCATCTTAAGACTATGGTCAATGACCATTTAGGCCATGCCTATTTCGTCCAAGGCATCTATAAGGGGGGTGACAAGTGTCGCCCTCCCATTCGTCACAATATACGTTTTCCGACAATTCCATAGTTCCGATAAATTTTTCTACAAGTCTCAAATCTCAACACTTGTGAGTTCTTACGTACTACCTTAAAACATGTCTTGTAAATACGGGGTGTAACAGTCGTACTGGTTTAGGAGATTGTTATGCTTTGCCAACAGGCCATTTAGCGAGGCTGTCACCAGGGTAGCATCGGTGGGATAGCACTGACTACGAGATCGATTGCGGGTTCTTCACCTTCCATAGCTAGCGGTATGTTCATACACCTACAGCCACAGAGGTCGCGGTGGAAGTTCGATTTTAGCGGTCCTTTGAACCGCCTATTTTTCAGGTATATCCTTAACCCTCTAGAGACTTGTATGTATTGATGTTTTGATGATGTGTTATGTTCAGATAGCTTTGTGCTAAAATGCGATTTAGAAGCCTGGTTAGTGAAAAGGGTAAGCACAGGGTGAGAAAATGATGAACCTTAGAATACTACTGATTGAGACCTTAGATGTAAGGCGTCGAGTACAAGATTTTGTGGGTGATCTTTGTCGGAATGTATAAGTATACGTGGAGTAATTGTGGGAAAATTCCTTGGGTGGTGTAAAACGGAAGTGGTAGCTTCCATGACTTGAACAGGTAAGATTGTTCCGGATCAGGGAACGAGAGAGTTTGGCGCGATTATGGGTCGGGTTGAGGACCATTCGCGGGTCAACCCGCAGCCCGGTTTGTGGTCAGTCGATTCGAGTGGTCCCGCCGTGGTAGGATCACGAGTGCTAGGCCCAGTTCGGGTAATCGTTGTACGAGTTCGAGTGTTCGAGAAGAGTACAACGAGGAAGGAAAGAAGTGAACATGTGCTGAGGGGTGGAAGTGATCATTTTTTTTTTGTAAAGCGAATGTGCGAAAGGAGTATCCTTTGGACCAGAAGCAAGAGTTGGTATGGTTTTGCATCGTCGAGGTGTTTCCTCGTTGGCTTGGATTTAAGTATTTTCGCGCATGTTATTTTGTGGCCAGGTGTGGCATGTATGGTTTCGTAAGTATAGTAGTGAAGACTATACCGGCGCGTGTATGTTCTGAGACTTAGAAGGAACATTCGGGACGAATGTTTCTAAGGGGGGGAGAATGTTATACCCCGTATTTCCAGAGTATGTACGTGAGGACGTACGTATAAAAGTTTAAGCCTTAAGTAGGCAAAGTGGCGAAATTTGTGCACAACTAGCGAAAAGAGTCGTTTTCCGATGAAACGTTTTCCGGACTTTGCGAAGGGAAAAATACGGCTATGTCATTTATAATTTTTGCGGATTTTTCCGAGAGATGAAATATTTTGGACCAACGAGAGGGTGACAAGTGTCACCCTCAAGTGGACGAGAAAGTAGGACGAAACTTGGGCGGTTTGCCTTGGCTTTTTTGTCAAGTAGTTGGTAGGATATTTTGTGTAGTTGATGAGCAAGTGGGACCCACAAACACATGTCCAAATCCCCACCCTACACTTGCCTACCACTTGGCTTGATCTTGGCCTGAATGTCCTATAAATACCCCTTAGTTGAAGACTTATTCTTCATCCACACTTGTGAAATTCCAAGGAAAATACTCCTCCCTTTGTGTAGTTTTCGTCCAAAGCCCTCCCCTTGTGAGCCTTGGCGAGAGTACCCCCTTGCCTAGTTGTTTTCAGATAATACACCCCTTGGTAGAAAAGTATTCTCCTAGTATTGTTACTATTCCCAAATACCTTGGCCCAAATACCTTGTAGTATTCCAAGGTTACACCTATACTAAAAGCCCAGAAATACTATTATACTTCCTTTAGCCACTAAACGAAACCCTAAGGAAATCTTCATAGCGAGTTGAAGTGTTAAGTAAAAGTTGCGTAGAACTTCTAAGGGTTGTTTGGAGCGGGTTGGAGCGCACGGAGTAGGAGCTAAACCTTGCTCAGGATCGACATTAAATCTTGGATAATTTTGGGCTTACCGAGGTAAATACTCTAGTCCTTATATTGTAATTGGAAATTACATACTGTAGTTGTATAGAAATGTATATAAGATACATAGAAGGATATTACAGAAGAGAATTGAATCACTTACATAGATTTGTATTCTGAGACTTGTAGTGTTCTTGTGAAGTAGAATTGTACACGTCGGATTAGGCGTATAACCCCCTCTGGGGAGTTGTTGGCTCATAGCAGCCTCACAGAGGAGGAGATTTCTGTGATTGCGGGAGCATGCGCGAATTTTCTGTAGAATATTCTACGATGAGATCTAGATGTTAATAGGCGCCTTGTGGCCTTTATAGGTTGAAGTACTACGTGTGGCGTGATCTACTTGGCTTAAGGAGTAGCCGACGGTTTGAGGTACTTGGAGCGTTTTGCTATTAGTCGATAATCGTCGCGAGGTATGTGAACCTCTTCCTATCTTTTCTAGCATGATATGTGTATAACTATGTAGTACGGTAGACGTACATGTGTTAAATGAATTTGGTTGGTTTAAAACATAAGGTGTTATAACGGCTTTATGGGAAGTTGGTTATAACGACTTTATGTAGGTACGAAAATGGGTTGTGGTTTTTTTTAAAGATAACTGGTTTGACTTATAACTGGCTTGATGTGTGATAATAAAGAACTTGAAGTATTTCGAAAGAATCATTTTTGAAAGAAGAGTAATACTTGGCTTGTGAAAGCTTAAGAGTTATACTAGCTTTATGGGAAGTTAGGTATAACGACTTAAGGAAGATAAAAGGAATAATGTTTTACTGATTTCGGAAATGAGAACAAGTATCGAACAAACCACTGCAGCGTTAATAAAGGAAAATGTATTGATCAATTAATTATTATTAAAACCAGTAGAAACCTCCATCTGCATAGAAGCTAAGATAAGACAAAATGATATTACATTTTCTAGATCATGGCTGCTTTAATAAGATTGATTATGAACAAGAATAACCTACTCACACATAAGGCATATGTTGCTCAAATTGTTGTAAAAGAGAATTACGTTATTAATTGATTAAGACTATGAACGATGAAATCTTTCGAAAATAAGACACGGAAATGTTGAAATTAGGCAAACTTGAACTTTGGAAAAAGAATGTTGTAACTTGATTTTAAAAGGAGAAGTGTTTTGGTTTAAAAAGGAAAGTATGGAAGTTGTTTTGGTTTGCTTAAAAATGTTAGTCACTCTATTTTTATACTACGGGTATCGGGTGACCTTTGTAAAAGAAATGGATCTTTAAAAGGAATTTAACGTACGTAGTACTTTAGGGTTAAAACCCGGACTTTGACATAAAATGAAAGTACCTTGAGTTGTGTGTAACTTGCCTATGCTTGTTGTTGTGTAACTTGCCTATGCTGTTGTTGTGTAACTTGCCTATACTTGTTGTGATAGCCTTTGTTGTACAAGAATTGTGTTTCTATACTACCGCGTCTCTCGATGGAGGGCCGGTTGACTTGTTGAGAACTTACTTGACGCATCTGCAGCGATGTAAGATTCCACGGGTATGCTTCAATTATTATTGTTACATGGGCATGTCTACACCGATGATGGATTCTGTGGGCATGTGACCATTATGGTTATTTATGGCGAAGTATCGTGACTTACGGTTGTGATCTGGTGGTTAGCCTGGTTACTTTCCCCCGTCAGCTACGTGACGCAGGTGGATCTGGTATAGGTTATCGCACTTGCCACGTGTCAGCTTCGCGGCGAAGTATCGTGACTTACGGTTGTGATCTGGTGGTTAGCCTGGTTACTTGCCCCCGTCAGCTACGTGGCGCAGGGAGGATCTGGTAGAGGCTCTCGCACTTGCCACGTGTCAGCTTCGCGAGTCAGTGTTTGGATGGAGCTTCGTGACTTACGGTTGTGATCTGGTGGTTAGCCTGGTTACTTGCCCCCGTCAGCTACGTGGCGCAGGGAGGATCTGGTAGAGGCTCTCGACGCACGCACGTGTCAGCTTCATGATATGGTTGTTAGTTCGGTTGTTATGACTCAGGTGGGACCTGGTGTTCATATGTACTTCTTGGTGTGATTATATCATAGACTGCCGGCAGTGAGGAAGGTATTCCACGGGCATGATTGATGTTGTGGGCGTGAGACCCATTGTTATATTTGAGTAATGACTTTGAGGCGCGAGTCACGACTTGACATATTTGTTTATATATTGTGGATTGTAGTTTGGTTATCATACATGTCTCCCGCTTTAAATAGACTATTATGATTTCATTTACTGATATTTCTGATTTCACATACTTGGTACTGTTATCGACCTCCTTGGGCTGCGTTCACGCCGGTGAGGTACATCGTCTGTTGATCCCCGCATAGGATCACATTTCAGCGTATTGGAAGCTCCGTTCCTTCTGAGGCTTATCTTTTGGTATGTTACCCGAGTGCAGAGGTTCTTGTACATTCGTGGTATGGCGGGGCCCCGTCATAGTTGTTGTAAAATCTTAGAAGTGCAGATTGTGGGCGGGGTTGTAAGGATTAATCGCTTTCAAATGTCGATATATATATGCGTAAAGGCAACCATTTTGGTTGGCCTATTTTCTTTATCTTGATCCATATCTATTTGTATGTTTAAGTTTTATTTCACTGGTTTTTCTCGATGTTGTATCTTAGGGTGCCCGGGTAGGCACGACCACGGCCCGGTTCGGTCGTGACAGGGTATGGCGGGGCCCTGTCCGCCATTGTTGTTATATCATTCTTAGAGTGCAGTAATCTTTGTGGGCGAGTTGTAAAGGATGTATCGCTGATTTAAGTTTTATATATATATGCCGAAAGGCAACTTTTCTCAGATAACTGTCTTTCACTTCATATTATTTCATGTCTTGTTTCATATTCCGCTGATTACTCTGATGTATGTCTACTTGGGTGCCCAGGGTAAGACACCAGTCACGGGCCCGGGTTCGGGTCGTGACATTACTGCTACAATATACCAAAATAGTCAAGCAATTGCAATTTCCAATTTTGTACCAATAATCCCCAACAACACTCCACCCACTTGGTATTCCCAATACCCCATTAAAACTAATAAGAATTCTACTCTACAATTCGTATAAATCAAGGGTTAAGAAGGATTACCTCAGTCAGAAAAAAGGAATGAAAACTGTCAGAAAACCCTTTACTGGTACTAAATTCCGACGAGCAGAAACAGAGATTCCAAAAATCGGCTTCCAATCCTCTCACGAAACTCTTGCTATCGGTTTGGGTTTTTAAGTTTCTAAACTTGTTCAAGGCTTCAATTTCACTTAGATTAAGGCCCAGAACACTTTAAATATCCTACCTCTTTGGGTATGCCAAGTTAACAGAATTTCCCCAAATTTAGCTAAGAGTTGCAGGACTTAGCAACTGAGATAATCTCATGTTGGAAGGGTGAGAATTTCCTTCAGAGGATAACTTCTACAAGTTTGAGAGATGAATATTTTAAGAAAATAGAGGAGATTTGAAGAGGTGAAGCTCTGTTAATATCAGAGAAGTGTGGAATGATCTGGAAGCTCCCCAATTCTACTGATCGTTAGACTTAGCCACCTGGGTAGTGGGCTTATAACGCTCCACATAATATCTCACCAAGTTGTCCTCACATATAATTAATAAATCTCACAATTAATTAATTATACACACAATTAATTCCCAATCCCAATTTACCTAAATTCCGACGACTTATAAAACCTTCTTACACATAATGTCATAATTCTTATAATATGACACTGATCGGTGTATTTTATATACACCTTTTGAGTCTGTTTTTAGTTAGTCTTTTGTCCCATTTTGCACATATAAATGTCGTATTAGGATAGTTTTTCTTTCTTTTGAGTCAAAGTGGTTAAAGTGGCCAAATGGCGGAAAAGGAGCAAAAAGAGGGCAAAAGAGATGAAAACAGAGAAAGTGGCGAACAAGGCTAAAACCGCACAGCGCCCATGGCGCGCCTCCGATCGAAGCGGGGCGCGCGCTATCATTGAGAAGGTGCAAGATCGAGCCGCGGCTCTAACTGGCGCGGCGCCACCACCGGGCGAGAGACTTCAGCGGCCTCGCACAGATGCAGGCGGCGCCTAAACATCGAGGAGCTACGAAGTTTGGCCGCGCTCTCGCAACAGATACTGGCGCGCGCCAAAACACCGAAGGATTGCAGAACCCGGCCGCGGCTACCATCTGCAGGTCGCGGCCGACGCGGAAAAATTAGGTCTTTTGACGGATTTTTGGGCCAGGCCTGCAGGGAAAAGAAGGGAGACGTTTTAAACCTATAAAAGGAGAACCCTAGGCAGTTTTCAAGGGTTCCCTTTCTTGCACAACTCAAGATTATCTTGCTAGGAGATTGGAGACCTAAACATTAGTAATTTCTTTCCTTTTTCTTTTCTTTAATTCAGTTTTTGCATGATGAACTTTGAATTAGTTCTTGTCATATTCATGGCTAGGAACTAATTCTCTTATAGGGCTTTCTATGTTGAAATTCTTGAACCTTATGTTATAAATTAATGCATGCTTGTGGTGATTATTCTTATTGAGAGATCTATCCAATAATTGAGTTGAATTCTTGGTAGCTAATTGACAACTAGTTATCACTATATGATTTCTAATCAGATTACGAAAGGGGATTGTGAATATCTTTGTAAGTTGGGTAGGCGGTCTTGAATTGGGGATGAAAATACCTCAATTAGATTTGTAGCGTTGATGAGGCTTAACAACCCTAATTTTGCGCATTGTGCGTGGCCAACTAGGTTTTGTGCTTAATCCTCCTATAGCTTTACCCTTATCGAAAGTTAGGTAAGGAACAATACCGGGGTTGAGTGTTTATATAACCCTAACGGAGTATAAAACGATTTCAGAAACTCCGCTTTCTCCAAAAGAAGAACACCATAAGTAATGCATTAGTAAGTAGCATGCGGATAGTAAGGATACATGAAGCCCTATTCTCATCACATCTGAATTAAATCTTTATAATTAATTAGCTTTCATAACTCTTAGTTACAAACCAAACAATCAATCATTAATTCACCAAATAGATACTAGAAAATAGATAACTGATACTTGGACCCTAATCCTAGAGGACGATATTCGGTCTTATCTAAGACTATACTACTTGATACGATAACGTGCACTTGCGTTTAAAAGTGTGCATATTACGCGCATCAAGTTTTTGGCGCCGTTGCCGGGGATTAGGCATAGTTCAATATCAAATTTATCTATTTTTAATTTCTAATTTGGTTTTTATTTTTGTTTCTTTAAATCATTTATTTTATTTTATTTTGAAAAAAAAAAAAAAAATCGAGGTGCCGTGATTCGTTGTTGGTTTTGATTTATCTCAGGAACACTTTAGATATGGATTTTTACTGTCCATATGATAGAGAGCCAACCATAGAGGAACAGAGGGAGGAATTACGAGAAACTATACTCAGTCTCACGAGGTTCCAAGCTCAGTTCATGGACGAAATAAGGTCGGGCATAAAGAAGTTGGAAACGCAAATAGCAGAACTCGCGATCATATTCAACAGCGAACAGCAAAGTGAGGAGCCTGAATCACACCCAACTATTGAGGAATCTGGCAAGACAGTTGGTGTAGAGAAGGAGAAGAGTGCAGAGATCCAATTATTCACCTTCTTGGATTCCTTGGAAAATCTTTTTCTTGTACCTATTGCAGAGGAAACACCACGGTATCAAAGTTGACTCCCAAAGCGAAGTCAATACCATCAAGGGCACCCCAGAGTTGAAAGATGTAGGGAATCTCACCGATCCCTACATTAGAGAGAACCTAAAAGACAAGCATGTCTTGTATACTTGGGGATAATCGTATATTTGAGGCCACTTGTTTGAAGCAATTGTAGTTGAAGTGAGACTGCACAATAACTCTGGATTGCAAGCGATTCGCGAAGGATCCAATGGGCACTCGGAAAGGTTAAAGGCGTCCGCTAAAAGACGTTAAAGAACGCTTGTTGGGAGGCAACCCAATGTTTTTAATTATGTTATTTTAATTTCATCTTTAGTTTGTTTTATTTTTGTCTTGAAACGCCTCACGGTCTTGGGTTCTTGTTTTGTGTTGTTGGACGAGTGGATCAAAGTTGAAAACCGAGGTAAAAGGAGCAACAAACGCGAAAAAAGGAAAGCGATCGTCGGCGCGTACCAGGCCGACGCGCCAAGAACTCAGAGGCCACAGATTAGCACACATGGCCAGCGAATCTGTGCAGCGCGTAACTTCAGAGAGCCGTATTTCCGTGCAAATTCCAGAATTTTTCCTCCTAGACCTCCATTATGACCGCTGTGTTGTGTCAGTAAGTTGTCCATATTTTTTTTTGAGTATTGCACACATTGGGGACAATGTGTGATTTAAGTTTGGGGGTGTTTTATTTGTGTCTTGTTATGTTTTATTTAAGTCTTTGTGATTGTTTTTGTGTTTATTTTGAGTCACCAAAAAAAAAAAAATTTGAGTCACAATTGCCTATCAAAGATCATGTATGATGTAGTTGCTAGAAACACCTAGTGAAGTAAGGTGGAATAATGTAACGGAATAGAAGCAACTATCTAAACACCTAGGTTAGATATGCCAAAAACTCACATAATCTGTCTATTTGGAGTTTCTTGCTTAAATTATGCATGCTAAATGATGAATATCTATGTGGTATGATTGTTTGCTATTTAAGGCGAAATAGTTAGGATATGCATGTTAGGGAGATGACTCAGGCATTTCTTTGATAACCAAATCTTACCACTCTTTTCTATCCCGAACTTTAAAAGTATCACTAGTCAGCCCCATTGAGCCTAAAAATTGAAACTTCTTCTTTGACACCCTATATTCCCACAAAGTGTACCATAAGTGAAAATATGAAACAGTGGAGTACATTGTGTTAAAAAGAAAACAAAAAGAGTGAATAAAGTCTGTTGCACCCCAATACAAAAGTAATAAGAAACAGGCAAAAGCCTAAGTTTGGGGGTGTTCATTATTATTAGATACTTCACTCTCCCAAAACAAAAGAGGGGAATGATAGAATTGAAGTGAAGGAAAGAATCAAAAGAAAAAGGGAAAAATTGAAAAGAGCTTATGGTACACAAAAATGAGCCTAAATGCCTATTTTTACCAACCCCTACCTAAGCCTACATTACAACCCTTAAAGTCCTGAAGATCTCTTTTATGTATATCCAGAATTAGTGGAGAATAGCAAGTAAACATGCCATAGGAATTTTTGAATTTATATGCATACTTGAGTATATTGACTTCCATTTAAGCATGATAAGTATGAGTTTACGAAATATCTAGCTCAATGTGTTGAAAATTTCATGCTATATGTTCCTGCATATTATTCTGCTGACCTTCATGTTTTTTCTAGTTAACATTCATGCAGCAAAAGTGATCAATGGCAGGGAGTCTGTTTATTTTCTTATCTATTGAGTCTTTCATTTTATTTCTTTCTTTTTATCTTTGCTCGAGGGCGAGCAAAGGTCAAGTTTGGGGGTATTTGATCGGTGTATTTTATATACACCTTTTGAGTCTGTTTTTAGTTAGTCTTTTGTCCCATTTTGCACATATAAATGTCGTATTAGGATAGTTTTTCTTTCTTTTGAGTCAAAGTGGTTAAAGTGGCCAAATGGCGGAAAAGGAGCAAAAAGAGGGCAAAAGAGGAGATGCGAGCAAAACAGAAAGTGGCGAACAAGGCTAAAACCCGGACAGCGGCGCCTCCTGCGATCGAAGCGAGGCGCGGCGCTATCATTCAGAGAAGGTGCAAAAGATCCAGAGCGCGGCTCTAAACTGGCCGCGCGCCACGCGTCCGAAGGCGAAGGCTGGCCGCGGCCTCGCACGGTCAGATGCAGGGCCGCGGCGCCTAAACATCCGAGGAGCTACAGAAGTTACAGCGCCGCGGCGCCCTCAGACAGCAGATATCAGGGCCGCGGCGCCAAAACACCCGAAGGATTGCAGAACTTCCGGCGCCGCGGCGCCCATCTGCAGGGCCGCGGCGCCGACGCGGAAAAATTAGGTCTTTTGACGGATTTTTGGGCCAGGCCTGCAGGGAAAAGAAGGGAGACGTTTTAAACCTATAAAAGGAGAACCCTAGGCAGTTTTCAAGGGTTCCCTTTCTTGCACAACTCAAGATTTTCTTGCTAGGAGATTGGAGACCTAAACATTAGTAATTTCTTTCCTTTTTCTTTTCTTTAATTCAGTTTTTGCATGATGAACTTTGAATTAGTTCTTGTCATATTCATGGCTAGGAACTAATTCTCTTATAGGGCTTTCTATGTTGAATTTCTTGAACCTTATGTTATAAATTAATGCATGCTTGTGGTGATTATTCTTATTGAGAGATCTATCCAATAATTGAGTTGAATTCTTGGTAGCTAATTGACAACTAGTTATCACTATATGATTTCTAATCGATTCAAAGGGGATTGTGAATATCCGTAAGTTGGGTAGACGGTCTTGAATTGGGGATGAAAATACCTCAATTAGATTTGTAGCGTTGATGAGAGGCTTAACAACCCTAATTTTGCGCATTGCGTGACGGCCAACTAGGTTTTGTGCTTAATCCTCCTATAGCTTTACCCTTATCGGCAAAGTTAGGTAAGGAACAATCTGGGGTTGAGTGTTTATATAACCCTAACGGAGTATAAAACGATTTCAGAACCCGCTTTCTCCAAAAGAAGAACACCATAAGTAATGCATTAGTAAGTAGCATAAGCGGATAGTAAGGATACATAGAAGCCCTATTCTCATCACATCTGAATTAAATCTTTATAATTAATTAGCTTTCATAACTCTTAGTTACAAACCAAACAATCAATCATTAATTCACCAAATAGATACTAGAAAATAGATAACTGATAATTGGACCCTAATCCTAGAGGACGATATTCGGTCTTATCTAAGACTATACTACTTGATACGATAACGTGCACTTGCGTTTAAAAGTGTGTGCATATTACGCGCATCAGACACTAGTCCGCAGTCTCTTTGGGAATATACAATTATTATTAATCCCCATCGTCGCATTCGTTAAATTCAAAAATTGTTTTGGGATCTCATCCTTTTATATACTAATCTCCTTATTAGTATATGCAAGTATAATACAAATTCCCCGGGGCTCGGGTCCACTAGCCTACGATTATGTGCTCAAATCATTATTCAGAAATACGAGGTGTTACACATCAATCATTAATCAATGCCTAAATCCTACTCATCCTGACTCCACATACTTTAATTACCAACTAATAAGAACAATTTATCACTTAGAAAACACAATCACATGATCTTTCCTTTTTGCGAAATAAGAAATTAACTTACCATAGCATTATCCCTAACTCATAAACCCGATTACTATCCATACATTTAAGAGTATAAGTGCATGCCAGTTCATTTTTCATCCTCATTATGCTCAAGTAAGTGATTATGTGAGAAATCTTCTCTTTATGGTGAGGTCAACACATGTATAACATATAATTTGTACTTAAAATGAAAACACCTCAACTCATTCCTCCTCTAGATGCTCTACCAAATAACGCTATTATTCACCAAATTATTCACGTAGATTATCTTCAATCAAATAAAGAGTTTAATACATAGACAATTCATATCACCATAAATTCAACTCAATAACTAAGAAATCGTGGAAGTACCATCAACAGAATGCAATTCAAGATAATCAATCCAACCACGTACAATTTCTCAAGAAGTCAATATATATGAATGTATGGTATGAATGAAAATGCAAATACAAGGTACCTCTCCATCAATCTGGTATACACTTATTCAAATTCTATGAATTGTGACCTATGAACAACCCGCACCGTCCATATACATCTCATAAGCCAACCGAAATTCACACACAAATCTAACCAGAGCCCAATACTCATTTGTTGAGCCATATCAATCATTTTCCTCAACTGAATTTTCCAATCATCTCATAAGAATATCCATACCTTTCCAGGCTCACTGGACCCACAACATCTCCATACCACTCCACTTTCAATATTACGATAGCCATGAGTGTATGAATGCAACAACAATAGTAATGTCACGACCCTTTTTCAGAAATTATAGTGGTACCTACATAATTTCACTAGTAGGCGAACCACTCCTAATCATTAACTTTATATAACAAAAATAAAAGCAAAAAATAATACAATACTACTCTCACATCAATATAATAAAACCATGAGTTTATGAATGCAAATGTCAATGTAAAGTAAGACATCATGATATATTGAGATGCAGTCAAGTATAGAGATGCCATATCGTATGTTTTCAATAATTCATATGCAATCCAAGTCAAAATTAGGATATCATATAAAAAACATGTGTGATGCATAAAAAAACAATAAAAAACATGGCGACAAGACAATATATGGCTACAAGCCCAAATAAACAATAATCGGAATCAGCACAAAGATGATTCCCCAAATCACCCATCAATACAGTTCAAGACTGTATTGATCACAACCTACTCAAATGTTCATCACAACTGGTTGAGTGGAACCCCAAACACACTTAATACCCCATAATATTTATAACTAATTACGCCCTTATATCGAAGTCTCAAAAAACTAAAGCGTAGACTACCTCTAGGCAGAACAAGAGAGCTACATGATCAAGCCTCGATGATAGCATTGCCCTTCCTCTACTCTTCGTGATAACCGAAATCTATTCACACATATTATATCGTTAATATCAAGCTTACAAAACATAAAGAAAGACTTTAAATAGCAATTCCAGGCCCACACTATCAAGTCTCGAGCATTAATACATAATTACCAAGAATACATACTAGGTAGTCACATCCTTAAGTTAATTGGAAATCTATACACATTGAACCCTCAATAGAACAATAATAAAAAAGCCCCAATTTGAAACTCTAGATATTTCCCCTAATTGAAAAAGGTTTCTATAACCAAATTAAGCCTTAAAACTTGATCCACTAACAATATCCATCACAAATTCACAATAATACAAGTAAAATAATTCATAAACCTCCATTAATAAGCGACAAAACTCGGAAACGAACCCATTTATCCAAAAGTCAACTGTGAGTCAACCTATCCAACTCTAAGTTTTTAGTTTTGCATTTTTCATCCGAAATGCATATAAATGGACTTTGAGATCCGTGTCACACATCCCTGCGCATCACAAACCACATATATAGTCTACTGGAAGGGTCAAACAAACAATACATGTCTTTAACTAAAAATGACTGGATGTGTTGTTACATCAAATACTAATTAAATAATATTCGTCCTCGAATGGAGAGAAACAAATAGAGCAAACACACTAAAAGTAGTGAACAAGCCTAGATATATGCTCTGAATATCAGACTCAGTTTCCCAAGTCATTTTCTCAATAAGATGATGCCTTAATTGAACCTTCACAAAAGCTATCTCCTTCGATCTCAACTTCCTCACTTTCCTGTCTAAAATAGAGAAAGACTCTCCTTCAAACTCTAAATTCTGATCAAGCAACACGGAGTCCTGCTGAATGATATAAGAACCATCGCCATGATACTTCTTCAGCATAAATACATAGAAAACTAGATAAATGTCTGAATATCTAGTGGCAGAGCTAACTCATATGCTACCTCCCCAACTCTCTAAAGAATCTCAATAGTCCCAATATACCTCGGATTCAACTTCTCTCTCTTGCCGAACCTCATCACACCCTTCATAGGTGAGACCTTTAGGAGAACTCTATCACCAACCATGAACTCCAATATTAGACCTTCCAGTCCGCATACTCCTTCTGCCTACTCTGAGCTGCATGAGCTTATCCTAAATCATCTTCACCTTCTCTAAGGAATCTTTCAATAGATTTGTACCCCAACGCCGAACCTTGAACACATCAAACCAACTAATAAAATATCAACATCTCCTACTATATAAAGCCTTGAACGGTGCTATATCAATACCAGAGTAATAACTGTTGTTATATGTAAACTCTGCCAAAGGTAAGAACTGGTCCCAATGACCACCAAAATCAATCACTCAGGCTCGTAATATGTCCTCCAATACTTGAATAGTTTGCTCGGACTGACTGTCGGTCTGAGGGTGAAATGTTATACTGAGATTCAAGTGAGTACCCATCTCCTTTTGCAAAGTGGGCTAGAAATATAAAGTAAACTAAGTACCCTTATCCGAGATGATAGAAATATGAACCCTATGAAGATGAACAATCTCACGGATATAGATCTTATCCAACTTCTCTGCATTATAAGTCATCTGGACAGGAATGAAATGCGTGGACTTGGACAACCTATCAAAAATGTCCCAAATAGCATCAAACATGTCTAAAGTCTTAGGCAATCCAACAACAAAATCCATGGAAATCCTCTCCCAGTTCCACTCGAGAATGTGCATCATCTGAGACACACCACCAGGTCACTGGTGCTTATACTTAGCCTATTGACAATTCTAACACCAAGACACAAAATCAACAATGTCTTTCTTCATCCTGCCCCACCAATAATACCACTTCAGATCATGGTACATCTTAGTAAAACTTGGATGAATCAAATACCTAGAGATGTGGGCCTCCTCCATAATCAATCTGGTCAAATCTCCCATAAGAGGCACACATACTCTACTCTTAATCCTCATAACACCTTCAGTATCAATCACGACCACCTTGTCCTCACCACTCATCACCTTGTCTCTAATTTTACATAACTTCACAGCATCATATATGTGAGTCTGAATCTGATCCAAAAGTGACGACCTCACCTCCACACAAGTCAGAATCCTACCCAGATTTGAACTATCAAGTATCACAAAATGATTAGATATAGATTGGACATCCAATGCGAAAGGATTCTCATAAATATCTAAACAAGCTAAACTTTCCATGATGACTACCTTACGGCTCAAGACATCGGCCACCACATTGACCTTGCCTGGATGGTACAAAATGGTCATGTCATAATCATTCTAAAACTCCATCCACCGAAGTTATCTAAAATTCAAATCCCTCTAATTAAACATGTGTTGAAGATTACGGTGGTAAGTAGACACCTCATAATGAACGTCATACAAGTAATACCCTAAAATACTCAAGGCAAACACAACAACAACCAACTCCAAATCATGAACATAGTAGTTCTTCTCATACACCTTTAACTACCTTGATACATAAGCGATTACCTTACCCTCATGCATCAATACACAACCCAACCCAATCCTAGAAGCATCACATTATATAGTGAAGTTCTTTCCCTCCATCGGAAGAGATAAAATCAGAGTTGTGGTCAAAAGAGTCTTGATCTTTTGAAAGCTCTCCTCATATTGATCGGACCATTGAGATGACACTTCCTTCTAAGTCAAGCACGTCAGATGTGAAGAGATATAAGAGAAAAACTTAATGAACCGATGATAGTAGCTAGCAAGACCCATAAAACTCTGAGTATCAGTCACAAAAGTCGGTCTAGGCTAGTCCCTGACTGCCTCTATCTTCTTTGGGTCGACCATGATCTCATCTTTGGAAACCACATGCCCCAAGAATGCTACCAAACTCAACCAGAACTCACACTCAACCAAAACTCACACTTATCGCATCTTGGTGACAAAGAATGCTGAATTCTTTGAGGATAACTTTTCTTGAGAAGGAAAATGAAGTAATTGCTCAAGGTTAACAAGAACTCGCGAGTGTCTGATTGTATGGGACTAGACGTTCCAGATCTATAGGATTCGAAAGTTGCTGACTATCCGGAGCCCAGTGCTCCAGATCTACAGAACTTAGGGATTCTAGATGTTGAACCGAAACTGAGTAAAAATAGGGGACAAAGACCTGTTCTAGGCCTTCTAGCTTATATGGTTGAGAATGAACCATGGATAATCAACAAAGAATTGTCAGCCTCAAAAGCGTTGCTTTGGAAATAAGATAAAAGAGAGAAATAGACTCCATCAAATAGAACCACATTTGGGTGATGGTTGATCTTCCTCCGGGAAAAGAACCTCTGGGTTATAAAAGTGAATAATCAAATTGAGTACAAAGTGGATGGATCTATTGGGGAGTATAAGACCTACTTGGAAATGTGCTCCTATGTGAATAGTTTAACCTTCAGGGTCACTGCAGTCATGCATGACATGGATGTTGAGACAGTCTTCCTAAATGGAGAGTTGGTTTGATGAACTATTGGACTTCTTTCTGAACTTCCATTATGGTCCCTGAAATGTTTAAATTTTGGCCCTGAAAGTTTCAGATAAAATAGAAACAATCAATCTGACTACAGAGACATTGATTCTGAATCTAGAAAGCCAACATTTGGAATACCAAAGGTCCGAAAGTGGAAGAAGAAGGTATTATGGAACAACCCAAGGGGTATGTGGTTTCAAGAAAGAGAAGAAAGTCTGTCGACTTATCAAATCTCTGTGTGGGCTGAAACAGGCCTCGAAGTAATGACACGAAAACATTGATAGTACTCTACTATCGAAGGGCTTCTCTATTAAAGAGTGTGACAATCAGTCTACATGGAAAAGGTAATTTTAATTCATGTATGATATGCCTTTACATAGACGACATGTTTATCACAAAGAGTAATCCTAGGTTGATCCTAGAAGTATGTTGAAATAAAATTTTGACATGAATGATATGAGTATTACATATGACATCTTAGGAATTGGGAATTCCAATACATCTAACAGACTCGTCTAAACCAAACTCACTTGTGAGACGTTTTGACAGTCCCGTTGAAGTCACCAATGGATATGAATCATAGAATTCATTGGAATCATAGTGCACCCATATATCAGGAGCGATAGACGCATGTCATATGTAGTTCAATGTATTTTACACACTACAACTGACCTGGTATCGGCTCATAAAGAAGATCGGATGAACTAAGGTTCACTGGTAATGATCGATCGAAGGCTTTAAATGTGATGTGACGACATCTGAATTATTTTTCTATCGATGGATTATGATATTATGGATGTCCAGCGGTTCTGGGAGAACACAGTGATGCAAATCGGCTATCAGATCTGAAGAATACCAAAATACATAAGTGGATGTGTGTGGTGTGTCTTTAGAAAATCCTCTAAGCAAATTTGCACCAGCTGATTCGTGATTGAATCGGGGTTTATCACTTTGTACAAATCAAGATGAAAAGTTGAGTAACTTCACGACCTCTTAGAGGATGTCCCTTATCGGGAGTAACTCGTGTCTTCGTCAGTTATACACTGTAAGGGCACGGATAATGGCGTTTGGACATATCTGTCGCAAAGATAAGACCATATGGCAGTAGATCGGGGGACACATCCTTGATTACTGAATCAAAGGATATACCGGACCCTTTCCTTAAGGGATTACCCAAAGATCAAGAGTTCTTCTTGTCTAGGGGAATGTGCTTAAAACTCAATCAATAAAAACCGATAATGTGGACACCCAACCTTACAGACTGGAGATCCCAGGAATAAGGTTCAATGTGAAAACTAAATTGTAAAGGTTCAGTTGAGCGCTTCGGTAGAAGCAATAGCCCTTTGGATAATGATTTCTTCTTAGAAACATAAATTCAAGGTCGTTCCCGCTATAGACATAAAGTGCTACCTGCAGAGTGGGTAAAGGGTAAATTTCCAAACCTTTCATGATCCTCAATGATTGAGGTTAGGTTGGGAAATTTTTTAATGGTGCCTAACACGTGTGTAGTGGGGTATTTCATGATACCTTATAGGAGACCACCTATTTAAGTACGAGGATAAGCCGCCTCAAATGAACGTACTTAAGAATCCATGTATGTCCACAGCCCACGACGGACAAAAACATAAAGAAGGATTGAGTAGGAAAGGTGTTGTATGGGTATCATTATCTTGGATTATACTAAACACTGATGGTTCAAGACATCGCGTTCAACGCGAAGTAAATAAGTCTGATGGTATTGTTAAGTGTATTTTAGACACATATTTTGAGTCTTTTTTAGTTAGTATTTTACACATTTCTCTTGTGTTTAGTATATTGTTAGGTTTGTTTTTCTTTCTTTTGAGTCACAGTGATCATAAAGGAGGAAGTACATAATTGAGGATGAAATGAGCTTAATTATGATGGAATTGCACACTAAAAGGGTAAGAAATGAAGCCTAAGAAGTCTCGGGAAGCACGAAAGAAATCTGACGAAGTCCGGAAGAAACAATGATGAAAAATCGCAAAAAACGAGAAAGGACGCCACCGTCGCCGCGGCGCCAGCCAGCAGCGCCAAAAGTACTGCGAGCTCTGATTTTTCTTCACGTTGTCGGCGCCGAGGCGGAATTTCGTCCGCAACTGGGCCGAATTTGACATGGTTTTTAGGTTTCGAAATACAATTTTTCTCAGCTATAAAAATCATAAACCCTCACATTATTTCATAATATACTTTGGAGAGGAGAACAACGGCTACAAGCTACACAATTGGAGACTCTTGTTCAAGTTCGTTTTCGTTCTTTTATTTTAATTTCAGTTTATGTTGGATTGTAAATTAGTTCTTAGTATGACAATGTCTAGGGGCTAATTACTTTATTAGGGTTTTCCGTCGAATCTTCTTGAAACTCTTTCATATAGTTAATGCATAGTTATTGATTTCTTCTTCAGCTTTATTAAGATATATTCAATATTGTTGTGATTGTATGATAATTGACTGGTCATTAATTGCCATAATTTATATGATTTCTAATCGAGATCCGAGAGGAAAGATTTGAATATACTGTAGTTGTTTATACATAGGTTAAAATCATGGACGAAAGTACTCCGATACTTGTGTAGTATTTAATGTTATTATTTTTAATCCTCTTGTGTGGTAAAATGTATCATAGAAATATAGAACGGTACTTGATAAACCAGTCTCTGTGGACGATAAATCGGTATTACATATCTTTTTTACTTGAACGATACGTACACTTGCGTAAGCATAGAGAAATATCGCAATAAGTTTTTGTCGCCGTTTCCGGGGACTGGCGTACTTTCAATATCGAATTATCTATTCTTATTTCTAATTTGGATTTTATTTTATTTTTTTAAATTTTTTTAGAACATTTTTGCTTTGATCTGTTTTCTTGTTTTTGATCGATTTCAGGAACATAGTTTATGCGAAGTAGGAGAGGAGCAGACACTCCTATTCCTCTGAACCCTGAAATTGAAAGATTGTGCAAACAGAACAGGAAAGACAAGAGAATTGCTGATTGTTTAGCAATGGAAAATCAGCAAAACAATAACGCGGGGAATGATGAGTTACCGGCTGTGATGAGACAAGTCTCACATCCTGCAGAGAGGAGCTTAGGGGACTATGTGATGTCGACAATTACAGGGGTGCAGACTTGCATCAGGCTTCCAGCTATGGAGGCTAATAATTTTGAAATTAAACCAGCAACCTTGCACATGGTTCAAGACTCAGTTCAGTTTGGGGGGTTACCGTATGAAGATCCCCATATGCATCTAGCAAATTTCCTGGAGCTGTGTGCAACTTTTAAGTACAAAGGTGTTACTAATGATGTCATTCGGTTGCGACTCTTCCTATTTTCACTGAGGGATAGAGCAAAGAGCTGGTTGAACTCATTGCAGGCGAATTCCATTACCACATGGTAAGACTTGACACATAAGTTTCTTGCAAAATTCTTCCCTCCATCCAAAGCAGCTAGGCTCAGAGGTGAGTTGAATAACTTTGATCAGCTGGAGGGAGAATCATTATATGATGCATGAGAGCGGTTTAATAATTTTCAGAGGAATTGCCCACATCATGGTACCGAGAAGTGGATGCTAGTCCACATATTTTACAATGGGTTGTGTGGTACAACTCGTACCATTATTGATGTTGCAGCAGGAGGGACGTTCATGAGAAAGAGTGTCAATGAGGCACATGATTTTCTAGAAGACATGACCACAAACAACCATCAGGGGGCCGATGAGAGAGCAATGAACAGCAGGAAAATGGCTGGGATTCATGAGCTGGATGCTATCACTGCATTGACTGCGCATGTGGCCACTATGATAAAACAGATGCAGCAGAGTACCATGTCAGTTAAAGCAGTTCAGACACCAGTAAGTTATGAAATTTGTGTGGTCCCCATACTTTTGATAGGTGTGCAGCAGTGGATCCAACCAATGTGCCTATGGAGCAGGTTCAGACAGTTGGAAATTTTCAGAGGCCCTACAACAATGCATTCTCCAACACATATAATCAGGGGTGGAGAAATCACTAAATTTTTTCATGGAAGAATGAACAAGGGCAACAACCACAATTTCAGGCCTCATCCTCACAGCAGTTCAGCCCACCAGCCCCACAAGAGAAGCCAGATGACATAAAAGCAGCACTGTTGACCTTGGCCAACTCTCAGACTCAATTCATGGTAGAAACCAAGTCATCACTTTTATCCTTGGACAATACTGAGATAAAATTTATGGTAGAGACCACTCAGTTTATGACAGAGACTAGGTCATCTATCAAAAATTTGGAAACATAGATGGGACAGCTGGCGAACACGCTGAACAATGGAGAGCAAGGTAATCTTCCCAGCAATACAATGATGAACCCAAGTAAGCAATGCCAGGCAATCGGCTTGAGAAGTGGGAAGCAGTTAGAGCAGGTGGCACCCCAACCAGTGGTGAAGAAGGAGAAGGAGTTGGAGAAGACAGTTGATGCAGAAAAAGAAGGGGTTACTGATGACCGCCCTATCTTAGAAAAAGCTCCACCCATAGTTATGAGGGAATATACAGACAAAATTCCTTACCCTCAAAGACTGCAGAAGAAGTCCTTAGATAAGCAGTTTTCGAAATTTTTGGAGGTATTCAAAATACTGCATATCAATCTTCCTTTCATAGAAGCCTTGGAGCAAATGCCAGCATATGTGAAGTTCATGAAAGACATCCTTTTTAAGAAGAGGAAGCTGACAGACTATGAGATAGTGGTGTTGACAGATGAGTGCAGTGCTATCTTGCAGAAGAAGCTTCCCCCAAAGTTGAAAGATCCAGGGAGTTTCACTTTACCTTGCACTATAGGGAAGGTGACATACAAGCAAGCTCTATGTGATTTGGGGGCAAGTGTCAACCTGATGCCTCTTTATGTAGTTAAAAGACTTGGGTTAGGAGAAGCATAGACAACCACAGTCACCCTGCAGCTAGTTGATCACTCAATTATGCATCCCTAAGGAATAATTGAAGATTTATTGGTGAAAGTAGGTAAGTTCATCCTTCCTGCTGAATTCATCATCCTAGACATGGATTCAGATGAAAATATGCTCATTATCCTTGGGATACCATTCGTAACTACAGGAGGAAACTTATTGATGTCGAGAAAGGAGAGCTAAAACTCAGAGTTCAAGATGAAGAGATGACCTTTACTGTTTTCAAGCCACCCACTGAACCTCAAGTCAATGATATATGTTTTGCAATTGGAATAGTTGACAAGGTTGTGTCTGAGAAAATCCTCACAAGTACTGATGCTCGTGGGGTACCATTAAAACAGCGTGAAGAACTTGATGGTAAGACTTCTGAACCAGCAAATGATGAAAATGAATGAACTCTTCTGAACTTAGCCCTGTGAAAAAGAAGAGGAGAAGGGGGAAGAGAATGGTTCTGAAATGGATATGCGGAGGGGATACTCTACCCCCTTGATTGAGTAAGAAAATTGAGTCCGACTAAATGACGTTAAAGACATCGCTACTTAGGAGGCAACCCAATGTTTTTAATTATGTTATTTCAATATTTGTTTTAGTTATTTTATTTTATCTTGAACAGTCTCACGATCTGGTATGTTTAGTTTTTTTGGATGACAGATAAAGGCAGGGACTCACTCCGAATGGTGAAGGTTTAACAATGCAGAAAACTGAAGGACACTGGAATTTTTCAGGAATTAGCGCCGCGGTGCATGGTCAAAGGACCGCGGTCCCTCACGGGCAGTGTGCACATAAAATTTTCCTTTGTCCCAAACCTCCGTTATGACCGCTGCTTTGTGTCTGTAGGTTGTCCCTCATTAATTTTAGTCTTTACACATTGGTAAAATGTGTCAATCAAGTTTGGGGGGTCTTACTTTGTTTTTGAGTCTTTTTATTGTCTTTTTGTTTGTTTTAAGTGTTCGTGAGTCATATCTTTTTGATTGTTTTATGTGTTTTGTGAGTCATAATTTTTGTTCTTTTTATTTTTTATGGATCATGTATGTTGTAATTGCTAAAGATATTGAGTGGATAAAGTGGGATAATATAATTGAATTAAAAGCAACAATCTGTGTGCTTAAGTTAGATATGTCAAAAATTCATGACATCTAATTATTTGAGATATTTGTGCTTAGCCTATGTGTTGTCAATTATGGAAAGAAAGGTTGAAATGTCTAGAAAATTTGTTTACTTGTTATTTGAGGCGAAATAGTTAAGATATACATGTTTAGAGAAATGATTCAGGCATTCTTTGATAGCACTTCTTATCATTCATTACCTACCTTGACAGCCCCTTTGGGCCTAAAATAATATCTTTGTTTGACACCCTATGAATCCCTGTTTGTTCCATAAGTGATAATTGAAAATTATTGGGATGAAAAGTATTGAAAAAACAATAAAAAGAGAGTGAAAATTTGATGTTTGGGGGTGCTTTGTTATTTATAATGTGTCTCATTCTCTCAAAAGAAAAGATGGGAGAAAATAGGCATGAGACTAAAATGAAAGTCAAAATAAGGAAAAAAGAGTTGAATGAAAAAAGCTTATGGTACAAAATTGAGCCTAAATGCCAATTTTTATCTACAAATGCCTAAGCCTACATTACAACCCTTGAAAGTACTGATGATCTCTAATGTGTATGTGTATGATTAGTGGAGAATATCGTGTAAACAAATCTATAGCATTTTGGGAAAGATGGAATGAAATTGACATGCATAGGTTATGTGTTTATATTTCCATTGATTATGATCTAAGTGAATTTTCGAAATATCTAACTTGAAATTCTAGATTGCTGAAAGTTCATGCTATATATATTCTAACATATTATCTCATCAACCCATGATTTTGAAGGAGCATTGCTATAACTATTTGATCTATTTTATAGAGTCTTTTAATTTAATTTTGTTTTTGTTTTTGTTTAGTGCTTTACTCGAGGGCGAGTAAAGTGTAAGTTTGAGGGTGTTTGTTAAGTGTATTTTAGACACACTTTTTGAGTCCTTTTTAGTTAGTATTTTACCCATTTCTCTTGTGTTTAGTATATTGTTAGGTTTGTTTTTCTTTCTTTTGAGTCACAGCGATCATAAAGGAGGAAGTACATAATTGAGGATGAAATGAGCTTAATTGAGATAGAATTGCACACTAAAAGGTCAAGAAATGAAGCCTAAGAAGTCCCGGGAAGCACGAAATAAATCTGACGAAGTCCAGACAAAAAATAATGAAAAATCACAAAAATTGAGAAAGGACACCACCGGCGCCACGACGCCAGCCAGCAGCGCCGTGGCGCCAAAAGTATTGCGAGCTCTAATTTTTCTTCACGTTGTCGGGGCCGCGACGCCAGCCATTAGACCGCGGTGCCTAGGCGGAATTTTGTCTGAAACTGGGCCGAATTTGACAGGGTTTTGAGGGTCCGAAATGCAATTTTTCTCAGTTATAAAAACCCTAAACCCTCACATTATTTCATAATATACTTTGGAGAGGAGAACGACGGCTACAAGCTACACAATTGGAGACTCTTGTTCAAGTTCTTTTTCTTTCCTTTATTGTAATTTCATTATGTTGGATTGTAAATTAGTTCTTAGCATGACAATGTCTAGGAGCTAATTACTCTATTAGGGTTTTCCGTCGAATCTTCTTGAAGCTCTTTCATATAGTTAATGCATAGTTATTGATTTCTTCTTCAGCTTTATTAAGATCTATTCAATATTATTGTGATTGTATAATAATTGACTGGTCATTAATTGTCATAACTTATATGATTTCGAATCGAGATCCGAGAGGGGAGATTTGAATATGCTGTAGTTGTTTAGACATAGGTTAAAATCGTGGACGAAAGTACCCCGATACTTGTGTAGTATTTAAGGTTATTATTCTTAATCCTCCTATGTGGTAAAATCTATCATAGAAATATAGAAGGTTTCTGCACAAGATTGAGTTTCTATATGTCTTAACCGGAATATATAACATATTAGTTAACCTGCTATCTTAATAAGAAGAAGAATCATTAGCATTACATTAACACGTGAAATAGTGGATAGTTGAGGAGATTGAAAGCCCTATTTCCTTCATAACTGTTTTAAACCCAAAGTACTATCATCTTTAGTTTAATTTCTGCACTTTACTTTAATTATAGTTTTAAGTCATAAATCCAAACAAAAGAACGGTAACCAAATAGATATCATATATTAGATAATCGGTACTTGATAAACCAGTCTCTGTGGATGATAACTCGGTCTTACAGATCTTTATTACTTGAACGATACGTACACTTGCGTAAGCATAGAGAAATATCACAACAGCTATTCCATTATGGAAGGGTCAAAGCTACGACCTATCCAAATGCAACATCGATCCGTTGAAAGATTGCTAGAAAGGCACATTGTTGGTGCGCCAAAATCTCTTTCAAGAGGGGGTTGTTGGAAATTTATTAAATGTGGAATTAAGTTTAACCCATTATTTATGACTCGGACAATTGAGGCCTCGCACGTCGGAAATGTCGTTTCCACACACGTAGTGCCAAAAATTGTAAATTTCATTAAGTGAAAGAGATATTGGTACGTAAGTGAAATGTTTGAGACATAGAATGATGGATGGTTATTAGCCAAATGACATGTGTTCCATGAAACGAGTCAGAATCACTGCGGAACGTCATGCCGTGGCGCCACGAGCCACAGAGCCGGAAGGGCCGCGACGCTTGGAGCACCGCGGCGCCTCCTCCCCTGATCCACAGCTCTAAATGTCGTTTGTGTTCCAGTAACTCACTGGACGTGAAGCGCCGCGACGCCTCCCCGAAGGGCCGTGACTTTAAATGACGTTTCAATTCCAGTGGTCTACTATACAGTGAGCGTCGAGGCGCCTCCCAGTAAAGGCCGCGACGCTTGGCTTCCTGAAGTCGTGAAGGGAGACGAAAAGACATGACTATTGGACTGGGTTTGAGGCATTAAACCTACATTACTTCCCAAATGAATTCAGCCATTACTTGGCTGAATTGTAACTTCATAATCAAGACATTAACATGGTCATTCAAGGCCATTACTTGGCCAATTGGAGAGTCATTTTCTCAACACTATAAAATGAGGTCTTAGGATCATTTGCTAAATACTCAACACACTTGTATGATTTTAGATTTTCTAAAATCTCTTCATCTCTTGCAATCTTCCACTCAAAGATCCTTCTTTCCTAGCGAACACTTGAGTCTCCTTTGCTCATTTGTTTGATTATTGTTTTATCTTGGGAGATAAGCTTCCAACACATCATTAAAGAATTATACGGGGCAATATTATCTTAAGGAAAGATTGAATATCAATCGACTCAGCAAGCCACCTTCCTTGTTTTATTTCCAGTTTACTAAACACTTTGTTGTTGCTATCAAGGTCAAGAAGCTTGTTGCAATTGGAGCAAACCTTCAAGATGGACTCAAGAACTACTCAAGAACGCAGATCTCAAGACGGATCAAGAACCAAACTTTGTTGTGGTTGTCACAACTCTTGTTAGGCTTCAAGCCTATTGTATTGTAATTGTTTATCATTTCTAAGCACTAGTGGTAGTTGTACACTATTCCCGTACATCCATTGTAATTACTCATATGGAATTTATGGGCTCCTTCTGTAACCATGCTTTATCTTCCCGGACAAAAAGGGAAATAATATCAACTTGATGTAACTACATCTAGAGTCACTCTGGTGAATATGTATTTGTCAATGATCTCAAAGAAATTTTATATAGGTTGTTGTACGGGTCTTCATGTGGTGTACCCAATAATTGGCCCTGAGATTTATTAAATTAATCCATACTTTGTTTCAACTCAAATCATCTGGTGATAGTCGGCTTTATGATGGCTTGGCTCATATTCTTCACATAAAGCCTATCTACCTCTATCACTGATCATTCTATAAGATGTGCCATCACTATCGGTACATGTACACCTATTATGGTTGTGAGGTCAATGTTTAGGGTTTCGTTGACCTGATTCTCAATTTCCTTAGCCTCTTCGGCTAAAGATTCTGCTCATGTAATTTCTTTCATAATTTCTTTTTAGGATCATAATCTGGCTCATCTAGGTTCTTATCCCTATAGTTATCCCAGTCCATTCAAGTACCTAAAATGAAGCACAAACGTGAATAATGAACATTAAACCAACAAAAATAATCTAAAAAGAAGTTAATCTTTAAATCCCCAACAACGACGCTAAAAACTTGGTCGATGCAAATGTTGTACACAAGCGCACATGGTCGATAAGTAATATGGAATTGAAGTAGAGTATCGTTTCCAACAAGGATTTAATGTGAACTTTCTTACTGAATCAAAAAGCAAGAGAATCAAGGGTTGTGGATTTGAGAACAAAAATTAAACAAGAACAAGAAATTTTGTTGAGAATTCAGAAGAGAAAAAATATCTTATAGTTACGGAGTGATTTATCCAATCATGATGTGAATTTAATTGAGTTCGTTCATTGAAAATCTAGTTTACTAGCCACAAGATTAATTTTACTTCGGACAGAACCTATCCTCGAACGACGCTTACCAAAACTACTCAAAATTCTATGTCTCCATAATCATCCCTACCAATAAAGATGCAGTTGTATCTCCTGTATTTGACTATACAATACGAGCAAAGTAAAGATCTACAACTAGTATGTCACTTGCGAATTATAAGTTAGTTAGTATCGCTAATCAGTGTTGGATAAACCACCGGATCACCAAATAAGCCCTACATTATCCTATAATTCAAAATAGACCTCTACTCTTGGACTCACACTATAAATTCATAGATACTATTCAATTGGTGATCAAGCAATCCAATAATTAAGTGTAAGATTACGTAAGTAAACTAATTACATCAATATAAATTGATGATATGCTAACAACAAGTTTCAACTAACAATAATCATGAATAATCTCGCAACCTTAAAATAATAAAAAACTAGCCACTCATAATGTGGCGATTTCATAATATATAATCATTCAACTAAAAGAATAGAAGAAAGATATGATAAATTGTGCAAATATTTCTCCACGATGATGCTCTGGTTGTCCTTGCATTGTTTTCCTCTCCTAGGTGTGAATCTCTTTAAAGAAATGTGTAAATCATTATTTAGTATAGAGATCACGAGCCATATCTCTTTATAGAGTCCAAAACCAATTCAAATCGGTCAAAAAATATATTGGTCGGCAAACCCTCTGGCTAGGTGGTTGTTGAGTCTATTTTTAGTACTATTTTAGAGTGTGGTTTAGGGAGTCTTTCATTGTCTTTTAATTGTTTTGTGCAGTATTATGCGTGTTGTTTTGTGTTTTCAGGTTTTAAGCGATTCAGAAATGAATAAGGCGAATTCAAAGGAAATAGAAGGTTGCTAAGGACAAATATACATATCTAATCACAAGAGATAAGTCAAAGAAGCCCTGGGAAGCTTGGGAAGTGATTTAAACAAATTACATAGTCGACCCCTCGCGGTTAATGGTTGAATTCTAAAAGCCCCAAAACTACAAAATCGACCTCTCACGGTCTACAAGGCTAATTTTCAGAAGTTGCTCGGATTTTAAGTCGTGGTGCTTCGCCAAAGAAACCATTGCGGCGCCCCACTAGCAGAAACTTTAGAGTGAATTAGCGTCGTGGCGCTGACGGCGTAAATGAGCGAGAAAACCTAATTTTAACAAGGGTAAAACGGTCCAACAGAGATTTTTTGATATATAAGCTATGAGAGGCAGATTTTAGGGATATCTCATCTTTGGAGCAAGAAACGAGGGAGCAAGAAGCAATTGGAGATCACTTTTGTTCAAGTTCTTTTCCTTTTCGGTTCAATAATTCAGTTCATGTTGGTTGTGAAAGCGAAAGTGCGGAACCTCCAATTTGTCTGGGTTACCGCGCTATTTCATGCACACTTGCAGCCGCTCTCCGTAGGTCGAGCCTCCTTTCTTTTGAAGTTCAATAACGAAAATTGTATTATCAGCCTAGCTAAAGCGAGGCAGCACTATTCGCTTAAAGTAAATTTGTTAAGACAATTAGTTTTATTAACATGTCTATGAACTAATTTATTTATTAGGATTTTTCATCGATTCACTTGAACCTTTATGATGACTTAATGCATTGTTAGTGTTTCTTCTTCATCTATCATTATTTATTCAACTTGCGTCTATTGAATGAGAATTAATTGACCATTAATTTTCATTACTTATATGATTTCAAATCAACATCTGAAAATGGAGATTTGAATATGCTATAGTTGATTAGACATATGTTTAATCTTGAACGAGAGTATCACGATTGCCTATATAGCTTTTAGGTTATTGATCTTAAACCTCCTATGTGGTTGAATTTATCATAGAAATATAGAAAATCTTCACTTAGGTTGAGTGTTTATATGTCCTAACCGGAATATAGAACACCCCAGTTAACCTGCTATCTTGATAAGAAGAAGAATTGCTAGTTTTCCATTAACGAATGATAGAGTGGATAGTTGATGAGATTGAAAATTCTAATTACCTTCATTACAGAGTTAAATCCAAGTATTTTCATTCTTATTTTATTCCTGCATACTACTTTAGTTGTTAATTCTTAGTTTAGAAATAAAAACTTATACGTTTGCCAAATAGAAATGAAAGTTTAGTTAATTGGTATTTGATAATTCAGTCTCTGTGAACGATATTCGGTCTTACCGAGATTATTACAAATTGTGATACGTTCACTTGCGTAGCATATAGAAATTTCGCAACAAGTTTTTGGCGCCGATGTCGGGGACTGATGTATTATCAATATCAAAATAATTAATCTTATTTCTAATTTGGTTATCCTCTTGAAATCAATGTGAAGAGGAAATATGCGTCCGGCTAAATGACGTTAATGACAACGCTTTTGGGAGGCAACCTAATATTTTATTTTATTTTGTTTTGTTTGTTTTGAACAATCTCAATGTTTTATTATTTCTTGGTCTGTGTTTGTTATGTTAGAGGAATTGTGAGCCAACACTGGGGTGAAGCTATCATCCTCAGTACCTCCTATCAGCTGTCGTCGCCACCATCACCATTCTGAGATCGTTGTTGTTGATTATGTAATTCTTTGTTCCCTTGCTTTCCCATTTCACATTGGGGACAATGTGTCAACTAAGTTTGGGGGAGTCTTACTGTTTTGTGCTATTAGACGTTAGTTGTGTATGTTTAGTTGTTTGTTTATTGTTAGTGTCTTGTGTCAATAAATCAAGTTAATGATAATAATGCCAATGAGATTGAGTGAACACATCTGATAGAATTGGATGAAATTGATAGCCATGAAATGCATAAATTTGCTTTTGGTTATTAATAAGTATGAAAACTCGATCATGATTGGTGAAGTTTGTGTACTCAAATAGTGATTGAATTTTGATTTGAGGAAAGATGGTGAAAAATTCTAGAACATGTTTGCTTGCTACTTGAGATGAAATCCTAGATTATACATGCTTAGGAAGATGATTTAGGCCAATTTTGGAATGATTGAGCCTTTCAAGCCACCCTTGATTACTTAATCCCTATTTACCCTTTTTGAGCCTTAATGAATCCTTCGTTAAATGATGCCTATTTTGAGCCTACGTAAAATCCTTTTACTATTTCTTTCCCTTGAAGAGTACCATGAGCATATAAGTATATGATTGGGATTGGTTATTTTAATTGGTATTTTAGATTGGGTGATATCAATAGAGGTGTAAAATATTGAAAAATCCATTGGAAATATTTTTGAAAAAAACTACCTTCTCTTTGTACATACATTGAAAAACAAGTTTGGGGAGTGTAGTTTGAAAAAAAATACATAAAAATGTATAAGTGTGAATTTTCTCAATCTAGAAAAGAAAAGAAAATTCTTGAGCCTAAATGACATTTCATCTACCCGTGCCTAAGCCTAATGATATAACCTACAAAATTCCTATTGATCTTGAGCATGTGTTGCCTACATTAGTGGATAGTAGAAAGTTAGTAAGCCTATATAATTTATCCTGATGGACCGTTGGTGAGAATTCGTTGTGCATAAACTAATATTGAATACATATTTAAGTCAATAATCATGGTTGGGTGATCATATGCGTTAATAACTTTAAGCAAATTTGATGAATATCTGACTTGAAATTCAAGATAGCAAATTAATGGCTAGAATGTTCCTGAAAATGATATTGCATGATGTTCATGATCTTCGAGGCATAATTCATTATGGTTGACTTGATTCATTTTTAGAGTTTTGTGTTTTTCTTTTTAGGGTGTCTAGAGTTCTTTACTCGAGGACGAGTAAAGTTTAAGTTTGACGGTGTTTGTTGAGTCTATTTTTAGTACTATTTTAGAGTATGTTTTAGGGAGTCTTTCATTGTCTTTTAATTGTTTTGTGCAGTATTATGAGTGTTGTTTTGTGTTTTCAGGTTTTAAGGGATTCAGAAAGGAATAAGGCGAATTCAAAGGAAATAGGCGGTTATTGAGGACAAAAATACATATCTGATCACAAGAGATAAGTCAAAGAAGCCCTAGAAAGCTCGGAAGGCAATTTAAACAAATTATATAGTCGACCCCTCGCGGTTAATGGTTGAAGTCGAAAAGCCCCAAAACTACATAGTCGACCCCTCGCGATCTACAAGGCTAATTTGCAGAAGTTGCTCGGATTTATAGCCACGACGCAACAAGTGAAGAGTCGTAGCGCCGAAGCACTACGGTGCCCAAAGCAAGTACCGGGGTGCCCCACTGGCAGAAACTTTAGAGTGAATTAGCGTCGCGGCGCTGACGGCGTAAATGAGCGAGAATACCTAATTTTAACAGGGGTAAAAAGGTCCACCAATTGTTTTTGATATATAATGTATGTGAGGCAGATTTTAGAGATATCTCATCTTTGGAGCAAGAAACGAGGGATCAAGAAGCAATTGGAGACCACTTTTGTTCAAGTTCTTTTCCTTTTCAGTTCATGTTGGTTGTTAAGACAATTAGTTTTATTAGCATGTCTATGAACTAATTTCTTTATTAGGATTTTCCGTCGATTCACTTGAACTTCTATTATGACTTAATGCATTGTTAATGTTTCTTTTTCATCTATCATTATTTATTTAACTTGCGTGTATTGAATGAGAATTAATTGACCATTAATTTTCATTACTTATATGATTTCAAATCAACATCTGAAAAGGGAGATTTGAATATGTTATAGTTGATTAGACATAGGTTTAATCTTAAATGAGAGTATCACGATTGTCTGTATAGCTTTGAGGTTATTGATCTTAAACCTCCTATGTGGTTGAATTATAGTTCTTGCATTAACCGGTCTGGAATTAGCAGCTTCCTTTGAAGATAGGGAATTTACATAAACTCTGAAATTGTACCTAGGGAGCTGACATCAGGAAACTCCCAAGCTTGCCGGAAACGGCGGCAGCGGCGCGAGAAGTTAACGACCGGACGTGCTGCAACCAGTCACTTTGTTCAGCGCTCTATAATCTATGTAAAACCGGCTTTCACGATAGTGCGCTCATCCGCTGCTTGTTGCGCAACGGCTTTCGCGCAGCTGCTATGCCCTTGCTTCTTACCCCTTATTTCAAACTCAAGGAAAGCCTTGATCGATATGAGAAAGATGCGCTCAGCGTAACCTCCACCAAGTGGTGAAGCCACTTGGCGCGAGGAAAGGAGCCAAAGCAACTCGAACGAATGTGAGAGGCGCGGAGCCACTTTTCTTTATGTAGCAGGGAAAGAAGCTGAAAGCCACTCTCCTGTTAGGACCTTAGCGTACGATCTGGGTTGTTTCCCTCTCGACTTTGGATCTTAGCACCCAAAAAGTCTGTCTGTACAAACGGGTTGGGCCCGCCCTAAAAGCTGGAAAGGAAGTTGCCCTTTCTGGCCCCTGGGCGAGGGACCCGACAAAATTGGAAGCAAAATGGAACTAGGGAATCCAACTGCCATTTCGCTAGATACCAGAAAGATGCGGTTTCCAGCACTGCTGGGCAGAAAGACATGATGACATGAAACTCGATTACGAGTTGGAGATATGTGTATAGGGGCAGGAAGAGAGAACGGGAAAGATGGTCGAGTTTGAACAACTGAACCTAGCCCGAGGGAATGGTTGCGAACAAGGGGGGCAGTTGGTTCGTAAGCTCCCATTCTAAAATCATCGAGTTTGTGAAAAAATTATCATAGAAATATAGAAAATCCTCACTTAGGTTGAGTGTTTATATGTCCTAACCGGAATATAGAACACCTCAGTTATCTTCTATCTTGATAAGAAGAAGAATTTCTAGTTTTGCATTAACGAATGACAGAGTGGATAGTTGATGAGATTGGAAATCCTAATTACCTTCATTACTGAGTTAAACTCCAAGTATTTTCATTCTTATTTTATTCCTGCATACTAATTTAGTTGTTAATTCTTAGTTTAGAAATTAAAACTTATATATGTTTTCCAAATAGAAACGAAAGGTTAGTTAATTGGTAATTGATAATTCAGTCTCTCTGGACGATAGTCGGTCTTACCGAGATTATTACAAATTGCGATACGTTCACTTGCGTAGCATATAGAAATTTCACAACAGTGGTGCACCGCACCAATGTTTTTTGGGAGTCACTTTCTACAGCCCAGAATTGTACTGGTGTGGTGCACATGGAGCAACCCCCAAGCGGCGCATCAAGCAATATTTTGTGATACGTTATTTGTTCAACTCCTTTTCATGCGTACTTGGACCTTGGGTGATTAGCTTGTTCCGAATACTTGAGAATGACTTCTAATCAAACTTTAAAGTTATTTTCATTTTTTTATCAAAACATCGGGTTGTCATCAAATCTTATCCTACACAAAACAAACACACACATAAGGTATAAAGTGATCCACTTAAAACACAAGAATAGAGTAATAAATGTGAGGTGTAAAGTATCCAAAATATTATGTACTTCTAGACACCGACCATCGGTATATCTGATTTTGGCTCTTCTTTGAGTTCACACTTGAGTTGTCCATACTGGTTATTTAATGTGCACATGACTTATTTGTGCTGGCTAATATTGCATTTAAGTTTTCTGTGCAGCGTGTAGACACATGGTTGTAGCCCTAGGGTCACTATTTCTAAGCCATCCCAGCCCGACAATGTGTGCAGTCATGCTGGGAGCATTGGTATATTATATTTGAGAGAGTCAGTGTTATGTGTAATTTATTTATTGGGATCGATAATGATACTTACTGGGTGCATGTTGTTTGTTTGTACATTACTAGAAAATAAGAAACTAGCGACCGACAAAATTCCGTAGCTAAATAGCAAAAATCTCATGCTAATTCCATTTAGCTACAGATTAGCGACGAACTATAAGAGAATATAATTAGCTAGGATCTATTTAGAAACATATTAGCTGGGGATTATTGATAAATTTGTAGTTAATTCCATGTTTTCTAGTAGTGGTACTCATGCTACACTTGTTTCACTTCTCATGTTGATTCTGATCGTTGTGGTAGTGGAACTGGTGACTGGGTTCAACTTTTCTTTCGGAGTATCAGGATGAGCTACTTGAATAGCCGGCAGCACCGTGTACTTCATCTTTATCCTTAAACCTTATCTCAGGTAGTGTATTTGATATCTCAAACATATGTATTTTTCATTCAGTATATGTTCTTGTTTCATATTGACAGTTATTGATAGTGTATTACTCCATCCGTCCCAATTTAAGTGTCTTACTTTACTTTTTGGTCTGTCCCATAAAGTGTCTCTTTCTATATTTAATAAGTTGACAATTCAAACATCCTACATGACAAGTTAAAAACCACAAGATTTAAAGAACATTTTAGTACATTACACACATATTTAATTTAGGAACACAAGATTCAAAAGTCTCCTTTTATTTCTTAAACTTTATGTCAATTCAAACTAAGACACTTAAAATGAGACGAATGGAGTATATATTTCGGCATTTATGACTTATTAATTTTTGACTGTCCAAATACTTTTCATTTTTGTATTTTAATAAAACAATCGGTTTAGTTGTCGAATTGATTCGTTCATCGGGTTGGGATATAAGTGTCACGACCCGAGCCGACGGGCCGCGACTGGTGCCCTAACTGGGCACCCTTATACTGACCTGTCACATATATAATCAGCCTCACACTAAGGGCAATATAGAAAACCTGTAAAGGAATGCTGATAACGCTACACATCGGGGTGAACCTGTCACATGAGGAGTCACAGCTAATCCATATAACAAAATAGGCAAGCCGACAAGGCTGCCTCTATACCCGAAAATATCCATAACGAGCAACAACAGTCTGGCTGACCAAAACACGTCTACAAACCACATATACATAACACATACATGTCTACAGACCTCTAAGTGTATAACAGTGAAATATGACGGGACAGGGCCCCGCCGTACCCTTGAATATGCATAAGTCTATATCAAGGATCCGTACCAAAATGACTAGGCTCCGGAACAATGGAGCTCTCCGAATAGCTGATTAGAAATCCTAAGCTGGAGGTCACCAAACCGAGTATTTGTACCTGCGGGCATGAAACGCAGCCCCCCGGACAAAGGGGGTCAGTACGAAAAAAATGTATCGAGTATATAAAACATGAAGTACTATAAAGAGGATCATACTGACAAGTATAATAATCAAAGATACCAATGCACCTGTGCCTTATGAAATGAGAGTCAAACCATGTCCATATCATATACCGTACCCGGCCCATTATGGGACTCGGTGAATGAAGTCATATCTGAGGATACCTGTCCACATATATATCCGTGGATGTCAGTCCACATATATGGTACCCGACCCATTGTGGGTCTCGGTAAAATCATCATATATATACATACCGTACCCGGTCCATCATGGGACTCGGTGAAACAATATAAGCACATCATCACGAATAGAATATCATGAGTAACCATATGCAAATTAAATCATCATTTGACTCTCAATGGAATAAATAGAATGAACTATCACTGTAAAATCAAAGGCACTATCTATCAAGTATCACTAGGAATTAGGATTCATTGTAACTATGTACGTCCGCCGTACACTCATTTAGGTAAATCATGCCAAAAGAAAGAAGGGATAGTTTCACATACCGCTTATCGTCTATACCAACTCGATAATTAGAATACGTCTCAATTAGCACTTCAACCTATAACAATAATAACATGACTGTCAACTCTATGATTACTAACATACGTTATATATCGAATGATGACTCTCTTTTTATAAAAGAAAATGGGCAGCACTTCCCCTGCTTAAACAAACATCCGCAATTCACACACAAGGTCGACAACATCGATAACAAGACATAACTCAAGGATATAACCAAAACAGTCTCATATACTCCATATACGCCATTGTTATTCACTCTTTCTCTTTACATCCGTGGAATACAACAACCACAATAACCAAGGTGATTAATACATCTATTTCTCATGTTAATCCAACCTCTTTAATCATATCAAAACAGTCTTTAAAAATAGTCCATACTCCGGCAACAACAATGTTATACCCCGTAGTTCTGACCCTACGTATGAGAGTGTACGAAGGCATGTAAGACTTAAAATTTCCAAAGGATAGGTTGACGGATTGTTCCGGATGGGTTTTAGTCAACTTTGAGGCGGGTTATGACCCGGTACATTGAGAGTTCCTAAGTGTTTCAAAGGCCTAGGGCGTAGTTCGTTGAGTCTAGATTCCAACGCAACCAACCGTTCGTCGATAGGACATCAGAGTAGGAAGTTATGAGAATTACAAGTTCAGTGCGCAGTCGGACAGAAATGTGTTTCGGACAAAGGCGACAGGGCCGCGGCGCCGGATGCAGGGCCGCGGCGCCGAAAGTACTGAGGGGTCGCTGAAGTTTCAGCGCCGCGGCGCCGGGAAGCAGGGCCGCGGCGCCGGAAGATCCGAGGGTCCGCAGGAGTTGCGGCGCCGGGAAGCAGGCACGGCGCGCAGGCGCGGATTCGCGAGGAAAAGTCAGATTTGTCTTTATAAATACCTTGGGAGGGTTCAAAGTGTCCCCCCCCCCCCTCAACTGATTTTGCATGCATTATATTGACCAAGTCTTCAAGACTTGGTCATACTTCATCTCTCTCTCTCTCTTAGACAAAAGCTCTTCCTTCTCTCTTAAAAGTTCAAGCTCCTCCTTCTCTCTAAAATCCCAAGAGACATTCTAGCCTTAGGAAAAATCTGAAAAAAATAAAAGCAAGAAGGAAGCTTGTGGCTAGCTTGTGAAGGTTGTTGTGGTGGTGTTCTTGGAATAGAAGCTAGCAAATTGTTGGATAAATTTGGCTAAAGCTCTAAGGTAATGATTCTCCCTCTATTATTAGTTTTTAGTGTTGCATGTTAAGAAGAAAGTACTTGTGGTAGTAAATAATGCTATTAGAGTCATTGCATGCAAGAAATGTGGGTTGGGTATGAAGGATTTGGCTAAAGAGATATTATGAGCATGTTGTAGCCTAAAAACTACTTTAGAATTGTTAAGTGAATTGTTGTAACTTGTGGGGCAGAATTTTACACACCCAAGATTAGGTGTGTAATCCCTTTGTGTCAGTTTGGATGTTGGGCCTTAATGAGGCGTTTGAGTGTTGAAAATCGGCCTTTGAAAAGGTGGCAAAGTGAGTAGAAACAAAGGAAATGCTGCCCATTTTCTTAGGAATTGGTAACTTGAATTTGGAATTTCTACATTGAAATTAGAGGTTAATAAACGCACTATGGTTATTATAGGTTGACATATTACTTGGTAGTTGGACTTAGCAAGTGGATTGACCAAGAGGTATGTAGAGCTTTCCTATCTCTCGAGCATGAATAGTTGTATCTATGTAGTACGGTATCGACAAGATTTGATAATCTACACTTGTTTTAAAGTATATGATACTTGTTTCATTTCAAAAGTATAAGTCCTCTTGGATTGAGGGAAAATGTATTTGACAGGGATACCGCTAATATAATGACTTTATGGGAAGTTGGTTATATTAGTTTTCTTGAAAGGTTCACAAAGAAAGGTTTACTCTAATTAAAACAAGTACGGTAAAGGATTTGAAACTAAGAAAGGTGAATTGATTTTAGGCATTGGTTGCCTAAGGTTTTAAAGGAAATGGTCACTGATTTAGAAGCCTATTATATTTCTAAAAGGAAATGTGACTTGTCTTGAAAAGAAATCGTAACTTGATACTAGGGTGAATAGTATCTTGGAATCTTTGTATAAAAGAGTTTTTCTTAAAAGTTAGAAGCATGGTACTTGGGTTGAATTCTGATTTTTCTATTAAAAGACATGTCGGTGCCTTAGGTATACTAAAATGAGAGGATATGTTAATAATGTTAATAAGAAGTTAGGGATTTCTTAACTTGCTTATGTTATGATAAGCGCTTTATGTTATGATACGACAGCCAGTAGCGCTTATGTTATGTATGATAGCCGGTTGTGCTAGGTGATATGTTCTACGGGGTAGACCGTGTTATTCTTGTTATTTCCTTTGACATACCGACACGATGGATGATCCACGGGTATGCGCTCATTAGGATGGTTCACTACTTATTCTTGTTAATTCTGTTGGCATACCGACACGTTGGCGCCCACGGTACGCGGATTCTTGTTATTTCCTTTGGACATACCGACACGACGGGTGGCCCACGTATGCTCCAATAGGATGGTTTACTACTTATGCCATGGATTTGCTACCCATGACGCGAGCGCGGCGTTGTACTCACGTGATCCGGTCCACGGGATCCACGCGGTGAAATAGTCCCACGCGAGTACGGCGACGGTACTCACGCGGGTCCACAGGATCCATGCGGGTGAAATAGTCCCACGCGGGTGAAATAGTCCCACGAGGCGGATGACCTACGCGGGTCCACGGGACCTATGCGGGTGAAATAGTCCCGTGAGTAGGATTGCTTAATGATACTACGCGAGGCAGGTACCTGCTTTGATCATGAGCTTCCTATTTTTACGCAGATATATATATACATTTGTTGCTCTCATTGTTAGTAAGGCACGGCAAAGTAAACCGATTTTCGTTTATGACTCAAATTATTTTTGACTTATGATATTACTACGGTATTTTCGATTTTACATACTTGGTACGTTGTGTCGACCCTCTTCGCCGGGTGCTCATCTACGCAGGTGGTAAGGTGTGGATCCTCGTTCTTAGGATCACTATTCCGGTGTCGAGCTCCATTCTCCTAAGCTTGTTTATCGGTACGGACATTCCTCGATGCTATAGGTATTTTGTACATTCTGGGTATGGCGGGCCCCGTCCACGCTTGTTATCTTTAAGTGCGTGGTCACATTTATGTTTTGGGCTCTAAGAACCGGTTGTACTACTATACCTTGTTTAAGTATGTTTTATGGAAGGTCGCTTATCGGTGACGGTGATGTTTACCCTTCTTATAAGTTACGTGTTATGTATGTTCACGCTATTCTCCGACATATACGACGGTACCTGGCAGGTACCGCCGCGCCCGGGTCGGGTCGTGACAAAAATGGTATCGAGCGCTTAGTCCTCTGAAAGTGTCCACATCGTATCTAGTAGAGTCTTGATTATCGGTGTGTTGTGCACCACATCTATAATCGTGAGGCTGCAGGATATTTAGGATTGGTTTCCATTCTTTCACTCTAAGATCGCAATGTAGAGTGTGTTATAGGTTGAATTTCCTCCGACGTATTGTTTCTCAGACGCTTATGCCTCCACGCAGGCAACCGCGCCCGGAATGGCAAGGCAAGATAGGGAACTACTAGTAGGGCACCGAGGGTTACGTGGCATGTGCCCACCCCACGGATGAGGTGTTTGACGGCGAGTTCTACAACGCCGCCAACCCCAGAGTCCGAGCGGCAGCGGCCATCGAGACCGCTGTACTGAGCCTCCACCCAGCAGCCGGGCGCAGGATATGGGCTACAAGAGATGGCCCGATCGCCGTGATCGTGGCGAGCATGAGATAAGCGAGATGCGATTCGGTTGTACGTAGTTCAAAGACAGAGCTGCTAGCGAGGCGAGGACTTTTGAGTTGCGGCCCACCGAGTTTTATGGGTCGAGGCTCGAGGATGATCTCGGGAGTTTATCCGACGATTCTGGATCACGAGGTGATCGGCTTCGAGACCGAGTCGGTGGTACTAGGTTCGTGACGGCCGCGGGGACACCGCGATTGGCAGTATGATTCATGGGAACTGTCCCGGGGGGAGCATGCGCTTCCAGCTGTTTGGGACGAGTTCTCAGAGGCCTTTCTTGCACACTTCTTGCCTTCGCAGATGAGGAGGGCGCGAGCGGATAGATTTTTGATGTTGAGGCGAGCAGGCGGGCGGTTCGGATTACAATGTAGAAGTTTGATTCGTTGGCCCGATATGTGCCCGCCTTAGTGGCGCATGGAGGATAGGGTACACCGCTATGTCACGGATCGACGACACTTGGCCGAGAGTTGCACGGGAGTAGCTCTTCACCGCATGGACATTGCCGTATGCAGCTTATGCACTCAAAGGGTGTGAGCGTAGAGTCGACGGAATAACCAAGATCGCGAAGAGGCCAAGACAATGAGGTCCTTTGGTAACTTTCGAGGCGGACAGCCGCAAAAGCAGGCTAGTTATGCCCTCCGCCGCTTCGAGCGGTTCTCCACGCCTTCGAGACGCTCGGGATATTCGCGGCGGTCGTGGCTCCAAGGTTTCGGTTCTCGAGGAAGTGGGGTGCTAGCCGGACGGGGCCACTCCTACCTGCCGTTGCGGCCGTTGTGGTAGGCTCCATGGTGGAGAGTGTCGTCCGGGTTGGGAGTTTGTTTTACATGCGACAGAGGCCATTTTGCGAGAATTGTCCGACCGCAGATAACACGGATGAAGAGATTCAGCCGGGATCGATGGTGGTTCATCGCCTTCTTTTGCTATGCGCCGTGCAGGGCAGGATCATGATTAGAACGACAAGGGGGAAGTGAAGCAATAGTTGCAGGTATATCCTTAACTCTCTAAAGATTAGTAGGTGTGATAAGATGGTTACATGTTAAGTGTTATGTGCGGGTAATTTTATGTAAATTGTGACTTGGAGAGCCTGTCTTGTAGAAGGGGGTAAGTTTAGGGACATGAAAGTGGGGAGTCCTTAGGATTTTGATAACCGTGGGAACCTTAGCTACAGGGCCATCGTGAGTGGAAGATTTTACGGGTGATCTTTTTTTAGGAACATAGTACACGTAGGGTATACGTGGGTAATAAGTCCATGAGTGGTATGAAATGATAGTGGGTAGCTAAGCTAGGGAAACCACTAGGTTTTCGTGACTTGGATAGTGAGATTGTCTCGGGAACAAGAGCAGAGTGTGATGCGTATGCTAGGAAGAGTCGAGTGTGTAAGGAGGATACGACAGGTGGAAGAAGAAGCGAACATGTGTTGAGGAGATGGGAGTGATCTTTTGTGAGGAGAATACCCTTAGACCGCGGATGGGGACTAATAAGTTGTTATACGTGTTAGAGGTAATTCCTCGTAGGCGGGGAGGTAAGCTTTTGCGTGGTTAGTATATTATGGCCATGTGTGGCATAATTGGTTTTATAAGTATAAGTAGTGAAGACTACACCGGCACATGCGTTCTGGAGACGTAGAAGGAACATTCGGGACGAATGTTTCTAAGGGGGGGAGAATGTTATACCCCGTAGTTCTGACCCTACGTATGAGAGTGTACGGAAGCATGTAAGACTTAAAATTTCCAAAGGATAGGTTGACGGATTGTTCCGGACGGGTTTTAGTCAACTTTGAGGCGGGTTATGACCCGGTACATTGAGAGTTCCTAAGTGTTTCAAAGGCCTAGGGCGTAGTTCGTTGAGTCTAGGTTCTAACGCAACCAACCGTTCGTCGATAGGACATCAGAGTAGGAAGTTATGAGAATTACAAGTTCGGTCAGTGATCGGAAGAAATGTGTTTGGACAAAGCGCGGCCGCGGCATGGCGCGAAATGCGAGGGTCGCTGAGTTTCAGCCGCGCCAGGAAGCTGGCGCGCCGAAGATTCGAGGTCCGCAGGATTGCGCGCCGCACACGGAAGCGAGGCGGGATTCTGGGCGGAAAAACTTAGGAAAAGTCAGATTTTTCTTTTAAAAGACCTTGGGAGGGTGACAAGTGTCCCCCCCCATCTGATTTTGCATGCATTATATTGACCAAGTCTTCAAGACTTGGTCATACTTCATCTCTCTCTCTCTCTCTTGGACAAAAGCTCTTCCTTCTCTCTTAAAAGTTCAAGCTCCTCCTTCTCTCTTAAAAGTTCAAGCTCCTCCTTCTCTCTAAAATCCCAAGAGACATTCTAGCCTTAGGAAAAATCTGAAAAAAATAAAAGCAAAAAGGAAGCTTGTGGCTAGCTTGTGAAGGTTGTTGTGGTGGTGTTCTTGGAATAGAAGCTAGCAAATTGTTGGATAAATTTGGCTAAAGCTCTAAGGTAATGATTCTCCCTCTATTATTAGTTTTTAGTGTTGCATGTTAAGAAGAAAGTACTTGTGGTAGTAAATAATGCTATTAGAGTCATTGCATGCAAGAAATGTGGGTTGGGTATGAAGGATTTGGCTAAAGAGATATTATGAGCATGTTGTAGCCTAAAACTACTTTAGAATTGTTAAGTGAATTGTTGTAACTTGTGGGGCAGAATTTTACACACCCAAGATTAGGTGTGTAATCCCTTGTGTTAGTTTGGATGTTGGGCCTTAATGAGGCGTTTGAGTCTTGAAAATCGTAATTTGAAAAACGAGGCAAAGTTAGTAGAAACAAAGGAAATCTTGCCCAATTTTCCTTAGGAATCGTAACTTGAATTTGGAATTTCTACATTGAAATTAGAGGTTAATAAACACACTATGGTTATTATAGGTTGACATATTACTTGCGGTAGTTGGACTTAGCAAGTGGATTGACCAAGAGGTATGTAGAGCTTTCCTATCTCTCGAGCATGAATAGTTGTATCTATGTAGTACCAGGTATCGACAAGATTTGATAATCTACACTTGTTTTAAAGTATATGATACTTTTTTCATTTCAAAAGTATAATTCCCTTTGATTGAGGTAAAAATGTATTTGACAAATGGATAACGCTAATATAATGACTTTATGGGAAGTTGGTTATATTAGTTTTCTTGAAAGGTTCACAAAGAAAGGTTTACTCTCATTAAAACAAGGACGGGTAATGGATTTGAAACTAAGAAAGGTGAATTGATTTTTAGGCATTGGTTGCCTAAGGTTTTAAAGGAAATGAAGTCACTTGATTTAGAAGCCTATTATATTTCTAAAAGGAAATGTGACTTGTCTTGAAAAGAAATCGTAACTTGATACTAGGGTGAATAGTATCTTGGAATCTTTGTATAAAAAGAGTTTTTCTTAAAAGTTAGAAGGTAGTACTTGGGTTGAATTCCCGGATTTTTCTATTAAAAGACATGTTGGTGCCTTAGGTATACTAAAATGAGAGGATATGTTAATAATGTTAATAAGAAGTTAGGGGATTTCTTAACTTGCTTATGTTATGATAAGCCGGTAGCGCTTATGTTATGATATGATAGGCCGGTAGCGCTTATGTTATGTATGATAGCCGGTTGTGCTAGGTGATATGTTCTTACGGGGTAGACCCCGTGTTATTCTTGTTATTTCCTTTTGACATACTGACACGATGGATGATCCACGGGTATGCGTTCATTAGGATGGTTCACTACTTATTCTTGTTAATTCCTGTTGGCATACTGACACGTTGGGTGGCCCACGGGTATGCGGATTCTTGTTATTTCCTTTGGACATACTGACACGATGGGTGGCCCACGGGTATGCTCCAATAGGATGGTTTACTACTTATGCCATGGATTTGCTACCCATGATGCGAGTGCGGCGTTTGTACTCATGTGGATCCGGTCCACAGGATCCATGCGGGTGAAATAGTCCCATGCGAGTACGGCGATGGTACTCATGCGGGTCCACAGGATCCATGCGGGTGAAATAGTCTCATGCGGGTGAAATAGTCCCATGACGAGGCGGATGACCTCATGCGGGTCCACAGGACCTATGCGGGTGAAATAGTCCCAGGAGTAGGATTGCTTAATGATACTACGGGTGAGATACCCTGTTTTGATCATGAGCTTCCTATTTTTATGCAATATATATATATACATTTGTTGCTCTCATTGTTAGTAAGGCACAGTGCAAAGTAAACTGATTTTCGTTTATGACTCCAGCTTATTTTTGACTTATGATATTACTACGATTTTCCGCTTTACATACTTGGTACGTTGTGTCGACCCTCTCTGGGCCGCTTCACGCCGTGGTAAGTGCGGTTGTGGATCCTCGTTCTTAGGATCACTATTCCGGTGTCAGAAGCTCCATTCTTCCGGAAGCTTGTTTATTGGTACGGACATTCCCTGATGCTATAGGTATTTTGTACATTCAGGGGTATGGCGGGGCCCTGTCCCGCCACAGTTGTTATCTTTAGAGGTCTGTGGTCACATTTATGTTTTGGGCTCTAAGAACCAGTTGTACTACTATACCTTGTTTAAGTATGTTTTATGGAAGGCAGCCTTATCGGCTGACCAGTGATGTTTACCCTTCTTATAAGTTACGTGTTATGTATGTTCCGCTGCTATTCTCTGACATATACCTGACAGGGTACCCCGGTAGGGTACCAGTCGCGGCCCCGGGGTTGGGTCGTGACAAACAAGAATGCGATGTAACACTTTTCTACACCTTAATTCCTTTAGGACATATGTTAGCAACTACCACAATGTACATGCATATTCATAACTAAAATTTCAGCATTCTAACTCAACAAAACAACCCCTAAATACGATACAACATGTCCAACAATTTCGTGAATATCACGGCATCAACATAATACAATAACTCTTCATAATTCCTTAAAATCCAATTCATGTTCCATCAATTTCATATAAACAACTACACTTTAAATATCAAGATTCTTCCATTTTTAACATGCAATCAATGACAAAGATAAAAACAACAACAACAACCGAACCCAATGTACTTCAAAACAGCCCCCAAATCGGCTCAACTACACACCAATACAATCACATGCATTTTCTTACTTCTAATTTCATTTAACACAAGTTCATCTCTTAACTACAACATCAGTTAACTCCAATTACTCTACAAGAAGAAGAAATCTTACCTCAACTTAGCCAAAACAGTCCATTCATGCATCGGTACCCACTGCTCCAATTTGCACCATTTCTTCAACTTACAATGACATGCATATATCCTTTACAAGTTTAAAATCATCTTTCTTACATGTTTTCTTCCAAATAGCTCATCTCCAAAGCTTAGAGTTTCTTGGGCTAAAATCGGTCCAGCATTGTCGTAACCCACTGTTTAGAAGTTTACCATTGCTTGGAACTTTGTAGAAGAACTTAATCTTAGAAGGGGGAGTTAATTTGGTCTTCTCTTAACTATGGAGGATGAGGGAGAGTCGAAAATCTGTGGGAGAAGAGAAAAGGGATGTTGAAGGTGTAATTTTCGAAATGGATGGGAGAAATGGGTGACATGTGGATTTAAGTGGGCTGAAAATTATTTTGCATGTGTGCCACTTGTTCCACGCGTAGGGGAGGGTACAAGTTCCCACAATTTTTGTCTACTAGTTCCCACTTATCATCCTCTCCACTAAAATTAATCTCACAATTAAATAATCTTAGACCCCACTTTACTTATATCCTGAAAATTCGATGTCCTAATCTCGATGAGAATATTTTATAACACGACACTAATCCATAACCCCATTGTCACATTGGTAGTATCCAAAATTATTTCGGGATTACATTCTTTTGTGTACTAATTTTCGTATTAGCATATGTAAATATACTTTTCTTCCAACACTCGAATCTTGCTTCCTTAATTACGTTCTCAATTTATTATCCTAAAATTACGAGGTATAACATCCTTCCCCCCTTAGAAACTTCGTCCTCGAATGTTCATAATAGGTCTTATGCTACAAAAATTTCGGCAGAGTCTCCTTTATAACTATACCTTCCAACCTATACTCAGCAAACCTAAAGATGCCACACAGGGCCACAATATATCACATATATTATTCACCAATCAATATAGTCAAGTAAGGAATTGAATTACCTGCAGGCATAGTGAACAAGTGAGGATACTTCTTCTTCATCTCGTTTTCTGCTTCCCAAGTCACCTCTTCCCTATTATTATTACGACATAATACTTTGACGGAAAACACATCCTTAGTACGTAACCTTCTAACCTGACGATCAAGTATAGCTATGGGGCTCTCCTCATAAGATAACTCCTCTGTCACCTGAACATCATCTACAGGAAATACTCTAGAAGGATCACCAATACATTTACGTAGCATCGATACATGAAAAACTGGATGTACCACTTCCAAATCAGGTGGTAGATCCAACTCATAGGCAACCTTGCCTATCCTACGAATAATCTGATAAGACCCAATGTATCTCGGGCTAAGCTTCCCCTTCTTACCGAATCTCATCACACTCTTCATAGGTGATACCTTCAGGAATACCCAATCACCAATCTAAAATTCTAAATGTCGACGTCGATTATCCGCATATGACTTCTGTCGACTATGGGCTGCTAGTAATCTCTCCTACATAAGCTTCAGCTTATCAACATCTTGCTTAATCATGTCTGGGCCGATTAACTTAGTCTCGCCTACATCGAACCAACCAATAGGTAACCTGCACTTTCTCTCATATAAGGCCTCGTATGGTGCCATCTGGATACTAGAATGGTAGCTATTATTATAAGCAAACTCAACAAGTGGTAAATGATCATCCCAGCTACCTCTGCAGTCTATACAGGCTCGCAACATATCTTCTAGCGTCTGAATGGTAAGCTCAGCCTGCCCATCAGTCTGAGGGTGAAATGTCATGCTAAGACTCACCTGTGTCCCCAATCCCTTTTGGAATGATCTCCAAAAATTAGTTGTAAACTGAGCTCCTCTGTCCGATATGATAGATGTGGGAACCCCATGAAGTCTCACTATCTCCCTGATGTACAACCTCGCATAGTATTCAGCTGAATAAGTAGTCCTGACTGGAAGAAAATAGGCTGATTTTGTCAGCCTATCCACAATAACCCATATAGAGTCATACTTCCGTTGAGTACGAGGTAAGCCTGTAATGAAGTTCATATTAATCACTTTCCACTTCCAAGTTGGGATCTCTATCTCCTGCAGTAATCCATCAGGCTTCTGGTGCTCGACCTTAACTTGTTGACAATTCGGGCACTGAGCAACAAACTCCGCTATGTCCCTTTTCATGTCATCCCACCAATATAAGCATATGAGGTCATGATACATCTTCGTTGACCCGGGATGAATAAAATAACTGGCTTTGTGTGCCTCTCCCATAACCTGCCGTCGTAGCCCTGCAACATCAAGTACACACAATCTTCTGCCATACCGTAGCACCCCGTCAGGTGCAACCTCGAATAGGGTCTTCTCATTTCGAAGAGTTGCGTCTCTATACTTGTGCCACAACAGGGTCCTCGTACTAACGTCTATTTACCTCTTCTATGATAGAGGACTCGGCAACTCCTCGAACAAAAACTCCACTATCTCCAGAATTAGCCAAACGGACTCCAAGGCTAGCTAGCCGGTATATCTCACGATCCATCTCTTTTCTTTTTGGTCGCACATCCGTCAAACTACTCATAGATATATGGCTAAGAGCATATGATACAACATTTGCTTTCCCTGGATGGTATAGAATATCGACATCATAATCCTTAAGTAACTCTAGCCACCGTCTCTGTCGTAAATTCAGCTCTTTCTGCTTAAAGATATATTGGAGACTCTTATGATCCGTATAAATATCAACATGAACTCCATATAAATTATGTCTCCATATTTTCGAAACATGAATCACTGCTGCTAACTCCAGATCATGAGTAGGATAATTCTTCTCGTGCTTTCTAAGCTGTCGGGAGGCATAAGCTATAACCCTGCCATGCTGTATCAACACACAACCTAGTCCAATACTTGAAGCATCACAATAAATAACATAACCATTTGGTCCCTCAAGAAGAGTTAGAACTGGAGCCGTAGTCAAATTGTCTTTCAACAATTGAAAGCTTTGCTCACAAGCACCAGTCCATTGGAACTTAGCTGCCTTCTGAGTTAGCCTTGTTAAAGGCGCTAAATCGAGGCAAACTTTTCTACGAATATCCTGTAATATCATGCTAGCCCTGTGAAACCGCTGCACTCATTAGGCGTCAGAGGTCCGCCAAGTCTTCATCGCCTCAATCTTTGCGTATCTACCGAATACCATCGCCCGATAATATGCCCCAAGAATGCTATCGAGGTCAACGACTGCACTTAGAAAATTTGGCATACAATTTCTGGTGCTGGAGTACCCTAAGTACCGTCCTCAAATGGTCTGCATGCTCATATTCTGAACGTGAATAAACCAGAATATCATCAATGAATACAATAATGAACATATCTAAGAATGGCTTGAATACTCGGTTCATCAAATCCATAAATACTGCTGGAGCATTGGTCAGCCCAAAAGACATCACTCTAAATTCATAATGCCCGTATCGGGTCCTGAATGTTGTCTTCGGAATATCTGCCTCCTTTACCCGCACCTGATGATAACCTGACCGCAAGTCTATCTTTGAAAAACACTTATCACCCTGCAACTGGTAAAATAAATCATCAATCCTGGGGAGGGGATACCTGTTCTTTATTGTTACCTTATTCAGTTGCCTATAATCAATACACATCCGCAGTGATTCGTCTTTCTTCCTCACAAATAGTACCGGTGCTCCCCAAGGTGATGTACTAGGCCTAATGAAGCCTTTTTCCAACAAGTCTCTCAGCTGCTCCTTTAACTCCTTCAGCTCTGCAGGTGTCATTCTATAAGGAGAAATGGATATGGGTCGGGTATCTGGTAGTACATCTATAGTGAACTCTATCTCACGTTCTGGAGGAAGACCTGGGATGTCATCTGGGAATTCACTAACTACCGGAACTGACCGAAGAGCCGGTACCTCTGCTTCCATATTATGCACTCGAACCAAATGATAAATATAACCTTTTATGACCATCTTACTTGCCTTGAGGTATGAAATAAACTTACCCTTCGGCGATGCTGTATTACCTTTCCACTTTATAATTGGTTCACTTGGAAACTGAAATCGAACGATCTTTTCTCTACAATCGACATTAGCATAGCAAGAAGCCAACCAATCCATACCCATAATAACATCAAATTCAGTCATGTCTAACTCTATCAAATCTGCTATGGTATGACGACTATATATAACCACCGAACAATTTCTATATACTCGCTTAGTTATGACAGAATCTCCTACCGATGTAGCTACCTCAAATGGTTCTATCAACTCAGGTTCTATTTTGATTCTACTAGCAACAAAGGGAGATGTATATGATAGGGTGGAACCTGGATCTATCAATGCATATACGTCTCGAAAAAAGATCGATAATATACTTGTAACCACATTTGGTGACGCCTCCTGATCCTGCCTACTAGCCAAAGCATATATGCGGTTCGAAGGACCGCTAGAACTGGAAGCTCCGCCACGACCTCTACCACGACCTGCTGGCATATGAATACCCTGCCCTGTACTCTATAGCTATAGAAAAAGATGAACCAGCAACTGATACAGTAGGCTGAGCCATACACCTGTACCACTTCTATAAGGACATTATCTCATCACATAGCCTTGACGGTTACAAGAAAAACAAGCACCTATAGTAAAATGACATTTCCCAAAATGGGACCTACCACACCGAGAACACTGAGGCAAATGTGGCCTCGACTGACTAGAACCCCTGTTTATATTTGAACTCGATGCCTCGAGCTCGACCGCCTCGAATACCTGGCGGTCAAATCTCCCGCTCGTGGATCGGGGTGCACTCTGTGCTGGCTGGGAAGAATACCTAACATGCTGCTGAGGCTGCCCGCATCGAAACTCACCAGAATATCCAGCCGACCTAGCCCTCTTATGTTAGCCTCTGTCGTGATCCCTATCTGGCTGACATCCTCTATGTCGGTCCTCTACCCCCTGTGCATATGCCTATATCCGAGCAATAGCCATACCTGGCTGAAGAACCACTGCCATACAACCATCTAACAAATAGTGATCCAGTCCCATCACATAACGATGCACTCTATCCGCCATATCAGCTACAATCATAAGCGCATATCTAGCCAACGAATCAAACTCCAGACTATACTCGCGAATGCTCCTGCCATTCTGCCTCAAATGTAAGAATCTATCAACTCTATATCTCCTCATCTCTGGAGGCAAGAAGTGGCCAAGTAAGTCCTCCGCAAAATCATCCCATACTGCTGGAGGAGCACCCTTTCCCTAGATAACTCCCAAGACTTATACCAATTAGTAGCTACATCCCGCAATCGATATGAAGCAAACTCAACAGACTCTGTCTCAGAAGCCTTGATTATCCTCAATGTACGCTGCATCAGTCGAATAAACTCCTGCGGATCATCCTCGGGCTTTGACCCAAAAAACTCTAGAGGATTACAACTTAGGAAGTCACGAATCCTCAAACTATTATATCTATGGTCAACTCCTAGTCCTCGCTCATGTCCGCTCGCCACTAACTGTCAAGAATCGAATCTGCATCTCTCATAGCACTATCTTCCGCCCCTGGCTGAGGAGCTGGATGCGCAGTCCGGGCCTCGAGTCGCGAGCACACGCCCTCGAGTGGAGTCATTACTGCTCTACGCTCCCCTGGAGGTGGCGGTGTAGTAGAACTCGCCGATTGGAGTACAATCTCAGGCGTAGACTGGGCATGAGCCCTGGTAACTCTTCAGATTTGACTAGTATCGCCTGCTAGTGATTTTCCCTTCTGGGCAGCTGTCGCTTTCTTTGGAGGCATAGCTGGAAACATAATAATTCGTTAGAGAGAGATTATCCTAATAACATAACTCTATCGCACGATCTTAGAGTAAGAAGAAAAGATGACATCCTAAATGTGTTGTAGCCTCCTGTTTATAGATGTGGTGCACAACACACTGATAAACAAGACTCTACTGCACACGGTCTGTAGATATTCCGAGGATGAACTGCTCTGATACCACTCTTTGTCATGACCCGAGCCGACGTGCCGCGACTGGTGTCTTATCTGGGCACTCTTATACTGACCTGTCACATATATAATCAGCCTGACACTAAGGGCAATATAGAAAACCTGTAAAAGAATACTGATAACACTACACATCACTACTACATATCTGGCCTAATGCGACAGCTCTAAAAGTCTAATGCAACGCCTAATGTATTACCGTTGCATTAGATCAAGCTAATGCGACGACTTAGTGTGTAACAAAACCAAAAGTTAGGCTAATGCAACGACAATGAAGGACCATTGCATTAGCTGGTATAATGCGACGAGTTTGAGGTTATAATGCAATGGCTGGGATAGACCGTTGTATTAGCCCTTCTAATATAACGGCCCTAAGAGGCTAATGCGATGACCTGCATATCAAATTAAATTACCCTGCAGTTTTATATTTCATAGACGCGCCTCAGTTCCTAAAAAAAACCCTGCGAAATTTTTCATCTCCCTCCATTGTTGTAGCGTCGCACTCTTCCCCATCGCTAGCCATCGCACTTTCCCACTGCCACCGCTACACCCCTTCCCCATCGCCAACGTCGTCGCCATCCTCTTCCCCCACTGCTCAAAGTCGTCGCCATCCCCTTCTCCCACTGCTCGTCGTCGCCCTTTTTCACTCGTCGTCGCATCCAATTCGTCGTCTTCTCCAAGGTTAGATTACGTTTTTTTACTGTCGTTTTACCTTCCCCTTACGTTATTATTTTTATAGGTCTTAAAATCAGCCTTTTCTAATAAGTTAGTCTATAGTCTATTCTCATTGGAGTTTTAAGAATCCAAAATCAAGAACTCTTTAATTTTTTTTTCAATTTTGAGTACTCATTGAGTATTTGATTAAGTGAATCATTTTTGTAAGCTTTTCAGTTCTAGCTATCAATTTGGTTTTATTGTGATGAAATTTTAAATAGAGAGCTTTCTAGAGAATTTTGAATAAATTGAATTTTATTTGATAGTTACTGTAATGTTATTTATACTTATTTTGATGTTGTACCTTTAATTAAGGTAACTCTCTTAAATATTACATTAAGGAAATGGATTGTGGAACTAAGGAGTGGTGGATGGCTGTCAAATGGAGTGATGAATATGAACGAGGAGTAGACGAGTATATTAAAAAGGCTTTTGCTACAAAGTCTCAAGGAAACCAAATTTGTTGTCCATGTGATAGTTGTCACTATCGTTATTGAAAGCATGAGAATGTTGTGAGAGATCACGTAATATGTAATGGTTTTGTGCCAAGAACAGATAAGTTATCTGAATTAGGGATCGAAATTGAAAGAGAAAGAACTAATCTGGATCATGATGAACAATCAAATATGGATGATTGCAATGATGACATAGCAGGGTTGTTGAATGATGCTCGTGATGTTTTTATAGAGGGGCCGAATGACGTGGCAAAGAAGTTTTTCAAGTTAATTGAAGAAGGTCAGGAGGAACTATATCCCAGATGCAAGAAACATTCAAAGATTTCCTTTATGATTCGACTATTTATTTTGAAGTGTGATCACAGGCTTACCAATGTTGCATTTGCTGATATATTAGAACTTGTAAGGGAGGTATTACTCGATGCAAAATTGCCTAAGTCTTTTAATGAAGCGAAGAGTGTTTTAAAAGTACTAGGGTTGGATTATACTAAGATAGATGCATGCCCCAATGATTACATGTTGTATTGGAAAGAACATGCAAATGCTACAAGCTGCCATATTTGTAAGACGCCAAGATGGAAGTCGAATGATAAAGAGAATGACACACGACATGAAAATGGAAAGATCCATAGGATTCCTAATAAGATCCTTAGGTACTTTCCAGTAAAGAAAAGATTGCAAAAGTTATTTATGTGCGAAGAGACGGCGAAGTACATGACATAGCATGATGATGGGCGTGAAAAGATCGGATTTTACAACATCCAGTGGATGTCCAGGCTTGGAAAAAGTTTGATTCTGTATACTCAAAGTTTGCAGAAGATCCGCGCAATATAAGGTTGGTGTTAGCCACAGATGGATTTAGCCCATTCAACTCGATGGGCATTGTTCATAGTACATGACCTGTTATATTAATCAATTATAACTTGTCCCAATGGATGATTATGAAGCCAGAGTTTTTGATATTGACTTTACTTATCCCTGGTCCTTCTTCCCCGGGTAATAATATTGACATCTATTTGCAGCCACTAATCAAGGATTTGAAGGATTTGTGGGTGTCTGGGTTGGAAACTTACGATTCTTCAAGTAATCAAAGGTTTGACATGCGTGTAGCTTTGATGACCACTGTTAGTGATTTTTCAGCTTATGCAATGTTGTCCGGGTGGAGCACAAAAGGATATTTGGCATGCCCTTCATGTCATTATGAAACAGATTCTGAGAGGTTGCCTTATAGTAATAAGAATTGCTATAGGGTCACTCATAGATTTCTTGATCCAACTCACCCTTGGCGTCAAAACGTGTGTAAGCACCAAACGTAAAAGAAAATGGGATAGTGCACAAGATCACAATAAAGATTTCATTGATTGGTTTAGGGAGAAAATTGAAGTGAAACTTCAAGAAGGTCAAGACATTATTCTGAATCATATCTTATGGTTATCGAAGGGACCTTCTTATGTTGTTAAAAAGTACACAGGGTCTGCTAACAGATATAGGTTTCATACCATGAAGCGTGACGCGAAGTGCGTAACTCAAAACAATGGAGTCACACTCATAGCCGCAACACATAGCTTTGCGAGTTCCAAAGATCAAAGTCCTATACTGGGAGATGTCAATTATTATGGTTCAATACAAGACATCATTGAGATATCTTATCATGGGCATTTTAGTGTTGTCTTGTTCAAATGTTTGTGGTTTCACTCGAAAAAAGATGATGATGAGTTTATCATGAATAAGAAAATTTATGTAGAAGAACCATTTATCTTGGCATCTCAGACATATCAAGTTTTTTTTTGTTGAAAATTTAAACAAAAAGGGTTGGCAGTATGCTGTTGAAATCCCTCTTAGGAAAATTTCTGATGGTATTAAAATATCTAATTATTTACTCGTGTTTTAACTTATTTTTACTTTCTAGTAAATTGGTATCACATTTTTTGACTTATGTATTTGTTTTTATATTTGTTGATATGTGCAGATGAAAACTAATAAGTCCAAATTTTTTGCTCCGCAAAGTCAGATTCCAGAGTATGAGCGACAACGGATTGAGAATTTGAAAATGAATGAAGAATTTATGGATGATCAATGTGCTGGATATTTGGCTAATCAAATACTACGTAAAAATATTATTGGTTTGGATCGTCCAAGTAGCGGTGGACATCACAATGACCAGTTGGAAGAAAGAGATGATGAGGCCACATCTGCATATGATGGAGGCGGTAACGAGGAGGAAACCACTACCAATATGGGTGTAAAAAGGAAGGTAAACGTTTGAACTTTTGAACCTGCTGCATTATTGATGTTGGTACTGGTGCGGCCTCTACGAGCAGCTGCTGCTGCCTCGACGAGCAGCAGCTGCTGCCTAATTTCGTCCATACTCGAATTTCGTCCATTACAGGTTTTAGCTCGACCACAAACTATAGAGGATTTTGTGAAAAAGAATAATCCAAAACAGAAGCATCATCAAGTTGAGAAGAATCAACAATATTTTGTACCGCAAAAACAACAGAAAAATAGGTCATTTTGTTCTCCAGGTTCTATGTCAGCATATCTTGAATTGCGGAAAAAACAAGTAGAAAACATAGAAATTATTGCAACAAGGAATGGGATTGTCACTCATACTAATGCATCAGCATAAAGACAAGATAATGAAAGAGATGATAATGATTATGTCCAACTAAATGATAATGCCAATGATGCGGGACATGACTATGAAGATTTGGAATCAGCGGCTGGAGACGAAAATGAAGGTACACATTACTATTTATTAATCATTTAGCTTATTCGCATACTAAATTAATACATGAATTAATAGTTGAATCTAAAACAATTGTCAATAAGAAGAAGTATCGAGGGCCAACAAAGCTTACAAAGGTTCATGCGCGTACAAAAGAGGAGCGTCAACTTATTATTTTGAACTCATTAGGCCAACCAGTTGGACCTACGAAGGAATAGTTTATGAATTCAATTTTTTCTTGGGAACTTTGGGGAAGGATTCCAAACTTGCGCCACTGAATTATACTTGTTTTTCAAGTCTTCCCACACATGACAAAATATGGGATTATGTTTTGGTATGTTGCAATATTATTCTTTGAAATATTATGAGTATATTCTTAGTTCTAGACCCTTATCTATTACTAATGTGTCGCTTTAATGATTGATATAGGAAAAGTATATGGTTGCTCAAGACGGAAGGAAATATGTAATGGAGGCAGTTAATGCAAGTTGGCGAAGTTATAAATGAAGAATCACTTCTATAAATATGATAGTGATGATTTAAGATGGTTTCACAAACCTGAGACTATTTCAGTACCTCAGTTTCAGGACCTCTTAAATTATTGAAATTGTGAAAAGATTGAGGTATTCAATTAAATTTGCTTAAGTTTTCGTGTAATAATGAGGTAATATTATTCTAACTTATTATTTTTATCTCACATGAAGAATGTAAGAAAAATAGAGACAATCGTCTATTGATGGATGATATGCACATGATGGGTCGCAAGTCATTTGCAATGTTACGTCATGAATTGATATACACTTTTCTTTTTCAATAATTGAATTATCTCTTTGCTTCCATTAGTTCTCACAAATTTTAATTTGTAAAAATTTAAGGCTTAGGTATTTGTGTGATTTGTGTGCTAAATTTCATTTTGTTTTTTTACAGCAACAAAAGGATCCGAATAAGGAAGAACCTTCTCAAGCAAATGTCTACAAAGAATCAAGGAAAAGAGTTCCAGGGAAAACATACCATACCATCAACGAGAAAACTGAACATAATATTGTGAGTTATCAAATTGTATTATATATTTGCGTACTATTGATAATTTAGTAAGACAACGACTTAACAATCTATAAATAGGCAAAGATAGATGCTATGGAGTCCACCCAACACGGAGAAGGTAGCAACTCTAAGGATCTAGTTCTTTACTCTGAAGTGCTTCAAGGTCCCAAAAGCAAAAATCGCTTACGACTTATCGGAAAAGGTGTGACAAAGACTGATTTGAAGAAAAAATCAGGTTTCATAATTCCGGAGGAATTCTTGCAAAGTATGAAAGCTGAGTTAGTGCAACAGCTTGCACCGACCGTTGTATCAGTGATTATATCACAACTTCAAGAAGCTAATCCTGGAATAAATCTTGTGATTCCTTCTTTTGTGAGTCCATCAATTCCAAATGATTCGTCTAGTGCACCGCATGTCAGTGAATCAAATGGACAGTCTCCTGGGACAGCTAATCATGTAATTTTGTGTTTCTCTTCTTTCCAACACATAATAATATTCTGGAGCTTGAAATTTTATATATTATTATACGAGTAAACTACATTGAAGTTATTATTTATGATGTTTTGGCTAGTCTACCATTTTTTTACTTATGAATATTCTTTATGTTAACTTGTAGGAGTCTGGTGAGCTAAATGGAGAAGAAATCTAGCAATCTAACAAATGGACGTGTGGATGGAGGCTTATGTGTATATACTTTCGTGAACAATTATTTTGTAATATGTCCTAAGGGGTCTAATATTGTAATATTGTACATTTGTGAACAATTAGTAATACAATCCTTTTTTTATTATTATTTTGCAATATTGTGAGCTAATCCTTTTGTAATAGTATACATTTTGTAATTTGTGAATAATATAGCAATCAAACATGTGCACATCTAATGCGACGACTGTACCTAGTCGTCGCATTAGGTGGTAAAATAACCATAAAAACTGTCGACTATCAAATGTGAAGGCTCTGCCTAGCCATCGCATTAGGAGGGTTGGAGCGTCGCATTAGGGGGTGGGGGCCATCGCATTAGGGGGGTGAGAGCCATTGCATTAGATATGAAGCTAATGCGACGGCTAAACACAACCGTCGCATTAGCTTCATATCTAATGCAATCGTAAAGCGTCGCATTAGTTCTTTCCGCCATTGCATTAGACCTAATGCAACGCCAGGAGATGCCACGTCTCCTAGCCATTGCATTAGGTCTAATGCAACGGCCAAAAGGGCCTAATGCGACGGGGTGGGGGCGTCGCATTAGCCTAGAAATGTAGTAGTGCATCGGGGTGAACCTGTCACCAGGGGAGTCACAACTAATCCATATAATAAAATAGGCAAGCCGACAAGGCTACCTCTATAACTGGAAATATCCATAACGAGCAACAACAGTCTGGCTGACCAAAACAAGTCTACAAACCACACATATCCAACCAACACATGTCTACAGACCTCTAAGAGTATAACAGTGAAATATAACAGGACAGGGCCCCGCCGTATCCCTGAATATGCATAAGTTTATATCAAGGATCTGTACCAAAATGACTAGGCTCCGGAACAATAGAGCTCTTCGAATAGCTGAGCAGAAATCCTAAGCTGGAGGATCACTAAATCGAGTATCTGTACCTGCGGGTATGAAACGTAGCCCCCTGGAGAAAGGGGGTCAGTACGAAAAAAATGTACCGAGTATATAAAACATGAAGTACTGTAAAGAGGATCATAATGACAAGTATAATAATCAGAGAGGCCAATGCACCTGTGCCTTATGAAATGAGAGTCAAACCATGTCCATATCATATACCGTACCCGGCCCATTATGGGACTCGGTGAATGAGGTCATATCTATGGATATCTGTCCACATATATATCTGTGGATGTCTGTCCACATATATCATACCCGGCCTATTCTAGGACTCGATAAATCATCATATATATACATACCGTACCCGACCCATCATGGGACTCGGTGAAACAATATAAGCATATCAGCACGAATAGAATGTCATTGTCACGACCCGACCCCGGGACCGCGATTGGTGCCCTACCTGGGCACCCTTACAGGTATACATCAGAGATAATCAGCGGAACATACATGAAACTTATAAATAAAACATCGGAAGTAAAACAACAGGTTAGCCGATAGGGCTACCTTCCTGAACATATATAAATACAACCGAAGCAGTTGCCTCATTTCTTTTACAAACTGACCCACAATATGTGACTACTGCACTTCTAAGAATTTTAACATAACAATCGTGGCGACAAGGCCCCGCTGCATTCTGAATAAACATAAACGTGACAACTCCGAACACCGAGCCATCTCGACTTTAACCGGATCCTAAGCTCGCGGATCCACAATCGTACCTAAACTGCGGGCATGAACGCAGCTTCGGGAAGTCGATAACAAAAATTTAATATGGAATAAATATAACGATAAGAAACAGATCATAATCGCATAAAAGAATGACAAGGACAAATATAAAAATACATACAAGATCCTGTCGTGTCAATAACACATATGAAATTAATCGTAGCTAATTATCTTCTCCCATTTTTCCATAAAAGTATAGTCAAATTCTTACGCATATACTTAAGAAAACTCATCAAGTTCATAAACATATAACTTACGATTCAGCATAACCTAACTGGCCCCTTTACGAGGAACGCCTATATCATTTACCAACTGGGACGCGATAAAATCACATAAGTCCGCCACGAAGGTATAATCGCATAAACATAGGAGGCTCATGATCAAGCAGGGCCACCCGCCCGCAGTATCATTAAGCAGTCCTACTCCTGGGACTATTTCACCCGCATAGATCCTGTGGACCCGCATGAGGTATTCCTCGCATAGGCTGTACCCGCCCGCATGGGACTATTTCACCCGCATAAGCCCATAAGGACTCGCATGAGGTATTCCTCGCATCATGGGTAGCAAATCCACGGAACAGGTGGTATAACGTCTTGGGGGTTTACCCCTCATTTATACTCTTACCCTGAAGAAGGTGGTATAACGTCTTGGGGGTTTACCCCTCATTTATACTCTTACCCTGAAGAAGGTGGTATAACGTCTTGGGGGTTTACCCCTCATTTATACTCTTACCCTGAAGAAGGTGGTATAACGTCTTGGGGGTTTACCCCTCATTTATACTCTTACCCTAACTCAACCGGCCATCATACATAACATAAGCCCTATCGGCTTATCATACGTAACATAAGCACTACCGACTTATCATACATAACTTAAGCACCACCGGCTTATCATACATAACATAAGCACCACCGGCTTATCATACATTACATAAGCAAGTTAAGAAATCCCCTAACTTCTTATTAGCTTGTTCATAAACACTCATTTTAGTTTACTTAAGGCACTTTCATGTCTTTTATAAGATCCGGGAATTTAACCCAACGTACTACGTGCCTCTACTCCTTTAAAATGATTCTCTTTCAAATAAAACTTCCAAGATACTAATAATCGTAGTATCAAGTCATATCTACTTTTCACGACAAGTCACAATACTTTTTAGAAATACATTTATAGGCTTCTAAATCAAGTGACTTCTTTCTTTGAAACCTTAAGCAATTGGTACCTTTAAAACAATTTGCCCTTCTTTATTTCAAATCATTTCTTTGCTTACATTACTGAAGAAAACCATTCTTTTAATCTTACATAAAGTTGTTATAACCAACTTCCCATAAAGTCGTTATAACTCTTTATGTCTTAGACAAATTCATTCCTTTTATGACCAAGAAACTTATACTTTCAATTCAAATCACATAGCTTTCAAAATACTTCAAGTCTCTTATCTTTTAAGAAAACAAGTTTCTTAACTTTAGAAAGGCAAGAAATCCATACTTTCCAAATCAAGTATTCTATACTTTTAAATCAATTCATTTCTTCCTTTAAGAATCAAGTCTCATAACTTGAAAAAATAAAGTCCCTTAACCTTTTAACAATTTGAGGTCCATAGTCTTAAAACTTCATACGTAAATCCTTATAAATTAAGTAACATATGTTTGGTGCGTTGTGAATAAGTTATACTTATTTATAACTATCTTAATTAAGTAGCCATGATCTAGAAAATGTAATACAATTTTGTCTTATCTTAGCTTCTATGCAGATGGAGAATTCTACTTGTTTTAACATAATTAATTGTCATTACATTTTCCTTTATTAACGCTGCAATGGCTTGTTCGATACTTATTCTCATTCGTGCCGTAAATTAGCCAAGTCAACTTGGCTCCAAATACCCCCTAACGACTCTTACCAACATCCCCATAAGACTTGGTAGAACTTAGGATAACTTAGACATAACCTTTACGTAGAGTAAATCAACATACATACCTCTTAACTTCTAAGGGTAGAAGGAATCATGAAATAGTACTACACGTATATTCCATACATAGAATCATGTCAAAGAAGGAAGAGGTTCACATACCTCGCGACGATTGTCGACAAGTAGCAAAATGCTCCAAAGTACATCAACCTTGAGCTACTCCATTCTTCAAGTAGGATACGCTATACTTAGTACTTCAACCTATCATGGTCACAATACGTCCATTAACCTCTTACTTCAAACGTAGAATATTCTAAGTGCTAAGTCGCCAAATTCTACGGAAAATCGGACAGCACTTCCTTTGTTTTTACTTACTTTGCCACATTTTTCAAGGCCGAATACAATAACCAAACAGCCCCAATTGGCTCACAATTTCTATAAGGTACTCGATACAAATAAAAACTAAACAGCCCCAATTGGCTCACAATTTAGAAAGTAGTCCAATACAAATGAAAAACAAACTAAAAGTCCAAATTCGCCACTGAGTTCAACCTTACCAATTCTTATCAAATTTCCATTTCAATCCAAATTGGTAGCATAACATGATATCAAGTCGTATTTGATTATAATAACCATAATCTTTAAGTAAGTAACATGCGACGATTTTAGTAACGACTAAATTGTAATCCAACTTAACATGGCTTACATACATTTCGAATTTCCCAAGGCTACAATCAATCCATAATCCTTATAAACTTCAACACATATACTACAAACTAGCAACATGTAAAGCTAACAACATAATAAATAATCTTGTAACACTTTCAAAGAACAAGATTATACCTCGACGATTCTTAATCCAAATTCCAATCCGAAGTCGCTCCTTAGTAGTTTAGAACCTCTCCAAGACACTTCAATCCGCTTGTTGATACCCTTAGAACAACACCAACAATTATCCTTCAAATCCCCAAACAAAACCTAGAAAGACCATTAGGTTTTCACTTTGCGACTAACCCGAAAACTCTCTTTTTCCAAGATTTTTCTATAGAGATGTGTTTACAATACACCTAAGAACCTTGGTTTAAAGTGTGGAATCAAATGGACAAGAAACGAATTTTTCCTTCTTGAAGGACATGAACAAGTGAGCCTCCTCTTGAGCTCTTCAATTTTTTCATGAATTTTTCTAAGTGTTGGGCACACTTTTGCTACTAGAAGTGTAATATAGCACATTGGAGGGTTAAGATGCAAACAATTGGGTGGTTTGGATGAGTTCTTAGTAAATATCAAGACTATGTGGGTCCTTGACCAAGTCAACATTCTCAAGCTCATTAATTGGAAGACTTAGTCATCCTAAGGCTATGGTCAATGACCATTGTGGCCATGCCTAATTTCGTCCAAGGCATTCTAGGGGGGGGTGACACGTGTCGCCCTCCCATTCGTCACAACAAAACGTTTTCCGACAATTTCATAATTCCGATAAAAAATTTTTACAAGTTTCAAATCTTAACACTTGTGAGTTCTTACGTACGTTCTTACACCATGTCCTGTAAATGCGGGGTGTAACAGTCATGAGTAACCATATGCAAATTAAATCATCATTTGACTCTCAATAGAATAAATAGAATGAACTATCACTAGAAAATCAAAGGCATTATCATATCAAGTATCGCTAGGAACTAGGATTTATTGGAACTATGTACATCCGTCGTACACTCATTTATGTAAATCATGCCAAAAGAAAGAAGGGATAGTTTCACATACCGTTTTTCGTCTATACCAACTCGATAATTAGAATACGTCTCAATTAGCACTTTAACTTATAACAATAATAACATGACCATCAACTCTATGATTACTAGCATAAGTTATATATCGAATGATGACTATCTTTTTATAAAAGAAAATGGGCAGCACTTCCCCTGCTTAAACACACATCCGCAATTCACACACAAGGTCGACAACATCGATAACAAGACATAACTCAAGGATATAACCAAAACAGTCCCATATACTCCATATACGCCATTGTTATTCACTCTTTCTCTTTACATCCGTGGAATACAACAACCGCAACAACCAAGGTGATTAATACATCTATTTCTCATATTAATCCAGCCCCTTTAATCATATCAAAAGAGTCTTTAAAAATAGTTCATACTCTGGCAACAACAAGAATGCGATGTAACACTTTTCTACACCTTAATTCCTTTAGGACATATGTTAGCAACTACCACAATGTACATGCATATTCATAACTAAAATTCTAGCATTCTAACTCAACAAAACAACCCCTAAATACGATACAACATGTCCAACAATTTTGTGAATGTCACGGCCACAACATAATACCATAACTCTTCATAATTCCTTAAAATCCAATTCATGTTCCAACAATTTCATATAAACAACTACACTTTAAATATCAAGATTCCTCCATTTTTAACATGCAATCAATGATAATGATAACAACAACAACAACAACCGAACTCAATCTACTTCAAAACAACCCCCAAATCGGCTCAACTACACACCAATACAATCACATGCATTTTCTTACTTCCAATTTCATTTAACACAAGTTCATCTCTTAACGACAACATCATTTAACTCCAATTACTCTATAAGAAGAAGAAATCTTACCTCAACTTAGCCAAAACAGCCCCTTCATGCATCGGTACCCACTGCTCTAATTCGCACCATTTCTTCAACTTACAATGACATGCATGTATCCTTTACAAGTTTAAAACCATAGTACTTACATGTTTTTCTTCCAAATAGATCATCTCCAAAGCTTAGAGTTTCTTGGGCTAAAATCGGTCCAGCATTGTCGTGACCCACTGTTTAGGAGTTTACCATGGCTTGGAACTTTGTAGAAGAACTTAACTTGGAAGGGGGAGTTAATTTGGTCTTTTCTTAACTATGGAGGATAAGGGAGAGTCAAAATTTTGTGGGAGAAGTGAGAAGGGATGTTGAAGGTGTAATTTTTGAAATGGAGGGGAGAAATGGGTGACACGTGGATTTAAATGGGCTGAAAATTATTTTGCATGTGTGCCACTTGTTCCACGTGTGGGGGAGGGCACAATTTCCCACGATTTTTGTCTACTAGTTCCCACTTAACATCATCTCCACTAAAATTAATCCCACAATTAAATAATCTTAAACCCCACTTTACTTATATCCTGAAAATTTGATGTCCTAATCTCGATGACAACATTTTATAACACGAACTAATCCATAACCCCATTGTCATATTGGTAGTATCCAAAATTAATCTGGGATTACATTCTTTTGTATACTAATTTTCGTATTAGCATATGTAAATATATTTTTCTTCCAACACTCGAATCTTACTTCCTTAATTATGATCTCAATTTATTACTCTAAAATTACGAGGTGTAACAATAAGTACCATCACAACTTAAGTAAATTGGATCATGACTATTGATGTTGGATAAATGTTGAGGCAACATCTGAAAACTCTCAGGACAACATCTCTTGTGTAGACAAGAATGTTGTCTGCGATGTTGTGACAACATTTCTGCCAACATCTCTGTAACAGTTTTGCCTATTCTTCCGGCTAAAACAGCTTGTGTTACTGTGAGTAAAAAATGACCTAGGCAAGCTTACAAGAATGTTGTGTTTAAAACGTAGTGAAAGACGTAGTCAAAGCGTGGAGAGAAAGCAGCGTATGACCAAGTCCAGATCGTTGAGAATTTCCAGGAGGAAGACTCGGTCCAAGCTGCTGCAATCTTTTGCTCAACCTCCGCAACAATCAGTGAAGATTTCAAGGGAAGTTCCACACTATAAATAGAGGGGAACTTCACAGTATCGATATCCAGATTTGTAGAAGAAGAACTTCCAAAAGAGCTCTTGGATTTTATCTTAAAAAACTGGATCAACACATCTAGCCTAAAGTTGTTTTAACAACATCTAGTCCCACATTACAATTGCTATTTTTATTCTAGATTAAGCTTATTGTTCAAGCGATTGTAATGTAGATGTTGTCTTTTATCTTTTAGACTTTGTAACTTTAGGCGAAGTCATCTGCGACTTCATTTTTGTTTGTAATTTCTTTTTCGTTTGTAACGCTCAACTTGTAAAAAAAATCATTTGTAATTGTATATAATATATACAATTCTTTTGGTCATCGACCATCAAGGGATATATTTATATATACCCTTGAAAATATAAACCTTGTATCTCTTTACTTTTTCCGCTGCATTTACTCTACAAAGGTTTATACTGTTTTATCACAATGTTGCCTCAGATGCTGACACAACATTGAAGGCAACTTCCAGTGACAGTTTTTGTTGTTCTAGTTTTTGCGATTTTAATCTTACGCTTTTTACTAATTCGTAGCCCCGGGACCCAACAAGTGGTATCAGAGTCTGCACTTGATACAATAAGTGTTTGATTCTGAATATTACGGCTATGGACTCAGTTTTACAAAATGTTGGTAGACTTCCAATACTTGACGGATCTAACTACGCCTACTAGAATATTCGACTACGTTCGCACATCAAATCCTTTGATGTTCGAGCATGGAGATCAGTTTCCGAAGGCTATGTAATCCCCAAATACCCAGCAGACGAGGATGATGATGTTCTCACTAAACCCGAGTCTGAATGGACCCAGGAAGAAATCAACACTGCAAGCTTTAATGAAAAGGCTCTAAATTCGATATTTGGATGAGTAGACATCTATATGTTCAAGCTTATCCAGAATTGCACAACGGCCAAGGATTCTTGGAAAACCTTAAAAACCCATTGTGAGGAACCTCAAGTGTTCGACGTACAAAGCTTTCGCATGATCTTGAGTCAATACGAACGCTTAAGGATGGAAGAGTCTAACGACATAAAATCATATTTTGAAAAGTTGATTGACATTGCTAATCAGTGTCAAGTGCTTGGGTCACCTTTAACCAATACACAACTTGTGGATAAAACTCTCATGTCTCTTCTTGAAAGATTCAATACTAAGATTTGTGCTATTGAAGAGGCTCGTAATCTTGCTACTATGGATCTTCATGCCTTGATGAGCATCTTTCAAACATATGAGATGAACATGAAGGGCCAAAGAGATTTGTACAAAGACAAGACGTTGGCACTCCAAGGACAAACCTCGGAATCTGAATTGGAAAATGAGGAAGAAAACCTAGAGGAACTGGGAAGTGATTCTACTGTTGTTTTACTCACTCGTCGATTCAATTCGATGGTGAGAAAAATCAACACTGACCGTAACAAAGCCAATTATAATAAGCATCAGAACCCTCTCTTCAATAAGCAGCCAATTAGATCACCTTCTGAGCAGAGAAATCGCAATCCACTGAGGAAATCCAACTCTGACGGTACCAATTACAATCCTAAACAACTCGATGGAGTGCAGTGTCATGCATGCTCGGGTTGGGGACACTACTCTAACGAGTGTGCAAACACCCTTAGGAAAATTGGTAAGGTTATGTGGGTAACCCTCAGTGATGATGAGAACGAAGAGGAAGAAGAAGATCAAGAAGAAGAACAACCACAGGCAATGCTTGCAGCCATGTTTGAACACTCACTGTCTGACGATGAAGATGTTGTTGACAATGTTGCGACAACATCAGAAACAACATCAGATTTCACATCTGGAATGCTTGCACTATCAGAAAGGTATGTATACTTTGATTATTCTGATGTAAATTGTTTTAGTGGATTTATTCCTTCAACTGAGGCTGCAGATTTGGATCTAGTTGACTCCAAAGATAAAACAAAAAAGGAACTACAAAATCTTTGTAAAGCCTTAATCACTAAATCTGAGCAACTAGACTCAAAAGCAAAATCATTGGCTCTTAAGAATAGCAATTTGAAAGGCACAATCAACCGATTAGAGGTGACTCTTACCAAGAAGGATCTAGAACTTGGTAAGATTCGTGCACGATTGAACACAACTGAGACCACGTTTCAAAGGCTCAACATGGGAACCTCCAAACTGGATGAAATACTGAACTTCAGCAATCCCACAAGGACTAGACTTGGTTACCAATCTCCTAGGAAAACCAATACTTTCAGGATCCATAGTCAGACTGAGAGGATAACATTTGTCAAAGAAAATACTTGTAACTCTCAGAGCACTATGATTGGATCGAAGTTTGTATGTAGCTTCTGTAAAAAGTCAGGACATCTTATGCCCTATTGCTACAAACTTCAAAACTCTGCACTCAGTCTATTGCCTAAAGTGTTTTCACCAATGTTGCCCAACATCACTGACAACATTAAAAGCAACAAGCATGCGAGCAGAAGGAAGAAAAGGTTTGAAAAGGAGTGGCTACCCAAACTGAATCTGAAATGTAATGTGTGCATAACCGCCTTGCGTACCAACATTACAGGTTCTTGGTACTTCGATAGTGGATGCTCACATCATATGACAGGTACCAAAAGTCTCTTGAAGGAGTATGGAGCATTCAATGGAGGGTACGTGACTTTTAGAGGTGGAAGTAAGAGTAAGATTATTGGTAGAGGAACTCTTAATATTCCGAATGTACTAGCCTTGAAGAATGTGCTTCATGTAGAAGGTTTAGTTGCTAATCTCCTTAGCATAAGCCAACTATGTGATGATGATCTAAAGGTCAAATTTAACAAACGTGGATGCAAAGTTACGGATTCTGCAAACAAGTGTGTCATGTCAAGAACCCGAACCGGAGATAACTGTTATCTAGTAGGTAGAGAAGAGTTTTGCAACTCCGCAAAGGTAGGTGACTTGACATTTTGGCACCAGAAGTTGGGACATGTCAACTACGACACATTGGAGAAGCCGATCTTGTTTGAAGCTGTCAAAGGCATTCCCAGACTGGATTCAAAAGATAAAACACTATGTGAAGATTGTTTGAAGGGAAAACAGACCCGAGTCTCTTACAATGTTGTCCAACATGACGGACAACATTCAGGTACGTCTCATTGTTTCTAATTATTGCATATGGATATGGGTCCAATTGAGGTAGATAGCCTATGACGAATGAGATACTCTTATGTGATTGTTGATGATTTTTTCAGATTTACTTGGATATATTTTTCAAAGGAAAAATCACAAACCTTTGAAATTTTTAAAACACTTTACTCTAGAATGAGGAATCTGTTTTGTTCTTCAATTTTCAGAATAAGATCTGATCATAGAAAGTAATTCGAAAATTAAACCTTTACAAAATTCTGTGAAAAGAAAGACATATTCCATGAATTTTCGGCACCAAAAACACCTCAACAAAATGGGGTTGCTGAGAGAAAGAACAGAACTTTACAGGAAATGGAAAGAGTAATGTTGAGTTCTAAGAAATTATCAAAGAGGTTTTGGGCAGAATCCTTGAACACATCATGTCACATAAGTAATAGAGTGTATCTAAGGCCCGGGACCAAGATGACACCCTATGAACTGTTAAATGGAAAGAAACCTACAGTAAGGTACTTCCATGTCTTTGGGTGTGTGTGCTATACTCTTAATGACAGGGATAAACTAGTTAAATTTGACTCTAAGAGCGACAAGGGGATATTCATCGGCTACTTTCAGAATAGTCATGCTTACCGAATATACAACCTTCGGACAAAGACCTTCCAGGAGTCTGTCAATGTTATTTTTGATGACCTGCTGGATATATCTGGTAGATCTTCAGAAAACAACATTGTGGTTGCAGTTGAAGAGGAGCAACTCACTGAAGCAACAGATGTTGTCCCAACATCAGAGGACATATCTGAACCTAAAAGAGAGAACACAGAGGATGATGTCGAGGATGAGTGCTACGGAGCTGAATGATCAAGTGATAAGAGATCCTCCATCGAGGATTAGGAGGAACCATCCACTCGACCAAGTGATAGGGGGAGTTTTTTAGCAGAGGCGAACAAGAGAGAAAGAACCAGTGAACTACCGAGAAATGGTAAGGTATGTGTGCATGTCCACCATATACCAACATGTTAGTTTTTCTTGTCACACATCTACTATGGAACCTAAGAATATGAGGGAAGAATTGAAAGATAATTTTTGGATTCAAGTCATGCAAAAAGAGCTTGAGCAATTTACCCAAATTGAGGTTTAGGATTTGGTACCACGGCCCAACAACACTAATGTTATTGGGACTAAGTGGATATTCAAAAACAAATCATATGAGTTAGGGAAGATTGTGAGGAAAAAAGCTCGACTTGTTGCTCAAGGATATACACAAGTTGAAGGTATCGACTATGACGAGACCTTTGCTCCTATGGTTAGACTTGATTCAATAAGATTGCTTCTTGCTATTGCTTGTTACTTGAAAATTACCTTGCACCAAATGGACGTTAAAGATGTCTTTCTCAATGGATACTTGGACAAAGAAGTATACATTGAACAACCAAAAGGATTCGAAGATCCTCATCATCCACAACATGTATACAAGCTCAAGAAAGCTTTGTATGGTCTAAAATAGGCACCACGTGCATGGTATGGTCGTTTAACTAACTTTCTTATTGATTTTGGTTTTATCCATGGAGAAGCTGACAGAACTTTATTCATTAAAAGACACGGAGTATATGTAATCATAGCTCAAATATATATTGATGATATTGTCTTTGGCTCGACTAAAGAATCTTTCTTGAAGTCATTTGTCGAAGCGATGTCAATAACATTTGAAATGAGCATGATTGGAGAACTAACATTTTTCTTAGGATTGCAAATTAAACAGGTTGAAGAAGGGATATTTGTATCCCAGAGCAAGTATGCCAAGAATCTTGTTAGGAAGTTTGGTCTGAAAAATGCACGAAGACTCCAATGGGCTCTACGTAACAGGTATGTAAAGACGATGTTGGACAAGATGTTGACCCAATATTGTACCGATCTATGATAGGTAGCCTTTTATACCTTACTGCTAGTCGCCCCGATATCATGTTTAGCGTGTGTGTTTGCGCCAGGTTCAAAGCCAGTCCCAAGGTATCTTATCTTAATGTCGTGAAGCATATCATTCGATATGTTGTCGGTACAAGTGACTTGGGAATTTGGTACTCCAAAGACACTAATCCTAATATAATAGGGTATAGTGACTCGGATTGAGCCGGTGATGTCGACGATAGGAAAAGCACTAGTGGTTGTTATTTTTATCTTGGCAACAATATAATCTCATGGTACAGTCGTAAACAAAATTGCGTGTCACTAACTACTGCCGAATCCGAATATGTGGCATCCGAAAGTTGTTGTGCTCAACTGATTTGGTTACGACATATGCTTGATGACTATGACATTTATAATAACTCCATGATTTTGTACTATGATAATCTGAGTGCTATTAATATTTCCAAAAATCTTGTTCAGCATTCACGTACAAAACACATAGACATAAGACGTCATTTTTTAAGAGACTTAGTGGAAAAACAGCTAGTTCAAATCGAACATGTGGATACTCTTTCTCAAATAGCTGATATTTTTACCAAACCCCTAGATCATGAGAGATTTCTAGCTTGAAAAAATCTCTTGATCTCTGTTTTCTCTGAAAATAAGACAGGCTAGGTAGATATTTTCTGAAATGTTGTCCTAACATTCTGATAACATTTATTATTTGAGTCAAGTAAAGGATATGTGTTGTAGTAATGTTGCATTGTTTTTCAAAAGAATCAAGCATGACTTCACAAGGACAAAATTTGAATGTGATATCGTTCTCTGCGATGATATATATATGTATAACATAAAAAGAGAGTATCATAAGAAGGCGAAGCCCCTACTAAAGATTTGGTTTTATACAAAAAGAGCAAAGCTCTAAGTTTGGTACCGTTTCTATTCTATAGGAGTACCAGGTGCTTCAAAAAGGTTGAAAATTCCTTAATATTTACTTTTTTATCTGTATGTGTTCAACTAAGTTGATTAAGGACAATGGTGAAATGTCACATTCGTCCAGTGATCAGTCTCATAGGGAACATATATGGAAAACCATTTACCAAATCAGAAAATCCTTGAAGTCTCAAAATGCTTGTTAAACTTGGAAATGTTGCCAACATCATTCACACGATCATGTTCCAGTACATTGTTCAATCTTGTTTTTTCTTATTTTTTCTGGGTTGTGGTATGTATTACGTCTCTTTAAATAACGAAAATCTAAAAATTGAAGGACCATTTCTTTTTAAATTTTTAATGATTTTTGTGTCATGTAAATTCCTTTGTTTTAGGTATGTGAAGAGTTCAAATATTTTATACTACCTAAATTTAAGAAAAAGAGTTTGAGTGTAAATTAAAGTTTGCCATGATGAAAGCCCTCATTTTTGTGTCTGCCTTGTCACATCAGTAAGCCACCAATCGAACCATCAAATGGAAGGCCAAAAATCACTGTTAGTTTTTCAAACCCAAAGCTTCTCAAATACGCCAAACTCTTCAAAACCCTCTCCCATGTCCATATCCCCCAAATCTTTCAAATCCAAAGATTACTCTTCAATGTCAACAAGCCCACCGAATAGCAACAAAATGTACAAACATTATGTAGCCATCAATGAACTAAAGGTTGAGGAGGAAGATGTCTCGGTAGCAATGATCTTGCTAGATTCCGACGAACCCTTGAATGTATGCTACCCTGGAGACTCTGAAAACCCTATAGATGTTGATACAACATCTGATTTCACAAAGCTTGTGTCGAGACATTCCAAATCGACAATGCCGACAAGAAGGTCGAAGAGGGTTTCTGAACAACGATTCAGTGAAAGCCAATCTACCAAGAGGACCAGGGTGGAATCGACTTTCCCTATTGAAGATTCGACTTTCCCTGTTGATTCCACCATTTCTATCAGCACTGACTCCGACTTCAGTATCGAGAGTCTACCCAGAACACCAACACCTTCAGCCACCACTCCAACTGCCGAAGTCGAGAAGAAAGGAGAAGAGGAAATGTCTGACGACATTCCTCTAAGGAACTTCATACCGAAGAATGTTCGAAGGACATACTGGAACTTCGCTTCAAATGTTGCCTCAACATCGAAGGCAACAGAAGAAAAAGAAGACACTGATCCTGACTATGTTGCCCCAATATCCGAGGCAACACCAGCATCCACACCACCAGAACAGGAAAATCCAGAATTCGAATCGGATTCTAAGGTAATGCCTTACTCTTCTTTGTTCCACAGTAAAACATGCTCTAATAGATGGAATTGGTTTAAGAATAGAGGCATTAGAGGAGAAAAAGTAATAGATCCTTCTTTATTTTCGGAATATTATTTAACTGAATTGCTAAGCAGTCGTAGAGTTCTGAGTTCTGTGACTGAAAAGAATCCTTACTGTGAAAAGGTTGTTATGTGTTCTATGCTAAATTGACACACCTTGCAAGAGACACGGCCTCAAAGAAATTTAGGAGAGTGTACTTTTATAACTATATAAATTTACCCCTGAGATCATAAATGTCACACTAGGGATCCCTCTTGTTGATAGAACCCCTGAAACTACCCCTATTGCTGAAGAACTTAATGGGATGATCAAATATCTCACTGGAAATTTGATCACCACTTGTGCTCCTCGCAATCCAGTGTCGAAGCTCACAACATTGTTTGCAACATTGCACAGAATTGCCATATATAACTGGTTGCCCTCCTTAAATGAAACTGTTGTTACCCTTGACCAACCAACCCTACTGTATAAGATTGGAAGAAATCACAGAGTTGATCTTGGAACAATAATTTTCAACCATATCACAAACCTGGCTGAAAGACAATCTAACTCAGCCCTTCTATATTCTTCCCTCATTTTTCAAATACTACTGAACCAAGGCTTCAAAACTCCGAAAGAGGAAAGACTGAGTAAACCCTTAGATGTTTATTCAGTACAAAGAGCAGTAGTGAATAGCAGGGACAGGGTTATAGACCTGCCCTGGAAGGAACAAAATTGGGACACCGAACCATCGCAGAATGTTGCCACTAACACAACACAGGATGTTGCCAACATTCCTGACAACATTAAGAGTAATGTCCCTATGTCCAAAGATTGGCTAAGGAAGCACATTGCTGAGTTAGAGAGACAGATTCAGGAGCTTGTGCATGCAAAGAGCTACTATGAGGACATGCTTTCTTCACAAAAAAAAGGGAGAGAGTGATGATGATGATATTGTTGCTAGGGGGAGCAAACAAAAAGGGGAAGATGTTGTTGTTGGGCCAAGCACGCAGGGGGAGAAGAGTTGAAGACTGCTTGATGATGAAGATGATGCTGATTGAGGTGTTGATCCTGTCAAGAAGAATCAGGTTTCTAAATTGAGGGTTGTTTATGCTTAGTGATGTTGCTAGCTGCCAGGTGAAAAATTACCTTGTTGATGGTTTGTTTTTAACAGACATTTGGATACTGTTTTATTTTGGGATATTTTTGGTTAAGGTTATATATGGTTACATGTTATAGTATGTTATGAATATTTACTGCACGTCTGCTGTATGTAATGAGTAACAGAACGTAACACCTAACTAATCAAAAACATCGATACCACATTGCTTGAAATTTGTAAACTGTAGGTTAAGGGGGAGCACGCCACTGGTATTAATGTTTCTTAGATTATCGAGGACTACATCAAGATTCAGTATCCTAGTCATTTTTTTGATTGCATGGAATTGTGAAGAAGGATAAAAAGGGGGAGACTGTTGATGTTAAATATATGTTGAGGCAACATCTGAAAATTCTCAGGACAACATCTCTTGTGTAGACAAGAATGTTGCCTGCGATGTTGCGACAACATTTCTGCCAACATCTCTGTAACAGTTTTGCCTATTCTTCCGGCCAAAACAGCTTGTGTTACTGTGAGTAAAAAATGACCTAGGCAAGCTTACAAGAATGATGAGTTTAAAATGTGGTGAAAGACGCAGTCAAAGCGTGGAGAGAAAGCAGCGTATGACCAAGTCCAGATCGTTGAGGATTTCTAAGAGGAAGACTCGGTCCAAGCTGCTGCCATCTTTTGCTCAACCTCCGCAACAATCAGTGAGGATTTCAAGGGAAGTTCCACACTATAAAAGAGGGGAACTTCACAGTATCGATATCCAGATTTGTAGAAGAATAACTTCCAAGAGAGCTCTCGGATTTTACCTTAGAAAACTGGATCAACACATCTAGCCTAAAGTTGTTTTAACAACATCTAGTCCCACATTACAATTGCTATTTTTATTTTAAATTAAGCTTATTGTTCAAGCGATTGTAATGAAGATATTGTCTTTTATCTTTTAGACTTTGTAACTTTAGGCGAAGTCATCCGCGACTTCATTTTTGTTTGTAATTTCTTTTTCGTTTGTAACGCTCAACTTGTAAAAGAAATTCATTTGTAATTGTATATATAATTTACACAATTCTTTTGGTCATCGACCATCAAGAGATATATTTATATATACCCTTGAAAATATAAACCTTGTGTCTCTTTACTTTTTCCGCTGCATTTACTCTACAAAGGTTTATACTGTTTTATCACAATGTTGCCTCAGATGTTGACACAATATTGAATGCAACATCCAGTGACTGTTTTTGTTGTTCTAGTTTTTGCGATTTTAATTTTACGTTTTTTACTAATTCGTAGCCCCGGGACCCAACAATGACAAAAATTAGCGGGTATTTTGGCTAACGTAGCTAGATGCGACTGAATCAATGTAACATTTAATTGCTAAGCAGCTCAACCTGTGCAAAATAATATTGTCAACCATCTAGAGTCAGAAGACTTCTAGCTTTCTGGTTGGTTAAGAACATGCCGTATTAATGGTTGTAAATTTTAGAAAATTATACTCCCTGATATACATAATATATGGTATTTTTAACTTGGGCACACTACGTAACAAATGCACTCACTCTGTTACTTAGAAACTAAGAAGTGTTCCACTAAATTATTCTTAATTAAATTATACCTATTTAGTATGTTTTTTATTATGTAAAAATCCACTTATTTAAATAAGGATATATTTGACAAAATAGTTAATCTTATTGATGATATAAAAAAATATCTCTTTCTGACAAAATGTAAAAGTTAAAAATACTATACAATATGAACCAGATGGAATAGTATGCATCTCCGAAACAAACAACTCCATGCTAATGAGAGGACGAAGAAAATCGGTAACAAGAAAAGCTCATGGGAGAAAATTTGTTACATGTATTTAGCGCTATATATTCCTTGTTCTGTTGAAACTCTTATATTATGTCGAAGATGGAAAGGGTAAAGAATGGATATTGGGCCTAACTCAATCCCAAAAATTATCTTGTAAGGTGAGGATTGTCCAAGTCCATATAAAGAGTACATGTTTTCATTCCATTTCCGATGTAAGACTCTTAACACTCTCCCGCACGCCAAGACCTCGTTAGCTGGAGCGTGGACAATATAATTTGGGGGCCCAACATCGGTGAACAAAGAATTAGAACGAGTCTGTTTCTTATATCATGTAAAGAATGGATCTTGGGTCTAACGCAACCCCAAAATCTAACTTGTAAGGTGAGAATTGTCCAAGTCCATATAAGGAGTTCATGTTCTCATTTCATTTACGATGTGAAACTTTTAAGAGAGAGCATGTTTAAATATGTGTATAGTGCACTACGAGAAAGATGATCGTTTAAAGATTATGTATGCAAAAGTCTTCTTGAAAATATATTCACGCAATGAGAACTATGGGTTGAAGACTTTAAGTGATTATTTTAGTGCCAAAAGTATTTAAAAGGGGAACATACAATTACGTTGATTCATTTCATTTCAAATGAATGTATTGTGATTGGAATTTGTAACCAAGTGGCCTCTACAATAAGAAAGTGATCTAAGAAGTCTTCTAATTAAAGGGACGAAATCAATCTTGTGTACCTCTATTTTTCTGAAATGAAAACACAGGCTGCTTTCGCAATTAATGCACAAACCGGACAATGCATCTGCCATAGTTATACCTGCCTTTTACAATGTCAACTTCGACTGCCTTTGGCTTGACTAATTTGGGTCCTTTAATTAATTTGGGGTCCATATAATTGTTGTCCTTTTACAATTTCACTTCCAAACATTCAAAAATATGTATATTCTATTGCATCTTATACATATGATCGGCTCTATCACCTAATTTTATTTTATTTTTTATCTAATATTTTATTAGATAAGAGGTTGTGGCGAACACATATTGGATAAAATGTTAATAGATAGTAGAGCATTGTCTCATGTGTTCTTTTTTTTTTTTTTTTTTCAGGTAAATGCTAATATTATAAAGAAAAACGGAAAAACAGGTAGCTACAATCATTCGTCGAGGGTTCTCAATCCTCAACGTAAGCAGTAAACAAGAAATGAAAGAGAGGGGGGATGGGACGTCAACCCAAAGGTGACGTTACAATGGGAGATTAAATCATAAAAATTAAATTCTTACTATCCGGTGCATTCCAAGATAGTATCTTCATTTAATTAATCAGTATCATTTGCACTCTCATAAGGTGCAATAGTTGAATTTGTGGGGGAAATCAAGAAAGATCATAATTCTTAGGTGTCTTGGAAAAGAATGACCCTTCAATTTCCACATAAGTTGATCTTCCAAGACTCGTTAGAAGAGAAGACCCTTTGGTTCCCGTAGCCATCAAGTTTTCAAACCACTTTGGACGGGCTGCCCCTTTGATTTCCGCAACCATTAAATTCAATAGAAGAGTTGACTCTTCGGTTCCCACCCTTATCAATTCACGATGTCCCATTGAATGAGATACTTCCTTGGTTTTCTCAGCAAATAAATTGCCCAAGTTACCAAGTCTCGTTTGTAGAGTAGGCTGTTCAACTTCCGCACGGTTTGCAATACCAAGAGCCATGGAAAGTGAACCAACTTCCGACCCTACAATCTTGAACCGATGACCCTTGGGCTTCAGTCTAGACCCGCGACCACCAAAAAGACCAATCAGCATCCCATGACCACCCTTCTGTCCCTCCTTCAATCCGGAACCACCCTCCAGAAACGCCATAGACCCGTGCCCACCCAAGCTACCCGTCAACCCATCGAGAGGGGGTGACGTTTCGGAAACCGCGACACTTAAATTCCAAACAACCTCAACTCCGAAAGTTGCACCTAATGAATGAGGCGTGTCATTGACAACTGCATCAATTGAATGAGGCGTGTCATTGACATCCGCACCCATTGAATGCATCAAAAACCTAGACCTCTTTTGGATAAAAACCCCCTCGACTTCTAAAACCATAGCATTTCCTAGGCTAATAGGAAAAGAAACATTCTCGAACTCATCACCAGTGTCAAACGTCGTTTGAAGAGGAGCCCTTTCGAATCCCGTAGCCTCCAAGTTTCTAAACCTCTTTTGACGAGCTGCCCCTTTGGTTTCCGTAACCATTGAATACGTTAGGAGAGATGACTCTTCGGTTCTCACCCTTTTCAAGTTTCGATGTCCCATTGAATGAGATGTTTCCTTGGTACTTTCAGCAATTAAATTTGTAGCACAAAACGAGTGAGGCGTGCCATTGACATCCGCAACAAAAGAATGTATCAAATTACTAGACCTCTTTTGGCTAAAAACTCCCGCTTCATTAACCTTAGCATTTCCAAGGTCAATTGGAAATGAAACGCGCCTGAGTCAACCACTAAAGTCCGTGGCCCATGGACTTTCCCAAGACCCATGTCCACCCACCGACCCTCCACAACCCGTGACAAACCTCGAGACCCGTTGATCCCTTAGCGTCCAAAGTGGTCGCGAAAAACCCTTGCACTCGAAACCAGGATCGGAGGCCCAAGGCTTCAAGCCTCAAACCACGAACATCAACACTACCCACTGCACCCGGGTCCACCTCCATACCCGCTTTGACCCGGGTCACCATCAAGAACCGCAAACACCTCGTGAGGCGGGAGGTTTACCGAATCGCAGCAACCTTCCCTACTTCTAAGGAGCCTGCCGGAAAAGCTTCCTTGGAATCAAAGACAATTGAACGGTGAACCAGGGGATTCAACCACAACCCATTATCACCATCACGACCCACCTGCAACCCGTGACCACCCACCTGTCCCGCATTTGACCTGGGAAATCCGTCCAAGACCAGTAAACCTCCATTGTGAAGCTTTTCAACCGAACACTAGCCGAGGTTACCACCGAAGGTTGGGAGAAACCAAGAGCTGCTTTCAACCCAAGACCACCGTCGCGACCCTCTTGCACACCAAGAACACCTCCGATCCGCTAATAACCCATCAACACTCCACTGTCCGAATATTTCGCAATATTGAGGTTAAACAAATCGCCATCGCTAAGTCGCCCCTGAGATGCAAACTTCAAATACATATCTTGTAACTTGTAATCTTGAACAATCAAAATAATCTCTTTCATTCTTTTGGCTGAAATCTTTGTATTCTTTCTCATGGCTATAAGGAAGATACCTTACTCTATAACAAATCAATTAGAGTGAGCGTGAAATGAGCACACAAACTACAACTTAGGATGGATTAGATCAAAGAACAATCCGTGTAGTATATCGGTTGATGAAAATCATAGAAGAAGGAAGACGTAGAAGAGCAACTAGGAAAAAATGTTGAGAGCATTTTCGCCTAGTGAGAGAAACATCTCTCTAACTCTAGAATGTTGTTACTTGAAAGTGTTTTTTGTCTCATGTGTTCTTCAATACTAGTAAGTGTAGTAGTGTCCTTGTAGTTTGGTCCTTTTAGTTTTGTTATTATCTGCTCTATCTTGTACTTGATTACCGTATTAGTTTGTTGTAATTACTGTTAGTTTTCTTCATAAAATTTATCTATAATATTTTTCCTTGACTTATTTACTTTCATCAATTTTGTCTGACATCCTTTATTGTGCCTTCTCTTGAGTCCAATGTCTTTCAGAAATAGTTTATCTACCTCATGGATAAAGTTTGCGTATTATCTACCGCCCACAGGCCCCACTTGTCAGATTACATTGGGTACGTTGTTGTTGTTGTACTGGTATTGTATTATCTGCATATTTACATTCTTGGACTATTATACTTGCTTCATGGTCCTTACTCCTTCATAGTTCTTCCCCTATTATTTTAGGCTTATTTTATTTTATTTTTTATCCGGTGGTTTGTTATCTGCATATTAACATTCTTGCAATATTATACTTGCTTCGGTCACATTAATTAATAAGAATTTTAGTTTAACTTTCCATGTTGATTAATGAGTTTGTGTAATGCTAAAAGAGCATTTGAGAGAAGTGAAAGAAGTATGGATACGATGGCTCTAGCTGAAATGCATAAGCGACCTTGTCAAAATGGGTAATTGCGAGAAACAACGGACTGTAAAGTTACTAGAAACAGGAAAAAAAGTTTTCAAATTTGACATTACAATGAAATGACACAGACCATCACTTCGTGAATATTACTCTACTTGCTTTCTTAGATGCAAATTCCTTATTAAATATGTATGATCAAGTTCTTCTGCTAATTTCTTTTCGATTGATAACATAGCAAGTCCACTCAATCTATCTTGATTCATAGTTGACCGAAGATATGTTTTGATCAACTTCAACTTGGAGAAACTTCTTTCCGCCGAAGCAACGGTAATAGGTAGAGTTAACACGATTCTATAAGCAATCAATGCATTTGGGTAACAATCATCCACTTCCTTCACATAGTTCAATACTTCAATTGTCTTCATTCTACTTATCAGTATAAATTCTCCCAAAAGCTTCAACTCAACAAACAAATCATGCCCATTTATATCGGAGTCCATACCATTTTGCAAAAAAAAATCGAGTTTCCCACAAGATTCCTTCAAATAAGCATCACCCAAACTAAGTGATCGTTTCAAATCAAACAAGAACCCAAAAGTTTTCTCATACAATTGGAATTGTTCAAACCTACTTGCAAATGACACCATAGCATGATCTATTACCTTCATGAAGAATTCAACTCTAAAGGATTCTTCGGGTAGAAACGTCACTTCTTCGCTAGGTTGCTCTCCATCTTTCTTCTTTCTAATGATCCTCCTCTTTGAACGAAATTCAGGTTCAATACCCATTTCTATAGCCATTTATTTAGCTTCATTCATGGCTTCATCACATCCAGTTTCCCTATACGACTGGAAAAAACAAGAAGCCCTTTCAATTGAGTGATAGCCTCCCCAAATGCATATCTTCCGCTTGCAAAGCCTTGCTAACAACATGAACTCGGTATAACAACTTGTGCCAAACAATCATGCTAATCAAGAACTCGAAGTCTTCTAATTGTTCAGTTGCAACGGACATTGCTAGACTTCTTGTGAGAGGATCATCGGTAGCTTTTGACAAGTGAATTAATGCATCTCTTACCTTGGGAGCTTGGAACCGTATAGCTTTAACACTTTCATGGTGACTTTCCCAACGTGTTTGAGATAAAGGCTTGAGAGTGAGACCGCTCACGTTTTCTTTGAAGATATTTGTCACGACCCGAACCCGGGCCCGTGACTGGTGCCTTACCCCGGGCACCCAAGTAGCCATACATCATCAGAGTAATCAGCGGAACATAAAACACATACATGAAACCAATAAAGCAAACAAGATGTCGAGAAAAACTTGCCTTTCGTATATATAAATAACAACTCTTACAAATGAACAGTTTAATCCTTTTTACAAACCCCGCCACAACAAGATTACTGCACTCTACGAATGATATGATAACAACGACGGGACAGGCCGTCATACCACGAATGTAAGCACCTACAACAACAGTGGGACTATACGAAGATAAGCCTCGGAGAAACGGAGCTTTCCCAAACGCGAATTGTGACCCTAAGAGCGAGGATCAACGATGGTGTACCTTTTACCTGGCGATGAACGCAGCCGAAGGAGGTCGATAACAAAGAGTATGTGAAATCGAAATAAATCGTAAATGAAATCATAGTAGTCTATATAAAGCGGGAGACATGTATGATAACCAAACTACGCTTCACAATAAATAGCAATATGTCAAGTCGTGGACTCGCGCCTCAAAGTCATCACTCAAATATAACTATGGGCCTCAAGCCCATAACATCAATCATGCGCGTGGAACACCTTCCTCACCGCTAGCTTTATGATATAAAAGCACCAAGAAATGCACATGAACACGGGTCCCACTGTGTCCTAATAAAACGATGAGGTAAGTACGAAGGCATAACCGACTACTAACACCTACAAGACTAACGGTCATAAAGCGTATCATGATATCTGTCTGCACGCCACATGATCAAAGCGGTCACTGCGCGCATGATCGGATGCGCGTCTAGCCCCGAACTCTCCGCACTCGCGTAGGCCAACCTCGTAGGCCCGCATGAGGTATTCCTCGATCGAGGGTAGCTACTCCCGATCGCCCCGACTCGCATCGCGTGGCCACAAAGACCGCATGACCACAAGGGCCGCAAACTAACACGAACTCCCGTAGTTCCGCGTGGATCCACGACCCGCATGAGGTATTCTCGAATCATGGTCCTGCATCACCGAGTCTACCCCGACGGAGGCGACAACCTCCGGAAACAAGTCAAGGTGAGTGGTACAATACCAACATAACGGCTGAGAGTCAAACAACTTTAAGCGCAGTCGAGGGGAAACCCCTTTACACTAACATCACAAGATACAATCACACGTAGCATCCTAGCATGTTTACTTAACAAATCAACAAGAGAGTATTACAAGGCAATCACAAACCAACATAATCAAGTTATATACACAAGGTACTTTCTACTATACGATTAACAAGATCGGGTTTTTATCCCCAAAGTACTTCATACATTAACTCTTTAAAAGATACGTTACTTTCACAAAAACCACACAATACGTAGTATATGAAAATAGAGTGATTATCTTTTGAAGTAAATCAAAACACTTACCTTTGTAAAATCAAGTAACAACATTATTTTCCAAACGTCCAAGTTTGCCTAATTTCAAATGTTCACGTTTCTTATTTTAGAAAGGTTTCGTAGTTCATAGTTTTATTCATTTAAGAATATAATTCTCTTTTAAACCATCTGAGGAACATAAGCCTTATATGTGAGTAGGATATTCTTGTTTATAACAATCTTATTACAGCAGCCATGATCTAGGAAATATCATTTTGTCTCATCTTAGCTTCTATGGATGGAAGTTTCTCGGTTTTTAATGTCAAAACATTTCCTTTTATTAACGCTGCAGTGGTTTGTCGATACACATTCTGATTTCCGAAATCAGTAAAACATTCTTAAGCCGTTATACCTAACTTTCCATAAAGCTAGTATAACTCTTAAGTTTTCAAAAACCAAGTATTACTCTTCTTTCAAAATGATTCAAAAATCTTTTGAAATACTTCAAGTTCTTCATTATCACATAACCAACCAGCTTATAGTTCAAATCGATTACCTTTTAAAACCACAAGTATTTTCTTACATACATAAAGTCGTTATAACCAACTTCCCATAAAGCCGTTATAACCCTTTATGTTTTAGACCAATCAAATACATTTAACACGTATACGTCTCGTACTACATAGTTACACACGTATCATGCTAGAAGAGATAGGAAGAGGTTCACATACCTCGCGAGTATCGACTAATAGCAAAACGCTCAAGTACTCAACCCGGCCACTCCTTAAGCCAAGTAGATCGCGCCACGCATAGTACTTCCACCTATAAGGCCACAAGGCGCTTTATTAACATTTAGGTCTCTTCGTAGAACATTCTGAAAATTCAAAGCACCTCCCCATGGCAACAGCGTAAATCTCTCCTCTATCTGGGCCGCTACCAAGCCAACCAGGGGTTATACGTCTAATCCGGACGTGCACAATTCTACCTCACGAAAAAGCTACACAAGTCATGTAATACACCCTATGTAATTACAGATTCTTTATTCTTCAGCTTAAGTCAAAAGACATTGCCGATGACTACGTTGATTCTATATATAGTATACTTCAACTATATATTCTAACAACATGTAATTTCCAATTACAATAGGGGGACAAGATAATTACCTCGATAAGCCCATAATTATCCAAGTATAAAGTCGATCCTGGGCAACGTTTAGCTCCAACTCCGTGCGCTCCAACCCGCTCCAAACTACCCTTAGAAGTTCTAACCAACTTCTACCATACTACTCCAACTAACCATGGAGATTTTCCTTAGGGTTTCGGTTTGGTGACTGACGGGAAGTATAATAGTATTTCTGGGCTTTACGTATAGGTATAACCTTAGAATACTACAAGGTATAAGGCTAAGGTATTTTGGGCATTATAACAATACTTGGAGAGTATTTCACACCACAAGGGGTATTATCTGAAAGCAACTAGGCAGGGGTACCCCACTAGCACCACAAGGAGGGGAGGGCTCTCGGCGAGGGGCCTCACAAGGGGAGGGCGAGAACAACTCTTCAAGGAGGGAGGATTTCAAAGACTTAGAAAATATTTGGATGAAGAAGTCTTCACAAAGGGGGGGTATTTATAGGTCAAGCCAAGGCCAACCAATGGCCAAGATCATGCCAAGTGCAAGGCAAGTGTAGGGCCATGATCATGCCAAGTGCACCTTATCCAACTACCACAAAAATATCCTACCAACCCCTTGACCAAACAAGGCCATTTCGTCCACCCTATTGCCGCCCAACGTGCTCCAATGAGAGGGTGCCAAGTGGCGCCCTCTTGTTGGTCCAAAATGTTACGTCTCTCGGAAAAATCCGCAAAAATAAGAAATGACATAGCCGGAATTTTCCCTACGAAAGCTGTGGAAACGTTTCGTCGAAAAACGACTCCAATCGGGTGTTGTGCACAAAAATAATTTCGGCCAAGCACTTTAAGGCACAAACTTTTCTCGCACGTCCCACGCATATACTGAAATACGGGGTATAACATTCTTCCCTCCTTAGAAACATTCGTCCCGAATGTTCCTTCTAAGTCTCAAAACAAACGTGCGCCAGTATAGTCTTCACTACTATACTTACGAGAACAAACCTGCCACAAATGGCCACAACATCACCTGCGCAAAAATACTTACATCCAAGTCCACGAGGAAACACCTCTAACATCACAAACGCTCCCATCCAAGGGTCTAAAATCTAATTCCTTCGCACTTTCTCCATACAAAAGAAATGGTCACATCTCTGCTCGCAATACATGCTCGCTTCTCCCCGATACCACTTTTGTCACTTTGCCGCGAGGTTCTAGTGTCACTCTGGCGACCCAACAAATGGTACCGGACTGCATGCGATCCCTTAGGCTGTCGTACACTCGAACTCTTACCACATTTCTGATACTGCTTCAGTTTCCAAAACTCGGGGTTACTATCTCTAACGTGGTCATCATTAACTGGGAATACTCTGGATGGATCTCCGATACTTTCCCGATTATAACAATACGAAAGACCGGACATACTGCCTCCTAAGTCGGACGACAAATGCTAACATATAGGCAACCTGGCCTATTCTTCACATGAACTCAAAAGGGCCCAAAGTAACTCGGGCTAAGTTCCCTCTGTTTTCCAAAACTCGTCACACCCAACCCGGGGTGGTACTTTCAAGAAGACCGACCGTCAACATTAACTCTAAGCGCCGTCGCCGATTATCCGCACGATTTCTCCGAGCGGAACCTCTTCTAGACAAGCTTTACCTATCCACGATCTGCTGGAACAAGCCTGAACCAACTATCTGAATCTTGCCAACATCGAACCAATCGACCGGCGACTTACACATCCGCCCCTACAAGGCTTCATAAGGCGACATCCGAACACTGAAATGGTAGCTTAAACACTCCCTCCACAGGAGACAACAATCCTTGCAACTATCCCTGAAATCCAAACACTGGCCCGAGGATGAATACGATATGGAGACTCACCTGAGTTCCTAACCCTGCCTGGTAAAACTTTTTAGAAAACGAAAAATAGCCACAACCTGGGCTTCACTGTCTGTCATAAGGTGAAGGTAGGCACCCCGTGCAGCCTTACAACCTTTCTGATAAATCAACACTGCCGAGTAAACGGTCCTGACCGAAAAACACGACGGGCTGCCCCCATCGGTCCGACTACTGGTTGAACGCATCCACGAACTCATACGCTGGTTAACTAAACTTGGGCCTAACACCCTCATAACCCTAACATAAGGCGGGACCACCACAAACTGACCCCACCACCATACATGCCGCGGGTTGACCCGCAACATGGCCTCAACCCGACCCGGCACGCGCAAAACACTAGCTCCCCGAAGGAAAGCTCTCACTAATCACGTTACGAAAACCTAGCGGTCTTCTTAGCTCAACTACCCTCTTTCATTCCACACTACTCAGGGACTTATCCCACAAACATAGCTCACGTGCACTATGCACTCCTCTAAGGGTCAAACATAAACATACGTCTTTTACTCGAGATGGCCTTACCTCTAAGGTCTTTACGTATAACACTCTAAGGCTCACATTTTTTTTTCTATCCCCCAAAATCTTACTCGGTTAAACAACCATGATTTCCTAATCACAACTAACACACTGCTATCAGAACATAGCACTTATGATATACCCATCTTATCACACATACTGATCTCTAGAGGGTTAAGGATATGTCTGTATCTATTGCTTCACTCCCCTTTGTCGTTCTAATCAAACCTGCCCCGTAGGGCGCATAGCCAAGAAAGATGACGAACTACCCACCGATCCTGAAGGCTAAGTCCTCCTACTAGGACACTCTTCCGACATCAGACCCTGATGGTCGTAGGTACAACAAGTACCAAACTAAAAAGACGACATTCCGGATGGCGACGCGCCACCGTGAATCGGAAGCCACGAGTTCGACCAACTCTGCGTACGAACGCCCCGAACCCCGGAGGACCTCTCGCACCGGTGGATGTGCAAATCTAATCCACGCTGGTGAGGTGACTCGCCGAAAGTTACCAAAGGACCTTGCGCGCTCCGCCTCTTCGCCCTTCGTTAACCCGTTGATCTCTACGCTTCGGCCGCTGCGCGTAAGCCCGCATACTGTGCCATGCTCAAGCCCAATCAAGAATTACTCTTGCACAACCTCTTTTAGATAGTCCTCAAGACTCGCGGTACATCGGTATACTTTCGTAGCCAAATCCATAGCTAGTAATGTGGTCGCTTCGCGATCTAAGTTCACCGTTCGGCCGTGGAACCGAAGGTTCAAATGTCATGGCCGCAGTAGAACCGCCGCCTGCTTAACTCTCTGGGGCTGTGACGTCGCAGAACTCTCCAAATGAAGCACTACCTAGGTAAAGTGGGCTGTGCCCTCGTAACCTCGTAACTCTACTCGCAGACTCCGCCGCTTTGCCCTCCCGGTCCGGGTTGCCTACGCGAGGCATACCAGTGAGGAAAGAAATACGTGAGAGGGTCCAACTTACAACACGGCTCTAAGGCACGATCTCGAGTGAGAAGAATAGAAACCAATCCTAAATATCCTATAGCCTCACGATTATTGGCGTAGTGCACAACACACCGATAATCAAGACTGCTGGATACGGTCAGACACTTTCCGAGGATTAATCGCTCGATACCACTTTTGTCACGACCGAACCCGCCCGTGGTAGTGCCTTACCGGGCACCCAAGTAGCCATACATCATCGAGTAATCGTGAACATAAAACACATACATGAAACCAATAAAGTGCAGCTTGATGTCGAGAAAAACTTGCCTTTTCGGCGTATATATAAATAACAACTCTTATAAATGAACAGTTTAATCCTTTTACAAACCCGCCCACAAAGATTACAGACCTCTACGAATGATATGACAACAACGACGGACGGGGCCCGTCATACCCCGAATGTAAGCACCTACAACAACAGGGGACTATACCAAGATAAGCCTCCGGAGAAACGGAGCTTTCCCAAACGCTGAACTGTGACCCTAAGAGCGAGGATAAACGACTGGTGTACCTTTTACCTGCGGCATGAACGCAGCCAAGGAGGTCGATAACAGTGCAGAGTATGTGTGAAATAAATACATCAGAAATGAAATCATAGTAGTCTATATAAAGCAGGAGACATGTATGATAACCAACTCAAACTCGCGATAAATAAGCGATATGTCAAGTCGTGACTCACGCCTCAAAGTCATCACTCAAATATAACTATGGGCCTCAAGCCCATAACATCAATCATGCGGTGGAACACCTTCCTCACCGGTAGCTTTATGATATAAAAGCACCAAGAAATGCACATGAACACGTGTCCCACTGTGTCCTAATAAAGCAAGACAGGTAAGTGCGAAGGCATAACCGACTACTAACACCTACGATTAACGTGGTCATAAATCGTATCATGATATCTGTCTAGACCGTCACATGATCAAAGCTGGTCACTCGCCCAGATCGGATGTGCGTCTAGCCCCGAACTCTCCGCGACTCGCGATAGGCCAACCTCATAGGCGCGCATGAGGTATTCTCGCGTCGAGGGTAGCTACTCCCGCATCGCCCCGGACTCGCACCGCATGGCCACAAAGACAGCATGACCACAAGGGCCGCAAACTAACACGAACTCCGTAGTTCCGCATGGATCCCCGACCCGCGTAGGTATTCTCGAATCATGGTCCTGCATCGCCCGAGTCTACCCCGCGAGGGCATCTTAACCTCGAAACAAGTCAATTTGAGTGGTAAAATACCAACATAACTACTGAGATTAAAACAACTTTAAGCGCAGTCGAGGGGAAACCCCTTTACACTAACATCACAAGATACTATCACACGTAGCATCCTAGCATGTTTACTTAACAAATCAACAAGAGAGTATTACAAGGCAATCACAAACCAACATAATCAAGTTATATACACAAGGTACTTTCTATTATACGATTAACAAGATCGGGTTTTTATCCCCAAAGTACTTCATACATTAACTCTTTAAAAGATACATTACTTTCACAAAAACCACACAATACCCGTAGTATATGACAATAGAGTGATTATCTTTTGAAGTAAATCAAAACACTTACCTTTGTAAAATCAAGTAACAACATTATTTTCCAAACGTCCAAGTTTGCCTAATTTCAAATGTTCACGTTTCTTATTTTAGAAAGGTTTCGTAGTTCATAGTTTTATTCATTTAAGAATATAATTCTCTTTTAAACCATCTGAGGAACATAAGCCTTATATGTGAGTAGGATATTCTTGTTTATGACAATCTTATTACAGCAGCCATGATCTAGGAAATATCATTTTGTCTCATCTTAGCTTCTATGCAGATGGAAGTTTCTACTGGTTTTTAATCTGTCAAAACATTTCCTTTTTATTAACGCTGCAGTGGTTTGTCGATACACATTCTGATTTCCAAATCAAGAAACATTCTTAAGCCGTTATACCTAACTTTCCATAAAGCTAGTATAACTCTTAAGTTTTCAAAAACCAAGTATTACTCTTCTTTCAAAATGATTCAAAAATCTTTTGAAATACTTCAAGTTCTTCATTATCACATAACCAACGATTATAGTTCAAATCATTACCTTTTAAAAACCACAAGTATTTTCTTACATACATAAAGTCGTTATAACCAACTTCCCATAAAGCCGTTATAACCCTTTATGTTTTAGACCAATCAAATACATTTAACACACGACGTCTCCCGCACTACATAGTTACACACATATCATGCTAGAAGAGATAGGAAGAGGTTCACATACCTCGCGACAGTATCGACTAATAGCAAAACGCCCAAGTACTTCAACCCGGCTACTCCTTAAGCCAAGTAGATCGCGCCACGCATAGTACTTCCACCTATAAGGCCACAAGGCGCTTTATTAACATTTAGGTCTCTTCGTAGAACATTCTACGTAAAATTCTAAGACTCCCGCAACAACAGCGTAAATCTCCTCCTCTATCGGCCGGCTACCAAGCCAACCAGGGGTTATACGCCTAATCCGACGTACAATTCTACCTCGCGTAAAAGCTACACAAGTCTCATCAATACACCTATGTAATTACAGCTCGATTCTTATTCTTCGAGCTTAAGTCAAAAGACATTGCCGACAGACTACGCTCGATTCTATATATAGTATACTTCAACTATATATTCTAACAACATGTAATTTCCAATTACAATAGGGACAAGATAATTACCTCGATAAGCCCATAATTATCCAAGTATAAAGTCGATCCCGGCAACGTTTAGCTCCAACTCCGTGCGCCCAACCCGCTCCAAACTACCCTTAGAAGTTCTAACCAACTTCTACCATACTACTCCAACTAACCATGGAGATTTTCCTTAGGGTTTCGGTTTGGTGGACTGACGGAAGTATAATAGTATTTACGGGCTTTACGATAGGTATAACCTTAGAATACTACAAGGTATAAGGCTAAGGTATTTTGGGCATTATAACAATACTTGAGAGTATTTCACACCACAAAGGGGTATTATACTAAAGCAACTAGGCTAGTGGTACCCACGCTAGCACCACAAGGAGGGGAGGGCTCTGCGGGGGCCTCACAAAGGGGGGAGGACGAACAACTATTCAAGGGAGGAGGATTTCAAAGACTTAGAAAATATTTGGATGAAGAAGTCTTCACAGGGGGTATTTATAGGTCGCCAAGGCCAACCAACGATGGCCAAGATCATGCCAAGTGCAAGGCAAGTGTAGGGCCATGATCATGCCAAGTGCACCTTATCCAACTACCACAAAAATATCCTACCAACCCCTTGACCAAACAAGGCCATTTCGTCCACCCTATTGCCGCCCAACGTGCTCCAATGAGAGGGTGCCAAGTGGCGCCCTCTTGTTGGTCCAAAATGTTACGTCTCTCGGAAAAATCCGCAAAAATAAGAAATGACATAGCCGGAATTTTCCCTACGAAAGCTGTGGAAACGTTTCGTCGAAAAACGACTCCAATCGGGTGTTGTGCACAAAAATAATTTCGGCCAAGCACTTTAAGGCACAAACTTTTCTACGTACGTCCTTACGTACATACTCTGGAAATACGGGGTATAACAATATTCCATCTCTTGGTTGAAGATGAAAATAATGTATAAATACGTTGTATCACTCCAAAGAAAGATATTGCCTTATCACTACAATAAGCGATGTCACAAAGAGTAAGGTTAAGTGAATGACATCCACAAGGAGAGTAGAAGGCCCTAGGATTGATATCAAGTAATCTTCTTTGGACACCTTTGTTTTTTCCTTTCATATTAGCCCCATTGTCGTATCCTTGCCCTCTTATGTCATCAACCGCAAGCCCAAGATCGCCTAAAGTATTAAGAAGGGTCTCAAAAAGACCTTTTCCGGTCGTATCATCCACTTTTATAAATCCAATGAAAGACTCCTCAACCTTAGCCGAAGTTCCCGAAACATCTACATACCGAATGATAAGAGACATTTGTTCAACTTGGCTAACATCCGGGGTGCAATCAAGGAGTATCGAATAATATTTCGATTCCTTTATTTTCTTAAGAATTACGTTCTTAACTTCATTTGCCATCAAAAGGATCAACTCATTTTTAATGTTGTGTCCAAGATAATGTTTCCGAGTCTCTTTTCCTCGAATGCGGCGAAGATGTTCTTGCATTATAGGATCAAACTCACCAATCATCTCGATCTAGCCAAGGAAATTTCCATTGTTCTGTTCATCAATCTTCTCATTAGAACCACGCAATGCCAAATTACATTTGGCGAGTGTTTTCACAACCGCGAAAATCCTTATCAATACTTGCCTCCAATGCTCCTTATCTCGAGTAACTTTTGCTTGATTTACCTTTTCAATTGGTGTCTTTGTTTCAAACCTCTTCTCCAACTCAACCCAACTCGCCCTACAAGAAATATGAGCATGAGTACTTTCGTGTTTAGTGAGGCTTTGACCTAAATTTCTCCAATCATCATATCCTTCGCTAGATAATTTCTTTGTAGTTCTTGAGAACAACTTGCAACAAAAGCAAAATACTTTATCACAAGCATTAGAATAGACTAACCATTTTCTATCTTTCTTATCCCCATTGGGCATCACACGAGTGTAATATGTATGAGAGAAACTTCTACAAATATCACCTTGTATGTATTTTGGATAATCAAAATCAAGTTCATTACGCTTCAACGGTCCTTTTTGTACAACCATATCTCTAAAATTTTGAGAGATAAGGGTACCCCAATTATTTGGATCGGAAATGTCTAAAGAAATATCTTCCTCCATATTTGCCTCCACAATATTCACCGCAACTTCTTCCACCAAATTTTCTTGTACTTCGGCAATATTATTATTAGCCGCAACTTCTTCCTCCTCTTCAATGGGTACTTGTTGTCCGTCATCTTCTTGAATATCATCCACACTCACTTCAACATCTTCGTTCTCCTCATTATGTTTTTGCTTCTTGAACAAGGTTGCAATCTTACCCCTTTGTTTTCTATTACCTTCTGCGATTGCCAATCTTTTTCTTAGTTTTTCTTGTCCACCCGCGACCATATTGAAAGAGAAGAGACCTATTAATTTGGGATGTAAAAGCTATTCTCAATGCGGATGAAAAGAGAAGATGGAAATTGGTATTTGGTAAATACCTAAACCTAATAAAAATATAATTTTTTTCCTACAAAATATGGGTTGTTTTTTTTTCCTCTGATAATGGGCCGCAAGCCATGGCTTGCCCTGCTTGCTGGCTGGGCCGGGCTTGTATGGGTAATTTAGCTTATGAACTCCAAAGCATAATAAGTTGTCGGATACTAGTCTATGAAAGAGAGCTCCATTTTTCTCCGGTAGAACAACTGGCATTTTGACTAGTGTCCCACTTAAAAATCAATGGACAATATCTATTTTAATTGAAAGAAGTGTTTTAACCTAGGGGTAGCCAAGAGGTAGGCGGGTCGATCGATCCGGAGGGATGGGGAGGGTTAGGACGGGGGCTCCGGCGGGATTAGCGGGTCTAGTCAGTAGGGGGATTTTTTTTAAACACTTAATTTAAAAAATATTTTAACACTTAAATAATTGAACAAGATATTGAATAACAACATCTCAAAGCTATTTTTGTGTCTCTTATATTATTTAATAGAAATATGATTTTTTTGTAAGAAACAATGGTCATATTTGTCCTCCATTAAAGCATGAGATCAAATATGTCCATTTGTTTCAAGTATGAGGTCAAATATGTCCTTCAGGTTAGCAAAATGGTCATATTTTCCCTCAATTGGACGGAAATCCCACGTGGATGCCACGTGGACGCCACATTAGATCCACTTGAAAGACACATTGCGGGTGGAATCTGACGTGGCATCCACGTGGAATTTTCGTCCAATAGAGGGAAATTATGACCATTTTGCTAACCTGAAGGGCGTATTTCACCTCATACTTGTAACAGAGGGCAAATATGACCCTTTTTCGAAAGTTCGATCGCAAATATGACCATTTTCCCATTAAAAATTTTGTAATTGATTTTCTTTTAAATTTCTACTATGTAAAAGTAAGCGGAAAAAAAAAGTAGAAAAAGGCAAGAGGGTTTTAATAGGCACTTACCCACGTTCTATTAATGCAATGTAACTATGCAAAATATCTCAGTTAGCTATTTGAATAACAAAAATATTTGTTAATGCAAAATTTATCTTTACCCTAATCTTGCAATTTTTTTAAAGGAAAATATAGCCAATAAAACGCAAGTTGTTTTTGCTCCTTTTTTACTTTGATTTTAAGTTTGAGTTAATCCAAGTCAACATTCTCATCGATTGATTTTTAATTTAAAGCTGATTATAAAATTAGTTGTGCTTTTATTCAAAGTTAAATAAAATTCATGTGCTTTCTGAAGAAAGCCACGAGCTAAATTTGTTGGATCATGGAATTGAAATCAGAAGAAAGCCATTGAGCTAAATTTGTGAGCAAAATCAAAATTTATGCGATTATTTATATTGAGAAATTTATCATTCTCCTTTGAAATCTATACGAGAGTCGGTCAAATAATCGCAAATATTTTGATTTTGGTCACAAAATTTTTTTAATGGGAAAATGGTCATATTTGCCATTGAACTTTCGAAAATGGTCATTTTTGCCCTCCATTACAAATATGAGGTCAATTATGGAGGGCAAATATGCCCTTCAGATTAGCAAAAGGGTCATATTTGTCCTGAATTGGACGAAAACCCCACGTGAATGCCACGTCGGATCCCACTCGCCATGTGTCTTCAACGTGGCATCCACGTGGGATTTTCGTCCAATTGAGGTCAAATATGACCCTTTTGCTAATCTAAAGGGCATATTTGACCCCATACTTGTAACTAAGGGGCATATTTGACCCCATACTTGTAACTAAGGGGCATATTTGACCTCAGACTTTAACGGAAGTCAAATATGACTCTTTTCCTTTTGTGTAATACAATTTCAAAATTTCAACTTTCTTTAAATTGAATTTTCAACACTAAAATTGACATTCACACCTACATTCACAAAATTTCAGCATTGAAATCTATTGTATATCGTCAGATATTTACTAAAAAAAATGGAAAATTAAAAATAATTTGGGGGAATATTCAAATTGATTGGAAAAACGGATGTTTTCCTAATAATTGGTCACGCCAAACCGCCTAGCGGCAGTTTGACCGGTTACGTATCGAAAAAATATGCAAAATAATTTTTTTTTGGTAAAACGGACATCCGAGCGCAGAGTTATGACCATTTAAAGTTGCACCAATTTACAACGACTTTCTCTCCCTACATTTTTCTACAATTGAATTAGATTTTTAACCACTACTTTTGTCAATGCTTCTGTGATATGTTAATTAAGTTCATGTCGCATTCGACTTCCATAAAAGCTTCATAGGTTGGCTTCGATCTAGCCACGCAAAGACAAACATACCATTAAATGTCAATAAGGCTTCAATATATTTACTATAATAACACACTTTATATTTAGAGGCATTCATAACACATCTCATGTTGCTACTTTATTTGCTAATATCGAAAATGGTCGTTGTGCAACAGTTATTTTTAAAAAGGGGGGCGGGCGGGTCGGGATGGTGGCGGTCCTGGGCGAGGTCGGGATGGGGCGACAGTCTGCACACTACATCACCTGCCACCCAGGATTTTCGGGCAACAGACTGCGCCAGCTGGAGCAACTGCCCCCCAGGATTTTCGATGCACACACAGAAGCCTGCATGGGCCATTTTGAGTCCATCACATCTGCGTCTGTTGAACTGCAGCAATAGCAATAAACATTCCAAGATTTGTTGCACAGTAGGGCAGTAGCCTTTATTGGCTGACTGCCTTGGGCCACCAAATTGACTTAACTTTTCCATCTATTTTGGCTAAGTTCTTTTCATGGCCAAGGGGAAAGAGAAGCAGCATTTTACCTCTCCGCCCATTAAAATGGGAGAGGCCTCCATCGAGCTCACTAAGAGGGTTGAAGTACTTCCTAAAAAAGCCAATATCCCCCACGAGAACCCGATTGTCCCTTCAGCCCACATGGGCGTCGAGCTAGTGTTGGCCAAAACAGTGCCTCCTCTTAACTTAAGGTCGGGCTATATGCATAACAAGGAGGCCATATCAATCCCATCCTCTTGCACACTAGGCTCGAAGGACACAGTCTAATCGTCGGAGAAACCTTTCTTAGATGACCAGACGACCTCCACCAAGCCAACGGACAAAGCGAAAAAGCCTGCAGCCTGGAATAGGCCATTCAAAGGCAACTGAGACACCACCAGTGGGCTAAAGCTTTATTATGTCCCAGATTCCAAACAAGATGGCCCAATCGACTTTGAGGATTTTGATTTTGACGATATCTCAGAAAAGTGGGGGCACACACTTGTGGGATACTTTGCTATAAAATATCTCGGTGGTCAAGCCCTTCAAAAACTTTGCAGATCTTGGGGAGTTACCAATAATTTCAATGTCCGCACAAGCAGTTGGATCGTCTTCAAATTCCAGTCAGTCGAGGATAAAGACAAGGTACTCAACTCCGGACCACAATTTGTTTATGGTACAACTTTGATCCTCAAAGACATGCCTAAATGCTTTGCTTTTGAGAGCCAATAATTATGCACAATGCCTCTTTGGGTTAGGCTCCCTTCACTGCCCTTAGAGATGTGGAATGACAGGGCACTTAGAAGCATTTTTTCGAGAGTTGGCAGACCAATTGTTACTAACAAGCTTACCCATATTTTGAGTCAAACTTCATATGCACGCGCCCTCATGGAATTTGACATATCGGCTGATTTAGTTCACTTAGTTGAGCTTAACATTCGAACAGACGCCCCATTGGTACAAGAAATTATATACGAGCAGGTCCCAAGCTTCTGCACGGTATGCAAGAGAGTTGGGCATTCTAGCTCAGCTTGCTAAGCGACTTCCAAGGACACCAAAGAAAAGCACCCAGGCACAACTTGTTAAGCCTGTTGGGGCCAAAGGTATGGCTGTTCACACTTACCTTGGCTCTCCAACTTCCCCCAGGCCTTCTAGTTTATATGGTTGAGAATGAACCATGGACAATCAACAAAGAATTGTCAGCTTCAAAAGCGTTGCTTTGGAAATAAGCTAAAAGAGAGAAATAGACTCCATCAAATAGAATCACACTTGGGTGATGGTTGATCTTCCTCCGGGAAAAGAACTTATGGGTTGTAAAAGTGGATACTCAAATTGAGTACAAAGTGGATGGATCTATTGACGAGTATAAGGCATAATTGGACATGTGCTCCCATGTGAATAGTTTAACCTCCAGGGTCACTGCAGTCATGCATGACATGGATATTGAGACAGTCTTCCTAACCAGAGAGTTGGTTTGATGAACTGTTGGGCTTCTTCCTGAACTTCCATTATGGTCCCTGAAATATTTACATTTTGGTTCTGGAAGTTTCAGAAAAATAGAAACAATCAATCTGACTACAGAGACATTGATTCTGAATCTAGAAAGCCAACATTTGGAAAACCAAAGATCCGAAAGTGGAAGAAGAAAGTATTATGGAACAACCCGAGGGGTATGTAGTTCCAAGGAAGAGAAGAAAGTCTGTCAACTTGTCAAAATCTCTGTGCGGGCTGAAACAAGCCCCAAAGTAATGACACGAAAACCTTGATAGTACTCTACTATCGAAGGGCTTCTCCATTAAAGAGTGTGACAATTTGTCTGCATGGAAAAGATAATTCTAACTCATGTATGATATGCCTTTACATAGACGACATATTTATCACAAAGAGTAATCCTAGGTTGATCCTAGAAGTATGTTGAAATAAAATTTTGACATGAATGATATGGGTATTACATATGACATCTTAGGAATTGGGAATTCCAAGACATCTAACAGACTCGTCTAAACCAAACTCACTTGTGAGACGTTTTGACAGTCCCGTTGAAGTCACCAATGGATATGAATCATAGAATTGATTGGAATCATGGTGCACCCATTAATCATGAGTGATAGACGCATGTCACATGTAGTTCAATGTATTTTACACACTACAATTGACTGCATCACCATAAAGAAGATCGATTTAACTTAGTTCACTGGTAATGATCGATAGAAGGCTTTAAATGTGATGTGACGACATCTGAATTATTTATCTGTCTATGGATTATGATATTATGGATGTCCAGCGGTTCTGGGAAAACACAGTGATGCAAACCGGATATCATATCTAAAGAACACCAAAATCCACAAGTGGATATGTGTGGTGTGTCTTTAGAAAATCCTCTAAGCAAATTTGCATCAGCCGATTCGTGATGGAATAGGGGTTTATCTCTTTGTACAAAGCATGATGAGAAGTTGAGTAACTTCACAACCTCATAGAAGATGTCCCTTATCGGGAGTAACTCGTGCTTTCGTCAGTTATACACTGTAAGGGCACGGATGATGACGTCTGGACATATCTATCGCAGACATAAGACCATATGGCAGTTGATCCGGGGACACATCCTTGATTACTGAATCAAAGGATATACCGGACCCTTTCCTTAAGAGATTACCCAAAGATCAAGAGTTCTGCTTGTCTAGGGGAATGTGCTTAAAACACAATCAATAAGAACCGATAATGTGGACACCCAACCTTACAGACTAGAGATCCCAAGAATAAGGTTCAATGGAAAAACTAAATTGTAAAGTTTCAGTTGAGTGCTTCGGTGGAAGCAAGAGCACATTGGATAATGATTTCTTCTTAGAAACATAAATCCAAGGTCGTTCCCGCGATAGACATAAAGTACTACCTGCACAGTGGGTAAAGGGTAAATTTCCAAACCTTTCATGATGTTCAATGATTGAGGTTAGGTTGGGGAAATTTTTAATGGTGCATAACACTTATGTAGTGGGGTATTGCAGGATACCTTGTAGGAGACCACCTATTTAAGTGCGAGGACAGACTGCCTCAAATGAACGCACTTAAGAATCCATGTGTGTCCACGGCCCACGACGGACAAAAACATAAAGAAGGATTGAGTAGGAAAGGTGTTATGTGTGTATCATTGTCTTGGCTTACACTAAATACTGACGATTCAAGACATCGTGTTCACCGCGCAGTAAATAAGTCTAATGATATTCCACTATGGAAGGTTATCACGCCCCGAATTTTCCTAAGTCTTTACTTAGGGCGTGATGACACCTGGACAATTATTTCCCACCAGGAGCTCCATTTAATTCTCTTTATTTAGAAATTTGAACTTATATTCAAATACGGAGCTATTAATAAAAATAACAATAAAAAAAATCTGTTTATGACTTTATTAAAAACATAACGCGAGCTAATGCTCGTGCAAATATTGTTTCTACATAGACATACTGACAAAGATTATTCTAAGTTGGAAGGGAGACCATTCCACACGGGCATTTCCCGAGACATCGAATCGACATTCGAACTCGACGCAGTACCAAGCCCGAAGCAATGGACTTGGTATGACAAGAGGCCGCGGGACGATCGCTAGCCTTGGCGTGGAGCTTCTATCACGCTTTCCTGAAACATGTTAAATAAAGAGTCAGCCCTACCATCTGGGGCTGAGTGAGAACCTTACCCTGCAATTCAAAGTAACACCACAATATTCCAAGTGCAATCACATTATAACGTAATAAGCATATTACAAAAACATATCATGTTACAACACTTTTAAATATGCAACAACTCCTCATAGGAAATTCTCGGTTTAACTAACACTTCATTTTATCTCGTATATACGTTAAGACATTCCTCGCATTTCCATATGTTTATTACATTTATATATTTGTGAACGCGTATTCACTTTTCATATTTATATATAGGTGAACATGTATTCATCTTTCATATTTGTTGCGCGCGCAACCCGATCCATTATATTTACGTATTTGTGAACACGTATTCACTTTACGCTTTGTTACTGCGCAACCCGATCCATTATGTTTACGTATTTGTGAACGCGTATTCACTTTACGCTTTGTTGCGGCAACCCGATCCATTATATTTACGTATTTGTGAACACGTATTCACTTTACGCTTTGTTGCGGCGCAACCCGATCCATTATGTTTATATTTATATATTTATGTGAACACATATTCACTTTTCATATTTTTCGTAAGATCGAAGAAATAATATTCTCTTTCCCAACATTCTGTCATTCATACTTGTAACGATTATAACTTTTTAACCATAACTCCAACTAAGGTGTTTCTCAAGCGAAAACTAAGGTAAGACGGTGATCTTTCACTGTACCAAATTTCATTTAAAACTACTTTGGGTAACTAACACAAATTTATCCTCAAAACAACCACATGAAATTTATTTCGGCATAATTTTTATTAAACAGAACTCAATCTTAGAATAGTCATAACTCCTAATCTGTAAACCCGTTCAAGCCCCATAAATCTCAAAACGACGAGAACAGAGAGCTACACGTCTCCATGTGAACCATCCTTTCATATTCTGTACCATTTGGTACAGTTTTACACTTTTATTCGCTGCCCTTTCTGGATCTCGATAGATCCGAGGCAGAAACTTTAAACAGCGATAACTCTCAATCCGTAAGTCTGATAGACCTCCGTAAGGTCTCAAAATGTCCACAACAGAGAGATCTAGAACTTTCATTTAGCACCAATTTTCATATTTCCCACGGATTAGTACAGTTTTACGTTTCAACGTCCTGCCCTTCTGGATTCCGATGAATCCGAGGCAGCAACTTCAAACTACAATAACTCTCAACTCGTAAGTCCGTTTTAACAACTATTTATCTATATTTGTCCGTAATAGAGAGATTTACAACCATGTAAATTTTCATATAATTCTAATAAGTAAAACTCAATAAAAACAGTCCGTAATTATGTCTTTCCGAATTTCGGCCAAATCTAAGGCAGAAACTTTGCACTATGATAACTTTCAAACCGTATGTCCATTTTACCTCATTTTTGGTTCTATATGATCATAATAGAGAGGTGTACCATTATTCCGAATTTCATCAAATTCTAACAATTATAACGCAGTGAAATCAGTTCGTAACTATGCCTTTCCGAATTTCGGCCAAATCTAAGGCAGGAACTTTGAACTATGATAACTTTCAAACCGTATGTCCATTTTACCTCATTTTTGGTTCTATATGATCATAGTAGAGAGGTGTACCATTCTTCCGAATTTCATCAAATTCTAACAATTATAATTCAGTGAAATCAGTTCGTAAAGTTCATGACGTAACTAGTTGTTTAAACAATCAAAAGCTCATTATTTATTTTCAACACACAATTCTTATTCTAACATGTAGTGAAATTAAAATAAAGGATGTTACCAAGAATTTCTGAGTGAGAAAACTCACCTTGTAAGTGTGAAGATTGTTATTCGGTTGCTACAAGGGACCCTTGCTCCCTAGTATTTCTTTTATTGTTGTTCTTCTTGCTTTCTTGTTTTTTTTTCCCCAGAATTTTTCTCGTCTTGTTCACTTGTTTTTTCCTTATTTTCTAACCTTTATGCTATGTACTTTATTTGTGTGTAAATACAATGTATAAGTGGAGGTGAATGTATAACTTATGGGAGGGGGGAAAGCCAAGAGATTTAAGGGAAATGAAAAGTGGGGAGAAGGAAAGGACGTGCAGCAACATGCATCCCCTTTTTTTTTTTTTTTTCTCTTTTGTTTTTTTTTTTATTTTCATTTTTATCTATCTATTTATCCAACTTTAACACTAACTCCATCTCATGCAATTTATTCTTTATTTTCTTATATATATTTTTTTTTATTAACCCAACCAACAACTATATATTATTATTTTTTTCCGGATTTTACATTCTCTCCTCCTTAAGCAACATTCGTCCTCGAATGTGAATAAGGTCGTAACATAATCACATAGACACAATAATGTTTATTGTTATTGTAACACTAATTTGGGGCTTCACATTCTCTCTTCCTTAAGAAGCATTCGTCCTCGAATGGGAATAAGGTTGTAACACATGCATATAGACACACAAATGACACACACATTGTCACGCCCCAAATCCCGGGCCCGTGACTGGTGCCCCTACCTGGGCACCGTTCTACCCATACAACATAAATAAACCGCGGAAGATAAATAGCAGTCATTTTTTTTTAAAACAAAGGCAAAGTTTAAAAGCTTCAGATAAATATAAATCACCCAAAAGTGGTCTACGCTATACAACAATGTAAATACAACTTACACCACCCAACCTACATATGAATACTGCACTTCTAAGAAGGTGACAACAACTATGACGGACAAGGCCCCGCTGCACTTCTCGAATGTACCTAGCCATAATGACAAACTCCTAACTGGAGCCATCTCAAAATCCCGAACAAGGATCCTAAGCTCATGGATCCACAATCTGGTACCTAGACATGCAGACATGAACGCAGCTTCTGCGGGCCGTCATTACAACAAGTACTAAGTATGGAACAAAAATAAAGTACAGTAAACAAGATCATAACTGTACAAAAGAATGACAGGGGCAATTATAAAAATTAAAATACCAGATCCTACCGTGCCATTTTAACTCATGAAATCAATCGTACATTAATCATTATTTTCCTTCTTTCAATAAGAATTAGCATCATATTCTTACATACATACTTAAGAATTCAATCAAGTTTTTCCACATAACTTACATATCTTACATAACATAATCCGGCCATTTATAGAGGGACTTATTATTTGGGAGCTTACTTTGATTATCCATACGTAATAACGTAATCCGGCCCATTTTCGGGACACAGTGTACTGATGAATCATGTGGCATAATCCGCCCGCCGCGGCTTGCACCGGAATCATGTAGCATAATCCGCCCGCTGTGGGGCTCAGCTGTGGAATCATGTAGCATAATCCGCCCGCCGCGGAGCCTTGCATCGTGGAATCATGTAGCATAATCCGCCCGCATGCGAGCTCGGTAAGATGACGAACCCTACTATGTGTAGGCTCTGGGTAATATGGCGTAATCCTACTGTTTGTAGGCTCGGTGTATCTCATAACACAATCCGCCTATTTGTAGGCTCGGTGTGATTTGGCGAATCCACCTATTTGTAGGCTCTGTATCTCATAACATAATCCGCCTATTTGTAGGCTCTGCAGTGATTTTTCTTACATAACATTTTAACCACCCTTTCACTTCTTCTTAAGTCGTTATAACAACTTCCCATAAAACTATTATAACAACCTTTCATTTTAGAGAACTTAAGGCACTTTTATTTCTTATCACATTGGGGAAACTAAACCCAAAAGTACTACGTACATACATACTTAAAAAGAATCATAAAAATCCTTCTCTTTAAATCAATAAACGTATACTTTTAAAACTCAAGTCACATACTCCTTCGAAATCAAGCCTCTTAACTTTAGAAGTAAATCAAGTAACCCATATCTTGAACAATAAAGTCTCATAACTTGTAAAGAAATCAAGTCTCATAACTTTAAATCAAATCTCTTAACTTTAGAAATCAAGTCTCATATCTTGAAAAATAACGTCTCATAACTTGTAAAGAAATCAAGTCTCATAACTTTAAATCAAATCTCTTAACTTTAGAAATCAAGTCCCATATCTTGAAAAATAAAGTCTCATAACTTGTAAAGAAATCAAGTCTCATAACTTTAAATCAAATCTCTTAACTTTAGAAATCAAGTCCCATTTCTTGAAAAATAAAGTCTCATAACTTGTAAAGAAATCAAGTCTCTTAACCTTAAATCAAATCTCTTAACTTTAAAGTACTTCACGTAACTTATACAATTTTGACTAAGCCACTCATACTTTCATAATCAAGACTCATATATTTCCAAAATGGACTTACTTACTTCAAATGAATTAAGTCGCATAGACTTACCAAATCAAGTCACATAGACTCACTAAAATTTAGTCACATAGACTTACCAAATAATCATGTCAAAGGAAAGAAGAAGTTCACATACCTCGTTGGCGACTAACCCAAACGACAAGTAGCAATACGCCCAATGTACTTCAACCTTATCGCTATTCCACAAGCCAAGTAATGTGCTACACGTAGTACTTCAACCTAAAATGACAATAGCACTTCTATCAACTACAAGCTATCAAGTGTAGGACTTATACCAAATAATGGCCCTCTAATTCTATGGAAAATCAAAGACTTCCTTTGTTTCTACGCATTTTTCCACCTTTTCCAAGGCCCGTATTCATCAACCAACAAGCCACATTTAAGGCACAACCAACAGTTAGCCAAAGGGGATTACACGCCTAATCGACGTGTAAAATTCTGCCACGCTTATACAAAATACCCACAAATCACCCATAAAAACAATCGCAATCCAACCATAACGAGGTAAAATGCGAGGCCTTTTAACGCCTTTCCACACCCTTATTCCTTAGGACATTAATTAGAAACTACTACACTTAAACATGCATAACAACAACTAAATTTCCAGCATTTAATACCTCAAACAGTCCACTAAACGACACAACAACGTCTAACGCTTTGGTCTTTCTACCACAACAACTACAACCCGATAACTCGTTCCTTAATCCATTTTATTCCAATTCGAGTTCCAAAACTTCTACATAAGTTAAAACAACTTATTAACAACAATATTAATCCATTATAACATGCAATAGGTGAAGATAATAACGACAATAACCAACGAATTCCATTTGCACCAAATTTGTCCCAAATCGGTTTTAGCCCCAAAAATGGCTCAAACGCTTATTATTCTTCATTATTTTCTAACACAAGTTTATCCATACATAATAACAATAAGTAATATCCAATTACTTTAAAAGAAGAAGGACTTTTACCTCATTTATTGCCCAAAAACGCCCCAAAACAGTCCGGTCTTTATTGGTGCGCAGTTTTTGTTTCGCTCCACTTCTTCAAGTTCCAATCACATATATGTACCCCTACAACCTTAGGAACAACTTCTCTTTGAATCTCACTTACAAAAAGTCGACGGAACCTCTAGGGTTTTGGCATCAACTTTCGTCCAAAACAAGTAAAAACGTGTAGAATAATAATCTAGGCTTATCACTTGGTTTAAGGGCTTAATCTTGGAGAAATAAATTGATCAACAATGGTTGTTGTTAGCCAAGGGGCTCTCGAAATTATGGAGCTAAAGGGGTGAAGATGAGAGCTTATTTTTTTGTCTAAGTGTAAAGTGATCCAAGTCTTGCAAGACTTGGATATGTATAGCCAAGTGGAGTGGGACTCATGTCCACTTGTCCCCTCTCAAAATATCTATTTTGTTGTCATCTTAGCAAGACAAGTGGAGGGGTGCCACGTGTCGCCCTCCGATTGGTCCAAAATATTATAATTTTTCAAGGTCCTCAAAATTGTGAAATTCTCGGCGGACCCCATATTATCAATTCCAACACCTTATAATCCAATAATAAGTCCATAAATCCAATTAGAAGTATTATACTCCAAGTTAATAATTTTTCCGTCGTCACATTTTTTTTTCGAAATTTTCCTTAAGAAAATGTAATTATTCTTTCCTTTCAAAATTCAAATCTTAAATCCTTAATCACGTTCTCAATTAGTAGCCCTGGTATTACGGGGTGTAACACACATGAAGTACTATGTAACATTTTTTTTTTATTACCTTAGTCAAATAGGAATGGATATTTGACTTTCATCGCATCTTCAGCTTCCCAGGTGGCTTCCTCTGTGGAGTGATTCCTCCATAGGACTTTCACGGAAGCAATATATTTATTTCTAAGGCATTGAAACTTTCTATCAAGTATTTCTACCGGAGCCTCTTCATATTGAAGCTCTTTATTAAGAACTATCTCCTGGGGATGGATGACGTTACTTGGATCGTGCAAGTATTTTTGTAACATTGACACATGAAATACCGGATGCAATCGCGCCTCTTGTGGAAGTGCTAATTCGTAAGCCACATTCCCACTCTTCGCAAGATCTCATATGGCCCAACAAACCTTGGGCTCAATTTCCCTTTCTTACCAAAGCGCATCACTCCCTTCATTGGGGACACTTTTAAAAATACTTTCTCCCCCTCTTGGAATTCAAGATTTCTTTTTCGATGATCCGCATAGGACTTATGACGGCTATGAGCTGTTTTGATCCTCTCCTAAATCATCTGTACCTTATCATTTGTTTCTTGAATGACTTGTGTCCGAACAATAAGGCCTCACCCACCTCGAACCATCCAAGTGAGACCTACATTTTTGTCCATATAATGCTTCAAACGGCCATTTGTATGCTAGAGTGAAAACTAGTGTTGTGGCGAACTCAATTAGACATAGATGGTCCAACCACTTTCCCGAAAATCTAACACACAAGATCGCACATGTCCTCAAGTGTTTGAATTGTTCGCCACTTTGCCCATCTGTTTCATGGGTGGAAAGCCGTGCTTAGCTTAACTTTTGTCCCGAGACCTGTGGAAACTTTGCCAAAAGTGTGAGGTGAACTGGGAACCCCTATCTGAAATAATTTGTAAGGGAATCCCGTATAACCGCACAATCTCTTTCAAATAAATCTGTGTGTACCGTGGTGCGCGATACGTAGTCTTGACCGGTAAGAAATGGGTTGACTTTGTAAGCCGATCAACAATCACCCAAATAGAATCATACCCTTCTCGAGTTTTCTGAGACCGATTTAAATCCATATGAATCGCCTCCCATTTCCACATGGGGACTCCAATGTCCCAAGTAATCCGCCAGTTTTTGATGTTCAAATTTTCACCACCGACATATAAGACACCTCCGACAAACTCCGCAACGTCTTTCTTCATCCCGCCCCACCAAGTAATTTGCCTTGAGGTCCCGATACATTTTTGTTGACTCGGATGAATGGAATATCTTGTGTTGTGACCCTCATCTAAGATCTTCCTCCTTAGATCCTTTACCTTAGGAACACATAACCTACCCTTATACCAAGCGGTTCCGCCATTATCTCCCAATGTAAATCGTGAAGGTTTTCCTGTTAGATCCTCTCCCGAAATCCAACAAACTCCGTATCCTCAAACCGACTTTCTTTTATTTCTCTAAGCTGCGCATCATGAGGTATCATGTACCACCACCCTACCTTCACCGATCTCGCTTAAGCTAACCCCGAGGTTTCCCAATCTTTGTACCTCACGAACAATACCTCTTTTGTATTGCCAAACGGGCCAAGCTTCCTATTGATCTCCCATCGAGCGCCACCACCACGCTGGCTTTCCTGTGATGGTAAAGAATACTAAGGTCATAATCCTTAAGCAACTCTAACCATCTTCTTTGTCTGAGATTCAAATCCTTCTCGTGGTTATGTAATGCAAACTCTTATGATCCGTAATTATGTCCACACGCACACCATACAAATAATGTCTCCATATTCGTAAGGCAAACACCACCGCAGCCTAATTCCAAGTCATGAGTTGGGTAATTCTTCTCATGTATCTTCAATCGTCTAGATGCATACGCAATAACCTTTCCAAATCGCATCAAGACACATCCTAACCCAACTCTAGAGGCATCGCAAAAGATCGTGAACCATTTTTGTCCCGATGGTAAGGTTAGATCGTGCAAGAGTCAACAATTCCTTTAGTTTCAAAACTTGCTTCACATGCTTCGACCATCGGTACTTAACCGCTTTTTGAGTCAACCGTCAAGGAGCAAAGAAGACTAGAAAACATTTTACGAATCTTCTATAATACCCACCAAACCCAAGAAACTTCTAACCTCCGCTTGAGTCGGTTTGGCTGGCTTCTTCATCGCTTCTATCTTCCGGGGTCTACCATAATTTCATCCTTGACACAACATGACCCAAAAAGGCTACCTTTTCCAACCAAAATTCACACTTTTGAAAATTTAGCATATAGTTTCTCCTGCTTTCAAGACTCAAGACTACCTCGATGCTCTTCATGTTCTTCAACACTCTTACTGTAGATTAGGATATCATCTATGAACACAATCACGAACAAATCTAAGAATGGTTTGACGATTATGTTCATTAAATCCATAAAAGCCGCTGGGGCATTGGTTAACCCAAAAGACATGACCAAGAACTCATAATGGCCGACGGGTTCTAAAGGTCGCTTGATATATCATCCGGATTTATTTTCAACTGATAATATCCCGAACGGAGATCAATCTTGGAAAAATAGATAGCTTCCTGAAGTTGGTCAAAAAGATCATCGATTCTTGGTAATGGGTATCGGTTCTTGATCGTGACCTTATTGAGTTGCCGATAATCGATGCGCATTCGGAGCGATCCGTCTTTCTTTTTCACAAACAGATCGTGCACCCTGCGGAAACACTAGGCCTTATAAAGCCTTTATCCGTAAGATCCTTCAATTGTTCTTTTAACTCCTCAATTCACTGGGCCATTCGATATAGAGGAATAGAAATGGGTCTTGTACCCTAATTAACTCTATAGCAACTCCACTTCTCTATCCGAGGAAGGCCCGAAGATCTTCAGAAAACCTCCTAAAATTTCGAACAATAGGAACATCATTCACTGCTGGGGATTCCTTTTGGGTATCCACTATATTAGCCAGATATGCATACTCCACTCTGTGACTTCTCAATAACTTTTGAGCCCCAAGGTAGGAAATAAACTGTCACGCCCCGACTTTTCTTAAGTCTTTACTTAGGGCGTGATGGCACCTGGACAATTATTTTCCACCAGGAGCACCATTTAATTCTCTTTATTTAAAAATTTAAACTTATATTCAAATACGGAGCTATTAATAAAATAACAATAAAGAAATTTGTTTATGACTTTATTAAAAATATAACGCGAGCCCATGCTCGTGCAAATATTGTTTCTACATAGACATACTGACAAATATTATTCTAAGTTGGAAGGGAGACCATTCCACACGGGCATTTTCCGAGACATTGGAACTGACATTCAACTCGACGAGTACCAAGCCCAAACAATGGACTTGTATGACGAGAGGTCATGGACGATCGCTAGCCTTGGCGTGGAGCCTTTCCTCTATCACGCTCTGAAAAATGTTAATAAAAGAGTCACCCTACCATCCAATGAGTGAACCTTACCGCAATTCAAAGTAACACCACAATATTCCAAGCGCAATCACATTATAACGTAATAAGCATATTGCAAAACATATCGTTACAACATTTTTAAATATGCAACAACTCCTCATAGGAAATTTCTGCTTAACTAACACTTCATTTTATCTCGTATATACGTTAAGACATTTTCCTGCATTTCCACATGTTTATTACATTTATATATTTGTGAACGCGTATTCACTTTTCATATTTATATATAGGTGAACATGTATTCATCTTTCATATTTGTCAAGGCAACCCGATCCATTATATTTACGTATTTGTGAACACGTATTCACTTTACGCTTTGTTGCGCGCAACCCGATCCATTATGTTTACGATTTGTGAACGCGTATTCACTTTACGCTTTGTTGCGCGCAACCCGACCCATTATATTTACGTATTTGTGAACGCGTATTCACTTTTCATATTTATATATAGTGAACATGTATTCATCTTTCATATTTGTTGTGCGCAACCCGATCCATTATATTTACGTATTTGTGAACACGTATTCACTTTACGCTTTGTTGCGCGCAACCCGATCCATTATGTTTACGATTTGTGAACGCGTATTCACTTTACGCTTTGTTGCGCGCGCAACCGATCCATTATATTTACGTATTTGTGAACGTGTATTCACTTTACGTTTTGTTGCGGCGTGCAACCCGATCCATTATATTTACGTATTTGTGAACACGTATTCACTTTACGTTTTGTTGCGGTGTGCACTTTACATTTTGTTGCGGCGTGCAACCCGATCCATTATGTTTATATTTATATATTTATGTGAACACGTGTTCACTTTTCATATTTTTCAGAAGATCGAATAAATAATATTCTCTTTCCCAACATTCTGTCATTCATACTTGTAGCGATTATAACTTTTTAACCATAACTCCAACTAAGGTGTTTCTCAAGCGGAAACTAAGGTAAGACGGTGATCTTTCACTGTACCAAATTTCATTTAAAACTACTTTGGATAACTAACACAAATTTATCCTCAAAACAGCCATATGAGATTTGTTTCGGCATAATTTTTATTAAACAGAACCCAATCTTAGAATAGTCATAACTCCTAATCTGTAAACCCGTTCAAGCCCCATAAAATCTCAAAACGATGAGAACAGAGAGCTACACGTCTCCATGTGAACCATCCTTTCATATTCTGTACCATTTGGTACAGTTTTATACTTTTATTCGCTGCCCTTCCTGGGTCTCGATAGATCCGTGGCAGAAACTTTAAACAGCGATAACTCTCAATCTGTAATTCGGATAGACCCCCGTAAGGTCTCCAAATGTCCACAACAGAGAGATCTAGAACTTTCATTTGGCACAAATTTTCATATTCCCCACGTATTAGTACAGTTTTACGTTTCAACGTCCCGCCCTTCTGAATTCTGATGAATCCGAGGCAGCAACTTCAAACTACAAAAACTCTCAACTCGTAAGTCCGTTTTAACAACTCTTTATCTATATCTGTCCATAACAGAGAGATTTACAACCACGTAAATTTTCATATAATTCTAATAAGTAAAACTCAATAAAAACAGTCCGTAATTATGCCTTTCCGAATTTCGGCCAAATCTATGGCAGGAACTTTGAACTATGATAACTTTCAAACCGTATGTCCATTTTACCTCATTTTTGGTTCTATATAATCATAATAGAGAGGTGTACCATTCCTCCTAATTTCATCAAATTCTAACAATTATAACTCAGTGAGAACAATTCGTAAAGTTCATGACGCAACTAGTTGTCTAAACAATCAAAAGTTCAATATTTCTTTTCAACACTCAATTCTTATTCTAACATGTATTGAAATTAAAATAAAGGATGTTACCAAGAATTTCTGAGTGAGAAAACTCACCTTGTAAGTGTGAAGATTGTTATTCGGTTGCTACAAGGGACCCTTGCTCCCTAGTATTTCTTTTATTGTTGTTCTTCTTACTTTCTTGTTTTTTTTTCCAGAATTTTCCTCTTCTTGTTCACTTGTTTTTTTCTGATTTTCTAACCTTTATGTTATGTACTTTGTTTGTGTGTAAATACAATGTATAAGTGGAGATTTTTCTATAACCTATGGGAGGTGGAATGACAAGAGTTGAAGGAGAAATGAAAAGGGAGGGAGGGGAAGGAAAAGGACGTGCAGCATGCCCTTTTGTTTGTTTGTTTGTTTTTTTTTTTTTTCATTTTATCTTATCTATTTATCTAACTTTAATACTAACTCCATCTCATGTAATTTATTCTTTGTTTTCTTATATATATGTATTTTTATTAACCCAACCAACAACTATATATTATTATTTTTTTCCGGATTTTACATTCTCTCCTCCTTAAGCAACATTCGTCCTCGAATGTGAATAAGGTCGTAACATAATCACATAGACACAATAATATTTATTGTTATTGTAACACTAATTTAGGGCTTCACATTCTACCTTTCTTAAGAAGCATTCGTTCTCGAATGGGATTAAGGTTGTAACACATGCATATAGACACGCAAATGACACACATATGAAGTACTATGTAACACATTTTTTTTATTACCTTAGTCAAATAGGAATGTATATTTGACTTTTATCGCTCTTGCCTTCCTGTGTGGCTTCCTCGTGGAGTGATTCCTCCATAGACCTTCACTAAGCAATATCTTTACTCCTAAGGCGCTTAACCTTCCTATCAAGTATTTCCACCGAACCTCTTCATATCAAGCTCTTCATTAAGAACTATCTCTGGGAAGGATGACGTGACTTGATCGCAAGTATTTTCAGAACATTGACACAAGAAATACCGGATGCATCGCTTCCAACTCTTGGAAGTGCTAATTGTAAGCCACATTCCCCACTCTTCGCAAGATCTCATATGGCCCAATAAACCTTGGGCTCAATTTTCCTTTCTTACCAAAGCGCATCACTCCTTCATCGGGGACACTTTTAAAAATACTTTCTCCTCTTGGAATTCAAGATCTCTTTCCGATGATCCGCATAGACTTATGACGCTTATGAGTTGTTTTGATCCGCTCCCAATCATTTGTTTCTTGAATGACTTCAGTCCGAACAAGGCGTCTCACCCACCTCGAACCATCCAAGTGAGACGACATTTTCGCCCATATAATGCTTCAAACGGCCATTTGTATGCTATAGTGAAAACTATTGTTGTAGGCGAACTCAATTAGACATAGATGGTCCAACCACTTCCCCGAAAATCTAACACACAAGTTCGCAACATGTCCTCGTTGTTTGAATTGTTCGCCACTGCCCATCTGCTTCATGCGTGGAAAGTCGTGCTCAACTTAACTTTTGTCCCGAGACCCTGCTGGAAACTTTGCCAAAAGTGTGAGGTGAACTGGGAATCCCGTGTAACCGCACAATCTCCCTCAAATAAATCTGTGTGTACTGTGGTGCGCGATACGTAGTCTTGACCGGTAAGAAATGGGCTGACTTTGTAAGCCGATCAATAATCACCCAAATAGAATCATACAATTCTCGAGTTTTCGGTAGACCAGTTACGAAATCCATATGAATCGCCTCCCATTTCCACATGGGGACTCCAATGTTCTGAAGTAATCCGCTAGGTTTTTGATGTTCAGCTTTTCACCACCGACATATAAGACACCTCCACAAACTCCGCAACGCCTTTCTTCATCCCGCCCCACCGCAATTTGCCTTGAGGTCCCGATACATTTTTGTTGACTGGATGAATGGAATATCTTGTGTTGTGACCTCATCTAAGATCTTCCTCCTTAGATCCTTTACTTTAGAACACATAACCTACCATTATACCGGGCGGTTCCGCCATTATCTCCCAATGTAAATCGTGAAGGTCTTCCTCGCTGATCCTCTCCCAAAATCCAACAAACCCCGTATCCTCAAACCGACTTTCTTTATTTCTCAAGCTAAGGCATCATGAGGTATCATGTACCACCACCCTACCTTCACCGATCTCGCTTAAGCTAACCCCGAGGTTTCCCAATCTTTGTACCTCACGAACAATACCTCTTTTGTATTGCTAAACGGGCTGTCGCCATTGATCTCCCATCGAGTCGCCACCACCACGTTGGCTTTCCTGGATGGTAAAGAATACTAAGGTCATAATCCTTAAGCAACTCTAACCATCTTCTTTGTCTGAGATTCAAATCCTTCGTGGTTATGTAATCGCAAACTCTTATGATCTCAGAATATGTCCACATGCACACCATACAAATAATGTCTCCATATTCGTAAGGCAAACACCACCACACTAATTCCAAGTCATGAGTGGGTAATTCTTCTCATGTATTTTCCATCGCCTAGATGCATACGCAATAACCTTTCCAAATCTGATCAAGACACATCCTAACCCAACTCTGCAGGCATCGCAATAGATCGTGAACCCTTCTTTTCCCGATGGTAAGGTTGGGATCGTGCAGAGTTAACAATTCCTTTAGTTTCAAAACTTGCTTCACATGCTTCGACCATCGGTACTTAACCGCTTGAGTCAACCGGTCAAAGGAGCAGCAAGACTAGAAAACCTTTACGAATCTTCTATAATACCCACCAAACCCAAGAAACTTCTAACCTCCGCTTGAGTGGTCGGGCTGGCGCTTCTTCACCGCTTCTATCTTCCGGGTCTACCATAATTCAATCCTCGACACAACATGACCCAAAAAGGCTACCTTTTCCAACCAAAATTCACACTTTGTAAATTTAGCATATAGTTTCTCCTGCTTTCAAGACTTAAAGCACTACCCTCGACGCTTCTTCATGTTCTTCAACACTCATCAGAGATTAGATATCATCTATGAACACAATCACGAACAAATCTAGGAATGGTTTGAAGATTCTGCTCATTAAATCCATAAAAGTCGCTGGGCATCGTTAACCCAAAAGACATGACCAAGAACTCATAATGGCCGACGGTTCTAAAGGTCGCTTGATATATCATCCGGATTTATTTTCACCGGTGATATCCCGAACGGAGATCAATCTTGGAAAAATAGCTAGCTCGAAGTTGGTCAAAAAGATCATCGATTCTTAGTAATAGGTATCGCTTCGATCGTGACCTTATTGAAAGCCGATAATCGATGCACATTCGAGCGATCCGCCTTTTCTTTTTCACAACAGATCGTGCACCCTGGGAAACACTAGACCTTATAAAGCCTTTATCCGTAAGATCCTTCAATTGTTCTTTTAACTCCTCAATTCACTGGGCCATTCGATATGGAGGAATAGAAATGGGTCTTGTACCCTAATTAACTCTATAGCAAACTCCACTTCTATCCGAGGCGTGCCCGAAGATCTTTAGAAAACCTCCAAAAATTTGAACAATAGAACATCATTCACTGGGATTCTTTTGGGTATCCACTATATTAGCCTCGATATGCATACTCCACTGCGTGACTTCTCAATAACTTTTTAGCCCCAAGGTAGGAAATAAACCGACTGAGGATATTCCAACCCTACCCTTATAACAACTTCGTTCTCCGAAAAGTTAATCTCACTATCTTTCGCGATAATCTAACATGGCATAACATGCCAAAACCAATCCATACCCAAAATGACGTCAAGTCTACCATATCAAGTAGTACTAGGTTCACCATTGTTCTCGTCATTCACTTCTAATGGAAAATTATTTACCACCCGAGAGGCCCAATTGAGGCCCTACGTGTCATAACCTCAAAAGGTTCACTTAAATAAGAAGGTTCTACGTGTAAATTCTTAGCAAAGCCCATTGACACATATGAAAATGTAGAGTCTGGATCGATAATACAAATGCAGGAATACCGAGAATAGCAAAATACCGTGACCACCGTGATTAGATGCTTCGCCTCATTCCTCCGGGCAAAGCGTAGAGCCGATTAGAATTGTTGGTTTGTTGACCTCCCGACTCGCGGTTGGTTTCCGATTTCCCCGTAGGCACCGTGGTTGCTTCCGACCTCCCGAATAGATTGAGTTTGGGTGCTCTTCGCAATCCCCGGCATAGTGGCTCGACTTCCACAGCTTATAACATGTCTTCAAGAGCCGACATTCTCCATCAGGTTTCCTTTGACAAATCTTACAAATCGGTTGTCACCTCCCGTGTTGGTTGGTGGCCTTGTCCTTGCTACCTTGGTAATTAGACTAACTGTGCCCCTTAGGCTTGAAATAAGATCGCCTACGATTGGTTCGGCCTCAAGATCCTTTACTAAACTCCGCTTCGATTTTGACTCGTTAAACGATCCCGACGTCCAAATCTCTTCTCGCGAATATTCTCTTTTGCTTTAGCAAAACCTTCTACCTCAAAGCCATATCGACAATCAAGATAGTTCGATCGTTGGCTAACGCCAACACCTTTCTTCGTTATGTTCGGTTTAAACCTCTACAAATCGCTGACTCTATCCATTTCGTAGGGACGATACGTGTCAGATGCCGATAACCTCACGAATCGGTGTCATATTCTTGTACATCGCGTCACCTTGCTTCAATTGTTCAAACTCCCGCCTAAGCGCATCCTCGCGCAGATTAGGCATAAATTTCAACGAATGCCGCTCAACCTCCCCAAGTCATTGGTGGTGACATCGGGGACGATTTTTCCTAAAATTCCTCCACCACACCCTCGCATCATCCACTAGTCGCGGCGCTACCAAGTTGACGCCGCATCTCCACGCATCCCAATGTGAACATTAGGTCTTCAACTTCATCGAGGAATACCATCTGCCTCGGGGTCCTTCCCCGAGTACTGATGGTTCTCTCTCCTCATAAAATTTGCCCATAGCCCATCGTGCATCGCTGAGATTCTACACTCGGTCCGTGGTGCAACGCACCGGTCCCCGGGCCGCCTCGGTTCGTTCGGGCTATGACAGACACTAGGTGCGGGCGAACCATGTGGAATCGCACTGCCATTAACTCTATGAGTCTATCTAGTTTTTGTCCCACCGCTTTCTTGGGCCATTTGACTCTCGTTTTCCAACATTTTCTCCGACATTTTCTCCGCTCCCTTCAGACACCACTACGTCAACTGGAGGTACATGAGCTTCGTGATGAACCTCCTCTTGAGCCCCCGGGATTTGTGAATTCACCATTTTCTTCTGAGTCCATCTTACGACGCATGAACTTCATCTGAGCTCTCATTCCCTTTGCCTGTTCCATGAGTACTTCCCTCTTTGTTGGAACTCGCCTTATAATCGCCATCTACACAAATCATATTAGTCAGTATAACGTTGTACAATCCCCTTTTCTAACCCGTGTGAAGGAGGTAGTACGAGAAATCAAGTCTTTGAAAAGACTCAAGGTAGGCACGAGAAGAGTACGAAAGAAGGGAAACTTTAGATGTTATTTCGCTCACTTATTACTAAGGTGACGCGCACACCGTCGCAATAAGTAACCGCTCAAACACCCAACTCAAGAAAACTTCCTAGAATCTCTTAACCCGTTTAGCTTTGATACCAACTTGTCACGCCCGACTTTTCCTAAGTCTTTACTTAGGCGTGATGGCACTGGATAATTATTTTCCACCGTGAGCACCATTTAATTCTCTTTATTTAGAAATTTAAACTTATATTCAAATACGAGCTATTAATAAAATAACAATAAAGAAATTTGTTTATGACTTTATTAAAATATAACGCGAGCCCATGCTCGTGCAAATATTGTTTCTACATAGACATACCGACAAATATTATTCTAAGTTGAAGGGAGACCATTCCACACCGCATTTCGAGACATTGAACCGACATTCGAACTCGACGAGTACCAAGCCCAAACAATGGACTTGGTATGACAAGAGGTTGTGGACGATCGCTAGCCTCGTGGAGCCTTCCTCTATCACGCTTCAAACATGTTAAATAAAGAGTCAGACCTACCATCTGGGGCTGAGTGAGAACCTTACCCTGCAATTCAAAATAACACCACAATATTTCAAGCGCAATCACATTATAACGTAATAAGCATATTGCAAAACATATCGTTACAACATTTTTAAATATGCAACAACTCCTCATAGGAAATTTCGCTTAACTAACACTTCATTTTATCTCAGATATACGTTAAGACATTCCCCGCATTTCCACATGTTTATTAAATTTATATATTTGTGAACGCGTATTCAATTTTCATATTTATATATAGGTGAACATTTATTCATCTTTCATATTTGTTGCGCGCAACCCGATCCATTATATTTACGATTTGTGAACACGTATTCACTTTACGCTTTGTTGCGCGCAACCCGATCCATTATGTTTACGATTTGTGAACGCGTATTCACTTTACGCTTTGTCGCGCGCAACCCACCCATTATATTTACGTATTTGTGAACGCGTATTCACTTTACGCTTTGTTGCGCGCAACCCACCCATTATATTTACGATTTGTGAAGGCGTATTCACTTTTCATGTTTATATATAGGTGAACATGTATTCATCTTTCATATTTGTCGCGCAACCCGATCCATTATATTTACGTGATTTGTGAACACGTATTCACTTTACGCTTTGTTGCGCGCAACCCGATCCATTATGTTTACGTATTTGTGAACGCGTATTCACTTTACGCTTTGTTGCGCGCGCAACCCGATCCATTATATTTACGATTTGTGAACGTATTCACTTTACGCTTTGTTGCGTGTGCAACCCGATCCATTATATTTACGTATTTGTGAACACGTATTCACTTTACGTTTTGTTGCGGCGTGCACTTTACGTTTTGTTGCGGCGTGCAACCCGATCCATTATGTTTATATTTATATATTTATGTGAACACGTGTTCACTTTTTATATTTTTCAGAAGATCGAATAAATAATATTCTCTTTTCCAACATTCTGTCATTCATACTTGTAGCGATTATAACTTTTTAACCATAACTCCAACTAAGGTGTTTCTCAAGCGGAAACTAAGGTAAGACGGGGATATTTCACTGTACCAAATTTCATTTAAAACTACTTTGGGTAACTAACACAAATTTATCCTCAAAACAACCATATGAGATTTGTTTCGGCAGAATTTTTATTAAACAGAACTCAATCTTAGAATAGTCATAACTCCTAATCTGTAAACCCGTTCAAGCACCATAAAATCTCAAAACGATGAGAACAGAGAGCTACACGTCTCCATGTGAACCATCCTTTCATATTCTGTACCATTTGGTACAGTTTTATACTTTTATTCGCTGCCCTTCCTGGGTCTCGATAGATCCGAGGCAGAAACTTTAAACAGCGATAACTCTCAATCCGTAAGTCGGATAGACCCCCGTAAGGTCTAAAAATGTCAACAACAGAGAGATATAGAACTTTCATTTGACACAAATTTTCATATTACCCACGTATTAGTACAGTTTTACGTTTCAACGTCCCGCCCTTCTGAATTCCGATGAATCCGAGGCAGCAACTTCAAACTACAATAACTCTCAACTCGTAAGTCCGTTTTAACAACTATTTATCTATATCTGTCTGTAACAGAGAGATTTACAACCACGTAAATTTTCATATAATTCTAATAAGTAAAACTCAATAAAAACAGTCCGTAATTATGCCTTTCCGAATTTCGGCCAAATCTAAGGCAGGAACTTTGAACTATGATAACTTTCAAACCGTATGTCCATTTTACCTCATTTTTGGTTCTATATGATCATAATAGAGAGGTGTACCATTCCTCCGAATTTCATCAAATTCTAACAAATATAACTCAGTGAGAACAATTCGTAAAGTTTATGACGCAACTAGTTGTCTAAACAATCAAAAGTTCAATATTTCTTTTCAACACTCAATTCTTATTCTAACATGTATTGAACTTAAAATAAAGGATGTTACCAAGAATTTCTGAGTGAGAAAACTCACCTTGTAAGTGTGAAGATTGTTATTCGGTTGCTACAAGGGACCCTTGCTCCCTAGTATTTCTTTTATTGTTGTTCTTCTTACTTTCTTGTTTTTTTTTCCAGAATTTTCCTCTTCTTGTTCACTTATTTTTTTATGATTTTCTAACCTTTATGTTATGTACTTTGTTTGTGTGTAAATACAATGTATAAGTGGAGAGTTTTCTATAACCTATGGGAGGTGGACTGACAAGAGTTGGAGGAGAAATGAAAAGGGAGGGAGGGGAAGGAAAAGGACGTGCAGCATGCCCTTTTGTTTGTTTGTTTTTTTATTTTATTTTTATTTTCATTTTATCTTATCTATTTATCTAACTTTAATACTAACTCCATCTCATGCAATTTATTATTTATTTTCTTATATACATGTATTTTTATTAACCCAACCAACAACTATATATTATTATTTTTTTCCGGATTTTACATAAACTGACCTGAGGATATTCCAATCCTACCCCTTATAACAACTTCTGGTTCTCTGGGAAAAGTTAATCTCACTATCTTTCGCCGACAATCTAACATGGCATAACATGCCGACAACCAATCCATACCCAAAATGACGTCGAAGTCTAACATATCAAGTAATACTAGGTTCACCATTGTTCCTCTGCCATTCACTTCTAATGGGAAATTATTTACCACCCGAGAGGCCCAAATTGAGGCCCCTACTGGTGTCATAACCTCAAAAGCTTCACTTAAATAAGAAGGTTCTACGTGTAAATTCTTAGCAAAGCCCATTGACACATATGAAAATGTAGAGCCGGGATCGTATAATACAAATGCAGGAATACTCGAGAATAGCAAAATACCTGTGACCACCGCATTAGATGCTTCTGCCTCATTCCTCTGGGGCAAAGCGTAGAGCCGATTAGAATTGTTGGTTTGTTGACCTCCCTGACTCGCGGGTTGGTTTCCGATTTCCAGAGGCACCGTGGGTTGCTTTTGACCTCCCCTGAATAGATTGAGTTTGGGTCCTCTTCTTGCAATCTCCGCATGCTGGCCCGACTTCCACAGCTATAACATGTCTTCTAAGAGCCGACATTCTCCATTGTGTTTCCTTTGACAAATCTTACAAATCGGTTTGTCACCTCCGTGTTAGGTTGGTGGCCTTGTCCTTGCTACCTTGGTAATTAGACCAACTGCTCTCTTAGGCTTGAAATAAGATCGCCCATTGATTGGTTCTTCCCCAAGATCCCTTTACTAAACTCCCGCTTCGATTTTGACTCGTTAAATGATCCTCGACGCCCAAAATCTCTTCTGCGAATATTCTCTTTTTGCTTTAGCGAAACCTTCTACCTCAAAGCCATATCGATAATCAAGATAAGTTCGATCATTGGCTAACGCCACCACCTTCTTCGCTATGTTCGGCTTAAACCTCTACAAATCGCTTGACTCTATCCATTTCGTAGGGACGATATGTGTGTCAGATGCCGATAACCCTACGAACCGTATCATATTCTTGTACACTACGATCACATTGCTTCAATTGTTCAAACTCCGCCTCGAGCGCATCCTCGCGCGTATTAGGCATAAATTTCAACGAATGCCGCTCAACCCTTCCCAAGTCATTGTGGTGACATCGGGGACGATTTTTCCTAAAATTCCTCCACCACACCCCGCATCATCCACTAGTCGCGCGCCTACCAAGTTGACGCCCGCGCCTCTACGCATCCCAATGTGAACATTAAGTCTTCAACTTCATCGAGAATACCATCTCGGCCTTGGGGTCCTTCCCCGAGTACTGATGGTTCTCTTCTCTCATAAAATTTGCCCATAACCTATCGTGCATCGCTGAGCTTCTACACTCTCGGTCCGTGCGCCGCACCTGGCCCCCGGGCCGTCTGTTCTGTTCGGGCTATGACAGAGACACTAGGTGCGGCGGAACCATGCGTGGAATCAGAATCGCCATTAACTCTATGAGTCTATCTAGTTTTTGTCCCACCGCTTGGGCTATTTGAATCTCGTTTTCCAACATTTTCTCCGACATTTTCTCCGCTCCTTCGCATACACCACTACGTCAATCGGAGGTACATGAGCTTCGTGATGAACCTCCTCGAGCCCTGGATTTGTGAATTCACCATTTTCGTGAAGACAAACACACTCATATTTTAGAAGACGGAATGTCTACTCTAGCTCTTAAAATTTTCAGATAGTTCATAAGTACGCAACACCACAAGAAAACGCAGATTAACTAAACAATAATGACAACTCATAACTTGCATTAATAATGTTTCATTCTCATATTTGAAAATATTTCATGACATTACAATACATCGAGCATGTCATTCTATGTCATTCCCTATAGCTCTCTTTACTCGAACACGCACGCATTTACAACACGCTCTAAAGGGCTTAACCGCATAATTCGCCTATTCTCGCTTATTGGCATTCAACTCCTCGTGAACCTTCTTCCTTGCTTCCTTCCATTTCGCCATTCTTTCCTTACTACTATTACCGAAATAGAAATTTGATACGTGAACCTTCGTAACATCTCTTCTTAGCATCTTTGCCCTCCGAATGAGGATCGAATTTTTCCGACAGAGTTGAATATTATCCGTAATATGACTCCAATCGGAAAGTTGAAGAAGGTTGGGTCGTAGAACGCTTCTGCTTACTTCCTACACAAATACGCACAAAGTACGATTGTGTCGCATATATACTCGTTAAAATCATCTCCGAGTTCATCTTACGACGCATGAATTCCTTCCGAGCTTGCATTTCATTTGCTGCTCTCGAGTACTTCCTCTTTGTTGGAACTCGCCTTATAATCACCATCTACACAACAATTATCGGTCAAGATAACGTTGTACAATCTTCTTCCTAACCCGCGTGAAAGATGTAGTACAAGAATCAAGTCTTGAAAAAGACTCAAGATAGGCGAAAAGGAGTATGAAAGAAGTGGAAACTTTAGATGTTATTCCGCTCACTTATTACTAAGGCTCGCACACCGTCACAATAAGTAACCGTTCAAACACCCGACTCGAAGAAACTTCTTAGAATCTCCTAACCGGGTTTAGCTTTGATACCAACTTATCACGCCCCGAATTTTCCTACGTCTTTACTTAGGGCGTGATGGCACTGGACAATTATTTCCACCGTGAGCACCATTTAATTCTCTTTATTTAGAAATTTGAACTTATATTCAAATACGGAGCTATTAATAAAAATAACAATAAAAAAAATCTGTTTATGACTTTATTAAAAATATAACGCGAGCCCATGCTCGTGCAAATATTGTTTCTACATAGACATACCGACAAAGATTATTCTAAGTCGAAGGGAGACCATTCCACACCGCATTTCGAGACACCGAACCGACATTCGAACTCGACGAGTACCAAGCCCAAGCAATGGACTTGGTATGACAAGAGGTCATGGACGATCGCTAGCCTTGGCGTGGAGCCTTTCCTCTATCACGCTTTCAAACATGTTAAATAAAGAGTCACCTACCATCCGGTCGAGTGAGAACCTTACCGCAATTCAAAGTAACACCATAATATTCCAAGTGCAATCACATTATAACGTAATAAGCATATTGCAAAACATATCAAAGTTACAACACTTTTAAATATGCAACAACTCCTCATAGGAAATTCTGCTTAACTAACACTTCATTTTATCTCGTATTATACGTTAAGACATTCCCCGCATTTCCATATGTTTATTACATTTATATATTTGTGAACGCAGATTCACTTTTCATATTTATATATAGGTGAACATGTATTCATCTTTCATATTTGTTGCGGCGCAACCCGATCCATTATATTTACGTATTTGTGAACACGTATTCACTTTACGCTTTGTTACTACGCATAACCCGATCCATTATGTTTACGATTTGTGAACGCCAGATTCACTTTACGCTTTGTCATGCGCGCAACCCGATCCATTATATTTACGTATTTGTGAACACGTATTCACTTTACGCTTTGTTGCGCGCGCAACCCGATCCATTATGTTTATATTTATATATTTATGTGAACACGTATTCACTTTTCATATTTTTCAGAAGATCGAATAAATAATATTCTCTTTCCCAACATTATGTCATTCATACTTGTAACGATTATAACTTTTTAACCATAACCCCAACTAAGGTGTTTCTCAAGCGGAAACTAAGGTAAGACGGGGATCTTTCACTGTACCAAATTTCATTTAAAACTACTTTGGGTAACTAACATAAATTTATCCTCAAAACAACCACATGAAATTTATTTCGGCAGAATTTTTATTAAACAGAACCCAATCTTAGAATAGTCATAACTCCTAATCTGTAAACCCGTTCAAGCCCCATAAAATCTCAAAACGACGAGAACAGAGAGCTACACGTCTCCATATGAACCATCCTTTCATATTCTATACCATTTGGTACAGTTTTACACTTTTATTCGCTGCCCTTTCTGGATCTCGATAGATCCGAGGCAGAAACTTTAAACAGCGATAACTCTCAATATGTAAGTCTGATAGACCTCCGTAAGGTCTCAAAATGTCCAAAACAGAGAGATATAGAACTTTCATTTAGCACCAATTTTCATATTTCCCACGGATTAGTACAGTTTTACGTTTCAACGTCCTGCCCTTCTGGATTCCGATGAATCCGAGGCAGCAACTTCAAACTACAATAACTCTCAACTCGTAAGTCCGTTTTAACAACTCTTTATCTATATTTGTCCGTAACAAAGATATTTACAACCATGTAAATTTTCATATAATTCTAATAAGTAAAACTCAATAAAAACAGTCCGTAATTATGCCTTTCCGAATTTCGGCAAAATCTAAGGCAGAAACTTTGCACTATGATAACTTTCAAACCGTATGTCCATTTTACCTCGTTTTTGGTTCTATATGATCATAGTAGATAGGTGTACCATTATTCTGAATTTCATCAAATTCTAACAATTATAACTCAGTGAAATCAGTTCGTAACTATGCCTTTCCGAATTTCGGCCAAATCTAAGGCAGGAACTTTGAACTATGATAACTTTCAAACCGTATGTCCATTTTACCTCATTTTTGGTTATATATGATCATAGTAGAGAGGTGTACCATTATTCCGAATTTCATCAAGTTCTAACAATTATAACTCAGTGAAATCAGTTCGTAAAGTTCATGACGCAACTAGTTGTTTAAACAATCAAAAGCTCATTATTTATTTTCAACACTCAATTCTTATTCTAACTTGTATTGAACTTAAAATAAAGGATGTTACCATAAATTTCTGAGTGAGAAAACTCACCTTGTATGTGTGAAATGATTGTTATTCGGTTGCTACAAGGGACCCTTGCTCCCTAGTATTTCTTTTATTGTTGTTCTTCTTGCTTTCTTGTTTTTTTTTCCCAGAATTTTCCTCTTCTTGTTCACTTGTTTTTTCCTGATTTTCTAACCTTTATGCTATGTACTTTGTTTGTGTGTAAATACAATGTATAAGTGGAGGTGATTGTATAACTTATGGGAGGGGGAAAGCCAAGAGATTGAAGGGAAATGAAAAGGGGAGGGGGAAGAAGGAAAGGACGCAAAGAACATGCATCCCTTTTTTTTTTTTTTTTTTTTTTGTCTTTTGTTTTTTTTTATTTTCTTATTTTCATTTTTATCTATCTATTTATCCAACTTTAACACTAACTCCATCCCATGCAATTTATTCTTTATTTTCTTATATATATGTATTTTTATTAACTCAACCAACAACTATATATTATTATTATTTTCCGGATTTTACAAAGGTTCAAAGCTACGACTACCTATCCAGATGCAACATCGATTCGCCGAAAGATTGCTAGAAAGGCACCTTGTTGGTGCGCCAAAATCTCTTTCAAGAGAAGATTGTTGGAAATTTACTAAATGTAGAATTAAGTTTAACCTATTATTTTTTACTCGAACAAATGAAGCCTCGCACGTCGGAAACGTCGTTTCCATACACGTACACATGTAGTGCCAAGTATCGTAAATTTCATTAAGTGAAAGAGATATTGGTACGTAAGTGAAATGTTTGAGACATAGAATGATGGACGGTTATTGGCCAAATGACATGTGTTCCAGTTGGTAAATGAAGGAAGAAGTGTACGATATGTTAAAAGATGAAATAAGTCGATCGCCGCACTCGCCACGCGAGCCGGCGACCATCGCGCGCTGAGCTCCACGCCTCCTCCTCCGAAAGCGCTCTAAATGTCGTTTGTGTTCCAGTAACTCATTGGACGTGAAGAACCGCGGTGCCTCCCCGAAGGGTCGCGACTCTAAATGGCATTTCAATTCTAGTGGTCTACTAGACAGTGAGCACCGCGGCGCTTGGCTTCCAGAAGTCGCGAAGGGAGACGAAAATACATGAATCTTGGGCTGGTTTTGAAGCATTAAACCTCTATTATTTCCCAAATGAATTCAGCCATTACTTGGCTGAATTGTAACTCCATAATCAAGGCATTAACATGGTCATTCGAGGCCATTACTTGGCCAATTGGAGGGTCATCTTCTCAACACTATAAAATGAGGCCTGCTCATTTGCTAAATACTCAACATACTTGTATGGTTTCAGATTTTCTGAAATATCTTCCTCTCTTGCAATCTTCCACTCAAAGATCCTTCTTTCCTAGCGAACACTTGAGTCTCCTTTGCTTTTTTTTTATTGTTGTTTTATCTTGGGAGATAAGTTTCCAACACACCGTTAAAGGATTATACGGGGCAATATTATCTTAAGGAAAGATTGAATATCAATCGACTCAGCAAGCCATCTTCCTTGTTCTATTTCCAGTTTACTAAACACTTTGTTGTTGCTATCAAGAATCTTGTTGCAATTGGAGCAAACCTTCAAGATGGACTCAAGAACTACTCAAGAACGCAGATTCAAGACAGATCAAGAACCAAACTTTGTTGTGGTTGTCACAACTCTTGTTAGACTTCAAGCCTATTGTATTGTAATTGTTTATCCTTTCTAAGCACTGGTGGTAGTTGTACACTATTCTCGTACATCTATTATAATTACTCACATGGAATTTATGGGCTCCTTCTGTAACCATGCTTTAGCTTCCCGGACAAAAAGGGAAATAATATCAACTTGATGTAACTACATCTAGAGTCACTCTGGTGAATATGTATTTGTCAATGATCTCAAAGAAATTATATATAGGTTGTTGTACGGGTCTTCATGTGGTGTACCCAATAATTGGCCCTGAGATTTATTAAATTAAATAATACTTTATTTCAACTCAAATCATCTGGTGATAGTCGGTTTTATGATGGCTTGGCTCATATTCTTCACATAAAGCCTATCTACCTCTATCACTGATCATTCTACAAGATTTGCCATCACTATCGGTACATGTACATCTATGATGGTTGCGAGGTCAATGTTTAGGGTTTGTTGACCTGATTCTCAATTTCCTTAGCCTCTTCGGCTAAAGATTCTGCTCATGTAATATCTTTCATAATCTCTTTTTAGGATCATAATCTGGCTCATCTAGGTTCTTATCCCTATAGTTATCCCGTTCCATTCAAGTACCTAAAATGAAGCACAAACGTGATGACTGAACATTAAACCAAAAAAAATAAAAACTATGTAATCTAAAAAGAAGTTAATATTTAAATCCCCAGCAACGACGCTAAAAACTTGGTCGATGAAAATGTTGTACACAACCCACTACTACAGAATTGAGCTTGCATAGCGCTTTTAAGCGCTATCTAAGCTACCGCTATGGTAGCTTAGATAGCGCTTAAAAAGTGATATTCAAGCTTACTACTACCATAGCGCTTTTCTTAGTTAGCGCAAAAAAAGTACTATGCAAGTTATACTTCTATTTTGAAGATACTAGCTTGCATAGCGCTATCCAATTATTTTTATCTATTTTGTTTTACTTTTTATTTATTGTTTTGGTACCTATTTCCCTCCCCCCCCCCCCCCCATGTTTTTTCACCTAATAAATAAAATACCAAAAAGATAACAAAAATAATACACATTCAAAATATAATATAATATAATCATTCGCATAAAACATAATAATATATTTAAAATAATATCTCAATCATTAGTAGCTTACAATCATTAACTAATAGCAATACGACATAGTCAATAATTACATCAAAATACTAACTAATAGCTTCAACCTTCCATTTTTTCTTTGAGGAATCGATTGTACAAGTAGTCTGCCCAATTAATTCGAAAATTCTTCATTTTGCTTGTAGGATAAACTTTGAGTGGTGAACTATGAACAAACTGCAAAATATAGATGTTACAAAAACATAGTTAGAATAAAAATGTCCAACAAATAAACATCTTTACAAGTGCAGGAGAATTCGTAAAAGAAACATAACAACCAACTGTAGCAGCCAACAGTAGCCACATAAAATAGCAATAAAGCAGGTGAGACAGATAGCACTCTGATTATCAGAGAATAAACAAAAGAGTATTTTGAGCATAACAATAACTTCATCAACCGGTGTAGCAGCCATTTCTTTTACCTTAGATTGCATCAAAATAATCAGCCAAAGCAGTAATTTCAGCAAGGCATCAACAGTGGGTTCAAAACAACAACAATTGGTTTTGAAAACCAAATAATAAAGTGTGGCAATTGAGCAAAATAAAATCCCAAATGGTAGTAAAATACTGCCAGCATTTTCTTTGCCTTAATTGAAGCATCTGTTTTTAATAATGAAGTGTAGCAGCTGAATGAATGTAGTAACCTCCTTTCAGAGTATAACATTTCAATCCAGCAGCTAAATGTAGTAGCAAAACAATGTAAATGGCCATGATTTGCAGCAGATGTTTTAGTTCAAAATGCAACAGCGGTATAAGTCAAAACATAGCAAAGAATCGCCAAGTTTGGCCAAGAAGACACAGTGACAATTTGGCCAAAAATGCAGCAGAAACACAAGACCAAATGGTACAAGCATCCTGACTACAAGTCCTTCCAATGTGAAGTATAAGAGAGTAAAGGGGGTGACCATCCATTTCCGACGCCGCATCAAGATCAAAATGTCTCTAGAACCTTAGGCATGGCAGGCTATCGAAAGAGGCAAAACCAATCCCTAATGCACTCCTTAATCGTGTACTTGAGTCATGTACAATAAGAAATCCACAGAAGGCAGCCACAACATATGACATCATGTTAAGCAGGACAGTAGCCCAATCCATGAGCCCAACAACAACTCGTAACCAGCAACAAATCAGGGTATGGCCATTTTCATCGTGCAGTAGCTCAAGATAGCAATTCGAGGTAGTTTGAAACTCCCCAAGTCATGCAAAAGAAAGGGAGTGAAGATAAGTATCTCAAAATTAGAAATTTAAACAAGGTAATACATAGGACAGAAGGCAAGTCTTAGGAAGATAAAGATACTACTTAATGGGCTATTCATATTTTTTATCTTTACAACAGTAGCTTGAACATATGACACTTTAAAACAACAAAGTACATGTTTATTATTCATAAACTACCAGTTTCAGTTGAGGACATGTTGCACAAAAGATGGAAGTGGACATGCTGTTGACATACACTGAATGTCACCAATTTTTATCATTTATTAAGAACACGATAAGACACATAAAATGCAAGTTCTGATTCATACAGACTGGAAATTACATGTCAAATCCTAATATTATATCATGCTAGTGAAATGCACAATGTATAGGTCACATTCATCTTCTTAACTCACCATGATGCATTGACAACCTTAACTGATTTAGATGTAAACAGACATAGCCACAGATGCAAACAAATAAAGTATTTGGACTTAAACCACATACCAAGGTCTAAAGGATTTTATGAGTCAACTCTTTAAATTAACATACCGGAAATTATTCGAATTTTTATCCTTTAAAGCAGTCAATGACATATGACAACTAGCACAAAAATTCAGAGTTCTTTCATTTCTTTACCCAAATATGCATTGAAACTAGGTGAATGAGCTTACGGATAGGTAGTAGCAACATGACACACGTGAAGAAGATGCAGACAGTCTCTTTTAAGCATTCATGACATAGGCTTGACTAATTGAAAACCCACAGAGGGACTTTTGCTTAATACTAGACTGATACAATTGAGGATATTAATGCAGTAAGATGATTGTCATGATAAAAAGTAACTTAGAAGATTTTTTCATGATAATAGGGACTCATTTTGACACTTGTAACACCCCATTTTAAACCGGAGTCGAAAACGGGATTCTAGCGAACCCTGCTTAATAAGAAATGTTAGAAAATAAATAAAAGTGTTAAATGTTAAAAGAATACTAAAATTTAAAAGGGTTGCTAGAATGCTAAGGGTTCGCGGAGTCGCCACCTAATTAATTTGGGTGAATTAGGACACATAAATGTTTAACTAGTTTAAAGTAAAACATTAACTCCATTTTAATGGTCTGTTAAACTTAATGAGATTCTGGGTAAGGGTTCTTTATTATCCTAAAGGGAAGGGGTTAGGCACCCTAAAGGATCCGCTAACTTGCGGTTGTCCGTTCAAACCTAGGTCAATTATTATGGCTAAAGAATGCATGCTTTTAAAAGGGTTTTTGAATAAAAGGGATAGAAATTGTAAGATTTGTGTATAAAAGACAAAGTTAGTTTAAAAAAAAATATGTGATTAAGATACCTAAATACCATATTAGACATGTGTTATATATAATAAAAGTAATAGTGCAAGATCTATTATGACAAAATATTTATTTATGAGATAAGGTGTAAAATAGCTTTATGCTAACAACCTATGATTTAAATAATTTTTCTTACGTGGATGTTAATAAAGATTTATAGCAAATGGGTTTCTCATATTAGCTATCTAAATACTTATGCACATGAAAATTATTAAATGGTTTCAGAGCTTAAAGGGGCGTTATCTTCTAATTTATTGCTTCCATATTATGTTCTAGTAGTAGCGTAATGTTAGACAAATAATTACAATAAACAAATAGAGAAAGAGGAGGCAATAATAAAGACTCTAAGGAATGGCGAGGTCATTTTCGCCATGGCTTTGGAATTTACGATGGAGAGGATGCACATAGATGCTGGTCTTCACGCTTTGCACGATGAGTCTCGCCACGAGACTCTTTGTTGCTCCATGCTTTCATGTAAAAATAAAAGAAGATAAGGATTAGTATACATCCAAGTTATATTAACAATGCCGGTGAATATTCGCGCGAGTTAAACATATATGTAATTTGATTATGGCAATACGGAATAGGTGGCAGGCAACAAGCAAAGGACATCTCAAGATGATTCAATTAAAGATTAGGCTTCAAGTACAAATCACAAACAGAAAATATAATGCAGGCCCTAAGCACGCAATTTTCAGTTTCCTCGTTATAAACAGAGGACAATAAACTGGCCCAGGCTACACTATTTTTAGATCTCCCATTACGGACAAAGGACAAGAAACAGTTGGGCCATGAATATGGGCGATAATGGACCAAACAAGTAGACAAATTCATATATGATCTGATATATATATATATGTATATACCAAAGCACAAGCGGAAAACATTTCAATGTTATACAACCACCTATTGGGCCTTAGATGTGAACTGCACACAGAATCATGAAACAGGTCTAAGACAATGGCTTTTTTTTTCAAATTTTTGTTACAGGACAGTAACGAAATGGCAGGGCCCAGATTTAAATTTTAGATCTTCAAGGAAGGACCACTCGATGATATGCTAATGATCAGCAGGTGACGGTATGCAGTGGAAATATGCAGCCAACAAGTGTTGAAAGTAAATGAGGATGGGCATGTATATATCTCATATGCTTTGATATACATCGTCTTAAATCACAGAGAAAACAACAAAGGAAGCGCAAGGATCATTTAGACATATACGAACCCACAAATGACACTTTAGCATACCGAGATAGATATATACGAGATATTCTGTGATAATACATGTGATATACGCAGTAAGTATACACCGACTCAACCTCAATATACAATCGGTAGACATTGAAATATCCAAGACATACACATATATCCCTCGTCGCAATCTGATACCCATCCATCAAACTTATGACATTTATATCATTAATCAACATATCGCAGTAAGTATAAATTTAATTAACGATTCAAGTGAGACTATCCATGGATTAAGATCATTCAACAATGATTTAGGCATTAATGAGGGCCTCGACTGAATGAACCAAGCCAACATACATTCAACATCAAACACACAAAGTTCCTAATTCCGGTTCAGATGTTTACGCATTGTGATTCGAACACCATTTAACACATATTAAGCATACTTGAATACTAGATTATGCTTCTAAAATCAACTAGAACTTAAACTAAATGATGTTTGTCACCGGATTGATTCATAAGAAACACACAACCAAATTAACGAGTAGAATCGAAAGGAAATGGATTTACTCTCTCCTGACAAATGACCGGGCAGCAGTATCAAGTCGTCGGTCCCACTGACGGGTTTTGGGTTTGCGATGCGAATAGCGGCGAGGTTTAGTCGCTGGTTTCTTCTTTGGAACTAAGAAAGGGATTCAAACCTCCCGTTTATGAAAACTAAAGGTATGGGTGATGTATTCCAGATTCTCGCGAATAAACTCTATCGCTCTACTCAGAAGAAAAACGATCACATCGACTCGCTCGACCCATCGTGCTCGACTTCGAATCGATGCATGGGTATCCTCTTCTCTCCCCGCCGATCTCTCGATCTCGCTCGTGTTCGATGTTGTGCTCTGATTCTGACCTATGTTCGACTGCCCCACCGATTGCCCTTTGCATGTGCTTTATATAGCCTAACTCTAGGTTCTAATATTGGTAAGTAAATAGGCTGATTCGTGCTTGATTCGACGAGATTTCGTATTTATTCTCTGCGATCTCGGGTGTGATTTCGAGCTGATTTGTTAAGATTTGTGGGCTATTTTGGGTTATGTGAGTCACGGGTGGGAAGATCGCCGGATTTTCACCAAAAATCTCGCGGCGAAGGTGGCGCGAGGCGCGATTGAGAGGTACTAGGGTTTTCCGAGATTGGGAAGAGGACTTAGGTTCGCTTTGGTTTTTCTTTTGTTTTATGGGTTGTGGGCGATGGGTTGTAGGTCGAGGTAAGTGGGGTCTTGGGTCTTGATGTAGCGGGTTTGGGCTGTGTGTTTTAAAAGTATGGTGGTGGTATTATATCGGGTATTAGTTTAGGGAGTTAGTTTTAGGTGTATTAATTAGTGACAAATTAAATTGTGATTAAATTATTTAGGTGTTTTGATTAGTCCAAGTTTGAATTATAAATTATTACAAAAATAAGACGGGTGTGCTATTTGGTTAGTGCTTAATTACGCTCAGATTAATGTATTATTGTTGAATTTTATTATTATAAAATTGTTTTAAAATTAGTGTAATTTTATAGTTAATGACTTGATGGGAGGGTCAAAATTGGGTGTCAACAGTTGTCCCTCTTTGTATGGAGATGATGGAAGAATCTTCGGACAAAGACGTTGACTCATAGCCAATTTTATCTCGACTCGTAATTAGAATGTTGGGCAATTAGGCAAGGCCGATGCGAAAAATCAAATTGTCCCAAAGGTCGAGTTATGGCGACACTGGGCTACCATGGTCAAAATACCAAAGCGGGCTAATGCGGACTCAAAAATTGTCCCAGTGTCGAGTTATGACGACACTGGGCTGTGATGCTAAAAGAAAATAAGAATAATTGGCTTGAACCTGGGGTGTACCGCTATGATGCTGGGTTTTATGGTGATGGAACGCAGTGGACCGACGCCGAGGCCGCTTCGCCATTTGTTGGAAGGTTGGCCCCAACAAATCGCCTGTTCAGAAGAGAAAATCCACGCCAGGCTCCATCTTTGCGCCTCGTAGATCAAGCTAAGATAGAAGCATTAGCGCGTAATTGTCAAAACAAAACAATGTAAGAATGTGAATTTTGTGTTGTGGTTGTAGTCAAATGAAATGGTGTGATGATACGCCGTCTTGTATAGCGAGATGTAGATGACGCCAGTATGGGCGGAATCGCTCAGTATGGACGAAAATGCAAATGTTCATCGTTGTATAGACGAGATGCAAATGACGCCAGTATGGGCGTTGTCGCTGCCAGATAGACGAAATGCAACGACGCCAGTATGGGCGTTGTCGCTGCCAGATAGACGAAATGCAAATGATGCTCCTAAGGTTTAGATAAAAATTATTCTATATGTGGAGTTGTGTCGTAATTCATGCGTAATCAAAACTAGATGAAATAATTAAAGTGTAAATGATGTAGCGTGGTTTTTGCAAGATGTATTTGATGTAGACTTGCCGGCTTTGACTTTGCGAGCGAACTGGCTGCTATTGGCGCTTTCGACTTGGCGCCGCTTTGGACTTGTCGCCGCTTCGACTTGTTGTGTTGATGACGTCGTTGTGTTACGCCGCTGCCGTCAGACTAAAGCTCAAGAAAGGGTTAGTGCATAACGCTAAGACGTAATAATAAAGCATGAATGAGAAAAATGCAATTTTGAGAACCGAAAATCGCCCCGCTCACGATGTGATATGTTGATGACGGCGCTGCTTTCGACTGGCGTCGCTGCGACTTAGCGCCGTTTTGGACGCGGGCGCTTTCGACCGGGCCGCTTTGGACGTGGCGCCGCCGACGCGGGCGTCGTTTGACGCGTGTCGCTTTCGACTTGTCGCCGCTTGACGTGGCGTCGCCCGGACCGACGCCGCTTTGACGCGGGCGCCGCTTTCGACGTGGCGCCGCTTTCGACTTGCGTCGCCGGACGTGGAGTCGCCTGACTCGAGTCGCCGACGCGAGTCGCTTTGACCGAGTCGTTTGACCGAGTCGCCGACTCGACGCCGCTTGATCGTGGCGTCGCCGGACGCGGCGTCGTTTGACGCGGCCGCTGCCGGACGTCGCTTTCTGACGCGGGCCGCTTTCTGACGCAGAGTCGCTTTCGACCGAGTCGCTTTCGACTTAGCGTCGCTTTCGGACGTGGCGCCGCTTTCGAACGCAGAGTCGCCGACCGAGTCGCTTTCGACCGACGCCGTTGATCGTGGTGTCGCTTTCTGACTTAGCGTCGCTTTCTGACGCACCGCTTTCGGACGCAGAGTCGCTTTCGACCGAGTCGCTTTCGACCGACGCCGTTGATCGTGGTGTCGCTTTCGGACTTAGCCGCTTTGGACGTACGCCGCTTTCGGACGCGAGTCGCTTTCTGACTCGAGTCGCTTTCGACCGACGCCGCTTTTGGATCGTGGTGTCATTTTCTGACTTAGCGCCGCTTTCGACGCGGGCGCCGCTTTCGACTCGAGTCGCTTTGGACTTAGGCCGCTTTCGACGTGGCGCCGCTTTCGGACGCAGAGTCGCCTTCTGACCGAGTCGCCGACCGACGCCGTTGATCGTGGTGTCGCTTTCGACTTAGCGTCGTTTTCGGACGTGGCGCCGCTTTGACGCAGAGTCGCTTTCGACCGAGTCGCTTTCGACCGACGCCGCTTGACGTGTGTCGTTGACGGTGTCGCTTTCGACTTAGCCGCTTTCGACGTGGCGCCGCTTTGGACGCGAGTCGCTTTCGACCGAGTCGCTTTCGACCGACGCCGTTTTTGGACGCGGTGTCGCTTTCGACTGTGTCGCTTTCGACTTGGCGCCGCTTTGACGAGACGCAGATGTTCGTCAGATGGACGAAATGTAGATGTCGTTGTATGGACGAAATGCAGACGTCGTCGCCAGATGTATGGACGAAATGTAGATGTTCGCCGTTGTATGGACGAAATGGAGATGTTAAATCGTTGTATGGACGAAATGCAGATGTTATGCGTCAGATGGACGAAATGCAGATGTTCGTTGTTGTATGGACGAAATGTAGATGTTCGTCGTTGTATGGACGAAATGTAGATGTTGTATTGGAATGTTATTGTCCTCCTCGTTCCTGTTGACCTGCAACATTCATTCAAAGAAAAATTGTGAGTTCGGGGAGGGTCGGCCGATTTGTGTTGCTCTTGATATTTGCACGTTGTCTTGTCCGGACCATGTAACCCCGCCCGATTTCGAGTCTCACGAAAACATTTGTTGAAAATATTCTATCTTGATGCAAATACTAGTAGGAAATTATGTCGATTTTGAATAGCGACATGTTATGAAACAGAGCGAGCATCCTTATCCAAATCGGCGGTATATTCTCTCATACTCTCGGTTCACGCCACGCTTGCTTTTTTAAATTTTGTCCCGATTTGGGACATGGAACCTTCGCGTAAATTGACCATGTCCATTGATGTCATTTGTAGTAAAGTCCTTAAAATTGTCCCGCTTTATGTCGATCTTTCAAGCATACGGGATCATATTTGTCAATGTCCTTCGTGGCGAAGTCCTTAAAAATTGTCCCAGTTTTGACTGACGAAACTGAGTCGGATATATATCGTCGCCTGGACATAATGCTGATAACGTCGTTGTCTGGACGTGTTCTTGCCTCGTGAGAATAAATGTTCCCGCAAGCTAAGCTTGAGAAAAGTTAGTGTATAAATCGTAAAAACGGCTGATAAATATTTGAGAAAGACAATTATGTGGGTAGAGATGTCGCCCCGAGATGTTTCCTTATGTAATCGCAATTGCCGTGATGCCTTTGTTGTGATGCATTTGTGAACCATGTGGATTGTCATGATGTCTTTGTCGTGCGTTTGTGCACTGCATGAGTTGCAATTTGACTCTAGGCCCGAGCTGATGCGCTATAATTTGTTGCGGGATTTGAACTCTGATTGTTGATGTTTGTCTGCTTCTGCTGCTTCTGAAGAATTTTGTTGTATTTTCTCGCCAGTAACTTTGTTATTTCTGCTTAATATGAAGGACCTGCGCTCAAAGAAAATTTGTGAGTTTTGGGGGGGGTCGATTCGTATTTGACTTTGCCGCCTTGTCCCTTGACATCTGCATGCCTGGTCTGTTTGGACTTGCAATCCCTGTCTGGTTTCCTACATTGTCCCAGTTTTGAAAAAGGTGTCATGCTGCTCTTCTTTTCTGAGACCCCTGCTTTGCCTATAGGAACCAAGACAGGTTCACTGCTCCGCCAGATGCCGCGAATCGTGTCATTTGGACCGTGCCTTTGATCTTGTGAAGTATTGATGCTCTGCCATTGCTTAGTCAAATACAAATCGACCTTTGGGGGAAGATGATAAATCTTTCTAAAAATGCAACAAACGGTGTTAGCATAAAGCACATGATTTGCGGGTATGTAGCAGATATATTGCACATAGCACATTCAAACGTTTCCTAACATGCAGGGGGACCTCTTTATGCGGAGGTAGGCCTAAACGCGTCACATACGCGAGGCCATGATAGATTTGTTCGCCGCCAACTGTAATGCTTTCGTTGGAAATGGCGACCAAATGACGGTGCACTTTTCCCAATTTTGGCATGTCATGATTAGGTTTGGATTTGTCTATCATTGTCATGCTACACATAGTATGCTGGTTGGTCGTTGGGTTGAGGAACCCGTCGACAAGTTTGGTGTCTTCCTAATTGTGGTGTCGATGCCAAGGACCAACCCACCTAAGGTAAATGCATGCATGCCCTAAAATAAGGGTGGTATAGCTCTATCTTAAGTTTCTAAGATTTGGCTTTTCTAGACGCAAGGTTCCCGAGCGGACAACTCGAGTGAGAAGGCTACGCGGCCACCGGTTAGACCGGGCACTCCACGTATGTTACCAACTCTCCTAAATTTGGGTTTTGAAGAAAGAATTTTGCTGATGCACCAAGCGCACCTCGCATGCAGTGTGTGATTGTGTGAATTTTCCAGAGTGGAAGAAATATGAGCGGAATGCCAGTTTAAGAAAAGCAGTAAAACAAATAGCAATTAAAACAGTTAAACATACAAAATTAAGCGAGCAAATTTAAGGCATTTAAAACAAACAAATAAAGCTAAGCAATAATAAACCTAGGTTTGTTATGGTCAAGAACCTAAATTCCCCAGCGGAGTCGCCATCTGTAACACCCCATTTTAAACCGGAGTCGAAAACGGGATTTTAGCGAACCCTGCTTAATAAGAAATGTTAGAAAATAAATAAAAGTGTTAAATGTTAAAAGAATACTAAAATTTAAAAGGGTTGCTAGAATGCTAAGGGTTCGCGGAGTCGCCACCTAATTAATTTGGGTGAATTAGGACACCTAAATGTTTAACTAGTTTAAAGTAAAACATTAACTCCATTTTAATGGTCTGTTAAACTTAATGAGATTCTGGGTAAGGGTTCTTTATTATCCTAAAGGGAAGGGGTTAGGCACCCTAAAGGATCCGCTAACTTGCGGTTGTCCGTTCAAACCTAGGTCAATTATTATGGCTAAAGAATGAATGCTTTTAAAAGGGTTTTTGAATAAAAGGGATAGAAATTGTAAGATTTGTGTATAAAAGACAAAGTTAGTTTAAAAAAAAAAATATGTGATTAAGATACCTAAATACCATATTAGACATGTGTTATATATAATAAAAGTAATAGTGCAAGATCTATTATGACAAAATATTTATTTATGAGATAAGGTGTAAAATAGCTTTATGCTAACAACCTATGATTTAAATAATTTTTCTTACGTGGATGTTAATAAAGATTTATAGCAAATGGGTTTCTCATATTAGCTATCTAAATACTTATGCAAATGAAAATTATTAAATGGTTTCCTAGAGCTTAAAGGGGGGCGTTATCTTCTAATTTATTGCTTCCATATTATGTTCTAGTAGTAGCGTAATGTTAGACAAATAATTACAATAAACAAATAGAGAAATAGTAGGGAATAATAAAGACTCTAAGGAATGGCGAGGTCATTTTCGCCTATGGCTTTGGAATTTCGATGCGGAGAGGATGCACATAGATGTGGTCTTCACGTTTGCCACGATGAGTCTCGCCACGAGACTCTTTGTTGCTCATGCGTTTCATGTAAAAATAAAAGAAGATAAGGATTAGTATACATCCAAGTTATATTAACAATGCCGGTGAATATTCGCGCGAGTTAAACATATATGTAATTTGATTATGGCAATACGGAATAGGTGGCAGGCAACAAGCAAAGGACATCTCAAGATGATTCAATTAAAGATTAGGCTTCAAGTACAAATCACAAACAGAAAATATAATGCAGGCCCTAAGCACGCACTTTCGATTTCCTCGTTATAAACAGAGGACAATAAACTGGCCCAGGCTACACTATTTTTAGATCTCCCATTACGGACAAAGGACAAGAAACAGTTGGGCCATGAATATGGGCAGTACATGGACCAAACAAGTAGACAAATTCATATATGATCTGATATATATATATGTATATACCAAAGCACAAGCGGAAAACATTTCAATGTTATACAACCACCTATTGGGCCTTAGATGTGAACTGCACACAGAATCATGAAACAGGTCTAAGACAATGGCTTTTTTTTTCAAATTTTTGTTACAGGACAGTAACGAAATGGCAGGGCCCAGATTTAAATTTTAGATCTTTGAAGGAAGGACCACTCAGTATGTATATGCTAATGATCAGCAGGTGACGGTATGCAGTGGAAATATGCAGCCAACAAGTGGTGAAAGTAAATGAGGATGGGCATGTATATATCTCATATGCTTTGATATACATCGTCTTAAATCACAGAGAAAACAACAAAGGAAGCAGACGAAGGATCATTTAGACATATACGAACCCACAGTTGACACTTTAGCATACCGAGATAGATATATACGAGATATTCAGGATAATACATGTGATATATGCAGAAGTATACACTGACTCAACCTCAATATACAACTGGTAGACATTGAAATATCCAAGACATACACGTATATCCCTCGTCGCAATCTGATACCCATCCATCAAACTTATGACATTTATATCATTAATCAACATATCGCACTAAGTATAAATTTAATTAACAATTCAAGTGAGACTATCCATGGATTAAGATCATTCAACAACAGATTTAGGCATTAATGAGGGCCTCGACCTGAATGAACCAAGCCAACATACATTCAACATCAAACACACAAAGTTCCTAATTCCGGGTTCGTATGTTTACAGACAGGGATTCGAACACCATTTAACACATATTAAGCATACTTGAATACTAGATTAACAGTTCTAAAACTGAACTAGAACTTAAACTAAATGATGTTTGTCACCGGATTGATTCATAAGAAACACACAACCGAAATTAACGAGTAGAACTGAAAGGAAATGGATTTACCTCCTCCGACAAATGACGGCAGCGTATCAAGTCGTCGGTCCACTCGACGGGTTTTGGGTTTGCGATGCGAATAGAAGGGCGAGGTTTAGTCGTTGGTTTCTTTGCTGGAACTAAGAAAGGGATTCAAACCTCCTGTTCTTATGAAAACTAAAGGTATGGGTCAGATTCTGTATTCTCGCGAATAAACTCTCGCTCTACTCGTAGAAGAAAACGATTGCATCGACTCGCTCGACTTCATCGCTCGACTTCGAATCGATGCTATGGGTATCCTCTTCTCTCCCTGCCTGATCTCTCGTATCTCTGCTCTGTGTTCGATGTTGTGCTCTGATTCTGACCTATGTTCGACTGCCCCACCGATTGCCCTTTGCATGTGCTTTATATAGCCTAACTCTAGGTTCTAATATTGGTAAGTAAATAGGCTGATTCGTGCTTGATTCGACGAGATTTCGTATTTATTCTCTGCGATCTCGGGGTGTGATTTCGAGCTGATTTGTTAAGATTTGTGGGCTATTTTGGGTTATGTGAGTCACGGGTAAGGGGAAGATCGCCGGATTTTCAGCCGAAAATCTCGGCGGCGAAAGGTGGCGTGAGGCGCGATTGAGAGTACTAGGGTTTTCTCGAGATCGGGAAGAGGACTTAGGTTCGCTTTGGTTTTTCTTTTGTTTTATGGGTTGTGGGCGATGGGTTGTAAGGTCGAGGTAAGCTGGGTCTTGGGTCAGCGGGTTTGGGCTGTGTTTTAAAAGGGTAAAGTGGTGGTATTATATTGGGTATTAGTTTAGGGAGTTAGTTTTAGGTGTATTAATTAGTGACAAATTAAATTGTGATTAAATTATTTAGGTGTTTTGATTAGTCCAAGTTTGAATTATAAATTATTACAAAAATAAGACGGGTGTGCTATTTGGTTAGTGCTTAATTATGCCCGTATTAATGTATTATTGTTGCATTTTATTATTATAAAATTGTTTTAAAATTAGTGTAATTTTATAGTTAATGACTGGATGGGAGGGTCAAAATTGGGTGTCAACAACACTTAAACAGGCGGGACAAATATATAGTCAATCCAATTAACATATATGCAGCTGGCCGAGAATGGCTACTGTTAGTAGTCGAAATGATTTTTGAATTTGAAATTGGTTGTTGTTGATGTTGTGCTGAAATCAAGGCTGTAAAAGATGAGTCATGACACTGGCACCCTCAGTAGGAGGGCGTCCAGTGCTCGTTGCCACCATAATGTCCCGGAGTCAACTTTTCGATCAACAATGGTGTTTTCCGATGGGTGATGAATTGAGAGACGGTGGTCGGTATAGAATGTAGAGAACAGCTATACGAATACAATGAGACCTCTTTTGATGCTTAACGTTAGCGGAGATGGCCGGAAAATCGAAAGTTGCGCCTAGGGTGTTTGAGAATTTCGATTTGGGAGATGTACATGTAGGGGTTGAATCGAAGGGTGTTGTTAGGTGCAAACTATAGGTCTGATGAAGATGGACCTTTAGGCACCACACTTGACCCTCGAATCGACCGGAGATGACCGGAAATCAAGAACGACAATCGGAAAACAGGGGGATTTTTCGATCTGAGATTGCTGACGATGTAGTTAGAATTGACGATTGTGGTTGGTATGGAAATGACGGGCTTGAAGAGACGAAACTAATGGTATAAGTCTCGTATGTAATAGAGTCATGTGGTGGCCGGAATTGACGATTCGCTTCAGAAATCACTGTTCACCGACGGAAATCGCCATTCTAGGGAGAATTTCGGACATGCTTACACGTACAAGTTCGGCTAAGTCCTTCATTATTTTGTAACTTTTACTTCAATAGCGCTTTCACAAGCGCTATCTAAGTGGGAATATTTATATTATTATATTATAAATTACTTAGGTAACACAAATTATAATAGCGCTTTAAATAAGCGCTATGCAAGGAGTAACTTGCATAGTGCTTCGATTAAAATTTCCGCAAAGCTCTATGGCTGTATTTTTTGTTAGATTTTATTTTTTTTAATTTGAAAATTTGAAAAAGCTCTATGCAAATTGTTACTTACAAAGCGCTATCTAAGTAGCGTTACGCAAGCTGAAATCTGTAGTAGTGAGCGCACATGGTCGATAAGTAATATGGAATTGAAGTAGAGTATCGTTTCTAACAAGGATTGAATGTTAACTTTTTTACTGAATCAAAAAGCAAGAGAATCAAGGGTTGTGGATTTGAAAACAAAAATTAAACAAGAACAAGCAATTTTGTTGAGAATTCAGAAGAGAAAAAATATCTTATAGTTACGGAGTGATTTATCCAATCATGATGTGAATTTAATTGAGTTCGTTCATTGAAAATCTAGTTTACTAGCCACAAGATTAATTTTACTTCGGACATAACCTATCCTCGAATGACGCTTACCAAAACTACTCAAACTTCTATGTCTCCGTGATCATCCCTATCAATAAGGATGCAGTTGTATCTCCTGTATTTGACTATACAAGACGAACAAAGTAAAGATCTACAACTAGCATGTCACTTGCGAATTATAAGTTAGTTAGTGTCTCTAATCAGTGTTGGATAAACCACCGGATCACCAAATAACCCTACCTTATCCTATAATTCAAAATAGACCTCTACTCTTGGACTCACATTATAAATTCATAGTATCTATTCAATTGGTGATCAAGCAATCCAATAATTAAGTGTAAGATTACGTAAGTAAACTAATTACATCAATATAAATTGATGATATGCTAACAACAAGTTTCAACTAACAATAATCAAGAATAATCTCGCAACCTTAAAATAATAAAAAACTAGCCACTCATAATGTGGCGATTTCATAATCTATAATCATTCAACTAAAAGGATAGAAGAACGATATGATAAATTGTGCAAATATTTCTCCACGATGACGCCTGGTTGTCCTTGCATTGTTTTCCTCTCATAGGTCTGAATCTCTTTAAAGCAATGTGTAAATCATTATTTAGTATAGAGATCACGAGCCAGATGTCTTTATAGAGTCCAAAACCAATTCAAATCGGTCAAAAATTATATTGGTTGGCAAACCCTCTGGCTAGGTGGTTGTTAAGTATTTTAGTACTATTTTAGAGTGTGCTTTAGGGAGTCTTTCATTGTCTTTTAATTGTTTTGTGCAGTATTATGCGTGTTGTTTTGTGTTTTCAGGTTTTAAGCGATTCAGAAATGAATATGGCGAAATCAAAGGAAATATGAGGTTGTTAAGGATAAATATGCATATCTAATCACAAGAGATAAGTCAAAGAAGCCCTGGGAATCTTGGGAAGTGATTTAAACAAATTACATAGTCGACCCCACGCGGTTAATGGGTGAAGTCTAAAAGCCCCAAAACTACAAAATTGACCTCTCGCGGTCTACAAGGCTAATTTGCAGAAGTTGCTCGGATTTTGAGTCACGGTGCTTCGCCAAAGAAACTGTCGCAGCGCCCCACTAGCAGAAACTTTAGAGTGAATTAGCGTCGTGGTGCTGACGGCATAAATGAGCGAGAAAACCTAATTTTAACAAGGGTGAAAAGGTCCAACAGGGATTTTTCGATATATAAGCTATGGGAGGCAATTTTAGGGATATCTCATCTTTGGAGCAAGAAACGAGGGAGCAAGAAGCAATTGGAGACCACTTTTGTTCAAGTAATTTTCCTTTTCGGTTCTTTAATTCAGTTCATGTTGGTTGTGATAGCAGCAGTGCGGAGCATACAACTTGTCTGGGTTACCGCGTTATTTCATGCACACTTGCAGTCGCTCTCCGTAGGTCGAGCCTCCTCTCTTTTGAAGTTCAATATCGGAAACCGTATTCTCAGCCTAGCTAAAGCGAGGCAGCACTATTCGCTTGAAGTAAATTTGTTAAGACAATTAGTTTTATTAACATGTCTATGAACTAATTTCTTTATTAGGATTTTCCGTCGATTCACTTGAACCTCTATGATGACTTAATGCATTGTTAGTGTTTCTTCTTCATCTATCATTATTTATTCAACTTGCATCTATTGAATGAGAATTAATTGGCCATTTTCATTACTTATATGATTTCAAATCAACATCTGAAAAGAGAGATTTGATTATGTTATAGTTGATTAGACATAGGTTTAATCTTGAACGAGAGTATCACGATTGCCTATATAGCTTTTAGGTTATTGATCTTAAACCTCTATGTGGTTGAAATTATCATAGAAATATAGAAAATCCTCACTTAGGTTGAGTGTTTATATGTCCTAACCGGAATATAGAACACCTCAGTTAACCTGCTATCTTGATAAGAAGAAGAATTGCTAGTTTTGCATTAACGAATGATAGAGTGGATAGTTGATGAGATTGGAAATCCTAATTACCTTCATTACTGAGTTAAACTCCAAGTATTTTCATTCTAATTGTATTCCTGCATACTACTTTAGTTGTTAATTCTTATTTTAGAAATCAAAACTTATATACGTTTGTCAAATAGAAACGAAAGTTTAGTTAATTGGTAATTGATAATTCAGTCTTTGTGGACGATATTCGGTCTTACCGAGATTATTACAAATTGTGATACGTTCACTTGCGTAGCATATAGAAATTTCGCAATAAGTTTTTGGCGTCGATGTCGGGGACTGAAGTATTATCAATATCAAAATAATTAATCTTATTTCTAATTTGGTTATCTTCTTGATATCAATGTGAAGAGGAAATATGCGTCCGGCTAAATGACGTTAAAGACAACCCTATTGGGAGGCAACCTAATATTTTAATTATTTTATTTTATTTTGTTTTGTTTGTTTTGAAAAATCTCAATGCTTTATTGTTTCTTGGTCTGTGTTTGTTATGTTAGGGGAATTGTGAGCCAACACTAGGGTAAAGCTATCATCCTCAGTACCAGCCCTATCAGCTGTCGTCGCCACCACCACCATTCTGATATCGTTGTTGTTGATTATGTAAGTCTTTGTTCCCTTGCTTTCCCATTTCACATTGGGGACAATGTGTCAACTAAGTTTGGAAGAGTCTTACTGTTTTGTGCTAGTAGTCGTTAGTTGTGTATGTTTAGTTGTTTGTTTATTGTTAGTGTCTTTGTTTTAGTGTCTTGTGTCAATGAATCAAGTTAATAATAATAGCCAATGAGATTGAGTGAACACATATGATAGAATTGGATGAAATTGATAGCCATGAAATGCATAAATTTGTGTGCTTAAGTTGGATAATTTTTCGATTTTACTTTTGGTTATTAATAAGTATGAAAACTCGATCATGATTGGTGAAGTTTGTGTACTCAAATAGTGGTTTATACATGATTGAATTTTGATTTGAGAAAAGATGGTGGAAAATTCTAGAACATGTTTGCTTGCTACTTGAGATGAAATCCAAGATTATACATGCTTATGAAGATGATTTAGGTCATTTTTGGAATGATTGAGCCTTTCAAGCCACCCTTGATTACTTAATGCCTATTTACCCGTTTTGAGCCTTAATGAATCCTTCGTTGAATGATGCCTATTTTGAGCCTACGTGAAATCCTATTACTATTTCTTTCCTTTGAATAGTACCATGAGCATATAAGTATATGATTGGGGATTGGTTATTTTAATTGGTATTTTAGATTGGGTGATATCAATAGAGGTGTAAAAGATTGAAAAATCCATTGGAATTTAAAAAAAAAAAAAACTACCCATACATTGAAAAGCAAGTTTGGGGGAGTGTAGTTTGAAAAAAAAATACATAAAAATGTATAAGTGTGACTTTTCTCAATCTAGAAAAGAAAAGAAAATTCTTGAGCCTAAATGACATTTCATCTACCCGTGCCTAAGCCTAACGATTTAACTTACAAAATTCCTATTGATCTTGAGCATGTGTTGCCTACATTAGTGGAGAGTAGCAAGTTAGTAAGCCTATAGAATTTTGTCCTGATGGACCATTTGTGAGAATTCGTTGTGCATAAATTAATATTGAATACATGTTTAAGTTAATAATCATGGTTGGGTGATCATATGACTTAATAACTTTAAGCAAATTTGAGGAATATCTGACTTGCAATTCAAGATAGCAAATTAGTGGTTAGAATGTTCCTGAAAATGATATTGCATGATCTTCGAGGCATAATTTATTACGGTTGACTTGATTCATTTTTAGAGTTGTATTTTTCTTTTTAGGATGTCTAGAGTTCTTTACTCGAGGACGAATAAAGTTTAAGTTTGACGGTGTTTATTGAGTCTATTTTTAGTACTATTTTAGAGTATATTTTAGGGAGTCTTACGTTGTCTTTTAATTGTTTTGTGCAGTATTATGCGTGTTATTTTGTGTTTTCAGGTTTTAAGCGATTCATAAAGGAATAAGGCGAATTCAAAGGAAATAGGTGGTTATTGAGGACAAAAATACGTATCTGATCACAAGAGATAAGTCAAAGAACCCCTATGAAGCTCGGAAGGCAATTTAAACAAATTATATAGTCGACCCCTCGTGGTTAATGGTTGATGTCGAAAAGCACCAAAACTACATAGTCGACCCCTCATGATCTACAAGGCTAATTTGCATAAGTTGCTCGGATTTATAGCCACGGCGCAACAAGCGAAGAATCGCAGCGCAGAAGCACTGCGGCGCCCCACTGGCAGAAACTTTAGAGTGACTTAGCATCGCGGCGCTGACGGCGTAAATGAGCGAGAAAACCTAATTTTAACAGGGGTAAAAAGGTCCAACGATGTTTTTTCGATATATAACGTATGTGAGGCAGATTTTAGAGATATCTCATCTTTGGAGCAAGAAACGAGAGAACAAAAAGCAATTGGAGACCACTTTTGTTCAAGTTCTTTTCCTTTTCAGTTCATGTTGGTTGTTAAGACAATTAGTTTTATTAGCATGTCTATGAACTAATTTCTTTATTAGGATTTTTTCGTCGATTCACTTGCACTTGAACCTCTATTATGACTTGATACATTGTTAATGTTTCTTCTTCATCTATCATTATTTATTCAACTTGTGTGTATTGAATGAGAATTAATTGGCCATTAATTTTCATTACTTATATGATTTCAAATCAACATCTGAAAAAGGAGATTTGAATATGCTATAGTTGATTAGACATAGTTTTAATCTTGAACGAGAGTATCACGATTGCATGTATAGCTTTTAGGTTATTGATCTTAAACCTCTTATGTGATTGAAATTATCATAGAAATATATAAAATCTTCACTTAGGTTGAGTGTTTATATGTCCTAACCGGAATATAGAACACCTCAGTTAACCTTCTATCTTGATAAGAAGAAGAATTGCTAGTTTTGCATTAACGAATGATAGAGTTGATAGTTGCTGAGATTGAAAATCCTAATTACCTTTATTACTGAGTTAAAATCCAAGTATTTTCATTCTTATTTTATTCCTGCATACTACTTTAGTTGTTAATTCTTAGTTTAGAAATCAAAACTTATATATGTTTTCCAAATAGAAACGAAATTTTAGTTAATTGGTAATTGATAATTCAGTCTCTGTGGACGATATTCGGTCTTACCGAGATTATTACAAATTGTGATACGTTCACTTGCGTATCATATAGAAATTTCACAGCAAGTTTTTGGCGCCAATGTCGGGGACTGAAGTATTGTCAATATCAAATAATTAATCTTATTTCTAATTTGGTTATCTTCTTGAAATCAATGTGAAGAGGAAATATGCGTCCGACTAAATGACGTTAAAGACAACGCTATTGGAAGGCAACCTAATATTTTAATTATTTTATTTTATTTTATTTTGTTTGTTTTGAACAATCTCAATGCTTTGTTGTTTCTTGGTCTGTGTTTGTTATGTTAGGGGAATTGTGAGCCAACAGCCCAACACTGGGGTGAAGCTATCTTCCTCAGTACCAACCCTATCAGCTGTCGTCGCCACCACCACCATTCTGATATCGTTGTTGTTGATTATGTAAGTCTTTGTTCCCTTGCTTTCCCATTTCACATTGGGGACAATGTGTCAATTAAGTGTGGGAGAGTCTTACTATTTTGTACTAGTAGTCGTTAGTTGTGTATGTTTAGGTGTTTGTTTATTGTTAGTGTCTTGTGTCAATGAATCAAGTTAATAATAATAATAGCCAATGAGATTGAGTGAACAGATATGATAGAATTTGATTAAATTGATAGCCATGAAATGCATAAATTTGTGTGCTTAAGTTGGATAATTTTTCGATTTTGCTTTTGGTTATTAATAAGTATGAAAACTCGATCATGATTGGTGAAGTTTGTGTACTCAAATAGTGATTGAATTTTGATTTGAGGAAAGATGGTGGAAAATTCTAGAACATGTTTGCTTGCTACTTGAGATAAAATCCTAGATTATACATGCTTAGGAAGATGACTTAGGCCAATTTTGGAATGATTGAGTCTTTCAAGCCACCATTGATTACTTAATCCCTATTTACCCTTTTTGAGCCTTACTGAATCCTTCGTTGAATGATGCCTATTTTGAGCCTACGTGAAATCCTATTACTATCTCTTTCCTTTGAATAGTACCATGAGCATATAAGTATATGATTGGGGATTGATTATTTTAATTGGTATTGGTTATTTTAATTGGTATTTTAGGTTGGGTGATATCAATAGAGGTGTAAAAGATTGAAAAATTCATTGGAATATTTTTTTAAAAAACTACCCTCCCTTTGTACATACATTGAAAAGCAAGTTTTGGGGAGTGTAGTATGAAAAAAAAAAACATAAAAATGTATAAGTGTGAATTTTCTCAATCTAGAAAAGAAAAGAAAATTCTTGAGCCTAAATGACATTTCAACTACCCGTGCCTAAGCCTAACGATATAACTTACAAAATTCCTATTGATCTTGAGCATGTGTTGCCTACATTAGTGGAGAGTAGCAAGTTAGTAAGCCTATAGAATTTTGTCCTGATGGACCGTTGGTGAGAATTCGTTGTGCATAAATTAATATTGAATACATGTTTAAGTCAATAATCATGGTTGGTTGATCATATGACTTAATAACTTTTAGCAAATTTGAGGAATATCTGACTTGAAATTCAAGATAGCAAGTTAGTGGCTAGAATGTTCCTGAAAATGATATTGCATGATGTTCATGATCTTCGAGGCATAATTCATTATGGTTGACTTGATTCATTTTTAGAGTTTTGTGTTTTTCTTTTAGGGTGTCTAGAGTTCTTTACTCGAGGACGATTAAAGTTTAAGTTTGACGGTGTTTGTTGAGTCTATTTTTAGTACTATTTTAGAGTATGTTTTAGGGAGTCTTACACTGTCTTTTAATTGTTTTGTGCAGTATTATGCGTGCTGTTTTGTGTTTTCAGGTTTTAAGACAACGCTATTGCAATAGTGGTGCACCGCACCAATGTTTTTTGGGAATCACTTTCTACAGCCCAGAATTGTACTGGTGTGGTGCATATGGAGCAACCCCCAAGCGGCGCATCAAGAAATATTTTGTGATAAGTTATTTGTTCAACTCCTTTTCATGTGTACTTGGACCTTGGGTGATTAGCTTGTTCTGAATACTTTAAAATGACTTCTAATCAAACTTCAAAGTTATTTTCATTTTTTTATCAAAACATCGGCTTGTCATCAAATCTTATCCTACACAAAACAAACTCACACACAAGGTATAAAGTGATCCACTTAAAACACAAGAATAGAGTAACAAATATGAGGTGTAAAGTATCCAAAAAATTATGTACTTCTAGACACCGATCATCTGCATATATGGTAGGCGGAATATTATTTCTAGTTTCAAATAGAAAATAAAGACCAAAGTTACATGCTAGTCTCTTTTTTCCATGACTACTCTTCCAAAAGAGATATGGAATAATGTAATTTAACACGGAAAAGGTCCAAAAATATCCTAGACTATCCGAAAAAGTTTAAAAATGTTCTTCATCCATCTATTCTATTAAAAATATCCTTCTACTTATATCCAGCGAGAGTGGCCCAGTGGCCATTTCTTTAAGATATTGTTGCCTGGGGTCTCGTGTTCGATTCCCCTGACCAGCGAGAGTGGAACTTTGTACCTCTAAAAAGATCCCTCAACTAGTGGAAGGCCAAAGCGGTGTATACTAATCCGTAGAGTCAGTCGGGGGGTGGGATTTTCTGGGGTATGTGACCGTACTGCGGTGGAACAAGTCACTTTAAAAAGTTTACCTACCTTAGAATAGTGATCGTTGCACCAAAAAATTTCATTCTTTGATGAAACGGAACAGAGCCAGGAATTTCATTGTGGTTATTACAAAGAACGACGGCACCCTTACTACTTCCGTCGATCAGGTTGCTAATGAATTCGTCAGTTATTACAAGGGGCTGCTTGGTATTAGGGGTAATTATATCCCTATTGACAGTAGGGTTGTTGATGCGGGCTTCTGCCTCTCCCGTGAACAAGGGGATGATCTTATTCGTCCAATTACTGATGCTGAAATCAGAGGTGCTCTATTCAGTATGGGAGATGACAAGGCCCCGGGGCCTGACGGCTTCACTGCGGCCTTCTATAAGAAGTCTTGGGACATTGTGGGGAAACATTTATGTGATGCTGTGAAGGAGTTCTTCTGTTCGGGACAGCTTCTCAAGAAGATTAATCATACTATTATCGCCATTATCCCCAAATCCCCCCATTGTTCAACAGTGGGTGATTACAGGCCAATCTCATGCTGCAATATCGTTTACAAATCATTACCAAAATCATTGCCTCAAGGATTGAGACTGTTCTGACTCACATTATTGACCATGCTCAATCGACGTTCATCCATGGTAGGAGCATGATTGAGAACATTCATCTTGCTCAAGAGCTCTTACGTAGTTATAACCGTAAGAGGATTTCACCGCGATGCATGATGAAGGTCGACCTTAGGAAAGCTTTTAACTCGGTTGATTGGGACTTCTTGAAGGATGTCTTAATTCAGCTAAATTTTCCAAAACGTTTCGTGAAGCTCATCATGGAATGTATCACTACTATGTCATTCTCAGTTTCGGTCAATGGCAGTATCTGGCCACTTCAAAGGCCAGAAAGGTCTTAGACAGAGAGACCCTTTTTCACCTTCTCTCTTTGTCATTTTCCTTGAGTATTTTTCTAGACTGATTAAGATGTCCACTTTTGACAGGGAATTCAACTATCATCCGAAATGCAGAAGCTTAAAGATCACTCACCTAGCGTTCGTTGATGACCTGCTTCTTCTCTCTATAGGTGATTTTCATTCAGTGTGCATCATCAAAGATTGCTTAGACACATTTTGTTACTGCTCGGGCCTGAACTCCAATGTTCTTAAGTCCAATATGTACACTGCTGGTGTTCCGGAAGAAGAATTAATCGAGATCAAAGAGATTACTAATTTTCAGATCGGCACCTTCTCGTTTCTCTAATTAGGAATTCCCTTGGATGCTAGTACCCTTAAAGTCATCCATTATGAGTCCCTCATAAATAAAGTAACTTCTTACATTAACGCCTGGACCAGCGCCACTCTCTCCTATGCGGGGAAAATGGAGCTTATCAAATCGGTTATGCAGGGCATTGAATGCTTCTGGCTTTCTGTTAGGTGTATTTTATATACACTTTTTGAGTCATTTTTAGTTAGTATTTTACTCATTTCGTTTATGTTTAGTATAGTATTAGGTGTGTTTTTCTTTCTTTTGTGTCACAACGGTCAAAAATGGAGAAATAGCAAAAAGGAGAGGAAATGCGCATAATTGAGATGGAATTGCACACTAAAAGGGCCAATAAATAAAGTCTAAGAAGTCTCGGGAAGTATAGAAGAGATCAGACGAAGTCCGGATGAAAAAGGACAAAGAATCAGAAAATTGTCCAATTAACGCCTCTGGCGCCGTGGCGCCTGCCAGCAGCGCCGCGGCGCCCAATGTTCTGTGAATTCTGATTTTCTCTGATTTTTCAGCGCCGTGGCACCAGTCTGCAGGGCCACGACGCCGACGCGGGATTTTCGAGTTCTGGGCCAAATTTGACACGTTTTCAGAGTCCAAAAGGGATAACTTTTCCTACCTACAAAGCCTATAAAATCCCTAAAACCCTGCTCATTATAAATATACCTCCTTAGACCTTATTCTACAATCCATCATTCCACCATCTTGTAAATATTCCATAACACCATTCAAGGAGACAAGGCAACTTTGGAGGCTTTTCAGTATTATTTTCTTTTCTTCTTTCCTTTGTTTTAATTTAGTTTATGTTGGTTTGTATTAGTTCTTAGCATGTCTATGGCTAGGAGCTAAACTTTAATTAGGGCTTTCCATTCGAATCACTTGAACCTCGTTTTATGATTTAATGCATGGTTTTGGTTTCTTCTTTATATAGTTGAGATTTATTCAATAATTGTTTTGATTGCTCGGTAATTAATTGATCACTAATTATCATCACATATATGATTTCTAATCAAGATCCGAAAGGGGAGATTGTGAATATGCTATAGTTGAATAAACATAGGTTAAAATCGTGGACGAAAGTACCCCGATACTTGTGTAGTTTAATAGGTTATTGTTCTTAATCCTCCTTTGTGGTAAATCTTATCATCGAAAGATAGAAGGGTTCTGCATCGGGGTTGAGTGTTTATATATCCTAACTAGAATATAAAACGGCTTAGTTAACCTGCTATCTCAATATAGAAGAAGAACATTTATCATTGCATTAAAGATTAAAGCGAGCGGATAGTTGAGGATCTTGGAAGCCCCAATTCTCCATCATAACTGATTTATTTTCATAATTAGTTTATTTCCTGCATTAGTTTTAATTATTAGTCTAAAAACACAAACAAATTAACGTTAACCAAATAGATATCATAGAATAGATAACCGGTACTTGAAAACCAGTCTCTGAGGACGATATTCGGTCTTACCCAGACTATATTACTTGTCACGATACGTGCACTTGCGTTAAGCGTGTGGATAAATCGCTAACACTTTCCATCATGCGCATTCCATAGACTGTTTGTGACAAGATTATTAGACTTTGTAGGGTCTTCCTTTGGCGATCGAATCAAACCACCGGCTTCCTGGAAAACATGATGTCTCCATAAGACGGAGGGAGGTTTGGGCTTCAGGGACATCCGTACTTGGAATCATTCATTATTGGCAAAGTGTCTTTGGAACATTCATGAGAAAAAAAACACGTTTTGGGTTCGTTGGATTCACCAAAAGTACTTAACAAACTGTGATATCTAGTCGTGAGAGGCTAAGAAGGACGACTCCAGCCTTATCAAACATCTTATTCGCATACGTGACCAGATTATGGAAAGGGTTGGTTCGCTGCTCTTGCGGTCGACACCCTCAATACTTGGCATCGTGACAACAATAGTATCAGCGGTACGCATGCGGCCTATGAATTTTTCAGAATTCGGGGTTAAAGCCTATTGGTTGAAGGACGTTTGGAACCCTTGCATTTTGCCTAAACATTTCTTCATCCTGTGGCTAGGCATCACCAAAAAGATGCGTACCAAAGACAGAATTGCTTACATCGACACCACTCGGGTGTGTGGGTTGTGCGGTAGGGACGACGAGTCCATACCTCACTTATTCTTCACTTGCTCCTATTCCACTTACATCTGGCAGAGGATTAGGAACTGGTTGGGCATCACCAGAACCATGAGCACCATTGACAGTGCGTTGGAGTATATTAGAAATGAGGGGCACGACACGGGTTGACAGGCTAAGGCCAAAAGAACAGCGCTTGCAACCACCGTCTATCATATTTGAATAGAACACAACAATATGATTTTCAACGGGTCCAGGCTGGATAAGGAGGCCATCGTCTTCAATATCAAAAATGTTGTTTACTCTATTTTGTTTTCTTTATTTCCGCAATTTACTTCTTGTTTTGAACATTGGCCCTCGGCAATAATTCACACTAGCAGCATAACTCTAGGCGCTCTTTCCTTATCATGGGTTTGCCCCTTTGGGTTTACCATGATAAGGGTTTATAGAGGCTGCGGCTGCAACCTTATGTCGATTTTTTTGACATAAGGGATTGATGAGGGTCGGCCTGTATAGCCCTCTTGACTTCCCGACTTGTGGGGCATGCTTGAGTTTTGGTTATGACGCAAAAGAATCACATGACTACCCGACTTGTGGTATGTGCATTTTGATTCTTAGCATTATTTCGCCTTCATGGGTCCTCTTGACTACCCGACTTGTGGGTTCAGCTTGAGTAATATGCTTGACGTTAATGAATATTGTGACTACCCGACTTGTGAGCTTAGTACGATATTCCTAGAGTCATCCATATCTTTTATCCGTGGGTTCGCCCTCGGTTGCTGCTAGTTACTTTATACACTTTTAACCGTTTCACCAAAAAAAAATCCTTCTACTTATATTTTTTGGCTCATTTATATCATTTGATTAACGGTCAATAATAAATTAAAAATATTTATTTAAATTTTACATGACAATTTCTTATTGGCTAAAATTAAAACACTTAAAACTTTTTCAAAGTACTCCTCCCCAAACACTACCACCGAAGAGACCCCAGTCTTCTTCTTTCTTTTCTAGTTCCTCTTCTTTTCTTCAAAGAAAAAAGAGGTTGGTATATGGTTGCAATAGAACTTTTAGCTTTTTGGTCAAGCAAATCAGTATAGAACTACAAATTTGGACATAAATAAACACCGACAAATCACTAAATACCCTCTAAAATTTCAGATATGAAAATTTCGACAAGGTTTGAAGCTTAGCTTCAATGTCGGACATCTTTGTTCCTTGCAGTAGATAAACTCGACTTTAGCTCCAAATAATAATAATCGGTTCCGAGCAACGATTTACTTTCAATACCAAAATCACCCAACAACTTTGGAAATTTCAAGCTACTAATTTGACCCATCAAGACCCAAATCAGTAGAGTTCTCAATGAAAGTTTGAAGCACTAAAACTCTTCAATTCAAGAAGGGATCTTCGATTTTCAGTTCTACCATTAAACTCAGTTGCATTTTCAATTGTCATACACATAACCAACAAAATTGGAAAATTCAGAAATAAAGCATAGGGAACGTAGAAAAGAAAGAAGAAGAGGGGCAGGAGAAGAGCGGGGTCTCTTTAGACTTTTTTGTTCGGTGGGTAGTGTTTGGGGCAGGTTGGTTTGAAAATGGGTATATATGAGTAGGGGTGCACAAAAGGTTAAAATCGGATCGGACTGGACCGAACCGGACCGGACCGAAGACCGAAAATCGATATTACTAGGACGAAGACCGGACCGAATTTCTCGGTCCGATCCAGGTCATTTTCGGTCCGGTCCGGCCTATTGGACCGAATGGACCGAATTTGCCACCCCAGTCAGCCCCTTCCCCGTCAGCCCGGACGTATTGACATATCAAATATAGGTTGTAAATTGATCAAACTTTATATGGTCATAACTTTGCGCTCGGACGTCCGTTTTACCTAATGTTTTTTTTGATTTCGCGTATTTTTTTGATACGGGGGTGGACAAACAGCTAAAGCAGTTTGATTCCGCCGATTTCTCCAAAAACGTCCATCTTGCCCCTCAATTTCACTTTTCCCCCAAATCGTTACGTTTTCCCCCTTTCAAATCTAAATATCTCGCGATGTACAATTGATTTCAACGTAAAAATTTCGTGGCACCGCGTCCGAGAATGTCAATTTCAGTATTGAAAATTCAATTTTTAAAAAACAAAAAAGGGCCCCGGAACCCGACCCGGCCCGTAATTATATAATATTATATATTAGAAATTTAGAAAATTAGGAATTATATAATTCAATATATATTATAAATTATACATATTATATATATTAGGAATTATATATATTATAAAAAAAATCGGTCCGGACCGAACCGAACCTGGACCGGACTGAAAATCGAAAACTCAAATTATGAGGACCGAAAATCAGATCAAATTTCTTGGTCCGGTCCAATTTTTCGATCGGGACCGAATTTTGTGCACCCCTATATATGAGAATGGGTCTTTTTAGTTGGTCAAGTGTTTTAATTTCCGTCAATAATAAATTGTCATGTGAAATTTAAATAAATATTCTTTTAAGTCACCATTGACCGTTGGTCAAAGGGCATAACTGAGCCAAAAAATGTAACTAGAGGGTAGGGCTGTTCATCGGTTCAAATTCAGACCGGATCGAAGACCGAAAATTATAAAATGAAAGATCGAAGACCGGACCGATAATTGACCGGTCCGATCTAAAACCCGGACCGGACCAATTCGAAAGAAAGTTCAATTTGCTTTGCATTAACTTTGTTATAAATCTGGTACGTTGAAGTAATTTGACTAATTTAACCTCTTTTAAATGTGATCAAAATTCATGTATTGAAGCTTAAAGTACTTGGATATTTATCAATACGGACCATACGGATACTGTTCATGGGCAGTAGATATCCAAAAAAATACAATTAAAATATAAAAAAATAAGAAGAACTAAGTCACATTTACAACTTCATGTCCAAAATTGGAGATATAATTTATAAAAATGAAAGAGTTGTATAAATAGTAATTAATACAACTCTTTCACTATGTTGTATACAACTCTTTCACTATGTTGTATACAACTCTTTCACTATGTTGCAGAAGACGTGTAGATATTATAAAAATTGGAGATATCATTTTAGAAGACATGCATGCAGAGTTGTTTGGAAAATGAGTAGACAGAAGCATTGGAGATATAATTTATAAAAATGAGTAGGCTATTTATAATTTATAGATAAGAGCTTTGAGTAGTATAAAAATGAAATCAGAGATATATTAATTGTAGGTGTCATTAGCATAGCCGTCATTATATATAAAAATGAAAATTCCGACCCGAAGACCGGATCAGTTGTCTTGGGTCCGGTCTTTTCCGGTCCGATTCGATCCATTTTGCCGGTCCGGACCGATTTTTGAACAGCTCTACTAGAGGGTATTTTTAGCAAAATAGATAGATGAAGGGCATTTTAAAACCTTTTTCCGATAGTCCAGGGGCATTTTTTGGACCTTTTCCATTTTACCAATTTAGTCTCATTTTTCTAAAGTATTTTCACTTTATGTTGGTAGAAAGTGCATCGAATCTGGCCTCTCTCTCTACAAAGATAGAGGTAAAGTCTAAACATCCTAATTGTGAAATTATACTGAGTATGTTATTATTGTTTCTTTTAAGTATTTTACGCTCCAAATGACGCTTTGAAACCTTGGATAAGTCAAATTTTTCAGTTGGAACTTGTTGATATAGTTTGATTTGAGACCCGAGGGGCTCAGGTGAAGTTTGGAACAAGTTTTCCATTTTAGTATTTGTAAACTTTTGTTGGTTCAATGACCTGCGATATCGTGGTAGTCAAATCGCGATCTCATCGAAGTGAGGCTGATTGGTTTTTGCGATCACAGTCCTGCTTGGACGATTGTTGAGAAGGAGAACATGGCTTACCTTCACGATCATGGTGAAGAAAAGGGGCCTGAAAATTGTTCAGCTCTATTGTGTGTGCGGGATCGCACTCAAGGACCTGACAACATATAAAAAATAGATTTGGCGAACCAACGGTCATTATTTCTATTTTTGGGCAAGATTTTCTCGGATTGGGGATCTAAAAGAGTGTAGATTCAAGCTAATGATTCCCAATACTAGTCTTGAGATTATATTTGATATTCGTAGTATTTGACCATAAAATCGTGAGCTTTTATAGTCTATATTGATTATTTTAAACTTAGGATTAAAAGAGGCAAATTGAGTAGTTGAATGTCAAAAGGATCCATATTGAAAATATAACCAACAAGGCAAGCTTGAAGTTCCAACAAAAGAGGAGCAGATGGGGATGAACAATACAGGGCAAAACAATAAGCCTCCGTACCAGAAAGCTAAGCACTATGAAGGTCAGAATTATCCTAGGAACCAGTTGAGGATAGGGGAGTGGCATCAAAACAATAGGGGACCTAATAACTGGATAGCAGTAAGGGAAGGACCTCACAATAAAGCACCACCTGGACCACAAGGCAAAGATCAATGCAATACAGGTAATGCTTTTCAAGCCTTAAACTATACTGATAACCATTTAGGTGGGTTTTTTATAATAAATTTTCGCCCCCCCCCCCCCCCACTCTAAATGAAGATTGTTACATGAAATGTAAGGGGAATATATATATAAATAAACTAAGGGAGAGGGGTTCTCTTTTTATAAGAGAATTACAAAGTGGGAATTCACTATTACGGGAATATTTTAATAAATTAAACTATTCATCCGAGTGCTGTATGAGGTCATGCATGACCTCAAATCTTTTGTCTTCTTCTCGGATTCTGCTTTCACTATTTTAAGCACTGAGAGTTGTCGTCAATTTGTCAATTATTCCTCCGGGATTGTCAGTCAATTTGTCAATTATTCCTCCGAGATTTTCGGTATTTTGGCAACATCTAGAATCCACTGTTGCCAAAAATAGGGATATTTGCATTTTCAATTCTAGGTTCTTCCTCATCATTTGAAGATCTCTGTTTGGATGAGGAGGGTGCAAATTTTTGGAATATTGCCTGTATTTCTTCCGGGGTTTTTGCTGCAGCTAGCATGGAAGCCATCTGGGATTTTTTGGGAAAGGAACTGGGTGTGTTCCTTTGTCTGGAATGGCGTCTGTGCTCTCTGGGGAGGTGCCATCGAATTTTAAATTTCCTTTGGATGACTGGAATTTTGTCATCTGAATAATCTACAAACCATGTGAACACCCATGGTAGATGGAATTTTGTGTGGAAAAGGTGTAATGGTGTAAATCTTTTTTCTTCTTCTGAGGGAGTGAATTGGGATTTGAAGAGGCTAAAAGATTTAATAATTACGGGTTTTTGTATATCAAGTGTAGATCCGAATTGTTCCCACCATGAATTCCACCAAGTAGGAAATTGCGAAGCATCACATGAAGTATTAAAATGAAAGAGCCAATTATGCGATAATTTTGAATTCTGAATTAAAAAGGAATTAAACCAAGCTTGTTGGTAGTCCCAGTAATTACAAGGAATGTCAAAAAAGGGCTCATTTTTGTGCGAATTTGGAAAATTTATGAGTTTTGATAAGTCATTCCCCCAATGAATTGGAGCAATTACTCGGAGTATTTTGTAGATCGGATAAGAGGGATCTTTATCAAAAAATTTACTTTTGTCGTTTGCTGATCCTGGTTTGTCAAGGATAGCTTGATAAAAGTATGGAGGTTTTAAGTTCCCTTTATGATTCGTAAAACCATTTTGTCTCAAAATTTTATTTTAAAGTAACTCGTATTTTCTACAAGTTAGTAATTTAGAAATTGATTTTGAGAAAGGGTTTTAAGAGTTCTTTCTCTATTTTTAGAAAGTTTTTAGTTCAGTCATCTTTTTGGAAATTGTTTTGAGAAAGTGTTTTGGAAATTCTTTCTCTGTTTTTAGAAAACATTTAGTTTTGGAAATTGATTTGAGAAAGTGTTTTGAAAATTCTTTCTCTGTTTTTAGAAAACATTTAGTTTAATCATCTCTCGGATGATCTTTCATTTACGGACCAGAAATTGTATCATCTTCTTACTTTGAAGTATTTTGCTGTATTTGCTTCTTCTGAATTCGTATCAACTTAATATGTATCAACTTCTTTCTTTTTCTGGGGGATTTGTTGAAGGAGTAAGTGATCGGTGTATTTTATATACACTTTTCGAGTCATTTTTAGTTAGTCTTTTGTCCCTTTTTGTACAAATAAGTGTCGTATTAGGATAGATTTTCTTTCTTTTGAGTCAAAGTGGTTAAAATGGCCAAATGGCGGAAAAGGAGCTAAAAGAGGGCAAAAGAGGAGGGTCCAGAGCTTAAAAGACGAGAAAGTGGCGAACTACGCAGTAAACCCGCAGTGGCGCCTCCTGCCGATCAAAGCGGGGCGCGCGCTAATCATCGAGAGGATGCAGAGGTTCCAGTAGCGCGCTGGCTGCATGACAGAGGTCGAGCGGCGCCAAATCACCCGGCATCGCAGACTTAGTGGCCATGGCGCTCGAAATGGCCGGCGCGACGGAAAAATCGAGTTAATTGACGAATTTACGGGCACGGCACAAGGAAAAGTTGGAGGCGGTTTTCAGCCTATAAAAGGAGACCCCTAGGCAGATTTTAAGGGTTCCCTTTCTCGCACAACACAAGGATTTCTTGGATTGAAGATTGGAGACCCTAAAATTAGTAATTTCTTTTCTTTTCGGTCTTATATTTAAGTTTTGTATGATCAACTTTGAATTAGTTCTTGTCATCGATGGCTAGGAACTAATTCCTTCATAAGGCTTTCCATGTTGATTCACTAGAAACTTATGTTATGAATTAATGCATGTCTTTTGTTATTCTTCTTCTTGTTGAGATTTATCCAAGAAGTGCTTTGAATGCTTGGTAATTAAATGATCTCTAATTATCTTTATTTCTATGCTTTCTCAACAAACTTGAAAGGAGGAGGTTGTGAATATCTTGTATGTTGGGTAGACATATTTTGGATTGGGGATGAAAATACCTCAATTATTTATGTAAGCGTTAATGAGAGGCTTAACAACCCTAATTTTACGCGTGTGTGACGGTTAACTAGGTTTTTGTTCTTAATCCTCCTATAGAGTTATCCTTATCACCGAAAGGTAGAAAGGAGCAATACTGGGGTTGAGTGTTTATATATCCTTAACGGGAATATAAAATGATTTCGTAAACCTGCTAGCTCCGAGAGAAGAAAACCATAATTCATTGCATTAATAAATAACAAAAGCGGATAGTTGAGGAGACATGGAAGCCCTATTCCCATCACAACTGAAGTAAACTTATAGTTAATTAGCTTTTATAATTGTTAGTTATAAACCACAAAATCAAATATTGGTTACCAAATAGATACCAAAAGATAGATAGTTGGTAATTGAACCCTAATCCTTGTGGACGATATTCGGTCTTACCAAGACTATATTACTTGTCACGATAACGTGCACTTGCGTTAAAGTGTGTGCATCTTTTCGCGCATCAAGTTTTTGGCGCCGTTGCCGGGGATTAGGCATAGTTCAATATCAAATTTATCTATTTTTAATTTCTAATTTGGTCTTTATTTTTATTTCTTTACATTGTTTATTTTATTTTATTTTCTTTTGTACAAACAAGTGTGTCGTGATTCGTTGTTGGTTTTGATTCATCTCAGGAATCCTTTAGATATGGATTTTCTTCACAATATGATAGAGATCCAACCATAGAGGAAGAGAGAGGAATTACGAGAAGCTATACTCAGTTTCACGAGGTACCAAAATCAGTTCATGGACGAAACGAGAATGGCCATGAAGAAGTTGGAAACGCAAATCGGAGAGCTCGCGATCATGTTGAACAGCGAAACGCAAGAAGAGCAATTTGCACCTGGGGTAGGCAATATGGAAACACAATGTCAGGCAATTAACACGAAGGATGCCGAATCGGAGGAGAAAAGAAGTGCGCGGCCGAGCCATGACGCCTATGGCGGGCGCATGGCCAAGATGCGAGGCAGCAGAGAGTGGCGCCGCGACAAAGAGCAGGGCCGCGGCGCCCAGAACCCAGAAATCAAAAATTCAGCAGAAGTTGTAGCAACCGCACCCCAGGTGATAATACCATATCCCCAGAAGTTAAAAACATGTACTCTTGACAAGCAATTCTTTAGATTCGTGGAGATCCTCAAACAATTGCAACTCAATATCCCGTTTGCTGAAGCATTAGAGCAAATGCCGAGCTACGTCAAGTTCATGAAGGATGTGCTTAGCAAAAGAGGAGGATAGAGGACTACGAAGCGGTGATGTTGATTGAGGAATGTAGTGCCATCCTACGAGACAACTACCTCGGTTACAAGATCCGGGAGCTTCACCATCCCACGCACCATTGGAAAGTTTGAATGTCGAAAACATTATGCGACTTGGGAGCGAGCATAAATCGATGCCTTATCTAGTTTTTACGCAAACTAGGAATGGGAGAAGTCAAACCTACAAACATCACTTTGCAGTTAGCTGACCGCTCAATAGTTCATCCTAGAGGAGTCATCGAAGATGTATTAGTGAAGGTGGATAAGTTCATCTTTCCGCCGACTTCGTTATCTTAGACATACAAGATAACGATGGAATCCCCATCATACTTGGCGGACTTCTTAGCCACGGACATGCTCGTTGATGTTCACAAAGGGAGTTGAAGCTTCGAGTAGATGAAGAAGAGGTGATTTTCAATGTTTTTCGAAAGACTTTTCGGATGCCAAGGATAAGCGCCACCATTGATCTTATCGAAGAAGCGATGTCGACCAAGGAGTTCGGACATGATGATACGCTTGAAGAAATCGCGACCACATGGGATGATGATAGTAGAAACGATCCAGATCTGATGGAGTATGCTAATTGGATGAATGTTTATGAAAAATGGGATACGAGGAAGTATGAAGAGCTTGGACAGATGCCAGAAAGATCATTACCATCCACAGAGAAGGATCCAGAGTTAGAGTTAAAAACCCTACCCAATAATCTACAATACCAATACCTAGGTGAAGCGAAAACCTTACCAGTGATCATTTCATGCAACCTATCCACCGAAGAGATTGATAAACTGCTAAGAGTACTGAAGAATCACAAGTGGGCCATTGGATGGACATTAGCAGACATAAAAGGGATAAGTCCGTCAACGGTAATGCATAAGATCCGTCTAGATGAGGAGAGCAGACCATCCATCGAAGCCCAAAGGCGACTAAACTCAAACATGAAAGAGGTAGTCAGAAAGGAAATCCTAAGATGGCTCGATGCAGGAGTAATTTACCCTATATCTGACAGCACATGGGTGAGTCCAGTACAAGTGGTGCCTAAAAAGGGTGGAATAACAGTGGTGACCAACGAAAGGAACGAACTCATTCCTGCAGAAACGACCCACCGGATGGAGAATCTGATTGACTATCGCAGTTGAACAAGGCAACGAGAAAAGACCACTTCGTTGCCATTTCTAGATCAAATGTTGGGCGGACTTGCGGGGCATAACTACTCATCGCTTTTGGATGGATACTCAGTCTATCACCATATTGCAATAGCACCAGAAGATCAAGAAAAGACAACATTTACTTGTCCTTTTGGTACATTTGCATTCAGAAGGATGCCATTCGGACTCTGCAATGCACCTGCAACTTTTCAGAGGTGTATGATGGCAATTTTCTCAGAAATGGTAGAGAGTACTATAGAGATCTTTATGGATGACTTTTCGGTCTTTGGAGCATCATTCGATGAGTGTTTAAGGCATCTAGAAGCGATGTTAAGCGTGCGAAGAGTCTAACCTTGTGCTAAACCGGGAGAAGTGTCACCATGGTAACAGAGGAATTGTCTTGGGACACAAAATATCAAGCCAAGGTATTGAGGTGGACAAAGCAAAGATTTGATGATCGAAAATCTACCACCTCCAAGATCAACAAAAGGAGTGAAGTTTCCTCGACATGCGAGTTTCTATAGAAGATTCATCAAGGATTTTTCAAAGGTCTCAAAGCCTCTTTCCACATTGCTAATGACGGGGTTGCCTTCGACTTCAATAAAGAATGCTTATCCGCATTTGCACGCCAGGAGAAGCTTATTTCAGACCCATAGTCATTGCACCAAACCGGGAGCTCCCATTTGAACTAATGTGCGATGCAGCGATTATCACGAGAGAGCGGTGCTTGGACAGAGAATCGACAAGGTATTTAGATCCATTTACTATGCTAGTAAAACTCTAAATGACGCACAGTTAAATTATGCAACTACCGAAAAGGAACTACTAGCAATAGTATATGCATTTGAGAAATTCAGGCCATACTTGATTGGGAATAAGGTGATAGTATACACTGACCACTCTGCTATAAAGTACTTGATGACAAAGAAGGATGCAAAGCCTCGCCTCATTCGATGGGTCCTGCTTCTACAAGAATTCGACGTGGAGATTCGTGATAATAAAGGAACAGAGAATTCAGTTGCAGACCACTTGTCAAGACTGGAGAACACAGAGAGCCAGAACACCAAGGATGTGCAAATAAATTATCACTTTCCGCATTTAACAATGTTTCAAGTAAGTATGAATTCTAATTTACCTTGAGTACGATTTTGTTAACTTTCTTGCAGCTAAGGTACTACCCCCAGAATTGACAAGACAGCAAGTGAAGAGGTTTTACTCAGAAGTAAAGCATTACTATTGGGAGGAACCTATGTTATACAAACACTGTGCCGACCAAGTCATCAGGCGATGTATACCAGAGGAAGAGATGCACGAGTTCGCACCCGTTGCACACCCTATCATGTGGTGGACACTTTGGGGCATCAAGAACAGCGGAAAAGGTACTGCAATGCGGATTCTATTGGCCAACACTTTTTAAGGATGCCCATACCTTTGTGAAGAGATGTGATAGTTGTCAGAGAACAGGGAACATCTCAAGACGAAACGAAATGCCTTCGCAAGGGATATTGGAAGTGGAACTCTTTGATGTGTGGGGAATCGATTTCATGGGACCATTCCCGTCATCCTTTGGAAATCAATATATCCTTCTGGCAGTAGACTATGTGTCCAAATGGGTAGAAGCAGTGGCCACAAAAGAAAATGACAGTAAGACTGTTCAAAAATTCCTTCAAAAGAATATTTCCACAAGGTTCGGCACTCCAAGAGCCATCATCGCGACGGCGAAGTCACTTTTGCAATAAGCGAATTTGGTCGTTGCTTTTCCGATATGGAGTCTACCACCGCACCACAACTGCCTACCACCCTCAAGCTAATGGGCAAGCAGAAGTGTCAAATAGAGAAGTGAAGAGCATATTGGAAAAGACGGTGAACGTCTCGGGAAGGATCGGTCTATCAAACCGGATGACACATTATAGGCATCTGGACAAGATTCAAAACACCAATTGGTATGTCACCATATAAATTGGTTTTTGGTAAAGCATGTCATTTGCCAGTAGAGTTGGAACACAGAGCGTATTGGGCAATGAAGAAGTTAAACATGGATTCCACGGCAGCAGGACAGAGAAGGTTACTACAGCTAAGCGAGTTAGATGAATTCAGGCACAATGCCTATGAGAATGCAAAGATCTACAAGGATCGAACGAAATTATGGCACGACAAGAGGTTGATACCGAAAGACTTCCAAGAAGGACAACAAATGCTTTTATTCAACTCAAGGTTGAAATTATTTTCAGGCAAGTTAAAATCACGTTGGACAGGACCATACACGGTGGTAAGAGTATTCCCATATGGTGCAATCGAAATAAAAGGGAGAGAGGGAGCTTCCCTCAAGGTAAATGGACAGAGGTTAAAACCCTATCTGATCAATGAAATGGAATACATGAACTTAGTAACGTCTCACACCCTAGAATAATAAGGAACTTTCGTCCGGCTAAAAGACGTTAAAGCGCCGCTACTTGGGAGGCAACCCAAGGTATTTGATTTATTTAGTTTAAATGCAATTAGTCTTTATTTAGAAACGATCTCACGGAGGTAGTATGCATGTTGTGTTGACAGGTGAAAGTCAAGGACTTGGAAGGCGAAAACTGAAGAGAAGCCAAGGATTTCCAGAAAACCGCAGAAAGCGCGCGCAGAAGCAGTGGCGCCAAAAGATCGAAGCCAGTTCGAGCGCGCGCCGATGCGTAACCGCGGCTCGGAAGTTCGTAACCAGACAGAGTTTGGCCGCGCGCCATTTCGTGGCCGCGCGCCACAACGAAAAATCACTCAAAACGCCCGATCCGGGCCTGCCGCCAAATCAAAAACCTGAGCTCTCCTCCTCACGGAATTCAAAGTACTATCCAACGCCATTGCCACCATTTTAGCCAAGTCTGTAAGTGTCTTATTTCTTTTATTGTCTTTGAGTCTACACACATTGGGGACAATGTGTGATTTAAGTTTGGGGGGGGGTGTTTTATTTGTGTCTTACTGTTATAAGTACGTTAAGTCTTTTTGTTGTTTTTTGTGTATTTTTGAGTCACAATTTTTTTTTTCTTTTAAGTCATAATTGTCTGTCAAAAGATCATGTATGCTGTAGTTACTAGAAACACCTAGTGAAGTAAGGTGGAATAATGTAATGGAATTAGAAGCAACTATCTAAACACCTAGGTTAGATATGCCAAAAACTCACATAATCTGTCTATTTGGAGTTTCTTGCTTGAATTATGCATGCTAAATGATGAAAACCTATGTGTTATGATTGCTTGCTATTTGAGGCGAAATAGTTAGGATATGCATGTTAGGGAGATGACTCAGGCATTTCTTTGATAGTCAATTCTTACCACTCTTTTCTATCCCGGACTTTAAAAGTATCCCTAGTCAGCCCCATTGAGCCTAAAAATTGAAACTTCTTCTTTGACACCCTATATTCCCAAAAATTGTTCCATAAGTAAAATGTGAAATAGTGGAATAAATTGTGTTAAAAAAGAGACAAAAAGAGTGAACAACTTTGATGCACCCCAATAAAAAAAAAAGTAATAAGAAATAGGCAAAAGCCTAAGTTTGGGGGTGCTTGTCATTATTATACACTTCACTCTCCCAAAACAAAAGAGGGGAAAGATTGATTTGAAGTGAAGAAAAGAATCAAAAAGAAGGAAACACTGAAAAGCTAAAGAGCTTATGGTACACAAAAATGAGCCTAAATGCCTATTTTTACCTACCTATACCTAAGCCTACATTACAACCCTTAAAGTCCTGAAGATCTCTTTTATGCATAGCCAGGATTAGTGGAGAATAGCAAGTAAACATGCCATAGGATTTTTGAATTTTACAAGCATGATTCAGTATGTTGACTTCCATTAAGCATGATAAAAATGAGTTTGCGAAATATCTAGCTTAAAGTGTTTAGTGTGCTAAAAATTTCATGCTATATGTTCCTGCATATTATTCTACTAACCTTCATGTTTTTCTAGATAACATCAATGCAGCAAAAGTGATCAATGTCAGTGAGTCTTTTATTTTTCGTTTTCTTGAGTCCTTTATTTCTTTCTTTCTTTCTATCTTTGCTCGAGGGCGAGCAAAGGTTAAGTTTGGGGGTATTTGATCGGTGTATTTTATATACACTTTTCGAGTCGTTTTTAGTTAGTCTTTTGTCCCTTTTTGTACAAATAAGTGTCGTATTAGGATAGATTTTCTTTCTTTTGAGTCAAAGTGGTTAAAATGGCCAAATGGCGGAAAAGGAGCTAAAAGAGGGCAAAAGAGGAGGGTCCAGAGCTTAAAAGACGAGAAAGTGGCGAACGATGCAGAAACCCGCATGGCAGTGGCGCCTCTGCGATCAAAAGCAGGCCGTCGCCTAATCATCGAGAGAGGTTCCAGCACGGCGCTACAGCATGCCAGAGATCGGGCGCGCGCCAAATCACCCGGCATCGCAGACTTGGCCGCGCCGAATCGGAACATGGCCGCGCCGACGGAAAAATCAGTTAATTGACGAATTTCTGGCCTGGCTCAAGGAAAAGTTGAGGCGGTTTGACCTATAAAAGGAGAACCCTAGGCAGATTTTAAGGGTTCCCTGACTGGCACAACACAAGGTTTTCTTGGATTCCCTAAACTTAGTAATTTTCTTTTCTTTTCTTTCTTTTATTTCAGTTTTGTATGATGAACTTTGAATTAGTTCTTGTCATGTCAGTGGCTAGGAACTAATTCCTTCATAGGGCTTTCCATGTTGATTCACTAGAAACTTATGTTATGAATTAATGCATGTCTATGGTTATTCTTCTTCTTGTTGAGATTTATCCAATAATTGCTTTGAATGCTTGGTAATTAATTGATCACTAATTATCATTATTTATATGATTTCTAATCAAACTTCGAAAGGAGGAGGTTGTGAATATGCTGTATGTTGGGTAGACATATTTTGGATTGGGATGAAAATACCTCAATTATTTATGTAAGCGTTAATGAGAGGCTTAACAACCCTAATTTTACGCGTAGTGCGCGTGCGGTTAACTAGGTTTTTGTTCTTAATCCTCCTATAGAGTTATCCTTATCACCGAAAGGTAGAAAGGAGCAATCGGGTTGAGTGTTTATATATCCTTAACGGGAATATAAAAGCGATTTCAGAAACACGCTAGCTCAGAGAAGAAAACCATAATTCATTGCATTAATAAATAACAAAAGCGGATAGTTGAGGAGACATGGAAGCCCTATTCCCATCACAACTGAAGTAAACTTATAGTTAATTAGCTTTTATAATTGTTAGTTATAAACCACAAAATCAAATATTGGTTACTAAATAGATACCAAAAGATAGATAGTTGGTAATTGAACCCTAATCCTGGTGGACGATATTCGGTCTTACCAAGACTATATTACTTGTCACGATAACGTGCACTTGCGTTAAAGTGTGCATCTTTTCGCGCATCGAAGAGGATTTTTAGGTATTTTCTACTGTTTTGTAGGAATTCACGTCAGAAATGGAAGGGAATTTGTTTCTCCTTTTATATATTCAATATCAAAAATACTAAGAATTGCTTTCCATCTGGCGAAAATTTGTTTTGATGCAAGGTTTTGAACATCTTTTTGTAAAACCTCTTTAGCACTTTTGCAATCGACTCTAAGTAAAAAAAATTGATTTAGTAAATCACTTTGAAATTTTTGTATGCATAAGACGATGCTCAAAATTTCTTTTTTAATGGTAGAATAATTTTTCTGGGTATCATTCCAATGGGAAGAGGTGTACTGGACTATACATTCTTTTCCCTCTGAATTTTGTTTTAAGATTCCTCCGTATCCTAAGTCTGAGGCATCTGTTTCTACTATCTTAGGTAGTCAGATTTGCTATATGAAGACACGGTATTTCTAGTACCTTTTCTTGATTTTACGGATACAAATAGTATGGTCGTCCAATGGAGTCGGATCTTTCTTCAGTCTATCATGGAGTGGTTTTGCCATCTTATTTATCTCCGGACAAAAATCTAAAACATAATTTAAGCTGCCTAAGAATCTTTGCAACTGAGTTTTGTCGAGGATTTTGTCAGGGAATTTGTTTGCGAATTCTAAGGACCTTTCTATGGGAGTAATTTCACCTTGGGATAGATAATGTCCTAGAAATCTTATTCTAGTCTGAAACAGGTTCATTTTCGACTTGGAAACTACCAATCCATTTTTCTTGGTGACATAAAAGAATGTTTTGAGATGTTTGAAATGTTCTTCTATGGAATCTGAGAAGATTAAAACATCATCAATATAGACTATGCAGAATTTGGAATGATCATTGAAAATGTCATTCATTATTCGTTGGAATTCTGAAGGTGCATTTTTTAGACCAAAAGGCATTACATTCCATTCGTATTGCCCAAAGGGTACCGTAAAGGCGGTTTTATAACGATCTTTCGCAGAAATCTGGATCTGCCAAAAACCTGATTTCATGTCAAATTTTGAGAATATTAAGGCAAAATGGAGTTTTTGCAACAAGTCTCTTTTGTTTGGGATTGGGTATCTAATCCATTTGAGGGCTGTATTTAGGGGTTTATAATTTATCACTAATCTAGGATTTCCTCTTTCTATTTCGGAATTTTTGTTTACATAAAAGCGACAACTCAGCGGGATCGAGATTTGGAAATTAATTTTTTATTTTCAAGATCCTGTATTTCTTTTCTGCAATGTTGTTCAAGGTCGCTATTCATTTGAATGGGTCTTGCTTTTGTCGGAATTTGTCTTTCATTAAAATCCTTTTCATAAGGAAGATCTACTATGTGTTGTTTTCTATTCCAAAAGGCATTTGGAATTTCGGAACATATCTCTGTTTCGAATGTTTTTTGGAGTTTGGAAATTTGTTTTTAACATCTGTATCTCTAATTGTGTATTTAATCTCTTAACTGAAACTTCCTTTTTCAGTTCTTGTAGGTGGTATATTTTTCCTTGTATTTTTGCGTTTATACCATCTTCATGTATCGAACATGTTCTTATTATGTTTAAATTTCTTGTTTTTGGTTTTGCTATGAAATGGAATTTTAATTTATTTTTATTAAATTTAAAAGATACGAAATTGCTATCTATTTTGTAAGGAGTGATGAGATTTATGAATGGTGTTCCTAAGATGACGGAACTGTGTATGTCATCTGTTAAAACAAATGGTGTTGCTATAGAAACTCCGTTGTTTTCAATTGTCGCACTGGTCTTTGAATCAATTCTGATTTTGGTGTTATTAACAGCCTTTACTCTTTCATTAGTTTTTTCTCTGAATTTTTCTGGTACTATGTCTATTTTTATTAGGTTTAAATCTGCACCCGTATCAAAAAGTGCAATTGTTTGGATTTTAAAGTTATCCAAGAATTTAAGAGTAATTTTTATTAGGTATCTTTTTGACGTGATTTGTCTTAGGACATTAAGGAAATCTTTTGGAATTTCTTCTAGGCCTTTTGACTCTATGGGGTTTTCTGAATTGGATTTAGAGTTTTGTGATGTTGGTTTTGAAAGGATTATTTTTATTAATTTAGAATCTTGTTTCTGTTTTTCTTTTAATTCTTTTATCTCTATTTTTACTTCTTTTATTTCTTTTTGTAATTCTTGTTTTGTTGTTACCTTTTTATCATTGTCTAACACACACACACTTTTAATTATTTCAGATGAACTGGCCGTGACCAATTCAGTTATTTGAAGGAGAACACTAGGTTTAATCCTGGTGTCTGAATCAGAATTATGTGATTTCATTTAACAGTACTTTGAATTTTGTTTGTATTTGGAAATGTCTTTTTTAGGATTTATTTCATCCTGGAATTGTTGTAAGACATTATTGTTATTTGAATTATGTATTAAAGTTTCACACCTTTTCTCGGTGGATTGTGGTGTATCCGGGATAATGAATTTTGTGTTAGAACTACTAGATGTTCCAATTTTGCTTAATTGGTCTTGTAAGGCCTGAACGAATTCAGACTTACTTTGTTTGATATCTTTAACACTATCCTTGGATATTTGGAATGGTTTAAAGATCGGACTTTTCAAATTTGTTTCCTTAGGTGATTCTGAAGAACCTATAGTAACTACAGGATGGTTCTTTATGTAATTTTCTATTCTGTCTAATTGTTTTCCTATGATATTTAAATTAATGTTGGTGAAGTTATTTTGTGCAATGACATTTTTTGTATTTGTTCTCTCATCTTCTGAATGAGTTTTAAAAGGAAATGCGTCTATGGAGCTCCCATGGACGTCAAGTTTGATTCCCTGTAGAGAGGGGTGATTGGGTTGGATTTTTCTAGAATTGGCTATAGTCTCCCATTCTTGTGTCTTGTTCCTAGTTCTTATGGGATTTAGTGATTTAGGAAAAGGGAATTCTATAGAATTTTGGGAAGACTATATTGCAAACCAATTAAAGAAGGGAATATTAATTTCATTCTTTTTTATGTATTCATAGAATTTTTCTTGAATTTGTTTTCTTGTTTTTAAGAAGTTCTTAAAGAACCAAATCCTTTTTTCAAGGTTTTGTTTCTCATAAAATTCTTCATGAAGGAATTTTATCTCAATCTGGAATCCCTCAACGTTATTGTGGGACTTGTCCATAACTGAAATAGTATCTGGAGTTTTAACAATTTCTTATGGGGATTCGTTCTTCTGACTCAAAATTGAGCAGTAGACGTATTGAGTATATTTGTACACCAATTTATTTGTCTCTGTTGGACAATTATGTTTATGTTGATATTTTTCAAACCGTTGTATAGCGCTACGATTTTAGAGAGGATTTCTTCCCTAATGATTTCCTTACTATAGCTATCTAATGACTCGGAGGGTACTAATTTTGAGTAATAGCTTAATAGACTAAGGGTCAGAGTTTTCCTTTTTGAGAATTTTCTCAGAATTTTTGAGTGTAGCCACTTGGAAGAATTAGCCGAATTTATGTTCTGGAAAGAAGGATGGGTTTTCATATAAGGAAACCTATTTGGAGAATGGGGTTTATAATCTAGTAGAAGTAATCTCTATTTACCTTATGTATGATTAATTATCAATCTACTATTCAAAAACGTATATATCTATTTCTTCAGAATTTATTATCTTCTTTGAATCCATGGAAGAAGATAATTCCAAAAACATAAGAAGTAATTCTATTGAGAGAAAAGGTTCATGTGTGTGGAATTCCAAGTGTGTGGATTCCCAGTTCGAAGACCCTTACCTTCCTACAATCCACATGCGAACAGTTTATCAATGGGTTTTTGCCCCTACACACGGGACTTATCGTGACCCTGCGATCTGATCGTTCGACTAAACAGGATTTAACCAACTCGGAAGGCTCAGCCGTAGCCTAGTTTATCGGGGAAAACGAACAAAGGAGCACCTGATTAGGAGTTTACCACCTGATTCGAAACTCATTTCTCTTTCTAGAGTTTACCCTTTATGGCTTTGATACCAAGTTAGGCCGAGGATCTAAAGGGGATAATAAATAGGGAAGGAAAAGACATATAAAAGACTGAATAGTATAGAGATAAGTAAAAATACGACAGGTAAATAGAGAGTAATTAACTTAGCTAAGGTTCCTCATGAAGGAAGCCATAAGCATAAGGATCTGCAGGAATTTAAGTAAATTAAAGTGCAGACTGAATTTAATTGAGGTGGCTCGGCCAACCATATGCAGAATTTAAATAATTTAAAGACGTGAATTTAATTGCAGTAGGTGGTAGAACCAACCATGTTGCAAGATAATTATAATTAAAAACGTGAATTTTATTCAAAACTTAAAGTACTTACAAAGAGGATAATTTTGTAACGGAGTATTTGGATAATTTCGTTATGAATCAGTGGATGAACTGAATCATGTCAATTGGATAATTTTCTGGGTAAATTGGATAATTTCTGGATATGAATCAGTGGATGAACTGAATCATGTAAATTGGATAATTTCTGGGTAAATTATCGGGTAAGGAATTGGATAATTAGTTCATAGACTCCCCGAGTTCTTATGAACTTGGTAAATTTGGATAATTTTAGTAACTGATTCCCACTAAGGGGAAGAACTTTGATGATCTTCAACTTCTAGAGAGAAGGAAGAGAATTCTAAACTAAGAGAGAGAAACTATCAGAAAAAATAACTTATGAAACTGATCGTTCCCAATTCGTATCGTTGATGAGGGGTTTTCCTAATTGTTCTGATGTATCACTGCTATCGGAGTTATGTGTTAACATTGTTACACTATTCTCGATAGTGGAGTCTATTGTTTTAAGGAAGGGATATTTTATGGAGTTTTGAGAGGAATATATCTCAAACCATTTGAAGAACGGAATATTAATTTTATTATCTTGGACAAATTCGTAGAATTCTTTTTGTATTTGTTTTCTTGAATTAAGGAAATTTTTAAAGAACCAAATTCTTTTTTCTGAATTATGTTCTTGATAGAATTCTTTTTGTAGTAGATTTTTATCTACTTGGAATTCCTTTTCTAGAACCTTAATTTCATTTGCTAATTCATTGTGGGTTATTGAAGAGTATGTTGGACTAGTAGGTTCTTCGTCGTCCATCTTTTCTCTAACCACGGGATTTATGTATACTGGTCTGGGTATTTGGTTTGTGTAATCTACCCTTTATGGCTTTGATACCAGTCTTTAAATTTATTTAAATTCTGCATATGGTTGGCCGAGCCACCTCAATTAATTTCCATTAAATTCCTGCACTTTAATTTACTTTAAATTCCTGCAGATCCTTATGCTTATGGCTTCCTTCATGAGGAACCTTAGCTAAGTTAGCTCTTCTCTATTTACCTGCCGTATTTTTACTTATCTTTAGACTATTCAGTCTTTTATATGCCGGTTTCTTCCCTATTTATTATCCCCTTTAGATCCTCGGTCTAACTTGGTATCAAAGCCATAAAGGGTAAACTCTAGAAAGAGAAACGAGTTTCGAATCAGGTGGTAAACTCCTAATCAGGTGCTCCTTTGTTCGTTTTCCCCAATAAACTTGGCTACGGCTGAGCCTTCCGAGTTGGTTAAATCCTGTTTAGTCGAACGATCAGATCGCAGGGTCACAGTAAGTCCCCGTGTGTAGGGCCGACAAGAACCCATTGATAAATTGTTCGCATGTGGATTGTAGGAAGGTAAGGGTCTTCGAACTGGGAATCCACACACTTGGAATTCCACACACATGAACCTTTTCTCTCAATAGAATTACTTCTTATGTTTTTGGAATCATCTTCTTCCATGGATTCAAAGAAGATAATAAATTCCGAAGAAATCGATATATATGTTTTTGAATAGTAGATTGATAATTAATCATACAAAAGGTAAATAAAGATTACTTTTATAAAATCACAAAACCATACATGGATCCGTTTTTAGCCAGAACTAATTCTTATAATTCTCAATCATCTTCTTCTTTTGAATCAAAGAAGATTATCAATTCTGAAGAGATCGTTATACGATTTGAAAAATCAATTGACAGTTGGGAAATCCCAAAAGTCAATAGAGATCAAATTTACAAAAATTCTAAATATCAATTCTTCAAAACTGATTTCACAATCAAAACAGAAGAAAGAGATATTCAATTAACAAAACCTTTTGAAACAATTCAATTACTTTCTCAAACATCCTTGAAAAAGCATAGAGAAAGAAATTACAAATACATTCACATTGGTTTAGTCCAAGTAGGGATAAAACCCCTTACTAAAGAAGGATTAAACACTTCAATCCTTGCTATCTTAAGAGATGCAAGATTCACAAATTTCGAAGATTCCTTGTTAAGTTCGGTTGAGTCCAGTCTCTGCACAGGGCCAATCTCTTTTGATTGTTATCCAAACTTTTCAGGTTCTTTGAATGATAAAAATATCCAAAAATCCCTCGTCTTACAAATCAAGACGCATAATTACCAAATGCTTGAAGGATCTATTCCTGTAGCATTAATTTTCAGAATTCACTACAAAGCTATGACTTCTGCTTTTGCAATAAAAGTCAGATACCATAGTAAGAAAGGTGAAACCCTTCTTCTACAAACAGACATTTCCAAATCTAACACGGTAGTAACGCGACCCATTAGATGGAAAGATATTACCCTACCAGATGAATGGACCCTGGAAGGCGTAGTAAAACCTGAACCCTTAGAATCTGAGCAACCAAATACCCATCTTAGAGAAATTACACAATACCAAGATGGTAGGGTTAGTCTCTCATTTTTAAGAAGATCTATGAGTAATAGATACGAAGACACCAGTTCCGAAGAGACCCTAGACTTAGGAAGAGTCTCACAAATTCCTTCAATAACAAATACACCGGTCAAAATTAAACCTAGGTATTCTACATCAGATCTATCAAATCTGACAAGCGTAGACTACACAAACCAAATACCCAGACCAGTATACATAAATCCCGTGGTTAGAGAAAAGATGGACGACGAAGAACCTACCAGTCCAACATACTCTTCAATAACCCACAATGAATTAGCAAATGAAATTAAGGTTCTAGAAAAAGAATTCCAAGTAGATAAAAAACTACTACAAAAAGAATTCTATCGAGAACATAATTCAGAAAAAAGAATCTGGTTCTTTAAAAATTTCCTTAATTCAAGAAAACAAATACAAAAAGAATTCTACGAATTTGTCCAAGATAATAAAATTAATATTCCGTTCTTCAAATGGTTTGAGATATATTCCTCTCAAAACTCCATAAAATATCCCTTCCTTAAAACAATAGACTCCACTATCGAGAATAGTGTAACAATTTTAACACATAACTCCGATAGCAGTGATACATCAGAACAATTAAGAAAACCCCTCATCAACAATATGAATTGGGAACAACAACCCGTTCAAGGAATACAAATAGCTCCAGGGTTACAAATAATCCCTGCACCAGCTCTAGGAATAATCAAACCCCTAGCTTAATCCCGTTACAATGCCGCTTCAATTTACGATTGGAAACTTGATGGAATGACTGAATACAATATCCTCAGTTTTCTCCAATAAATGACAATGGCAGCAAATGCCTACCAAACGCAAAAAGAAGTCCTCGATAAAACCTCTGCAGAACTGCTAATCGCAGGTTTCTCAGGGCAATTAAAAGGATGGTGGGATCATTATCTCACTGACCAACAAAAAGAAAATATTCTAAATGCCATAAAAACTGATGAAGAAGGACTACCAATATTAACAGATCTAGGAGAACCTATACAAGATGCAGTATCAACATTGATATCGTGATATCTTTAAATTTCATAGGTGATTCTACACATCTAAAAAATAAAAATGCTGAATTACTTTCAAATTTAAAATGCAAAAAATTAAGTGATTTTCAATGGTATAAAAACACTTTCTTAACTAGAATAATGATTAGAGAAGACTCTGGTCAACCATTCTGGAAAGAAAAGTTCTTAGCCGGACTACCAAGCCTCTTGGGAGAAAAGGGTAGGAATAAAATAAAAGAAAATTGTGGAAAACAAATTATACCTTACGATGAGTTTACATACGGAGAATTAGTCTGTATAACTCAACAAGAAGGATTAAAAATCTGTCAGGATCTAAAAATACAAAAACACCTCAAAAAAGAATTAAAAAGAACAAAATGTGAATTAGGAACATTTTGTAAACAATTCGAACCAGCTACCATAGAAAATTTCAAAAGCTGCGAGGGAGATTGTAGCAAAACTAATAAATTTTCCATGGATAAACCTTCCAAAAAATTATTAAAAGATTACAGAAATAATAATGATTATTATAAGAATCCTTATAAAAATAATCGTTATAAAAATAATAGAAATACAAAAACGAATTTCAATTCCAAATACAGAAACATAACTTGTTAAAAATGTAATAAGAAAGGACATACATCAAAATACTATAGAATGAATAAGAAATTACAAGAATTAAATCTCGATGAAAATACTACAAAAAAGATATCTAATCTCCTACTTGATTCCTCTGATTCGGAAGCAAATCGATGACACGACTATTTCTCTCTGTCATCAGAAGACAATAAACCCCTCCAAGTAGACGAATTACTCACGAGTAGTTCGACAGATAAACCTGAAAAGACTAAAGGAAAACGAATATGTGTGTTAACAAAAGATCAAGAATTTATGATAGATATGATCAAACACATAGATACCCAGCACCAAAAAGAATATCTGAATAAACTCCTTAAAACCTTTACCCCAGAAAAGGTTGAAATAAAAAATAATGTATTACCTTGTACTTCCAGAAAATACGATTTGACAAAAATCCTGGAAAAAGGTAAGAAAAATAAAGAAATAACAATTCATGAATTACAAAAACAAATAATTCAAGTAAAATTAGAAGTAAAAGAATTAAAAGAAAAACAACAAAAAGATTCGGAATTAATTAAAGTCATACTTTCGAATAGAGTAAAACAAAACTCCGTTCCAGAAGATGATGACTCATCTGATTCAGATAATCCCGAAAATAATAATCAAATGGAAAATCTAGAAGAAATCCCAGACGATTTTCTAACAGTGTTAAGACAAATAACGACAAAAAAATATTTAATTAAAATAACATTAAAATTTTCAGATAAATTCAAGATGACAACTGTTGCCCTCTTTGACACAGGAGCAGACTTAAACTGCATAAAAACTGGTATAATACCAGAAATATTCCTAAAAGAGACACAGGACTCGTTAGCAACTGCTAATAATTCTAAATTAGAAATTAATTACAAAACCAAGACATCAATTATAAATGATGGAACTTCAATAACAACATTATTTGTTCTGGTAAAAGAAATTCACAATACCATAATATTAGGAACACCATTTATGAATTTAATCACTCCTTATGAAGTGAATAATAAATCAATATCCTTTAAATTCAAAAATAAAAAACTAAAATTCCAGTTCATGTCAACACCAAAAATAAAAGATCTCAATCTCATGAAAACATGCTCAATACAAAAAGAAAAATTATATTTACAAGAATTGAAAAACAATTTTTCTAAAAATCCAATTGATATTATGTTCAAAAACCTTTTACAAAATTAATTTCAAAATCATACATATTTTCAAAATCCTGCATTAAAATTAATTTTCTCAAAATTAATATTTAAAGATTTTTTCCAGAATCACGTGCGTGATTATTTCAAAATGTCCTACCATTGCCCGAATGACAGGTGTATAGCCCACGATCACAAAATATCAAGGAAAGATATGCGTGAATGTGGACAATACTGTATACAGGCAGTATGTGGATCTTTGATCCAAAAAAGAAAAGAAGAAACCCTTCCTCCAATAAATACCCCGGCTGCTACACCACAACAACATGAAGAAAATTCCATGGCTCCCAAAAAACCCCAGAATACAAATACCAAACCAGTGAAAATAGAAAAAGAAAAATCCCCAGAAAAACCAATGTCCTGGTATGATGCAGTTATGATAGAAGAACAAGGAAATTCCAGCAGAACAAAATCTGTGCAGAAATCACCAGCAGGAACCACACAAGAATTAACCGCTGAAAATATCTTTCAGCTCCTTACAAAATCACCGGAATTACAGAAGGCACTAAGACAACTGCAAATTCCGAAAGAAGAAATGGTCCCGGAAAAATTAGAGGAAAAAACCTCTAAAATTAACACAAAAATCGAGAAAGGAGAATCTTCAAAAACCCTTTCTCAAAAAGAATTTCTAAATACCAAAACCGAGAAAGATGAATTTTCAAAAAACCTTTCTCAAAAACAATTTTCCAAAAATCAGCTTGTGACGCCACAAGTACCCAAAAATCGACTCGAATTTTTCGTAAAATCATTTTTTCAAAAAATTGTAACTCTCGAAAAAGGATACTTTGATAAAGAACCTTTTTTAGCACTACAAAATTATTTTGGACCAAAATGGTTTTATAAATCATGAGACGATTTAAAAACCCCATACTTTTACCAGGCTATCCTTGACATAACAGGATCGGCCACAACAAAAAATAATTTTTTCAATAATAATCCAGATCCCTCTTATTCGATCTGCAAAATACTCCGAGTAATTGCTCCAATTCATTGGGGGAATGACTTGTCAAAACTCATAAATTTTTCAAATTCACACAAAAATGAGCCCTTTTTTGACATTCCTTTTAATTACTGGGACTACCAACAAGATTGGTTTAATTCGTTTTTAATTCAAAATTCAAAATTATCGCATACTTGGCTTTTCCATTTTGATACTTCATGTGATGCTTCGCAATTTCCTACTTGGTGGAATTCATGGTGGGAACAATTCGGATCTACACTTGAGATACAAAAACCCGAAATTATTAAATCTTTTAGCCTCTTCAAATCCCAATTTACTCCCTCAGAAGAAGAAAAAAGATTTACACCACTGCACCTTTTCCACACAAAATTCCATCTACCATGGGTATTCACATGGTTTGTAGATTATTCAGATGACAAAATTCCAGTCATCCGAAGGAGATTTAAAATTCGATGGTGGGACATCTTTAAAATACCAAGGACCCTCTCACCACCAAACGTTCAACAATGGCTAGATGATAATAAACCAATTCCATTGCAGGCACCTCCCCAGAGAGCACAGACGCCATTCCAGACAAAGGAACACACCCAGTTCCTTTCCCAAAAATCCCAGATGGCTTCCATGCTAGCTGCAGCAAAAACCCCGGAAGAGATACATGCAATATTCCAAAAATTTGCACCATCCTCATCCAAATAGAACTCTTCAAATGATGAGGAAGAACACGGAATTGAAAATGCAAATATCCCTATTTTTGGCAACAGTGGATTCTAGATGCTGCCAAAATACCAAAAATCCCGGAGGAATAATTGACAAATTGACCGAAAATCCCGGAGGAATAATTGACGAATTGACGACAAATCTCAGTGCTCAAAATAGTGAAAGCGGAATCCGAGAAGAAGACAAAAATACCGAGGTCATGCATGACCTCATACAACACTCGGATGAATAGTTTAATATTCCCGTAATAGTGAATTCCCACTTTGTAATTCTCTTATAAAAAGAGAACCCCTCTCCCTTAGTTGGATAAGTTATTTTTTTCTGATAGTTTCTCTCTCTTAGTTTAGAATTCTCTTCCTTCTCTCTAGAAGTTGAAGATCATCAAAGTTCTTCCCCTTAGTGGGAATCTGTTACCAAATTCATAATTCACAAGTTCATAAGACCTCGGGGAGTCTATGAACTAATTATCCAATTCCTTACCCGATAATTTACCCAGAAATTATCCAATTTATATGATTCAGTTCATCCACTGATTCATACCCAGAAATTATCCAATTTACCCAGAAAATTATCCAATTGACATGATTCTGTTCATCCACTGATTCATAACGAAATTATCCAATTACTCCGTTACAAAATTATCCTCTTTGTACGTACTTTAAAATTTTGAATAAAATTCACTTTTTTATAATTATCTTGCAACATGGTTGGTTCTACCACCTACTGCAATTAAATTCACGTCTTTAATTTATTTAAATTCTGCATATGGTTGGCCGAGCCACCTCAATTAAATTCAGTCTTTAAATTCCTGCACTTTTAATTATTAAATTCCTGCAGATCCTTATGCTTATGGCTTCCTTAATGAGGAACCTTAGCTAAGTTAGCTCTTCTCTATTTACCTGCCGTATTTTTACTTATCTTTAGACTATTCAGTCTTTTATATGCCGGTTTCTCCCTATTTATTATCCCCTTTAGATCCTCGGCCTAACTTGGTATCAAAGCCATAAAGGGTAAACTCTAGAAAGAGAAATGAGTTTCGAATCAGGTGGTAAACTCCTAATCAGGTGCTCCTTTGTTCGTTTTCCCCGATAAACTTGGCTACGGCTGAGCCTTCCGAGTTGGTTAAATCCTGTTTAGTCGAACGATCAGATCGCAGGGTCACAGTAAGTCCCCGTGTGTAGGGCCGACAAGAACCCATTGATAAACTGTTCGCATGTGGATTGTAGGAAGGTAAGGGTCTTCGAACTGGGAATCCACACACCGGGAATTCCACACACATCAACCTTTTCTCTCAATAGAATTACTTCTTATGTTTTTGGAATCATCTTCTTCCATGGATTCAAAGAAGATAATAAATTCCGAAGAAATCGATATATACGTTTTTGAATAGTAGATTGATAATTAATCATACAAAAGGTAAATAGAGATTACTTTTATAAAATCACAAAACCATACATGGATCCGTTTTTAGCCAGAACTAATTCTTATAATTCTCAATCATCTTCTTCTTTTGAATCAAAGAAGATAATCAATTCTGAAGAGATCGTTATACACGATTTCGAGAAATCAATCGATTGGGAAATCCCAAAAGTCAATAGAGACCAAATTTACAAAAATTCCAAATATCAATTCTTCAAAACTGATTTCACAATCAAAACAGAAGAAAGAGATATTCAATTAACAAAACCTTTTGAAACAATTCAATTACTTTCTCAAACATCCTTGAAAAAGCATAGAGAAAGAAATTACAAATACATTCACATTGGTTTAGTCCAAGTAGGGATAAAACCCCTTACTAAAGAAGGATTAAACACTTCAATCCTTGCTATCTTAAGAGATGCAAGATTCACAAAATTCGAAGATTCCTTGTTAAGTTCGGTTGAGTCCAGTCTCTGCACAGGACCAATCTCTTTTGATTGTTACCCAAACTTTTCAATTTCTTTGAATGATAAAAATATCCAAAAATCCCTCGTCTTACAAATCAAGACGCATAATTACCAAATGCTTGAAGGATCTATTCTCCGTAGCATTAATTTTCGAATTCACTACAAAGCTCGACTTACGCTTTGCAACAAAAGTCGATACCATAGTAAGAAAGGTGAAACCCTTCTTCTACAAACATACCTTTCCAAATCTAACACTAGTACCGCGACCCATTAGATGGAAAGATATTACCTACGGATGAATGGATCACGGAATGCGTAGTAAAACCTGAACCCTTAGAATCTGAGCAACCAAATACCCATCTTAGAGAAATTACATAATACCAAGATGGTAGGGTTAGTCTCTCATTTTTAAGAAGATCTATGAGTAATAGATACGAAGACACCAGTTCCAAAGAGACCCTAGACTTAGGATGAGTCTCACAAATACCTTCAATAACAAATACACCGGTCAAAATTAAACCTAAGTATTCTACATCGGATCTACCAAATCTGACAAACGTAGATTACACAAACCAAATACCCAGACCAGTATACATAAATCCCGTGGTTAGAGAAAAGATGGACGACGAAGAACCTACTAGTCCAACATACTCTTCAATAACCCACAATGAATTAGCAAATGAAATTAAGGTTCTAGAAAAGGAATTCCAAGTAGATAAAAATCTACTACAAAAAGAATTCTATCAAGAACATAATTCAGAAAAAAGAATTTGGTTCTTTAAAAATTTCCTTAATTCAAGAAAACAAATACAAAAAGAATTCTACGAATTTGTCCAAGATAATAAAATTAATATTCCGTTCTTCAAATGGTTTGAGATATATTCCTCTCAAAACTCCATAAAATATCCCTTCCTTAAAACAATAGACTCCACTATCGAGAAAAGTGTAACAATGTTAACACATAACTCCGATAGCAGTAATACATCAGAACAATTAGGAAAACCCCTCATCAACAATACGAATTGGGAACAACAACCCGTTCAAGGAATACAAATAGCTCCAGGGTTACAAATAATCCCTGCACCAGATCTAGGAATAATCAAACCCCTAGCTCAATCCCGTTACAATGCCGCTTCAATTTACGATTGGAACCTTGATGGAATGACTGAATACAATATTCTCAGTTTTCTCCAACAAATGACAATGACAGCAAATGCCTACCAAACGCAAAAAGAAGTCCTCGATAAAACCTCTGCAGAACTGCTAATCGCAGGTTTCTCAGGGCAATTAAAAGGATGGTGGGATCATTATCTCACTGACCAACAAAAAGAAAATATTCTAAATGCCATAAAAACTGATGAAGATGGACTACCAATATTAACAGATCTAGGAGAGCCTATACAAGATGCAGTATCAACATTGATACTGACAATATCTTTAAATTTCATAGGTGATTCTACACATCTAAAAAATAAAAATGCTGAATTACTTTCAAATTTAAAATGCAAAAAATTAAGTGATTTTCAATGGTATAAAAATATTTTCTTAACTAGAATAATGATTAGAGAAGACTCTGGTCAACCATTCTGGAAAGAAAAGTTCTTAGCCGGACTACCAAGCCTCTTGGGAGAAAAGGTTAGGAATAAAATAAAAGAAAATTGTGGAAAACAAATTATACCTTACGATGAGTTTACATACGGAGAATTAGTCTGTATAACTCAACAAGAAGGATTAAAAATCTGTCAGGATCTAAAAATACAAAAACACCTCAAAAAAAAAAGAAGAACAAAATGTGAATTAGGAACATTTTGTAAACAATTCGAACCAGCTACCATAGAAAATTCCAAAAGCTGCGAGGGAGATTGTAGCAAAACTAATAAATTTTCCATTTTTATAATTATCTTGCAACATGGTTGGTTCTACCACCTACTGCAATTAAATTCACGTCTTTAATTTATTTAAATTCTGCATATGGTTGGCCGATCCACCTCAATTAAATTCAGTCTTTAAATTCCTGCACTTTTAATTATTAAATTCCAGCAGATTATTTAAATTCTGCATATGGTTGGTCGAGCCACCTCAATTAAATTCAGTCTTTAAATTCCTGCACTTTTAATTATTAAATTCCTGCAAATCCTTATACTTATGGCTTCCTTCATGAGGAACCTTAGCTAAGTTAGCTCTTCTCTATTTACCTGCCGTATTTTTACTTATCTTTAGACTATTCAGTCTTTTATATGCCGGCTTCTTCCCTATTTATTATCCCCTTTAGATCCTCGGCCTAACTTGGTATCAAAGCCATAAAGGGTAAACTCTAGAAAGAGAAATGAGTTTCGAATCAGGTGGTAAACTCCTAATCAGGTGCTCCTTTGTTCGTTTTCCCCGATAAACTTGGCTACAGCTGAGCCTTCTGAGTTGGTTAAATCCTGTTTAGTCGAACGATCAGATGGCAGGGTCACAGTAATTCCCCGTGTGTAGGGTCGGCAAGAACCCATTGATAAACTGTTTGCATGTGGATTGTAGGAAGGTAAGGGTCTTCGAACTGGGAATCCACACACCGGGAATTCCACACACATGAACCTTTTCTCTCAATAGAATTACTTCTTATGTTTTTGGAATCATATTCTTCCATGGATTCAAAGAAGATAATAAATTCCGAAGAAATCGATATATACGTTTTTGAATAGTAGATTGATAATTAATCATACAAAAGGTAAATAGAGATTACTTTTATAAAATCACAAAACCATACATGAATCCGTTTTTAGCCAGAACTAATTCTTATAATTCTCAATCATCTTCTTCTTTTGAATCAAAGAAGATAATCAATTCTGAAGAGATCGTTATACACGATTTCGAGAAATCAATTGACAATTGGGAAATCCCAAAAGTCAATAGAGACTAAATTTACAAAAATTCCAAATATCAATTCTTCAAAACTGATTTCACAATCAAAACAGAAGAAGGAGATATTCAATTAACAAAACATTTTGAAACAATTCAATTACTTTCTCAAACATCCTTGAAAAAGCATAGAGAAAGAAATTTCAAATACATTCACATTGGTTTAGTCCAAGTAGGGATAAAACCTCTTACTAAAGAAGGATTAAACACTTCAATCCTTGCTATCTTAAAAGATGCAAGATTCACAAAATTCGAAGATTCCTTGTTAAGTTCGGTTGAGTCCAGTCTCTGCACAGGACCAATCTCTTATGATTGTTACCCAAACTTTTCAGTTTCTTTGAATGATAAAAATATCCAAAAATCCCTCGTCTTACAAATCAAGACGCATAATTACCAAATGCTTGAAGGATCTATTCCTGTAGAATTAATTTTCATAATTCACTACAAAGCTATGACTTCTGCTTTTGCAACAAAAGTCAGATACCATAGTAAGAAAGGTGAAACCCTTCTTCTACAAACAGACCTTTCCAAATCTAACACGGTAGTACCGCGACCCATTAGATGGAAAGATATTACCCTACCAGATGAATGGATCCTGGAAGGCGTAGTAAAACCTGAACCCTTAGAATCTGAGCAACCCAATACCCATCTTAGAGAAATTACACAATACCAAGATGGTAGGGTTAGTCTCTCATTTTTAAGAAGATCTATGAGTAATAGATATGAAGATACCAGTTCCGAAGAGACCCTAGACTTAGGAAGAGTCTCACAAATACCTTCAATAACAAATACACCGGTCAAAATTAAACCTAGGTATTCTACATCAGATCTACCAAATCTGACAAACGTAGATTACACAAATCAAATACCTGCATCAAAGATATATAAATCCCGGGGTTAGAGAAAAGATGGACGACGAAGAACCTAATAGTCCAACATACTCTTCAATAACCCACAATGAATTAACAAATGAAATTAAGGTTCTAGAAAAAGAATTCCAAGTAGATAAAAAACTACTACAAAAAGAATTCTATCAAGAACATAATTCAGAAAAGAGAATTTGGTTCTTTAAAAATTTCCTTAATTCAAGAAAACAAATACAAAAAGAATTCTACGAATTTGTCCAAGATAATAAAATTAATATTTCGTTCTTCAAATGGTTTGAGATATATTCCTCTCAAAACTTCATAAAATATCCCTTCCTTAAAACAATAGACTCCACTATCGAGAAAAGTGTAACAATGTTAACACATAACTCCGATAGCAGTAATACATCAGAACAATTAGGAAAACCCCTCATCAACAATACGAATTGGGAACAACAACCCGTTCAAGGAATACAAATAGCTCCAGGGTTACAAATAATCCTCGCACTGATCTAGGAATAATCAAACCCCTAGCTCAATCCAGCTACAATGCCGCTTCAATTTACGATTGGAACTGATGGAATGACCGAATACAATATCCTCGCTTTTCAACAAATGACAATGACAGCAAATGCCTACCAAACGCAAAAAGAAGTCCTCGATAAAACCTCTGCAGAACTGCTAATCGTAGGATTCTCAGGGCAATTAAAAGGATGGTGGGATCATTATCTCACTGACCAACAAAAAGAAAATATTCTAAATGCCATAAAAACTGATGAAGAAGGAATATCAATATTAACAGATCTAGGAGAACCTATACAAGATGCAGTATCAACATTGATACTGACAATATATTTGAATTTCATAGGTGATTCTACACATCTAAAAAATAAAAATGCTGAATTACTTTCAAATCTAAAATGCAAAAAATTAAGCGATTTTCAATGGTATAAAAATACCTTCTTAACTAGAATAATGATTAGAGAAGACTCTGGTCAACCATTCTGGAAAGAAAAGTTCTTAGCCGGACTACCAAGCCTCTTGGGAGAAAAAGGAAGGAATAAAATAAAAGAAAAATGTGGAAAACAAATTATACCTTACGATGAGTTTACATATGGAGAATTAGTCTGTATAACTCAACAAGAAGGATTAAAAATCTGTCAGGATCTAAAAATACAAAAACACCTCAAAAAAGAATTAAAAAGAACAAAATGTGAGTTAGGAACATTTTGTAAACAATTCGAACCTACTACCATAGAAAATTCCAAAAGTCATGAGAGGAAATCAGAGCTTTTCAATGGAAAAACCTTCCAAAAAATTGTTAAAAGATTATAAAAATAATAATGATTATTATAAGAATCCTTATAAAAATAATCGTTATAAAAATAATAGAAATACAAAAACGAATTTCAATTCCAAATACAGAAACATAACTTGTTACAAATGTAATAAGAAAGGACATACATCAAAATACTGTAGGATGAATAAAAAATTACAAGAATTAAATCTCGATGAAAACACTACACAAAAATATCTAATCTACTACTTGATTCCTCTGATTCGGAAGCAAATCAGTCAGAACCTGACTATTTCTCTCTTTCATCAAAAGACAATAAACCCCTCCAAGTAGACGAATTACTCACGAGTAGTTCGACAGATAAACCTGAAAAGTCTAAAGGAAAACGAATATGTGTTTTAACTAAAGATCAAGAATTTATGATAGATATGATTAAACACATAGATACCCAACACCAAAAAGAATATCTGAATAAACTCCTTAAAACCTTTACCCCGGAAAAAGTTGAAATAAAAAATAATGTATTACCTTGTACTTCCAGAAAATACGATTTGACAAAAATCCTGGAAAAGGGTAAGAAAATTAAAGAAATAACAATTCATGAATTACAAAAACAAGTAATTCAAGTAAAATTAGAAGTAAAAGAATTAAAAGAAAAACAACAAAAAGATTCGGAATTAATTAAAATCATACTTTCGAATAGAGTAAAACAAAGAAATATTTAATTAAAATAACATTAAAATTTTCAGACAAATTCAAGATAACAACTGTTGCCCTCTTTGACACAGGAGCAGACTTAAACTGCATAAAAGCAGTATAATACGTAAATATTCTGAAAGAGACACATGACTCGTTAGCAACTGCTAATAATTCTAAATTAGAAATTAATTACAAAACCAAGGCATCAATTATAAATGATGGAACTTCAATAACAACGTCATTTGTCATAGTAAAAGAAATTCACAATACCATAATACTAAGAATACCATTTATGAATTTAATCACTCCTTATGAAGTGAGTAATAAATCAATATCCTTTAATTTCAAAAATAAAAAACTAAAATTCCAGTTCATGTCAACACCAAAAATAAAAGATCTCAATCTCATGAAAACATGCTCAATACAAAAAGAAAAATTATATTTACAAGAGTTGAAAAACAATTTTTCTAAAAATCCAATTGATATTATGTTCAAAAACCTTTTTCAAAATGAATTTCAAAATCATACATATTTTCAAAATCCAGCATTAAAATTAATTTTTTCAAAATTAATATTTAAAGAATTTTTTCCGGGAATCCTGGTCCGTGATTATTTCAAAATGTCCTACCATTGCCCGAATGACAGGTGTATACAATCACAAAATATCAAGGAAAGATATGCGTGAATGTGGACAATACTGTATACAGGCAGTATGTGGATCTTTGCTCCAAAAAAGAAAAGAAGAAACCCTTCCTCCAATAAATACCCCGGCTACTACACCACAACAACATGAAGAAAATTCCATGGCTCCCAAAAAAACCCCAGAATACAAATACCAAACCAGTGAAAATAGAAAAAGAAAAATCCCCAGAAAAACCAATGTCCTGGTATGATGCAGTTATGATAGAAGAACAAGGAAATTCCAGCAGCACAGAATTTGTGCAGAAATCACCAGCAGGAACCACACAAGAATTAACCGCTGAAAATATCCATCAGCTCCTTACAAAATCACCGGAATTACAGAAGGCACTAAGACAACTGCAAATTCCGAAAGAAGAAATGGTCCCGGAAAAATTAGAGGAAAAAACCTCTAAAATTAACATAAAAATCGAGAAAGGAGAATCTTCAAAAACCCTTTCTCAAAAAGAATTTTTAAATACCAAAATCGAGAAAGATGAATTTCAAAAAACCTTTCTCAAAAACAATTTTCCAAAAATCAGCTTGTGACGCCACAAGTACCCAAAAAATCAGCTCCTGAATTTTTCGTAAAATCATTTTTTCAAAAAATTGTAACTCTCGAAAAAAGATACTTTGATAAAGAACCTTTTTTGGCACTACAAAATTATTTTGGACCAAAATGGTTTTATAAATCATGGGACGATTTAAAACCCCCATACTTTTACCAGGCTATCCTTGACATAACAGGATCGACCACAACAAAAATTAATTTTTTCAATAATAATCCAGATCCCTCTTATTCGATCTGCAAAATACTCCGAGTAATTGCTCCAATTCATTGGGGAATGACTTGTCAAAACTCATAAATTTTTCAAATTCACACAAAAATGAGCCCTTTTTTGACATTCCTTTTAATTACTGGGACTACCAACAAGCTTGGTTTAATTCCTTTTTAATTCAAAATTCAAAATTATCGCATACTTGGCTTTTCCATTTTGATACTTCATGTGATGCTTCGCAATTTCCTACTTGGTGGAATTCATGGTGGGAACAATTCGGATCTACACTTGAGATACAAAAACCCGAAATTATTAAATCTTTTAGCCTCTTCAAATCCCAATTTACTCCCTCAGAAGAAGAAAAAAGATTTACACCACTGCACCTTTTCCACACAAAATTCCATCTACCATGGGTGTTCACATGGTTTGTAGATTATTCAGATGACAAAATTCCAGTCATCCGAAGGAGATTTAAAATTCGATGGTGGGACAACTTTAAAATACCAAGGACCTCTCACCACCAAATGTTCAACAATGGCTAGATAATAATAAACCAATTCCATTGCAGGCACCTCCCCAGAAAGCACAGACGCCATTCCAGACAAAGGAACATACCCAGTTCCTTTCCCAAAAATCCCAGATGGCTTCCATGCTAGCTGCAGCAAAAACCCCGGAAGAAATACAGGCAATATTCCAAAAATTTGCACCATCCTCATCCAAACAGGACTATTCAAATGATGAGGAAGAACCCGGAATTGAAAATGCAAATATCCCTATTTTTGGCAACAGTGGATTCTAGATGCTGCCAAAATACCGAAAATTCCGGAGGAATAATTGACAAATTGACCGAAATTTGCGGAGGAATAATTGACGAATTGACGACAAATCTCAGTGCTCAAAATAGTGAAAGCGGAATCCGAGATGAATACAAAAATACCGAGGTCATGCATGACCTCATACAGCACTCGGATGAATAGTTTAAATTATTAAAATATTCCCGTAATAGTGAATTCCCACTTTGTAATTCTCTTATAAAAAGAGAACCCCTCTCCCTTAGTTTCACATGTTATTTTTTCTGATAGTTTCTCTCTCTTAGTTTAGAATTCTCTTCCTTCTCTCTAAGAAGTTGAAGATCATCAAAGTTCTTCCCCTTAGTGGGAATCAGTTACCAAAATTATCCAATTCAAGTTCATAAGACCTCGGGGAGTCTATGAACTAATTATCCAATTCCTTACCCGATAATTTACCCAGAAATTATCCAATTTACCCAGAAATTATCCAATTGACATGATTCAGTTCATCCACTGATTCATAACGAAATTATCCAAATACTCCGTTACAAAATTATCCTCTTTGTAAGTACTTTAAAGTTTTGAATAAAATTTAAGTTTTAAATTATAATTATCTTGCAAACATGGTTGGTTCTACCACCTACTGCAATTAAATTCCAGTCTTTAAATTTATTTAAATTCTGCATATGGTTGGCCGAGCCACCTCAATTAATTTCCATTAAATTCCTGCACTTTAATTTACTTTAAATTCCTGCAGATCCTTATGCTTATGGCTTCCTTCATGAGGAACCTTAGCTAAGTTAGCTTCTCTCTATTTACCTGCCGTATTTTTACTTATCTCTATACTATTCAGTCCTTTATATGTCAGTTCCTTCCCTATTTGTTATCCCCTTTAGATCCTCGGCCTAACTTGGTATTTTAGAAAAAGGAGTTAAATGAGTATATTAAAAGTAATAAAATAAGTGTAAATGCACAAGTGGCCTCCGGAAAATTATGAACAATAGGGAAATCATGCACCGCTTGGAATTCTTTTTGGGTGTCTACTATATTAGCCAGATATGTGTACTCTACTTTGTGACTCCTTAATAACTGTTGAGCCCTAAGGTAGGAAATAAACTGACGTGAGGATATTCCAATCCTACCCTTTATAACAACTTCTGGTTCCCCGGAAAAAAATAATTTCACTATCTTTCGCCGGCTATATAACATGGCATAACATGCTGACAACCAATCCATACCCAAAATGATGTCAAAATCTACCATATCAAGTAGTACTAGGTTTACTATAGTTCCTTTGTCATTCACTTCTAGTGAGAAATTTTTAACTACTCGAGAGGCCAAAACTGAGGCCCCTACTGGTGTCATAACCGCAAAAGGTTCACTTAAATAGGAAGGTTCTACGTGTAAATTCTTATCAAAACTCATTGACACATATGAAAATATAGAGCCTGGATCGTAAAATACAAATGCAGGAATACTCGAGACCAGCAAAATACTTGCGACCACCGCATTAGATGCATCCGCCTCATTCCTCTGGGGCAAAGCGTAGAGCCGACTAGGATTGTTGGACTGTTGACCTCTCGACTGCTGACCGGTTTCCCCGATTTCTCAGAAGTACCGTGGTTGCTTCTAACCTCCCATAAGAAAATTGAGTTTGGATTCTCCTCTTGCAATCCTTGACATGGTGGTATGGTTCTCCACAGTTGTAACAATCTTTTGGTGAGAACCAACATTCTCCAATATGTTTATTTTGACAAACCTTACAGATAGGGATGTCAGTGGGCTGTAACACGGGTACCACCCCGCACCCGCTCGGGGCCAGTATGGGGATGGTTTGGTGGGTGATGGGGCGGGTATGGGTATCAAAAGTGCTACCCGCCATGGGTAGTGGGGCGGGGGTGGATTTCATATAAGACCCGCCCCGCACCCGCCCCGCCCCGCTACCCGCACCGTACCCACACCGACCGTACCCGCACCGCCCATATCCGTATCGTCTATTAGTTAAATTAGGCTATTTATGAATTTATTTGGCCCTTTGATTTAAAATATGACTTGAGCCAACCCGCACCGTGTCCTGAAAATCATGAAAGTACCTCTTTCCATTTTTTTTTACATAAACAGTAGTGTACTGATCCTGAATGTACCTCGTCCCTTTGTTTATAAAATGGCTTTGTACTAATCATGAAAGTACCTCTTCCATTTACTTGCTGTTTAGTTTCCCTTTTGTCCACAACTGAGTTTCATGCTCCTAATTATGGAAATCCTGAAAATAATATTAGTAGGCTAATCTACTTTTATTGTCCATTTGCATCTCTGGTATATGAAAATAGTAAGTTTAATAGAATGTATGCTTAGGTTAGACTTGCATGTGTGGATGAAACAACTCTAACCTTGGAATGCCCATCATTTGTGTTTTAATGTTGCCCAACTTTTCAGCGAGCATTTATGCTAAGTTAAAACCTTGATCTTGCAGTGGAAAGATGGTTAACTGAGAGATTCAAAAGTCAACCTAGAGAGCTCTGTGTATAGTTGGGTTCGTCTTTTTGACAAGGCAAATCCTGGAAACTAGTTAATCATTTTTTCGGGACCGTCAGAAAAAGAGAATGAGATTAATGGGTACCCGCCGGGTAAGTGGGTACCCGCGCGGAGTAAGTGGGGCGGGGACGGATGGAGGAATTACTACCCGTTATGGGTGGTGGGCGGGGTGTGTTTTAGGTGGTGGGTGCGGGTACGGGTACCCTTCCCCGCCCGCCCGCCTGACATCTCTTTTACGTTTGTTACCTCCCGTGTTAGGGCTGGTGGCCTTGACCTTGCCACCTTGATGATTGAATCATCTATACCCTTGAGGCTTGAAATGAGACTGGCCTAGTTCAGTTTTGATGAACCCATGCTGCCCTCTTGCCTCAGGTTCTGATTCTTATTAAAGGATCCTGACGATCGAAGCCTCTTCTGCGAATATTCTCTTTTTGCTTTAGCAAAATTTTCTACCTTCATAGCCATGTCGACGACTTGAAGATAAGTTCGATCATTGGCTAATGTCACGCCACTTCCGCCAGTTCGGGTTTAAACCCTCAATAAATATTTGACCTTCTTCCTTCCGCAGAACACGTGTTTGTCAGATGCCGACAATCGCATGAACTAGGTATCGTATTCTTGCACACTGTGGTCTCCGTGTTTCAATTGTTCAAACTTACTTGCGGTTTTGTGTGTTGGACTTCTAAGGCGTAAGTTTGAACAATTGAAACAAGGAGACCACATTGTGCAAGAATAAGATACCAAGTTCATGCGATTCTCGGTATACAACGCACACATTGTTCCTACGGAAAGGGAGAAGGTCAAAAGATTTATTGAGGATTTAAACCTGAACCTGGCGGAGAAGTTAGTGACATTAGCCAAAGATCAGACTTATCTTCACGTCGTTGACATGACTATGAAGGTAGAAAATTTTGCTAAAGCAAAAAGAAAATATGCGCAGAAGAGGCTTCGATCGTCAGGATCCGTTAATCAGAATCAGAACCTGAGGCAAGAGGGCAACATGGGTTCATCAAAACTGAACCAGTCAGTAGGCCAGTCTTAATTCATGCCTCAAGGGTATATATGGGTCAATCATCAAGGTGTCAAGGTCAAGGCCGCCAGCCCAAACACAGGAGGTGACAAATCGATCTGTAAGGTTTGTCAAAAGAAACATATTGGAGAATGTTGGTTCTCACCAAAAGAATGTTACAACTGTGGAGAACCAGACCACCATTCCAGGGATTGCAAGAGGAGAATCCAAACTCAATTTTCTCATGGGAGGTCAGAAGCAACCACAGCCGCCTACAAGGGAAATTAGGGAAACCAGTCCTGACAGGGTCAGGAAGGTCAACAGTCCAACAATCCTAATCGGCTATACGCTTTTCCCCAGAGGAATGAGGTGGAGGCATCTAATACGGCGGTCACAAGTAAACCTAGTACTACTTGACATGGTAGACTTTGACAGAGGAACAATAGTAAACCTAGTACTACTTGACATGGTAGACTTTGACATCATTTTGGGTATGGATTGGTTGTCAGCATGTTATGCCATGTTAGATTGCCGGCGAAAGATAATGAAATTATCTTTTCCCGGGGAACCAGAAGTTGTTATAAAGGGTAGAATTGGAATATCCTAACGTCAGCTTATTTTCTACCTTAGGGCTCAAAAGTTATTAAGGAGCCACAAAGTGGAGTACGCATATCTGGCTAATATAGTAGATACCCAAAAAGTGTCTCCAACGGTGCATGATTTCCCTGTTGTTCATAATTTTCCGGAGGTTTTTCTTGAAAATCTTCCAGGCTTACCTCCGGATAGAGAAATGGAGTTCGCTATAGAGTTAATTCCGGGTACAAGACTCATTTCTTTTCCTCCATATCGAATCTCCCCAGCTGAATTGAGAGAGCTAAAAGAATAATTGGAGGATCTTCTGGATAAAGGTTTTATAAGGCCTAGTGTTTCCCACTGGGGTGCACCAGTCCTTTTTGTGAAGAAGAAAGATGGATCGCTCCGAATGTGCATCGATTATCGACAACACAACAAGGTCACGATCAAGAACTAATACCCATTATCAAGAATCGATGATCATTTTGACCAACTTTAAAGATCCAGTTATTTTTCCAAGATTGATCTTCGTTCGGGATATCACCAGCTGAAAATAAATTTGGATGATATATCCAAAACAACCTTTAGAACCCGATATGACCATTATGAGTTCTTGGTCATGTCTTTCTAGTTAACCAATGCCCCAACAACTTTTATGGATCATATGAACAGATTCTTCAAACCATTCTTAGATTTGTTCGTGATTGTATTCATAGATGATATCCTAATTTACAGCAAGAGTATTGAAGAATACGAAGAGCATATGAGGGTAGTGCTTCAAGTCTTAAAACAGGAGAAACCGTATGCTAAATTTTCAAAGTGTGAATTTTGGTTGGAAAAGGTAGCCTTCTTGGGCCATGTTGTGCCAAAGGATGGAATTATGGTAGACCCCCAAAAGATAAAAGCAGTGAAGAAATGGCCAAGACCTACCACTCCGACAGAAGTTAAGAGTTTCTTGGGTTTCGCTGGGTATTATAGAAGATTTGTAGAAGGTTTTTCTAGTCATGCTGCTCTCTTGGCCCGATTGACTTAGAAAGCGGTTAAGTACCAGTGGTCATAAGCATGTGAAGAAAGTTTTCAGAAACTGAAGGAGTTGTTGACTACTGCATCTATTGTGATGCATCTAGGGTTGGGTTAGGATGTGTCTTGATGCAGTTTGGAAAAGTTATTGCGTATGCATCTCTACAATTGAAGATACATGAGAAGAATTATCCAACTTATGACTTGGAATTGGCCGCGGTAGTGTTTGCCTTACGAATATGGAGACACTATTTGTATGGGGTGCATGTAGATATATTTATAGATCATAAGAGTTTACAATACATAACCACGCAAAAGGATTTGAATCTCCTACAAAGAAGATGGTTAGAGTTGCTTAAGGATTATGACCTTAGTATACTTTACCATCATGGAAAAGCTAACGTGGTGGCTGACACACTTAGTAGGAGATCCATGGGCAGCTTGGCCTACTTGGTAGTACAAAAGAGAGGTATTGTTCGTGAGGTACAAAAATTGGGAAATTTTGGGGTTAGTTTAACTGAGGTAGATGAAGGTAGGGTGGTGGTACATGATACCTCACAGTATGCCTTAGCTTCGGAAATAAAAAAAAGTCAGTTTGGGGATATGGAATTGGTTAGGTTTCCGGAGAGTATTCAACAGGGAAAACATTCACAGTTGACATTATGAGAAAATGACGGTACCCTTCGGTATAAGGGTAGGTTATGTGTTCCTAAGGTAAGTGATCTAAGAAGGAAGATCTTAGATGAAGGTCATAACACCAAGTATTACATTCATCCAGGATCAACGAAAATGTATCATGATCTCAAGGAAAATTAGTGGTGGAAGTGTGGAACGGAATGAAGAGAGATGTTGCAGAGATTGTCAGAAGATGTCTTACGTGTCAACAGGTGAAAACCGAATATAAATAACTCAGCGGACTACTTCAGGACATTGGCGTCCCCATGTGGAAATGGGAGGCGATTCATATGGATTTTGTGACTGGTCTACTAAAAACTCGAGAAGGTTATGATTCAATATGGGTGATTGTAGATCGGCTTACAAAGTCAGCACATTTCCTACCAGTCAAGACTACATATTGGGCGTCGCAGTATGCATAAATTTATTTGAAAGAAATAGTAAGGTTACACGGGATTCCATTACAAATTATTTCGAATAGAGGTTCCCAGTTCACCTCACACTTTTGGCAAAGTTTCCAACAGGGCCTCGGGACAAAGGTCAAGTTAAGTATGACTTTTCATCCGTAAACCGGCGGACAAGCTGAACCAACAATTCAAACATTGGAGGACATGTTGTGGTCTTGTGTGTTGGACTTCCAAGGCAACTGGTTGGACCATCTATGTCTAATTGAGTTCTCTTACAACAACAGTTTCCATTATAGTATACAAATGGCTCCATTCGAAGCATTGTATGGGCGAAAATATAGATCTCCACTTGGGTGGTTCAAGATGGGTGAAACACTACTATTCGGACCCGAAGTCATTCAAGAAACAAACCACAAAGTGCAGATAATTCGGGAGCGTATCAAGACAGCTCATAGACGCCATAAGTCTTATGCGGATCGTCGCAAAAGAGATCTCGAATTTCAAGAAGCGGAGAAGGTGTTTTTAAAAGTCTCTCCAATGAAGGGAGTGATGCGATTTGGCAAGAAAGGGATGTTGAGACCAAGGTTTATTGGACCATATAAGATCTTACGAAAAGTGGGGAATGTGGCTTGAACTAGCCTTTTCACAGGAATTAGAAGCGGTGCATTCGGTATTCCATGTGTCAATGTTACGAAAATACTTGCACAATCTGAGTCACATCATTCGACACCAAGAGATAGTCCTGAACGAAGAGCTTCAATACGAACAAATTCTGATAGAAATACTGGATAGACTGATTAAGCATCTTAGGAAGAAAGATATTGTTTCCGTGAAAGTCCTATGGAGAATCACTTCACAAAAGAAGCAACCTGTGAAGTCGAAGACGAGATGAAAGTCAAATATTCATTCCTGTTTGAGTAAGGTAATAAAATGTGTTATGTTGTTCTTCATGTGTGTGTAGTTTGCATGTCTATGTGCATGTGTTACGACCGTATTCACATTCGAGGATGAATGTTGTTTAAGGAGGGGAGAATGTAAATTCTTGGGGAAAAAATAGTAAAATAAAAAAAGAATCTGCACGTTTCCCCCCTAAACTAACCCCTCTCCCTCAACCCCTTCTTTCACTCACTCCACTCTCACAACACACACAATACACAATATATATTTTTCATATCATATATTATTCATATCACAATAAGAAATCATAAAAAAAGCAGAGAACAAAAATTAAAGAGAGCAATTAAAGAGTCTCAAATAAAGGCTTGGTTGAAGGATAAGTTGAAGTTGAGTCATTCGCGGTTACGAAGCAACAAAAGGTGAGTTTTTCACTCACAAATTCTTAATAATATCCATTGTTTTGAGTTACAATGCATGTTAAAACATAGTATGCATGTTAAAAAAATGTGTTTCTGGAAACATAAGTTGTTGATGAATTAATTGATATAAGTATTGTCTTCTAACAAGTTTGAGTTATATAATTACAGACTGTTTTTGCTAAGTTATCTTTGTTAGAATGGAACAAAAAAATTCAGTGTTGTACATCTTTTCTTCACGGTCAGTTTGAGACCTTACTGAGCTGAAACCGACTTATTGTTTGAGAGTTATCGCTATTTAAAATTTCTACCTCGGATCAACCGAATACAAATATAACATATATATACAAATATATAAATACATTTGATCGGATTTCACGGACCACAACAAATATATAAATGCATTGGATCGGGTTGCACGAACCGCAATAAATATATAAGTGCATTAGATCGGGTTGCACGAACCGCAACAAATACATAAATGCATTGGATCGGGTTGCACGAGCCACAACAAATATGTAAATGCATTGAATCGAATTGTACGTACCGCAACAAATATATAAATGCACTGGATCAGGTTGCACGTACCGCAACAAATATATAAATGCATTGGATCGAATTGCACGGACCACAACAAATATATATAAGTGCATTGGATCGGGTTGCACGAACCGCAAAAAATACATAAATGCATTGAATCGGGTTGCACGGACCGCAATAATATATAAATACATTGGATCGGGTTGCACGTACCGCAACAAATATATAAATGCACTGGATCGGGTTGCACGTACCACAGCAAATATATAATATGATATGATTCTATATTGGTGATTATAGATCGGCTTACAAAGTCAGCCTATTTCTTACCGGTCAAGACAACATATCGGGCGCCGCAGTATGCGTAAATTTATTTGAAAGAAATAGTGAGGTTACACGGGATTCCATTACAAATTATTACGTGTAGAGGTTCTCAGTTCACCTCACACTTTTGGCAAAGTTTCCACCAGGGCCTCGGGACAAAGGTCAAGTTAAGTACGGTTTTTCATCTGCAAATCGACGAACAAGCTGAACCAACAATTCAAACATTGGAGGACATGTTACCGTCTTATATGTTGGACTTCCAAAGCAACTGGTTGGACCATCTATATCTAATTTAGTTCGCATACAATAACATTTTACACTCTAGTATTCAAATGGCTTCATTCAGAGCATTGTATGGGCGAAAATGTAGATCTCCACTTAGGTGGTTCGAGAGGGGCGAACCACTACTATTCGGACCCGGAGTCATTCATGAAACAAACGACAAAGTGCAGTTAATTCGGGAGCGGATGATGACAACTCATAGCCGTCATAAGTCTTATGCGGATCATCGTAAAAGAGATCTCGAATTTCAAGAAGGGAAGAAAGTATTTTTAAAAGTCTCTCCAATGAAGGGAGTGATGCGATTTGGCAAGAAATAGAATTTGAGCCCAAGGTTTATTGGACCATATGAGATCTTACAAAGAGTGGGGAATGTGGCTTACGAACTAGCCTTTCCACAAGGACTAGAAGCGGTGCATCCGGTATTTCATGTGTCAATGTTATGAAAATACTTGCACAATCTGAGTCACATCATTCGACACCAAGAGATAGTCCTAAACGAAGAGCTTCAATATGTAGAAAATTTTGATAGAAATACTGGATAGACATATTAAGTGTCTTAGGAATAAATATATTGTTTCCGTGAAAGTCCTATGGAGAAATCACACCATAAAAGAAGCAACCTGGTAGGCCGAAGGCGCGATGAAAGTCAAATATTCATTCTTGTTTGAGTAAGGTAATAAAATGTATTATGTTGTGCTTTATGTGTGTGCAGTTGCATGTCTATGTGTATGTGTTACGACCTTATTCACATTCGAGGATGAATGTTATTTAAGGAGGGAGAATGTAAAGTCTTGGAAATTTAAAAATGTGTTATGTTGTGTTTCATGTGTACAGTTTGCATGTCTATGTGCATGTGTTACGACCTTATTCACATTCGAGGATGAATGTTGTTTAAGGAGGGGACAATGTAAAGTCTTGAAAAAAAAATAGTAAAATAAAAAAAAATTGCACGTTTCCCCCCTAAACTAACCCCTCTCCCTCAACCCCTTCCTTCACTCCCTCCACTCTCACAACACACACAACACACAATATATAATTTTCATATCATATATTATTCATATCACAATAAGAAATCAGAAAAAAAATAGAGAACAAAAATCAAAGAGAGCAATTAAGGAGCTCCAAATAAAGGCTTGGTTGAAGGATAAGTTGAAGTTGAGTCATTCGCGGTTACGAAACAACAAAAGGTGATTTTTTCACTCACAAATTCTTAGTAAAATCCTTTGTTTTGAGTTACAATGCATGTTAAAACATAGTATGCATGTTAAAAAAATGTTTTTGGAAACATAAGTTGTTAATGAATTAATTGATATAAGTATTGTCTTGTAACAAGTTTGAGTTGTATAATTGAGGACTATTTTCCCTGAGTTATCCTTGTTAGAATGAGACAAAATTTTCTAGTATCGTACATCTTTTCTTCAAGGTCAGTTTGAGACCTAACTTAGCCAAAACCGACTTACGGTTTGAGAGTTATCGCTGTTTAAAATTTCTGCCTCGGATCAACCAAAATTCGAAAGGGTAGAGCGTATAACTTAAAAACTGTACAAATTGGTAAAGAATCTGAAAGTGTATGCTGAATAAAAGTTCTATATTACTCTATTTTAGACAGTTTTAGACTTTACGAGGATAAATTCGACTTACGGTTTGAGAGGTATCACTGTTTAAAGTTTCTGTCTCGGATCAACTAAAATATGAAAGGACAGAATATATAACGTAAACATTGTACCAATCGGTAAAGAATCTGAAAGTGTGTGCTGAAAAGAAGTTCTATATTACTCTTTTATCGACAGTTTGAGACTTTTCGAGGATAAATCAGACTTACGGTTTGAGAGTTATCACTATCTAAAGTTTTTACCTCGGATCAACTGAAATCTGGAAGGGCAGAATGTATAACGTACAAACTGTACAAATCGGTAAAGAATCTGAAAGTTTTTTCGGAACACAAGTTCTAGATTACTCTGTTCTTGACAGTTTTATACTTTAAGGGGATTAATCCGACTTACGGATAAGAATGCTTGACTATTTTATGATTGTGTCTTTCTTACAATAATTCTGGCGAGATAGTTTTCATAGGATTGTTTCTTGCTGAATTTGTACTAGTTACACTAATCTTTTTTAGAGGAAACTTGGGATATTGAGAAGATCCCCGTGTTACCTTCGACTCGGCATAAGATACCTTACTTGGAATTACGGTTTGAGAGTTCTAATCCTTACAAGTGGGAAGGGCGAAAAGTTGAAAAAATTATTTGAGTCTTTTGAACATATAACATATATATACAAATATATAAATACATTGGATCGGATTTCACGGACCGCAACAAATATATAAATGCATTGAATCGGGTTGCACAAACCGCAACAAATATATAAGTGCATTGGATCGGATTGCACGGATCACAACAAATACATAAATGCATTAGATCGGGTTGCACGGACCACAACAAATATATAAATGCATTAGATCGGGTTGCACGGACCACAACAAATATATAAATGCATTAGATCGGGTTGCACGTACCGTAACAAATATATAAATGCACTGGATCGGGTTGCATGTACCACAACAAATATATAAATGCATTGGATCGGGTTGCAAGGATCGCAATAAATGTATAATATGTTATATGGGATAAAGCAGGGGTACTCGTTAAACTAAGTATTTCCTAGGACGAGTGGGGAGAAGATTTTACACGTGAATATTTATTGGCTTATATAATAAAAGGGTTGTAATCTGTTTTTTCACAACATGCTTATTATTTTTATAATGTGATTGTAATTAAAATATTGTGAGGTTACTTTGGATTGTAAGACGAAGTTCTCACCCAGCCCCGAATGGTAGGGCTAACTCTTTTATTTAACATATTTCAGAAAAGCGCGATAGAGGAAAAGCTCCGCAATAGGGCTAGCGATCGTCCCGCCTCCTCATCGTCCCACCAATTCATTACGTCGGATTTGGTGAAAGTTATTCTAGACTAAGTATGTTTAAAGAACTAAGTTTCGTTATCTCGGGAAATTCCCCTCATGAGATTATTCTTTGTAAACTTCGAATAACTTATTATTTATATATTATTTCCGCACTTAAATACATGTTTAAATTAGGAAGCAAAGAAGTTAATGGTTCGCCTGGGCGGTGATAATTGTCCCGGGTGCCATCACGCCCTAAGGAAAGACTTGAGAAAAGTCGGGGCATGACAAGTTGGTATCAAAGCTAAACCAGGTTAGGAGATTCTAGGAAATTTCTTTGAGTTGGGAGTTTGAACGGTTACTTATTGCGACGGTGTGCACGCCACCTTAATAATAAGTGAACGGAATAACATCCTAAATAATTTCAATTCTCTCATACTCTTCTAGTGTCTATCTTGAGTCTTTTCAAAGACTTGGTTCTCGTACTACCTCCTTCAAAGGATTGTGAAAGGGGATGTGCAATGATAAATGATGGACGATGCAGGGGTGCAGTAGAGACATTTTAGAAGAAATCGTTCCCCGATGTCACCACCTATGATGTGAGGGGAGTTCAGAGCCGCATTCTTTGAAAAGTACATGCCTAACACCCAAAAAAAATGCACTCAGGCGTAAGTTTGAACTATTGAATAAGGAGACCACAGTGTGTAAGAATACGATACCCAGTTCATGCGATTGTCGGCATACAACACACACATTGTTCCTACGAAAAGGGAGAAGGTCAAAAGATTTGTTGAGGGTTTAAACCCGAACCTAGTGGAGAAGGTAGTGAAATTAGACAATGATCAGACTTATCTTCAGGTCGTTGACATGGCTATGAAGGAAGAAAATTTTGCAAAAGCAAAAAGAGAGAATTCGCAGAAAAGGCTTCGATAGTCAGGAACCTTTAATCAGAATCAGAACCAGAGGCAAGAGGGTAGCAGGGGTTCGTTAAAACAGAACTAGTCAGTAGGACAGTCTCATTTCAGGCCCTAGGGGTATAGATGAGTCAATCATCAAGGTGGCGAGGTCAGGACACCATCCCTAACATAGGAGGTGACAATATGGTCTGTAGGTTGGTCAAAAGAAACATATTGGAGAATGTTAGTTCTCACCAAAAGGATGTTACAACTGTGGAGAACTAGACCACCATGCCAGGGATTACAAGAGGAGAATCCAAACTAATTTTTCTTATGGGAAGTCAGAAGAAACCACAACCGCCTACAAGGGAAATCAGGGTAACCAGTCCCGACAGGGTCAGTGAGGTCAACAGTCCAACAATTCTAATCGACTCTACGCTTTGCCCTAGAGGAATGAGGCGGAGGCATCTAATGCGGTGTTCACAAGTATTTTGCTGGTCTTGAGTATTTTTGCATTTATATTATACGATTCCGGCTCTAAATTTTCATATGTTTTAATGGGTTTTGCTAAGAATTTACATGTAGAAACTTCCTGTTTAAGTGAACCTTTTGAGGTTATGACACCAGTAGGGCTTCAGTTTTGGACTCTCGAGTAGTTAAAAATTCCGTATTAGTAGTGAATGGTAGAGGAACAATAGTAAACCTAGTACTACTTGATATGGTAGGCTTTGACATCATTTTTGGTATGAATTGGTTGTCAGCATGTTATGCCATGTTAGATTGCTGGTGAAAGATAATGAAATTATCTTTTCCCGGGGAACCAGAAGTTGTTATAAAGGGTAGGATTGGAATATCCTAAAATCAACTTATTTCCTACCTTAAGGCTCAAAAGTTAAGGAGTCACAAAGTGGAGTACGCATATCTGGCTAATATAGTAGATACCCAAAAAGAGTCCCCAGCGGTGCCTGATTACCCTGTTGTTCATAGTTTTCCGGAGGTTTTTCCTGAAGATATTCCAGGCTTACCTCCGGATAGAGAAGTAGAGTTCGCTATAGAGTTAATTTCGGGTACAAGACAAATTTCTGTTCCTCCATATCGAATGACCCCAGTTGAATTGAGAGAGTTAAAAGAAAAGTTGCAGTATCTTCTAGATAAAGGTTTTATAAGGCCTAGCATTTTCCACTGGGGTGCACCAGTCCTTTTTGTGAAGAAGAAAGATGGATCGCTTCGAATGTGCATCGATTATCGACAACTCAATAAGGTCATGATCAAGAACCGATACCAATTACCAAGAATCGATGATCTTTTTTACCAGCTTCAAGAATCTATTTATTTTTCCAAGATTGATGTTCGTTCGGGATATCACCAGCTGAAAATAAATTCGGATGATATATCCAAAACAACCTTTAGAACCCGATAAGGTCTTTATGAGTTCTTGGTCATGTCTTTCGGGTTAACTAATGCCCCAACAACTTTTGTGGATCTCATGAACAGAATCTTTAAACCATTCTTATATTTGTTTGTAATTGTATTCATATATGATATCCTAATTTACAGCAAGAGTGTTGAAGAACACAAAGAGCATCTGAGGGTAGTGCTCAAGTCTTAAAACAGGAGAAACCGTATGCTAAATTTTCTAAGTGTGAATTTGGTTGGAAAAGGTAAACTTCTTAGGCTATGTTGTGCCAAGGTATGAAATTATGGAAGACCCCCAAAAGATAGAAGCAGTGAAGAAATGGTCAAGACCTAACACTTCGACAGAAGTTAGGAGTTTCTTGGGTTTCGCTGGGTATTATAGAAGATTTGTAGAAAGTTTCTCTAGTCTTGCTGCTCTTTTGACCCGATTAACTCAGAAAACGGTTAAGTACCAGTGGTCAGAAGCATGTGAAACAAGTTTTCAGAAACTGAAGGAGTTGTTGACTACTGTATCAGTCCTAACCTTACCATCGGGACAAGAAGGGTTCACAGTCTATTGTGATGCCTCTAGGGTTGGTTTAGGATGTGTCTTGATGTAGTTTGGAAAAGTTATTGCGTATGCATCTCGACAATTGAAGATACATGAGAAGAATTATCCAACTCATGACTTGGAATTGGCCGCGATAGTGTTTGTCTTACGAATATGGAGACATTATTTGTATGGGGTGCATGTAGATATATTTACAGATCATAACCACACAAAAATATTTGAATCTCTGACATAGAAGATGGTTAGAGTTGCTTAAGTATTACGACCTTAGCTTTCTTTACCATCCTGAAAAAGCTAACGTGGTGGCTGACACACTCAATAGGTGATATATGGGCAGCTTGGCCCACTTGGCAGTACAAAAGAGATGTATTGTTCATGAGGTACAAAAATAACCTCGGGGTTAGTTTAACTGAGGTCGATAAAGGTAGGGTGATGGTACATGATACCTCACAGTCTGCCTTAGCTTCGGAAATAAAAGAAAGTCAGTTTGGGGATATGGAATTAGTTAGGTTTCCGGAGAGGATTCAACAGGGAAAACATTCACAATTTACACTAGGAGAAAATGACAAACCCTTCGGTATAAGGGTAGGTTATGTGTTCCTAAGGTAAGGGATCTAAGAAGGAAGATCTTAGATGAAGGTCACAATACCAGGTATTCCATTCATCCAGGATCAACGCAAATGTATCATGATCTCAAGAAAATTACTAGTGGGACGGAATGAAAAGAGATGTTGCAGAGTTTGTCGGAAGATGTCTTACGTTTCAATAGGTGAAAGCCGAACATCAAAAATCCGGCGGACTACTTCAGGATATTGGCGTCTCCGTGAGGAAATGGGAGGCGATTCATATGGATTTTGTGACTGGTCTACTAAAAACTCGAGAATGTTATGATTCTATATGGGTGATTGTATATCGGCTTGCAAAGTCAGCCCATTTCCTACCGGTCAAGACTACATATCGGGCGCCACATTATGCGTAAATTTATTTGAAAGAAATAATGAGGTTACATGAGATTCCTTTACAAATTATTTCGGATAGAGGTTTCCAGTTCACCTCAAACTTTTTGTAAATTTTCCAGCTGGGCCTTGGGACAAATATCGAGTTAAGTACGGCTTTTCATCCGCAAATCGACGAATAAGTTGAACTAACAATTCAAACATTGGAGGACATGTTGCGGTCTTGTGTGTTGGACTTCCAAGGCAACTGGTTGGACCATCTATTTCTAATTGAGTTCGCATACAATAACAGTTTCCATTCTAGTATACAAATGACTCCATTTGAAACATTGTATGAGCGAAAATATAGATCTCCACTTGGGTGGTTCGAGATGGGTGAAACACTACTATTCGGACCCGAAGTCCCTCAAGAAACAAATGAGAAAGTGCAGATAATTCGGGAGCGGATCAAGAAAGCTCATAGCCGCCATAAGTCTTATGCGGATCATCGCAAAAAAGATCTCGAATTTCATGAAAGTAGTGATGCGATTTGATAAGAAATGGAAGTTGAGCCCAAGGTTTATTGGACCATATCAGATCTTACGAAGAGTGGAGAATGTGGCTTACGAACTAGCCTTTCCACAAGAATTAGAAGCGATGCATCCGGTATTCCATGTGTCAATGTTACAAAAATACTTGCACAATCTGAGCCACATCATTCGACACCAAGAGATAGTCCTGAATGAAGAGCTTCAATATAAAGAAATTCCGATAAAAATACTGGATAGACAGATTAAGTCTCTTAGGAATAAAAATATTATTTCCGTGAAAGTCCTATGAAGAAATCACTCCACAAAAGAAGCAACCTGGGGAAGCCGAAGACGCGATGAAAGTCAAATATTCATTCATGTTTGAGTAAGGTAATAAAATATGTTATGTTGTGCTTCATGTATGTGCAGTTGCATGTATATGTGCATGTGTTACGACCTTATTCACATTCGAGGATGAATGTTATATAAGGAAGGGGGAGTGTAAAGTCTTGGAAATTTAAAAATGTGTTATGTTGTGCTTTATCTGTGTGCATCTTGCATGTCTATGTGCATGTGTTACAATCTTATTCACATTCGAGGACGAATGTTATTTAAGGATGAGAGAATGTAAAGTCTTGGAAAAAGAAAAATAAAACAAATAAAAATAAAAAATAGAAAAATAAAAAAATAAAATATGCACGTTTCCCCCCTAAACTAACCCCTCTCCCTCAACCCCTTCTTTCACTCCCTCCATTCTCACAACACACACAACATATATTTTTCATATCATATATTATTCATATCACAATAAGAAATCAGAAAAAAACCGAGAACAAAAATTAAAGAGAGCAATTAAGGAGTCTCAAATAAAGGCTTGGTTGAAAGATAAGTTGAAGTTGAATCATTCGCGATTACGAAGCAACAAAAGGTGAGTTTTCTCACTCACAAAGTCTTAGTAAAATCCTTTGTTTTGAGTTACAATGCATGTTAAAACATAGTATTCACGTTAAAAAAATATATGTTTCTAGAAACATTAGTTGTGATGAATTAATTGATATAAGTATTGTCTTGTAACAAGTTTGAGTTATATAATTGCGGACTGTTTTCGCGGAGTTATCCTTGTTAGAATGGGACAAATATTTCCAGTGTTGTACATATTTTCTTCATGGTCAGTTTGAGACCTTACTGAGCCAACACCGACTTACGGTTTGTGACTTATCGCTGCTTACAGTTTATGCCTCAGATCAACCGAAATCCGAAAGGGTAGAGCGTATAACGTAAAATCTGTACAAATAGGTGGAAAGTGTGTGATGAATAAAAATTCTAGATTACTCTGTTATAGACAGTTTGAGACTTTACGGGGATAAATTCAACTAACGGTTTGGGAGTTATCACTGTTTAAAATTTCTGCCTCGGATCAACTGAAATCTGGTAGGGCAGAATGTATAACGTAACAACTGTACAAATCGCTAAAGAATCTGAAAAGTGTGTGCTGAAACAAAGTTCATAATTACTCTATTATCGACAGTTTGAGTCTTTACATGGATAAATATGACTTATAGTGTGAGAGTTATCATTGTTTAATGTTTCTACCTCGGATCAACTGAAATCTAAAAGGGCAGAATGTATAACGTACAAATTATACAAATAAGTAAAGAATATGAAAGTTTGTGCTGAATACAAGTTCTATATTTATCTGTTCTGGACAGTTTGATACTTTACGGGGATTAATCCGACTTACGGATAAGAAGTTATGACTGTTTTAAGATTGTGTCATTTTTATAAAAATTCCGGCGAGATAGTTTTCATAGGACTGTTTCTTGCGTGAATTTGTACTAGTTACACTAATTTTTTTTAGAGGAAACTTGAGATAGTGATAAGATCCCCATGTTACCTTTGATTCGGCATAAGAAATACCTTATTTGGAATTATGGTTTGAGAGTTATAATCCTTACAAGTGGGAAGGGCGAAAAGTTGAAAGAATGAAATATTATTTGAGTCTTTTGAACATATAACATATATATACAAATATATAAATACATTGGATCGGGTTGCACAGACCACAACAAATATATAAGTTTATTGGATCGGGTTGCACGGACCGCAACAAATGCATAAATGTATTGGATCGGATTGCACGGATCACAACAATATATAAATGCATTAGATCGGCCGCACGCATCACAATGCATCAGGATCGGGTCACGTACCGCAACAAATATAAAATATGTTATATGGGATAAAGCAAGGGAACTTGTTAAAATAAGTATTTCCTAGGACGAGTTGGGAGAAGATTTTACACGTGAATATTTATTGGCTTATATAATAAAAGGGTTGTAATATGTTTTTTCACAACATTCTTATTTTTTTTAATGTGATTGTAATTAAAATATTGTGAGGTTACTTTGGATTTTAAGGCGAGGTTCTCACTCAGCCCCGGATGGTAGGGCTGACTCTAACATATTTCAGGAAAGCGCGATAGAGGAAAAGCTCTGCAACAGAGCTAGCGATCGTCCCACAGCCTCATCTGAAAGTATATCTATGTCCTAGAGACAATCATTTTAGGGAGACATGTACTTGAACACATTCGTATTATTAATGAGATTAATATATTTGTGGCTTTTGCAATTACTGAATTATTATTTGATTGTTTGTATTATTCATTAATGTGCATCCCTTGAACTAAACGTTGTCATTGATAGTGTGAGATATTAATGATAGAGCGTAGTTCTTAAAGTAGCCTCGACTGATGATTATTGAGAATGAGATATCAATGATATATTATAAGTCGACGTGTGGTCTGCATCACATTCTTAGAGAATGTAGTATGCCTGACTTACTACTAGTAATAATTGCTAGTGATGGACACATGGAGACTCTTAGAGGGTATTGGCATGCCCTGCTGATAAACTATTTGTTATACATGTCTAGAGTATTATCGGCATGTGGGAGATAGAGGTCTTTTGACTTGAGATTAATACGCACCTGGTTTGTAGAGTAATGCACTTTGATCTTGTCCTAAGCTTAAATTCCTTATAGGATAAGACATGGCTTGAATTGGGTACATTGAGATACAGACTAAGGTGATAGTTGAGCCAAGAATATGATTCATTACTCGATTAGATATTCGAGAGAACACTCAGCTTCTCAGTGATATTAGGTAGACCAAGTCATTGGCACATATTTAAGATATGATCTAGTTTTCGACTAATATAGATGAGATAAAGTGATCAAGTCATTTGGATAGACAGTTGGCAAATCCTAAGCTTGATCGGGTGTGTTGTGAATGAAAAGAATTTATCATCTCATATAGAGGTTGTGTTTACTAAGAGTCTTGTAAACGTATTTCACATATTGAGTTCGTCATATGGCGCAGACTAGGAGTTCCATGTGAAACTTAATTTGATTAAGTGTAGATGTGTGAAGGCCTAAAGGGTCACACTAAGTCGATTGTATATTCGGTCTAAGGATATATTGAGAGAGTATAAAATATTCGATTTAGAATCGAGATATTTTAATCAATAATAAATTATGGGATAATTTATATTTGATAGAAATTATTTAATTAAGTCAAAATTAGATTTTGGATTTAATCAAAATTAAAACATGCAGAAATATTGGAAAAACATGGGAGGCACGCTCGACCTCCGGAAGGTCGAGCCGTATATTGGCGTATAACATGATGGCCCATCCGATCGTCCACTGCAACACGAATTTGGGTAAGGTTTTTAAGCCTAATCCCAGTCTGATTTGTATCCTAATCTCCCCTATATATTTAGCACTTAACCCATAATTTTAGGTTGGTTGAATTCTTACTAGAATCATAAACTAAACTCTTACTTTCTGAACTCAGAGTTCAGTAATTAAAATACTCTCAAACCTCTGCCAAGATTTCCTGGCTTTCCTGACAGAGGAGTATACCGTAGCGAAGGCTTGCACCCGAGGAGACAATCGCGTGCGCACATTTTAGTAGAGACTTAATAATATCAACTATAAGTTTGTTTCTCATGTCTTTATAGGATTCAATTGTAACGAAATTATACCAGAGACGGAATTGTTGGGGCAAGTAAGTTAATAAAATTTTAAACTTCCGTTGTGCCTTACTTGTGTATTTTAGACCCAACAAAACCCTACAGTGGTATCAGAGCTCAGGCTGGTTCAATGGTTACGTAACAATTGAAAGATATAATAATATGGGTTAAACGTAAAATTAATTTTAATTTGAATTAAAACAAGGCTATTGAAATCTGACGAACTTTGACTGAGCGATTAACCTTTAGAAATCACCCTAAATTATTAACTATGCTAAATCGAGGAAGTCATTCCATTCTAGCACGAACTGAACCTTGTGCAGAAATCGGTTCAATACGAACATGCTGCACGATGAAGAATGTGTAGGAATTGATGATGGTCGACATGTGCTTTATTGATAATGGTGGGTAGTAGTAAAGGTCCTGTAATCTGAACCCTAAATTAGATTTAGGGGTTGGAAGATTTTAGAAAATCAGCGCAGAAACTGCTCTGAAAAGGACGTCGGCGTCGCGGCGCCAGTTAGGGTTTCACTGCGGCGCCTCGACTCTATATCGGAGAGTCGCGGCGCCGGTCACGGTAATTTCAGGGGTCGTGATTAAAAGCTTCGTTTTGAAATTCGGAACTCTCTGGAACTAAAGCGCCGCGGCCCCATAGAGGAGCGTCGCGACCCTAATTCACAGAAATAGAAACCAAATGTTTCTGCCTGTCCAGCCCCGCGGCGCCAGATTTCCAGAAGGTTAAAATCTCAGTTTTTCAAAGTTTCATCCATGATTATTATTACACAGTATGTTGGTATACTGTTTAGGTTCTAAATGATCGTCATTTACCTTACTAAGTTTAGAGTCCAAAATCATGCTTGGATAGGCGGCGTCCAAAACTAGTTTAGAGTCCGCAATCATGTTTGGATAGGCGGCGTCCAAAATTAGTTTAGAGTCTGCAATAATGCTTGGGTAGACGGCGCCCAAATACATGTTTAAATGCTTTGAGTAATGTTTGAAACATGTAAAATAGTTGATCTTGAATAAAACCCTGAATTAAAATGTTCCCCAAAATTTAATACATGTCTCATTTAAAATGAACGCATCGTCCGTTATAATTGATTGTGGTGCAAAATCTTTTTCGGCGAGATGAGTATTTTTGCCCCAACATTTGCTCTAAGTCTACGAGGACTTAGACCCTTTCATAGATGCATATAAATATTGTAGTAGGTGATAAACTTTCGTGAGTATTTACACTCCAGTATTTGCTCGATGAAGTTAAAGCTTACTTAGATACATAATTGCAGTCGCATAACGGGGTTGACCTGCTAGGCGGTCTTGGCGCCCCAGTGTCGGACAGCCGAGGGTCGCAGATCGTATTGTTTAGAACATGCGATCAACTAAGAGGTGCAAATTGTTTGTAATTGGTTTAGAGACCTACCGGATCATGTTGTTGAAGTTATCAGCCTCAGCAAACGCGAAGACAACATGAGTCTGGATCTTGGCCCATTATGACCGTATTTGATATGAGTCCGTATTCTTTCATGGGGTAAAAGAGTATGTTAAAATAGTAGAAGATAATTTAAACTAAAGACCATGTAAATTAGTTTACGAATGTTTTCAATAGAAATATATTAGAATGTTAATTTCAATTCTATACTTTCTTCAGTTACAATGACGGATCTGTCACTTAGAATGTTGATTAAAACGAACAAGCTGGATGAAACAAATTTTTGTGACTGGTTAAAATTGGATACAACACTCCCTACAGTCCCTACTGAAAATTCTGAAGCGTATGCCCAGTTTGACAAGGCAACCTATCAGAAACACCTTGATGATGCCACATCTGTACAACGCATTATGCTATCTTCCATGTCAATAGATCGGCAAAGGGCAACATAAGAACATGGGTCCTAAAGAGATGATAGAACACCTAAAGAACCTCTATGACTCTCAGTCTCAAACAATGAATAATGAGATTATTATATATCTCTTTAAGTGTTGGCTGAACGATGGGGTCCAAGTGTATCCATATGCGCTGAAGATGATTGGATGATTGAAAGGTTGGCTTCTGTTGATATTAAGTTTCATGACAGGATTGCTTCCACGCTTATCCTAAATCCATTTCCTGGTTCGTTTGAGAGTTTCATCATTAATTACAATATAGGATGAAACTAAAGTGAGACTGCTGACATTACATAACATGCTTGAAACTTTTGAATCTTCAATCTCTAAGAGCAAAGTTGTGCTTATGGTTAGATTCTCTAGTCTTTCCAAACTGAAGGGTAAGGAATCTCCGAAGAGGAAGGTTAAAGCTATCGTTGCGCCCACAACAATGAAGTTCAAGGGAGGTGCAAAGAAGAAAAGGGTAATGCCAGCTGAGGTTATGTGCATGAACTATAATAGGAAGGAGTCATCACGACCAGGCCCGCGATCGTGCCCTACACAGGAACCCTTACGGTATACATCGAGATAATCGTGGAACATACATGAAACTTACAAAATAAAACAACGAAATAAAACAGTGTTAGCCGATGTGGCTACCTTCCGACATATATATACAACCAAAGCAGTTGCCTCCTTTCCTTACAAACTGACCCACAATATGCGACTACAGACCTCTAAGAGTTTTAACATAACAACAGTGGCGGGAAAGGGCCCCGCCATACCCCTGAATAAACATGAATCTACAACCTCAGGGGAAACCGTACCAAGAGATAAGCTTCCGGAACAAATGGAGCTTTTCCCAAAACTGAACCGAGATCCTAAGAGCAAGGATCACCAACCTGTGCACCTAATACCTGCGGGCATGAACGCAGCCGGGTCAAGATAACAAAAATTTGAATATGGAACTAAGTAAGGTACAACAATTAAAACATATCTGTATAAAAGCATGACAGAGGTAAGTGTAAAAAGTAAATACCTGAACCTACCATGTCATTACCATCTCGTGAACTTAATCGTACCTTATTATCTTTTCCCTTTTTTCAATTAAAAGTTATAGTCACTTTCTTACGTGCATACTTAGGGAAAATCATCAAGTTCGTTACCATATAACATACTTATCTTGCATAACATAAACCGGCCCTTTATGGAGGGACGCCTATACTGCCTACCAACTGGGACGCCAGAAAGTCACATAGTTCGCCCATAAGGTATAACGCCCGCCCACCCAGACGCGAAGGTCATATAGTTCGCCCATAAGGTATACCGCCGCCCAACTGGGACGCGAAGGTCACATAGTTCGCCCATAAAGATATACCGCCGCCCAATCTGGGACGCGGTAGGTCACATAGTTCGCCCATAAAGGTATACCGCCGCCTTACTGGGACGCGGTAAGGTCACATAGTTCGCCTAAAGGTATACCGCCGCCACCCGGGACGCGGTAAGGTCATATAGTTCGCCCATAAAGGTATACTGTCCGCCCAACTGGGACGCGTAAGGTCACATAGTCCGCCCATAAAGGTATACCGTCCGCCCAACTGGGATGCGGTAAGGTCACATAGTTCGCCCATAAAGGTATACTGCCCGCCCAACTGGGACGCGGTGCGTCACATAGTCCGCGTAAAGGTATCGCCTGCCCAATTTGGGACGCGGTAAGGTCATGTAAAATCCGGGAATTTAACCCAACGTACTACGCACCTCTACTCCTTTAGAAAGACTCTTTTTCAAATAAAACTTCCAAGATACTAACAACCGTAGTATCAAGTCATATCTACTTTCAAGACAAGTCACAATACCTTTTTATAAATACATTTACCGGCTTCTAAATCAAGTGACTTCTTTCTTAAAAACCTTAAGCAATTGGTACCTTTAAAACAATTTGCCCTTCTTTATTTCAAATCATTTCTTTGCTTACATCACTGAAGAAAACCATTCTTTTAATCTTCCATAAAGTTGTTATAACCAACTTCCCATAAAGCCGTTATAACTCTTTATGTTTTAGACAAATTCATTCCTTTTATAACCAAGAGACTTATACTTTCAAATCAAATCACATAGCTTTCAAAATACTTCAAGTCTCTTAACTTTTAAGAAAACAAGTTTCTTAACTTTAGAAATCAAGTCTTTCCAAATCGAGTATTCTATACTTGTAAATCAATTCATTTCTTCCTTTAAGAATCAAGTCCCATAACTTGAAAAATAAAGTCTCTTAACTTTTAAGAATTTGAGATCCATAGCCTTAAAACTTCATACGTAAATTCTTATAAGTTAAGTAACATATACTTTGGTGCGTTGTGAATAAGTTATACTTATTTATAACGATCTTATTCAAGTAGCCATGATCTAGAAAATGTAATACAATTTTGTCTTATCTTAGTTTCTATGCAGATGGAGAATTCTACTCATTTTAACATAATTGATTGTCATTACATTTTCCTTTATTAACGCTGCAGTGGCTTGTTCGATACTTATTCTCATTTGTGCCGTAACTTAGCCGAGTCAACTTGGCTCCAAATACCTCCTAACGACTCTTACCAACATCCCCCATAAGACTTGGTAAGAACTTAGGATAACCTAGACATAACCTTTACATAGAGTAAATCACATACATACCTCTTAACTTCTAAGAGTAGAAGGGAACATGAAATATTACTACATGTATATTCCATACATAGAATCATGCCAAAAGAAGGAAGAGGTTCACATACCTCGCGACGATTATCGACAAGTAGCAAAATGCTCCAAAGTACTTCAACCTTGATAGCTATTCCATCCTTCAAGTAGAATACGCTATACTTAGTAATTCAACCTATAATGGCCATAATACGTCCATTAACTTCTTACTTCAAACGTAGAATATCCTAGGTGCTAAGTCACTAAATTCTACGGAAAATCTGACAAAGACTTCCTTTGTTTCTACATAATTTGACACTTTTTTCAAGGCAGAATTCAATAACCAAACACGCAACATTTAAGGCCCAACAATGCATTTAACAATAGGATTACACGCCTACTAGACGTGTAAAATTCGCCCACAATTGATATCAAACTAATACAACAACAAGTGTAAATCCGGCAATCTTGGGATACAACAATACCAATTCTTATCCAATTTCCTTTTCAATCCAAGTTGTTAGCATAACATGATATCAAGTCGCAATCGATTATAACTACTATAATCTTCAAGTAAGTAACATGCGACTATTCTAAATACGACCAAATTGTAATCCAACTTCAAATGACTTATATGACATTTCGGTTTTTAGGATACAACAATCCATAACACTTATAAAACTTCAACACATATACTTCATGCTAGCAAACATGTAAGGCTAACAACAATATATAACCTTGTAACACTTGAGAGACAAGATTATTACCTCAACGATTCTTAGTCCAACTTCAAATACGAAGTCCCTCCTTAGCAACTTAGAGCCTCTTCTTGACACTTCAATCCACCACTTGAGACCCTTAGAATATCACAAACCACTTCCCTTAAATCTTCCAATCAAAACCTAGAAAAGCAACTAGGTTTTCATCTTGCGACTAATACGAAAACTATCTTTTTTCGAGATTTTTCTATTGAGATACCCTTACAATACACTTAGGAACCTTGGTTTAAAGTGGGGAGATTATTGGACAACAAACAATTTTTTTTCCTTTTCTCCCTTGATGAACCCGAGAGCACAAGCATAGTTCATCCAATTTTTCTTGAAAATTTGGCTAAGTGTGGAACTTGTCTCACTACTAGTACTACTATATAGTAACATGGAGGGTTGAGATTAGCACAAATGTGTGGTTTGGATGAAGTTCTTTTAAATATCAACTAAGTGGTCCCATTGACTAAGTCAAATATATCAAGCTCACTACTTGCAAGACTTGGTCTTCTAAACAATGGTCAATTGACCCTTTTGCCCATGTAATTTTCGTCCAAGGCAACCATAAGGGGGGTGACACGTGTCGCCCTCCCATTCGTCACAATATTACATTTTCCGAAAATTCCATAATTCCGATAAATTTTTACAAGTCTCTAATCTTAACATTTGGGATTCTCACGTACATTCTTAAAACATGTCCTGTAAATACGGGGTGTAACATTCTTCCCCCCTTAGAAACATTCGTCCTCGAATGTTCTTTCGGAGTTCACTTTATCATTTCTCGGCATAATCTCATACAACTACACTTAATGAAACCTAATTATGCCACTTATGGCCCTAATACTTTGCACACACATATCCATCCATCATAAGCCCAAAAGGGATTATCTTTTCGTACTTCCAACCCCGTCTAGCATATACATAGTCTCAATATAATCCGTTCATGACACTTAAACATACAACAACTTTATCATGCATACGAGTCTCTAAAGGGTCAAAGACATACCTGAAATCATATAGGCGGTTCAAAGGACCGCTAAAACTGGGAACTTCCACCACGACCTCTGCCACGGCCTGTCGGTGCATGAACATCCTGCCTAGCTATTGAAGGCGAAGAACCCGCGAATCGATCCAAGAGATCGTGTTGTCCCACCAGACCTCTATAAGGACACTCTCTTATCAAATGGCCTGACGACCACAAGAAAAACAAGCACCCGTCTGCGCCGACATACCCCGAATGAAACCTACCACATCGGGCATTGAGGCAAAGTGGCCTCGATCGACTGGAACCCCATCTCCCCGAGACCCGAAGCTCTAGAGATCCGACCGACTGCATTCCCGGGTTGTAAGACCCCACGGAAATCGTGGAGGAGCACTCGGTCTGGCCGCAATGTAGACCTAGTTCGCTGAGGTCCCGCCCGAAAATCGCCTGAGACCTGCATCCCGCCCTCTGGTGGCTTTGAGTCAACTGATCCTCCTCTCTATCCTCTATCCTCGCGCATACGTCGCATCTCCGCAATATCCATACCTGGTTGAAGGGCCACCACCAAGCATGCAAGAATCATATGACGGTTCAGCCCGTCACATAACGATGAACTATATCCGCCATGTCGCCTACAATGGTGCGCGCATACCGCCAAGGAGTCGAACTCGTGTTGTACTCGATAGTCCTCCCATTCCGCCTCAATGACAAGAACCTATCAACACGGGCTCTCTCATTTCGTGAGGCAAAAGTGATCAAGAAAGGCCTCCGTGAACTCATCCCAAACCGCCGGACGAGCACCCACACCTCTCGGCAGCTCCCAAGACTCAAACCAGCCAACGCAATATCGCAGAATCGTAAGCTAACACAACCGACTCGTCTCCGAGGCCCTAATCACTGCATAGTCCAGTAATTGCCGAATAAACTCCTGCGATCCTCCTCGCACTCGAACCATAGAACTCGGTGGACTACAACCAGAAAATCCCGAATCCTCAAACCGTCACTCTAGGTTAGCTACTGCTCATGCCGCCGCCTACCACTATGCTAGTCAATAGCCCGACCGCTTCTCCATAATCTCTAAACTCGCCTGGCCATGGAATCGAGGCTCGTGCACCGAACCTTCGAGCTACCGCCGCTTTGCCATTTAATACCGCCGGCGTGGTGAACTCGCCGATCCGCCTACTACCTCGTGCATAGTGTGCCCGAGTCTGGTAACCCTCACACCACTCAGCGACTCGCCGCTTTGCCCTTCGGGCCCCGGTCGCCTCCGCGAGGCATAACTATTACACAAGAATAGGTCAGAGAAGACTCAACCTACTATGACAACTCTACTGCACGATCTCAAAGAGAGAAGAATGGAAACCAATCATAAATGTCCTGCAGCCTCCTGATTATAGATGTGGTGTACAACACACCGATAATCAAGACTCTACTAGACACGATGCAGACACTTTCCGAGGACTAATCGCTTCGATACCACTTTTGTCACGACTGACCCCGGCTGCGATCGTGCCCTACTCCGGGCACCCTTACAGTATACATCGAGATAATCACGAACATACATGAAACTTATAAAATAAAACAACAGAATAAAATAACGAGTTAGCCGATGTGGCTACCTTCCGACATATATATACAACCAAGAGCTTGCCTTTTCCTTACAAACTGACCCACAATATGTGACTACAGACCTCTAAGAGTTTTAACATAACAACAGTGGCGGGACAGGGCCCCGCCATACCCCTGAATATACATGAATCTACAACCTCAGGGGAAACCGTACCAAGAGATAAGCTTCCGGAGTAAATGGGGCTTTTCCCAAAACTGAACCGAGATCCTAAGAGCAAGGATCACCAACATGTGCACCTAATACCTGCGGCATTTAACGCAGCCGAAGGGGTCGATAACAAAACGAATATGGAACAGAATTAAGGTACAACAATTAAAACATATTTGTATAAAAGCATGACAGAGGTAAGTGTAAAAAGTAAATACCTGAACCTACCATGTCATTACCATCTCGTGAACTTAATCGTACCTTATTATCTTTTCCCTTTTTTCAATAAAAGTTATAGTCACTTTCTTACGTGCATACTTAGGAAAAATCATCAAGTTCGTTACCATATAACATACTTACCTTGCATAACATAAACCAGCTTTGGAGGACGCTATATCGCCCGCCACCAACTGACGCGGAAAGTCACATAGTTCGCCCATAAAGGTATAACGCCCGCCCAACTGGGACGCCGGTAGGTCATATAGTCTGCCCATAAAGGTATACCGCCCGCCCAATTCGGGACGCGTAGAAGGTCACATAGTCGCCCATAAAGGTATACCGCCTACCCAACTGGGACGCGGTAAGGTCACATAGTCTGCCCATAAAGGTATCTCGCCCGCCCAACTGGGATGCGGTAAGGTCACATAGTCTACCCATAAAGGTATACCGCCCTACCAACTGGGACGGTAAGGTCACATGTCGCCTGCAGAGGTACTTCCCGCCCATGGGACGCGGTAAGGTCATGTAAAATCCGGGAATTTAACCCAACGTACTACGCACCTCTACTCCTTTAGAAAGACTCTTTTTCAAATAAAACTTCCAAGATACTAACAACCGTAGTATCAAGTCATATCTACTTTCAAGACAAGTCACAATACCTTTTTATAAATACATTTACCTGATTATAAATCAAGTGACTTCTTTCTTAAAAACCTTAAGCAATTGGTACCTTTAAAACAATTTGCCCTTCTTTATTTCAAATCATTTCTTTGCTTACATCACTGAAGAAAACCATTCTTTTAATCTTCCATAAAGTTGTTATAACCAACTTCCCATAAAGCCGTTATAACTCTTTATGTTTTAGACAAATTCATTCCTTTTATAACCAAGAGACTTATACTTTCAAATCAAATCACATAGCTTTCAAAATACTTCAAGTCTCTTAACTTTTAAGAAAACAAGTTTCTTAACTTTAGAAATCAAGTCTTTCCAAATCGAGTATTCTATACTTGTAAATCAATTCATTTCTTCCTTTAAGAATCAAGTCTCATAACTTGAAAAATAAAGTCTCTTAACTTTTAAGAATTTGAGATCCATAGCCTTAAAACTTCATACGTAAATTCTTATAAGTTAAGTAACATATACTTTGGTGCGTTGTGAATAAGTTATACTTATTTATAACGATCTTATTCAAGTATCCATGATCTAGAAAATGTAATACAATTTTGTCTTATCTTAGTTTCTATGCAGATGGAGAATTATTCTCATTTTAACATAATTGATTGTCATTACATTTTCCTTTATTAACGCTGCAGTGGCTTGTTCGATACTTATTCTCATTTGTGCCGTAACTTAGCCGAGTCAACTTGGCTCCAAATACCTCCTAACGACTCTTACCAACATCCCCCATAAGACTTGGTAAGAACTTAGGATAACCTAGACATAACCTTTACATAGAGTAAATCACATACATACCTCTTAACTTCTAAGAGTAAGGAACATGAAATATTACTACATGTATATTCCATACATAGAATCATGCCAAAAGAAGGAAGAGGTTCACATACCTCGCGACGATTATCGACAAGTAGCAAAATGCTCCAAAGTACTTCAACCTTGATAGCTATTCCATCCTTCAAGTAGAATACGCTATACTTAGTAATTCAACCTATAATGGCCATAATACGTCCATTAACTTCTTACTTCAAACGTAGAATATCCTAGGTGCTAAGTCACTAAATTCTACGGAAAATCGGACAGCACTTCCTTTGTTTCTACATACTTTGCCACCTTTTTCAAGGCCGAATTCAATAACCAAACACGCCACATTTAAGGCCCAACAATGCATTTAACAATAGGGGATTACACGCCTACTAGACGTGTAAAATTCCGCCCCACAATTGATATCAAACTAATACAACAACAAGTGTAAATCCGGCAATCTTGGGATACAACAATACCAATTCTTATCCAATTTCCTTTTCAATCCAAGTTGTTAGCATAACATGATATCAAGTCGCAATCGATTATAACTACTATAATCTTCAAGTAAGTAACATGCGACTATTCTAAATACGACCAAATTGTAATCCAACTTCGAATGACTTATATAACATTTCGGTTTTTAGGCTACAACAATCCATAACACTTAAAAAACTTCAACACATATACTTCATGCTAGCAAACATGTAAGGCTAACAACAATATATAACCTTGTAACACTTGAGAGACAAGATTATTACCTCAACGATTCTTAGTCCAACTTCAAATACGAAGTCGCTCCTTAGCAACTTAGAGCCTCTTCTTGACACTTCAATCCACTACTTGAGACCCTTAGAATATCACAAACCACTTCCCTTAAATCTTCCAATCAAAACCTAGAAAAGCAACTAGGTTTTCATCTTGCGACTAATACGAAAACTATCATTTTTCGAGATTTTTCTATTGAGATACCCTTACAATACACTTAGGAACCTTGGTTTTAAGTGGGGAGATTATTGGACAACAAACAAAAAAATTTCCTTTTCTCCCTTGATGAACCCGAGAGCACAAGCATAGTTCATCCAATTTTTCTTGAAAATTTGGCTAAGTGTGGAACTTGTCTCACTACTAGTACTACTATATAGTAACATGGAGGGTTGAGATTAGCACAAATGTGTGGTTTGGATGAAGTTCTTTTAAATATCAACTAAGTGGTCTCATTGACTAAGTCAAATATATCAAGCTCACTACTTGCAAGACTTGGTCTTCTAAACAATGGTCAATTGACCCTTTTGCCCATGTAATTTTCGTCCAAGGCAACCATAAGGGGGGTGACACGTGTCGCCCTCCCATTCGTCACAATATTACGTTTTCCGAAAATTCCATAATTCCGATAAATTTTTACAAGTCTCTAATCTTAACATTTGGGATTCTCACGTACATTCTTAAAACATGTCCTGTAAATACGGGGTGTAACTGGAGCATTGGAAGAAGGACGGTACAGCCCTAGGGGGAGACAACACACAAGGTGCTTCTGGCCCTGCTGGACAAGGTATGTTTGTTATTGAAATAAATATGTCTATAACTAATTCTCATTGTTGGGCATTAGATACCGCTTGTGGCTCACACATTTGTAACAATGTGCAGGGCCTAATTGACAGCAGAAAGGTTGGACCTTGGGAAGTAGATCTACACGTTGGAAACGGAGCAAGAGTTGATGCTGAATGCGTGGGGACTTATAGACTAGATTTACCTTCAGACTTTTTTTAGAACTCAATAGTTGTTATTTTGTTCCCTCATTAACGAGGAATATTATTTTTGTCCCTATGTTAGACATTGAGGGGTTTTCCTCATTTATTACCAATGGAAGTTATAGTTTATTTTATAATGGTTTAGTTGTGGAAATGCACCGCTTGTGGATGGATTGTATGTTTTAAACTGTAGCCATGAAATTTTCAATATTCAAAATAAACGAGCTAAAATAGGTAATCCAAAAAATTCCACCTACTTATGGCACTGCAGACTTGGTCACATCAATGAATCAAGGATATCAAGATTAGGGAAATTAGATTACCTAGAACCATTTGACTTAGAGTCATATGGTAATTGTGAATCTTGCGTAAGAGGAAAGATGAAAACCAAATCACTTTCTGGGAAAGGAGTGTGTGCAAATGAAGTGCTTGAGTTAGTCCATACCGATGTGTGTGGGTCGTTTTCAACTCAAGCTAAGGGAGACTTTCTTTATTTCATCACTTTTACAGACGATTTATCAAGGTTTGGGTATGTGTATCTTATGAAACATAAGTCTGAAGCTTTTGAGAAATTCATGGAGTAAAAGTCAGAAGTAGAGAAGCAAATTAAAATAGGTATTAAGACTCTTCGATCAGATCGAGGAGGTGAATACTTAAGTAAAGAATTTCTAGATTACTTAAAGCTTCATGGAGTTCAATCACAATGGACACCTCCCGGAATGCCACAGATGAATGGTGTTGTTGAGAGGAGAAATCAGACCTTATTAAATATGGTTAGATCCATGATAAGCTTCTCAGCTCTACCAACATACCTATGGGGATATGCATTACAAAGCTCAATCTATATTTTGAACAGAGTTCCTTCAAAGTCAGTACAGAAAACTCCAAATGAGATATGGAACGGCAGGAAGCCAGCACTTAGACACATGCGACCCTGAGGGTGCCTTGCATATGTAAAGAAGTTGCACATCACAAATTGGAATCTAAAAGTGAGAATTATTATTTTGTGGGGTATCTTAAGGAAACAAGGGGATATTACTTCTATCTTCCTGGTGAACATAAGATTATTATTTCCAGAAATGCAACTTTCCTTGAAGAAGACTATGTCTACAAGGAACAGAGTTACAACAAGATAGAACTTGAAGAAATTCAAGAAGTAAAAAATAATATAGAGAATGAACCCTTGTCAAATGACCTATGCAAGGATTCAGTGGGAGTATTTGATGATTATTGGGTACTTAGAGTACGCCCTTCAGCTAGTGGGAGTGATGTGAGGGATAATGCAGAGATGCAAGACTCTCATACACAGCCAATGGAGGATGACATAATGGTTGTGCAACATCCTATTCAAAATGATATTCCTGAAAGTTCTCAAAGTGCTGGATTGTCCAACACACAAACACCTTCTCACAATCAAAATACAACAAACACTGAAACACAAAATATTCAACTCCGTATGACCACTAGGACTCATCGTGCACCTGAAAGACTTAACCTTCTTGTTGAAATACACAATGAGATAGATATTCCCGATGATGATGAGCCTACTACCTACAGCGAAGCAATGTTAGACATTGATTCACAAATATGGCAAGAAGCCATGAAATCCGAAATGGAATCCATGTACATAAATCAAGTATGGAACTTGGTTGATTTGCCAATAGGGGTTAGACCCATAGGATGTAAATAAGTCTTCAAGAAGAAGATTGATGCATATGCAAAGTACAGACTTATAAAATAAGATTGGTGGCTAAATGTTATAATCAACGGCCTGGGGTCGATTATGACGAAACATTTTCACCTGTTGCAAAGATTAAGTCCATTCAGATTTTGCTTGCAATAGCTGCATACTATGATTATGATATTTGGCAAATGAATGTTAAAAATTTCTTCCTCAATGGTAATCTAATTGAGGAGGTGTATATGATACAACCAGAGGATTTTACATCCAAGACTCAACCCAAAGCTGTATGCAAACTACAAAAGTCTATTTATGGACTTAAGCAAGCCTCAAGGAGTTGGAATATTTGCTTTGATAAAGCAGTCAAATTGCTTGACTTTGTTAGAAGAAAAGAAGACCCATGCATTTATAGTAAACGCACAGATGAGAGTATTGTCTTCATTGTCATATATGTAGATGACATGTTAATAATTGGAGATAATAAGATTCTCATGCAATCAGTCAAGGAATGGTTATCCAACACCTTCATGATGAAGGACTTGGGTGAAGTCTGCTACATTCTTGGAATTAGGATCTACAGAGATAGATCTAATAGATATTTGGGGCTGTCACAATCCGTATACATAGACAAAGTTCTAAAACATTTTCTATGGCGAATTCCAAGAAAGGAAATCTTTATAGGTCAAGTTATCAAAGAAGGATAGTCCTTCTACTGTTGCAGAACTTGAACGCATGAAGAGGATCCCATATGCTTCAGTTATAGGATCAATCTTGTATGTCATGACCTATACAAGGCTAGATGTGGCCTATGCACTTAGTATGACATACAAATTCCAGCAGAATCCTGCGGAGGAACACTGAAAAGAAGTCAAGAGTATTCTTAAGTATCTTAGACGAACTAAAGAATATTTCTTAGTATATGGTGGACAATAAAAGCTAGTAGCTACAGGGTACACTGATGTTAGCTTCCAGACAGATCTTGATGACTTCAAGTCTTAGTCTGGTTATGCCTTCATTTTAAATGGTGGAATAGTAAGTTGGAAAAGTTCCAAACAAGCTACAACTGTTAATTCAACTACTGAAGCTGAGTACATTGCTGGATCGAAATATTTGCTAATGATGGACACATGGATACTCTTATATGGTATTGGTATGCCCTGCTGATAAACTATTTGTTATACATGTCTAGAGTATTATCAACATGTGGCAGATAGAGGTCCTTTGACTTGAGGTCAATATGCACCTGATTTGTAGAGTAATGCACTTTGATCATGTCCTAATCTTAAATACCTTATAGGATAAGACATGACTTGAATTGGGTACATTGCGATACATATTAAGGTGGTAGTTGAGCCAAAAATATAATTCATTCCTCGATTAGATATTCGAGAGAACGCTCAGCTTCTCAGTGATATTAGGTCGACCAAGTCATTGACACATATTTAAGATATGATCTAGTTGTCGACTACTATAGATGAGATAAAGTGATCAAGCCATTTGGATAGACACTTGACAAATTCTAAGCTTGATCGAGTGTCTTGTGAATGAAAGGAATTTATCATCCCACATAGAGGTTGTGTTTACTAAGAGTCTTGTAAACGTACTTCACATATTGAGTTCGTCATATGACGCAGTCTAGGTGTTCCGTGTGAACCTTAATTTGATTAAGTGTCGATGTGTGAAGGCCTAAAGGGTCACACTAAGTCGATTGTCTTTTCGGTCTAAGGGTATATTGAGAGAAGACCTTGGTTCTCCTAGTCTATCGTTTGATGATTTAAAACTTTCTCTTTATCTTCTTAGTTGATTGCTAATCAGGGCAAAAGTTGCATTTATTTTGGGGGAGTACCATAGGATGAGCAACAACAAATACTATAAGAACTTGGGTTCACCATTGGAACCATGCCCTTTAGATATCTAAGAGTTCCTTTAAAAGATTGTCTATAGGGCAATCCTGGATAAAATACTTGGCAAAGTAGCATCCTGGACAATAAAGTTCCTTTTATATGCAGGAAGGTTGCAGTTGATCAACTTTTGTCTCAAATTTTATTCTCCCAATCAAGATCATTCAGCAAATAGATTATGTGTGTAGGAAGTTCTTGTGGACTGGTAATACTGATCCATCAAAGATAGCTCTAGTTGCTTGGGATACTTTATGTTTGCCTAAAACAGCAGGAGGGCTCAACATCACTGATATTTATCTGTGGAATAAAGCTGTTATACTTAAGTATTTATGGAACCTAAGCAAGAAATAAAACAAGATATGGATCCAATGGGTGCATGCCTACTACATTAAAAGAAATGACATATGGGAAACAGAAGCAAAGCAAGAATCATGGATTGTAAGGAAGATAATCAGAGCACCCAAATATCTAGAGGAACTGGTGTAACACAGGACACATTTATACAGATGCCAGACTACTCAATCAGAACAATGTACAACAAGTTGAGAAGGGAATATCCAAAGACCAGGTGGAGGAAGCTACTATGCAATAATCAAGGCTATCCAAGATGGGTGTTCATTCACTACCTAGCAATGCATGGCAAACTAGCTGCTAAAGAGAGGTTTCTCAAATGAAATAGCAATGTTAGTCCAACATATCCCCTATGTGAGAGAAGTCCAGAAAACCTTCAACACCTTTTTTAATCTTCAGTAGCACAATAAGTGTGGCATAAGTTACTCCAATGGCAAAGCATACAAAGACAAGTGCTTAGCTGGGAAAATGAATGAGAATGGGCCAAAAGTAATGCTAATGGAAACAGTAAAAGTGCAGAGACATATCGATTGCATTGTCAGGAAGCATCTACTATATATGGCAAGAGATAAATCAAAAGGCCTTCCAAAATAAGAAATTCTCGGCAGAGGTGATAGTGAAGAGAATCATACAAGATATACATTGTGTAGGAGGTAAGAAACCAAGACTAGCAAAGAAACTCCAAACTCTGAATTTTTACCCATAACTATGTTTCGATAGTTGTTTTTTTTGAAGATATAGTTGTTCTGAAGTGATTTTGCACTAGATGATGGGGCTCATGTCCAACACTAGCTGGGTTTTTTTATCCTAAACTGTGTAATATTGTGAGTTACAATGGATGTACGAGAATAGTATACAACTACTATCAGTGCTTCTAAAGGATAAACAATGATGAATTACAATACAACAATCTTATAGTCAATAAGAGTTGTGGCTACAGTAAACTTGTGGGTTTTTGATCTTCGTTCTTGAATCAATCTTAGATTCTTGGATCTTTGGATCTTCGTTTCAATTGCAGCAAGCTCCTTGATCATGATAGCCTGAAACCAATAGATACTAAATCTGGTAGCGTTACAGTTGCGCTGCTGAGTCGAGTGATATTCACTATGTCCTTAAGACATTATTGCTCCGTATATATCCTTTTACGATATGGGAAATTGTCTCCCAAGATAAAACAACAACTAAACAAATGACCAAATGAAACTCAAGTGTTTCTCAAGAAGAACCTTTGAGTGTGTGAAACATATGCTAGATAGGAAACAGTTCAGTAAATCTGAACTATACAAGAATGAGGTGTGTTCTGCAATTGAGCCTAAGACCTCAATTTATAGTGTGTGTAAGATGACACATCATCTAGCCAATTAATGAAAATCAATGGTCATGTAATGACTTTATTGAGAGGTGTTATTCAGCCAAATAATTGCTGAATTCATGTGTCAAGTAATGGAGGATCAATGCTCCAAAACCAGTCCAAAAGTCATAAATTTTCCATCGACCATTCTTCCTCTGAAGCACCGCGGCACCAAATTCCAGTGACTAAACTGCCACTCAAGCGCTGAGGCGCTGTCTGGAGGCGCCGCTGCTCCGATGGTGTTACGTCGTAGCCCTTCACAGCTCCGCGACGATTTCCGTCTCGTTCATCTTTTATACATCGTACATTTCTTTCTTCATTTACCAACGTGGAACACGTGTTATTTAACCAACGACCGCCCATCATTTCATGTCTCAAACATTTACTCACATACCAATATCTCTTTCACTAATGAAATTTACTATATTTGGCACTACATGTGCACGTTTGTGGAAATGACGTTTCCGACGTGTGAGGCCTCAATTGTTCGAGTCATAAATAATGAGATAATCTTAATTCCATATTTGTAAATTTCCAACAATTCCCTCTTGAAAAAGATTTTGGCGCACCCACGTGGTGTCTTTCTAGCAATCTTTCGGCGGATCAATGTTGCATCTGGATAGGTAGTCGTAGCTTTGAACCTTCTATAGTAGAATACCATCGGACTTACTTATTGTGCGGTGAATGTGATGTCTTGAACCGTCAGTGTTTAGTGTAAGTCAAGACAACGATACCAACACAACAACTTTCCTTACTCTGTTCTTCTTAAAGTTTTGTCCGTTGTGGCCGTGGACACACTTGGATTCTTAAGTGTGTTCATTTGAGGCGGCCAGTCCTCGCACTTAAATAGGTGGTCTCCTACAAGGAATCATGTTATACCCCACTTCACAAGTGTTAGGCACCATTAAAAGTTTCCCCAAACCTAACCTCAACTGGTGAGGATCATTAAAGGTTTTGGAAACTTAACCTCTACCCACCATGCATGTATTACTTTAAGGTCTATCGCGGGAACGGCTTTGGATTCATGTTTCTTTACAGAAATCATCATCCGAAGTACTCTTGCTTCCACCGAAGCGCTAAACTGAACCTTTACGATTTAGTTTTTCCATTGAACCAAATTCTTGGGATCTCCAGTTAGTATGGTTGGGTATCCACCGTATCAGTTCTTATTGTTTAGGTTTTAAGCACATTCCCCTAGACCGGCAGAACTCTTGATCTTTTGGGTAATCCCTTAATTAAAGAATTTGTTATATCCTTTGATTAGTAATCAAGGATGTGTCACCCGAGACGATCAACTACCATACGGTCTTATGTCTGCGACATATATATCCAAACGTCGTCATCCGTGCCCTTACAGTGTATAACTGATAAAGGAATGAGTTACTCCAAATAAGTGACATCATCTAAGAGTTCGTGAAGTTACTCAACTTCTCATCATGTTTTGTACAAAGCGATAAACTCTGATTCCATCACGAATCGACCGATGCAAATTTGCTTAGAGAATTTTCCAAAACCACACCATAGACATCCACATGTGGTTGTGGTGTTCTTCAAATCTAATGACCAGTTTGCATCACTGTGTTATCTCATAACCGCTGGACATCCAGAATATCATAATCCATAGATAAGCGAATAGTTCAGATGTCGTCACATCCTATTTAACGCCTTCTATTGATCATTACCAGTGAACCTTAGTTCAACCGATCTTCTTTATAAGTTGATACCAGGTCAGTTGTAGTGTGTAAAATATATTGAACTACATATGACCTGCGTCTATCGCTCCTGATATATGAGTGCACCATGATTCCAATCAATTTTATGATTCATATCCATTAGTGACTTCAACGAGACTGTCAAAACACCTCACAAATGATTTTGGTTTAGACCAGTTCATTAGATGTCTTAGAAATACAAATTCCTAAGATGTCATCTGTAATACCCATATCATTCATATCGAAATATCATTTCAACATACTTTTAGTCTCTAGGATCAACCTAGGACTTCTCCCCGTGATCAACATGTCGTCTACGTAAAGGCACATCATGACGAACGAGTCAGAATTACATTTCATGTAGACACATTTTTCACACTCATTAATGGAGAAACCCTTCGATAGTAGAGTATGTTAAGTCCATTTTATGACCGTTTTTAGTCTGTTTTAGGGTATCTTTTATGTGTAATTTAGTTATTTTATACCGTGTTATATGTTTTGTTCAGTGTTTTCAGGTTTTAAGCGACTCAGATGGGATATGGCGAATTCAAGAAGAATTTGGATGAGTTTGAGGATAAAAGTGCACATTCGAGCCCTGAGCAATCATTCAAAGGAGTCCCGGGAAGAATAGATGAAATCTAGCAGAAATGTGGACGAAATGCATTACTGAGCCGCGGCGCAAGGTAGAAGGAGCTGCGGCTGAAGAAGGCAGAGTCGTGGCGCTAGAATTCCAGAGACCTGAAGAAAATATTCACTGTCACAAGCATCACGGCTCCAGGAAGCAGCGTCGCGACGCCGATTACCCGAGCTCTGATGATTCGACTATTTAGGATTCTGGCGCGCGCGGGTGAAGGGTCTGGCGCGATGCAGAAAACAATGAATTTTGAAAGGGCAAAATGGTCCAAAATGGGATTTGATTGATTTATAAGCCCTATGGACTATTCTATTTGGGGGATCATACTGGGGAGGCAAGGAACGGAGGCATAGAACAAGATTACAGACTTCTACTATCAAGTTCTTTCTATTTTCTTTCATTTAATTCATTTTATGTTGAAGATAATTAGTTTTTTAGCATGACAATGTCTATGATGTAATTTCTTTATTAGGGTTTTCCATTGAATCACTTGAAACTCTTTCTGAATTAATGCATATTTAGTGATTTCTTCTTCATCTGTTAAGATCTATTCAACTTGTGATGATTGTATGATAATTAACTGATCACTATTTCTCATAATTTATATGATTTCAAATCGAGATATGAAAAGAGAGATTTGAATATGCTATAGTTGATTAGACATAGGTTAAAATTATGGACGAAAGTACCCCGATACTTGTGTAGTGTTTAAGGTTATTGTTCTTAATCCTCCTGTGTGGTAAAATCTATCATAGAAATATAGAAGATTTCTGCATAAGGTTGATTTTCTATATGTCCTAACCAGAATATATAACATCTTCCTTAACCTACTATCTTAATAAGAAGAAAAATCATTAGTCTTGCATTAACAAGTGAAAGAGTGGATAGTTGAGGAGATTGGAAACCATAATTTCCTTCATAACTGTTTTAAACCCAAAATATTATCATTCTAGTTTATTTCCTGCACTTTACTTTAGTTGTAGTTATTAGTTAAAAATTCAAACACAATTATGGTTACCAAATAGAAACCAAAGCTTAGATAATCGGTAATTAATAAACAGTCTCTGAGGACGATAACTCGGTCTTATAGATCTTTATTACTTTAAGCGATACGTACACTTGCGTAAGAACATAGAAATATCGCAACAAGTTTTTGGCGCCGTAGCCGGGGACTGGCGTATTATCAATATCGAACTATCTAACCTTATTTCCATTTTGGTTTTGTTTATTTTATTTTACTTTTCTTTCAGAACACATTGTTGCCTTGATCTGTTTGTATTATTTTTGATCAATTTTAGGGAGCTTTGTTTATGCAAAGTAGAAGAGGAGCAAACACACTTGTCCCTCTAAACCATGATATGAGAAATTGTGTAAGCGAGCAGTGAGATAAAAAGTGGTCGCTTATTAGCAATGGGAGATCGTGAGAATCGCATGGGTAAATGATGAAGGCGAGCATGAGAGAACGAGTCCAGTATCCTACTGAGAGGAGCTTGAGGGTCTACATTCTACCAACCGTTACAGGTGCACAGACATGCATCAGGCTACCAGCAGTGGAGGCCAATAATTTTGAAATAAAGCCAGCCATACGGTACAAGGTTCAGTACAGTTTGGGGATTTGCCGTCAGAAGACCCACATATGCATCTAGCTAATTTTATAGAGTTGTGTGCGACATTCAAATATAATGGCGTTATTGATGACGCTATTAGATTGAGGCTCTTCCCATTCTGACTCAGGGATCGAGCCAATAGCTGGTTGAACTCCTTGCAGGCAAACTCCATCACCATATGGCAAGACTTGACTCAGAAGTTTCTTGCAAAATTCTTTCCTCCATCAAAGGCAGCAAAGCTCAGAAGTGAGTTGAATATTTTTTATCAGGTGGAAGGAGAGTCGCTATATGATACATGGGAATGGTTCAAAACTTGTAGAAAAAGTGTCCGCATCATGGAATTGAAAAGTGGATGTTAGTCCACAACTTCTACAATGGGCTATGTGGTACTACTCGTACCATTATTAATGTTGCTGCAGGGGGACATTCATGAGTAAGAGTGTCAATGAGGCACATGAGCTATTAGAGGACATGGCTGATCGGTGTATTTTATATACACCTTTTGAGTCAGTTTTAGTTAGTCTTTTGTCCCGTTTTGCACATATAAGTGTCGTATTAGGATAGTTTTTCTTTCTTTTGAGTCAAAGTGGTTAAAATGGCCAAATGGCGGAAAAGGAGCAAAAAGAGGGCAAAGAGAGATGCAGTGGAAAGCAGAGAAAGTGGCGAACGAGGGTAAAATCGGACCAGCGCGGCCTCCTGCGATCAGCGAGGCGCGGCGCCACTATTCAGAGAGGCTGCGAAGACTCGGCGCGCCTCGAGACAGATCACGAGGCGCGACGCTAAACATCCGAGGAGCTACGAAGATGCAGCGCGCGCTACCGAGCAGATATCGTCGGGCGCGGTGCCAAAACACCAGTTGCAGAACTTCCCGGCGCCGCATGGCGCATGCGCGGCACGCCGAAAAATTAGGTTTTGGACGAATTTGGCGGGCTCAAGGAAAAGAAGGAGGCGGTTTTCCTATAAAAGGAGAACCCTAGGCGCTTTTAGGTTCCCCTGCACAACACAAGACTTTGCTTGGAGATTGGATACCATTAGTTTAGTAATTGCTTTTCCCTTTCTTGTTCTTTATTTCATTTTGTATGATGAACTTTGAATTAGTTCTTGTCATGACAATGGCTAGAACTAATTCTCTTATAAGACTTTCCATGTTGAATTGCTAGAAACTTATGTTATAAATTAATGCATGCTTATGGTTATTTTTCTTATTGTGAGATCTATCCAATAATTGAGTTGAATTCTTGGTAATTAATTGACAACTAATTATCACTATATGATTTCTAATCAGTTAGAAAGGGGATTGTGAATATGTTGTAAGTTGGGTAGACATTCTTGAATTGGGGATGAAAATACCTCAATTATTTATGTAGCGTTGATGAGAGGCTTAACAACCCTAATTTTGCGCATTGTGCGTGACGCCAACTAGGTTTTGTTCTTAATCCTCCTATAAAGTTATCCTTATCACCGAAAGGTAGGTAAGGTGTGATACTGGGGTTGAGTGTCTATATAACCCTAACGGGAGTATAAAACGATTTCGTAAACCTGCTTTCTCCAAAAGAAGAATACCATAAGTTAATGCATTAGTAAGTAGCATAAGCGGATAGTAAGGATACATGGAAGCCCTATTCTCATCACCACTGAAGTAAACCTTTATAGTTAAATAGCTTTTATAATTCGTAGTTATAAACAACAATTCGAAATAGCAATTTACCAAATAGATACCAAAAAATAGATAGTTGGTACTTGAACCCTAATCCTAGAGGACGATATTCGGTCTTATCAAGACTATACTACTTGTCACGATAACGTGCACTTGCGTTTAAAGTGTGTGCATCTTACCGCGCATCAAGTTTTTGGCGCCGTTGCCGGGGATTAGGCATAGTTCAATATCAAATTTGTCTATTTTTAATTTCTAATTTGGTTTTTAACTTTTCTTTTAATTTTTAATTTTTACGTTTTTCTCTTGAAAATTCGAGGTGCCGTGATTTGTTGTCTATTTTTGATCTATTTCAGGAAGTCAGTTTATGCGAAGGAGAAGAGGAGCAGACACTCTTGTTCCCTTCAATCCAGAAATTGAGAAAACCTGCAAACAGAACAGAAAGAATCAGCGGATTGCAACCTTGTTAGAGATGAACGGCGTTCAGAACAACAACGGGATGGGAGAAGGGTTAGGAGAGAATCAACCCCATCCAGGAATACCTAGGCAAGCGCCAATAGACGTGGAAGAGAGAGTCCAAGTCCAGCCAGAAAGAAGTTTGGGAGACTATGTGCTGCCAAGAGTAAATGGAGCACAGACATGCATTAGGCTCCCTGCAATAGGAGCCAACAACTTCGAGATAAAACCGGCAATTATGAGGCATGCATACGGCGGTGCAATTCGGAGGACTTCCATCGGAGGATCCACATATGCACATAGCTAATTTCTTGGAGCTATGTGCAACGTTCAGATATAACGGTGTTACTGATGATGCCGTCAGATTGAGGCTCTTTCCCTTCTCACTTAGGGATAGAGCAAAAGTATGGTTGAATTCCCTGTCGGCCGATTCGATTTTTACATGGCAAGAGCTGGCACAGAAATTCCTAGCCAAGTTCTTTCCCCCGTGTAAAGCAGCAAAACTGAGAGGGGAGTTGAACAACTTTTACCAAGCAGATGGAGAGTCCTTATATGAAGCTTGGGAAAGGTTCAAAGATCTACAGAGAAAGTGCCCACACCATTGCATTGAGTTGTGGAACTTGGTCCACATCTTCTATAACGGGTTGAGCAGTACAACCAGAACCATCATAGATGCAGCAGCAGGTGGAGCATTCATGAGGAAAACAGCCCACGACGCTCATGAGTTATTAGAAGATATGGCCACTAACAACCATGTCACGGAAGAGAGGTCGACAAATGGGAGAAGAGCGGGAGTCCACGAAATAGATGCTATTGCGCCTTGAATGCCCAGTGGCCGCTTCTAGCGAAACGATTGCGGCAACATATGTCGATGAATGCGTGATGCAGATGCCTAAAAGGCGAGATATGTGGTGGCCTACATACATTTGATAGGTGTCCTTCAATGATCCCAACAATATACCAATGGAGCAGGCAGAGTGTCAAGCCATAGGTAATTATCAGAGGCAACAGAACAACCCCTACTCTAACACTTATAATCCAGGGTGGAGGAATCACCCAAATTTCTCATGGAAAGGAGACGAAGCGGCAGAATCGCATCAAGGGCATCGACTCGTACCGGGCAAGAGAATCGATACGAGGCATCGAGATCGGTATAGGGCAAGTACGAACCAACAGAGCGTAATCGCAACTCTTCATTCAAGCCCCCGGCCTCAGCATTCAATGCGACCGGTTCAGAAGAAAAGCGGATGAGTCGAAGCGGTATGTAAGACTTGCCAACGCCGACGCGATTCATGAGCGGCGAGATCCTCGTTGAAACTTGAGACACAGTGGGTCGGCTAGCAAAACAGCAAACAAAGCCACGAGGACATTGCAAGCAATACAGAGTAAATCAGGAGCGATGTCGAGCGATGCGGTTGAGAAGTGGAAGACATTGGAGCAAAGATCACCTCGGCCAAATGAGAGAGAAGCAGAGTTAGAAAAAGAGAAGGTGATTGAGCCTAGCCCAACAGTAGAGAAAACGGTCACGCCCCGACATTTCCTAAGTCTTTACTTAGGGCGTGATGGCACCTGGACAATTATTTCCCACCAGGAGCACCATTTAATTCTCTTTATTTAGAAATTTAAACTTATATTCACATACGGAGCTATTAATAAAATAACAATAAAGAAATTTGTTTATGACTTTATTAAAAATATAACGCGAGCCCATGCTCGCGCAAATATTGTTTCAACATAGACATACTGACAAATATTATTCTAAGTTGGAAGGGAGATCATTCCACACGGGCCTATCCCGAGACATTGGAACTGACATTCTAAACCTGACGAGTACCAAGCCCGAAGCAATGGACTTGGTATGACAAGAGGCTGCGGGACGATCGCTAGCCTTGACATGGAGCCTTTCCTCTATCACCCTTTCCTGAAACATGTTAAATAAAAGTCACCTACCATCCAATGAGTGAGAACCTACTCGCAATTCAAAGTAACACCACAATATTCCAAGCGATCACATTATAACGTAATAGACATATTACAAAACATATCAATTCTGACATTTTTAAAATGCAACAACTCCTCATAGGAAATTCTCGGTTTAACTAACACTTCATTTTATCTCGTATTATACGTTAAGACATTCCCCTGCATTTTCACATGTTCATTACATTTATATATTTGTGAACGCGTATTCACTTGTCATATTTATATATAGGTGAACATGTATTCATCTTTCATATTTGTTGCGGCGTGCAACCCGATCCATTATATTTACGTATTTGTGAACACGTATTCACTTTACGCTTTGTTGCGCGCAACCCGATCCATTATGTTTACGTATTCGTGAACGCGTATTCACTTTACGTTTTGTTGCGGCGTGCAACCCGACCCATTATATTTACGTATTTGTGAACGCGTATTCACTTTACGTTTTGTTGCGGCATGCAACCCGACCCATTATATTTACGTATTTGTGAACACGTATTCACTTTACGTTTTGTTGCGGCGTGCAACCCGATCCATTATGTTTATATTTACGTATTTGTGAAATCGTATTCACTTTACGTTTTGTTGCGGCGTGCAACCCGATCCATTATATTTATATTTATGTATTGGTGAACACGTATTCACTTTACGTTTTGTTGCGGCGTGCAACCCGATCCATTATGTTTATATTTACGTATTTGTGAACGCGTATTCACTTTACGTTTTGTTGCGGCGTGCAACCCGATCCATTATGTTTATATTTACGTATTTGTGAACACGTATTCACTTTACGTTTTGTTGCGGCGTGCAACCCGATCCATTTTGTTTATATTTATATATTTATGTGAACACGTATTCACTTTTCATATTTTTCAGAAGATCGAATAAATAATATTCTCTTTCCCAACATTCTGTCATTCATACTTGTAACGATTATAACTTTTTAACCATAACTCCAACTAAGGTGTTTTCTCAAGCGGAAACTAAGGTAAAACGGGGATATTTCACTGTACCAAATTTCATTTAAAAACTACTTTGGGTAACTAACACAAATTTATCCTCAAAACAACCACATGAAATTTGTTTCGGCAGAATTTTTATTAAACAGCACCCAATCTTATAATAGTCATAACTCCTAATCTGTAAACCCGTTCAATCCCCATAAATTCTCCAAACGACGAGAACAGAGAGCTACACGTCTCCATGTGAACCATTCTTTCATATTCTGTACCATTTGGTACAGTTTTACACTTTTATTCGCTGCCCTTCCTGGATATCGATAGATCCGAGGCAGAAACTTTAAACAGCGATAACTCTCAATCCGTAAGTCGGATAGACCCCCGTAAGATCTCAAAATGTCCACAACAAATAGATCTAGAACTTTCATTTAGCATCAATTTTCATATTCCCCACATATTAGTACAGTTTTACGTTTCAACGTCCTGCCCTTATGGATTCCGACGAATCCGAGGCAGCAACTTCAAACTACAATAACTCTCAACTCGTAAGTCCGTTTTAATAAATCTTTATATATATCTGTCCGTAACAGAGAGATTTACAACCATGTAAATTTTCATATAATTCTAATAAGTAAAACTCAATAAAAACAGTCTGTAATTATGCCTTTCCGAATTTCGACCAAATCTAAGGCAGGAACTTTGAACTATGATAACTTTCAAACCGTATGTCCATTTTACCTCATTTTTGGTTCTATATGATCATAATAGAGAGGTGTACCATTCTTCCGAATTTCATCAAATTCTAACAATTATAACTCAGTGAGAACAGTTCGTAAAGTTCATGACGCAACTAGTCGTCTAAACAATCAAAAGTTCAATATTTCTTTTCAACACTCAATTCTTATTCTAACATGTATTGAACTAAAAATAAAGGATGTTACCAAGAATTTCTGAGTGAGAAAATTCACCTTGTAAGTGTGAAAATGATTGTTGTTCGGTTGCTAGAAATGATCATTGCTCCCTAGTATTTCCTGATTCTTATTCTTCTTGCTCTCTTGATATGTTTCCAGGTTTGTTTTCTTCTTGTTCACTTTTTTTTTTTTCTGATTTTCTATCCTTTGTGGTAGGTACTTTGTTTGTGTATAAGTAAGGGTGTTTGTATAACTTATGGGAGGTAGAAGACCAAAACTTGAGGGGAGTTAAAGGGAGGGGAAATGAAAAGGGGGGAGGAAGGGGGAAAGCAAAGGAATGGACGTGCTGCATGCCTTCCTTCCTTCTTTTATTATTTTTTTTTCTTTTCTTTTGTTTTTCTTTTGTTTTGTTTTTGTTTTCTTATTTTCATTTCATCTATCTATCTATCCAACTTTAACACTAACTCTATCCCATGCAATTTATTCTTTGTTTTCTTATATAAATATATTTTTATTAACCCAACCACAACTATATATTATTTATTTATTTTCCGGATTTTACAAAAACTCCAGAGAAGGAGTATACAGAGAAGATCCATTTCCCCCAGAGACTACAGCGAAAGGCGATTGATAAACAATTCTCCAAATTTTTGGAGACATTCAGAAAGCTGCATATCAACATACCTTTCATAGAAGCATTAGAGCAGATGCCCTCCTATTTCAAGTTTATGAAGGAGATTTTGGGGAAGAAGAAAAAGCTGGCAGAGTACGAAATAGTAGCACTAACAGAAGAGTAGTGCTATCTTGCAGAAAAAGTTGCCACCAAAGCTAAAGGATCCTGGAAGCTTTACACTACCTTGCACAGTGGGCAGAGTTACTTGCAACAGAGCTTTGTGTGATTTAGGAGCGAGTATAAATCTGATGCCCTTATCAGTTTTTAAAAGATTGGAGTTGGGTGAGGCCAAACCAACCACAGTAAGCCTACAGCTGGCCGACCGGACAGTGGTTCATCCACGAGGCAAGATTGAGGACGTGATTGTGAAAGTAGGAAAATTCTTCTTTCCTGCAGATTTCCTCATTCTCGATATGGAAGAGGATGCAGAAATACCTATCATATTGGGGAGGTCATTCCTAGCAACGGGGAGAGCGTTGATTGATGTTGAAAGAGGAGAGTTAACATTAAGGGTGGAGAATGAAGAAATGGTGTTTAAAGTTTTTAAACACGTCATTGAGCCACCAACAATGAGTGGGTGCTTTGCAATCAGCACCATCAAACCCCCATGCGAGCCAATACAAGTCAACCAAAGAGCGATGAGCCCAGCGAAGGTGCATGGTTTCTCGTTGAAATGCCACTAAAGGAGGTAAGTATCCCTGAACTCCCCCTTACTGATAATGCTAAAAAGAAAAGAAGAAAAAGAAAACGCCAAATGTGGAGGAAATGGATTGGTTGGGGGCTTAATCCACCCCAGGGTTATTAAGGCTAAAGAACTTGCGTCCGGCTAAAAGACGTTAAAGACAGCGCTTGTTGGGAGGCAACCCAATGTTTTTAATTATGTTATTTCAATTTCTGTTTTTATTTTACTTTATTTCGTCTTGATCAGTCTCACGGTCTTGGGTTCTTGTGTCTATGTTGTGTTGACAGGTGAAAGTCGAGGATGTGGAAGGCGAAAAATGAAGAGAAGCCAAGGATACCCAGAAAAATCGCCATAGCGCCGCGGCTCCCAGAAGCAGGGCCGGCGCAAATGATCGTAAGACGCCAGAGTTTGGCGCCGTGGCTGATGCGGCCGCGGCGCCACAACGGAAAATATGAATTCTGGAAGACACCCTGATCCGAAGGCCCTATCGCCAAATCAAAACACCAAGAATGCTCCTCCCCTCACGGAATTCAAAGTATTATCCACCGCCACCACCACCATTTTAACCAAAGTTTGTAAGTGTCTTATTTCTTTTACTGTCTTTGAGTCTACACACATTGGGGACAATGTGTGATTTAAGTTTGGGGGTGTTTTATTTTTGTGTCATGTTATGTTTTACTTAAGTCTTTTTGATTGTTTTTATGTTTATTTTGAGTCACCAAATTTTTTTTTTTTTGAGTCATAATTGTCTGTCAAAGATCATGTATGCTGTAGTTGCTAGAAACACCTAGTGAAGTAAGGTGGAATAATGTAACGGAATTGAAGCAACTATCTAAACACCTAAGTTAGATATGCCAAAAACTCACAGAATCTATTTATTTGGAGTTTCTTGCTTGAGTTATGCATGCTAAATGATAAATACTTATGTGTTATGATTGCTTGCTATTTGAGGCGAAATAGTTAGGATATGCATGTTAGGGAGATGACTCAGGCATTTCGTTGATAGCCAATTCTTACCATTTTTTTTCTATCCCGTACTTTAAAAATATCCCTAGTCAGCCCCATTGAGCCTAAAATTGAAACTTCTTCTTTGACACCCTATATTCCCACAAATTATGCCATAAGTGAAAATATGAAATAGTGGAATATATTGTGTTAAAAAAGAGACAAAAAGAGTGAATAAGTCTGTTGCACCCCAATACAAAAGTAATAAGAAATAGGCAAAAGCCTAAGTTTGGGGGTGCTTGTCATTATTATATACTTCACTCTCCCAAAACAAAAGAGGGGAAAGATAGAATCAAAATGAAGAAAAGAACCAAAAGAAAAAGGGAAATACTGAAAAGCTGAAGAGCTTATGGTACACGAAATGAGCCTAAATTGCCTATTTTTACCTACCTATACCTAAGCCTACATTACAACCCTTAAAGTCCTGAAGATCTCTTTTATACATATCCGAATTAGTGGAGAAGAGCAAGTAAACATGCCATAGGAATTCTTGAATTTACATGCATAATTTAGTATATTGACTTCCATTAAAGCATGATAAGTATGAGTTTGCGAAATATCTAGCTTAATGTGCTGAAATTTCATGCTATATGTTCCTGCATATTATTCTGCTAACCTTCATGTTTTTCTAGTTAACACTTATGCGACAAAAGTGATCAATGGCAATGAGTCTTTATTTTTCTCGTTCTTTGAGTCTTTTATTTTATTTCTTTCTATCTTTGCTCGAGGCGAGCAAAGGTTGAGTTTGGGTATTTGATCGGTGTATTTTATATACACCTTTTGAGTCGATTTTAGTTAGTCTTTTGTCCGTTTTGCACATATAAGTGTCGTATTAGGATAGTTTTCTTTCTTTTGAGTCAAAGTGGTTAAAATGGCCAAATGGCGGAAAAGGAGCAAAAGAGGGCAAGAGGAGATGCGGAGCCGGAAACAGAGAAAGTGGCGAACGAGGTAAAATCGGAGAGCCGCGCGCCTCCTGCGATCAGCGCGGCGCCACTATTCGTAGAGGCTGCAGAAGACTGGCGCATGGCGCCTCGAGCAGATGCAGGGCCGCGGCGCCTAAACATCCGAGAGCTACGAAGATCAGGCCGCGCTCTCGAACAGCCAGATATCGGGCGCGGTGCCAAACACCCGCCGGAGTGCAGAACTTCCGGCGCGCCTGTCTGCGCGCGGCGCTGAAAAATTAGGTTTTGGACGAATTTGGGCGGGCTGAAGGAAAGAGGGAGGCGGTTTTCAGCCTATAAAAGGAGAACCCTAGGCAGTTTTTAAGGGTTCCCCTTCTTGCACAACACAAGACTTTTTCTTGGAGATTGGATACCATTAGTTTAGTAATTTCTTTTCCCTTTCTTGTTCTTTATTTCAGTTTTGTATGATGAACTTTGAATTAGTTCTTGTCATGACAATGGCTAGGAACTAATTCTCTTATAGGGCTTTCCATGTTGAATTGCTAGAAACTTATGTTATAAATTAATGCATGCTTATGGTTATTTTTCTTATTGTGAGATCTATCCAATAATTGAGTTGAATTCTTGGTAATTAATTGACAACTAATTATCACTATATGATTTTTAATCAGTTAGAAAGGGGATTGTGAATATCTCGTAAGTTGGGTAGACATTCTTGGATTGGGGATGAAAATACCTCAATTATTTATGTAAGCGTTGATGAGAGGCTTAACAACCCTAATTTTGCGCATTGTGCGTGATCAACTAGGTTTTGTTCTTAATCCTCCTATAAAGTTATCCTTATCAGAAAGGTAGGTAAGGTGCGATCTGAGGTTGAGTGTTTATATAACCCTAACGGGAGTATAAAGCGATTTCGTAAACTGCTTTCTCCAAAGAAGAATACCATAAGTTAATGCATTAGTAAGTAGCATACGCGGATAGTAAGGATACATGGAAGCCCTATTCTCATCACCACTGAAGTAAACCTTTATAGTTAAATAGCTTTTATAATTCGTAGTTATAAACAACAATTCGAAATAGCAATTTACCAAATAGATACCAAAAAATAGATAGTTGGTACTTGAACCCTAATCCTAGAGGACGATATTCGGTCTTATCAAGACTATACTACTTGTCACGATAACGTGCACTTGCGTTTAAAGTGTGTGCATCTTACCGCGCATCAATGGCCACCAACAACCATCAGTGGTCAGATGAGAGAGCAGCAAACAACAGGAAGGTAGCTGAGGTCCATGAGTTAGACGGGATTACTGCACTTACAACTCAAGTGGCTTCATTGACAAAGTAGTGGCAGCATATCCGTGTCGTGAATGTTGTTCAGTTGCCATATTTTTGTGAAATTTGTGGGGGACCACATACTTTTGATAATTGCACAGCAGTGGATCCCAATAGTATACCTATGGAGCAGGCACAGTGTAAAGCAGTTGGGATTTCAAAGGCCTCACAACAATCCGTTCTCCAACACATATAATCCTGGGTGGAGAAATCACCCTAACTTTTCATGGATAAATGACCAAGGCCAGCAGTCACAGTTCCAAGGGCAGTACTAACAGAGCCATCCACAACAGCCCATGAATCAAGTCTCTTCTTCTCTGCAGTTTAGACTACCAATTCCACAAGAGAAGCCTGATGAATTAAGGTTGCATTGTTAACTCTCACCAACTCTCAAACTCAATTTATGACAGAGACAAGATCCTCTATTAGGAACTTGGAGACGCAAGTGGGGCAGTTGGAAAACATGTTGAACAACCGACCTCAAGGGAATCTACCTAGCAACACAGAGTTGAACCCAAAGGAGCAGTGTCATGCAATAATTTTGAGGAGCGGTAAACAAATAGAGCAGGGTACAGCCCAACCACATGTGAAGAATTAATATGAGTTGAGAGAGACATCTGAGGTAGAGAAAAAGGGGCTTACTGAAGACCTCCCTATCACAGAGAAGGCACCACCAGCAGCTATGAGAGATATAAAGACAGAATTTCTTACCCTCAAAGACTTCAGAAGAAGTCTCTTGATAAACAGTTTTCAAAATTCCTAAAGGTGTTCAGGAAATTACATATCAACATTCCTTTTATTGAGGCCTTAGAGCAGATGCCTACTTATGTCAAGTTCATGAAAGATATCCTCTTTAACAAGAAGAACTAGCAGAGTATGATACAGTGCAATTGACAGAGGAGTGCAGTGCAATCTTGCAAAATAAACTTTCCCAGAAGTTGAGAGATCCATGGAGTTTCACTATACCTTGCACTATAAGCAATGTGACATGTAATCGGGCCTTGTGTGATTTAGGGGCCAACATAAATCTGATGCCCCTTTCTATGTTTCGTAGGCTTGGAGTAGGAAAAGTTAAGCCCACAACAGTGACATTGCGGTGGCGGACCGTTGTGGCGCATCCATATGGTATAATAGAAGATGTGCTAGTAAAAGTGGGTAAATTAATCTTACCAGCTGATTTCATCATTCTTGATATGGAGGAAGATGTTGAGGTTCCCATTATCCTTGGACGACCTTTCTTAGCCACAGGGAGAACACTCATTGATGTGGAAAAAAGAGAAATAAAGCTCCGAGTTCAGGATGAAGATATGATATTCATAGTCATCAGGCCACCAGTCGAACCACAATCAAGTGACAAATGTTTTGTTGTTGGTATAGTTGAAAAAGTTGTTTCTCCTGAAGGCTTCAAGATTACTGACTCTCTTGGGGCAACCTTAAAGCGATTGTGCGAGAACAAAATGTTAAGATTAATGAACAGGTGAATGATGCCAAGGGGGTGAACCCCTCTGAACCTAGCTCTGTGAAGAAGTAAAAGAAAAGGAGAAAGAGAAAGAGAATGATCATGAAGTGGATTTGTTGCGGGGGTAATCTACCCCTTTGAATGAACAAGAAGCATGTAATGACTAAATGACGTTAAAGACAGTGCTAATGGGAGGCAACCCAACTTTTTTATTATGTTATTTTATTTTGTTTTGTTTTATTTTGTTTTTAACAGTCTCATGATCTTTTGTTCTTGGCCTATGATTTTGTATGCAGGTGAACTAGGGGCGAACCCCGAGGGACAAAGGACCAAAGATGCTGGAAATTGAAGAAAAATAGTTTTTCGAAGCGCTGCGGCGCCCAGAAGCAGGGTCGTGGCTCCATGTTGGCAGTGCACCAGAACGTATTTTTGGGCTAAAACCGCTGCCACCGTTGTGAGCCACTTATGTATTTGTAAGTATTCCTACCTTTTCTTTACTTCCACATTGGGGACAATGTGTCAAATAAGTTTGGGGGGGATTTTATTGTTGTGTGTCATTTTGTGTTATTGGGATTTTATTGTTTTGTGTCATTTATGTTTAGTTGTGTGTTTATTCTTGTGTCTTTGTTTTAGTGTCTTGTGCCTAGTGAATCAAGTTAAAAACATTAGCCAATGAGTTTGAGTGAATACTTGTAATACAATTGGATGAAATTGATAGTCATGAAATGCATTAATTTGTGTGTCTAAGTTGGATGGTCTTTGAGTTTGCCTTTAATTATTGACAATAATGAAAACTTATTCATGACCATTGACTTTCTTGTACTTAATTATTCGGTTGTGCATGAATGAATTATGGTTTGAGGATAGATAGTGGAAAACTCTAGAACTGCTTGCTTGTTACTTGAGACAAAATTCTAGATAATACATGCTTAGGAAAATGATTTAGGCTATATTTGGACCGTTTGAGCTTTTCAAGCCACCCTTGATTACATTAATCCCTAGTCACCCATTTGAGCCTTAATGAAACCCCTCTTTGTTGATAAACATCTGTCTATGAGCTTACTTGAAACACTTTATTATTATTCCATTCCCTTGAATTACCATAAGTATAGAAGCTTACAAGTTTGGGGGGGGGGGGGGGGGGTTGAATTCCAGTAAAAATGATACTGTATACCGGGTGTTATCAATTGAAGAACAAAGAGATTGAGAATAGAAAAAAAATATAAATGAATGAAAAAATGAAATAAAATACACTCCCTACGTATATACATCAGAAGATAAGTTTGAGGGAGTGTAACTTGAAGTGTGAATTTTCTCAATCTAGAAAAGAAAAGAAAAAAAATGGGGGATTGGGGTGAATTGTAATGGAAAATCAAGTATGGTTTGGTTGGCACTATTCATATGGTAATTCTGAGTCTAAATGACATTTTATCTGTTCATGTCTAAGCCTAACGATACAACCCATAAAAGTCCTAATGATTATTGAGCATGTGTTGTCTACATTAGTGAGAGTTATCAAGTTAGCAAATTGATAGAATTTTGGTCTGACGGATGGTTAGAGAGAATTCGATTGTGCATAGACTGATATTGAATACATGTTTGAGTCAGTAGTCATGTTTGAGTGATCATATGCTTTAATAACCTTAATCAATCTTAATGATTATCGAAATGGAATTCTAGATAGTAAATTAGTGGCTAGACGTTTCTGAGAATGATATTGCATATGTTCATGATCTTCGAGGAAGATATATTGGAATTGACTTGATTCATGTTTAGACTCTTTGTGTCTTTTTGTTTTTAGAATGTCTAGAGTTCTTTACTCAAGGACCAGTAAAGTTTAAGTTTGGGGTGTTTGTTAAGTCTATTTTAGGATTGTTTTTTAGTCTGTTTTAGGGTATCTTTTACGTGTATTTTAGTTATTTTGTACCGTGTTATGCGTTTTGTTTAGTGTTTTCAGGTTTTAAGCGACTCAGATGGGATATGGCGAAAGGAGTCCCGGGAATAATAGATGAAATCTTGTAGAAATGTGGACGAAATGCGATTCGAGTAGCAGTCTTTGAGCGCTTGGTGAAGAAGCGTAGCCAGGCGCTAGAATTCGAGACCAAGAAAATATTCATCATCATGGCCGCGACTCCGGAAAGGCGCCACAGCACCGGATTGCCAGTAGCTACAGTGATTCTTCGACTATTTAGAGCTGCGGTGCCTGGCTGAAGGGCCGCAGCGCCGACGAAGAAACCTGCGAGGAAAAGCCGATTTTTGAAAGGGCAAAATGGTCCAAAACGGGATTTGATTGATTTATAATCCCTAAGGACTATTCTATTTGGGGGATCATACTGGGGAGGCAAGGAATAGAGGCATATAACAAGATTAGAGACTTCTACTATTCAAGTTCTTTCTATTTTCTTTCATTAATTCAGTTTATGTTGAAGATAATTAGTTTGTTAGCATGACAAATGTCTATGAGCTAATTTCTTTATTAGGATTTTCCATTGAATCACTTGAAACTCTTTCATGAATTAATGCATATTTAGTGATTTCTTCTTCATCTGTTAAGATCTATTCAACTTGTGATGATTGTATGATAATTAACTGATCACTAATTCGCATAACTTATATGATTTCAAATCAAGATCTGAAAAGGGAGATTTGAATATGCTATAGTTGATTAGACATAGGTTAAAATCGCGGACGAAAGTACCCCGATACTTGTGTAGTATTTAAGGTTATTGTTCTTAATCCTCCTGTGTAGTAAAATCTATCATAGAAATATAGAAGATTTCTGCATAAGGTTGAGTTTCTATAGAACATCTTCGTTAACCTGTTATCTTAATAAGAAGAAGAATTATTAATCTTGCATTAACAAGTGAAAGAGTTGATAGTTGAGGAGACTGAAAACCCTAATTTTCTTCATAACTATTTTAAACCCAAAGTATTATCATCCTAGTTTATTTCCTGCACTTTACTTTAGTTGTAGTTATTAGTTAAAAATCCAAACACAATTACGGTTACCAAATAGAAACCAAAACTTAGATAATCGGTAATTGATAAATCAGTCTATGAGGATGATAACTCGGTCTTACAGATCTTTATTACTTTAAGCGATACGTACACTTGCGTAAATACATAGAAATATCGCAACAGAGTATTATCACAGTTTTCGTGCCATTGCTTCGGGGCCTCTTTCAGCCCGCACAGAGATTTGACAAGTCGACAAATTTTCTTCTCTTCCCTGGAACCACATACCCCTCGGATTGTTTCGTATTACTTTATTCTTCCACTTTAAGACTTTTGGTTTTCCAATTGTTTGACTTTCTAGCTTCAGAGTCAATGTTTCTGTCGTCAGATTCATTATTTCTATTTTATCTGAAACTTTCAGGACCAAAATTTAAACATTTCAGGGACCAGAATGGAAGTTCAGGAAGAAGTCCAATAGTCCACAAAAACCAACTCTCCGGTTAGGAAGGTTGTCTCAACATTCATGTCACGCAAGACTGCGGTGACCCTTGGAGGTTAAGTTATTCACATAGGAGCACATGTCCAAGTAGCTGAGGCCTTATACTCGTCAGTAGATCCATTTAACTTTTACTCGATTTGAGTATACACTTTTACAATCCAGGGGTCCTTTTCCCGGAGGAAGATCAACCATCACACAAGTGTAGTTCTATCTGATGGAGTTTTTTCTCTATTTTAGCTTCTTTCCAAAGAAGCGCTTCTAGAGATGACAATTCTTTGTTAATTGTCCATGGTTCATTCTCAACCATATAAGCTAGAAGGCCTAGAACAAGTCTTTGTCCCCTCTTTTTACTCTGTTTCGGTTCAACATCTATAATCCTTGATTTATGTAGATCTGGAACATCAAGTTCCGATAGTTAGCAACTTCCGAGTTCTATAGATCTGGAACGTATAGTTCCGTACAATCAGGCACTCGCGGGTTCTTGTTAACCTTGAACAATTATCTCTTTATTTTCCTTCTTAAAGAAAGTTATCTTCAAAGTATTCAGCATTCTTTGACACCAAGATGTGATACGCACTACTGTTATTTGCAGACCAGTGGATATGTAATCTACAGTCTTAGGTCCAACTTAACCCGCTTTGGCTTTGGTATATCAACACTTGTCACACTACCTCATACCATAATTTTTGTAGATGAATCATTTCCATTCTTCACATAGAAAGTTATCATTATCCTTATGCGGAGTTCTGGTTAATACTCGCATTAGCGGTAAGAATCACCTTTCCCACATACCTTGGGTGTATGGCTTTGCATTTGGGTAACATCGTTAGACTGAGGTGAGTAAGGAGCAGTCATTTGATAAACAATGTTTCACATTCTCCCACTCTATCACTATGAATTTCTCAATTTGTAGACTTAGTAGTTTTGCAACTACTGCTTTGTAGCGCTCATCCGCTTCAATAAACTCATCTTTGTTCTTTAACAAAGGATGTAATACGTTGTACCATCGTCAATGAAGATCACAACGTACTTGTGTCCCCCCTCTATTTGTACAAGTGTCAAATCACCCATGTAGGTGTGACTATGTTATAGATGAGCGGTGTTTCTTTTGCTTTTCCTTCGATGGAATAGAAAAGTGTTTTGCCTCTTCGCCTACCTCACATTCATTTGAGGGTTTATGTCGACAGATGACAACAGTCTCAACTTAATTAGCTTTTAATGACTTTCTATTTAACACGTCTTAATCTATGAAGGCATAGATGCACTGATTACAAATACATCATTCACATGGCTACAGACATACTGTACCATTCTTAGTTAATACATACCTGTTGGACTAGTCTCAAACCAGCTTGACCAACATCGTCCTTGAAACCAAGTTTGGAATAGGTATCACCTCTTGTTGGAGTGATCTCATTCCCTAAGGAAAACCTCCCCAACTCCTTCTAGTTCAGAAGTGGCGTTGCTTTACATGAACAACCTCTTGTCCATGGTTATGGCGCAACCGGATCGTATGAGATCTAGATACTTTGGCCCACTCCAGTTGCCTTGGCAGACTGAGTGTCCAATTTCTTTTCTGTCTTTCTTTTGTCCTTCAAATCATTTAAGATCTGAAACTACGGCCCGCTACGCGATGCGTTGGCTTTGTATGACTGAGTGTCCAATACTATCCTTTCAAAAGACGGATCTTCTGTCGGAAACGGTGACAAGATTAGTCCTATATTCCTTGTCTTTAGTCTTCTTCCCTTGTGATTGGTGCCCAGGAAAATTTATGGCGCTTACTTAGGATTGTCCATAAAACCAATTTATTACAACCTAAGTCCATATCTTTTAAACCATTGTTTAAAATAGTCCAATCGTTAAACGAGAAGGAAAGTGAGATTAAACTTCTGATTTTAAGGCGTAAGGAATATATGGAAACCACTTTCATATTTATATCCTTACTTTATTCATTTTAATCAGACATCTTTAAATATTATTTTTGACAAGGAATAAATAGTTAACTCATACCTTTTAGATTCTGGCCCACGTCAGTTACGTGTCCAAATCCTCTTTTCCATGGTTCAGATCCTTATGCAGGAAAATGTAGGCCTACCACAAGATTGAGCAGTATCTTGACGCCTCCTCTTGTCCCAGTTGATATCATCCACCTCTCGTGGGCGCTTGTTTCCACTACTCTCGGGAGTGGTGACAACAACTCTTCCTTGACTTTTAGCCTTACTAGCATGACTATCAGCAGTATCTTCAAGCTCATCATTAGACAGATATCTCCTCTTTGTGAAACATATCTGTAGCTTTCGTCAAAGAGAGATCCAAAACTAGAACCAGATTTGTTGACAGAGACAGTGTTAGAACTGTTTATAGAACTGTCCACATAACTGGTTTCAACAAGAAAGCCACAGCCAGATCTGAGACCATATCTACTGGCATACATCTTTCTAGCACTAGTACAAATAATGTCTTAAGATTATAAGTTACAATGGATGTACGAGAATAGTATACAACTACTACTAGTGCTTCTAAAGGATAAACAATGATGAATTACAATACAACAATCTTGTAGTCAACAAGAGTTGTGGCTACACTAAACTTGTGGGTACTTGATCTTCGTTCTTGAATCAATCTTGGAGTCTTGGATCTTTGTTCCAATTGCAGCAAGCTCCTTGATCTTGATAGCCTGAAACCAATACAATTGATTCGGTTTCACAAAGATCTTTCTATCCGACAAATTCACCAGCGGTTCAGATCTAATGAACGGGGGGAAGTCTTAATTCAAAGTTACAGTTGCGCTGCTGAGTCGTGATATTCACTCTGTCCTTGAGATATTATTGCTCCGTATATATCCTTTTACGATATGGGCAAATGTCTCCCAAGATAAAACAACAACTAAACAAAAGAGCAAAGGAAACTCAAGTGTTTCTCAAGAAGAACCTTTCAGTGTGTGAAAGATATGCTAGAGGGGAAGAAGGTCAGAAAATCTGAACTATACAAGAGTGAGGTGTGTTCTTCAATTGAGCCTAAGGCCTAAATTTATAGTGTGTAATATGACCTCTCATCTAGCCAACTAATGGCAATCAATGGCCCTGTAATATCACTTATTGAGAGGTGTTATTCATCCAAATAATGGCTGAATTCAAGTGCCAAGTAATGGAGGATCAATGCTCCAAAACCAGCCCAAAAGTCAGAAACTTTCCATCTTACGCCGACCGTTACGCCTCACGCGCGCGGCTAAACTTCCGATGACTAAAGCGCCACTCAAGCTCGTGGCCGCCGGCTCGTGGAGATTTTTGACTCGTTCATCTTTTACACATCGCATTTCTTCCTTCATTTATCAGCGTGGAACACGTGTCATTTAACCAACGGCCGTTCATCATTTCATGTCTCAGCGTTTACTCACATATCAATATCTCTTTCACTAATGAAATTTACTTTATTTGGCACTACGTGTGCACGTGTGTGGAAACGACGTTTCCGACGTGCGAGGCCTCTATTGTTCGAGTCATAAATAATGGGATAATCTTAATTCCACATTAGTAAATTTCTAACAAATATTATTTACGTAAATAAAATGCTAATTACAAAAAAATACGGAATTTCACACTTGATTGAGTGGGTAAATAAAAAATATCATTTATTTTAGTTTTTAAACCATTAATCTGAGGGCTGACTTTTCAATTGATTTTGACTTTAATTACAACTCAACTCTTATTTATGGTTAAATCACTTAATTTTATTTTCGAAAACTTTGTACAAGTCATATAAGATCATTTACGACTTGTTTTGGTGGTGTTGGAACTCGAGGGCTTTAGATTGGGTTTGAGTGGAGTTGAAACCTAACTAATTCAATTCATGTTGGAATTTTGAATTTCAATTAATCTACGTCTAGGTAGCATAAGTCAGGAGGGTCCTCCTATACACACTATAAACAGTGAATTTACAAAATGTTTAAGACGACATGATTAAATGACATATACATTCTACTCACTTCGTTCCAATTTATGTGGCACTGATACGGAGTTTAAAAATAAGAAGACTTTAATTGTTATGTTTACCAATTTTCTCTTACTTTAGTGCCTATTGTTATTGACATTTCTTCACAATATTAAATACATTCATAAAATTAAGTGAAACCAAACAAGAGTAAACTAGAGATATGTCATTAAGAATTGCCAAATAAGAAAATGTGACATTCATTTTGAAACATACTAAAAAGAACATAATGCTACATAAATTGAGACCAGGATGAGTACAACAACAACGATAACATCTCGGTGAAATCTCATGGCGTGGTCTGATGAGGGTAGAGTGTACGTACACCTTACATCTACTTTGATAAATAGATAGATTGTTTTCGAAAGACCATCGGCTCAAGAAAAAACAGAAGCACAAACAAAGCAAGAAAGCGATCGGACCCATGACAAAAAATTTAAGCGATTATGAAAATGAGAGTAACAAAAGCGAATAAGTCATGATAAAATATTATGAAAAAGAAGCACTAACACAGATAAATAAGATAAACAAAATACACGATAAAACATTAGAACGGAAGGAAATATGTTTATTTAATTAAAGATCACAAAATCTAAAAATCTTCTTTAGTTTTTTAACCTCACTATCAAATCAAAGCAAACAAATAAATTAAAACGGATGTTTCTTTTTGAAGGTGTGATTAGAAAGAAGACCTTATGGTGGAAGAAAGGAGAAAGGACAGATTTTCTCAAAAGAAAATAACAAAACCTCAGTAGAAACGATTGGAAGGCGAAGCACCGACAGATGAAATGGTAAAAAATATAAAGGGGCGCCGAGGACGGCAATATTCATTATTGAGGTACCACAATGTACAGGTGCAATAATCTATCGGTGATTATCTAGAGGGATCGGCCTGTTGGCGGAAGATAGAGTTTGCAGTCTTCAGGTTGTAAGTTTGATCCTCGGATCGTTCTTGGGCGTATATCTCGTATTAAAATCAGTAGCTTAGCGGGCGTGTTGCGGTGTGGGATGATCCTCCCTCCTCTGTGAAGTCACCATAGTATTGATCCGTTGGTAGCGATCGGACCGAATGCGGGTGCACATCCTGCGATTTGCAGACAATGGCGGCTAAGGCGGGTTCCATCGCGCCCGGGAGCCTATGCAAATCTTGTGCAATCTTAGCGATATGAGTCTTAAGGCCACGAGGCACGAATTATTAAAAAAAAAAAAAAAGAATAATCTATCGGTGATTTGGTCGTACTGTGGACCTTCCCTCCTGCCCTTTTTGTCTCCTCTTATTAGATTGCCTTAATAATTTTTCTGCCAAGTGACAATGATATTCTTTTGCTTGGGAATTAGGGAAGGCAAGGCGGGAAAACACACTATTAATTTATTACTTTATATAACCTTTTTTTATTTATCACGTTTTAATTTTTTCTATTTTAATTTAATTTAGAAATATTTACTTCTTTTTTTAATTTTGTGTCAAAGTTAAATAGGTTTTAGTTTATGTGCGGAGTGTGTAAAGTTTTTATTTGGTATGTGTTTGGCCAAGCTTTTGCAAATGTTTCTCAACTTGAGAAACATTTTTTGGGTCAAACACATACTTATCAAGAAGTATAAATATTTTTTTAAAAAAGTCAAAAAGTGTTTCTACAATGGAAGAGAATGAGAAACACCAATTTAGTGTTTCTCCAAAAAGTGTTTCTCTAAACATTTTTTAATTGTTGATCGACTTTTTTCAATTTGATTTAATTATTCATTTTTAAAAAAATTCAATTGGGTTTAATTATTTAATGTATTTTTTATAACTAATTGATATGTTAATTTTTTTATAGACTTATTTCAATTGAATTTAATTATTCACTTTTTTTTATTCAATTGGGTTTAATTATTTACTGATTTTTTTGAAGATGTAGTTGTTCTGAAGTGATTTTGCACTAGATGTTGGGGCTCATGTCCAACACTAGGTTTTTTATCCTAAATTGTGTAAATATTTTTTCTGGTAAATATAATGCTAATTATAAAAAAATATATATAATTACGGAATTTCACTCTTGATTGAGTGGGTAAATAAAAAAATTATTGAAAATTTACTAATATGGAATTAAGTTTAACTCATTATTTATGACTCTAACAATTGAGGTCTCGCATGTCGGAAACGTCGTTTCCACGCTGTACATGCGTAGTGCCAATTATCGTAAATTTCATTAGTGAAAGAGATATTGGTACGTGAGTAAACATTTGAGACATGAAATGATGGAAGTCATTGGTTAAATGACATGTGTTCCACGTTGGTAAATGAAGGAAGAAATGTATGATGTGTAAAAGATGAAACGAGTCCAAAATCGTTGCGGAGCCGTGAAGGGTCGCGGCGCAACACCGTCGGAGACGGGGCACCACAGCGCCTCCAGCCCGGTAGCGGCAGCGATCTTGTTGAAGTTTGGCGCGGCACCTCCCGCGGGGGCGCGGCGGAAGAATGGTCGACGGATGACGAAAAGTTTCTAACTTTTGGGCCGATTTTGGAGCATTGAACCTCCATTACTTGGCACTTGAATTCAGCCATTATTTGGCTGAATTATAACCCCTCATTAAGTGTCATTACATGGTCTTGATTGTCATTAGTTGGCTAGATGAGAAGTCATTTTACACACACTATAAATTGAGGCCCTTTGGCTCAAGTGTAGAACACACTTCACTCTTGTTTAGTTCAGATTTTTCTGAACTTCTTCCTCTCTAGCATACTTTCACACACTCAAATGTTCTTCTTGAGAAACACTTGAGTTTCTTTTGCTAATTTGTTAGTTGTTGTTTTATTTTGGGAGATAGTTGCCCATCATCGTAAAAGAATATATACGGGGCAATAATGTCTTAAGGACAAAGTGAATATCACTCGACTCAACAGCGACCTTGTAACACTACCAGATTTAGTGTCTTTTAGTTTCAGGTTATAAAGATCAAGGGCTTGCTGCGATGGGCGAAGATCCAAAGATCCAAGACTCCAAGAATTGTTTCAAGAACAAAGATCAAGACCTCAAAAGTTTGTTGTTGTCACAACTCTTGTTATGCTTCAAGCCTATTGTATTGTAATTCATTATTCTTTGTTCTTTTGAAGCACTAGAAGTAGTTGTATACTATTCCCGTACATCCATTGTAACCCAAAATCTTAAGATATTATTTGTACTAGTGATAGAAAGATGCATGTCAGCCGATATGATCTCAAATCTGGCTGTGGTTTTCTTCTTGAAAATAGTTCTGTTGACAGTTCTGTTAACAGTTTTAACATTGTCTCTGTCAATAACAAAGGTTTCAAATCTGGTCCTAGTTTTGGCTCTCTCTTTGTGATTACAAATCTATCTCGATCAAAGGTGGGATCTGGATCGATCTTTGAACTTGAATCTTGTTGATAGTCATTCTAGAAAGGCTAAGGATAAAGGAAGAGTTGTTGTCACCACTTCCGAGTGTGGTGGAAGCAAGGGCCCACGAGAGGTGAAGGATGTCAACTTGGACAAGAAGAGAAGGCTGAAGATGTGGTTTTATCTTGCAGCAGAATATTTGTCCCCATTATGGTAAGGAGAATTTGGACACGCAATCCAATAAATGGACTGATGTGGGGCAGAATCCAAGAGGTATGAGTTAACTATTCTTTCTTGTTAATAATGAGAATAAAAGATGTCTGATTAAAAGAATAAAGCAAGGTTATAAATATGAAAGTGGTTTCCATATATTCCTTACGCCTTAAAATCAGAAGTTTAATCTCTCTTTCCTTCACGTTTAAAAATTGGACTATTGTAAACAACGGTTTAAAAGATATGGACTTAGGTTGTAATAAATTGGATTTATGGACAATCCTAAGTAAGCTCGTGAATTTCCTCGGCACGATCACAAGGAAGATAACTAGATGACTAAAGACAAGGACTAGAGGACTAGAGACAAACCTGTCACCATTTCTGACAGAAGATCCGTCTTTTGAATGATAGTAGTGGACACTCAGTCATACAAAGCCTACGGGAGACTCGAGTGGGCCAGAGTTTCCAGATCTTCAATGATATGAAGGCTAAAAGGAAGGCAGAAAATAAATTGGACACTCGATGCGCGAGGCAGCTGAGTGGGCGAGTATCTTGATCACATATGATCAGGTTATGCCTAACAACGGGCGAGGTTCTTCGTGTAAAAATGCGCCAACTCAAAGTAAAAGAGTTGAAGAGGTTGTCCTCGAAGGACTTGAGGAATGAAATCATTCTAACGAGGTGATACATGTCTCAAACTTGGTTTCAAGGGCGTTGTTGGTCAGTAGGTTGAGGCGGTCAGCCAGTGCGTAATAACTAAGAGTGGTGCGATGAAGATCGTATCCAAATGGATAATATATTTTTAATCCGTGCATCTATGCAATTATAGATTAAGACACGTTAAATAGAAAATCGTTCAAAAGCTAACTAAGTTGAGATTATTGCCTTATGTCGACATAAACCCTCAAAATGAATGTCAGGTAGCCGAAAAGGAAAAATTACCTTTCGATTCCATCAAAGGAATAGCGAAAGAAACACCGTTCCTCTATAACTCAGTCACACCTACATGGGTGATTTAAAACTTATACAAATAGATGGGGGAGAAAAGTATGTTGTGATCTTCATTGATGATAGTATAACGTACTGGTTCCTTTGTTTGTTGAAAAGCAAAGATGAAGTTGTTGAAGCGGATAAGCGCTACAAAGCAGAAGTTGAAAATCCTACGGATTGAGGATAGGGGGGAATGTGAAATATCGTTCATTAAATGACTGCTCCTTACTCACCTCGGTCTAACGGTGTTAGCCAAGCGCATATCCGTACACCCAAGATATGTGGGGCAAGGCGATCCTTACCGCTAATGCGATTCTCAATAGAACTCCGCATAAGGGTAAGGATAACCCTCCATGTGAAACGTGGAAAGAATCTCATATATAGATGTTGTAATATGTGTGGATTGGTAGAGGTTGGAATAGCGAAACATGTCAAGTTGGACCTAAGACTATAGATTGCATATTCATTGGATCTGCAAATAACAGTAGTGCATATGACATCTTGGTGTCAAAGAATGTTGAATTCTTTGAAGATAACTTTCCTTGAGAAGAAAAAAGTAGTAATTGCTCGAGGTTAACAAGAACCCGCGAGTGTCGGATTGTCCGGAACTAAACACTCTAGATCTATAGGACTCGAAAGTTGCTGACTATCCGAAACGTAATATTCCAGATCTACAGAACTCAGGGATTCTATGTGTTGATCTGAGACAGAGCAAAGAGGGGGCAAAGACTTCTGCCAGACCTTCTAGCTTATATAGTTGAATATAAACCATGGATAATTAACGAAAAAGTGCCATATCCACAAGATCTGCTTTGGAAAGAAGCTAAAAGAGAGAAATAGACTCCATCAAATAGAAACACACTTGTGTGATAGTTGATCTTCCTCAGGTAAAAGAACCAATGTTTTGTAAAAGTGGATAATCAAATTGAGAACAAAATAGATGGATCTACTGATAAGTATAAAGCATCGGCTACTTGGGCATGTGCTCCACTGTGAATAGCTTAACATCCAGGGTCATTACAGTCTTGCGTGACATGGATGATTGAGACATCCTTTCTAATCGGGGAGTTGGTTTAGTGGACTGTTGGGCTTTTTACTGAACTTCCTTGTTGGTCCCTGAAATATTTACCTTTTGGTCATGTAGGTTTCAGATAAAACATAAACAATGAATCTGACTATAGAAACATTGACTCTCGAGTTAGAAAGTAAACAGTTGGAAAACCAAAAGTCCGAAAGTGGAAGAAGAAAATGTCTGAGAACAACTTTGAAGGGTATGTGGTTCCAGGGAAGAGAAGAAATTCTGTCGACTTGTCAAATCTCTGTGCGGGCTAAAACAGGCCCCGAAGCAATGGCACGAAAACCTTGATAGTACTTTACTATCGAAGGGTTTCTCCATTGATGAGTGTGACAAATGTGTCTACATGAAGGGTAATTCTGACTCGTTCGTCATGATGTACCTTTACGTAGACGACATGTTGATCACAAGGAGAAGTCCTAGGTTAATTCTAGAGACTAAGAGTATGTTGAAACAATATTTTGATATGAATGATATGGGTTTTGCAGATGACATATTAGGAATTGGGATTTCTAAGACGTTTAACGGACTGGTCTAAACCAAACTCACTTGTGAGGTATTTTGACAGTCTGGTTGAAGTCACCAATGGATATGAATCATAGAATTGAATCATATGTTTTGTGCACCCATATGATCTGTAAGACCGAGTTACCGTATGTGAAAGGTTAGGGATTCTCACATTCATCAACTATCCACCCTATTATTCCATTAATACCTAGTCTTCCTTCTTCTTCCTATTGAGATAGCAGGTTAACTAATCTGTTCTATATTCCGGTTAGGACATATAAAAACTCAATCTTATGCAGAAACTTTCTATATTTCTATGATTAGTTTTACCACACATGAGGATTAAGAACAATAACCTTAAACACTACACAAGTATCGAGGTACTTTCGTCCACGATTTTAACTTATGTCTAAACAACTAGCATATTCAAATCTCCCTTTTCAGCTATCGATTCGAATCATATAAGTTATGAAAATTAATGGCCAGTTAATTATCAAACAATCATTACAAGTTAAATAGATTTCAATAACATGGAAGAAGAAATCAAACTATAGCATTAATATCGTAATGAGGGTTGAGTGAATCGACTTAAAACCCTAACAAACTAATTAGTTCATAATAAAGGAATTACAAACTAAAAAAATCCCATACATACTCTACTATTGAATAACAAAGAAGAACTGGAATTGCAATAATCCTTAAGCTTCAAATCTGCTTCTGGTCCTTGAATAATGAGCCAATACTTTCTATTTATACTTGTCCCAAAACCCTTTCTGAGTCTTAGGGTTTAGTGAAGTCGACGATTTTCTTAAAATTCCCGCATCGTGTGGCGCTGATTACTTTTCGATCACAGCTGGAAGTTTGGCGCCTCAAGCGGTCGCGGCAACCGGAGGCAGAATGGTCGATGGATAACGAAAATATTTTGACTTTTGGGCTGGTTTTGGAGCATTGAACCTCCATTACTTGGCACTTGAATTCAGCCATTATTTGGCTGAATTATAACCCCTCAATAAGTGTCATTATATGGTTTTGATTGTTGTTCGCGATATTTCTTATGCTTAAGCAAGTGTACGTATCGCTAAAGTAATAAAAATCTGTAAGACCGAGTTATCGTCCTCAGGGATTAACTTGTCAATTACCTATAGTCTGATTTTTAGTTTCTATTTGGTTATCGAAAATTTTATAAAGTTATTAATCTAATAATGCAGTAAAGATATGGACAGTAATCACAAACTAGAATAACGTATTGGGAAAGGTTAGGGATTCTCACTTTCATCAACTATCCACCATATTATTCCATTAATACCTAGTCTTCCTTCTTCTTCCTATTGAGATAGCATGTTAACTAATCTGTTATATATTCCGGTTAGGACATATAAAAACTCAACCTTATACATAAACTTTCTATATTTCTATGATAAGTTTTACCACACAGGAGGATTAAGAACAATAATTTTAAACACTACACAAGTATCAGAGTACTTTCGTCCACGATTTTAACCTATGTCTAAACAATTATAGCATATTCAAATCTCCGTTTTCATATATCGATTCGAAATCATATAAGTTATGACAATTAATGGCCAATTAATTATCAAACAATCATTACAAGTTGAATAGATTTCAATAACATGGAAGAAGAAATCAAACTATAGCATTAATATCATAATGAGAGGTTCAAGTGAATCCGGCTTAAAATCCTAACAAAGTAATTAGTTCATAATAAAGGAATTACAAACTAATAAAATCTCATACATACTCTACTATTGAAGAACAAAGAAGAACTGGAATTGCAATAATCCTTAAGCTCCAAATCTGCTTCTGGTCCTTGAATAATGAGCCAATACTTTCTATTTATACTTGTCCCAAAACCCTTTCTGAGTTGTTTCTGACTGAAATTCGGCCCATTTTCTCAAAATTCCCGCATCGCCGTCGCGACGCTAGAAAAATTGAGGGTCTCTGGACTTTCAGCGCCGCGGCCCTGCATTTTGGCGTCGCGGCGCTGAAGCGTCGCGACTCTTCACTCCAAGTGTCGCGGTCCTTCAGCCTGGGCGTCGCGTCTCTACATCCGAGCAACTTCTGCAAATTAGCCTTGTAGACCCCGTGCAGTTGACAGTGTAATTTTGTTTAAATTATTTTTCGGGCTTTTCAGGGCTTCTTTGACTTATCTCTTGTGACCAGATATGCATTTTTGTCCTCCAAATTAGTCATTTCATCCTTATTTCGGTATTTTCTCCCTTAGGACCGCTGTGACTCAAAATGAAGAAAAACAACCATAACCATATACGAAACACAAAGAAAAGGAGAAAAATACTAACTAAAAAGGACTCAAAAAGTGTATATATATACTCAACAATTGTCATTAGTTGGCTAGATGAGAGGTCATCTTATACACACTATAAATTGATGCCTTTGGCTCAATTGTAGAACATACTTCACTCTTGTTTAGTTCAGATTTTTCTGAACTTCTTCCTCTCTAGCATACTTTCACACACTCGAAGGTTCTTCTTCAGAAACACTTGAGTTTCTTTTGCTCATTTGTTAGTTGTTGTTTTATCTTGGGAGACAGTTGTCCATCACCGTAAAATGATATATATGGGGCAATAATGTCTTAAAGACAGAGTGAATATCACTCGACTCAGCAGTGCCCTTATAACACTACCAGATTTAGTGTCTTTTGGTTTTAGGTTATAAAGATCAAAGGGCTTGCTGCAGTGGAACGAAAATTCAAAGATCCAAGACTCCAAGATTGATTCAAGAACGAAGATCAAGACCTCAAAAGTTGTTGTTGTCATAACTCTTGTTAGGCTTCAAGCCTATTGTATTGTAATTCATTATTCTTTATCCTTTCGAAACATTAGTAGTAGTTGTATACTATTTTCGTACATTCATTGTAACCCACAAAAATATTATTTATTTTAGTTTTTAAACCCTTAATCTGAGGGTTGACTTTTCAATTATTTTGACTTTAATTACAACCCAACTTCTTATTTATGGTTAAATCACTTAATTTTATTTTCGAAAACTTTGTACAAGTCATAATATCATTTACGACTTGTTTTGGTGGTGTTGGAACTCGAGGACTTTAGATTGGGTTTGAGTGGAGTTGAAACCTAACTAATTCATGATGGAATTTTGAATTTCAATTAATCTACGTCTAGGTAGCATAAGTCAGGAGGGTTGTCCTTAACACAATATAAACGGTGAATTTACAAAATGCTTCGAGTATGTCAAATAAGAATTGCTTTAATTTGGTAACAAAATTATACTATTGAGCTTTAGAAAAAATTGGTACAGTGTCCTTTCTTGGCCTTCCGGATCCTTAGATTGGGGAACTGATTTGTTTCTCTCTACTGCCTTTGTAAGTAGAGAGACTATTTTCGAAAGACCTTCGGCTCAAGAAAAAACATAAGCACCAACAAAGCAAGAGAAACAGTCGGACAAAAAATTTGAAGCAGTATGAAAATGAGAGTAACAAAAGCGAATAATTCATGATAAAATATTATGAAAAAAAACATTAACTAACGCAGATAAATAAGATAAACAAAGTATACAAAAGAACATTAGGATGGGAGGGAGTATGTTTATTTAATTAAAGATCACAAAATCTAAAAATCTACTTTAATTTTTTAACCTCACTATCAAATCAAAACAAACAAACACATTAAAATGGATGGAGTAATTTCTTTTTGAAGGTGTGATTAGAAAGAAGACCTTATGGTGGAAGAAAGGAGAAAGGACAGATTTTCTCAAAAGAAAATAACAAAACCTAAGTAGAAACGATTGGAAGGCGAAGCACCGACAGATGGAGTGGTAAAAAATATAAAGGGGTGCCGAGGACGGCAATATTCATTATTGAGGTAGCACAATGTACAGGTGCAATAATCTATCGGTGATTTGGTCGTAATGTGGACCTTCCCTTTTTGTCTCCTCTTATTAGATTGCCTTAATAATTTTCTGCCAAGTGACAATGATATTTTTTTGGTGTAACAGTAAAAAGTGTATAAAGTAACCAGCATCAACCGGAGGCGAACCCACGGACAAAGATATGGGTGACGCTAGGAATATCGTGCATATTCCACAAGTCGGGTAGTCACAATATTCATTAACGTCAAACATATTACTCAAACTGAACCCACAGACCGGGTAGTCAAGAGGACCCATGAAGGCTTTATGATGCTAAGAATCAAAATGCACATCCCACAAGTCGGGTAGTCATTTGATTCTTTTGCGTCATAATCAAAACTCAAGCGAATCCCACAAGTCGGGAAGTCAAGAGAGCCAATACAGGTCGACCCTCGTCAATCCCTTATGTCAAAACCGACATATAAGGTTGCATGACCTCGTAAACCCTTATCATGGTAAACCCAATTGGACAAACCCATGGTAAGGGAAGAGCGCCTAGCGTTATGCTGCTAGTGTGAATTATTGCCTAGGGCCAAATGTTCAAAACAAGAAGTAAATTGCGGAAATAAAAAAACAAAATAGAATAGACAACAGTTTTGATTTTGACGACGAGGGCCTCCTTATCCAATATGGATCCGTCGAAGATCACTTTGTTGCGTTCCATCCAAATATGGTAGACGGTGGTTGCAAGCGATGTTCTTTTAGCCTTAGCCTGCCAACCCGTTCTGCGCCCCTCCTTTCTAATATACTTCAGCGCACTATCAATGGTGCTCATGGTTCTGGTGATGCCCAACCAGTTCCTAATCCGCTTCCAGATGAATGTGGAAGAGACGCAGGTGAAGAACAAATGAGGTATGGACTCGTCGTCCCTACCGCACAACCCACACACCCGAGTGGTGTCGATGTAAGTAATTCTGTCTTTGGTACACAACTTTTTGGTGATGCCTAGCCAAAGGATGAAGAAATGTTTAGGCAATATGCATGGATTCCAGAAGTCCTTCGACCAATAAGCTTTAACCCCCCGAATTATGAAGAATTCATAAGCCGTCTGCGTACCACTGATACCATTGTTGTCACGTTGCGCATTGAAGGTGTCGACCGCAAGAGCATGAGACCCAACCCGTTCAATAATCTGGTCACGAATCCGAATAAGATGCTTGATAAGGGCGAAGTCGCCCTTCTTAGCCTCCCACGACCAAATATCACAGTTGGTTGAGTATTTGTGGTGAATCCAACGAACCCAAAACGTGTATTTTTTCTCATGAATGTTCCAAAGACACTTGGCCAATAAAGAATGATTCCAAGTGCGGATATCCCTGAAGCCTAAATCTCCCTCAGTTTTAGGGAGGCAGCATGATTTCCAGGAAATATGTGGATGATTCGAACGACAAAGGAAGACCCTACAAAGTCTAATAATCTTATCACAAAATATCGACAGAATGCGCATGATGGAAAGACAGAAGCATTCGACGCCCTGCATAACCGATTTGATGAGCTCTTTCTCCCCGCATAGGAGAGAATGGCGCTGGTCCAAGCGTTAATATAAGAAGTTACTTTATTAATGAGGGGCTCATAATGGATGACTTTAAGGGTACTAGCATCCAAGGCAATTCCTAAGTAGCGAAACGGCAAGGTGCCGTTCTGAAAATTAGTTATCCCCTTGATCTCGATCAATTTTTCTTCCGGAATACCAGTAGTGTACATATTGGACTTAAGAGCATTGAAGTTTAGGCCCGAGCAGTAAGCTTCCGCATTTCGGATGATAGTTGAATTCCCTGTCAAGAGAGGACATCTTAATCAGTCTAGAAAAATACTCAAGGTAAATGACAAAGAGAGAAGTAGAAAGAGGGTCTCCCTGTCTTAGACCTTTCTGGCATTTGAAGTGGCCATAGATACTGCCATTGATCGAAACTGAGTATGACGTAGTAGTGATACATTCCATGATGAGCTTGACGAAGCTTTCCGGGAAATTGAGCCCAAGTAGGACATCCTTCAAGAAATCCCAGTCAACCGAGTCAAAAGCTTTCCTAAGGTCAACCTTCATCATGCACTGCGGCGAAATCCTCTTACGATTATAGCTACGTAAGAGCTCTTGAGCAAGATGGATTTTCTCAATCATGCTCCTACTATGGACGAAGGCTGATTGAGCGTGATCAATAATGTATGTCAGAACCGTCTCAATCCTTGAGGAAATGATTTTGGTAATGACCTTGTAAATGATATTGCAGCATGAAATCAGCCTGTAATCACCCACCGTTGAGCAATGGGGGGCTTTGGGGATAAGGGCGATAATAGTATGATTAATTTTCTTGAGAAGCTGGCCCGAACAGAAGAACTCCTTTACCGCATCGCAGAAATACTTCCCCACAATGTCCCAAGACTTCTTATAGAAGGCCGAAGTGAAGCTGTCAGGCCCTGGGGCCTTGTCACCCCCCATACCGACAAGGGCACCTTTGATTTCTACATCAGTAATAGGACGAATTAGATCATCCCCTTGTTCACGAGAGAGGAAGTAGCCTGCCGCAATAACCCCACCACAATAGGGATATTACTCAAGTACCAAGCAGACCCTTGTAATAACTGAAAAATTCATTAGCAACTTGTTCGACGGAAGTTGTGAGGGAGTCGTTGTTCTTAGTAATAATTGCAATGAAATTCCTGGATCTGTTCCGTTTAATCATAGAATGAAAAAATTTGGTGCAACGGTCGCTATTCTTGAGATGTTTGCATTTGGCTAGCTGCTTAAGGAAGCTCTCTCGCATCCCCAGTTGAATAACAATATGCCTAAGGAAACAATCTGATCCTTCCGTTGTCATGCGGGTGAGCCATACCATATGCTTGAGCAACAACCAGCTCATCCTTGGCCCTCTTAATACGAGAAGATATGTGTGAAAAGTTCTTGTCATTTAGCCTTTTAAGAGACCATTTCAGATCAGATTGTTTTCGACAGAGAATGTACTGGGTAGAACCCCAGCAGTTACTGGACCAGTTGTCCAAAACGATGTTTCCAAAATCTATGTGCGTAGTCCACATGTTGAAAAACCGAAAGGGTGATTGTGGGTTCCTGCTGATCAAATAAAGAAACAACGCAGGAGAGTGGTTCGAGCATTTTCCGTGTAGGTGAAATTGCATGACCCAACCATCCATCATTCGCCGATGGAATTAACTATGGCCCTATCAAGTTTGCTCATTTTATTATCGATTTAAATAAGTGTAATGGCAACCGATCACGGAGGTCCGTAAGTCCGATGTCACTACAACATTTAACAATATCCTTGATGTCATAATTAGTGATCTGGCCCATATTGTATATTTCATCACTCTTCATGACGGTGTTGAAGTTGCCTAAGAGAAACCAAGGATGGTTCAAGTTCATGCGTAATTCCGCAAAGAGAGCCATAACGGTCGTCTAGCAATAATTGAGTGAAGACCATAGATAAACGAGGCATGGAAGGATTTATGGGAGATCCTGCATGTCACGCTACAGTGAATAGCTTGGGGACCAGATTCAACCGTGGTGAGTGTAACCTTGGTTGGGTTCCAAATGATGAAAATTCTTCCTGCCGGATGATAGTTAAAGTTATGAGTGAAAGCCCAGCCACGTAGTCTAGCGTAGTTCATAAAACGCTCGAGTTTTAAAGCGTTGAGCTTTGACTCGATGATACAAAAAAGATCAATGTTCTCCTTCTGGACGAGATCGCAAATCTCATCCCTTTTAGAGGGGTCATGCAGGCCCCTTATATTCCAGGAGGCGATAATCATCTCGATAAGCCTCGGGGGCCAGGCCCCTTCGGGATATCATCGTTTTTCGTTGGGTTGACCTTCTTCTTATGCTTGGGATTTCGGGCCCTGGTAATCATAGCCTTTCCAAGAGGCAAGATGGTATTCTTAAGTTTGGGAGCTGTTTTGCCATTTTCCCCAACTTTGGTGAACAAGTCGTCCAGGGTAACGACGGATTGCATAGCAGAAGTATTCTACGCACTAGTGTTGGCGTCGGCCTGTGTCCCCGCAGGTTTTTCTCTCGAAGTTCCATCCCCATTATCAATAACTGGCACTTTCCACTGCGCCCGGCTTAGTGCCCGCAGTCAAGCAACCAAATGTACTCCAATTTTTGCCGAGTTCGAGGTTGCAGACTGCATCACTTCGGTTTATACCCCGGTAGGCTGCCCCCTGAATATACGATACATCTCCACCGCATCACCCCTGCCAGGCTTCTCAGATCGCCCTATGAAAACCGACACTTCACCACTGTACCATCCTGCCAGGCCCCAGATCGCCCTCATGAAAAACCGACACTTCACCATCTGTACCAGCCTCAATTTGAACCCCGGTAGGCTGGCCCCCATGTGTACCAGACACCTCTCCCTTACTGCCGTAAGAGTTGAGTTCTGAGTTCTCACCTTTATCAACCCCGGTTTGAGACCCCGACGACCGATCTACCACTTGAGTCACATGTGTCTCCTTATCGGTGACCTGTGTCACGACCCGAACCCCGGGCCCGTGACTGGTGCCCTACCTGGGCACCCTCCTACCGAAATGACACAAGTAAACCGCGAAACTAAATAACACCTCTTTTTTTTAAAAACCAACGAACATACAAGGGCAGAGCCGACAAGGCTGCCATATAATATGCATAATCAAGAAGTACTACATCAGATACACAGTCCAATCCCACATATGAATACACTTCTAAGAGTTTTATCGAACTATGACGGACAAGGCCCCACTGCACCCATAATCGCATAAAAGCTCACATCAAGGATTTATACTAAAATGATAAGCTCCTCGACAGACGGAGCTATCCAAAACTCGATCATGGTCCTACACTCAGATCACCAAATCATGTGACCTAAACTGCGGCATTTAACGCAGCCCTGAGAAAGGGGTTGACAAGAATGTACCAAGTATATGAAACAATAAGTAATCAGAAGCGAGATCACACACCCACATATAACAGAAGCAAGTATGATAACTCAAAACAACAAAGACATCGAACCTTGCAAACATGCAGAGTAATACAATCATCTTTATCTTTTAAGTTATGTTTTAACAATGAGACCAACTGCTCCACTTTAAATCATAAACACATCGCACTCCTTTCATTAATGAAATCACTACCGCTTTCAAAACACGGTCGTCGTGCTGTCGTGGTCAACCACCTCAGATTATAATGCAAACTATCATAGGACTATTTCACCCGCGAATGGACTATTTCACCCGCATAGTCACGTGGACCCGAATGAGTCATCCAGACATCGATACTCGCATCACGGATAGCTAATCCATGACTTATATCCCAGGAATTTAACCCGCCCGAGTCTATCCGACCCGCCGTGAGTGTGTACCACTCACACCATGGGGAGCTACTCCATGATATCTCTTGAACCAAGTTGCCTACCCTTTATGAAGGGACGCGTAGATGTGGAAATATGACACTTGCACGAATGTCTATATGAGCAACCCATATGCAAGCAAACCATTCTTGACCTTTATTTATAAAATGAATAAACCATCATTTTAGCAAACCAAGACAATACCATGCCTTTTTTTTTACACAAACCAAGACAATACCATGCCTTTACACAAACCAAGACAATTACTATGTCTTTCCTTTTTACATAAATCAAGACAATACCATGCCTTTACACTAACCAAGACAATTACCATGTCTTTCCTTTTTACATAAACCAAGACAATTACCATGCCTTCTTTTTTTCACAAACCAAGAGTAATTCTTATTTAAGAAAGCCAAAGTACTATCAAAGCACAAATAGAATAATTCTCATTTAAACAAGCCAAAGTATTATCAAGGCACAAATAGAATAATTCTCATTTAAACAAGTCAAAGTACTATCAAGACACAAATAGAATAATTCTCATTTAAACAAGCCAAAGTACTACGTACGTCCATTATTTTCAAAAGACTCTTTTTTATATAAAACCCCAAGATACTAACACCCGTAGTATCAAGGCATGTCTATTTTCAAATTAAGTTACTACACCTTTAGAAATTCATTTCAAGGCTTTGAAACCAAGTAACTTCTAATTTCACAACCTAGGCAACTCACACCTATCAATCAAAATAGACCACTCTTTTAACCTTTCATAAAGTCGTTATAACTAACTTCCCATAAGGCCGTTATAATTCTTTATGTATTAGACAATTCATTCTTTTTATAACCAAGAGACTTATACTTTTAAAACCAAGTATCATATACTTTCAAATCAAGTTTCTTAACTTTAGAAATCAAGTCTCTTATCTTTAGAAATCAAGTAGCTTATACTTTTAAATCCCAAGTAACTCACACCTTTAAAACAAGTTACTTCCCTTTAAATCATGTCATTTCTCCTCTTTTAAATCAATTTAGTAAATCACTCCTTTGACTCCCCTAAAGTCGTTATAACTAACTTCCCATAAAGCTATTATAACAACCTTTAGATTTTGGAACTAAGGCACTATCCAAGAGATTAGGAAATCACTTCCTTTTTAAGACTCTAAGTACTTCAAGTAAAACACTTTTACTTTTGAAAATCCAATTTTTATCAAGGGAATGGATTATAGCAACTTCCAATTTAAACATCCAAAGTACAATCAAGGAAGTATATAGAACAACTTCTATATTAGGACATCCAAGTACAATCAAGGAAGTATATAGACCAACTTCTATACTAGGAAATCCAAGTACAATCAAGGAGTAGATCATTTAAGGAGTAGAATTTACTTTCTTTACCATAAGGAATCATGCTAGAAGAAGAGGAGATGCTTCACATACCTTTTCGGCTTAATCCACAAGCTAAGTCGAATACGCCGCACGTAGAATTGTCAACCTATAATGGCCACAACACGACTATCAAATTCTAGTTTCTAACGTAAAATGATACTAAGTATAAGGTCACTTATTCTACGGAAAATCGGGCAGCACTTTCTTTGTTTCTACGTACTTTTCCACCTTTTTCAAGGCCCGAAATCAATAACCAATATGCCACATTTAAGGCTCACACATCAACCAATCAAATGGGATTACACGCCTTACAATACGTGTAAGATTCTGCCCCACAATTCATATAAAACAGTCCAACAATTATAAGGGCATTCGGCCACCACAACACCAATCCTAAGTCCTTCTCCTTAATTCCCTTTCAATCCAAGTTGTTAAGTCTAACATGTTATATAGTCGTAAACAACTTTAACAACTATAATTCCTTCTTTATATAACATGCGACGACTAAACTAATAACCAATTGAATTACAATCTGAAAGGCTAAACATGCTAGTTTCAGATTAGTGGTTCCAATATTCATAACACTTATCAAACTTCAATATATACATCTCATGCTTGTTTATATCCATAACTACAACAATAAGTAATCTTTAATCACTAAAACGACAAGATTGTTACCTTGATAAGCCCTTATAAAATTCCAAGATTCAAAGTCGTTCCTTAGCAATCTTAGCTCCTTTCATTTACGCTCCAATCCGCTATTTGAAGCCCTTAGAAGTTCACAAACAACTTCCCTTCCATTTCCAACTTCAAAGTTGAACACCTTAGGTTTTCGCCTTGCGACTAACGTGAAAACGTTTTTCCGGGATCTTTCTATTGAGATATCCTTATAATACCCCTAGGAACCTTGGGTTAAAGTATCATGAATTATGAATCATAAACGATTTTTTTTTTGTGTGGGATAAGGCTAAACCCGAGAGCCCCTCTATCTTGCTCAAAGTTTTCTCAATTTTTTTCTAAGTGTGAAGACTTGTCTTGCTACTAGTGTAGTATATATAAAACAATGGAGGGTCAAGATTACAACACTTGTGGGGTTTGGATGAAGAGGATTAAATATCAAGTGCCAACTTGGCTTAGTTGACTTGGTCAATTTTATCAAGCTTTGGGCTTGCAAGACTTGATCATCATTCCCTTGGTCATTTGACCATTATACCCTTGGTCCATTTCGTCCAAGTCCATGCAAGGGGTGACACGTGTCGCCCTCCCATTCGTCCATAAAATTTCGTAACCTTCGTGGGCCCCTCAAAACGTAAAATTTCTCGGGTGCTATGTGTCCAAATCCAAAAATAAAATTCCACAATGTTAATAAATTTCATACTCCTCAAATAATGCATTTTGAGAATCTAATTCTCATCAACGAATATTTTTCCTTTCCGAAGTTCGGAAGATTTTTCCTTCGGAAAAACAATTCTTTCTTTCGTACCAATTTTCAAGTCTTGTGTTCTCGCGTCTATTCTCTTATTCCGGGAATTACGGGGTGTAACAACCTGCTACCTGTTCGGCGAAGGAGAGGAAAGTGGAGTGGCGATGTAAGAGTGGACCGCCGAACCTCCCGTATTGTTCCTCGCATCACCATTGTCTGTAGCAGGGCCCTTACCATCAACCCTTATTTTAGTGGACGCCAAATACATCTCATAATCAGTATCTGAGTGCCCCACCCGTCTACATTTCGTGCAGAAGCTGGAGAGCTTTTCATAAAAGATTTTTTGCACAATGGGCTCTTCCATACCAATATCGAGCCTTAATTCATGGATAAAGTCTTTGTAGATGTCAACTTCGACTAAAGTACGGGCATAAGAGATTTGGTTTCTCTTCCGTGTAAGAAGGTCAGTGGCAACAAGTTTCCCACCCGTGAGAGAATTCTACTTAAATCCGATGGATTCCAAAGTTTAAGAGGGAGAGATGGAAGTCTCACCCAAAGGGGAACAACATAAATTTCCTGAGTGTCGAAGGTGAAACACTTAGGGATATCCTTGAGTAAGAGTACAAAGGTCAGATAATGGCGTGGTCCTTTACTAATAACCTTAACCTTGTCTTCGGCAGTATCAAATCTGAAAATAATCCATCCGCTACTGTAGACGCTGAAGCGGTACTTGACCCCCTAAGATCGACATAATTTTTGTAAGGCATGTCCTCCTAGGTATTTACTAGCAAAATAACCTACCAAAAGGTGTCCCCAAGTGGATTGAAGGTCGTCAAAATCATCATCATCATAAAAAACTATGGGACCATCACAATGCGGTTCGTTCACAAAATGGAGTTTAGAACCGTTATTGACGTCTCTATTACCCTTAACCATTTTCTCCCATGCAGCCTTAGGGTCAGGGATGGTGGTAGTCTTATTCGGATTAACCTCATCATTAATAATCACAATATCAGGGGCAGGTATCTTCAAATGGAACCACGGAAATAGAGTCATTCCCCTCGACAGAGAAAAAAGAGTCCTCCTATCCAATGGTACGAGAGACCGCTAAAGAAGATGAGGAAGAGCCTGAAATACCCTGAATATTGGCAGAAGTGAAAGAAGGGTTTGAGACGCCCCGAATAATTCCAGACCTTAGAGAGATATTCAAAGAAGTCTCTGGCTGATTGGGAGTAGCCTGAGACCCATGAACAGAAGTCTCTGGCTGCGTAGGGGCAGCCTGAGCTAAAGCAAGGTGAGGGGGGAGTTCCCAAGACAAAAGTAGGGTTGGGACCAAACTGCGGAGGGTCCCTACTGGGAGAGTACTCAACGAACGCCTGACCCATAAGGATGGGCAGGGGAGAATAAACTGTTCGCTTCTTTTTAGCCAGGATTCGAGTTACAAACAGAAATACAGTGGAAGGAACGATACAAGCAAATTGAACAGAATTGCAATTACACACTACCAGACAGGCCTGGATTGAATTTAAGCAAACTGAAAATTAAATACCGGACATGCCTGATTTTGAATGGTACAAGGCTAGTATTAATAATACAAACTAAGTAGCGCATTCAAATAATAACAATCATACCAGGCACAAAATAAATTCATACAAGGTTTGCAAGGTCCTAGTATTTGCCTATCGATAAATCTATATTTGCCTAGAAATAATTATAGATAGTAAAATACTGAAATTAAAGTGCAGTACTGAATGTAACAAGCAAAGATAGGAGTTACCTCTTGTTGCGTGCCCCCGTTGGTTCGAACGGATGACCCGTGAACACTTCTATAGGTCTGCGTTACCGCAGCCTAAGTTCAATGGATCAACCACGATCTTGTCTCGCGCTGTAGCGTGTCTCCGTTGAGCTTACAAGAGGGGTGGGGAAACCAGGCTTTGTAATATAACACAAATTAACTACTCCAGACAGGCCTGGTATTACATTACAAGGTTTAACTAGAAAGAATTAATAAAAAACAAGAGATAAAATAGCCGAATCGCAACCAAGCCCCATCTCAAAGCACATGTTCTGCTATGTAGGGTCCACCATACCCGCAAAAGGTAGAGAAAACAACAGTACCCAATAGACGAATGGAAACTAATTGAGATATTAAAGTATATAATAAAATATGATCTATTATATATTATATATATAATTATCAGGGTAATAAATATTTAATATATAATAGATATAAGAAACGATACAGAGAAAAACTAGTTAATAAAAGAGACGGTGCACAGTAAACGAGGAGGGGACAGAAAAGACAAGCAGGGAAGGTTGCAGTGCAATAATGATTGCTCAGGCTGCACACAGCAGACCTTAGACAGAGCACAACGTAAACTATACGAAAGGAAATTCAAAAACATCTTATGATTTATCAAGTTACAGGGGGGAGACCAGACTAACAAACACAAGATATAGGAGAGAGAGAGGATATTAAACAGATCTAGAGACTAAAGTATGAGGGACAGTGAAGAACATAATGAAGAACACGATGAGCATGCATTACTTTATATAACATTTTTTTATTTATCACGTTTTAATTTTTTCTATTTTAATTTAATTTAGAAATATTTACTTCTTTTTTTAATTTTGTGTCAAGTTAAATAGGTTTCGTTTGTAACTGACGGGGTGTGTAAAGTTTTATTTGGTCGCCAAGAGAATCAGAGAAAAATTCTCTTTTCGGGTCCACTAGTTTATTAATTTAATTATCCCTCTCTCTCACTCTAATATATATCCACTCTTAAGTTTTCTTCCGAGGTGTCGGGGATGGGGTCGGGGTGGATCATTTTTTTCCTCCTTAAATTAAAAAAACAACACACACACAATAAGATAATTTAATAAAAACATTCAAAGGTTGTTTCTGTGCCTCTTATAAAATAGATGTATGATTTTCTTTTGTAATACAATTTCAGAATTGCAACTTCGTGATATTGAAAGTTGCAAATAAATAACATAGTAAATTTACAATTAAAAGAATTACATTTTAAGAAACACGTTTTCTAGTTTCTTTATAATTTCTTGTGGTTCTTCTGCTGAAATTGATATTTGTTGGTCAAATTGATCGACATCGCTTCCACCTCCGCTTGATAAGATTTTGTCAGTTGTAGTCTTCTTCTTCATTGATCTCTGATTGGCCGCACATCCTACGCTCCGCACGAATCCAATCTCTGAATAGAACTGCAATCTCCATGTCTCCCGCCAATGAATATTTGTGCTCTCCTATTTGATATCTGCCAGCCGAAAAAATGCTTTCAGACGCTGTTGATGACGTTTGAATGTTCAACACATCTCGAGCCATCTTAGATAGTATTGGAAATGTCTTCTCTTAGCAAGTCTTCACGTCCCTCTTCATTGACAATTATTTTGTACGGTAGAACACCCTGCAAAACAAAAACATCAAACTCGCTAACTTGGTTAGAAATGTTACCACTAAACATTCTATGTCTTTGACTTTCAATACTAGCCGCAGAAACAACATGTCATTTTTGAGGTTGTGTTGAAGAAGAAGAAGATGACATGGAAGCCGGTTGGTTGCTAGCACTTTCTTGTTGGTAATGCGTATATACTTTTTTACATTCATCTCGTATGATAGACAACACTTCTTCTCTAGTTTTTTCAATAGGTGTTGGTCATTTGGATTTTTGGGAGATGGAGGTGAAAGTTTATATATGCAATCATAAATAGTTTCAATAAGTGTTTTACAACCGTCTATTTTAATAGACAGATTTAATACATATTAATAATATAAATTGGGGAAATAAGAATAAAATATTTTTTCATTTTTCGAAACATTTTTTAATAGGTGCCTTATAAACTGGGTTTTCCATATATTCACTAAGTAATAAAAATATTAGAGCTATATAAAATAACATTGATGAAATAGTAGGATAATAAATACCGAAAATTTCTTTAGTAGCTAGAATTTTTTTCTCTAAAAATGTAATAAGTTCTAAAATTGAATCCCAATCGGAATCTACAATCATATCAGTAGGATTTCGATTATGGGCGTTAAAAATAAATTTATTGGTCTTCTATACTCATAAGAAACACGTAGTTGCTCGTATAAAGAATTCCACCTAGTGCATATTTCTTCGAAAATTTTTCTGTAAGGTAGAGTTGACAATCGTGACAATTTTTTTTTTATTTGTTTTATTCTATTACTTAAAAAATATAGTTTATACCAAATTATATTTTTTCAAGAATGTCTGAAAAAAGTGATAGACCATTCTTTACAACTAAGTTATAAATATGACATACACATTTTATATGAAAATGATCTGGAAAAGATGGAGTTAAAATATTTTTTAATAATCTAATAGCAGAAATATTAGAAGACGCGTTATCTAATGTAATATTCATGATTTTATCAGTTATGCCATAATAGTCGCAAAGTGAAAAAATATTATCTGCAATAAAAATGTCAGTGTGCCCACTATCTATATATCTATAGCTAAAATACGTTTTTGCATAGACTATTTATAATCTACCCAATGACATGTTACCGTTAAATAATCATGACCGTTAGTACTACGACATATATCAGACGTAATAGATACTTTGCCAGAAAAAATGATATAATGAATAACGTAAATATTGTTGATATTTGTGTGCAAATTTAAAAATGTCTCTCCTAACAGTTGATCTAGAAAAATCGTTATAAACAGGATTATATATATCTCTTATGTAATTAATAAAACCAGGAGAGGAAGGAAATGAAAAAGCCAAACCCTCCATTGCAACTAATTATGATAATGCTTCCCTGTCTCTTTGTTTATCATATTTAGGGCCTACAATTTCTCCCGTCATAGGGTCAATTTGACCCTGTACCTGGTCCGGGACAGTATATGAACCTTGTCCCGACTGAGAGGGCATTGGTGCACCCGCCTTTTTAGCCAGGTATTCCTCCCACCTAGCTTTGTGAAATCTATTCAAATGCGTAGTTAGACCTCCCGTCCCGCTCTAACCTTTTTCCATTTTAAATTTATAAATATTTTTACAAATTTGGTATCTAGCTACTTGATTTTCTACGTCTCTATAAAAAAAAGCTCATACATTTGATGTTAATTTTCGTTGTGGTGAGCCTCGTCTCATACTAGGGGGAATAGGAGGCGGTTCAGTATGAGGTGCACTAGTGGGCGTGTCATCTAGATTAATGGGTGTGTCATTTAGATTATCTTCTAAATTAAAATCTTGTTGAGTTCCAGAAAATAGCTCCTCCTCTTTACTTAATGGTACTTCAGGAAATAATTCAGTATCAACAAAACTGTCATGTCTAGGAGGAATATGATGACTAGAAGAAGTATTCTTACCCTTATTACCCCTACTAGAATAAGCAATATTCTTACCCTTACTCATAATCATACGTTTAAACTCTTCCATTATAATTATGCAAATAAATAATTAAATATAATGAAATTAAGTGTGCTAATTAAAGTAAAGAAACAACAATAATTTAATGAAGAAACGAATGTACCAAACACCGACGTAATGTCGACGTGCAATCGAGAGGTTGAAAATTGAATCTTTACTCGATGGATGATCCTCAAGCTAGTTGCCAACTTCACTCCCAAATGAATAAATAAAATTAAATATTTAGTAGACAATGTAGAGAGAATGAGAGATTATTAGAGAGATTGTAGGAAGATTTGTGAGAAAGATGAAGAGAAAATGAGGTATTTATAGTTAAAAATGAGTTAAAGTGTAAATATAATAACTTAGGGGTTAAAAATAAATATTAAGAGGGTAGGGGTTGGGGTGGGGTGAAATTTGGTCATTGCACGACCAAATTGTGAAATAGCCGCAGGCAATGTGCAAAGCGGCTGGGGTCGGGCCTGACGAGGCGTGGTTGGGTGGTCGGGAAAATATAGACCAGATCGAAACCGATACGAATATAGGTATTCGATTCTGCACTGGTCGACAGTCGGAGTGGGGCCTGTAGCCTCACCCCGTTGGACATCCCTACTTTTTGGGTCAAATCTGCAAAACTTAGTACACTTTATTATTTTAGCTAAATGAAGAAGGTTTAGCCAAGTTATTAAACGGTGTATTTTTTAGAGAAAGCAAAAAAAAAAACCTATGTATTTCATCTTTTAATGCAGTGACTTTTTGTTTTAACAGTATTCCAACTGCTATTTTTTATTTCTTCTTTATTAGATAAAACGATTTTGTATTTTTTATTTTTTGGCCAAATATGTAAAACTAATTTAACTAAAATATTATTATTTTACCCAATTAAAAATTGTAGCCGAAATTGTTGAAAATTTACTAAATGTGGAAATAAGTTTAACGCATTATTTATGACTTGAACAATTGAGGTCTCGCACGCCGTAAACGTCGTTTCACACACGCACACGTAGTGTCAAGTATCGTATATTTCATTAGTGAAAGAGATATTGATACATAAGTGAAACGTTTGAGACATAGAATGATGGACGGTTATTGGCCAAATGACATGTGTTCGCATTCTTTCCCCTCACCTCATCAAAGCGGATGAATCGAGTCGACAGATGGATAAGCTTGGTAAATGAAGGAAGAAGTGTAAGATCGAAATGAGTCAGAAAAGGGTCGTGACGCCGCCGTAGAGCCGGGGCGCCGCGGTACCTCCACACCAATGGCCGAGGTGCCGCGGCGCCTCAAAGGTAGGGTCGCGGCGCTAATTTGTTGTTTGGTCACTGGAGCTCAGGCGCCGCGACTCTTCGAAGGCAGTATGACCGTTGGAGATGAAAAATAACTAACTCTTGGGTTGACTTTGGAGCATTAATTCTCCATTATTTTGCTCATGAATTCAACCATTATTTGGCTGAACTGTAACCCCAAATTAAGTGTCATTACATGTCATTCAATGCCATTACTTGGCTAGTTGGGAAGAAATCTTACACACACTATAAATTGAGGTCCTTGACTCAATTATAGAAAACTCCATACTTGTATATTTTCAGATTTTCTGAAAACTCTTCCTCTCTAGCATATCTTTCACACACTCAAAGGTTCTTCTTGAAAAACACTTGAGTTTCCTTTGCTCATTTGTTTAGTTGCTGTTTTATCTTGGGAGATAAGTTGTCAATAGCCGTTAAAGGATTCATACGGGGCAATAATGTCTTAAGGACCAAGTGAATATCACTGAACTTAGCAACACTACTATAACACTACCAGATTTAGTTTCTCTTGATTTCAGGTTATAAAGATTAAGGGGCTTGCTGCAGTTCCAACCTCAAGATCCAAGACTCCAAGACGAATTTAAGACTGAAGATCAAGATCTTCAACACTCATTGTTGTAACAAGTCATGTTAGGCTTCAAGCATGTTGTATTGTAATTGTTTATCCTTTCTAAGCACTAGTAGTAGTTGTACACTATTCTCGTACATTCATTGTATACCCAACAAAAATAACAATTTCCATGTGTTTTAGCTTTTAAGCCAAAAAAATAGATTATCCTAATAGTTTGTGGACTTAAAAAGGTAAGAAAAATGCTACTTGGAAAAAAAATCAATGTAGCAGCGTGTGTGTCATACTTTAACATATTTTTAGATCACCTAGATGGTCAAGCATAGTGAAGTCTTGTCTACTGAATTAATTGCCAGGGCCGTCTTTGGGCCCCTGCGAGTTGTGTTACCGCACAGGACTCTCGAAAAAAAATTAGAGGCCTTTTTTCATTTTTTATTAAGTAATATTAGCCAGAATTTACTAAAGGCCCATAATTTGCATGTCTTAGCTCAATCAAAGTAGGGGTTGATTAACTTGAAGTTGTATTGAATTATTTTTTACAATTTAAAATAATTTCTAATTATTGAAATCGTATATTTACTTATATATTAAGGGTCCACTTTTATGAATTAGAACAGGTCCCTCAAAATGTGTTGAGACTGTTAAATATATGTACAATTATGTATTATAGTAGAATTAGTCTTGTAGTCTTTCCATAACTGTATAGTTAGTATCCAAATAAAAGAGAGTATTTCTTTCATGGTATCAAAAGTCTAGGTTCTTCTCCTTGCTTCCGCAAAATTTTCTCTTATTCTTGATTTCCGTGCAAATCCCTACCCCCCCCCCCTAAATTTTTCTTTTCCAAATTTTGTTCTCTTCACTATGACTGATAAGAACATGTTTCACCCTGCCCTAACGGTTTCTAATATCAAAAGTGTTCTTCCTATTGTTCTTGACCTAGAAGACGTACAATATGGGACGGGGGCGGAGTTGCTTAAAATTTATGCGATGGCACATCAAGTTCTTCACCATATAATCCCTCCAACTTCTAATACAGAGGGTCCTTCAGATCCTAATACGGAGGGGGTGCCCACCAAAGAGGATGATCCAAAATTATGAGTCACTCTTGACGCAAAAGTTCTCTAGTGGATTTATGCAACTATCTCCCTGGACCTCTTACAAACTATTATGGAACCTAACTCTTCCGCTATGGAGGCTTGGAATAGATTGCGTGATATATTCCAGGATAACAGTCATTCCCGCATTGTCACCATTGAACATGAATTTTCTCAAGTCACTATGGAGAATTTTTTGAACGTTTCTTCTTATTGCAAATGACTCAAGGATTTGGCGAATCAACTTCGCAATGTAGGTGCTCTTGTTAGGAATAGTCGTCTCGTTCTACAGATGGTTGCAGTCCTGTCTGAGTCCTATAACGGTGTTGCTTCGATCCTTCGTCAAAGTAACTCTCTTTCGGAATTCTATCAAGCCCGCGCCATGCTTACGTTGGAAGAAGCTAGTTTGGCTAAGAATGTGACTACCGGTACTAGCCCTTTGTCACGATGACGCCCTCCACAAATTCTCCAAGTTTCATGATTATTCTAGCCAAAATCGCATACCGTGGTGGCGACAAAATAATCGTAAAAACAATGAAAATCGCAGGGCAAACGCGAAGAACGAATCCAGAGCCAAAACAACAGGCCCACCCACCGCCCCAACAACAATGGGCCCCATGGAAGTGGGCCATGGCCCAATAACCCCTATTTTCTAGGCCCAGCGACCAGCACCTGCTGGATGAACCGCTCTTCCGTGCCCAAGAGTCACCCAGCCTTCCACGCCCAGCTTTGGTGACAACACCGCCGAGGCAGCAGAGTGGAATTCTTGGGCCCCGGCCCACACAAGCATTCTCAACAGTATGACCCACACAAACTGACATTGAAGCCGCGATACACACACTTGAATTGACTCAACCCAACCCGAATTGGTACATGGACACCGGCGCCACTACACACGACCTCCGGTCAAGGTACTCTCTAGTCGTATTCCAATTTGAGCAGTAATCGTTGTATAATTGTTGATAATGGTAATTCAATTCCAATTCAGGGTTATGGTAATAACAATTTGTCCCCCCCCCCCCATCCACCACTTGTCTTAAAAATACCTTTCATGCCCTAAAATTGATTAAAAATTTGGTGTATGTCCGTAAATTCATAACTGATAATTGGGTTTCTGTTAATTTTGATCCTTTTGGATTTTTTGTAAAGGATTTCAAAATGGGGAGTCCTCTCATGAGGTGTGATAGTCGGTGAGAACTTTATCCAATCACACCAAGTCTCGATTTCTCGCGGCAAGCCATGCCTTTAACTTTTACAGCCCTTGCTTCTTCCTTGTGGCATGCTCGTCTAAGTCATCCGGGGTCATCTATTTTGTCTGTCTTAGATAAAAATAAACTTATATCTTGTATAGGTACGCGTAGTACTCCGAATTGTCAATCTTGTTCCTTTGAAAAGATTGTTAAGTTACCCTTTGTAGACACTACTTCTCATACTTTAATGTCATTTGATATTATTCATAGTGATTTATGGATGTCTCCTATTCTTAGTTCTATGAGTCATCGGTATTATGTTCTATTTTTGGATGATTATTCTAAATTTTTATGGAGTTTTCCAATAGCGAAGAAATCTGAAGTTTTTCCATCTTCTTAAAATTTAGAGCATTCATTAGAAATCAATTCGAACGGGAAATAAAAAATATTCAATGTGACAATGGCAAAGAATATGACAATAGGGAGTGTTGTGCTAAAAATGGGATCAATTTTTGTTTTTCTTGTCCTCATACGTCTTCACAAAATGGAAAAGCCGAACGCAAAATTCGTACCATTAATAACATTATCCGTAATTTATTGATCCATGCTTCCGTACCCACATATTTTGGCACCATGCTCTACAAATGGCTATAGATATTCTTAACATTCTTCCTTCCAAAGGTTTGACATATTCGTCCCCACTACAAATTGTATATACTAAGACTCATTCATTCACATCTTAGGTTCTTTGGGTGCTTGTGTTATCCACTTTTTCCGTCCACCACAATTCACAAACTTCAGGCTCGTTCTACCCCTTGTGTGTTTTTGGGTTATCCATAGAATCATCGTGGTTACAAATATTTTGATTTATCATCTAATAAAATCATCATTAATCGCTATGTTATTTTTGATGAATCCCAATTTCCGTTTGCCAAGGTCAATATCCCATTACTAGTTCGTATAATTTTTTGGATGATGATATATCCTCGTATATTAATTACCATTTATCGGATACTTCCTGCACCCCAAATCTGCCAGCGGGCCCACTGCCCGCTGCTCCTCCCTTACCGTAGTCACTAGGTCCAACAACTAGGCCATCTTCCGAGCTCAGTTCTGGCCCAGTTAATTCCTCGATTTCCAGTGGCCTTTCTGGCCCAACTACAACAGGTACCGTATCTAGTTCTGGGCCAACAGGCCAACTGTCTGCTGGCCAACACGTCTCGTGTTCCTGAAATTCCAAAATTTCACTCAGTTCTACCCCGAGCCATGCTCCATTCACTCGAAGTCAATGAGATATTATTAAACTAAAAAGATATTTTAATTTAAATTCTAATGTTCTTAAATCGCCACTACCCCATAATCCTATGTCTTCTTTGAATGACCCGAATTGGAAAATTGCTATGACAGATGAATATAATTCTCTCATTGATAATAAGACGTGAGAGTTAGTGCCCCATCCATCTGGTGTTAATATTATTCGGTCTATGTGGATTTTTCCTCACAAAGACAATTCGATTCTTTTCATGAGGCATAAGACTCGTCTTGTAGGTGATGGTAAGACTCAGCAGGTTGGTGTAGATTGTGGTGACGACTTTGTTTTACTGCTTGTGGTAGTGATATCTTTTATATATTTGCTTAATTATAAGCTTGCATAGTGCTCTTCCTATTTAGCCCGGTGGTCAAATCGGCTACCATTCGCACTGTGCTCAGCTTGGCTCTTCGAAAGCATGGCCCATTCATCATCTAGATGTGAAAAATGATTTCTTACATAATGATCTCAAAGAGATACTACATGCATCAGCATTTGGGGTTTAGGGATCCCAAATATCCTCATCATGTCTATTTATCAAGTCCTTATACGGGCTTACACCAGGGCTTGATATAAAAGTTTTGCAGATTTTGTGTCGACTATTGGTTTCTCTCACAGTAGGTCTGATAATTCGTTATTCATTTATCGTCGTAGTTCATCATTAACTTATATACTCTTACATGTGGATGATATTATCTTGACTGCTTTATCTGATGCATTACGCCAGTCTATAATAACTATGCTCGGTTTTGAGTTTGCTATGAAGGACTTGGGACCTCGAGTTATTTTTTCGGGGATCATATCACCGTACGCAAGTGGATTATTCTTATCATAGAGGAAGTATGTTCGAGATCATTGAGAGGGCTAGGATGTCCTCCTATAAGTCCACTTCCACTCCAGTTGATACTAAACCCAAGTGGGGTGCTGCAACTGACATTATTAAGTACATCCAGGGGACGCTTGATTATGGCCTGCATTTATATCCTTCGTCGACGTCTACACTTGTCTCATAAATAGATGCTGATTGGGGTGGCTGTCCAGAAACTAGACGGTCTACATCTGGATATTGTTTGTTTCTTGGGAATAACTTGGTCTCGTGGTCTGCAAAACGTCAGTCAACGTTATCCCATTCTAGTGCAGAGGCCGAGTATCCAGGGGTAGCCAATGTGGTCTCCGAGTCATGTTGGTTACGTAATCTTCTAGTAGAACTTCATTGTCCTATTGAGAAAGCTACCTTGGTTTATTGTAATAATGTAAGTGTCATATACCTTTCTGGGAATCCGGTTCAGCACCAACGCACTAAACATATTGAGATAGACATTCATTTTGTTCGAGAGAAGGTAGCTCGTAGACAAGTACGCGTCTGTCATGTCCCTTCCAGATATCAAATTGCATATCTTTACAAAGCGGTCTTCCTCATCCTTTTGAAGATTTCGCAGATACCTCAACAGACGAAGATCGCTCCGCTATGATCATGGGGTATGTTTAATATATATACAATTATGTATTATAGTAGAATTAGTCTTTTAGTCTTTCCATAATTGTATAGTTAGTATCCAAATAGAAGAGATTATTTCTTTCAGAGACGACCCTCGTAATTAGGACAATGTAAAATTGAGGTGTACATGAAATAAAAATCATCAAATTATGGGTGGCCGATCACGATCTATTCTGACTTTCTTTTATTAATAATCTAATAGGAATAATATAATGCTAACATTAAGTGGCAATATTACTTTTTTTATATCGAGCTTCCTGGCTTACGCCGGACTATTCCTGGAGATAGTAGTACCGATCTCTCAACACTACTACCAGTAAATCGCGGGATATGCATGAATGACCAGAGTTTGAGAACAGAGCAACTGATATCACCTACAAAATCATATTCCAGAAAAGAGCACAGGCAACATTACTTAAATGAATGAACAGTGGTTTTGTAATTCTTTTACTTATTTGAGAAAGATGCTGCAAAATTGAAAAAGTGAGACCAAAAAGAAAATATAATACTAGCTCTAATGTATAATCAAGATATACATATGACCATATTAGTCGGAAGGCTTTTATTTACTACAACATCAATAGTCAAAAGCATAAATAATTTTTACATCGACATAGTGTTTAGTTTATTTTATATACACTTTTGAGTCATTTTTAGTTAATATTTTCTTTTCTTTGCATTTAGTATAGTGTTAGGTTTATTTTTCTTTCTTTTGAGTCACAACGGTCATGAAAGAGAAAATATTGCTTTTGAGGATGAAATTGCACAATAAAAGCTCAAGAAATCCAACCTAAGAAGTCTCAGAAAGCATGAAAGAAATCTGACGAAGTCCGGACAGAAAAATGAAGAAGTTTGAATTTCACGCTGACAACACCGCGACACCAAAGTCCCGCGAGGTCTGATTTTGTGTGCCCAACAGCAGGCCGCGTGTCAACGCGATTTTTGCTAAAACACGGCCGAATTTAAAAAGGGTAAAAGGGTCCAAACATCGCTTTTTCTGAGATATAAAACCCCGAAACCCTTTCATATTTCATATCATACTTTGGAGCCTAGAAATGAGGCAAAAGCTACAAGATTGGAGACTACTCTTGTTCAAGTTCTTTATTTTCTCTTTTATTTAATTCGGTTTATGTTGGATATTAAATTGGTTCTTAGCATGACAATGTCTAGGAACTAATTTCTTTAATAGGGTTTTCTGTTGAATCGCTTGAAACTCTTTCATAAGTTAATGCATAGTTATTGTTACACCCCGTAACTCCATGGCTACTAAGTGAGAACATTATTATGAAAATTAGATTTGAATGTTGGAAGGGAAGAATTTTTATATTTTCTTATATGGAATTTTTTTGAGATTATTGTGATGACAAGAATTAATTCTAGTAAGTGAATTCTTTCCAATAGAATTATGGACTAAGTGTTAAATTATTATGTCTTGGTATTGTGAAGGGTGGCCATCGAAAATGTTGGAAAATATGGCTAAGTGTGGAGATATTTTATAAGAAGGGAAGACAGTGTCGCAAGTGGGCTTCATGGTCCTCCACTTGTGCTACTACACTTATATTAATCCAAGTCTTGCAAGACTTTAGCACACAAAGATATTCATCCTTCAAACCCTCAAACCTCTCTCTTGTTCTTTAGAGTCTCAAAAACCTTAGAAAAAGAGAAGAACAAGATCAAGTTATTTTACAAGATTAAGCACCTTAAGCAAGTTCTAAGCCAAGTTAACCTTGCAATATAGGGGGTCATCATTTTTGACAAGAAAGTTGTCTTGAAATCCTAAGCTTGTTGATGAACTTATTGGAATAAAAACATGAAAGCAAGATGGTTACAAGATTGTAGAGGATACACGTGTGAGATTGTAACTTGATGAAGTGGTGCAAAACAGTGTGGTTTGGCCGAGACATGGGACTGTTTTTGGCTAAGTTTAAGGTAAGATTTCTTCTTACTCTTGAAGTAATTGGAAATTACATGATGTTATATTTGATAGATGAACTTGTGTTAAGAGAAAAGGAGAACAAGAAATGCATGTCACGCTTTTGCACGTTAGCATAAAATCGACGCTTTGGTAATGCTTGGATTAGTTGGTTATCATTGTTATTTAACGTCACTAATCGCATGTTAAAATGAAGGAAATCATGTTGTTACAAGTTGTTATGATTTATATAAACATGTTGAAATGTGAGTTGGATTATAAGGAATTGTGAAAAGGGTTTTAGTTGTGTGTTGGTAAAACACCAAAAGCTGGATATTATCGTGCGCTGCGGATCGTTTTGTGGTGTTATAATGCTGGAAATTCAGTTATCATTATGCATGTTTAAGGTGGTAAATTGCTAACGTAAGTCCTAAAGGAATAAGGGTATATAAAGGTGTTGTAGAAGTATGGACTGTTTTTATGGACTATTTTTATATGGATTAATAGGCCAGATTTACATAATAAATAGGTGTGTGAATCACCTTGGTTGCTATTTTGGTTGTGTCATTATATAAATAGAGGAAGTGTTGCCCCAATTTTTATACGAAAGGAGAGTCATTATGTAGTATAAATGTATACTAGTATCATGGGATTGATAGACGTTTTATTTTCATTATAGGTTGAAGTACTACTTGAGACGTATTCTTGTTGTCAAGTTGGTATAGCCTATAAGGTATGTGAAACTATCATTTCTTCTTTAGCAATGTACGACAGACGTACATGGTTTTAAGGAATCCTAATTCCTAATTGATGTTTTAAGGTGCTACATGATATATAGTACCTTGGATTTCCAAATGATGTGTTAAAGTGATACATGATATCTAATGCCTTGATTTTCCAAAGGATGGATTTAAAATAAAAGTTCATTATATGTGATTGGTACATGATATGTTGGTACCTTGGTGTTTTATAAAATGTAAGATGTGAAAGTGTCTTGGTTTTTTCTAAAATGGAAGTTCATTTTAAAGATGATGTTGAGAGTCAAAAGATTATTTAAATTGTGCAAGATTTCCCATGATAGTGAGATGTATATTTATCGACGGGTTGCACGATCGCAACACTTACATATATTAGGACGGGTTGCACAATCCGTAACATAAATATATATTGGGCCGAGACACGTGATAGATGTACAGACATGATGGTTATATGGACAGGTATCCATGATTTTGAAAGAACTCTCGTTATTTTTATTTAAAATTTACCGTTGACTCTCTATTTTTTTACAAAAGTACAGTTGGCTCTATTTTATATGGCACATTGATTCGTATTTGATTTTCATACTTGTCTCGCCATTCTTTGCCGCTTATGATTTTAATTACAAGATTTTGTGTTTATATACTTGGTACTGTTGTATTGACTTCTTCGGGGTGCGTTCATGTCCGCGTGTAGGTACTTTTCTTGTCGATCCGCTGCTTAGATCTTTGCTCACCGTTGAGATAATCGTAACGCCCAACCCGGCCCGCATCGTGCCTTACCGGCACCCTAGTGATACAACATCGAGAAAACTACGGAAAATAAAACATGAATCATGAAACAAGAGATATAATAAATGAACAGCAACCAAAACAGCTTGCCTTTCAAGATATACATAAAACTCGAATAGCTTTAATCCTTTTACAACCCCGCCACAACAAAGATTACTGACCTCTAAGATTTATACAACAACTATGACGACAGGGTCCCGCCATACCCAACGCATAAGAACTTACGCACTCGTGGTAACATACCAAAGATAAGCCTCCGACGGAACGAGCTTCCCAAAATAAATGAGATCCTAAACGCGGATCGACATGATATACCTCTACCATGCAGACGTAACGCACCCCAAGGAGGTCGATAACAGTACTAAGTATGTGAAATCAGAATACGTAAATGAAATCATAATAGTCTATAAAGCAGAGACATGTATGATGACCAAACTACAAGATATAACATATAACCGATATCAAGACAGGACTCACGCTCCAAATTATCACTCGTGCGTGGAATTTCTTCCTCACCGCCAGCTTTATGATATAACAATACCAAGGATTATACATGAACACTGTGTCCCACTGTGTTATAAAACCGTGACAGACAAGATAACTACCGGATCCGATCGTGCTAATAATACAATGCAACCACAAACACGGTCGACACGGCAAGCGCGAGAGCCGACTCATCGGATACCAAGGCCGGCCACGAGTCGACCGGCAAGTACGAGGGTCGACCACTGTGGACCAAGGTCAGATCACGAAACTTCGTCACTATAATCGAACGGGCAAGCGAGGGTGACTACCGATACCAAGGCCGAATCACCACGAGACGGCAAGCACGCAGAGCCGACCACCGATACCCAGCCGAACAAGAAGAAGAAACCTCAACTACCAACCGCCTCTATCGAGACGCAGAATACGTAAACACCACACTTGCACAACAAAGGCTATCATCACAAGATAGGCAAGTTTCTCAACAACATAGGCAAGTTTCACAACAACAAGCATAGGCAAGTTTCACACAACTCAAAGTACTTTCATTTTATGCCAAAGTCCGGTTTTTAACCCCAAAGTACTACATACGTTAAGTTCTTTTAAAAGAGATCCATTACTTATCAAAGTCACTCGACACCGTAGTATTAGAATGACCAACCCACATTCCTTTTCAAAATCAAGTAACAACATTCTTTCCTAAGTTCCGCTTTGCCTAGTTTCAATTACTCAAGCTTCTCATTTTCAAATGGTTTCATAGTTCATAAACTTAATCACTGATTCCGCTTTAGAACAATTGAGTAATATAAGTCTCACGTGAGAGTAGGTTATTCTTGTTTACAACATTCTTATTACAAAGAAACATGATCTAGAAAATGTAATATCATTTTGTCTCATCTTAGTTTCTACAGATGGAGGTTTCTACCGGTTTTAATACAATTCATCATTATTCAATACATTTTCCTTTATTAACGCCGCAACGGTCCTGTCGATACACATTCCGATTTCCAAATCAAGAAACATTATCCTTTAAATAAAACCAAGTACTCATTACTCACGAATGAGGTTTCACACAAACATCCACATTAAAACAAATAAGTTAAGTCTCTTATCTTATAAGATCAAGTCTCTTAACTTCTAACATCAGTAAACCATTTTCTTTACCTCTCTTAAGACATTATACCTAACTCCCCATCAAGCTAGTATAACTCTTTTTAAAACCTTTAAAACCAAGTGTTACTCTCCCTTCAAAACGATTTAGAAATCTTTTGAAATACATCAAGTTCCTTATTATAACGCCCCAAGCCAGTTATAAATCAAATCAATTATCTTTTAAAAACCACAACCCATTTTCTTACCTACATAAAGCTGTTATAACCAACTTCCCATAAAGCCGTTATAACACTTTATGTTTCAAACCAATCAAATACATTAAACACAGGTACGTCTACCGTACTACATAGTTACACACATATCATGCTAGAAGAGATAGGAAGAGGTTCACATACCTCGCGACGATTTAACGACAATAAGCAAAATGCTCCAAGTACTACAACCTTGCTAGCCCTTTCCACTCCTCGAGTAGAATACGCTACTCTTAGTACTTTCACCTATAAAGGCCACAAACGTCTATTAAAATCTTAAACACACGTTCCCATCTTTCTACAGAAAATTCAGAAGACCTCCCCGCAACAACAGAATCTCTCCTCTATCGAGGCCGGCTACCAAGCCAACCTGTGTGGGTTTACACGCCTAACCTGGACGTACAATTCTACACAAGTCTACCGCAATACACCCTATGTAAATACGATTCAGCTTCTTTATTCTTCAGCTTAAGTCAAAAGACATCACGAATACTAAGTAGTTCCATATATAGTATACTTCAACTATATACTCTAACAAACATGTAATTTCCAATTACAATAGAGGACAAGATAATTACCTCGATAAGCCCAAAATTATCCGAGTTTAATGTCGCCCGAGCAAGGTTTAGCTCCAAGGCGCTCCAAACCACCCCAAACAACCCTTAGAAGTTCTAACCAACTTCTACTCACATACTTCAACCAAAGACGAAGATTTCCTTGGGTTTTGGGCTGAGACTAAAGGACAAAAGGTAGTATTTCCGACTCTACGTGAAAGAGGTATCTTTGGAATACTACAAGGTACAAGTGCTAAGGTATTTTGGGCATTATAACAATACTAGGAGTATTTCTATACCACAACAAGGGTATTATACGAAAACAACTAGCAGTGGAGACCCCACGCCAAGCCTCACTCAAAGGGGGGCCTTTCTACCAAAGCTCCACAAAAGGGGGAGGAGGGCTTTGACGATTTCAACTCACAAAGGGGAGAGATTTCAAGACTTGGAAAATGATTTTGGATGAAGAAAGTTCATCAACTAAGGGGGTATTTATAGCAAACCCAAAGGCCAACCAACGGCCAAGATCTAGCCAAGTGCAAGGCAAGTGTAAGGCCAAGATCAAGCCAAGTGCACCCTAGCCCCTACTCCTTAAAACCTCACAAATATCTACACAAATATCTAGCACCACAAGCCCTCAACGCCAAGCCGCCCACTTGTCTCCATTGTGAGGTGACACATGTCACCCTCCCGTTGGTCCGTATCGTTTCGCCTCTAAAAATCCGCAAAAATACAAAACGACATAGCCTAATTTTCCTTCGCAAGTTACGCAAAAACGCTTCGTCGAAAAAACGACTCTAACCAAAGGCCACAGACAAAGGTAATTTCGGCCAAGCCATTAGGCGGGGTGACACGTGTCACCCTCCTAATGGCCCTAAAAACGTCTTCAAAAATATCCACAATGGCCAAAATCTCAAAACAAAGCTGGCCCTACAAAATCAGTAAATTTCTCCCGTGGCCCCACGTGACCATTTCCAAAAATAAAATTCCATAATTCTCTAATATTCCAGAAGTCCGAATACCAAACTGGGAATCCAATTCCCATTAACGAACCTTTTCTTCACAAATTACCGGAAACTTTTCCATTAAAACTCACATCTTTCTTTCTTTTCAAAATTTCGTCAGACTCTCAGACGCACGCCCTCACATACATACCCGCAACTACGGGTATAACATTCTCCTCCTTAGAAACATTCGTCCCGAATGTTCCTTCTCAAGACGGATATCGACGGTTCCTCTAACAGTTGTCAACGCCATACCGCCACGAAATAACACACGTTATCTTCCTTCCTTACTCGCCGTGCCCTACTAACACTCGAACTCTTCTAGTAATGCACCATACTTCACCATTACCTGCTCCCGAAAATCTCTCGAGTCACTACCTCCAACCTTGGTCATCTTACTAACCTCAAACTTCCTAAGGCCATTCCCGCCTTTACGAACCGCTTCGTCGAACGCGCCCACGAACTCATACGTTGGTCACACAAACTTGGGCCTAGCATCCTCGTGACCCTACCACCGGAGGACCACCTGAACTGACCCCACCCCAAACCGGTTACTGGTTGACCCGCAAATGGTCCCCAACCCGACCCCCAACCGCGCAAACTCTTGCTCCCGATCCTAACAATCTTACTAATTCACGCCATGAAAGCTACCACTTCCATCTCACACTACCCACGGACTTATCACACAAATAAATCCTAATGATACTACTACTCGATAAGTGGTCAAAATAAATCTTTAACTCAAGACGACCTTACCCCTAAGGTCTCAGTCGTGACATAGTCTAAGGTTCACACTTACCATGCCCCCAAACGTATCCTCCCAACTAAGCATGTTTCTAACTCCCACATATCACAATGCTATCCGTACATAGCACACAATAATGAGATCATCATAACAAGCATACCAAAACTCTAGAGGGTTAAGGATATACCTGAAACTAGGCGGTTCAAGGACCGCTAAAACTGGGAACTCCCACCGCGACCTCTACCGGGGCCTTCCGGTGTACGAACATCCTGCTCAAGCTACAAGGTGAAGAACCCGCAATCGCTTCTAGAGTCCTGCTATCCTACCAGTGCTACCCTGGCCTGGGCCTTCTGCCGACGGCCTCGCTGGCCGCAAAATAACAATCTCCCGAAAGTTAGTACGACACCTCCCTTATGGCTTTTCACAACGCCACACCGAGACAAGGGCAACCTCATCCGCGAGCACTCGCCTCCCGAAAATCTGAAACCGGGAGCCCCGACCGCCTCCCGAATATCCCGGCGTCCCGAAAGCCGGGAGGACCACTCAGATCGACGAGGTACATAACTAGTTCACACAGGCGGTCCGCCTCGAAAGTCACCAGCGACCTCGCTGCTCGCCTCTCACGACTTTCGTCATTCCGCCGATTTATCCGCCTCACATCCAAGTGTATACGCCGCACGCGGCAATGTCCATGCCCTACAAGAGCTACACCAACAACTCTCGCAAGGCAATCATCGAGCCTCAGAATATATGCACTCGATCCTCCATACTAGCTATTAACGCGGACGTCGCCAATGAGTCGAACTCCACATTGTACTCCCGAACCGCACGCCTGCTCGCCAGAATACCAAAAATCTTACCGAGCCCTCCTCATCCGGGAGGCAAGAAATGTGCAAGAAAGGCCTCGAGAACTCGCTCCATACCTGGAAGTGCATGCTTCTCGACAGCTCCCAAGAATCAAACTACCGATCGCGGTATCACGCATTGATGTGAACCAGGGCCACCGACTGATCTCCGGCGCCTTGATCACTCTACGATCCAGAATCGCTTGGATGAACTCGCGATCATCCTCGTGCCTCACCCATAAAACTCGCGGCCTACAACTCGTAGCCTCAACTATCTCGATCTAAAGTAACCATCGCGTTATCGAACTGCGCCCAAATTTATCCTCAAGTCTGCCACAACTCGCCATTAATCGGGCCTACTCCTAGTAACTCATCTCCTCCGCCTGCATCGCATGGATCGAGGCTCAGTATCGCGGTCTCTCGCCACGTTTACTCGCAGATCCTCTCGCCGCTTGCCCTTGCCCGCCGGGTTGCCTTTCGCAGAGCATAATCGGTAAAAACGAAACACGCCGAGGGTCCAATCTTATCACACGCCTCTAAGGCACGATCTCGTAATGAGAAGAATGGAAACCAATCCTAAATGTCCTATAGCCTCGACATAGACGGTGCACAACACACCGATAATCAAGACTCTACTAGACACGCTCAGAGACACTTTCCGAGGATTAATCGCTCGATACCACTTTGTAACGCCCGAACCCGCCCACATCGTGCCTTACCCGCACCCTAGTGATACAACATCGAGAAAACTGGAAAATAAAACATGAATCATGAAACAAGAGATATAATAAATGAACAAAGCAACCAAAATAGCTTGCTTTCAAGATATACATAAAACCCGAATAGCTTTAATCTTTTACAACCCCGCCTACAACAGATTACATGCACTTAAGATTTATACAACAACTATGACGGACAGGCCCGCCATACCCCGAACGCATAAGAACTTACAGACTGTGGTAACATACCAAAGATAAGCCTCCGACGGAACGAGCTTCCCAAAACGCTGAAATGAGATCCTAAACGCGGGATCGATAATGACGTACTTCACCGCAGCATTTAACGCAGCCAAGGAGGTCAAGATAACAGTACTAAGTATGTGAAATCAGAACATCAGAAATGAAATCATAATAGTCTATAAAGCAGACATGTATGATGACCAAACTACGTGATATAACATATAACCATTACATCAAGACAGGACTCACGCCTCCAAATTATCACTGTGCGTGGAATTTCTTCCTCATCATAGCGATTTATGATATAACAATACCAAGGATTATACATGAACACCGTGTCCCACTTGTGTTATAAAACCGTGACAGACCAAGATAACTACCGGATCCGATCGTACAATAATACAATGCAACCACAAACACGGTCGATACGGCAAGTGCAGAGCCGACTCATCGGATACCAAGGCCGGCCACGTATGACCGGGCAAGTACGAGGGTCGACCACCAGGACCAAGGTCAGATCACGAAACTTCACACTATATCGAACCCGGGCAAGTGCGAGGGTCGACTACCGATACCAAGGCCGAATCACCACGAGACGGCAAGTACGCAGAGTCACCACCGATACCCAGCCAACAAAGAAGAAACCTCAACTACCAACCGCCTCTATCGAGACGCCAGAATACGTAAACACCACACTTGCACAACAAAGGCTATCATCACAAGCATAGGCAAGTTTCTCAACAACAAGCATAGGCAAGTTTCACAACAACAAGCATAGGCAAGTTTCACACAACTCAAAGTACTTTCATTTTATGCCAAAGTCCGGGTTTTTAACCCCAAAGTACTACGTACGTTAAATTCTTTTAAAAGAGATCCATTACTTATCAAAGTCACTCGATACCCGTAGTATTAGAATGACCAACCCACATTCCTTTTCAAAATCAAGTAACAACATTCTTTTCCTAAGTTCCAGTTTGCCTAGTTTCAATTACTCAAGCTTCTCATTTTCAAATGGTTTCATAGTTCATAAACTTAATCACTGATTCCGCTTTTAGAACAATCGAGTAATATAAGTCTCACGCGAGAGTAGGTTATTCTTGTTTACAACATTCTTATTACAAAGAATGATCTAGAAAATGTAATATCATTTTGTCTCATCTTAGTTTCTATGCAGATGGAGGTTTCTACTGGTTTTAATACAATTCATCATTATTCAATACATTTTCCTTTATTAACGCTGCAATGGTCTGTCGATACACATTCTGATTTCCGAAATCAGTAAAACATTATCCTTTAAATAAAACCAAGTACTCATTACTCACGAATGAGGTTTCACACAAACATCCACATTAAAACAAATAAGTTAAGTCTCTTATCTTATAAGATCAAGTCTCTTAACTTCTAACATCAGTAAACCATTTTCTTTACCTCTCTTAAGACATTATACCTAACTCCCATCAAGCTAGTATAACTCTTTTAAAACCTTTAAAACTAAGTGTTACTCTCCTTCAAAACGATTTAGAAATCTTTGAAATACATCAAGTTCCTTATTATAACGCCCTGCCGCTTATAAATCAAATCAATTATCTTTTAAAACCACAACCCATTTTCTTACCTACATAAAGTCATTATAACCAACTTCCCATAAAGCCGTTATAACACTTTATGTTTCAAACCAATCAAATACATTAAACACACGTACGCTCACCGCACTACATAGTTACACACATATCACGCTAGAAGAGATAGAAGAGGTTCACATACCGCGACGATTTAACGACAATAAGCAAAATGCTCCAAGTACTACAACCTTGCTAGCCTTTCCACTCCTCGAGTAGAATACGCTACTCTTAGTACTTTCACCTATAAAGGCCACAAACGCTCATTAAAATCTTAAACACACGCTCCCATCTTTCTACGTAAAATTCAAAGACTCTCCCCGCAATAACAGAATCTCCTCCTCTATCGAGGCCTGGCTACCAAGCCAACCAGGGGGTTTACACGCCTAACCTGACGTGTACAATTCTACACAAGTCTACCGCAATACACCCTATGTAAATACATTCAGCTTCTTTATTCTTCAGCTTAAGTCAAAAGACATTGCGAATACTAAGTAGTTCCATATATAGTATACTTCAACTATATACTCTAACAAACATGTAATTTCCAATTACAATAGAGGACAAGATAATTACCTCGATAAGCCCAAAATTATCCGAGTTTAATGTCGCTCCCGAGCAAGGTTTAGCTCCACTCCGCGCGCCCAAACCACCCCAAACAACCCTTAGAAGTTCTAACCAACTTCTACTCACATACTTCAACCAAAGACGAAGATTTCCTTGGGTTTTGGTTTGAGACTAAAAGGACAAAAGGTAGTATTTCCTGACTCTACGAAAGAGGTATCTTTGGAATACTACAAGGTACAAGTGCTAAGGTATTTGGGCATTATAACAATACTAGGAGTATTTCTATACCACAACAAGGGTATTATACTAAAACAACTAGCAGTGGGAGTACCCACGCCAAGCCTCACTCAAAGTGGGCCTCGGCCAAAGCTCCACAAAAGGGGAGGAGGGCTTTGGACGATTTCAACTCACAAAGGGGAGAGATTTCAAGACTTGAAAATGATTTTGGATGAAGAAAGTTCATCAACTAAGGGTATTTATAGCAAACCCAAAGGCCAACCAATGGCCAAGATCTAGCCAAGTGCAAGGCAAGTGTAAGGCCAAGATCAAGCCAAGTGCACCCTAGCCCCTACTCCTTAAAACCTCACAAATATCTACACAAATATCTAGCACCACAAGCTCAAATTCGCCAAGCCGCCCACTTGTCTCCATTGTGAGGTGACACATGTCACCCTCCCGCTGGTCCGAATGTTTCGTCTCTAAAAATCCGCAAAATACAAAACGACATAGCCGGAATTTTCCTTCGCAAGTTACGAAAACGCTTCATTAAAAACGACTCTAACCGTGTTGTGCACAAAGGTAATTTCGCCAAACCAAAGGCGGGGTGACACGTGTCACCTCCTAACGGCCCTAAAAACGCCTTCAAAAATATCCACAATGGCCAAAATCTCAAAACAAAGTGGGCTCTACAAAATCAGAATTTCTCCTGGGCCCCACGTGACCATTTCCAAAATAAAATTCCATAATTCTCTAATATTCCAGAAGTCCGAATACCAAACTGGGAATCCAATTCCCCATTAACGAACCTTTTCTTCACAAATTACCGGAAACTTTTCCAAAAACTCACATCTTTCTTTCTTTTTCAAAATTTCACAGACTGCAGACGCACGCCCTCACATACATACCCTGCAACTACGGGGTATAACAATAACCCCATTTTCCCAAAGTCTAGACTTTTGGTACATTTTTGTCTATTACAAGATTATGTACATTCAGGGGTACGGTGGTGCCTTGTCCCGTCATAGTTATTGTTACTCTTAGAGGTCTGTAGTCATGTGTGGGTTGGACATATGTGCAACATCGTTATTCTGTATTTCTATATGAAGTGGCGGCCTTATCAACTTGCATGTTTTATTATATGAGTTTTATTTGCTTCCGTTGTTTATATGGGAGGTACGGGTATAAGTGTGCCCAACCTGGGCACCAGTCGCGGGCCCGGGGTTCGGGTCGTGACAAAAGTGGTATCAGAGTAGTTCGTCCTCGGAATGTCTACAGACCGTGTCTAAGTAGAGTCTTGGGTATAGGTATATTGTGCACCATACTTATACACAAGAGGCTGCTGGACATTTAGGATTGGTTTCCATTCTTTCACCTTATAAGATTGTGCAATAGATCTGTGTTATTAGGATGGTTCCCCTCTAGCGTATTATTGTGTTACAGCTATGCCTCCGAAGAAGGCAACAGTGGCCCAGAAGGGCAAATCAGTAGCAGGAGCTGCTAGTCGGACTTAGAGAGTTACTAGGGCACATGCCCAATCTATTCCTGAGGATGTGCGTCAGTTAGCGAGTTCAGTTACACCGCCATTACCAGAGGATCTTAGAGCAGCTCCAGAGGCCCTACTTGAGCCTTCAATTCTTCAGCCAGGGGCAGAGGATAGGGCCATGAGAGATGCAGTGCAGATGCTGACTAGATTTGTGGTAGGGAATACCCGTAGACAGGGACCAGGAGTTGACCACAGTCCGGCTTGAGGTTCGTGATTTCTCGTGACGCGACCTCTCTAGAGTTTTTCGGGTCAAGACCCGAGGATGACCCGCATGCGTTCATCCGACAGATGCAGCATACCTTGAGGGTAATCAGGGCTTCGAAGACTGAGTCGGTTGAGTTAGCTTCATACAGGATGCGAGATATAACGACAAACTGGTATGAGTCTTGGGAGTTGTCCAGGGGAGATGATGTCCCTCCAGCTACATGGGATGAGTTTACAGAGGCATTCCTTGGTCACTTCTTGCCTCCAGATATGAGGAGGGCTAGAGTGGGCAGATTCCTACAGTTGAGGCAGAGTGGCAGGACCATTCATGAGTATAGCCTGTAGTTTGATTCGTTGGCGAGATATATGCCTACGACATGGGCCGATATGGCCGATAGAGTTCATCGCTATGTGATGGAACTAGATCACAATCTGACTGATGGTTGTTTGGCAGTGGCTTTTCAGCCGGGTATGGATAGTGATCGTATCTAGGCGTATGCACAGGGGGTCGAGTACGCATATAGTGGCTTCAAAGCACATGAGCACGACTCCAGGCCACCAAGAGGGCTAGGCCTACCGGATACAGTGAGTTTTGAGGCGACAACCTCGCAAAGATGGTAGATATTCTTCCCAGCCAGCAGAGAGTGTACCTTCACGCCTACTGCAGGAGATTCGATCTCCTGAGTATCTGTGGTCGGGTCAAGGCCCTGTGGCCGCAGTTCGCAGATATTCAGGGGTCCTAGTCAGTCGAGGCCACCTTTGCCAATATGTTCTCGATGTGGTAGGTCCCATTTTGGGGAGTGTTGCGTTATTATAGGTGCTTGTTATTTTTGCGGCCTCCAAGGACATTTGAGGAGAGACTGTCCTTACAGAGGTGGTACGGAGAGGCGCACACCACTGGTCACCTGGTTCTTCATCTTCGATAGCTATGCGCCCCGCAGGGCAGGGTGCTCACAGGCTGTGGTAGCGGTCATGGCGGAGCTTCTAGTTCTGGCGGTCCTCCAAACCGCATTTATGCTTCGCCACAGACACGATCGTGAGGCGTCCGGATGTCATTGTGTATATTATTGTTCTTTTTCCGTGACGTATATGCATTGATAGATCCAGGTTCTACTTTATCCTATATATCTCCCCTTGTTGCTAGTAGAATTGGGATAGAACCTGAGTCGATAGAGAAAAGTTGGTTCGCCGCCAAGCGAGCCGCTTATAGAATGGAAGGAATACAAAGATCGCCGGCGGTAAGTTTATTTTATACCTCAAGGCAAGAAAGATGGTCAGAAAAGGCTATATTTACCACTTGGTTCGGGTGTATGATACAGAGGCGTATACCGACTCTTCATCGGGCCCAGAGTTAGTGAGTTCCTGCATGTATTCCTGCATTTAGCCTGTGTCTTCCTCCAGAAATGAGATAGAGTTCAAGATTGATATAATCGCCGATACCCAACATATATCTATTCATCCCTATAGAACGGAACTCGCAAATTTGAAGGATTTGAAAGAGCAAATTGAGAGACTTCATAAAAAAGGCTTCATTAAGCCTACTACATCTCCTCGGGAGAGCCAGATTATTTGTGAAGAAGAAAGACGGACCGCAGATGTATTGATTATAGGCAATGAATAAGGTAACCATCAAGAATGTATCCTCCCGTGATTGATGATTTATTTGATCACTGCAGGTGTTAAGTGTTTTTCAAGATAGACTCGCGGTCCGTTATCACCGTGCACGTCGAAGCGTATATTCCAAAGACAATATCTGTGGCCCTGTGACGCATTACGAGTTTAGGTGATGTCTGGGTTGACCAATGCTCCAGCAGTGTTCATGGATTTAATTAACCGGGTGTTCAAGCCATTCCTGGATACATTTGTTATAGTATTCATTGATGACATTCTGGTTTATTCCCGTTCAGAGTAAGAACATGCAGACCATTTAAGCGACAAGATTGAGTCCTCCAAAGACCGGCAGTTGTATGCCAAGTTCTCTAAGTGTGAATTTTGGTTGGCCTCAGTGGCATTCATGGGGCATATTATCGAAGCTGAGGGTATCGGGTGGACACAGAAAAGATTGAGGCAGTTAAGACCTGGCCCAGACCTACGACACCTATGGAGGTACACGCTGGCTCAGGTGTTATTACCGAGGTTTGTGGAAAAGTTTGCCTCGATCTCGCTTTGACTAGGCTAACTCGTAAGCGCGGCTAAGTTCTAATGAACAGATGTCAGGAGCAAGGCTTCCAGTTGTTGAAGGATAAGTTTACTATGGCGCCAGTTCTAACTCTTCCTGAGGGATAAGAGGGTTATGTGATTTATTGTGATGCTTCAGGTGTTGGGCTTGGTTGCGTGTTGATGCAGCATGGTAAGGTTATAGCTTACGCCTCTCGACAGCTCAGAAAGCACAATAGGAATTACCCTACGCATGATTTGGAGTTAGCGACAGTGATACATGTTTTAAAGATATGGAGACATTATCCATATGGAGTTCACGTTGACATGTATACGGATCACAAGAGTCTCCAATAAATCTTCAAACAGAAGGAGCTAAACTTACGACAGCGACGGTGGTTAGAGTTACTTAAGGACTACGATGTTGATATCTTGTACCACCCAAGGAAAGCCAATGTAGTAGCGGGTGCTCTAGTCACGGCCTACGGGTAGTTTGACAGATGTGCAGCCGAAAATAAAGGAGATAGTTTGTGAGATACACCAGCTAGCGAGCCTTGGGGTCCGATTGGCCGATTCTGGAGATAATATAGTTTTTGTTCGAGGGTTTGCCGAGTCCTTTATCGTAGAAGAGATAAAGAGGCATCAGTATGAGGATCCTATTATGGTGCAGATAGACGCACTTCTTGAAAGGAGAAAACTCTATTTGAGGTTGCACCTGTTGGGGTGCTACGGTACGAAGGCTGATTGTGTGTACCTGATATTGCAGGGCTACGATAGCAGGTTATGGGAGAGGCACATAGTGCTCGATATTCTATTCATCCGTGGTCGATAAAGATGTATCATGACCTCGTGACGCATTGGTGGGATGGCCCGGTGCGGACGAGCAGGTTTGTCGCGTTGTCCGAATTGCGTGTTAAGGTTCAGCACCGTAAGCCCGTGGGTTATTGCGCAGAGCAGAGATCCCGACTTGGAAGTGGAGGTGATCAATACGGACTTCGTTATGTGCTTACCTCAGACTTAGACGAATTATGACTCCATACGGGTTATCGTAGATAGCCGATTTAAATCAGCCCATTTTCTTCCATCAGACTACTTACTCACCGAGGATTATGCTAGATCAGACATCGTGGAGATAGTGAGAATACACGAGGTTCCCACATCTATCATATCTGATGCAGGGCCTCAATTTACAAGTAACCTTCGGAGGTCGTTCCGTATGGATTGGGGACACAGTGAGTCTTAGCACCCTATTTCATCCTTAGGCGATGGGCGGGAAGAGCGACTATCTATACACTTGAGGATATGTTGTGAGCTGTGTTATTGACTCCGTGGGTACTGGGAGGATCATTTGCCACTCGCTGAGTTCGCAGATAACAACACCTACCATTCTAGAATTGGGATGGCCTGCATGAGGCCTTATACGGGAGGAGCGCAGTAACCTATAGGTTAGTTTGACGTGGGTAGACTAAGTTACTCGCCCAGACATGATTCAAAGCCGTGGATAAGGTGAAGCTTATTCAGGAGAGATTATTAATGACCTGAGTCGACATAAGTCATACGCAGATAATCGGGCCGACACTGGAGTTTCACTGGCGATTGGGTATTCGAAGGTATCACCCATGAAGGGTGTGATGAGGTTTGGTAAGACGGGGAAGCTCAGCTTGAGATACATTGGGCCTTACCAGATTGTTCGCAGGGTAGGCAAGGTTGCCTATGAGTTGGATCTACCCAGATTTGTGCGTGCATACGGTCTTCCACGTATCGATGCTACGTAAGTGTATTGGTGATCCATCTAGAGTCTTCCAGGTAGATGATGTCCAGATGACAGAGGAGTTAGCTTATGAGGAGAGTCCCATAGCCATACTTGATCGTCAGGTTAGACGGTTACGGACTAAGGATGTGGCTTTCGTTAAGGTATTGTGGCGGAACAACAATAGGGAAGCAGAAGATGATATGCAGAGGAAGTATTCTCACTTGTTCCCTACACCTCCAGGTAATTCTATACCTTACTCGACTATATTGTGTTATGAATGAGACTATGTGTTATATTGTGGCCATATGAGAGATCTTTGTGTTTGTTGAATATTGGTTGTTAGGTATAGTTAGGAGACTATGTCGATATTTGTATAGCTCGAGACCTAGTATGAACATTCAGGACGAATGTTTCTAAGGGGGGAAGAATGTTACACCCCGTAACTCCATGACTACTAAGTGAGAACATGATAATGGAAATTAGATTTGAATGTTGGAAGGGAAGGATTTTTACATTTTCTTATATGAAAAGTTTTCGAGATTTGTGATGACAAGAATTAATTCTAGTAATTGAATTCTTTGCAATAGAATTATGGACTAAGTGTTAAATTATTAAGTCTTGGTATTGTGAAGGGTGGCCATCGAAAATGTTGGAAAATATGGCTAAGTGTGGAGATATTTTACGAGGCGGAAGACAAGGATGACAAGTGGGTCTTCACGGGTCCCTCCACTTGTGCTACTACACTTGTATTAATCCAAGTCTTGCAAGACTTTAGCACACACATATATTCATCCTTCAAACCATCAAACCTCTCTCTTGTTCTTGAGAGTCTCGAAAACCTTAGAAAGAGAGAAGAACAAGATCAAATTATTTTACAAGATTAAGCACCTTAAGCAAGTTCTAAGCCAAGTTAACCTTGCAATATAGGGGGTCACAGTTTTTGACAAGAAAGTTGTCTTGAAACCCTAAGCTTGTTGATGAACTTATTGGAAGAAAAAAATGAAAGCAAGATGGTTACAAGATTGTAGAGGATACGCGCAGATCAGAATTTGAAGGTGCAAAACAGTGTGGTTTGGCCAAGACTTAGGACTGTTTTTGGCTAAGTTTAAGGTAAGATTTCTTCTTCCTCTTGAAGTAATTGGAAATTACATGATGTTATATTTGATATATGAACTTGTGTTAAGAGAAAATGAGAACAAGAAATGCATGTCACAGTTTTGGCATGTTAGCCGAAAACTGGACAGTTTTGGTAATGTTGGATTCGTTGGTTATTGTTGTTATTTAACGTCACTAATCTCATGTTAAAATGAAGGAAATCATGTTGTTACAAGTTGTTATGGTTTATAAACATGTTGAAATGTGAGTTGGATTATAAGGAATCGTGAAAAGAGCTTTAGTTGTGTGTTAAAACCGCCAAAACCATCGGATATTGTTGCGCTTTGGACTATTTTGTGGTGTTATAATGCTGAAAATTCAGTTATCATTATGCATGTTTAAGGTGGTAAATCACTAACGTAAGTCCTAAAGGAATAAGGGTATATAAAGGTGTTGTAAGCTTCACATTTTACCCTCATTATCGTAGAAGTATGGATTATTTTTATGGGCTGTTTTATATGGATTAAGAGGCCGGATTTACATAAGAAATAGGTGTGTGAATCACCTCGTTGTTGCTTTGGTTGTGCCCTTAAGTGGTGCTTGGTTATTGATGTATTTGGCCTTATTTATAAGATGGAAAAGTATGTATAAATAGGGAAGTGTGATGTGCGATTTATCCACACGCTTAACGCAAAGCGCACGATCGTAGAAGTAATATAGTCCGGTAAGACCGAATATCGCCCTCGTGGACCGGTTTTCAAGCATCGATTATGTATGCTTTAGTTTCTATTTGGTTAACGTTAATTGGTTTGGAATTATAGACTAATAATGCAGTAAATAAACTAATTATGAAAATACTTTGATTTAAATAAGTTATGACGGAGAGTTAGTGCTTCCAAGATCATCAAATATCCACTTATTCAATCCTTAATACAATTAGATCGACTTCTTCTACTACGTTAAGATAGAAAGTTAACTAGACCGCTTTATATTCTCGTTAGATATATAAACACTCAACTCGATGCAGTAACCCTTCTATCTTTCGATGATGTGATTTACCACAAAGCGAGGATTAAGAACAATAACCTATAAAACTACACAAGTATCGGGGTACTTTCATCCACGATTTTAACCTATGTTTATTCAACTATAGCATATTCAGAATCTCCCCTTTCGGATTTCGATTCAAAATCATATAAGTGATGATAATTAGTAGCTAATTAACTATCAAACAATCAAAACAACTATTGAATAAATCTTAACTGAAGAAGCAAATAAACTAATGCATTAATTCATGAATAAGAGTTTCAAGCGAATCACAAGAAAATCCCTAATAAAGTAATTAGCTCCTAGCCATAGTCACGCTAAGAACTAATACAATCTCCATACATGAACAGAAATAAACAAAGAAAAGAGAAAGAAAAGAAAATACTTGAACTAGGTCTCAAATCTTCGCCTCCTAGAGTTGTGTTGTATGTACAATGGATGGAATGAATAATGAGCAGGGTTTTAAAGATTATGTAGGTTTTGTAGATAGGAAAAGTTATCCCTTTTGGACTTTGAAAACGTGTTAAATTCGGCCCAAAACGTCAAAAATCCCGCGTGGCGTGGGTTCTCGAGATCGCGCCACGGCACCGAAAAATCTGCAAGTTTTCGTAAATTAGGGCGCGCCGTGGCGCCGTGACGTATTTTGGCGATTTTTGTTTGCCGCCGCCATCGTCCCAAGCCTTCCGATCTCTTCTATACTTCTCGGGGCTTCTTAGACTTCATTTATTGGCCCTTTAGTGTGCAATTCCATCTCAATTATGCTCATTTCGTCTTCTTTTCGCCATTGCTCCATTTCTGACCGTTGTGACACAAAAGGAAGAAAAACGACTCTAATACTATACTAAACATCAACAAAATGAGTAAAATACTAACTAAAAATGACTCAAAAAGTGTATATAAAATACACCGATCAAAGTGCTGCCCGAATTTTTATACGAAAGGAGAGTCATTATGTAGTATAAGTGTATACTAGTATCATGGGATTGATAGACGTGTTATTGTCATTATAGGTTGAAGTACTACTTGAGACGTATTCTTGTTGTCAAGTTGGTATAGCCTATAAGGTATGTGAAACTATCCTTTCTTCTTTGGCATGATATTTATATGAAATGAATGTACGGCGGACGTACATGGTTTTAAGGATTCCTAATTCCTAATTGATGTTTTAAGGTGCTACATGATAAATAGTGCCTTGGCTTTCCAAATGATGTGTTAAAGTGATACATGATATCTAATGCCTTGATTTTCCAAAGGATGGATTTAAAATGAAAGTTCATTCTATGTGATCGTACACTTATATATTGGTAACTTGTGTTTTATAAAATGTAAGATGTGATAGTTCTTTTTCTAAAATGGAAGTTCATTTTAAAGATGATGTTATTGAGAGTCAAAAGATGATTTAACTTGTGCAAGATTGCCCATGATAGTGATATATATATTTATTGGGACGGGTTGCACAATCCGCAACACTTATATATTTATTGGGACGGGTTGCACGATCCGCAACACTTATATATATTGAGACGGGTTGCACAATCCGCAACATAAATATATATCAATGAGACACGTGATAGGTGTGCATACGATGGTTATATGGACATGTATCCATTATTTTGAAAGGACTCGTTATTTTTATTTAAAAGAAAAGTGGCATCATTGACTCTGCTTTTAAAAAAAGTACAGTTGGCTCTATTTTATATGACACAGTTGGATCTGGTATTTGATTTTCATACTTGTCCCTGTCATTCTTTGGCCAGTTATGATTTTAATTATTATACTTTATGTTTACATACTTGGTACCTGTTGTACTGACCCCTTTCGGGGGGCTGCGTTCATGCCCGCAGGTGTAGGTACCTAGTTTGCTGATCCGCGTGCTTAGGATATTTGCTCAGCTGTTGAGATAGCTCCATTGTCCTGGAGTCTAGTCTTTTGGTACATTTTTTTGCTATTACAGGCTTATGTACATTCAGAGGTACGGCGGAGCCTTGTCCCGTCATAGTTACTGTTATACTCTTAGAGGTCTGTAGTCATGTGTGGGTTGGACATATGTACAGTCACAATTATTTGGATATTTCTATATGCAGTGACGGCCTTATCGGCTTGCCTGTTTTATTATATGAGTTTTATTTGCTTCCGTTGGTTATATGGGAGGTGCGGTATACGTGCCTGTGTAGGGCACCGCCGCGATCCGGTTCGGTCGTGATGCTTATTGATTTCTTCTTCAGCTATATTAAGATCTATTTAATATTGTATTGATTATTTGATTATTGACTGGCCATTACTTGTCATAACTTATATGATTTCGAATCGAGATCTGAAAAGGGAGATTTGAGTATGTTGTAGTTGTTTAGAAATAGGTTAAAATTATGGACAAAAGTACCCCGATACTTGTGTAGTGTTTAAGGTTATTGTTCTTAATCCTCCTGTATGGTAAAATCTATCATAGAAATATAGAATGTTTCTGCATAAGGTTGATTTTTTATATGTCCTAACCGGAATATAGAACATGTTCGTTAACTTGCTATCTTAATAAGAAGAAGAGTAATTAGTATTGCATTAACAAGTGAAAGAGTGGATAGCTGAGGAGATTGAAAACCCTAATTTCCTTCATAATTGTCTTAAACCCTAAGTATCATCATCTTAGTTTATTTTCTGCAAATTACTTTAGTTTTGATTCTTAGTTAAAAATCTCAAACAAAAGAACGTTAGCCAAATAGATACCATAGATTAGATATTCAGTACTTGACAAACCAGTCTTTGTGGATGATAACTCGGTCTTACAGACTATATTACTTGAGTGATACATACACTTGCGTTAGCGCACAGAAATATAGCAACAAGTTTTTGGCGCCGTTGCCGAGGACTGGCGTACTATCAATATCGAATTATCTAGTCTTATTTTTAATTTGGTTTTTATTTTTTCTTTTTATTTTTAGAACACGTCTGTCTTGATCTGTTGCATTGTTTTTGATCAATTTCAGGAAACTTGTTTATGCAAAGTAGGAGAGGAGCAGACACGTTTGTCCCTCTGACCCCTGAAATTGAAAAGTTGTGCAAACAGAACATGAAAGATAAGAGAGTTGCTGATTCTTTAGTAATGGAAAATTAGCAAAACAACAATATGGTGAATGATGAGTTACCGGCTGTCAGGGGACAAGTCCCACATCCTGCAGAGAGGAGCTTAAGGGACTATGTATTGTCGACTATTATAGGGGTGCAGACTTGCATCAGGCTTCCAGCTGTGGAAGCTAATAATTTTGAGATAAAACCAAATGATCTTGCACATGGTTCAAGGTTCAATTCAGTTTGGGGGGTTACCGTCTGAAGAACCCTATATGCATTTGGAAAATTTCCTGGAACTGTGTGCAACATTTAAATACAATGGTGTTACTGATAATGACATTCGATTGAGGCTTTTCCCCTTCTCACTCAGGGATCGAGCCAAGAGTTGGTTGAACTCCTTGCAGGCGAACTCTATTACCACATGGCAAGACTTGGCTCAGAAGTTTCTTGCCAAATTTTTCCCTCCATCGAGGCAACAAAGCTTATAGGAGATCTTAATAATTTTTATCAACTGGAGGAGAATCATTGTTTGACGAGCGTCGTTCAAAGACTTACAGAGGAAGTGCCCGTGATCACGAGATTGAAAAGTGGATGTTGGTCCACATATTCTACAACGGGTTGTGTGGTACTACTCGTACCGTCATTGATGCTGCTGCAGGAGGAACTTTCATGAGCAAGAGTGCCAATGAGACACATGATTTATTAGAAGACATAACCACCAACAACTATCAGTAGTCAGATGAGAGAGCAATGAAGAGGAAAGTGGTCAGGGTTCACGAAATGGATGTTATCACCGCATTGAATACCTGTGTCGCCACTTTGACAAAATAGTTACAGCAGAGTACCATGTCCGTTAAAGTTGTTCAGTCACCAGTGAGTTGTGAGATTTGTGGGGGTCCCCATAATTTTGATAGATGCACAACAGTGAATCCAAATAATGTACCTATGGAGCAGGTTTAGGCAGTTGGAAACTTTCAAAGGCCCCACAACAATCCTTACTCCAACACATATAATCAGGGGTGGAGAAATCACCCCAACTTTTCATGGAGGAATGACCAAGGGCAGCAACCTCAGTTGCAGGAGCTATTTCAACAGACTAATCCATCTCCTCAGGGACAGATCCAGCAACAGCAGCCCAAGCCACAAATCTTACAAGAGAAACCTGATGAATTGAGATCAGTACTGTTAACACTCATAAATTTCCAAACTCAATTCATAATAGAGACTAGGTCATCTATCAGAAATTTGGAGATACAGGTGGGACAATTGGTGAACATGCTAAACAATAGAGAGCAAGGGAATCTTTCCAGCAATATTGTGGTAAACCCAATGGAGCAGTGTCAGGCAATCAGCCTGAGAAGTGGTAAACAGTTAGAACAGGTTGTACTCCAACCAGTAGTTGAAAAGGAGAAGGAGCCGGAGAAGACAGTTGATACAGAAAAAGAGGGGGTTACTAATGACCGCCCTATTTTAGAGAAGGCTCCACCAGCAGTCATGAGGGAATATACAGACAGAATTCCATACCCTTAAAGACTTCAGAAGAAGTCCTTAGATAAGCAGTTTTCCAAATTCTTAAAGGTATTCAAAAAGCTACACACCAATCTCCCTTTCATTGAAACTTTAGATCAAATGTCAGCGTATGTCAAGTTCATGAAAGATATCCTCTTTAAAAAGAGGAAATTGGTATAATATGAGACAGTGGCGCTGACAGAGGAGTGCAGTGTAATTTTACAAAAGAAGTTGCCCCAGAAGCTAAGAGATCCAGGCAGATCACCATACCTTGCACTATAGGGAATGTTACATGCAATAGGGCCCTGTGTGATTTGGGGGCAAGTATCAACCTGATTCCCCTTTCTGTGTTTCAAAGACTTGGGTTGGTGGAAGAAAAGCCAACCACAGTCAACTTTCAGCTAGTTGATCGCTTCAATCAGACATCCTCGAGGTATATTTGAAGATGTATTGGTGAAAGTGGGCAAATTCATTTTTCCTATTGACTTTCTCATTCTTGATATGGAGGAAGATGAGAATATGTCCATTATCCTTGGGAGACCATTCCTATCTACGGGAGAGCCTTCATCACGTTGAAAATGGAGAGTTAAAGCTCTGAGTCTAAGATGAGGAAATGATATTCAAAGTTTTCAAACCACCCACTGAACCACAAACTAATGATAGATGTTTGGTTGTTGGGATAGTTGACAAGGTTGTGTCTCACGAAAGCTCCAAGAGTACTGATGCTCGTGGGGTAACATTAAAGTAGTGTGAAGAACCTGAGAGTAAGGTGAATGAAACTGTGAATGATGAATAAGAGGTAAACCTTTCTGAACTTAGCCCTGTGATAAAGAAGAGGAGAAAAAGGAGGAGATGATAATGAAGTGGATATCATGGGGTAATCTACCCTTGAATGAATAAAGAGAATTGCGCTCGCTAAACGATGTTAACGACAACGCTACTTGGGAGGTAACCTAATATTTTAGTTATGTTATTTCAATTTTTTTTTTTAGTTTGTTTTATTTTGTTCTTGAACAGTCTCACGTTCTTGGCTTCTTGGTTTATGTTGTTTTTTATGGCAGGTGGACTAGGGACTAGTTCTGGGAGGCAAAGGGTCGAAAGTGCTAAAAATCTGTAAATTTTTACGGTGAAGCGCCGCGGCGCCAACCTGTAGGGCCGTGGCACCCAAATTCCAGAGAGCATGAAAATTTTCCAGAGGAATTAGAGTCGTGACACATGATGCAAGGGTCACGGCGCCTGAAGGGTTGTATGCACAGTGATTTCTCCATCCTCCCAGACCTCCGTTGTGGGCGCTGTTTTATGTATGTAAGTTGTCCCTTTATTTTTTAGTCCTTACATATTGGGGACAATGTGTCAATCAAGTATGGGGGATCTTACTTTGTCTTCTGTTTTATTTTGAGTCTTTTTGTTGTCTTTTTTGTTTTGTTTTATATGTTTGTGAGTCAAATTGTTTTTTACAGATCATGTATGTTGTAGTTGCTAAAGATATTGAGTGGATAAAGTGAGATAATGTAATGAAATTAAAAGCAAAAATTGGTGTGCTTAAGTTAGATATGCCAAAAATTCATGACATCTAATTATTTGGATATTCGTGCTTAGCCTATGTGTTGTCAATTATGGAAAGTAAGATTGAAAATGTATAGAAAACATGTTTGCTTGTTATTTGAGGCGAAATAACCCGGATATGCATGTTTAGATAAATGATTCAGGCATTTTTTGATAGCCCTTCTGACCGTTCATGACCTACCCTGACATAAATTGTATCTGTAGTCAGCCCCTTTGAGCCTAAAATAATATCTTTATTTGACACCCTATGATTTCCTGGTTGTACACAAAGTTTTAATTAAAAATTATTGGGATGAAAAATATTGAAAAAATAATAAAATGAGAGTGAAAATTTGATGACTCCAATGAAAAATATGCAAAAGCCTAAGTTCAGCGCTTGTTATTGATAATGTGTCTCATTCTCTCAAAAGAAAAGAGGGGAGAAAACATGTATGAGACTAAAAAGAAAGTCAAAAGAAGGAAAAAAGAGTTGAATGAAAAATGTTTATGGTACGACATTGAGCATAAATGCCAACTTTTATCTACCCCTGCCTAAGCCTACATTACAACCCTTGAAAGTCCTGAAGATATCTAATGTGTATGTCTATGATTAGTGGATAATAGCAAGTAGACAGGTCTATAGAATTTTGGGAAAGTTGGAAAAAAATTGGCATGCATAGGTTAGGTGTTTGTATTTTCAGTGATTATGATCTAACTGAATTTGCGAAATATCTAACTTGAAATTCTAGATTGCTAAACATTCATGCTGTGTTCTAACATATTATCCCAGTTTTCATCCATGATGTTTTGAGGCAACATTGATATAGCTACTTGATCTATTTCATAAAGTCTTTTCTTTGATTTTGTTTTTGTTTTTGTATAGTGCTTTACTCGAGGGCGAGTAAAGTTTAAGTTTGGGGGTGTTTGTTGAGTCTATTTTATATACACTTTTGAGTCCTTTTTAGTTAGTAGTTTCCTCTTTTCTTTTACATTTAGTATAGTTTTAGGTTTGTTTTTCTTTTGAGTCACAACGGTCATGAAGAAGAAAATACTGCTTTTGAGGATGAAATTGCACAATAAAAGCTCAAGAAATACAACCTAAGAATTCCCGGGAAGCATGAAAGAAATCTTACGAAGTCCTGACAGAAAAATGAAGAAGTTTCGGAATTTCACGCTGATACTACAGCACGAAAGACCTGCGAGGTCTGATTTTTTTATGTGTTGCCAGCTACTGACGCTGTATTTTTATGAAATTGGTCAATTTAATAAGGGTAAAAGGGTCCAAAACGCAGATTTCTGAGATATAAAACCCTGAAACCCTTTCATGTTTCATATCATACTTTGGAGACTAGAAAAGAGGCAAAAGCTACAAGATTGGAGACTACTCTTGTTCAAATTCTTTCTTTTCTCTTTTATTTAATTCATTTTATGTTGGATATTAAATTGGTTCTTAGCATGACAATGTCTAGGAGCTAATTTCTTTATTAGGGTTTCCGTTGAATCTCTTGAAACTCTTTCATAAGTTAATGCATAGTTATTGATTTCTTCTTCAGCAATATTAAGATCTATTCAATATTGTATTGATTGTTTGATAATTGACTGGCCATTAATTGTCATAACTTATATGATTTCGAATCGAGATCTGAAAAGGGATATTTGAATATGATGTAGTTGTTGTCACGACCCGACGGGCCGCGACTAAAAGCTCTAATGACGTCATTATACTAACCTGTCACGTAATCAGACTGACACTAAGGACAATATAAAATCCGGCAGCATAACATTGCAATCATAACATATGTCCGAATAGGCAAGCCGGCAAGACTGCCTCTACACATGAATAACCATGTCTCCTGAGGAGTCACATCTAAATCAAGTATATCAAATAGGCGAGCTGACAAGGTTGCCACTATATACGGGAACATCCCAAAACAGAGTACACCAACGCATATACTAAAATACGTTTACCACCCATAACTGTCTACAGACCTCTAGGAGTACAATAATGACATATGACGGGACAGGGCCCCGTCATGCCCATAAATATATATAAGTCGGAATAATGTTCTATACCAAAATGACAAGCTCTGAATCAAAAGATCTTTCCAAACAACTGAGCAGGAATCCTAGACTGGGGAATCACTAAATCGAGCACCGACTGCGGGCATGAACGCAAACTCAAGAAGGGGTCGACAAAATAATGTATCGAGTATGTAAAATATGTAATAATGTAAAAGATCATAATCGTGCAATAGATAACAAGAGACATGTACGATTATCAAATACCAAGTCCAACTGTGCCATAGAAAATAGAGAGTCAACTGTGCCTTATAAAAATAGAGTCATATTAGTAATCATGAATGCTTATCCATATAATCCTCATATATAAATAAGTGCGCTGCCCGGCCCTCTGGTGAGAGACGCGATGAAATATACTATCCTGGGTATTTGTATCCGCATCATGTGTACATAAACTGCTCGGCCCTCTAGTGAAGGACGCAGTGAACATATAAGGTATACTGCCCGGCCCATTCTGGGACGCGATAAAGTCATATAAGGAATCTGCGCGCGTATCTACCCGGCCCGGGACACAGTGAAGTATCATGTATACATAAACTGCTCGGCCCTCTAGTGAGGGGCGCGGTGGAGTGGAATAGTAACACTTTGCATGAGTAGATATCATGAGCAACCATATGTTATTTAAGTCATCTTTTGACTCTCAATAAAATCATTAAAATAAACTTTTTACTAGAAAATCAAAGGTACTTCTCATAACTCGTATTACTAGGATTTAGACTGTATAGAAATCATGTACGTCTGCCGTATATTCATTTCATATAAATCATGCCAAAAGAAAGAAGGAAGGGTTTCACATACCTTATCGTCTAAGCCAACTCGATAAATAGGATTCGTCTCAACTAGTACGTCAACCTATAACAATAATAACACGTCCGTCAACTCTATGATTTCTAGCGTAAGTTATGTTGAATGACGACATTCTTTTCTATAGAAATTCAAGCATCATTTCCTCTGTTTATATGCACATCCCAAATTCACAACAATGCCAACAATACCAATATATTACAAAAATCAGTGCATATACTCTACCTACACCATAGTTATGCATTCTTTCAGCTTACATTTATGTAATACAACAACTAGAGTTCGAGTTCTATAATTTGCAACATAATATCCTTTTACACTTTAATTATTTTGGGACATACGTTAGCAATTACCACATCGTGAATACATGTTCATAACGTATATTTTAAGCATTAAAACTCACAAAACATCCCCAACTCGACATGACAATATCCAACAATTTCAAGCAAGTTTTCGGCCAACATCCACATTATTCAAGCTCTTTCCTTAACTCCTTAACATCCAATTCATGTTCCAATAATTCCTTATGAACAACTTCAACTTAAATATCACGATTTCGTCCATTTTTAACATGCAATTAGTGCCAAAAAGATATCAACAACAACGAATCCAATGTATATAAAATCAGCACCCAAAATCGGTAATAACAACATCACAACAATCACATGCAATCTCCTTTCCATTTTATCTTTATCAAGAGTTTATTCCTCAATCACAACATCAATTAATCTTTCAAATATTCTATAAAACGAAGAGTTTTACCTTAAATCCGAGCCAAAACAGTCCATGAAAATCGGCATTGTTCCATTGATTTTTGCTCCAATTTTATCACTTCTTCAACTCCAAATTGACATGCATATATTCTACAATGTTAACCCATCATTCTTACACGTTTTTCTTCCCAAAAACTTGTCCAAAAACTGAGATTTTCTGCCCTAAATTTTGGCCAGCAGTGGCACGTTTTTCCCACAGTTTTTTTGTGAAATTTTGGCTTCTAATTTAGATGAAAAACTAACCTAGGAAGGAAGAATAAAAATCTACAATTGTTGCTAGGTAATGGAGGGTGGTTCTCAACCGGAGGAGGGAGAAGAGATGGGAGGAGAGAAGTAATTTTTGTTTGAAAATGGAGTGAAAGAGATGAAAGATATAGGTTATATAAATCTGAATTTTTTTATTACACTTTGGTCCAATTTCTTTATTGTCTATTTAAATTGATCCCTCTACTAAAATGAATCCCATAAAACCCATCATATTCTCAATGCCAAGATTTTATAGTACAATACTATTCCATAACTTCATTTGAACAAATTCAACTACTATTATTAATTCTCGTCGTCACATTTGTAGTATAAAAATAAAATATTCCGGGATCACCTCCGTTTGTATATTAATTTCCGTATTAACATATGTAAGTATATTTTATATCTAATATCCGAATCTTACTTCTTTAATGATGTTCTTAATTATCGTCTTAACTTATGAGGTGTAACATCCTTCCCCTTAAAAACATTTGTTCTCGAATGTTCATAATAAGTCTTATGCTAGAAATTTTTTCGGTAGAGTCTCATTTATAACTATGCCTATCCACCTATTTTCAGCAAACCAACAGATGTCTCACAGGTGCGCAACATATCACACAGATATCTAACATGTAACTAAAGAAAACAAGAGACAAAATAACTCAGATTTCCATTTCAACCATATATCAAACTAAATGTCTTTCGTGGGTTTGAGACTAGTAGCTCTCAGCATGAATGTCTAGGTAGAATTCTGATGTCTAGTTTCCTTTAAAACAAGAAATGAATCAGCTGCAGCGGTGGCAACAAACAACAAATATTGTAGCTAATTTTCTAAAATAGTAAATATGCAAAGAACTAACCTGGATTTCTAAACAACAACTTAACATATACTTAGTTTCCTTTAGAATGTAATATCAAAACACCATTGATAAATTACTTACACCTCTAAGCATCAATACAGAAACACCTAACATGATACTTATATTAACATGAAGCTATCACAGGTGCATTATTCTGCCATGTCCTTATTTTAACACCGACACAATTATTCCAAGTAATCTCACGTTAGTCCAACCTAGCGATTGGAGATCTCTACTCATACATTTTTATCATTTCCAGGTGATTCCTATAGCACACAAGAAACAAGATATGTCATTTTCCTTAATCATAGATATACATTTTACCCTTTTTCAACAACCTGGTGCTTAAGAATGTTCATTTCATGCCTTAGCATTCCCAATACAAGAAATCTCAATGACACAACAATTACATTATAAATTCACATAAGCTACCATAGTTATTATTTAAGACTCAGGATCAACACAGATAACATTGCACAACTGATACGCGCAATTAGTTCATTTCCAAAGAAGAGTTCTGATTTTCCTAAGATCTAATCATGTAGAAAAATAGACTTATACAACATATATGAAGCAAGAATAGGTTAACAAGACTAAACTAAAGACTGCCTACATCTAATAAAGAATACCAAGGCATCAGAATCAACACAAGATTTAAAAGAGGCAAACACATAATCTTGGAAATCAAAACATGCTTTGCAGTTAATTACAATAAGGCTGGACAAAAATTTCCAATTTAATCTAAGGATATAGTCATAGCTTTCACCAGACGTGTAAATAGCCAAACTGAACTATTTATCTAGCTTTCTAGGTTAACTAATCATGATTTAAGTTAACTTCTAGTTTAGACAAATGCACATTAAGACACTTAGCGTACAATTTCAAACAAGAAGATTAGTATTCATTTATCCTAACATAGAGGAAATTCAAAACATGGGTCAACCAAAACTTAGACATCAGGATTAACGCATGTCATACAAGTTCGAATTTAAGATCTCATTTTGAGTATTCAACTAGGTGGAGTAGACTTAAATAAATTCAGTATGAGCAGACAGCAAAGATCAGACATTCATATGATATTCTAATACAGTTTCACACTACTTACAATTCTTAATAGCCCCAATATCTATTTAACTTAGACTAAAGTTTAAGTCAGTTAACTTAATCAGGACTACAATCCACAAAATAAGGACATGACATAGTTATATGATATTGTGTCTAACTCATGTGAACCAAGACATGAAATAAAGGACATATAGCCAGGACAGTGTCACATCAAAGCACACAAGTGATTATTTTATTCAAACAACCTATAGGGACCCTAAGGTGGATTTTATACAGCTCTCACATGTATAGTATGATGTCACTCGTGATTTAGAATCAAGGACATATAATCAATGCATAAAAGATGGGAAGACTAGCATACAGACTTAAGTACTTCATGTGACAGGGCTAAACCAGTCTAAAAGATTACTTTAAATCATATTTTAGTCTAGATTAATAAGATAGACACATGACAAACTATGAAATGAGTCATTAATAAGATAGACACATGACAAACTATGAAATGAGTCGAAAAAATAACCACAGCATGTCTCATACCAAATCTGGATAATTCTTCCTAGACACAAAAATGGATATTTATGAACCAAACCAAGCACATTAACATAGAAGGGACATCTTGAGTTCATGTTAGACATTTGTGACCTAAAAACAACGTGGAGGCTACTAAGGTGTACTTAAAAAACCTTATAAATCCATCTATCTTAAACCAAATTAGTATTAAATCAACTTGTAATGACATGCTACTAAAAAGGTCTCACTCATTATACAGATTGCAAACAGACTTTCAAAGTTCAGTTTTAACCCAAAACTCAAGATGTCCTTCAAACTAAGTGTATCTATCAATTAAAGCCTAAATAGACTCATTGTCCTTAATAACCATTTTAGGCAACATAGAGATTTGACCAAAAACAAGCAAGAATACTAATGGTACAAAGTAATTGATCAAGTATATGTACCTAAGATGACTTCCTAAACCTATGTGAAGGCTATTTCTATAGCATATCCGATCCTACTCTCATTTACTCTCAATGTGATAATAGCTAGCTTTACCCTCTTATTCCATCATGAAACATTTGATCCATTTATTGAACTAAATCAAACATACAACTTTAGCAGGTAAACATTTTTTTTTCTTTAAGTTTGGAAAGACATTCTTAAACCTGTAAGGTTATTTTGAATGGTTACTACCAGTTATGGACACATATTCAAGCAAAGTGACACATCAACATGTAAAAGACTATTCTTAACATGGTGCTTATATAATTATATCCAAATCACACTTTAATCCACATGTTATCATATCTAATTTGACAAATATCAGGTCAACCTAACAAAATCCCTATTCAGAAACCAACATCCTTTAGGACCATCTATACTTGGGATAGATACAGGGCATATGAGATTGACAAGACAGCCACGAGCAACCTTCTTGCGCATGACTCACATAGTTAAACTTATAGGCATGGCAATTGCTCTCAAAGTTAAATTAGCACAGAAGGAGGCAACAATTTATGAAGATTAAGTTAAGTTCTAATTTGTATACTTATGCTAACCAAACATATATGTTCACAAATGAACAACTAAACATGTTGCACAACTTAGATGGCCAAATAATAACTAATTTACTTCACATCACTTTCAAGTTATAAGAAAACATATCTAATTCTTCATAACACTAAATGGTACATCAATTTTATCCTTCCATATACACAATCCATCTATTCCAATGTATAACCACGTAGCAGATACTAAATCTCATGAATCAACAGAGCAAGCTTAAAATGGTTTTTTTAGAAGAAACATTTAGATAGTATCACAACCCACAACCATCACACATATCATATATTTCAACCAAGCTCAAACATCAAATTTTAAGAAGGCCTGGGACATCTTAATGTCTCAACGGTTACTTATTATTCTAAGATTCTCAAATATTCCGCTCCCCAAGCTTACATTATCTTTTCCCCTTATACGAGTGATATAACTTCTCATAATCTCAAAATTATTTCGCTCTTCTGGAATATCAATAATTGGGGTATAAATCGCTCCTCTATCAAGCATGAGTCTCAATCGATCAAGTCATCATTTTTTTGAATCAAGTTATCGTAAATTGTAATATACCTTCCAACAACTACTAACGCTTAAACAACTCATGATAACTCATAATCACTTCAGAAACACACGCGTGGCCCAAATAAATATGTTAGTATAGACGCATCATTATCACACCAACTATACAACCCGTCTTACCAAAATATATACGTAGTCCATTTATTCTCATCGCTTGCCGCCTTTCGAGGCATCAGAACACAATAATATGTCAGAGAGGGATTAACCTAATAGCATAGCTCTATCACACGATCTTAGAGTAAGAAGAATAGAAACCAATCCTAAATGTCCGGCAGCCGCCTGCGTATAAGTATGGTGCACAACATACCCATACACAAGACTCTACTAGACACGGCCTAGATATTCCAGCGACTAACCGCTTTGATACCACTTTGTCGCGGCCGACCCGACGGGCCATGCTAAGCCCTAATGATGCCATTATACTAACATGTCACGCAATCAGACTGACACTAAGGAAAATACAAAATACGGCAGCATAACGCTGCAATCATAACATATGTCTGAATGGACAAGCCGGCAAGACTGCCTCTACACATGAATAACCCTGCTCCTGAGGAGTCACATCTAAATCAAGTATATCAAATGGCGAGCCGGAAGCGATGCCACTATATACGGAACATTCCAAAATAGAGTACAACAACACATATACTAAAACACGCTTACTCACCCATAATCTCTTCCGCTGCACTTGTGAGTACAATAATGACATACGACTGATGGCCCCGCTGTGCTCCATAAATATACATAAGTCGAGCGTTACTAAAAATGACAAGCTGCAATCAAAGGAGTTTTCCAAATAGCTGAGCAGGAATTCTAGACTGGGGAATCACTGGCGAGCATACGTGTACTGCGGGCATGAGCCAAAATTGAACGGAAAGGGGTGAGAGGAATAATATCGAGTATAAACATGTAATCGTGAATAATATCATAACAGTGCTAATAGATAACATAAGACATGCACGATTATCAAATATCAAGTCCAATCGTGTCATAGAAAATAGAGAGTCAACTGTGTCTTATAAAAATAGAGTCATATTAGTAATCATGAATGCTTATCCATATAATCCTCATATATAAATAAGTAAGTTGCCCAGCCCTCTGGTGAAGGACGCGGTGAAATATACTATCCTGGGTATCTGTACCCGCATCATGTGTACATACACTGCCCGGCCCTCTAGTGAAGGACGCGGTGAACTGATCGGTGTATTTTATATACACTTTTTGAGTCATTTTTAGTTAATATTTTACTCATTTCATTTATGTTTAGTACAGTATTAGGGTCGTTTTCCTTTCTTTTGTATCCACAATGATCAAAAATGGAGAAATAGCGAAAAGGAGATGAAATGAGCATAAAGAGATGGAATTGCACACTAAAATGGCAGAAATAAAGTCTAAGTTCGAAATTAGAGGAGATCGGGCGTCCGACGGAAAGGGCGAATGAAAGTAATCGCGTAAAAGCGCTGCCAGCGTATGATATCTTGAAAGTCCGAAAGTTCTTGATCTTGAGTATACTGGGCTGTATTTCCATACGACGCGGAATTAGCGGGTCACTGGGCGGATTGGACGCCGTAATCCTAAAGGATTACTTTTCCTACCTAAAGGGATAACTTTTCCTACCTTAAAACCTTTACCTAAAAGGATTCTAATAACTTTTCCTACTTACAAATCCTTAACCCTTCACCTAAAGGATTCTTGAGTCTATAAATACTCTACATCATTAGAAGAATTATTCATTCTCCACTCCACCATTCACCGTTCTACATTCATCCTTCCACCAATCCATCTTGTAAATATTCCAGCAACCAACGGCTTGGACGCTTGGCTTGAGACTCATTCTTAAGTATTTTCTTTTCTTTTTTGTTTTTATTTCAGGTTTATGAAGAACACGGAATTAGTTCTTGTCATGTCAATGACTAGGAACTAATTCCTGTATAGGCTTTTCATGTTTGAATCTCTAGAAACTTATGTTATGATTTATTGCATGCTTATAGTTATTCTTCTTCTTTTGAGATCTATCGATAATTAAATTGAATGCTTGGTAGTTAATCGACAACTAATTATCACTATATGATTTCTAATCGGACTCAAAGGAGGGATTGTGAATATGCTTGTAAGTTGGGTAGATATTCTTGGATTGGGGATGAAAATACCTCAATTATTTATGTAGCGTTAACTAGAGGCTTAACAACCGTAATTTTACTCATTGGTCGTTTGGGTTTACTAGTTTCTTTGTCTTAATCCTACTATAGAGTTATCCTTATCACCAAAGGTAGGTAAAGTGCACATCAGTTGAGTGTTTATATAACCTAACGGGAGTATAAAGCGATTTAGTGAACCCGCTTCTCCAAAAGAAGAAGACCATAAGTTATTGCATTAATAAGTAACATAAGCGGATAGTGAGGAGGCGTTCCCTATTCTCATCACAACCAAGTAAACTCATTAGTTAAATTAGTCTTTATAATTCGTAGTTATAAACCACAAATCAAATATCAATTTACCAAATAGATACCAAAATATAGATAGTTGGTACTTGAACCCTAATCACTTGTGGGCGATATTCGGTCTTACTGTGACTATATTACTTGTCACGATAACGTGCACTTGCGTTTAAGTGTGCATCTTTCGCAAGAGATCAAGTTTTTGGCGCAGTCGGAATTTGACATAGTTCAATATCAATTTTATCTATTTTTAATTTCTAATTTGGTTTTATTTTGTTTCTTTAAATTATTTATTTTATTTTCTTTGAAAAAAAAAAAAACAAGTGTGCCATGTACGCATTAAGATTTGTTGGTTGATTCATCTCCGGGGATCCCTTAAGACATGGATTTCTCTTATCAATATGATCGAGCTCCAATGCCATAGAGGAAGAGAGGGAGGAAATTGCGAGAGGCTATACTTTCGGTTTCACGAGGCAGTACCAAGAATCCGGTTCATGGAGCGAAAGCTTGAGAGAATGGCCATGAAGAAGTTGGAAATGCAAACAGCGCCGAACTTCGCGATCATATTCAAGCAGTGAAACGCATAAAGAGCAATCTGCACTGGGGGTAGGAAATGAGGAAACATACCGTCAGGCAACGACCCGGCGGATGTCAGAATCAGGGGAGATCACGAAGAGAGTCTGATGATTATTTGAAGGATGCGAATCGGGAGATAGAGAGTTCGCGCAAAGAGATGACAGTTCATTTTGCGCCTATTGCGCCGTATGGCGTAGGCAGAACGCGGCGCGAAGGTCGGAAACGATCAGCGGGAGAGTGGCCGGGCAGCGCCCGGCGTGAAAGAGCAGGGTCAGCGCGGCGCGAACCAATCGAGGTGATTTTGAGCGGCCCGAAACCAAATTGAGTGAGCTGAACCACAACTGACTATCGAGTAACCAATGGTGCGAGATAGTTGGTGTAGAGATGAGGAAAATATTGCGAGAGATCGATTATTACCTTCTTGGATTCTGTGGAAATTCTTTTCTTGCACTCTATTCACGGAAGAAACACTTACCTAGTATCACGGTTGATTCCCGATTAGGAAGCCCGTACCACCGTGGTACCACACAGAGTTGAGAGATGTAGAAGTTCCACGGATTCCACATTATAGAAAGCATAAAAGACAAGCCTACTTGGGGATAATTGTATATGTAAGGCTCTTGTTTTGAACAAATGAGTCGTAGGGAAATGAGACCTACGACAATAACTCTGCGGATTGCAGTTACTTGGCGGTTCGCGCGAAGGATCCAATAGGCACTCGAAAAGGTTAATTGCGTCAATAGTAAAAGGCCCGTTAGCACAAACAAGTAGCTTGTTGAGGAGACAACCCAATGTTTTTAATTATGTTATTTTAATTTCGCTTTATTTTATTTTATTTTATTTTGCTTTGAGCATGGTCTCACGGTCTTGGAGGTTCACATTGTTTGTTGTAGGTTGTTGGATACAGTGGGTAAACTAAAAGCCTCAGAAAAAGGACAAAAGCTGAAAAAAAAAAGGAAAAGCGATCGTCGAGTGCCTTTGGTACAAGCCGTAATTCAGAAGAGCCTGATGCTAAGCGATTAGTGCCATGGTCTTGTGTTGTGAATCTCGTGGGCCGCTGGCCTTTGAACTCTGAGAGAGCCATATATCACAGATGCAATTGTCGGAATTTTTCCTCTCACTGAACCTCAGATTCATGACCAGAAATTTGTGTTGTGTCCAGTTAAGTTGTCCTTTTCTTTTATTTTCTTTTCGAGTCTTGCACCGCATTACAGGGGGGGCATGAATGTGTGATTTAAGAATTTAGAGTGTTTTATTTGTGTCTTGTTATGTTTTTGATTTAAGTCTTTTTGTTTTGTGTTTATTTTTAGTCTGGCAATTTTTTTTCTTTTGAGTCATAATTGCATGTCACAAAGATCATGGTATAGCTGTAGTTCGCTAGAAACACCTAGTTGGGAAGGAAGGTGGAATAATGTAATGGAATTCAGAAGCAACTATCTAAACACACAGGTTAGATATGCAAAAACTCTTACAAAATCTGGCTCATTTGGAGTTTAACTTTGCTTAAATTGTGCATGCTAAATAATGAAAACTTATGTGTTATGATTGCTTGTTATTTGAGGCGAAATAGTTAGGATATCGTGAGCAAGTTAGGAGATTGGCTCAGGCATTTTTGATAAAGCCAATTTTACCATTCTTTTCTATGGGACTTTAAAATATCCCTAGTCACTTCCATATGAGCCTATAAATTGAAGCTTAACTTTTCGATACTTCATATTCTGCCAAATTGTGCCATAAGTAAAAATATGGAAGCTTGATGGAATAGCATTGTGTGTTAAAAAGAGACAAAAAGAGTGAATAAGCATGTTGCACCCCAATAAAAAGTAATAAGAAATAGCCAAAAGCCTAAGTTTGGGGTGCTTTGTCATTTACCTTATACTCAAATTGACTCTCCCAAAACAAAGAGGAAAAGATAGAATCGAAGTGAAGGAAAGAACAAAAGAAAAGAGGAAATCTTGAAAAGCTAAAGAAAACACTTAGTGGCATACTAAATGAGCCTAAAATGCCTATTTTTACCTCTACCTATACCTAAGCTTCTACATTTACAACCCTTAAAGTCCCCGAAGATCTCTTTTGTATATCTAGGATTGTGCTGGAGAATAAAAGTAAGCATGCCGTAATTTCTTTGAATTTACATGCATGATTCAGGTATTTGACTTCGCCAGACAAGCATGATAAAAATGAGTTTAAGAAATATCTAAGCTTAATATGTTTAGAATCTTTGAAAATTTCATGTTATATGTTCCTCGTATTATCTTCTACTAATCTTCATGTTTTTCCGTAGCATGCAGACAAAGTGATCGATGTCGTTGAGTCTTTTTATTTTTCGTTTTCATGAAATCAGTATTTCTTTCTTTATCTTTGCTCGAGGCGAGCAAATGTTAAGTCTGAGTAGTATTTTGATGATGGTGTATTTTATATACACTTTTCGAGTCATTTTGTTAGTATTTTTACTCATTTTCCATTTATGTTTAGTACAAGATGTCAGGATCGAATTTTCCTTTCTTTTTGTGTCACAATGTAGTCAAAAAATGGAGAAATGACGAAAAAGGAGATGAAATAAGCATAAAAGAGATGGAATTGCACACTAAAAAAAAGGGCCAAGAAATAAAGTCTAAGAAGTTACTGGAAATTAGAAGGAGATCAGGCCGAAGTCGGACGAAAAAAGGGCGGCGAAGCAATCTGCGCTGAAAAAGCGTCACCGGCGCCAAGTGGCCCGCTGAGCCGTGAGCGCGGCAATATGCTGATATCTTGAAAGTCATTCTAGCGATCTTCGAGCCAATACCATATGGCGTGATTGCGGCTTGCCGGCATTGGCGCTGCGGAAATTATGATAGTGTTGGGCGGGTGGACGTCTTTGGCGAGAATCCTAAAGGGATTACTTTTCCTACCTAAAAGGGATAACTTTTCCTACCTAAAGGGATAAGCTTTTCCTACCTTAAAACCGCACCTAAAAGGATTCTAATAACTTTCCCTGCCCACAAATCTTTAACCCTTCACCTAAAGGATTCTTGGTCTATAAATACTCTCATCATTAGAAGAATTATTCATTCTCCATCCACCATTTCACTATTCTATATCTCGTCCTTCCACTGCTTTGATCCATCTTGTAAATATTCCACAATATAACCATGGATGCTTGGCTTGAGACTCGTTCTTAAGTATTTTCTTTTCTTTTCTTGTTTTTATTTCAGGTTTGCTGAAGTAGAGCATGGAATTAGTTCTTGCATCATATCAATAGCTATCAGAATCTAATTCCTCTATCAAGGCTTTCCATGTTGAATCTCTGAAACTTATGTTATGATTTAAATGCGTGCTTATGGTTATTCTTCTTCTTGTTTGAGATCTATCCGATAATTAAATTGAATTCTCGTAGTTAATTGACAACTAATTATCAGCTATATGATTTCTAATCGGACTCAAGAAGGAGGGATTGTGAATATCTTTGTAAGTTGGGTGAAGCGTTCTAGGATTGGGGATGAAAATACCTCGATTATTTATGCTTAGCGTTAACGAGAGGCTTTCAATAGCACAATTTACGCATTGGGCGTGACGATTAACTAGGTTCTTAGTCTTAATCCTCCCATAGAGTTATCCTTATCACGCGAAAGGTAGGTAAGGTGCAATCACTGGGTTGAGTGTTTATATAACCACTAACGGGAGTATCAAAGCATTTGAAGTGAACCCGCTTTCTCAAAAAGAAGAAGATCATATGTTATTAAGCATAAAATAATAAGTAACATATGTTTGCGGATAGTGAGGAAGCGTGGAAGCTCTCACCTATTCTAAATCAAGAATGAAGTAAACTCATTAGTTAAATTAGTCTTTATAATTCGTAATTATAAACCCACAAATCAAATATCAATTTACCAAATAGATACCAAAATATAGATAGTTAATTACTTGCCAGACCACAATAATCGCTTGTGGACGATATTCGGTCTTACGAGGACTATATTACTTGTCACATGACACGATAATGTGCACTTGCGTTTAAGTGTGTCGTCTTTTCGCGCATCAGCTTGAACATATAAGCGAGATTATCTTGCCCAGGCCACCGGTCTGGCGGGGCGGTAAAGTCATATAAGGAATCTGTAGCAGATCTTCCCCTTCGCCATGGATAGCGGTGAAATATCATGTATCACATAATCGCCTACCTGCAGTGAGAAGAGGTACGGTGCGATTAGTGGAATAGTAAATACTTTGCAGTAGATATCATTTGAGCAACCGTATTCTATTTAAGTCGTCTTTGACTCTCAATAAAATCATTATAATAAACTCTTACTTTGAAAAATCATAGGCGTTTCACATTTACTAACATCTTTAGGAAATGTTTGGCGTGCTTAGAAATCATGTCGTCCGATTTATCGTTAATTTCATATAAATCATGCCAAAAGAAAGAAGAGGAAGGGTTTCACGTACCTTATCGTGTCTAAGTCAAATCGATAAATAGGATTAAATGCAAACTAGTACGTCAACTTATAACACATAATAACTTGCTTAAGTCAACTCTATAAGGATTTCTAGGCGTAAGTTATGTTGAATGGCCAGCGCTCTTTTCTATAGAGAATTGTGAAGCACTTCCCCTTGTTTATATGAACATCCCCAATTCACAACAAATCCAAATGATACGAGATATTACAAAAAATCAGGTCCATATACTCTACCTACAATTCATAGTTATGCATTCTTTCTTCTTACATTTTATATGTAATACAACAACTAGAGTTCGAGTCTATAATTTGCAACATAATACCCTTTTTACACTTTAATTCTTTTGGGACATACGTGCTAGTAATTACCACATCGATGTATACATGTTCATAACGTATATTTTAAGCATTAAAACTCCACAAAACAGCCCCCTAACTCGACGCATGATAATATCCAACAATTTCAAGAAGCAAGTTTTCAGCCAACATCCACATTATCCAAGCGCTTTCCTTAACTCCTTAACATCGAATTCATGTTGCAATAATTCCTTGGTGAAATACAACTTAAATATAACGATTTTACCTCCATTTTTAATCTGCAGATTAGTGCATAAAAAAGATATCAAATAAATAACGAATCCAGAATGTATATAAAATCGGCACTCCAAAAATCGGTAATAACAACATCACAAATAATCACATGAAATCTCCTTTCCATTTTCTCTTTATCAAGAGTTTATTCCTCAATCACAACATCAATTAATCTTCCAAATATTCTATAAAACGAAGAGTTTTACCTTAAATCCAGAGCCAAAGCGATCCATGAAAATCAGCATTGTTCCATTGATTTTTGCTCATAATTTTTATCACTTCTTCAACTCCAAATTGACATGCATATATTCTACAATGTTAACTCATCATTCTTACCGCGTTTTTCTTCCAAAACTTGTCCAAAAACGGAGATGTTTGTCCTAAATTTACAGCCAGCAGTGATGGCATGCGTTTTTCCCATGGCTTTTTGTGAAATTTTGGCTTCTAATTTAGATGAAAAACTAACCTAGGTGTGGCTGGTAAGGAAGAATAAAAATCTACAATTGTTGCACTAGGTAATGCCAGGGTGGGTTCTCGATTGGGAACAAAAAGAGTGGAGAACATGTGAGGGGAGGGAGGAGGGTAATTTTTGTTTGAAAATGGAGTGAAAGAGATGAAAGATATAGAGTTATATAAATCTGAATTTTTATTACACTTTGGTCCAATTTCTCTTAATTGTCTAATTTAAATTAATCCTCTACTAAAATGAATCCCACATAACCCCTCATATTCTTAATGCCAAGATTTTTATTCCATAACTAAACTTGGAGACCAATTCAACTACTAGTATTAATTCATCGCCGTCACATTTGTAGTATACAAAAATTATTCGGATCACTCTGTTTGTATACTAATTTCCAGTATTCATATGTAAGTACTTTATATCTAATATCACTGAATCTTACTTCCTTAATGGCGTTCTTAATTATCGTCTTAACTTACTTAGGTGTAAATAGGTTGTTTTATAGACATAGGTTAAAATCGTGGATGAAAGTACCCCGATTCTTGTGTAAAGTGTTTAAGGTTATTGCTCTTAATCCTCCCGTGTGGTAAATCTATCATAAAAATATAAGAAAGTTTCTTCATAAGGTTGAGTTTTTATATGTCTTAACAGAATATAGAACATGTTCGTTAACCTCCTTATCTTAATAAGGAAGTTAAGAGTCATTAGTATTACATTAACTTAGGAAGGCTTAGAAAGAGTGGATAGTTGAAGAGATTGGAAACCACAAATTCCTTCAGTATAATTTGTCTTTAAAACCCTAAGTAGCATCATCTTAGTTTATTTCAGAAATTACTTTAGTTTTAATTCTTAGTTAAAAATCTCAAACAAAAAGAACGTTAGCCAAATAGATATCATAGATGATATTCATACTTGACAAACCGGGTCTACTTGTGGAAGATAAATCTCTCGCATGACACATAGTCTACATTAAATAATTTGACTAATATAGGTTGGCAGTAACTTTCTTGAACGCTTAGTACATTGGCTTCTAAATTCAAAGTGTTGTAAGATTGTATTAATTCTCCTTTTGAGCTCTTTCTCATTAATACAATATATATATATATATATATATATATATATATATATATATATATATATATATATATATATATGTATACAATGTGGAAATCTCTTACACAATAGTGTATCGTTGGTATTTACCATAATTACAAAAGATTGTAATTTGGCTAAATAATATTTGTACACATTCTAATACACCAATTCATCTGGAAGTGGGAGTGAGGAGAGATGCTAAGACTAGATCCAAGTTAAGGGAATAGATGTCACAAAGGAAGTCCTTTGTGAATATATCCACACATTGATAAGCATAGCTAAGATCACATGTCTGATGCCTTCTTCCTTTCCTGATACGACCGAGTGCAGCATCCTTTTCTCACTAACAAAGAAGTGGATGTCAATCTCGTTATAGATTGCTTTATCTTTAGACTGATGTCGAACTAAAATTACGAGATGATAGACGACGGTTATGTTATCAAGCAATAAGACCATAAGACGCCTTACAATAATGGACACCGAATCTCCAAAAGG